>CM051512.1:9262881-11831509 GCA_028015205.1 Mytilisepta virgata | reverse complement strand
TTATTATGCCACAGAAGTCCATAATTCAAAAAAATAAAGAAAAAAAAATAAATAAAATCATTTTCTTACCTACCTACCCTATTTTACTCTGGCCCGTAGCAGGAAAAAAGACATTATTTTATTTTTTATTTTTTTATTTTATTTTTTTATTTTTATTTTTTTTTTTTTTTTTTGGCCTAAGCAGATATGAAATTTCATTCTAACGAGAAACAGAACAATTACCTGCACTATTGTCATGACAACGTCTCTCGCCGAACTCGTACCATTTTTCTCCATCACCTGTAGATCCATCTATTAAATCAATGGCCCACCAAACTATTATAACTATAGCTTCTATTGGGGCTATAAATCTAAAAAAAAAAAAACAATTATTGTGAATATCGACAAAAGAATACCAGAGCGGTAAGACAGAGGACAAAAACCAAATGTCAAGGGCTGGATTTGTGGAAACAAAACGTCGTAAAGAAACACTACAAAAGAAACTTCAAAAGAGTCAAATCACAAAACAAATCTAACAGAATCGTATCAATCAGTACAAAAACTAACACACATGAAATGACCCGTTAACGGCGTCGGGTTACATTGCAAGTGAGTAAAATAAAAAGACAGCTATAAGAATTTAATGCCTATAGTACTTAAAAAATTGATTAATTTCTACATTATATAAATTAGGAGTCTTATTTTTCAAGTTTTTATTATCATATACATGCACATGTACAACAATGTCAAAGGTACCGCCTCGGTGGTCTCGTGGTAGCGTGCTCGCCTCGAGTGCGGAAGGTCGCTGGTTCGATCCCCGGCTGGGTCAAACCGAAGACATTAAAATTGGTTATTTGCTGCTTCTCGCCAACCACGCGACATCTAGGAGTAAGAGTAAAGATTCTAGTGGTCGGCTCGGAGTCAGCATAATGTGTGTCCGAGTGGGGGGTGAATATGTTTCCTGCGGACAGTTACCTCGTGAGCTAGCACATAAAAATCCGGCTCAGAATGTCGGTCTAGTACAAAGCAGTGATCACATTCATTACCATATCAACATGTTCTCGCGCCTGATATGCACCTGGCTGCCACTGGACGTTAAACAACAATTCATCCATCCATCCCTCAATTTATAGGCACAACTACAATGTATGGGGCAAGGACAAACTTAGAATGTGAAAAAACAGGTTCAAAACTAGTATGAAAAAAAATCAGGATTGGCTGAATCAAATAGTGGTTTTTAAAACGGGCGTGCAATGGCGCTAACAAGAAAGAAAAAAACATCGGGGCTTGTGGATGGTGGGGAAAAAAATTCTAGGATGCAAGACCACTAAACATCGGGGGCTTGTGGATGGTGGGGGGAAAAAATTCTAGGATGCAAGACCACTAACACTTCCTTGCATTTCCTGTGCCAAATACAAAGGTACGGCTAATAGGTATATTATCTTACTTTATTATCCAACCCCATGCTCTCGGAAGCTTCCAGTCGTTTAGGCTGAATCTGTTGAATACTTTCGTCCGAAAGTTTCCGCTTCCGTAATATATAACCATAGCTTGAAACATTAGGCCATTTATAACCAGAGCAAATCGCCCAAAACAAAGTCCTGAAATAAAACAATAACCAAATCCACAAAAAAACATTCATAGTGTGGTGGTAATTGTGTTCAATTTCAATATTTGCCAGTAGAAATTGTTGATTTGATGTTTGCAATCTGTGAACGCATCGCCAGTTATTTTACATGTACATGTATATTTGTAACCATGTGATGCCCATACTTTACAGTATCGATTGACCCGGCCAATTTTTTGTCAATGAGATGGCAACAATATAAGAAAAACTGAAACTGTTTGCAAATGTACCCTGGGATATTCTCGACTACAAGCTACGAAATGTTGGGTTTTTCCATTTTTGTGGGGGTTAGATAATCTAATATCGATGTCGGTAAATACCAATATACGATACTGCTAGTGCATACATGTAGTCGAAACTTCTAGAAAAAATATATATATAATTTGCCTTCCTATTCAGCCACGTAACTCTGCTCTTGGCACACTATGAATATATCCTCATTACAGAAATGGTTTTAAAAGCAAAATATAGCCCTGTTTTCGTATAGTGACAAGAAATTTTAGATAAACAGTGTTTCTTACCTGATTGGTTAGGATATCTATATCTAAGGCTGACATCATTCCAACTAGAAGACGTTACTAATATAGTAGCTGTGTTCCGAATTTTCTGGGAACTGAAATAAACATACAGATATATTGAATTCCCATGTCAAATCACAGGCACTTGAATTTCGGAGCCCTCCCCGCTTTTTTCCCAAAATTTAGAACTGGCGTAGGACCTATAACTAGGCCAAAATGAAAAACATTACGTAATGATACCTTTATTAATTAACCAGACTAATATTACTTTGACACAGGCCAATATGAAACCGGAAATGGGTCATTACTTAAAAAAACCGTTTTGGACTGGATTTCCTCGTGTTGGCCGTTAGTCCCAGTTTCATATCATATTGGCGGTTTTAAACAAATAAAGGCTAATAAATGATCCTTATTTCTAGGTCCACTGGCCGTCTTACTAAACAGCAGCTGGACATAATTGTCAAATATGTTTCCGATATTTGCCAATGACCAGTTACTCGAAATTCATGTAGTTAATTTTTTAAAAAATGCTTGCCGATCAGTTTAAGGTGGTACCTAACACTACAGGGAGATAACTCTGTAAAATCAGCTAAACGTTTTAATAACGTTGTGTGTTGTTAAGGGAATATTAAGCTTTTCAATGATCAATATTAGTGTTAGTCAAACTGCTATACAATCAGTGTAATTTTTCTGGTGAATTGGTTGGTTCAAATGTTTTGAAATTTTAAAATTTTGTCAATGGGTCAAAGTAAATACTTTGTCAAAATTTTATGAAAATTAAACGTTCAAAATTAATTTTTAGTGAAAGTGTTGGGTACCACCTTAACAAAAAAAAAGAATTTAAACTTTATAGCTTCCTAAACATATCACATGATGTCGATCCCTATCTTGCATAACTTTCGTGGACAGTAATGACCTACATTTTTATTATTTGTAAGTGGTTGAATGGTTTTCCATTGAAATAAAAACGATTTGTAGTCCAAGATCGCAACATCATGAAACATCGTCTACAAGTATATAGCCCACTACCTACAGTTCTGTAGTAACCTTGTATTCTAAACCAGGGATGTGTGTACCGTGTGTACGTACTACATTGCAAGCCAGACTATCTATACTCCCTATTGTGTTTGTGTTTTGTTCACGTCATGATAATTCCAATGTTGATTTAAAAACCATCAAATGCAGTTATTTCATTGGCTAACAGCAACTTCCGGTAAAAAGTTTATAACTTGATAAATTCCATTCATGACGTCGTGCGTATGAATACGTACACATGCAATATAGTGCACGAGGAAAATGTTAATTCAATGGAAAACGTCATATTTCTGCATTACTTTGGAATTATAAGTAACAAGAGGTTATTTTTACGGAATTAATCAATGTGTAAACTCGGGCTTATCACCACAAACTTTGCTAGTGAATCGCCCGAGTTTACACATTGATAACTTCCTTCACAATAACCTTCATTCCTATATCATTTTTCTAGAGAGTTTGCAATGTTTGTTGATTGGTATGTCATTGTTGATCTTTCCTGTGATCACTTTTTTTAAACAATGTTATAAACATTTACTGAGCCAGTTACATGAATAAAATAATTTCTGGAAAAAAAACAGCTTCACCTGGCTTTGACTGCCAATACTTGTTATGTTAACATGTTAACATGTCCCCTTAACGTTTAAGAGCACCCAGTTAGTAACACACCTAGCAGTTTTAATTTATATGTATTCATATTTACATTGCATTACACTATACAGGTTATGAATAAAATTGTTAACTGAACAAACCTCCGAAGTCCTGTAAAGTATGTGTAACCAACTCCATATTAGATATTAATGAGGTGACTCCAGCGAAAGATAGACAGAGAAAGAACAGAATTGACAGTACTCGTCCAAATGTGTCTAAGGTAGAAAACAGTACTGGAATCCTATATGTATAAACAAAAATCAATAAAATATATATATTTAATATACTGGTGTGACCCAGCTTCCAATTTTCAAATTCTAAATCTTAATGAAACAATATTGATTTACAATTCACAGTCTTTACTATAGAATTTGTTCAAACAGAAAAAAAATTCTGGCCACATGACTTTGATCTGTTTGACTAAATCGTAGTGTACTGTTTAATCGTGAGATTATCAAATTGGTACCTAGTAACTTTTTTCCACTTGCATGTGTATATATGACTGAATTTAATAGCGTTAACTCGAAAAATACGCTTTCGACCTCCATACGTTACAGTATTATGATGTTATTAACTAGTCATGTAACAGATCTAAAGTAAACTTTATCGGCCTTAAACACGCCGTTATAGGTCTAAGGACAAAAAATCCGCATTAATATCGATATATCAAACATGTTGCTTCCAATCAACACTAAAAGGGGTGGCTTAATTGTACTGTCGATAGATTGATAGATGTGTATTATCGTTGTATTTAATTGACTAGCGGAATGTTCATATTTTGATGTTCAATACAAGAAATCATCTTGGACACATACCCTACCAAATAAATGTCAGACCAGTACTACGCTGGTCCGCTGTCTTTTAATATTCCCAGGTATTCATCCTTAGCCAGGGCTCCACGACTAATAATCAAGGTAGAAAAAACTGTGGCATATATCAACATCCCGCATATCAAACTACAATTATATAATAAATATTTATGAAATTCTTATCAGAAAACTCTACATTTTGAAAAGATTTTAGCAGTTATTCTGTTTTCGTAATCTTACTACCTGTAACAGTTGATAACATCAGTTATCTCTTTAACCAAGTTAACCGAAGGGAGATAATTCAATTATACTGTATAATTGAATTATCTCCCTTGGTTAACTTGGTTAATAATACTCATTGGTCATTTAGGCTTAAGGGAGGTTATTTTATTATATAATTTACAACCTAGGGTTCACATGGAGATAACCTAGTTACAATGTATTTACCTGACCAGATTGTTAAGTGAAGGTATAAATATTGCATATTTTACAATATCATTGTCCACACTCATGAATGATGAGTAAGGTATCATTTAATCCCATACCAGCTCCTGTATCAAAGGCATTCTGACTGATGGCGTCAACCCAAAGTCGTGGCTCGCCAAATGATTCTGAAAGAAATAAGAACATGAAATTTACGTCTTACTTTTTGATATTTGTTCTAAATAAATCTCAGATCTTGCGCGTAATGGGACACTAAAATTTACGCGGAAACCTTTAAAGTTTTGTGCAATATTGTAAAACGTAAGTCAAATTCCATAAAAAATTCAGAATGCGAGAAGATTTTGTAAAAAATAGCGTTACGCAAGATCAGTTGTTCATATGCCAGTGTAAACTGTTGTTTGCATAGAAGTCTAAAGCCACGTTTATAAAAAAGTACATGAGGTTTGGCGGTTACTTTCGATGCTTTACAACTGAGATGATGGATGAATTACTGTTAACGACCACTGCAGTGGCAACAAGGTCCATATCAGGACATGTTGATATGTTAATGAATATGATCCCTGCTTTGTACTAGACCGATACGCTAAGTCTGATTTTTAGTGTGCTAGCTCACGAGGTAACTGTCTGGCTGGAAGACAAATCACCACACTCGGAAACATGATACTGACTCCTCGAGCTGCCCAGTCGATCTTTGCTCTTACTCCTAGATGCCGCGTGCTTGGCGGAGAAGCAGTAAATACCAATGTTAATGTCTTTGGTTTGACCCGGCCAGGGATCGAACCCCGCCGACCTTCCACACTCGAGGCGAGCACGCTACCACGAGGACCACCGAGGCGGTTTTACAACTGAGAAAAAGATATTTAAATTTGCGTTACACTGAAGACGAACAATAATTGTGCATCCATGATTCCAGAAATACTTACCCATTTTGGAGTAAAGAGATATTTTATACCATAATCAGCATACTCTCTTGTTAGGGACCAGATAAACGTAAACAGGATGATAGAAAGTAGAACTGGTACTAAGAACATGTTGACTTTCTCTATAGTCTTTACACCTTTAACTACCGATAACCCTGCTATCAACAAAGCGATGGCGTGTGTCAGTAGTGGCCAAGTGGTATTTGGAAGAAAATATAAATACATTAAGCGATTTTTTAAAGAAAAAGATATGAATCTTTTGTTGTAAATATTTATTTTGACTCGAGTAACTTCAATAGTTTTTTTCAAACGAAACATTTGAAATTATGTATTATATTTAAAATAACAGGGCTTTGCAATTATTTTTTTTAAATGTTTTAAATAAGCCAAAACTTCGTGGGGTATATTACACTACAAGTACATGTGTTGTTTGTTGTCTGTCTATGTGTAACCGCTTGACTATAATTTAAGGTAGCGTGTTGGTCCACCAATCTGTGTTAGGTCGACAATCAGTTTTTCTGCATTTCTTCACTTATCTCTTTATTTCTATATGTTCTTAACAGTATATTGCATATTGCATTGAATGTGAAACTTGGGCCGTTGTCTTTTGTTCATACTGAGTATACAGAATAACAATTTTAGGGTATAAAAAATGTTATGATACGAGGGTACGCGGTTAATGAGAGAGAATCCAAAAAGACTAATTAAATATAGGGGTCGTCGTGTGATCCTTAGCGAGGAGCAAACAGCTGCGATGTTTAATATAATCATAGTAATGTAAAAAAAGGAAGTCATTTAACTTTATCTAATAAACTAATAAACTTAAGTCTTCAAAACTACAAAACTGAATTTAAAATTAGATATACTACCTCGGCATAATCTCTGAATATTTTACGACTATCCTCAACATTTTCTGGCAGCTTCATTGGCCATACAGTATACCACATAATAAAAGCACCATCCAAGTACAACGGAGTAGTAACATCTAAAACATTAAAAAAGATGGTAACTTATAATATAGCACTTAAAAATCACTGCAGACCAATACACTGTACACCTTACCCTTGTCCCTTATACTTGTATAAGGGACGAGACCAAAAGTTCAATGTAGGATAAAAAAACTTAATTCAAATAGTTTGAGGGTGGGGGGGGGGGGGGGGGGGGGGGGGGGGGGGGGGGTAGGTAAAAATCGCTGCAAGTTTTGTTATCCGACATGGATTTTTGGATTGAAAAATGCGGATTCAAATGATGTCCAAGTCAATATACAGAACAAACATACATTGCTGAGGAAAAAAAAAACAGGAACCCATGATACCAAAAAAGTATACTCTCAAAGCATATGCCCATATTGATCAATCAATTTTTCCCAAATTAAGTTAAGAGGGGGGATGGGGGGTCAGTGAAAAAAACTATGCGACTTTTATCCTACATTTGAACTTTTGATCTCGTCCCTAATTGAAATGAATTTTACAGTGATTACAACGGTCAACATAACTTGATTTATTGAATTCGTCGTCGCTCAGATATATCAGTCGGACAATAACCATTTTTTTTCTGGAAATAAGTAATGAAGGGTAAATTCTTAGTATCTTATATGAGATCCATTAAAAAGTTTATCGTTGTGTAGCATATAAATGTCTTCAAAAACAACCTCTTTATGTATTTGACCTTACCTTTTAGAATTTTTTATCTTCCAATTTCTGTATTATTCTTTATAGATTGTTAGAATAACACTAATAAACTTACGAAATAAAAAATGTAACCATAGAAATCCATGCTCCACACCACGAAAATTTATCACCCATGAATTGTTGAAATGATCCAATCACAGCTTTCTTTGTATATCTGCCCGTGCCATACTCGATCATAAGCATAGGTATAGACCATAGCAGCAGAAAGATGAACCATGTTATCAAAAACACCAATCCTCCTGAAAAATGTAAAAACTGAATTCTCCTAAAACGCTGTGGGTCTGATGAGGTGACAAAGGTGTTATGAGAAGACAAAGTCAATATCAAAACAAATTTCATCCAAATTTCATAAAATCGCATGTGATACTAGGATAACCCTTTGCCTTATATTTACAACCGAATTTTCACAGTTCAATAAACTTTTGTTATAGCAAGACTAGTCTTAAATTTTATGTATTATTTTAGCGAATTCTGTGCATTTTAATAGCGAAGCGGTACATATTTAACGTGAAAAATATGTGTATAAAACTGATAACATTAAGGGACGAGATCAAAAGTTCAATGTAGGATAAAAAACTAAATTCACATAGTTTTTTCATTGACCCCCCCCCCCCCCAAACCCCTTTTCTTAACATAATTCGGCTTTGAGAGTATACGTTTTATATCATGGGCCCTGTTTTTCCTCGACAATATATGTTTGTTCTGTATATTGACATGGACATCACTTGAATCCGTATTTTTCATGATTATTCATTGATTTGTTACAGAAATTATCAGTATTTAGCAAAATTCAAAAATAATAGACAAACTAAGGGTTCATTCCTTGTATTGCACATGGTAGATCTCTTTAGCTGAAATTTGGCTTCCTATTTCGGTATTTTTGGTTGAGTACTTCTTGTTTAAAATAAGTTTGGTTTTTGGTCTTCCAAATGTTTCGGTTTTAATGCTGCTGATGGGAGGTAACTCCTTGAAATGCGTCGTATACAGCATAGTATAAATTTACTATATCTAATATTAGTATCTTTGGATTGTTATTTTCAATCCGAAAATCGATGTCGGATAACAAAACTTGCAGCGATTTTTAACACCCCCCCCCCCCCCCCCCCACCCCAAACTATTTGAATTAAGTTTTTTATCCTACATTGAACTGTTGATCTCGTCCCTAAGTTACTCTTTATCACATTTACCATACCAAATTTTCTTTGACAAATTGTACCATACTTGTAGATCCTTACCTTTTTCGTCGCTATTATTAGCGACAATTCTAGGAAATCTCCAGATATTTCCTGTACCAACAACACATCCAAGACAGGAACATATTAAACCAATTCGAGTTTTGAAATAATGCTGTTCAGTCTAAAAATTGACATGCAAAAAAATTACAGCAGTTAATACGAAGTATAAATGACCAACTGTGAGCATTCAGAGGACGACAGCTGAGGAAGACGATTTCAAGTAGTCGCAGCTAAACAAAACGTGAAGAAAAACAACATTAAAAGAACTAACTTAAAGTGTAATATCTAAGTCTGATATAAATTGTTCATTAGCAGTTCATTTTCGAAAACAGTAGTAATATTATTTAAGTCAGTACCTACGTTCATAAAACACAAACTTACAGAATTATTACAGTATGAATAAACGAAAAATGAAAAGTTTTTTACAGATTGTTAACTAATTTGATTAAAAGGTGAATGCAATTTGACCGAATTAAATTTGCTGTATAACATTTATGAATAGAAGCCATATTTGAGGACAAATATAAAGGTTGATAAACATAAACTGTGTTAGAAATTCAAAAGAAATTAAATAAAATTAGAAAATAATATTTTCAACTCATATGACCAAACGTTCGTAAAAAAATATTCTTTGTGACACTCACCTCCGATTGTTTCGATTCCATGCTGAATGTTGTGTAATGTGACATACGTTTTAATCTAGACATATATTTTGTCCATTTGTAACATAAATATTATCAGTCTCTAATTTATCTCACGTGATAATCTTGGGTATAGAAATCATATGATAATCAATATTAGTACATATAGATAAACCATATTTATTTTCATTTTGTCAACTAAGTATAAATGCGGAAGTCACTATTTATCGGTAGATATGTACCCACACTTACATTTTTATAATAAACGATCATATCTGCTTGATGAAGAACAGCAATAAAAACGCCGATCATTTTCTTTATCTTTAAGTTTCTTATGCACATTAACCTCACATCCACCTTCCAACTTTTAAGACTGGAGTATATACCATCAGTTTTACTAGCAATCTGTTCTCATACTGACCAGTAGCCTGCTCGCCTCGAGCATATCGAGTGCGGAAGGTTTTAGGGTACGATCCTTGGCCGGGTCAAACCAAAGACATTAAAATTGGCATTCGCTGCTTCTCCGCCAAACACGCGGCATCTAGGGGTAAGATTAAAGGAATGGTCTGCTCAGAGTCAGTGTAATGTGTCCGGGTCGGGAGATATGTCTTTCTGCGGACTGTTACCCCGTGAGATAGAACGTTACAAATCCGGCTTAGTGCGTCGGTTTAGTACAAATTTCAAGCAGGGTTAATATTCATAACATACCAGCATGTTTTCGTCCTGATAAGTACTAAATTGTTGCTACTGGACGTCAAGAAATAATTAATCCATCCATCTTAGTGATGTTTGCATGATATTGAAATATTGTTGTTTGATTCTTGTAGAACTTTTATCGTATTAAACAACGATTGCAATTACTTAAACTAGATGTACTGTGAGCAAAGCTCACAAAGGATACCCCCCGCTTTGCAGTCCAATTATCTCCCTTGTGTGATTTCGAAAAGCAAAGATTTTTCTTCATGCACATCTTTGGATGATGTACTTCCTTGCGGTAAAGTTTCGTTGAAATCCATTGAGTGGTCTAGGAGGAGTTGCGCTTACAAGATATATGGACAGACGGACAGACAGACAGACAGACGGACAGACAAGGTGATTCCTATATACCTCCCAAACAAGTTTGCGGGGGGGGGGGTATAAAAATACTATCATTATAGGATATTGTCAAGATCTAAAACTTCAAGAATCTCATGTGTTATGTTACTTTTTATATCAGCTGACACAAATGAACCATCTTCTGTTACCAACTGAAATCCGTCTGCAACTTGTATTTCTGTTACCTGAATTTCAGAAATATTATTTTTATGACACCACTCCGCCAGATAAACTGAAACTTGACATGAGACACCTGTAGGAATGTCTGTTTGAATATATATCTAGTGGATTTGGTCGAGTGGTCTAGGGTGCCGACAAGGTGCTACGCGAATGTCATAGTGTGTCAACGTTGTGAGTTTGAGTCCCGCCATAGGCGGACAAACATTTGACAGTATTAAAATCTTATTTTAACAGTGAGGGTTTAGTATTTAGGCATTTGGTCAAAGTCGGACAACAAACATGGCCGTCATAGAAAATTCCGTTATATGATTGATCAGACTCTACCTAAATCTTTTCTACGACACAATGTTTGGCCAATTGAAATGAAACTTTATATCAGACATATACAGAAGGGTCTTACTTTTTTTAAAATTTTACTTGGAAGCATTGGTTCGTTTGGTTTAGTGGAATTTAACGCCACTTTCAGTGCCATTTGCTATCGTGGCAGTTAGTAAGCCGGAGTACTCAGACAGAACCATGACCTACGACAGGAAAATACTGCAATGGCAATCCTTGTCTATTAGGTCCGTGACAGGCTAGTAGGCACGAATGTATTGTAGTTTTAAAAAAAAACTACCTAGAACACGCCATGGCTACTACACCAACCTGGATTTATTGCAAAACTTTAATGACATTTATATCTAATGAGGACAATACTGCTTCAGAATAATTCGCAAATTAACAAGTTGACTGCAAAATGGACATGTAACTTTATTCCATTTGTACACATACAATCATTAACCTTATTCCAGGTGATATACTATCCTTCTTTTCACCAAATTTTGAGCCTGTCACAGAACAGATGCAAATCTGTCAAAAACGACGCTTTGTAATTTGCAAAATATGGATATTGACAAGTTCCAAGTTTATGATCTACTAAATTAGGCTCTCTGTAAGATGAAGTCAAGAGACCTCTTGGACTTTGGGTCGCCATTGACAACTAAGTTAAAAAAAAGACAAAATTAAGAACAAATTTATTGAACATATTTATACCATTAATAACTGTTGTATGAAAAAGTGCTAATAAATAAAGTAACGTTTAAATAAACAACATTTTGCATAACAAAATATGTCTTTAAAACTGAACTGGATAATATATATGAAGTACTGTGCCACATTCATTTTTGTATAATTATTAAACCATCCTACGTCATGTTTGCAAAATTAAAACAGGTTATCTAATTTACAAAATGTACAAATTTTAATGGTCTGTCTACACAAACAAATGTGGCGTTGTATTTAACTTACGACTTAGTAAGTTTAAGAAATGAATGTTTCTTTTTCGTGAAAGCATTGACCTTGCCACATTTAATTTATATGAAACAAGGATGTCATACAAAAAAAAGCACGTTTTAATGTTTTTTAAACACCATATAAAATTACTTCAAAGCAGAATTTAATTCTTATAAATTCAACAAATCAATTATCAGAAAAATTAAAATTAAATCGAATATTTTTATTGTTTTGTTTTGCAATATTCATACGCTCTATTGTAGTCATAGGCGTTGTCATGTGAAACACGTGCACATAAAATTTTGAGTTTTGCTCTGATATTAATGACCATTCATCAAAATTAATTGATTAGTCTTTTAATAAAAATGACAGACTCCTAAGAAAAAAATAAAAATGAACCATAATTGTATTTTTATAATTAAACCGTTCCTTAAGAAGTCTATTTTTGAAACATACTACATTGTATTATGCTGCCGTTCTTGATTCTGATTGCTCATCTTTTTTCTTTTCGGTACTTACTCTTTATTGGAAGGGAGATAATTCTTCTTGTGCAGAACTAAGACTTATTGAAAGTAATCATAGTATTTTTTACCATGTTTACCATGCTACAAAATTAGACTGGTACCTTGGATTACTCAATCTTAAAATAACATCCGCTAGAAATAATTATCAATTAACCTCCATTTACGACAACACCTTGATACAAATGCAGTTCTCACATTAAATGTTTTCAACATGGTGACTTTACACCAGGATACAGGAAGAAATATTTGATATTCTGGGGAGGAGCATGATTATATTTGTCAACTCTATCGATGAACAATTATATACTTACTTTTCAAAGCAATATAATTTAAATTCATGCACAAATACTTCCGAGGTTGGTATGTGTTGTCATTTATATTCCCGTTGGGCTGAAACACTTAATGCATTTGTTTCAATTAAGTTATTTATTTTCAAATACTCCTGCAAGATTTTCATACGACCATCTTTTAAGTATTATGGAGAAAAGTCCCTGGTTGAAACACATAACATTTATATACATGTATATATACAACATATGATGTGTTTTTTGTTTGGCTTCTTTTAAATAAAAGAATGAACATAATAAATTCATGAAAGACAAAAAGATTCAAATAAAATTATACAATTCGTTGTCATTGTCCTGCCTATTAATGTCAACGTGAAAAAAGAATATCACAACCAATGATAACTAACAATGCAGATAATATAAATAATTTAAACAACATGGAAGCACTTCCGGTTTTACGCGTACTTTGGCCACAACCATGATTAAGGTAAATTGATTCGATGCTATGGTCATTTGATTACTTGTAGAGGTAAACCTTTTTAAATAGAACACATCTTTAGTGACATCCACATGATTTCACTATCATCATAGGAAATTTTTTCAGAACAACGTTCAAATTATCATCAAAATACAAGACCGACTGTGCTGATAACTTCGTAGGAGCACAACCAGGACTGGGTGCTTGTTTTGGGTCCATCAAATGAACTAATGTTTGTACTATAGCGTGGTTCGTAGCGTTCATGTGGGCCGCTAACGGAAACTGACATTCCCCATCACAATAAAAAGCTTGGAACCCATCTGGAGCTATTATCCAATTCTGAAAAAAAATGAATAAAAGTACATACGACCTTATATCACTTCCGGTATTATGCTACGTGTTGGTATATGTATATTATCCGAGCCTTATCACGCCCACTTATCTCTCTAATTCATAAAAATTGGATATGGTTAAATTTTTCAATATGCTAATTAATTTCATTAAAAAATTGAATTTAGGTGCATATAATAATAATTGAAAATAGAGGCTCAGAGGGCTGAGCCTGTATCCCTCACCTGGCATGAAAGCCATTTTTATTGATGCACCTCAGAGAGAAATCACTTCTCCCTATCATTATAAAGTGTGGTAAGCCCCCGGGTAAGCCTTGAAGGAACAAATTTTTTCTTCGTGAATGCCCTTTTACTTACAGGTAGGCATTTTCAGAAGATTTTTGCATGTATTTCCCATAGGGTCTTAAGTCCTCTGCTAAAGGCCATTTTGAATTAGGGATCGGCACCAGAGTAACAACACTTGGTGAGCACCATTACAGGAACATTCAGACCATGTTTGGTTTCAATTCTGTGGTTCTGTAGTTTTTTGTTATATGTCATAGACACTTTCTGTCAAGTTTGACTCTATTTGGCCAAGTTGTTTAAGAGAGATTTTTTTTTAAAATCAACCAATCAGAAACAAGAATTGCCCATAGCGGCCATGTTTGTCGCCTGATCTTGACAAAATGAGGAAACTTTGTAAAACCCTCAAACAGATGCATCCTGTCAAGTCTCGTTCCCTGTGGCCAAGGGGTTTCAAAGAAGAAGATTATCAACTGATGTAAGACAAGAAATGCTCATAACAGCCATGTTTGTTGCCTGATCAGGACGAAATGAGGAAACTTTGTATAGAACCTCCCAATTAGATGCTTTCTGTCAAGTTTCGTTGTATTTGGCTAAGCGACTTCAGAGGAGATTTTTTTTTATATCAGCCCATCAGAAACAAGAACTGCTCATGGCGGCCATATTTGTATTTCGATCGGGACACAACGAGGAAAGTTGATAAAGGACCTCCCAGCTATGCTTCCTGTCAGGTTTTGTTCCATTTGGGCAAGCGATTTCAGAGGAAGAAGATTCTTTTATATTAGCCAATCAGAAACAAGAACTGCCAATGGTGACCATATATGTTTTCCGATCGGGATGAAATAGACAAATTCTGTAAAGAACCTCCCATAGATGCTTCCTGTTCAATTTGGCCAAGCAGTTCCTGAGAAAAATCTTTTTTTAATCAACAAATGAGAAACAAGAATTGCCTATGGCGGCCATGTTTTTTCCCGATCGGGACGAAATAAGGAAACTTTATAAAGGACATCCAATTTATGCTTCCTGTCAAGTTTTGTTCCATTTGGCCCAGCAGTTGCAGAGGAGAAGATTTTTGAAAACTCAGCCAATCAGAAACAACAATTGTCCATGGCGGCCAAGATTGTTGTCCGATCGGGACGAAATGAGCAATCTTTATAAAGGACCTTACAAAGAATCTTCCTGCCAAATTTAATTCCATTTGGCCAAATGGTTCAGAGGAGAAGATTAAAATGTGAAAAGTTAACGGACGGACAGACGACGGACGCCAAGTGATGACAAAAGCTCAAAAGGTGAGCTATAAATCTGTTTCGAACAAAAATCGGTTATGAAAGAGATTGAAATTAGTTCGGAGCGTATTTTGCGGCAATAATCGTAAATAATTAAGTAGGATTGTGCACACACATTTATAAGGAAATAATATTACATGGAATCACATTCTTGGATGTTTTAAATAAAGCAGGAAGATGGAAATATTTACCTTTATTAATGAGAAACCAGTGAGTTATATTTTCCTAACCAATGTAGGAAAGGGAGATAATAAAATTGTCTCCCTTTTAGCCTCAGGACAAAAGGGAGAGAATTTTATTATCTCCCTTACCTATATTGGTTAGGAAAAAATAACTCACTCTGGTTCCTCACTGTTATACACGAGAGAGATAAGCAGGAGGGTTTATTGCAGTTTTACTGTTGTCATGTATATTATTATGTGTTTCGTGTGGTTTCAGAACGGTATAATAAGAACTGATGACTTTCAGTTTTGCCTCTTCGTCTTGGGTGCTTTTTCAATTGACCTTTAGCAGCTTGAATATCCCTTTAAAGGCTTAACCACGTCATGAAATAAATAAAATCAAAATGAAGGTGTCATGATCAAATAAAGCAAAAGGTTAATTAAACTATGGAGCATAATAAGACACTACTGCTGAACCCTATTCTATACAAAGGAATCATTTTGGGAGATGGGCATCTGGTCTCCTCGACCCTTCGTAAGACAATAAGGTGGATTACTGTGACCCTCTTATAGCTTTTCAGAGGTGTACTCCACTAAGACAGCGGTTATAAACCTGTCATTACGGTTTTAAAAATTCAAAACTTAAATAAGTAATGACTACCAAATACATATGTACCAATATTATCATGAGAAAATATAAATATGTAAACAAGGTCATTTTCTATAAATACCAACCTGCCAGCCTAAATCTTTAAACTTTACAAACATTTGTCTTCTTTGGCACGGCCATCTTCTTATTCTTCTAGGATATCCTGAAATCGACATGTAAACCGTTTATTACGTGTCTTTATTATTTCAATATCATGTTATTACGTAATTTTGTCAGAATTCTTATATGCCCATGTGATAAATAGTTAAATCTAATGTTCATTAAATTGTTACTGAAGCCAATAAGGAACACATAGGCCTGTATTCTTAGTTTTTGACATTGTACTACATTTAAAAATGGTACATTTAATTTTTGGACTCCCAACTGTGGCTTTCATGAATGTTGCCAGTTTTTTTCAACTCTTATATTTCGTAATTACATGTATTAACGATGGCATTAATCTCAGATATGGCCTTCTAAAATTTGAAATGTATTGCTAAAGGAGTAGGGCCACTCATTGATGTCTACCCTAAACTTTGAAACATTTACTAAAATCTCGTCAACGGAAGTACTATGTAAATAATGGATTTGAAACAAAAATTAAATGCGTAGTCATTCATACGTTCATGTAAGGCCATGGAAAAATGCATACAATTTGTATCGTGTATTGTTAAATCGCCATGAAGAATACTCGGAACCAAAACTATTACATGAAAAGGGGATTCGGCACTCATCGGCAGATTATACTGCTCTATACTCCATATATTAAGTGAGGAAAAAAAATTAGTTTATTTATTAGACTCTTGTCTTTGGCTTCTTCGCTTTTCATTAAATTATTGGAGATCTTTAAATAAATTTTTTATCCCTGTTTTCTGGAAAGAGTACACTTCATAGCAAAAAAGTTAGGAACACCTTCCTCGCCTAATTGCCAAAAATCTGAGAGGAAAATTAGTTTAAATTTCAACTTGAACATTGTTGTTGCGAGGTCCCAATGTATCGAGGAGAACAGCAATTCGAAGAATTACAAATCCAGTCGGTGTTGCTGCAGGCATTTACACATAAATATTTACTTGCGTATCTATAAGCTGGCTCATCTGAACTCATCTCGTTCATAGCTTTTTTCTTGTACTTTTCGGCTGCGCGTGTTTTTCTTATATGTACTCTTTGTGAAGATTTGAAAAACCCTGTCAAGAATGGCTGTCTGTTAACTTGGCCTCTGTGACCTATTATTCCAAACTTGTCCGGATCTACTTCAGAACCTAAAATTATGAAAAAAAACAATTTTGAAATACATGTAATAATAGTAATAATCAAAATCTTGAATATGAATTATAGATTTTTATGTTACACCATGACGCACGTCTATCGTGGCGGTCTGACAACTTTAAAGAAACCGGAGATAACTACCAGATTCTGCAAGGAAATTGGTCAGTTAAGGTAGTACTACACAAATGTCATGTTGATTTGAATTTTAGCCGCAAAATATGAAATTGTAACTGTATGTCATGTACAATCTTCCCTTTATTTTGGTTTTTTAGACCCAAATATGTATATATTAAAAGAATCACAAAGTTGTGCCAATCCGGGGATCTTAATGATTTCTTCCAAAATATCTATATTTCTCGGAAACCCGTGGCAACGAAAAGGGTAACTTTTTCAAAATATTGGGGAAAATGCATTGTAGTGACCCAATGCTGGAACCAGATATCACCTTTATGTATATTTTTAATGGATCTGACACATGTCATAAATTAAACAACTTAAACATAGCTTGGGGCCATTAGGAAAATAAAAAAAAATAATATATTTTTCTGCTCATTTTTTCGTAAAATACATTGCAAAACTTCATGCAAAATTTACACTCTTAAAAACACACAAAGATGCTGATCTACAACATGGATCAATGTCAGATGGAGAGGTCGCTTAAGTCCATGCATAAACATTGAACAATTTAAATTAGTTGTCAAATATCCTCTCTTTCAACATAAACCAGTTTCGTGGTCAGAAATCATAATTATCAGCACATTTTACCAATCGGGTTTAAACATTTGAAATGCTCAAGAATCACGGTAGAAAATAAAATTCTGTGTAGTAGAACCTAAGCGAACCGAGTGTTGAAAAAAAAATCCGACCCGTCGGCCACCGAGCAGCACGTCTCAAGTTAGAAAATTAATAATAACACTGGTATTTGAAGAGAAAAAAAATAATAATTAGACCAATTAACAGTGTGTGAACTTTATGTCTGTTCAAAAGCTCATCACGAGCTTATGTTATTCAAATAAACTTCATTTGATTTGAGTGATTAAAACCACAAGATGTAGAAGGCTTTATGATATTTCATTTATTCAATCATGAAAAATATTAACATCTATTAGTGGCTATTTTCATATACTTTTTTTAAATTCGGTTGATCAGATATTTTTGTTTCCTTACAAAAAAAACGAAAACAAACCTTTTCTTAAAAATATAATTTTCATGTAAAGTCCGAGGTTAGCGGCTGGATACTGTGTCCAGATTTCTGCTGCCTTGGTAACATCAACTGTTAACCAACCAATATGGTCTGCTTGAGTTGTAACGTTCCCCACAGATTCTAAAAACTTGTCCCTGAAAGCAGAAACATACTGATGAGAAGTAAGTACCCTGTTATAATTTACATTACTTCTGTCACAACGTAATGCAAAAACTTATGAAAGTCACATTTTATTTTCATTTTGTGTCTCATACAATTAAATATTATCCCACATTGGCCTAACTATAATTTCAAGATGGCATATGGAAACAATTATTAAAGGCACATTTCCACAAAAATTGATAAAAGAAGTAAAATTTCTATCAGCATTTTCGTTCTGATACTCTATTGCAACATAAACCAAGCGTTTGAAAATACGCATCTATATTACTAAATAAAGAGAATGGAATTTGTGTGTCGCTTCTTCTTCCTTCGAGTAAAATCCATGCATATACTTTTATAACATCAATGATCAATGCACAGTGTAGTTTGTCATCACCGAGTTTGATCATCTGTTTTATGGTATTTTGAGAGAAAAATGGAAAATAACCAGTTCGGATACACAGCCCTTCCCGTCACCCGACTTGAAATTTGTTTCCCGTCCTCATTTCCGCCTGTCAATCATTTCAACGGGTACATGTCAAAACACTAATATGACTATATTCTTTGTACTTCCAATTTGCATTCATCTAGGATAAACCATTCTATTGATTAAATTTTAAAGTTTGATCTGTGATTTGGGCCCGAACTGTCCTATATGAATATTCCCTTTTGTTAATAAAATACAAGCCATTTCGGCACCTGGTCATTTAGGGACTGGTCAAATCAATACCAGGTTAAATCGGCACCTGTATAGTCATATCGGCACCTATCCGTAATACTAAATAGATTCGAATTTGTGTGTCGCTTCTCTTTCGAGGAAAATCCATGAGTGTGCTTTTATAACATAAATGATCAACACACAGTGAATTTTGTCATCACCGAGCTTGAAGATCTGTTTTGAGGTATTTTTTGTGAGCAAAAAATGGCTGTACGTTAGGTTAAAAACAAACTGGTCGAATGGGTTATTAAAAATAGATATCATAACTTCGTGCACGCGATTTGGCGGGTGTATTCTAATATATAATAAACTTGAAACACAAACGGCCAAGAAAAGTATCCTTCTAAAACGCTGCAATGGTAACTTTATTAAATCTATGTCATCAATCCCATTTCGCCCATCTATAATTTTTGTTTCTTTTTGTCGTGTTTTAGCTTTATTTTTGTACATTTTCAGTGCTGACATCCTCAATTTATAATTTTACATACATATACTTACTCAGGATCAGGTCCTTGTTTTATCATGTAAATTTGGATTTCAAAGTCGTGACTTTTCCACTTCTTAGCTTTCCCTTTATAAAGCCTTAATTCTGCTTTTACCACATTTTCGTCAAGTGTAATTTCAGTGAAGTCAAAGAAGTAAGTCCGATCTTTTTCGTGTCTTAAATGTGGTATTTTCCTTGCTGTAAAATAGAACGGAAGAGTGCATTTTAACTTATCAATAAAACATTATAGTTCAGAAATTGTTCTAGGATGCTTGAAAGGTGATTTTGAGCTTGTGCTAGTAGTCAGTATATGTTGTCTCCCCTGCTTAAGCCGATAAAAACTCCAAATGCCTCAGGGCTGACAATTACAAGCCACGGTTAAATGGTTAAATCAGAATTCCCATACATGCTTATTCCGTCAAAGATATATGGAATTATTCTCAAATTAGATGAACATTCATGCAAGACGAACAAAGAAATACAAACGTGTATGAACATGGAGAGATATGTGGTATCTGTCAAAATGCCATAAATAGAACATTGCAACTGATTACATTTTATTTGTTTGTTTGTTTGTTTGTTTGTTTGTTTGTTTTAGTTGGTGTATTATGCCGTTTTCAGCACATTTAGCTATTTGGCGGCAGGCCAGTTTTTGTTGGTGCAGGAAGCCGGAGTACCCGAACAGAACAACCGACATTCGGTAGGAAAATTGGCAATCCTTGTCAATTAAGATCGGGGTCGAACACGCCCCGCCATAGGTGAGATTCACAACCTCGGTGTTGACAGGCTAGTGATCATTAGTAGTCATGTCGAACTACCGAGACCAATCGGTCACAGAGGCCCCCTGATTCCATTTTAACACTTTCAGTAATGCACATATTCAATTAACTTTAGACAGGATTCTATAATTTTACTATCAACATGTACTCTTACGCGATGACATTCTGCGGAATGATAAAAAAATTGCTGGAATGGGGGTCTTGTTTTTCTTCAAGGATCACCCGTTGGAGAGGGGGGGCAGTGTAAAGAAGGGGTATTTTCTTTGATTAATCTTAAGTATTATTTTTAGTAGTCTTATTATTATATTGCATTCTTCATGACATAGACACCCACAGCGATCAATGAATTTCAGTAAGTTTACAGTGTAGATAATTCAATTATGAAAATGCACGTGTTTGAAGGAATGTAGCTTTTAAACAATTTATTTGTGTTTCCTCGCGTGTGCCAAGATGACGTGATTCGCGAGGAAAATTGGTCGATGATGAGCAAGTTAATCAAACTTTGGGTGGAGGAGGATTGGGATCATTGATATGAGGATTTTATACGAAATTCTACATGTTAAACTTGTAAAACTGGTTAAATCCAATAAACTGTAACTTAAACGCCTTTAACATGTCAGACCACTCCACCCAGACTATTCCTCTCGTAGTGTTTTTTCTTTCAGTTCGCCTATCATGCCTATGATATATTATAGTTTACTGCATGTCAGTTTTGATAAGTTTGACAATATTTAATACAGCTTAAAAATGTAAAATAATTTTGGAAATTTGAACACAATTTTTTTTAACTGCTAGATTTTCCTTACCGTCCGTCAATAATTTTTCAGGGGAAAAAATAACTGAGGTCTATCTGCTTTAAGAATGTTGTCACAAGATTCAATATTCATTAGTTTAATTGTAAAAAAAAAACTCAGACACTATAAATAGTGTTACAAGAGGAAATGAACACAAAGTAAGTGAGAATATATTATTCACATTAAATGGAAATGGTGGTTAAGACGTACATTAAACAAAGTTTATATAATATACATGTAATTCAACTAGAAAGATTTGTCCACCATGTACTTACAAAAGTTTTTCCAACTTTCTAACAAATTGTGCATTGTAGTACTTTAGTCATTACATTGACATTACAATATGATAACAAACCACAAAATGTTGACTTAGATGGATACTGAGTATAGTACTTTGGAAAATATCCATGGTTCTGAAACGTTTGATGTCTATGTTAGAACATGAGAAAAAAGTAGGAGCACAAGAAGTTCGATATGGCGCTGGATTGGGTTGGGTAGAAAATTTTACATCACGATAAGCTAGTGTTTGTTTGTTAGGCTAAAATAAACAGACCTTTGTTTCTTGCTAACGGCATGCTCTGTAAGTTAAGGGTCGGCACTTGGCAGGTAGTTATTTTTCTCAAAACCTTGTTTTAAAACGTGTACTTCAAAAATTACCAGTAAAATTTTTTTAGACCTAAATAGTCCAAACACGTTACGTTTGAATATATAGGAAGTACCCCCCCCCCTCCCCCACCCAACCTTTTTCCCCTTCATCTCTCCGTGGTTATTTTTCCCAAATATGTCCTCTCTCATTTCTTTTCAGTCGTTTAACAAAGCCTTCATACTAAAACCTATCTTTTTAACAGTTTCGCGAAAATGGGAAATGATTATAATCTAGTTTACTACATAATTAATGATTTATCAATTTGACATTTTAATGGGTGAAACACCTGTCATTTGCACAGGTAAATATGTAGACAAGATAATTAACTTCACTAAATATTGTACGTGAATGGTACGGCAAGGAAAAATCTTTTACAAAGGTAAAAATGATTGCAATGTTTAACAGCAATTTAGCAAATTTTGATCAGTAGAATGACGTCACGAAATTGATATTTGAGAAGAAAATTATAGTACTCAAAACGAATTTTTAAACTAAATTTCGTTTTAAAGTTATTGATTATATTCAATTTGTGACAAAATTTGATATAGCTAGTGGAACAATAATCTAAAAATATTTTGCAAGTACAATACCAAGTTTTTAACAGGTTGAGCACATTCCTTGAAAAGGGGAAACAGTCCTCTGAATTGGTCCCTCAATTCATTAACAGTTTCACAGTGTTTAAGTACAAGGTTCATGAAAAAATGAATGTACTTTTGTAAAGGAGGGATACTTTTCTTTTCTGTTTCAATGAAGTCATATATGAAACCTTAAAAACTTCACATTTCGTTCATATTAAACTAAAACGAATTTGGAAATAAATGTGCGCTTCATTTAGGGACGACATCAAAAGTTCACTGTAGGATAAAAAACTTAATTCAGATAGTTTGGGGGTGTGGGGGTGTGGGTTACAAATCGCTGCAAGTTTGGTTATCCGACATCGATTTTCGGATTGAAAAATATGTATTCAAGTGATGTCCAAGTCAATGTACAGAACAAACATACATTGTTGAGGAAAAACAGGACCCATGATACAAAAAGTATACTCTCAAAGCATATGCATTAAAGGGGGGGGGGGGGGGGGGGGGTCAGTGAAAAAACTATGTGAATTAAGTTTTTTATCCTACATTGAACTTTTGATCTCGTCCCTTAGAAAAGTTGCTAGATTTGAAAGTGAAGTGTCAATTCAAAATTACTTTTTGATCATTGTGAAATTGCTGAAGGAGATTTACTTATTGGATGGATGTGCCTAACCTCTTTATGGAAGTCCGAAACTTTTAACTTACAGCTGGTTCTTACATATTACTGTAAACAAACACATCTAAATTCAACTCTCGATTAACAAACATTATATTATCAACAACCTGTATCAGATCTTTAATGTTCCCGATGCAAACACTGGCTGTCATATTGAAAGACAGCGTAGTTTAATACTGTTTACTACATGCCACCCCTATCCCCACCCCATGTGTACCTTTGTTCAACTCACCATGCTTAACGAAACTCATTAGTTTAAACATATTTTATTGAATGAAACAATTGGATTAGACACAAGTTTTTCAACTTAGAGTCGTCTTCCCTTTCTTCTAACGAAACTCATTATAATATCAATTCCTAGTATAGCATGTATAGGTACTATAATGTTAAAATATAAATAGTGGCTGTCATATCGAATCATAGATACCTTACCACCCCCCCTCCCCGGTCCTTTGGTATGACAGATATCTTAACAATAACCACCACCCCCCCCCCCCCCCCCCCCCCCCTCAATTTCAACTCACCATGATTCACATAACTCATGATAATATCAGCTCCCTATATAAGTTATAGAAACATTGGCAGCCATATGAAATGATACCTAGGGTTCCACAACCCAGTCCTACCCCCCCCCCTCCCCCCACTTTCGGCCGACCAAACTCACCATGATTCACAAAACTCATAATAATATCAGCTCCCTGAATCGGTTCTATAATGTTCCCAATAGAAATGTTGGCTGTCATGTGGAATGAAGGAGAATCGTCTGAATCTATAAGTACGCCATCCTCCCCTGCTATAGTATTATATAAATCCAACATGAATCGAGGTGCCGAATATTCATTTGTGTGAACTTTAGGTTTCGGTCTATGGTGGAGTCCGAGTAACGTCAAAATCTCTTGTTGAAGTTCACGCTTACTTCTTGGATTAAGTTCATAAAGTTTTTCAGTTTGATCCACGCCATTGTCAACATAATATCCCGAAGACCAGCATAGAATATATTGTACGGATAACGTCAAAATAAATCCCGAAATTGTGTGTAAATTTACCATGTTCAATGTGCACTAATTTACCTGGTATTTATAAACGTTTTCATTCATTGTAAACACCGCATTCTTTTGAAGTTAGTCAGGTATAACATACGTGTGTATAAATACAGATTTTAAATCATATTTCCAGATGCCTTTCACTAATTAACAGATTTAACTTCTTCACCTATTTTATTTCTCCATGTCGGATAAATGTATATTACTTTTCTTTGTACATTCAACGAATTTTTGTGTGTACGCATGGGCAGCACACGCTTATAATGTCTTATAACAGGTGAGTTACCTCTGGGTAAACAAAGTTCGAAAGTATGAAGAATAAACGAAAAATATTTGCAAATTGTAAAAAAGCTATAATTATTATTTTGATCTAGACTTATTCTAATGAAATATAAAAAAATATATATTTATTTTGTCTTTTTTTTTCATTTATGGAAAATATATATAAAAAAAAACCTAAGAGTAAAGACTGTAAATAATAATTTTGAATGATAGGTCTCTTTATTATAATTATGCAGGAGAATTGGTCTCTGTATTATTATTATGCAGAAGAATTAGTCTCTGTATTATTATTATGCAGGAGAATTAGTCTCTGTATTATTATTATGCAGGAGAATGAGTCTCTGTATTATTATTATGCAGGAGAATTATCTATAAAGATATTTAACTCCAACCGTATTACTCGATTATTTTTGTTGATACCCCGACGGATACGATTTTTGTTTGTTTATACATTTGTATTATTACTTTTTGTAATGAACTAAATGCTGTATTTGCATATGAAAGAAAAATTGACCCCAGTTTTCACCGTACATTGCTTTAAACATACCTTTTTTTTCATTTTCCCCAGCATTTTAAGGAACGAGGATACGAATTAAAAAAGAAAACATCTAACTCTTATATATATAACATACTTATCGCAAAATGTGAAAAGCTCTTCATTAAGAACGCTAAATTGTGCTGTAAAAATGTATACCTAAGACGATATTGAAGACCGTAATGCATCACGAAACGTCGTAAACAACTTCAATGATACGGCCATATTCCAACATAAGATACGACCATTGACCATATTTCTTGAAACGAAAAGTAAGAAAATTCGACAAGCTGGCTGCCTCCGATTCCCCTATAATATATTAATGCCATTCTCAGCATATTTTCAGTAGATGTATATTATTTTCTTAAAATGCATTTCGTAATATACGCCACAATTAATTTACTCATGTTTAAAAAAAAAAAACGCGATAAAGCGAGGGAAGCGCTTTTCTGGATTTACCCTTGTCACAATCCAAACGAAATCATATCTAACTAACAGAACGCCTGAACGATATGCAAAAATTAAAAGTGCGATATTGATATTGTCAGCTACAAATAAATCGTTTGATAAAAAAAAAAAAACGTCGTATATAGTTACACCACTGGGCAAATTAGCCTTCGATATTCTTACTAAAAGCATCGAAATTATGGTTTTTGATCGTACCATCTCTACATGAAGAATTGTACCTGATCGTATCCATCGACGGTTCGTGATGTATCACAGTTTTAGACAGATTGTCCAGACTTGAGTGTTCTTAAATGAAGAGCATTTCACATTTTGCGATAAAAAATTGTAAATTGTACCCTTGTCGTTTAAAAATACAGCTGCAGAAGGCAATTAAACATGTAAAATGCTGGGGAAAATTTAAAAAGCTAGGTTTTCTTCAAAATACGAACTTTAAAGTAATGTATAGTGAAAACTGGGTTCGATTTCTCTTATATATGTAAAAACACTTCCTTTAATCTTCAAATAGAGCATTTACTTGTAGTTCATTCAAAAAAGATAATATAAACAAAAAAACGCTTCTTTCCTTGCACGTTGCTAATAACACGGACGGTTTTTTTTTTTTATCGTAACTGTCGCGTTTCAACAAAAATGATGCAAGTCTGTAATACGATGTGTATATAAATATTTAATTATCTGATTGCTGCCAGTTTCACATGATTCTATCAACACAAGAAATTTACGTTTTGTTTTTTTTTTGTGTGCCTAATTGTTTCTTTTTTTTATGTACAGATTCTTTTGGGCATTAACGAAAATTCTTGGATTTTTCCCGGATACAATAGGGCGGGGGGGGGGGGGGACAATTTGCCTGTTGTCTTTTCTTTTTATTATTAAAAAGAAGATTGCTAACATTTACCATGTATATCTGTCTATATTCCAACAAGTAGGTTTGATTTAGTAGCATCTGCTATATCTTATTAGGAATTGAATATGCCTTTTATTTTAAAATAGATAGTGTATATTGTACTACAGTATCTGGGACCACAACATTGTCGTCAGAAACTATATATATATAATTTTCGTAATTAAAGTATGCTGCTATTTTTTTAGTTCTCGAACCTGGAACTCGATAAATATATTCCCATCTTCCTATATTTCTGTAATTTATCTGTTTATTATTAGTGTTTCATCTGGTGTTTCTTCGAAATTAGAATTAAACTAATAATGTTCAGAATGCAATATAAGTTAACACAAAACCGTCTTAATATGACCATTATAAATATCTACATAATTACCCGAATCTAAGGACAATGTAAGACGTGTTATACAGCCTGAAATCAGGTAAATCTTTATCCATCTCATGTCCTTTTGGAAGGTGAACGAATATTTGCCTCACCTTTGTAAAGAGCCAAGCTACACCACTGGCCACGGCAATAAAAGTACATCTGTATACCTTATATGACGAATGACAAAACCAGTAGAAAACAATATAGATACAACAATAATATGTAAAATGAAAACTGATAGTATGCGATCTATTTCAAATAATTCTTTTATTTATATTGTAAGGTTTTGCAAGAGTTGTCTCCCATTTGCTCAGGCATTTTAAAATAACAATAAAAACCTATTTGTTCATTTACTACTTTCAATGACCAGTTACTGGAAAATTGTATTTCAGTTACGATGAAACTGTAAGGCAATTTGGAAAAAAGAAGCGTTAAAGTTAAATTCCTGAATGCCTTCTGTTACGTCTTTGTTTCATTATTTTGTTGGGATTTTTTTTCTAATAAAAAAGTGACTGAGGTACATGTATTGCATGGTTGTGGGGGAATAGTTTATGCTTTAGGGATTTCTTGATTTGGAAATTACCCTGCAATACACCGGATTACAAATGTTATAATTTTCGGACTTTGACTCGCCATGTTCTACATGCTCTAGATCTATAATAAAATTGAATGTAGGAATGTCGAAGTATCTAGCTTACCAAGTAGGTTGGGTTCGCTCGATAATACATGTAACCGTAAAAGCGTAAGAAGTGTTTGAAGTGCGGTACCACGGGGTTCCATTTAAAATCTAACTTTTTGAAGGCACATTTTGACCCTAACCCGACATAGCAATGTCCAAATAAAAAAGGGAGGGTTGCAGGTTAAGAAGACATTCGGATTAAAAGCCCGCGGTCCGGTATGATACACGGCCGATATGGAAAATGCCATCTTATAATCTATTAGTATGTCTACATCTTGCTGCACCACAAGAACTGATAAGGATTTTACACATTAGGGCTGAATGGTTGTTCCATTGGAAAAGCATATGACCTGATAACTGCCGGCCCGCTTGTGTCATAACAAGGAAAAAAAATTCAGCATATCACTGCAAATTATGACTGTCAGAAGAATTCTTTTTTTAACATTACGATCACGAATATCATATTCTCGGGAAAGGATATTTTTGTGTGAATAAATCGTGACATTTCCCCACTACAGAGCTATAAATGTTATAGTATACCGGATTTAACAAAATAGTTCGCTTACATACCCACTACCATGCTTTACATGTTCTATTACACCGAATCAGACTAATTTTATGTGAAATACAATCATCAAATATCTGGCTGGGAATTATTGTTTTTGCACTTGTGTACTTAGTTGTTAATGACTTTGTGTCATTTCCTTTTTGCTGAAAAAGTACGAAAAATTCCGACGGGTGAATACGATACTTTGTTTCAGGTAAATATGAAGATTTATTTAGGTCGATGAAATAGATTATGGCGATAATCTAATTGAATCAATTCTAGTCTTACAATAATTCATTATGTGTTGTAATATTGATACATGTATTTCTACTTGACAATAATGGGTACTTTCTATATTTCACACAGAAAACGCTTTAGTGGGTAACAATTTACGATTTTCAGAATCTACGGGTGTAGTGGATTGTATTTGAGTCGGCCACATTGTTTAGTTAAAGGAACAAAAGTCATATCAAACTCAGTAGATGTCAGATTGTAGACGTTCTGAAAGCATCTCTGGTTAACCAAGTTTCATTCCTTAGACCAATCCAAAATGGGTAGGGAGTACCTGAAAACATTAATATATAGTAAAGCTAATCTTGAAACATACATTATTTGACACATTAATTCACAAAATAGTGATAAACTAGACGTCCCAAAGGCCTGATTTTCTTACTTGAATTTAATACTTGCTCACTCAAATACCATTAAGCAGGCTTTGGTGACCAGAATGGCTGGAGGTTTTGGTCAACGGATCCAGATACATTCATGTATGGATTATAGGTTTACGTTATCAATAACGTAAAAAAAAATAACAATCCAAAGATACTAATATTAGATATAGTAAATTTATACTATGCTGTATACGACGCATTTTCAAGGAGTTACCTCTCATCAGCAGCATTAAAACCGAAACATTTGGAAGACCAAAAACCAAACTTATATTAAACAAGAAGTACTCAACCAAAAATACCAAAATAGGAAGCCAGATTTCAGCTAAGGAGATCTACCATGTGCAATACAAGGAATGAACCCTGAGTATTTCCAATATTTTTTGAATTTTGCTAAATACTGGTAATTTCTGTAACAAATCAATGAATAATCATGTCAGACAAGTCTGACGACTGGGTTGGCGAATACCCTCGGGGACCTAGGGTCCACCAGCAGAGGCATCATCCCAGGAGTTTTAAAATATCAGCATACAGGGTTACAAACGAATTTTTTCTTGTATGTGTATACGTTTTTTTTCTCTCAGGTAACCATTCTGTGTATGTTTCATCAATCTACTTATGTTTTTAAATCGTTATTTTTAGCCTTTTCCACACACAAATATACTCATCTATATGTAAAAATAGTTATTCTGCTTTTTGTCAAAGATAGTTTATACATGTATTCTATTTTCTATTTTTGTTTTATCACATATTTTATTGACATAACGCCCATTTTGCATGTATAATAAAAGCATAATTTACTGCATGTTATTTGCCCCCGGGGCAATATCATTTTATCTGCCCTCTCGTGAGCATAACCAACGTCACTTCCACCCAACTGTAAATAATCGTCTGATCATGGCGGAACAGCAAGACGCTGGTCAAACTACAGGAAAATCTAATTCACCAGTAAAATTATTTCTGTTAGTGGCAAAATATGTGATAAAAAAAAAAAAGGACAAACATACCTAAGGAGCAATCAATAAAACGTAATCCATTGGACAGACAAACCCGGGAAGACAAACGAACAACCACAAGCACAACAAATAAACACAGAAAACTAAAAACAATGAACAACACGAACTCCTATAAAAACCAGGAGTGAACCCAGGTGCTCCGGAAGGGTAAGCAGTTCCTGCTCCGTATACGGCACCCGTCGTGAAGTTCAACAAAGTCAATCCGGTGGAAGTCACAAATCGTAGGAGGCACATGAAAGGTTACGACAGTGGGAACAGGTCCAACATCATCTTAGATATTGGAACACTGTAATGGTCAATCAATTCATGATGACGACCGTAAAATTTCTTAAGTGATGACATCAACTTATCCCTGATAAAACCCTGGTTAAGAAGCTTTTGTGACAGCAGTAATCCTCTTTGTCGAAAGTCAGGGTAACTCACGCATGCCCTTGAAAATCGGATAAGCTGAGAAACGTAGACGCCATATGCAGGCGATGCTGGTATATTGCTACTTAAGAAGGGAAAATTAACAATAGGAAAGTTGAAGTCATCACGTTTGTCATAAAGTTTTGTCTTCAAACGTCCCTCATAGTCTATTTCAAGAAACAAATCCAAATATGAAGCGGACTTTGGTGTATCTGTAGTATCCTTAATTTCAAGTTCACTGGGGTAGATAAGATGTAGAAAGTCTTGGAATTTGTCGTTATTTAACGACAACACATCATCTATATAACGAAAAGTGAAATTAAAGGATTGGGCTAGTTTCTTTTTGTTTTCACGTAGTAACCCTTGAATGAAGTCCGCTTCATATGAGTACAGAAACAGATGGCGAGGAGAGATTAATACATGGTCTTTTTCATATTATCTTTGCCCTCGGCCCGATACCAATGTCTCCGGCTGAAAACAAGGGCAATATGAAAAAGGCCATGTTTCAATTTATAATTATTTGATTTTACTAATTGTTTCTCATATTATTTGGGAGAGGACTTAATAAGTTGGAAAAGCTTGTATCCAATCCCCTTTGTTTATTACAAATAAAATCATTATAATTCAATGAGCTGAAAGACGCGATATGATACCTTTCGAGGCTGTCATCGAACCAAAAAAAACTGTATAAATATCCATACACCTAATTAATGCTGGCTCATAAATTGTGTAAATATCCATACAACTAATTAATGCTGGCTCGTAAATTGTGTAAATATCCATACACCTAATAAATATCCATACACCTAATTAATGCTGGCTCGTAAATAGTGACCTTTGATTAGTACTGGAAACTATTGACAGGGAATATGTTTCGGTATAATACAACAGTTATTTAACATTCATTTCGGGATATAACCATTTTATTTGTCCCCTCGACACATTGACTATTTCCCTCCGCTACGCGTCGAGAAAATAGTCAGTGTCTCGGGACAAATAAAATGGCCTTTTCCCTCAATATTGTTAAATAACTGTATAATAAATGATACACGTAGTTACAAAATCAGCAACGACATATTAACATTGAAGCATATATAAAACATAATTACTTGTATGTTCCGAACTGAATAAGGTATACTTACTTGTATGTTCCGAACTGAATATGGTATAATTACTTGTATGTTCCGAACTGAATAAGGTATAATTACTTGTATGTTCCGAACTGAATAAGGATCCATTTGCTGACAGGTAAGGTTTCGTACCCATGAAACCGGGTTTACTCCACCACTGTTCAGTATCGATACTAAATCAGACTATTATGACTCTTAGTTGTGTTTATGTTTGTGTTCGTGCTCTTCTGTAAATGTTTTGTCCAAGGTTCTGTCTGGCGTTAATTGATTGGTATTTTAACCTTTCATGTTATTCATTGTGTTTGTGTAATTTCACTTACGCTTGTTTTGGAAGCCATTTTGGGCCTAAAGAGGGTCTGGTGAAATAAAGTTAGATGCGAAATTCCTCAAGAACAATTCAAATTTCTTTATTTACATTTAGGCCACACCAAATTGATTTTTAGTTCTTTGAATATCACCGCTTCGTTTTTCGGACTCTGTAAATTTAAAAATAATTTTTTTTGACCGTTTTAGTTTGCAAAAATGCTGTAAATCCGCCCACAATTCTTCATTTTTGAAGATATTTTATTTTAAAATGTTGATCCTTGCCTGAAACAAATTGTGTCCGCAAGAAAAAAAAATTAAATTTTGCCCCCTCACACGTATTTATCATTAAAAGTCCAAAGAACAAAAAAATCAATTTGGTGTGACCTTATAAGGTACGCTCGTGACAAAAACTTTGGAACCTCAAATATTGTGAACTGTAGAACCTCCATGACCTCATGGATCTAAAAAGAGTAAACAAAATCCAGGGAAGGTCAACTTCCTTCAGGGAGTTGAAACCCTATCTTTGAAAAAAATTACAAAATATACAACTGCAGCCCTTTGTCGTGTGAATTTCGAGAATTTAGCAACCATATGCATTCTTTTCTTGTTATTGTTTAAATAAAATAAAATTTGGCAACTTGGTTTATGACGGAAATTTTGACTTTGAATGTGTATGTTATGTACTATTGTAAAAAGATATAGTGATTTAAAAGTCCCCGTACAAATTACATACAGCGTTTAGACATTAAACAGGACTCAAAAAGGACCGATCAGATAAAACTAAAGTGTCTAAGGAATCTATGTGAGGTCATTTTATATACTATAATTTCTAACATAAAGGGGCAATTATGAATTTTGACTGTTATTTTTGTTTTCAGTCAAAATTGTACCGCCTTTAAAAAATGATATTTTTGATATGAAATAAGAGAACAGTATACTGACAAAAATACACACGTAGTAAAATTACTGTTTAAATATTGATTGACAAAATATGCGTATTTAGTCTAATACGACTCATTAGCTGTGCTCATGATTTCCGAAAATGTTAAAATCCTAAATGGTGAATTTCTGATTCTGGTAAATAAAACATACAACGATTACAACTGGGATCCTTAAAAATTAATTATATATACATGTATGTAGTTTTTATCAAATGTTCGATATTTTTATCAGCAATGTTCACGTCATTTAAAGGGCCAACGGCTTCAACACGAAACAAGTAGTACACAATACATAGAGAAACAAACGTTATTAACTTTTAAAAGAGCATTTGTGATTTTGAGATTTAAAAAATGAAATGACTGAGTGCCTCTCTCAGTCTCTTTACGTTGGTACCAATAGCATAAATCTTGTAGACTTTTTAAGATGTGAAAACTTTTTGAAATTCTGTCAAAGTCGGTTTTCATCTACTTGAGGAAAAAACTGGATTTTAGCTAAACAGGCCTTGTTATGAACTACCACGGGGAATTTCGCAGCTTATGAAATACAAGCTCCGGAAATGTATCATCCCCTCTGTATTCATTTTTTTTGTTGTTTACATGATTAGGCCTTGTTAGTTATACTAGTATTGCTCTCAATGTTTCGGTTTATAATTTTTTGATTTTCCAAACTTTTGGCTACAATGTACTAATAAAGGATAATATCTTGAAATTTGCATCGAACTCAAAGGAAATTAGATACATGTGTATCTTAGTTTATATTTCTTTCAGCAAAAAAATGTACCCTCCAAAAAACTAACGCACAGTTGCAGACAAATTTTAAAGTCGTAAATTTCAAACCTGTTCCTCTTTATTTTAAAAATTGATAACATAATAATTGTCTGCATTTTCTTGAGGATTAGCAGCTCCTGACTTCAATTCCTTAATATCCACTGGATGGCCACACAATTGAATGGCAATCTAAAATTAGAAACAAACAATATACATTGTAGCACCTCTAAAATAACAGAATATTCTGGAAGAAATTATTGAATATTTATATAAATTACTGAGCGATGTATGCCTTTATATAAGTTAAGTAAAAAACTCTCTGGCGAAATGTTATAGGCTCTTAATCTTATGTTTTAGAATTGGAAAAAAAAGGGGGGAATGTTCTGAAAACATCATCAAAATTCCAAAGGCAGAAAATTCGGAACAAAATACCACATCTAAATGTTGAGTAGCGTCCAATTTACTTTCACGCGATCCTTGCACAAATACATTATATAAGTATTGATGTTAATGTCTAGTGGCAATTAAATGTATTATATGCATATTCAGGGGGTAATATTTTGACGGCATATAAATATGAACCCTGCTCTGTACTAGACTTTTAACCTTATATCTTCTCAGTTAACTCCATTGAAAGACATGTCAACCCACCATTACACATTATTCTGACTCCAAAGTCTTTGTCCTTACTCCTATATGCCACGTGATTTTGCAAAGAAGCAGCAAATAAAAAAAATATAAATTCTTTGCTTTAAACCGGCTGGGAAATCAACGATCTCCAGAATTAAATGCGACCACACCATCACGAGAGGAGCTTTCCAGTTATTCCAAAATACTTCACAACTGATATCTATACATGGAGAAATTTCATAAAGACGTTCGATGTTTGTAAAAGCTTTTGAATTTGTCGAAATACAAATTTGTTATACGGCACATTTATCAAAGTTTTGGAATTTTTTTTTCTTGAAACGAAGATAACACATGATATTACACAAATGATGCCAATGACAATGATTTGCTGTGCCAACACCCAACTTTTCCAAAATTAAATAAGGTCGGGTTGTATACTAGGGCCCCTTTTGGAGCAATACTTTCTGACGTATACAGAAAATGTGATTCATTTCATGATCCTACCTTAAATCCATTTTGTGTGCATTCTGTAATAATTCCAGCCATCCCTGTACCATCTTGTACAAAGGTACCAAAAGAAAATGTGCCGATGGGTGTGTAATCAGGAATCCTCTCACAATTTCCCATAACCTACAAAAAAAAAAAGATTTTTAACGTGAACAATTTAACTTGTGCATATGACCACCTAATGTAAGCATTATGGAGTAACCGTGGATTTTTAAAGAACGGGAGCAAGGAAGCGATCTTGGATCTTGGAAATTTTGCTACACCTTTTTTCTGCTCTCCGACCACGTTTAAATTTTTTTTCCGGATAAACCATTAGATTATTAATATCAGTAATACAGTGCAGATACTACAAGGTTTAAGTGTAATTAAATATAACACACATAAAATCGAACAATTAGAGCCACACAACACAATAACTAAAATGTTAGAATATTAACAACAAAAAGCGGGATTTAATGTAAACAAACAAGTACAACATTAACAAAAATCAAGCAAATATTTGAGGCATCTGATGAGAATATTTATTCATGATATTCATAGTGTGGTTTTCGGTAGAGCGAGTTCCCAGGTCTATGGCCGATAATTCTCTTGGAATAAAAATGTTGTGGAATAGCTCGGCTTACTAAATAAGCAGATAACAAAGGTTCCATTAGCTGCTGAATATGCTAAAGGTAAATAAATTAAAGGTAATAATGATAAAAAAAAAGTATAATTTTACCTCCACACCTTTCGCTCAAGACGAAACACACATAAAGAAACTTTTACATTCACACCTTTTGCCGAAGACAAGACACAAGTAAAGAATACACTTTTACCTTCACACCTTGTGCCCATGACGACACAGCAGGAGCCTTACAGGACTCGAGGACTACTGCTTCAGATCGGCTGTGTGTTCCATCTGTACATAATCCTGCATTTGCATTGGTTAAGGTCGTACCACGTGCCAATGCGGTTACAAAAGTTACAACTTCGCACGAAGTTTCTGAAAGTGGGGATAGTTATATGTGATAATTTTTAATTAAAATTACTAAGGTTTGAGTACCCATCAAACCTAATTCTCCGTTACTTCTATGTTTGTGTTTTGTGCTCTTTTTTGTCCGAGGCTCTGTTGATTGATATGTTGTTGGCCTTTCCTGTTATCCTTTTTTGGCTTAATCAGAAACATTCAGCGGCAAATTTAACCCCGTTACATTGTATACCTTCCAGTCTAAATCCTTATTTTGATTTCTTGTCTCTTTTTTGCTGTTACTGGGATTTGTTCTTTTGATAATTTATATTTCAAATGCATTGATCAAAAATGAACTTAACATTGTTTCTATACATGTATGTGCGATTATCTTTTCCGAAGTACGAAATGAGTTGGCCTTTTAAACGTATATGATCACCATTTGAAAGGTACAGAATTTCAGTAAATTCAAAAAAAAAATCGTTTTACATCAGTACGTGAGATATACAGTAATTAGTATCCTGACATTGTTGTGATTTGTGCCCTTTTGAGATATACAGTAATTAGTATCCTGACATTGTTGTGATTTGTGCCCTTTTATGTTATTTTTGATCCGAGGCTCTGTCTGTTCGGTTGCGTTGATTGATCGATATCATTGTTGATCTTAGTTGTTCATCCCTTTTGTTATTTTTTAACACTGTGTATTTGGCGGCTAAGGACATAAGTTAGGTATAAAGTTTTTCCGAAGTTTGTTGATAATTACCGAGGTATTCTGTCATTACTTTTGTACGAAACATCGGGACTCCGAAGTTTGCCGATAATTACCGTGGTATTCTGCCATTACTTTTGTATGGATTATCGGGGCATTTGTAATAATCACGTAGTCATTTAGGCCTAAATTAAAATATTGTTTGTTTGCCATTCTCCTACCCAGATTTTTTTATGTGGGTAGGTAGGTAGGTAAATTATTTTATTTTTTTTTCTGGAAAAATATTTCAATGTATTACCGGAAATCAAAACCGCATGTAACCCGGAAATCAGCACTCGATTCTAAACCGCAAGCGGCAAAACTCCGGAACAAAAAAATGTTTTCAAAAAGGCAATAAAATTATTTGGGTCACGGCGATTTTTTTGGGTCGGTCGGCTGACAGCAAACAAACAATATTTTAATTTAGGCCTTACCTTAGAAAATACATGACTTGTCTAAAAGATTTTTTTTATAAGATCATAAACTTTGATAACGATATTTTATCTTTATTGTACTGAAATGTAGAATTCTTCAATGTTATATTTTCTCGTGTTGGTTGTCTTTAAGTACATTCCTGTATAGAACTACTCATAACGACCATTTGAATGAATAGTTAAAATTTGTACGTTTTTGCACATTTTGATGTTTTTTGAAGGTTGAGATGCATTTCAAGATTCTTCCAATTCTGATGAACTCTAAGTTATATCTTAGCAATTTATTTCACATACTAATTCCTAATAGGGCGCTTGTTGTAGGTAACAATGTTGTCTGAGCTTCGGTAGGTGCGACTGTTTGGGGACTGCCCGTTTTTGGCGCATGTGTTGTGGGTTCCTGTGTCTCGTGATGTCCATTGTGCACATCTGTTGTGGTTGGCTGAGTCTCGTGGTGATGACCATGAGAGTGACGATGAGCTGCGTAATCTGAAATGAATCGACCAGATTATCTCGGACTTCCCGCTTTAAAGTAAAAAAGTCTTGAAATAATAAACATACTAAGAAGAACGAGATCATACTCATATCCCAGTGCACTGATGCATGTAACAATTACAGTTTTTATAGAAATCCTAATGTCTAATTTATAGAATATGGTCTGCCTCTGTCTCTTGTCATTATATGTAGTACTGGTAATACAGACAGTTATTTTAATTTTGCTACTCCGGTTTTCTTCAAAATTTCTTTTAAATTAGTGGTGTATAGACCTTACCTTAGAACGACATTTGCCGCCAAAAAGGATACAAGTAAGAAAATCTGTTGCTATAATTCCTGTTTTTATCAGAATTTCGAAGCATGAAGTTATTTTTGCTCTTTGATGAAAAATTTTCTTTTCGCAATACAATTAAAAAAAAACACATTAAAAAAATGAAACGTCATTTCGTTGTTACCATGGTGACTTATTGAGGCAAAACAGCCTACACAAAACCTTTAGAAATTTCAAATGCTGATATAAAAGGGAAGTTTAACTTTTGTTGTTGCCGAAGTCCTATTTCTGAAAATTTCAGAATGCTGGTAATAAATAGTTTACATACACACGAGGGCGAAACGTCATTTTTTTTTTTTTTTTTTTTATTTCAAAAGCTTCTACTTCACACCTTTACCTTTGCATTAGAATGGATACACCAGTCATTGACAGTAATTTACTCTGATATTTTCCAGCATCAATTTTTGATTTGGTGATCACCAGTAAACTCAATGTTCAACCATTAAATCCGGAATTGACGCCGTTGCCATTGTTACATCCATAACAGAATAATTCTTTTATATCATTCAAAAGGCTCTTCATGACAGATTCATTTATTTGGTTCGGATTTTTAAGCTCCCCGTAAATCGTGGGATAAAGAACGTAATACGTAAGATATAGCATGTTCATGCATTAAATGTGCATTTTGGCATGTACAATGTAATGTCCCTGCAATGATTCCCACACTGACATATATGGCATAGACAACGTACTTTCAATCCATTTCATGATCTCTGTTCTGCAGGCTCGGTTCATGTTTCTCCAGAGGTAAAATTCAACATGTCCATCTGTAATTACACATATTAATTCGCTTTAAAATAATATGATCATGATAAGGCCAAATAGAAGATTCCAGTATTCTTTCCAGCCATATTTGTTGGCACCTACCCTAAACATGTTTTTCTCATTATTCAATAAGCAGTGTTAAAATTCATTGATTATCTGTATATCAAATTATTTGAACAGTATATCTTCCTTCATTATTTGCGTAGCAAATGTTTTTATTATTTTAAGTTGTTTCATTATTTATGCAGCAAATTAATTATCTGGGATAAGACAAAGGAATACTGGGGCAACTCTTTTGAATTAGAACAAAATCCAAGAACTGTCCCAAAAAGCCATGATGTACTATCAAGTACAATAAATGACAACTGAGAACAACAGGAAAATTGTGATTTAATCAACAAACTACTAGAGGTCCAGAAACTATTATCGCTCACCTAGATTCAATTTGCCAATCAATGACAACAAAAGCAGTGATTGAAATTCTATTAAATTTCACAGAAGACTTTATGAAATGTTTTTTCCATGCGGTCGTATGTTAGGCATTAGTGGTCATCTTAGTCATGGTCACAGGACAAATATCATTGCTGCCAACCTCGGTTCCATTTTGCTCAGTAGTTTCAGCGTAGATTTATTTGTGAATTGTCTGTATGGGTTCTGTGGTTAAGTAAGTTTAGGTGTGGGAGCAATCTAGCTGGATAGGTTGTCAGGGTCATCATAAACAATTTGAAAAGGATCACTATTGATAGTCTGATAATTTTTAAAGAGGACCACCATAGCTGCCGATTTAATTTCCAGTTGCCTCAGTGGTTTCTTTGTCAAAATATCTGTTGTAGTGACCATCTTGGTTGGCATTAAATGTTATCGGACACATTTCTGATATTGGACCATGTTAAAGACAATCGCTGTCAATTTGGGTAAGATTGGCTCAGTGGTTTCAGAAAAGAAGTTTTTTTAATGAATTTTCTAGTAACGAACTACTTTACAATAATTTTGGCTAGATTTTCTATCTTGTTGACAGTCCAGGTCACTAAGAACACGATTGAAAGATGACCATCTTAGCTGCCATACTCAGTTCTGTCTGATTCAGAGATTTCAGGGAAGAAGATTTTATTGCGACGTTTTATTGCGATATACTGCATATAGATACGCATTAAGGTTAAAAAAGGTGATGAGTTTCAAAAAATTGTGAATTATTTAAGCTTGTGACCTAAACTCCCCTTTCAATTTTCACTTTATCCATGTTTATTTCGATACAACATTTTCCAACATTTGGGCCCGCAGGGGTAGAATTTTGAAATTGTGAGTTTGAGCTTGTGACAAACATTCCTCTTTATTTTTTTAATTGATACAATTTATATTTTTAAGGGACTATATAGACTAAGGTTAAAGATTTCTCAAATTTGCGAACAACAGGGATTGAAATTTGAAGTTAAACTCCTCTTTCACTTTTCACCTTATGCATTTCATTTCTAAACAATATAATCAGACACTACATTTAGATGAGCAATAAGGTTTTAGAATTTTGATTTTCAAATATCGTACCGATATTTAAACATATGATTTTGAAATTGTTGCACAGGCATACAAAATGTTTGTAGTGCGGGGATTGCTGTTGTTTCCAACTGCCTCCATCTAGTTTTATATTTCAAGACATTCAGAGGGAATTGAATTATGATTTAACGAAAATCAGCTAATTTACTATATTATTTATTCATATTGTTACGGAGCAGGAACTGCTTACCCTTCCGGAGCATCTGGGTTCACTCCTGGTTTTTATCGTGTTGTTCATTGTTTTTGTAGTTTTCTGCGTTTATTTGTTGTGCTTGTGGTTGTTCATTTGTCTTACGAGTTTGTCGATCCAATGATTACGTTTTTTGAATTGCTCCTTGGGTATATTTGTCCTTTTTACTAAGTTTTTATCAAAATGTTTGTAAAAACATATCGATTTCTTATAAGAAATGAGTGGTAAAGATAAATAAACTAATAGAAAGTTATGAAAATTTGACCAAACTTTAGTAGAATATATATAGTCTTGAACAAATAGATTTTGCAAAAGAAAAATGTTGAGGTCTACATGTCCTGAAGAAGAATTACGTATTGGAATGTCGTAGTAACTTCGACATTCCAATACGTAATTCTTAGTATTAGGATCGTCTTTACTTCTACTGTACATACATGTAATTCCCTTAATATAACTAATATTTGTTGAACATGATTAACGATGTCAGACTTACAATCGGGGTCTTTATTTCCATTGGTAAAAGCTTCATCAAAATTACTCTGGTAATGATGCCATTGTCCTATAACACAGACAACACATTAAGTATCGGTGGTATTTAAGCAATACGTATTAAAAGTAGTGACAGTTATATTGACGGCGTCAGTCTTATAAACAGAGTATTCTTAAAAATGTGGTTATTTAAATGAACTTTGACGTTATATAACGTATGTGTTGTTCTTCAAAAATATAAAATCGAATGTAAAAATGTACGAAAAAATATATAGAAAGTTTAACGATATGAATAAATAAATTATCAAATGTAAATAAATGTATCTTAAAAGTCATGAAAGTATAATCCGATAAATTCGATTATTTGATCATCCATATGAAAGTTTTCAGGAGTAATATGAATTAAACTACATGTATTAACTCTGTATTGGTTTCTTTGTGGCTGAGCCGAGTGATAGTTTTCGTATATATAACTGAAATAGTTATCACCACTGGATTGTCAATTTCATTCCAGTGGTTTTCATCGGGCACTCCGGATTCCTCGACTATTTATAACTTGCTGCCATAATGTACCAAAATGTACTGAGGATTGTATAAAGGCAAACTAAACAGAAATATAATCGAACCCTTATTTAAATTATATAAATGAACTTACTCTTCTTTCTGTCTTGTAAGTCTTTATGATAAATATCATGATACAATTTTTCAACAGCTGAAAATGAAAATTAAATTCAAATAAAAAAGAATGCATATCAAAACTTTAATAATTGTAACAGCACACTGTTACGAAGTCTCCCAAATGAAATTATACTTGAAGTACATGATAATAGACCCACAAACATATATCATTTTTAAACATTTCCATGTCTTGACAATCGAAACACAGCGATCAGACCGAAATAAGAAATACAGGACTATATTGTTTTACTAAGATTCATGTGTCATTATAATAAGCTAAATAGTTTAAAGAAGGTGGAGTAGCAGATATTTTGATTTTCCGTTAAGATATGACCAAGCCCAACTTTACAACAAGAAACCAAAATTAACTTTAACATAGACCATGCGTCAAAAGAGTTTTGTTTTGGTAACAGCGAGCTTGACCTTTGACCCCCAGTTGTTATATATGTACAAAAGTTGGACAGGCATCAACACAATTTCAAAGATATTAGTCTATTACCCCGGGGAATCGGAACCTCCTTATGTCAGTATAATTATGTACTTTTCTATGAGGGAGAAAAATGTACTGTTATAGGTCGAGCATTTAAACCATTATCAAGATATTTAATTCATTTAAGATTTTTAAGGGATGGGCATCACCCGTGGAAGCTCTATTAGGTCAACATGGCCAAAGAATGTTTCTGTCCATGACAAAAAAGAAAATATATGGTTAGAGAGTGAGAATCGCAACCTTTTCCCAGATAATGAGTCGTTTATGACTTTGAGGAGGTGCGGCATACCCAGATGGGAACTCCATCTACGTCAATAAATGTGCCTTCCCGTGAAGAGCAATGAAATATATGGTTATAGTATGGGGATCTCAACCAATATATTAATATTTAATTTTTTTTGTGATTTTCAGTTGTGGGGCATACCTATTAGGGACCCCTTATGCTTATGCGTCAATGGATGTGTTTTCATGAGATTCAATAAAATATATGGTTATAGAGTGGGTATCTTGACCATTCAAAGATATTTATTCCTTTTTGTTTTGGCGGGATGGGGGTATACCAAGATCAATGCAGAGGTTGTGGATGGATGTATTCTAATCAGATTCTTCATGCATTTAACCAACAACTCCGAGATAAAAGGAATTAAGCTTAATTCATCGCCATAACAAGTTCAACAAAGTCAACCCGGGGGAAGTCACAAATCGGTGGAGGCACATGAAAAGTTTACGACGGTGGGAACAGGTCCAACATCATCTTAGATATTTGAACACTGTAATGGTCAATCAATTCGTGATGACGACCGTAATATTTCCTACGTGATGACATCAACTTATCCCTGATAAAACCCTGGTTAAGAAACTTTTATGACAGTAGTAATCCTCTTTGTCGAAAGTCAGGGTAACTCACGCATGCCCTTGAAAATAAGCTGAGAAACGTAGACGCCATATGCAGGCGATCCTGCTATATTGCTACTCAAGAAGGGAAAATAAACAATAGGAAAGTTGAAGTCATAACTAATGTAATATAGCAACACATTATCGACAATAATACCTTGTTTCCTTACAAAAAGCATATATTTATGTATGATGTACTTATAACTTTTTTATGTAAATCCGCTATTCTCTCCACTTCGATAAAATGGTGTGTCTTGTATACTTCGACAACTGATATTTTGATGAAACAATCCGGACTTTATTAAAAATTATGTGCGTTTGAAATAATATTTTGGAATTTCTTAAAAGTCAACATCAACATGGATCCAAATTTTGGAAACAGAATTAGAACATCAGCAATGTCACATTTGTTTGTGGTGACGTCATAATTATTTTATGAAACAAAAATAAAATGAAACATTCGCATTCTTAAAATATTTCAGGCGTTTTAGCAATGCAAAAGAGGTTTTGTGATACATTTTACTATCATTTTAAATAAACATTGGCGATATTATGGAAAAAAACTGCTGGCAGTTAACATAAAGACACACAACAGGACTTACCATCGTAATGATGATGCTTTATCCATTCTCTCAGCAAATCAATTGCATCTAAACAAATAATTTAACAACAGAAGTTAAATTAATGGGGCTGGATTTTTAATATTTATATCATCACAATGTATCAAGCAATTAATTTTTTTTACTTTCTCTTAATTTTCTGTGTCGCCATATTTTCAATCAAGATATGTAGTCTCGCAGTCAATCAAGGTTGGACAAGACATGTTTTCGGATCAATTCAGCACAGGTAATTAAACATTGTAAATAGAAAAATAAAATGCAACGCTTTTAGCGGGCGTAAAGTCGTAGTACGTTGTGTGGTTTCATAAATGGTGCTATGGTAACTTTATTCTTTATAATCTCGGAAAGACGACGTTGGTGTAAAGCAACGTGATGTCATGCAAGACACTTACTCGATAATTTTATTATTATCGCGATTTCACGATATTAATATCTTCAGAATGAAAAGATCAAAGTAAATATCTCCAAAACTTGCCGATAAAAGTACTTATTCGTAAAAAGGAATGTATTTGTTATAAATGAGCTCTTAATCATAAAAATATGCAACATAATCATTAGCTTCATTTAAATGAAAACAGTCTCAGAAGTACAACTTACATAAATGCCGATTCTTGACACATTTGTCAGATTTTCCAGTTTTTATATACATTTTGGGCTTAGTTGTAACCTCTCGTTAGAACTGTCCTTAACAGTCAGTAAATGGTTCTAGAGCGGTCATCTTGACACTTTTAGAACGGTTGACGACAGGGTATGTCCTGATCTAGAACCGTTCTGTATAGTTCTACCCTAGAACCATTTATGACAGTTCTACCCAAGAACCATTTATGACCAAGTGTGTCCTGACATTCCTGACATTTATACGCTAGAACCATTTATGACAGTTAAACCCCAGAACCACTTATGACAGTGTTGGTTCTACCCTAGAACCGTTCTAGAATGGTTCTAGAAATGTCCTAGTAGACAGAATACTAAAGAGGTTAGAACTTTGTTTTACACAATAACATTTAAATGGGCCAAAGCTGCCATACCGATATTTAAATTTATATTTTATTCAAATTCGATTGATAAAATGATTCTAATAGGCATTAATATTTTATTGTATGCAAAATGAAATTTGATGACCAAAAATGACAGCAAGACGATAACCACATAGCAGAGAAATCCAAACTATAATTTTATTCCACGAACGAATAGACAAATACTAAGCTATTCTATGTGCCGAGAAATCAATGATTCTAACTAATATTTTCGGTAAGATAATACTTACGGTCCTTCCTATCTGCATGATCACACGAATCGCCTGAAAATATAATATTATAACATCAAACTTCATATACTTCAACATTATCTGTGCTTGCACAAACCATGGACATTGACGCAATGTTTGTTTATTCCCCTCCGATTACACGTGCATAGTTCAGTTGAAATCCCTTGATATCTATTGAGTTTAAAAATCTATAGTCCATACAATTCTGTATTATTTGCGACAGAAATAATAAATAAAAGGGAACACAAGTTTCTTAGATATTTTCCTTTGACCCTGCTGTGTAGGGTTAACTAAAGACACCATTCAAAAAACGGCTGCCACCATTGGTCTAACGAATTACAAAAAAAAACATCACAATAATAGGTAATAGGTAATAGGGAGCATTTCAATTGCTTCTATTCATAGTATTCAGGCCACAGAATATCAGTATAATTAAAACACCAAATTTTGGTCGATTTCAATGTGCTACTTTTGTACTTATAAAATATATCTGATTTTATAAATAGGAAAAGCAGAAAACGGAAACAGAGAGTCATGGACTGATACTTCTATGAAGTTACCCTTGTGTCTGAGAGTGCTTTGATGATATTTTTATCAGTGCGTTTGTAACCAGAGGTTTACTCTGTGATTCCTCATAAAAACCTTTGAGGGATACATATGAAAAATTGCCCCTTTTAAATTTAACATTTATTATCTCCCCTTTTTTATTTCTTAAGCCATGTTTTGACATGTCAAAGTCGATCAGATTTTTATCTGTATAAATTACTTTCCCTTAAAACACACTGGGTAGTTATTAATATCGTATATTAACATCTAATAATTTTTTTATTTCAGTCAGTCAAAGATCCCACTTGTACAAGTAAATTAAAATTTACTTGAATAGGTAACTGAAAAATTGCAAATTGGATTGCCTCCCTTTTAATACTGTGATATTAATTTACTTATACAAGTAATTTTTTTAGATACCATCTAGACATCACAAGATGCTTTCAGGTCAACTTTCATATCAGAGTTGTTTCCCTTAGTTATTACTTGTACAAGTAAAACGCAATTCATAATGATAGATAGGCCTGTATGGTGTTAACCAGTGGATATGAGTGGGATTTGTTCATTTGAAGTAATTGTTTGTATGTCCAAAAAAGCAATGTCCAATTGATTGATCTATACTTGTGGTCCAGACGCAGTCTGTTCATGGACAGATACATGCTAATCAATAATCAGCTTGATAGGTGCCTGAAATGTATCATCTGGGAACAGTAATGGAATATTTAGACTTAGAAGTATCATTTTGTCAAGTCTGAATGAGAAAAGGGCACTGCCAAGCGGTTGAACACCCCCCCCCCCCCCCACCCCATTTTGTTGAATCGTAAGATTGATTAATGACAAAAAAGTGGCTTTTCCTATCTATTCTAACCAGCTTGAACACTTGAACGATCCTTAGATGATAGCATTTTTTTTCAGATAGTGTCCCGTTGATGCATACTTTGTTTTTTTTCATATTGAAAAATAGAAACATGGCCAATTTATTTCTATTAGTTATCAAAAAATACCCACAGTATTGACAATATATTCTTTTAATACTTATTTTTAACATACACAATGACATAACTAACAAACTAAAAATATAACATTATATTTACAACCGTCATGGCAGCATAATGAGATAATGGAATTCCCTCCATTTGAATTTCTTTTACATGCCTAATACAAGTGATACATGTAATGACACTAAAAATATAAAGATTATCAATATCAAGCAACACATGGACACATTTAATGACATCCCTGAGACAATGTACCATACATCATGAGAGACACTGTTTAAAACACTGAGCAGTAAAATATTCTGTAAAAGAAAGAAAGAAAACATGGAAAAAATATTATTAAAAACGCATTGGTTCTAATTAATATATATACAGCACAACCTATGATATGCTTGTGAATTTCTTTGTTGTTAATACCCCATATTGCAAGATAGGGCAATTGGGAATATTCAACAATGCATATTAAATCCTTCACTGTTCCAATAGTGCTCTTACAACTTCAAATACAACTGATCTACATGTAAATAGTATATTATATAGTGTACAGGGTACATTTGTGTACAAGCTTGCAAAGTAAAGCATTCCGATATATACACTGAATACACAATTTTTCTGAAATTTACTTATATAAGTCTGATTTGTTTTACTCGCTGAAGTAAATCTTTTATTATACAAAATATTTGAACTTTGTCTTAATTCGGAAATTTAATTCTATAAGATTTAATTTTTTACTCCACAGAGTAAGTGAAAAGTATATTTAAACTTTGCCATCCATGAAATTTTCATAATTTAAATATTTTTTTTGTCTTATAAAATCTGTGAACTTAAGTTTTGTTTTTTTACTCCTCGAAGTAAAATTTTATCATACAAAACATTATAATTTTGTCTTGTGAAATTTACTTGTACAAGTATAGTTTTATTTTTTTACCCCTTAAAGTAAATCTTTTATTACAGGAAATATTAAACATAACTTTGCCTTGTGAAATTTACTTGAAGAAGTCTTGTTTTTCTACACTTTATAATTATACAGAAATTTTTTTCAACAGGAGTTCATGTAGTGCTTGTTCAATTTGGGACAGTACAATTTCAAATAAAATAACTTCTCCGCCTAATAAAAAATATTTGTGTTTTTGCTGAAATGCCTTAATAAGTAAAAAATAAAAATATGTCATGGTAGGCCCAAAAAATTCAGGTTGGTTTGGTTAGGCCGTAATGTTTTGAGCATATTACCTATTTCTTTCTACTTAACCGAACGTCAAGGTATATTTAATAATAAAAAAAGACCAACTGCATACAAACATAAAATCATATGTTGTCTTAAATTATTAGTAATAAAGGTATAAATTTCTTATACAAGTAAACACATTTTTACTCAATGAAGTAAATTTCTATATGAAATACATATGTGATATAAATTATTAAAACCTCACCTTAAGAGATTACTGTATTAGTAAACTTTTTTCATGATTGAAGTATATGGTGCTATTGTGGCTCTTGTTCTTGAAATGTTTACAAGGTTAATGGTCAAATGTAAAAGCAATAGTGCTGACCACAACTAATTGCAGTTGTGAAAGGATTGACCAAAGTTAATAAATTAAATTAGACACACTTTACATTACATTGTATTTGAAAGTATAAAGGATGCTTGTGAATTTCTTTGTTGTTAATACCCCATAATGCAAGATAGGGCAATTGGGAATATTCAATAATGCATAATAAATCATTCACTGTTCCAATAGTGCTCTGACAACTTCAAATACAACTGTCCTACATGTAAATAGTATATTATATAGTGTACAGGGTACATTTGTGTACAAGCTTGCAAAGTAAAGCATTCCGATATATACACTGAATACACAATTTTTCTGAAATTTACTTATATAAGTCTGATTTGTTTTACTCGCTGAAGTAAATCTTTTATTATACAAAATATTTGAACTATGTCTGAATGCGGAAATTTAATTCTATAAGATTTAATGTTTTTACTCCACAGAGTAAGTGAAAAGTATATTTAAACTTTGCCATCCATGAAATTTTCATAATTTAAATATTTTTTTTGTCTCATAAAATCTGTGAACTTAAGTTTTGTTTTTTTACTCTTCGAAGTAAAATTTTATCATACAAAACATTATAATTTTGTCTTGTGAAATTTACTTGTACAAGTATAGTTTTATTTTTTTACCCCTTAAAGTAAATCTTTTATTACAGGAAATATTAAACATAACTTTGCCTTGTGAAATTTACTTGAAGAAGTCTTGTTTTTCTACACTTTATAATTATACAGAAATTTTTTTCAACAGGAGTTCATGTAGTGCTTGTTCAATTTGGGACAGTACAATTTCAAATAAAATAACTTCTCCGCCTAATAAAAAATATTTGTGTTTTTGCTGAAATGCCTTAATAAGTAAAAAATAAAAATATGTCATGGTAGGCCCAAAAAATTCAGGTTGGTTTGGTTAGGCCGTAATGTTTTGAGCATATTACCTATTTCTTTGCTACTTAACCGAACGTCAAGGTATATTTAATAATAAAAAAAGACCAACTGCATACAAACATAAAATCATATGTTGTCTTAAATTATTAGTAATAAAGGTATAAATTTCTTATACAAGTAAACACATTTTTACTCAATGAAGTAAATTTCTATATGAAATACATATGTGATATAAATTATTAAAACCTCACCTTAAGAGATTACTTGTATTAGTAAACTTTTTTCCTGATTGAAGTATATGGTGCTATTGTGGCTCTTGTTCTTGAAATGTTTACAAGGTTAATGGTCAAATGTAAAAGCAATAGTGCTGACCACAACTAATTGCAGTTGTGAAAGGATTGACCAAAGTAAATAAATTAAATTAGTCACACTTTACATTACATTGTATTTGAAAGTATAAAGGATGCTTGTGAATTTCTTTGTTGTTAATACCCCATAATGCAAGATAGGGCAATTGGGAATATTCAATAATGCATAATAAATCATTCACTGTTCCAATAGTGCTCTGACAACTTCAAATACAACTGTCCTACATGTAAATAGTATATTATATAGTGTACAGGGTACATTTGTGTACAAGCTTGCAAAGTAAAGCATTCCGATATATACACTGAATACACAATTTTTCTGAAATTTACTTATATAAGTCTGATTTGTTTTACTCGCTGAAGTAAATCTTTTATTATACAAAATATTTGAACTTTGTCTTAATTCGGAAATTTAATTCTATAAGATTTAATGTTTTTACTCCACAGAGTAAGTGAAAAGTATATTTAAACTTTGCCATCCATGAAATTTTCATAATTTAAATATTTTTTTTGTCTCATAAAATCTGTGAACTTAAGTTTTGTTTTTTTACTCCTCGAAGTAAAATTTTATCATACAAAACATTATAATTTTGTCTTGTGAAATTTACTTGTACAAGTATAGTTTTATTTTTTTACTCCTTAAAGTAAATCTTTTATTACAGGAAATATTAAACATAACTTTGCCTTGTGAAATTTACTTGAAGAGGTCTTGTTTTTCTACACTTTATAATTATACAGAAATTTTTTTCAACAGGAATTCATGTAGTGCTTGTTCAATTTGGGACAGTACAATTTCAAATAAAATTACTTCTCCGCCTAATAAAAAATATTTGTGTTTTTGCTGAAATGCCTTAATAAGTAAAAAATAAAAATATGTCATGGTAGGCCCAAACAATTAAGGTTGGTTTGGTTGGGCCGTAATGTTTTGAGCATATTACCTATTTCTTTGCTACTTAACCGAACGTCAAGGTATATTTAATAATAAAAAAAAGACCAACTGCATACAAATCTACATCAAATCATATGTTGTCAATAAAGGTATAAATTTCTTATACAAGTAAACAAATCTTTTACTCAATGAAGTATATTTCTATATGAAATACATATGTGATATAAATTATTAAAACCTCACCTTAAGAGATTACTTGTATAAGTAAACTTTTTCCTGATTGAAGTATATGGTGCTACTGTGGCTCTTGTTCTTGAAATGTTTACAAGGTTAATGGTCAAATGTAAAAGCAATAGTGCTGACCACAACTAATTGCAGTTGTGAAAGGATTGACCAAAGTTAATAAATTAAATTAGACACACTTTACATTACATTGTATTTGAAAGTATAAAGGATGCTTGTGAATTTCTTTGTTGTTAATACCCCATATTGCAAGATAGGGCAATTGGGAATATTCAATAATGCATATTAAATCCTTCACTGTTCCAATAGTTCACTTACAACTTCAAATACAACTGTCCTACATGTAAATAGTATATTATATAGTGTACAGGGTACATTTGTGTACAAGCTTGCAAAGTAAAGCATTCCGATATATACACTGAATACACAATTTTTCTGAAATTTACTTATATAAGTCTGATTTGTTTTACTCGCTGAAGTAAATCTTTTATTATACAAAATATTTGAACTTGTCTTAATTCGGAAATTTAATTCTATAAGATTTAATGTTTTTACTCCACAGAGTAAGTGAAAAGTATATTTAAACTGCCATCCATGAAATTTTCATAATTTAAATATTTTTTTTTTGTCTTATAAAATCTGTTAACTTAAGTTTTGTTTTTTCACTCCTCGAAGTAAAATTTTATCATACAAAACATTATAACTTTGCATTGTGAAATTTACTTGAAGAAGTCTTGTTTTTCTACACTTTATAATTATACAGATATTTTTTTTAACAGGAGTTCATGTAATGCTTGTTCAATTTGGGACAGTAAAATTTCAAATTAAATTATTTCTCCGCCTAATAAAAAATACTTGTGTTTTTGCTGAAATGCCTTAATAAGTAAAAAATAAAAATATGTCAAGGTAGGCCAAAAAAACTAAGGTTGGTTGGATTAGCAGAAACACAGATATATATTTTTTAGGCCTTACTAAAGTAAGTTGTTACATATGAAAGTTTATCAGACTCTTGTCCTAATGCTAAAAAGTTCAATGGTAAAATGTAAAAACAATATAGAGTAACGTTAACAACAAGGGAAGTAACTTTCAATTGTGTCTTTCGCGCGAAAAATATGATCGCAATGTCAAAATAGAAATAATGATAAATTATTAATGCAAGTTATCCTTTACACCGATGCCTAAACAAGCACTATTTAAGTTCGAATGTTTTCATGGTACAACTTAAGGCAACATATATAAAACAAATAAAATGTAATGCCTACCTATCTACTCTTTTTTGGCATGTTAGCGGAAACGCAGGTATTTTTTTTATTAGGCCTTAATTAAATTTACTAACTAAAGTTTATTTTTTTTACTCCCTGAAGTAATTTTTTATTGTGCAAAACATAATTTGTCTTACACGTCATATGAAATCTTACACGTCAAATGAAATTTACTTATACAAGTTTCATTTTTTTTACTCCTTAAAGTCAATCTTTAGGGGACTAGTCACTTTTTCTTGTTCTTTGTGTTTAAAATGTTCAATATTGTGTATTTGTTAATCTGTTTTTTGTTGTTGTCACAAACTATGTTTAAGGACAATAAAGTAATTTGATTTAAAAAATTAATTGAAATACTAAATAGAACATTGCCTGGTGAAATATACTTGTATAAGTTTTATTTTTTCACTCTTTATACAAATGATTGTTTGACAGTTCATGAAATCCTTGCACAATTTTGACAATAGTAGAATCTCAAATAAATTTACTTCTCAACCAAAAAAAAAAATACTTGTGTTTCTGCTGAAATGTCTAAATAAGTCAATGTTGTAAGGTATAACATCGGGGTATCCAAATCGACCACAGGTACCCAAATCACACGTGGTACTTTATTTTTTAACGCAGCATAAAATGTATGAACTCATTTTACAGAAATTTATTAAAAATAACCTTCTTTAACAAAATGTAATTGTTTTTCCTGAGTTTCGTCAATGGGGCTGATATTTAACCATGGGCGATTTGGGTACCCCAACGTTAGGCATTATTTTTTTATTTCTCTAATTTTACGTGCATTTTTCACATCTCTCAACCAGTGTTAGACTGAATAATTTGATAACCAAGAATTGGCTGAAAGATAAACGTTCCATACCTTTATATGTATGTCAATGTATGTGTTTCAGGCATCTTTGAGAAGTGGTTTGGTGCACAAAAAATTCTAGACTCCATATTGAAAAGAAATGAAAGATTAAAATTTCCCTAACAGGCTTTTTCAACTAACAGACTAACCATTTTTTTAATGTATCCCCTACTCCCCCACACGAAGGTGCTTGTTGCTTGTTTTTTTTTTTTTTTTTTTTTTTTTTTTTCTTGCCTAACCGGCTTTTTTACCCCAAAAAGTCCCCATCCTAAGTACAAGTCCATGTGCCTCACCCCTCTCCCCCTCCCCATTTTTGATTACTTTTAATATGAACACTTTAGATGCTTTAGGTATGAAACCATTTTTTTTATCCATAAACATATAAAACTCATGATTGGAGCCCCTGTCCCGACAGTTCGGAGACATGTTCCCATCCTGATTGTTGTCCCCAATAAATGTCGATAACGGTAGCTTCACGAAACAAGCTACAAGGACGCATGAGTTGTCTCCCCAAAATGTCTTTAAAATGAAAAGAAATATTTTTTTACTTGCATGCGTAAATATTAAGGAACAGTGGTCAACTTAAAATGACGTGCGTCAACCCATAACCGCAGTGCACTTCTTCGTTATATAATAAAATAGACTGCTTAACCATTCTGTTTTATCAGAAAACTCTCTGTATTAATTTTCTAGATAAAAGTTTTCTTCAACAAACCAATCTCTTGAAAACTAGCCCAAAAAACACAAATTACGATTAAAATCTTTCAATAAAAACACTTTCATATTTACCTTTCAAAACTCCACGTGATATTTTCGATGGCTGTGATGTTCTGATTCTCCCCAATGCATTTCGGGAGTGCTCTGATACGTCAATAGGCGGCAATTTCAAAAAAATTGTCGATCTCGGGAAAACTCTCCGATCAACCATTTAGGCGATCGCGTAAATTTGTTTTTACCCATATGAGTAAAAATCGATTTACTTGTACAAGTGGGATCTCTGACTGTCAGTATTTGGGCTATTGTGACATATTCAAAGGGGAAATGATGACTATTTATGCGGAAAAATGTCATTTATTGACATAAGTTGCCGTTACAGTAAAAACTCAAAAGGCTCCAATGTGAAAAAAAGTTAGGAAGTAAGGCACTTACCGTCATTGTGGTATTGACTGATTTGCTCTACAAAATATACATACTTTTATTAATTTTCATCTAACGGCAATAATTCAATGGCCAGGACAACGCCACGACAAATAACACCGGTTCCATTGATGGATGGAAATGGAAAAAGTGTAAATTAGACAACTTATTTCTAAAAGATGAACTCATTTTACTGTAGCCGATTTTTTTTTGTATTCGTATAGTTTGGTACTTTACGATAGCAAAAAGTAGGTGAGGTGTCAAACGGGTTAAAAGTAATGATGGGATTTCGAACAGTAAACCATGTCTAAAATTTGGATCGTAATCGGTGCTAGTAAGCCGACATTTTTGGCATTTAAATTATATTGCTTTTAGGTTTTTGTCAGTTTTAACTTTGGTATTTTTTTAACTTTAGGCCTTTCAACATCTGACCAATCTTTAATCATTTGCACATTTATTATACGAGCTGGCCGTTTTGCAACATTTTCATTCTTTATGATAATAACTTGCCAAAAAGTGTTTGTGCATTCTAAAAATTGTATATTGAATGGTTTTTTTACCTTAGCTTTTCGGCACCTCGTGCATTAAGTAAAACCGGCTAAACCCCACCGCTTTCCTTAATCTCTGATGTATTTAGTTTTGTGTTTTATGCTCTTTCATATTGTTTTCTATCCGGGATTCTGTCTGTTGGGTAGTGTTGTTTGATGTGTCTGTTTTGTTTACCTTTCCTGTTACCATTTTTTTGTTTACACTTACAATTTTGAAGGAAAATGTACCCATATTTCGTCGGAGGGTAACCAGATATGATGTCAGAATTAATGCAATGATAAATAAAAAATAAAGTAAAAAATATACGTACTTGAGACAGATTGCCATAACTTGGAGAAACCTTCCCCAAAATGATCGTCTGGTAACACCGAAGGTAATGTTCCTTTCAAAGTGTAAATAAGGACAACGAATTAGGTATTCATCTCTTAAAACATTCAAACATTTATATATTATACAAGTATTGCACTTCTATGAAACAATCTGAGGTTTTACAGAACAAAAAATTAATATTGAACGAAGCGTAGCTGAGTTCCGATATTATCTTTTGCGCTCCGAAAAACCTCATAACGGAGCAGAAAAGTAATATTGAACGAAGCGTAGCGGAGTTCAATATTACCTTTTGCGCTCCATAAAACCTCATATTGATCGAATAAAGTGCCATAAATGTTTGATTACATTGTGACGTCATAAAACCTGATCTATGGTTACAGAACATAAGATGCGTGTCAAAGTGACGTCACCGTGCGATATCACGTTTTATCATGATTAGCCGTGCAATATCATTTCTTACGGACTAGATGAAGCTCTTTGCTATATACTGACAATAAAAAGTTAAAATGTAATAAATATACTAATTGAATTGTCATCATTCATTTTCAAACTAGTAACGCACTTTTGATCTGAATCTGACATTTCCTGTCTAGTTTAATCTTGTTTCTCTTGATATATAAACTTTCTGAAATTTTGAACAAAATCAAGATAACAAGACAAAAACAAGATATATTGTCTTGTGGCCAAACAACATTTGTGAGACCAGATCACAAAAACCAAGGGCCTTCATTTACTTTAGTGGTCCCACTCCTTATGGGCTAGGGATTTGGGTTTAGGGTTAGGATTAGGGTTAGGGTTATATTATGGTTTAGGGTTAGGGTTAGGGTTATGTTAGGGCTTATGGTTAGGGTTAGGGTTATCTTAGGTTTTAGGATTAGGTTAAGTAAATGGAGGCCAAATCTAGAATGGATAATACATTGTTTAACTTTACCTGTGATGAAATGATCTAAATTTGTCTTGACCGATCTTGATTGACTGCATGACAACATATCTTGATTTGGCCTTGATGTCTTGATTTTGTTGTAAAGTTTAATGATGCGACAAATCAAGGCAAATTAAGAATAAACAAGACAAAAAGGCCATTTTAGCTTAAAATGTGATACTAGTGACAGTATAACCACAAATTATATTTTTCAGATATTTCTTTTTCATGAATGAACAATTCTTTTCTTCAGATTTTTAATAAAAACTTGGACATACAACTCCATGTACGGGGCCTCGGTGGCCGAGTGGTCCAGGTAGTTCGTAATGACTACTAATGATCACAAGCCTGTCAACACTGAGGTTTCGAGTTCGAATCTCACCTGTGGCGGGGTGTGTTCGACTCCGACCTACATTGACAAGGATTGCCAATTTTCTTACCGAAGGTCGGTGGTTCTCTCCGTGTACTCCGGCTTCCTCCACCAATAAAAAGTGGCTGCCGCGAAATAGCCAAATGTGCTGAAAACGGCGTAAAACCCCAACTAAACAAACAAACAAAACTCCATGTACTACATCGATTTATTTTACAAAATCTACACAAAACAGAATTATTTTATTTCAATCTAACATATTTTGATTTCTCAATAAAGACTGAGTATTTGTCTTGTTAGAAGCAAAAATAGTCTTTGTTAAACCTAATATATCGTGACTGAGTCCTGTGGAAGGTATATCACACAATTACTACTCGGTTAACATGTAAATTAGCTTTTTTGAAAGTACGTGTATATGTTAGTAACAAATAAATATACAATATCTATATTCTAATTATGTTTTCTTACCAGCTATACAGAAAATCAACAATAAGGTGGGCGACATTTTGATTCCTTGGCCTCCTCGAACCAGAGAGAATTGTGATGAATTTAAGATAATAGTTATAAAATTAAATAGTTGTGACTTAGATAACAAGCTAGTCTGACCTTCATTTAACAGAAATCGTGAATTCAACAACGATGTCTTATCAGAGGTTAATGTTACAAATGTACGGATTTACGTTACAATGTCGTGTTGTTCTGTAGTACATGTAATTGATGCCTTAAGTGCAAACGCAGTCTTATTAATACCAATTAAAACGAATCATCCTAGATGTGCAAGTTCGTCCCCTCTCATAAAATGTAATACAAATGAGAAATAACCATATACACGTAATATAAACTGATAAAACATAAAAACTTTGGGTTTCTTAGGTTCTAATAAAAAGGAGAAACAATTTTATTTCTATCTACATTATTCTGAAAATATATATACTGTGTAAATTTTTCCGAAAAAAATTGTCTTTTTAAGGATCTATAGGAAAGATAATGATTTCCTGACTATTACTCTTTCGGTTATGCAATTATATGATGGGAATATCTGCATTAAACTTCTCGCCAAAAGTTGTACAGTAAAACGTATAGCTTAACTTCGAATAGTAATCATGACATGTATGCATCGATTGTAAACACACATTAGGTTACACTGCAAGAGTAGAATGGCCATGTAAAATAAAGATTTGACTTGGAGAATTTAGAGAAAATGTTTTGTTGGTATATAATTAAATAAGGCTGTGGTTATAAGATCTTGACGAAAAATTGCTACATATAAGTTACAAAAAATAAAAATGAACGATGGAATAGAATACGGACAAAATAAATGGAAATGGTGAGCTGTCAAAAGGTCGATAAAACGACTTAAATGTACAAAATGCAAAAGTCTAACAAGACCACATGCAAAATCATGAAAAAAACAACAAAAGTTAAAAGTCAAATTGCCAATCTTTTGGACAATTATGGCCTTGATACGGAGCATGAAAGAAGAATTGCCCATGGAGGCCATCTTTTTCGCCAAATCAAGACCAAATGAGGAATCTTTGTTGAAGACCTCACGGACATCAATTATTCCAAGTTATAAATCATTCGCACTTTCAGAGGAGATGAGTTTTCAAATTTCAGCCAATCAGAAACAAGAATTGCCGATCAAGACGAAATGAGGAATCGTTTAAAAGGACCTCATTAACAGCATTTGAACCAAGTTACAAATTATTTGTGTGTGTAGTTCAGATAAGAGGAATTTTAAAGTTTCTACCAATCATAATCAAGAATTGCCCATGGCGGCCACGTGTTTGCCCAATCGAGATGAAATGAGGATTATTTGTAGAGGACATCACAAACATCATTCCTGTAATGTAACAATGATACTTGTAAGAAGTATAATGATACTTGTTAGAAGTATATGATACTTGTTGAATGTATACTGATACAGTAAGAAGTAAAATGATACTTGTTAGAAGTATATGATACTCGTTAAAAGTATATGATACTTGTTAGAAGTATATGATACTCGTTAAAAGTATATGATACTTGTTAGAAGTATATGATACTCGTTAGAAGTATATGATACTTGTTGAATGTATACTGATACAGTAAGAAGTATAATGATACTTGTTAGAAGTATATGATACTCGTTAGAAGTATATGATACTTGTTAGAAGTATATGATACTCGTTAGCAGTATATGATACTTGTTAGAAGTATATGATACTTGTTGAATGTATACTGATACAGAAAGAAGTATAATGATACTTGTTAGAAGTATATGATACTCGTTAGAAGTATATGATACTTGTTAGAAGTATATGATACTCGTTAGAAGTATATGATACTTGTTAGAAGTATAATGATACTCGTTAGCAGTATATGATACTTGTTAGAAGTATATGATACTCGTTAGAAGTATATGATACTTGTTAGAAGTATATGATACTCGTTAGCAGTATATGATACTTGTTAGAAGTATATGATACTCGTTAGCAGTATATGATACTCGTTAGAAGTATATGATACTTGTTAGAAGTATATGATACTCGTTAGAAGTATATGATACTTGTTAGAAGTATAATGATACTCGTTAGCAGTATATGATACTTGTTAGAAGTATATGATACTCGTTAGAAGTATATGATACTTGTTAGAAGTATATGATACTCGTTAGAAGTATATGATACTTGTTAGAAGTATATGATACTCGTTAGCAGTATATGATACTTGTTAGAAGTATATGATACTCGTTAGAAGTATAATGATACTTGTTAGAAGTATATGATACTCGTTAGAAGTATATGATACTTGTTAGAAGTATATGATACTCGTTAGCAGTATATGATACTTGTTAGAAGTATATGATACTCGTTAGCAGTATATGATACTTGTTAGAAGTATATGATACTCGTTAGAAGTATATGATACTTGTTAGAAGTATATGATACTCGTTAGAAGTATATGATACTCGTTAGAAGTATATGATACTTGTTAGAAGTATAATACTACTTGTTGAATGTATAATGATATTTCTCAAAATATCCTTAAATGTTTTGAAAACAAAATATTCAAAAATATCAAGCATCGTTATACTTTCAAAAAGTATAAGTATATTAGCAATAAGTAGCATTATACTAACAAGAAGTATAATTTAACTTTCAACAATTAAGTATCATTATACGTACAAGAAGTATCATTATACAATTAACAAGTACCTGCAAGAAACATCTTTTTACTTACAGCAATAATCCCCAATGTATAGTGATACTTCAAACAAGTATCATGATACTTCCGACTAGTATAATGATACTTCAAGTAAGTATCATTATACTTCGTGCTAGTATCATGATACAAGCGACATGTATCATGATAGAGATAGGTATCATCATAGAAATCTCCTTATTGTGACATAAGCGGCCACTCATACAAATGTCATAATGAGGTAACTAAAAACAACACAGGAAATGAAAGTAAAACCTCTCAATATTTAGTATGTGATCATGAGTTTAACTACTTGTACTTTGCCTTAAAAATTGTGTTTAAATACACCTACTGGTATTAAGTAAAATGCTCCTTGTATTTATATTTGCATAATGATAATGATTAATAATGTATAAATTGATTTGTTTAAGGAAAATGTATTAGGCATTTGATCCTCTTATTGTTTTTTTTTTTATCAACAAATGCCTCCACAAATATACACATGAAGAGAAAGCCCTTTGTTTGTTTCAAACGATTTCGAAACTCCAAGGACATGCATTGAGAAGTTATAACAGAAGTGAAGTATAGGTACACTATTGGTATGTTCAGTTCAAATTCGTGTCTCTAGTAATTCTATCAACTGACACCAAATAATGACAACCCTGAAGATAAACAAACTTTAGTAACTAATGCGTAGCTGCATAATTCCGCAGATAAAAACATTTAATCGTTATAGCAATAGCCTGAAATATTTTTTCTTTTATTTTCTCTTTTGCTTTTTTATTTTTTTCTGTAGTTTTTGTTTTGTTTGTTTTTATTTTTTTGTTGTTGGAAACAAGACTTTTTTATATACATCGATTCAAACGGTCATGATTTTTGCGAATTCTTATTTGAATTATCTCCTTCAACTCTATGTTTAATCATTTGTCTTTCTATATTTTAGGTCTTGGACATTTCCTGAGTGACACAGTTTTGCTACTGTTTTCATGAATTGGTCTTCTAATTGGATTTTAGTCTGATGAACTTTCTGCAATCTCTTAAAGCATCCGTATTCATTTTTCCTATGTCTGCTGTAATGGTCAACTGGTCATTAACAATGACGATACAAGATGTACACATGGGGGAGGGGGAGAGAGTGCAATGCATGTATATGCGTTCTATATGTTATATTGAATATTGTATATTTTCATCCGCTTGTTATTTTCATTTATATTATAGAATAGAGAATGGAAACGGGAAATGTGTCAAAGAGACAACAACACGACCAAATAGCAGAAACCAGCTTTTATGTTGGTATTTATTAATTGTGTGTGTTGCTATTTTCACGTTATTCCTAATGGCCACCCTTGAGCTTACACAATCTACCTAAATCTGTATCGTGTGTGATGTGGATCACGGATATCCAATCATGTTTCATATATGCGTTATATTTCTCACATTTCTGTAATAGTTGGTGTAAAACACATGCTAAACCTTCGTTTATAAGAACTAGTGTTTGAAAACATATCAAATGTTTTGGAAAATTTACTAGATTTGTGATTTTGATATATTGCTGCGAATATATGTAAACCATGCGTTTGCCATTTACTGATCATTCTAATTCGTAAAAGTGATTCAGAAGATGATAAGAAACTGATCTACCCTAGATCCATTTATGACAGGGTTGATTCTACCCTAGAACCGTTCTAGAATGTTTCTACGACTTTCTCCGCTGCCAGAATATTTGAGAGATTAGAACTGATTTCAACTTTATGTCTGATAAAATAAATAGTTTGTAATTTGAAAAATCAATTGCTGCACCTCTTGGCGAGCCTATCTTTTAGTTTTCGTTCTGTCTTGATGCCTTAATGATGACAATAACACGTTTTGGGTTTGTGGTAATATATAATGGATGTTCGGTTGAGTTCTAAGAATTAGAACATAACATTACATGTCATTGAGAAATGGAAATACTACATTAAACTTCATCTCTTAAAAGCGACAAAAAGTTCAAAGTCCAAGGAAAAGACAAAATCGGAGAAGGGAATACAACAAACATACGCCACAAGGATACATGTATAACTAAAAGAATAAAAAACGTATAATAAACTAAATAAAACTAGAACAAGACAGCGCAGAAACTAAAGCAATAGCAATGTGAACTTCCATAAAAAACCGGAGTGACATCAGGTGCTCCGCAAGGGTAAGCATGTCCTGCTCCGTTAACGGCACCTTCACAATGCTAGTGAAGTGTCAAGTCCGGTGAGTTCTCAAATCCAGTGGGATGTCAATTCCAGAAGGACGTGGAATTTAACTGAAGATATCCTGTCTCATACGCGAGATAGACCGTAAACTTTTGGAGTGATGACATTGCATAGACTGAACATAGCCCTTTCTTAGAAGTCTATGTGACAGCAATCTAGCCCTGCCGGGAAAGTCGCCGTATAAAACACGTGTGTCTTAGAAGTTTATGTGACAGCAATCTAGCCCTGCCGTGTCTTAGACGTTTATGTGACAGCAATCTAGCCTTGTCGTGTCTTAGAAGTTTATGTGACAGCAATCAAAAAGAAGAACAAACACAAGACAAAGGGGTTATTGAACAACAAAGGCAGGCAAAAGAACGGATAAATTAAATAATATATTTAAGACCAATATATTTCTAAATATGAAATACGAACAACAGTTTGCTTTATTTATTAGAATGTGTATTTTGTCTTGCCAGGTCTGGAAAATAAAAACAACCTTTGTTAACATTTATGATAAAAAAAAGACATTGTACAAAATGTAAGAAATATCCATTTAATGGTATTTGATGTTAATAATTTGTGTTATACAATAGCAACTAATCATTTAAGGTGCATATACTATTCTGCACAGAAGAGAAAGACATACTAGTGAATCAAAAGACCAAACCGGCAAAGAAATTCTCATCTATAAAAAATAAAGTATTTGTCATATGATTAATGATTTGTAAACCCTTTTTAGAGAATTTCCTGAGAGAAAAGGCCAATTATAAAATTTATCCAAACAAAATTGAGGAAATGATCTAATACTGAATATTTACGGATATGGGACAAGTGTCAATTGGAAAAAATACTAAATCCAAAAGATCAGAGTATTCTACACAATAAACATTGTAAGCGGTCACCTTCTGTATTGGCTTTTAAAGTATGTTTTTACACCTGAGTGTCAGGCTAGATAAGAGGAGGTTTGGGTACCCATAAAACCGGTTTAAACCCCACCACTGTTCTGTGTCTGTACCAAGTCAGGTTATTTTGACTCTCTGAATGATGTATTTGCCAATTTAGTGGACCGAAAGCTAAGAAATAAATAAAAGATAATGGTTGTTTTCACCAAGAATCATCATGACGCCTGATTATCTCTCGTATACATAACGATTGATAATGTTAAATCTTCTCATTATTATATTTCATGTCAAAAATTCAAAAATTTGATTAGCTGTAATATTTTTCCCTTTCTTCCTTATTTGTTTAATTTTAGTTAATCCATTACGAGTATAGCTGCAACTTTCGGCTCGAAACTCATTTTTGATCCCTTTCATAGGCAATATAAGTTCAGTACAGATTATACAACAACTATGTGTATCTAAATTGGGGGGGGGGGGGGGGTATATACATATCAAACGGCAACTATTTCACATTCCACAAAGTTTGAAATTTACTTTGCATTTTGTAAAAATGTCACAAGAACCAAGAGAGTTAAGTGTGCAGGTCATTGTAGATTTGAAAGATTCTTACCTTCTATCCATGTATATACCTTCTTTCTGCAGGCTTCGTTCATGGAGTGTAACATGTAATTCTTCACGTATTGATCTAGATAATGAAATTGGAACAATATGCAATAAAAAACATCATTGGTTAGAAATATCGGTTGTGGCTAATTGAAACTTTCTTGTTTCAGTAACATAAAAAAAAACATATCGGTAACAATGAATAGTGTTTACATCGTGTTTTTCCCGCAGTTTTCCTAAAACTTGTTAAACATCTTTCATATCTTTTTCATTCGTTTTACTCATTTTAATAAATGTTTAGTTCAATAAACAAAAATTCAAAAAAAAAATATCTAAGAAGAGAAAGATACATGTTCTCTGAAGAAAAACTGAATCATTGAGAATTGGATGTAAACAAAATTTTTGGGCTTGAATTTCCAATATCTGGTCATCATTCGAATCTCCTTTTATTGCAGTTTCAGCAGAACTTGTTCTCTATATAACCAAATTAATTATTTTTCTCATAATCTTTTTTCGAACTCAAATTCCTTGCGACCGAGAAACAGAATAAAACCAAACATAACCATATATATCTTTTAAAAATGATTTCTTAAATTTATGATTTATTATCAACATGGAGCTACTTACAATCTTTAAGCCTTTCAGCATGATGGAATATTTCATCATATTCTCCTGAAACATTTAAACTTAATTTACAACAATTTAGCCTTATGATGAAATTTTCATAGTAAAATGTCCTTCCAAAATAGATTTTAGTAATATAAATTATATATACTGAAGAATTATTTGTACATCATACTGGACCCGATTTTTACTTAGAACCTTATCCAATGGAATGTCTGCTTCTGACCTAAAATGCCCCATTTTAGAATTGGGTAAGATTTGAGTATTTTAGAGTAATCTGGGTATTTTGCCTACTCTATCCAGGTCATCTATTTTATCAGTATTATTACAGTTATTTTCTACCACGAAATCCTTGTATATGACTCATTTCTATAATATTTTTTTTTACCCTATTGTTTACATTTAGTACTTTCCTTGTTGTTTGAGCTGATTTTTCTCATTGAATGCAGTAAGACGACTCCCTAGATGATAACAATCGTTTGCCGTATAATTCCTATGGGTTTTTGTCTCATCAACGCTTACGTTTCATGGATTAGGTGTTAAGGTTAAGATTCTAACATATACTTCAATCTTTAATGCAACAATATATTTTAAACGGTACCTGAATGCCACTTACTGGTCTCTTCAAAGCCAAATACAAGATCAAGATACAGATTTTCAACTTCTGAAATATTAAGCCATTTTAATCATTTAATGTATCTACAGAGCTTGAGTTAAATTTACTGTAAGCAGTCTGTTAAATTTTGTGTACAACTCTGATCCGTCCTGTTTGATCCTTTTGGCATTTGAATCTGTTCCACAATAATTTATATTGTTGTGTCATTTTTTTTACATTTTCGGCCACAACTGTTAAGTCAAAAACCGTCGACTCCTTGTGCATTAAACTATATATTATACAGAACAGATTGATATCAAAATGTATTTCCATAGTTCATGCTTGGTTGTGATAATATGTCAATAATATTACATAAGAAAGTATTTGTTTAGTTGGGGTTTTACGTCGTTTTCAGCACATTTGGCTATTTCTCGGCGGCAAGTTTTTATTGGTGGAGGAAACCTGAGTACATTCGGTAGGAAAATTTAGATTGGAGTCGATCACACCCCAACACAGATGATATTCGAACTCACTACCCCAGTGTTGACATTACTGGTCATGCCGAACTACCTAGACCGCTCGGCCACCGAGGCCCCAATCAGAAAATATGAGAGATATATTTTCCTATTACTCCATATTAACAGAATGATGATCTGGCAACTTCACTTTTGTACAACTTTTTATTTTACCGAGATCGGATTTTGTTTCACTCGAAAAAACGGGTTTTCATCAATCTGTTTGAAATAAAAGCATATGTTAACTGCTCAAGAAAGGTTATAATTTTTGATAGCCTGTCCCGAATAGTCACACAATAAGCATATAACAAGAGTTAAAGTTCTTTTGCAACAGTATTAAAATACTTCTTACCACTAAATAAATTGTGCCTTTTCCATTCTGATAACATGCTAATTGCATCTAAAATTTGAAAAAAAATATCAATTTATTTTGCTCTTGATCTTACAAAATTCACATACAAGTTGTTTGTGTCTTCTTTATTTCATCGATAAAATATAATCATATTTACAGTACCCAATACGAGAAAAAAACCTTTTTTTAGTTTTAAATTTAAATAATATTTTATTGCCATAAAACATATAAAACTAATGTCTGTGACCAGCATAATACAAATAAACAGTAAAATTAGTGCAAATTTATATATATACAAAAAGTTACAATCATAAAGGTACATGATTGTTATTGGATACTTCTGCAAAAAATGACTGTCTCCAACTGATTTTCGGAATAATCGGATTGTGACTACTATTCATGTACCATATGATGTTCAAAATGGGCGTTATACATATTCTTCCGTATCACTTCCGGTTAAACTTATATACTTATACTTATATCGGTCATGTTTTGGTCTTTTTGTCAGATTTTCGGAATCCTCTGGTTTTATCCATTTCTTAAACATGAAATATTTTGCCCATGAACCCCCACTTTTTCTTTTATAATTCAATCATTTATACCTTAAAATGGTATTTGGCAAAATTTTATGAATTCCTTTTTATTTTTTCATACATTTGTGAGAGACTGAAGTTGCCAATGCAAAAACAATGACAAAACTATTTCCTGCAAATTTTCAAGGCTTTATAGCTCTAAAATGAACACATGAACCTATATTTTTTTCTTGCTTATTTGTTTAATATTCATATGTTCTCTCAAACTAAACCACCTATTTCAAATCCTATATATTTCCTATTAGACCAGCGATCATCCTTAAGTTCATACTTTCCTAGGATAACTTTATATTTAACATAATTATTTGCGGCTGTCGTGTTTGTATCCCTTGTTGTGACAGCTCAGAATATTTTAACAACCATGTCATAGCCCATCTTCTTCATTTATCCCTCTGTACTATATAATATTAGTATAATATCAGTCACATAAATCTTTGTATCAGTTTAATAACTATGTTAATATGAATGGCACGATTAATAAGATTATTGTGATTATTTCAATCACGTTTCTCACCAGGATATTCTTTATTGTCGTATTTACTTACGATGATATTGGTTTTCACTGTCACAATGTTGACCTATAAAATCAATAAAGAAGAAGTGCAGTTTATTCATCATTATGATAAACCAGTAACCATCTATATGAATATAGTCGTGTTAGACTCCAGTCTGAAGTACCGCCTGTTAAAGTCGAAGTTCGTTGAATCTCGCGAATACATCTGGTCCATTCATAAATATAACTGGCCATCATATATAGTATTGTATTTTAAATAGAGTATTATGTCGTTGTTTTCTACCAGTAGAATTTTCTGTTTATTCAAGCTAAAGTATTACGGCCAGGAGATTTCCTCGATGTAACTAAATTATTTCGCCTAAATTTAAATTCTGTGTTAGCAGAAAAAGTCCAGTGATAACTACGAAGAGCGTATGATAACTTTGATAAAATGTGCATTACGCAATGACTGTGTAACGCATGTAATACGGAAATTTGTAATACATCTAAGGGTTCATTTAAAATTTTAAAACTTGAAATCAAAGGAGATAGTATAATTGCAGCCTTTATTTAGTCTCATCTGACATGAAAAACCAAAATTAAGATATCATATTCGAATTTGTATCAGTTTTATCGTGTTATGATGAAACGTTCACAATTTATTAATAATTGTGCAAAATTCGTACAATGATGCAACAGTGACGTCATGAAGTTCTGCTTAATTATGAATTTAAAGAAAAATTAGTGTTTTCTCAGTAGTTTTGGTAAAATCAACTATGAGAAACAACCTTGCCCAAAAATATTTCTTCATATATTTATGTTTGTTTTACATAATGACACATTTCAGTGAAATATCTTTTGGGCAAGGTTGTTGCTCATATCAAAATTTTGTATTTTTCATTGTTTTTTCACAAGCCATTTTTGACAGCATATTGCCGTTATTACACAATGTGCCTCCACCGGTTTGTGACTTCCACCGGATTGATTTTGTTGAACTTCACGGTGGGTGCCGTATGCGGAGCAGGAACTGCTTACCCTTCCGGAACACCTCGGTTCGCTCCTAGTATTTATAGGAGTTCGTGTTGTTAATCTTTTTTTAGTTTTCTGTGTTTATTTGTTGTGCTTGTGGTTGTTCATTTGTCTTCCCGGGTTTGTCTGTCCAATGGATTACGTTTTTTTTTTATTGCTCCTTATGTATATTTGCCCCTTTTGTTGTTCAAAACAAATCATGTTCCTTAAAATGCAACATTGTAAGAACACTTAAGGACAGCTGAGTGTAGGTTTTTCATCATTTTGTGATTTTGGAATTCAAGGGGCCAAATATCAGGCCAATTCATACCATGTCCTTTGCTAAATATAGGTAAAATTAAAAACCTGTTGCATGCTGAACAAGCGTTGATGGTTGTGCTGTCGTTATCAAGTGGGTATGGGCAAGACCTACAAAAACACGACTACTTAATCTTTAAATTAAGTAAAAATGCCTACAGTTAACCACTTTTAAGCTGATCTGTTTGCCTAAGGACGTCAAATGTCAACTGATAACAGCATTCAAATATCAAAGGACAACTGCCACAAATACCCAGAATGGCATCTTTATAGATTTTCGGTTTCAACCGTTTGCGTTATTTGATCCTACTCTACAACGATTACAAACTGGAGGCATTGCTAAGATGGATTCAAGTGTATTTTACCATCCGGTCCTATGTTAGGCATTTGTGTTCGTCTAAGTAGACAGTCTTAATCATAGGATAATAATCATTACTCCCAAGTTCTATTTCCTTTTGCTCAGTAGTTTCAGAAGATGATTTATCAGAAATTCTGAAAGAGGACCACTCAAAAACCATAGCTACCCTGTTAAGTTCCAATTGCCTCTCTGGTTTCAATAAAGAAGGATTAAAGTGAATTTCCCCGTATGGTCATATCTAAAAAGAAGATCTGCTGTAGTGGCTTCTCGGTTAGCATTTCATCAGACAAAATTCTGAAAGAGGACCACGAAAAGACCATTTCTGCAAACCTTGGTTCCCATTAGCTCAGAGGTTTCAGACAAGAAGATTTTCTGATACAATTTTAATAAGGACCTATGTTAAACTAATTTTCGCTTTGGTGGTCATCTTGGCTGACAGTTCATGTCACTGGATAAAGGTTTGAAGAGGATAATCTCAGGATCCATGTTTCCGTGTTTAGTTCTGCTGAACTCAATTTTTTCAGACAAAAAAAATTTTGTAACGCATGTAATACCGAAATTTGTAATACATCTAAGGCTTCATTTAGAATTTTAAAACTTGAAATCAAATGAGATAGTATAATTTCGCTACCTATAAAACCCATTGGTCAATTTCAGTTATATATGTATATACACTTATGTTTTATTTTTACTCTATTTCGGTATTTATATCTACACTTTTGATCCTTAATAGCCCATACCGGTCCATTATTTGCTCATTTGAACATTCCAACCATTCGTTCTTTTGCGTCTTGTATTGTTCAATTTCACTTTTTAAACTACTCTAAATATATATATAATTTCCACACATTTTTTGAAATTTAGTAACCAATTTCTGATATTTTCATAAAATGCATAAATCTTTTAAGTGTGTTTTGAGGTTCATCACTTTTTCTTTGTTTTTGAAATAGGAATGTCACATACCTTCAATCCATTTCATTATATTTGTTCTGCAGGCACGATTCATATTTGTCTGGATGTAATTTTCAACATGAGAATCTAAAATAAAATATTTGCCTTTCTAAAATGTATTCTCTATGAGCCCATTCTTTGTCAGGCGAATAACAAATATGGAATACTTTGGCCAGGTGAACTTAAAAAAAATGGGTCAAAGACACAAATGGCCGGGTTGCTGGGTGTTTATTGTAGTGGTGACAAAGGTGATTACAAGATCATATTGCACATTGGCAGTCATGAATATTTATATAGACAAAATCAGACACATTGTATGTTGGTGTACGAGCACAGAGGCAGCCATCAATTTAATTAGAAATAGGTGAAGAAAGCAATATTTGATTTGATTACATGTTGATAAACACTTGTTTGGAAAAATGGGAAATAATTCCTAAAATAATTCCATAAAGTGGGGTGCACATCTTCAATATGTATTAAAAGATTCTATGAAGTTTCAATCATGTGGGTGAAAAACTGTAGGAGGAGTTGATTTCACAAAATAGGTACCCTCTATTGAAGATGTCAATAAAAAACGACTAAGTTCCAAAGTTTGGGAAAATGGGAAATAATTCCTGAAATAATTCCACAAAGTGAGGTGCACATCTTCAATATATATAGAAACATTCTATGAAGTTTCAAGGATGTGGGTGAAAAACTGTAGGAGGAGTTGATTTTACAAAATAGGTACCCTCTATTGAAGATGTCAATAAAAAAACAACTAAGTTCCAAAGTTTGGAAAAATGGAAATAAATATTGAAATAACTCCATAAAGTGAGGTGCACATCTTCAATATGTATTAAAAGATTCTATGAAGTTTCAATGATGTGGGTGAAAAATTGTAGGAGGAGTTGATTTCACAAAATAGGTAACCTCTATTGAAGATGTCAATAAAAAACGACTAAGTTCCAAAGTTTGGAAAAATGGGAAATAATTCTTGAAATAATTCCACAAAGTGAGGTGCACATCTTCAATATATATAGAAACATTCTATGAAGTTTCAAGGATGTGGGTGAAAAACTGTAGGAGGAGTTGATTTCACAAAATAGGTACCCTCTATTGAAGATGTCAATAAAAAAAAAGACTAAGTTCCAAAGTTTGGAAAAATGGGAAATAATTCCTGAAATAATTCCATAAAGTGAGGTGCACATCTTCAATATATATAGAAACATTCTATGAAGTTTCAAGGATGTGGGTGAAAAACTGTAGGAGGAGTTGATTTCACAAAATAGGTACCCTCTATTGAAGATGTCAATAAAAAACGACTAAGTTCCAAAGTTTGGAAAAATGGGAAATAATTATTGAAATAACTCCATAAAGTGAGGTGCACATCTTCAATATATATATAGAAACATTCTATGAAGTTTCAAGGATGTGGGTGCAAAACTGTAGGAGGAGTTGATTTCACAAAATAGGTACCCATTTTCCCAGCCCGCCCGCCGCCGCCCGCCGCCCGCCCGCCCGACATTCACCATACTATAACCCGGATTTGCACTCTGTGCAACCCGGCCAAAAATCGGTGCAATTAAAAGTGCAAATAAAATAACCAGAAGACGGGGTGACAGAAAAACGTACGAAAAGATAATTGGTTTCCGAATAGTTAGGAATGAAAACTTTTATTAATTTCTATCATACTAGCCAATGATAAAATGCTGGGGTTTATAAACATGTAAACATGTAAACATGTAAACATAATAAACAAGTCTAAACGTAATTCTATTCATTTCATTCCTACATCACTATTTATCATTGAAATGAAAACGATATGAAGTAAATGTAAATAAGACAACCAATCAAATACAAAAAGATTTCGTATATTTTTAGTACTGCTTTTAAAATTTTTAGTTATGCTTTTAACATCGGACTTGTGCCCATTCTGTATAGCAAGCTCTTGCTGACCTTTGTCTACAAGGTGTGAAGAAATGTATCTAAAACTACCATGTATGTTAAATAAAGGCAATACTCCAAATATACATAAACAGTTTTAATATTGTTTTGAACACTAGTATGATTTGTAGAATGTATGAAGAGTAGAAAGGGTATCATGGTGTGTGTAGTACCAAACAAGGCTTTTCTGACAAACGTAATATTTTTGTTTGTCTTTTATCCCATTTTTTTGTTTTACGTTTTTCAAAACGGGAACTGATTTCTTTATTTGTATATGAGCTCAGTAGCTTAATTTTGGTACATTCCAAGCAATAAACCGGATATCATGAATTGGACACAAAGGAGTATCTCCTTCATACATAGATGTAATGGTTTTCCTTTGTGTGTTTTCTTTGTTTTTTTGTCGGATATTTTTTTAAAATGAGAAACATCAGTCAGTTACCTCCCTTGACCAAGTTACCTAAGGCAGATAACCTCTTCTTAGCTTTCGCTCGTGGTAAAATATTTGGCATAAAGGGCCTACCCGTGGTAAAATCAGGATATTTTGAAGCCACCCTGAATTATTTCTATTCTAAGTTTTTATGATATTTTGAAACGCTGCAACATATATATTCAGACATGAAGTCGCAATTACACAACGCAAATTATACTATGGCGTCGTTTGAGCTTTGTAAACTTTACTACAACGTTGCCAAACAAGCCGTTGACGCTGCGACGTTGGAATCAAAATATGCATATATTGCAATGGATATAGATTGAACATGTTGAAAGCTTGTCAAGCAGGTCATATTAGAATTTTCCATATATTTGTTTTTGCTGTTGAGATACGAATATTTGAAATATACATTGGCCGTGCATACTACATTAAAACTGGTTGAAAATAATGTTTAGTTTCAGACTTTTTGGTGCTGGTAACCATACGTTATCATAACATATTGCATAAAACTTACAATCTGGATCAGCATTACGATGGGTAAAGGCTTCATCAAAATTACTCTGATAATGGTGCAATTGTCCTAAACATAGAACAGATTTTTTTTTTTTTTTTTTGGCTTTTCCAAAGAACAAATGAATAATCGTTTAAGGATGTTCGCTGCTCAGTTTAAATATAACAACCTTTTCATAACCCTGTAAAATATTGATAGTGGATTAATAAAGGACCTAAAAGAGCGAAAAAAAAATATAGGTCCGTGTGCTTGTTTTCAAGATATAAGCCATTGAAAATTTTGCGGGAACAATATGCTCTCTGGATTTTGCATAGCTTTATCATTTACACGTTTGTTTTCTCAAAAACCATTAAAAGATAACAAAGGTGTTATAAGATTTTTCCAATGGCTTATTATTATGCATGCAAAAGAAAAATGGGTGTTAGGGGGAAAGATAATTTATGGTATTCAAATGGATAAAACCAGATGATTCTGAACATCTGACCAATATTCAAAAACATGACCAGTGAACATCCTTACTCGTTCAATCAAGTGCTACTTATATCTTCTTTTCTTTTTTTATAAATAAGGAACTGATTTCTCCTTCTAAAATGAAAATTACTGAAGCGAAACAGAATGATTTGCATAATATCTATACTATGATTGATTATATGCATTTTGTTAGTGAATTCTTTGCAAAGTAATTTTCAATTACAATTATAAAAATTACAAACGTTGCCACACAGTCTGTAGAGTAATTAAACAATTGACAAATTAATATCAATCACAGAATTGTAACTACATTTAAAATTAAACCTTTTCAGATCAAAACCTTTTTTTTAACTTTATGTTTGTATTTGCCTTATTTCAGAGTGTTCGAATTTTGCCACTTTTATAACAGACAAACCACCATATAACTACAACAAAAATATCCCAATTTTCGGTAACATTTTTGGAAGACAAATCTAACATGTCTAATAATCCTTCAACGAAAAATCAAAATGCCTTTTCAATAATGCATCTTTAAAAAATAAATTAATTTCTGAAAACTAAGGTGGTGGACTTACTTTTCTTTCTTACTTTCAAGTCTTTATGATAAATATCATGGTACAGTTTTTCAATTGCTGAAAAGTGTAAAAATGAACTTGAACTAAATGCAGAAATCTGTCTGTTAATCTTTGCTTCTGTAAGATGTTCGTAATTTGTGAGATATCTGTTCAATCTATAATTATTATATATGTAGTTACTGCATTGGCAAATATTGTCCCAAGCAGACATTGGCGAGATTACGAGTGCAATATGATGGATTGTTAGGGACAGACAATATTCATGAAATTATATATATTAATTAATATTTTCTACTATTTCCACATTTGGATCAAGAGCATTAACCATTATATCATAATAAATAGCATATGTTTTCGCTTTTTTCCGCACCTGAAAGCTTTCCTTAAATAATTCTAAGAATGAGAATACCTAACACTACTTCTACTCTTCAGATTGCAATCATGTCATATAAGATAGCCCCATAGAAAGCCACGAGAGAAATTTTAATACAATACCTTGGCTACAGGTGATAATTGAAACGTTTTCTTCATTTAATCGATTAGATATACCGTACCGGACATACTAGATTTCGCCGTGACTGCTTGTGTTAACGGAGCGAAACAATCCTTCCCTTTTCAAAGCAACTGATGTCACTCTGTTCTGATATTTATACATAGAAAGCATTTATGGTTTGTGTTGTCTTGCTAAACTAATATTTTGTTTTTCAAGAAAAAAGATAATATGATATATTCCCTTAAAGTATACATAGAAAGTGTGACTTAGAATAGTTCATATCTGTTCAAAACATATTACAACTCATCATACAAAAGTGACATTTTGATCTTAAAGTTCATTCCTCTTTAAATTTGTTTAATTTTGACTGTACTGTTTAACAACTTATGATATTCTAGAAAAATCCAAAATAATATCTTTTGGCTTGCATTCAATCATTTAGGTATGAATAAAAAGACAAATAACAACTGGATAGTACCCGGTACGAGAACTGATTGGTAAAAGAAAGAATCTGAAATTGAAAAAGCAAAGTGCAAAATTTTGTGCACTGAATGGAACAGGAAAATTCATGTGAATGTCAGACTTTGAAAAGCCCTTTGCTACTATTCACATGCAAAGTCTTTGTATGATCCTTACCACTTATGGATACCCAGAGAAAAATGTCACCATTGTCGGATCTTTTTTATTACAACTTCTCCTGCAGTGTCATCCACAACAATAAGCTGATTGACTGGTTTATCTCCATCAGCGGAGTGCGCCAAGGCTGCATTATGTCCCATGTGATATTTCTTGTGGCTATTGACTGGACAATGAGGAAGACCATTGAAAACAAAACCAGACCTCGCTGACCTTGTTGACCTTGCCTTTCTGTCTAGCACAAAATACCAGCTACAGAAGAAGACTGACGATCTTGCAAGAAATGCAAAAAGGTAGGCTTGAACAGCAGCAAGAAAAAGACAGACCATACAGCTAGAAACTACCCACAAATATATTGCTAGACAATGAAACGTTAAAAGGAGTCGAGAATTTCAACTACACCGGCAATATAATTAGCAAGAAAACCGCTACAGCAAACGATATTCTTAGCAGACTAAAACAGGCCAAAATATCTTTTTTATCAACTAAATATATATATGGAGATCCCAAAACATCAGAGAAAATACCAAGACAAAGATTTACAGGAATATTGTTCTTTTAGTCTTTTTGTATGGTGCAAAATGTTGACGAGTCACACGAAAGACAACCAGAAACTCTCAGGATTCTACACAAAACATCTCTGCAAATATATGCAGACTATACTGCCAACATAAAATGTCAAATGAAGAAATTTATGAACGGACAGGGCAACACAACATCTTAACCATTTTAATGCAAAGAAGATGGAGATCCGTGTGGCATGTTTTTAGGACGGACCAGGGGAGCATAACAAGAACAGCAGTCATTCATATCTGGTTTAGAAAATTTTATAAAAATCAAGAAAGAATGATCTAAATACGTTTAGAATATCTGCTTAAGACTAAATATAAGCTATTATTATATTATAAACAACAACACAAATCACAGGAAAGTAAACAATAAAACACCCAATGTAATAAGACACCTAATCAAAAAATCCTCTGGCAAAAAAGGACTTAAAGAGCACAAAGGACGGAGAACCAACAAATATTCAGGATAGTCGGACTTGGTATCGGAACCGAGTAATAGTGGGGTTAATCCGGAAATATTAAAAAATGTAGATTTAGTTTTTTGTACTTTTGTAGAATTATGTCTGGATATAATGTCATAATAATTATGTTTGAATTTACTGACATTTTAAGTCTGGACTTACCGTCATAATGACCATGTTTTTCCCACTCCATCAGAAGATCAATTGCATCTAGATAACAATACGACAATATGTACATAACGTAGATGAAATAGCAGTTGATAAATGTGTAACAGCATCTTATTCCGACGAATAGTTTCGATGTTTACCCTTTGACGTTAAAGACGATTTTATTTTGTAACAGCATGAGCGTTGTCGAATATCTGTTTCGTAATTGGACATAATGATGTTATGGTTGGTTTTCAATAAAATGTCTTTGGGTACAAATTTCATATCCTGAACATATGGTCAGTATGTGAAAATTAAGATTCATATTACATGATATTTTCCTATAAAGTTACAAATATTAAAAAGGGACTTCTTGTCAAATAGCCAGTTCCTGCAACTAAAACACTTATTGCATATGGAAAATGAATTTTTAAGATTAACGTATACACGAATGCGCTAGTTAATCCATGCGGGAGTTTCACGGGGTTTTAAAGTACACACAAAAACGAACCAGAAGACATAAATCAAAAATGGGCCCAATATCTTTTTTTGTTTAGATATAACTTCCACATTTAAGAAGAAGATTTACTCTGATTAGATAGAAAATATGGTTAAATAATTTAGCTGAGTTAAAACGAGCAATTTGTTTGGCTAGACAATATTATAGTGTTATTAACTGGCTGTTTTTGTATTGGCACTGGTATAGATTCAAGGTTTGCGGTATTGGCCTCGAGACCCGTAGGGTCGAGGGCCAATACAGCTGACCGAGAATCTATGCCAGTGCCAATACAGAAACAGGCAGTTCGTAACACTTTTATTAAATAATCCAACTTTTTCAATACAGACTTATTCTGAATGCTGTATTACATACATCAAATATGAATATAGGGCCAATATTTCCAATACGGACTGGCAATGATGTGAATATAGGGCCAATATTTCCAATACGGATTGGCAATTATGTGAATATAGGGCCAATATTTCCAATACGGACTGGCAATGAATCCTGAATTACATGCACAATATATGTTTACAGGGCCAATGATTTTAATACTGACTTGCCTTTTCAGTATTGGACCGGGCCGAAAAGCAATATAGATCACGTGATTTATATGAACAGGACGACGTCACCAGTATGACACATGCCGTTTTGGTAGTATTAGGGCTGTTTTAATCGTATTATATATTATATACTATACAATCTACTTTGTGTACTGTGACGTCGGCATGTTTTACTTTACATTGCGCAAATAAAATATCCCTGAATTAATATAGTTAAGGCATATAATTCTATCTCTAGTTATGTATAAGAAAATTCTTGCAAATTTAATTTCATGGATTGTTTTAGATTTAAAAATGGGTAGAATTGTATAACATTGTTTTTTTTTCAGTTTACGCTTATAAAACGCTTCATTTAACCTGATACACCTATTGACAGTAATGTCTTATCTTGATTTGTCCGGATATTAAACAGAGCTGAGGGAAAGGATAACTTTCAAAGGAAAATGCTTTAGGTTTATAGTTTTGAACTACCATGTTGACGCCTAGCTACTAATTATATAAAAAACATTATTTGAAGTGTTTATGATAATTTAAATATGTCTCCTTGTAAAGTTTCTTTCACAATGCCATGTTACAACCGGGAACTAGTTGGTCTCAACAGGTTTGTCACCTCATGAAAAAGTGTAATTTCAGAATAATTCCGGATTGGACATGTACTATCAATAGGTGTATTGATTTGAAAACCATCCTTTATTATAAAACACTTAACGTTTGATTGCATTCTTTAAATTCAATATCGTCCTAAAATCGTTGTTACACAGAACAAACCGATGGTTCATAAGGCATTTAGACGAGAGATGACTTTCTTCATATGATAAGACAACTATATCGCCATCCTTCCACCCCCCCCCCCCCCCCCCCCTCCCCAGAATAATCTTTTTAAGGATGTTCGCTGCTCAGTTTCAAAATACAAGCTTTTCATAACACTGCTAAAAATTGATCGTGGATTAATAAAGGAACTAAAAGAGCGTAAAAAAATTATAGGTCAGTGTGCTTGTTTTCGAGATATAGGTCATCGACAATTTGGCGGGAAAATATGCTCTCTTGGTTTTTTATAGCTTTATCATTGACAATTTATTTCTCAAAAACCATTAAATAATAACAAGGATTTTAATAAGCTTTTTACAAATGGATAATTATTCTGATGCAAAAGATTTATGAAAAGAAAAATTGGTGTTAGCGGGAAAAATTATTTATGGCATTCAAATGGATTAAACCAGATGATTCTGAACATGTGACAAAAATTCAAAAACATGAACAGTGAACATTCTTAATTTTATGGTATTTTGCTATTTTCTTACTGTAACAGAAATATGTCAGTTTCAATTACTTACGATTTTTTCTATCAATTTGGTCGCATGTACCACCTGAAATTATATCATCAAAATATTTGAAAGGTGTGTTTTTTTGTCATTATTTTTCTGCTTTTGGATACGAGTTTACCCGATGAAGATTAATTCAATAATGTTTATCCAGAAATATCATTGTATGCAAAACATTAGGTTTCAACTGTCAATTGACCGTTTTATACTATTTAAGCTACCACGTGTTACTCTATTTGAACTTACCACAAATTTTGCTGCTTCAGGACGTTAAAACAGCTATTTAACCTTATCGTTGATCTTTTTCATTCGGTTTTTCACATAATAATTTTGTTTTAAATATTTCTTATAACTGTTCTCAAAAATTGTACATTGGGGACAACGTTTACCTATACAGGACAATCTTATTTATTGTCTTAAATCTTGCGACAAAAACATAATGCCATAATGTCACACAACAAAAAAAAAACGCAAAAAGGATACATGTATAATTAAAATAATAAAAGACATGTGATAAATTTTACAAAAAAAGAACAAGACAGCACAGAAACTAAAAAATTATAAAACTGCTATATAACCACCACTTAGAATGTTCTAGATTTTGACCTTACATACCAATCTGTCTTATTGCTTCGGTTATCTTTTGTAGATGCTTCCGCTCAATTTTTTCTTTATTAAATCACACTGAATTGCGACCAAGCAAAAGCTTTTTACAACGAAACTTTAAATTAAAGAGTACATTCCATTTGATGGCTAAAAATTACAAATCTAGCTAATGCTCAACCCAACAATCTTTCTGAGCCGATAATACCAGTTTTTCACAGGCCTTCGCAATTTTTGACCACGTACGCCTTGTGCGTAGTAACAGTTAACTCAATCATGAGGATTCTATGATTGAACAAAATTAATAATGCTGCTCTTTGTTTACCGTTTAAGGCCAGGTCTTGCAGGAAGAATGTAGCAATAAACTTCACTTCATTTCAGTGTAGAGCAATCCACACCAATTCAATAATGTACAATGACTTACCATTGTAATGCGAATGGCTGTACTGATCTGAAATCAAAAGTATATATTATTCGCGAGTAAAGCAGAAACAAAGATTCAAAATACACAATTAAAAACCCGTCTCTCCATAGTCGCAAAACCTAAGTGTAATTCCGAGTTCTCCTTGAACATGTTTATACATAGAACATTGACCGCAGCTGCCTCTGACGTTTTTACACGTTGCTTGTTTGTATTTTATTTATCACGTGAAATTGATATTTGAAATTGACGTTTGTTCTTAAATGGGTTTTCCTAAATCTTTTTAGTTGTTTGTTCTTTTTTTTTTAGGTTCAATTGTTTCATATTTCACTATTGTGATGATAAACATTGTTTTTTTTACAATTATCAGCATTCAAACAAAAAACCACAAAATGCAGAAATACAGAACCTAATACACAAACGAGATAAAGAAACGTAAAGCTGCATATCTTACAGCGTCAGAGGTATGCAAGAAAGATGCTCCGGAAGGGTAAGATAAATATTCGATATAATTGCAATAGGTCAGCAGAATTATATGACTTCAAATATCTGTTTGACTTCGTGAGAAAACTTACTTTGAAGTGAATGTAAAAGACTGTTCCATCTGCTGGGTACATGTGTGTGGATCACGTGATGTACAGTTGTATGCTTCGTTGTATGCTCTGTTGAATGGTCGTGCCCGTGTTTAGCTTCCAATACTACTGCTAAAAGCCCTGCATGAAAGGAGAGAACATGGTAATCAAACTTTAATTTTGCCTTAACAAAATATATCTTTTTAAATGCTTACAGATGATTGAAAATGTAAAGCTCGAAAAAATAATGTAACATGCGAACCGTGTGCGTACATCGTGCGAGTAGTGTGCGTGTGGTTTGTGTGCTAATCGGTCCGTCCAATCGTTCAAAACAAGTGTTTTCCAGATGATAACTTAACAAGAAATTCAGTTAAATTATACCTGTAGGGAAGTGGAAGTAGCCTATTGATAATAGGGTCATTAGATCAGAGACCAATTTCACTGATACTAAAATTATAATTTTCTTTGTCCGATGCAATTTCTGGATGATAACTTAGGATGTGTTTGTTCTGTGGAAACAAAAGTTTGGTTAAAAAATGTCCTGTGGAGGGAAAAAACCAATTTAGTGTTGAGCTATCAGGTCAAAGGTCGAAGTCACAACTACTACAAGTAGTTTTCCTTCCAAAAGAAGTTGTTTATGGACGAAAAGTAAAGCATTATTTGTTCTATGAAAACCAAAGTTGGGCGATGGATTCCCTTAAGGATGGAAATAAGCCTTTTGATTAAGTTGTTATTAGGTCAAAGGTGAAAGTCACTGATAATAATCAGTGTAGCAAAAGGTTTCCGGATGATTACAGATATTTTACTTAAGTTAATCATTTTGTTTTTGTGTAAAGGGACCCTACTAGATACAGTGAAACGTACTGAAAATATTCAAAATATGAGGAAGCTTGCCAGGCAAATAGAGTCTGTTACAACACAATTTTTTTTATCATTATGTCTCTTTTTTACTTATTTTTTTTATTCTGACATTATGTTTTACACAAAATCTTAATGTGTTTTTTTCATTAAGGGTGTATATTATGTAAATAGCAATATTTTTAACTATACACTTTTAATGGATTACTCACCAAAGGTAAACACCGCCAGTTTTAAGGCGGTCATTGTGATTGTCTAGTGTGTCCTTTGGATTACAGTGTCGTCAAGATCGTGATTCCGATAAAATTTCACTGAGACATATCAAACTATATTCATGTACATGTACAATGTATGTGTGTACATTGAACGTAGATTTCAACTTGAGTGTGTTGTCAGATATAAAAACAAAAATACTTCAGAAATTCATCATGGAAGAAAATGTAAGGACATCGGTAAGAGATGAGACAACATACAATAGGATGGGAACAAGGAAACGATGAACAATATCCATTATGTGCCCCGCGTAAAGTGTAAATTAGTTTTTCGAAAATAAAATATATAATGTCTGAAATGTTTCAATAAAAAAATAATTTTACATTTTGTTACCTTTTGTCGCAAAAAAAAAAATTCCAATTCTAAAAGGCCTCAAATTTTTAACTAGAGCTCACGGATTCTCCATTTTTCTCTGTTCAATTCATTGATTTTTTTTTTTTTTTTTTTTTTTTTTTTCGGAAAATGTAATGTCACCACGCAGAAATTTGAGGTTGTTGAACTCCTGCATGTTTTGCTTTCGATAGTTCAAAACATCCTTACTTACAGGATATAACCTTATCATTTCAAGGATGTGCCAAATTTTAGCAAACTGACGAGTTTTTCCACAAAAAATCAGTTTGTATCTGGTAAGTTTGAAAAAAGTAGGGCTCGTAGTAACAATAACAACGTATTATCTTTGTTGTAAAATTAGTGGGAAAAATGAATGAATACGAGTATGATTCAGTTAGACAGCATCTGAGTAGGATTGTATTTGTGGTGTGGTCTTCAACGAGGGGTAACCATCCTCACCACAAGACGAACATTCAACGACCCAGGAAACAACGGCGTCATAAATTCAACAAAGTAACAACAAATCCTAAATAAAAACATATAACAATAAATAAACAGTTTCTAAAAAATATAGACATCTGATTTATAGAATGTCGAGTGGATTAGTATATCTGCGAATACCCCCTGCCCACCCCACCCCCACCCCCACTCAACAATACACCCACTTTAACAATAAGTTTAATTGGTGTTTTTGTAGCAAAAACAGAAGCTGTTCTCGCCAGGCAGTAACAAAAAAGTATTGCCTGTCAACCGAATGCAACACCGTACATAAAATAAGATCTAATTTACTACAATTCATGCAAAAAGATAGGGCTAATAAATACATTATTTTATGTTCTGCTCTTTGGTCGGGTTGTTTCTTTGACACATTCCCCGTTTCCATTCTCTATTCTATTTACTTCTGTATTTAAAGCATAAAGATACATTAGTCTACGATAAGAGAAGAGAAATTATTACCTTGCTCTAGATAATTGTACAGAACGTATGGCTCTGTTCTAGCCCGCAAGGTCATGAAACTGCACGTCTTTACTGGAGATCGCTCATACGATCAAATTTGTTTGGAGTAGCCCTTTCCGGAGGATTTGGGTTCAACCCTCCCTCTTTAATCATGAAAATGCTCTTTGTTAGATGATAATTGCTAAAAAGATTAACTTTATGGGTGATAAAGGACCACTTCCCTCTGGACTATGGTAATTCAAAATTCACGTCATTTCATAACATCAGAACTTTCGAAAATGATAATTTTATGAAGAATCATTGATTAATACACAATAGGAATGTTAAAGGATGGTAAATGATATAGGCAAAGATATTGCCCAATACGAGATTTAAAGATTTTAACAAATTTACCAACTAGTAATTTGTACGCTTGTATAGATTTCAACATCGAAATTATGAATTCAGAAATATTGTTTACTGTTTTTACCAAGTCACACTACCCTGACCCTCTGTTGTTTCGATGTTTAGATTTTATATGTTTTTTTTTTTTTTTTTTTTTTTTTTGTCAGAACTTTCAATAGCTTTTATTGGTTGGTTTGTCATAGTGGACCTTTCCTTTGATATAATTTTTAGCAAACATACCAAAAAATATATCTCTGAAGGTTACATTCAATTCCAGTGATGCCGTATCAATGAGTTGCATGAAAATGAAACATGTTCCGTCATACTCATATATTTTTTATTATATGAACCTTTGTGGTTGTTTTATTTTCAAATGAATCAAAGACGACCATATGATACAGCTTTTGATCATATTTATTGGTACGTAATATATGGAACAATGCAAAAGATACGCATCACACACACTTCAAAGTGCATCTATGTATTATTCAAGACAGTTTGTAATTTGTTTCTAAATGGGAAGAATAATTAGTTGAATGTATTATATTGCGTATATTATTATTATGGGTAAAAAGAATCAATAGCCTTGATGCAAAATTCATCTTTGGTCTTTCTGTTAATTGCAAAATTTTATAAACTGTGTCTTTTAAACGACACCTTGGGCTAAATTCATTACAACAATGTATGTCCCATCTTACTAAAATCACAATTACAGGTGATTTTATCACGATATTTCATTCTAAAATTGTATCTAATTTCTTCAAAAAAATTTAATAACGGTGCATTATAAATCATGCAAGACATTCTAATGGATTTTCTGAGGAAGACGGAAACCAACTTGCCAGCTTTTTACCTTATGGGCTTCCAACACGTACATGTATTAATGTTATTCTCTAAAGATCTGTTTTATCATTATTGTGATTAAATTATTTATATTTTCCTTCAATCATTAAGTGGTCAGTCTCCGAATGGCTTTCGTCAAATGCTTCTGTAATTATATAAATATATATATATGTTACCAACTCTGTATTGTCCTTATCCTTCTCCTTAATTCATTTGGCAAACCAGGAACGAGCACATATGTTGAAAAGTCTGGTGTGACTTTCATACTAATGGAGGAAGATTACCATTTAAAGCATGATTCTCTTCCGTTTTGTAATAATCATACCGTGTGCTGGTTAGTCTCCCAGAGTCCGAGATAAATTTTTTTTCAATCAGGGTGTAACCACCTCTAGATTTTTAAGAGAGATCAGTATTTAACCTTCAAAAGCAGGATCAAAGGGGTAAAAATAAAATGCATCCTAAGAGTTACCATATTGAATCCTTAGCATTATGTTACAATGGCTGCTGTTTTCACCCACATTAATACTGTTTTTGAACACTATATTACATTACTTATGATCCGTACAATGTCCTGCCAATGCGGACTTCAGAATACATGTTATGACTTTGATACCAATGCTTATATAAAGTCTAATTTATACTGAATACGAATTGAACATTTGATTTCTTAACACCACTACCAATATACATTTATTTCCCTTTTTATAGGGAGATATGAAAATATTTTCACTTGAGGAAATCATACTTCCCCCGGAAGCATCATGTGAACAAATTTTATTCCACTATTAATTTAGAAAATGTACATTAATATCATGTTTATGGAACATTGTGATGTTTTGTTACTTGTCTTATGTTGTGAAATAGTGTTTCTTTTTGTATGTCTATTGATGCATGCTAAGCGAGAGTTGGTGAAAGTTTAAATGGCAGCAAGTCTACCCCGAATATGAGTTGATTTGAATCTGTAATATCTGAGTTTGAAAAAGAGACAAATTTACAGTAATCTATATTTCAACAAAAACAAATTTTATGGAAATTAAACAATAATGAAATAACATGTATAACACATGGAAATGTTTCACATTTTCTTTAACATCGGCTGTTGATTTGTAACATTAATGTTAATGAAATCGAGAGGGTGACATGATGATTTGTTACATGTCACGTGGGCTGCTCTAGACCAATCAAATGATCTCATTACTAGATTTAAATTTATATAGTGGAATGATATCTTTAGTTCTTATGATTTTATTATATAAAATATGAAATATGAGCTTGTTCCTTTCACACAAAAACTGTAATTTTGTGTTCATTCACGTACAGAAGCAAGCCCGTTTTACGAAGAGAAAAACTTCCAAGCCTTATGATACATTCTAATGTCAGTAATATACATGTATCTTACAGATAAATATACAACATACATTAGAAAATATACAATTTATTTGTACGAGCCTTAGAAACATGTAGAAATTTGAGGTTTACCCTAAAAACTGGCAGGGAAAGATGTCGGGAATCACTGAATGACATTAAGATCTGTAATACTTATTCCAATCTTTGAACAATTAAATGTGATGGCTACAATGAAAATCCACCCTTCCTTAAAGAAATATACACAGAAATATGTTCATATTTTAACATATATTTGCAGGTTATATTCCAGACCTGGTTCATTCAGTCTGTCTAACGAAACATTCATTTCGAATTTAAAAGTCGTCGTTAAACAATAGTGTATTTCTCAACCTGAAGTGAACAATGTAAATAAAATGAAAAAAAAATCATACATTCAGGTTATTAATTTAATGATGAGATCCATAAATGGATTTTTTTTAATTTATCATACGCAAATGTATATAACAGCTTAGTTTCTTCTGTTACCTTGTTACCTCACCTAACAAAAAGGGCCAGGTGAGCTATTGTCATCAATTGGCGTCCGTCGTTCTTCGTCGTCCGTCGTCGTCCGTTGTCGTCGTAAACTTTCCTTTAAAGATCTTCTCTGAAATCACTGGGCCAATTGGAACAAAACTTGGCAGCAATGGTCTTTCAGAATTGTATCCGATGACCCCACCCCTCATCCAAGATGGCCGCCAGAGCCGAACATAGTTTAACATAGGCCCCTATGGGAAATTTACTTAGATATCTTCTTGTCTAAAACCACTTGGCCAATTGCAGCAATAGTCCTTAGGTGGTCCTCTTTCAGAATTATATCTGATGACTCCGCCCCTCATCCAGGATAGCCAGCAAAGCCGAACATAGGACCTTATGGGAAATTTACCTCAAGATCTTCTTGTCTGAAACCACTTGGCCAATTGTAACAAAAGTTGACAGCAATGGTTCTTAGGTGGTCCTCTTTCAGAATTGTATCCGATAACCCCGCGCGTCATTAAAGTTGTCTGCCAGAGCCGAACTTAGTTTAATATAGGACCTTATGGGAAATTTACTTAAAGATCTTCTCGTCTGAAACCACTTGGCCAATCGGAACAAAACTAGGCAGCAATGGTCTTTGGGTGGTCTTCTTTCAGATTTATATTCGATGACCCCGCCCACCATCCAAGATGGCTGCTAGAGCGGAACTTATTTTAACATAGAACCTTTAAGGAAAGTTCACTGAAAGATATTGTTTGAAACCAGTGAACCAATTGGAACTTGGCAGCAATGTTCAAGGCTTCCAGTCAAGGTGGACATAGACCAGGTGAGCGATAAAGCCTCCTAGGAGCCTCTAGTTTAACATCGGACTCGGGTAATCTTTTTAACTGAGTTTTACTGTGTGTATCGTTATGTGTTTATTTATTCCACATTGGCTTGAAGTATAGAGAAGAGTTGAGATCTCACAAAACATGTTAATCCTGCCGCATTTTTGCCCAATGTTCAAGGCTTCCAGTCAAGGCGGACATAGTCCAGGTGAGCGATAAAGCCTCCTGGGAGCCTCTAGTTTAACATCGGACTCGGGTAATCTTTTTAACTGAGTATTACTGTGTGTATCGTTATGTGTTTGTTTATTCCACATTGTTTGAAGTATAGGGGAGAGTTGAGATCTCACAAAACATGTTAATCATGCCGCATTTTTGCCCCTGTACCAAGTCAGGAACCTCTAGCCTTTGTTAGTCTTGTGTTTTTTTTTTTTTTTTTTTTTTTTTTTTTTTTTTAAATTCTGGTTCATTTGTATGTTTCGGAGTTTAGTGTGCCGTCCTTTCCCTGAACCATTATGCATAATTGTTTAGGGGCCCTCCTACATGTACCTCAAACTTGTGACATCCAACAAAGCTCTTGCAATAATATCCAATGCATGATGAAATGACCTCTTATTAATTCTATTTTACAAAAACATCTAATAATGTTATGTTATGTACCTGTATGTTCGTGTTCTTTGTGGACTCCTGATTTTTTTGTAAACCTTTGATTTGTAACAATTTTTTATACCTCATATCCGTCACTTTTTTATAAATGTAGACAAGAGAAAAATACTTGGAATTTAATTCAGTTACTGTTTCTCCACCACATTTTGATAAAAATAAATCAGTTTACACTAAAGCAGGGGCCTGTTTAACGAAGCTGTCTTAGGACTTAGATGTGTCCTAAGACCATCTAAGGACACATCTTAGTCTTATGTCTTTTTATCGAATAGGTCTTAAGTTAGGATACATCTTAGATTTCGTCCTTAACTTATGACATCAAAATATGCGTCTTATGGTGGTCCTAAACTTGATCACGAATGACAAAATGGCTGTAATGTTTTTCTTTTCTCCCAAAAAGAGATCAGTTCATCTAAAAACATTTGTTTATAAAGTTCAAAGTTCCAACAACAAAATTTCGGGTTTTCTTTCACTATTGTACTGCTCAATTTTAACTTTATAAACATCAAAACATTTTCACACACCATTTAACAGTTTAAACAATTCCTGCACCTGATTTTTCTTTGATATCATAGAAACAACTTACGTTTTGAACTCATGGAATTCGTCTCGCTTCAATCTTATAGTTATTTTTTCATTTGTTTATTTTTAATATTTTATAATAAATGGTATTGTTAATTAATAAATTTTATTGATATCGTATTTGAGGAGTTATATATGATTTTTTAATGATGTAGTGCAGATATGATGTCGAATTTAATCTTTTTCATTTTTATTCAATTTACGACAACGCATAAGACATCGTTAGGACCTCCTTACTTGAGATAATCGTAAGATTGATTTGATAAATGTCTTAGACGTGTCATAAGACAATCCTAAGATCATCCTAACTTTTGTCCCAAGACATGTCTTAGGACCGATCTTAGGATAAAACATGCCCCAGATCATTTATTTTTACAGTCAAATGTTTAGCAAAGTCAATTTGAAAGCTACTCACATGGGGCAGTACAAGGTACCTGTATATGGAAATTCCATAAACTGATAATTAAGTTTCCGAATTATGACTTTCATAAGTTAAAATGATAATTACATATTATTTGCAAACATGATCATATATCTATAATAATAAGTCTTTATAAGATTTTTCAATTAATTCCAGATAAAATATGGATATAATATATGTTATGCAGGATTCACACAGAATATTCAGTCTGAGATACTCCCGGCACTGTTTCATTAACGGTCGTAAGAGTTACGACCATATCCAACTATGGCAGTCATCACGTGACTTTGTGACGTATCAGACTTTTAATATGATCGTTAATTTTCCTTATAATGCATGGAGACACTTTAAAATTGTCGATTAAACTTAAACTATATGATTTAAAACTAGTCGGTGTTATGTGTTATTAAATAAAACATACCTGTACATATTTTTCGACAAGACGGAACACCTTAAATCATTATTTACGCCCCGTCCCTTCTCAATTAAAATTCTGGTGTAATATTTCCGTATATGTACGTTATGTATATGTAATTGTCCGATAAATTGGTGACCTGCACCTCATTCAACTCATTTCAAAATGGCGGCACTCACCCCAATCATCTTCTACTTTGTCAAAACAAAGTAAATATCGCTCATACGCGCAAATAGAATTAATTATATAATATATCAAATGTCTACAATATATTTATACTAATAAAGATAAACTATTTATTTAAAATAAATTAAAATGTTATTTGGCATTTGAAATTATACAATGCATTGAAATTTGTGACCTCTTTATTAGAGATACACACACCTCTTAATTAAAATGCAGCATTAATTATTAACAAATTAGCATTATAAATATTTGAAATCCTGCTGTTTTTGTCAGTTTACATACAATGTATCTGTGTACCTTAATGGTTGGAACAATAAATATCCGGACAGTCATGACAGTCAAGGTACAATATACATGTCAAATCGTTAATCTTACTTGAAACACACAGCATGTTGCGGAGAACAAATTTCTTTACATGTATATTAACTTGAGATAATTTACCAAAAAACAATTCGCTTTTCTTTTGGGTTAAAAAATGAAAAAAAAACTTGCACCATAACTCTTTGTTACTTGTATGTACTCTTGTTAATTTGTATAAATTGGTCATAAATTTCATATTATTGATTATTGTCATATTCGAATTATAATCGATGTGAAAAGTTACTACATATTTCAAAACAAAATTTTCAAAAGTGAAGACGAGGAGTACATGCTATTATCAATACAGAGTTATCGGACATGAAAACGACCAAAATAGTTAGATTCCTTTGAATATATACAAGTTACGACTGCATATAACTCTTACGACCTTACGTGAAACCTTACCATGAGATGCCAATCGAAGGAAATATGATAAACATACAGGATACCCTGGCCGAAACCTGAATTACAATATGTACAATTAGATTCCGCTGAAGCACCCTCATATTTCAAAGAACACCTTCTGAAACACGGAACGGTTCCCGATGTTTGTAGTACAGTTCGAAGTTTATCTGTGTTGTAAATAATGTAAACAAACGTGTCCTTTGTTTAAAGCCGTTTTGGAAAGTTAAGTGTTAAAAAAAGTGGTTTCTACAACAAAATAACCTACTCGATCAAGTGTTTATGTATCATGTTTATGCCTTGCATCAACGTAAAATTGCTTCTAAAATGCTGAAGCATAAGCCGTCTCTATTTTATACTTCAGAATCTATATACTGTCTAAAGAATTTTTTAAATACCTCCGTGTCACCCCCCTCCCTCTCCCCCCCCCCCCCCCCCTCTTCATCCCAACCGGAATATTGGCTGGCTTACACGACTTGTCGTTATCCAATCAAATTTGGTATCATAGAATATTTATTGACGGTTTTATTACACACCGTATATATGCATGAAGTATGACTAATGTAAATAATAAAATATCCTTTTCATCATGATGATTTTGTTATTATGATGTACATTTTATTTGGGTAATAAAATATTCGTTGTCATTTTAATTTAATTTTGCATTCGGGAATTGTTCACAAATTGCAGTGAATTGTTTAAATATAAGCAAATTAAGAAATACACGGCATTCAGATGTTAAAACTTGAGAAGATTAAATCTTAGAATGTTATTTTGTTATATAACCATAGTTTTATTTATCATTTTCGCTCCATCAAAAGTTTTAAATGCCATAAGAGCACAGACGTTTATCCTATCGGGTGATGTAGGACTGGTCTACAACGACACGGTTATTGGTAGCCATGTGCTGGACACCCGTATACAATGTGCAGTGTATTGCAGTTTGGAGAAATTGTGTAGTGTGTCTACATTCGACGAAACATCAGGAGTTTGTACACTGGGATCCAATTGTTCTCCTGTCGTCAAACATATTGCAGGTAGAAATCTGATGGCGAAAAAACCAACACTGGGTATTTATTTTAATCTAATTTAAATTTATATTCTCTGTTTCTCTTTTAAATTTTTATTTGTGATTCATTTGACTTTTTTTATTTTTCGTAGAATAAGATTATGCATACAGAAAATCATGTTATACCAATGGTTGTATCTTTTTTTTTTTTTTTTTTTTTTTTGAAAATGAACAGTGAATTACATTGTCATTTAATTCAAATTATGTTATATTGTATATAATAATTTAAATTATAACAAAATAAATATGTTAATTTACATATTATTATATTTTCACCCACTGAGTGCTGCTTCAAGACATTCCAATTTCTGTTCTATTTCACTCTTCTGTGCAAGGATAGTGAGAGAAGATGATAGTTGTTTCAATCTTTGTCCAATATTTTAGAAACTCTAATCCATCTTGTAGTAGTATGTTTTTCCCTTCGCATCTGCATAAATATGTGTATTGTCTATGACAGTTTTATAACATTTTTATAGAATTGATCATGTTACCCACCAGTAGTGAGAAGCCGAGAGGTCTACGGCAATGGCTATGGACTTTGTCAATGACCTTGACTCTTGACCTTTTTTTGACTTGTACGGGTAAATTATAAGGTTTTTAACCCAATATATATGGTTGCTATGGACTTTTTCATCCGTTGCCAGGGACTTTTTGATCGGTTGCTATGGACTTTTCCAATGACCTTGACCCTCCCTTTTACTTGTACAGCTACCATTTAATTTATATTAAGTTATGCTCTAAACATCTGTGACAATATGTCAGACCATTATTTTCTGTTTAAATGTAACTAATCTTTCAAGTGCACAAACTCCCATAAGGGTTCTATTGACGATTTTGGTCATGTTGACTTATTTGTAGATCTTACTTTGCTGAACATTTTTGCTGTTTACAGTTTGTCTTTATCTATAATAATATTCAAGTTAATAACCTAAAATTGCAAAATGTCCTTAAAATTAACAATTAAGGGGCAATAACCCAAAAATGGGTTGACTGATTCGTCTGAAAATTTCATGGCAGGTAGATCTTGACCTCATAAACATTTTTACCGCGTGTCATATTTGCTCTAACTACTTTAGTTTTTGAGATATGAGCCAAAAAGTGCATTTTCATCTATGTTCTATTTTTAGCCACTGCAGCCATGTTTCTCGATGGACAAGAAAATAAAACATAAAATTTATACTACATACCCTAAGGATCTGTCAGCCTAAGTTTGGCTGAAATTGATTCTGTGTTTCAGAGAGAAGATTTTTTAAAGTTTAAAAAGATGACGAAAAAATGTGAAAAATTGTCTTTAAAGGGCAAAAAAAGAAAAACTCCTATAAGGGATCAATTGACGATTTTGGTCATGTTGACTTATTTGAAGATCTTACTTTGCTAAACATTTTTGATGTTTAAGGTTTCTTTATATCTATAATAATATTAAATATAGCAACCTGAAACTGCTAATATTTCTAAAACTTAACAATCCAGGGGCAATAACCCAACAAAGGGTTGACCGATTCGTCTGAAAATTTCACAGCTGGAAGATCTTGATCTTGACCTTATGAACATTTTTACATCATGTCAGTTTAACACTAAATGCTTAAGTTTTTGAGATATAAGCCAAAAACTGTAGTTTACCCCCTATGTTCTATTTTTAGCCATGGCGGCCATGTTTCTCGACGGACAAGAAAATAAAACACAACTTTATTCTAGATACCCTAAGGATCATTCAGACTAAGCATGGATGTAATTGGTTCATTGGTTTCAGAGAAGGTTACGACGGACGACGGACGCCAAGTGATGGCAAAAGCTCACATGTCCTTTTAGGATAGGTGAGCTAAAAATAGCGATAGTAATGGACGTACTGGTCATGTATGTGGCAAAACATTAACATTCACATTTACAGATAATACTTAATAGTTCTTGAAAGGTTTTAGTTTACTTCTAAAATAGACAATAATTCAAATAAATTTTTTGTGTGGATGTGTGTTTGTATTTTTGAAATACGGTTCATTCAAGCGTGGGCGTTGTAAAATTGGTCCTTAACCTGGAAAAGGATTTGCATATTTAATTGGATTTGAAATTTTAATTCACAAAAATAAAAGAACCTTTTAGGTCTCTCTAGTTGATAAAGAATGTTTTATATCCTGTGGCCTTATTTTCGAAGGTATGATGGGTCTTAGGACCATCCCAGGACATAGATTAGTCCTAAGTGCAATTTTCGAACATGAGTCAACTTAGGATCTATCTCATAATTATCCCAAATTTAGGACATGCCTTTAAGATGATCTTAGGAATATCCCAACTTTAGTATGAAAGTACGATATCCTAATTTGTAAACAAATATGCTCAGGTTAACGTTCGATCTATTAAATTAAATGAGATTTTATAAAATAAAAACTTACCACCATAAATTCTGAGTATACCATGAGATGCAGGTGGAAAATTAATTCTTTGCGCAGCAACAATAGGTCCCAAGGAAAACAGGCTTTGAGCTTGGGAAGCCATAGATTTCAGATAATGGGTAATAAAGGGATTTTCCTTCCTTCAGAAACCCGCAGAATGTACTTCATCAATTGAGGCATGATTGAAAAGGGCCCAAGATGTAGAAATAGCTCTAACATCATGAGCCTTAACATTAAAACTGTCTAAAAGGGCTTCATCAGAAACCTCATATGCTAGAGAGATAGTCCTGCTAATCCAGGAAGATATAGTTTTAACAGATAATTCAAGAACCCCTTTTTTAAAAGGGATAAAGAGTCTAGAGTTACGAGATGAGCGTAAACTCTGAGTCCTCTGCAAATAGATAGATAAGATTCTAACAGGACAAAGCAACCTTGAATCAGAATCTGGAGGTAAAGCAGGAATTACATCCGGATCAGCTCCTCTAAGTGGCAATTGATTTGTTGCCATAAATACTGGGTCGGTTAATAAGATGACTAAGGACTTGTCCCTTGAAAAACGGAAACAAGCTTCCAATACCGAAAAAGCATGGATCTCGCTTCTTCTTCTACCGGAGGCCAAGGCAAGAAGAAAACAACACTTGTACGATAGGAACTTGAGATCCACTTGGTCAGCCGACTCAGAAGTTGAGGACTTCAAAGCTGACAAACCTAAACTGAGATTCCACTGAGAGAATAGAGTTCTCTGTTTGGGCCGTTCAAGACAAAAATTATGGACCAGGAGAGAAAGGTGTTAATTACTCCCAAAATCTTCACCGCCAGCCAAATGGATGGTGCGAGAGATAGCAGATCTATATCCATTAATAGTTGAGGGAGTCAAACCTCGAGAATCAAACAGGAAAGTAAGAAAATCAGCTAATTCTTGTACAGTGATTTGGAAAGGATCGATTTCCCTTGGAATACACCAATTGCACTGAAAATTTTCCATTTAGCGTCATAGACGATATTAGTTAATTGCCTAACAGCTCTGGTGAGGTGTTTGGCTGTGCCTTCAGAAAATCCTCTCTTTTCGAGGCTATCCCTGAGAGAAGTCAAGCGCAAAGATTCAGTCTTTCCGAATTCTGATGAAAAATCTTTCCCTTGTGTTGGGAGAGAAGATTTGGTTTTACTGGAAGTACCAGAGGATGGGCACAAGAATGACGTAGTAGATCAGGGAACCATGCTGGTCTGCACCAAGCTGGAGCAATAAGTATGATTTGACATTCTTCTGAAGAAATTTTCTGAAGGATGGCAGACAGGAATCTGAAAGGAGGAAGGCATACGCAAACATTCCCTTCCAAGATATTGTCATCGCATCTACTGCCCACGCTTTTGGATCTGGTACTGGTGATATAAAGGTGGGCAGTTTGTGATTCAGACTCGTCGCAAACAGATCAAACATAGGAGAACCTCATTGAAGAGTTATTGTCTCGAACACTACAGGGAGAAGTTTCCACTCTGTATTGACAGGAGTTAGACTCCTGGAAAGAGAATCTGCCAGGATATTGAGTCTGCCTGGAATGTGTCTGACCATTAGGATATGTAGCTGAAAGCAGAGAATCAGAATATCCCTTGCTGCGAGGTACAGATCGTGGGAGTGAGTGCCGCCCTGATTCTGTAAATAAGTAACTACTGTTGTGTTGTCCGTAGCAAGAGTTACTGGTTTGTCTTTGAGAACAGACTGAAAATGAGACAGCTCAAGAAGAGCCGCTCTCATTTCTAATAAGTTGATATGTTCTTTCTGGAGGTCTGGGGACCAGATTCCGGATACAGACTGACCTTCTGGATAAGCCCCCAACCTAGGTTGGAGGCGTCTGTGTAAAGAGTCAGATTGGGAACATGAGAGGACAAAGGAAGGCCTCTCAAAACGTTTTCCCGATTTGTCCACCACAGATGAGGATAAAAACTTTGAAGCAACGGTATGGGTGCTTCCCAGTCTTGAGAAATTGAGACCTAATGATGATGTAGGTAAAACTGAAGCAGACGAATATGAAGTCGGCCGAGAGGAACTACATCTCCTTAAGCATTCAGAAAGCCCAGAAGCTGTGAAAATTAACGGGCAGTTACAGACTGAGAAGACATTAGAAGATGAATTTTCTGGCAAAGAGACAGAAACTTGTCTTCTGGAGGCAGTACTAAGAAGTCAGATAATGTTCCTCGAGGAATATAAAATCCTGAGATTGAGTTGGTTCCGACCTTTTGCAGGAGATTAGGAATCCTAGAGATAGAAAAAGTTGAATTACTGTTTCTGTATGAAGATTCAATTTCTGAATACAGAACTCCTTGATGAGGGAGTTGTCTAGATACGTATGGATCAAAATAGCCTGAGCATGAAAGTGGGCGATTGCCGCCTGCATGACTTTGGTAAACACCAGAGGGGCCATATAAAGACCAAACGGGAGGGTCTTGAATTGGTACACCCTGTGATCCCAAACAAAACGGAGGTATTTCCTGTAAGGACACATAGGGACGTGGAAATAAGCATCCAAGAGGTCCAAGGATGTTGTCCACATACCAGGGAGAATAGCAGATCGGATAGAGCGATTTGTCTCCATTTTGAAGTGAGGTACTACTAGATAAGTGTTGAGGATGGACAGATCTATGACTAGCCTCATTCCGCCGGTCTTGTTTAGTACCAGAAAAAGTCTGGCATAGAAGCCGGGGTTCAGATCTGACTGAGATATAATCCTCTATCGCTGCTTTCACCAAAAGAGTAGATACTTCCTGTGTGAGAAATTGAAAGCGAAGAGGATCCGAGGTGTGTGAGCGAAACAGAGGAACTTGTGAAAGAGGTGGAACCTCCTTGAACTGAACAGTCAATCCCCCTCGAATCATCGACAACACCCAACAATCTTTCGTATTATTTTCCCATTGTTTTATAAAATGAGTCAATCTCCCCCCCCCCCCCCTACTGGAATGAAAGCCAGAGGAACTGAAATTTTTTTATGGAGTTTGGTGTTGTCGATAACGTACAAGGAGACAATTTCCTAGGACTTATTATGCCTCCTGGGGCCTTTAACATAGTTGTTATTTTTAATTTTGGGGATTCCGGCTTTTGCTGACATGCGCAAATGGTATACTCAGAATTTATGATGGTAACGTATTTATTACGATAAAATGTGTATAATTTGTTAACCTCCTTATATACACATGTACAGATAGATAGTTTCACGAGTTTTGCCTTTGAACTCTTTGTTAATTTTTGACTCACCTTTGTATTGATCTAAAATTTTGACAACACAATGGATTTAACTTTTAGAATTTCTTTTGAAATAATATTATTTTCATCATAATTTCCATTGTTTTTTTTTTAATATTATTCTTATAAAGCTAGCGTCGTGCAATGCTATTTGATATATCTTAGTTTTTTTATACCACAAAACTTAGAACTATGGTTAGGGCATCCTAGCTAGGATGATCAAAAGAGAGCTTAGATACGAGGTCTCAGACATGTCATACGATAGTCCTAAGATTATCCTAAATGATATCCTAAGATATATCTTAGGATAAATCTTAGGAAAGTTTCGAAAACAAGGCCCCTGGATCACAAAATCTTTTTATAGGCAAGTACAGTTGATCTAGTTTTATTAACTTTTCAGTTTGATTAACTTTTAACTGAGTATTTGATTTACAATGTAAGAAAAATGGTATTCATCGTCTAGCACCTTGCATCCAGTGCATAATGTATTTTCTCTGGGAATATTTGTATATCTGCCAACTTCAATATTAAGAGAATGATCAACGATTGTAAATTTTGTCAGAAGCTGTCTCACTGTAAAATATTTTTCATGTTTTAGAAATCTTCCAATCTTTATAACTTGAAACTATCATTTATAATTTGAAAAAAGAGCGTTGTTTCAGCTGCATGGAGAAACAGGTTTCAGCCAAATTTATTGATTAGCGGAAAATGCACGTTATATTCCAGTCAATACGTAACGCTATGTACAAGTCTACCTAATAAAACTAGGATTTCAAGAATATCTCAGTTACACTAGTGTATCTAAACATTGTGGGGGATTTGATATAGGGAAAGAACCCTAAATGATTTCATCAGCCATTGTTAAAACTCTCTAATCCCAATCTGTTTTGCAGGGTGTGATGAAGATTGGGTAGAGCAGGGAGCGTTCTGTTACTATTTTAGTACCACGAAACGAAACTGGTTTGACGCAAAGGTAACGTTGTATGATATTTTTGATATATATAAAATGTCTAGTATACTATGTCGTCTTCAAAGGAATGTTTAAAAAGGGATATAAAGTGTGACAACAAAGAACACATAATTTAAAAGAAAAAATATCCAGTTGATATAAGACGGATGTGGGGTAAATCCCCATCAGAAAAAAAACAATATAAGTACATGTGACTGAAAAAAGAGGTTACTATTCGTATTTCAGTAAAGACTAAAACTCTTACGCCCGTCAAAAAAAAGGAACACATTAAAAACGATTAGTACGATACCACCAATTTTACGCTAAATAGAAACGGCAACAATGAGAAACTAGAAATACTGTCAGCAAAGCTCACTACTTGATACCCCCGCCTTACATAAGATACATGAAAGGAAATGTCAGTATTTTGGATAGGAAACCTCCAACAGCAGAGAGATGAAATTTTTAAAAAGCTGTGAGTAATGCTCACTTTATGATACCACTACTTGCAAGATAAAAGACAGCCTCTTTGGTCACGTGGTTAGCGTGCTTGCCTCGTGAAGGTCGTGGGTTAGATCCCCGGCCGGGTCAAACCAATGACTAAAATTTGTATTTGCTGCTTCTCCGCCAAGGAGAAGGAAATAGAAAGTAAGAGCAAAGACTTGTTGGCTTCGGGTCAGAAAAATGTGTGCGAGTAAGGTGGTAGGCCTTCCTGTGGACTGCTACCTTGTGAGCTAGCATGTTAAAAATCTGGCTCAGAATGTCAGTCTATTACAATGCAGGGTTCATTTAGCAAAGATCCATGTTTTGGTATGGAAAACCCCAAATGTTGGTCAGAGCAAAATTTAAAGCAAGAGGTGCACTATAGCATCGTGTAAAAAAGATTCTCTTAAAGTTTCATCAAATTCCATTCAGTGGTTTTGGAGGAGTTGCGGATGGCATGCTGGAACCCCCTATCACAATGAATGGCAAAGTCCATGTGTTGGTATGGGAAGCCCCAGATGTTGGTCAGATCAAAATCTAACATAGGAGGTGCACTACAGCATCATGTAATAAAGATCCTCTGAAAGTATCATCAAAGTTTATTCAGTGGTTTAGGAGGGTTTGCGGATGGCATGATGGTACCCCTATCACAATGAATGTCTAAGTCCATGTTTGGTATGGGTAACCCCAAATTATCATCAGATCAAAATCTGAAATAGGAGGTGCGCTATGGCATCATAAAATAAAGATCCTCTGAAAGTTTCATCGAAGTCCATACTGTGGTTTAGGAGGAGTTGCGGATGGCATCACGGTACCCCCTATCACATTGAAAGTCAAAGTCCATGTTTTTCTATGGGAAACCCCAAAAATTGGTCCGATAAAATTCTAAAATAGGAGGTGCACAATGCCATCATGGGATGAAGATTCTCTGAAAGTTTCATCAAATTCCATTCAGTAGTTTAGGAGGAGTTGCGGATACAAAGGTCGGAGGAACGGAAGGACGGACGGGCGAACGGACGGGCGAACGGAGGGACGGACGGGCGAACGGACGGGCGAACGGACGGACGGACGGGTGAATGGACGGACATAACGAATACTATATACCCCGCTTTTTTCAAAAGCGGTGCTATAATAAAAGGTATCGGAAATGTTTTTGTCTCAGTTTCTACAAAAATACAAAACTGTTTGTTATAGTAATAAAGGTTATTTTGAAGGAATTTATCAATGTGTAAATTCGGGCGATTCACCAACAAACTAAGGACTTTATGCAATGTTTGTGAGTCATTTGTGAGTGATAAGCCCGAGTTTACACATGATAAATTCCGTAAAAATAACCTTTATTACTTATAATTTCAAAGTAATGCAGACATATGATGGTCATTGAAAAATTCCATAGTAACAGATGAAAAAGTCCCTAGCAATCATATATATTTGGATAAAGGACCCTATAATTTACTTGTACAAGTCAAAAAGAAAGGTCAATGGTCAAGATCATTGAAAAAGTCCATAGAAACCGATAAAAAAAGTCCCTAGCATCCATATATGTTTGGGTTCAGAACCATACAATTTACCTATTCAAGTCAAAATGGAAGGTCCAAGGGTCCCTTGTAACCATATATATTTAGGTTAAGGACTTTATAATTTACCTGTACAAGTATTAAGGAGAAAATTGTGACGGTATACATTAAATAGAAAAAATAATCATTGATGCAAGATCTACTGGTACACAAAAGTTAACAGGTGAGCGATTCAGGCTCTTGGGAACCTCTTGTTTTTAATCAATAATATGCGATTAATATAAATTGTTGTTTTTTTTTCCGGAAAACTTTTTGGTTTGGTTTCCGCTTTACATTGCAAGTGTTGTGTTCTTCTAATTTTCTTTTTTAAAATTCTATCTTTAGAAATATATCTGTATTTGTTCTCTTTCTTAATCATTTCATAACTTTGTTGTGTTTGGATTTTAAATTTGTCAATTTTCCCATATTATATCTAGAAGCTAAAATCTCAAAAATAATTCTTTCGAATAAATGTTTATTATTCAGAGGAATTGTGAGTCCAATGGTGCATTTTTAGCTGAGCCCAGATCATTGTGTGAAATCAATTATCTGAGGGAAAAGTCCTTGGAAAAGGGAAAATGTAAGTAATGATCAGGGGTGGTGTTCTCAAAGGTATCTTAAGATTGGGACCTTAGACCATCCCATGACACGTCTTTGTCCTAAGTCGTATTCTTGAACCTCTCTTAACTTAGGATATTGCGCATTTTTTCTCCTAACTTTAGGACAACTAAATAATTGTCGTAAGATGGTCCTAACTTTACGAAGGTCTCAGACAAATAATAACAGTTTGCTGAACAGAATGCCCTTTTGTCTTTCCACATCATCTACAAGGGTTTGCAATTCTGCCTCCGTAAAATTTGGATTTCGTTTTTTGATAATTTTACGATGAAGATACAAATGAAATGAAATACATGCATCTGTAAACACGTATTTAAAAAAAATGTGCATCAATTTTACCTTTGAACTATGTGTTTCACGACACGATGACACTTTAAAATCAACTCACATTTCAAAACAATATTTAATTCCTACTGTTTCCCTTTACAATACTATTCGATAATATTTCGTCATTATAATGAAAATAATGCATTAAAATGCATACATGTAAATAAATCCTTTTCATAATCAATTTTATTACTTGGTTTCACTTTTTTTGTATTAATAGTAACTGTTACGATGACAAAAGTCACACTTGGGATATGTTTAGGACGTCATAACATAAGATGCGTCTGAGATAGCTTGGTGATACAACTTAAGAATGTCCTAGGATGATCCTAAGTTCATACTAAAATTGGTCTTAGGATGTGTCGTAGGACGAATCTTAGGATATCTTCGAAAACTCCACTCCAGGTCAAATGATAAAACAAGTATAAATAATCAAAATAAAATCATAAATTAACTATGACAATGACTACTTACCGTGAAAACTTCCAAAATGAGGACAATTGCAACTAACAATACAATGTCTATATATCCTAACAATACAATGTCTATATATCCTTACAATACAATGTCTATATATCCTTACAATACAATGTCTATATATCCTTACAATACAATGTCTATATATCCTAACAATACAATGTCTATATATCCTAACAATACAATGTCTATATATCCTACAACAATACAATGTCTATATATCCTTACAATACAATGTCTATATATCCTAACAATACAATGTCTATATATCCTTACAATACAATGTCTATATATCCTAACAATACAATGTCTATATATCCTAACAATACAATGTCTATATATCCTTACAATACAATGTCTATATATCCTAACAATACAATGTCTATATATCCTTACAATACAATGTCTATATATCCTTACAATACAATGTCTACATATCCTTACAATGCAATGTCTATATATCCTAACAATACAACGTCTATATATCCTTACAATACAATGTCTATATATCCTACAACAATACAATGTCTATATATCCTTACAATACAATGTCTATATATCCTAACAATACAATGTCTATATCTCCTTACAATACAATGTCTACATATCCTTACAATACAATGTCTATATATCCTTACAATACAATGTCTATATATCCTAACAATACAATGTCTATATATCCCACAACAATACAATGTCTATATATATCCCACAACAATACAATGTCTATATATCCTAACAATACAATGTCTATATATCCTAACAATACAATGTCTATATATCCTAACAATACAATGTCTATATATCCTTACAATGCAATGTCTATATATCCTAACAATACAATGTCTATATATCCTTACAATACAATGTCTATATATCCTTACAATACAATGTCTATATATCCTTACAATACAATGTCTATATATCCTAACAATACAATGTCTATATATCCTTACAATACAATGTCTATATATCCTGACAATACAATGTCTATATATCCTACAACAATACAATGTCTATATATCCTTACAATACAATGTCTATATATCCTAACAATACAATGTCTATATATCCTACAACAATACAATGTCTATATATCCTTACAATACAATGTCTATATATCCTAACAATACAATGTCTATATATCCTTACAATACAATGTCTATATATCCTACAACAATACAATGTCTATATATCCTTACAATACAATGTCTATATATCCTAACAATACAATGTCTATATATCCTGCAACAATACAATGTCTATATATCCTTACAATACAATGTCTATATATCCTAACAATACAATGTCTATATATCCTTACAATACAATGTCTATATATCCTAACAATACAATGTCTATATATCCTTACAATACAATGTCTATATATCCTTACAATACAATGTCTATATATCCTAACAATACAATGTCTACATATCCTTACAATACAATGTCTATATATCCTAACAATACAATGTCTATATATCCTAACAATACAATGTCTACATATCCTTACAATACAATGTCTATATATCCTTACAATACAATGTCTATATATCCTAACAATACAATGTCTATATATCCTTACAATAAAATGTCTATATATCCTTACAATACAATGTCTATATATCCTTACAATACAATGTCTATATATCCTTACAATACAATGTCTATATATCCTAACAATACAATGTCTATATATCCTAACAATACAATGTCTATATATCCTACAACAATACAATGTCTATATATCCTTACAATACAATGTCTATATATCCATACAATACAATGTCTATATATCCTAACAATACAATGTCTATATATCCTAACAATACAATGTCTATATATCCTAACAATACAATGTCTATATATCCTAACAATACAATGTCTATATATCCTAACAATACAATGTCTATATATCCTTACAATACAATGTCTATATACCCTTACAATACAATGTCTATATATCCTAACAATACAATGTCTATATATCCTAACAATACAATGTCTACATATCCTTACAATACAATGTCTACATATCCTTACAATACAATGTCTATATATCCTAACAATACAATGTCTATATATCCTTACAATACAATGTCTATATATCCTAACAATACAATGTCTGTATATCCTAACAATACAATGTCTATATATCCTAACAATACAATGTCTATATATCCTAACAATACAATGTCTATATATCCTAACAATACAATGTCTATATATCCTAACAATACAAAGTCTATATATTCCACAACAATACAATGTCTATATATCCTAACAATACAATGTCTATATATCCTACAACAATACAATGTCTATATATCCTTACAATACAATGTCTATATATCCTAACAATACAATGTCTATATATCCTAACAATACAATGTCTATATATCCTAACAATACAATGTCTATATATCCTAACAATACAATGTCTATATATCCTTACAATACAATGTCTATATATCCTTACAATACAATGTCTATATATCCTTACAATACAATGTCTATATATCCTAACAATACAATGTCTATATATCCTAACAATACAATGTCTATATATCCTACAACAATACAATGTCTTATATCCTTACAATACAATGTCTATATATCCTTACAATACAATGTCTATATATCCTAACAATACAATGTCTATATATCCTAACAATACAATGTCTATATATCCTTACAATACAATGTCTATATATCCTTACAATACAATGTCTATATATCCTAACAATACAATGTCTATATATCCTTACAATACAATGTCTACATATCCTTACAATACAATGTCTATATATCCTTACAATACAATGTCTATATATCCTAACAATACAATGTATATATATCCTAACAATACAATGTCTATATATCCTAACAATACAATGTCTATATATTCCACAACAATACAATGTCTATATATCCTTACAATACAATGTCTATATATCCTTACAATACAATGTCTATATATCCTAACAATACAATGTCTATATATCCTTACAATACAATGTCTATATATCCTTACAATACAATGTCTATATATCCTAACAATACAATGTCTATATATCCTTACAATACAATGTCTATATATCCTAACAATACAATGTCTATATATCCTAACAATACAATGTCTATATATCCTAACAATACAATGTCTATATCCTAACAATACAATGTTTGAGTAAAATAAAGTTTTTCTGACATCAATTATATTTTTTTAAATTAACATTAATAATTATTATACTTTACTATAGCAACCACTTGTAAAATAACTACGTTGTTTTTAGCGTGCAAATCAAATAATTCCAGTTTTTCTCCGCCAGCGAGAAATAACCAGTTATCTTGCTCTCGTCGATTCACGCGATATTCAATGAGAGCAAGATAACTCTCTCGGAGAATTGACGAGAGCGTAATAACTTATATTTTGTCCAGGGGACGGTGACAAGAAAGTCGTCCTAAACCTCCCTTAACACCAACTTACTGTCGTAAGTGAGAAGATGATCTTAAGTCAGTAACAAGAAGCGTACTTAATGTACACCTAGAATCATCTTAACGTCATCTTAGGTGTAACTAAGATATTCATACGGTTCCCCGTATCTTACCATGTTACGGACGTTCCGGTATTGATTTCCTCAAAATGAATTAGAAACTTTTCATTAAAGATCGGCAATGCGTTTATTTATAATAAAATAAACTTGAAATTGTAATATTGAAAGTTGTTTATTTACATTGACAAGATGACAACCGCTGGAAACAAAAGACCAAAAAACTTTTTTCATTAATAAAAACTTTCTTTTTCTATAGATTTCCTATGAAGAGAAATTACAACTGTGTTTTTGTATTTTGTTGGCATGATTTTTTACTTTTGTAAAGATAAGGTTATAAAATTAAAAAATAAAGATGTCTTTATACATGTGTTATATATAACTATTTGATTATAAATTACATAAATTGTTCTAAATGGACCGTAGTTTGTAATTACTACCTTTAACGAATGTAAAAAAGAAATTCCCCCTTTTTTGGCTAATAAATAGCCAAGGATACATGAAATTATCCAACACCATATAAATTTAAGATCAAAGGCTCCCTGCTGGATGACTCAAATATACGCCACTTTCTTCAGCAAGGTTCCTTGAAAATGTCTAATTTTACAGATCCATGGCTAATGTTATATATACATGTGGGCATGATAGATAAGAGACTAATTTTGAGGTACGTGTACATTGTAAGTGGATAATTTTAATTAACATCATTAAACTGTGCAATAATGCGCCAGTGGTTTAAGCAAGAAAAGGGCAGTGTGAATTCATATAAAAAAAAAAAAAACAAGAGAAAAAGAACAAAAAGACAAGCAAAAGCTTATTAAATATTAGAGTAGAAAATATAAGTTTCTTACGGACAAGATGTTAAGCAACGATAATATTGGAAGCATTGGAAATACAAGAAGCCATAAACCAAAAGTGCTGGAGAATCCAACCCATTACCATATTTATCCTTTTGAGAAAAAAAAATTGCTAACAAAATTTTCCTCCCGTTGCCGAAAGAGTAATCTGACTAAGACATAAAACCATTCAGGTCCCCCTCAAAATCAAATAGTTTTATTATTTATTTTTCCTGTGTGTGAAAAAACCATCCCTTCTCTACTATTACAAAATGTCGAACTTTGCAGTGACATTACCTTTTGAATGGTCTAAACCACAGAGGCTTGATGCATGCTATGATTTTAATGTATTTTTTAAAGGGAAAACACCTCATTATTTACATTTTATATTGTTAAATTTATACTAAACGCTATTAACATAGTGTAGTAAAATAGTATAAATTTAGCATATATAGTAAAAATATTCAATAATGGGATATTTTTCTTTAACATGCTTAAGACAATTGAGCTATATGGTCCCAACCATCTAAGCCAGATACTAACCAGTTTACAGGGTAGAAAACATAAACATGAACCTTTTACCAGGCGTACGAATAAATATTATGTAATGGAGGACACATGTGTAATAATCGATTTTCACGAACAATAAACAAGCATATATTATTTATTTCGTCAAGCACAAGTTGTGCAAGTTAATTTTTTTACTGAAAAGCAAACACATTCTGAACTCTTAGTCTTCATCCCTCATCACTGTATATTTGGCCTTGTTGTAATTGCCATTTTGAAGAGATAGTTAGCCCTATGTTCGGTCTGACCCACACTTAAAGTTACGAGTATCTTTGGATAACAAGATGTTGTCTTGTTACACTCGTAAATGGCCAAGATCAAGCTAAGTGTGCTTTAAGGGTGGCTTAGAATTTACGAAGACTTCCATTTATAGAAACAATTTAAGACTAAACAAAGATATGCATTAAGATTAAATCGTAGACATTTAGTAGACATGCCTGTTTAACATGTTTAAGGGCTGTCAATCATACTAAGATTGTTTCTTGTTACAGTCTTACATGCTTAGTATACCTTATGATTATCTTAAGGCTTAAGATAGCTTCTTGTTACCGGTCCCAGGAGTTTAGTTCAGTATAATAATAATAGTAATCTTAGTATACTATCTCATGTCTGAGATCTCGTATCGAAGCTCTATTAGGATCATCCTAGCTAGGATGTCCTAACGATAGTCCTAAGTTTTATGCTATGAAAAAAACTAAGATATATGAAAAAAATAAGATATATAAAATAACATCGCACGAATCTAACTTTATAAGAATAATGTTTTTTTTTTAAAAAAAACAATGAAATCATGATGATTATGATGAAAATAATATGATTTCAAAAGGAAATTCTAAAAGTTAAATCCATTGTGTTGTCAAAATTTTAGATCGATACAAAGATGAGTAAAAAATAAACAAAGAATTTAAAGGCAAAACTCGTGCAACTAACTATCTATAGATGTGTATATAAGGAGGTTAACACATTATACATATTTAATAGATCGAACGTTAACATGAGCAGAAAACGAAATCCGAATTTTCGGAACGCTGAGCTCTACATTTTGTTGGTTGAAGTTTAGAAAAACAAGTCCATCCTCTTTTGCAAACTATCAAACGTAGCCACATTTGCATATACATATACAGCGGCCATATTTGTTGATAAATTAGGATATCGTGCTTTCATCCTAAAGTTGGGATATTCCTAAGATCATCTTAAGACATATAAATTGACGTCCTAATTTTGGACAATTCTGAGATCGATTCTAAGTTGAGACATGTTCGAAAATTGCACTTATGACTAAGATATCTTCGAAAATAAGGCCCCAGGACAAAGATCAAAATAAGGCAATTACTAATGTAGTATACTATAGAGATTCCAAGAAGCATTATTAAATAATTCTTGTATTTGATGTAACGCCTTATTTGATTGGTTAACATTTTTAGTATATCATAACCTAACTTGACTGGTTAGCATTTTTTCTTCTATCATATCATAGATTATTTTTTTTTTTTTTTTTTTTTTTGTATTTTCTACTATGACCTAATAAAGGGAATCCCTATGTTTAAGACGTTAAAACAATCCCCGGAATTAAATTATAAGGACTGCATTTAATTTTGTTTTCCGTCTATGAAAAAAATATCCTCAATGCATGTGGTGAACACGCTATTTACTGTTCACCACGTGACTGAGGTTATTTCCTCGTAGAATGAAAACAATTACAGTCAATCCTTAAGAAAACAAAAGATTGTAGTGTAAATACAGAAAACAGCAAACCAGGTATTTATGTTGGCAATGTTTTCAAGAATTCATGTAAAAATATTGTAGCATTTTGGATTGGAGGCACAGATATGAAAAGAGAAGGAGATTGGGTTTGGTCCTCTAACGGAGATCCAATCACAGTAGCGGACTGGAATACAATTAAGTATGTTGAACCAAACAACGAAGATGGTGTCGAGCACTGTCTTGAAATACGTAAAGGCTACTTCTACACTACATACAAATGGAATGATAACAGATGCTATTTACATATTACATATATCTGTCAGAAATAGAAAGATTAAAAGGTTTGTAATCTAAAACTCAGTCCCTTTTTAATGAATTGAAGGGAAATATTGTCAATTGGAGATTATCTTAGCTAAGAAACGTCTAATACTTGAACACTTTAGATCCCTAAAATAAATGAATATTAAACAATTTGAATATATGAAATAGATAATTGCAATAGAACAAACATAACAAAAACGGTTAACATAGACTTAATTTCTCGGCAAACGGAACATGTAAAATTGGTTTAAATACCGGAAGTAATTTCTGGTACAAAATATACATAGACATGTATACTCCAGTTGAATATACCTCAAAATTATTTTTTATCATACTGAAAGTCAAATAACCGTGCTAATGTAAATCCCCTTATGTTAAATTGTTCATCGTTGGCTTATTCTGGAAAATATTGTGCTCATGTTTTATTGATATATTAAAGGCTGGACCTTGGAAGAGATTTTGTTTCAGTTCAAGAAAATGCAAATACATGTAAAGTGAAAATGATAATATCATGTTCCATCATGCTTCAGTTAAATAGCCTCTGGTTGGATTTTTGAACGGACACAATTAAATCTGGAACTGAAGCCTCTCCGAAAACCGGACAATTTTTATATTTCTATAGCTATTCGGTTTATAAAGGTTCCATTATTTTTTATGGTACAATATAGATGTAAAGAATGGGTGTAATTCATGGAATTACGACTCACCAGCTATCCTGGAAATCGAATATTACGGAGTCGACACTTTTAAAAAGTCCTTCAACAATGGAGATTATTTTTCTGTAGTAAATAAACTATGTCTCAAGTAGGAATAAGACTGCAACATAAGTCAAAACAAAATGATATTTTCATTACGCTTTACAAAGAGGCATAAAAAGATAATATACGGAGAAGTACATTTCATCTGGGTCCCGTTTCACAAACATTCGTACAATTACGCTTACTCGTAAGTGTGATCTGATTTCCGGTTTTTAATTTCTTTGTCTCGATCGTAGTCCTACGGATGTTTTTGAAACGTTACCAAGATCGAGAGGTTGTCCGAGATGACTATTAAGTCCCTGTAGACTAGATTTTCTAATATGAAACAGGTGTGACCTGGAAAGCGACCGAAGCGTAAGGTCGTTATGTTTGCTTTGTCGGTATTTAGTGAAATCATCGTAATGGCGTAACAATTTCACTTCAAAGTATTAAGTTCAAAAGTTATCAATGTTGTTACTTCATACGGTCCGAGTTATCGGATGACACGGTCCGAGTTAACTGATGACACGTTCCGAATTGTCCAATAACACGGTGTGGTCTTGGGCTGAGCGATCCACGACCCAATTTGTCCGGTTACCATGGCGGGAAAATGTGACACTTGCGTCTGCATCTTTTTAGCTAGCCTGGTCCAAAGGGCCATGTGAGCTATTGGCGTCCGTCGTCGTCGTCGTCGTAAACTTTCCTTTAAAGAACTCCTCTGAAACCACAGGGCCAATTTGAACAAAACTTGGCAGTAATGGTCCTTAGGTGGTCCTCTTTCAGAATTATATCCGATGACCTGGCCTGACCTGACGTCATCCAAGCTGGCCGCCAGAGCCAACATAGTTTAACATAGGACCCTATGGAAAATTTACTTAAAGATCTTCTTGTCTGAAACCACTTGACCAATTAGAACAAAACTTGGCAGCAATGGTCCTTAAGTGGTCCCCTTTCAAAATAATATCCGATGACCCAGCCCGTCATCCAAGATGGCCGCCACAGCCGAACATAGTTTAACATAGGACCCTAAATGAATGGGAAATTTAGTTAAAGATTTTCTTGTCTGTAACCACTTGGCCAATTGGAACAAAACATAGCAGCAATGGTCCTTAGGTGGTCCTCTTTCAAAATTATATCCGATGACCACATCCACTATCCAAGATGGCAGCCAGAGCCGAACATAGTTTAACATAGGACCCTATGGAGAATTTAATTAAAGATCTTCTTGTCTGAAACCACTTGGCCAATAGGAACAAAACTTGGCAGCAATAGTCCTTAGGCGGTCCTCATTCAGAGATATATATGATGACCCGGTTCGTCATCCATGATGGCCGCCAGAGCCGAACATGGTTTAACATAGGACCCTATGGGAAATTTACTTAAAGAATCTCGTCTGAAACCACTTGGCCAAATTGGAACAAAACTTAACAACAATGGTCCTTAGGTGGTCCTCTTTCAGAATTATATCCGATGACTACGTCCACTATCCAAGATGGCCACCAAAGCCGAACATAGTTTAACATTTGGGAAATTTACTTAAAGATCTTCTCATCTGAAACCACTTGGCCAATTGGAACAAAAGTTAGCAGCAATAATCCTTTGGTGGTTCTCTTTCAGAATTGCATCCTATGACCCCACCCGTCATCCAAGATGGCCACCAAAGCCCAACAGTGTTCAACTTAGGACCTAAGCGGAAAAATCACTGAAAGATCTTCTTGTTTGAAACCAGTGATTCAGTTGGAACTTAACAGGATGGACATAGTCCAGATGAGCAATACAGGCTCCTGGGAGCCTCTAGTTTCTTGTCAAATTTGATTCCAGGTGAATTCTTTCGTATTTATTTTTAATTTCATGACACTGAATGTTAAACAAATTGAGATAAGCCCATAAATAACATATTTTGTTCAGGATAATCTCTAATTAACGTAATCACGTCGGAAGCAATGGCGGAACGAGATTTCCCATGGATGCCGCCATGTTGTTGAAACCTTTTTGCCGGCATAGTAGTAGGAATAATTCGATTCACTCTCTACCTTAAAGAGCGAGCTTTGCTCGCTTATAAGCTTATTTTGCAATAGTTAAATTCGGTTTGAATTTGTTGTATCAATTTTTTAATTTTCTTTTCTTTTGTTTGGTCTTGAAAAATATAAGTATTACTGTTTTAAACTTTTAATAACATGGCCAAGGCCTTAAGCTTCTTCCTGAATGTCAGTTTAGTTCTCTGAAGCAGTACTGTTTAGTGACTAGTTAGTGGGATCCCGATTTTGCTGATTTGCTTATATTTTGATAAAACTTTCTTTCGTTAAGTAAAAAAAAGGAGTATGAAAAATTTACCAAATAAAAATGAAAGGAGAAATATAGAAAATGTCAATGAAATAACAACCCTGGAGCGAAACTGAAAAAGTACTGTATCACTCTTAGTGGTCCTATATATTTATAAGGAGCAATGAAGTTCAACCGAAACTTTATGTTCAAAATGTCTGAATTTAAACCATTCTTCAAAATATACATATTAAATAACACCAAAAAAGTATAACTACTGACAACGGCTAACAGCATGGAAGATTCAAATAAAAATATGGCGAGGTTAAACAAGCTTAATATTTTGTATTTAGTACATGTATTAATTTAATTGCAGATATATTGTGAGTGTACTTACTATCATGACTTTAGAGAATGTCTTGTTTCTATACTATGCTAAGCAACTTGTGAAAAAAAGGTTGATAAAGCTAATACGAGTGGAAAATATCCTTCTTTGTATCTTAGCATTATAATATAAAAAATGTTGAATAAATAATGGCAAATAAGCACTTTATTTCATGAAAAATGGGATGATTTTAAATTTCCATGAATTTTTTTTCATTCCAGAATGGGGTGTACTCAGAAGACCACCATATATGGTTTTGTTATTTCCATCGTTTTTTTCCTGAATTTTGTTCCATGTGAAGAAGATTGTAGTTAAAGAAAATTTACCATCACAAAAAGACTTTTGACTCAGTATATTTTTTTCACTAATTACTGGATAACTTCCGTAAATAATCTGACATTTGAAATAGAAAATTATGGGAAAAAATTAACATAAACAAATCATTAATTTGCGTGGAGGACATTGTAAGGAAGACAAAATATACTGCAGAAAAATGACAATGTTTCCCGTGATATCTATGGAAGACACCTTCTTCAAAGAGCAGATAACTCTGTAAATGGGACTCAATTCAAATGTTCCAAACATTAGCCTTTTAGAATAACAAGAATGGTCATTTTATCATGACAGGGAGATAGGACACCATTGGGATATAAACTTTAATCTATAGGGGTGGGTTACTTTTTTATATTTAAAACTTTATCTGCCATGGTTCTTCAACACTATACATAAAAAAATTCACCCCCTGTAATATTTAAATGTTTATCTGTCATCGTATTTTAGCCCCCAACCATGGAAAATGGACCCCCTGTAATATTGTAATAGCGTTATGTATAATGGTATTTTGTTTGTGTCCACCGGCATATGGAAAAGTGAACCCCTGCAAGTTTTAAATTTTTTATATTTATTTGTATTTAAAAGCACGATCAAGAAAACAAATTATTCCATATCAAAATGCAATGTTTCATGGAAATGTTAAAATTTATTATGTTCTGTGTTATTTTAACCCCCCCCCCCCCCTTTCCCCCCAGCCCCTGAAAAAATGAACCTATCTAATATTCAAAAGTTTAAATTTTATGGAACTTTAACCCCAAACATGAAAAAACTATATCGTTGTAATATTCCAGAAGTTTTATGTTTCATGGTATTTTAGACCCCTGTAATATTAGAAATAAGTGAGTGTTCATTATTTTCATAATTGGTGTTTTATAAAATTTCTTATTAAGATGAAAGACATATTTTGGGTAAATAGGTGTATATACATGAAAACAACAAAATAGATAACAACAGGAAATGTCAACAGGGACATATACCAATCAATCAACGCTATCCATCAGACAAAATCTCAGACAAAAATAACATAAAGGATCTCAAAACACGAACATTAACACAACAGTCATGATAGTCTTGTCGTGAATAGTTACAGATAATGATGAGTGGTGGGTTTAAACTCGTTTTATGAGTATCCAAATCTACAAATATACATGAAAAATAAACATATGAAAATATATATATGTATATAACCAAACTATGCTTACAACATAATAGCAAGTGAACTACCACTTTTATGGGTTTAAGTCTTGTAAGTTCTTAAATGAAAATTTCATATCGCAGAGCAAGAATAAGACGTCGACTTAAGCTTACGATTGTTTATTGACTTTGATGAAATTTATCAGGACTTTTGAAAATTATCTCAGTCAAGCTAAAACGAGCGCTGGGCGATTGTTTTTATGTATAACGTTGGTTGAACTAAAAAGAGTTTTTGACTTTTATAATACTTTGCCAACAATAAATAAGATGGTGTATAACTGACAGTAACCCAGTCATAGCTGTTTGGAGCCACCGGACATCAAAAGATCTAATAACCGGATTTCTTGAGTTAAAAGCTTCCAGTTACGTTACAAACTTACATAGCATAAAAGAGAATAACAGGAGAATTCAATTATACTTGTGAACATGTGAAATCATTTTAATGATAAGAAATGAAATATATTTCCAACCACTAATACATAAACTTTCAAATTCAACCAGTTTTACAATTTAACTGTCAGATAAAATTTCAAACCGTGTCAAGAGACCCCAGTGATCACTTGGAAACAATTCACACTCGGGAATTTTATCCTTCCCGATTAAGTTGAAATTTACAGGTTTAAGCATCGGCTTAAGTTTTGAATGTCTGACAAAAATTCTGTCAAATCTCAGCTTTGGTTTAAATTTTCCTTCCCAATCAAGATTTGTGTTGACAGACATATCCCATGTGAATTCAACGTCCTTGTTACTTCCGGTTGCCTCCCAGACATCAAATACACCATTTGGTAACCCACTGATATCTTTCAACTGAAATGACAATTAAAAAAACATACATTGTATACATATTTCATCAATATTTTAATGTTTATAAACAAAAAGAAACATTTTTCTGATCATCTTTCTGCACCAAATTAACACTAATGAGAAGAAAGAAGACAACTCTTATTTTGCGTATTTTGCATATTTTGTTTTTAACATGTTTAATGCTCTTCCGCAAAATAGGAGCTTTATAAGGGGAGATAACCTCATGTTTCTTGTCAATCAATTTGAAGCTGCTTTCCACTAAGTTCAAAAACATAATTTGGGGTTTTTTTCAACACTTTAGGATGGATTACAAGTATAACCTGTTTCAAATTTTATAACAATCCTTATAATGTAATTTTCCAAATATTTCTGATCTAAAATTGATCAATACGTCGGTGACGTCACAGCACCAAAAAGTAGATTATACAATATTATTACATTACGTGTGGTGAAATACCGGGATTTCCGAGTGAGATCAAAACCGATAATACACCCAGTGAAATCAAGAGTCATGATTAACTCTAGGAAGTGACGTAACAATTGCCGTCGCCAACGACGTTGCTATAGAAGGGTTGATGTGTAGTCATATAAAAACATAATCCCTTGTATTTTCTCGTTAAATCTTCTGAATACATGGAATAACTAATCTAGAAATTTGAATACCAAAGATCTATAACTCGTGACCGAAAAACACTTAATAATTCACTCATGCGATACGCGCATTCGTGAATTAATGTGATATTCGGTAACACGATGTAGATTTTTAGCTATTCGCATTTGAAGATTAGTTATTCTATAATAATTTAATACTGGATATAACGCGTCATTTGATTGGTCATTTTTTTTTTCGTCTATCATATTTGTTTTTCACTATGACGTCATTGTATTGAATTTAGTTATCCGTGTGAACTTCAGCAATAAAAACATTATTTTTGTACAACTGGCATTATTCACGATCCGAGCTAACGCTTATCAAAGCATATTTGTCTTTGTTTAGCAGAAAATAAAGGGAGGAATCAACATTCAATTTGCAAAAACTAAGACGAGATTTTTAAAATGCATATCAATCCCCCCAAAAGATACAATTTCCGGTAGTACTACTCAACGTAGGAATTTAGTAACTATGTCGGTTAAACAATACAGCTACAACTGCATTAAATTCAGATTAAAATACAGTTGATTCTCGTTATCTCGAACACAATTAAGTCTAAATTCCGGGTAACTCAAATTATCTGTTTGGACCCTCAACAGCAGTAACTATACAGATTTACTCCTAATATCTCGAATTTTCGTTAAGTCGAACTACATTTTCAGGTCCCAATGGATTCGACATAACGAGATTTGACTGTATATATTCTAATATGATGTCCTATATATTGTCAAACGATATATTAGGGAGCAACCATTTGATTTTTATGTTCGATATTCACTAGCACCAGAGGGTGTGTCAAAATGTGTGTACAACTCTGTAGGTTAAAGGTCAATGTCAAAAACTTAGGTCAAAGTTGAGAGCCCCATGTCCTATGGCACAAAAAAGTAAAAGAAAAATAAAATTTGCCCCGTACAATTTGTGTAGAAATTTCAAAAGCTGAAATAAGTTAAAAAAAAATATGTCATTCATAAAGAATGATGCAAATGTTAATTCACTATTTAACATACCACAAATCACTGCTTTTAGGTTGGGCAAAAACATATCTGAATTTAGTGTATTTTATCAGGTTAATGAGGTTTTTTTTCGGTCTTATTAGGGGGCAACGATTTTAAAAGTCTCAGGAGGTGGGGCATGTTTTTTTTTTAAAGTTGATTCCAAATTTCTTGAAAGAAATAATTTCCTTTAGTTCTGGTAAAAATGATTGAAATATGTTGAAGAAAAATTTGCTTCTGCATGTTATCGAATATTTTTTTTTAAATGTTGAAAAAAAAATTGAAGTAAAACCCGTACACCCATTTTCAAATGGTTGCTGCTTTACTAAAACCCATACTGTCCTTAGCAAATTTGCAGTTCTAAGCATTTACTATAAACACTCATTTTTTAAGGTCATAAAAAATTAAAGACCCTTCAAAATATGTGTGACAAATAGCTATGGAAGAGGGCCATAAACATAACATAAATCAAACATCAAGCACTATATCCAGAGGTCACCTAATGATCATCAATATTACAAGTCCACACCACGCAGTGAGCTCTGGATAGCTCCATATACATGTAACAATGGGAGGCCATCCAGTACTGCAATAAAATGTCCAAATATAACACTTTAACTGAAAATACATTGAATAAGATCACTCTCAGTACAAAACCAGAATTGGTTATTATTTCAGGTGCTTTATTACTAAGCTTAACTTCAGTTTATCCATACAAAGTTTTGACCACAACGTATTTAGGGTGGGACCCACAGAGATGGATTCCATCTCCTTGATGTCTAGTTGTTCTTGTGTAAATGATGAATTACATATTGTGACTGTGCAAATGGTTATCTTTTGAAAATGGTTTTATTCAAAATATGCTCTTAAAAGGACAGAATGCAACATGTTAATTGCAAAAGAAATTGAAAGGCCAAACCAATGTCAGATACATGTAGGCAAGCTCAAACGAGCAAAATTAACATATTTGTCATATTAGAAATAATTCATAGGGGTTATAGAGTTGAAGTCATTTACACATGCGCTGGGCCTTCATATCCTTCAAATAAAGGCCCAGCCCATGTGTATAAGACTTCAATTCTATAACCCACATGACTTATCGTAATTTGCATATTTAACAACCAATTGAACAAGTGATTACAACCGAACAATTGACCTTCGGTGCGTGATCTGTACTTTTCGAATTTGAAAATCCTCATTCTCAATTCGTTCTTTCTATTGAATTTAAGTTTGTGACTTGTACTCGTCTTGTCATTTTTCAATTTATGCATTTTATTTCTATCCCGTATTGTCATACACCATAAACAGATGCGAAATATGGTTTTAGAATGTTTTCAATTTCCTAATTGGGGAACACAGGGATAGAAATTCTAAATTTTCGATTTAATCTTGTGACCTAAACTCCTCTTTCAATTTGCAACCAGGTATTTTGTTTATATCGTATTGTCCTACATGTTGTACACTATATGTACATTGTGCAATAAGGATGTAGAATTTTAGTTTTTAAACCAGGGGCCCACTTTGGTCAAAATTCAAAAATTGTAATTTTAAGCTTGTGATCTAAGCCCTTAATAGAATAATTGCATAATTCTTGATGGGAATAATTTTATTTATTGTAAATTGTAAATTGTAACCATGGGGGTTAAACAATATAACATAGAATGAACAATAACAAACAAATACATACAGATAAGATATAGTCTTGAAAAAGTAACTAATTAACTAACTTTGACCGATGTGGACCATATTTTCGCAGTTCCCATGACCGCTCTTTAAAGTCACAAATAATTGATAAAAGTTCGTATTTTGGATTAAGAATATCAAAAATGTGTGATACTTCGTCTCCCGATAAAAAATTTTGATTTATTTCATCTATCTTTTCAAAGAGATTAGCTCTTAACTGATTATTGGAATTACAATGCAAAAAAAAAATGGTATTCATCATCGAGAGCAAAGTCTATTTTCTATGGGAATATTTTTTATATCTACCAACTTCGATATTGAGAGAGTGATCACTGATTCGAAAATTTGTAAGGAGCTGTGTCAATTGATTTTTTTTTTCTTTTTCAAGTATTATTCTAATTCTATAGTGTTTTTAAGTTTACTGTATAAATATAGCTTGGAAATATTTTTATAGCTTATTTTTTATAGTTAAGACAATGTTAATTTTTCATATTTATGATTAATAATATTTTTGAATTTATCTTTAAAACTCTTTTTAATATACTAAAAATTGTTACATACGTTTGACTACGGGTAAATCCTCCAACTGCTTACATGGGATCAGGGGATTCGATGCGATTCCGACTGTATTTGTGTTGTTACTTCATGTATTTTATTTCTATACAGTATTGTCACAAACTGTATGTAGATGTGCAATAATGTTTTAAAACGTTGATCATTCAGTTCTTGGAAATTGTGAATTTGAGCTTGTAATCTGAATCTTTTAATGATTTTTTTTTATTTCTATACAGCATTGTCATACACTGTTTGTAGATTAGTAATAAGGTTTAAAAATTTTTATTATCAAAAATTTGGACCAATATTCAAACATGATTTTGAAAGTGGTGTACATATATGTAATGGGAGTGCGGGGATAGCTGTCGTTTCCGACTTCATCTAGTTATGCATTAGTATCAATCTTATTCCGTGTCCAATTGCTTACAACTGAGTTGGTATAACCTTCGGGGACTTGTTTAAAGGTATTTATAGATCTGGTATGTATTTTTTCCATCATCATGTGAAATTTCTTGAACATATGCCATTCTAAAGTTTTTACTTAGATTTCACGGTTCAGTGAACAAGAAAAATGTTATGGTGAACACTCAGGTTAAGATTTATATTGGAGCTTTTTTCTGTGAAGATTGGGTCACATCATCATGACACTTGATATACATGTACATCCTGATACGAACTTTCTAAAATTTATTATTTAAAGCGGGACATTAGTTTCGTCCTGAACCATTTCTTTTTCAACAAAAATATTTAATTGATCAATTTGCACTATAACTGAACAATGATTACCTCTTTATCTCTAAGATTTAGGTCACCACCAAATATAACAGTCAAATCTTGTTTGGCATTGACCAAATGATGGAGTGCTCTTTTAAGCTGGTGTTTTCTTTCTTCACTGCAGTTTTTCGTGCTTTCTAAATGACTTGTCATCAGCAAACAGGGCACCTGTTTTACAGTACACTGTCAAAAGGATAATTTCATTTCATGTTTTATAGTGCATGGTGTTCAACCAATTTAAGGATGTCCGCTGCTCAGTTTTAAAATAACAAGCTTTTCAAAACACTGGTAAATTTTGATAGTGGATTAATAAAGAAACTAAAAGAGTGAAAAAAAATATAGGTCCGTGTGCTTGTTTTCAAGATAAAAGCCATTGAAAATTTGGCGGGAAAAATATGCTCTCTAGATTTTACATAGCTTTATAATTGACACGTTTTATTTCTCAAAAACCATTTATAAATAATGACAAGAATTTTACAAATGGCTTATTATTCTGCATGCAAAAGATTTATGAAAAGAAAAATGGGTGTTAGCAGGAAAAATAATTTATGGCATTAAAATGGATAAAACCAGATAATTCTGAACATCTGACAAAAATTCAAAAACATGACCAGCGAACATCCTTAATTACTAGTAACAGAATTCCTTAAAAGATTGCAAATATCTACCAACTAAACGTAAAACTTGCAAACCTCTGGACAGGAAAGTTCTGCCTCTTCTAAAATTGCAGTTTGACATTGATTTTTTTTGAAATTTTAGAATACCAAATAACCACTTATTAAGTATACGTTTGATTCAAAACCTGGAATTTCAGTCTTTCTCCTTTTTTGTTATGAGTGGTGTTTGATGGACATTCGAAATAAAACGTTCTTGCTTGAAATGTTCAAATACTTGAAAATATTAAATGATCAATTAGGTATGTTATGGGTGAAGTGCATATTCGCAGTCCAAACCCTTTAAACTGGTCCTAAAATAATTTTCATCATTATCGTCACTACTTTATCCCCTAAAGTCACGCAAGAAAGCCATTCATGAATTTGCATTTCAATTTTTTCAGATCTAATAAGTTGTAGTGACTTTATGACAATGAACCACAATAAAGTATTGTTCATTTGTGTGAACTTTTGTCCTAGTCATTTATTATTTGTTTCAAGAATTGATTTAACTTACCCCTATAAAATAAAATTACATTAAAACGGCACATGTAACCAAAACTAATTAAGGGGCCCAGTAACGACAGAATTATCCCATTAGAAGTGTTCTCAGTTAAATGAAAATTATCTATCGTTATAAAGACAAAAGGTGTTCAATTTCCTTTTGTGCTGCTTTGCTGTCAGGGCCTTTTATAAGCTCCCGAAAGGAGCTATTATGGTAGAAGGGTTACTGTACTTAGAAGATTTTTTTGTTCAATCGGAAGTTGAGCCTTTAGTCTTGCACAATGACGCTATTACTAAACGACAGAACGGGACAGGGAGGAACATGAAAAAAGGGAACAAGGAAAACGGAACTGAAACAGATTTTCTGATATACCTTTCTTAAAAAAAACTTCGGTAACACCTGCCTCATATTATATTGAATATTAGGAAACATCAAATTGATCTTTAAGTTAGAAAAACTGTTTTTGCAAGAATGCTGAAATTCTGCCCAAACTTCTTCATTTTACAAGAAATTAAAAATAAAAATTGTTCACCCGCTCCTAAAATTTTGTATGAATTTGGATTTTTACCCACTTTTGGAATATTTTAGATAAAAAATGTTTGCCGAACGTAAATTTGATCTTTGTCCATAAATAACTAGACCTCATGAAAAAAAAAAAATAGATTAAAATCTCGCTCGGTCGCTCGCACCATTTTTTTCCATCTGAAAATCCAAAGAACTAAAAATCAATTTGGTGTGGCCTTATTATAAAATAGTTGACATAATTTGATTGTCTACTGGCTGAAAATCTATCGGATACGTCGATACGTTTTTTGTTTTTGTTTTTTTTTGGGGGGGGGGGGGGGGGTAATAGACGTTGGAAACCCATCAAAACGTAAAATAGGCAGTCGAACTCGCTAAGCTCAGCTACATAGTCATTACAAGCTACTTGATTTGAAACATCCCACACAATGTCTCTACCTATAATATGATGCTCTTGACTTACTTCAATTTTCTGTAGATCTCTCCCCATAGTGCTATTTGTAAATGGAATGACTTTAGACTCTTTCACAAAAACGTTTTCCCTCTTCACCATGACTATGGTAAAATAGCCCTCGTCTTTTGCCTCGAAACATTTATAAGATGGACATTGATCTCGTATAAGTTCCAAGGTTTCTGTTAAAACTTCTTGAAGAAAGACAACTTCTGGACTATGTCTGCAAATAGAAAACTGATATACTACCTAATCGATGTAATAAACTACGGGTATCCAAGGAGGCCATCCAATATTCAACGGGTCTAAGGCTGTCCATCATACGATTTCTTGAGGTCATCTTGTTGGTAATCATACTGTATTGGTTTTTATAGTGTGTTTGATACACCAGTGTGTCATGGTAGAAAAGGCCGACGTTTGGTTACCCATAAAATCGGTTTACCCAAAACCACTATTCAATGTCTGTACCAAGTCAGACTATCCTGAGTGTCTGTTGTGTTCATGTCTGTACCAAGTGAGATTATCCTGAGTGTCTGTTGTGTTCATGTCTGTACCAAGTCAGACTATCCTGAGTGTCTGTTGTGTTCATGTCTGTACCAAGTCAGATTATCCTGAATGTCTGTTGTGTTCATGTCTGTACCAAGTCAGATTATCCTGAGTGTCTGTAGTGTTCATGTCTGTACCAAGTCAGACTATCCTGAGTGTCTATTGTGTTCATGTCTGTACCAAGTCAGACTATCCTGAGTGTCTATTGTGTTCATGTCTGTACCAAGTCAGACTATCCTGAGTGTCTATTGTGTTCATGTCTGTACCAAGTCAGACTATCCTGAGTGTCTATTGTGTTCATGTCTGTACCAAGTCAGACTATCCTGAGTGTCTGTTGTGTTCATGTTTGTGTATGGTACTCTGTTATGTTATTTTTGTCCGGCGTTCTGTCAGTTGGGTTGCTTTGCTTGATTAGTATGTCATTGTTGACCTTTCCTGTTATCCATTTTGTTGTTTTTTTTAATAATTAAGATGTTTTCAAGTTGTTTATGAAGATCTATATATATCTCATTCGTAGACAAAAAAATACCTAAACGATAAGACGACGGCAAAATCCCACAAGACCAAAACTAAAGACAATGGGAATGTGTGAAAACAACGCACCCAGAAAAAATACCAGGACATAACAAAAGAATAAAAATAAACACATAGCATAGTAAACATGATTAAACACTAAGAATGAGAACTCGCAAAAAATTGTGAGTGACATTAAATGCTCCGGAAGGGTAAGCATTTGGGAGGACGAAACTTTGTATTGGGCTGTTAAATCGTGATGGCGACCATACTTTTTTATACATGACAGCAAGTTTGTCCACCTGAATATGGGTTGTTTCCCAAGGATAATGACTCATACCCAGGTTGACAGTTTTGGATATCTCCCACTTATCGGCGGTAATTGTATTAATATACATGTTATACAGAACTACATGTAACATGGAATGATGGTTATGATAATTCAAGAGGACAATTCCCCTTATTCCGTTAAGCCCCCACCCCGGGGAAATATTTTAGGACTGCTATAAATCAATTTCAGGACCTCATAATTCGAACCAAATATAGCCTGAATTATATCAATCTACACAGACAATTGGTGACATATATTTCAGGAGGTGCTTAATTCGCGGTTCTCATATACACCACTTTTCCGTTGCTTGCCTTGATTTTACATGTTTTTTATGGACAACCCCCTTTATTTACTATTACTTTTGACAACTGCCTTGGAGTTCGGTAATTTGGTTAGTATCTTTATATGTATATGTATATACATGGATTCGTGACCTCTGAACTATTTGAGGAAATCCGTCGATCTCCTGAGATCCATTTATAGATGTTCTTGAATATATGAGGTCCTAAAATCGACATATGGAAGTCGAAATGGAATATTTTGGATAACCATAAATTATATGAGGATTTCCTTGAGTTCACAAATGTTGATCCATGAGTTTCTAGCCTAACAAAAAGAAAAATCACTGGAAATAAATTTTACTTGTTAATAATGTCGATAACAACCAGAGTTCGTTCCAGTATCCCATCTTCTGTCAACCCGTCAATATTCCATGACAAAAGTCGAATTTCATTTATCTCTGATTCGTCTACTTCTGCCATCCTAAATATGGAGCTGTATTCTGTACGTTAATCAACTGGATAACGAATTAATCTGAAATTAATTAACGGTTATTGAACCTCATATATAGAAGAAGAAGATGTTTATTTTCCATTACAAGGGCTCACAGGGAGCATAATGAGCATCAGAGAAAATATCAAATATCAAAGTCGAATCTTAATATTTTAAAAACAGAATTTATAATATAGAGGGTTTTGTCTTTTTAGAAAGCAAAGTCTTTATTTAAAAAAAAACCTGGTCAATACCACTTTTCTTTTTTGTATATGTGTACAAGGTTATTATTTTCTGTAATATTCGGGTCATTCTAAAAACACAGGATCTTCAACCAACCATGTATGATGTATTGCCAGAGCTAAATGTTTAATAGTAACAAACATTTCCTGAGTACTTTTTATAACAGAGTTGTTTGAATAAAAAAATAAAAAAGTATGTTCTGGGGTGGGACAATTGGGGGGGGGGGGGGGGGGGGGGAGGGGGAGAGAGAATTATGGAAGTAAAAAAGAAAGTACATGTATGGCACCAAACATGATTATGTAATACATGCATATTTTACCAACTGACCCCAACCCCTCAAACTTCATATGTAATTTTTTTTTTTAGGGGGGGGGGGGGTATTTTGCATTTATTTACATAGTTCCCTCCGAATCTGTGATTAATTTAAATCTATGAGAAAAAAAAAACTATCTTCGTGAAAAAAACAATGTTTTACCCCATCTTTGTTCGCCATATATGTTGTAATTGTAGAACGCGCTTGCCTCTTGTTGCAGCGTTAACTTCCTGAGTGTTCTAATAAAATCTGAAATCTGTACGGGAATTTTTTTTAAAACAAATAATTATGGTAATAAAACATTAGGCCACACCAAATTGATATTTAGCTCTTTTGATTTTGCCGCTCCGATTTTTGGACTATGTAAATATTAAGAAAAAACATTTTGCCGCTTCATTTTGCAAAAATGCTAAATATTTGCCTCAAATTCTTCATTTTTCAAGAAATTAAAAATAAAAATTGTTCGTCCGCTCCTGAAATTTTGTAAAAATCGGGGTTTTTCCCCATATTTTGCAATATTTTATTTAAAAAAAATTGAACTTCGCCCGAAACAACAAGTCCTCAAGAAAAAAATTAAAATTTCGCTCGCTCGCAATTATTTTTGCCATCCAAAAATCCAAAGAACGAAAAATCAATTTGGTGTTGCCTTATACTAGTAATATGTTATATACTAAAGAAAAAATAACTATATGTCTTGTAATTATAGTTGATAAATAAATGATCGCAAATTTTTTGATTACCACATGTTTGTTTTCTTAAGTAAGGCATAATGAGCAGCTAGAATATCTGAAGTGACAGTAGTCAAGACTTCCAATATGCTTAATTTACTTAAACTCGAATTTTCCGTTCTTTTATTAATATGTGTTTTTTTCTTCTTCAAAGTTGGAGGAGTTCCAATCTGCCTCAATAGAATTTACGGACATCCTGACTAGCTTATGGTAAGAGCTAAACAATCTATATAAATTAACATATACATGTAGTTCAATTTTCCATAAAATTCTTGACTAAATGCAGAATAAATATTTTATAACTGATTTCCGCTGGAATAAAGTCAGCAATTGAAAAAAAAATCCATTGAAAAACAACCGTTTCAATCTTACTGGGAAATAAAAGAAGGAAGTTGAAAGTAGAGAGTGTGTGTCTGGAAGATAGGGACTCCCCGTCCTATGAGAATTATTTTATATATATATATGAAAGTCTCATAACAAAAATAATGAATCCACAGTACTAAAATCAGTTTATGACATACCGTAATTACTCTAATTATTCGACGGCCTAATTATTGGACACTTTTGAAAATTGTAGGCTTACGGGTCGTGACCTTATAGTTGTAGGTTACTGCTTACTGGTTACTGGCTGCTGGCTACTGGCTACTTGCGTTGTGAATCAAACAAAGCTAGTGTTGTTCCAATATTTTAATAGTGGTTAAGACATGAAGTGAACTGAAGTAAAAGCCCAATTGAGCGGACTACAATGTCGCTCGTATTTATAATCTAGCCCCAAAAACCAGTTAGAACAAGATAAAATGCTGCGTAGAATAATAAAATAATACGTAGAAAATATTAACCGAATATAGAAAATTAGTCCTTCAAACGTCAATCACAGCATCCCAAAATGGTACTATTACTAATAGGCACCTGACGTGTGAAACATACACAGTCCAAATACAGTTCCAATACATCTCTATCGAAATATCATGTTAGTACATATCTATTTCCTAAATGTCAATTTTAACAAGTTTTACAATTTGTTCCATGTTTGGTACATAGATGTTTTCGAAAGGTAAATTTTAACAAGTTTTACAATTTAATCATTGGAACTGTACTAAACTGGTATTAGCCTGTCTAAATACAACTTATTATACAATCATATTTTAATTTTAAAATTATTACCTTCCCAAATTAATTGAAATATATTTTATATACTTTGGTCACCCAGGCCATCCCGTTACAATCGTCCCTTTCCGAAAGAAATAAATTACCCAATTCTTTCTTTATCAACATATGGGTGACCAGGATTACTAATCGTTATTATTATATACATATTCAATATACATGCAACATGCACAATTATTATATTGTCTTTTCACAGTTCATTGCACAATTGTCCATCAGAAATAAAAATGTCCAAGCAAACTGTTCATATTATTTACACATCTCGGTGACTAGGAAGGATTATCAGTCGTAATCTTGATAACCAGGATAGTATTTTTCAGTTCATGATTGTTCGTTTGTGGCTGCCCGCTGCCCCTGTCATAGGTTGTCCTCCTTATGGAAGAGCTTACCCGTCATTGGAACAGATCGGCGCTAGCCCTATGACTGCCCGCTGCCCCTGTCATAGGTTGTCCTCCTTATGGAAGAGCTTACCCGTCATTGGAACAGACTGGCGCTAGTCATAGTCGTAAATGTTTTCTTTAAACAGTTCTTTCTCCTCATGACCAGGATTTACACAGTTCTTTTTTTTTTTCTACGGCCAGGATTTAGACTGTTCATATAATATCCATGTGACTAGCATAATGATTGTTGATCAGGATATAATACGTAAATGTCCTTTTACTAATGTTCATTACTAGTGACCGAGATACTTAAAAGTTCTTGTAACATCAAGATTGTCTTTTCACTGAGTAGTTTTTAGTTCTTCTCGTAAACTGGGATAAATAGATTGTTGTGGTTTTGCTTGTGGTTTCCTTATTGGATAGTTTGTTACTCTCTTCACTGAATGACCAGAATTTGATCCTTTCGATGGTGAGACTGTCTGTACTTCAGTCTCCGTGTAATCATCACGTTCGGCAATGTCTGCCGTCACCATCGGATTATCTTCTGGAACGGGGATCGGCGATGTTATGGAAGTATCATCTTGACCATATTTCTTGTCGCCAGGATTCATGGGATCGTTACCTTGACCATACTCCTTGTAGCTGCTTGGATCGGATATCGGCCGTTGTTTTTCGTCAGGCGATTGGCGTGTGCAGGATGATTGGGTAGAGGTTACCATGTCGTTCAGGTTATTCAATATCGTCATATTCTCCATTGGTACCAGTCCATACTTTTCTTGTAAGTACCGTCGGGAAAGATTGACATAAGGCCTATGCGTCGTTGTACCATTACCATCTTGTAATCGTGACCAGTCCTTTGTACCATTACCATATCTTGTCGTTGTACCAGAGTGACCAGGGCTACTGCTGAAGGTGACCGAAGATTCTTCACCATCTTGTAGTCGTGGTGCACTGGGTTGTGGTCTTGACAACTGTTGACTCACCTCCTCATTTCCCTTTTTGACTGACCTTAACCTTAACCTTATGTAATTTAGAAGCCTGCGCCTAAATTTCACAAAGATAATAATTATTAAAATAATTGTTACTGTTCCTATTATACATATCCAATATCGAGGACTTGCAGGCATGGGTTCTTCATTTAAATTCATGTTATCTATTTCTTCTTTTAGTTTATTTATAGGAATCTCTTTTATTTCTTTAAGTTTCGGGGGAATTTTAGAATCATTGAAATTTGGTATGGTTGTGTCAAATGTCTTCCAAAGGGTCATTATGCCAAATGAGTATCTTCTCAAGAATTGTCTGAATACGTCCGTCACATTGAATTTACTTTCTTTATGATAATAGGGTAACAATGTCATATATGCATTATATGCAGAACAAGTTGAGTTAAGTCTGATGATATCTAAGGGACATTTAGTGGTCCGTAATTCAGATGTCGATTTTGATTTACAGGAGATACTAAAAGCCAAAGTTTTCTCGGCAATGACTAACCAATGTCCGTCGGTCAAGTACTGTGCCCGAGGTCCGGGAGGATAATTGGAAATCATTATTTTACAATATTTCTTAATTCCAGTTGCCCTGTCCATAAATAGTTGCATCAGACACGTGGTAGATGTCATTATTGGGTAGACAGGACTTCTAAAGGTACAAAACGCTTTAAGAGGACTACTACAAGCCTTATTTTCTTCGTCAGACAGTATTGCGAACTTCGTTCGTTTCTTATTGGCTGCTATATTTTCAGCTTCAAGGTGAAACTTAGCCACTACCGAAGTGTGGTTAGTTCCATTTCTTGGTAAGGGCAAATTGTGAATCTTATAGATGTCAAAACTTCCTATACTGTCGACTAGGGGAATAGCTATTATCACTACCAATCTGTCTTTATGAATGATAGTCGTACAAGTCAAAGTCTTATAAAAAGTCCAAATATCCTTTTGTGGGTCAGCCGGTAATTTGAATTGACTGTCTAAACTGCTTTGAATGGACATTAAGAGCGTCTTAAGTTGCACAGGGGAAATAACGGAAGGGGAAAGGTGTCCCAAGGACAACATATTCAGTTGTAATTTAAGATTTTGGGCGTGGTCTCGGGTAATGTCCAATAGGTCCTTAGCTTCACTTATAGCCCTGTCAAGGAAAGTGTATGTTTCAACATGATCACCAAGCTGATTTAAAGCCTCTGAAGTTTGGTTTGTTACGCCAGCTAATTGTATCAATGCAGAAATAACTTCATTCAAGGACCGTCTGTTTTGAACGACTTGCCCTTGAGTTGTCTTAATAATGGTCAGGCTTTCTCTTACTACATGTTGTAGGGCCTTTTGATTCCTGAATAGGCGGCCTATGTTGGTCTTAATAGAGTCAATGTCATCTTCAGTAAGAGTTCCGAATAAGAAATTCAAAACTTTACCTACTATAGGTACGACTGCACGTTTTGACCTATGCATGGACTGTATCTCTTTTAATTCTACCCTAAGAAAATCCCTAGATTCCTCCAAATTTCTTATTTCTTTCATTGATATATTTAATAGATTCATTAATCGATTTAATGAGGCCCCCTGTAATTTACTATCTCCATCTCTATATTCCTCGTATATTCTTTGTCTAACAATAGTCAGGCTAGTGTTCAATGCTGTTAAAAGGTCCTGATAGGGGTCAATGTCTATTACAGAAGCAACCAACCATTTTGATCTGGTAGTTGCTATCTCATTCATCTTCTCAAAGACTACGTTTTCCCTTATAAGAGTAGAAGAAAAGACTACAACCAACATAAATGAGAGGAGGATAAGTCCGTTGTTCATTTTACTGTGTCCAGTACAGGTATGGTTCTGAAACAGGAAATGAAAACCTATCATCAGTCCAGTCCTCCCCACTATCGTTAGTCGAAGCGTGTGAAACCTGGGCCCTTATTTTTACTATTACTTTGAATGCTAACCTTAGAGTCGGCTCCATGCTTAATTTAGGATAACTATCAATTGACTTAAGCCTAAACTTGGCCTCATCTCTGCAAGAAGAAGGGGTGAAAGGTTTTCCTTTTTCTTGAGTTTTGATTATAGTTTCTTTAAAATCCCTATGTAACGCTTTACGGGTTTTTGAATTAGCCACAGCAATTCTGTGTTGTTTAGCAATCTCCTCAAAAACCACATCTGGCATTGTTGTTATACGCCACAGGTCATAATCAAGTTTTACGTTTGCGGGCCCCTCAGTAAGCTCTGGATACTTTCTGGGTATATAATCCCACCTTTTATTAATAGGACCCCCGTGACCAGTTACAGTTGGCCATCTTTTGGGAAATTCCTTAGAAATTTCGGACAAAATTTGATCTTTGTTCCTATACATATAATTGAGAAAGTGACCAGGTTCTGGGGCCCATGGGCGGCGTAATTCTTCGTCCTTTATGATCCTAATTATTTTGTCCCAAATTTCAAATTTATTATCCGGAAATGCCTTAGCCCTTCTGAAAGGAATATAAAATCTAGGGTGTTGCAGTTCGGGAGGAGGTGGTCGGTGTCCTGCGGACGGTAGTACTCTTACACCGCGCAGAGTTGTCACTCGACCTCTTGCTTGATGTTGCCTGTTCATTTCTGTAACAAAAATTATTTAGCTCATTTCATTAAGTATTTGAGCAGCTCTTATTAAATTTTTTCTAGCCCTAACGAGCCCTTTTACTAAACTAGGGGTGATGAACAGGGGTAGGTTGGATTCTTGGATCGATCCATGATTCAAGTACTGTACAATGGTTGAATCAAGCCTTCGATCTGTTCTGCCATGCCCATCATATTTAAAATTGGCTCGTTTTCTCTTCGTTCCTGAACTAATTCTTGGATGCTCTCTATGACATCCACTAAGTTTGCCCTTACCTTTTCAGCTTGTCTTATTTCGTCAAGCATGGCCTGTCGTGGGGCGTCTTGTGTACATATAATTCTTGCATATTTATTAAGGATGTCCCACTTAATTGGGTCTGGGAGAAAATTAAATTCAGGGTTTAGAGGGACGTCTGGACCTCTTAAGCAATGGGGCATTAAAGGTCCCTGGACAGGAAAGTACGGTCCGCGTATCTCTAGCATGTCCTCGTCATCACTGTCGTCTATTATTATGGGGTCGTTAATATTGCTTATAGGGAAATTGAGATTACCTGCTTCGGCCGTTTCCATTTTGTCGAATGAGAAATTGGAGGTAGCCATTGTCTTCTGAAAAATAATTTAATAGAGTTATAGCATTGCTTGAATCACAGCAAGGAGATTTTTTGTTAATTTCTTATGGTCAATGGGAGGATGATCCGTTTCCTCCTTGGAAGCCTTATTTTTCATTGGGCTTATCACCTCATCTTTATCCGTGCCTACGTTGACACTTATTTCTGCGCGCGCGTCTTTACAAACCTCGGTTGATGAGCCAACCCTTACTTGATCGGTTACTTGATCAATTACCTTAAGTTCCTTAACATCTTGTTGATAGTTTTCTTGTTTAGCTCTTAACCTCTTCTGAAGTTCCGCTAAGGGAATATCATCTTCATCTGAAGAGTCCTCTCTTTCCATTCGACGATGTCGAATAACTTTGTTGAGAGCTGTTTTCGCTTCCTGGTCCGAAGAATCATCTGATTCTTCCGGTGGTACTACATACGTACTTTTTCTTAGGAGTCGACCTGTTTCGTCTTTTGGTATCTCCCATCCTTCTACATTTGCTGGCCTGATGTGTCGGGCATGAGTTTTACTTACATTTCCGTTCATTTGATTACGGATGACGAAATTAAGAGGTCCTGTTCTTTCCATAATTCGATAGAAAGGAGACCACCTATTGTCGAGCTTGTTGATTCGTCTGTGATTCTTAAGATACAGAATACCTACCTGATAGTCTTCAATTTTGCATTTCCGATCTGCATATGTTTTCTGCTATCTTTTTGCTTCTTTCAGATGTCTATGGACTGCTACAAACGACTTATGTTGTTCTTGGAGAGCTACTTGATGTTGGTCTTCTCCCATATATCGTCGTCTTGGTTTAAGTATGTTATCCAATGGTAATACAACATCACGGTTGTATAACAGATAAAATGGTGAAAATTTGGTGGATTCGTTTACGTGAAATCGTATTGCTGCCAATGTTTGATTTAAATACAGATCCCATGTTTGTACATTTTCTTGAATTTTCTTTGCTATGACGTCATGCAGCGTCCTGTGAAAGCGCTCGACTTTTCCATTTCCTTGTGGGCTATAGTACGATGTTGTTACGTGGTGAATGTTCATGGCTTCTAGCGTTTCTCTTACCTTTTTGTTTACATTTTCTGTCCCATTGTCCGTGACTATCTCCAAGGCGCATCCAGATCTTGGAAATATTTCTTCAACTAATAAATGAGCTACATTATCTGCTGATTTGTCAGGTACAGCAAAGGCTTCAGGCCACCCTGAGTACCAGTCTACGAAGGAGATAATGTACTTATTTCCTGATAGTGTTGTTGGATACGGTCCTGAGAGATCGATTCCAATCTTTGCGAACAGGTAAGGTGGTGTTTTCATTTCCTGTACAGGTGGTTTGGCATTGGCTGCACTTCTCATCTGACATGTCACACATTTTTCAATATGAGTGTTGATTTTCTTGTACATCCCTGGGAAGAAGTACTTGCGTCTTATAGAGTCATACGTCTTATCTGCTGCCATGTGTCCAAGATCATCATGAAACTGCTTAAGAACTAGTTGTTCAAGTTCCTGTGGTATGCAAAGCCTCAGTGTCGGATCTTCCGAATCTGGGTGTGAAAGGTAATACAACAGTCCATCTTCTTTTGAGTCAAAGTAATGGGTCTGTTAAGTCTTGTTTGCTGTACCTTTCTTAAGTCGTTGTCGTATTTTTGTTATTTCTTCGTCCCTTTCCTGTTCCTTTCTAATATCAAACTTACCTTTTAAATTTATGTCCGGTTTTACTGGGTCATCTGGAGGGTCTATTTCGTAATTCGTCATACCTTGAAGCTTCGCTCTATTCGAGTTGACGTAACTTACTTGCAATGTCCTATCATCCAAGTCTGGTTCTTCTGTCTCGCTATGTTCTTCCGTATCTTGGGAGCCATCGTCTGGAATCCTTGATAATAAGTCTGCACAATGATTTTCCTTACCTTTAATGTACTCTATCTTGCAGTTGTAACCCGCAATGCTGAGAGCCCATTGTTGAATTCGTTTGTTCTTCATAGGAGAATCCAACAGATATTTAAGTGGTTTATGGTCGCTTCTTATAACAAACTGTGCATTGTGAAGATAATGATCCAATTTCTGCAATGCATAATAGATAGCAAATCCTTCCTTCTCTATAGTTGACCATTTTGTCTGGAATTGACTTAGCTTGTGCGACAGGAAGTATATTGGTTTTTCTTCACCTTCATCTGTTTCTTGAGTCAAACATGCACCCACACAGCTGTTGCTTGCATCTGTATATAGGACATATGGTTTGTTGGTATCAGGATAAGCTAACAAAGGAACTACTGTCAGGCTTTCTTTCAGGTAATCAAAGGCTTTTTGGCATCTAGAAGTCCACTTGAACCTTGCATACTTCTTGGTGAGATCTATGAGTGGTTCTGCTATCTTTGAGAAGTTTGGTATGAATCGTCTGTAATAGGAACACATTCCTATAAAGCCCCTTATTTCTCTTACCGTCTTGGGTTCGGGTAACTTCCTCATGACTTCAACTTTCTTCAGATCTGGTTTGATTCCATCCATGCTAATAACGAACCCTAGGTAACCTGTCTCTTCTTGGAAGAAGGCACATTTCTTCAACTTGAGTTTGAGTCCATGTTGTCTTAGTCTGTTAAAAACGGTCTGTATGTGCTTAAGATGTTCTTCTTGATTCTTCGAGAAAATAAGTATGTCGTCAAGATATGCCATTGCAAAGTCTTCGCATCCCTGTAAGACAATGTTCATCAGTTCCTGGAATACTGCTGGTGCTCCACTTAACCCAAAAGGCATAACATTAAATTGAAACAAACCTTTGTGACATGTGAAGGCTGTCTTTTCTTTGCTGTCATTTTCAAGAAGGACTTGCCAATATCCACTTTTTAAGTCTAAGGTCGTGAAGTAAGATGATCCTCCAAGTAAGGCTAAGATGTCATCTACTAAAGGCAGAGGAAAAGATGTTGGAGAAACTAATTTGTTCAAGGATCTAAAGTCTACGCAAATCCTATCTGTCTGATCCTTCTTCTTAACAACCACTAAAGGAAAGCTCCAAGGTGACTGTGACCTTTCTATGATCTTTGCATCTAACATTTCTTGGACTGCTTTGTCTATGATTTTTCTTTTATTGAGTGGCGTTCGGTAAGGTCTGTTCTTGATAGGCTTGTGGTCTCCTGTATCTAACCTCATCTTCACTGCACTTGTGTGACCTAAGTCCGAGTCTTTCTTAGCGAATAAGTCCTTGTTTTTACTTACTATCTTAACTACATCCTTCTTATGTTTCTTGGGAACTTCAATGTCCTTAAAGTCCTCTCCCGTCTTCTCCTTACCTTCCTCATTGTCTTGAGTGATGGATGATATTTCTTGAAATTCCAGTCCACGTCCCTTTCCGACTACACAACCTCGCTTCAGTTTGTAGTACTTGTTTGTTTGATTAACTATCATCACAGGTACCCTCGAAGTATTTTGTAACTTACCTATTGAACCTTGTAGGATAAGTCCTGGTTCGTCGAGTAAACATCCTGAGTCCAGACTTGAGATTTCTACAAGTCTTGAGTCAGGTATGCGGAAGCCCTTATTCAACTTAACATGACAAACAGTTGCTGTCTGGGGTTTAAGTCTTACCTCTTTATCTGTCCTTAAGATTGACGAAATATGAATGTCTTCCTCTAATTTAACATAAATCTTACCTATCCTTATCATTCCTAAGTCGAAATATATTCTTACGCCATATTCTTTCAACCAATCTCGGCCTAGAATGAAATTTCGATTTAGTCCATCAGTAACGAACATTTTTTGTGTTAACGGAAGTCCATTCATAGTAAATGAAATAGTCGTTTGCCCTATAATTGATAATGACTCACCATTCGCGGTCTGTAAAAGCGGCATGACGCGCATAATTTTTGGTTTTTCTGGTAACTTATCAAACATTTTCTTACTAATTAAAGAGGCGTCCGCGCCTGTGTCTATCAAAGTACGATAGCGCGCTTTTCCTATCTTCATTATACAAGACCCTGGGTTCCCTGCCAAAGATAAATTTAGTACTTGTGATTTCCAAAATTCTTTCATTTTACCCTGAAAACCTTTTCTCCTCTCTTCACTGGCTTCCTTGTGAAGAGAGGGTTTTAGTTTTCCTGAAATCCCCTAAATGGTTTATCAGCCCAAGTAGCGGGTCTGAAAATTTTGACTCTGTTCTTTTCCGGAACATTACGGTTTGGGCAGTTTCTTTTTAAGTGACCTATCATATGACAAATCCAACATTCAGCCCCCCTAATCCAGTCAGGCTCCTCAACCCTATTTCGAGTTTGATAATTTCCTCTTCGTTTTTGGGGTGTTTCCTGTCTTTGACCCTGCTGACCCCTTTTTGGCAAATACCCTTTATTTTTTCTTTTGGGCACCTTTTTTTGTTCGACCTCCTCCTCCTCATCACTTACTACCATGGGTTCCTCCCTAGAATCCCCAGCTGCAAAGACATTATAAGATCGGAAAGGACATTCTTTTGACCTATGACCCCGTCTGCCACACCTAAAACAAGTTTCCCCCCTTAAATGTCCTATTTCCATTGGCTCTATCTGACGGTTGTCAGGAAAATTTCCTACTGTTGGCCAAGGAACAGGTGTTAAGAAACTGTTATTGTTGCCCCCCGTCCATGACGGTGGTTGGAAAGGAGTTTCCCTTACCCTGACAATTTTATTAGTTGGTTCTAGTTCAGTAAACGTATCTGTTCTATCCCTAAAACGCTTTCTTAGATTTTGCTCTTTCATAGCACATTGAACGGCCTTATCAAAAGTTTTTGGTTCCTCCCTCATAATTTTCATACAGAGGTAATCGAAATACAGTCCATCACAGAAGGCATCAACCAACTGTTGCTGGATTAACCCTACTACATTTGAATCAGTATGTACTGATTCAGGATAACCATCCTCAGCTATCCTCAACAGCCTTTCAGCGTACATTTGTACACTTTCCTCTGGCTTCTGCTTTGTTTTTCTAAGCATAGCCAAGGCCTGTTGTGGATCTGTGATCTCAGCAAACCGTTTTTGTAACAGTATCTTAAGATCTTGCCATTTAGGTGGCTCCCCTGCTGACTGACATTCTGTTATATATCGTTTAACAAAATCGGCTATTAACCCAGTACAGGTTACATGAACTACCTGAGGTATATCTGTGTCCCCTAGCCTTGCCATTTGTGCATATCTTTCTATATTTCTAACCCATTGTTTAAACTGGGTAGGGTCCCCCTCAAATGTCTGGACTACACTAAAAATAGGTACTGATACTGCAGTTTGCAGTGCTTTTAATTGATCCAAGGCTGTTTTAGCCCAAAAGTTTGGATTATTTTCATCCAATTTGTCCTTAAGTGACCCAAAAGGGTTGAAACTAGAGTCCGGTTGTCCCCCTCCTATAAACGGAGTACATTGAGTGGATTCAGTTACTTGTACTTCAATACTACTTGGGTGTGCTTTTTGACTTTCATCTTGTCCTAAATTACAGAAGTTTTCTGTTAATTCTTGGACGGCGTCTGCCATATTACTTAAAGAAAGTATTTAGTTAGTTTTAACTTAATAATTAATAATTATTAAAAATTGCAATTAAACCTAGCTTTACTTACTTAAGCGATTTACAATTAATTTAGGTAAACCCTCTTTTAAATTTTAACCAGGTCAGTCTACTAAGGTACTTTTTAGAGATAAATACTTAGTTGTCTTACCTTAAAACCTTTCAACTCTGGTACGTTGTCCAATTAGATCCTGGTCACGGCACCAATAAAGCTGTTGTAGGCTTACGGGTCGTGACCTTATAGTTGTAGGTTACTGCTTACTGGTTACTGGCTGCTGGCTACTGGCTACTTGCGTTGTGAATCAAACAAAGCTAGTGTTGTTCCAATATTTTAATAGTGGTTAAGACATGAAGTGAACTGAAGTAAAAGCCCAATTGAGCGGACTACAATGTCGCTCGTATTTATAATCTAGCCCCAAAAACCAGTTAGAACAAGATAAAATGCTGCGTAGAATAATAAAATAATACGTAGAAAATATTAACCGAATATAGAAAATTAGTCCTTCAAACGTCAATCACAGCATCCCAAAATGGTACTATTACTAATAGGCACCTGACGTGTGAAACATACACAGTCCAAATACAGTTCCAATACATCTCTATCGAAATATCATGTTAGTACATATCTATTTCCTAAATGTCAATTTTAACAAGTTTTACAATTTGTTCCATGTTTGGTACATAGATGTTTTCGAAAGGTAAATTTTAACAAGTTTTACAATTTAATCATTGGAACTGTACTAAACTGGTATTAGCCTGTCTAAATACAACTTATTATACAATCATATTTTAATTTTAAAATTATTACCTTCCCAAATTAATTGAAATATATTTTATATACTTTGGTCACCCAGGCCATCCCGTTACAAAATTCAAGGAAAATTTAATTTTTTGATAACTCTATTTTTTCGACGATTTCAAAATTGTCAAAGTTACGATCGTTGTTCTCAGGTGGTGACAGTCAGTAATTTTAACTTCTTAGGTAAGTTAATTACTTTCAGTCCTCATCGAGTGTTTATTTCGTCTTTCTTAACCATTTAAACTATCTATCTTAATAAATCTGATTGAAACAAGATCGATTTTTAAGTAAATTTTATTGAATTTTTCCTACCTGGAAGTTTACTTTTGAAAAGAAATCCGAAACGAGTTCGGAACGGAATTGCGTATTCGTGTTTCTCAGAGAAATTAATTTAAAGATTTTGAAATGAAATGAATAATGTTTTTACAAAACAGATCCTTTATCACTGTTAATAAGACATTTAAATGTAATAGTTATAATATGTTCTAAAAAGACGATGAGACTACAAACGTAACATGTGTTGTAAAAATCATTTGTGAGATGCTCCAAATCCACATCGTAAAAATAATTTGTGAGATGTCCACATATTAGTCAACAACATGGCGGGTCGTTTGAAGTTTGCTACTGTTTTCGTCTTCAACATTCAATTAACTTAAAGGTACAAAAAGATAAATCATGAAAGCAAAATCAAATAACAATACCGCAAGTATGAACCATTATTTTGATTGCATATTCTTAAAGTACATTGACCAGGTCGATCATATGAAGTCAAAAAATGACAACGATGTGGACGGAAATATGAAAACTCTATTTTTTCGACACTTTTCCAATTTTCCTAAAAAATTGGTGTATTTTAGTGTCCAATAATTAGAGTAATTACGGTAAGCACTCAGTTCCTGACATAAATAACATTTGGTGTAATAAGTCAGGCATAAAAAGTAGGTCATAGACTTATACGTAGGTGATCTCTATTGTTTAAACCCACTGGTTAAAGATGCATTTTATTTAAAGAAAGAACCTCAGCTATGAGGGCACCTACATATGGTATTCAAATGCCAAATTCATTATCTACAAAGTAGACATTGAATTAGACATAAATCTTTTGGAAAAATGTGAAAATAATAAAATATTAAATACGTTAATGATTAATATTAAAAAGGATTCTGACAAGTATTATAAAAATATGCTGTGCAATTAAATTAAACATTTAAATGAAAATAATAAGATTTATTTATATAAATTTATAAAGGAAAATCTAGGTTGCATGGAATATTACCTTGAACACCCTAATTTTGAATTCAGACATATGTTAACCAAGTTTAGAATCAGTGACCATACTCTTCAAATAAAAAATGGGCGTTATAAAAATATACCCAGAGAAAAAAGATTATGCACTAAATGTAAAACTGATACTGAAGATGAAAGTCATTTTTTTCTTAAACTGCAATTCTAATAAAAAGCAACGAAAATTAAATTTTTACGTGGGAATTACCGCCGTTTTTTCTACAATTATTGGAACGATAAACTAGACAAGTCACGAAATGACGTATATGTAAATAAACTACATAGCAACGACATTTTCTTGAGGTTTTTATCGAAAATCATAGGAGAAACAGATTCTCCTTCAATTTACTCTTGAGTTATGAAATTTCTCCACCCTCAATTGTTAAATTTTAGATTTTAACACGCTCGCATAAGCTCGCGTGTTGAAAATCGAAAATTTAACTATCTCGGATGGAGAAATTCTTATAGTACAGTTAAACTACTGATTGCAGTCAAATATACGGATACTGGTAAATAGAACACGCCACATCCCTTTAGCAGAATACTTTCCAATAATAATATTATACTTCATGCTTGAAACTGTAATGATATTGATTACTGTAATATTTTGCATATGAACTACAGTGATATCTAATTAATCGGCCTATAACTGCAGTAATATGCATACGTGGCTAATTACGTCACAATGGTAAAAATCGTTGTCAATATTGCGTTTGATATCTCAGAAGGAGCAGCGTAATAACAAGCGTTTTTCTAACGCGGACAATATAAAAAGGTTGTTGAAATTAATTGGTTGTATATATTTCATTAATTACCTTAAATAAATGGCATTTAGTATAATAATCACAATATAAGGGTCTAGTCGCAAGACCCTAATATTATGTAATTATTACATTGGAGAAATGTAATGTAAGATAATTATAGTGGCGAAGTATCATTAATTCCTAGGATATGAAATTAAATCAAAACTTTATCAGAGTCACGCATGCATTAAATTTGGCCTTTTTAGGTCAAAGTGACCCAAATGTTGTTGACCTGAGTTCAGTGTTATAAGAGGAGTGTATTGGTATAATATCATTGATCTATCTTCATGAGTTATTGGGAAATGGACAAAAAAAGCTGAATCATCGAAAGGACACCGCCAAACTTTTGTTACATACATAAGGCATACTTACTCACCCAATATCCGTAAAAGTGTAAATCCGATAAACTCGACCGAAGGTGCACTTTCAGGAAGTAAATTAATTGTTGGTTTCGTTATGTTGTTATCAATTTGCTGTGTTTTCTGACAGCCAACACTTTAATCAATATCATTATACAATATTGTTTAAACAATTATATTGGGGCAACTCAAAGGTTTCTTACCTGTTGGTAATATGAAATTAAAAAAAAATACATGTGATTTTTAAATATGACAGAAAATAAAAAGTTAATAAGAATAGCATGTAGGTATCATTTTTGAAAATGAATTAAATTCAATCGAACGAACCATCGAAGCGTGCAGATCTATCCGCTCTCTATGCATGTCCATTATCAGATTAGGTGTTTGTAGCAAAATCATTCTTCAACTATGTCAGCAATGAAGGACATGTAATTTCTTGTGGCGATCTTGACTGGAATTCTAATGGGATTAATTGTGAAATAGCAGTTACAACCAGCTGCAACACTAAAAACTAATATGGTTTGTCATTTTTAATTCCTAAAATATGTTAGAATTGGTTATTTAGACATTACTTCAAGTAGGACAATTTTCACCTAGTACCTAGTACCCCCGAGTTTCATAATGGCGACCATGAATGTAAACATTGGAAATCATGAGTTAAAATCTGACTCTTCCAAACGTAGCCATCCCTGTAGTCCTGATGATCTTCCAGGTACTATTAAACAATCATCAAGACAAATTAAACAAAGAACATTGAGTTATTCAGCTGATGATTTAAGTAAGGGTAGCATTGGTGAATCTAAAGTTGAAAAAATACAGGCACGAAAATCTGGGTTCACTTTTAATATCCAGGAACTCATACGTGGCATCTTAAAGGATGATGCATTTATTGATAAATTGGTACCGAAAATTTGTGAATCAGTTTGTGAAAGACTAGATCAGAAATATGAATCTTTACTCAGAGATGTAGTAAAACCACTTCAGAACACCGTACATGAAGAAGAAACAAAACTACAAGCTAACAAAAAGACCATTGATCAACATGTAAGAAAACTGGTGGAACATGAATGCAAAATAAGATCAAATGACCAGTAAATTACAGCACAAAATTAAACTATAGATGAAATGAAATTTACCATAAATCAACTTCAGCAACAGGTTTATGAGCTTGATGGTAGGCTAGATGAACAAGAACAATATACAAGAAGCACTAGTCTTAGATTTCACAACATACCATGCACAGATCCACAAAATGTCCAAAAAAAAATGGACACTGACAAACTTATACTCAAGATATGTAACGACAAGCTTGGTGTACCCTTAACCATAAATGAATTAGGCAGAACACATCCTATTGGTAAGGTCAGAAATAATAAAGTTAGTGTGATTGTCAGGTTTATAACATATCGCCAAAGAGATGCTGTTTTTAAAGTCAAAAGTAAACTGAAAAACAATCCGGATAACACATTCATAACAGAAAACTTCACACAACGACGACAGAAACTGATGGATGAACTTAATAGTCTAAGGTTCAATAAAAAAATCTCAGCATGTTGGTCATATGATGGCAGGATTTTTGCAATAGGTTGTAACAGTAAGATTATTAAGATGATCACATCAGCTATGATGTTAAATTATTACTTGATCAATGTCCACCTACTGAAGATGTTATTTCTAGCGATGACATACCAACCACAGAAGAAGCAAGTGCTTCGGAACCAACGGTAAATGCATAAAAATTGTATTAATTTACCACGTGTTTTTGTTTATTGTTCTAGTTTATGAACCTATGAATGACTAAACGCAAATGATAATATTGATATATATTTTTTTTACTTACATGTGTATTCCACAACAGATAAAATAGCTTTGTATCAGCGATTTACCATTTCCCTGTTTCAAATGTGTATAATGCTAGGAAAGACTTCCATATGGGGGGTAACGTCGATAGTCCGACACTCATTGGTCCGACACTCAATAGTCCGACACTCATTAGTCCGACACTCAATAGTCCGACACTCAATGGTCCGACACTCAATAGTCCGACACTCATTTGTCCGACACTCGATCATTTTCCTTGTTCAATGAACCATAAAATAAGGTCAGAACCCTATAATTTTGCATACAATTCAGAAAGATCACATCGATTTTAATAAACATGTGTACAGAGTTTCAAGTTGGTCTTCAATATCATTATACACTACCTTGAAAAACAAGAGTGGACACACTGAAATGTCTTGCCTGTAAAACGTTAAATTCAAATTTAAATAATCAATGTCAGGGGCGGATCCAGCCATTTACAAAAGGGGGTGTGGTGTTCCCAACCCAGGATAAAAAGTGGGTGGTCCAAATACAAATCCCGATACAAATGCATTGATCGGCCATAAAAGGGGGTTCCAACCACAACCCCCAACCCCACCCCCTGGACCCGCCACTGAATGTACATGAGGTCAAGTTGAGATAAACCCTTTCAGACAAACGTACACTCATCGTTAGTCCGACACTGACGATTTCCAACTTTCGTTTTTCGAGTGAAACTGTGAATATAGAACATCGGAATTTTTGTTTTTAATTGAACATTGCCTCTACAAACTACTTAGCTTATATTCTTATACATTTCACCAATAAAAAAATCAGAATTTGTATGAAATGAAAACGTACATGTACTGTAAATATAACCATATATGTTGGATCGAAATAAAAAACTAAAATACCGCGTTATAACTCAAAGATAGCAAGTCTTATGCACACACAATCAAGACATGGACAATATCACGATTTTCATACGGTGTGATAATTTCTTACATTATTTTCTCAAGTTGTAGATAGAATTGTTCATGGACGTAAGAAGAGCATTACACATTCTTATAGACTTACGCATGTTGTTCCGTTTTTGGACGAACTTGCACCGTTCTTTAAACACGTATTTTTTGCGGGTCATTTAATGCGTCCCTATTTAATCATTTAACTAATGAATCTTTGAAAAATAGGATATTGAAAAACTGGAATTTATATAGAAATATATAGTAAATGAAAAACTAAGAATCAGTAAAATGTCATTGTAGCAAAATTGACATCGTTTTGAGTTTTATATTAATATGCACACGCCTTCAGCCCATGTTTTCTGATCTGTTAATTTAAAGCTTAACTGATTTTACTCCGTTTTTTTTAAATGGCACAGATAAACTCGACGTCGTGCAAAACGTCTAAAACAACGTATTAGCGCAACGGTGTATATTTTGGTGACTATAACGCATACATACTACTAAATATGATATTTAATTTGTGTGAGTGCAGTTTTAGTAGATATAAAATTCGGTCAATTGACAACATAACCGGGGAGTTTGAAAGAGGGGCAATATGCAAATGAAGCTGAAATAAGCCAATCAAATATTCGGATAGCTGATGCTGATGTCATCATGAAAAGTAAATTATTATTGGTCAGTCTGGAAAAAAGTGCAGCGTTCTCAAACCATGTGGCATTTGAACTAAGACGTTTGAAGAAGCATGGCTTATGTTGTACAAGGTAGTCGAGGTGGAAAAATTTTAATACATGAAGGATACAGGTACCAGAAAAACAGAATTAGATTAAACGCAATTCACTGGCGGTGTTGGAGGACCACATGCAGAGCCCCTTTACGAACTGCAGTTTTTGACATACAAAATGCACCAAACAATATCGACGTTTTATATGTAAGTTGAGTTCATTTCATGTATTTTATTCCTCAACATACTTTTATAAATAAAACATAATTGCCTCTTGGAACCAAAGAAGTAAAATGAGAAACTTGGTCTTTATGTAAAAATGAATCCTTTTTTTTTTTTTTGGGGGGGGGGTCCGATTATTATCTTATACATCTTGTACTTCAAGCATATCAATTTTACATTTGATACGAGCATGTCTTATCGGTCACTTTTCATCATGACAATCTTTCTATTTGGTAAATTGTATTACATCCTGACCGGTTTTTACTTTAGAGATATAGAAATTACTCTAGAGCCTAAAAGAAGATTTCTGCGCGCATATCTTTTTTAATTATTTCTTAGGTTTTTGAAGATAAGTACTTATACAGACTACATAACTTGCGACTGACTATCTTTTAGGTTTCCGAGCATGATCACCAAGAAGACCAGGAAACAATTGACTCTGCATCAATAAGACAAAGAATGGTAAATCATGTATCTGCAAATCCAGAGGTCTCCGGAAGACAGGCTTATGACAATGTTGTTCAGCAAGTCCCACGGAATGAACGGGATAGTATCCCAACATACGATTGCCTAAGATCATCACTTGACAGGACAAGAAGGAAACACATTCCCCCAATCCCAGCCACAATAAATGATGTGGCTATCAACGGGCGCTGGTGTCTGACCAAAGATGGTGATCAATTCCTAAGTAAACTAGATAATGGATGGGGAATTGCTGTTTTCTGCACTAGGGAGGCCCTTATGTGTTTGGGAGATTGTAATGACATATATATAGATGCTACTTTTAAGTCTGTCCCGCGTCCATATATGCAATTTTTGACAATACACGGGTTCTACCGTGACAGGGTAATTCCATTTGTTTATGCTTTAATGACAGATAAGCATATTGGCAGCTATCGACAGATTATGAGACACATTAAACGGCGTTACAGAAGGTTAACCAACAATGATTTATCGCCACAAAACATTGTTTCAGATTTCGAGACCGGAATGATAACTGCAGCGGAAACAGAATTTCCCCAAGCTAGGATGTGTGGCTGTTTCTTTCATTTCTGCAGAAGTATCTGGAGGCGACTTCAGAAAGAGGGACTTCGAAATGCCTTTAACAGACGTCTTGCACTGAGGAGATGTGTGAGAAAAATGATGGCCATAGCGTATCTTCCATTGGCGGTGGTTCGACAAAATTTCCAGTTGTTTCGTCAAGATGCAACTACTCAACGACTATGTCACAATTGTCCAGGTCTAAGGGAGCTATTAACTTATTTCCAACGAAATTACCTAAATGGACAGTTTAGCCCAGTTATTTGGAATGTCTACCAAAGAAATATGGACAATAGGACAAACAATCATGTCGAATGTAAGTATATACATGTATGACAAATTAAATCATAAAAGCATATGCTTTAATGACACTCCGTTACGGTATGTATCCCCAATCTATGTAGTATTAATAATTTGATTTATCAGTATTAATGGCCCCAATAAAAAAAAATGGAAAGCGATTCTGTCGCTTATGATCAGCCGTTGTTTTTCATAAAAGCTTCCGTGTAACAATCATACCCGAAATTCAGAAAGCAAAAATGCTTAAATTCAGTATCTCATGATTGTAAGAGTTTTACTTTTGTATTTCACTGAATATAAAAATGAAATGTGTTATTTAATCCTTGCTAACTACTAAATCAGAATTGGGTCACAAAAAAACTTTCTGTTTTTCCTTTGAAAATTCATTATAAATATTTTTCAGCTTTCAACAAGAGATGGAACGCAGTAGTTGGCAGACGTCATCCAAACTTGTGGTACTTTTTGAAGAAGTTAAAAACAGAAGAGAGAAGGGGGGCCTTGTCCGTTGCAGCCGTTAGACGAGGCGATCGACCACCCGTTCGAAAGAGGAAGTACCGCCTTCTTCAAGAAAGGATAGATCGTTTAACGAATTCCTACAGAAATGGACAGAGAACACTTAATCAGTACTGGGACGCCATGGTGTACACTGTTGCCCAATTTAACTGAAATGACTGAGACGTTTAGCCGTTTGTCGGTGGTGTAATAAAAGTTGAAATAAAACATATCTTACAAGTTTGTGTTCGTAATTCCAAAAAGTCCAGCAGAACGTGACATTCTTAATTGACCTTAAGACCAGTCATTACGCATCTACATTTATTTCAAATCTGAGTTTACTGTGGCTTTCATCTATTACACCCACCCTCCTTTTTTACGATTGTACATGGGCATTATATTGTCTAGTTCGTTCGTCTGTCCGTTCATTCGTACGACCGATTGTCCAGATGTTCGTTTGTCCGTAAGTTCGTTCGTCTGTTCGTGCGAACAGATTTTTAGTCAATGTGGTTTATTATGAAGCAGTACTCGTATCAACTTGAAACTTAGTACACATGTTCCTTTGATGAGGTTTTTATTAATTGTATGATAAATTGGGTTTTATCTCAGTCTTATTGTTCACTTAACATAGAATTGGCATAATTTTTAAAAAGTACATTGCAAGGTTAAAGTTAGTTAAGGCCGTAAGGTGGCCTATAGTTGTTAATTACTGTGTTATTTGGTCTCCTGTGAAGAGTTGTCTCATTGGAAATTACATCACATCTTTTTGTATTTAGTGTCTCGCTTGCGACTTCTGTAACAGAAAGAGAGACTGGGATAGTTCAGATTTTTGCAATGTTAATTTCACTTTTATTATAAGTAATATGTTAACTATATTTGGAGTATGGAATGATTGTATATCTGGCCTTTGTCTTTCATTTATTTGTACATTAATTTGGCCGTTAGTTTTCTCGTTTGAATTTTTTTACATTTGTTATTTCGGGGCCTTTTATAGCTGACTATGCTTCATGGGCTTTGCTCATTGTTGAAGGCCGTACGGTGACCTAAATTTGTTAATTTCTGTGTCATTTGGTCTCTTGTTTAGAGTTGTCTCATTGGCAAGTACACCAAATCTCCTTTTTTATATATACACGTTTGTCTGAAAGGGTATATCTCACCTCGACCTCATGTGTGTGTGTGGGGGGGGGGGGGGGGGGGTCGCGGGTTGGACCCCCTTTTTTTGGCCGATCAATGCATTTGTATCGGGACATGTACCTTGGGTTGGGAACACAGACACCCCCCCCTTTTTTAAATGGCTGGATCCGCCCCTGACATTGATCATTTAAATTTAACGTTATATAGGCAAGACATTTCAATGTGTCCACACTTGTTTTTCAAGGTAGTGGAAAATGATCGAGTGTCGGACTATTGAGTGTCGGACTATTGAGTGTCGGACTAATGAGTGTCGGACCAATGAGTGTCGGACTAATGCGTGTCGGACTATCGGGACGACCCGCCATATGGCACCCCCAATTGTGTATATCTTAGACGGAATAAGCATATAGATGTACTTATGGGGGTGCCAAATGGAAATCTTGCCTAATGCTAATTTCGAATATAACTCCAAATGAATATTATCAAATTTCGTTTCGTTTGCCTAATGTAACCAAATGTTTAATTCAATTCCGGTGTGTTAGTTTTTTTTCCTTAAAACTATAGGTATGCTCGATTGGAAAAACAAACATGATTTCAATATTATAATAAATCATTTCCAAAGATTACAGTAATGGGTAATCTTATAGATTTTTTTTAATCAATAGTTTAATTTACCCCCTACCAGAATTCCAGACTTAGGTCATTTATAATGGAAACGAATTCATATCTGTTTTTAATGTTCTGTACATATTTGGTTGTGAGTTTTACTCATCAGCATTGTTTTGACAAAATATATCTCTTATCAATTTTTGTGATCTCCTGTATTTTGATGTACTTGTATTGATTGCAGCCTATCACCGTTACTTTCAAGTAGTAATGCAATTTGATAATGGGTAACCATATAGCAACATATAGGATGGTGATAGGTCTTTTTTATTTCAGATTAAGGTCTGTATCTAGAAAGGTATTTTCTGTTTGTGTAAATCATTTTTTTTTTTTACTTTTTAATTATATTCCTTTTAACCGTGGAAAATACTGTCCGAATATTACCAATTTTTCTCCATAAATATGTTTTTAGTGCATTCTTTCAAAATCTGTCATTTGTTTTATTACTTATGCAGTTATTGTTATTAAGTAATGACGTGGCTGAAAACCCCGGACCTTTGGAACGTGACAATGATATAACTATATTCATTTAAACGCTAGAAGCATTAGAAATAAAATCCACTATTTACAAACAATATCAGAAAATTCTTCTATTATTTGTATTACAGAAACTCATTTAGAAGACAGTGTTCTCAATAATGCTCTCAAAATTCCTGGGTATAATTCTGAACCGTTTCGAAATGACCGAAATTGTTTTGGAGGAGGTGTTATGGTTTATATCGCTGACTTTTTATATGCAGAACGAAGATATGGTTTAGAATTTGCTAATGGGGAATTAGTTTGGTTTGAATTAAAATTTCCGAGATATAAAATATTGGTTTGTGCCGTTTACAGATCCCCAAGTGCGACAAATATTTTTGGGGAAAATTTTTATGCTTCGGTTGAGAAATCAATAGAAACATCCACAAGAGTGATAATCACAGGTGATTTAAATGTTAATCTCCTAACCGAAACTAGTCATGTATTAATTGATATTATGAATACATTTAACTTGAATAACTGCATTACTTAGCCAACACGCCAACACGCCAACAGGCATTATTAGACCCCGTTTTGTTCTCAGAAGAATGTAATATATCATTTGCAGATGTTGTACAAGTTGACAGAAACATAAGTGACCACGATGCTGCTACAGTTTCTGAAATTACTCCTTTTAATCTTCAAACAGCTTACCAAAGAGATGTTTGGATATATAAAAATGCTGATTATCAAGGCTTTAATTTTGAAATTGAAAACTTTGACTGGGATATGTTTTTGTTGGAAAGTAATGACATTGATGACATAACTTCAAAATTTACAGATAAATATTTAGAATTTGCCAAAAATCATATACCATATAAGACTGTCACTATTAGAGCAAATGATAAACCGTGGTTTAACTCTCAAATTCGTAAAGAAATAAGTATTCGTAACCGTCTCCATAAACAATTTAAAAAAAAAGAAATTACCCTCAATTTTGTACAAATATAGAAATCAAAGGAACAAAGTCAATAACATGATTATATATGCTCGGGAACAATATCTAATAAATGCAAATGAACTTCTTGACAGAGAAAAATCAATTAACTCCAAGTCATATTGGAGTTTGGTTAAAAAACTGAAAGGTGAGTATAAAATTCAAAAATATTCCACCTTTACTTGATACTTCCGGTGACGTAATTATAAATGACCACGATAAAGCAAATCTGTTGAATGACTTTTTCTGCTCAATTTCTAATATTGAAAACTCAGACAGGCAGCCTCCTAACGTCGGAAATCGAACTGATAATCATTTGGATATTTTGTATATAACTTTTGGTGAAATCAAAGACGTTCTAGAAACTCTTCAGATTGGTAAAGCTGTTGGAAGTGATCTCATCAGTCACCATATGCTCAAGTATACGGCATCTACTGTATGTAAACCCTTGCAAATAATTTTTAACTTTTCATTACAGTGTTGAATATTCCCTAGTCCTTGGAAATCTGCTCTTGTCCTTGCCCTCTTTAAAAAGGGTGTGCAGTCTGATCCCTCGAATTATAGACCCATTTCATTGTTGAGTTGTGTCGGAAAAGTATTCGAACGTGTTATTTTCAAATACATATATAATCATTTAATAAGTAATGCCCTGATTTACCGATTTCAGTCCGGCTTTATGCATGGTCATTCAACCGTACAGCAACTCATAGAAATATATCATAACATATGTCTGGCTTTAGAAGAAAACAAATTTGTCTGTACCGTCTTCTGTGATATTTCTAATGCATTTGATTGTGTTTGGCATAATGGATTAGTTAAAAAATTAAAAGCATATGGAATAAGCTTGAATTTAATTAAATGGATTGAAAATTATATAAGTGACAGAAACCAAAGAGTTATGATAAGAAATTGTCTTTTCGATTCTGGTAACATAAAAGGTGGTGTTCCACAAGGATATGTATTAGGACCTTTGTTATTTTTGCTTTATATTAACGATATAGCTGATAATACTGAGAGTTTATCCAGACTATTTGCTGATGACACCTCTTTATCCTACATTTCTAATAAAAACGTTATTGAACAAATGTTAAATTCTGATTTAGAAAAAAATCATAGCAGGTCCAAAAAGTGGCTGGTAAATTTTAATCCTCAAAAAACTGAATTTATGATATTCTCTACTAGTCAGCAACTGGATAAACTCCATATCATATTTAACCATCAGAATGTAAAATGTGTTGATAAACATAAACATTTAGGTGTTACTTTTAGCTCAAATTGTAAATGGAGTAGTCACGTTGACAATATTATTAAAAGCACATATAATCAACTATCAGTGCTGCGTAAACTAAAATTTACCCTTAGCAGGCAGAACCTGGAAAAAATTTATTTCACTTATATTATACCTTTATTAGAATATGCATGTGAACTTTGGGACGGGTGTAGTCAAGACAATATCAATAAGATAGAACGTATTTAGCACAAGGCTGCAAGAATCATTACTGGTCTACCAAAATTTCCAAGCCTTGAATCTTTGTACTTCGAGACTGGATGGGAACCGCTACAATTACGCCGAAAAAGGAGAAAATTAAGTTTGTTTTATAATATTCATAATCATACCTGTCCAACTTACTTGTATGATTGTTTGTCACCATTTCGTCGTGACATTAATCAAAGAGATTTACGTAATGATTCCGATCATCGACAACCTTTTACCAGACATATTCAAATTCTTTTTTCCCGTCATTGATTAGGCTTTGGAACAACTTAGATCCTACAGTTCGAAACCTCCCAACTCATGCTCGATTTAAAAAAGCCTGAGTTTTATACTAACCCCCCCTACCGCGTATTACACCGTTGGATGCAGATTCCTTAATATATGCCATACCAAACTTCGACATAGATGCAGTTTATTAAATGCAGATTTATTTCGTTGTAATTTTGTGAACGATCCAGTACATTATCTTTTCAAATGCCCTTTATTTACCTTAGCACCTGAACAATTAAACACAAGTCTAAACTTTCTAGATGAATTAAAAATTGAAACCTTACTTTTTGGCGACGATACCTTATCTGATGACTGAAATACGCAGATATTTAAATCAGTTCAAATGTACATCAAACGCACAAAACGTTTTGACAGGATTTGATCACAAAAATGTCCCTTTTTTCCCCTTGTCGATTTTGACAACTCCATTTGCTACCATTTGTATGAATCCTGTTTTGATTGCCTTCTGTATATATTTATGTATTTCTTTTTTATTGCTGATGCATATGTAATATAAGCTTGTTCAGTTATTGAAGAGGACCTATGTAAGTTGGAATAACTTGTGTCCGATTCTTTTGCTAATTTTGCAATAACATATGTTTAAACTAAACTAACTAAACAACTATGTTATTGCAAAGCTCTGTATGGCTGCAAACTTTGGAACAATCTTACTACAAATGAAGTGTTGTTACTCGATCGAGCACACAGATACGTGTGTAAATATATCCAAGGACTGTTGAGACTCACGCGGACAGACAAATATACATCCTTCCTAGGTTGGGCTTCAATTGAATGTTACATAGACATAAAGAAACTGTTATTCCTGGGTATACTTTTCAATATGCCAACGAACCCTCTACCAAGACAAATATTTATTACACGTTTAATGCTCTATTCAAACAAGTGTACTATGAATAATGGTGTTTTTGTACCTGACATTATGAAAATATTGCAGAAGTACCAATCGGACAGTATATCGTTCAGTTCACACAAACGAGCGTGTTTCCATCACCAAAAACTTTGGAAAATTATAGTGAACCTTCAAGCCAGAAACTGGGAAATATTGTCTCTCGCAATCTCATGCAATATTACATTCTATTCGGGGAAAATATTTCACAGTATTCGTGCAATAACCCTATATTATTGCCTTTCTTCTTAATTTAATACCCAATTGACCATTCACATTCATATATTCACTACTGTATAATTTAGTTCAAAATAAGATTTATAGACGGTATAAATGATCTATTCGATTAGTTAAAAAAAACATGCAATTTGTTTCCTACAAATAATATTATTGGCCATAAAATATGGAGAAATATGGATATGATGTTAGATTAAGCACTAATTATCTCCGCATTTTCGAAGAAAACTCGGGAATACATGGATTGTCTTCGTTCGTCCGTTGGTCACATTTTCTTGTGACAACAACTCCTCCTTCCCTTTTTGGTTTAGGAATTTAATTTTTATATAGAATGCTTGCATACCTCCTGAAGATGAGCAATAAGGTTTTGGAATTTTGATTTTCTAAATTTTGGGCCCTGACATGGGTCGAACTTTATAAATTGTCAAGTTAAGCTTGCAATGTTAAGTCGTCTTTCATTTTTCAATTTATGCATTTTATTTCTATACATTATTGTCATTCACCATGTACAGATACGCAGTAAGGTTTAAGAATTGAGATCTTCTAAAATTGAGGCCCACAGGGGTCGAATTTCGAAAATTGTGAATTTAAACTTGCGACCAGAACTCCTCTTTCATTCTTCAATTTTTGTATTCTGTTTCTTAATAGTATTGTCATACACCATATGTAGATGTTCACAGCATATGTAGATGTTCACACCATATGTAGATGTTCAATACAGTTTTTGGAATTTTGATTTTCAAAACTTGAGGCCCACAGGTATGAATTTCAAAAATGGTGAATTTAAACTTGTGTCCTAAACTTTTCTCATTTTTCGTTGGATTTAGTAATTTAATTTCTCATTTTATTTTTGGTAATATTCATTCATGTGCTTTTTTTCTAGCAATTATTTGAGCTTGGCATTTTTTGCACTCGGCATTTTTTTTCTGATCCTTTCCCGAACGATGCAATGTTTCTTAATTAACTGTTTGTCCTCCTAAAATCATTAAAAACATGCGTTTCTTACCAGATATCTGCATGGGCATGTCTTTTCCTTCTCTGATGTTTTTAGCCATTGAATTGTATTTTGAAAATAGTTTTATTCTAATATGACATATATTGTACCATTGATTCGCGTGGATACACCATTCTTTTTTATATTTAAGAAATAGTTCATGACGCTGACGGGCAAGTGGCAATATATCATTACAATGTACGTGAACCGGCAGGTCACCCCAAATAATAGTATATGGGTAGAATCTAAGTGAATGGAGAGCGCCGGCGGAAGGAAAAGATCAATTTGTGAAACTGTTGTCTTTGTGTGGCATTAGTGCTGAATGCAGAGTAACTTCCGATTTCAAGCTGTACTGATTTCTCACTTCCACTATTACTGACTACAAATTGGTTTTGTGTGTATAAAATTGTTTATGATTTGTAAACGCGCTACTGCTTTTTTCCTGCATGGGTTTAGAATTGCAAATAAAAGTTTATTAATACCCAGTCAGGGTTAGCAGATTCTTTGGAACAATACCCTTTCAAAAAAAGAAGGCAGAAACTGAACACTGCTCAGTTTCCAAACTCTGACAGTGTACACGCCTCGGTGTACAGGGATGACTAGCAAGTACATGTAACTCATAAAAAATTACTAATTTCAGAAGGAAATAGGAATCCTGTAAAAGATCTGTTGTTATTTCAGAAGAATTGAGACGATTACCCAACATGTTTAATATGCCATTATTATTATTATTATTTTTATAATTATTATTACCAAGAAACAAATAAATGGCTGTAATTAGTTTGTGAGAACTATTGAAAAAGAAACAGTTTTAATTGATTTCCAAATTCGCTGTAGATTCTTCAACACCTTAAACTATAGTATTGTTGACTTGATGGACAATATTTAGATAAATTCAACACATAAACAGAATTAGATTGGGCTACAGAAAAAACCCATAAAGCCATCTCCATGTTACAAAGTACAAATTTTTCAATTTTATCATTATGTCCTGATTTTCCCTTGTTTTTGTGTTTTACCGTAATCTAATTGTAGTTTGGATTCATATTGGCAAATGAATAACGAAGCGATGAATTACTGGGTAAATTGCAAAAGACCTAGATACAAAGACAAAGCAAATTTATGAGAACACTAACACAGAAAACAGTACTACAAAGATACAAAAACATAGCTAACCAAACAGTATCAGAACAAAATAGCACAAAAACTTTTTTTTTATAAACTTATATTGACAGGTGCTCCGAAAGAGTAAGCATGTCCTCCTCCGTTAATTAAACCCATCACATTCGATAGTTGTAAGTGTAATGATATCTAGATAGAAACTTCGTATCGGCCAACTAAGCAGAAGGTGTGTAAGGTTGTTCTGGTTTGATGTTTTACTGTTGGTGATTGCTGTTATCATCTATCTTAATTCTTATCTTATTCAACTATAAAAATCAAATTAAAACGCTTACTGCATAAGGACAAGGCGTGTTTTAATTTCTTCAAACATTACCCAGGTTTATTCTTTTGCTTTTTTGGAAGTTTCAACAACTTCAAGATGGCAACTACGTTTTGATAGAACTAGTTCCTCAGACCCCATTGCTCTTGTTTACCTTCCTGTTGTTAAGGTTAAAGCTTAATCCGGATATTGGTTTTTAAAAACCAAAAACATGTTTGGAGAAAATAAAACACGCCTATAACATTTAACACCAACAATAATAGAGATGTATATACGAACGCATGTGGGACTTTCGTTTAAAATATAAACAAATATGGGGGGCAAAATTTATATCGGTTATCTTTTTAAAGATATAAAATGCTTGTATTAACTATAGACTCGAGTCGTTTTCAGAAAATTTGCATAATTTTATTTTTATCAACCATAAAACTCAACTTATCACCAAAATTCACCATAGCAAAAATACTTCTATATAATAATATTCTATAACTTAATACACATTATTTACATAATATCTATATATACATGTACATGTATACATGAAAGAAAACATGGATGATTGTAAGTTATTTAGCAATGTCAGTAAACGCCAGGTAGAACTGTTTTGGGGAAAGTTAGTTGAAAACTGGATTCCGCTTCTTTACAACCTTTTCCAACCTATTTTGGGACCAGTATACTGTAAACAAACTGTGGTTTCCACCCAGTGACGCCCCTAGTGTTTACTGACATTGCTAAGTTATTATAACAAGTTTGTATAATCTATTGTAATCGAAAACTTAAACGTCAAATCACTTAAAAAGAGAGCATAAATTTTACTATCATTCATACTATTCGGTGAACAAATAATGTTTATACGAAGTTTATTTAACGCGCTTCCGGAATTTATAGCTTAATGTATTACTGTTATTTTGTAGCTGAGTACAACCACATTGGACGAGAAAAAGAGCTATTCCTTTGATGTCGCAGAATACACACTCACTAGATGTAGCTTGTGTCTTCTTTCGTACCTGCGGCACTGACTCTTTAAGGCTTCGCTGTTGAATACAATTTCTAGAATCGTAGTTAAATCAATATTAACACGTTTTTTTTTTTGTAAATATATATATATATATTTTTTTTTTTTGGTATTTTACAGAGATGATGTAGAGATTTTCACCTTCACCCAGATAGTTGGCTCACTCAAAACAGATTAAAACTTTAAAATCATCAAATTGAAATCCGTTTACTGTCATAATATTTCTATGTAGTACGTTTACTTAAATTTGCATTGATTTGTTTGCACAGTGTTGGATTGATCAAATGAAGTTTTATTTTTTAAATTTGAACTTAATGAATTGTGAAACCTGCGGCGTTAGTTGACATTTTGTTAGTACAATAAAGTAATTTTTATTTTTGTTATTATTTTTATTTATTGAATCATTTTTTGTGAAAATGACGTATTTCGTTTACTGTGCTAAAAACTGATCCAGAAATTTTTAACTAATTGAAAAAATAAGAATCGTAGTATTTATTTTTTAATCTGACTTAATCTAAATGAATGACATAATTTTACACTGAATTGTCTTCTGGGATGTGAGATAACAATTCTACATCACCAATGAAAACAACAAAAAAATGAAAACAAAAAAAAACAGAAATTACAAACGATCTTCGAAACTAACAATCTATACTCTCAACTTACAATCTATTTTAATTTAGTTGTTTAGTTCTAGAATTGTTTGAACTATTATAGAACAGGTCAATCTGAACTTCAGCATATGTACAAATTGTGAAATCACGCACAGGTTATACAATAACCCTCAAAATACAATATGTAGATGTACCTGCTCATCAATTTCATATTTATGGAAAATATCAATAGGTTTTTGTAAACGATTTCCCCCGAGTGGAGCGCAGCGAAACAATGGTAAATGACACAGAAGTTCTTCAGACTTGAAGATGCCCCTGATTTTATTTTTGAATGAATTTAATTACCAGTGACATTCTTCCTATTACACAGTTTTGTGCACTTATTTCAAATAGTCGATTTTGATTGTTACCCGGTTTACCCGTGCGGAAACGGGACAATGCAGGGGTCTTCAACGTGATATATCACATTTGAAGCACCTATTTGATATATTTACGAAAGAATCATGTAATGACGGCGCAAACGACTAGGTTTAAGATTGTCTGTCGATTTATAAAATATACTCTCGAAAATGACCAGGTGTGGCCCGAATAAAAAAAAAGTGACAAAAGTTGTCAGCTGATTGTCAAAGTTCAACATATTATACAATTCAGTCATTTTATATATTTATATTTTTCGTCTCTCCAATTACCAGTATGTTTGAACTAATTACGACAGAGATCGTCGTACACATGATAAATGCCTTTAAAGTCACATCAAATTGATCTGTAGTTCTTCGCCGCTCAGATTTTTGGACAATGCAAGTTTTAATTTTATTTTTATTTTTATTGCCGCTTCATTTTGCAATAATGCAAAATTCGCTCCAAATTCTTCATTGTCAAGAAATTAAAAATATAAAAATTGTTCGCCCGCACATAAAATTTACTGAATTGAGATTATTTCCCGTTTTTTGCGATATTTTAGTTTTAAAAATGTGTGCCTAACGTAAAATTTATTTTTGCCCCAAAAAAATTATTCCTCAAGAAAAAAATTAATTAATTAAAATTTCGCTCAATCGCACCTATTTTTGCCATCCAACTAAATAAATAAATTTGGTGTGGACTTATTGGTCATGGGTGGATATGGAGATATCTAAAATGTTACGATGAACTCTCATCTTTTGCACATTTCTTGATTTGTAATTTTAAATCGAAAATCTGATTTCTAACATTTCATGTCTCCTCTCTGACTCCTCTTTTGCTATTCTTCAATTATTTTTCTATAGAAGGTAAAGTTGTACGAAGTTGTAACAGTGATACTGATTTAATGCGTTTACACTGTTTGTTATATTGATTTATTGACGCGTTTACACTGTTTGTTATATTGATTTATTGATGCGTTTACACTGTTTGTTATATTGATTTATTGATGCGTTTACACTGTTTGTTATATAGATTTATTGTTTAATGTTTTGTCTTGTTTGATAAATGTATATACATGTAGCCATTAGTCCTTAATTGGACACAACAGTTGCTTCACTTACTTTAAATTCGGAAATTATTGCGATGTTTTTATTATTGCGATAAATGCGACAGGGTTTTAATCGGAGTAATTTAAATTCGCAGTTTGGAATTTTTTTATATGAATGAAGCGTGATTTTCTTAATATCGCAAAAATTAAAATCGCATTTTGGCCTAAAATGACAAAATCGCAATAAAAAATGCACACAATAATTTATGAATTTACAGTAATAAATATTAATATTGTTAAAAACCTATAACAGCCCTCTCCATCTTACGAAGCACAAATTTTTCAATTTCAATATTGTTAATGTGTCTTCGGTTGTCTTCAGAGTCAATACTTCATGTATTGAGTATTCCCAGTTGAAGGTTATGCTCAGATTGGACGTCAGAGGACAATATCTGAATGAAAATACATGAAATTCCGAAATATCATGCAAGATAAAATAAATACATGGGTTCCAAATATATCTGAGGAATAAATCCGAAAAACACTCGTTGTTTTATCCACTTTTTCATGTTACTGTTTTCGTAAGGGTTGTTTGATTATCACAAAATGACTCCGACAAGGAAACTCGGGATTCATTTTTCAAAAATTGTAATAAAATCGACCATGCTGAGATACGTTCTCTATACAGGAAAGAACTCATTTAAAATAATAAAATCTATGACGCATCTCAGCGCGCGAAAATGGGTCATTCTTATGCTACATTTTGTAATTGAACCCGTAACCTGTATGAATATATCTGATAGTTATCGCAGTTTTTTTACATATATATATATATTTCATTTGCGCTATGAATTACCACATAGATAGTTTACAATAATATAAACAATTTGTCCAATCAAAACTGTGAAAACAAAGTCTGTCGGAGAAGTATCGAAACTCAACGCCAAAAAAGTAAAACCGGATAATACAAACATAAAAATCATTATACGATAAAATTGTGAGTATTCTTTGTCCTGCACGACAGAACATGTCGTTGATTTCTGTGCCGTCAGAGGGCGCTTGACAGAGGATGATACTCCCGACATCAAAGGTCTCTTTTGGGATGATGATATGCTACCAGACTTACTGAAACTTGAGGTTTCGGTTTTAAATTTTTTATCGATGTTCCTGTCCGTTTCAATGTATTGTTTATCGGCCTTCTTGTTGATATTGACCTTCTCGCAGACACCATTTTCTGTGCCTTTACATTCCTTCATTTGTCCTTCACGGTGTTCTGATTTTAACCTTGAAAATGTCTTACAGTTTTTGACGTTATTATTGATGCAGTCCTTTACGTTGTGTTTTAAAGCTTTATCTTGAGAACACTGGAAATTAATACGATGGTTAGCATTTTCGTCTTTTGCTAAAAGATCACTAAAATTAGCAGATTTATTCGAATTTATGTCTTTATTTCCGCAAGACAGATTCTTATTCTCAAATACCAGATACGGAATAGCAGCGGCGTTTTCCATGTCATTTTCATAGCAATTATCTGAATCTCGTTCTGAACGATAATTGGTTTCGCTATCTGATATTTCTCGATATTCTGGTAAAAACACATCTTCATCACCAATATCATCCATGTTTTCATTTATTCCATCGAAATCTGAAAGTATACATGAGAAAAATAACTTACTGCAAGGGAAAGGGACATAACTCGGGAATGACATTTATTTATAATGATTATATATATATAAAAATAATCTGATACTAGAAATTTGACAAAAAAGGTTAAAAAACTTAAAAATATAGAAGAGATGACTAAATTGTATAGTTAATATTCACGTAAAAAAACTGTAAAAATGATCGATTTATAAAGATTTTCTTATGAATATATTAGCTTGAACTTGAATGTAGGAAATATCCAAAATTATTTTTTAAATTAAAACTGATCAAACTTTAAAGAAATTTGACCATTTCAATTATTTGTGCAACTGCCAAGCTTCTGAATAACATGCACAAAAAAAAGCTGTAAACAATGAACATATTTTGAGAACATTTTGTGGATTACCTCTCTTTATCAAGTTTCCATATATAGAAAGAAGGGAGATCATATGTGTTTTGCACAGGACACATTCAGAAAATATAGAAGTATCTGCCATTTAGCCATAGATGGTAACGTATGGGGGCATTCTTATGTGAAATGTGGGTCCGACACAGATCAACAGGGAAGATAAGGACCAAAGGAGATGATTTTAACAATCATGCAACCTTTCGCCACAATCAGCAGAATTAATTTCAGTAATCTGTGGGCTGTAAAGAAATGAAAACATTTAAAAGTAGAAATTTCTCCGGCGGAATTAAAATATAGTGTTGCAATCGTGAAACTGTTTAAATTTTAAAATTGACCACAGTGATGAGAAAAATAAACTTGCATACAGTAATGATAAATGATAGAAATACATTTTAAGTAAAAACTTAGTATAGGTATATAAAACAAATTATATAATTCCAATATACAGCGTGTATTTTTTATTTTGATTAGTCGACAGCGTATGAATATGTGAGCCAGTAAAAGAATGCCATTTTAAAACGCTCATTTATTTTTTATTTTGCCGACAAGTGTAGTTATTATGGAATAATAAGTAATAAGAATTGTTTTTCAGCAATTTATCGGTGTATAAACTCGACCAGGTCACTCATAAACTTAAAATAAAGTCCTTCGGACATTATTCAGTTTGTGAGTGAACTGGTCTCCTTTATACACCAATAAATTGTTTCAAAACAACTCTTATTACTATAATAAAGATATACATAATTTATTAATAAAAACAAGTTGAGTTTAAAAGACAACAAAAAAGCATGGCACTAACCATTCACAAAACAAAATCTTAATGATTTTTATTAAATCGTATGAGCATACAAAGATCGGAATTGTTTTGTATTTGCCATCATACAAAATTTTGAAAAAAAAACCATCTTCACAATACTTGCTTCAAGTTGCTACCAGCTAGTCTCAATATGAAGAATTGGAATAAAACCTTTGAGGGCAAGGTAACATATTCCATTGCCTTCACATTTTCTAAAATGATCAAAATACCTCAGTGCATGGCTACCAAGTTATTTGTTTATTCCAGAAACGATAATTTCTCAGTGTAAAGATGGGTTGGTCAGATCAGGGCTGAGCGGGACATGGCTGGATCTTTGCTATCTTGTCATCCGGAAAGCCGGTTCATAGGGAATATAACTCAAGATAAAGATAGACTAAAAAACAGCTGCGCCACGAGCGCATGATACGCCCGTCGTCTTGTGAAAAAACATAATAAATGTTTTTGGAATAACACGGGGGTTGTACAGGAAGTCATGCTAAGTATATCCTGACTCATTCCTTATTCCTGCTCAATAGGAAAAAAAAATTAGGTTTTAGTTACAAAGTCCCGTAACTCAAAAAGTTTTAATCTTATTTTCAACAAAAAGTATACAGATCGTTTGACCATCATAAGAATCAATTATGTTTCATGAAATTTGGATAAGTTGTTCTCAAGTTACGGTGCGACATGTTTAACACGGACAGACGGACGCCGGACATTTGTATACCATAATACCTCCCGTCAAAATTTTGACGGGCGTATAAAAACGAATCATCATTTATGATATTGGTTTCGGTTCGACTTTTTGGTTGGCTTAGCTCAAGCTAGGGACCAAGAACGATACATGGAGGCAGTAGTTCATTAGGTGAACTACAAAACTGTTTCACACCATAAAGTGGAATTGTACGATTTTATGTATAACAATGTTAAATGAGATGATAAAACACTTTTTTCAGCACCATGAAAAAATAATAAACCTCATTTTAAGCACCAAACCAAGCAGCCATAAAAACGAATGCAAAAACATGAAACCCTGACCTTAGGTAATGTATGTTGTATATTATCTTGTATATAATGGTCGTTTAATTCTTCACTGAAAATGGTTTATTCTCTAAAATAGGAAGAAAATTTCTGTCTAATATACTACTAAGGACCAAGAAGGATCCGTACTTGTTCATGTTTATTTAAAGTAGTATAGAGTGTTTGCTTAATCGAACTTTTAATTCCAATTTGTGGCGTTTTGAATCCTGCTTTAGACGACTTGTCTTCGACTCAATCTTAACTGACACGTCTGCCAGATTTCCTACCGTTGGTTCTATCCGGATACTTCGGCTTCCTCCACCAATAAAAACTGGCGGCCACTATATGGCGTAAAAAAGATAATTAAACCAATTTCTGGCTGCGAGTACAACTAATCGGAACATCAAATTGAAAATATATTATAAAAATAGAACTATATTATTATTATTATCATAAAACAAAATCTGCTGTGACCGACACTTTTTCTTTGAACACTTGTTATCTAATGAACTGCATCAAAAATTCTGCCTTTTACATTGTAGCAATGTCAGTAAACGCCAGGTGGACCTGTTTTGGGTGAAGTTATTTAAAAACTGGATTCCGCTTCTTTACAGCCTTTTCCAGCCTGCTTTGGGACCAGTATACTGTAAACAAACTCTTGATTCCGCTCAGTGGCGTCCCTAGTGTTTACTGACATTGCTATACATTGTGTGTGTGTATTTATTGTGTGAATGTATCTACACAACAGAAATGGAATGATAAATATTTATTTTTTTAATAATCTCTTTTGTATCTTATTCTTGTACAAGTACATAATTTGGCGGGTGGAGATAGAAAGTTGATATGAACTGGGCCAAATAGATGCCTGTATATGAAATTCCAAAACGAGGTTGGCAGTATTTATTTGGCGAGACCCATTGTCATTTTTATTGTTTAATTCCAAATTAAAGACATACTAGTAAAAATAAAATGTAAACCCTTTCTGAAATATTCTATATTCAATATCACATATCTTTAATTTTTCAATTTTCTAAACCAACGACCTACCTGTTGTTAAAAACGCCCAGCTTCCAAGGAATTCTGGCCAAGGTTTTTCCTTTATTGTAATACTATCATACAGATATGCCAATGGAGATATTGGCTGTCTCATAAACTCCTCAGCCTCTCTCTCTTCCTCATCGATTCTCTCTGTTATAGTCGTGAAATGAGAAGTAAAAGTTATGACCCGCTGTTGTGACCTTTTAGGAGATTTTGGTTTCGCTGAAAAATAAATAGTAATAATGAAAAGCAACGTCACAAAAAAGAAAGAACATTGAAAACAATTGCATTTACACAAGAAGTGCAACCTCTATATTTTATTAATTAAAAAAGACATTATGATGCATCGTATTCCATGCAACCACAAATATTCCATTTGTAAATTAGTGCATTGCATATGCATATTTTTTGTGTATTTGGTTTTCTTTCACTCTTCTCAAAATGGAATACTAAGGGAAAACACAAATCTGAATGTTACATCATGGTTTTTTTTAAGTGCTTCTGTTAACATGATTGTAGATACTTTTCTTGAAATTTTAAGTAGAAACATTTTATGTTTGGTTGTTTTCCTTACAATGTTTTTTTGTGTGTGTTAGCTTTTTGTCTTTTTAAAGGTCGGTCTCGGTGGCCGAGTGGTCTAGGTAGTTCGTCATGACTACTAATGATCACTAGCTGTCAACACTGGGGTTGTGAGTTCGAACCTCACCCGTGGCGTAGTGTGTTTGACTCCGTTCTAAATTGACAAGGATTGCCAATTTCCCTACCGAAAGTCGGTGGTTCTCTCCGGGTACTCCGGCTTCCTCTACCAATAAAAGCAGACCGCCGCGAAATAGCCAAATGTACTGAAAACGGCGTAAAACCCCAACTAAACAAACAACCCCCCCCCCCCCTTTTTGTCTAAACATTAAATGGTTGCGTCCTTTTAAATAAATTCGACTTCGATATTAAGATCAATAATACATTGTTCATTTGCAAAGCACATGTGCATAGAAAAAGCAGTTTTAAGAAACTTTGGCTACATGCAAAAAAAATCTTTCTATGTGTTATTATTATGATAAAAATAAATACATCAGTAATTGTAAGTATATATTTTGCAATAACGTGTGACAAATACCAGCATATATTTCAATACAACAATCTGTATCAGATTTTCTATATTATGCATATTTATACATTACAGCTGCTGGTGAATGGACTTCATGTAACGAGAGGCAAATATAATATACTCAATCCGTAGCATATATATTCATGATATTCTGCTATGTTTTACCAATTTTGAGGGAGCTATCCACAAAAAAAGTAGGGCAATATTTAGTTTTTCTGGTTTTGTTGCATGAAATGCTTTTTGATGATATGTGTTCCTGAGAAAATTTTGCCAAGTTTGAGCCAAAATTAATTTTGTATCTTTTGGTATCTTATTTCGTGTCGTATATTAGATCTTTAACATATTAATGTTAATATTTCAACAGCGAAACATTATTTAAAGTGCTATAGTATTTTGCAAAGCTTCGGAATCGTAGTTCTTTAAGAGTACCATTTCTTCTTTTATTGTAAATAAAATAACAAAATAGAGAAGAATTTATAAAAATAACCAAGGTGGATTACCCCCAATTGGAGTATATGTCACAAAAAGAAAAGTAATTAGCCCACAGGCACATATTTCTAAAATATTTCGACGGCAGTATGCACCTTTATATAAGATTCTTTAGGCCATACCAAATTGATCTTTAGTTCTTTGAATTTCGCCGCTCCGATTTTTGGACCATGTAAATTTTAAGAAAAAAAATGTTTGCCCCTTCATTTTGCAAAAATGCTAAAAATTCGCCCCAATTTTTTCATTTTTCAATAAATTAAAAATAACAATTGTTCGCAAGCTCCTAAAATTTTGTAAAAATTGGGATTTTCCAATTTTTTTGCAATAATTTATTTTAAAAAATGTATGCCGGACGTAAATTTGATCTGCGCTCGAAAAAAAAACAAGTCCTCAAGAAAAAAAAATATTAAAATTAAAATTTCGCGCGCACGGACCTATTTTTTGGCATCCAAAAATCCAAAGAACGAAAAATTAATTTGCTGTGGCCTTAGTATTGAGATGGGGTGAAGGTTTGTACATACATATGCATGTTGTGCCATTTTATTATTCCCATTCTTTACTATAGTATTAATAAATGGGTGTTTTCATAATGGCCCAGTTACATGTCCAAGGTCTGTAATAATGGCCTGAGGATTGCTGTAATGGCCCGAGGCAACGCCGAGGGCCATTACAGCATCCGAAGGCCATTGTTACAGACCGAGGACATATAACAGGGCCATTATGAAAACACCCATTTCTTAATATATACTTTTATTAACCAATTTGTATATAGCATTTGCATTAATGCGAATAGCACAAATATAATGGATAGTAAGCAAACTTGCGAGAACAGTTTTAAAGATTAATTTCGGACAGTTTTTTTCAAAAATATGTTTTAAAATGTTCTAGTTTGCTCTTTCTGAAATTTCCAAGTGGAGTATTGAAAAAAAGCAGCCATTTTGAAAAAGCCGTAATAACCGGTTATTATGAACAAAATTCTGTAATGGCCCGGTTACTATGAACAAAAGGCTGTAATGGCCCTGCTGTAATGCATTCATTTTGCTCATAAAGATAAGGCATTTTCAACGTATTTTACCCTACTGGTTAATAAATATTGATTATGTAATGTGTATTTGTTTTGCTCTGACCAATATTGGTGTAATTGCAAATTAAATTTCCATCAGTTTATTATTATTTATAGTCGTATGCTTTTTTTAAAGTGCTATTTCCATATTTTATACACAGTTAACGATATTTTGGTGATCATTATATTTTCATACAGATCTTATATTATTTTTCGCTTTTTGCGGTCCCACGGCAGGTTTTTCAATTTCCACCCGCCCATTCTCTTTTCAACTTCCGAATATCACATCTACACCCTCTGTATAATTCAATCATAATCACGGCAACGCGAATTGTTTTCCGATATCAAAATATTAATTCGAAAGAATCTGAAATAATTGAATATTGCAATAGGATGGTGCATAACTTCCGCTAAAATAATTTCATAACGCCAACGTATCGATATATCTGTATATTATATACCAAAATAACAATTATCAATTACACATACCACCATAACATTATTGTCGATCTTTTTCTCAGTAGGAATATAAAAACAGCAATTATTGTTACTTGCAACTTCGTTAGCTTTTCAAGACCTTAAGGGGTCAGAGTAAGGGGACATCCGGCGGAGGGAAGTGTCTCAGTGTTGCAGGGATATCTGGATAATTATAGGACAAGTCGTCTAAAGACAGTGAGATCACTGTATCGGTTATAACGATAGTGTACGTACACTGTTTGGATGTAGGTTATTCTTTGGGACAGTTCGGGCCAACCCATTCAGAAAGTGGGAATATGGTAGATGAAACTATTGTGAGTTATTGCCATTTTGAACGGGATATCTTATTGTGGGTAGAGCAGAGAGTTAAGAGGCGGGTTCTTCTTGTCCATTTTACGAATAAGAGGCGGTTTTGTTTGCCCAATTTTATGACAAGCCTAGAGATATTACGCAAATTTCCGAATATTTTCCGTAGCCATCACATGAAAATCGATAGAGTAAGCATCTCCTGCCATGCTAGCATTACAAGTCATGTGATTACCAACTAAAGATCTATCCATATAGTGTCCTATCAGGAGAAAAGTCGTTTAAATTATATCACACACAGATTAGCAAAGGGGAGACAACTAAAACAAAACGAGGAAGTCACGTGTAGGTTGAGACAACCAACTCGTGATGTCGTCCAAAGAACTTTCGAAAGTTCTTGGTTTTAGACGAGAAGATTTTGAATGAATTTTCCCATAGGGTCCTATGTTAAACAAAGTTCGGGCATCTTAAATGAAAGTCTCGGTCATCTTACACAATTCTGAAAGAGGACCATCTAAAGACAATTTCTGCCAAGTTTAGTTCTGATTGGCCAAGTGGTTTAGACAAGAAGATGTTTGAATGAATTTTCCCACAGGGCCGTATGTTAAACTTAGTTCCATTGTGGTGGCCATCTTGGATTTCGATCGGCACCAAAGTTATACCAAATGTTAAGGACTTTTATAGAAAAATGTTTTGTAAAGTTTGGGTTCAATCGGATTTATCGTTCTTGAGTAGAAGTTTTTCAAAGTTCATCCAATCAGAAATTAGAATAGGCTCTGGTGGCCATGCTTCTAGATCAATCCTCACCAAATTAAGAACACTTAGAAAGGACTTTATAAGTAACATCTCTGCTAAGTTTGGTCAAATGTTGTTAATTGGTTCTCAAGACGAAAATCAAATTGTCAACAGATAACGGACGACGGACGCCAAGTGATAGTAATAGCTCACATTGGCCTTTGGTCATGTGAGCTAAAAAGAAAAGATAGATCCATTGTTTTTCCTTCTCCCATAATTTGCCTCCTTGTGTCCAAGCATTTAAAGTTTAATAAGGTTACTCTTGTCCGGATGGTAGTTATTTATTATTTGTCTCAATAAACATGGAACATTATGAGGTACTTTTGAATCCTGTCTGTAAGTCTTTTTAAGTACCGAACTTGAATTCATTACTTGCTTGGACTAATTTTATTTAATTTGGAGGAATCAACTTTTGGATGGGCATTTTAGCTGGAAATTTAGTGGACATTTTAGCGGAAGAATAATTTGTTATAAAATTCAATTGACATTTTAGAGGAAAATGTTTACAGTCAGGTAACTTTTATTATTTTTTTTTCATACAATGTATAGTCAGCAAAAATATCTTCAACACAGTGAGAAGATTAATGACTAGTTTTCAAACTCTTATATAGGTATTTTGAATAATAAGGTAATAAAACTCACAAACACATATACAATTGTACAAATTCCTTTGTGATTACATCAAAATGATAAACATGACTGAACAAGCTTCGAGGCCAAAAACAAAACGGCAGAAAATGGATTTTGTTATGGACGCCTTCCAGAGGTATAGTAACAGTGACATTAGTAGAGACTATTATGTCTGTAGTCTTGCATTTAGATACCGTCCTGAGACAATGTTAATATGTAAATATTGTAAATATCTTGTGTTTTAGTGAAGACTTGGGATTTAGTACTGGCTTTTTAGATATTAACTGTATTAAAGTAAACTATATCCTGCTCAAAATCCTATTTCAACTTCCTGAACATGGGGCAACAGACAGTCTTGCTAACGGAAAAAGGTAGACGCTTAATGACTAAACTCTCCAGCTGAAATGTCTACATAATATTTTAAATTCTGCTAAATTTTCCGTCAAATCTTCCGCTATTTAAAACGTCCAAAATATTTCCGCTAAAACGTCAATTTTATTCCGCTTAATTGTCCTACAATCCGCTAAAATGTATTCATAAACCAGTTTAGCCCCGTAGCATTTAATCTAAAAAAAAATCGCCCACATGAAGTACTAGTATATTATATGTAAAAGGTAAAATGAAAGTAGTCCCCTCAAATGAAACTGAAGTTTGAAATCCACCCACTAACCAAAACTACAGTGTTTAAGAGATCTAATAAGAACTTAAACGGATTTGAAGAAGTCTAATCAAACATAAGTTAAAACCACGTTTTCTTTATGTCATGTAGAAGTTAGTGTCATTTTTTTAATGAGTTCCTGGAAAGAAATATATGTCATCAACGTAATAAAATACCAACAATGGCAATAATCAATCATCAAAATTAGTTAAATTTCCGCTTTAATCTTAATTGAAAATTACATCTTGTAGAGAACAGTGTTATTTTAGATAACAAGTTGCAGATGTGCCTGCACTTAATTTGGCATCTAATTAAGCTAAATTGAACAATATCCAAATTATACATGCGATGAAAATATATGGGTTCAAATAAAAACACGTTGTATAATACAGATGTTATGTATGATACACTTACTTGTCAAAATCCTGAACGAATACTAATGGATGGACAATTTAATATTCATGGAAGAGGAGCTATACTAAATATTGGGATGGGTCGTTAGTGAGATAGGTTCTCCTTAAAGTTTCCAAAACACGTTCCATAATAGGAACATATTAACCAAAGACTTTTTTTCCGAATATTAACATTTTCTTTCAATTACAGAACAGATGATTGACAACACCCACGCTGTTACCATTTATAGTCAAGAGTCTTTAAGGTGAAAGGGCAAAATTCCGAAAAATATTGGAATGGGAGATATATTTTTTTCGTCGGAGAAGAGTGGGGTGAAGAAATAAGCAACGTTGAGAGTTCAGATAAACCTACCAGTAACTACGAGATATTGGTAACAGATTAACAATGACAGCGAAGAAAAAATATTTTGCCTATGCGTTATACATGTAAGCTCGTGGCCACGATTTAATAACTCCCCATGCCTTATTGATTATCGAGTTAATAAATCGCGGCCACAGGTTAGTACGTCGTGGCCAAGAGGTAGGAAATCGTGGTCCTAGTTGGTAAATCGTGTGCACGAGTTTGTTGATAAAGCGTGGCCACGAGTTTATGTTATATGTTGTTTGCTTGACCTTATCGGTGTAATTTGCAAATAAAAGATCATTATATATTTTTTCAGCTTTAATTTTGACAAAAATAACCTTTCGTAAAAAAAGGAAGAAAACTAGATTCCAAACATTGAAACATTTGTAGATTCTATAATGAAGGTATTATATTGACAACTAAAGCTCTATTATAAATCAGATTAACAATGACAGCAATCTGTCTCTCATCATGATGAAGTAGTACTTATTTCTGCCGTTTCATCCGGGCGTTTCATACACTCATGATTCTATGAAAATAACTTTTGGAATGTCGTTTATATTTTATACAAGAATGGGTTGATCAAGATCAAATCGTCTCAAGAGCTTCAAGTGTGACACCTGCCCAACGCCAACGCCTAAAATCAACCAATAAGTTTTAGATCCACGCCTCCCTAAATTTAAAATCCTGGATCCACGCCTGCAAATTCTAATGACGCCGTCATGAATTAAACCCGATACATTGACTGAATTTTGATTACGACGCGAGCAACAATAAATTAGGTTGCTAAACAAAAACTACAGAGAATTGAATAAATCAGGTTTATTAACCAATCAATCAATTTATTCCTGTAAACACAGAAATGTTTGATTTCCGGGAAATGTCTAAACGCTTTTACTGTTTACATAATAACCAGCAAATGGATTCTAAGAAAAGAGATTTGAGTTATTTTCTATGATCTTGAATACATTTATGCAGCTTGTATTGAAATTTAACCATGCAAGTATAGGAAAGACCGACCAACGAATTGTTGTTGAATAAAAGGGTACAATCATTACATTTTTAATGGGGAGGCTGGGTAATAATTTGAAAAAGGTATGATAAAAAAAATGAGAGGAAAAAGGCAGGGTTTAATATCACAAATACTGTTGAACGATGGTACATTTGGGAAAAAAAAGTGGGCTCGCTTTTGCACCGAATTTAAATTTCAAAGATGGTGCGATAAAAAAAAATGTCCATACCCTCCCCCCCCCCCCCTACAAAGTACATCTACTTAAAGAGATGTATATTTGTCCTGTCTGAGTTGTTTAAAGAGATGTATATTTGTTTTGTCTGAGTTGTTTAAACTAATGTAAGGGATGATTGCTAATAAACCGGTGTAATCCCGTCACACTATACAAACATGACAAAGTCAGAACCATGTACGAGAGTCTGGATAGGCGGTCACAAATCCTGATTTCAGTTATTATTTTGCTATTTTCCGTATCAGTTTAAAAACTTATTGCGTTTTAACTATTTTATTGCAATTTTGTGTATATATAAATGAAATGGTAGATTTTTAGTTTAATTTTCTGAAGTCGGTACAGTTGCTATTTTTTGTAATCAGTATTTTATCCTCAAGTTCTACATCTATTATTATATTGTTATATTTCATCTACAAATAAAAATTTTGAACAATTAGCAGATGAGAATAAATTAATATGGTTGCTCAGCAATGAAGATATGGCAACACTAAATAAATTAAGTAACTATTTAATTTCATGCTTCAATTTACGAAAAAACCATAAATACCTTGACATTTAATGAATGCATAGGTTATAAGTCCTAGTGCAATTTTGTTTATTTATTCATTTATTTATTCATTTATTTATATATATATATATACTATTAAAAAAAAACCACAGCATGTATATGTATTCTTTATTGATATTGTTAGCTTGGTGTTGACTCTTCCCTTCTGCAGTATTGATTATTAAATTTAAATGTTTTGTATTGTTCACCAATTAACCAAATCAGGAAGAAAAGGGAATGAATGGTTATGAATGAGAGTGATGTACGAGAGTTTAAACAGTTATATTTTGTATACACTGTGTTGATTTATGTCCTCACGGGCTCATGATTGATTAATAAAATTTACTTTACTTTACTTTACTTTACTCTATTTTTAATTTATTAGTTATATACAGCATGATTATTCTCTATTCTTAATGCCAGGCACCTGTGACGGATCACAAGACCTCAACCTATAGAGCTGCCCAGCGTGTCCCCGGGTGAGAATAGGGGAGACCCTCTCGTTTTGGGTCAGTTGTCAGGTCATAATACGGAAAGCCTGGCCGCGGTCCATAGTGGGTAACGTGTTTGGAGAATGCTACACTCCCTCCAAGCTGAAGCCCCCTTTCTGTAAATTTCGAAAATGGTAGGCTGAAAGCTAAATTATCCTACCCCACCCAGCCATCCTCCTTTTACAGTTGCATTCAAAATTGGTTTCCCTTTGTGTCCCATCAATACCCCTATTTCAATTGTTTGATAAATTGAACTGGTTCTCGCCTGAAAAAGCATGAAATATTTGCCACTTGACGCTATGCAACAAACAATCAATCAATAAATCTATTCTTTATGCTTTAGGCCAATCAAGAAACACCATCCACACCCTCGAGAACACGATGAATATCATGTCTATTATTGTTAAGGGTTCCATTAAATAGAGGCATATGTATCGCATTTAATACGGAAGTTATTTTATTTTTTTTTTGACAGTGCTTTTTACTGCTGTCATTTAAAATGCTAACAATAAAAAAGTGAACATCTCGTCTTAAAAGAATATTCGTAATAGGAAAATATATCCTGTATAATTTCCCGGAGTCGACAAACAGGAAATTACTGTCCATGAATTTCAGATATATAACCGGATATTATTGCAGCAAATTTACACTTTAGTAAACTAATATTTCTTTTGTATAATCCCATATTGATCCTAAATATAGATACAAAGAATAAATACGTTTCTTCCCACTGTAATATCCTACACAAAAAAAATGTTTTCCATAGAATAATTTAAAGGCTAAATTCATTCATCTGTTGGGACGTTCTCATGACCCTTTTCCATTCAATAGTATAGTGTTATTAACTGGCTGTTTCTGTATTGGCACTGGTATAGATTCAAGGTTTGCTGTATTGGCCTCGAGACCCGTAGGTCGAGGGCCAATACAGCTGACCGAGAATCTATGCCAGTGCCAATACAGAAACAGCCAGTTCATAACACTTTTATTAAATAATCCAACTTTTTCAATACAGACTTGTTCTGAATGCTGTATTACATACATCAAATGTGAATATAGGGCCAATATTTCCAATACGGACTGGCAATGATGTGAATATAGGGCCAATATTTCCAATACGGACTGGCAATGAATCCTGAATTACATGCACAATATATGTTTACAGGGCCAATGATTTTAATACTGACTTGCTTTTTCAGTATTGGACCGGCCCGAAAAGCAATATAGATCACGTGATTTATATGACCAGGACGACGTCACCAGTATGACATATGCCGTTTTGGTAGTATTAGGGCTGTTTTAATCGTATTATATAATAATATGGGATATGTTGGATTATTACCCTGAATCAAATCCCTACATGAAAAAGTTCATTGCTATTTATCATCTTAATATCACAGCGTGACATGTGACACCTTCAAGACGGAGAAAATCTCAAAACTAACTACTAGTCAACAGACAGTTTTACATTTTCAGAAATCGTTTTTGACGTGCTATTTTTGTTTATATCGTCGCTTCAAAGCATAACAAAACAAGGGTTAATTTTGCATCACTAATATTTGAACAAAGCCGTTAGGGATTAGATCGCAAAGAAAAAGTATGAAAAAATCAAACGAAGCAAAAGAATGAAAATAAAATTAAAAAGAAAAACACCTTTACAACACTTCTACAAAAGGGATACCTTTAACTGAGATATATACAGATGACGAGGATGAACCTTCGGCATTTTCCGCCTTGCATCGGTAGCTACCTTCGTCCGATTTTTTAATTTTCTGTATTTCTATGGACGCCTCACCTAATTCTCCAAATTGGAATGTGAATCGTGGATTGTCTGGTAACATTTCTAAATCTTTTGTCCATTTTAAGCTTGGTTTTGGGAAACCTACGGCTTTGCATTCAAATTTGACTGTTGAGCCTTCCTCGATTGTTTCCTCTTTTGGAAGTTTCTTCACGAATTCTGGTGCTGAAGAAGAAGAAAAAGTCATCTAACATTCAAAAACACAATATGTGGATAAAAATTTACGAGAAACTTATTACAATTTGTGTCACCAAGTTTTTTTTTGTTTTTTTTTTTTTTTTTTTTGGCATTGTATGATTACCCTTTCGAAGCGCGAAATATTAAGTATAACAGAGCAAAGACTTTGAATATATGAATCTTTTTTTTAAAATCCATCTGAAATAAAATTTTTCTTCATACATCAGTTAAGGATGCTCGCTGGTCATGATTTGGCCTTTTTGTCAGATTTTCGGAATCCTCGGGTTTTATCCATTTCTTAAACATGAATTTTTTGGCCCATGAACCCCCACTTTTTCTTTTATAATTCAATCATATATACCTTAAAATGGTATGAAATCCTGTTTATTTTTTTCATACATCTTTGCGAGATAGAGTTGCCAATGCAAAGACAATGAAAAATCCAGAGAAAACCCATTTCCTGCAAATTTTCAAGGTCTTATAGCTCTAAAATGAGCACATGAACCTATATTTTTTTCTTGCTTATTTGTTTACTATTCATATGACCTCTCAAACTAAAACACGTATTTCAAATCCTATTTATTTCCTAGTAGACCTGTGATCATCCTATCATTTCTTGAGTAAATATCACAAATTCCTCATTGTAAGTCACATTATACAAAGTATGAAATCCTTTTTTTTTATTGATACTTGTTATTCCGCTCCATATTCTTCATTTGTTTCTTGTTCTCAGTTTTGGTATGTCTCTGGTTTACAGATCCTTAACTTGTTTGCTTAAAATATTTTTATATTATTTTTTTTTAAATCTGTTTTCTCTTACAGATGGCAACAATTTTTCATAGAAAACAACAATACATAAAATTATCCTATTAAAATTTTAATTCTAATAGCATAAAAAAAAATGTCTAGTCCTACCAATCAGTGTTTTATTTCTGTCATGTTGTTTTTTAAATTTTCTTCTTGATTATTTTCTTATGACATGTTTGAGTGTTATTGTGCTTGTATATATGTTATTTGTATATCTTGTCTCCTCCATCTTGTATTTGGAGAGGATAAACATAGGCCTAGCCTGTTATCCAATCCTATTGGTTTGAATATCAATAAAATGTTGGAAATTAAAAACTATCATTTCATTATAATTTGCTTTTTACCACGTAGTTTCATTTATTGATTTATTAGAAGATTTCTTCAAAGTTTTGGTCCAGAAAGAAGAAAGAAATTGTTGACGTCAATGATGAAAATCCATCTCACCCTTTCGAAGCTAGGTGATTTAAAAATGTAACCAGGATTTCAATAAACATGTATATATATGTATACTGGACGAACGGGCACATAAAACGTCAACTTCATTTTTAATAAAGACTGAGTGGATATTTTTAATGTGTACCTTACAATGCAAGTAACCCATTCGGATATTAGAAAATACACAAGAGGTAAAACAGAATTCTTTTAGGCTTTTTAGCTTTTTATAACTCCTTGTAACTCCTTGTCCTAAGTCTCTATATTCGACAAATTGACGTGAGTTTACGGGGTGAGAAAGTTGTGCGTCGTTGCCGTTTCGTCACATTAAAACAAAGGCAAGTTTGACGACTCACTTCCTAATATATTATTTTTATCAGACTTTGTAACTGTGACAACCCCTTTGGAGGCCTCTCTTCCCCTCCCGGTTATTTACAACACCGTATCATCATTAGGTGATCTTAAATAATAGATTTCATGATCAAAACACAGATTGGCAATGTAATAAGAATACCATTATCAAAGTGAAGGCCAACAACAACTTGTGTCTAAAGTTACATTTAGTTTCAAAAGTTGCGAGACCATTAGGTCAAATTTTTCAAAAATCTATTATGAAGACAATAAAACTAAGGTTTATCTTTAATATTGTATTTAATTGGTTATATTCTGGACGGTCAGTTTTAATTGTTGAAGGAAGCCGGAGTTTAAGAAAGCGTCAAAGCTGTCTGTCATTGTAAATTAAGATAGGAGTTGAGTACAACTCCTGTGCTAACATATCTCGCCACTAGTACAACTCCTGCACTAACATATCTCGCCACGAGTACAACTCCTGTGCTAACATATCTCGCCACGCGTACAACTCGTGAGCTAACATATCTCGCCACGATTACAACTCCTGTGCTAACATATCTAGCCATGAGTACAACTCCCGCGCTAACATATCTCGCCAGGTGTACAACTCCTGTGATAATAGTTCTCACCACAAGTACACCTCGTGCTAAAATAAGATCATTCGGCTGCGAGGCCTCTGAAAAATTAAAAAGAGAATTTAACAGTAGATGTCTAAAAAAAATGCTTATAAACGAGTCAGCGTTGGAAAACAAATGCAAAGAAAAATATAAACATATTAATATTTTCCCTGGCCTTTAATGAGAGCTCTAGAAATTATATGTTAAAATACTTATAACGACCGGGAGGTTACATCTTGTTTATTTTCCAGACAAACACTTTCTCAAGGGTATTGACGTTTTGGCAAACATGTAAGAAAAACACTGTTTACATCTGTAATTTAGCAATTAGCGCCAAATTGTTTTATAAAACAGCAGTTGCTATGACGACGAAGAAATACTGCAATCTGCCAGAAAAAATAAAATAACAGGTTGTCTATGTTTGATTTAGCTCGTTATTTTTTAATTAACTCTATGTAGAACTAATCTATAAAATTGATATTTATCTTATCGTTTGATATCATTTATAATAATAAAGACAAGATTTGAGGCCCTACCCCTCCCCCTCCCGAATAACATGTAAGTATGTTATATAAATTCCAACTTTCATCTTTTATTTTTAAAATAGAAGGGTCTTGGGGAGTTAGAATGGAGGGAAAGTGGAGTTATGGAATCGAGTGTTTTTTAAGTTTTTTTTAGTAAATACCATAGTCTTCTAACATAGGATTTGTGAAATCGGATACTCTTTCTTATTGAGAGTTATGTGAGACGCTTTCTTCATTGACAAGGATATTCTATCGAAGCCAATATAAAAAAAATGAAAATATTAAAATTTTCATTTTATACAAATGGGTCATGCTATCATCGCTATGCTGCCTCTTGTCTACATATTGTATGGAATACAGTTTTTATTTGGATTTCTGGTTACTTCTGTTGAGTTTTATGACACCAGTGTTACGGGGCATTGTCTTGTCAGGGACGCTGTTGCTCCTTATCCAAGGCCATGTGGGATAACATGCAAAGATGAGCCAGGCCTTTATTACCAATATCGACCCCAGAGATTACCCATACAGCTGTCCGAGACTTTTAGTAATTCAGAACAGTCCCAGTAAAAAAAAACAAGGAAACTTAGTCCCAGACTCCTCTCTTTGTGCATGTCGTTAGATAATTTATTTTTCATTTTAAGTTAATTTGATAGACCAGGTACCTGCACATGCTGGCCAAATTCATATTATTGTTATTCTGTGACTAGGAATGGGGAGGTCGTTCTCCGATTGTCTCGTTATACATTTTTATACTTACTAGTACATACAAATGTACTTTAGCATTGCATGCTACTGTCTTGATGATTTTGTTAAATGGAGCCTTTCATTAAATAGTACATTTTGTTCATGCAATTCTGAAGACAACTTAATTTATCACCGACGTCACAACTAATAAAAATATTGTACAAAACGAAATAATTTTTCCTCTAAGGAATACTTGTAGTGTATTGGTTTGACATTCTTATTAAACCTATAATTACCGTTTGGAGGAAAGAATTGCATGGATCCTGACCAATGTTGATTGCGTTTTACTTAAATATCTTAATCAAGGAAATAAAACTCAGCATTATCCGTTACAAAAAAAAGAAGCGAATCTTATCCCTTAAAATAAGCATTTCCTGCTTCTTTGGAACCGTTCTGAATGGAGACTTAAAATATGGCTGTTATAATTGAAAAAAACTACGAAACAACAAACTCTGAAATACGACAGAAGGAAAATTTAATCATATCTGGGTAAAAAGTTAACATGAATGATGTACCCGAAGTTAATGATATTATGGCGATTACCATAAAAGCTTCTTTTAACAAGTTCTTATTACTATTCGCGCTGTAATTATTAAAAACTGACGTATTGTACTAAGAGAAGGCATAACCTTGCACAGAAAGTAAAAAAATGTGATAATACAAACTTTTTTGTATTATATATATAGATTATTAAAGATATTTGGTAAAGTTTGGGGAATTTGGGGGAAAGGGGGGAGGGCTGGGTCATCCAGTTTTGTGTTCTGAACTTTGTTTAACCCTTTACGTACAACATCCATTCTCACTTTCAAACAAAATTTTGATTCCACCCATAATAACTTTAAAGTGTGCAATATCAGATGAATGTGTAAAAATAAAACAGTCATGACAGTATATGATTTCCTTGTGTGTTCTTTCTATTTTCTTCATATCAATCTCAATCTTACAGGCTATAACGAAAACACTTCAGAACATCTCTCAATCAATTATCTATTGGCGTTTTATCATTTAATCAGGAAAAATTGAGAGGCTTAACAATGTACCAGGTGTTCTTGTATATTATAATTGATAAAAACAATTTTTATTTACAATTTTTATGGAATTGCTTTCGAAAATTTGTAATCAAAAATTTGTTTCTCAATAAAGTTTATAACACACTGAACTATAATCTTTTTAAAAAAATGATATATTCGAGATCCTAGTAAGTAATCAAAAGTATTGTTTTTTTTATATCTATATAAAACATACATAGTATATAATGTCGGTGTTATCCTATTTTTACATGTAAAGTATACATATATCGATGAAGTTACTTGTTCAAGTAATTTTCATTATGAATATTCATATTCTATTTAATCTATTTACGATTTCATAGAGGATTTTGCAGCAGTAAAAAAAGTCTGTGTGTATAGTGGGGGGAGGGTCTATTTTCTCCCCCTGGTATTTTATTCACTTTTTTTCATCTAAGTGGAACATCTCGTCTGTGCTGTGTCTGGGACCGATGATACTCGTTTCTTTTTATACAAATATTTGAATATTGACATTTGTACAAGCTACTTTGTCTATATATATATTGTAACATGCTCCTTGTGGGCTCATTCTTACAGAAATAAAGTATTCTGTTCTGTTCTATTCCGTACAAAAACATAAGCCAATATCAAAGTAAAGATACTCGAATCTGCCAAAAAAAAACTGCAAGCCGAAAAGTAAGAACGATCTCATTCCTGTTGTCATGGTGTGGACCATTCAAGAAAAAATGATACACAGAGGAATGTGACGTTCATATATCTGCTTATTCTCGTCTGATTATGATTTGGCTGGATATCAAACATTGTTGAAGAAACAATGAGGATAAACTGTTATCACCACTGAATATTTTTCCTATTGTACAATAACTTTCGCTGTAAATATAATAATTAGTAGATACTGAGAAAAGAATTTGCTACTAGTCCGATTTAAAACTGGAAGGACTATTTTCTCTGGGTTTTTTTTTTCAAAATGGCGTGTTTGCCTTTCAAAATTTAATATCAAAATCTTTCAGACATACATGGTAAGTGTCCTTTTAAAATGTTCTAATAATAACGACGAAATAAGTTAACGAAATACATGTACTTACGAAATATCTGAATATCGTTTTCAGGGAATTTAATACATTTGTTCAAAATACACTCGGAAGCGAAAACAATTTTTTTTTGTGTGAGTGCATGTGACACTAATTTTTGATTTTGTCATCTTCTGGTGAAGAGGAACCCACGGGATCCTGTACTGGAAATCAACTCTAAGTAACTCTAAGTTTAAATGCTTGATATTGACCAACTTTAAGGGTAAAAAACTTTAACCTTGAATTTATGTTTGATGACGCTGATTCGAACGCATTAGATCGATTGTAATTGTTAAATATTTAAACTATTTAAACTATTTTGAATAAAAGTACACGAGTTGAATAAATGCAGAGGAAGTGACCACTCCTTTTAAGATTAACCCCATAATTACAGAAAACCGTACATAAAGATTCATACAAAACCTATCTTATGTGACCTAACCAAGGGAACAAAGATATAGGGTATAAACACAATAAAAGCATCCCCTTGCACAAAAACTTAAATATGTAAAAAAAAAATAGATTTATAGTATATGTATATACCGGTCTTACCTCTATAAAGACAGCGTTTCCTGGTGAAGGTCAGGGGGCCTCTCCTTTCAACTCTAGCTAAAATACTATCAAGATCAACATCATCAAAACGATTATCTTGTGGTTCTTCAATATCCGCCATTTTTATAAATAAAAACAGAACCAATAATAAACTTCTATCTACAAATCATAATTCCATCAATTCTAACGGAAATCCAATAAAGCTCACAGAGGAATTTATTCAACAACAGCGGGTCATACACTACTTCACACTCGAAATGTTCTCGAAAAAAATAACTTGACCTCTATTAATGACCAATAATTATCCACTGAAATCACCAGAATCTTGAAATAATTAACAGAAATTAATCCAAGATGCATGAACAGGTACGTGTGCCTCTATCTAACCTTTACCGCTGTGTAATTACTTCTTCAGTACAGCGGAGCTATCGTGTTACGTTACGTATGAAGTTAATCTGCAGAGATGCAGAAGAAACATATTGATGATCGTAGAGATTTTATCAGCCGATATTTTATAGTTTTGTTTACACACACATCTATATTGATAAGATACATGTAACAGATGTGTTTTTCTCTTCCAATCAAGACTTTATAAATTTTATAAGGTATTCCTCTGAACACATCACCAGCACTGAAGACTAGAGCGCTGACACGAATGTTATTCGTAATCCGTGGGACGCCAGACCCCGCACCCTTTCCCCTATTTTTATTTAAATGTGAAATTGATAATTCGATACTTGATTTTAAAATAATGTCCCAAATTATAAAGTTGTTAATTAATTTACAGCTGCTTTGGTACATAGAACTTTTTGTGTTTATTTGTTCCGTCTTATTGTTAGACAAAGAAATCGACAATATAAAGTTTTCAAATCAAATCAAATATTTTATTGGAAAGAGCACATAAGAGGCGTGATCAAAACACAATACATAAACATTACGTGTATAAAGATTTAACATATAAGTAATCTCAATGTATATAATAGTATATCAAACAATGAGTAGCCATAGTCACATATATTTCAACAATGAATATTGACTAGACAGTTGGATGGTCCCTGTTTTCAAATGCTTCCTTTATGAATAAACATAGGATTCGTAAGTTTTTTAAAGAATTTTGATTCAAGAATTCTGATAATGATTCATCTGTAATATTATCGGGGATTTCGTATTTAATTCGTAGAGAATAATAATGAGGACAATTAAACAAGAAATGTAATTCATCCTCCACTCGATCAACGCAGAATTTACAAAACAAAGTTTAGTTTTAGAACAAAACATGTGTAGATAATTATTAATTAATGGACATAAAAGCAAAATATAAATGTTTTTTTTTCAGCGGAAATTTTATTTAAATTTCGAAAAATATTCACAATTGTCTGTCGACAAATTTTACAGTTTTATTATGGAGTGTGTCGTATTATCCCAAAGCCTAAGGCAAAATACAATTGTTCCGAGTCATATCCGCCACAGAGTATAAATCTTCAATTTGTCTTTCGCCCGTCAAGCTTCAAATTGGTCATTAAACTAAAAACCGTTACTATGAAGAGGATGCGGCGATACTTCTCCAAGCTATTACTTCGTAATTCCATAAATTATATAAAAAACTTTATATGAACCATAATTTCAACACTAAACGGGATGTATTGTGCCTAACAAACGCAGAAGTGATGTTTACTAATGAAAGACTTTTTTTCATGATTCGAAACAATCGTATACGACCATCTCAAGCCGCCGCTTTATTTAATTTTAAAAATTGTCTGAATACGATACTGCTGCCAGGTGTGTTGATTATCTTTAATGTGTCCATTTTAACTACTCGACACGTCAGTATGACACTTGCGGAATTTATCAGTCATTGTCAGTGTGTGCATTCAATTTAATTTATTACCACCCTTTAATTTACACACAAAATTTTTAAAAATGGCATTTCAATTTCTGCGTACAATTTATTGATTTTTTCCAAAAATATCACATCATTGCATTGAACTCTCTGACAGAACATGCTCAAAAGTTGCTTAAGACAGATTGGACGTATCATATTGTATGATTCTTTTAAGAATGTATAACATTGTAGCAACGCTACTTATTCATCCTGATCATATTAAGCGCGCCCACTTAACTCTCTAGGAACGAGATCAAATGTTCAATGGAGGATAAAAAAAAACTTAATTCATTAGTTTTTTCACTGACTTGCACCGATTTTTACCCCCCCCCCCCCCCACCCCCTCCCCCTCCCACCCCAAACTATTTGAATTAAGTTTTTTATCCTACATTGAACTTTTGATCTCGTCCCTAATTCATAACATTTTATTATGGTTAAATTTGCTCTACGTACTGAGTAATGTCAAAAATTGGGCAATGTTATTCGATGAAATATATACTGAACCGCAAAAGAAACGTCGCTTTTTCAAAATGTTAGCAAAATTCAAAATAAATATTAATTAATGATTTTTATATATTCAGTATTACGATTACATCACCAGGTAAGATTAAATTACCTGTGAATTAAATTTTCGGTTGAATAATTTTCAGTTGATATCGTAGAGCGACCGTACCTAAAACCGCTCGTGGGACACACTTGGCGGTAATTTTTCTTAAATCTTAAATGTTCGTGAAATTCATGCTCCTTTATGGGTATAAAAGGCCGGAGAAAATTAAAGAGTGTTAGTATCAGTGTTGACACAGAAGCTATGCCACGTCTAACTCCACAACAGAGAGAACAGGCCATTGGTCGATTGGATGCTGGGCAATCTGCCAGAGTTATTGCCAACGACTTCAACTGTGCTGTTCGAACAATTGAACGTCTACGGACACGGTACAATGCAACAAACAGCACAAATGACCGTCCACGGAGTGGTAGACCCCAAGTCACTACCCCTAGACAGAATAGAGGCATTGTTCGTCACCATTTGATGAATCGGTTCACCCCAGCTGCCGAAACTGCCAGAAACACTGTTGGAACACATGGACGACCCATAAGTGATGATACGGTTCGTCGGCGATTAGCTGCTAGAAACATGAGATGTCGCCGTCCAGCAAGAGGACCTATTCTTACTCCTCGACACCGTCAAGCTCGTCTTCAGTGGGCCACTCAGCGACAGAATTGGCGAAATCGACAATGGCGTAACATCATCTTCTCTGACGAAAGCCGTTACTGCATTTCAACAGCCGATGGCAGAACCAGAGTGTGGAGAAGACGCGGGGAACGTTACGAAGACAGCTGCATTCTGGAAACAGACGCGTGGGGAGGACCTAGCATCATGGTATGGGGTGGAATCGGCCTTAACGTTAAACTTGGTCCAGTCATCTTTCAGAACCTTGGCCCAGGCAGAGGAAATGGCGTAACAGCTGCCTGTTACATCGACAAAGTCTTGACACCCCATGTTCAGCCCCATTTCGCACGTCATCAAAACAAGACTTTCTAACAGAACAATGCACGTGCGCATACCGCAAGAGCCACAAGAAACTTCCTACAGCAGAATAACATTAATGTTATGGATTGGCCGGCTTTGAGTCCAGATTTAAACCCTATTGAACATTTATGGGACGAAGCTCAAAGACGGTTGAATAATGAGCAGCCAAGTCCGACAACTGCAGCTGAACTTTCACAAGCGTTTCAGAGAGTATGGGCACGTATTCCGATGGCGTTTATTAATCGGCTCATCAACTCCATGTACCGAAGATGTTCCGCAGTAATTGGTGCCGGTGGAGGACATACACGGACGTGGGAGCACAGCATTGAAAACATGTGACGTTGCGACAATTGTGACGTTTTTGTGAACATTGTAACCAAAAGACTGTAAATCATTCATTAAATTTTGTAAAAATTAATTTAAAATATATAAATGTCACTTTGAAATAAATGTATGTGAACATGTCATTTTGTGCGACGTTTCTTTTGCGGTTCAGTATAGTTCTCGTGTGATGTACATGTATGTTTTTTTCTACTATTCCTGACGTGTGTAATCGGTGGGATAAAAATACATAATATCTTTAACCACTTCCCGGTGATTAAATTTCTACGTGGGAACTACCGCCCTTTTTTCTACAGTTATTAGAACCATAAACTAGAGAAGTCCCGAATTGACGTCCATGTAAACAAACTACATAGCAAGACATTTTCTTGAGGTTTTTGTCGAAAATCATTGGAGAAACAGATTCTCCTTCGCATTACTCGTATATTTATCCCATTTAGATACACAAAAATTATTGCAAAATCTATTCCGATCACGTATTGGATATGAAAGAGAATTAAAATTAGTTCAGAGGGGATTTTGCACCTATAAACACAATATTACATGGATTCCTTGAATTTTGAAAGCAGAATATAATGTGAAAATTTAACTTATTAATTGTTATGCATTAGAAAGATAAGCAGGCGTGCAAGTACATAGGACACAATATAATTGTGATGTTTGATCGTGTTGTATTTTGAATCATTGAACATAATGCATACATGTTCCCCATATCCTTTAATTTTCTTACCGTTTGTCATTGAAAATAGCTTGTCATAACAAAACACATACTACTATACAATTGTTGTGTTCCTGTCGTTTGATTTACCTTGTTTCTTATCAATGTACATTTTGTTATATAAATGTTCTTTTTAACAGAACAATCATTTAAACATCATTATCAAGGTGATTTTATGTAGTAAATGTAATGTTGTTAAAAATATTCAAGTTGTTAATTTGTTTTCTCTTACGTGCTAGAACCGGAATTAAATTTTCAAAGTTTTCACAACTTACAGAAATTTTCATGCGAACCAAGTGGTATCAATATGTAAAAAAAAAACATTATTTCAATTTTCCACAAGGTATGCTAATAACTCAATTTTTGCAGTCTATTTACCTTATACTGGATACCTTTTTTCTGTCTAAGGTAAACGTCAAATCCATACTTTTCTTAATATTTACTCTTTATTATTGATTTTTTATTGCTATAAATTTTGCAGTCAATTTACCTTATACGTAGTATCTTTTCTGTCTAAGAAAATTTCTTATCATTAACTTTTTGTGTACGGACTCGGTCTTGTTCTGGGTTTCTAAGAGTCAACATCTCTTTATTTTTTTTTCCTGCTAGTGATCAAGACCATATTGGCCGAAACGTTGGGCAATTTTAACTTTTAACTGTTGTTGATTTATTTCTATTTTGTATTTAGTTTTGTTCGACTTGTTATAGTTGTTCTATGTCCCTTTAACAGCTTCCATTTATTTTATTCGGGTTCTATTGTTGTTTGAGCTGGTTTGCGACATACATACTTTATTTGTTTCTTGTTTTATTTTGCATTACCTTACCGGGCACAGGACTTCGTTTAATATCTAAAGAGCAAGTGTGTAATGGGCAGTTTTTGTATTGAACGCTTGCCTTTGTTTACAGGGGTGTAATTGGAAGTTATAATAACTATTAACGAGTTGTTGAAACTGGAAAATAAAGACAATGAAAGATGAACAGTTCGACTATATCGAATAACTAGTTCCAACTAGCTAAAATCGGATTCAAAGGGGTTATTAAATAAAGATTACAATAATTACGTATTAAAATATTGATCGATTCCTCAAACATTCTAGCATATTTCAGTGCATGATTTGGACAATATACAACATGGATTTTCCTGTATACTTGTATAGATTTCCAAGAAATTACCACAAATCGAGTCGTGATTGATTTTGATTTTGATTTTGATTTCGACCCGTAGCATTTCTTCTCGTAATATAGGCATTTTTACTCGTTAACGTATTTCAATGGCTAAACTTTGGAATTTGTAAAGAATTCTAATTAAGATACTGTTATTCTGTTTTAATTCAAAACATGATTTTCAATTGTGTTTACCGTTTTGTAGTAATATTCATTTTATTTTAACTATTGTGAGGCAGGATGCTGGATTCACCTCAATCAAGTCGCGTTCGGACTTCACTGACAGGTTGTCTCCTTTTAACAGACTCACGACAGCCATGCCGGATCCAGAAAAAGTACTGTCTTTATCAGTCTTATCAGAAAAAAACGCGGTGTATGCATTAGTGAGATAGTCCGAATTTTTATAGATTTTGACGTAAGCATAATTTGACCGGGATGTTAAAGTGAGATGTACTATATACACGCCACTAATATCACAAGTAAATACTCCTGTTGGCATGAATGATGATGCCGGTTCAATGCCTTCTTGAAATACAATTGTAGGAAACTGGATGATATCTGAGACGTTCACAATTGGGGATGACAATCAACAGGCTTGAAATTCAACTAGTCAATAAAGAAAAATGCAAATGGAAATTAATAAATGAATAAATAAATACTAAGGTTTATGCAATATATACAGGTGATTGTCATGTGGTTACAAGTTTGACGTGAAAACATAATGTCAAAAAGAGCCAATTTGTTATTCAAAAGTGCGTAAATGAAACCTTTTACTACCAGTCTTGAATAAAACTCGTCGGTTTCTCTCTCTTATGGAGTTAATTTGCAAATGAAATTCTTCATCGGCAACTGCAATGCATTTGCGGATAACAGATTACAGAAATTCTGATATATTAGGGGTAAATATTTAGGGCAAAATTTAATACTTAGATCAAGAAAAAGCTGAAAGATCTTAGGACTCTTTAGTTTATAAGATAATATTTATAACATAGAGAATAATACATGGTGAAATCTGTATCACATGCTGTATCAACCCGAGAAACCAATATCAGCTAGAGGGCCTTGGCCCGAGGGCTGATATTGGTCGAGGTTGATACAGCATGTGATACAGATTTTAACATGTATTATACACTTTATCATATATTTAAACAGAGGACTACAAATTTTCCAAATTAAAGTCTACTGCTACAAATGAAATTGATTGGGGAAAATATTTTGTGAAATAAAAAATTTAAAAAATAGGGGGGGTTGAAAAAAAGTCAAATAATCGGGAAAAAATTTGAACATTTGTTTTTTTTTAAATTTACCCCCCCCCCCCAAAATTTTGCCCCCCCCAAAAAAAAACATAACAAAAAAAAAAAAAAAAATACAAAAAATTTTTAAAAAAATGAAAAAAAGCAATGTGATAAAGGGTAAGCCATGTGATAAAGGGGTGTGATAAAGGGTAAGCCATGTGATAAAGGGGTGTGATAAAGGTAGACATGCGATAAAGGGGTGTGATAAAGGGTGCGCATCAAAGTTCAGCGATACGGATTAAACAGCATGCTATTTATCAAATATTCAAAACTACTGTATTTACTACTAAATATATGATAAAATAGATTACATACCTTTTTTGGACAGCTGCTGAACAGAATCTCGAATGTCCATGTCCGTAGCATTGATTTCAGTCTCGAACTTATTAAAGACCCTTTGCAGCGTGTCGAATTTGTTTTCCATTTCTGTTGTTTTTTTCAGTAACCCTAAAAAGTCTTGTTTTCTTGCACCATTATCAAATGAAATCTGATTAATGTTAGAATTTGTTTTTTGTAGTTTTTTATTTAAGCGGTCAATTTCAGTAGTTACATTTTCTATTTTCTCGAGTTGAGATACAGCTTCCATAGATTTTATATTTTGAACCTCTAATTCCAGACTTGATGTCCTCTTCAAAGCAAACTCGACGTCCGACTTGCACTGGCGATATTCCGCCATTACTTGGCGGTAGTCTTGTGCGAGTGTATTATGATCTTTCCTTAGTGTATGAGTTATGTTTTGAAGTTCACTCACTGATTCGTTGTATGTATTTTGCTTTAATGATTTCAATTCAGATTCCAAACTTACAGTTTCTTGTTCGGAATTTAATAACCTCTGGTGCAACTGCATGACGTACTGCTGCAAATTCAGCCTCGATTGTCGTTTTTGATACAGTAAGTCCATTAATGTATTTTATCATATATTTAGTAGTAAATACAGTAGTTTTGAATATTTGATAAATAGCATGCTGTTTAATCCGTATCGCTGAACTTTGATGCGCACCCTTTATCACACCCCTTTATCGCATGTCTACCCTTTATCACACCCCTTTATCACATGGCTTACCCTTTATCACATAGCTTTTTTCATTTTTTTTTAAATTTTTTGTATTTTTTTTTTTTTTTTTGTTATTTGTTTTTTTTTGGGGGGGGCAAATTTTTTTTGGGGGGGGTAAATTTAAAAAAAAAAACAAATGTTCAAATTTTTTCCCGATTATTTGACTTTTTTTCAACCCCCCCCCCCCTATTTTTTTAATTTTTTTATTTCACAAAATATTTTCCCCAATCAATTTCATTTGTAGCAGTAGACTTTAATTTGGAAAATTTGTAGTCCTCTGTTTAAATATATGATAAAGTGTATAATACATGTTAAAATCTGTATCACATGCTGTATCAACCTCTACCAATATCAGCCCTCGGGCCAAGGCCCTCTAGCTGATATTGGTTTCTCGGGTTGATACAGCATGTGATACAGATTTCACCATGTATTATTCTCTATGTAATAACTGTCCGTGAGGAATGCACCGCTCGTTTGAGTTTTTGTGTTTTGTCATCCAGTAGAAAAGAACATGAAAAATGCAGCAACCAAAGGAAGACAAAGAAAGCCATTCCTCCTGTTGCAAAGGGAAATTTATCAACGAATATTTTTTGTATCAAACGGTAAGTTTGAATGTCTCCATAAGATTATGTCCATCTTGGTAACTTCCTCGTTGTTAAAGTTATTCACAAGAGATAAAGTTAGTTTGTGTTTACCCAGGACTTAACGTCTTACTGATTAATATATTGTAAATCTTGAATATTTTTAGTTTTACCGTTAATTCTGGGTTGACATAGTTATCTCATTGGGTCGAAGCTTTTGGGCTGCAGTAGTTTTACTTTCTTAATTTTGAGTACAGTTAATTTTAGGTTTCATAATGAGTGAGAATTAGATACCGTTTGCTATCAACTGGAGATATTTAATTTGGATGCAATAATAAAAAAGCCAATTTTACATAGTTTGTTTGTTTCTGATTTTTTCATTGAAAACTTATGTTTCATTTAAAGGTTTAACATATTATTACCTGTCACTGGTGTTTTAACGTAGTATCCGAGTGAAAGAAAATCTGGTAAATCACACGTGAAAAGAACAGCCGGTATTTCACGTCTCAAACATACACTTGACATGCTTGAAGCATTCTTGTTGTATTGAGCTAGATTTGACATAAACTGAAAGCTATTTTCTTTAGAAATCTGGATCATGTGGATATGGGAAGGAAATTATTTTTAGGAACTTGTTTTAAGTCTAGTGATCCAGAATCTTCGTTTTCATGAATATATAATTAGACCGTTTCATTCCTTCTCATGTTATTTAGGCCAATCGGTTCTTTTTTTTTCAACTATGAACGATATTCTTAACTAATCCATATGCAAGAGTTTCAATACTGTAAACTCCAATCTGAATGGCCAATATTGTAAAATCCAATCTGATTGGCCAATACAATCTGTATGAATAAAAAAGAAAGGAGTTTTACGTAATAAATCTTCGAAATTGACATCATATATGTCATAGAATGATTTAACATACAGGTCACTTCTGAAATAATTCTCAGGAACTCTTCACAAAAGACATTCTGTAAGTGTAACCGAGAAAACAGTTTTGAAATGGTTTACTAAGTTTCGCCTCACATTATGATATCAACTATTGGAATTGAAAAAACTTTCTTGACAAGAATATTACCACATAGTTATATAGTAAGAGTCTTTATCCACTTGTTATTTTGTAAATCAATCAAATTTTGCATTAGATGGCCGAATCCAAAAGGTATATGAAAGAAAAAACACAGTAGCACATTTTTATTTGTTTATATTATACAACTTAACATATAAATAACATTGCACGTGTGGATTAAATACACAAAAACTTAACAAATAAATAAAAAAATGAATTGTGAATCAAAAGCCATATAAGTTACATAGGATGATTTAAAAACAAATTGATGAATTAATTCAAAAATTCCTTTTATCCCTGAATAATAACAGAGTTTGAGAAAGTGATTACAATGGTTTGTACAGTTTACAATAATATCCAATTTCACAACTGTATACCACAGAAAGTGTCTACACGAGACCGACATTTTAAATACTGGTTCATTGTGCGTTTTGTAGTTTGCAAGCTTTTTCTGTACGGTCAATTGCATGACAGAGTCTTAGTGATGAATGCTGGTTTATGATCCTCCCGACGAAGTTTTGTCAACCACTTAATAACTTGTTGGTCACCTGTGGGAAAAGTCTGTGACATATACATGCATGACAGGTTAAACATGATTCCTCTTGTGCGCCGCGATCATTCTGCGTCTGGTAGGTTCTGTATGCTGTTACTGTATTGTCATTTGTAAGGAAGAGTCTTGGTGATGATTATATTTTTACGACATTTCAGAAACTTGCATACTAGTATTTTCTGCGTGGGTTCTTTTGTGAGCATTCAGGGCACTGATTAATGTAAATCCTTTTCCACAAATATCACATCTGTGTGGGCGTTCGCCTACAAAACCATAAATTATCATAGTAGTGCAATACAAATATTTTATTTATTCCGTCAATATATGCATAAAATTAAACGTTATGTTGCGTGTTTGTAATACTGCGTTTAGCTTTACTTGACTTACAAACTGAATCATTTTCTAGAACCTTTTTCATGTGTTTTTTATTTATTAGTTTAACGCCATATTCATTTTGGTTTACTGTTGGAAACGGCCAAAGAGAACCATCAATCCTCCAAAGGTATTAACATGCAATCCTTTTCAATTAAGATCAGAGACGAACACACCTCGAACGCGTTGAATTGGAACTCATATTGAAACTTTTTAAATATGAAAAAAATACACCGATTTTGATTAAAGACAATATTTTCTATATCAGTTTAACTGGTAATACGAAACATATATGTCCATCTGTTCAAATGGAAATTCTTCTACTTGCACTTGCGTGTAAAAAAAGAGTATCTAATCATAAATAATTTAATTTGATTTGAATACTGAATTTTAATTGGCTGAACAGCATAGAGCAACATTGGTTATACTGTATAACCGGGTTTGGTCTTGTGAAATCACCAACGGATCAGTATGCCACTTGTAAATTCAAATAGTCCCATGTCATTATTGTTGCTTGAATCGAGGAATCATTATCCTTCTGTTTGGAAATTAAGTTATAAGAAATGTTTCCAATTTTTAACACGTTATACTTCAATGACCTGGTTTATGCGTAAACTGATCCCAAACCAGGTTATATCGTATAACCTGTTCAAAAATTGGAAACATTCCTTACATATTACGTTCATATTTTTATACATTCACTTACCTGTATGAGTATAACAGTGGATTTTCATATCTATTTTCTGATGGAACCCTTTTCCGCAATATGGACAGGTGTATGGTTTAATGTTGGTGTGAGTGCGCATGTGCGTATGAAGATTAGATGCTCTGTTGAAAGCTTTGTTGCAGGATGGACAAACGTATGGTTTTACTGTCGTATGAGTCAGTCTGTGTCTCGTGAGATTTCCTGGCTGTCTAAATGCCCGTCCACATGTTTCACACTTGAATGGTTTATCGCCAGTGTGGATGCGCTGAAAATTGAAAGAGAGTATAAAAATTATTTGATATTTCTATGAGGAAAATCATATAAATCATATATATATATAAAAAAAATACGACAAATATATGGACCTCTCTGAAATCAGGCCTAAACCTTTCTAAAGAGGCCGATGTATACCGTTGAGAGCAAACATCAGTGTCTTATTGAGCTTTACATAAACGTTTTCAATGGCGTCTGTATATTTTCAAATTATTAACACTATACTAAAAGAATAAAACTGTAAGGGTATGCATTAATGATATGACATTGCAATAATGATATGACATTCCATTGGATTGAGTATGGAAGAGCAGTGATTAATCAGTAAATAAGTTCAGCAAATGTAAATTTTGATAAAAAAATGATTCGTTCCTATATAAGTTTATGAGCGAAAACTACATGGGTATATGAATGATAATGTCATACATCAACAAGCATACGGCGACAAAAATGTCGTAATGATAATATAAATGGGATAAACTCAGTTTTTTTTGCGTGATAAAGTCCTAAAGGTGAAAAGCAGGTGTATTTTAATGTTATTTTAATTGCTTAACACAATATTGATACAAATCTCGCACGGTTGTCAAAATATTGACATTAAATAAGATTTGTTTATTTTTGTCGCGTGTCCGGATTTAACAAGTGTTTCGAGTGGTCATCTATTGATTTGACAATTAATTTTGTCAACATTGGAAAGAGGTGAAAATCTCTTAAAATAACTAAAAAGTGGTATGTTTACAACGTTAATTTCCATTTAAAAATGATAAAGAGTGGCGACTATAAATCGGAAGCTACTTGAATTTGAATGTTGATTTTTTAAAGATTCTATAAGGTTCTGTAACTAATAATTATGATGCGCAATCACTCTACATAGTAAAAAATTACTTGATCTATAAAAGTTTCCTTTTTCGTCTCTATTTAATTTTCACTTCAATCTTTTTATCTATTTATTATCTAAAATATTTGGTAATTTTGACAATTTTTTCTATCAGATTTATGTTTTGTTATTTAAATTACTTTTAAGATTTGATTTTATCACGTGACTCAGTTTTAAAAATATTAGACTTAAGAAGAATAAGATGGTTTATAGGTCCAATTGAGCCGATCGTATTTTATATATTAAAATTTAATCATTATGATTATTAAAAAAAATAATTTTAACTATGATAAACAAATTACTTGCTTACTTATTACAAGGATTTAAATAGTATTTAAATTCTTGCTTATTATTGGTACATTTTACTAAAGTAATTGTTATTATTCATTTATAAATTTTGTACATTTTTTTTTCTTTTATTCTTTTTTAATTTATCTAATTTTTTTTTCTTTATGCAATTTTTCTTTAGATGTAGCCTATATTATAGGATTATATAAGATGTTTTGAAAAGTAATTCTATATTCAACATGTTTTTTGTCGATTTTAGCAGTAAATGTAAACTACTTGTCAGAACACAAAATATGCAAAATAAAATTATTTCTCCTTATTACAGTCTGTCAAAAATGACAGTTTAAAAGTCCGACACAATGGTTACACGATTAACATAAATAATCGTTTAATCTTTTTTAGAAATTTCAACTAGATTAGTTTTTTTTCTTTCAAATGTTCACCTATTTTCATTTCAAATGTTTATTTTACAAACAATTTGACACGGGTGTTTGTAAAAGATGACAATTTTGTAAAAATAAACTTTTTCGCATAATACGGAAATCCTCAATAAGCACTTGAAATCCAAATTATACTGGGTTACTAAATCTTCTACTTAATCTTAAATGCCTCATTCCAAAATTATGTATTGTTTAAACTAAATATATTTGCTAAGTTTTAAATTATATTGACATCAAATCACGCTAAAAGTATACAATAAAATATGCAATAGGTATAGATTATTGTTCTTAATTATAAAATCATCAATTTTATTTTAGGAATTATTTTACATGTATATTATAGAAAACAAAATTAAAAATATTTTTTTTACAATTATACTATAACATATTAAAAGAAAATTCATGTGATAAAATATATCCATTTAATTTTAACACCTGATATCCAAACCTAGATTTTGTAAGAAGAAAACTTCTGAAATGAATAAATAAAATGAAAAAAGTATCCGAGATCCAATCAATTCATAATACACTAGTAAAAAATATAATAAAAAAATAGTTTCAAGCAGGTAGTAAAACGCCAAAAAATGATTCATAAAAAGGGGCAATGATAAATTTTCAGCTATCTCTCCGCAGCAGTATCCCCATCAATTTTCCCCAATGTTTTGGTTTAAGTGATAATAAATCTTACTTTATGAGTTACCAGGGTGTTGCTTCTGGAGAATGCTTTTCCGCACACATCACATTTATACTTCTTGATTGGTGGAGGCTTTTCCGAATTTAGTTTCCGGTTTCTCAGTCCCGCCATATGTAAAAAAGCTGGATGAAGTAGTCCAGCGGAAGGCTGCATTAAACCAAAATATTGCATCGGTTGTGAATTATATGCTGTCTGAGGTATTTGCTGTGCAGCGGAAGAAAAATATGGATGAGCCCCGAGTAAATGTGACATTGACATTACTTGTCCATTAGGAAAATCTGGTCCTGTTTGTGGGGCAATATTACGTATATGTTGGTGTTCGAGATTCTCGGGTTGGGACTTTCTGTTAATGTGTACAGAAGGACTGTACAGATTGAACTTTTCTCCATGTTCAACTTCGTCTGGCTCGTTTTTACACTCCTCCTGCAACTCTTTAGTACCTTCTTTCGGAGCCGATTTCTTGAGCAGTTCTGTCAAGTTTTGAAAATAATTAGAAAATGGAATTGATGTATTGACTTCGGTAAACGCATCCTTAGTCAGCTTTCTGTCTATCTGGTCATCGGCTTCCGTATCGCTATTAGCTTCTGGTTTATTATTAAGTTGGGTTTGTTGAAGATTTATTTGGCTACTGGTATTCGCTGAGGTCCAAGAAGGAAGGTAAAATCCTGGTAAGTATCCAATATTTGTGGCTGCACCAAAATTCAAAGACGGAACTGCTTCGTGTTGCGGACTTGTGACTAGTTTTCCAATCTTGGTAAATGCCGAACTTTCGGATTGCGTGATGACTTGAGATCGGGTTGGAATGCGGGTTTTATCCATTTCATAAAATGAATTTGGAGACATCGTCATGTTTAATGAACCCGTAGATATTGGACTTGTACCACATTCTTCTAATCCGGAATCTGAAACAATATTTTGGTATGAAATATATTATTGTCACAGAAATGGAATAAAAAATAGTAGAAAAATATTTATTTTTTATTAATTATTCATAATTTATTTATTTCGTTCTTTTATCTTTGATCAGTTTTATTATTTTGAAATTGTAAGTTTATTTTAGCTAATAAATAATTTAGATGAACATTTAAATTCTTTAAGATTAGTGATTTGGAAGAGAAAACTTTAACGAAAATGAAACAAAAAAAGGAAGACGTGATTTGTTTTCTTTTTTTTTTTTTTTTTCTTTTTTAATTACTGTTCTGGAGTTTCCTTAAACAAGGAAAGGTTATTTTCAATCTATCGGCATTCTTTATTAAAACTATCTTTTTGTTTCTTTATTTTTCCTTCGTTTATTTATTTATTTATTTATTTATTTTTACAGCCACAGCATAAACTTATTATATAAAACCATCTTACTTTAAAATAATAAAATAAACATGAAATTACCTGAATTAGTTTCAACATCTCCTGTGATATTTTGGTCTTCCATGTGTAATTCAACCTTGTCCGTCATTTTTCCTCCAAAATACTGTGATTATAATAATAAGAGGTTTAACTTATACTTTTATGTAAAGATAAATAATACAATGGAAAAAATTGGATTAATTTATTGTATTTTTGATCCAACGAATCGTTTTAAGTTCTGGTGAAAGGTCACAAGAACGGCGAGCTATGATTGGTTGAGCCGACATTTCACCCTTTTTTGCCAGAAAAAGGTGAGAACTTCTATGTTGTACTAATCTATCCAAGTTTTTTTTATTATTGAATTAATCAAACATTATCAAACCTCTTACCGATTTAATTTATAATTTATTTGGTTTATTGTGTATTTTGACCAAACATTATAGCTTATATATTTAATTTGCACATATACGGTGAAGTGTTTGTTTGTATAAGAGAAAAGCGTATCTGTCGTACATTGCATTACATTCTTCTTTTAAAGTGCTGTTTTAAATTCTTTCATTTACACTTTCATTATTTGTTATATCATTAAAGTAAATAAAATAAAATAAATAATTCAATAACGAATTATAAATAAAATAAATAAAACTTTCTGATATAAATCTTTTATGCATTATACATTTTTATGAGTACATTTTGATAACTTAAATTTCGACACCAGTACAAAAGGCCGAAAACTTGAAATCAAAAACAATGAAAACTACATACACCAGATTTATATTAAATACTCTAATAATAAAAAACACCATAGAACCAAAAATAAAATAGATGCAATGATTAAGGGAGGTACTCGGTTGTTTTCCTATCTCAACTTTAAAACAATAAAATATCAGTGTCCATTTCCAAAAATAATCCCTCGGTTGCCCAAGTTGCGCAAAAGTAAGTTCCTATGCAAACATTTATTTTAAAAAAGATATAGCCTATATATTTTTAACCAAATACATGTATTCTCCGAGTGCAAATGGAATCGCTATTAGCCTATTTTAGACTTTTGATTCTTCCATTAATTTTATTAAACTTACATCTTTTGTTTTAATTTTATGCAAGTTCAGGAATTAATGTTTATTCTTCACAGTTTTATGAAAGGATGCAGTAATTATTTTCCCTTTTTTACGGTCTGAGAGGAGAAATCCGTTCAATTTGGTAAACAATAGATTTTAAAGTCTTAATGCTGTAAATTGAATTACAATTAATTAACGGGAATGCTTTGCATTTTTTTTTTTTTTTTTTTACATTTTGACAAAATGAAAAAATATATACATGGATAAAACAGTCAGTTCTTCTTTTACAACTTTTTAAATTTCAATTTGATCTTTTCGACACCTTTTTTATTTTTGCGATCAACATCTTTGAAAAGTGTTAAGTCTATCCATGTTTTGAAATCGCACACAACGAAAATCACAGAAAGGGGTAAGGGATCTCTTGACTTTTCCTGTGGCGTTGTTAACAATTGAATCGTAGAGGGACAATCAAGGCAATGATTCGGAATATCCAGAGCTGTGAGTTTCGGTTTGCGCGCAGGTGAAATTTTAACACCCACTCGCGAACATACTGTGATCCACGCGACACAGTATAATAACTTAGCACAATAATGTTATTTACATATAAACAAACTAATTACAGGTAAACACAAACAGATTGACAATTAAAGGTGTATTGATTAAAGGTGAGACAAGACAGATTGATAATTACACGTATATTGTTAGATAATCATTGTTAATAACAGTCAAAGGTACATGAAAAAAAATACCGCTTCTTTTTATTTTACAATTTAAAAAATTGGGGCATACACGTATCCACTAAGAAATCCATTAGATATTAGTTCAAAATGGGGTGTGTTTTATGAAATCATACTGCCCAGTGTTATGCAAATAAATTTTATGATCTCATTTTTACATGTATTCCATAATTAGACTATTTCGATACACGAATCCTATCATATTTTTATTTTCATAATTTGTGTTATTTATTTGACGTAAGTTTCTTAGCTAGATATTTAGCTGTTTAGTTATTCGTCGCTGTTACAGACTCAACTTATTTTTAAAAATCTGAATTTGCTTAAAATGTTAGCACGTATAAGCAAATACATTTCTTGTACCGCTACATAATAAATGGGAACCGTTAGTTCAGTCCAAAAAACTATCATATAACAAGATTAGGATTATTGTGGCGATTAATCCGGATTACACCCGATATACAAAAACGATAAACAGTTTATGGCTTAATCTATAACATTGGTCAAATTCTTTAAGTGTTTTCAAGTAGTTTTTCTTTTTGTATTCGTGGGAAAGAGTATTTTAAAGCGCGGAACAAAATAGGTAAACCAGATCCCGACTGTCTCTAATTAAGTTTTGACCAGAAGATCCGATTATTAGATTTATTTATTTGTGTTCATTATTTTATGTAAAAAATTTATATACAGATAGTATATGCTTTATAATTTTGTAAAAGATAACACGTGTTGTAATATTCCATCTTGTTAAGCTTGCCTCCTAAAAGAGGAAAAAAAAAAAAAATTAAGAGGCAACAATCATAAATAAAATGACAAATATTTAATACTTTTTTTATTAACAACTCACAGCTCAATAAAATAATATTACACTGTTCGATAGTGTTCATATAAGTGATTAAAATAATAATTTTCGCTTTTGCTTTTTTATCAAATCTTCTTCCTCCATAAGCATTGTAAGATCATAAGAGTTTTTACTAGGCCTTTTTGAATTATTAATACCTCAACAACAAGTTGTACATGTTATGAATGGATGTAAAAAAAATAATCATTTAACCTTTTAGTTTTTATTTATTTAATTATTTTATTGGTGTTTATTGGTTTGATTATTTACTTTGCTTTATTTGAAAACATCTCCAGAAATAAGTAAAACACTGCTTTATTGGAAAATACCTCCAGAAATAAGTAAAACAGGCATATATATTACAATATATCCTACTGTGACATACCATACCATTCCATGATACCAATATCGATCCATGGTATATGCATCTTTCAATAAACCGTGTCTCGCCAGCAGAGCTCGGCGCTCATTTAGAGATTCTTTGAATACAAGATAAAATTGTTTGTTATTCATGTAAATATTTCGGAGTGTAATGTAGATTAATCTGCTATGCAATCTCTAGGATATTCAGTGTAAATTGCCGCATAACAACCGTCAAATACGCAACAGTATCGAAACGCTAAGGAGACGTCTGTGTGACCCGTTACAATAATCCCTCCCCTTGAAGATTACCGCTACTATTCAAGAATAATTAATATATTAATGTACTTATGTCTATAGGAATTTTATAAACAGTTTATCCTGTTGAGTAGTTAATAAATCTTGTAAAAATCTTTTGTCCTCATATTAACTACTTGATTTAAGATAATCTGAAATCTTCTGTAAAATGAGGTGTATTGTAAAAGGGTGTAAATTAAGGGGGACATAAAACTGCATATACAAGAACTAACTCGCTGAATCGAAGGAATCTAATACTAATACTATACAAGAAAATAAAAATATTTCAAATGAAAATCTATCACATATATAAAAAAAATGCTCAGATTTAGCAGAAAATATAAAACCTCCAAGCGCCGACAAGGTTACACAAATCCTCTTTCAATGCAGGTGCATATCATTTTCCTCACACAGCTTTGTAATCTTTAGTTTTTAGGTTAAGTCATTTGTAAGTAGTGATTAATATATAAATATTTGAAATATACGTTTTTTTTTTTGTAGAATTCCGTTTTTTAAACCTAAGAGAAATAAACACAAATAGTATGATAGGCTTTTCTGGATCAACGTTCATCATATTGGACTAATCCCGTCACATTTTAACAAGTACCACACCGACGACAATTCCTCCACCGGACCACAAACTAACGGTGGCCTACGCTGAAAGTGATAAATTTTAACCTGAAAAAGGTATGAAGTATTTCACAGGAAAGATGATTTATATTAGGTTTGTCGAATACAATAATGGCATAAGAATAAAGAATAAATTATAAAAGTGTTCTACAATTTAAAGAACAAATTAAAAATTGGTAAAGAATTTGAGAGAAAAATACCGACTATAGAAAATATCAATGTACAAAATAAAGAAACTTTCTAAAATAAATAGACTATATTATATTTATTGAATTAATACTTTAAATAACCTTTTCAAAATACATACAGTGTCACATGCACATGTTTTTCTCTACGAACTTTACATTTTAGCTCAGTTTTAGTTTTCAACTTTGAATTTCTGGCCTCATATCCTACAGATTAAGCTTATATTTAATCGAATAGAGAGAACTGACTTCTGTATGTATAGAATAGAGAATTTTAGGTCCCCATCCAGGCCCACAAAAGGCAGCCATATCTTTTCTTCTTTCTTCCACAAGTTCTCTCAAAGATCACACACGTAGGTAAAAGACAGATTTAGGGTTAATTTACAACCAACCAACCAATTAACAAATCGACGTAATATTGGATCCTGTCTTCAAAAAATATATCTGACGCATCTTCTCGTCCATTTGTCTGTTTACTTTAAAACCCCATGGAAGCTCCAAAAGGATTTACAATTGGACTCATATAAACAGCCCAAGTGATAGTTGATGTTAAAATTAATAATTGTCCACTAAGTATTTTAGTTGTATGACATAACTATTTATTGATATATAATACAAGATTCCAGTAATATATAAATCTTAAATTTTCACCTACCGCACATAGCAACATATTAACCTAAAATGTTTTCCGAACAACAAAAAATAACCTCACTTTTATTCAGTCACAAAACAGATAATTGACAACGACCATCTATCTATTCCGCCGTGGTTGCCGGTACTTTCCCGCATTTTTAAGTACAGTAAATGCATAATTTTCAAAACCCGTCAAAAATTCATTTTCACCTGGATGTAAATTTCTTTCATTTTTTGTACACCTAATCCATCCTACAAGTTAGAAATACATGTATGTGCTCAGTAGACTATGACTTTTTTATAGCCTTATGCAGTAAATCCCGGATACAGGGAAAAGTCTATGGTTGAAACTGAAAATGCAAATTCAGTTTTGAACGTTTAAGCTTTATATATTAACCCTAGATGAAGCTTAACAAGAATACCACATACATATATTCTCAATTTACATTTCACGGACATAACGACTAGTCAATTAGTATCTTGTCCAGTTGTCTATTTACTGATTTCCATGGCTGAGATCAGTTATATCTTCATAGAAATACTCTATATTCGTTAAGTGCTGTCATTCCAAATAAAAATGAAGAAGCCCAATTGGAACAGAAAAAAGCAGCCTTATATTTAAAATCTTCTGAGAAGTAAGTTATATGCATTTGATTTTTCAACTGTCTTGGACAAATGAATACTTTAATCATGAAACTGAAATGTGTTATATCATATTACTTAAAAATTCAATTCTCCGTGCTCAAAAGGTCACAAGTTTTTATTTACTTAAATGTAGCTTTGAAATTAAAGGTTTGCCCACGAAGGAGGGACAACATTTCTGATTAAAGTGCTACCGTAATTGTTATGTCCATAAAATTTGTTATGCTATTATTTACAATATCGTACAATTTAAACACGTATAATGAGGATAAAAACACGACGAAGTGCTAATAGCCATTCCATTTTAAATTGAAAATCTTCAAGATAAATATTATTATAGCCACCGTAGCTAACATCTGCCTACCCAAACTGCCGACAGGAAACCAGAGCATTTGTCCAGTTCATAAAACAATTAGATACCTCTTATAATTGAATTACTTGTTTGGTTAAGGTCTTTTATTCAATCAACGCTATTATCCTATACAATACATTATTAACTAACGAACACTTTCATGTTATTGTGAAAATCATCTGTTTATTGATCTGACCTATTGAACTGATACCTTACAACACCATCAGAAATGTATCTCATTGTTTTGAGTACGATTACGTAGAACAACGATCGTCAAAGATATTGAATAAAAGCTAGATTTCAATTCGACAGGGAACAGTTTCAGAGGCAAAAATCGAAGTGCCGTGAAAACATCCCGAGCTACTGTTGGGAAAAGTTTACAGCATCATTTGTATTTCTATATTGTTATTTTACAATAGATCATAAACTAGACATGAAGTATTTCCCACGGAGAATTTATTGAAATTTGTAATACAATGCCTTAATTTCGCGTAATGTTGACCCTTATGATTTCAAGAAACATGCATTGATTTTAGTATTTGGATAATTTTGTCGTCATGAAAAAAGCAAAGGTGGAAAAAGACGCCGAGAAATGCAAATTAAGTAGTAATTCTATAATTGCATACCTGCCTGCTTACCATTTATATATAACAGAGTTGACAGCCATTTTTTGTTACGTGCTGTATAGTATTAACGAATTATCTCCCGTTTTGGTGGATGTTTGTGTTGCTCATTAACATTTTCTATTATTTTTTTTATTTATTTAATTACTTAATTAAGGGAATTCATATTTTGTATCTTGTTTTGTTAGTTCTCCTTTTCTGTCTGTGGATCGTAAAATTCGCTTTCAGATTTCTCTTAGTAATACGTTTTCCTTCATTTTTGAGAAGTTAACAAATTTTTAAGCTGTTGGAGAAAGCTTAATTATCAATCCCCATGCACCAACTCTCCAATCCCGTCCCATTTCATTCCAGGTTAGCGTTTTGTTGAACTATATCTTGTTATGAAAATGCATATGGGCGTTTAGCAAACAACAATTGTATACATGTTTACCATGTATACTTTAAAATAGCAAGTAATTATTTCTAAAATATCTTCACTGTCAAATTTAATTGTACGTATTTATATTGATTACATTTCGTACAATTAGATTTATATAGAAACAGTGTGTTTCATAATAGTCCGTATTTTGTGATATTTCATAGTAATTAGTGATATTACACGGTAAAATTATTTTTTAGAAACATGTCATTTTAAGGGGGTACCCAACACTTAATAATAAAATAGATTTAGCTCGTTTAGTTTTCATAAAATTTTTACGAAATATTTACTTTCACCTGTTGACAAAAATATAAAAATTTCAAGAAATTTGAATCACACAATTTACGGGAATAATTTCATCGGATATATAGCAGTTTTACGAACACTGATTTTGATCATTTAGAAACTTGATATCGCTTAAAACTTTCAGCTGATTTTTAAAGAGTTAACTCCCTTAGGTGTTCTGTAGCCCCTTAAATCAAACAGGTCCAAATAATTGTGTGAATTCATGCTCTTTATTGTACATTTAAAAATACATGTGTGCTGATGGCGCATGATTTATACCCTAAAACACTGAAAGAAATCTTCTTGACGTGATGTCTATAGTTTGCGACCCATGCAACTGAATGCCGACCAGGGTACCGTTTCACTAAAACTCGTAAGAATTAAGAATGATCATAAATCCTTTGAATATATACAAAGTACGTCTAATCGTTTATTCTTTTAATATATACAAGTTACGACTTAGGAAAACAGTACCCAGATTTTGAAATCTTGAGATATTTCTTTTAACTTTAAAACTGGTACAAAATTAGCTTGAAGAGATAGTACATCTTAAAAGGTTTCAAAGTGAAATGTAATAAAACATTTATAGAACTTTCCTGTTGTGCAATTTTTTTTTATTATACCCTTTGTGCTGGCCCTGGGCAATATTGATGTTATGTAGTCCATAAACAAATGGTTCTGCATTCAATGAAGTACTGTAATTGTATAATATTGCCCCTTACAAAAGTATATATTGCACACGCAAGCTCTAGCAATACATTCTTTTGATGGGAATTTTAGTATTTACGATTCTTTAAACAAGAATATAATATACAAAATACATTGGGATCCCGAGGGGTTATGTCTGCCAACTGAGTTTTTAAGAACTAGTACAAGTTTTCGACATACCAGAGTTGCACCGTCTAGTATAATGACTGTAGATCCGAATTCACAAAAATACGGTTGGCTCTGATATCTCAAGGATGTAGAAAAAATCATTATTAAACGTCAAGGGCTTGTTTTATACAGTTCAACACTAACGATAGGTCGTTGCATTGCCGATACATTGGGGTTTTACGCCATTTTCATCGCAACTTTGACGTCACCACAAACAAATGTGACGTTCGGAAAATATGTGCAACTTCTGTTTCCGAAATTTTGATCCATATTTACCTTTAAGACATATCTAATTGTTACTTTAAACGTAAAGAATAATAATGAAGTGCGGACCACTCGCCATCCTCGGCCCTCAAAAGGGGCTGAGAAAACAGGAATTTCATACATAAAGAGAACATTTAATCTCAGTGTTTGAAGTTTTTATTTAAGGTATAAATGTATGTATGAATTTAAAAAAAAGAAAATTTGAAAAATCTACTTTCAAACCCGATGTTCATTAAAACACAAAAACGATTCTTTATTAATTTATACATTTGCTGGCTTACAATAAAGAAACAACCTGTGATATTTCCCAAGCAATGTTAAAAATAATTTTGAAGGATTATCTATTGTTTCAAATATACTGCGTTTTTCATTGGATAAAAATATTTCAACTTTCTCCACCAAAAAAAGAAAATGATATTTTAAATTTACTTTTTGACCAATGATTTTTTTTTAATCTATGAAACACATAATGATACAAAAGAATGTATACTGTAAATTCAGAAATTATTGCGTGCATTTTTTATTGCGATATTGTCATGTTATACCAAAATGAGATTTTAATTTTTGCGATATTGAGAAAAAATCACGCTTCAATCATATAAAAAATTCCAAAATGCGAATCTAAATTATTGCAATTACAACCCTGTCGCATTTATCGCAATAATATAAACATCGCAATAATTTCCGAATTTGCAGTATAGAGTTACTAATTAAATGACAATAAATGCTTGAAACACATACATGACATATATACAGTATGTATAGTCAAAGTATTAAGTATAACTCGTGATATGTAATGGATATGTCATTATCTTGTGATATACTATCATGACTATGTTGTATCAGTTTCATTCAAAATATTGTACTGCAGAGAATTAAATTTCAAATTCCGATGCTTAAAGTCAAACTAATCCAAACTGAATATAAATTCCATGATAATACTCAATATAAACTCTGTGTAATGACACAATCTAAAACTTTTGTTTATTTTTAATAAAACACGTTTGAAATTATTTTTCAGTTTTAAAAACGAGAATATAAAACGATCTCATACAGGGAATATAAATTGAATTGGTGAGTCGTTAAAGGGCATGGCACGACTAAGACGTATACAAGACCAAAGCCGAACAAGACTAAATGCAAAATAATAGCAAAAACAAAAACGTTAAAAGTTAAAATTGGTCAACGTTTCGGCCAATATGGTATTGTTCACGAGCTAGTAGAAATAAAAAGATATTCACTCTTTGAAATGCAGAGGAAGTCCATACTTCATATTAGACGATCACGTATATATTCATTCACTCCATAGGGACTGTTTCTATGAAGCGGTTTCACCTCGCTCTAAAACATAGTTATTAATTCCGTTGTGTCCAATTCTGGGAGCCTGTGCTTGTTGCAGATCACTGTACAGACCTTCAGGGTGGGTACGGGAGGCATTCATTGTTAGGTAAGGATGAATACTAACAGGGTCCAGGTATTCACTATTTACAAGCATGCTGTCGTCGTTGATTGTGTCATAAACAGCAGAAATATTAGACATTCGTACATCTGGCACTTGTTCATGTTGTTTGCGATTATGTCTTTTCGGGATTTGTCGGTTTCTTTGTTGACGTCGACAGAAAAGTACAATCACAATGATAACAATGGTGACAAGTACGGAAGCTAACGATGAGTACACAGCTACCTCACGTGTAGAAATAGCTAAAACAAAAATTAAAAGAAATATAAGTGAGTTTGAACATTAAAAATATAGAAACCATATACAAATATAAAATTTGAACTCAACTAATACATCTTCCTCAGTAAAGAATGGAATGTACAGAACATGTAATTATTATCAAACTAATTAATATCTATTTTAGCAGTATTATCGCAGTTCCCCGTATATTCGTATTCTTGCGAATACAGCCAGTGGTTTGTCTTATATGAAATTGTAACGTGTATCAAATTAAAATTGGTTCTAGGAAAGTGTTTTCGGTGTCCGTTATTATAACTTTAAGTATATAGCACAAGTGTTTTTGTCCGCCATCCATACTCGCAGCTCAAACCTTCGGCACAGCAGTCCACTGCTAAAAAAAACATTCTCCTTAAGCCCAGTTGCTAGTGCGGTAGACTGCCATGCAAGATGTTCCTGGTTTGAACCTGAATGGCGACAGCGCTATTGCTTCAGGAGTACTTGATCATGTTCTACTGCTACATCGGTGCCAAATTAAAAACATGTCCACGGTTGTCACCAGGGCTAGCTAGTAAAAGTCTGCATTAAAAGTGAAATGTTTTACAGAAGAGAGACGTGTCATCGCGTCAGCGATTGCTGTCCGACCAATTTCGTCCCTTAAGGAATGGTCATAACTGTAATGTCACTTCCAACTACCTTCAGATTGTTCATCGGTATTTTTGTATCCATGGTGATTACAGTTGATGCAAGAAGACAACATAGACAACGTCAATCGGAACATTTGTAACACCTCTTTTCGTGTGCTTCATATAGCAGTGTAAGCTAGTTAGCCGAAAGTTTCTATCTTTTATTATTTATTTTTTATTGTAGTTTTATTGAAGAAGATAAAAACGTGAAATGTTTACGGATACAAATGGATGACGCTCAGGCTAATGACGGACGCAGATTGATAACAATAGCTCATTTTGTGTAAATAAAGCCCATTCGAGAGATCACTAATGCTTTATCGTGTGTTAAGTTAGTTGGTAGTTGGGTTGAAGATGGTATATTGTGTTTTGATAAGTTTAACGACTTCCCCAGTTACAATGCATGTTATTGCACCATAACAGGTAGACTGATGTGTTTTGTTAGACTGTGAACTACCGTGTGAAGAGGACAAATATACCTAAGGAGCAATCCAAAAAACGCAATCCATTAGACTGACAAAACCCGGGAAGACAAATGAACAACTGCGAGCACAACAAGTAAAGACGGAAAACTAAAAATCAATGAACAACACGAACTCCTAAAAAAACAAGAGTGAACTCGGGTGCCCCGGAAGGGTAAGCAGTTCCTGCTGCCGTATACCGCACCCGTCGTAAAGTTCAACAAAGTCAATCCGGTGGTAGTCACAAATCGGTGGAGGTACATGAAATGTTACGACAGTGGGAACAGGTACAACATCATCTTAGATATTGGAACACTGTAATTCGTGTCAATTCGTGATGCCGACCGTAAAATTAGAAAATTCTCGTGTTTGAGTCAAGGTCAAATCAAGCTTTATTGTTATATTACACATCTTTACAATATTAGAAAAAATAACAAAATTAAGACAACAGATGACACAATCTTGAATCAATAATAACAATTAAATACTAGTATATCGTATTGTTCGGCGTCATGATCATTGATGGTTTCTAATCTAAATGAATTAATGTTTAATGAATACAGGTGTATTGTATAGAGTGACAGGTACGTTATCATTTATTTCTGGCAATCTATTTTATTATCATAACTTGTAACCTGTAAACTCATACAACATTTCTTAAAATAATTATAAATGTATTTGATATGAATATGGAATCTGCCGGCATGAAATAAACAGCTGGGTTCCGTTTCATAAATATTTGCACGACAACAATTACATGTTAGTGTGATTTTCTTTCCTTTCTTCAGTTTTTTTCTACATATGTCCTGGAACCAATCCCGATCGTAATCTTACATAATCTAATCCAGGCGAACATGTCGGCTCTTGACCTCACGGTGAAAGATTTCAGCATATACACCTTTAAGCGAGAATTCACCATTATCTTCTAAAATGGAAACCCACAGACCATTCAGAAAGAAAAAGGGAAATCAAATCGAGACAATTGACTTCCGGTGATGCGTACCCTTCAGCAATAGGTCCGACACTAAACACCTCGAAGGGGGATTGTATTCCCATACAGTAAAAGGAAAGAACAAAAAAACAAGATACAAAAGCGCAAGAAAGGGGAGATAATTCAATCAGAATAATAGACATATAGGATAATTCTTGAAATGATGCAAAATTATGCCCCTTACCCTACCGGTTAGCAAACATCGCGAAAATAAGTCATTTCCAGTGACGCAACTTACTGTTACGTCATTTCCGGTGACGTCACTTTCGGCTCCTCGTCGCTCCTTGTCAAGTGATAATTGAAACCTCCCCTAAACTACTGTTACTAGTGAAGAAATTTGGCCCTGATATGGATATTTGGACCTGAATATGGAATGTTTGGCCGCTGATCTGATATGAAAAATTCACTTCCAGCTAATTTTATAGACAAAACTGCCTATATGAACTTTTGATAGATTACGCCGGAAACGACAGTCTTAGATTTTTGTTACGATTGGTTTGACGGTATAAGTACATTTAAGTAGTGTTAAATTGTTAATTTAAACAATATGATTACAATATCATCCCAAAGAAATAACATAAACACTGGAAATACAATGCAATCGACTACACCCTATTTGCCCAAGCAATATTGACAAAATATTGATATGATTGTCGAAACTTTGTGTAATTTTGAAATAAAAGTCTTCGCCTTAATAAATCTACAACTGATATTTTTTATCTTCTTTTGTCATTAATAACTTATAAAATATTTGCATCAAAAATTTTGATACATATTTAATCTGTGTACACAGCTGTTCGACACCAGAATGTAACAATTGATCCTGTAGTCAATTTCATGTATTATTACATTGTAACCGGTGATTTACCATAGTATCCGAGTGAAATAAAATCTGAAGTATAAGTATAGAAATGTTGGTATAAAGTTTGAAGCAAGTCAGTTTGTTCATTTCAGTCCCGTCAATCAGGTCAAGTAGGTGTGGCCTAAATATTATATACCCTCGGTGATCGTACATGTATTTCACTTGTAAAAATACTGTCCACGCATTTTGACTGCTCAAATTGAACGATTGCAGTATGAATTTAGTTTTTGAGAACAAAGGTCTATGGATTAACCTTTATCAGGTCTCTCGCATCCAAACGTTTGGACAGCAAACATATAAACATCAAAACAGTGAGAAAATATAAACCAAACATGACAATTTTTATTGTTAAATCCCTAAAAATAAGTTTGGTGAGTTATTTGTTTTACTTTATTTCTTCTTGCCATAATGTACCCCCGAGACGATGTTTGGTGACTTTTTTGTTTTACTTTGTTTTTTATGAGTTCTTCCCGGAAGGGTATTTGGTGACTTGTTGGTTTGGCTTTGTCTCTTTTTTTTAATAGGTCTCCCCGAAACGATGTTTGGTGACTAATTGGTTTTACCTTGTTTATTCTTTTGATTAGGGCTCTGCGAAACGATGTTTGGTGACTAATTGGTTTTGCCTTGTTTCTTGGTATTAGGTCTCCCCGAAACGATGTTTAGTGACTAATTGGTTTTGCCTTGTTTCTTGTTATTAGGTCTCTCCGAAACGATGTTTGGTGACTAGTTGTTTTGCCTTGTTTCTTGTTGTTATTAGGTCTTCCCGAAACTATGTTTGGTGACCAATTGGTTTTGCCATGTTTCTTGTTATTTGGTCTCCCCGAAACGATGTTTGGTGACTAATTGTTTTTGCTTTGTTTGTTGTTATTTGGTCACCCCGAAAATATGTTTAGTGACTAATTGGTTTTACCTTGTTTCTTCTCGTTATTAGGTCTCACCGAAACGAGGTTTGCTGACTAATTGGTTTTGCCTTGTTTCTTATTAGGTCTCCCCGAAACGATTGACCCTGCGTTGTTTATTCTTGTTAATAGGTCTCCCAGAAACGATGTGGGGTGACTAATTGGCTCTGCATTGTTTCTTCGTTTATAGGTCTCCCAGAAACGATATTTGGTTACTAATTGGTTTTGCGTTGTTCCTTTTTGTTAGTAGATCTCCCAAAAGCGTATCTGTCTCTTGTTATCTTCTTTATGTACGAGTTTGAACCTTGCATTTAATGATATGACTTCATAATACATTGAATATGTATGCAGTACAGTAAGCGAGTTTCAGTAAAAAATCGCGCTACTCCGCGAAAAGATCGCGTTCGTTTTCAGAGTTTCGCGGACTTTTCTCGGCGTTCCAAAAACTTTTCTCGGTGTTTTTTCCTTGAGGTTATCGCGTTCACGCTCGTGAAAAAACTCGGAAAAACGCGGTGAAACTTCGAAATATGCGGCATATTCTCGGAGGACATCTCAATGACCACAAATGTACATTTATAACCTTACATGTACGTGAACTTGACAATATCATTGTAAGCAAACGTTGGCAGAGCGAAGCTTGATAGAAAAAATATTTAAGTTTCATAAACGTTCATTAAGGTTACTAGAGGAGAAAAATAGACTCAGACTTCCAGCATTACATGTGTACCTGAATAAATCAAATCTGTAATTTGAGAATTATTCATGTCGGTCTGTCTGCACGAGAATTATTCATGAAACCATTTCGTTACACATATAAGCTTACATTAATTACAGACAAAATATGTGGACCATTCATAAATCATAACTTCAACAGAAATTAAAAATTAATTTAGTTGCAAGTTGTGAACAGTTTAACCAAAGCTACTTATAATGGCATCTACTTATTTGAATATCCTAAGATGATAAATAAAGACAGCCTTAGTAAGATCATGTATTACTGACAAAACTAAGTTAATAAATTCTTTGATACTTTTGAAAGTGTGGGAAGTATAAGCACAAGATCAATCTTTCATTGAGAATATAGCAGTATTTTACAATAAAAGGATTTCAAAACTGTGTTTGTTATTTTATTTAAATAAAATAATGGTTGTGTTTCCTCAGTGCTTGCTGACGTCTGCAATTAATAGTCGATGCTTGATTTGACCTGTGTTTTGAATTGATCTGTTTGTGTCATACATTGGTTATTAGCAGTAAAAACAAAAGCCAAGTCTGTTTAATTTACATTTCAATCCAGTTCTTTGATGTTAACCTGAACAGGTATCTAACAAAGGTAATTAACACGTGTCAACGATCTTAATAACTCAAATTAAAATACACACAATCATTTAGTTCGGTATCTTTCAATGAACACTTGAGGATTTTATGGGATTTTTAAGTTTTGAAAATGAATTTAATGTTTTTTTGGCAAGATCGGAAGTACGTATTTCGTATCCAACGCGCCCAATTTGTCCAAAATTGATTGGAATCATTTTTATGACAAAGTGATATAAAGAACGATACGGAGTAGGCACTGCTTACCCTTTCGTAGCACCTGGGTTCACTCCTGGTTTTTACAGGAGTTCGCGTTCTTCATTTTTTTTTAGTTTTTTGTGTTTATGTGTGTGCTTGTTGTTGTTCATTTGTCTTCCCGGATTTGTCTGTCCAATGGATTACGTTTTTTATTGCTCCTTAGGTATATTTGTATTTTTTTAACATAATAGGACGCGGAAATCCGTTTGCAGATGAATCTTGGAATTTTCATTCAAAAACGAAAGAGATCGCGACAAGAACATATTTTAGTTACATTTGTATTCAATTAAAGAATAAATTGCCTGAAATTAATGCTCTTAAACATTCACAAAGAAGGAGCCATTTAAGTCTGCCATCTTGTCAGGTAAGCCAAATTGCAAGGGTTACTTACTGTGGGAAGTCCATCGGTGAAAGGGTTAAACATAGACAAGACAACAACAATCTCGTCCGCATTTAAGCTAATTATAATGGCGTCTGTTAATTTGAATATCCCAAGCTGATGAATTGTAACTTCAACACAATTCAGTTACAAGTGGTAAACAGTATACCAAAAATAATTATAATTCAGACTTCACACAATTGTGATTGGAATCAACATCTGTGATTGGAAATCTATTTCTTGAAGTGTTACTGGAAAGAACATACTAGGAGATGCAGCTCCCCACATGCTTCACTTGGAGAGAATTCAGTTATTTGTAATGTTGAAGTATGGACATGAACGATCTTAGAGTCAACAAATTAGTACCAATCATTGGTCAAAGAAACCACCTGCAGTCAATTTTCTATGCCACAAAAAATCATCTTAACCTTTATTTTCTCAAATTTTGCCGGACATTTAAAAAGGGAAAGAAACAACAACATTATTTTTCTGATTTATTATACAGATATGGACAATTGCTCTTATCCTGAATATGATATTAAAGATAAAAACTTTATTTCCTAAACACAGGTCTCATTGCAAGCATATACTAACAAAAATAAATATATGCATAAAAATTATTTGATTCTTGTAAAAATAAAACAACAATAAACATGTATCTGTTCATTTATATTATAATACATGTAAATGTCCGCCGCGCCAACCGAAGTTTTCTCCGAATTTCAGCGGGAAATCGCGCAAAAGCTCCGAGATTCTCGATGTTGTTCTCGGAGATTTCTCTGAGTTAAACACCGCAATATTAAAATTTTGCCGGCATTTCTCGCGACGCGGAGTAGCGCGATTTTTTTTTTACTGAAACTCGCTTTCTGTACTGTATTAAGAATATATTTTGATAGCTCTAGAATTGATAATACTCAGGTTTTTGCATATGTGCAAAGACCGAAAGAGAACAACCCATATTTCCACTAATAACGCATCATTTGAATGCTATTCGAACGTAGCTGGGCTGATCCGGTCTTGTCAGACCGGTTGCGTTCGGACATATGTACTTGAGGCATTCTACGATAAAAAGATTAATAAATATCATAATAACAAATACTGTCACAATGAAAGTCCGAAAAAGATACCAAACATATAAAACATTTAGAGGGCGTATCAAGATCTATACACGATCATTTTGCAGTAAGTTTGCACCGGGTAAATACAAGGGTTGGAGTGTACATTTTGGAGGCAAAAAATGAAAAATGTTGTACACATGAGAAGTTATTTCATTAAATATGCTAAAAGGTCAAAAATACAAAAGGTGATAAACCTGGAGCTCGGGATTCCTTTCTTTGGATTTCGCAAAGCATAAGAAATAATCTGTCAATTTAATGCGAAAAGAAACATACAAGGGCTTTATTCTAGACACAAATCCCAAAACACATGTATACGAAACAAAATTCCAAGGAAAGGAACGGTGTTTTTTATGGATGCTCTTCAAGTAACAGTTTGAGTTGAGTAGCACGCATACAAATATGTACGCCAATTCAAATTCAAGATAGCCTCCTAGCGCCAGTAGGAGGTGAATCCTTTGGTAAGTGAAGTTTACATTACGTCTGTGTTCTACATTTTATAGATGCAATATGCAATATGCCTTGTTCTCTATATAAATATCTAATGACGATTTTTTATCTTGCAGATAGATGGCGTTGAAAAGGAAACTTGTAACTGCTATTGCAGTAATTAGTTTATTAATTTTCTACATTTTGACTGACAAGACAACATTCACCTTTAAAAACATATTGACTTCACGGGAATATGGTCCGATAGAAGTTATACGTCGTGATTGTAGTCAGCTGTGTGATACGACTAGAAAGGGGTACCCCGGTCCATTTTTCAATCATGTATCTTCTATCATAGATTGTATAGCAATATTTAAGAACGAGTTTATAGATCGTGCTCACGGACTGTACCATGCACCTAAAACCATACCAAATGAATTATTACAAGATTTTACGATGGGTCATCGTATACATGTAAAAGAGCGGCATTTTGATCAAAAACATCTGGGTAAAAAGGGACATAATCCAGTTTGGACAAGGAAATCCATTGAAAACTTGATTAACCTTGCCAGAGAAGGTAAATTAAGAGGTACATATGGCGTTAATGCGACCAACACTTTACGTGATGGCTTGCGTCATGCACCAGGCGTTGAGAATGGGAGAGTATTAGTTATTGGATCTAATAGTCCCTGGGTCGAAGCGTGCGTTCTTGAAGCGGGCGCACGTGAAGTCTTTACATTAGAATATAGACGTATTATTTCAAAGCATCCAAAAGTAAAAACAATGATCCCGAACGATTTCCGTATGTGTTATCTAAATAATTCCCTTGGATTGTTTGATGCCATCGTAACGTATAGTTCCGTAGAACATACAGGTTTGGGAAGATATGGCGATGCATTGAATCCTTGGGGAGACATAATTGCTATCGCACGTGCGTGGTGTATTACGAAAAATGGGGGTTCACTCACTATTGGAGTACCATATGATTATGATAATGAATCTCTATGTTTTAATGCAAACAGAATTTATGGTAAAATACGTTATCCATATTTAACTACAAATTGGAAACAGCATTATAGAGGAAATGGTAAACAACGTGTTCATGTGTTTATAAAATAAAGTTAAACACTGAAAATATAATATTGTCTGAAGTTTAAATTTTTCACAAAATCAACACAACTGGAACCCATGAATTCACATAGGGATTTCCTGTGATTACCTCCCCTTGATGACCAATCCAAACAATGTATCATTACTCAGCTCTAAGTTTTTTGCAATTTAATATTTTTGTTTCTACATTGGATATGTGGCTAATTATCAGAATAAACAACCCCTTTATCATATATAAACACCATGTCCGAACTTTGGATACATTTTTTATAGAACTATCTACGAGCCCCACAAATCTATTTTTGGAAAAATTAGGAATCCTGAAGCAAAATCCTAAAACGAGGTAACCTTTAGAGAACAACAGGACCGAGATCAAATACTATTAACATATAACCAATAGAATAAACCACGTGAGCTCCCACAAAACAATCGGACATGGCATCAGGTGCTTTGAAACTTAAAGTATTTACGTAGCATTGTAAGTCCTAATTCATACATACATGACATATGTTTCATAAAAAAAATAAAACTAAGATGTAATCATATGATCGTCATCAGGAATGTTAGGTCAACACTAACATTTAAAACCAATATTAAAATTTAAAAACCGGGGGTAGACTCAGGTGCCCCAAAAGAGTAAGCAGTCTCTCATTTTTTTCCTTTAAAAAACAAAAAAATAACAGAAAATACCAAAATGACATCCTAATCAATTTACATTATCTAATCAACAGAACGGCAGACAAAATATCAGATAAAGAGCACAAAACACGGTTTAACATGCTTTATGTTTACCCAAAATCTACTTTTCGATAAAAAGTATTTCGCCTGCTACTTCATTTGCACTTCGAACATTCATTGTTTTTTCAAATCCATTCATCAAACGTAGCCGTCAGGCTGGTCTATTGATTAAAACAAATTCAATGTATAATTTTTGTTTTTTCGGAAATGCCCCAAAGTAGTTGTGAAAGTAAGGGAATGGTCTCACCCTACTGCCATGTTAACCCTATGGGAAAAATGGTATCCCCAGAAGGGTATCCTCAGTGTTAGGATCCACATTTATATGACATCATTTCCATAATTAATAAATTGAATTAATATATTGTATAATGAAGTAGGGTAATTAATATTATGGATTCATTAAAAGAAATATTTTTAAAAAAATAATGATCTAATTAGACTTTAATTAATCGTGTATTTATCATTAGTGTTTACTGAAGTCCGTGTTTGTTTTATCAATAACCTGGGCTCAGATAATGAGTAGATACCTTCTTTAAAATTGTATGGTATATGTTATGCAAAGTTCCATTCCCGCGTGTGTGTAACATATTGGTGTTAATTGCAACCTCTGGTGATTATCATATGTCGAAATAAAGGAACAAGACATTTAAATTTGTACATTAAATTTAATATCTCCGTCAATATTAATCAATTCCAGTAGTTATGACTTCGTCAATATAGACAAGCAAGGGTCGGAGAGCCATCCCCGTGCCGCCTTTACAATTATATAAAATTATCCTTCATCATTTATACATCGAGATAAGGAAAAGATAGAGTCATCTACCACTCAACAGTATCTACAACCTCACAAAAGGGTCAACAGTATGCTATCTTTCGTGCAGGGGCGTAAACTGTTGAGACCTGAAGTTGGCCTTTCCAGAATAGTTTACTCTCTAACGATTATTTACAACGCGTGCAGAGATCCACGAATTGAACTTCTTTGGCCAGTGTAACCATTTGACGTTTTTTGTTGTTCCCCTTTCCTTTTGTTTGTAAAATCTTTTCGATTTTCCAAATATCATGGTCCCTAATATCTACCTTTTGCAATTCGGACTGATAAAATGTTCCTTTGATTTCTTCTTTGTTAAAGTCTTTGATTCTGTAGACCGGTAGTCCACCGCGCAAGAGTCTTTGTGAAATTTTAAATATTTCACCCGTCCACTTTTAGTCATATTCTCTGGTGAAGGGATTCCTGATATAGGTGGTCATAACTTTATCTCCAAGTTTGAAACGGAAAGGTTTTCTGACTTTCTTTGATTTGATCGTTTTCTTAGGCAGTACATTCTCCACCACAGATTAGTTTCCATATTTTAAATAACCTTGACAGGTGCCATCCTGATCGTTCTACGGTATGTCTTATTGTAGCTGTTTGCAAATCCTTGAAGAGGATCGATGTAATTGTATGACTGTGTGTGTGTCAAATACATATATATGACTACCAAATGAAACTAGATCCATGGTTATACTTTGCAAATTTCGTCATATCCATTAAATCCGCATCCCATTCATCATCAATACCAGTAGGTATGACTTTATTTCGTTTGAATGACCTTTTTAAAGGTCTCTGTAAGCTATACGACTCTTGTCTTCGTAACCATTTTCGTATTTCGTATTTACTGAGGACAAATTTCCCATCCTTTCTTACGAATCTGTATAATTTATCAGGTCCACTATAATTGGCCGGATTTGAAGGATCATAATAGATTTTCTTAATATACTGCTCCCAAGATACCATCTTTACTGTACGAATGTTTGGAATAAAATTAAATATAAGAAAAATAAGTCTCTCTTATATGTCAATCCTCCTCCTCCTTCTCCTCCTCCTCATCATCATCATCACCATCACCATCACCATCATTATCATCATCTGCTTCGAAATCGCTTTCTTCAAATGTTTCATTATCAATGACTTCATCGAGATAATTTTCTAGCAAGTGTTTGTATTTTCGTAGAGCTATTTTGATGGCTTTCTTGTAGTCTCTGCCATCTCGTATCAGGTCATCGGCCATTTTTATTACTTTCAAGTGCAGTCTGCCATGTTTCATCTGAAGAATGTATTGTAATAAACTACCATATATAGACATAAATTGATCCATGTATTCGTGATTCATTTTCGATTGGCTTTCAGTCTTGCCTCCTCTTTAATCAGTCCATCATTCACATACTTCTCAACTTTACATTCCAATTTTTCTTCGTTTCCTTATCTAGCAAGTTCTGCTAGCTTTGTGAAAGCTAAATTTTCCCCTTCATTAATAACGGTCTGCTCTTCTAAGCGCGACGTCTTAGGTTGTATATAGCCATCCTCATCGTCGTCTCTTTTTCGCTTCAAATCTATTTTCAGGACACCATCTGTTCATATGCCTGGCTAAATCGGCTAAACTTTCAAACAGTAACCCACAATCATCACAAGAAGGCATGTTCTCATATATTTCCTTTGATGATTTTTCTATATCCTTTGACTCTGAATACCTTTGTTCACTTTGCTGTTTATCTGGTAAATGATATGTTTGAAACATTTCCGCACTTATATACTGTCCATGGCCTATTTGAGCAAGATTAAAATTCTCGAATACATCAGTTTTCAATCTTTCCTAACCTGGAGTAGTCTGCTTCAAATCTATAAATATATATCCGTAGGGTTGTTTAGTGCTTTCTGCATACTTTTTCATAAATTTCTTGCTATCGTTTGGATACATTTGTCTAGCCATTATGGCGGGTCCCACTTGATCCATTGGGTTCTTGAATAGGACCAAATACTGACTACTGATGCTTATAGCCCTACTTCCTTTGTACGATACAAGCAACACTCAGATTTCTGTGATGGCTTCCTTCCACAAACAATTCGCATACATCTTGACTATTAGTAGCGTCTTTCATTAAATCGTCGATAATGATTAAAGTAGGATATTCCGTATCAATGAACGGGTCATTATTTAGGTCTTCTGGAATTCCCTGTACAAAATTCAAGTTTCGAATAGTCTGTTTCATCTGATCAAACATGGGCTGCCAACGTTTATAACACCATATGATTCGTTCTGGAGAAGGTTTGATCATTGTTCTTTTTCTTTCTAATAATTCTTTCATTCAATATGTTTTCCCTGCTAGCATCATAGTAAATGGGTGTTGTAACACTATATGCGGCGGCAGTGGTGGCCGCGGCGGTGGTGGTGGTGGTTCTGGCGGCGGTGATGGTGGCTGCGGCGGCGATGGATACGCATGACTGCTCTGCGGATATGGTTGCTTATCTCCATGTTTGTTACTCTTGTGTCTTAGCATAACATCTTTTCTTGAAAAATCTTTATAACAGTCTGGACAATTCGTTGGCATCTTAAAACACCTCTGTCGACCCTGACATTCAAAAGTGAAATGATGAAGATGTTGTCTCTTTAGCTATTTATATCCTCCAATTTCTGTACGCCAGGCTACTAATTCCGTCTTCTAAGATGTAACGTTTATCGTCAAATAGTGACAAACCCGGCTTTTTGATGGAGATATTATACAACTGGTGGTCATAGGATCTGATCTGGTTCATCATAGACATGTGGAGTGTTCTACCTTTGTTATTCTGATGTCTCGTATGATTTTGATGACACTCCTTTTGATTCCCTTCGCCGTTTTCTTTTCGCTCATGATTTTTATCTCCTCTTTGGCTTCTGACTTTTTTACTGTTTCGTAAGTCAGAGAGTACATCTTTGATATTAGGCCCACGATTTCTTGTATAGGGATACCTTTTAATCCATCCTTCATTTTCCCCAAAAACTCCTTGTTAACTATACTATAGAGTGGATGTTTCGGTGGATATTCCGACGTATCGAACAAATTCCGATTATGAAGCATGTCTTCATATATGTTTTCCGTCTGTATGAATCCGTATCGGTGAAGAGTAGCCGAGTCATCTGTCCATATTTTGCTTTCATGTAGTTATAATGAAAATCATACATAAGTGTCTTTGATAAATCCAGTATTGTAAACCCCACATAAATTAGTCGATTCAGGTAAAGGTGTGGTTTCAACATGTGAAATGTAACTAAATCCTCGTGGAATATTCTAAAAGCATGAAATGTTGGTTTATTTGTTAATTTCCTGGCCTTAATTTTGTTCTTCACAAGTTGTACATCTATTCTCTTTCTTACGTTTTCCATTGTGTTACCAAAGACGGCATTGTTCATTAATTAAAAAAAACCTTTTTCGAATTCATATTTAGCCAATGTCCGTTTCTCCGTGTTGAAATCTATGTATGTCTTCAACCATGGCTCTTTGCGAAATATCATTACTCAGTGGATCTTTTCAAAACGCATTCCGAGAGACAGGTATAGTTTCAAATTACGGCAATGACCTATGTTTTTCTCCTTCGATCTTAAATTTGGTATTAATTTTTTGGTGGATGTTCCTTTCAGCTTCAATTCTTGTAAAAGCTTCTTTGTATAGGGTGAAAGCATATCTTCTTTGTCTTTCATTTTTTCAGGAGACAACGGATATTCGTTATGATGATCATGTAATTCTTGAGGGTATGCCAAGTCGACTTCCAATATATACCCATTTTCACCATCATCCGGAATGTTTTTTACATCAACACTGGATGCTTCTTCCTCAATCATCAACCTGAAACCATCCATTGGAAGTGCTTGGGACATGGTCCATCCATATAGGTTGTTGGCATCCAAATAAATCACGTGATTATTAGGTTGACTCGGATCATGATTTGGAATATCTTTATGGTTTGCTTTGGCATGTCTATGTGATATCATATATTTTCCTGCTCGGAGTCCCTTGTCGATAAAGAGATGCATGTCGATGTCAGTAAGCAGTTCAAGTGGCACATCAGTCATTTTTAACACTGCCTGCAAAGCGAGTCCAGGTGACGTATAGAAATGAGCTGCATCTAACCCATAGTAATCTATGCATATGCCTCTGAATTTTTCAAACACATCGGCTAAGGCAAGAACATCTGTCAATACGTCATGGTATTGTCCAAGGTTTTGAATTCCCAGCTCATGTCAGATGTTTAAAGCGTGTGCATAGTATTTCTCTGATATGTGTTCGCCTGATAATGTGCTATAGAAAGCATTGATAGAAGGGAGCTTTGATTCTGAGAATCTGTCAAATAAGTCGAAGTACTCATGCAGGTATACCTGTTTTCTCAAAAGGAGTTTCGTTTCAATTTCTTTGAAGGAAGTCTTCATGCGAATGAATTTACTATCTCCCTCTTTGGCCAAATTTTCAACTAAGTTTTCTAAAGATGATTGCATGAACTGAAACGAGTCAGTCCATGCAGCCGAGTGAGAACGAGATGTATTTCTCTATGTTGTTAGGTATACATTTAATTTGTTTGTTAACTTTTCCGATAGCCTGCATGATAAGATGACAGTCATAAGATTGTGTAGTATGACAGTTATACGCCCAGTAAATTTATAATTGATGTTACATTGGTTATGAACTGCTCCCCTGAATTTTCCGGTCACGTGATATTGGTCTCTAACACTGTCTTTCTTTTATTTTTTGTGCAAATATGACAGTTCTTTGCATTTTTAAATGCTTGCCAGTCACATGCACTCATAGTCATCGGCTCACAATGTTTGAATTTCCCTTCATTATATTCTTGTTCCTCCATCATGTATTCAACAAATTTCTCCGCTGCATCTAACCCTCGGTAGAAAACAGGTTCCTTCGAAGATTCCATGGTCAGACCAACGACTTTATAGGCGAATTCGCAAGGTAGGTGTCTGTTGTTTTCGTTGTTGATGATTTTCCTGGATCGTTTTCAGGTCCTTGTATTGGAACTAGAAGACTTTCAAAGTCAGCATCGATGACGTAAGGCACCTTTAATTGTTTTCGAATATCCTTATAGTAAAGCCATTTGTCATCCTCATTTGGTAGCTCTATTTTCTGTGGTCCGTGTGTGTTTTGCAGTATGGTATGTGATCATGCCGCGGTCTTTCTTTCGTAAATCCATGAAGACAGTAGGGACAGTTGAAATGACGATTTTTACAAGTTTTCTTATCAGCCAAAAGTCTATTTAAGTTTTTGATCCAACAACAAGTTGCCTTCTTGTTGTCCGACATCATCAGGAGATTGTCGTGTCTGTCTAATCTATTTTGGGTCACATGTTTTGGGAAGATCCCATTCTTCTCATAGCCGAATACATCTACTGAAATGTTGTTTTGCTATTCAAATTTAGGAACATCAGCCATTTTGAAAGAAAAACATTTACCATCAAACCTCAGCTCCGATTCGTATGCCTTGAATTCATTGACTCGATCTGAGTCATGTTTACCTGGATGTAAAGCAGCTAGGATTGACGACATGAAGCATTTATTGTCTTTATTCTTCACAGTGATGATAGCTAGTTTAGAACGTAGCTTGATTGGGAACGGAATGTAGCTAGATCCTGTGAGTGGCCTGTAACGTGCCATTTGTATTGAGAGATCCAATACGTTATATACGGTCCTTGCACCTGATATTCTATGAACGAGTTAAACATCTGCTTGATTGACTCTTTTAGACCTTCATCTATATCCTCCAACTTTAAGCTCATCTGACATTTTCCACGAAAGTGTGGCTCTGCTGTTTCAACTTCGTCTCCCTTCCTCCTGCTCATTTTTATTTTTATGGACAAGTACCACTTGATGCCTCCTCGTTCTTTGATGGAATTGTTTATGATAAGTTTAACTTCATCGTACTTGCTTTTCAAAAATATCAATGGGTCGAATTTAGCCAGTCCTTCTGTTTTGATAGTATGTACTTCTGATGTCCCATTTAGCACCTTCAAGTTACAGGGGTCCTTTGATGTCTGTCCTTCATTATTGTCCACCACTGGAGTGATACCACTGCCAGTTTGCACAGATTCGTGCTTTTCATGTGCCGTAGGAAATTATCTCTCCTGTTGAAATGTATTTTACAGACCTTGTATTCGTGTCTTTTCGTTGAATGGGCAGTCCTCTTATGACAATAAAGGTTTTGCCTTTGCTTAAATGTCTGTCCACATTCATACCACGAATATGTCTTTCCTTTTTGTACTTCCATTGTTGCGTCTTCTGAAATCGTTAACTGAAAGCAGAAAAATTCTAAATTGTTTTGACGCATAGTTTAAATAACAGAGTTATGCAATAGAAAAGAAAAAAAAGGAAATCATACCAGGTCGTATAGATGTCTACTTAATATTACCCAGTTTTCATATTGAAATGGCTAATATTCTAGAAAGCTTGTTAAAGTTTGCACTAAGGAAGTCACCACCCATCGACGCCTCGTATAACTACAAAGTGGAGCTGTCCTCGATAACGAGGCTGTAAAGGCAATGGTCGGAGATGTCTTTCTGACTATAGCGGGGCGTGCCACATGCCACTCCCTCTCCATTTTAAGCTACATGGTATTGCCCTAAGTCAGTACACCGTACCTTTACAGGAGACTACCGCAAGCTTTCTAGAACATATTCCTTATTAAAGCGTAAAATAAAAAATGTAAAGGTGCCTTTCTATTCGTATTATCTCATTATAGTAAAAAAAAATATAAATAATAATAATAAAAATAAAAAAATTATTTTGAAAATGTGTCCATCCATCAAGTGTGATGTAAAGAAATGTGTTTGATCTTAAATATGACAAACTCATAATTTAAAAATGCAATATTGTCTGAATCATATTCCTAGAAGTCCCCGTTTACAAGCGTTGGTAGTAATACTTGTAACTATTGTACAGGCTAGCGAGCATTTACATGTGTAGAACTACCGCTTTCTACAACGGAGCCACTCTTCAATGTCTATGACTTAAACGCTATGGAGAAGCTCCTGGGTGATATCCATATGAGACATTTTTCTCCCTTAATCTCATACAGTCGAGAAGAGTCACGTAGTCTGTCCCAGAGGCCGATGCAAGTATTGTCATTTTTTGTTAAATTTAGGAAGCATTATTTTGTTTTGATATTTAAAGATTAATTATTATACCTAATATTCCAATACACTGACTTTACCGTATTGTTTAAGGGTCAATTTAATAATAAGTAAAGTCAAGAAATACCAAAGGGATATTCGAAGGAGAGAAACGGTTTTTTCATACCTGTTAACCAAGGCATGATGACGCCCATAAAACTTTAATAAGGATAACTTCAGCTTAGGAGTAACGTACCCCTGTCTGAGCAACTTTTCTGTCAGGAGCCGGGCTCTGTCCAGGAAGTCAATGTATATGTCACAAGCTCTGGAATAACGTATGAGTTGTGAAATATATACTCCATACGCCGGCGCTTCTGGAATATTGCCGCTCAAAAATGGAAAGTTGACGATTGGAAAGCCAAAATCATCCCGTTTGTCGTAAAGTTTTGTATTCAACCTTCCTTTGGTGTCAATTTCGAGATGAAGGTCAAGATAAGATGCAGACTTGGCAGTGTCTGTGATATCTTTAATTTCGAGCTCATTGGGATAGATGAGATGTAAGAAGTTCCCAAAACATGAATTGTTGAGTGATAAAACATCATCTATGTAGCTGAAGCTGAAATTAAAGGTACGAGTAGGCAAGCCATCGATTGTCTCGTTTATATAGGCATGGTTCAGTTAACTTAACGATGGGGGGGGGGGGGGGGGGGAGTCGGGATTCTATTTCACACAAATCATAACATTTTGATGACGGTAAATGAAATTTCAACTAATATTCTATTCAAATTCGACATTTTTTCTTGACTTAAACTATCTTATTAAACATATTTTGGATATTTGTACGCCAACATGTATTGTTCGCCCATTTCGCTTGGACTCGTCTGTTTATAGCGTCGTTTGTAAAATGTCACCATATTGAACGGATGGATATTTTATCGCTCCGGTAAAAGTTCAATTTGTCAGTAAGATAGCGCTAAAACACGTGTAACTTATATCGAAAGTGTTTAACCCTTTTAAGTGCACTGAGATTTATTTGTTTCAAACATTTTTTCTCACAAAACTGTTGGAATTGACCACAATAATAAACGGTAAGAAAAAGGGGAGGGGTAAATAAAGCACACAATCCGATATAATTTCCTTAATTATTATTTCTTTATAAGCTAAAACTCACTGTAATTTGACGTTTGAGAATAACATAATGTTAATCCCATAAACAAGATAAAATAAAAACTAAATCAACGTTTACTTAGAATGCAAACTAATCGCTGTGTAAAATGTAAACAAACGCTTGTTTAACTCTCTTGTTAAAAATATAAACAAACCGTTGTTAAACTTCCTTGTTTTAGTATTTTTAACATAATTATTTGATTGATTAAATGAGAACAAAAAAGAAAAAAATATATAAAATATGAACAACGATGTTTTTATTTGATAAATGTGTTTTATTTTTTAACGATGGCGTCTCGCGTTAGTTTAGTTTAAAAGTTTAAACTTCTTTTATTTATAGTGGATTGGGAAACAAGTTATGCCAACTTATACTAATTTATAATTAATCCCTCTCCACTTGGCGGGTTTAGCCTACTCTTCAGACATCTACAGAGGAGTCTTTAGCGTACTAAAGGTGTTGCTCTCCCTTAACACGGGAAAGCCATTTTTCGTCTCCATCCAACGGACTAGCATCGTTTATCGAGACCATCCTCGCAAATGGCGTCTCACGTTAATAAGCTGGTTTGAACCGGTTTAATACACACGTCATAACATGTTAGAGTTCATTAAACTATACACGAGAAATATAGTAAGAATCGAGTGACAATCTAGATAGTAAAATAAATAGTCGGCATGTTTATTCTGAAAACATTTAAAATTTTAAATAGTTCAATAAAAATCTAGCAAATATCTAAAAAAGATCATTATACACAGTTGTTATCAATTTTAACAATCATAAACATGTCAGGCCAAGTTCAGGAGATTCGTGGATCGATGATTTTATATGTTAACAAGGGCGATACAACAAATACACAATTAATTAGATTATTATTTTTAATTACTTTTTTAATGAATCCAGAATATTACTTCATTATACAATATATTAATTAACTTTATTAATTATGGAAATGACGTCATATAAATGTGGATCCTCACACTGAGGATACCCTTCGGAGAATAACATTTGTCCCATAGGGGTAACATGGCTGAAGGGTGAGGCCATTCCCTTACTTTCACCACTACTTGAAAGTATTTTATTGATAATGTTTAGAAAAAAATGGTGAAAATATAAGCGAGCTACATGTATGATCGCTCTTTATGGTAGAGATGTTAATTGAATTTTCAACTACTCTGCCGGCTAAAAAGTTTCAACAAGAAAGACGCGGCCATGCGAAATCTCGTTCAGCCATTTTCTTCTGGTGTAATTATACGTGAATATAAAGAGTATCGTGAACAAAAGAAATTATCTATGAACTTACACCAACGTTTTATACTATCGAAATATAATCATAATAAATTAAATATGAAAATACCACTTGGAATCAAATGTGACTAAATAACACATGTGCAAACTCAAAAGTCAGCAAAAACGATACGCGAACGTAAAAAACTTCGCCTGCTTTACAGGCAAAACCTGTTTCATATTAAAAGATACTACATGTATACAGGAGTAGAATGAATTACTGGGGTCCTTTTCAGAATCATTTATACGAATAATATTAGTTGTAAATGTACTCTGATTTCCTCTGTTCTATTGACTTCGTGGAACCAGCAGTAGTCGTAGAAATTTACGTGTTAAAACATGGTTACTTGGTGATTACATTGTTTGTTGCAAAGTTACTAACTAGACTGGTTCTCTGACTTCTATCCTTTAATTACATTAGGATATAATTTATATCCATATATAGCATGGTTTAACTGCAGGGAACCAGTCTAAGTTACTAGCGTACCGACTTCAGTCATGTAATACAGGTTTGACATATAGCATGACAGGAAGTCGTTTTTGACAACAACAAAAATATTTTAAAAACAAAGAAATCATTCACATGGAATAACATGTATTTTAAAAATGCCTAGATTGGTAAAAAAAGGTTTTTATAATAAATGTAGAAGTTTTGATTGGTGAAAAATTATCCTGACCACAGTTTGATTTGACGAATAAGCTGACTTTACATGAATAATTTAAGTCTAAATATTTAATCTCAAACCCAATTATATCATATAAATTCTTTTAATCCTCGAAATATTTTAAAGTGGAAACATTAATATGTTACAGATTTATTGATTTGGAGGAATATTGTCACGTGCAAAATAATATATTACACGAACGTGCGACATTTTCCAAGGGACAATACTCCTCAATATTAATGCAATAGCCATTTGATTATATAGTATGATCATTTAAATATCAAATAAGTTTTTTGTCATGTTCTACATTGAATATCACGTTGCTATAAAATATATAGAGATATTTACATGCGTGACATATGGCTAATTTTGAAAATTATAAATGTATAAATATATATCTTTTCCCTTTTCTCATACCTTTATCGTCGGGTCCTCTTTGGTCTGGGCTGTTTTTCGTTATATCTGAAATAAAGTAATGCAAAAATGTGAAGATAAAATGAACATGCATTGAAAAAGTACAAAGTTTTCAACTCGGTATCCTTTTGGGAATACAAGGGAATAACTATAACGCCGGCAGTATTATTAACTACTTTATGAGGGATTGAATGGGTGTGAAAGGACTTACATGTATATATATGAAACAAAATCAATTTAGAAAAAAAATATTCCCATTCATAGAACAATATAACATAATATCTATAAAAATTATAAAACCGGAAATGTTAAAAAGAAATATTTATTTGCTCATATTATAAATCTCATAATGATTTGAAAAAAAAAATTGTGGCTCTACATAGAGTATGCTTATTTGGAGCAACATTCAATTCTAGCATGTCCTCAATGACAAAACTGCCCAAACTTTTGGATATAAAATTTGACAATTGTTTAATGACATAATATTATTCGTCTATATTGGCATCAACGTCAAGGAAAAACAAATAATTCAATATAAGATGTATCATGCCTTCTGATCAGTTTGCTGATTGGTTAACGTATTTCAGTCATTCATCTGAAAATATATAATTTTTTACCATAATTCCATTAACGTGACTCCCTACGTTTTAGGCCTTAAATCGACTTTTGGGATTGATTTATGAGAATAATGTTTTTCCGTATATTCCGGTTATTTCGCATGCATCAAGTGATTGAGGTTATTTCTTCATAGACGAAAAATCAGTCAGTTCTTGAATGAACAGAAAACAACTAATGTAACCTAGAAGAAAAGTTTGGGAATGTTAGTATTGGAAAAGAGATAAGACTAAAGGAATATTCCGGAAAGTTTCTGTGGAAAGGTCTTTCGTTATATTTAACCATTTGAAGTTTTAAAAATATACATAACTTTGCATCAAATCCTATTGAAGAGAAAACTCATAAGCGTGGAGAAAAATATTTCAATTATTCAAAACAAAATTTGTTTATGTTTATGAAATGTAGAAGTGTTGAAATCTGAGATTTAACACAGCCCACACGTATTTTCACTGTACAATCTATTGTAGGTAAAAAAAAGTTTTACATGTAAATTTGGATTATCTGCCCCTGGTTTTTGGAAAAGGGTGAATTCAATTGTCTTTTAGTAAATCTGGTTTTTCTTCTTAGACAAGAAATATATCTGTAGCTTACCATTGTTGCTCACGGTAGTTGATATCTCAGGTCTGATTGACGATGTTGTTTCAGCAATTTTCCTCGGTGGAGTTGTTGACATTGTTTGAATGGATGCTGGCGTTGCATTTGCTTTTGTTTTTGTCGGCGTCGTCATCGTCGTTATTGATGTCTTTGGTGTTGTCGTCGTCGTTGTTGTTTTTGTCGTCGGTGATGTTGTCGTTGTTTTCGTTGTCGTTGGTGTTGCTGTCGTCGTTGTTGTCGTCGTTGGTATTTTTGTTTCAGCTGTAGCAACATGTATGAAAATTGAAGAAAACTTGATTTTACAAGGTTTCAACAAAATAACTGGCATTTCAAAATATTGTGCTTTATGTCAAAATTCCAGGAATGTGCATAATTATTTTCTTAGTGTGTTTGTTCAATAATTAGCTCCGTATAATTTTAAATCTCATTCATTACCCATATTCTTCAGAAGAGCTAGATTTTTCAACCATTATTTGTGTCTATCAAAATTTCGAAATAAACACACTTCACACGGGAAACATTTTATCGATTCACAATCCCCAAATTTTGAAACTCTTTGTAAATTGTAAAATTCTAATCAAAACCAAAATAGAGAGATAAAAGGGCATAGATTGTATTGATTGCAAATGAACATCAACTGAACCGGGATTTCATTTCCCGAAATTAAATTTTAGATAAAAGAAAACACTCGGACATTCAGAAGAAAAAGAGTATTATAAAAATAAAATAGTCTTGATTCCTTTGACGTCAAGCAACCTTTCGGTGAGCTTGAATGTCTTGGATAAAGAAGCGTTAAAAAAAATTCGAGTACTTTACCTTCAAAATAAATTATTAAGATTCTGTTCGCACTGCTCAAGTCTAATGTCGAAGTTTAAGAAACAGTTCGGTAAGAAAGGTTAATTTTTGATATATGTGTCTCGTAAAATATCAATTTATTTTAGCAACTGTTCTGATGATACCTCAGTGGTAAAAATATAGTTTGTTAATAGTTTTACTTTTATCTCCTTTTTTTGGACTTGAGCATTGCCGATTAAACCGGGCTTATTGAAATATCACTCATAATTCAAAATTTTGTTTTAAACGCCAGCTTTTCTCTTGTTTGTTCTCGTCTGTGTTGATTTTTACAATCTCTGAAAATTCAGACCAAATCAAAATAACACACCAAAAGAAGACATCGTGCATTGTCATGACTGTAGTCTACCAAGAGCTTTTTAGTATTTCTTGTCTATGTGTCTGTACTATGGGTTTCGGTCTTTATGATATCTCTTCTATACCGTTTTATGTGAACATCTCATCAGACAATATCACCAATTACCTGGCAATGCCAAAAGAGCGCAACCGTCAACAACGGTCCAGTTTGTCGTCGGTGAAGATTTGTACAGTCCAACATCATCTGTTGATACTTGGGAGACTGTAAACCGTACATTTAGTCCAATATGAGCATAACTGTAATACTTTGATGAATCTGTTGGTGTTCCATTACGAATTATCAATTTAATATCTTTTCCTAATTGCTTTTCAAACAAAACGTCAACATCAGAACGACTCACAGTGGTGTTCCACGACATTATTACACTGGTACCCAGTTCTGTGTTGATTACATTCTCTTCCAATATAAGAAAAAAAAGAGTATGATAAAAAAACATATTCTTTGATTCCTCTGAGGTAAAGCCATCTTTAATGAGCTTGATTGTCTAGGGAGACGTTCGAAGAGTCTCGAAATAGACAAAAATTCTAAAATACAGAAAAAACCCTTTAATAGTGTTAAACAATTATTCGTTTTGAAAATATATTTTGCATGAAATCCTATTAAAGAGAAATTAATTTCAATTGTCTGTTAGTAAACCTGGTTCTCTCTTCCTTGACAAGAAATATTATCTTTAGCTTACCACTGTTACTCATAGAATTATATCTGGCGTTACGGAAGATGTTGTCAAAAAATTCCTATAACTGGAATGTATTTGGCGTCAAATTTATTATGTTTTTTTTCAACATTTTACTAGAACTGCTTTCTATATCCTCCGGTTAATGTTACTTACATAGTTATTCAAAACGTATTTATAAACGTTGCTCTGCATGGCGTCATGCTAAACAGGAAACCGAGGCATTAGGACCCCGAAATTCTAATTTATTTGCATCGTTCCTATTTAAAAAGGCAGGGTTTACATTTCAATAATTATGTAAACCCTGTCTTATTACTAATGATTCCAATACTGTTCAAAATGATACATAAATAACTAAATATGAGGAACTATATTCCGGGGTAGTTTTTTTCCGTCAGCTAATAATATTTATCGATGTAAATGTTTGAAACCTCCCCAATAATAACATTGACCAATAAAAACCCGGCAAAAATATTACTGACCTTGGTATTATACGTGTAGAGATTACAGGGGATACTATTAAGATCACGTGACGGATATACACACACCAACAGTGAAAGTCTAGCAATCCGCTTGAAGGGTAATTAGTGGTATTTACCTGTTTATATCAATTAAAATTTATTACTGAGGTAGTGCACCCAATATCGGATAACCTCTATTTTTGAAATACATAATGTGTATTGCTAGAAAGCGTGCAGTTATTGCAAACACTTCGAAACAGTTCCAAAATTACGACGGATAACACACACATGCAACATATTTTTACAACAACATTTCGGAAAAAATAAAATTATAGGAGTTTTTATTGGAAAATAAACGCCTTTACTATTGATTTAATAAATCAAATGATTTATGATAAACGCTTGTTTGTTTGTCGGAAAAGCAGATGTTAAAAAATGATACCACACACATACCCTAAAAACCAACAGATAACACACACACCTAATTTAAGCTACAAGCATATGAAAGTAAACATAAAGAATCTGAATGACTTGCACTTCGTATAATGTTGATGCCCTGATGTGTCTATGGTCTAAACCATGCCTTGTTAAAGTTTACCTCATATAGACATTCAAACTTAGGAAATTACATGGCTAAAACAGAATATAGGGGCAAACTGCAGTGTTTGTCTTATTTTCAAAAACTTAAGCATTTAAAAGAAAATTGACCAGGTAGAAATGTTCATTAGATCAAGATCTACCTACCATAAAATGTTCAGACGAATCGGTCAACCCTTTGTTGGGTTATTGACCCTGGATTTTTAATTTTAAGGAAATTTTCCAGTTTTAGTTATTATCTTGAATATTATTATAAATAAAGACAAACTGTATACAGCAAAACTTTTCAACAAAGTAAGATCTTCAAATAAGTTAACATGGCCAAAATTATTAATTGACCCCTTATGGAAGTTGTTGCCCTTTAAAGACAGCGTCCGGCGTAAACTTTCCTTTGAAGATCCCATCTGAAACCCCTGGGCCAATTGGGTCCAAACTTTGGTGGAATGGTCCCTGGTGGCCCCTTTAAAAATTATGTCCGGCATCCCCGACTTTCAACGAATATGGCTGCTGTGACTAAAAATAGAAAAAAGGGGAGTGAATTTTTACAATCTTCAATGAAACTATATGGCAAATTGGAACTAAACGTAGCAGTAATAGCCCTTTACATTATCTGTATCTAGTGAGAGATAAAACGGATATAGAGTCAAGTCTGGAAGACAGCAAGGATAGTATAGATTTCATATTAGACAAAAGAAAAACTGATAACAGACTACTGTGTACAATCAGTTAATTGCAGTATTACATTTACTAGAAATACACGAGAATACTAGAACTAGTTCGTTAAAAACATACCTTTTTTGAAATATTGCAAAATTTACAAAAAAATAATTTTTCCAGTATTGTGACACGAACGACACAAGTGGAGCCTCCATCGCTCACCTTATTTATATATTACCTGTTTATCTGATGTTAGGAATGAGAAAACAAACATAATTTCTTTTGAAGTATTGATGCACCTAGCACATCAATTGTTTTCTAAATTTTCTAATTTTGGTATTTGGTCATTTTTTGTCAACTAGCTTTTTTTTTATTAAAATTACAAATATATAATTTACGAAGTTTGTATTTTTTAGGTCATTAAAGCTTTAATATACATATAGATTTCTTTTTAGCTCATCTGGCCCAAAGGGAACAAAATTTGGCAGCAATGATCCTTAGGTGGTCCTCTTTCTGATGTATCCGATGACCCTGTCCGTCATCTAAGATAGCCGCCAAAGCCGAACATAGTACAGAATTTAATTGAAGGTCTTCTTGTCTGAAACCACTTGGCCAATTGGAACAAAACTTGACAGCAATGGTCCTTAGATGGTCCTCTTTCAGAATTATATCCTATGACCCCACCCGTCATCAAAGGTGGCCGCCAAAACCGACTAGTTTATAACATAGGAACAAGTGGAAAAATCACAGAAAGATCTTGTTGTTTGAAACCAGTGAGACAGTTGGAACTTGACAGGTTGCCAGTGAAGATGGACATAGTCTATTTGAGCGATACAGGTTCCTGGGAGCCTCTAGTTTATATTTTCTATTGAAAGGATCCGCTATCATCTTGGACGGATAAACAAGCTTTTTATGATTTGAAATAACAAATAAATCATTTTCTAAAAGTTTGAATGTTTATACGGCATGTTTTAGACTATATACTATCCGTTGGGTTTTTGGTTGTGTGTGGTATCATTTTTGAAAATCTGCTTTTTCCGACATTCAAACAAGCGTTTATCGTAAATTATTTGATTGTTTAAATCAACAGTAGAGTTGTTGAATTAAAACATGCATTTATTTTCCAAGTAAAACTCCTATAATTTTAACTTTTCCGAAATGTTGTTGTTAAAATATATGGAGTGTGTGTGTTATTCGGTGTAATTTTGGAACTGTTTCGAAGTGTTTGCAATAACTGCACGTTTTCTTGCACTAAACATAGTGTATTTTAAAAATAGAGGTTATCCGCTACCTCAGTAATTAATTTTTATTGATATAAACAGGTAAATACCACTGATTACACTGAAAGCGGATTGCTAGACTGTTACTTCCGGTGTGTGTATATCCATCACGTGATCTTTATTGTACCCCTTGGATTATAAGGTATGGTGGCAATAAAGATCATCATAACTCAGAATAAAATTACAGCAGACCAACAAAAAATTAATTTATACTTTCAATTAATGAAAGAATTTTACATGGGGAAATCTTGTCACTGAACACCGTGACGTGTAAATACAATGATTTGTGGCGTCAACCTTTGGCGGGGAAATATTCAAACTTGAACGTTTTCTCGAAAGATATTTAACCTGTCAAAATAAGAGATCACGCACTTAGTTTGGAAAGGGTTCCATATGGCACGCCCATGTTTGTATATCGTAGACGGAATAATCACATACATTTTTTGTAGATGTACTTATGGGGTCGACAAATGGAACTCTTGCCCTTAGTTTTGATTCCAGAGACTGCCAGCTGATTGACTAAATGATTTTACTGACAATTTGAAAAGAACTTAATTTCCTTACACGTGTGTCATATACGCGCTAAAGTATATTTTGACACAAATTCTAGTATGAATACTGCATTTCAATTTTTGATATACCTGTAGGCCAGAATTTGAGCTGTGAGTAGGCAGACCATCCGTGTGTTCTGTATTCACATCTCATCTTTACGGTATACTGTTCACACGTCTTTATAATTGACGCAGTAATGATGTGTGAAGTTTGAGGATAATATAAGCCTCTTGTATACACTAAGTTAAGACTTTTGTCATAAATCTTTAAGTCTATCTGTGTGATCGTGTCGGTCGTCGCCGGGAAAGACCAGGATATTCCAACCCCTGAACTTGTTGTACTTATTTTGATGTCTCGTATAGTTCCTTTAAGAAATGCAATATTGTCAAAACTTTAATGAAACTGATCAGGAATTTTAAAAATTTATATTTTTAATATAATAACAAGTAAACTTTAAAAAATTACAAAAGCAATGGGTTTACATAAATAAAAGTTAAGATATTAATCCAAATTTTTGCATTATTTTGAAAATATCATTTCAATCGCGGTTATATACCAATTTACATATTACATACATGTATCTTTCACTTTTCATGGTTTCATTCAGTAACAAAATCGGAAGTTGTTTTTTTTTCATTGTTTTCTTCCATACCCCCTTTTTTCTTTTTTTTTCTGTCTTACTTTTGTGGTATGTGTTCTGAATAGCATGTTATAACTGATACAGAAGTGAATTGTTTGATGAGAAAACGTATACATACATATACACATGACTAAAATTCAAGAATAGAAACAGTAATTTTATTGTGGTCTCCAAATTAAAGTAGCTCTTTGAAAATGGAGTGCAAAATTAAGTCGGCGAAATTCTTTGATAAATGTCCCTTGTGTATACATCTCTCTCCTTTTAGTTATTTTGGCATACAGATGTACTTTACAGTGTTTTGCTCATTTATTTCCAATCTTCACTGTTTTACTTGCGTCGTTGCTCATTTGTTTTCAATCTTCACAGTTTTTACTTTTGTCATTACTCGTTTATTTTCAATCTTCACAGTTTTTACTTGCGTCATTGCTAAAAGATAAATTGCTGAAATGTCCTTCACGGTTCAACATAATGCTTACTGCAAAAGATATTATGAGGAGCAAACTTACCTAACCTAATACAAGTTTTATTATCTGTCTTCATATAGTAATTATCAGGACACATACATTCGGAAGTTATGCTCTTTGACGTATCATGCACTGCTGACGGAAAACAAATATGGCTGCAGCCGCCATTGTTCTGACCGCATACGTTATCGCCTGGCAAAAAACCTTAAGAATATCACTTGTTGGCAATTTAATCAATAGGAATATGCGGGAAAGATTATACATACATTATTGTTAATATCTTGGTTTGGGATATGTGAAGATTTGTCGTTATCAAACTCTTAAGTACCAACAATTTCCAAGATTCAAGCGTAGGTGGTTTTTGGTCAGAAAAAGGACTCGTGATGGAAACATTAGTTCGTACCTGAGATGACTATATAATCAATTTTGCTCTTTTGTCAGTTTTCTATCTACACTTCATCTTCTTTAATCTTAAGTCTTGGAAGTCATTAGTATAGACACTTCAAAGAGGACAAATATACATGAGGAGCAATCCAAAAAACGCATTGCCAATCCATTAGACAGACAAAACCCGGGAAGACAAATGCACAAGCACAAGCACAACAAATAAACACTGAAAACTAAAAAATAATGAACAGCACCAACTCCTATAAAAACCAGAAGTGAACTCAGTTGCTCCGAAAGTGTAAGCAGTTCATGCTCCGAATGCGGCACCCATCGTGAAGTTCAACAAAGTCAATCTGGTGGTAGTCACAAATGGGTGGAGGTACATGAAATGTGACGACAGTGGTAACAGGACCAACACCCTCTTAGATATTGGAACACTGTAACGGTCAATCTATTCAAGATACATCAACCCCGTAAAAATGTATAACATGAAGAAAACAATGTTTGTTTAATTTTTAATACTGATATGTTGGCTAGTTTTTTAACAAACACGATTCACAATACAGCGGTGCTTACTGGCCTTATGATTAATATTGTTAATGATTCTACATTGTTCTTTGTGATAACTGAAAAGCAGACTACAAATACTGCACTAAATACCTTATTTCGGAAGACAATTAAAATAACGTATGATATCAACTGGAAAATACAGATGCTTGGGGTTAACTGAACGACGTGTTAATTTTACTTTTTCTTGTTTTCACTGTGATTTGTTAAAAATATTGTTAGTCGACACGGTTTTGCCCCCAACATGATCAGCCTCTGGTTGCATCGGCGGTTCCAGTCCATCACCTGATTTATTGCATCCTAAAGGACAAAGGGAAATTATAGATTACGGGCAATTTAAGGCTATGACTCACCTTTAGGTTGAGTATTATTTCCAAACACCTGTATACCCATCGGAGACCGCATATAGTTAGCAAAAACCATGAAATCTCCTCCTGTATATTTATTCACTCTACAAATAGTTTTATTCTGCCAGTTGGACCAATAGATATAGCTGTTATATATAACTAAATCAAAAGGTTTCGGTAGAACCATGTCATTCTTTATAACAGTATACGTGTCGGTACCATCAAATCTTGTGCTTTTGATTTGATTTAGTTTCCCGTCTATCCAATATAATCTTTCGCTAACATAATCTGAAATCCGATTTTGAATAATATATATACATGGCATCTTTCATGTCACACTCTATAACATACCATTTTGAGTAGGTCTTTATATAAGTAAAGTCAAGAAATACCAAAGGCATATTCGAAGGAGGGGAAATCGAAAGCAACTGACAAACTCCGAAGTACAGCGAAGATAAGACCAAAACAATGCAAACACTACATTAAAAACTAAAAACATATGAACAACATGGACCCCCCCCCCCAAAAAAAAAAAACCCGGATGTAGACTCAGGTGCTCCCGAAGAGTAAGCAGTCTCTGCTTCCTGCAGGACACCCGTCATGCTGCCCATGGCAAATATAACTTACGAATCGTACGTATTTTATTCGGTGTATGCGATAAGTATTGAAGACATTTTAGGTGATATTGAGATTATCTCCGTCCGTCCGTCCGTCTGTCTGTCTGTCTTTTTGAAAAGTTTCATTTTGACATTATCCCCGCATTCACTTATGGACATAGGAACTAAATTTCTTCATAAAATCGTTGCATACCTTCTGTAGATGGGCGATAATGTTTTAGAGATTTCAATTTCTAAACATTAGGCACGCATGGTTCGAACTTCGAAATTATGAATTAAAGCTTGTAAAACTAAAATCCTCTAATTTTTCAATTTATGTATTTTATTTCTTTACAGTATTGCCATATATGAATTTAAACTTGGAAGCTAAGCTTATTTAATTTTCCATTTTGTTTAATGATTTAATTTCGTAACAGAATAACTGGATGTTATCTGGATGTGCGGTAACTTTGGGTATGTGTCTTAACTACTTGCGAGTGGTGTGGGGATTACTGTCGATTCAGACTTCTCGTTATTTCATCCTATGGTCTTTTCTCTGGATTCATAGATCCTTCGGATTTTAAATGGGTAGGGATTTACAATTTTTTAATTGTCTGTTTTTAAAAAACGCTTTATCTGTATATTATTTCAAATATTAATGTATTTGTTGTAGATATAGGCTGAAACCACCCAAATTTTTGTGCACATTTACTTAGAAAAACGGCCTTTTAACGATTTCAAAGATGTGAAACATCAAATCCATTAGTTTTGATACTACCTAGAGCCATTCCGTTAGGCCACACAATATCCGTGCTAATTATTATTTTTCTATCATGTCCATCCATTCTGCATCTTTCTATCCGAGGCTGACTTCCCCATTCAGAGAAAAATAATAATCTGAAAAAAATGATAGTTCGATAAAACAATATGGTTTGTTTGGCGTGGGACATCTTATAACGTTATCTATACATTACTTCGCACATACTTTTTAATCCGTATGTGTCCCTCATACTTTGACGACCGATGTCTTCATGCAAAACACCAACGATTATAACAGTTTGTACATTTCATATTAACAAGCTAACATATGTATTTCAAAACGTGCACATATTCAGCAACGCCACATTTGTCTGTGTTGACGTTATACTTTACGTACAGGTCAACGAATTGCATACAAGAAATAGAAAAAACCACTCTTGCTAAATATTTGAGACATTTCAGCAGTGGAAAAGAAACTATTTAGCATGTCAATTACGGGTATTGGAAACAACAGGTAATGTACCCCTTTTTACTTCCACTTGTTATATTTGAGATATTCATGAAAAACGGCTTTCATTTCATTAATATTATTACTGATTCGACAACTGTTTATTGAAATTTTACCACCAATTGATTGAATAAGTGTTATAGAATACTATTACCCCTTTTTAGAATAAACAACAATAGCCCTGGGTTGCTCTAGACTGTTATCTTTGATGATTGTTTTCCTGTATGTTCCATCCAACCGTGACACTTGTATATGGTTATGTCCGGTATCAGTCCAATACAGTAGATCATACACCCAATCAATGGCCAGTCCGTCTGGTACGTCGACTGTTTCCGATACTATTTCTTCTTTCACACCGGAGACTGATTCTGTCGTTACTGAACTCCTAAAATAATATGGCATGATAAACCGTCTGTCAGTTCTTGGGTGATTTCAGTTTGTTTTTAGTGATTATATTAGCAAATACAATTTTCTAAGTTCATAATTAACAGATATAAAAATAAAATCGTGTGAGACGATTGGCGTTTTGCTATAGTCAGGCTAAAGTAATGCAATAAAAAACGTAAATAGTAAATATGTATCTTTAAAACTTCTGTAATACCATTAAATTTGATATTTGTGTCTATTTAAAAACAATTTAATTTGATTTGAGTACTGCATTCTGATTGGCTAAACAGCATAAAGCAAAACTGGTTATACTGTTTAACCTGTTTTGGTCTTGAGACATCACCAACGGATTAATCCGCCACTTGTAAATTCAAATAGTTCTATGTCATTATTGATGCTTGAATCGAGAAATCATTTTACTTCTGTTTATTATGCGTAAACTGACCTAAACCAGGTTATGGCGTTTAATCTTTTCAAAAATTGGAAACATTCCTTATGTACTCAGGGTGGAAATTAGTGAAATACATACTTATGGCGTGTTAACATGACTGTTTCGTTTGTAAATACATATGTAGTACTGAGTGAATACTAATGCATGTAAACGTGCTTAACCTGCCGAAATTCTAAATGAACCTATAAAAAAAACAGGACATGTATTTTCAATATAAGTTCGATTACTTGTTATTAATTTGCCGACAGTGTGTAGAATAATATTTTACTTTTTATCTTCTAGAGTTTGCTGCATTTTGTGGTCAGTATATTTGGGAACCTTTTTAGTTCTGTAACTTGTGGCGTTTACGTTTTTTTTTTATCTTTTATCTTGTTGGCCAATGATTTATAACTATTTAATAACCTGTATATTTTTTTCTCTAGGACATCTGTCCAGTAGACATATCCTTTCTCATAGTGTATGTCCAGGTCCACGGCATTCGTTAGTCCCGTTGCTATGGTTTGGGTAACTTTACTACTAATATCTATCCTTTCAATTGTATATAAATTAGCAAACGTCACCCAATACCCAGAACCTACAACGTACATCATTAATTTTGACTTGCATTAAATGCTTTGATCAAGATGTGCACATTTCGTCGATTTACGACTCATCAGTTGTGCTCAAGGCCTAAAATGCTGAACATCAAACAACAATCCAAAACGTTGAAGAGTAAATTAAAAAATGTCAAAATCACCAAAAGGGGTAAAGCCAAAACCATATAAGGACAGAGCTATGCACGGGGGAGATACTCCTTAGTTTTCACAAATATTACAATTTTGGGCTAGTATCGAAATACAAGCAACTGAACTGTGGATATCCTTGGAGACTTGGAGTCCACCAGCAGCAGTATGGCCTCAGTGGTACCAAACATTCTTTGATACCAATTTTGATGCACAAGTTGTGCACATTTAGTCGATTTACGACTCATCAGTTGTGATAAGACATTTTTTAAGAATTCATGCTTTACTGAATGATTGACCATTTCTATTTCTTTTTTTGTATTTTTAGCGCAAATTTGATAAATCTTTGGGGGCATGATTATATTAAAACGTATCATTAAATACCTAACAGTCCAACAGCAGTGACATAGACCCAGTGGTTGTAATAAAACGTATCGCAAAATATCGAAATAAATTTGATGCACTGTATGGCCATTTCGTTGACTGTCAACTCATCAGCAGTGCTCGAGATCAAAATATTGGAATACCAGTTAAAGATATAATGATGAATTACTAAGCACAACCATAAAAAATCAAAACAAACAAACAGGTATCCAAACTCAGCTAAGGGTTACCTCTGCATCAAAAGAAAGAGCCTTAGAAATTTCTGGTAATTTTTGTCAAATTTTGAACAGAAGATTTAAAGGCTTTTGAGTATTGTATCGTGGATGAAGCTTAAGAGACATTTGAATGAATGCTGGCGACCGTTGTCAGTTACGATCAGGGTTTCTCTAATTTTCAGCTAATTTAACAGACTCTATACCGATGTTAGTTTAAACTTATTTATTTATAGTGGATTGGGAAACAAGTTACACCAACTTATACTAATCCCTGTGCACTTGGCGAGTGCGAGAGCGGCCTATGCAGCGGTTTTTTTAGCCTACTCTTTTTTTTTAATACTTAACGTGCTAAGGGTGTTGCTCTGCCTTAACACGGGACAGTCATTTTCCGTCCCCATCCGACGGACTAGCATCTTTTACCGACACCATCATTGCCAATGGTGTCGATAGCAAATTTGATCCCTGACATTTTCATCCCGAACGGGAATCGAAACATGGACCTTTGGCTTCGTAGTTCGATGCGCTAACCACTACACACGGAGCTGGACCAGTGTTGGAAAAATTCACAATCCCACGCCCAGTGAGTTTTTGGATCTCGGAATATGATTGGTCAGGCGACATATGAGCATATCCCATGCCATAATCCCATTCTTTGTATGTTCCCAACAGACATTAGAGAAACGCTGACCGGAAATAGACATTTCTAAGTTTGCAATATTCGCATAAATGATCACCAGTGATACTGAAATTAAATGCCACCAAACTTAATAGAAATTCTTACCCGAGTACAAACAACCTCTTTCATCACTTTTCAACTGGAAAGAGTCTGCGCATGTGCACCGGAAACTTGATTGTGGAGTTGCCAAGCACAGATGTTCACAGTAACCATTATTTATGCCACACAAATTCACGCCTGTCAAGATTCAATGGAATACTTTTTCTGATTTTATTTCATTATTTTGAAATTTATTTTATGGTTTATAGCTTTTCCTAAACTTCTAAAAATATATTTATATTTCAGAAAATAAAGATCTGTGTTTCAAATAAGCATAGACGTTTACACTATATTATCACCGGCTTGGAAGAAATGTTTTTGATTAGCCGGTCTCGTTGTTAAGTACACTAGTTACCATATGTAAATGTCTTATCTACGTTCTATTGGCTTTATTAAAAACAAATTTATACATTTGAACATTATTTAGTTAAAACAAAATTTTCGCATTATACCATTTCGCGGGAAACTTGAAATAACACCATACGACCCATTTCGTTATAAAAATTAAATAAAAACACAAAACACTGAGGTACAATCCTCGACATGGAAAGAAGGCATTGTCTGCATAAATTTGATATTCGTGTAAATATGTGATGAGACTTACTTGGCATTTTTCTTTGCTTTTCGAACAACGATCATATATGTTTACCATAGAAAAGGCCAAACCGGGGATAAATACGTTATTCATTAATATACGTATTTATTAAGTATTAACAAGGGTGAATTTTATCCATTCTTGATAAAAAGGACAAATATACCTAAGGAGCAATAAAAAAAACGTAATCCATTGGATAGACAAACCCGGGAAGACAAATGAACAACTACAAGCACAACAAATAAACACAGAAAACTACAAAACAATGAACAACAAGAACTCCTATAAAAACCAGAAGTGCAACCAGGTGCTTCGGAAGGTTAATCAGTTCCTGCTCCGTATACGGCACCCGTCGTGAAGTTCAACAAAGTCAATCAGGGGGAAGTCACAAATCGGTGGAGGCACATGAAAGGTTACGACAGTGGAAACAGGTCCAACATCATCTTAGATATTGGAACACTGTACTGGTCAATCAATTCGTGATGACGACCGTAAAATTTCCTAAGTGATGACATCAACTTATCCGTGATAAAACCCTGGTTAAGAAGCTTTTGTGACAGCAGTAAACCTCGTTGTCGAAAGTCAGGGTAACTCACGCAGACAATCGGATAAGCTGAGAAACGTAGACGCCATATGCAGGCGATGCTGGTATATTGCTACTCAAGAAGGGAAAATTAACAATAGGAAATTTGAAGTCATCACGTTTGTCATAAAGTTTTGTCTTCAAATGTCCCTCATAGTCTATTTCAAGAAACAAATCCAAATATGAAGCGGACTTTGGTGTATCTGTAATATCCTTAATGTCAAGCTCACTCGGGTAGATAAGATGTAGAAAGTCTTGGGATTTGTCGTTATTTAACGACAACACATCATCTATATAACGAAAAGTGAAATTAAATGATTGGGCTAGTTTCTTTTTGAGACTGAGAGACGAGGAGCACAGTTGGTTCCCATTGTGATAAATTACATTCTTATTCAACGAGTCATCGATTAACAAATATTTCCAAACCATGTAATGCCTATTAATATTGTCCAATCACTACCTCTGATTAGTCACAGCAAAAATAACCTATTACCTTCCGTTTCTTTTTACTGAGAAAATATATCTTCTTTTGTTCTCAAGAAAGTGTTTGCAAGGGTAAATTTTATCCATCTACATATACAAATATACATAAAAAAACAAAGATCGCCACTCGTTTTTCGTTGGGTCGTGTCTCTGGACGAAGTAGTCTGCAATTATATTACTTCGTTTCTGGCCCTATGTAAATGAATAATATCTGTGAAAAGTATGTGGGAACATTGATAATGACATTATTAGTTTGCCGATTTCAAAATTACCGATAAGTTGAGCTAATTGATACATTTAAAGAACAGTCCATCATATAAATACTTAAAGATAAAAATATACGTACCTGCTGGCTGGTTCTCTAAACTGTAGATCTTGATACCAACTGGTTGTTTTAAGTCTGTTTTAATAGTTTCATAATTTGTTCCAGTTTGTTTATCCACTCTGAAAATGGTATTATTTACAAAGCTTGTCCAATAAATCCAGTTCTGGAATACTATCAGTCCCCAGGCCCCTGATATATACACTGATGCTGTGACGAGTACACGGATATCTGTGCCATGAAGGGTTGATGACCTTATTTCTCCGCGAGAACTGTCTAACCAGTACAGTCGGTCTGTAGAAAAATCTGAAGAAACATAAAGAGAGACGAAAACATGAAAGCGAATGTGTTTTCATGTGCTATCTATGTTTATATGTTAGAGAATCCAACGAGGGGTCTGGGGGCCACACAAGACTCCCCGTGGGTCCAGAACTGAGCCCTTCGCCCCATTAAGCTTGACATATATGAGCAAATATATATTTGTATTTTAATCGGATAATTGAATCATATAGAAGAAAACGTGGAGACGAAAAAACTAAGAATACGTCCCAATTTTCTGATTTCTTGACATATAAGAAAATCTGCTACAGAAGGGTTCTTAGCGTGCACGGAGTTTGACCTTCTCCCAAGACGTTACCCACTATGGTACGCGGTCAGCCTTTCCATATTATGACCTGACAACCCCAAACGGGAGGTTCTTCTCTATCCGCCACCTGGGAACGCGCTAGGCAGCCCAAGGTTGAGCTCCCGTGATACATTACAGGTGCCTAGAGGGCCATGTTAATGCAGAACAAATGTACCTTTTGGCAAATATGTAGCCAGAAGTGAAGCTTTTCTCTGAAAGAAATGAAGTCATCTAGTCACTTACCTAGTGACAATCCATTAGGATTATCTATATTCGTATTGACAATCGTCTCTCTGTTACTTCCGTCTAATCCACATCTCTCAATTTTTGGCCTGTTGACATCCGTAAAAAATAGCCATCTAAAAATAATCATTAAAACAAAGCATAGAGATTATTATTATTATTATCATTTGTCGTCTTAAATTGTGAAATTAAGATGTCTGGATCACAATACCCGTAAATATATTTTTATAAATTGAACCCAAAGTGTCCTTAGCTGGCACTTTGTTGTATAGGTGTGTTTAACCATAAGACTGGTTGAACCTTACCATTGTTTAGTGTCCGTACCTGACTTCCTGTTGTGTAGATTACACTCCACTAATTATCTTAGTTTCAGAGAAATGCACCCCCAGAATATTTTATTAATTATTAGAGTTGGTAAAGTTTGACTACATGATAGATAAATAATAAATGTCTTAACCTCAAAATTGTAATATTGACTGAAAGAGGATAGATTTTAGTTTTAAAAAAATACGAAAAAATTAACTGATTTTGCTTCTGACAAGTAATGGGAGGTCATAAACTGGGACTTGTGAATTGACATGTGGTGTGTAAAACTTTGACAGTGATAATCGGCACCTGCACTGGTAAGTTAAATTGCGAAATAAAGAGCCGGAAAAGTAAACCTTTTCTTTCCACATATGTAATGGAATTTTATGCAAAATGTGAAAAATTAAGTCTCAATTGGATTGAAACGCTGCATCAGACCTCAATGTTAAGCCGAAATGGAGTGAAATTTAACATTTTTAAAGTTTTTTTTATGAAAATTTTTGAAACGTTGCTATGCCAACTAGGTTTCCATGGATATGTTTTATTTATTTTATCATGATTGAAACAATGCTAACATAATGGCCTTTCAGAATATATATATATATATATGGGTATTATTTACTCTGACCATGACATTTGTTAGCTCACTTCACATAGAAAATGGTACTGTTGAGTGCAACCTTAGGTTTGGGTACCCATTAGACTGGTTTTACCTTACAATTATTCTGCGTCTCTACCTGACCCTCTACGCAAATGGCTGCAAACGGCCATCATACATCTATATGTAGTAACTAGATCTACTAATGGATTTGATAAGTATATACCCTTTACTAGGATACACTACTATCGCTCTTGGATATTCAAGGTAAGTGTTGATCAATGTCTTTCGAAATTTTCCGTCCAGATTTGACACCATTATATGATCATGTTGAGCATCCACCCAGTATATGTGGTTATTTATCCAATCAACAGCTATCCCGTCAGCCAAGTCCATGTTGCCACTAATAATAACTTCTTTCTTGTCAGGGTCGGATAAATTCATTCTATGTAATAAAACAATTATCCATATAAGATTTATCTAATACACATGTTGATAAATTAAATATTTTCGGTAAGTCCAAACTCAGCAGAAAAATCAACCCAAATTTAATCCAGAAATAAATGCTAAAAATGAATAAAAGTATAGGAATGTTGGTTCGTGTTTCATTGTTTACCTGTGATGCATAAAAATAGTTGATGTGAAAAATGTATTCTTCTCTTATAATTCAAAAATGTGACTTAGCTTCATTCTAAAGGCTAATTCAGAATTACTGTGAAACATCATATTCCACCAGTGGCGTCAGTCAGATTTAAAACATTTAATATAATATCTAAAATCAAAATCTTTGGCTACATCCAACACCATAAAAACAATCGACTACTCTACACTCTATACTCAATTAAATTTTCGATTGAAACAACTAGTTCATCAATGGCACATGCAGGTATACATTTCTAGTTTAAGGTAGAGAAAAGGCTTATTGTGCGAAGAACCACTCTGATTCTGACAAATAGTATTCTGAAGACGAAATTACAAAAATTCTAGATTTTCTCATAGACAACATATTTGTTGAATTTGACGGTTGAATGTTTCAACAAACTATCGGAATTCCAATGGGAACAACTGTGTTCCTCCCCAAGCTGATCTGTTTCTGTATTCATATGAAGCGGACTTCATTCAAGTTCTACTACGTGACAACAAAAAGAAAGTGGCCTAATACTTTAATTTCACTTTTCGATATATAGATAACGTGTTGTCGTTAAATAACGAAAACTTCCAAGACTTTCTACATCTCATCTACCTCACTGAGCTTGACATTTAGGATACTACAGGTCAATCTAAGTCCGATTCATATTTGTATTTGTTTCTTGAAATAGACAATGATTGAAATTTGAAGACAAAACTTTATGGAAATCATGATGACTGTTGACTTTCCCTTCTTGCGTAGTTATATACCAGCGTTTCCTGTATATGGTGTCTGCGTTTCTCAGCTTATCCGATATTGAAGGGAATGTTTGAGTTAGCATGACTTTCGACAAAGAGGATTACTGCTGTCACAAAAGCTGCTTAACCAGGGTTTTATCAGGGATAAAATGATGTCATCACATTGGAAATTTTATGGTCGTCATCACGAATTCATTGACCGTTACAGTTTTTCAATACCGAAGACGATGTTGGACCTGTTCCGACTGTCGTAACATTTCATGTACCTCCATCGATTTGTGACTACCACCGGATTGACTTTGTTGAACTCCTAGACGGGTGTCATATACGGACAGGGAACTACTTACCCTTCCGGATCACCTGAGTTTACTCCTGGTTTTTATGGGAGTTCAGTGTTTATTTGTTGTTCTTGTGGTTGTTCATTTGTCTTCCCGGGTTTGTCTGTCTAATATGGATTGCGGTTTTTTAGTTTCCTCCTTAGGTATATTTCTCCTCGATAATGATGTATATTTTTTTTCATAATTCCGCTATGAGAGAGTATTTTGATTTATTTTATCAAACTTTATACGACTTTTACTCGATAAACATAAAATTTAATAATACATGTACATGAAAAAAATTGTTGTGAATTTCAAATGAGGAAAACTTTCCTGTATACATGTTGAGTTTTTACCCCATTAGTAACCTTACGCTTTACCGAAACGGTACTGATTCAATTGTGATTTAAATGATACATTTAAAACGCCTTCTCATTCATGAAAACAATGACCAGTCTACACATAGAAACGAATGTAATTATACCTCTTATGATAAAAAGATTTAACACCGAGTAATTACTATACATAATATTTATTTTATAGATAGTAATGCCTCAGTAATGTTTAAAAGCAGTTTGTAAAGGTTATCTGAATTGTGACAAGCAATATATAATTTAGATCGAAATAAATTTATAACAAATGGAATTTGTCACGCTATAACTAATAAGCCGAATTATAAAATTATACTTAAACATTACATAATACCAATTTTGGTCCACCAGATCCACTTTTCAACAAAAAATATTTAATTCGTTAAATGCCAAGACTGAAAATATGAACTTTTGTGCATGGGTGTTTGTCAGTTGAAACTATACTGACACCGATCTTTAGGAACACGTGTAGTGCACGACAGAAATTTTGCTTGGTATACCTTTTCGTTTAGCAATTCTATTTAAATAAATTTCACAGACAAAATAATATTCGAAAGCTTATTAAAGTGATGTTATATTTGTCATATTTAGTTTGTCTATATTGCGTCTATCGACCAAAACTACAACATGCGATAAGAGTGTATTCATGACACCTAGAAGTCGAAAAAAAAATGATAGATTCTGAAAAGAACAGTCCTGATGAAAACTTTAAGAGATGTTTCATGCTGAGAAATTCGAAGGTCTGGCTGAAGACATCTATTTGACATAAGAATATATTTATAAAAAGGACAAATATACCTAAGGAGCAATAAAAAAAAACGTAATCCATTGGACAGACAAACCCGGGAAGACAAACGAACAACCACAAGCACAACAAATAAACACAGAAAACTAAAAACAATGAACAACACGAACTCCTATAAAAACCAGGAGTGAACCCAGGTGCTCCGGAAGGGTAAGCAGTTCCTGCTCCGTATACGGCACCCGTCGTGAAGTTCAACAAGGTCAATCCGGTGGAAGTCACAAATCGTAGGGGTCACATGAAAGGTTACGACAGTGGGAACAGGTCCAACATCATCTTAGATATTGGAACACTGTAATGGTCAATCAATTCATGATGACGACCGTAAAATTTCTTAAGTGATGACATCAACTTATCCCTGATAAAACCCTGGTTAAGAAGCTTTTGTGACAGCAGTAATCCTCTTTAATTTACACTAAAGCTACATGTGTATAATAAGTACATCGTCGGAAACCCACAGACGGTCGCACTTATGCTATGCTACACTTACCGACCGTGGGTAAATTCGTTCATTTTTCTCGTTCTCATTAATAGTTTATGAACCATTTTGATTGGTTTCAACACGATACTTTGGTAGAAATACAGCTAATGCAGTGATAGGTACCAGAAGAGCTTTATGTCAACACCGGTAGATCTGTAAAACTTGCAGGATATAATTTTCAAACAAAATAAACGAATTTAATTTGTTCTGATATACTCTCAAAGCGACCGCATCATGAAAAATTCACTACAAAAATGTATCAATTACATCACGTACATGACGCACGTGGAATTTTGTGTTTGTATTACTATTTCTACCATTTCAAAGGACTGCCTATCTCAATGCCACAATTGTTAGCAGTAATTTCATTGGTCAATTTATTTAATAATAAGACGAGAATTAATTAATGAACTGACTCACTGTCGGTAAGTCATGTAAGTGTAGCATTGCGTAAGCGCGACCAGTCGTGTGTTCAGACGATATAATAAGTAATGACACTAGGTTTCATTATCTCTGTTGTAAAATATATGTCGCTCGATCCGGTGTTCAGGTTTTTACAAGCCGTCAAAATTCAGTACGGACAATGCATGGACGAGTAAACTGAACTGCGCAAAAACTAAGTTTGAAATTCTCACTTCAAATAAACATCGTATGTCACGATGAAACAACCATTCGAGAGACAGCATCTGACCACGTCACGCTGAACTTGTACCATCATGTTTAACACCTCCCAGTCCATTGAATTGATTTAGAAATAGTAAACAATGAAACGTGTACGATAGTAAACAAACAAAATGAAACTCCTGGGATGATGCCTCTGCTGGTGGACCCTAGGTCCCCGAGGGTATTCGCCAACCCAGTCGTCAGACTTGTCTGACATGATTATTCATTGCTTTGTTACAGAAATTACCAGTATTTAGCAAAATTCAAAAATAATAGAAATACTAAGGATTCATTCCTTGTATTGCACATGGTAGATCTCCTTAGCTGAAATTTGGCTTCCTATTTCGGTATTTTTGGTTGAGTACTTCTTGTTTAATATAAGTTTGGTTTTTGGTCTACCAAATGTTTCGGTTTTAATGCTGCTGATGAGAGGTAACTCCTTGAAATGTGTCGTATACAGCATAGTATAATTTACTATATCTAATATTAGTATCTTTGGATTGTTATTTTGAAACTCCTGGGATGATGCCTCTGCTGGTGGACCCTAGGTCCCCGAGCGTATTCGCCAACCCAGTCGTCAGACTATCTGACATAATTATTCATTGATTTGTTACAGAAATTACCAGTATTTAGCAAAATTCAAAAATAATAGAAATACTAAGGGTTCATTCCTTGTATTGCACATGGTAGATCTCCTTAGCTGAAATTTGGCTTCCTATTTCAGTATTTTTGATTGAGTACTTCTTGTTTAATATAAGTTTGGTTTTTGGTCTTCCAAATGTTTAGGTTTTAATGCTGCTGATGAGCAATGTGAGAGGTAACTCCTTGAAATGCGTCGTATACAGCATAGTATAAATTTACTATATCTAATATTAGTATCTTTGGATTGTTATTTTAAATGCTTTATCGAGATATAATTGTAACATAAAGAAAGAATTCGCATCGTAGTAGGGTGCATGTAATATACACATGCATTCGACGACTGGATTATAAAATTTCTTTGCTTCTTTGCACTTTAATGTGAATCTTTATTTCGTATAGTCTGGCAATGAAACGAATATAGTAACGCATGACAATTTATATATAATACATAGTCATTCTTGGAAAATATAAAAATTTATGTCATCAGTGAATTGATAGGAGCACTGAGGGTAATCAAGAGAAATATTTGATATTTTGATTATTTAAAAATTTCTAACCATTTCCAAAACTTATTTCGGGTATTATTTCTAATCTTTCTACAAACTGTGTGAATATATTTCATATTCAGCCAAACAACACAATTACTATGTACATGTATTTCTTTTAATGTTCTCCAGAATTATTTTTCCTGAACCTTTCTTTCAAATTCTAACTTTATATGTATAAACATAAGTCTTTCATATATTTAAACTTCAAACATTTCTAAATATAATGTACACAAAATACGTTTAAATTGAGCACGCATTACGTCGTATTTTTAATGTTTAGAACGTGTGGTTAGATTAACATGTTTTGGTTGTCGTAACGTATAGCACGTGCTGTTTTTACTATTTTCTTCTCGTACGTAGTAAAATATTTTACAGGCGAATAACCAAATCTTGAAAAAAATGTGGATAATAAAAAGCGCGGGCTAATACAACAAGTCTTTTATGGTATTTGTTATTGCTCTCCAGAACAAACAGAAAATCTCGTGCGAAATCAAGCTTATTATGGTGATGGCCACCACACACATTTGAATAGGCTACTAAGGCGGAGCTTTGCAGCATTTTTGGGCAAGATAATAATTCGTTTTGATTTTTATATGGCGATTTGTAAGTATTGATCATTTGATTGATTGAATTTGTATGCTGAACTTCTTACTAGTAAAACTTTATTTCATTTATTTATACTTTGAATGGGAATTTCCTTCATTTGCGCACATTAGTTGGGACATTACGTATTATTCTTCCTAAGCGATTGGTTCGTCGTATTTACCGTCGTTTAGAGAGTGTTTGCGCAGGTCAGTGATTGGTTTTTAAAATTGTGACGTACAATGTTTATGTCTGTTTCGAATGAGTTTTGTTTGCGCAGGTTCAGATCTTTGTCCATACTGAATTTTGAAGGCTTGTATTTGTTTTTTTTTTTTTTTAACTTTTTTACTTGTTTTATGTTTTATGTTTTTAGTTCTTCTTTAGTTTTATACAAAGCGTAGCATATTGGTCTTTTAGAAAAAAAGTTTAATTGATATGGAGAGATACAATCTTGTTAAAAAAATTAAATTGAATCAGATTCTATTTAAAGAATTCAGAGAGATCTTAATAAAACAAATTAAGAGTTTCATTCGCCGTAAGCTGTGAAAACAGATCTGTGATTGAGAATGGTGAAACATTCTTGACAACTTGTACCCATTCTTTGACAACCCATACCTTTGATAACTTGTACCCATTTTTTGTCAACTCGTACCTTTGACAAACTCAGCTTGTACTTAATAAATATATTACTGGGCACGCATTTTGGTTACGCAAATTACATATTATTTCCAAGAGAGGGAATTTTAATTTTATTATACGTTTTACTATTGTAATGATTTATATTTCAGGAAGTTACATAAACTTGACCTTGAAATTGTGTCCACTGTCTGGTCCGACCAATATAAATACCCCTGACTGAAATGAAAGTCGACAGCCACGGCCGCTCTTAAACCATCGACCACTGTTGTATTCGTCCATGTTCCTATCTCCAATCTGTCTATTGTCCTCAAATTGGTATGAACAATCCATGGCTCGGACACTGAAAACATATGAATCTGATACATAAATTGAACAAAGTATCCGGATCATAAAAAATCATGACCGACAATTATGTATCTTTGTGACTTAATATTCGCTCGTACTGTAAACCAACAGTTTAAAGAAGGAATTATGCAGATATAACACTACTTGTTGTTTGTATGCACAGTTAGTAGGCAACTGCCATTAACTAATTACATTGTAGTTGTATGGAACATCCGGGACTTTTGGTAGAATCACGCGGCTCGTCATTTATTGTTAGGGTCACACGGTTTTTGGAAATTTGGAAAAAGAGTCATCTTTTGGGATGGGAATTGGGAAAATGAGCAAAAACAAATTAGTAAATTATGGGAAAAGGGGCAAAAAAATTAAAGAACTGTGAAAATGGCAAATTTTGTAGTGAATACCCGTGTTATCCCCGACATCTAAAGATTATGTTTTCCTCCTTTTATGATGCAGCGAAATCAAGTACATGTATATTTCTGCATGATGCATGATTAACAGATAAGTATGTAACAAAAAATCATTGAACTTATAATATATATTTCTTTCCATATTCCCAATGTATAATCTATAGGCAATATTGTGTTCGACAGTTAATAAAAATCACAGATTGAAATAAATAGTGAAGACATTATTACCAGTTCTTAGTATATAAATAATCAATGTTGTTGATTTTTACTGACAAAATACTCGTACAATGTATCTGAGATGAAAACCATGGTACCACGATTCCATGGCTACCGTTACCCGAAGCTCAAAAACAATTTCGTGTTTTTATAATATTTTTAGAGTCGTATAAACTGTCCAAGTTTCGTTAAAATCTGAAAAATTATTCCAAACTCCACACAGCGATTAACATTCGATAAACCTCTTCTATAATCACTGCCCTTCGGACATCGTCGGAAACTCACTATCGGTTGCACTTACGCTTGCTACACTTACCGACGATGGGTCAATTGGTTTCGGTACGATTTTGTAAAGGGGATACAACCATATACATGTCTAATTATATATTTTTCAAACAAAATAAACAAATGTATAACTTATCACTTGAAAAATCACAATACAACACAAATTAATCAAGTGTATTACGCACGTGGATTTTTATGGATTTCTGGTTCCATAGCACTCTTCGTCGAGAACGCCCCACTACTGTTACAATCTCCAAAGTGGAGAACGCCACTATTGTTAGCAGTAATTTCATTGGTCAGTCTATTTCATGAATATTCATAAAAACGAGAAAAAATGAATAAATTGACCCACGTCAGTAGGTGTAGCAAAGCGTAAGCGCGATCGGCAATGGGTTTCCAACGATGCACTTCCGGTTGCCTCTTGTTTTTTCAGTGTGATTTCTAGCGAGATTTAGTGGAAGATATAAATGTGAATGACATTTCGAGTGTTCCGCCATTTGACAACGATCTTACTACGATCTGAGACTGACTTCTTCTCTGCTTGCATTTTATCAATAAAAGTAAGAAGGTTAATGGAAAATTATAAAAAAAAAAAAAAAGTATCAAGTTTTGTCATAATAAGGACTCTTTTGAACAAAGGATTTTTAGAATTGAAATAGATTAAACCAATTTTAAGATTTTTTATGTACTTCTGCGCAATGGAGGAGGGATTGGAACAGTGGGAGTATGCATCGTAGGTATACCAGAGCGGAAATGAATCGCTGTGCGGAGTTTGAAATTATGCGCGCTAGAACGCTACCTTAAAATGGTTGATCATTCATGTGTTATTACAGATATTATAAGCGCGTAGACCCTAACTTTAAAATTGTTTATCATTACAGAGAAATTCCATTATAAGTCGGTTACCCCGAACTACCTCATGTGATGATCGTGGTAAAGGTCAAATTCATTTCCAATGTTTAAACAGACCTCAGCGTCTGCATTGAAATCCTACTCATTTATCCATGAGATTGTTTAAATTAAAGGTTAGAATGTAATTCATTGTGATTGCATATAGGGGATAGAATACGTGTAATTCAAAAAGCAGTTGTATACATATTGTCTGTTGTGACAGACAGCATTATCTTTAAATATTCATACTTGTATGTACATTCATATAAAAATGTGCTTATTTTGTATAACATTTGTCTATCTTTTGTATTAGTACAATGTATGTCTATAGTAAATTCAAATCAAACTTAGTTTAATAATAGTCCAGTGACTTTGATCGAATCTATCGAGAACATACTTACAATACTTTTTTCCTAACAACTAACTTCGGGTAAGAAATACTGGGGGGGGGGGGGGGGGAATCATCAACACATGCTGACTTAAAATATAGACAGAATACCTGCTAAGGGTTCATATGCATTAACCGACAATTTAACCTAAATATTGATAATTGTGCCTCTGACTTTCATAACTTTTCCTTATTTTCCATTATTATTTATTTTTTGACAGTCTATTAAATAAAACGCATTTATATTTAAAAGCTAAACACTGAAGTAATACAACTATTTTTAACAGGGATTTATTGCGCATCAATTATGGCTATCACGTACCAGGAAGTGTTTGTTCTATTATTAATACAAATGATGAAATAAAGGACCAACCATCTTCTTTTTGTGAAAATAAGCTACACAATGTGGTGAATAAAGCGGGAACAAACACAACCCACAATAAAATTATGATCTATTTTGAAAAAAGAAATTGGTAGGCTTTGCGAAACGAAAAAATATATTTGTCGAACTATCAGAGGAATATACGTTATACAAACAAGTCAATCTACTATTCACTATATGTAAATTGTACATAATGTAAGAATAAAAACTATGTATATTTTTTTCTGGTATACTTTAAACTAGCCACCCTTGTTCCATGTTTAACTGTACAAATATTTCTTATTATCAAATGTTAAGTATCAAGTTGTATTTGCCTTTTGTTCGCTCGGGTCTAACCAAGATATCTAAATTGGTATACGCTCCTTCTCCGCCAAGTACGCGGCATGTAAGTGTAAGGGCAAAAAACTGGTCGGCTCAGAGTCAGTATAATTTGTCCGAGTGGGGTGATATTTTTTCCTGCCGACTGAGCTAGAATGTTAAAAATCCGACTCCAATGTGTCGGTCTAGTACAATTCTTCACATTCATATCATACTAATATGTTCTCGTCCTGATATGCATTAAATTGCTACTGAACGTTTAACAATAAGTCATCCATTCTTCCACCATTTTCCCGACAAAACCATTAGAAATCTTGCAATAGGGACTTTTAGTACCATTCATCAGTTATTCTCCCTGTTAAAAGCCCCCTGTGACTTTAAAATGAAAACCGACAGTAAACACTACCTCACTGTTGTTGTTTTATATTTTTATTTTTTATCTGTCGTCACTTTTATGTAGTGATATTAGTTTAAAATTTGTCCCTTTGAAGTAATAAAAACGCCGTTTCATTTTCAGACATACTGTAAATTCGATGTTTTTATTATTGCGATGGGGTTGTAATTGCAATAATTTATATTTAATTTGGAATTTTCTATATGAATGAGGCGGGATTTTTCTCAATATCGCATAAAATAAATCGCATTTTGGTCTAAAATGACAAAATCCCAATAATAAATGCACGCAATAATTTCTGAATTTACAGTATTTGAAAATAAGTAAAATGCCACCACTGTTTTAAATATTCCAAAATACTGTTTCTTACTTAATTAACAAAATCAATTCAAATTAATTTTTCTTAATTTATACATAAAAATTATTTTTTTAAAAACTTTTCTTACCTTGTGCAAAAGATACATGTATCCATCCATTCGTTAAGACCAGAAACCAAAGGAGACTTGTTATTGCCATAATTTCTAAACGTACTATGGCAATGTATGAGGTGTGTTCCTATATTTGTAAATACAATGTACTAAAACGCAATTATTTCCAAAATTTTCATCTTTTTATAGTATTCGAAACATTTTAGGCTCTAAAAAGCTTTGTTTTCAATATTATTTCTCAATTTAAATTACATCTGACCAGGAAGTTCACATTTATAACGTAATTGTGACATTGCAATGTCTATGATATAAATAACTTTCTTAAATGTAATATGTCTCTATTACGAATCATGCTCTATAATTCTTTAGGAAATGTTGTGTCGGTCAATCCAAACTTTTTGATATTGTATTCTTCACAGGACATGATTGACTTGATCGCATTATACATGTTATGACAGGTTTGAAAAAACAAATGGAAATGGACCTGTTCCATTTATGTAATCCCTTCCTCATACCGGATTTGACATGGGCAGAACGGCGTGTGTCCTGCAGGAAGCAAAGACTGCTTACTCCTTGTGAGCACCTTATTCTACCCCTTGTTTTTAGTGGAGTCCATGTTGTTTATATGTTTTTAGTTTTTAATTGTAGTGCATGTATTGTGTTGGTCTTGTGTTCGTTGTTCTCAGGAATTTGTCAGTTTTTCAATTTTCCTCTCCTTCGAATATCCCTTTGGTATTTCATGACTTTACTTATAAGCATAATAAGGCAATGTATTGGCAAGGATGGCGATCAGCAATAATAAATCTAGAGACAAAGACAAAACCTATTTATCGCCGGCTTGGTACAAATCTTGGATTGCGATTGGTCAATGACACGTCGATACAAAACCCATATCCCAGGGCGTTACTAACCCATATACCCGGACGTTGCTAGCCATAACCCCGGCCGGGGAACTTATTATTATTATTATGACGTGGCACTCGAGATGATGAGCGGTAAATACGATTTCGACGATTTCCTTTGAAATGAAAATGAAAACGTCCTACATTTGGATACCCGTATGGTTCTACCAAAGGTAGTACCCTACACCTGGTAAAAAGTATGCCAAATTGACATATTTCACTTCAGCCTTTTCCTATAATCAGAAAACCGTTGCTTTGACGTTCTATGTTGTGTCTGAATTTTTTTTAAAAAAAAACGCCGGATTAAGGCTGAAGTCGGGGATAAAATCGTCATCCACGTTCGTATCCGTAGATATGGAGATTTTAACACCCTTCTGTACTCTTGTGTACTAAAGTACTTCAGGGTGTAAATATCTCCATATCTACGGATGCGAACGTAGATAACATATATTATCACATATTTTATTGAAATAATTCCGATTTTGCATATGTAGTAAAAGCATAATTTGAAGCATGTTATTTGCCCCCAGGGCAATAACATCATGCGAAGGTGCCATCTCGTGAGCCTTATCGACGTCACTTCCGCTCAGCTGTAGTTAATCGTCTGATCATTTTTTACGTTAACTAACCACGTGCATAAATGTTCTTAGGGACTTATAAAATCTATTTGTAGATCTCAGGAAAAGCACAGAAACTGAAGTTGCATTAATTTGTTTGACTATATACTAAAATGTTGAAGAATTAATTGTTTACTAGCTGTAAGACTGTGAATGTGCACTTGATATTCATTCGCCACACCAGTGTTGTTCAAAACCTGACAGACTTGCTTTAGGACAGGAAAATCGAATTCAGCATTAAAATTATTTCTTGGCAGTGACAAAATATGTGATAAATAGATTAATACATGGTCTTTTTCACATTGGCCATGTTATCAGCCCTCGACTGATATCGTCCCTCGGGGTCGATATCAAGGTCTCGGGCTGATAACAAGGGCAATATGAAAAAGGCCATGTATTAATTTATAAATATGCATGGACGAAACACAACAACAAAGAAACATGGATCCCATCTAAAACGAACTTAGGTTGTCCGGAAGATTAAGTTCTTCCTACTTCTTGTAAATCATGCCACTCAATTGTTATTGGATAATCTCTGTGACCTTTCTATGTAAACTCCGCTGTGTCTAACTGTTTCAATTTTTAAGTTATGTGCACTGACTCTAAACTTGCAAATGACTTGTCTTATTTCAAAGTTATTAATTTCAAGATATTTTTTCTTTTTGGAAATAATTTTTAATAGAAAAATAAGTATCCAGTTTTCCTGACATCTTATCTTTATTACTGAAGCAAGATTGTATAAATATATTGTTTTAATTTATGAAAAACATTCTTTTTTACTTTGTTATTTGAATAAGTTAAACAATCTGATTCATTTATTCCTAGTTTTTTTAGTAAAAATGTCATTGAAGAGTACCTGGTTTTTATACCCTTTACATGCAAGTTCTTATTACATTCAAAGGCCTCTCTCAGCAAGTTAGAGTTACAATGAAACAATCTATGTAGATAGCATATCATAGATACAACAATATTAAAATATATAGGGAATCTACCCAATTCAGACATGGTATCAATATTAGAAGTTTTACTATTAACTCTAGGGATATGTTTGCAGAATTTTATATTAGAATTTGTCTGCAATGTTGTTCTCAAAAATGTTTTGTAGAGGGTTGCCCGTTTCTCTTTTGCATGCTGCAGAGTCTGTTTTAAAACTGCCCCATATTTCTGAACCATATAAAAGTATAGGTTTGATCATATGATCATACAGATGTGTTTGTGTGCTAATACTTGGAGTGGTGCTAGATAAGCGTACCCCACACAGCGAATTAACATTCGGAAAACCTCTCTCATAATCACTGCCCCATGTACTTCGGGTTACTTCTTGTTTTATTTAGTTTTATTCCTTGTGACTTTTAGCGGGAGATATAATAAATGGAATGACGTTTCGGGTGTTCGTGACGTATTTCTTTTAAGACATCATTTATTAATTGATTTAATCCAACGTTCGGCAACGACCTTGCTTCGATCTGGGAATGAATTCTTTTTTGCTTACAAAATATTTATTAAACTAAAAAAGTAATTAGAAAAATAATCATCTATTTTTTTGATTATACCGAATCTTCAGTGCTCTGCCGCAAAAATTCATAGAACAGTTCTTGAAGATATAAGCTTTCATCGTTTCATTTGGTTAAGATAAAATAGTTTCTGTATTCTCTTCGATCTAAAGCTCAAGGGTCAAGGTCATTTAAAAAAGCCATACAATGTAACAACTGATGAAACCAGATATATTTGGGTTCAGGATTCTATATTTCAGCTGTACAAGTCAATATTGAGGCCGAAAATGCCACGGTATATTAAATAGAAAAAATATTCATTGATACAAGATCTACACAAAAATTACAGGTGAACGATTGCTATATCATTCATTTATGTTATAATTATTCTGAAGGGGGTCTCTGGATGTCATCTCAGAGGTGAAATGTTAATCAAATTGTTAGAATATTTTAAACTTGTGACCGATTTGTGACTACCACCGGATTGACTTTGTTGATTTTCACGACGGGTTCCGTGTACGGAGCAGGAATTGCTTACCTTTCCGGAGCACCTCAATTCACTTATGGTTTTTAAAGTACTTTTTCTTTGTCAATAACTTTTTCACACAAAAAAAACAATAAAAACTGGTACACTAAGAATGAGTTCTTAATGTGTCGAAACTTTGAAATAACGGGCAGGTATTGGGCACAAAAAACATAAACGGTTATAATCTTTAAATGAAAACTTCCCCTTTCTTCGAAGAGGCTTTAATGCGAAAACGTCAATGTTTGATGATGCAACAGCTCATAAAATGGCCGAAGCCTTGATCTAACTTCGAACTCATTTTTCATTACTTTGAAAGGAGTTCTGTTGTCAGTTATTTCCTCTGAACAGTTTTAAAACAACAAGATTTTCAAGTAATAACTCAAACTTTACGTGACACCCAACCAAAATCTTTAAAACTGCAATAAATTGTAAAATGTATTTTCGTGGACTTTTTCACTCGACCTCAAAAAGCGGGCGACGTAAATACCTCACCCATCTATTGCTGTCATTAGTTAGACCTTGACGATAATTTTAACGGCCGTTAATTAGGCAGATGCCTCCCTGTAGAAAGGTCTGCTTTCCTACTGTTTTTAGAATTTAATTTTTTTTTTTAAATTTTGTCGAGAATCTCGATGTCCTTTTACGTAATTAAAGATAAATATTGGGAAATGGGACTAAGTATGCAGCGTAGGTATAGCGGAGCGATATGTAAACCACTGTAGGGAGTTTGAGGTAATTATCGGCACACTTCGTAAAGTTTAACACATTATATCTAATTTATTTTTATTGACACAGAATAAAAACAACGGGAAGTGTTTCAACTTGAGAAATACATATATACAGAATTCTTTCTATGAGCTTTTTGGTTTAAGTCAATTTAGGTCGAAAAGAATCTATGATCTGTTTTGGCCCCAATACCCTCATACAGTTACATGAAAATGAAAATGGACCTGTTCCGTTGATGTTGTCTCTTCTGGAGTTTGTCAGTTGTTTTCGATTTTCCCCTCCTTCGAACATTTTTATGGTATTTCTCGACTTTACTTACATATTTTAAACATTCTTTTATATATATTATATCAGTTTCTGTATGTAAATTTATTTCATTACCAAACAAGGAAGTTTCTAATTCAGTATTCTATTTTTAACTTCAAAGTAAAGCTTTCATCACTTAAATTTATAGTATTTTCATACTGTATTAATTGGTTGACTAATATTTACATATGTCACATGTTTGGAAATTTCAGTATACCTAGGAAGCAAGATTTTCCTGTTATTTAATTAAAGTTTTCGGAAAAGACAAAAATATTAAACCATAAAACCGTAATGTATAAAACACATAAAAATGGCAATGTATAAAGCTTTTCTTCTGTTAATTGAAATTAATTTAACTAATCATTTAAGCACGAGTGAGTTATGGAATTTCTCCACCGAGATAGTTAAATATTCGATCTTCAACACGCGAGCATTCGCGAGCGTGTTAAAATCTAAAATTTACAAATGTATTGAGGGTGGAGAAATTCCATAAATCACGAGTAAATTGAAGGAGAATCTGTTTCTCCTATGATTTTCGACAAAAACCTCAAGAAAATGTCGTTGCTATATAGTTTGTTTACATCTACGATTTCGGGATGTCTCTAGTTTATCGTTCCAATAACTGTAGAAAAAAGGGCGGTAATTCCCACGTAGACATTTAATCACCGGGAAGTAGTTAAAAATATTATGTATTTTTATACTACCGATTAAACACGTCAAGAATAGGAGAAACGGTTCTAACCATGTTTTACTTACTTCTTCAAATTTTCTTCCAGGTTGGAAGAAAATTCAACGCTGTACAGAGGAAAAATATAACCGGAAGAAAAGTGACATTAGGAACTCTAACGATAATTCAAAAAGTGCTTTATATGAACATGAATGAGTTTCGTTTTAAATTGATTATTTCTTGTTTTAAATATGTTTCTTTATTTTTGAATATAATGTTTCTTTATCTTAAATACCCAAATCGATTATAGATTTCAATAATTTACAACTTAATCCGATGGCAGTTAAAAGTGCGAAAGATAATACACGTATCTTACACTCAACTACAAAGAAGAAGCAATTATCGCTATTTTATGAAGTTTGGCGGGAGGAAAATAATCCGATTATTACACAATGTAGTACATAAGACTGGACAATAATAGATATATTTTATCAGAACACTAAGTATTTTTTTTAAGATGATTAATGTATTATAATGGTTTTTAAACTGTTGCTTGGGCAGTTTTCCCCTAGCTTTCAAGCTGTAAACTTGTGTGTGAATAAATTGGTATATATGATATACGGTCTTGCGTTTAAAGCAGCCACATTTTCAAATATAGACCATCAGACGTTAATGTAACCGCACGAAATTGTAGGGGATATAAAGACTCAAAAAGCGTAACAATTGTGAGGGAGGGGAAATACAAATAGGTTTAGCTTTTTAAAAAGTAATGTTTTGTCTGGTGCAAAATGTCAATTCAAGTTTATGTCTAAATATAATTATTGGTTTTGGCCATGAACTATATCAATTTTTGATTTAATGTTTACAAATATCCTCTTACAGGCTGCACAAACACGAGGTCAGTTAACCCATAATTCCAACTTTCAAATTCATAGCCAAATATAAAAAAAATGCAATTTCCTCACCATAAATTGATTTGGTCAGGTGTGCCTGTTATACTTCAACGAGGTTATCATAATGCTTGTCTTCTGTTACAAGTTGATGTCGGGCCATTCTTGACAGTATTTACCTATAGTCTAATTTAAGATTGATATACTTGCGCATTTTTCAAAAGTAAAATGGTATATGTAGCAGACATCTGCAAATGTTAAGTAATACCGCTTAATCGATACAAAGAACCTTTTTTTATTATGCTGTAGAATATTGGCTTTAGGCTCAATAATGAAGACTTTATTGCAACTTTCAAGACGAAGAACAACACCAGAAGCTACGTTATCCCCAGCTCAGTATCTAGTATTTCAATTCTAGCCCAAAATTGATACATATAATTTACTGTTACACAATTAAAATTCCATTTTAATTTGCATATGATAAAATACAAGAATTTCATTGGTCGGAAGGGCAAAATCATAAAAGTTTATACATCTATAAACCCGTATTTGGCAAGTATATTCATGCGCTTTCTTGATTATTTAAAGTTTCCAATGAGACATTAAATGTGAAGAATGCTGTAAAAGAATAAATTTTAAGGATGATACTGACAATAATAGTTAAGATTTAATGAGAAATGGTTTAAAAATTGATGAAAAAAAACAACAATCCAAAGATACTAATACCAGATATAGTAAATGTATACTATGCTGTATACGACGCATTGGAAATATTTGGAAGACTAAAAAACAAACTTATTTTAAACAGGAAGTACTCATACCAAAAATACCGAAATAGGAAGCCAAATTTCAGCTAAGGAGATCTACCATGTGCAATACAAGGAATGAACCCTTAGTAATTCTATTAATTTTGAATTTTACTAAATACTGGTAATTTCTGTAACAAATCAATGAATAATCAGGTCAGACAAGTCTGACGACTTGGTTGGCGAATACCCTCGTGGACCTAGGGCCCACCATGCATCGTCCCAAGAGTTTCAAAACAATAATCCAAAGATACTAATGCCAGATATAGTAAATTTATACTATGCTGTATACGACGCATTTCAAGGAGTTACCTCTCATCAGCAGCATTAAAACCGAAATATTTGGAAGACCAAAAACCAAACTTATTTTAAACAAGAAGTACTCATAACCAAAAATACCGAAATAGGAAGTCAAATTTAAAGAAAATTGCGTTTTCAAAAATTCCGCGAAAATTTGCTGCACGGACGTCACAGTCAAGATTGCAACGTCATATATTAAACAACGCAAGTTGGATTCTTCAAACGGAAAAAATTGGACATTGCGTGGATTCTGTCACTTCAGATTATGTTAAAATCTATCCAAACGTAAATTTCCTTGTTTTTTTTCGATTTGTAAATGACTTTGTTGACCTTTTTATTCAATTGCTCAGCTACCAAAAATAGTACCAGATTCAAGGTGGATGTCGCCTGAAAAGGGCAAAGTTATTTTTTATTTCGGTTAGGAACAGATTTTCGATGTTTGAAATGGAATTATAAGGATTAAATACGATTTTCTATGAGTTTTTCGATGTGTAAACTCACAAACTCAACATAAAGTCCTACGAACTTTATTTAGTTTGTGAGCGAGTCGACCGAGTTTACACATCGATAAACTCATACAAAATCGTATTCAATCCTATAGTCAAATTTCTGAAAACTAAGGAGTATCTTCCTCGTGCATAGCTCTGTCCTTAGGTGGTTTTGACTTTACCCCTTTTGGTCACTTCTTGAATTTAGGAATTTGCTCTTCAACTTTTGGATTTATAATTTGGTTTTCAACAATTTAGGCCTTCATCACAACTGATGAGCCATAAATCGACGAAATATGGACATATTTCATACATCAACATTGGTATCAAAGAATTTCATTTTCCCTTTGTATTATCATGTTGCAATGCTTTACGGGTTAGTTTTTGTGTATAAAAACCGAGCATCCACCTAATATGCTACAGGTCAACTTTTTTTATTGTTATCCTTTTTGGGGGAGTAGAGGTTTGTAAGTAGAGGATTAAACATATATCATTTTGTTTTGTTTAACAGGTAATGATCATGTATGCTAGCTTTTATGCCTATTGAAACAAAGACCGTAGTATGGTCGTTCAATGTTGTCTCCGATATATACACTTTCTCAGTTGTAGGTTGTCAAAAATCAGGGGCGTACGCCCACCCCCCGTTTTAAAAGAAAACTATTGTAATCTGCTTATACTGTATTCAATATATTCATTAATTAAACACATAATCTAAAAATATACATGCTCCAAGTCAGGAACCGTTAAATTAGTGCATTTCACAATTATTTTATGTTTTTTAGCAAAAAAACGGTCCAAAAAAATGTTCGCCTCGCTACGCTTGGCGAAAGTTTTACTATACGCCCCCTTTCAAATATTCTGGAAACGCCCCTGAAAATTATCACATTGACCATTTAATCAATCTATTGTGACTTTTTACCAGAAGTGATATATTGTCTTTGATATATAAGACAGGAGAGTGCAGACATTATTTTGACACAAATTCCATCAGGGCACTGTAAAGAAGTTTAAGCAAATAAACAGTGCTTTTATTCTTCATCTCTTCGTCGATTTTCAGTGTTCCAGGCCTTAAACACATGTTAGAACATCCATAAAATAATATATGTGTCAGACTTTTTTATTACGATATTATAAAGAATTTTTGGGACAAAACCATACGGAAATTTTGATATAATGAAGTTTGAGATATTGAGTGACAATATCATTTAAAAAAAAACATAGTTCTATATTTAATATATAACAACAGAACAAAATATTGGCAGAGAATACCGATGCGACAACAGATTGAATCCAAAGGCAAGACAAACTCATGGAAATGTAATATAACAGACAAATATCACAAGCAAATATGTATAATTAAAAGAATAAAAAAAAAAAACCATATAATAATCGTAAGAATTATAATACAACAGAGCATAGAAACTAAAGCACTAGCAATAAATGTGAACTACCTACACAAATCTGGAGCGACATCCGGTGTTCCAGTCATTACTCCCAAGATTTTGTTAATTCAAAATAGAAATAAAAGTTTTTACAGGTTTGTGTTTTCTTTCAGTTTCAGTTCTTTTCATGCATGTATATAGGTAACGTAGAGACGATTATACTATCGATGATACTGTTGAACTATATATTGATAATCTAACATGTATTATGTCATGTTTGTCAATTGCTTGCTTATGTTACTTAAAAAGTAAAAAATTTCGATGACAAGAACTTTAAGAAAGACATACATGTTTCAGAAGATGATATCTTGAATTTTTGGAGCTAAAATTTGGAAATAATGAACTTTTATTTGTCATTAAACATAAACATATAGTTTGTGACAAAGACATACAAATACATATAAAGCAAATTTGGAGACCAAATATTATACGCATAAGTATTAGTAACAGACATTATAACATATCAAATGAATTATGAGACTTCTGCCCTCAGTTCTAATGACTGCTTTAAAAAAAAGCCAACCATTCTAATATGTTTATTATTTGTTGGGTTAAGCAAAAAGACCAGTTTTTCATCATCTGTCATGTTTATAAATTCTCCATTTTCAAGCTTAAGACTATTAAACAAAGTTTCCCTTATTTTACTATTAGTTTTACATTTTAAAATGAAATGAGATTCATCTTCAATAGTCTTGCAAATTTTACAAATTCTATCTTGCCGAGGGATTTTATAATAACGACCTTTTTCTATTTCGAGGTCGTGATCACTAATACGCAGTTTTGTGAATATATTTCTAATTGAAAATAATGGATCTGTAAGATAAAACTCTCCTTTGAGAGATGGATTTAACTTCTTATATAGATAGAATTTACTTTTTTCATCATATCCATTTATTCTATCTAAAAATATCTCTTTAAATTTCTCATTTACACCATTTTTTATAGAATATTTCAAAAGTTTTACATCCTTTAATGACTTGCAACTAGAAATATTGTCTCCATTTTCTACTTCTGAAACAATATCTTTAACGAAGGTGTACCAGCTGTAAGTGCCTTGATTGTCAAGTGCTTTAGTAAGTTCAAAAGATTCTTTGAGCAATGGATTTATATCATTTGTGTGAAGTCTTGCTAGATATAGAAGTGATTGATTATGTATGAAGTTTTCAATAGGATATCTTCCTAATTCTGTTCTCACACCAATATTTGAAGAAGATTTCTTTGTCCCTAATAGAGACTTACAAAAATTTAAGTGTACTTTTTCTAAAGAAGTTTTATCCACAAAGGAAATATAATCTACTCTATTATTTGTCTGGGCTGCTCTCTTTTTTGCCCTATAAAAGGGCAAGTAGTAGTCCATAAAAGAAATCTCAGAACTATAAGTTAAAATTGGTCTAATTAATTTATCAAATAAGTTATTCATTACTTTAACTGGGAAATTCCCCATAGACATGGCTTTTTCTCTAAGTAAAAATAATACCTTTCTTGCCTTTTTTGCTAGATCATTTAAACTAGACTTTAGATTACCATTGCTTTTTAATAAGCATCCTAAAAATTTATACTCGAAAGTATTTTGAATTCTCTCATCATTAAAACTGATGAATGAATCAGAATTTATACAATTATTTTGAACTATCATAGTTTTCGTCTTTTTAACGTTTAAAGTTAGCTGCCACTTTCCACAATATTCACTTAAATTATTTACACTTGTTTGAAGACCTTCTTTACTTTCTGAAATGATAAGTAGATCATCTGCAAATGACAGAGAACCAACTTTTGAGTTTAGAAGAATTGAAGGTTGACAATCATCCCTGTCAAAGTTTGAACTTAAATCATTTATAAACATGTTGAAAAGAGTAGGGCTAACTGAATCCCCTTGTTTTACTCCCCTGTTTATTTCGAAATATTCTGAATGACATCCTTCTAACTTAAGAGCAATGTTTGTCTTTGATAACATATTTTTTATTGTGTAATATAAATGCTTTCCCATTCCTAGATTAGCTAATTTGTACAATAATCCATCTCTCCATACTGAATCAAATGCTTTTTTGAAGTCAACAAAGCATTAATATAATTTCTTCTTATTCTTATGTATATATTTGTTAATAAGAGATTTTAGAACAAAAAGACTGTCTGTGGTTCGATGGTTTTCGCGGAAACCAAATTGAGAATTAGAATATCTATCTTTCATCCAAGTTTTTAGTCTACCATTTAAGATAGCACTAAAAAGTTTAGCTATACAATTTATCAATGAAATTCCCCTGTAATTAGAAGGATCCATTCTATTACCACTTTTATATAATAAAATCAAATAAGAATTATTCCAATGAAATGGAAAGTGACCCGTTTTTAGTACTAAATTAAATAGTTTTGCAAGACTTTTAACAGTAACATCACTGCTATATTTAAATATTTCATTTATTATACCGTCTGGTCCATTTGCTTTCCCCTTTTTCAATTTTTTGATTGCCGATTTAATTTCACTTATATTTATGGGATTGTCTGTTTCTGAATTTTCACAGATTATTCTTTCTATATTGTTCAATTCGATTTTAACTTTATTTTGAAAACTGTAATTTATATTTTTGCATTCTCCTTGACCCTGAATATGTTGGACTATTTTCTCAAAATCATTTACCAATTCTTTAACCACATTTTGGTTTTCATCTCCTTTCTGGTCATTTTCTTTTAGTAACTTCCAAAATTCACTAGGATCATTCTGTAAAGAATCTGATAGTTTATCATATATTGACTGCATGTATATCTTTTTCTTCTGTTTAACAATTTTTCTAAAAGTTTTAAGTTGATTAAAATATTTTTGTCTCAAAGCCTTGTCATAAGGATTTTTTTCTAATTTGACTACAAGTGAAATTTAAAGATTTCTTTTGGTCATATATTGATAAGTCAGACCATTTCTGTTTTACTCTTTTAAACCTTTTCTTTCCGGGTTTTATTATTTTACATGATTTATTTGCTATATTATAAAATAGGTCATTCAGCTCTTCTGCAGCTGAATTTATACCTTCTTGGTCTTCCGTAAAATTCTTAGTTTCAAAGTTTACAAAACTGCTTATCATTTCTTTATTACATAAACACTCTAAAAGTTTTTCATTTGATTGATTATTCCATTTGTAATTTTTAGCAACTGACCAATTCCTAATTGGAGATGATCCTTTATCTTTCTGAGATTGTATTTCACATTTCAAGGTTACATTTATTTGAGCATGATCTGAAAGATGATTAAATTCAAGAGTTTCAAAATATAGAACTGAGGACAGAAGGCTCTCACTTATAACACCATAATCAACAGTACTAAGACCATTTACAGTTAAACAAGTATAATACCCAAGTGAATCGCCCACATATCTGCCATTTAAAATTCTTAGTTTTGATGCAATACATAAATCTAATAAAGTTTTCCCTTGATTATTGCAAATTTTGTCCTGATTAAGCCTGTTTAAATCTGTATCTATAGAATAATTCTGTGGAAGCAGATTTTCTTCACCGAAGTTATTTAAATCATCTGAATCATCAATAATATAATCTGGGTTTGTCCCAGTTCTTGAGTTAAAATCTCCAATAAGCAGAATTTTACCTTTTCTAGAGAAAAAAGAAATTTCAGTTTCCAATTCGACAAAATCGGCATTATAATGAATTGATGTGACAGGAGGTATATATGCCGCACACACATACAAGTCTTGATCGAAACTAAACACAGTTTTATCTAGTCTTATCCATAAACGATTTTCAGATTTTGAACCATTTTCTATATATGAGATTCCATGAGAAATGAGTTTTTTATAATATACTATAATACGGCAACTATGGCGTCTAGACTTTTTATTTTTCTTACGACATTTTGTAAAAGACGAAAAACCAGGGAGTTCATATTTTTTGTTACTCCCAGTCCAAGTTTCCAGAAGAATATTAATTTCGCTATTGATTTTTCCTATAAATTCATCATCGTAAATTTTTTCTCCAAATCCATGAATATTCCAGGCAGATATGCTAAGCTGATTCGACAAAAATTTTGAGTTATCTCTTTTGACCATTATCTTATTATTCACCATAGTAAATGAGTTATTTAATGAAACTGACATTGATTGAAATCCATTTTTGTAGAATTTTTATTGTGCAAAGGGAAGTAACCCAATCTCATATCTTTTGAAAACTTTTTGGTAAATTAAGTTAAAAAGTAAGATATTATAGGGTTGATTTTAATTTAAACTATAAACATATTTTAATTAATACCCTTTTATAATTTGAAGAAATGCAGATTCTTTCAAAAACATTTACTTTTAAAAATGAAATCTTTGTAACATCTATTTGCCTTCAATAAAGCAGAATTTCCTGTTCTGATGCATAAAACAAAGCATTACTTAAAGAAAAATAAAATTTTATCTTTGATTTTCTATAATAAACAAATATGACACATGGTGCGGGCTATAAAAACATACGATTTATTATAACTCGCAAGAAATATAAAGTACTACATAAATCATAAGATTTTGGGGTTTTTTTGTATGTGACATTGATGAAAGCTGTCATAAACACATGATTTATAACAACTTTCATTTATAGATGAATTAAAATTGAATTTTAATATTTGTAATTTTTGTTTTTGTTAAGGTGCAAGGTGTCGCAAACACATGATTTGCAACAACCTACACATACATGATTGTACAAATGCAATATGAAACACAGTTTCAACATTTTTGGTTATATAATCCTAAGTTTTAAGTTGTAACCTGCTGCAAAAACAAGGTTTGCAACAGTTTACCTATATGAACACAGACTAAGAAGTCCATATTATAAAATTTAATATGTGTGTTGATATTTTATGCCAATTTAATCAATAGAAAATTAAATTTGCTTAAACTTTATGTTTATTGTCTTTAAGTATTTTCTTAATATATATTGAAAAATACCAATTTCCCTCTTTACTTTATTCCCATATAGAACCTTTATAACGATTTATCAATCACAATGGAAATAATGATATTTCAGCTAACATAATTAAAATTGTGCAATTTCAAATTTTTAACCCCACTTTATAATACTAATCTATATACTTATACTAAAGTTACAAAATTAATAATTTTGATTGCGCAGAATGAGCTCTAGAAGCTGATATAAATTTTCGTTGTTCTTTGGTTGTTCCCTAAAGCCTCCATTACTTTGTGGATTTCTGGAATGATAGTCGGATACGAATCTTTGCCCTTGCTGGATGTAGTTGCTTCCACTGAAACTCATAGGAGCATCTCTTTGCCTCGGATACGATTGAGGATGTTGACTATTGTACTTTGGAAATTGTTTATTCGAATGCCCGAATACATTATTTTCCTTTCTACCATCATGATCATACTGGTTTTGAGTTGCACTGTTTTGCGAAGAGTGACTAAATTGTTTTGTCGGAGTCTTTACATTCAGATGTGGATTTGTGACTCTTTTGAAGTTACGCACAAAAAATTTTATGCCCTTTGAATTCATATGTATCCCGTCATAGAAATCTGTTTCCCTCATATTGTCATTTTTGATGAAATGTAAATCTTTATCAGAGCACATGTCCTCAAGCAACAAGTTTAATTGCCTTCTCCTGGTTTCATAATTGCGTGTTAACAATTCATCTTCATAGAAGCGTGGTAATATTTCTCCAATAAAAAGTTTTGCTGATGGATATTCTTTCCTTGTGGTGTCAACTATATTTTCGTACTCTTGAATGATATTTCCAACTTCTACTTCTGGGTCGTCAAGGTCATTTGAACCTATTTGATACATAATTTTGTCACTGTTGACCTTTTTCAATTTTATAAATTCGGTAGCACCGCTTATACTTTTGTCTTGTAAGGTTGAAATTCTTGTTATCTTATTGGTATATATTTTCTTCCCATCTAGATTTTTCACGATTGAAGAACCTATGATCCATAGGTCGGCCTTTAGTTTTGTTTCTATTTCACCACCTTCTTTTTCTTTTAACTTGACCTTTTCTTGATTTTGATTTTTGTTTACACTGTTATTTTCTCCATGAATGATTTCCTCTTTACTCACTGTTTTATTTTGATTTATGACTGATATTTTATCTTGTACTTTAGATAAATCTTCTTTAACCTCTTTTGTTAGACTTTCCACTACATTTATTTGATTTCGGTTTTCCTTAACTTCTTTTTCAATTGTCTCTGATCTTTGTATTACTTCTTTCGATCTTTCACTTTGTGTTATTTTTGTTAATACTTCTCTTATTTTTGTGATTTCTTTCGCTACTTCTGGTATTTTGTCACACTTTTCTATTAAGGACTGGCATATTACTCTAGTTTCGTTTATAATTTTGCTTTTTTCAACTATTTTTATTTCAATAGTGTGCATTGTTTCTTTTATTGATTTCATTTCGTGCAGCATTTTGTCTATTTGTTCTTCTAATTTTGAATTCCCATTTTTATCTTTTTTCACCAAATCTTGATCATTTGATTCAGACTTTTCATCTGGTACATTGTCAACACTTTTTACAGGTGAGCCCTTGCGAGGATTTGGGCGATTTGGGGTTTCAAGTAGGTTATTTGGGGAAACAGTAACATTTACTTTTGCTGCTTCTAATACAATTGAATCGGTTAAATCTGAATCGTCTAGAGAAGAATCATCTTTTTCATACATGTATATCTCTTTGGAGAATTTGACTTTTTTTATTAACCTGTCAATTTCTGAAGCAGAGTTACCACCCTTACTTTTAGCTAATTTCGACACAAGCTCCTTCAGTATTTCATACTCATGTTCAATCCATCTACTAGAATTTTTCCCTTGAATCAGTAATGTACATTTTGAGTAATAGATATTTATAACACACAGCCTTTCATTGTTTATTGTAACATCAACAGTAGATTTAAATAAATTGGACGGCAGTCTCCACTCGAAGGGGTGCTTTTCATCGCTTATAACTAGATCACGATTTTTGGGGTCAAAATCTTTCCAGACTATATTACAATTGTCATCTTTTCCTAAAGAGTTAAAGTATCTGATTAAAAATACACGCCTCCAAACCAATACACTCGTTTTGTCAAGTTTGTATGAAAATTGATTATTTCCCTTTGGTGGGGTAGCTGGAGAACTTGTCGCCATTTCGTGTCTTTACGCTACAGTGATATTGAATTCGACTATTAATAATGACAATGGGGTTGTTTGACATCAATTGTCCAAGTTTTCAAACTACAAAATCAGTAATTAATTGATTTCAACCTGTCTGTTCATTTTTTCACTCAGGACGATATTTTGAAGCGACCATTGCACGGTGGCGTTTACAATATTAAGTGACATTAAAATTTTGTTAAAACAGGCAAAGTTTTATAATGAAACAAAAACATGAGCTGTCGGATGAACATCAGAATAATCATTAACTACTTTTTGAAGTGGCACAGCCGCCAAGCCACAGGTTTTTTTTTAAATGTTAATCGATCAGATAAAAAATACAAACCCTACAAAAGAGATAGATATACAATATATGAAACATGTTATCCGTGGCTGTTTTTTCACTAGTTTACACAAAAGCTAAACTGAATAAACTACAGTTGTAGGTTATACAGCTATAACCTGATTCACAGTTTATAACAATCCTTATAATTTAATTTTTTTCGTAGAATCATTTTTAAATAACTTTTTTAACACTGAAATATTTAAATCTCGGACTGTGAAGTAATACGTTGGTGATTACCCAGATTATACAATATGGTCATCAACCATTATCAACCAATCAAAATTTCTGCATGTTAAATCATTAATATTTATCAAACGCATTTGAAATATTTAAAATATATACAAGCCATACTAAACTATCATACATATTTCATGCAACAAATGAAGTAATCAGACGTAGCCGTGATGTAATTCATTCTTTCACGTGTGTCTAAATTGTAGGCATTTTTATTGTCTTCCATTCTTCAATAAAGGTTTTTGAGTGTAAATGGCAGGTTCTCTAGGTCCTCATTCAACTCGATTCCCATTTCCTATCCAGTTCCTAGCCCTTGTTATGTTGGAGATCTGTATACAAGCCTTCAGGGTCTGTACGAGAAGAATTAAGTGTTTCATAAGGATTAACTGCTACGAGTTCGAGGTAATCATGGATACCCTCAACTGATGCAAGCATATTGTCATTAAGTGTTTCATAGGGATTAACTGCTACCGGTTCCAGGTATTCATTGATACCCTCATTTGATGCAAGCACATTGTCATCTGTGTACAAGACTTGATGATCGGTACTGGAATAATTTGTTGTTTCGTTAGGAATAACTACTACAGGTTCGAGGTATTCATTGATACCCTCATTTGATGCAAGCATATCGTCATCATTGATTGTTTCGTATACATCGGATATATTGGACATACGGACATTTGGATCTTCTGGCGGATTTTGAGGTATGTTCGGAACTCTTCGTGGTTGTCGCCGCCAACAGAATATGACAATTCCAATTACTACTATAACGGAAATTACTGCGGCTATAGAAGAGTATAAAGCAATTTCCGTTTCAGAAATACCTAAAATAGAACACGGGACAAAATCTTTGAAAATTTAAAGGGATACATTTTACAAATTTTGGTACAATCAAGACATAGTAAATTTACAACGTAATTTAAACAGTGTACAGTCCAAGTGAGGTGAAACAAAGTAAGTAAAACACATCATGTGATCTGTATGATTATGTGTATATACATGTACTCTTTATGCTTGTTATGTGTGTGCGTGTGAATTCAGACAGAAAGTGACTGGCGCATATATGCTTTCTTGATATTTCTCTAATTAATCATCATACAAATGACCACGATGTCGAGAAATCGAATGTTTTTGGCTGATGACCGGAGAGATATTTTTAACTTACCTCCACTATCAGAGGCCTGATTTACATCCAGAAAAATTGGAGATGTATGCATAATAATATCAGTTGTCTCTGGTGAGGCTGGCAAGGTTGTTGACTTTGAATATGCAGTCGATTTCATTGTTGATAAAGTAACTTCTGAATAACAAAAAATAAATATTTTGATATAAACTCAATCATAAGTAAATATTGGCAAAAGAATGCCAATAACTGGATATTCAGTCGTAGACTTTATAATAGATAATGATAGATTGTGTTAAGCCATCAAAATTGAAGGATAAATAGATTTCAGATAGATATCATGTGATCTGTATGATTATGTGTATATACATGTATTCTTTATGCTTGTTATGTGTGTGCGTGTGGATTCAGACAGAAAGTGACTGGTGCATATATGATATCTTGATATTTCTGTAATTAATCATCATAGAAATGAACACGATGTCGAGAAATCGAATGTTTTTGGCTGATGACCAGTAAATATTGTCAAAAGAATGCCAATAACTGGATATTTAGTCGTAGACTTTATAATAGATAATGATAGGTTATGGTAAGCCATCAAAGTTAAAGGACAAATAGATTTCAGATAGACATACATGTTTAAGAAGGTAATATCTTGAAGTTTTGGACGTAAAATTTTGATATAAAAGTTTGCGATATTGAGCGACAAATGGGTTCTTGTACAAAAAAGCATAATTTCATATTGGAACAAAAATATGAGCTGTAGGATTAACGGCAGAATATTCTTTCGTTACTTTTTGAAAGCGGCCAGTCGCCATCCCACTGTTTTTAAATGTTAAAAAATCAGGTGAAAAAATGAAAATACTACAATCCAAAAAACTGTTTTATATATATATATATATATATATATATATATAATATATGATCTAATACACACCATACAAAATACATTCTTTGTATAGCATAATTAATATTGCAATGTTCAATTTAGTAATTTTCTTCAATAATTTTACGTCTCCAAGGATCACCTAAGAATATCCGTGGCAGTTGTTTACTAGTTATTTTGGAACATTTTATTCGATATAACGGAGTCAATTTGCGCTTTATATGCCGTGAAGTAGTTAATGTTTAAGCTAAACTGAACAAGATACAATGTAGGTTATACAGCTATAACCTGATTCAAAAATTGCTCCTTAGGTATATTTGTCCTCCTTATAACAATCCTTATAATTTAATTTTTAGGTAGAATCATTTTTAAATTATCTCATTCAACATTGATTGTGACGTCACAGTGCCCAAAGTAGATTATACAATAATCAAGTTGCCCAACCATTAACAACCAATCACACTGTCTATTACAATTCAAATTGAATTATTCTTATTTATCAAATCATTTAAAAATTTTAAATATATACAAGTCATATTTAAGTATCACACATATTTCATGCTACAAAGGAAGTAATCCTAGGTAGCAGTGATGTAATTCATTCTTTAATGTATGTCTAAAACATAGGCATTTTTATTGTTTTCCATTGTTTCATACAGGTTTAGAGTTTCAATGGCAGGTTCTCTAGTTTTATTATCCTTATTTAACTTGTTTCCCATTTGCTGTCCAGTTCATAGCTCCTGTTTTATTGAAGATCTGTGTACTAGCATACAGGATCTGGACGAGAAGAATTAAGTGAGAAGGATTAACTGCTACAGGTTCAAGGTAAGAACTGATATCCTCATTTGAAGCAGCATATTGTCATTAGGTGTTTCATAGGGATTAACTGCTACCGGTTCCAGGTAATCATTTATACCGTCATTTGATGCAAGCACATTGTCATATGTGTACAAGACTTTAGGATCGGTACAGGAAGAAATCGTTGTTTCATACGGATTATGTTCTCCTTTGTTTCGCTCATCCGAACATAAAATATTTCTAGACTAAATTAAGACGAAAACAAAAGTTGAAGGATGGATGACTTCCACACCGATCGGCTAAGGATAAGTTTCACACCGACCAGCTAAGGATGAATTCCACACCGACCAGCTTTATTTTTTAAATTTCACAAATACAGATTGAAAAGTTTACTTAAACACTGGAAGTGGTGGGACAGAACATCGCCTAACGTCAAAACAGAAGAAATCTACAAAATAAAAAATACAAATAAATATTTCATATTCATAATTTGGTAATAAACCTGTTGAACTGGTTATGTACATTGTATGCGGTGTGGAAATCTCGACAGTAAAAATCCCGCTGAATTTCCCTATACTCTAACCCATTAAGCACTTTATCAATCAAAGGTGAAAAGAACACACGTAAGCAAACAATAACAACTAAATTCATAGAAACAAGTAATTTGTTACTGAAAGATTCTTGTATACAGCCATCTTTATATTTATCTGATTTACATCTTCCATGTTATTTAAGTAACCTGTCAGACACTGATTTACTGACAGCAGCTGTAGAACCTCCACTTCTAAGACTATGAAGGCCAAATTGTTTTTTTTGTCATTTTGTAATTTGTTCCAGAGTATCCAGGAGGATTTCTTTGCTCTCGTGTCAGAAAGCGGTCTGTTTTGTTTGCATAAAGCTGAAGTATTTTTTTATTTGAAGAATGTTACTGATCCAAATATAAACTGATCTGAAAACTTATCAATGTCTATAGTATGCAAATATTTTTCAAACATTTTAACTGCAGACATAACTTGTTTAGTTCTTGCGATGACGACGACGTTTCCTTGTCTATTTACTCGGGTTTGTTCTTGCGATGACGACGAGGTTTTGTCGTCATCGCAAGAACTCAACCCGAGTCATGTCCAGGTTATTCTGGCTTTTTACGATATGATGAACTATCACACATTCACGCAAAAGATATTTCAGTATTTGAAACACATACCGAAATATTGTTAGAGAAAAGGAAAACAGATGTTTGAAACCCATACCGAAATATTGTTGGAGAAAAGGAAAACAGATGTTTGAAACACATACCGAAATATTGTTAGAGAAAAGTAAAACAGATACAGGCTTTGATAGCATTCGAATACCGCCTTCTAGAATTAGTTTAAAAAAACATTTTCATTAAAAATACTATCAGATAGATTTAATTCATGTTCCCACTTAAGACTGTAAAAAGTGGCGTTCAGCACGGAAGTAGACACATTGGACTGGTCAAATATGTTAATTGAAGCGCTATTGTCGTGGTAGCCTTTGGCAAATAGACTAAACCGTATTTTAAACACCATACTTTGAACTTCCGAAAATAAAGGTCGTATTTCTTTAAAGTATTATCACTTTTTCCAGCTTTTACCAAAGACGGGATCTGAGAAACGAGTCTAGATAAAGTATGAATCGAAAAAGATTCAAAGTCATTCCAGTGCGAATGATTAAATCTCAACTGCAAATATAAAAAAAGGATCAAAAGCTGATAGTTCAATTATCAAAAAGAATTAAACATGAAACCGAAAACTTTTCAACAGACAACCAAAGAAGAAAACAAAAATAGAAACGGAAACAAACTTAAATGATATCGTAATGAAACGTAGTCCGTAAAACGACACATAATGTAATCAGTCCAAACGGGACTTGCATGAAATAGCGCTTAATGTGCCAATAATGTATAATGCCCAAACGAAACGTTTTTCCTTTGACAATATAGTCCAAGTCCTTACCCAAAACGACTAAACGGAATTTATAAACGTAACAAATAATATAACCTCTTGCACAAATGGGACTTGTCTCTAAATTGTTTGTGAAAAAAAAACCCAAACGGGACTTATAAACACAGTTCCATCAAAAGAACTACCCAAACGGGGCTAGCAAACAAACAGTATAACTAAAGTGAATATATCGGACGCAATTATATATGAACGCTAGAATATTATTCGCTGCTGTAATCTACCCTCAAAACTGCCACATTAAATGTAAATTTCTCAGCCGCAAAAATACTATTTTTGTCGGATCCTGCTATAACAAATCCACTCGGCTAAACATACTCGATGTAATCTTTAACAAAATCTTTGTATCTACAATGCTCGTGAGACCACAACATAGGCCGAAATAACGAAGACGTCCATTTAGCTAAGATCAGTACTCCGTGACCTTTGCACAATTTCAAATGAATTAATACCTTTGTAAGCAGTTTAATTGGCGGGACAATCCAACAATTATAAATTGACCAATCATAACTAAACGCGTCGACACCACTAGGCGTTCTAAAATACCCGTAGTTTGTGGTTATTGTAATCCGCAAACAATTTGCAATCGAAAGAATCTCATCTCTTCGCAAAATAGTCAAAATAAAGGTTGCTTGCCGACCAATCATGAAAGTCAAAAATTTTACTATAAAAGTCAGCTTTAAAATGTTTGTCTCCAGGTATCCACTCAACCTCTAGGGTAATATTTCTGTTAATGTACAATTTGTGTGGTTAAATTGTGTAAATCTGATTTCATGCTGCCTGCTTCAATAATTCTAACAACATTTTGATTGTAAGTAAATAATTTTACTAAACGATTAACAAGCTCATCTTACAACGATTAAGAGTAAACAAAACTGCTAACAATTCTCTGTATATAGAAATCGTACTTATAACTGAATCGGCCCACATTTTGTGAACTATTTTAGAATTTGTCTCTACAGTATACCCACCACAAGCGAACCGACTGGCATCAGTATATACAATTTGTTCTGGTAATCTAGCCGATACAGTGAGCTTTCTCGACAGTAAATACTGACAATTAAAATACCAAAAATCAATCTCAGTCAAAGCAGCTTCTGTCAGAATAATACTATTATCCCAATGGAAACTTGAAGCAATAATCATAAGTAAATTTCTAGTCATAATGCGACAAATATTGCCCAAACTGGGCATAAATGAAATAATGTTGCCTGTTATTTTTACCAGTTTTCTAGCAGTTAAATTATCCAAACTAGTATATAAATTGGACAAATCTGCTTTAACATTTTAAGTTTTTTCTCTGGAATTTGTAACACTATAATTTTGTTTATCCAAATCAAATCCTAACCAAGTGAGTTTTTGAATGGAAATCCAGATGCTCTTCTGTTTTTTATACAAAATCATGCAGAAATCTCTTCTAACAGATTCAGAAACATTCTTGCAAGTATTTAAAGATTCTGCTAATCCCCACCCATCATCTAAATACACAACTATACGGTAAGCCTTAGAACGCCAAAATTTTACACGCGGCCTTAATTGTTTTGAAAATACGTAACAGACAACTGACAAGCCAAAAGGTTGTCATCAAAAAATGAAATATCTAGGCTTATTATTGAAAACCAAGAAATTCCTTAAAACTCCTGATGATCTGGATGAACACAATTATGATGATAGCTTTGTCTCAGGTCAAATTTAAACATAAAATTTTTGCCAGAAATATATTGCATGGCTTCACGAACGGATTCAAACTTTAATTTTCTTTTTTTCGAAAAAATTATTGACATGACGTAAATCTAAGATAAGCCTCTCTTTTCCGTTTGAATTTGCAAATGCTGATCATTGATTAACGACAAAAGGAACATAACCTTTACATTCTGTAATGACTTGAGATTTTAGCAGAAACGAAAGATGAAATTTGCAGACGGAGGCAAGGTAGAAGATGGAATAATATATCCGAACTCCACGATATTTAAAACAAAATCATTTGCGTTTAAAGTATTTTTCCAAAAAACAAGATTTGTTCGTAAATTATCAACATGAAAATTATTTAAGGAAGTTTCAAAATCACAAATCTGACCGAAATTATAAAATGTGATATTAATTATACTAAATGTTTTACTTTCTAAGCTGACTGGGCGTTGAAGTTCCCGTTGAAGTTGTACCGGTCCTCCTTGGGCAGCAGTACGCCCAGTACCCATCGCAGTGGCAATAATAGCATCCGGGTTTCTGTGTGCCTCCAGCGTTGCCGTAGTAGTCGGACTGTGAATAAACTCTAGACGGTCCGTGTGTGTTGATTTAGGTGATGCCCTAGGTTCACGAAAAGCTGATTCGACTGCTTTGTACGGTTAGCATTGTATGGGTCAAAACGATCCCTCAGTTTATCCTTCCGTTTCATTTTTGCCCTATTTTCTGCTTGACGCAATTTTGTGGCATCGTCGCCGCCGTCTGTAATAGGATCATCAATGTACTCATCATCAGTATCCCGTATTTGTCTGCTTTTCTTAAAATCTTGTTGCATTGTTTTATAGAGTCATTGGCATTTTCAAGGAATGTTATTGCGTTTGGTGCTGAACCGCGCTTTAAATACTCTATAGCGTTGGTAATTTCACTCTTCCTTGCTGAATTAAATCGAACTGCTTTTGGTTTCCTTCGTATCGAAATTTTAGCGTGGACTTAATTGTAGCTAATTCAGACGGCTGTGGCTTGACACGATTTTCAATCTCTGCAAAAGTATCTTTTTTTTGCATTTCTAGCGCTGAATCAAGCTTGCTGGTGAACCAAGAAACGTCATCTTCAGGTAAAAAACTAACTGAATCATGAACTCGAGGTGTGTTTGATTCTCTGTTGTGTCTACTGTCTTCTATTTCGTCGTCACTTATAGCTGAACTAATAAACCTGTCGAACTGGTTATGTATGCGGTGTGGAAATCTCGACTGTAAAAAACCAGTTAAATTTCCTTAATATACTCGAACCGATTTCCAACTGTCTCAATCCGCGCATCGTTATAATGAATGCTCTCTAATCGTAAAGAAATAGTAATTTACTGCTACAGGTTCGAGGTATTCATTGATATCCTTATTTGATGCAAGCATATTGTCATCTGTGTACAAGACTTGATGATAGGTACAGGAAGAATTTGTTGTTAGGATTAACTGCTACAGGTTCAAGGTATTCATTGATACCCTTATTTGATGCAAACATATGATCATCATTGATTGTTTCGTATACATCGGGTATACAGGACATACGGACATTTGGATCTTCTGGCGGGTTTTGAGGTATGTTCGGAACTTTTCGTCGTTGTCGCCTCCAACAGAATATGCCAATTCCGATTGCTACTGTGGATTCATTAATATTCGTTGTATACCAATTTTCGTGGTTTTCGTGGGTGCCAGTTAACCACGAATTTTAAATATCCAACGAAAAATAATATTTTAACTTCAGATTAAATGAGTTTTGATGTACCTATCCGAGACAACATTGAACGATTGCGTTTTTACAGCATGTACTTCGATACTGACATATGGTGAGTCAGCAATATCCATTGAGGATACGGCACGTTTTGTCTTAGTATTTTCATGATATCTGATATGCCAAGCCACGAATTTCAGTATTTCAACAACATTTTATATTTTTTTCTAAGCCAGAAATCCACGAATTTACGTATCCCACGAAATGCCTTTTTTTCTCTATCCACGAAAATTGGTATCCACGAAAATAAATGAATCCACAGTTTAACAAAAAGGACTGCAGCTATCGACGAGTATAAAGCAATTTCCGTTTCAGAAATAACTAAAATAGAACATGGAACAAAATCTGTGAAACTTTCAACGGATATATTTTACAAATTTTACAAATATTTGTACAACTAAGACATATACAGTAATGTAAACAGTATACAGTTTATGGGACATGAAACAAATAAGAAAAATGCATCATGTGATCTGTATGATTATGTATATATAAATGTATTCATTATGCTTGTTATGTTTGTGCGTATGAATTCAGACGGAGTGCAGAGGCATCGTCCCAGGAGTTTCAAAATAACAATCCAAAGATACTAATATTAGATATAGTAAATTTATACTATGCTGTATACGACGCATTTCAAGAAGTTACCTCTCATCAGAGTATTAAAACCGAAACATTTGGAAGACGAAAAACCAAACTTATTTTAACAACAGGTACTCATAACCAACAATACCGAAATAGGAAGCCAAATTTCAGCTGAGATCTACCATGTGCAATACAAGGAATGAACCCTTAGTATTTCTATTATCTTTGAATTTTACTAAATATTGGTAATTTCTGTAACAGATCAATGAATAATCATATCAGACAAGTCTGATGACTGGATTGGCGAATACCCTTGTGGACCTAGGGTCTACCATGCAGACGCATCGTTCCAGGAGTTTCAAAATAACAATCCAAAGATACTAATATTAGATATGGTAAATTTATACTATGCTACATACGACGCATTTCAAAAAGTTACCTCTCATCAGCAGCATTAAAATCGAAACATTTGGAAGACCAAAAACCAAACATATTTTAAACAAGAAGTACTCATAACCAAAAATACCGAAATAGGAAGCCAAATTTCAGCTAAGGAGATCCACCATGTGCAATACAAGGAATGAACCCTTAGTATTTCTATTATTTTTGAATTTTACTAAATACTGATAATTTCTGTAACAAATCAATGAATAATCATGTCAGACAAGTCTGACGACTGGGTTGGCGAATACCCTTGGGGACCTAGGGTCCACCATGCAGAGACATCGTCCCAGGAGTTTCAAAATAACAATCCAAAGATACTAATATTAGATATAGTAAATTTATACTATGCTGTATACGACGGATTTCAAGGAATTACCTCTCATTAGCAGCATTAAAACCGAAAAGTTATAATAGATAGTGGTAGGTTGTGGTAAGCCATCACCGTTACGGGACATATAGATTTGAATCTGTCATGAACGTTCCCGGGTATTTGTTAGGCTTTCAACACTTTCTGCCTTGAGCATGCTCACTCACCAATAAGCCTTCACATTATCATGATTATTAATCAAGGCTAATATTTTACGATATCAATCTTCAGGAAAACAGAAAATCTATACGTACAGCTACATCACATCAAACTATCAAGAAATTAGTGTTAACAAGGAAGAATCAAATATTTATATTTCCATTTCGTATAATGAAAAAGGGGGAAAATATATGATTTGTATTACAATATATACATTTTCTACCTCATAGAATAAAGAAAAATGATTCTGTTTCTCTAAACATAGCAAAATAGAAGTAATAGTTAATACTTTATAAGCATTAATTCTATTGTCGCCCTTTATAAATACTTTTATATAGCTATTTTAATATTGTGATATTTTCAAATTGATTTGGATTTGGGATAGTGTCGTCTTCTCTATAAAGATACCTGAAGGCCAGAATTTTTATTATGTTTAGGCGGACCAGCCGTTTGTCCTGTATTCACATCTAATGTTTAGAGTATACTGTCCACGCGTTTTTACAATAAAATAAACCTCTAGTATAAACTAAGATAAGGTGTTTGTCATAAATCCTGAGATCTATATGTGTAATTGTATCTGATATCGCTGCGAAATACCAGGTTACAGAGACTTCTGAATTTTTCGTTTTTACTTTAATATCTTGTGGGGCACCTCAAGGAATTAAAGATACCATAATTGTTTAATTTCACTTTTCAGACGTTATCGGGAATTGATTGACCAGTACGAATATAAAAACAAGAAGCTGCCTTATTGTCAGCAAATCATATTTTCCTTTACCCCTTCCGCCCTCCCCAAACCACAACACCGCCCGTCGTACATCAGCCAAATGCCAAATTTTCTTTACCGTTTGAAAATCCGTTTGATAACGACAGATTTGTTTCCACTGTCCTCACCTATCACATCTCTTTATTGATTTTAGACTGCTATGGTAACAACATGCTTCTGATACCTCCAGAGTGCATTGGTTCATTCTTTGCTTTTGAAGGGTTTTATTTTGTTAATACTGGTCTATACTTCAAAATTTATAACCCTATAACTTTTAATTTACATAGCATCAATTTTTGTTTGATTTCACTGTAAACTCAACATATTTAGACAAGACATTTTTATCTTTTTGGTTTACATGTACAGCCACCTCTATTGTAAAAATATGGAATATAGGCAAGAGAATAAAGACGTGACAAACATTGGAAATCCAATTCGTGAAAAATGTGACATAACAAACAAGTGCCACGAGGATACATTTTAACTTTAAAAAAAAAATAAAATTTAATAAACTAAAGAAAATTAGAACCAAAGAGAAATCTTTGTTATCTACTAGCTTGATCATTGTGCCTTATAATGGCACTTCATTTACAGAGGCTGCTATAAAATCCATACGTAAGTTGTTTAGCTACTATGCAAACAATGTGTTTCCTCTGCATGGTGCTTGTAGGACAATATTCTTTTAATATTTTAATATTACCTAATTTTACACAAGTTTTATTATCTGTCTTCGTGTAGTAATTATCAGGGCACATGCATTCGGAAGTTATACTCTTCGAAGTGTCATAAACTACTGAAGGAAAACAAATATGACTGCAGCCGCCATTATTCTGACCGCATACATTATGACCTGCAAAACACCATATTATTGATATTTTAGTTAATAGAATTTACAATAACATCACTTTATGAATTATGTATGTGTAAACTCTGTATTTTATTCTTACGATATGCATTATCTGAAAATCAATTTTCAGACTTTTAGATTACTAAAAGTCGAAGAATGATTCACGTTTGATTTACCTTTAGGTTGCGTACTGTTTCCAAACAGTTGAATACCCTGAGGTGACAAAATGTGACTATAGGTTTCACGTTTGATTTACCTTTAGGATGAGTATTGTTTCCAAACACCTGAATACCCTGAGGTGACAAAATGTGACTATAGGTTTCACGTTTGATTTACCTTTAGGTTGAGTACTGTTTCCAAACACCTGAATACCAACAGAAAGTTGCTCAAAGTTACCGAAAATCACCATGGTATCTCCTCCGGTGGACTTATTCACTCTGTAAATATGTTTGCTCCAGTCGGAGAAATAGACGTAGCTTTTATATATAACTAAACCAGCAGGATGGAGACTGCTATTCTTTATAACAGTAGACTTGTATGTACCGTCAAATCTTATGCTTTTGATTTGTGTTAGATATGGGTCTGTCCAATAAAGTCTTTCATTGAGAAGATCTGTAATAGGAGAACACAAAACGGAATGAATTCTTCAATGCAGAAAAAGGGACATTAATTTTCTCTTAAACCATAGCACTAATCTGAACCAAACTTTCCAGATTGGTTCCTATAAGGTTAATTTTTAATATTAAATTAAATCAATAACTCAAAAACGACGTTACGTGGAAACTTGTATTTAATGTTTTAAACACTTTTAAAAACTGAAAACGCCTCGTATTTGTTATTCCACACCTATATCTAATGATATTAACTGCAAACAAAGTTTAATTTGATATTGAGTTCTATGAAAAAACTTTCGCAAAAAGTATGAATTTCTTTGCTGTTTGAAGCCTGTCGTGGCAACAATTATTAACATCTTTTACAAATTAATCTACAAATTCCTCAAACCAATTAAATCTGGCAACATTGCTAATCTGTGTTTCAAATAGGTCTCATGGATAATTGATTATGAAGTTAAGAAGAAATTCGAAAAGAAGCTTGGCAGCAGGGGAGCAATAGACATTGCTTTCTCGCAAAGTCCTTCTTTAGAATTTATTCGATGATACTATCCGAAAACAAAGTTGACTTTGTTATACATAAGCCTACTTATTTACACTTATCTATATTTTTTTATAAAATTATTCTTTAAGTTTAGCTTCTAAAAATTACAGTTACTATAATTTAGAAATATCTAGAAAAGAAAAAAAAACAGAGGATCCATGGAGCCTGAATCGCTCACCTGGATTTTAGGTGACCACAGCTGGCAAAACGCTTCTAGATAATATCTGTAAGGAATTGTTCCACAGTGTCCAGCATTTCTAGATAAGATATGTAAAGAATTCTTCCAGTGTTCAATGTTAAAAAATTTACACGAAGTCCAGCTTTGGCAGCTAGCTTGAATTCCGATCGCCACGAAAACATAACTGTTGTAGCAGACATTTATTCAAGGGTCTTCATGCAATAAAAACATTTCAATTGGCTTAGTATTTTCTTAGAAGAAAATCTTTGTATAAAATTTCCCATAGGGTCCAATGTTAAAATAAGTCCGGCTATGGCGGCCATCTTGAATTTAGATCGGCGCAAAAAACATGTGTTTTGTAGAGGATCATCCAATACTTGTTCATTCATAAAAAAACATTTTAATTGACTTAGTAGGTTCTGACAAGAAGACCTTTGTACAAAATTCCCAATAGGGTCCAATGTTAAATGAAGTCCGGCTGTGGCGTCCATCTTGAATTTCCGATTGGCACAAAAAACACAAATTTTGTATAGGTTCATCCAATGCTTGTTCATACATAAAAATATTTCAATTGGCTTTGTAGTTTCTGACAAGAAGACCTTTGTACAAATTTCCCATAGGGTTCAATGTAAAACTAAGTCTGGCTGTGGCGGCCATATTGAATTTCCGATCGCCACATAAAAACGTGTGAAGTGGTCTATCAAATGATCATTCACACACCATAAACCTTTCAATTGGCTTAGTAGTTTCCGACAAGAAGACCTTTGTACATATTTCCCCATAGTGTCCAATGTTAAACTAGGTAAGGCAGTGGCGGCCATCTTAAATTTCTGATCGGCACAAAAAAACATATATTTCGTAGCGATTCATCCAATACTTGTTCATACATAAAAACAATACATTGGGTTATAGTTTCTGATAAGAAGACCGTTGTATAAATTTCCAAATTGGGTCCAATGTTAAACTAAGTCTGGCTGTGGCGACCATCGTGAATTTTTGATCGGCACAAAAACATATTTTTTGTAAAGATTCATCCAAGGATCATTCCTGCAACAAATCATTTCAATTGGCTTTGTAGTTTCTGACAAGAAGAGCTTTAAAGATAAGTCGAATCGGAACGAATTATCTGCCACTGGTAGCAATGTTGAATATCCAATCGGCACTAAAACATATATTTTGTACAGAATTACCCAATGAACATTCCTGCTAAGTTTGGTTAAATTTAGACGGGTGGTGTCAGAGAAGAAGATGAAAATGTGAAATGTGGACGGACGACGGACGCAAAGTGATGGCAAAAGCTCACATGGCTTTTTAAGCCAGGTGTACTGAAAAGGTAAATTTAGTTATGGAATTATGTAATTTGTCCATAAAGAAGGTGTTGTTCATAGTTTAATGAGATGATTCATTATTCAGATTGTTCTATAGTGAAACTTCTTGATATCTGTAAATTAACTAGAACATTGTTTGTAAAACATATATAACGGTGTTGTCAGATCGGAGCTGGTAAATATAGACTACACATAGTCGTTGTCTTAAAATATAAGATTTATTTGGGCGAGATTTAAAAACATACCTATATTTATGAACATTAATTTACCGTTTTATTATTTAGACATTAAACGGAAATGTAACAAATGTTATTGTAAGTACTGGACAGTTATTTGCCAATATGTTACTGTTATTAAAGTTTCTTTAATAAATCACTGACTAATATATTACGTCTTTTCTTTCGTAACAATGTTCAAAGCCAAAATATCTATAATCAGTTTTATAGAAAGGTTTATAAGGAACCCTATTCAGAACTGAAGATGACAGCTAATAACAGTTGTACTGTCTGAGCCAACTTGTATTTCCTTCTTTTTTTGGCCTTAAATTAGCGAATTAAAACTCTAGGCGAACAAATATGCATAGTATTAACTAACATTGTCTATCATTTTAAACGGTTAGATCACTAAATGAGTATTTGAAAGAGAATGAATGAACAGAGAACAAAAAAATACATTAAAAAAATAAAGGATATAAAATAAGGATGTTTCACGATAAAAAGAAAGTAGAGGCTCAGAGGGCTGAGCCTGTATCGCTTACCTGGCATGAAAGCTGTTTTTATTGATGTACCTCAAAGAGAGAAGTCACTTCTCCCTATCATTAAGAAGTGTGGTAAGCCTTGTAGGAACCAATTTTTTCTTCATCAAGATCCTTCTAATTACAGGTCAGGATATTCTAAAATTTGTCGGTTCTCCAAAAGATTTTTGCATGTATTTTCCATAGGGTCTAACGTTAACCTAAGTCCTCTGCTGGTGGCCATCTTGATGAGGGATAGGCACTTGTTCAGCATCTTATAAGGAATATTCAGTCCATTTTGGTTTCAAGCAACTCTATTTGGCCAACCAGTTTCAGAGGGATTTTTTTTAAATCAACCAAGAAGAAACAAGAATTGCCCGTGGCGGCCATATCTGTCACCTGATCTGGACAAAATGAGGAAACGTTGTAAAAATTAAAAACCTCCTACCGATGATTCCAAGTTTGCCTGACAGTTTTGGACAAGCAGTTCCAGTGGGAAAAAATGTTTTTTAATCAACCAATGAGAAAAAAGAATTGCCTGATCTGGACGAAATGAGGAAACTTTGTAAAGAACCTCCCATACATCCTTCCAGTCCAGTTTCGTTCCATTTGGCCAAGCGATTTCAAAGAAGATATTTTTATATCAGCCGATCAAAAGCAAGAACTGCCCATGGTGGCCATATTTGTAGTCTGATCCGGACAAAATGAGGAAACTTTGTAAAGAACCCCCCATAGATGATTCCTGTCAAGTTTCGTTCCATTTCGCCCAGTAGTTTCAGATTAAAAACAAATGTTCATCCATTGAGAAACAAGAATTTCCCATGTTGGCCATGTTTGTTGCCCGATCGGGACGAAATGAAAAAACTTTTTGAAGAACCTTTCGTTCAATTTGACCAAGTGATTCCAGAGGAGATATTTAATATCAGCCAATCAGAAACAAGAACTGCACTTTGTGGCCATATTTGTAGAACGATCGGAACGAACTGAGGAAAGTTTATAAAGGACTCACCCCCACCCCCATATATGCTTCCTGTCAAGTTTTGGTCCATTTGGCCAAGCAGTTTCAGAGAAGAAGATTTTTGAAAACTCAGCCAATCAGAGACAACAATTGCCCATGATGGCTATGTTGTCCGATCAGGACGAAATGAGCAAACGTTATAAAGGACTATACATAAATGCTTCCTGCCAACTTTAATTCCATGTGGCCCAGTGTTTTCAGAGATGATTAAAATGTGAAAAGTTAACAGAAGGACGGACGGACGATGGACTTCAAGTGATGACAAAAGCTCATATAGCCTTCAGTGGCGGATTTAGCGGGGGGGCACAGGGGGCACGTGCCCCCCCAGTTGAGGTCACCCAAAAAAAAATTTATACGTAAAATTACTAGATACAAATCTTCACATCGTTCAACATGGTCATAATTACGAAAGGCAAATTTTAAGAAAGTGACCATAACATGTTATCTATTGTAATGGTTGATTCCCACCTAGTTGTGAAAATTAACATGTATGTAACTTTTTACAAATCTGATAATAAAGATAAGAGTTAATGAGATGGAAATTTATCACAGTGAAGAAAGTAAAATTAATTTTCCACCAGTGCCCCTTGAAGATTTGCAAGTGTTTAATTGAACATGCACCCTTCTTATACAATGACTTACTTATTGATTCATTGTTAGCTGTCGTGAATTGTTTTAAATACAAACAAAAGATTATAAAAAGATGTCTATCTGTTTTTTTAAATTAATATATTTGAAATTCATTGGTAAGTACAAATATCTGGACTTTTTTAATTTAAGTGTGTTGTTAGTACAAATGGGCATTTACAATATCTGATAAATCTTTACTACCATGATTTGTTTAAACTGTTCCGACATATGAGAGGTACATCAACATTTTTTTTATAATATTTATATCAGTGAGACTTCTGAAATATAAATTTAAAACCCTTAATTTAATAAATTGTCATTTATTTTATTTAAAACTTGAAGATATTAATAATTGTCAAAAATTTCTTCTCTCAATTGATTGTTTTTTAGCACCTCGGTGGCCGTGTAAAAGAACAAAAGTTTGAGATCCATTTTGAAATTTGATACATGTAACGTCAGAGAATCCAAACTACACTGGCTACCGAAAATGCAGCCACTTCAATCGTTATACTTTGAACTTTAAAACTGCCATCTTTCAGTGATTTTGCATGACATTTTTGACGAAACAAAATTATTAATTATTGAAAGTCTAATTACTTAATTTGGGTCCCCTTTTCAATTCGCTCATGGTACGTTTTTTAATCAGGGATAAGTTGATGTCATCACTTAGGAAATGTTACGGTCTTCATCACGAATATCGAAGATGATGTTGGACCTGTTCCCACTGTGATAACATTTCACGCACCTCCACCGATTTGTGACTACCACCGGATGGCGGATTGACTTTGTTGAACTTCATGACGGGTGTCGTATACAGAGCAGGAACCTGCTTACCCTTCCGGAGCACATAAGTTCACTTCTGGTTTTTATAAGAGTTTATGTTGTTCATTGTTATCTAGTTTTCAGTGTTTATTTGTTGTGCTTGTGGTTGATCATTTTCCTTCCCGGGCTTGTCGGTCTAGCTATGATGTATTGCGTTTTTTGGTTTGCTCCTTAGGTGTATTTATCTTCTTTCTTACAATCACTAATCATGCACAGAGACCACGGAGGACCAGATCCTGATATTTAGTTCTACAACCTGACAACAGCAGTAAAAATATAATAATTGCTTTCAATTTTTCGGCAGATACATAAGCTTCTGTGACGTTAACCAAAAAGAAGATATGATGTTGTACCCCCCCCCCCCCCCAAATGGCAGGTAATTATTCAAAATTGTGCCCCCCCCCACTCGTCGCCACTCTGGATCCGCCCCTGAGCCTTTGTCCATGTGAGCTAAAAAAATCAACAAAACAAAATTGGGAAAAATACTAATTCAACAAGACAACAGAATAAAGACTCTAAAAATCCAAATTTATATATTATTATTTTGATACTTTAAACAACCTTTTCAAAAGATATTCTTATACTCTGACAAACCTTGGTCTTTTTTTAACTCGGTATAAAATTTGAATTTCTGACGTAAACAATTTCAACCTTATGATATTTTAAAAATTAAGTATATTTTCAATTCAAAAGAGAAGATGGGTAAAGAGATTGAGAAAACATAATTTGATATCCTCTTTATACCCCCTTGTATGCACAGTACCTATTGACATTCCGTAAATCCGTCTTATATCAGTATTAACTATAACTCTTCTATCTTTTCCATCCATTGTACATCTCTCTATTTGGGGCTGGCTTCCCGAAGAGTAGAAAAATAACAAACTGAAATTTAAACATATGTTACCTTTAATTAATAACAGAATGATGCTGTATAGACAGTAGAAGCTTGTGACAGGATAAGACAAAACTTTAGTTTCGCCTATTTAAACCAATTTTCATTGCTAAACAATAAAAAATAGATTAAAATATCAAAATATTATTAAATCATATCCCTGCAATAACACCTGAAAGCAGTCCAAAACAGCACATTTCCTATTCCTTGGGGAACTTAGTAAAATCCATACATCCTTACATTGAATATTGTTGATTTAAAATATATCAATGACCAATTTCGATGCATAAGATGTACTTATCTCGTTGATTCATCGGTTGAGCACAAGACCGCTACAAATTCAAAAAAGCTAACAAAAACATTGAAGTTCAGTCAGTTCTTGCAAAACCAATATAAGACAGGAATTCAGAATAAATAAAAACACAACATGTATTGGCTGGTAATTTGTCATGGCTTTAATTGTAACAATAACGTAATCAGTTCATAAATCAATTCAACAAAAATGTTCACTTGGCCATCAAATCGTGATGACAAACATAACTATTGGGTGATCCAATAGAAAACATTACCGCTGGGTGGACCATATCGGTGAAAATGTCAAATCCGCCAAATAAAATACTTTCATAAAAAGTATTTTAACGCCAGTATTTGACAAGCATGACAATTTGCACAGCCATCATAATCTGAATAAGTTCATACAAAACTGAAGGAATTAAATAGTTGGATAAAAATGACATCATGGATATATAAAGAACGTTTCCAATGCGCATGTGAATTGAATTGATAAACAAGTCATTGCCAATGAAAGACAGATGAACACCATCACTATGAAACAGGCCTTTTATGTTGTCATCAAAGTCTGGATATCTTATAACATAACAGTTGTGTTTAAACAAGTATGAACGAATAGCTCGATTAATACTCTTCCTGATTTTTCCATCCTTACAGGATTCGCCGAATAACGCCAATGGAGTCTTGGGAAGATCGATTACCAAATTATTGGAACACCAGGAAGTAACTCAATTATTATCGTAGATAAGGCCATACGCATTTCATACATTAATCGACCTAAAGGAACTTCGCCTATGTCACTTCCTCCGCTAGGAAATCCATAACAGTGTAGCATATCTTTTAAAGTACATTTCAACCCAAATCAAGCGACAACCGACACTCTCAAGCCCAAGGTTTGATCCAGTTGGCCTTTTTTCGGTATGCTGAAGTGCTCTTCTTATAATAGAAGTACCAACAAGCCTGAAAAATACTATGAACGTTTTAATATCTAATATATCTTTTGTGCAAATTTGAAGACCAATGACCCTTCCTTTTAATTAAATCGTCAGACTCCCCATTTAACGATAAATATGTTGCTCCACCTATTCTGAAGGAATGTGTGTTAATATGAGCTGTACAATACCGAGATTTGTGCAAAATGGACGAAAATTGATTTCTTGTTAAATGTTTATGGTTTATATCACAAAAAAGGTTTATCAATGTTAGGATGAATTTTCAGTTAGTCTCTAAGAGCTGATGCAGCACAAAATTTTTAACCAACATCCGCTTTAATTGTACTGACGGAAGAGTTACTGAATTGATCAGTTTTTGAATATCTTATTGTCAAAACTAATTCTCCATTTCTGAGTAAAACATCACGTCTATGAACTATTGTTAGCGTCTACAATACTTTCTGCTGTTATTTCACCTATTTGTAACAACGCCGAAAATGCTAATGAAAATGCTGATATAAACATAACCTATAGTAACAAACATGATTGAGAGCTACTGAGATACTATTCATCATGTCTACAGTAATAGGAAGTCTCAAATCAGATCTACTCTACAATTTATTCATACATCTTAACATTTTTTTATGATAAACGTCTGTGTTGTGTCATACAAACAATTACATTTAAGATAAAAACTTATTCCTGAAATATATGATCTCGCATATGCTGGCGAATACGAGTTACCTGACAAGTATGAAATATAAATTGCCGGTTTGATATAATATTAAGCACACAAAGCATTTTTGCCTACTCTTTGTTCTATAGCTACTGCATGATCAAAAGGAGAATAATGTACAGTTGAGTAACATTGATCAATAAAATAATTAACACTTTCACCGAACGGATATGATAAGTGAGTAATTAAACGAAATCCTCCAGTCTTTTTTGGAACTAAGCCTATGGACGAACAACGAAGATTTGAAATTGGTCTTTCATCATAAGGCCCAGCAATTCTACAGAGATTGATTTGACTCTGAATTTTATCAAGCGTTTTTTCTGAATGTTGATACACTCATTTCAAATGTTGACAATCAATAGGCACCCTTAAAACTGTATAATGAATAGGAAAGCCATACATGAAACCATTATAGAAAACTTTTGTAGAAGTCTTGTTGGGATAATTCGTCAACAGAAGGCGTAACTTTTCAACGTTTACAGGAATCCTAAAGACCAAACATTATGTCGAATGTCATTTACTGGCGCTGAAAACAAACATCAAAATAATTCATTGACACCATTTGAAATTGAAAAACTCAACTATTTGTTTGTGTTAAAATTCGATTTTGTTTGCTTTGGTTTTTGAAGCCAAAATTAACATTTCCTTCATTTTGTGGATGGAGTTGACCAAGGTAACCTTGGTATATTTTGAAACCTATCAACACCGTTTGGAGAAAGAATATTCCTTAACCAAAAGTCTCCATCAATAGTAGACCAAAGGCTTGTCGGATTCCTTGATATTCTAAGACGGAATTGCTGGTCGTACTGCAACCAAATTGCACTAGGATTTTCATGTGCAACAGATCTGATAAGTGACAGATATTTAAGTAGCCTTAAAGCTTTTGAAGGATGGTTTTCAAGTAACACCTGTGCATAATTGATAAACGGATCTGTCTGCAACTTAATATTGTCAGTACTTCTATTTTTTTGTGCCTTTGTTGAAAAGCCAACTTCCCATTTAATACTTCTAAAATACCAGGACGATCATCTTCATTTTGGATAAAATTTTGTGTTAAAAACAAGGTTAGGTCAACGTACTTGTTAAAGGTATCATTATGGGCAAGTATAAACTTTAATATTTGGATGCAAACATCCTTGTAAATGTTTTTAATTACTAAAATTTTTATAACATGAACAAATTTTCTGCACGTGTTTAATTCTTAGCAAAAATAGGTATAGAGTCAAAGTTCAGAACTGACATACTAGTATTCCAACAAAACAGAAATTTAATTGAATTCAAGAACGATAATTCAAAGACGTCTTAAAAATTAAAATATTCACGTGGTAAACTCAACAATGTTCAAGGTCATTAAATGATACATCGATATTAATTTAAAAAGGATGGCATTTAGTTCCCTTGTGTCTAACATGAAAATTTTAAAAAATATTTGCAGAATTATTATTACAAAATTATGTAATATTAAACATAATGAAATAAAGTTCAGTTACTATTAGCAAAAAGTATAATTAAAAAGTTATCTGCTTTTCGAATCGATCCATGTGTCCAAAGTATTTGTCCGGATGAATGGTTTGCTATTGTCGATATCAAGAATTGTGGAATGAGAATGAAAATTCCGGTGCACTCGTTTGAATAGTCGGCGAGGCCGCTTAGTTATATGAAAATATGAAATCGTAATGCATAGCTCAATTAAAACCAAACATATCTGATAAGGAAACAATAATGTATAAATTTAATGAATGAATTTAATCTTGAAGTAATTAAATTTTAATACTTACTATATGTTATCCTATATGTTCCAAACATGAAAATGAATTTACCCAAAAAGAGGAAATATTATACAATTTCAGGCAAAGTTTTTTATTTTACCGATTCAGCAGGCTTTACAGAAATCTCTCCCCTGTCTTACTAGGCCAGCAAGGAATTAAGTATCGGTGACCAAAAGCTATCTTGTGGTTAGGGCACCACGCCGTAACATTTCCTTTATAGCTGTTATCTCCCCTAACACCGAAAACCTTGTTATCATTCAAACACCGTAACCATAATAGGTAGAAAAAACCGAAGGGTGAAATTTGTTCAGGACCAGACAATGGTTCTTCGTTACATTTGGATTGAAAATATTCAAGGACTCATTGATAGGGTTATGCCCCTTTGAAAATTAACCGATGACAGTTGGCCCCAAAAACTCAGAAACCGTAAGATGTAGCCACCCAGGATCTTCACCAATGACCATTAATTCATGTGACCTTGAAAATGCCTCAAGGTCATGACCTAGATTTTGACCTTAGCTTGTTATCGAAATTACTCAATAACTGTAAGAGACGGCTGATAAAATGTAATGGAGAAAATGTGTGTCTTATAAAGATCTAAATTTGTTATATTGGGTCCAAAATTATTGGACCAACCATTATGGACCTAGGGCACCAAAGCTGTTTTTCTGGGTCTGAAATGAAGATTTTTTGCTTATATCTCAAACGAGGTTAGAGATAGAAAGAAACTTTGAATCGCAAAAATGTGCAGCATAATACGACCTACAAAGTAGGTCAAGGTCAAATGTCAAAGTCCCTGGCAACGACGTACAAAACCTTAACAACCATATATTTTTGAACTTAGAAGGCTATGACTAATATAAATAAGACATTTTTAATATTGTCAATACAATTCTTCTTGGAAAGTTAAGTAAAAATCCACGCAGGACCCCATAGGAAATGTTATCGTATCTCCTTAAAAAGTACAAATTGTAAAGGGCTGATATTTGGCAGAGAGCTAGGGGATATCCAGGGCTTTGTTAATGAGAAAAAATTATGACGCTAACGCCAACCAATTTCCTGAAAATTGCGTTCGCGCAGTGCAGTAATAAAAAGCTATTTTCCGCCAGAAAACACAAGATTTGTCTAAATGTTACCAATTTCTTCCATCCGAATGTCAAAATTTCGCGTCAAATTAACAGTACTTTATTCACGGAGATGTCGTCTGCTGAAAATGGCACCGGAAATCGAAATAAATAAATCGTGAGATCAAATTTCTACATGAATCTTCAATCCGACATAAGTAAATGTGTATACGTACACTCAGTTTTGTATTTATAACTATGTCCACATCAAACAGCAAATTGCATTATCCTGTGCCATGTTCACCCGACGACGTCCCCTTTCGAAAAGATAGAAATAACGTCCCTACATATATAAATGGACGTCACGTGACTTACACATCCAGCGTTCCTAAAATAGAAGTAAACATTATAGTAGAAATGTACTTTTACTGTCACTTGTGTATCTAGAGAAATAAAAATACAATGCCCCCCCCCCCCTTTTCTTGTATTGAGCAATCCTTGGAAAACACTACCTACAAAAAAGAAAAATAATTAATAAACAAACAAACAAACAAATAAACAAGATAAAAAGGCCCGTCCCGCCCTCAGAAAAAGAGATATTGCCACTTCATTTTTTTTTTTTTTTTGTCTATTTTATCCATTTCCCAAGAGTTACGCCCTTGCCAAAAATAGAGGGGCAGGGCCTCTTTATTGCAAAACTGGAAACATGACAAGGGAAGACCTTATCATTTGTGCTAGCCACAAATGACCTTTTAATTTATGTCTGATATCATGTTTATACATTTTTAGTCTAAAATCTATAGATCTTTTAATAAAATTTTCAATGAAAAATTAACATATAAGAAGCACAAACTGCTTGCTGTCTTTACCCCAGGTTTGTAGGTGGGGTCCATGCCGCGCTTTTTTTAAATTTGTGTTGTGTGTCTGTTGTTTCTTCGTTTTCGACCATTGACATCTCGGTTTTATCTCTGTCTCTGGATTTATGATTGTTACATGGACCTTCGAATATCTTCACTCTTTCTTACCCTTTTCTAGGATCAACAACAATAGCCCCGGCTCCTGAATTACTATTCTTGATGATTGTTTTTCTGTCTGTGCCATCCAACCTTGACACCTGTATATTGCAGCGTCCTGTATCACTCCAATACAGTAGATCGTACACCCAGTCTATGGCCAATCCGTATGATAGTGTTTCCGATATTACTTCTTTTATCTTAGATTCTGAATTCGTCGTTACTGTTCTCCTAAATAGACAGAATTGTGAAAACTAGATGAATTACCCGTAATTCCGATAACATACAACATTATCCGAATGAGGACATCAATATATACTAGTCAACAAAAATAATTTCAAATAGCTGTATTAAGCAGAAAAATAGACCCACACGTCTGATTTTCATAGTAGAATGTTTTCTCATCAAAAGCATGGATTTAAAAAATTTAAAAAAAACATTCCGATTTTTGAGATTTCAAAAGTCACATTTTTCAACCCAAAATTAAAAAATCAGTATTTTTACCCCGTTATGTGAATCATAATGTCTGTGTCACAAAAACATTTGAGTCTTTTGCACTGATTTCAGCTAGCCACAAAATGTGTGTCGATTTTCTTTTCGATTTTCTGCAAATTTAATTTAACCATCTTTTGGAAATTTCCATTTTCCACCATTTCAAATTTTATCAAAATTTTCTAAATGAGACGCATAAGATCAAGAAATGAAGTGGTAAACCACTCTTGCCATCATATATAAGTTTTTTAAAGGAATTACCAAGATATTTGGTTCCGGACTCGTGTATCGTTACTTTTGTTGACTATTATATATAGAACATGCCGTATCCCTTGTCCTGGAAGTGGTAGTTATAAACGCGGGTTTTGGCATGTTCATGCTACAAAACCTTTGATTTTGAGACATTCATAGATTAATTTGTCGTCTCGATTGCATTCGATTTTTATTCGTCTATGCGTTGAATATTGATCAACGTTGGGTTGGGAGAATATTTTTTGAAACGACAAAGTCTCATGTTTATGGACGACTTCATCATTGCCTATGCTTTGAACTATTAGATATTTCAGTAACTGATCGTCTTTAACAAGGCCAGAATTTATGAGGATACAGTGAATAAATCATTATTACATGTACAAGTATTAGAGTCGCAACTTGCTACAAGTTTCAAACAACGAACTAATGGAGGTCATAAATCCTGATCTTTCCACGAATTGAAAATCTAACCTTTAACAGTTCAAGAAGAGATTTTGAATAGCTTCGTTAGTTCAATAAAAATGTCCATTGATTTTCTGGTCTTCGTCTACTTTAGCGCCCACTCTTGTACTGTAGAGCTATGATTTGGTAGGGATATGGTTAGCTGAGGGAAGGGTTCCTTCACGCAGGTCAGAACCTATTACATTTATAATTTGATGTGTTTTACTTATATCTATTTAGAATATAAAAAGGGAAAACTATGCAGTATTTTTCATACTTAACAACAACAAAAAACACACATGCCATGCATGAGGCATGTTTTATAGTTGAATATACATTGCGCCACGATGCAAGTTAAATAGATCCAACACAATATTTGCTTAGTACTTTATTTTACTACACTCGAATTTAAACTTGATCTAGATACTATCAAAACAAGTCTTCCATATGAATTTCATTAAAATCCGCAAATGAATTGGGCATGAGAGCGCTTACAATGGGGACGAACGGACGGACGCCCGGCATTTCTATGTCCCCGCATTGCGTTCCGGCGGGGGACAAATATTATGCCCTGAAAACAGCTTTCAGTGATTGATTTTCTTACAAAACGCGAAAAATACTTTATTTATGTGTTTAAGAGGGGTTAATATAGAATCCGTTTCCATGGAAACGAGATCGGGGACATATGAATTTTATTATTTTATTATAATTGAAATATTTAAATCTATGCGTTCTAAATATTTCATGAAATCGTGGGACCCGGAAACAGGACATTTTCACCTTTTTGTTGCCATGGCAAGGAAATGTTAAAATGTTATGTTTTCGTGATATTTTCTTAACTTTTCATGCAGATTTGATAAATAATATCTAGAAGATAATCATTTTTACAATTTTCATTAAAAACTTTAATAGTTTTAATACTCACATAAATTATTTCTTGAAAATAGTAAAATAAATACATTGCGACAAAACTACCAAAAATCCAAACTTTGAGCCGTTCTTACAAAAAAAACCGGAAGGGCGATTTTCTTAAAAATGCCACGAAATAAGAGAGGTTCCCCCAATGAACAAATAAATATGTCACATTACTACAATATTATAATGGTAAAAATGCAGGGAGAGCGCAAACCTTACCTTAAATGGTTTCAGCTGAGGAAAATATATTCACTCCATACAACTCCAAATAAAAAATCTTAATGGAACTATGCGAGCTCATTTTCAATCAAGTTATTATAGCTCAAAAAATTTATTCACTCAATACAATACAAAATAAAAAGTCTCACGGGATATATGAGTAAATTAGTGGGTTTTTTTATTTTACATGTATTTGTTTATTTTTCATTATTATTTTTATTTTTATTATTTTTTATTTCTTTATTATTTTTATTTATTAGACACTGTTAGCATACAAATAACAGCGTTTGTAATCATTTACGGGTGCCGTGTACGGAGCAGGAACTGCTTACCCTTCCGAAGAACCTGGGTTCACTCCTGGTTTTTATAGGAGTTCATATTGTGCATTATTTTTTAGTTTTCAGTGTTTATTTGTTGTGCTTGTGGTTGTTCATTTGTCTTCCCGGGTTTGTCTGGCCAATGGATTACGTTTCTTGATTTGCTCCTTAGGTGTATTTGTCCTCTTTAATATATGTATTAACAGATTTCATGTAATAAAAACACAAAATGTATACGAAATGCATCGTAAGGAAAGTCAATATACAATAACAATATTTGTCAAACTTCAGTTACAATGTGCCAAATATCATTTTGTCCTAAAATTAGCAGTAAATCGGTTTTCAGTAGTCCCACGATTCAACAGGATTTGGGAAGACTACTTGGTGTGTCGACTATATAGGATTGTTTTTAAACAAATTATGATGAAAATAAAGAAAAATGATTAAATATAAAATATTAATTAAAAAAACAAATTATACATCTTGTATATTTTCAGTTGATCTGTCAACGCTGACAAAATTGATTCCTTATCTAGGTAGGTAGGTTGGTAGGCTGTCATTCAACATAAACTGAGAAAGATTTGCACATTTAGCATGATTTTCATGTCAGCACCAATATTTGAATAAATTATTTATAAAGGGGAAGGATTAAAGTAGCTATATGGCTAGTCCTATTTTGAGTGCCTATAGTCACGTTTAACTTCCTAGATCCATACATTGTACGTGAGCTAGTTTTTCCTTTCTTTTATTTATTTAAGAATTTACTGTAATTTTTAGGTCTATGAAGAAATAACCTCATTCATGTGGTGCACACTAAATATAATCCGCGTAGCGCTTTATTTGAAAGTATTTATTTCGAATAAATCCGTATAATTTAATTCCAACGGTGGTTTTGATGTATAAAACGTCGGGATTCTCTTTAATGATGTCATAATAGAAAAAAACTGTATTCTATAATATGATAGACGACAAATATTGACCAATCAAATTTAGTGTTACATCAAATATTAAATCATTTATTTTTTGTTTCAATTTGCAGCCGTTTAAGATTGAAATTGAGTTACTAGTGTATGGTTGTGTCATTCTAGTGTTAGTGCTCTCCAGAATTCACCTTCAGTTGTCTGAGCCTTTTAATCTTGTGGAAATTGTCCACTTTATTATCGCTTCATTAAATTCTTTTCAGATATTTATGGATCTTTATTGACTTTGAATATCCCTTGCTTTTTAAAATATGACTTTCTGCAAATCAAATATTTTTTCGCTTACCTGGCATATAGGAACAAATCCAAATATGAAGCGTATTTTGATGTAAATTTAGTATTCTTAATGTCAAGCTCACTTCGGTAGATGAGATGTAGAAAGTCTTGGAATTTGTCGTTATTTAACGATAACACGTCATCTGTATAACTAAAAGTGAAATTAAAAGGACTGGGCTAGATTTTTTTTTCACGTAGTTACCCTTCAATGAGGAGTTTCATTTGAGTACAGAATCAGCGAGGAGAGGAGTTCAGTTTGTTCCAATTGGAATGTCGATAATTTGTTGAAACATTTGATCGCCAAATTCAACAAATATGTTGGCTATGAGAAAATCTAACATGTTTTAAATAATTCATCTTCATGATACTTTTTGTCAGAATCAAAGTGGTTCTTCACGAAATAAAACCTTTTATCTACCTAAAACTTAAAATTTATAACTGCGTGTGCCATTTTTCTTGAAAAAACATGACGAACTAGTTGTTTCAAATGATATTTTAATTGAGAATGTGGTATGATAATGTAGTGTGTAGAGAAGTCGAATGTTTTTATGCTGTTGCATGTAGCCAAATATTTTTACTTTAAATATTGTAGTAAATTATTTGAGTTTTTAATAATCCACATTTGATTGACGCCACTGATGGAATATGATCTTTTACAGTAATACTGTTTGAAGAAATGATGTGTGGAAGGACATCTACTAACGTTCTACCTTTGGTTCCGGATTGATGGACAACATGGCCGCCAGAGGCCATCTTTGAATTTGATTTGCCAATTTTCAAAAAATCTTCTCCTCTTAAACTTTTGGTTGATATTCATCCGCTCAAACGACGGCTGCGGCTGTTCAAATGTTCCATTGAAACCATATGGGAAAGAAGATATTTGTCATTTGCCCAGGAACTAATGGACTGATTGTAACCACAGTGTACAGGAATGATGCATGGAAGGACTTCCACCAAAATTCCACCTTTGGTTCCAGTTAGATGAACAATATGGCGGCCATAGGCCATCTTTGATTATGATTGCCCAATTTTCAAAAATCTTCTCCTCTGAAACTGCATTATGAAATGTTTTGAAATTGCGTAATTTATGACGACAGTACCCTCTACAAACAATCCACGTTTGGTTGAGATTCATTTGATCAATCGGTGGCTGCGGTTTTTCAAAGTTTCCATTGAATTCATATGGGAAAGGATTCGTTTGTCATTTGCTCAGGAACTAATGGGCAAACTGTCAGAAAAGTTGGCAGGAATCTCACATGGAAAGACAGCTGCTAATTGTCTACCATTTTTAGGTCAAAGATCAAATTTCAATGTTACTTTGACATTTTGTGTTTTTTAACATCTTTGTGGGTACTAAAAAGTTTACATTTTCAAATGGCCTAATAAACGCCAGTGAGCGAAACAGGCTCACATGAGGCTCTAGTCATTACATTTCCATTGTATACTTAGATAACAAGGAATATGACAGGATTTGTGGTCTGCGTCCATGAAGTTAAATTCAGTATACTGTAAATTATTATATATGGGAACAATTAAAACAACTATGGACACACGACCTTCGACATTAATCAATGAACTATGTAAACAGAAAATTAATTTCATAATTAACGATCTATACGAGATCTTTCTATAGCCTGCTGGTTGTTAGCCATCCTTTGTAAAGATAAGCATTAAACTAATTACCTGTATATCTTTCTCTCAATAATATCTGTCCAGTAAACAAGTCCTTTCTCATAGTGTATGTCCATGTCCATGACATACGTAAGTCCCGTTGCTATTGTTTGTGTAACATTGTTAGTAAGATCTATTCTTTTTACTGAGTCTCTGTTGGCAAACATCAGCCAATTTCCGGAACCTACAACGCCATAGACATTCTATGATACAAAGTCCGTGCTATCTACATATTTCAACCTCTAATATATATATTACCGACAATTACAAAAATTACAACAAAGTCCTTTTCCTTCTTTTGCACGGGTACTTTAATAGATACTGTTCTCATTTTGAGATAGGATGTTCTTTGTTGTTTTAGTAGTACATCAACAAAGACAAATATGCTAGGGTGACAAGCGTAAAATTTAGATGAGCATGAAATTATTCTGGTCCATTAGTAGTGCCATGAGCATTTCGTGAACACATTTAAACAAAAAATAAAGAATTACACGTAACGCCCAGGTAAATTTTGGAAAGGTAATATAAGAAAATGTAAGGAAACGTAAACTTTTGATTTACAGAAACGTAACATTAAAAATATAAAAACTTTACGGAAACATAATGTGCCATGTATGTACATATTAATTAAGTGGTCTTAGTGTGGATTGGGGTGATTAAATGGTGATAATGAGCCTTAAAGATTGTAGTAAACATGAACTCACGATCCCACATTAAACACTGCAAGCGTAAACTGAACGATGAGCCAATACCATCTACATTCATCGCATTGATAGAAACCGTGGACACAGACAGACTAACACAACCAATGGACTACCTCGAATTAACCTTGATCAACAGCTCATCATGGGAACCAGCATCGTGGAGTGTATACCGAGACTGTTACAAAACCGCATCAACAGGATTTGGGATGACTACCATGAGGATAGAATGACCGTGAACAGACTACTAATGGAGATTGGGAAGATATACGGTGGCCAGTGAGACCAATCATGACATACACATCAATGAGACAAATCTTATTATTCCACTATATACATTAATTCATGGCTATGTACGTATTTCATTGGTTGAGACTCTCCCACGTGATATTGAACAAAACATCGTGTTTCCCTCTCAGATTCGTGTTTCAGCATCATATTCCAGTTATTCGAAATACACTAGGGATAGTGGAATAAATCATTAATTTCCCATGCAGTAGTGAAATATGAAGATTTGTTCACCCTCAAAAAGTCATGTTTCTCTCGGGAAATAAATGTATATTATTTGTAAATAATGTAATTACTTTTTTTTTATTTAATGTCTATAACTTCACTAGTGGCTGATATTATAATCATTTTTAATGTTTATGATGTTTAACCTATTATTAAATAAAACAGCTATTATTAAATCAACAACAGCTGCACAGACGTTGCAGAATTTACTAGTGCTGATATTATTTTTATTTTAATGTTTATGATGCTATTATTAAATAAAACTATCAACAAAACTAATTTGCGTTTGACAATATCTGCCAATGAACCAGATGTTAATTGTCAATTAGCGTACTTATCTTTCTGTAGTGGGGGACGAATTTTCTTGAAGAGGGGGCGAGTTGTCCTGGCTCCGATTTGTCTTGGGCGCGACTTGTTCTGATACCTTAATTAGGATCCCACATTAATAACTGCCCTCTCTTTACAAATACATTTCAGAGAAAGAACAGCAAGCAGTATAACATATGATTAGGACATTTTTAATTGGTTTGTAGTCATAAATTATTATTGCCAAATAGTAGTGTCTCTATGTTTATTTCGACAAAATGTAAATTTTCAACCAAATTTTTTGTTTGATACATTCAAGAAAAAAAATGGATTACATCTTCATAGGGATCGGATCAGGGACCAGGTTAACTTAAAAAGGGTCTGCTTTTAGACATCTGCATCTTGTGTAAATGATACTGAAGTTCTTTGACCCTCTCTAAAATACGCTGGCGGTTTTGCGGCATGCAGTTTTTTTAAGCACATCTTCAAATCTTCGACAGGTTTCTTTATTTCTGATCGATAGGTCTAAATTATTCCAAAGAGCAAGAGAAAAACAGCGATGAGCAACAGAAGAGCAGCGATGACGAACAGCAACAACCAGCAGGAGCAGCAGCAGCGAAACCAGCGACAAGTAGCCCCAAAAAACTGAAATGAGCACGTGAGTATAGTCATGAGTAGCGATGAACAGCGATGAGCAGCGAAGAGCGGCATGGAGAAGAGAATCGAAGTGCATCATAGAGCAATGAAATGGACCGCCGCTAAGGACACCCTCCACTGACCTGGAGGTAAGGGGACATAATCCAATCCTTCCTTTGGTACTCACTTGAAAACATCACCCGTAGTGAAAAGCGCGGGAAAAGGGGGAGATAATCCAACAGTACCTCTGTACTTCGTATACTCTCGGACTTCGATATAAGAGTGAGACTCGATGCGAGACCCTTACCTTATATAGACCGATGAAAGACCCAGAGACGACCGAGAAGCGCTTGTAAAGGGAGATAATCCAATCCGAATTCTGGTCAAGCATAGCACAGCCGGGTCCCAGCACGTGACTGACGTCACTTCCGTAAGCAAATAATGGAAAATTTGCGGGAAATTCCACTACTTCCGGTTGCGCATGTGTGCAAATCACTTCCGTGTACTTCCGGTTTCGGTCACGCAAGCGCGGTCGGCACATTCGGTCCTGGCACGTGACTGACGTCACTTGCGTAAACAAATGGCAGAAAACACATTACTTCCGGTTGCGCATAGGCGCAAACCACTTCCGGGTACTTCCAGCTCCGGTCATGAGACTTCGGGTTCCTGTGACATGACTTCCTGTGACCTCATTTCCGGTTGCCGTCACGTGCGGTGGATCCTCCTTATGATCCTCCTCAAATGATAATTTATAACCGCATATATACTACTACTCATGTAAAACGTTAATAATTTTGACCCGCTTCAGATTGAAAAGGATTTGAGATTATAATACATATAAAATCTATTACTAGCTTAATATTCAGTTCGCCAATTCAAACATTTTCAAAAAATATTAACGATTTGTTCAAAACATTTTCTGCAGCAGCTCCACTTCTGTTGCGATTTTTAAAATTAAAGAACTTAATTTATCTACAACATTATAAGAGTAAGAACATATATTCAAAAATTGTTGCATGAAATTTTATTTAAATAAATACAAAACTGATCGAGTACTGGCAGATAGATTTTTAAAGATCGCAAATCTTGTGTCCAGCATCAAAGCTGCGTACAAAGGGAGTGAATATTCCAGCTTTTGTACAGAATGTTATAATGTCATTGATAGAGATAAATCCTACTTTGTTAAAAACCACTCTAAATCTAACAAAAAATATACAGAGGACGCAATTGTCCTAATGATTGAATTTTTGATCGACAACATATTTGTTCAATTTGGTGGACGTATTTTCCAACAGACACTTGATATTCCTATGGGTACGAATTGTGCGCCACTCCTGGCCGACTTGTTCCTTTACTCGTATGAGGCAGATCCTTGACGGGCTTCTTAAGGAAAAACAGAAGAAGTTAGCCCGTACCTTTAATTTCAGCTTCTGCTACATAGACGATGTTTTATCACTCAACAATTCACGTTTTGGGAATTTCTTACATCTCAACTCGAAATTAAGGATACCACAGACACTGCCAAGTCTGCATCTTATCTTGACCTTCACCTCTAAATTGACACCAGAGGTAGGTTGAATACAAAACTTTACGACAAACGGGATGATTTTGACTTTCTAATCGTCAACTTCCTATTTTTGAGCGGTAATATTCCAGAAGCGCCCGGGTATGGAGTATATATTTCACAACACATACGTTATTCAAGAGCTTGTGACATATACCTTGACTTCCTGGATAGAGCCCAGCTCCTGACAGAAAAGTTGCTCAGACATGGGTATGTTGCTCCTAAGTTGGAGTCATTCTTATTAAAGTCTTATGGACGTCATCATGACTTAGTTGTAAGGTATGAAAAAACCCTTTCCTAAATGAAAATGGACCTGTTCCATTGATGTTATCCCTTCCTCATACCGGATTTGACATGGGCAGCATGACGGGTACTGCTTACTCTTCCGGAGCACCTGAGTCTACTCCCGGTTTTTGTCAGTTGTTTCGATTTTCCCCTGCTTCGAATATCCCTTTGGTATTTCTTGGCTTTACTTATAAATTAGAAAATGTTCATACAACTGACAAGATTAATATTTAAAATATATTAAGCATGTAATGGATTGATTTACATTTCATTTTCATTTTTTTCTTAATAAATTAACTGCCCATTTCAGGATTCCTTACTTTCGTTTCCGGCGAACGAAACATTTTCTAGCCTTAGTATATTGCACAGTATGGCCACATTCGCTTTAACAAAGAAATTCAATTCAGATTGCATGTCGGCTGCCCCCATTAACAAAGACTTTTCTAAATGACCCATATGTAGAAAATGCATATGCTCCTATAGCGTTCGCTGCGTTCGCTATTACGACATTTGAACACAAAAGGTAGCGTAATACTTTTCACTTTTATTTTAAAGAAAAATCTGAGTTTTTTCCCGAAAAACAACTTGCAGTTAGAAAAAAGACACACAGTAGAGGAATTTACCTTCTAATGCACCTCATTTAAATCTGGGTTGTCATAAAATTGATATATATTTGGAATATGTAGATTAAATCTTTTCTTATTATTTATAACGTTTATTTCAAACTAACGTATAACGAATTCTAGTGTTGCTTGATACAGTTAATTTGGCAAACATATTTTCAGTGATATTTGTTCCCGAAATGTTAAGCAAAAGTGTTACTTACAAGCAAATATATCCCCGAATATATTGTTCCTGAAATGTTAAGCAAAAGTGTTACTCACAAACATATATATCCAGAGTGTACAGAATACTGATTAAACGGAACATTTCTGTATCAAAAGAACATACTACCATTAAGATTAATTTCATCAAAATGAATTGACAGTTAATTTTATAAACAAGGAAATAAATTGTATATATAAAACAAAAAGGAAAATCACGTGTAATAATGGTTACAAAGATAGGCTCAAAATGGGTTAAAATCTTTATAATAGATATCAACATCTTTTATCTAAATATCCAGCTTCCAGAAAAGCTCTGATCATGAACTGGTTTTCGAATCCTAGTTTCTACTGTAATATCGTGAATAAAAGCAAAAGTCTCGCTAGTATCCCACAGAAACTTGGTAGTTACTTAAGATATTTTCACATTTAGGGCTACAAAAATGAAATTATCTGAAATTCTGTAAAAATCGCTCTTTTTCCCAATGGCTTGAAGACTTTAAATTCATACTGGCCTCTCACACATACTGCCGATTTCTATTGAACTCAATTACGAGATAGCATTATACCCTTTATGGAAGTGTTATTTCAGATTTTGTGTTTAGTAGAGGGACAGTAACCGACCTGCAGCTATGAGAGCCTTAGCTAGTTTTACAGTTAAAACGAGCACATTCTGACCCTGGTATTTAAATTATGTAACGTCAATTCTAATTTCCAGCTCTAGCAAGCGGTCACCGTGTTGGTAATCATAGTGTATTGGTTTTTATAGTGTGCTGTATACACCAGAGTGTCAGGATAGATAAGGCGGTTTGGGTACCCATAAAACCGGTTTAAGCAAAACAATATTCTATGTCTGTACAAAGTCAGACTATTTGTTGTGTTCATGTTTGTGTTTTTGTACGGCGTTTTTGTCAGTTGAGTTACTGGGCCGCTCTCGCTCCCGCCAAGTGGAAATGGATTAGTATAAGTTCGTATAACTTGTTTCCCAATCCACTATAGATAAATAAGTTTAAATTATCAAAAGCGACAAAACAGTGGGAAAATTCTACATATTCGTGGTCCAAGGAGAAGACAAAGTCAGGAAAATGAAACACAACAAACAAACTCCATAAGGATGCATGCATAACTTCACGAATAATAAACGTATAGTAAACTTAAAAAAAAGAACAAGACAGCACATAAGCTAAAGCAAGTGAACTCCCATTAAAAACCGGGAGGGACATCAGATGCTCCGGAGAAGTAAGCATGTCCTGTACCGTTAACAACACCTATCACACTGCAAGTGAGTAAAAGCCATTGAAGTGTCAAGTCCAATGAGGTGTTTAGTACGACGAGGTGTCAATTCCAGAAGATAAAAGAACATACCCTCAACAAAGATTAACCTCATCAAATTCTATAGACATTTAATTTTATAAACAGCTAAATAGATATTAGTTACTTGATATATAGAAACAAAAAATCACACATAAAAAGGTTCAAACTGGATTTAAAAAATGCAAGATTTAATATTACTGTTCCGACTCATGTCATTAAAGGACATGGTATGATTTGGCCTGATATTTGGCCCATTGAATTCCAAATTCAAAAAGTAATGAAGACCCTTCTCTCAACTATCATTAAGTAGTCTTAAAATGTTGCATTTTAAGGAATATGTTTTGTTTTCAACAACAACTTTCTGTAATAGCGGCAATATGTTGTCAAAGATAGCTAATTGTGAAGAAACCAATGAAAAACACCAAATTTTGAATTAAAATTTGGACATAAGCAACAGCCTTGCCAAAAAAGATATATCACCGGAATGTGTATTTATGTAAGACAAATATTATGTTAAATAATCTTTTTAATTGTTGCTCATAGCTGTTTTGTTCAAAATCTATTGTGAAAACAATCTATTTTCGTCAAATCCTTGATTTAGCAGACGTTCATGACGTCGCTTTTGTATTATGGGAGAGACTTTTGTATAGTGATTAATAGATTGTTAAAGTTCAACCATTATACGATAAAAAATATATAAACTTGAATCTGAAATCTTAGTTTTAATTTTGTCATGTCAGATGGGGCCAAACAATAGCTGAAATCATACCTTCTACTTTATTTGGATTTATATTTTGATTATTTACATATGACGTAAATTAATATCTTTGGATTGTTATTTTGAAACTCCTGGGATGATGCCTCTGTTGTTGGACCCTAGGTCCCCGAGGGTATTCGCCAACCCAGTCGTCAGACTTGTCTGACATGATTATTCATTGATTTGTTACAGAAATTATCAGTACTTAGCAAAATTCAAAAATAATAGAAATACTAAGGGTTCATTCCTTGTATTGCACATAGTAGATCTCCTTAGCTGAAATTTGGCTTCCAATTTCGATATTTTTGGTTGAGTACTTCTTGTTTAATATAAGTTTGGTTTTTGGTCTTCGAAATATTTCGGTTTTAATGCTGCTGATGAGAGGTAACTCCTTGAAATGCGTCGTATATAGCATAGTATAAATTTACTATATCTAATATTAGTATCTTTGGATTGTTATTTTAAAATGCACAACTGTAATATCGATCTCGATCTTCATTCACAGACATATTTGTGCCGATATATTACCATTACATGAACTGAGTTGTTTCTCTTCTATTCGTACACTTGGCCAGACGAAACGAGGCGTGTTTGTAGAATGTGGAACTCGAATCCGTGGATAACGCTTTTTTTACCGCACGATATAAATCTGGCTAATAAAGGTTCCACTAGCCACTGGTGTTCAATATCATTTTACCTGAGTAATGATAAGCTGTCCGCACAGACGGAACAAAGGAATCTGTGTTTTGGAAACAAAATGAAGGCATTGTGACAAAATAGTTCCAAGATCTTACCGGAGTTAGTCGATCCACGCAAACTATTGATATATATTTTTCTTCACATATCATTTGATGGACTTGATCACATTATAGCCACAAACTACTTAAGAAAAGGTGGGGAAAAAACGACTGGAGGAAGGGTCGATCAGAAATAATAAATCCAGACACAAAGATAAAACTGATAAATGCAAGGATTTAAATGAAAAAATAACAGAAACACAACACAAAATGGTGAGCAACATGGATCCCATCTAAAACGAACTAAGGTTGTTAAGGAAGATTTATTTGGTTCGTACCTCTTGAAAATCATGCTATTCAATTGTTTGTCCGATGTTGAAAATCATGATATAAAGTTTGAAAATGAGACCACATGACTTCTAAGTGCAATTTGGATGCTTATCTCATGTCCTCGGAGGGTATGGTTTAAAAACATTGGTTAATATACAAAATAACCCCCGTTACCCGCTAAAAACAAAGGGAGGTAATTACTATTACAACCGTATCTTCACCAAGTAACTCGATAAAGGAAGATAGCTGATTGATGTTTTTCATTACACAGGATAGAATTATTGCATACAATTAAGCAAAGGAACGGCGTTTTTATTTCCGTTCTTCATCCATCCATCGGGTTTCACTGAGGCCTAAGATAGAGTGAAAAAAGCTTAAACCTAATTAAAACATCGGCAAAGAATACTAAATGGACAAAACAGTGGAAATAATCCGTGAGATCGAAATCCCAATGCATGACAAACTCATGAGAATGCAACAAAACAGAATAATATCACAAGGATACATGTACATGTATAACTAAAATAATGATAAAAATGTGATGAAATAGAAGAATTATAGAACAAGACAGCAAATAATCTATAAAACGCTATTAATGTGAATTCCCACTAAAAGCCTACAGCTATATTGTAGGTGCTCCCGAAACACAGTTCTATTTTTAATAACGTTTTTCTTTTAGTTTTAAATATAAAAGTGACGTAAAGGCGATTATACTTTTACTGATGAAACAAATGGATTATTTTTTGGTCAGCTAAATGTTATTATGTCACCGCGGTCTATAGTTTATTCAAGTTACATAAAAATGAATAGATTGTCACAAAAAATCTTGATTACAAATCTTCGTCGCATGCCTAGCCGCCGAACCACCCGTACATATTTTTGTCCTTAGATGGTTCTGGCTTTACTATTTTACTGATGTGTCGTAAATTGACAGAAATGCACACAAATTGATAAAATACAATACAGTTATCCCCATTCTAATGCAACCTCCGTTAAACGTTAAAAATAGAATAAAAAGTAAACAGGAAACGTCAAATGCGTTTGCGCAACGTTGTCGTCAATGGTTCCGACGGTAAACCGTGGATTTTACGCTTGACGTTATCCAATCAAAAAGGACGTTATATGTTATGTTGCATTAGAATTGGGCATAAAATTGGCATCATAGAATTTATTAGTTTGAATGAAAAGATACAATGAATAAATATTGAGTGAAAATCCTCAGATGCACGTCACATGCAATACTTCCAGATGAATAACATACTAAGAAATACTCATAGAGAAGTATGGCCATTTCCAAGAAAGATAACACCTATTTACATTTTTGATTGATATCTAGGAATGATAACTTTTTATACTCGTCCGGTAAATTCTCGTCGATATTAATTAGTTCACAGCGGCATATTCAAACAATTGCTTGTGTAATCAGCGGTGTACCTACGCCTGATTGACGTGGAAGCACAAAAGCAGGGGAAAATGCTAGGAAACTTTTGTTTTCTTTTATTTTCGTCAGAATGATGTGGTTCTTGTGGTCCTTTATGTAAAACTCTGTCAGGATGTACACGTATATATTTCCAAGAAAATGTATCCATATTAACATAAGTCATAATATTATTGGCATTTTGCATCCCTGAGGACCAATTGCTACATACAAAACAAATGCAAAATAAATTTAATTAACAACTAGACTGAGGTAGTCGAAAACGACAGCTATCCCCGCACTCCCCACATGATGTATCCCTGTGCACCTTTCTCACAATCATATCTTTGAAATCAAGTCCAATTTTTAAAATCAAAATACTAAAACCTTACTGCTATTGTATGAAATGAAAAATGAAAGAAGAGTTTCAGTCACCAGCTTATAATTTCCAACTTTTGAAATTCGACCCCTAAAGGCCCCAATTTTTTAAAATCAAAATTCTAAAACCTTGTTGCGCCTTTCCATACAGTATGTGACAATACTGTATATAAATGAAATGCATGAAATCAAAAATGAAAGAAGAATTTAGTTCACAAGTTTTAATTCCCAAATTTCGAAATTCGACTTCTGTGAGTACAGAATGGATTAACCCCTGTCCTCAGGGCTAAAAACTGTTTAAAATGGAGCCCAGTACTCTAAAAGTAACTAGAACTACATTTATGAGTGACCTCACTGATTGATACACCCGCTTGCAATTCTAGGAGTTGCGCTTAAAAGCTTTAAACGGGTAAAACCGTTAAATTGGATTATCCCCCTTTGCAATCATCCGGTGATAATTATCTTGCTTCATGCACATCTTCATATGATGCCTAATTTTCATATAAAGTTTCATCAAAATCCATTGAACAGTTTAGAAGTAGCTGTGCTTACAAGTTTTAATCATGTAAAACCCTTAAAATGAATTAGCTCCCTTTGCAAGCATCCGGCAATAATTATCTTGCTTTATGCACATCTACACATGATGCCAACCTTCATATAAAATTTCAACAAAATCCATTGAACAGTTTAGGAGTGACGCTTACAAGCTTTGATCATGTAAAACCCTTAAGATAAATTATCTCCTTTTGCAAGCGTCCAATTTTAATTATCTTGCTTCATGCTCATCTACATGTGATGACAAACCTTCATATAAAGTTTCATCAAAATCCATTGAACGGTTTAGTAGTTACGCTTACAAGCTTTAAACATGTAAAACCCTTAACTTGGATCATCTCCCTTTGCAAGCTTCCGGCGATAATAATCTTGCTTTATACATATGATGTTTCATGAAAATCCATTGAACGGTTTAGGAGTTGCGCTTACAAGATATAGGGACATAGATATAAACAGACAGATGGACGGACGGACAGGGTGATTCGTATATACCCCCCAAAACTTTGTTTGCGGGATGTATAATGAAACATAATAATTTTGTTATTATAATAATAAAATGATTATCAGACATTTTGATTCACCACTAGCACATTTTGAATAACATAGTACTTTGTACTGCCGGATCAATGTTTGGACTTTAAAAAGGTACTACTTTTGATGAAATGAAATCAGATATTGTGTGTAAACGTCCTCCTACCCCGGGCCTCCTACCGACGTTCTTATTATTGATTATCGAGGTTTGGTGATTTAACTGATGATAAGCAAAAGTTTCTGTAGTCATCACTATAGAATACATCATTTCAAGTTTCATACCGGTGATCGTGCAGTTTTTGTTAAGATTTCCGATCTTTGTTTCCCCACATCATTTAACACAAGTGTTTCACACGAGATAACTTATACATTCCGATCTTTGTTTCCCCGTATTATTTAACACAAGTGTTTCACACGAGAAGACTGATAATTTTGTCATTAAGGCCATAAAAAGGGGGAGAGAGAATACCAAAATACTATCCCTCGACGGTTTCGTGAATTTGAAATAAAATGTTGACTTTTTTATTCTTTTATATTGTATGATTATTTCTGATTGTTTTAACTGTTTTTTTTTTTAATTTTACATGTCACAAACCTATGAATATTCAATAAGGAGTAAAAAGATCAAATTAATGGTTATTGAAAATCTCAATTATATTTTTTAAATTAAATCACAAATATACGATTTCAGTAATAAACATACTTATTAATTTTTATGAATCTTGGCTGTTTATAATTGCAAAATATATTTTGAATAAGGAAAAAATAAGAATTAAAACTTCACAAAACAGGAATAAAGTCTGTGACGAATCAGATTAACATAAATAAGAAAAGCATTTTATATTTTTTTGTTTTGGAACTTCGAGTCTAAATCATGGCCAGAAAATTCCTCATTCGTTTCAAATAACTTGAAAAGTTAATAAACAACAATAATCGTGATTTTTAAATCTTTTGTGTAGAAATGAAATAGAATAAATAGTAATATTGTCGAAACAAATTGCTATTGGTATGACGTGTTTTATTGATTCGCACCTTGTGTTTATATTTACTATAAGTACATATGATAGCCGTACATTATTTCTCTATTGTTGACTATTGTTTGAAAGACATATTGTTCTCTAACTGAAACTAGAGGCTCAAAGGGTTATATCGCTCAGCTGGCATAAGCGGCGTTTTTATAGATGTACCTCAAAGAGAGAAGTCACTTCTCCCTATCATTATGATATGTGATAAGCCTGCTAGGTCTCAATCGAGGTCGTTCTACTTACAGGTCAGCATATTCAGGTCGTTTGGTTTCAAGCAATTCTGTAGTTCTGCAGATTTTTGTAGACACTTTCTGTCAAGTTTGGCTCTATTTGGCCAGCAGTTTCAGACAAAATTTTTTTTAATCAACAAATCAGAAACAAGAACTGCTTATTTGTATTCCAATCTGGACAAAATGAAGAAGCTTTGTAAAAAAACCTCTCACAGATGCTTCCTGTCAAGTTTCGTTCCATTTGGCCAAGCAGTTCCAGAACAAAAAATTAATCAACCAATGAGAAACACGAATTACCCATGACACCTTTCTTTACAAGTAAATAAATAGATATATCTGAATTCTTAGCGCGATTTATGTCATCTATTTTTTCAAAATTATTTTCCAGGTTCCTGATATAAATTTTTTTAAAAAAATACACTACAGTAATGCAGTTTCAATAAAAAGTACATCCCTTGACATTTTTCTCATTTGAATTAAGACTGATTAATAAAGTAATACTCAATAATTCATTTTAGGTTACGGTAAAACTTATGAAATAAAATCAAGAAATAATCAAATCAAATAAAATATACCAAAAAAAAGATTTTTCAAACCATGAAAAATGGTAAAAAATTTTAGCATTTTATCCTGTGATTGAATTCTTTTTTTGATTCTTGTCAAAATTTTTAAATGTTTATTTCTACTATTATAAAATTAATAACTCATTTTATATATTTGAAATTAATAAAAATATTAATACATACATTTATAATAAATAAATTATTCCATATGTTTATAACCAATCCTTAACGGGAAAGTAAATATATACTACATTCCGTAGCTTAGAACTGTATTGTGTTAAAGGAAAACACTCATCTTCAAATTTCCATTGACACCTTAAGAAGTTTTTTTTCATTTTAAATTTTTTTTCTTTTCACCATTCAATTTATTATTCATTTGGGAACATTATCCGGTTTGGAATTTTTTTTATATGAAAACTTGATGTTATATTTCTTTGGGTCCTGGTAAGTCCACATTGTGGCATTTTCCCGTAGTACTCTATTGTAAAATACTGATTTCCGGTTTACCGGTTTTCAAAAAAATCATTGGCATTTATGCCATTAACTTAAAAATTATTTTTGGTACTATATTTATTAACAAATCTTGCCTGCCGTGGAAATTTTTTCCTACTTAAATAATAAATTTGTAATCACCAAAAAACAAAAGCTACCCGAATTTTTCCCGTAGAAATCAATGCAAATCAGAAATCCGATAGGTGGGTGCCACACCCGGATGGCTGGTAAAGATTTTCAGATAAATTTGCCGATATTCTTGGGTATGCGGGCTATACTGTGATCGATTCATTTAAGAAAACAGGTCGATTTAATCTTTATTGTAAGATCACTTACAACATGTACAATGTCTAAGAAAGCCATTTCTTACATAATTTTAGGTTTCAGGAGATATATCGAAGATCTTTATACCGATTCATCTTTAATAAGATCATCTTTACAATAGAGAATGGAAACTGGGACAACAATCCGACCAAAGAGCAGAGTGTCAGTTTGTTTATTACCTAAATTTGTCTGTTCGACAGTTTGTCCAAATGATTTCGATATTTCAGATATGAAAAAGTCATTTAATTTGAAATATCATACATATTTCATGCAACAACTGAAGTAATCCTACGTGGCAGTGATGTAATTCATTGTTTCATGTGTGTCTGAAACATAGTCATTCTTATTATTGTCCATTGTTTTAAAAAGTTTTTGAGTCTTAATGACAGGTTCTCTAGTTTTGTAATCATTTAACTTGTCTCCAAATTTCTTTCCTGTTCCAACGACCTTTGCTTGTTGGAGATCAGTGTATAAGCCTTTAGGATGGGTATAGGAAGAATTCAGTGTTTGATAAAGATTACCAGCAACCGGATCAAGGTATTCACTGATACCTTCACTTGATACAAGCATCTTATCATCATTGATTGTTTCGTATATATCGGATATATTTGACATTCGGACATTCGGTTCTTCTTTTGGATTTTTAGGCCTGTTGGGAACATTTTGTCGTTTTCGCCGGCAACAGAATATCGCAATTCCAATGAATACCATGATAAAAACTACGACAGCTATCGATAAGTATACAGCCAACTCTCTTGCAGAAATAACTAAACTAAAACAAGCGAATAAAATCTTCGAAACTTTAAAACATAATTATATATTTTACCAATTTGGTACAACTACAATGTAAGACATTTACAAAGTAATTCAAATAATATATATATATCTTAATTTATTATGCATGGTACAACAGAAAAGGTGATCTATAGTATGTGTATTGATTTGCAACCAATTTGTATTTAAAAATTATTATTTATACTTGTTCTGTGTGTGTTAATTCAGTCAAAAAGCGAGTGGAGCACATGTGATATCTTGAAATTTTTCCCACTCATCATTGTCGGGAAACAGTATGATTTTTGCTGATAGCAGGATAGATATTACTACAATGTAACTTATATGTTAACCACTGTTTACTGATGTGACTTAGGAGTCGGTTGTTTTAACGGCTACATATCTTCGTAAAAATGTAAGAATTATAGCAACCGTCATATAAGTAGGAGGTTTGGCATACCGTCAACCCTGTTTTAACCCACTATTTTCATTTGAAAATGCCTGTATCAAGTCAGTAGTATGACTGTTGATTTCCAGTTGTTCTGGGTGTTTGCTTGTCTCCCCACCTTGCCGGGTTTGTTTTTACTTTGATTTTAACATTTCCCTTGGAGTTTTGTTATGAATCTTTATTTACCTCCATGATCAGAGCCCTGGCTTCCAGCAGGAGGCAACATCGGAGATGTCTGCATAATATCAGTTGTCTCTGCTGAATATAAAACATTAAAGATTTGGATAAAAACTATTTAATCGTAGTAAGTTAAAAGTTATTATGAACGATAAGAGGAGGTCTTGGTAACCATCAAACCCGTTTCTCCCCGACCGTTTTTAATATCTACTCAAACTTCAAGATTATTATTTTTGCCTTGGTCGCTTCGGGTTATTTTTCAAAGATGCTAGATGTTGTTTTTTGATTGCTATATCATTGTTTTCATTTCTTGTGGTCATTTGTTTTGATAACAGTCTTGTACATTTTCAAGCTCATCATTTAGGAATGAAGTACAGCAACAGAATATCGCAATTCCAATGAATACTATGATGAAAACTACGACAATTATCGATAAGTATACAGTCAATTCCCTTGCACAAATAACTAAAAAAAAAACAAGCGAACAAAATCTTCGAAACTTTGAACATATATATTTTACCAATTTGGTACAACTACAATGTAAGACATTTACAAAGTAATTCAAATAATATATATATATCTTAATTTATTATGCATGGTACAACAGAAAAGGTGATCTATAGTATGTGTATTGATTTGCAACCAGTTTGGATTTAAAAATTATTATTTATACTTGTTCTGTGTGTGTTAATTCAGACAAAAAGCGAGTGGACCACATGTGATATCTTGAAATTTCTTCCACTCATCATTGTCGAGAAAGTATGATTTTTTGCTGATAGCAGGATAGATATTACTACAATGTAACTTATATGTTATCCACTGTTTACTGATGTAACTTAGGAGTCGGTTATTTTTACGGCTACATATCTTCGTAAAAATGTAGGAATTATAGCAACCGTTACATAAGTGGGGGGTTTGGCATACCGTAATCCCTGTTTTAACCCACTATTTTCATTTGAAAATGCCTGTATCAAGTCAGTAGTATGACTGTTGCTTTCCAGTTGTTCTGGGTGTTTGCGTGTCTCCCGACCTTGCCGGGTTTATTTTTACTTTGATTTTAACATTTCCCTTGGAGTTTTGTTATGAATCTTTATTTACCTTCACGATCAGAGCCCTGGCTTCCAGCAGGAGGCAACATCGGAGATATCTGCATAATATCAGTTGTCTCTGCTGAATATAAAACATTAAAGATTTGGATAAAAACTATTTAATCGTAGTAAGTTAAAAGTTATTATGAACGATAAGAGGAGGTCTTGGTAACCATCAAACCCGTTTCTCCCCCCACCGTTTTTAACATCTACTCAAACTTCAAGATTATTGTTTTTGCCTTGGTCGCTTCGGGTTATTTTTCAGACATGCCAGATGTTTTTTGATTGCTATATCATTGTTTTCATTTCTTGTGGTCATTTGTTTTGAATTACAGTCTTGCACATGTTCAAGCTCATCATTTAGGAATGAAGTACAGAGAATACTAAAGGGCAAAACGTTAAATAAAATATAACAATATCATGTAAAGAAAATTCTAAATATTACCTGGCAACAACAAAAGAACGCAACTATCCACAACAGTCCAGTTTGACGTAAGTGTAGATTTGTAAAGTCCAACATCATCACTTGATACGCGAGAAACTGTAAATTGTATATTTAACCCATTCTGAACAAAACTGCTGTACTTTGATGAGTCTGTCGCTATTCCATTACGAAATATCAGATTATTCCTTGTTTCTGAGAAACCATCAAAAACGACATCGAAATCTGAACGATCTAGTGTTCCATTCCATGACACCACAATACTGGTCCCCACTTCTGCGTAGATTATATTCTCTTCAAGCACAAAAAAAACTTTGTTTCAAAGCCCATTACTCTGCACCGTGGGTATCAATTATCGATCTATAGTGTTTTAAATTGTAGTCATTTACAAATAGGCTGGGCCTTCATATTCGAATATTTTAGCGTTAGTGTGAACGAGCACAGCTCTATAACCTCATGAATTATTTCTATTTTAATACGACAAATATGCTCATAGTGCTCATTTGAGTTGTATTAAATGTATCCGACATTGATTTGCCTGTTCCATTTCTCTAACGATTAATATGCTGCAATCTGTACTGTTAATAGTATATTTTGAATAAAACTATTTTCATAACATTCAAATTATATAATTCATCATTTTCGCAAGATAAATTAATAACACATGTTTCACAGACTTAGCGGTAATTGATTATCTAAAGTTCATTGTTTTTTTTTCTAAACACCAAACAGAAGGGAAAGATGTATGATTTTTATAGCAAATATACATTTTGTACCACATAGAATGACGAACCATGATTCCCTTTCTCCAAATGTGGCAATATACTTGAAGCACTCCGAGACTTATATGAAGCTAGTTTAAGTAACATTTTTTTTCTGAACATATATTACTTCATGTGATATTTTCACATAGATTCATCTTCTTTTCTGACATACAAGTAACCTAATAAATACCTATCGGCCAGAATTTGACCTCTTTATAGGCAGACCATCCATGTGTTCTGTATTCACATCTCATCTTTAGAGTATACTGTTCACACATATTCAGAACTGATGCAGTAATAATGTGTGAAGATTGAGGATAATATACGCCTCTTGTATACACTAAGTTAAGGTTTTTGTCATAAATGCTGACGTCTATCTGTGTAATCGTATCTGATGTCGCTGGGTAAGACCAGGTTATTGCGACTTCTGAATTTGTCGTACTTAATTTTATATCTTGCGGGGTACCTCAAGCAAATAGAAAAAAAGTATAACAATCATTTAATTTCACTGGAATTGGTTGATCAGTACAATGTATACCAATATAAAAAGCAAGAAGCTGTCTGATTGACAGTTAATCTGATTTTCTTTCACCTTGGAGGGGGGTTTAGGGTTAATTTCGTGCACCGTTTTTGGCCATTTTTATTTCCCATGCAACCGTGCTGATAGGTCGTTATTCACTGTGTTTCGTGCAAACTGAAAAAATTAAACCTGTTGTCCAAGTTTTATTTTTCGTTCGTCGTGAATATGACATTTTTATTTCTCGTTCGCAAGTTTCCATATCCTTGCTGTACGACCGTCATCGTACATAACAAAAAAAAACTACTAGATTTGTTTACCGTTTGAATATCTGGTTAATGTTTCCTCTTAACTTACTCGTCACATTTCTTTATTGCTTTTATTTAAGACTGCTACGATAACAGCATTATTTGGGATTATTTCGGGAGTGCCTGAGTTGTCTCTTGGCATTTATAGTGTTTGAGTTCGTTAAAATGATTTAATATTAATTCTAAATTCAAAAATTAATAACTTTATTAATTACGATGGTTTCATGTCAATGTAAACCCAGCATTAACTTCCTTTTGAGTTCCCATCTATGACCCAATCTATTGTGAAGGTATGCAAATGTATTTTGCAAATTTGTTTTTATCTATTTGCTGATGTGAATGCCTATGGTGGCACTTCATTTTATCTTAATTGGAATGGTTACTATAAATTGAAAAGATATTCCAGTGGCAAATTGATTACCTATTATACATACAACCAATGATTCCTCTGCAAAGTGCTTGTAAGACAATAATATTAATATTTTAATATTACCTAATTTTTTACATGTTTTATTATCTGTCTTCATGTAGTAAATATCAGGACACATACATTCAGATTTAATGCTCTTCGAAGTGTCATAAACTGCTGACGGAAAACAAATATGGCTGCAATTGCCATTATTCTGGCCGCAAAAATTATCACCTGCAAAACACAATTTGTATCATTTGGTATGCTTTCACATACATTGAATATATGTTCTTAAACCACTGCTGTGACGTCAGCCTATTCATTTACCGTGGTTTCTTTTTCTAGAATCAACGTTTCTTTAATCCGTCACTGAAATGAAGTCATCAAATTATATTCGATTGTTCCTTTGTGTACTTAATTTCATTAAGTTTGAATTGGCTAATTTACTGATTTCTGTTCACAGATGGTATTAGTTTAAAAACCTACCTTTGACTTTTGCAAATTTTTATTTGCCGTGACTGGGGTTCGAACTCCCTCCTTGAAGTAAATTATGTGTCATAGTTCAAAAACACATCGACGAAACCTCTCGGCTACCAAGCGGATGATATCTATATGTCGTTTTTACATACATCAATATGATACAGTACAATATATACATAGGGCTTTCGCCTTTATATATTTAAAAACGACGGTTGTATAGTGTAAGATGGTAGCCCCAAGGTTAGGATGAATTGAGAGTTACACTTGTAGATATAGTTCGAATCTCTGTTTCGGCGTTCTTTTTTTCTAAATCTTTATGTCATCATTGATATAATTTAGCAATAATAAAAGATCATTATTTTTTTTATTTGATTATTATCGACAATTTCATATAATTCAATAAACAATTAGAACATTGTTATTTTGATGTTTATGGCAATTTCATCTGTTTCGCTGCCTATTTTGACATATTTTTAAAATATAAAAAGTGGAAATCGACTGGATTTAAACTATTTTTTCTTTCAGTAACATTATGTTTTAATGGAAAATTATTTCGACTATGCTTTATTTTGAATCATACGGTTTTGTATTAATTTTTATTACCATTAAAATCATCAACGTGACTCTATATATATCTAATTGAATATTAGTATAGAGAATTAAGTTAATTTAAGCTCACACATAATAGGGTCTAATTAAGAAAGGAAAGGTAATTGGTAAAAGTCGTCACAGCAATAGTTTAAGTAAGATATACAATGGATAAGCGGTGGTTCATGAAAAACAAACCATTCGCCCTCCGGGCTCATGGTTTCTTTTTCAAGAACCAACGCTTATCCATTGTATCTATAATATATATTGATATCTTTGTTAATTGCATTAACCATAACATTACCTTATGTGTAAACTGTGTGTTTATAAAATATGTGTAAACTGTGTGTTTATGAAATATGTGTAAACTGTGTGTTTATGAAATATGTGCAAACTGTGTGTTTATGCATAAGATATCCATATTGTGTCGATTTAATACTTAATATGCTGATGCCGTGGCCGATGCGGCGAGCACAGCAATAGCCCTTTCCAGAAACTCATTTCCCGTATCACGATTCTGACTCTAAAATTATAATTTGCAGCAAGTTATTTCCCTTACTTCCGTTTTCGGCTAACGAAACTTTTTCTAGCCTTAGTATGTAGCACAATATGGCTGCCCCCATTGAACAAAGACTTTTCTAAATGACTCATATGTAGAAAATGCATATGCTCCTATAGCAATCGCTGCGCTCACTATCAGTTGTGCTCAAGAGATAACGCGGCAAATTGTAAAGAAGCTTGGCAGCAGTGGATCTTTCGATGACACCAAATGAAATCAATTTTTAAATATCAAAGTAGTTTTCGCATTTGATTTACCTTTAAGCTGTGTACTGTTTCCAAACACCTGAATACCCATAGGAGACTGTACGTTACTCGCAAACACCACGAAATCTCCTCCGGTGTACTTATTCACTCTACAAATATTTTTATCCTGCCAGTTGGACCAATAGATAAAGCTGTTATATATTACCAATTCAAACGGTCTCGGCAGAACCAGGTCATTTTTTATAACAGTATACGTGTCGGTACCGTCAAATCTTGTGCTTTTGATTTGATTTAGTTTCCCGTCTATCCAATATAATCTTTCGCCAATATGATCTGTAATTAAAGAAAATAAGACTGAATGGATTCCTCAAAACAGAATAACAGCAACAGTTGTGATTATATATCTCGTGGTATAGGAGATATCTAATCACACGTTTAGTGTACCTTGGCCTCATGCGATCATGTTTCGTCATTATCGTCACTGTAAACGTTTATAATTTAATTTTCGCTGAAAAAATACCTAGAACCAATTTGAACCAAACTTTGCAGATTGTTCCTTATATGGTTTATTACGAAGATTAAATATCCAATAAACTCGCCAACATACTAAAAAGGATATCACAATCGAAATTAGTTAATAAATAACATCTTTTTTGAAACATATTTACAAACTGCATTATAACTTCACAGTAACTGATCTAATATGTACCCTGAGACATGTCTGGTGACATAGCCTTCCAACAAAGTTTAGTTTAAAACTTGGTCCTTTATAAAAAAAATTTAACTAAAACTTATCTTGTCAGAAACTTTTTGCCATTTGAAACCTGTCCTGGCAACAATTGCCCTCGAAGAATCTTCTTTTAAAATGTATCTAATAACTCTACTCACCACACAAAGTTGACCAAAACAGCCTATCTTTGTTTCAAATGGGATTTTTTGTACAAACAATTTATGAAAATACGTGGCCAACCGTTAACAAACTTGGCATAGTACTTCTCCATAATTCATTCGATGAAAATATCTGAAAATCAAGTTGATTTCCAAAGCCAAAATATTACACGAATATAATCTTTTTCATAAGATTTAACCAGTTTATCAGAAGCGGAACCCTAGTTTAGAACTCAGTCAATCTTATAGTTCCTACTTTATGGCCAAAAATTGGTAAATCAAAAAAAAATCAACAATATCAACAAAACTTTGTCTAGCCTTTATTAGTTACAAAATTAATGTATAAAATACCTATTGACATTCCGTTGGGCCATTGAATATCAGTGTTAACTATCACTGTTCTGTCTTTTCCGTCCATCCTACATCTTTCAATCCGGGGCTGACTTCCCCAATCGGAGAAAAATAATAAACTGAAAAATCAAAACATTTTAATAACAGAATGATGTTGTATAGAGTATAGAGTCTTACCGTAAGTTAAGAAAAAACTGTCATCTATTTGAACCACATTCCTGTGCTTAATGATTATTTACCATTGATATTGTTCAACAACGAAACATAGACTAACATATCCAGATAATACTTACAAAAAATGTTATCCTATGTGTATAGTGCGGGATTAGCTTCAAAAATAAATAATCATGCCTAGCATAAATTAAAATTATGCCTCACCTAAATTATAATTATGCCTGGCCTAAATTAGAAATATGCCTAGCCATTAAAAAATTATGCTTATACTAAACTGGAATTATGCCTAGCCTAAGTTAATTATGCTTATCCATAAATCGGAGTTATACCTAACCTTAATTAATTAAGGCCAGCCAGAATCTACCAAAAAATAGATTATATTATCCAATCAAATGTTATTTAACATACTAGTATTGGATTTATTAACAACATTTGTATCATTTATAATTTATAATTCAGTGCTACTAGTCGAGAAAATCATATCGTATTTGTTGAGTGTTTCGGTTAAGGTTTTAAATACCAAGGCATATCCTCATCAGCCACCTCTAGCCTTTTGTTTATAAAGATGATATGAAAATGTGTTGCTGCCAATTACATAACTATTATATTTTGATAAAAGATGAATGGGGTACGACACCATGAAAAAATTGTTTTGTATTTATTGGGATATAATGCTAATGCTTCTTAATAGCCGTTCCTAATTTTGAGTTTTTGCGTATTAAAGGTTCAATTTCACAGTTTATAACCCCTTTTGCTCAGATTCATAATAGATATTTCAACCTGAGGTTTGAGGTCTTCGGAGTTCCTTATTGTTGGCAAGTCTAAAATATCTAGTTATTTCTCCCAGTATAAATCCTTTAAACACAGAAGAAGGGTGTGCTGATGATATATGTAAGTACCGAAAGTTTTCCGTAGTTTTCTCGATATCTATAACTTTAAATCTAAAGTATGTCTATTTTGAAACCTATATCCTTTAAATACAGTTACATCTAAGAATTCCAAGTATATGGCCTGATATGTCAAATGAACAGCATTCGCTTTTTTTTAAAAAAAAAAATGACGTAATTCCTCTTTATTACCGTTAAAAATAATGAAACCGTCGTCTCGATACACGGATAGCAAGATTATTTTGTTTGGATCCCCAACCTTTTGTTACAAGACAACTGAATGGTCTAAGAACATTAATTAAGCACATGCATAATGTCAATTCAGACTAAGCTGAATTAAATTCCAAATTTAGGTTAGGCTTAATTAATTTAGGTTAAGCATAATTTCAGTTTATACTAGGCATAATTCTAATTTAGGCTAGGCATAATGATCTATTTTTTACACTTATTCCACGCCATATACATGTCCGAAACCTAAAAATTAATCTACGCGAGAAGGGGACATATTATACAAGCTAAGTCGAAGATTCTTTTTTCCACGATTCAGCAAACTTCACAGCAATCTTCTCTTCCCTGTCTTGTTAAGCCAGCAATATAAGATTGTACATGTATACGATTCAATGCCCATTTGTTGTCATACTTTTTACGCACTGACCCAAATTCATTTTACTTTAAAAAAAAATACATCAACATGATTATTAAAGTATATTTTAGGTCCGACATAATGTTTATTTTTAGTCTGAAATTTATACTTTTATTTCTATATTTCATTACATAACGAACTTATAGAGGCTGGAAACGCTTACCCATCCGGACTACCTGCATGCATCCCGGTTTCTGGGTGGGGTCAATTTTGCGCATGTTTTATAGTTTTGTTATAGTTTTTTGTGTTGTATATTTGCTGTTTCTCGTCCTTTAACATTTCGGTTTTTGTCTCTCTCTCCGGATTTATGATTGTTGTACGGCCCTTCGTATTTCTTCTGCCTGTCTTACCCCTTTCTAGGATCAACAACAATAGCCCTGGGTTCCTGTAGACTAGTATCCTTGATGATTGTTTTCCTGTCTGTTCCATCCAATCGTGACACTTGTATATGGTTATGTCCGGTATCAGTCCAATACAATAGATCATACACCCAATCAATGGCCAATCCGTCTGGTATGTCAACCGTTTCCGATATTACTTCTTCTTTTACCATGGATACTGATCCTATTGTTACTGAACTCCTAAAATGAGACAATTTTGAAAAAAGGACAAATATACCTAAGGAGCCATAAAAAAAAACGTAATCCATTGGACCGACAAACCCGGGAAGACAAATGAACAACCAAAAGCACAACAAATAAACACGGAAAACTAAAAAAAAATTAACAACACGAACTCCTATAAAAAAAACCAGGAGTGAACCCAGGTGCTCCGGAATGGTAATCAGTTCCTGCTCCGTATACGCCAACCGTCGTGAAGTTCAACAAAGTCAATCCTGGGGAAGTCACAAATCGGTGGAGGCACATGAAAGGTTACGACAGTGGGAACAGGTCCAACATCATCTTAGGTACGTATTGGAACACTGTAATGGTCAAACAATTCGTAATGTCGACCGTAAAATTTCCTAAATGATGTTATCAACTTATCCCTGATAAAACCCTGGTTAAGAAGCTGTTGTGACAGCAGTAATCCTCTTGTCGAAAGTCAGGGTAACTCACGCATGCCCTTGAAAATCGGATAAGCTGAGAAACGTAGACGCCATATGCAGGCTAAAACTTGGCAAGCCACGTGTAGTCCGATAATAAACGAATGTGCAGAGATTATCCGAATAAGAACATGATTATATATGTATATGTAAATTGTATGCTTCTATGTAAGGCATTCTCATAGATTTCACATCGTTTAAAACCATGGTTGACTATGTGATTATTCTCGATATACCGGATGTTCCATGCATTTCGTTTGACAATAATTACCGAAGTCATTGCAATTACATTAATGGCAATGAACTCCAATTATCGTCCAATTTCGGAAACCCTTTACACATAACATATTTCAATAGACGACGCAGAAAACATACGACGTATATTTCAACTTGAGAAATATAGATTTTCCTTCCTACTACGAGTCAGTTATGGAATTTCTACACCCCAGATAGTTAATTTTTTTGATTTTCAACACGCGAGCTTTAGCGAGCGTGTTAAAATCTAAAATTTAACAATCAAGGGTGGAGACATTCTATAACTCACGAATTATTTGAAGGAGATCTTCAACAATAACCTCAATAAAATGCCGTTGCTACGCGGGAATTCCCATGCAGAAATTTAATCACCGTGAAGTGGTTAAAAATATAATTTATGTTTATCCCACCAATTAAACACGTCAAGCTAAGGAGAAAGATATACCTACGTGATCTACACCATTCCTGCCTAAAGAATTGGGTCAAAATTTGATCATTGATAATATTTATCATCAGTGATCATTGTTCCGATACTTTAACAGTTTAAATGGTGTAAGAAGGATATACATATGCAGAATTCTAAAAGTTCAACTCAATGTATAGTCGGTAACAAATATACATGGCCTAATTGAAAAAAACGAAGTTACAATATTTTGGTGAATAAAAGAATTCATCAATATTAATTCATAGAAACAATACACAAATAGCCGATGTCGATGTGATAAATTCGATTGAGACTGAGTCAGACTTGTTAAACTCGTTTATGGTTTTTAATATCAATTGCTGCTCAAAATGTGATTTTCTGCACAACAAACAAGTTTAGGTATATATCATTGTCCTGGGAAGTTAAAATTATCATGTATATGGGAACCAATTAAAACTACCAGGGGTATTTAAGTTACCTGCAACATATTTACTGTCATGAACTATGGGTGGCAGAAATGTACTTTTATAATTAACACCCTATTTATGAGATATGCTTGTATCATGCTGATTGATAGCAATACTCTTTAAACATACAGCATTAAACTGATTACCTGTATATCTTTTTCTCAATAACATCTGTCCAGTAAACAAGTCCTTTCTCATAGTGTATGTCCAAGTCCACGGCATTCGTAAGTCCTGTTGCTATGGTTTGTGAAACATTGTTAGTAAGGTCTATTCTTTCTACGTTGTATTCGTTGGCAAACGTCAGCCAATTTCCGGAACCTACAACGCCATAGACATTCTATGATACAAGGTCCGTGCTATCTGCATATTTCAGCCTCTAATATATATTACCGACAATGTTTCAGGTCAAAAATTATAACAAAGTCCATTTGATCTTTTTCCTTCCTTCGCACGGTTACTTTAATGGATAATGTTCTCATTTTGAGATAGGATGTTGTTTGTAGTTTTGATAGTAAATCAACAAAGACTAATATGCTAGGGTGACAAGTGTAAAATTTTGATGAGCATGAAATTATTCTGGTCCATTAGTAGTGCCATGAGCACTTCGTGAACACATCTAAATAAAAAATAAAGAATTACACGTAACGCCCAGATAAATTTTCGGAAAGTTGATATAAGGAAATTTAAGGAAACGTAATATAAAAAACAAACAAATTGATTGAAACATAATGCGCCATGAATGTACATATTAATTAAGTGATCTTAGCGTGGATTCGGGTGATTAAATGGTGATAATGAGCCTTAAAGATTGTAGTAAATATGAACTCACAATCTCCCATTAAACACTTCAAGCGCAAACTGAACGATGAGCCGATACCATCTACATCGACGCATTGATAGAAACCGTGGACACAGACTAACACAACCAATGGACTACGTCGACTTAACCTTGATCAACAGCTCAATATGAGATCCAGCATCGTGGAGTGTATACCGAGATTCAGTGAAGACAAACAACGACGTCGAGAGGTGGCACCATAAACTGAACATAAAGGCCCAGAAACCGAACATTCCACTCTAAATGTTTATTGTTTAAAGAGACTAAGTTGCTGCTAATTCAGATCATGATAGTGACAGGAGGTAAGATAAGAGGATACCAACGGAAGACCACCAGACAGTTACAGAACCGCATCAACAGGATTTGGGACCACTACCATGAGGATAGAATGAACGTGAACAGACTACTAAAGGAGATTGGGAAGATATACGGTGGCCAGTGAGACAAATCATGACATAAACATCAATTAGACAAATCTTATTATTCCACTATATATATTAATTCATAGCTATGTACCTATTTCATTTGTTGAGACTCTCCCACGTGATATTGAACAAAACATCGTGTTTCCCTCTCAGATTCGTGTTTCAGCATCATATCCCAGTCATTCGAAATACACTAGGGATAGTGGAATAAATCATTAATTTCCCTTGCAGTAGTGAAATATGAAGATTTGTTCACCCTCGAAAAGTCATGTTTCCCTTGGGAAATAAATGTATATTATTTGTAAATAATGTAATTACTGTTGTTTGTTTACTGTCTATAATTTCACTAGTGGCTGATATTATGATTATTTTTAATGTTTATGATGTTTAATCTATTATTAAATAAAACAGCTATTATTAAATCAACAACAGCTGCACAGAAGTTGCAGAATTTACTAGTGCTAATATTATTTTTATTTTTTTATGCTTATGGTACTATTATTAAATAAAACTATCAATAAAACTAATTTGCGTTTGAAAATATCTGCCAATGAACTAGACATTAATTGTAGTGGGGGCGAATTGTCTTCAAGAGGGAGCCAGTTGTCATGGAGTGGAGTGAGTCATCCTGGATTGGTAGCGAGTTGCCTTGGAATTGGGGCGAGTTGTCCTGGCTCCGACTTGTCTTGAGGGCGAATTATCCTGATACCGCAATAAGGATCCCAAATTAATAACTGGCTTCTCCTTACAAATACATTTCAGACAAAGAACAACAAGCAGTATGACATATGATTAGGACATTTTTAATTGGTTTGAAGGCATAAAGTATCACTGCCTAAAAGTAGTGTCTCTTTGTTTATTTCACAAAATGTAAATTTTCAACTAAATTTTTTTGTTTGATACATTCAAGAAAAACATGGATTACATCTTCATAGGGATCGGATAAAAACTTTTAAAAGGTCCGCTTTTAGACATTTGCATCTTGTGTAAATGATACTGAATTTCTTTGACCCCCTCTAAAATACATAGGCGGTTTTGTGGCATGCAGTTTTTTAAGCACATCTTCAAATCTTCGACAGGTTGGTTTATGTTCGACCGACAGGTCTAAATTGTTCCAGAGAGAGAATTTTTCTGGAAAGAAATATCTTTGATATACTCTTAGTGCACTTCTTGCATGGATCTAATTTTCGTTGTTGAGCAAGAGAAGAGCAGAGATGACGAACAGCAACAAGCAGCAGGAGCAGCGAAAACAGCGACAAGTAGCACAAAAAAACGAAATTAGAACGTGAGTATAGTCATGAGTAGCTATGAACAGCAAAGAGCAAGACAAAATCAGTGGTGGGCAAGAAAAGAGCAGCGGTGACGAACAGCGACAAGCAGCAGCAGCGGAAACAGCGACAAGTGGCCCCAAAAAACCGAAATGAGCAGCAAAGAGCAAGAGAAAAACAGCGATGAGCAAGAGAAGAGCAGCGATGACGAACAGCAACAATCATCAGCAGCAGCAGCGAAAACAGCCACAAGTAGCCAAAAAAAAACTGAAATGAGCAAGTGAGTATAGTCATGAGTAGCGATGAACAGCGATGAACAGCGAAGAGCGGCATGGAGCAAGAGAAGAGAATCGAAGTGCATCATAGAGCAATGAAATGGACCGCCGTTGCTAAGGCGGTTGCTATCCCTCCATTGACCTAATTTTGACAGCATCAGCAGGAGGTAAGGGGACATAATACAATCCTACCTTTGGTACTCTCTTGAAAACTTCACCCGTGGTGAAAAGCTCGGGAAAAGGAGGAGATAATCCAACAGTACCTCTGCATACTCTCGGACTTCGACATAAGAGTGAGACTCGATGCGAGACCCTTGCCGATACAGACCGATGAAAGACCCAGAGACGACCGAGAAGCTTTTGAAAAGGGAGATAATCCAATTCCGAATTCTGGTCAAGCATAGCACATCCGGGTCCCAGCACGTGACTGACGTCACTTCCTTAAGCAAATAATAAGAACATGGCGGGAAATTTCACTACTTCCGGTTGCGCATGCGCGCAAATCACCGCTGGGTACTTCCGGTTCTGGTCACGCATGCTCGGTCGACACATCTGGTCCTGACACGTGACTTACGTCACTTGTGTAAACAAATGGAGGAAAAACACATTACTTCCGGTTTCGCATTTGCGCAAACCACTTTCGGGTACTTCCGGTTCCGGTGACATGACTTCCTGTGACGTCATTTCCGGTTGTCGTCACGACCGGTGGATCCTCATGATCCTCCTCAAAAGATAATTTAACTCCTGGGATGATGCCTCTGCTGGTGGACCCTAGGTCCCCGAGGGTATTCGCCAACCCAGTCGTCAGACTTGTCTGACATGATTATTCATTGATTTTTTACAGAAATTACCAGTATTTAGCAAAATTCAAAAATAATAGAAATACTAAGGGTTCATTCCTTGTATTGCACATGGTAGATCTCCTTGGCTGAAATTTGGCTTCCTATTTCGATATTTTTGGTTGAGTACTTCTTGTTTAATATAAGTTTGGTTTTTGGTCTTCCAAATGTTTCGGTTTTAATGCTGCTGAAGAGAGGTAACTCCTTGAAATGCGTCGTATACAGCATAGTATAAATTTACTGTATCTAATATGAGTATCTTTGGATTGTTATTTTGAAACTCCTGGGATGATGCCTCTGCTGGTGGACCCTAGGTCCCCGAGGGTATTCGCCAACCCAGTCGTCAGACTTGTCTGACATGATTATTCATTGATTTTTTACAGAAATTACCAGTATTTAGCAAAATTCAAAAATAATAGAAATACTAAGGGTTCATTCCTTGTATTGCACATGGTAGATCTCCTTGGCTGAAATTTGGCTTCCTATTTCGGTATTTTTGGTTGAGTACTTCTTGTTTAATATAAGTTTGGTTTTTGGTCTTCCAAATGTTTCGGTTTTAATGCTGCTGAAGAGAGGTAACTCCTTGAAATGCGTCGTATACAGCATAGTATAAATTTACTGTATCTAATATGAGTATCTTTGGATTGTTATTTTGAAACTCCTGGGATGAAGCCTCTGCTGGTGGACCCTAGGTCCCCGAGGGTATTCGCCAACCCAGTCGTCAGACTTGTCTGACATGATTATTCATTGATTTTTTACAGAAATTACCAGTATTTAGCAAAATTCAAAAATAATAGAAATACTAAGGGTTCATTCCTTGTATTGCACATGGTAGATCTCCTTGGCTGAAATTTGGCTTCCTATTTCGGTATTTTTGGTTGAGTACTTCTTGTTTAATATAAGTTTGGTTTTTGGTCTTCCAAATGTTTCGGTTTTAATGCTGCTGAAGAGAGGTAACTCCTTGAAATGCGTCGTATACAGCATAGTATAAATTTACTGTATCTAATATGAGTATCTTTGGATTGTTATTTTATAACTGCATATACACTACTACTCATGTAAAATGTTAATAATTTTGATTCGCTTCAGATTGAAAAGGATTTGAGATTTTAATACATATTAAATCTATTACCAGCTTAATATTCGGTTCGCCAATTCCAACATTTTCAAAGATATTAACGATTTGTTCAAAACATTTTCTGCAGCAGCTCCACTTCTGTTGCGATTTTTAAAAATTAAAGAACTTAATTTATCTAAAACATTATAAGAGAACGTGTTTTCCAACAGACAATTGGCATTCCTATGGGTACGAATTGTGCGCCACTCCTGGCCGATTTGTTCCTTTACTCGTATGAGGCAGACTTCCTTGAAGGGTTTTTTAACAAAAAAAAAGAAGATGTTTTATCACTCAAAAATTCACGTTTTGGGAATTTCTTACATCTCATCTATCCCAATGAGCTCGAAATTAAGGATACCACAGACACTGCGAAGTCTGCATCTTATCTTGACCTTCAACTCGAAATTGACACCAGAGACTTTCCAATCGTCAACTTCCTATTTCTGAGCGGCAATATTCCAGAAGCGCTCGCGTATACAGTATATATTTCACAACTCATACGTTATTCCAGAGTTTGTGACATATACCTTGACTTTCAGAACAGAGCCCGGCTCCTGACAGAAAAGTTGCTCACACATGGTTATATTGCTTCTAAGTTGGAGTCATTCTTATTAAAGTTTTTTGGACGTCATAATGACTTGGTTGACAGGTATGAAAAACCCTTCCTAAATGAAAATGGACCTGTTCCATTGATGTTATCCCTTCCTCATATCGGATTTGACACTGCTTACTCTTCCGGAGCACCTGAGTCTACCCCCGGTTTTTTTGGTGGGGTCCATGTTGTTCATATGTTTTTAGTTTTTAATTGTAATGCATGTATTGTTTTGGTCTTGTCTTCGTTGTTCTCCGGAGTTTGTCAGTTGTTTCGATTTTCCCCCTCCTTAGAATATCCCTTTGGTATTTCTTGACTTTACTTATAAATTAGAAAATGTTCATATTACTGACCAGATTAATATTTAAAACACTTTAAGCATGTAATGCATTTATTTGTATTTCATTTAATTTTTTTTCTTAATAAATTACCTGCCCATTTCAGGATTCCTTATTTCCGTTTGCGGCGAACAAAACTTTTTCTAGCCTTATTATATAGCACAATATTGCCATATTTGCTGTAACAAAGAAATTCAATTGGGGTTGCATGATGGCTGCCCCCATTAAACAAAGATTTTTCTAAATGACCCATATGTAGAAAATGAATATGCTCCTATAGCGCTCGCTGCGCTCGCTATTACGACATTTGAACACATAAGGTAGTGTAATACTTTTCACTTTTATTTTAATGAAAAATCTGAAATTATCCCGAAAAAACACTTGCAGTTTGAAAAAAGACACACAGTAGAAGAATTTCCTTCTAATGCACCTCATTGAAATCTGGATTGTCATAAAATTTATACATATTTGGAATATGTAGACTAAATCTTATTATTATATTACTATTATTTTTGACGTTTATTTCAAACTAACGTATAACGAATTCTAGTGTTGCTTCATACCGTTAACTTGGCAAACATATTTTCAGTGATATTTGTTCCCGAAATGTTAAGCAAAAATGTTACTTACAAACATATATATCCCCGAATATATTGTTCCCGAAATGTTAAGCAAAAGTGTTACTTACAAGCATATATATCCAGAGTGAACAGAATACTGATTAAACGAAACATTTCTGTATCAAAAGAACATACTACGATTAAGATTAATTTCATCAAAATGAATTGACAATTAATTTTATAAACAAGGAAATAAATTGTATATATAAAACAAAAAGGAAAATCACGTGTAACAATGGTTACAAAGATAGGCTCAAAATGGGTTGAAAAGTCTTATAATAGATATCAACATCTTTTATCTAAATATCCAGCTTCCAGAAAAGCTCTGATCATGAACGGGTTTTCGAATCCTAGTTTCTACAGTAATATCTTGAATAAAAGCAAAAGTCTCGCTAGTATCCCACAGAATCTTGGTAGTTACTTAAGATATTTTCACATTTAGGGCTACAAAAATGAAATTATCTGAAATTCTGCAAAAATCGCTCTTTTTCTCAATAGCTTGAAGACTTTAAATTCATACTGGCCTCTCACACATACTGCCGATTTCTATTGAACTCAATTACGAGATAGCATTATCATGATTATACCTTTTATGGAAGTGTTATTTCAGATTTTTTTGTTTAGTAGAGCGACAGTAACCGCCCTGCAGCTATGAGAGCCTTAGCTATTTTTACAGTTAAAACGAGCACATTCTGACCCTGCTATCTAAATTATGTAACGTCCATGCTAATTTCCAGCTCTAGCAAGCGGTCACCTTATTGGTAATCATAGTGTATTGGTTTATATAGTGTGCTGTATAAACCAGAGTGTTAGGATAGAGAAGGGGGCGGTTTGGGTACCCATAAAACCGGTTTAACCAAAACAATATTCTGTGTCTGTACCAAGTCAGACTATCCTGACTCTCTGTTGTGCTCATGTTTATTTTTTTGTACGGCGTTTTGTCAGTTGGGTTGCTTTGATTGATTGGTATGCTATTGTTGACCTTTCCTTTTATCCATTTTGTTGTTTACAAATGTAGGATTGTATATTACCTTGAACCAAACGGTACTATACCAAAGAAACAATATTAGGGTATTTGTGACAAAAATGATTTTCAGACGCTTGAACATTAATTTCAAGGATTTAAATTTCCCTCCTTGGATACCCTTTTGCACATTTATTCACACAGTAACTATATTTCTGCCGCATGTAAATATAAATTCTTCATTTGTTTGCTCCTCCATCATATTCCTGACGCAAAAAAAAACATTTTATTGACAAGGATAGTGATTTTTAAGTATTTGTGTCAGATGTTGTGAAAATGTTTGGGGTCAAATGAACTTTTCTAGATAATGTGGAAGTATACATGCTAATGACTTCAAAGATGTTTTTTCGTTTTGCTAAACATTGCACAGATACGGAGATGGGATTTATACTCTTGGCTACTTCACAAAACATTTGAATTAGTTATTAGATTCGCCATTTATCGACTTAAAGAGAGTAAAAGTTGCCGGAGACAAAGAAAAGAGACGACAGAATCATACCAGTATATTAGACCCCTACTTATCCAAGGATACTACCTTCATTTGCAAAGGATAAAAAAAACAGTTTTGAGATCAAGGAAATTTATTAAAAACTAATTATTATTACGTAATATTACATAATATTATATAATTGCATAATGATTACATTAGTAAATGACAAATTTTCAATAATTGAATAAATGACATATTGAATTATAAAGATGGGGATGAAAAAGCGCCCACCGAGATAAAACATAAAATAAATAAAATATGTAAGTATTAAACAGATTATATAGTAACAATGAGCACAATCATAATTGTTATACCTGATTCAACACACAAATAAACCGTACTATTAAAGCTTTAAACTAAGGGTGGAACTGGTTGGAAACTAACAATCCAAATAAAATCTCATAATTCAATCTGGAAAATAAAGGTTCCACCAGCCACTGGTGTTCAATATCTTTTAACCAGAGTAATGGTAAGCTGTCCGCACAGACGGAACAAAAGAATCTGTATTTTAGAAACAAAATGAAGGCATTTGTGACAAAATAGTTCCAGGATTCCAGGATTGCAAAGATCTTACCGGAGTTGGAAACTAACAATCCAAATAAAATCTCAACCAATTGTACATATTCTGAAATCGTGTCAGTCTCCAGAGTGAAATTGTTACAGAATGAAATAAACCCTTTTGCAAAATTTTATATGCATTAGTATAATAGGTTAATGCCTTGATTCCAAAACAAATCTAAATTTATCACGAGTGAAATCACGCATTTAACCTGCATCCTTGACCGCCTGACCAGTAAAATTTAGATAACAAAAATATCTATTACAATCTTTAGATTATACATGTATACATATTAAAAATATTACACAATAAAGTCACTTTATGTAAGTGTCATCCCAGAAGATGGACTTTCCTCAAAGTACACTCAGTTCAGTTAAACAATATAATATCGGCAAAAGAATATCGAAGCGACAAAACAGTGGGAAAAGTCCACAAAAAAAGACAAAGTTAAGGAAATGGAACACAACAAATAAACGTGAAAATGATATATATATATTTATAACAAAAAGAATAAAAAACATATGACAAACTTAACGAAACTTGAACAAGACAGCACAGAAAATAGAGGAATAGCAATGTAAACTCCCATAAAATATGAAGTGACATCAGGTGCTCTGGACGGGTAAGCACATGTCCTGCTCTGTTACCGGCACCCGTCACATTGCCAGTGAAGTGTCGAGTCTGGTGCCGTGTCAAGTCCGGTGAGGTGTGAATTCCAGAAGGACGTGAAATCCAAATGAAGATTTCTCATTTGGGAGATAGAAACTTCGTATCGGCCAATTAATTCGTGATGATGACCGTAAAACTTTTGAAGTGATGAAATTAACACAAACTGAACATAACCCTGTCTTAGAAGTTTATGTGACAAAAGCGGCTCACAGTTTGTCCCCATTGGGATACCGATCGTTTTCTAAAAAAGCATGTCCTCCAAACTCGACAAAGATGTTGTCGATGAGACATTCAAGCAGACAAACAATATCAGTCTCAGAGTATTGTTTTTATAGAATCAGTAGGTTTTTTGACAAAGTAAGCCTTGACCTTACCTAATACCAGCTAGGCATATTTTTGGAAACACTGTTTAGTGTAGAAACGGTGATGAAATATCTCACGAAAACCATATTCTAATTTATAATGTGGGAGAGTTGTATGCATTGTAGACAAATCAAAAAAAATCTGCTATTACAATAGGTAAGGTCACTAGAAGTGAGTAAGTCTTTAGAATTTCTTTTGAATCCACGTCTGATTCACACCACTGAAAACAAAGGAAAAGCAGTACGATTGGTACAAAAACTATAATCTCATGTTTCAGATTCAATTTATTAAAAGACATTCGTGTGATTTAATAAATTAAAATCCAAAATTGTATTTCTTTTAGATCTTACATGTTTATTTTGATTTATACTTCAGTTCTAATAAAAAAAAATCCCTTGAGAAGAAGTAGGAATCTGTTGCTTTGTCTGGCTCCCTGTATCAAAATTTGTTATGCTAAAAAAACGTATGTGTATAAATTGATATATTTACACTATTCTAGCAAATCCTTATAGTGGTATAATCTAGTCACATATTAATTTTATGTGTACATTTCAATAATGTATTTCCAACCAGTAGCTCTCAAATTAAAATGCGGACATCCAAAACATTACACCAAAATAGTTTTGAGAGCCGATTAAAATATCAAAAAGCAATGTAAGAACATACATAAATACTCCTTAGTTTCCAATATTTTCCTTGTTTAAATGTCATAGCCAACAACTAATCTTAATTGATACTCTCACATCTTGTGCATCAAACTTGGTATCAAAGGATTTTATTTAGATGAAAAATCATATACGATATATATATGTATATAATGATGAACAGAGGGGTGCAATGTATGTCATATCACCCTTTTGTATTGCAGTGGTTAGTGCATCGGACTACGAAGCCAAAGATCCCTGGTTCGATTCCCGTTCGGGATGAAAATTTCAGGGATCAAATTTGCGACGCCCTATCGACACCTTTTGCGAGGATGGTCTCGGTCAACGATGCTAGCCCGTCGGATGGGGACGAAAAATGGCTGTCCCGTGTTAAGGGAGAGAAACACCCTTAGCACGTTAAAGATTCCTATGTAGTTTAAATTATCAAAAGCGACAAAACAGTGGAAAATTCTACATATTCGTGGTCCAAAGAGAAGATAAAGTCAGGAAAATGGAACACAACAAACAAACTCCGCAAAGATGCATGCATAACTTAACGAATAATAAACGTGTAGTAAACTTAAAAAACAGAACAAGACAGCACAGATACTAAAGCAAGTGAACTCCTATTAAAAACCGGGAGGGACATCAGATGCTCCGGAGGAGTAAGCATGTCCTGCACCGTTAACAACACCCTTCACATTGCAAGTTGGAGCGAATGCACTGAGAAAAAGAACAAATACTATAAATCATACATTCAAAAAAAAACTGAAACAAATTAAAACAAGACGAGACAAAATCAAAGCATTAGCAATGTGAACTCCGGAGGTGACTGACATTAGTTGTTCCGGAAGGGTAAGAATGTCCCACGCCGTTAATGCCAACCGTCACACTGCCAGTGAGTAAAAGCCAGTGAAGTGTCGAGTCCTTTGAGGTGTTTAGTACGACGAGGTGTCAATTCCAGAAGAGAAAAGAACATACCCTCAACAAAAATTAACCTCATCAAATTTTATAGACATTTAATTTAATAAACAGGTATATAGATATTAATTACTTGATATATAAAAACGTAAAAAGGTTCAAAATGCAAGATATTACTGTTCCCACTCATGTCATTAAAGGACATGGTATGATTTGGCCTGATATTTGGCCCATTGAATTCCAAATTCAAAAAGTAATAAAGATCCTTCTCTCAACTATCATTAAGTAGTCTTAAGATTTTGCATTTTAAGGAATATCTTTTGTTTTCAACAACAACTTTCTGTAATAGCGGCAATATGTTGTCAAAGAAGAAGAAACCAATGAAAAACACCACATTTCACTCCTTTTTGGACCTTTGAATTAAAATTTAGACATAAGCAACAGCCTTGCCAAAAAAGATATTTCACAGGAATGTGTATTTATGTTAGACCAACATTATGTTAAATAATCTTTTTGGACAAGGCTGTTGCTCTTAGTTGTTTTGTTCAAAATCTACTGTGAAAACATTCAATTTTCGTCAAATCCTTGATTTAACAGACGTTCATGACGTCGCTGTTGCATCATGGGAGGGGATTTTGTACAATGATTGATAGATTGTTAAAGTTCAACCATTATACGATAAAAATTATACAAATTTGAATCTGAAATCTTACTTTTAATTTTTTCATGTCAGATGGGGCCAAATAATAGCTGAAATCATACCTTCTCCTTTATTTGGATTTATATTTTGATTATGTACATATGACGTAATTTAAAAATGTACAACTGTACAATCTATCTCGATCTTTACTCACTGGATCATTCTTTGGGAAAACATATTTGTGCCAATATATTACCATTACTTGAACTGAGTTGTTGCCCTTCTATTCGTACACTTAGCCAGACGAAACGAGGCGTGTTTGGAGAATGTGGACAACGCTTCTTTTACCGCACGATATCAATCTGGAAAATAAAGGTTCCACCAGCCAGTGGTGTTCAATGTCTTTTAACCAGAGTAATGGTAAGCTGTCCGCACAGACGGAACAAAATAATCTGTATTTTAGAAACAAAATGAAGGCATTTGTGACAAAATAGTTCCAGGATTGCAAAGATCTTACCGGAGTTAGTCGATCCATGCAAACTATTGATATATATTTTTCTTCACATGTCATATGATTGACTTGATCACATTATAACCACAAACTAAGAAAAGGTGAGGAAAACACGACTGGACGAAGGGTCGATCAGGAATAATAAATCCAGACACAAAGACAAAACTGATATATGCAAAGATCAAAACGAATAAATAACAGAAACACAACACAAAATGGTGAGCAACATGGATTCCATCTAAAACGAACTAAGGTTGGTAAGGAAGATTTATTTGGTTCGTAACTCTTGAAAATCATGCTACTCAATTGTTTGTCTGACGTTGAAAATCATGATATAAAGTTTGAAAATAAGAATTAAAACTTCACAAAACAGGAATAAATTCTTTTTTGATTCTTGTAAAAAAAAATAAATTTGTATTTCTACTATTATAAAATTAATAATTCATTTTATATATTTGAAATGAATAAGAATATTAATACATACATGTATAATAAAAAAAACAATTCATATGCTTATAACCAATCCTTAACGGCAAAACATAATATATACTACATTCCGTAGCTTAGAACTGTATTGTGTTAAAGGAAAACATTCATCTTCAAATTGCCATTGACACCTTAAGAATGTTTTTTACATTTTAAAATTATTTTCTTTCACCATTCAATTTATGTTCATTTGGGAACATTGTGTGGTTTGGAGTTTTTTTATATATGAAAACTTGATTTTATATTAATATTTCTTTGGGTCTTGGTAAGTCCACATTTTGGCATTTTTCCATAGTAATCTATTGTAAAATACTGATTTCCGGTTTACCGGTTTTCCAAACAATCATTGGCATCTTATGCCATTACTTAAAAAATATTTTTTCGTACCATATTTATTTACAAATCTTGCCTGCCGTGGAAATTTTTTCTTACTTAAATAATAAATTTGTAATCACCAAAAAACAAAAGCTACCCGAATTTTTTTTCCAATAGAAATCAATGCAAATCAGAAATCCGATAGGTAGGTGCCACACCCGGATGGCTGATCAAGATTTTCAGATAAAGTTGCCGATATTCTTGGGTATGCGGGCTATACTGTTCTCGAATCATTAAAAAAAAACAGTTCGATTTAATCTTTATTGTAAGATCACTTACAACAAGTACAATGTCTAAGTAAGCCATTTCTTACATACTTTTAGGTTTCAGAAGAAATATCGAAGATCATTATACCGATTCATCTTTAATAAGATCATCTGTAGAATAAGGAATGGAAACGGGGACAACCACCCGACCAAAGAGCAGAGTGTCAGTTTGTTTATTACCTAAATTTGTCTGTTCGACAGTTTGTCCAAATGATTTCGATATTTCAGATATGAAAAAGTCATTTAATTTGAAATATCATACATATTTCACGCAACAACTGAAGTAATCCTACGTGGCAGTGATGTAATTCATTGTTTCATGTGTCTCTGAAACATAGTCATTCTTATTATTGTCCATTGTTTTATAAAGTTTTTGAGTCTTAATGACAGGTTCTCTAGTTTTGTAATCATCATTTAACTTGTCTCCAAATTTCTTTCCTGTTCCAACGACCTTTGCTTGTTGGAGATCAGTGTATAAGCCTTTAGGATGGGTATAGGAAGAATTCAGTGTTTGATAAAGATTACCAGCAACCGGATCAAGGTATTCATTGATACCTTCACTTGATACAAGCATCTTATCATCATTGATTGTTTCGTATATATCGGATATATTTGACATTCGGACATTCGGTTCTTCTTTTGGATTTTTAGGCCTGTTGGGAACATTTTGTCGTTTTCGCCGGCAACAGAATATCGCAATTCCAATGAATACCATGATAAAAACTACGACAGCTATCGATAAGTATACAGCCAATTCTCTTGCAGAAATAACTAAAAAAAAACAAGCCAACAAAATCTTCGAAACTTTGAACATATATATTTTACCAATTTGGTATAACTACAATGTAAGACATTTACAAAGTAATTCAAATACTATACATATATCTTAATTTATTATGCATGGTACAACAGAAAATGTGATCTATACTATGTGTATTGATTTGCAACGAATTTGGATTTAAAACCTATTAATTATACTCGTTCTGTGTGTGTTAATTCAGACAAAAATCGAGTGGAGCACATGTGATATCTTGAAATTTCTTCCTCTCATCATTGTCGATAAACAGTATGATTTTTGCTGATAGCAGGATAGATATAACTACAATATAACTTATATGTTAACCACTGTTTACTGATGTGACTTAAGAGTCGGTTGTTTTAACGGCTACATATCTTCGTAAAAATGTACGAATTATAGCAACCGTCATATAAGTGGGAGGTTTGGCATACCGTCAACCCTGTTTTAACCCATTATTTTCATTTGAAAATGCCTGTATCAAGTCAGTAGTATGGCTGTTGCTTTCGAGTTGTTCTGGGTGTTTGCGTGTCTCCCCACCTTGCCGGGTTTGTTTTTACTTTGATTTTAACATTTCCCTTGGAGTTTTGTTATGAATCTTTATTTACCTCCACGATCAGAGCCCTGGCTTCCAGCAGGAGGCAAAATCGGAGATGTCTGCATAATATCAGTTGTGTCTGCAGAATATAAAACATTAAGGGCCGTGTTCATAAAAGTGGTTTAATGTAAACCTCGTTTAAGCTTAGATCTGGTTTAGTTAAACCAAGAAACTATGTTTAAATTAAACTCTATTCATGAAAGAAATGTAATCCTCGTTTAGGTAAACTTAGTTTAAAATTAAATAATATTGGTTAATTTTTTAAAACTAAGTTTAAATTTAAACTATGATTACGAAAATAAAAACAACTGGCTCCGAACCGCATTTCATTGTGACGTTCTGTTTATGACATGATTAAACACATCTTGACACTAAATTCAAAGCTGTTTGTAAATGCTGTAATGAAATGCTAATCAGTGTAATTCGAGTGAACGTAAAAGTGTTATTTCAAATTAAATCTTGAAACTGAATGCCCAATTATCAGAAACAAGAGGCTCTCAAGAGCTGTATCGCTCACATGGATTTATCTTGTCAACCTTGAGCAGGACTTAAATTTTAGTGTAGCAGTCGATGTGTCTAGTTTTCTCATAGTGTCCTATGTTAAACTAAGTTTTGTTGTGGTATCAGTCGGGGTCATCGGACATAATTCTGAAAGAGAACAATCTAAGGACCACTGCTGCCAAGTATGGTTCCAATTCGTCAAGTGGTTTCAGACAATAAGATTTTTTTTTTTAATTTTCCCAAAGGGTCCTATGTTAAACAAATGTGGCAGCCTTCTTGGTCGACAGTCTGGGTATTTGGACACATTTCTGAAACAGACCAAGTAAGGACCATTGCTTCAAAGTCTTGTTACAATTGCCTCTGTGGATTCAGACAAGAAGATTCTTAAATGAATTCTCCCAAAGAATCCTATGTAAAACTAAGTTCAACTATGTTGGCCAACTTGGTTGACTGTCCGGGTCATCGGACATACTACTTAAAGAGGACCATCCAAGGACCATTGCTGGCAACTTTGGTTCCAATTGGTTAAGTGATTCCAGACAAGGAGATTTTTCAATGAATTTTCCCATATGTTAAACTAAGTTCGGCTGTGGCAGCCATCTTGGTTGACAGTCCGGGTCATCACATATATTTCTTAAAGAGGACCATCTAAGGAACATTGCTGCCAAGCCTGGTTCCAATTGGCTCATTGGTTTCAGGCAAGAAGATTTTAAAAAAAATATTCACATTATGTCTTATGTTAAACTAAGTTCAGCTGTTGTGGCCGTCTTGGTTGTTAGTCTTGGTCATCGTACATAATTATTAAAGAGGACCATCTAAGGACTATTGCTGTCAAGTCTGGTTCCAATTGGTCAAGTGGTTTCAGACGAATATTTATTAATGAATTTTTCCATAGTGCCCTATGTTAAAGTAAGGTCGGCTGTGGCGGCCATCTTGGTTAACAGTCCGGATCAACGGACACAATTCTAAAAGAAAACCTCCTATGCATCATTACTGCCAGGCCTGATTCCAATTGGTCATGTAGTTTCATAGAAGATTTTTGAAATTCATCCCCCTTTTTCTATTTTTAGGAACAGCAGCCATGTCGGTTGAAAATAGGGAATGCCGGAAATAACTTTGGAAGGGGGCTACCAAAGGACCATTCCACAGAAGTTTAGTCCCAATTGGCCGAGTGGTTTCAGAGGAATGTTAATGCCCAACGACGACGTACGACAGACGCCAAGTGATGGCAAATGCTTTTCAGACCAGCTGAGCTAAAAAAAATTATGTCAATCCGAAGTTTCTAATCAGAAAACTTGATAATTGTTTTCCCTCAGATAGAAATATATTCAAAGAAAAGCTGCATATTTCCCACCCATCCATTCTACTACCGGCAACGTACTTGGATTTTTTTTTATTTCCACAAAAGCAGAATTTTAAATGCTCAAAGTAATGTGTTCAATTACAAATATAAATTTTTCTCGGACAAAAATTTTTAATTCGCGAAGAGGTGCTATACATTAGGTTCAGTACAATTGTCTACAAGTATGGTTCCCTCCTGCCTTAGGAGAAATGATGTTAAATCTACTAGGATTCGTGATCTCAAATAAACGGTGCGGGACAAAAGAGAATGACATAAGACACCCAAATCAACGATATTGTTATCATCTTAACTAATATCCATTAGACGCTTTTTCAAAACAAAATGTTGTCAGAACAATATTTGCTGCCAAAGATAAAAAAAAACCAAAGAAATTAGTAACTAGATTAATTATTAAAACCTTATAAATACTTTACTATGACATTGTTTACATCATTTGGAGTATATATTTATTTTCAATATTTTATCTTAGCCAAATTAAATCTCTTTCTGTAGCAAACTAAAATCTTCTTCCCTGTCAACATTGTTATTCATCCTCATCCGTTGGAGATATATTTACAAAAGATCAAAAGATGAGATTGCATTCTTGGGAAGGACTTCGAATTTGTTTTATTATTATTATTTCCTCCTGATAAAACCATTGAAAATATATCATGTATATATTTCGTTGTATTTTTGAATTCGTGGGTTGCGTTGTCCACGAAATCCACGAAAATTGTTCTACCACGAATAATAAGTATTTGACAGTAATGTGAGTATTTAACATTATCAATGTAGGCAGGTGTTTAGTGCATTATCTTACAACAAAAAGAAACCAATAACAGGAAACCCGGTAAGAAAAACAAGAACATGTGTCAGGATAACACTTATTTCTCTTGACCCGTTTGATAAATTCTGATTCACCACGTTGGTTAATTGCTCGTGAAATTTTTCGCCAACAAACGTTCGGAAGAGCTCTCGGAGTTTTACATTTTCATTAGACAAAAAGATTCTAAAACTCTTGACGCGTTAATTTTGAAATGTATCCACTCTCCATAATCAAAACAAGCCTCGCAGTTTAAAAATGAAAATTTAATTATCTAAAGTTGATAAATTTCATAATCAACTTTACAGGTCATCGTGGTGGAATCTATATGTTCCACCTATTTCAGAAAGTTCATATCATGATGTAAATGTGTGCATAGTTCAATTATGATGTGACCCCATTTTCATATGAAAAAAACTTCAACGAAAACCTTAACATGAGGCAGGACGGACGTACGGATGGTCCAACAAATGGAAGTAGAGACCGAAAATCTACGTTCCTCAACTTTTGTTGGCAGGACATATTAAAGAGTTAGAAACAAAATACTTGGTCTGCAAGGTAAACAGCTCGGCCTTTAACAGTAATCGGAAATGCGTAAACGTTCTGCTAACGATGTCATGACGTTGTACAAATATTCATCAAAATTAGTACCTTATTGTAAGTTTCAACACCCGATACAAGTCTAGCAAGGTGACCCCAAAATATTGTTATATCATCTGAAATATGTGAAAATATTAGATTTTCACGAAACTGTAGGATAAATATCGATGATTGTTACAGAATTCGATCGTCATTGTTGGATATTCGACTTTTTCCCTATTCTATATTAATAATTAAAGAGACTCGAATTTGTATGTTGCTTTTCTTCTTTCGAGTAGATTAACATAAATGATCAACGCACAGTGTAGTTGTTCGTCACTCCGTTTGAAGACCTGTTTTGGATTATTTAAGGGAATAAACTGGAAACAGTTGTTCGGATGTACAGTCCTTCCCATCGCCAAACACTGAATTTTCTTTCCGCTCTTCATGTCAGGAGGCGGAGATAAACGAAACTTTTTTGTGTTCAAAAGGGTGGATGAAAGTTATGTTAGATGAAAGAACGGCTCGAATAGGTTTTTACTAATCGATAACTTCGTACCCGCAATTTCGCGGTTGTGATTCTATGTAAAACGTACGATTCCGAACGTGTATTAAAAGTGTTATAAGATAAAATCGTTTGCCTTTTCATGTTTTTATTTCATATTCCAATGTATAACGCTTATATTAGCTTCACATACTGACAAAAAGGGAGAAAACTGTAGGATACTTTCAATTTCTTCGATCAAACCTTATGGAAGAAATGAGCCAATCTAAAAGAAATATCGCAACTGTAGACCACCATCCATTCGAGATCACCGTTGCAATAAGACATTTAAAAACATACTAGTAGTTATACATAAATAAAACAATGCAACATGATAACGAAAGACAACAAATAATCAAAGAAATCAAAGAAATATACGAATAAGCGTATATAGTATATACTTAAATTTACAAACTTTAAGACACATTTTCTTGTACTTATAATTTTACAATAGCGTCATTTTCTATTTTTCAAAAATGTATATCAAAAACAGAACTTTTGTAAATGATATATATTGCGGAATGTATTTGGAAAATATATTGTAAGGGGACCAGGGGTCTTGTCAGGATAGACATCATCTTCTGTTTACACTAGCCAGGGTGCCAATTGTAAAGTCTCTGATTTGATCCAGCCTGTATTTATTTTACTATATAAAATCCAGGGAGGAGGAATTCCAATACGGTAATTTTACCAGACCAAAATCGCCAACACATGCACACTTGACTGCAGATGATTGGAGTAACCATTTGTTCAACCTTGGTAAGTTTTCATGTATGTATAATTATCAACTAGATAATTTCATTTCCATCTTGTAGTAAAACAAAGATAAATCACAGGGCAGTATATTTTATTTATCTGTTCTGACATATTCGTTTCTGTTGTGAACAAAGTATAATATATTCTTAAATACTATGATCCACTACCTGGCAAAATATTGTGCTGGCACATCCAAATTACAATTGGCACATCCAGAATATTATAACACTAAAACTGGATGGAACTATGGTCGAAAAATACTAATCTGGTCCCTTATTTGTGGGAAAACATGTTATAGGTCGATGTGATGGGGAATAGCTGCTAGCTGTTACTACTTTTAATTTTCATGCATTATTCTGGAGGTCTCCTTGGAAAAGGACTATTTATTGAAACCATTTGCTGAGTATAGGATTTCATTATTATGAAATATTTATGTACCTTTCCTGGTTACTGTTCTGTTAACTGTAAATAAATAATACTCTGCGAAAATTTAATTCTGGAGATATGGCTCTAGTTTTGTATTTACCGCTCTTGGCAGCTATTCGCCATTTCTGACAGTTGCCCCCGCTTATATAGGAAAATTCTGGGTCACATGACGCCGATTGACCAATCGCGGTAATCGTTATAAAAATATCTCGAGGAGCAGTGCCAGGATTTGGGATGAACTTTCGTGTTTACTGAACTAATTATTACATGTCAGCTTGCCAGCTTCTTGCCAATTATTAGCCATGGCTATATATAAATTAGGTAAATAGGTATGAACATGAGAAAATATCAAAAACGTAACCGGGCAAGCGTAAAACCACATGCCAGGCAGTGGCGGTATAATACAAAAATGGCGTAGCAGACTGTAATTTGGCTTTCTGCAAATAATTCCCACAAAACGTACATTATATCAATAAACTTCACATGAATAAGTATAACCAATAAGATTATTAGCGTTGCAATGCTTTGAAAATAGATATTACGTATTTTTACATGCCCTAATAATTATAGCAGACGACTTTTGTCGGAAACGATAAAACTTTGTAGACGACGTTTGTTTACATTTTGAAACTTGGAAAAACGTGAAATATGTGCCTTTTTCTTGAATAAAGTGATCAATTATCATTATAAAATATGAATTCATTATAAAATACGTTAAGCACACGAACTTTGAGCCCTGTGAAATTTTGGAAACAATTATTTCAACATTGTAACAGACAACAATTCTCAATATTGTAAAATCCTAACTTCAATTGTCACACTGTGACATAATTAATTAACAACTTTTAATGAATAATTATTAATAAAAACACTATTAACTTGGTTTAAAGAGAATTAATTTAACTTGAAACATTTTAACATTATGAAAATAATTTGGAAACATTGGAAATAAAAAAAAAGTTGGGCCTTAGGGCCCTACCTCTAACAATATCTTGTTTTTAGCTTTAAACCAAGATTTAAACCTGCCTTGTTGCAAGTTTAATTTAAAACAGGTTTTAGGCTATTTCATACCCGGTTTAAACAAAGTTTATTTTAAAACAGTTTCCTGAATAAAGTTTATTTTTAAAACCCCGTTTAAGAACTTTTAAAACTCAGATTAAATTTAAACAACCTTTGTGAATACGGCCCTAAAGATTTGGATAAAAACTATTTAATCGTAGTACATGTAAGGGGAGGTCTTTGTAACAATCAAACCCGTTTCTCCCTCACCGTTTTTAACATCTACTGAAACTTCAAGATTATTGTTTCTGCCTTGGTCGCTTATTTTTCAGAGATGCCAGATGTTGTTTTTTGATTGCTATATCATTGTTTTTATTTCTTGTGGTCATTTGTTTTGAATTACAAGCTCATCATTTAGGAATGAAGTACAGGAACAGAATATCGCAATTCCAATGAATACTATAATGAAAACTACGACAAATATCGATAAGTATACAGGCAATTCCCTTGCAGAAATAACTAAAAAAACCAAGCGAACAAAATCATCGAAACTTTGAACATATATATTTTACCAGTTTGGTACAACTACAATGTAAGACATTTACAAAGTAATTCAAATTATATACATATATCTTAATTTATTATACATGGTACAACAGAAAAGGTGATCTATACTATGTGTATTGATTTGCAAACAATTTGGATTTAACACTTATTAATTATACTCGTTCTGGGTGTGTTAATTCAGACAAAAAGCGAGTGGACCACATGTGATATCTTGAAATTTCTTCCAATCATCATTGTCGAGAAACAGTATGATTTTTGCTGATAGCAGGATAGATATAACTACAATGTAACTTATATGTTAACCACTCTTTACTGATGTGACTTAGGAGTCGGTTGTTTTAATGGCTACTCATCTTCGTTAATATGTCAGAATTATAGCAACCGTCGTATAAGTGGGAGGTTTGGCATACCGTAAAACCTGGTTTAACCCACTATTTTCATTTGAAAATGCCTGTATCAAGTCAGTAATATGACTGTTGCTTTCGAGTTGTTCTGGGTGTTTGCGTGTCTCCCCACCTGGCCGGGTTTGTTTTTACTTTGATTTTAACATTTCCTTTGGAGTTTTGTTATGAATCTTTATTTACCTCCACGATCAGAGCCCTGGGTTCCAGCAGTAGGCAAAATCGGAGATGTCTGCATAATATCAGTTGTCTCTGCAGAATATAAAACATTAAAGATTTGGATAAAACTATTTAATCGTAGTAAGTTAAAAGTTATGAACGATAAGGGGAGATCTTGGTAACCATCAAACTCGTTTCTCTTCCACCGTATTTAACATCTACTGAAACTTCAAGATTATTGTTTCTGCCTTGGTCGCGTCGGCTTATTTTTCAGAGATTCTTGATGTTATTTTTTGATTGCTATATCATTGTTTTCATTTCTTGTGGTCATTTGTTTTGAATTACAGTCTTGCACATTTTCAGGCTCATCATTTAGGGATGAAGTACTGAGAATACTAAAGGGCAAAACGTTAAATAAAATATAACAATATCATGTAAAGAAAATTCTAAATATTACCTTGCAACAACAAAAGAACGCAACTATCCACAACAGTCCAGTTTAACGTAAGTGTAGATTTGTATAGTCCAACATCATCGCTTGATACGCGAGAAACTGTAAATTGTATATTTAACCCATTCTGAACTAAACTGCTGTACTTTGATGAGTCTGTCGCTATTCCATTACGAAATATCAGATTATTCCTTGTTTCTGAGAAACCATCAAAAACGACATCGAAATCTGAACGATCTAGTGTTCCATTCCACGACACCACAATACTGGTCCCCACTTCTGCGTAGATTATATTCTCTTCAAGCACAAAAAAAACATTTGTTTCAAAGCCCATTACTGTGCACCGTGGGTATCAATTATCGATCTATAGTGTGTTAAATTGTAGTCATTTACAAATAGGCTGGGCCTTCATTTTCGAATATTTTAGCGTTAGTGTAAAAGAGCACAGCTCTATAACCTCATGAATTATTTCTATTTTAATACGTCAAATATGCTCATAGTGCTCATTTGAGTTGTTTTAAATGTATCCGACATTGGTTTGCCTGTTCCATTTCTCTAACGATTAATATGCTGTAATCTGTACTGTTAAGAGTATATTTTGAATAAAACTATTTTCATAACATTCAAATTATATAATTCATCATTTTCGCAAGATAAATTAATAACACCTGTTTCACAGACTTAGCGGTAATTGATTATCTAAATTTCATTGTTTTTTTTTCTAAACACCATACAGAAGGGAAAGATGTATGATTTGTATAGCAATGACGAACAATGATTCCCTTTCTCCAAATATTGCAATATACATGAAGCACTCCGAGACTTATGATGAAGCTAATTTAAGTAACAATTTTTTTCTGAGCATATATTACATTATGTGATATTTTCAAAATGATTTGGATTTTGGGATAGATTCTTCTTCTTTTCTGACATACAAGTAACCTAATAAATACCTGTTGGCCAGAATTTGACCTCTTTATAGGCAGACCATCCATATGTTCTGTATTTACATCTCATCTTTAGAGTATACTGTTCACACATATTCAGAACTGATGCAGTAATAATGTGTGAAGATTGAGGATAATATAAGCCTCTTGTATACACTAAGTTAAGGTTTTTGTCATAAATCCTGACGTCTATCTGTGTAATCGTATCTGATGTCGTTGGGTAAGACCAGGTTATTGCGACTTCTGAATTTGTCGTACTTAATTTTATATCTTGCGGGGTACCTCAAGCAAATATGAAAAAATATAACAATCATTTAATTTCACTGGAATTGATTGATCAGTACAATGTATACCAGTATAAAAGCAAGAAGCTGCATGATTGACAGTAAATCTAATTTTCTTTCACCTTTGAGGGTGGTGTTATGATTTTGTAATAATTATATTATTTATCTTGGCCTTGTTTTGTGTGGCCTTATAACATGTATAATATGCTTACATAATACTTATAGTTGTTTACCCAATAATGTTATAACTGCGCAGTTTAGAAATCACTGGAACAATAATAGATACTTATGGAATGACTAGAATTTTCTATTTGAATTACGTAATAATTCTGGAACGATCATAATATGCGATGTGTAATTCAAACTTTTATCGAATTCTAGAAGGATTCTATGGATTTCCGTGGTGTATATATATATACGGACAAGAAAGTTAGACTTTCAGAACGATTTAGATCAGGCATTGACATTCTTGTGTTCTCAGATGTTGGATTGACTCACCTTTATTTACGTTACACACATCATACTAGATTGTGAATTATTGGACATAGTATTCTGTTTGGATTCCCGCAACAATGACGAGAAGAATTCCGGATAAAGAAAAGACGAAAGGATCGGACTTATATTTTAACAGTTAAGTTAACATTTCAATTGTATAATATTTTTGTAAACTAGTACATAATAAATCTTGTTAAATTTTATTATTGATTTGTGTCTTTTGTTGGCTATAATTCAACGGTGATTTCCGGCCGTAACAGGTGGTTTAGAGTTAATTTCGTGCATCGTTTTTGGCAATTTTTATTTCCCATGCGACCGTGCTGATAGGTCGTTATTCACTGTGTTTCGTGCAAACTGAAAAAATTAAACGTGTTGTCCAAGTTTTATTTTTCGTTCATCGTGAATATGACATTTTTATTTCTCGTTCGCAAGTTTCCGTATCCCTGCTGTACGATCCTCACCGTACATCGCAAAAAAAAACTACCAGATTTGTTTACCGTTTGAATATCTGGTTAATGTTTCCTCTTAACTAACTCATCACATTTCTTTATTTCTTTGATTTAAGACTGCTATGATAACAGCACAATTTGAGAGTACTTTCGGAGTGCCTGAGTTGTCTCTTGGCATTTATAGTGTTTGAGTTCGTTAAATTGATTCAATTAATTCTAAATTCAAAAATTAATAACTTTATTATTTACGATGGTTTCATGTCAATGTAAACCCAGCATTATCTTCCTTTTGAGTTCCCGTCAATGATCCAATCTATTGTAAAGGTATGCAAATGTATTTTGCAAATTTGTTTTTATCTATTTGCTGATGTGAGTGCCTAATGATGGCACTTCATTTTATCTTAATTGGATGGTTGCTATAAATTGAAAAGATATTCCAGAGGCAAATTGATTACCTATTATTCATACAACCAATGATTCCTCTGCAAAGTGCTTGTAAGACAATAATATTAATATTTTAGTATTACCTAATTTTTTACATGTTTTATTATCTGTCTTCATGTAGTAAATATCAGGACACATACATTCGGATGTAATGCTCTTCGAAGTGTCATAAACTGCTGACGGGAAACAAATATGGCTGCAGTCGCCATTATTCTGGCCGCATACATTATCACCTGCAAAACACAATTTTTATCATTTGGTATGCTTTCACATAAATTAAATATATATGTTCATATTGATATCTTTGTTAATTGCATTTACCATAACATTACTTATGAAATATGTGTAAACTGTTTGTTTATGAAATATGTGTAAACTGTGTGTTTATAAAATTTGTGTAAACTGTGTGTTTATAAAATATGTGTAAACTGTGTGTTTATGAAAAATGTGTAAACTGTGTGTTTATGCATAAGATATCCATATTTTGTCGATTTAATACTTAATATGCTGTTGGCGTGGCCGATGCTGCGAGCATAGCAATAGCCCTTTCCAGAAACTCATTTCCGGTATCACGATTCTGACTCTAAAATTATAATATGAAGCAAGTTATTTCCCTTACTTCCGTTTCCGGCTAACGAAACTTTTTCTAGCCTTAGTATGTAGCACAATATGGCTGCCCCATTAAACAAAGACTTTTCTAAATGACTCATATGTAGAAAATACATATGCTCTTATAGCGCTCGCTGCGCTCGCTATCAGTTGTGCCCAAAAGATAACGCGGCAAATTGTAAAGAAGCTTGGTCGCAGTGGATCTTTCGATGACACCAAATGAAAATCAATTTTTAAATATCAAAGATTAAAGTAGTTTTCACATTTGATTTACCTTTAAGCTGTGTACTATTTCCAAACACCTGAATACCCATAGGAGACCGGAAGTTACTCGCAAACACCATGAAATCTCCTCCGGTATACTTATTCACTCTACAAATGTTTTTATACTGCCAGTTGGACCAATAGATATAGCTATTATATATTACCAAATCAAACGGTTTCGGTAGAACCATGTCATTGTTAATAACAGTATACGTGTCGGTACCGTCAAATCTTGTGCTTTTGATTTGATTTAAATACCCGTCTATCCAATATAATCTTTCGCCAATATGATCTGTAATTAAAGAAAATAAGACTGAATGGATTCAACAAAACAGAATAACAGCAACAGCTCTCATTATATATCTCCTGGTATAGGAGATATATAATCACATGCCATCATGTTGCGTTATTATCGTCACTGTCTGTATAAGTTTACAATTTAATTTTCGCTGAAAACATACCTAGGGCCAATTTGAACCAAACTTTGCAGATTAGTCCTTATATGGTATATTACGAAGATTAAATATCCAATAAACTCGCCCACAAACTAAAAAGGACATCACAATCGAAATTAGTTAATAAATAACATCTTGTTTGAAACAAATTTACAAATTGCATTATAACTTCACAGCAACTGATCTAATATGTACCCCTGAGACATGTCTGGTGACATAGCCTTCCAACAAAGTTTAGTTTAAAACTGGGTCCTATATGAAAAAATTAACTAAAAATTATCTGAAACTTTTTTTCCATTTGAAACCTGCCCGGCAACAATTGCCGTCGAATTATCCTCTTTTAAAATGTATCTAATAACTCTACTCACCACACAAAGTTGACCAAAACAGCCTATCTTTGTTTAAAATGGGATTCAAGTTGACTTCCAAAGACAAAACATTACACGAATATAATCTTTTTGATAAGATTTAACCAGTTTATCAGAAGAGGAACCCTAGTTTAGAACTGAGTCTGATAGCTGACAGACGTATTGTCTGAGTCAGTTTAAGGTTTACTACTTTATGGCCAAAAATTGGTAAATCAAAAAATATCAACAATATCAACAAAACTTTGTCTAGCCTTTAGTGGTTACAACATTGCATGTATATAATACCTATTGACATTCCATTAGGCCATTGAATATCAGTGTTAACTATCACTGTTCTGTCTTTTCCGTCCATCCTACATCTTTCAATCCGGGGCTGACTTCCCCAATCGGAGAAAAATAATAAACTGAAATATCAACACATTTAATAACAGAATGATGTTGTATAGAGTATAGTGTCTTACGGTAAGTTAAGAAAACACTCTCATCTATCTGAACCAATTTCCTGTGCTTAAGGATTATTTACCATTGATATTGTTAAAGGGTTCATTCCTTGTATTGCACATGGTAGATCTCCTTAGCTGAAATTTGGCTTCCCATTTCGGTATTTTTGGTTATGAGTACGTCTTGTTTAAAATAAGTTTGGTTTTTGGTCTTCCAAATGTTTCGGTTTTAATGCTGCTGATGAGAGGTAACTCCTTGAAATGCATCGTATACAGCATAGTATAAATTTACTATATCTAATATTAGTAACTTTGGATTGTTATTTTATTTTTAAATAACGAAACAGACTAACATATCCAGATAATACTTACTAAAAATGTTATCCTATGTGTATAGTGCGGGATTAGCTTCAAAAATAAATAATTATATCTAGCCCAAATTAAAATTATGCCTAGCCTAAATTAGAAATATGCGTAGCCTTAAATAATTATGCTAAGCCTAAACTGGAATTATGCCTAGCCTAAGTTAATTATGCTTAGCCATAAATCGGAGTTATACCTAACCTTAATTAATTAAGGCCAGCCAGAATCTTGTGTTTAATTTAGCCTAACCAAATATAGATTATATTATCCAATCAAATGTTATTTAATATACTAGTATTGGATTTATTAACAACATTTGTATCATTTATAATGTATAATTCAGTGCTACTAGTCGAGAAAATCATATCGTAGTTCTTCAGTGTTTCGGTTTTAAAAGCCAAGGCATATTTTGATCAGGCACCTCTAGCCTTTTGTTTATAAAGATGATATGAAAATGTGTTGCTGCCAATCACATAACTATTATATTTTGATAGAAGATGAATGGGGTACCACACCATGAAAAAATTGTTTTGCATTTATTTGGATATAATGCCAATCCTTCTTAATAGTTCCTAATTTTGAGTTTTTGCGTATTAAAGGTTCAATTGCATAGTTTATAAATCATTTTGATTAGATTAATAATAAATATTTCAACTTGGGGTTTGAGTTCTTCGTTGGTAAGTCTAAACAATTTAGTTATTTCTTACAATATAAATCCTTTAAACACGGAAGAGGGGTGTGCGGATGATATATGTAAGTACCGAAAGTTTTCCGTAGTTTTTTCGATATTTATAACTTTAAATCTAAAGTATGTGTATTCTGAAACCTATATCCTTTAAATACAGTTACATCTAAGAATTCCAAGTATATGGCCTGCTATGTCAAATGAACAGCATTCGCTTTTTTAAAAAATGACGTAATTCCTCTTTATTACGGTTAAAAATAATGAAACCGTCGTCTCGATACACGAACAGCAAGATTATTTTGCCTGGATCCCCAACCTTTTGTTACAAGACAACTGATTAGGCACATGCATAATGTCAATTTAGACTTAGCTGAATTAAATTCCAAATTTAGGTTAGGCTTAATTAATTTAGGTCAGGCATAATTTCAGTTTAGACTAGGCATAATTATTTAGGGCTAGGCATAATTATTTAGCGGTAGGCATAATTCTAATTTAGGCTAGGCATAATTATCTATTTTTTACACTTATCCCGCGCCATATACATGTCCCAAACCTAAAAATGAATCTACGCAAGAGGGGGACATATTATACAAGCTAGGTCGAGGTTTCTTTTTTCCACGATTCAGCAAACTTCACAGCAATCTTCTCTTCCTGTCTTGTTAAGCCAGCAATAATAGATTGTACATGTATATGATCCAATGCCCATTTATTGTCATACTTTTTACGCACAGACCCAAATTCATTTTACATAAAAAAAATATTATATAAACACGATTATTAAAGTATATTTTTGGTCCGACGTTTATTTTTAGTCTGAAATTTACACTTTCATTTCTATATTTCATTTCATAACGAACTTATAAGAGGCAGGAAGTGCTTACCCTTCCGAACTACCTGAATGCACCCCGGTTTGTTGGTAGGGTCAATGTTGCGCATGTTTTATAGTTTTGTTATAGTTTTTTGTTTTGTATATTTGCTGTTGCTCGTCCTTTAACATCTCGGTTTTGTCTCTCTCTCCGGATTTATGATTGTTGTATGGCCCTTCGTATTTCTTCTTCCTGTCTTACCCCTTTTTAGGATCAACAACAATAGCCCTGGGTTTCTGTAGACCATTATCCTTGATGATTGTTTTCCTGTCTGTTCCATCCAATCGTGACACTTGTATATGGTTATGTCCGGTATCAGTCCAATACAATAGATCATACACCCAATCAATGGCCAATCCGTCTGGTACGTCAATCGTTTTAGATATTACTTCTTCCTTTACCATAGATACTGATCCTGTCGTTACTGAAGTCCTAAAATGAGACAAATTTGAAAACTTGGCAAACCACATGTAGTCCGGTAATAAACAGACGTGCGGAGATTATCCGAATGAGAACATGATTATACATATATATGTAAATTGTATGCTTCTATGTAATGCATTGTCATAGATTTCACATTGTTTTAAGCCATGGTTGACTATGTGATTATTCTCGATATACCGCATGTTCCATGCATTTCGTTTGACAATAATTACCGAAGTCATTTCGTTTGACAATAATAACCAAAGTCAGCGCTATTACATTAATGGAAATGAACTCGAATTGTCGTCAAACATCGGAAACTCTTTACACATAACATATGGACGACGCACAAAGCTTACGACGTATATTTCAACTTGAGAAATATAGATTCTTCTTCAGGTATGAGTGAGTTGTGGCATTTCTACACCCAAAATAGTTTTGTTTTTTTTTGTTTTTTATTTTCAACACGCGATCTTTAGCGATCGTGTTAAAATCTACAATTTAACTATCGAGGGTGGAGAAATTCTATAAATCACGAGTAAATTAAAAGAGAACTGTTTCTCCTATGATTTTCAACAAAAACCTCAAGAAAATGCCGTTGCATTGCATTTTGTTTACATGAACGCCATTTCAGAACTTCTCTAATTTAACTTTCCAATAAACGTAAAAAAACGGCGCGAATTCCCATGCAGAAATTTAATCACCGGGAAGTGGTTAAACACCGATTAAACACGTCAAGAAAAATATATCTACGTGATCTACGCCATTCCTACCTAAAGAACTGACTCAAAATTTGATCATTGTTCCGATAATTTTACAGTTTAAATGGTTTAACAATGATATAAATTTGCAGAATTCTAAAAGTTCAACTTAAAGTATAGTCGGTAACAAATCTATATGTACTAACTGAAACGAAGTTACAATATTAATTCATAGAAATAATATACAAATAACCGATGTTGATGTGAAATATTCTATTGAAACTGAGTCAGACTTGTTAAACTCGTTTATGGTTTTTAATATCCATTGCTGCTCAAAATGTGATTTTCTGCACAACAAACAAGTTTAGGTATATATCACTGTCCTACGAAGTTAAATCATGTATATGGGAACCAATTAAAACTACCAGGGGTATTTACCTTACCTGCAACATATTTACTGTCATGAACTATGGTTGGCAGAAATGTACTTTTATAATTAACACCCTATTTATGATATCTGCTTGTATCATGCTGATTGATAGCAATACTCTTTAAACATACAGCATTAAACTGATTACCTGTATATCTTTTTCTCAACAACATCTGTCCAGTAAACAAGTCCTTTCTCATAGTGTATGTCCAAGTCCACGGCATTCGTAAGTCCCGTTGCTATGGTTTGTGTAACATTGTTAATAAGATTTATTCTTTCTATTGTGTATAAGTTGGCAAACGTCACCCAATATCCAGAACCTGCAGTGCCATAAAATTGCGTCAGCCGAATAAATATTGCGATATGTTTTGAAGCATTATATCTTAAAAATAAAAAACAACAACAAAATGGATAACAGGAAAGGTCAACAATTACATACTTATCAATCAACACTACCCCACAGACAGAACCCCGGACAAAAATAACATAAAAAGACTACAAAACACAAACTTAAACAAAGTGCGTCCGGATAGTCTGACTTGGAACAGATATCAAACACCGGTTTTATGGGTTTAAACCTCCCCCTTATCTATCCTGACACTCTGGTGTATAGAACATATTATAAAAGACAATACTGTACGATTACCAACAAAGGTGACCGCTTGCTAGAACTGAAAAAAATAGTTGGACGGTACATAAAGTAGATAGCCAAGAAGCTGTCTTAAGTGACAGTTAATCTATTTTCAATGCAGGCCAAACGACCGAACTCCGGTCCGCCGAAATTCGCAATACTAATAACTTGACTTTTTCTTTCATTGCAAATTCCTTTGAAAAAGAAAATGACATCACAAATCGTCTTCATTGTATTCTGTTAATATGATAAAATGTAGTCAGAACATGAAGAAATGCTGAAACTGAACAAAACAATTTGATGAATTAATTTGTAGTATTTTGATAGGTAACGTTAGTAGATCTAAAGGAACTGCTGACATCATTCTGAATTTTGTCGTGCTTTTTCATTGATGAGTAAGTATATTTATTTTTATTTTGTCATTCTTTGATTTTCTTTAAATTTGATTCTTTAAATAATTGTCTGAAAGGTTTGCCTTCTAGGGTTTAGATTCTGGCTTTTAATGATGCCACAAATCAACCGTATTAGACATAATGTATTTGAATTAAATATTATATCGTCCTCCTCTATAGTTATGTTGACCAGTTTTGTCAGCAAATTAACATTTATCATGGCTCTTATCCGGTATCATAATATATTAATACGCGGGATATTTGCTGATGTCAAAACATCTTTTTATTTTTCGTCAAACTATTATTTGAAAAAAGAGTAATGAAATACTGAATAAATGTATTATCTTTATAAGACGCAAAAAGCATTTTTACTCAGAATTCGGTTATTAAAAAAAGGTTCGTAATACCATACGCTTGTCAGTTGATGTTAACTATCTCAGTCTTTGCATTATATATTTAATTGTTTATAATCATTTAAATACGCGTATGGATTGTTAAGAAAATATCTAGAGGTCGTTTGTTTTGAGAGGCCCGACAATGTAACTTCAGTTGGAAGTAACCACAATTACCAAAATTAACCATAAATTCTCACCCGTGTAAAGACAACTCCTTCCGTCATTTTTTAACTGGAAAGAGTCTGCGCAGGCACACCGGAAACTATTTTGCGGAGTTGGTAGGCACAGCTGTTCACAATTTCCGTTGTTGGAATCGCATAGATTTACCCCTGTCAATAATCAATAATGCATGAAACGTTGTAGATAAAAAAAATTAAATTTTTCGACAGATACTTTATAATTCAGGGGGAAATCCTGTTCAAAATTTGATGAAAAGTGCATGATTGGATAGCACACTTCCTCTGATTTTCCCTTATTGAACCTAAATGGTTGATGTCTTATTACTAAAATGGTTAACACGCACGCTGGAAATTTGACATAGGATATAGGAATCAGCCTGTCCAGAATTTTTTGGTACCCGCAGTTTCTCAAACGTGTCTTATCAGAAGTTAATGAAACTTTGCATACTGTTAGATCCTAGTACGTAGATGTGCGCATGAGACGTATGTCCTGGTCCAATACTTTTTTCCATAATTTTATACTCTTTTGGACTTAGAAACTCTGTTCTGGTCCAATACTTTAGTCTTTTATTAGATATGCACATAATAAGGATTTCATTGATCAGTTAGCTCCTCATAGCTTTGTTCAATAGGGATTCAAAATTTTATAACACAGCGGGGGGGGGGGGGGTCACAGTTCTAGTTTAACCAGTCACAAAATGTCCTGATTTTATCACGTTCTATCAAGGGTAGGCCCTTTATGCCAAATTGTTTTCTACAAGCGATAACAAATATCGGCATAAAGGCCTACCCGTGGTAAAATCATGGTGTTTTCAAGCCACCGAGAATTATTTCTATTCTAATAGAACAGTTTCTACGAAATTTTGTAACGCTGTAACATAGCCATTTAGAAATGAAGAAGTTATTACACAACACAAGTTATTCTATGACGACGTCGAAGCTTGTGCGAAACTTTACCGTGATGTTGGAATCAAAGTATCCATATTTTACCACGGTTGTAAACTGAAAGCATTTGAGGCATGTCATACATGTATAAGAATTGTAAATAAAATTTTTATTCATTTTTGACCGTAGAATTTGCTTTACAGATGTATTTGTTTTATATCTCTACAATGTCGACCATTAGAGACATAAATTGTTACCATGGACACAAATTACACAGAAAATGCTTCTTTGTACCTGTTGGCTGGTTCTCTGAACTGTACATCTTGATTCCAACTGGTTGATTTAAGTCTGTTTTAATGATTTCGAAATTTGTTCCAGTTTGTTTCTCTACTCTGTAAATTGAATTATTTGAAAATCTTGTCCAATAAATCCAGTCCTGGAATACTATTAGTCCCCAGGCCCCTGGTATATATGTTGATGATGTTGTGAGTACCCGGACATCGGTGCCATGTAGGGTTGATGAACGTATTTCTCTGCGAGCATTGTCAATCCAGTATAGCCGGTCTGTTGTAAAATCTGTGAATTACAGTTCTAAATGGTTCAAGCAAATTCTACTCATAACAAGTAATAATTGTGCTTGCTAGAGAAGCACAAACGTCCCCTCCCGTTATGGCATAATTTTGGAATCCCAATTGCTCATGCCAGGTTTTGAGTGCATTTGAAATATAATTGATATCCAAAGATTTCCAATTTCTCCACTTTGTCTTTTACCTTGCATTACCTCCATTTATGTTTTTTTTAATTTTGGGCGGCGGCCATTTTGAAAATGTATAATGCATGAAGGCTGACTTTTTAACTCTACAATTGAGGGTAATTGGTTACGTCGTGGCGACAAGTTTTATTATTTGTAGAAAAATTATTTTAAGAGAAGCAGACTCAACTGTGTTATATTTTCTGTTACTTGATTATTAATACTACCTATAGATAATCCGTTAGGATCATCGATATTAGTGTTGACAATTGTCTCTCTGTTACTGCCGTCTAAACCACATCTCTCAATCTTTTGAAGATCAACGTCGGTAAATAATAACCATCTAAAAAGCAAACAAATACCAGATCTTATTTTCTTAATCAAATAGAAATATTTTTTATCTAAGACTGGTAAGATGTCTAACGTCTAGTATGATGTTTACGTGCGTGATTATTAGACCACGAAAACAAGTTTTATATATATATATATATATATATATATAGAGAGAGAGAGAGAGAGAGAGAGAGAGAGAGAGAGATTCTAACACTGTTTTCAGGGGATTATCAGATTTATCTAATTATCCAAGCAATGGCAAGGACTTTCAAAGTCGATAATTTAACTATCAAGAATTGATAATTCCGATAATCCTCGAGTGACGATTCTCTAATGACTTTGATATTTATTAAACCAAAATTCCCTTCGGGTGCCTCCGCAGGCTTGATTGTTACTGTAACGTCATACATATTTATTTGTTGCTATGGTGCAATTGTTCTGACAGGTTATGATCTTTTGTTTTTACCAATCATCGACTGAGATCTTCGGCAACCACAATTAAACATCGCGTTCAAAAAAGGTTTAATTGACGAAGAATAAGAGAAATATAGATTCTCCTTCAGGTACGAGTGAGTTATGGAATTTCTCCACCCGAAATAGTTAAATTTTCGATTTTCAACACGCGAGCCTTTAGCCAGCGTGTTAAAATCTAAAATTTAACTATTATCTATTACCATGTAATCTGATTGGTGCATATCCCTTTTCTTTTCATATGTAAAAGATAATACGTACCCTTTACTCGGATACACCACTATCGCTCTTGGATATTCAAGGTAAGTGTCGATCAATGTCTTCTTAAATGTTCCGTCCAGTCTGGACACCATTACATGATCATGGTGTGCATCCACCCAATATATGTTGTTATATATCCAATCTACAGCTATCCCGTCAGCCATATCCATGTTTCCACTAATGATAACTTCTTTGCTGTCTGGGTCGGATAAATTCATTCTGCGAAATTTTAAGAATGTATATATGATTTTGATTATCAGGATGATTGGTTTTTATAATTTCTTGGTCATTTAATTTATTATAGCAATGAAGGTTATTTGGAAGGAATTTATCAATGTGTAAACTCGGGCGATTCACTCACAAACTAAATAAAGTCCGAAGGAATTTATGCAAAGTTCATGAGTGATAAGCCCGAGTTTACACATTGATATATTCCGTAAAAATAACCTTCATTGCTATAATGCCAAAGTAATGCAGAAATACAATGTTTTCCATTTGAAAGTAATATTTTCCTCATGCACTATATTGCATGCGTACGTATTCATACGCATGAGGTCATGAAAGGAATTTATCAAGTTATAAACATTTTACCGGAACTTGCTGTTATCCAATGAAATTACTACATTTGATGTTTTGAAAACAACATTGGAATTAAAGTTAATTATTTCCCTTGATTTATTTTAGTTCGAATTAATAAAGTTTTGTAATTATATTCCAATTTTCGTACGTGTCTACGCCTGACAGCACTGATTTTGAAAGGAGCCACACAAGGACACTTCCAAAACATATTGGACCAATTAAAAACGTAAAATAAATCAATGTGTGGGTACCCTTTTAAAACAGTTGAAGTCTACTACTGCTGAGTATAGGTACCACAACACACTCTATTACCGGCAACTGGGACTGCCGTGCAATGGTAAACACAGATGCGCCAGATTTTTTCCGATATGACAGGTAGATGATTATTTTCGCATTTGACACTATTTAATACCAGTTCTCTTTTATCATTAGGGTCAAGAAATGCATGGCCATAGAATTTGTTGAAAATTGACACATGAACTACCTATGATACTATTAAAACAATTGGGAAATTTCAATCAGTTCAATCATTTCCAACCCTTAATTTTCTGCATATTTTGCAATGAGAAAATATCCCATTTAGCCAATTTATTTGTTGTCAACTACTTCGCCTTTCTGTTAACTTTTATGTCTTTAGTTAATGTTACCGTTTCATGGCATAGATCACAAATTTATAGACTATCATCTCACATTTGCATTAAAATGTCTAAGTTTGACATTTTTCCTATTTTTGCCACACCAGCGTTATATTCAGATTTATAACTATTGGTATACCTTTACCATAGTTATAAACAACATCATAAACTGTAAATTCAGAGGGAAATTATTGCGTGCATTTGTTACTGCGATTTTGTAATTTTAGACCAAAATGCAATTTTAGTTTTTTTGCGATATTGAGAAAACTCCAGCTTCGTTCATACAAAAAATTCAAAATGCGAGTTTAAATTATTGCGATTATATCGCATTTTTCGCAATAATAAAAACATCGCAATTATTTTCGAATTTCCAGCGTATACATTTTCAAAATTATCACTACAAGTATGAATCATTTTCCTAGAATTATAGTGGGGTAATTTAGTATGTCCACTCTTGTTTAAAGTGACACTTTGAACTTGTTCAAGAAAGCAGATCCTTACGAAGTTATTTCGCTAAAATTAAAAAGTATAGTTCTTTTTACTGATTAATTTCTGTCTTTATCTTAATCATAGAAATGTAATATTTCAAATAAAATTATTAAAATAAAATATATATATATATATTTAAACAGACCCTAAAGGCCTTTTCTGCCTTCCGTGAAAATTGATGTTAGATCAAATTTAAGTTGACGGCCAATTGGTTATAGTTGGTCACACAGCAACATTTTGAGGCTTAAAAGATTAAATGCCACTCTTCTATGATAAGTTGTCAGTTTTCTTTTAAAGTTTAAAACTACTCTTTTTCTTCTACTTAAAATTGATAAACATTTTACTATTATGTCGAATATATATAATATCTAACTAGGCTAATAATGGCTGATCATTTAACTGATAAAAGATAAATGTTGCATGCTAACAATATATGTGTGGAATCTTAAAACCAATACAAAGGATAGTGAAAACATGAATTCCTTAAGTAGACATAAAAATAAATAAAAATCCAAAGATACTATTAGATAATAGTAAATTTATACTATGCTGTATACGACGCATTTCAAGGAGTTACCTCTCATCAGCAGCATTAAAACCGAAACATTTGGAAGATCAAAAACCAAACTTATTTTAAACAAGAAGTACTCATAACCACAAATACCGAAATAGGAAGCCAAATTTCACCTAAGGAGAACTACCATGTGCAATACAAGGAATGAACCCTTAGTATATCTATTATTTTTGAATTTTGCTAAATACTGGTAATTTCTGTAACAAATGAAATGTGTCATAATTCAACAAAATTAAAATTATCGTTTCTCAGGTATCTTTGGTATGATTTAGCACCAATAATTTGAAAAATGTATATATGAATTTCAGAAATATCATGCCCAAAATTCTGACATCCTAAAGTGTGAACATAAAGGTGATTTTGACAAAAGTGGAAAATTACCCATTTTGATTACTTTGATGTCACTTCTGTAAAAACACTCATATTAATCCATCAAAGTTATATCTATTTTATCAAAATATGACATAAGGTGAAAACAGGGGTTTCATCACAAAGCAAGCAGAGAAAATGCGTATTTTCACTCCACACATTTTGGAAAATTGATAATTTCTGACAAAAATTAGAAAAAAAATTTAAATAAAACCTGTTTATTTTAATCATAACCCGGTGATGTTTTGTTAAGGCACAAATTTTAAAGAAAATCTGAGAGATTGCATTTCCCAATTATTCTGGTCCTTACAGAGAATTGCTATTATAAATTTTATTTAGTAATATGTGGTGGTTTCCCGTATCGGTCATACAATGTGAAATTTGTCTGTTGAATATAAATCTATAACTTCACCTTAAAATAAAATCGGAAAAGAATAAAATTATGTGTCAGTCGTCTTAATGAAAATGTGATCCATGGGAACAAATTTCTTTAAAACTGCAACTCTTTGGTATCATTTTGTATTAGATAAATTTAGACTCTCTACGACCTTACTACCAAAGGTAAATATGTTGTGTTCTCTTGAATAACTGTACTACAACCACTTGAATTTGGTGGGTCGACATATGTTTGCTATAGTGTAAAATAGACGAGGAAAACAATGACAGCAGATTTAAAACGAAAATGGCAGAACACAATGTCAGAGACATACGTTATAAATTCAAAATATATTTATTTTGCTTTATGTAATGCGGATATTAATTCCAAAAATATGTGAATAATTATTTTTGCTGTATATGAGGATATATTTAATATTTCAATATACAATGGCTATTATTTACTATTGAGTGTTATAAGATCATTTTGTTACGGTGGGTGGGATTAAAATATATGATCAATAGAAAAAAAAGAACTGATATGGGAAAATGCTATGAATGTACCAGCATATCACTAAACGCAACAATAGAAATATACATACAGAGGTCACCACGAGGTATTCAACATGTGGAATCCATAGCTAGCAGCAAGCTCTGAATGGCCCGACAAAAAAAATAACCAATCAATGGCAATTAGTCATATTAATTGTTAACTGAAAATGTAAACATCAATGACCAACGGTTTCTAACCATATGGACAGGCGTATAAAACCTGCGGTGGGTTAAACTAATTGTATAGGATGCTATACACCCCATCCCATCATTTATGGTCGCAGCTGATCCTGAAAATAACAAATTGTAGACTGACTTCCATGTAATACTATGTGGTTTCAATTAAAGACTGAAATAAATAACAAATGTAATGATGCGGACGAAGAAGTCGCACTGATACTGTCACACTGTTTGAACATAAATTATTTCCCTCTCCTCTATAATCTAACTTTCTATGGTCAAGCCTAATCCTTGCCTGTGTAGGAAATATAGCTGAATAATACATAAATATTACTGAAAAACTAAAAATAAATAATCATTTAAAGAGAGGAAAGAGATTCCATTGTTTATCTGCGTTAGGGAGTCCTTTAGTTATGATAATACTAATGAAAACAGTGCTTAAGAGGAGTAACATGTAATTAATAAAGCCTGGGTCAATAGAAAAAAATCTGTACAAAGTTTTGGCCGTTTAAAAATAATATGTTGTTCATTTCCGGTATCACGATTCTGACTCTAAAAATATAATTTGAAGCAAGTTATTTCCCTTACTGTACTTACTTCCGTTTCCGGAAACTTTTGTAGCCTCAGTATGTAGCGCAATATCGCTTTAACAAATACAATCACTTCGGATTGCACAATGGCTGCCCCCATTAAACAAACACTTTTCTTAATGACTCATATGCTCCTATAGCGCTCGCTATAATCTGGCGGAAATAAATTTCCTTACATTGAGTATATGAAAAAAAATACTGGCGCGATAGCACCAAATACATAATCTGGCCTGGACAAAAATTCCATTTCCCCCAACCCCCACCCCCGATGAAAATCAAACGCTCCGTGCCTGATTAAATCATTTTAATATCTCCGAATCTAGAATTTTAATTGAAAGCAGTTTAATTTCTCGGATCTGACAAGTCTTGTTATTCTTTGTAAGGTTGTGCAGAGAGACAGGACTATCTTTGTTGTATCAAAAGGCCAATCTAACATATGAAAGAGGGGAGAAGGGAGAAGGACGACATCTTTATTTCATAACATCCATATCTATCATTCGTAATATTCCATGTGTGATAGATAAAATTCGGCGAAGAAAAGCATGTTGACCGACGAAATTCAATTGATTGTATTAAAGTTATTAAACAAAACACAGGGTCCTTCGGTGGTAGAATGATCCGAAATAGCCTAGACAATGGAGTTGTAGTTTTAAATAAATATGCTCCCATGGACCAACTTTTCTTTAACGACGGATGAAGCATAACTTTATTCTTTTCCGATTTTGTTTTAAGGTGAAGTCAAAGACATATATTCATCAGACATGTTGCCTATTGTAATATCGATACGGGATATTAAATAAGTGTAATGCGAAAAGAATCGCCTACCTGTAATATTGGAAAAAATCTGCCGCATCTGTGTTAAATTTACGATTGATTGGTGCAATCGTAAATTTAACACAGATGCGGCAGTCCCAGTTGCCGGTAATAGGGTGTTCACAAAAACTATCCAGACTCTCTGTTGATTCCATGTTTGTATTTTGTGCTTTTTTAAGTTTTTTGCCTGAAGGTATGTTGATTGGATGGGTAAATTGAGTTGGTCTTACTTGTTATCTAAATACAAACCCCAAAACAAAAATGCAATAGAAATTTTAAATTATTGACAAGACGAACTTTAAAACCAGAGGTAAATACAGGTTCTCTATAAGGGTAAGCAGTTGCAAAAGAAGATTTCTAAGTTTTAATCTTTAGCATTATACCCAAAATATATACAGAAAAAAGTCCAAAAATCACGATTTTAAAATTCCTATGCACATTTGCATTGAAAATGGGAGATAACCCTGCAAAAAAGGCAGAAATATCAATAAAAATTTATACAAAATTATAACTTTACCGCTTCTATTCAGCAGAATGTATTGCTTCTTGATATTTTTGCCGTCTTTAGAGTATAAAAAACAACTCTAAAGTTATTTTCATATCTTTTATCAAGCTACAACCTAGATTTCGTAATTCATTAGGTGACCATTTATTAAATTTTCAACTTGTCAAGGTACAGAATCTCAAATTTTATAAAAATAATTAAGCATATATTCTTCTAATTGTGGTTTAAAGTTTCTTTAAACACGGTAGATGCTGATCAAATATAATTTACAGATATAAACAATACCAATGTTTCACATTATTTTTTTTCAAAATGGTCACAAAGCCACAAATTTGCAATTTCTTTAATGAGAAATGTTCAAAAAAGATAAAAATACCCATAACATTTCGGTTTAGTACATTTCATGAGCAGAAGATTATATAATATAGTCAAATACGAACTTATAACCCAATCAAAGTATCATACTTTACATGAATTTTAAGAAAAACAACCAAAAACTGACAAAAAAGACTAATTTTTGCGGAGTTATCTCCCCTTTCCAATGTTAATTTCCATAGGAAATTAAAAATGCTGATTTTGAGTTTTCCTCAAGTAAGATTTTATGAGACTTTTTCTGTGTATATTTGGGGCTTAATGCTATAGATCAGAACTAAAATATTTTCTGTTGCAATTAGTTTGAGGTTAAAACTTAGTCTGACTGGACTACTGTTACATTTACCATTTACCAATTGTAAGAAGAAAATATGTGTTGAATGATAGATTTAATACAGTTGGAAATTGTAATGATTTATGCCTTAACAGGATCATGAATGATTAATAAAGTATTCGTGTTTGAATTGTAAATCGGTACAGGAAGGCCTAGCACTGGGGATACTTCTTCAAAAGTTTTATATACGCATGTTTGCATATATAGACATTAAAACTATCAGTCATGGGTTGACAGTCGTAAAATTTTCATGATATTCTGATAAAGCCTTTTAAAGTTGTTTCGTGTTAAAACTAGTATAGGTATATATTTTCTTCTTTAAATAACAACTTTTTCGATACATAAATATAACATTAAGATCAAAGAGTTTTGTCATATTGGCAAAGGTATTCAGCGAAGATAGTCACACGCCACCAACATTATATATTTGTTTCAATTAAAGTAGAAAAACGGAATTCGTAACAAAGTGTTTTCCTGAATTAATAAATAAATATGTTTACATTATTACAAAGTACAAATTTAAAAGCAGCTTCAGATCAGATAAAAATCAACTTACATGGATATTTGTGTAACGGACTTCCCTTGATTAATATAGAAGTAAAAGTATCGTAACAGGTTTATAACCACTCTTCATTAGCTGCGCTAGTGGTGTACTCCTTTAGCTCATTTGGTAGATCGGTGGACTTCCGGGTTCGATCCCCGGTTGGTGCAGTAGGTTATTGAATACAAATCATGATCTACTGTTACATTTGGTTTCCGAAGAAACTGCACAGTATGCCAGATCAACGTGTCAGAAAATGCAGAATCCAAATTCGTTTTGAATATATAACGCCTTTTGACGTTATATATTTGGCATACTTTTCACTATTAGATATATTCATATACATGTATGGCACGCCGTTTTTATATTTATTCAAATTCCAAGATATCTTATTTATTTAACAAGATATCTTATTAAGTATTAAGATATCTTTAACTTTTATAAGATATCTTATTTAATTTGAAAGTAAATAAGATATCTCTATAAGTTAATAAGATATCTCTATAAGTTAATAAGATATCTCTATTAGTTAATAAGATAGCTCATAAGTTTATAAGATGTCTCTATTAGTTTATAAGATATCTCTATTAGTTTATAAGATATCTTATTAAGTAAATAAGATATCTCTATTATTAACTATATAAAAGATATCTTATATAGTTAATAAGATATCTTATAAATTAATAGAGATATCTTATTAACTTATAGATATATCTTATATATTTAATAAGATATCTTTATAACCAGTTAAATAAGATATCTCTATAAGTTAATAAGATATCTCTATAAGTTTATAAGATATCTCTATTTGTTTATAAGATATCTCTATTAATTTATAAGATATCTCTATTAATTTATAAGATATCTTATACATTAATAGAGATATCTTATAAACTTATAGAGATATCTTATAAACTAATAGAGATATCTTATAAAATTATAGAGATATCTTATTAAGTATTAAGATATCTTTAATTTTTATAAGATATCTTCTTTAATTAGAAAGTAAATAAGATATCTCTATGAGTTAATAAGATATCTCTATTAGTTAATAAGATATCTCTATTAGTTAATAAGGTATCTCTATTAGTTAATAAGATATCTCTATTAGTTAATAAGATATCTTACTTCTTTATAAAGATATCTTTTAAACACATACTTTATTAGATATCTTATAAAGTTTATAAGATATCTTATAAACAGATAGAGATATCTCATTAACTTATAGAGATATCTTATATATTTAATAAGATATCTTTATAACCAGTTAAATAAGATATCTCTATAAGTTAATAAGATATCTCTATAAGTTTATAAGATATCTCTATTTGTTTATAAGATATCTCTATTAATTTATAAGATATCTCTATTAATTTATAAGATATCTCAATTAGTTTATAAGATATCTTATTTAACTAAATAAGATATCTCGAAATTGAATAAATATAACAACGGCGTGCCATATACATTTCCAAATTCCGAGTATAGTTTACCTTGAAATTGTATCAGTTAACTGGTCTGACCAATATAAATAACCCTGAGTGAAATGAAAGTCAACAGCAACGACACCTCTCAAACCATCAACCACTGTTGTGTTTGTCCATGTTCCTATTTCCAGTTTATCTATTGTCCTCAAATTGGTATGGACAAGCCAAGGCTCGGACACTGAAAATAGACCACCTTTATTATTTGTTGTAATTCTTATATCATAACATTGTCTCTGCTGGTCACTGGACTCAATGTGACATACGATATTATCAATCAGCACTGGAATTTCTATACTGAACTAACTTCTCTCAGCGAGGAGAAAATGGTTTGGTTTAAAATTTCCATTGATCCCCTTTTTATTGCTCATATTCACAAACAACAACACATCCTTTCTGAAAACGAATTCACGAAGTGGACAAAAATATAGAAAAAAATAATTATAAAAATAAAAGATTTAAATTGTTTGTCAGTCAAAAATCAAAGACTAGGCTAATTTATCAGAAAAGTAGGAAGGAGGTGAAATGAATGTATTTTAAAAATCCAAAACAGTAAGATTATCGTTTTAACAAGCATGAATTAGAATTTACAAGTAGATATTTTAAAGCATTTTTATTTGCTTTTAATCCAGCAATTAAATTTGATTTACATAGCATGATCATGTATGTACATAATTCATGCACACATTTCATATACACGTATGAACAAATGTTTCTAGTTTCTTTTTCAATATATATTATAGCTTTACATTTAAAAAAAATCTATTCATTATTGGAAATGTTCTTCAAAATTATTGATATTGAAGTAGTCACATATATTTTATTATTAATACATGTATGTCTTTTTTAATATTCATATTCATCTAAGACATATTGATAAAATGTACAATATGAATAGAAGTGCAAACGTCAGTGACACTAATCCTGTGGCAGAAGTCCCTGATAAATCATAAGTGGTACGTAATTCAGGAAAATCAGTAAATATTCAACATGATTTCATATGTTCTTCAAATTCCAAATTTATAAATATGATTACCAGGAATTCTTCCCAAACAGGCTTCCAGGTAACATCCCAGACTAATACGAAGTGATTCATTAAAGCAGTTGGTTAGCTACATATTACAATATGATCAAAATATAGCTCCCATATCCGAACTTTGTTAATAAATATCTGAAGTTGACTGGTAGGATGATCACTAAGAAACTTTATTTATCCAATCATTTCTTAGCGTTTGATGGCAACTTCAATCGTCATAATTTTGATTGATCCGTTTGCCAGGAATAAACAGAACTTTAGGGTCTGTAAGGATTACATTGTCCGGAAACTTGAACTAAATTCTAAGCAAGGCAAATTTGAAATATGTCAAACAACTAATTCAAAAAATCTTTGTATGTAATTCATATTCCTAAATGGCTTGCATGTCACCAACGTATTTTAATCAATATTTCCGTGTAAAAACTCTGTCGACAATCAGCAACATTCACTAAGGGAGCAACCATTTGATTTTTAGGGGGGATGGATGAAATTTGAAATAAAAGGGTAGGACCAGAATTTTGGCAAAATGACTTTGATAAATTTGTGTCAAATTTTTTTGATGAGGTCCTTTCTCTATGTATAAGTATATGTTAACTAGATTATGTGTGCACATACATTGGAAGATACACATGTCAGTCTACCAGGTATCACTTCACCTAGACTTTAAAAACATTGTTTCTTTATAACTATAATGGATAGATAAAGAATATTTGGTGTGTAGACACATAAGAAGGTGTACTTGACATTGATCTCAAATTCACCTTTGACTGACTTTGATAAATTTGTGTAACATTTTCGTGATTAGGTCAGTTTCTCAGTAACTATATATAAGTGATATGTCAATTATATTTTGTATGCAGATCGATACAAAGGAAGGTGTACATGTCATTCTGGCAGGTGTTACTTGACTTTGATCTCATTTTCACGGTCCAATGACTTGCGTTCATCTTTTTCTCAGTAAGTTTAAATAATTTGTTGGTGTATATTGGATTCAGTCTGGCAGATGTAATGTCTCCTTGGCCTCATTTTCATGGCCAAGTGACTTTTATATGAACATTATTATAATGTTGCAAGTTCATGAACACGATCTCATGGATGGCCAACCATTATGCAAATACGCATTCTAAGTAGTACTATTTCTGCGTAGCAACTTAACACTTGATTCTACTAAATATTTTCATGCAGAGAACCCTAAATGATTACAAAATTCTCAACGCTCGCATTAAATATAAACTTTTTTTTTCAAATATTTCATTAAGATTCATTTGCTCTTCCAGGTCAAAGGTCATAGACAAACACAAGTATACCAATGTTACAAATACTGCTGAAAAATGAATTTATAACATTGATATGAAGAGTCCATGTCATGTGCCGGTGATATTGATAAGGAAAATATTGTTTTACAGATCTCTTAAACAACTATTTGTGGAAGTACAAAAATTTAATCATAGACTGTCTCTAAACATGATAAATAAATCATTTCACACATATTGGCATATACTTTATAATAACAAAATGAATATTTTTGCGCAGCGCAATTTATTGGCTTCTGTTCAAGCAATTGTTACTTGTTCTACCCTTGTTATTAGACCGGTTATGGCTTGATTGCAGGATAAAGACATTTATGTGACACTTATTTCGCTCCGTATAGAATGTCCATTCACATGTCACAGGTATGACAGTGAATTAAGTGTTAAATGTGTTAATAAAACAAAGATGTATACAACAGAATATTTTATTTTTTAAGTGCAGCTCGGGCGTTAGAGTTCACATTTTCTACGATTATAGCTGAGAATAAGGGCTAAGTCATGGGGAAACAGGAAAAGGACTAAAGCATATTAAGTTCAAAGAAGAAACAATTTGTCCCCTTTCAAATGTTGGCATAAAAGGATGCATATTAAAATTTTCTGTACCATACGTTTTTCCGAATTATAAACACTATTGGCTGTTTGGGTCTAAAACGAAACCCCAGACTAACAAATCCAAAACAATCTGTAGAATTCGGTTTTCCCAAGTAGAAGCTTATTAAATTTTGTATTTAATACCGACAACTCAAAAAGGAAACATATGGTAAACCTTTAACGTTTTTACACTTAATTGAAAGAAACAAAGGATTAAAATAGAAATGAAAAAATATTTGGGTAATGTCAATAAGGCATGAAGTCTGAAAAAGAAACAAAAATAAAAAGCCGTACTACAATTGTTGTACCAACAAAAATTCGACTTTTTCTATTTTGAATTCTTACCTTTTGCGAATTTTTTTTTAAAAAATCAAGGTTTTAATACTTAATCGAAAGGAATAAAGATTATTCAAAACTAAAATCTAATTGTTGTACTAACAAAAACATGAAAATATTACAATTTTTCTTACCTTGTGAGAAAGAAACTCGGTCTAAAGTTAATATCATGCATGTCACGAGATGCATTGATGCCGCCATCTTATACTGTGAAGCTCTTTATTTACAACACAGAAGTAAAATTTTAGTTATTTGAAAATATCCATAAAATTATTAGGGTGTTACTCTGTGATAAAAATTAGAAATAAAATGAGAAAGTACCCGTGAAATATAATTATTTGTATTTGTTATTCAGCTGCATAAAATCAAATATAAATTTATCAGGGCATGTTTAGAGTTAGGACATTAACTCTTCTGTTGAAGCAATTGTTACTTGTTCTACCCTTGTTATTAGACCGGTTATGGCTTGATTGCAGGATAAAGACATTTATGCGACACTTATTTCGCTTCGTATAGAATGTCCATTCACATGTCACAGGTATGACAGTGAATTAAGTGTAAATGTGTTAATAAAACAAAAATGTATACAAAAGAATATTTTATTTTTTAAGTGCAGCTCGGGCGTTAGAGTTCACATTTTCTACAATTATAGCCGAGAATAAGGGCTAAGTCATGGAGAAACAGGAAAAGGACTAAAGTATATTAAGTTCAAAGAAGAAACAATTTGTCCCTTCAAATGTTGGCATAAAAGAATGCAAATTAAAAGTTTCTGTACCATACGTTTTTCCGGATTATAAACATTATTGGCTGTTTGGGTCTAAAACGAAACCCCAGACTAACAAATCCAAAACAATCTGTAGAATTCGGTTTTCCCAAGTAGAAGCTTATTTAATTTTGTATTTAATATTAACAATTCAAAAAGGAACAAATGGTAAACCTTTAACGTTTTTACACTTAATTGAAAAAAACAAAGGATTAAAATAGAAATGAAAGAATATTTGAGTAATGTCAATAAGGCATGAAGTCTGAAAAAGAAACAAAAATAAAAAGCCATACTACAATTGTTGTACTAACAAAAATTCGACTTTTTCTATTTTGAATTCTTACCTTTTGCGAATTTTTTTTTTTTAAATCAAGGTTTTTATACTTAATCGAAAGGAATAAAGATTGTTCAAAACTAAAATCTAATTGTTGTACTAACAAAAACATGAAAATATTACAATTTTTCTTACCTTGTGAGAAAGAAACTCGGTCTAAAGTTAATATCATGCATGTCACGAGATGCATTGATGTCGCCATCTTATACTGTGAAGCTCTTTATTTACAACACAGAAGTAAGATTTGAGTGATTTGAAAATATCCATAAAATTATTAGGGTGTTACTCTGTGATAAAAATTAGAAATAAAATCAGGAAGTACCTGTGAAATATAATTATTTGTATTTGTTATTCAGCTGCATAAAATCAAATATAAATGTATCAGGGCATGTTTAGAGTTAGGACATGTACTCTTCTGCTGAAGCAATTGTTACTTGTTCTACCCTTGTTATTAGACCGGTTATGGCTTGATTGCAGAATAAAGACATTTATGCGACACTTATTTCGCTCCGTATAGAATGTCCATTCACATGTCACAGGTATGACAGTGAATTAAGTGTAAATGTGTTAATAAAATAAAAAAGTATACAAAAGAATATTTTATTTTTTAAGTGCAGCTCGGGCGTTAGAGTTCACATTTTCTACAATTATAGGCGAGAATAAGGGCTAAGTCATGGAGAAACCGGAAAAGGACTAAAGCATTGTAAGTTCAAAGAAGAAACAATTTGTCCCCTTTCAAATGTTGGCATAAAAGGATGTATTACAATTTTCTGTACCATACGTTTTTCCGAATTATAAACACTATTGGCTGTTTATGTGTAAAACGAAATCCAGACTAACAAATCCAAAACAATCTGTAGAATTCGGTTTTCCCAAGTAGAAGCTTATTTAATTTTGTATTTAATATCATCAACTCAAAAAGGAACAAATGGTAAACCTTTAACGTTTTTACACTTAACTGAAAGAAACAAAGGATTAAAATAGAAATGAAAGAATATTTGGGTAATGTCAATAAGGCATGAACTCTGAAAAAGAAACAAAAATAAAAAGCCGTACTACAATTGTTGTACCAACAAAAATTCAACTTTTTCAATTTTGAATTCTTACCTTTTGCGATTTTTTTTTTTAAAATCAAGGTTTTAATACTTAATCGAAAGGAATAAAGATTATTCAAAACTAAAATCTAATTGTTGTACTAACTAAAACATGAAATTATCACAATTTTTCTTACCTTGTGAGAAAGAAACTTGGTCTAAAGTTAATATCATGCATGTCACGAGATGCATTGATGCCGCCATCTTATACTGTGAAGCTCTTTATTTAAAACACAGAAGTAAAATTTGAGTGATTTGAAAATATCGATGAAATTATTAGGGTGTTACTGTGTGATAAAAAATTAGAAATAAAATCAGGAAGTATACCTGTGAAATATAATTATTTGTATTTGTTATTCAGCTGCATAAAATCAAATATAAATGTATCAGGGCATGTTTAGAGTTAGGACATGTACTCTTCTGCTGAAGCAATTGTTACTTGTTCTACCCTTGTTATTAGACCGGTTATGGCTTGATTGCAGAATAAAGACATTTATGCGACACTTATTTCGCTCCGTATAGAATGTCCATTCACATGTCACAGGTATGACAGTGAATTAAGTGTAAATGTGTTAATAAAATAAAAAAGTATACAAAAGAATATTTTATTTTTTAAGTGCAGCTCGGGCGTTAGAGTTCACATTTTCTACAATTATAGGCGAGAATAAGGGCTAAGTCATGGAGAAACCGGAAAAGGACTAAAGCATTGTAAGTTCAAAGAAGAAACAATTTGTCCCCTTTCAAATGTTGGCATAAAAGGATGTATTACAATTTTCTGTACCATACGTTTTTCCGAATTATAAACACTATTGGCTGTTTATGTGTAAAACGAAATCCAGACTAACAAATCCAAAACAATCTGTAGAATTCGGTTTTCCCAAGTAGAAGCTTATTTAATTTTGTATTTAATATCATCAACTCAAAAAGGAACAAATGGTAAACCTTTAACGTTTTTACACTTAACTGAAAGAAACAAAGGATTAAAATAGAAATGAAAGAATATTTGGGTAATGTCAATAAGGCATGAACTCTGAAAAAGAAACAAAAATAAAAAGCCGTACTACAATTGTTGTACCAACAAAAAAATTCAACTTTTTCAATTTTGAATTCTTACCTTTTGCGATTTTTTTTTTAAAAATCAAGGTTTTAATACTTAATCGAAAGGAATAAAGATTATTCAAAACTAAAATCTAATTGTTGTACTAACTAAAACATGAAATTATTACAATTTTTCTTACCTTGTGAGAAAGAAACTTGGTCTAAAGTTAATATCATGCATGTCACGAGATGCATTGATGCCGCCATCTTATACTGTGAAGCTCTTTATTTAAAACACAGAAGTAAAATTTGAGTGATTTGAAAATATCGATGAAATTATTAGGGTGTTACTGTGTGATAAAAAATTAGAAATAAAATCAGGAAGTATACCTGTGAAATATAATTATTTGTATTTGTTATTCAGCTGCATAAAATCCAATATAAAAATAACAATCCAAAGATACTAATATTAGATATAGTAAATTTTTACTATGCTGTATACGACGCATTTCAAGGAGTTACCTCTCATCAGCAGCATTAAAACCGAAACATTTGGAAGACCAAAAACCAAACTTATATTAAACAAGAAGTACTCAATCAAAAATACCGAAATAGGCAGCCAAATTTCAGCTAAGGAGATCTACCATATGTTCAATACAAGGAATGAACCCTTAGTAATTCTATTATTTTTGAATTTTGCTAAATACTGGTTTTTTTCTGTAACAAATCAATGAATAATCATGTCAGACAAGTCTGACGACTATGGGTTGGCGAATATAAATGTATAAGGCCATGTTTAGAGTTAGGACATTACACGGATATGGAAATGTGTAGCTTATTAAGCTGCGTTTCCGATGTTTCTGTTTATAAATTTCAAATACGATTATAGTTCTTATTCATATATAACATACAAAATAATGCGGTATGACAGGATCATAATATCCAACATACAGTAAAAGACAAAACTCACACAAATCAAGCACTATCGTCTAACAAGTATGACTTTCATCCAGACTAAGGATATTATTGAAGAAACAGATAGAAATAATATTTATAAGCATATAAATCATACTTCAAGGTTATTTCCGTACATTTCCTTTGCAGTTAAGCCCTGTAGTATACATCCGGTGAGATTAGTGAATGATTTGATTGATTAATGCTTTATATTTAGTGGTATAGGAACAACATGCAAACACAATATCATATTATTAACTGTCTTATTCATTGAAAGGTTTGATTGGTTGATTGGAAACTGGTTGCATATTTTTATGGAGTTATCACTGGTAAGTTGAGAAAGCAAATTATACCCAAAAGCAAAATAATTTCATGAAAGTTTAGAGGCAAAATTTTACGCCCAATGATAAATAAGTACATTTAATGATTTGAATAGATCGTAAAGAGTGGAGGTGGGGGAAAAACGTTTTTTTTACATTTCAGTAAGACAGAATAATTATATCTTATATCAATAAATTTATTATCTTTCCATTCTCCATTTCATTCTTCATATAAAGCAAATGTAAAGGTGTAAAAACAACATTTCTGAATAGTTTTTGATAAAAATATAATATTTTTAACAAGAGGCTCATAACAGCCTGTATCGCTCGCTTCTTCTCTTGCTCATCGCTGCTCATTGCTGCTCATCTCTTGCTCATCGCTGCTCACCACTGCTCTTCTCTTGCTCATCGCTGCTCATCTCTTGCTCCGTGCTGCTCATTGCTGCTCATCTCTTGCTCTTTGCTGCTCATCGCTACTCAGGACCTTACTCGCGTGCTCATTTCGCTCCTGCTGTTTGTTGCTGTTCGTCATCGCCTATCTTCTCTTGCTCTTTGCTGCTCATCGCTACTCAGGACCTTACTCGCGTGCTCATTTCGCTCCTGTTGCTTGTGGCTGTTCGTCATCGCTTATCTTCTCTTGCTCTTTGCTGTTCATCTCTACTCAGGACCTTACTCGGGTGCTCATTTCGCTCCTGCTGTTTGTTGCTGTTCGTCATCGCTGCTATTCTCTTGCTCTTTGCTGCTCATCGCTACTCAGGACCTTACTCGCGTGCTCATTTCGCTCCTGCTGCTTGTTGATGTTCGTCATCGCTGCTATTCTCTTGCTCTTTGCTGCTCATCGCTACTCAGGACCTTACTCGCGTGCTCATTTCGCTCCTGCTACTTGTTGATGTTCGTCATCGCTGCTATTCTCTTGCTCTTTGCTGCTCATCGCTACTCAGGGCCTTACTCGCGTGCTCATTTCGCTCCTGCTACTTGTTGATGTTCGTCATCGCTGCTATTCTCTTGCTCTTTGCTGCTCATCTCTACTCAGGATCTTACAAGCGTGCTCATTTCAGTTTTGGGGCTTCTGCTGCTAGTGGTGGTCGATTGTTGTTATTCAAAGATTGGATCTGTGCGAGAGCACCCTTACATTCAGGTCATTTGAAAGGCCACTCTGCATTTATCCAGGCTTGTGACTGGCTATCATAAGATAGGCTGCATCAATCCTCCTCAATTTTTTAAGGCCACTCTGCATTTGTCCAGGCTTGTGACTGGCTATATATATATATGTTTAAACATATATAGGCTGCATTACCCTCCTTCCTTTTTTTATTTTTTATTTTTTTTATATATATTTTTTCTGTGTTTTTTGTAATATGTTCCAATTCCTCCGTCACATAGAGTCATTGCTGTCTTCAGCTGGTGGTGGGTCGTAGTCGTTCAATACACGGTTAAGCAGATATTTTCGTTTTTCTACGGCATATTCCAATGATTCTTTTGATTCGTAGTCTTCCTCTTCTCTCAGGCGTTTAGCCGTTTTCTTGATCTTTCTATGTCTTTATTCATGTCTTGATGCCAGGACAGACAGTCCGAGGTAATGTTTTCGTATTTCGTCTCTGTATGTGTCAAACATGTCTCTATATGCTGCCAAGCGTGCCTCGTTTTCTTCCATTCCGGCTCTCTTTCAGGTCCGCGTTACTTGGGGGCAGCCATCTTTGATGTCCATCGTAACTTCAACGAGACAAAGAGGTGATTTATAACGAAACAGTGAGAAACCCACCTTCTCCGCGGCACACCAGCAACAACAACGAACAACGAACAGCGAACTGTGAGGTCTGAATGAATAGAAAAAAGCAATCTTCGTCACCATGACACCAATGGAAAGCTTTTAACGAAAATATAATCAGAGGTTATGTTTAATTTTGTCAGTTGTTTGAAGACCGTCAAACAACACACACGTATCAATGGAGTCGAAAACGCCTCTCGGTTTATTGGTTCCTGGTAGATACTTAATACCTGTGGATCTTTCAAAGACCAAAGCAAAACCAGAAATGAAAAGGAAAATACTTCCAACCAAAGTGGAGAGAACCAAACGGCTGGACAACACAAGTGGAGGACCCAGCAAAGTGGATCCAAACAAGAAATGTACAAAGTGTCAAATGAACAAGAGCTTTGGGGAATTCTACAAAAACATGAATGTCTGCAAGGGGTGTAGAAGGATTGACAACGAGTGGACAAGACTTAATAGAGAGCTCATCAGAAAAGTGAAATCTGAACTGCAACAATCTCGAAACGAATACTTTGCCAAACGTTTGTGTATGAATCAACAAGCCGTTGAGGAACCTCTAGCTAATATAAACACTTGCAGGACGACCGGAGCTCATTCTACTATTGAATCCCAGGAAAGAAAGACGTCTTAAATGTATACCTGTGACATATGTGGATACCAGTCCAAGCGAAACTTCAACCTAGTGCAACACAAAAAGAATGCACAGGGTATGGAAGAGGATTCAACAGACTATAGTGATTCAGTCTCAGACACCACCACAGAAGCCGATAACGAGGAATCGGAACAAAGCAGTGACCATGAATCCAACGAAGACTCCGAAGAGCAATGTGAACAGTCCCCATGGGAAGTCATTTTGAATAGAACATTTCAAGTACATCATTCGGAATACTCACAGAAAGTAAACGAACTAGTCGAAGCCGGAATGGAAGAAAACGAGGCACGCTTGGCAGCATATAGAGACATGTTTGACACATACAGAGACGAAATACGAAAGCATTACCTCGGACTGTCTGTCCTGGCATCAAGACATGAATAAAGACATAGAAAGATCAAGAAAATGGCTAAACGCCTGAGAGAAGAGGAAGACTACGAATCAAAAGAATCATTGGAATATGCCGTAGAAAAACGAAAATATCTGCTTAACCGTGTATTGAACGACTACGACCCACCACCAGCTGAAGACAGCAATGACTCTATGTGACGGAGGAATTGGAACATATTACAAAAAAACACAGAAAAAATATATATAAAAAAATAAAGAATTTAAAAAATAGGAAGGAGGGTAATGCAGCCTATATATGTTTAAACATATATATAGCCAGTCACAAGCCTGGACAAATGCAGAGTGGCCTTAAAAAATTGAGGAGGATTGATGCAGCCTATCTTATGATAGCCAGTCACAAGCCTGGATAATTGCAGAGTGACCTTTCAAATGACCTGAATGTAAGGGTGCTCTCGCACAGATCCAATCTTTGAATAACGACAATCGACCACCACTAGCAGCAGAAGCCCCAAAACTGAAATGAGCACGCGAGTAAGGTCCTGAGTAGAGATGAGCAGCAAAGAGCAAGAGAATAGCAGCGATGACGAACATCAACAAGTAGCAGGAGCGAAATGAGCACGCGAGTAAGGTCCTGAGTAGCGATGAGCAGCAAAGAGCAAGAGAATAGCAGCGATGACGAACATCAACAAGTAGCAGGGGCGAAATGAGCACGCGAGTAAGGTCCTGAGTAGCGATGAGCAGCAAAGAGCAAGAGAATAGCAGCGATGACGAACAGCAACAAACAGCAGGAGCGAAATGAGCACGCGAGTAAGGTCCTGAGTAGCGATGAGCAGCAAAGAGCAAGAGAATAGCAGCGATGACGAACATCAACAAGCAGCAGGGGCGAAATGAGCACCCGAGTAAGGTCCTGAGTAGAGATGAACAGCAAAGAACAAGAGAAGATAAGCGATGACGAACAGCCACAAGCAACAGGAGCGAAATGAGCACGCGAGTAAGGTCCTGAGTAGCGATGAGCAGCAAAGAGCAACAGAAGATAAGCGATGACGAACAGCAACAAACAGCAGGAGCGAAATGAGCACGCGAGTAAGGTCCTGAGTAGCGATGAGCAGCAAAGAGCAAGAGATGAGCAGCAATGAGCAGCACGGAGCAAGAGATGAGCAGCGATGAGCAAGAAAAGAGCAGTGGTGAGCAGCGATGAGCAAGAGATGAGCAGCAATGAGCAGCGATGAGCAAGAGATGAGCAGCAATGAGCAGCGATGAGCAAGAGAAGAGCAGCAATGAGCAGCGATGTGCAATGAAATGGACCGCCGTTGCTAAGGCAGTTGCAAAGGACACCCCTCCATTGATCTATTGGTGACAGCATCACTTGCAGGTAAGGGGCATAATCCAATCCTACCTTTGGTCCTCACAGAAAACATCACCCACAGATGAAAAGAGCGGGATAAGGGGAGATAATCCAATAGTGTACTTCGTATACTCTCGGACTTCGACATAACATTGAGAGTATCAGACCCTAGAGACCGATGAAAGATCCAGAGACGACCGAGAAGTGCGGGAAAAGGGTGGATCAAGAGATGAACAGCGATGACGAACAGTGACAAGCAGCAGGAGCGAAATGAGCACGCGAGTAAGGTCCTGAGTAGCGATGAGCAGCACGGAGCAAGAGATGAGCAGCAATGAGCAGCGATGAGCAAGAGAAGAGCAGCAATGAGCAGCGATGAGCAAGAGAAGAGCAGCAATGAGCAGCGATGAGCAAGAGATGAGCAGCAATGAGCAGTGATGAGCAAGAGATGAGCAGCAATGAGCAGTGACGAGCAGCGTTGAGCAAGAGAAGAGCAGCGATAAGCAGCACGGAGCAAGAGAAGAGCAGCGGGGAGCGGGATGGAGCAAGAGAAGAGAAACGAAGTGCATCATAGAAATGGACCGCCGTTGCTAAGGCGGTTGCTAAGGACACCCTCCATTGATCTATTGGTGACAGCATCACTTGCAGGTAAGGGGGCATAATCAAATCCTACCTTTGGTCCTCACAGAAAACATCACCCGCAGATGAAAAGAGCGGGATAAGGGGAGATAATCCAATAGTGAACTTCGTATACTCGCGGACTTCGACATAACAGTGAGAGTATCAGACCCTAGAGACCGATGAAAGATCCAGAGACGACCGAGAAGTGCGGGAAAAGGGTGGATCAAGAGATGAACAGCGATGACGAACAGTGACAAGCAGCAGGAGCGAAATGAGCACGCAAGTAAGGTCGTGAGTAGCGATGAGCAGCACGGAGCAAGAGATGAGCAGCAATGAGCAGCGATGAGCAAGAGAAGAGCAGCAATGAGCAGCGATGAGCAAGAGAAGAGCAGCAATGAGCAGCGATAAGCAAGAGATGAGCAGCGATGAGCAAGAGATGAGCAGCAATGAGCAGTGATGAGCAAGAGATGAGCAGCAATGAGCAGTGATGAGCAGCGATGAGCAAGAGAAGAGCAGCGATGAGCAGCACGGAGCAAGAGAAGAGCAGCGAGGAGCGGGATGGAGCAAGAGAAGAGAAACGAAATGCATCATAGAAATGGACCGCCGTTGCTAAGGCGGTTGCTAAGGACACCCCTCCATTGATCTATTGGTGACAGCAACACTTGGAGGTAAGGGGACATAATCCAATCCTACCTTTGGTCCTCACAGAAAACATCACCCGCAGATGAAAAGAGCGGGATAAGGGGAGATAATCTAATAGTTTACTTCGTATACTCTCGGACTTCGACATATCAGAGGGTATCAGACCCTAGAGACCGATAAAAGATCCAGAGACTACCGAGAAATGCGGAAAAAGGGAGATAATTCAACCTGAGTTCTGGTCAAGCATGGAACTTCCGGGTAAGTGACTGACGTCACTTCCGTAAACAAATCATGGGGGAAATCCATCACTTCCGGTTGCGCATGCGCGCAAAAACCACTTCCGGTTCCTGAACATGCGCAGACGACACATCCGGGTCCTAGCACGTGACTTGCGTCACCTCCGTAAATAAAATATGGGGAAAACCCATCACTTCCGGTTGCACATGCGCGCAAACAACTCCGGTTCCGCCTGCACTTGCGCAGACCACACATCCGGGTCCTAACACGTGACTTACGTCACTTCCGGCAACAAATGGCGGGAAACCCCATCACTTCCGGTTCCGGTCACGTGACCTCCGGTTCCGGTGACGTCATTTCCGCTTCCGGTGACGTCACTTCCGGCTCCTCCTCGCTCCTCCACCACACCCACCACCTCAAATACTAACTGAACTGTCCCCATATACTACTCTGGATTTAACTTGTCCACAGTAAGCATGACTAAGTGTAACAGTCAATTTGGTTGGCTTTTCCATAGGGTCCTATGTTAAACTAAGATGGGCTGTGGCAGCCATCTTTGTTGACAGTCATGGTCATCAGACACAATTCTGAAAGAGGACCATCTAAGGACCATTTCTGCCAAATCTGGTTCCAATTCGCTAAATGGTTTCAGACAAAAAGATTTTTAAATAAATTTTCAGGTAGGGTCCTATGATCAATTAATTTCGGCTGTGGCGGCCATCTTGGTTGAAAGTCCGAGTCATCGGATCGGACACAATTCTAAAAGAGGACCATGCAAGCACCATTACAGCCAAATCTGGTTGTCTTAGTGGTTTCAGACAAGAAGACTTTTAAATGAATTTTCCCATTGGGTCATATATGTTAAAAAAAAGCTCGGCTGCGGCAGCCATCTTCGTTGACAGTCCGAGTCATCGGACACAATTCTATAAGAGGACCATGTAAGGTCTATTGCTGCCAAGTTTAGTTCCAATTGGCTCAGTGGTTTCAGACAATAAGATTTTTAAATGAATTTTACCATAGGGTCCTATGTTAAATTAAGTTTTTCTGTGGCGGCCATCTTGGTTGACAGTCCAGGTCATCAGACACAATTATGAAAAAGGGCCATCTAAGGACCATTGCTGCTAAGTTTGGTTCCACTAGGCTCAGGATTTTCAGACAAGACAGTTTTAAATGCATTTTCGCATAAAACAGCCATATCTTTTGGAAGTTCTGTTGGAGATCCATAATTTTGGAAGGGGGCCACCCAAAGACCATTCCATCAAAGTTTGGACCCAATTGGCCCAGTGGTTTCAGAGAAGATCTTTAAAGGAAAGTTAACGCCAGATGGCGTCTTTAAAGGGCAAAAACTCCTTTAAGTGGTCAATTAATGATTTTGGTCATGTTGACTTATTTGTAGATCTTACTTTGTTACACATTTTTGCTGCTTACAGTTTGGCTTTATCTATAATAATATTCAAGATAATAACCTAAATCTGCAAAGTTTTCTTAAAATTAAACAATTCAGGGGCAATAACCCAACAAAGGGTTGACCGATTTGTTTGAAGTTTTTGAAATGTAAGACAAAAACTGCAGTTTACGTCCATGTTCTATTTTTAGCCATGTCGGCCATTTTGGTTGTCAAGCAGGGTCTTCGGACACAGTTTTTAAACTAGATACCCTAATGATGCTTGTGACCAAGTTTGGTTCTATTTGGCCCAGTAGTTTCAGAGGAAAAGATTTTTGTAAAAAGTTAATGCACGACAACCCACGATGGATGACAAGTGATTAGAATAGCTCACTTGACCCTTTGGGTCAGGTGAGCTTATAATTTTATATTTATTTGTCTATTTCTATACTTAAAAACAACTTAAAATGACATGCCTTAGTAAGTTTATGAATTCTAATTGTCATAAAACTTTTATTGCATAATCATGTCTTTAAAACGGGTTCATTATGTTTGCCCGCATAAGGGGATTCATTTTTTTTTGGTTGCAAGCAGTATTTAATTAGATTTTACAGGTAAACACAGGTAAATTAGATGGTTAATAGGAATGAAAAAATATAGATTCTAGAAAAAAATAACAAAAAGTATCAATTTTAATGTGCATCCAAGGTTACATGCACATCATAACTCGCTATAGCGTTGAGCAAATTGTGATATTCATGTCTTCTTGCAAAGTAGTTATTTGATGGCTTTATTGTTTATGATCTCCACATTATGTACACAGAGGCACTTTACATTTAACCCATGCATTGTTCATATTGATTTCGAAGTATTTATGCACAAAGCTTTCAGAGCTGTCTTTTCAGGAACAAAAAATGAGTGTTGGAGGTTCCATCTTGGCTAGAGTCCGTTATAAAACATACAAAAACTTTGTCTTGCTCTGAAATGACACTATTGACTGTATTGACCAGACGCTTGATTAACGCTCTTTCATCTTCTATGGATTTTAGCAAAGTGGTGCTTTTTATGCTCAGACTTTTTAATGCTTAATATAATAAACTGACTTATCCTGCTCGAAATCCCACTTCCACTTCCTATTAACGGAAGGAGTACTTTTTAAATATAAAATTTATGTAGGCCTAGCCATTTTTTCTTCTACGTTACCGGAGTTTACCTGTAAAATCAATTTGTGCAATTGTAAGTAAATCATGCACCCAATCATAGGGTTTTTTGCATTCAAATATAGGGGTAATGTGCGCATATATAATGCACTGCTTTAAAATCACATTTCTGCCTAAAGAAACACTTTTTGTCAGCTGGGCACTTGTATATTCAATTATCAAATAGCACCTAACCTTCCTATGTTCGCCCACCTAGTATTTTTTTTTATCACAGGTGTTATAATTGATAGTCTAAACATGGTCTGTTAAGCCTGCCACATAGCTAATTACTTCAGTCTTACATGTAAATTTGGATTATCTCCCCCTGATACCACTTAGGGGGTGGGTGGTCTTTTTCCGGAAAATCGAAAATTTCTTTTCTGAAAATACACTGCCAAAACAAGAAATGAATTTTTCCTTTTTTTATCCCTTAAATTCGAAGTATTTCATGTGAAATATTAAAAAAAAATTGTTTATATCATATTTATTTACAATATTTACAAAAAGTACATGTATAAGTTAAATTAATCAAGATTAAGTTTAAATCTCAGTCCAGGAGCAGCTCTGTATCTAAATGTCCCCACCCATACTTGTCCATCTGTGTCTGTGAAATCTCCTTCTCCTTCCATCCTATAAATACAAACATTGTCAACAGATTAAAGCATCTACATGTCAAGTGATGGCAATAGCTCACATGAATCTTTGTGGACAATGGACAGGTAGGCAAAACATTCACCAACTATAAAGTTTTAAGGCATTGATTTCTCACTAATGAGACAGCCCAGTACCTATTTTTACCCATGTGAGATATCCTTGTCTTTCCCATGGGTGAGATAAGAATTTCACGCTTGTTTTCCCGCAAAATTTTCGCGGTTCCGACAATCGTCATTATTTACTGTTTGAGCGATATTTAACAAATAGTTTGAGTTTTTATTAGTCTTACCTATTCCATATTGTCCATATTGTTTTATATTTAAAGGTTTTACTCGTTGGTGGCTTGGATTATTCAAAATACATCCAATACACAAAAACACATACACATCACACACAAAATGTACATAACGCACTATTTTCATGGGGAGATAACTCCGTTTGTTTACGTCGTCTGACACACTTGCTTGAGTAAATATTAGTGAGAAAAGGATCAAAACACCGGTGTTAAAGTGCAAGACCAGAAATCTTTCTCTTGGGTGTCTGAGATTTTTCCGTCTTGCACTTTCACCACTGTCAGATCCTTATAATCTACATACATAACCAAAGGCTGAAAGCAGTAATATGTATGATAAATCAGTCACCTATGTCAATGTCTGTTGCTATGGAGTTTTAAGGCACTGGTATCTACATACATAACCAAAGGCTGAAAGCAGTAATATGTATGATGTCACCTATGTCAATGTCTGTTGCTATAAAGTTTTAAGGCATTGATATCTACATACATAACCAAAGGCTGAAAGCAGTAATATGTATGATGTCACCTATGTCATTGTCTGTTGCTATGGAGTTTTAAGGCACTGGTATCTACATACATAACCAAAGGCTGAAAGCAGTAATATGTATAATGTCACCTATGTCATTGTCTGTTGCTATGGAGTTTTAAGGAATTGATATCTACATACATAACCAAAGGCTGAAAGCAGTAATATGTATGATGTCACCTATTGTCATTGTCTGTTGATATAGTCCAACTCTCAAAATTACATAACAGTATGTAATCAACAAAAAAACAAGATACAAATTTCTTTTTTTTTCTTTTTTTTTTTTTGAGTTTACAACACCTCTTATATATTCTGATTATAAAAAACAATAACCCACAAAATATGCTGTTGCTAAGGAAAAAAATCCCATCTGTTAGTAAACAATTGACAAATTTGTACAAATTACATGTGTTGTGTCAAATAAAAAGGAACCATTGAAACAGTTTGAGATAAGAGAAAGTTTGAAATATGAGGAGTATAAATAGTGTATCTTACTTTGGTTTGATTAATTATGTTTTTTATGTCACTGGCTAAATTTTTGCAACAAGTTTCCAACTTTTATTTTATTTTTTTTCTATTTCATTAGATATATTTAGGATTTGTTTGGTGGAAGAAGCTAGGATAAAACCAATCTTTGACAGAAAAACTGGAAATTCTTATAAATTGAAACTAACTTTAAAATGTCATGTTCAGTTTACATGATTTGGAATAACACTAGCAGTTGAAATTACCTGTTTTCTACAAACTGTCCAGTATATGATGAATTATTTGGCCATGTATATGTTCCTAAACCATGAAACTGATTGTTTACAAATGCCCCCTCATATTTAGCACCTGAGGGGTGTGTCAGTGTTCCTTGTCCATTCATTCTGTCTTTGCTCCATTCCCCTTCATACATAGTACCATCTGTTGTAATATGAACCCCCATGCCACTTCTGTCCATCGATCCATCACTACCATGAAGGTAATCTCCCTCTAAAAACAGAGAAGAAAGACATATAGAATTTTGTAAGTCTCGATCTTAACATAGAGTAAATCTTAAAATCTTATTAGTTGGTTAGTTGTCATTTTAAAATTTCCTATTTTTCACTAACACATATTAACAAGAAATAGGGTCTATGGCAGAGTGGTCTTGTTAGTTTTTTAAAACTACTAATGACCAAATCCAATTTGTGGTGAGGTATGTTAATCTTGCCATTTTTCTAGTGCTTATCTCAGGTTAGTGTGAATGCTTTCAACAATATAAACTGACCTCCACTCAAATATAGCAAAATTGTAATGAAACGTGACATATAGATGTCAATAAACTGAACCAAACCAAACAGATAGGGAAAAAATTCAAAGGATGTAAAAAATAAATCCCCAAGATGCCTATAGTTTTATAAAGAGTTTATATTGAAGACTGAAATTGACCTGACAATATGAGTATAAACCATTACTTCATGAAATAAAAAGGAAAATTTTCTCTATTTAAGCATAAATACTTAAATAAATTATGTGAAATACATGTAATCTAGATCAAATATATACCAACTCCATTTACGCTACGAAGACTATTCTCCAATGTAATTATGACTTTCTTGCCAAAGATGAAAGTAACTCTTTTTCTTACTTTCAATCTGACATCATAAAGTGAGAGTACTCAGTTTTTTTCCAGTTTACACCTGACAAAGTCAAGAGAAATAACTCTATTCTTCCTGTTCCCCTAATACATTATGTAATGGGAGATAACTCATGTTTTCATACATTCATTTCAAAGGTTCAGAAAAATTGTCAACTGTTTTTGAAACAATTCTGAGAAAAAAATGTTGAAAACGTTTTGTTATAAACAGAATAGGGTCAATGCCGCAGACAGTAGACTGACAGTTCCTTAGCTGCAACAATCATTTTGTGCAGGTTTACAATTACTTCAAAGAAAACAAGAGTGGACACACTACATGCCTCGCCTGAGTATGCACATGGACACAGAATAATCTGATCCCTATTATTTCGCAAGTCAAAGGAAAATGTGTTAAAAGAAATTGAGGTCAAGGTCAAAAGGCAGGTGTCATGCCGACATGTATCCACTAATAATTATCTTCTGACCCAATATGGTTGGTTTAGGTATTAAAGTTGCTGAGAAATGGACCTAATCTCAAAAATGTGACAAAATCACTCAAGCATGCAACTGAGGTCAAAGTCCAGAGACAGGTGTCAGACTTGCATGTACCCACCAACTATCTATAGACGAAATAACGGCTGGGTCGAGGTATTACAGTTGCTGAAAAAAAGACTTAATCAAGAAATTTGGATGAAAGTCACTCGACCATGAAATTGAGGTCAAGGTCCCAAACCAGATGTCAGACTGATATGTACCCACCAAGAACTATCTATTTACCAAATACGGTGGGTCCAGGTATTACAGTTTCTGAGAAATGGACTTAACCAGGAAAAAGTCACTCAAGCAGGTGTCAGACTGGCATGTACCCACTAATAATAATCTATAGACCAAATATGATTGGCCTAGAAATTCAAGTTGTTGAGAAATTGATTTAACCACGAATTTTGGACGCAGATTTTAAATTCATGTTTATGAAGTCAGTGAACCATGAAAATAAGGTCAGGGTCACAAGTATACTGCGGCAAACCTTATATGATAAGCTACCTTGTGGACCATAAACCTTAATTGTAGGTATTACATGTGCAAGGTTATCAAAGTTTTCAAAAAGTTTATGCCCCCGCCGCCGCAGCCCCATAGTAATACCTATATCTCGACTCCGCGACTTTTAGTCGCAGGCGAGACAAAAAAATCACTGAAATATTTCAATCTATTTTATACATTTTTAATTATTTACACTTCAGCAAAATACTTTGTTTTGATATCTTCGGTTTAGGTTTTGGCACCATAGCTCAAATAATTTTTTTTAAATGCGAACAGTATTTTTTCATCCTGTTTGTTTGTCATTTTCATGTTAAGATTTTCCTTCCACTTAATTTACTGATTTAAATACTTGCTAAAATTTTTGATTTATTTTCTTTCTGTTACCACTCTGAAAGACTTACAAGTTACTTGAGTACAAATAAACCAACGTAAAACCCTGATATAGTATATATGCCTATATCAGGATCCTATATAATCAAGGACTGACACAAGGCTTAAGATCAGGTTTGTCAGGTGTGCCGTTGTTTGTTGCTCATCACTGAAAGATTCAAGCCTTGACTATTATTTATAAACTTTTGTCCAAGTTTTGTTGAAATGTGATCTCATTTTTGCATACTCCATATCCTTTCATTTTCATATCTATCTATATATCCATACCATATTTATCTCCGTTTGGAAAAACATAAACACCCTTTAACACTGTTGGTGTGGCATCCTCTTTCTTCTTATCTTTTTTGTCTGTGAAAAAAAGAATATTGCGTCATAAAACAAATGATCAAAAACTAAATATATGTGTTTTTTATTATTATCCTTAGAGTATTTAATTCGATTTTTAGGACAAATACTGTACTAAATATTTATCCCTTAGAAACAAAGATTTAAAAAAACATATTTTACCTTAATTTTTATAACCATGAAACCCTAAACACACAAATTTTATTTTTTGGCATTTAACTTAGCCTACCAGATCGGATTGATTTGTAATTTTTCATTCTCATCACAATATCATTTTTATTCCAGAATTTTATCATTTTTTTTGTATGTTTCAACATAGACTTTTGCATTTTTTGGTTTTTGTTTTATAATTAATATGAAATGTTTGGTTAAAGGAATGAAAGTAAAATCATCCATCCCCCAGTCAATGTAAATTTTGGTGACAAATAAATGAGAATTTACATTTTAACTCAATATGCTAATTCTTGTAGTTCTCTTCATTGCTATACATGCAGATGTATCAGAATGAATGACTTTGTTTTAAGCTAATAAATGAATATATTGCTATACTCTGTAATAATTTCTTTCATTTGACATTTCTAATAAATTTTGGAAAATTGTTCATGATTTTTATATAATTTATGACAATGAAAATTTAAACATATTGTTAGTTTAAACACATACCATGACCAGCACAAACATACACACAAACACACACAATCATAGACATGTAAGGTCAAACACTGGGAAATTGCATGAAATAAAGGAACTGTTAGAATAGAAAAACCTAGTTGATCATTCCCATCCTTCAAGAAATATTTAAATGAAATAGAAATGATTATATGATCTAGGAAAATATAGGATATGTCAAAAACATGAATGAATATATGTGTGTGCATAAGGTAAATGGAAATTTATGTTCGAGGGTTGATGGAAAATATTAATATCAGGGTGAAACATATCACAATAGCCTGAATGTTCTCTTGGATAATGCCAGTAATACCCCCCCCCCCCCCTCCCTTTATTCTTTCAATATATTATAAGTATACTAATATTGGGTTTAAATTTTAGAATGCCAGAATGTAAATTTAAGAATGGTGTTTTTTTTTTCGATTTTTGCATAAAATTTTGGATACCAATATCATTTTTCTCTAAAAAAAAGTTGGATGATAGTGAGTAATAGACATTCACACTAAATTAACTAAATTAATCATATCTTTTATTCTATTATCAGTCTTGTTACTTTCTTTAACCAATTAACAAGAGAGATAACAAATAGCTTCTCTCTGGTACTATGTTATCTCTGCCTGGAAACATGGTCAAGGGAGGTAATTGACTAATATATATTTTTCTTATTCATTGTAAAATGAAGGGAGTTTAAAACTGAACTTACTGAAAACTACAACTTTTATCACTCTGAGGCAGAAGAGAAGGAATGATAATATCTAAAATCACCAAAATATTGGTTCATAAAGGGCCAAAAAAACTGAAGAAAGTTTTAATTTTCCCAGTTTTTATATGGTTGGTGATGAAAATCGTGAATAAATTTTATATGACCTAAATAAAAAGACTTCTAATAGTTAGACCTACATGTAAACTTGCATTTCTTTTTATTCAAATAAAGTTCTACTATTTTTTCTGAATTTTCACTAATACATGTACATGTATTCTTAATAATGTTTTCCTGAAACATGAGCAGTATAAGTTGTAGTTTTTAAAACAAAATGGAGAAACGGCAAATTTACGACAGTCAATTGTACAAAACTATCCACACTAGTTACCTTCTATAATATTTTCTGAAAAAATAGCAAAGAACATTAGAAAGCACCAATTGTGATATAAAATTTGAAACAAAATGTCTCTCTATCAAACTGCTGCTGAGATAAAGATTCTTGTGCATGTCTCATGAAAAAATATGTACACACATGAAAGTTGTGAGTTTAACAAGAACTGAAAAGACAAACAAGAAATGAGTTGCATGTATCGAATTGATGATGGACGGATGAATATTTGTTTAACATCCAGTGCCAATCTTAAGTGCATATCAGGACGAGAACATGTTGATATGATATGATCCAACCCACAACCCGAGGAGGTTGCTATCAATATGAGAGCAACCATATTTTCTTTCATCACTGTCTGAACCTGCACACACACCTGCTATACACCGTAAAACTACAATGTAAAAACCCCGATATTTATGTTGAAAATAAATTTTAAAATGAAATATTTGAACTAAATCTGATGTCAACCATGCATTCATATCATGATAAAAAAAAAAATTGTGAAAATTTTCTGAATTTTTCATTTTCTATTAGTTTTAATACAATGATTTTTTTTCCAGTTTTAGCATGTTTGGTACAATACAACATAAAAATGTGACATAGCTGAGTTATAGAACAAGAAATTTGTTCTGTGTGGTTAAAGATAACCTTTAATTGGAGAAAGGGGAGATAACTGTATGTTTTCACTCAACTAATAATTAAAAATTCCACAATGTTTCTTAGGTAACTGTGGAAAAAATGGATTCAAGCTATAGAGGAGAAAAAGGCAGAAACTGATGAAAAATTGTTGGAAAAGTAATAACAGACTTGTGGACATCTTAAACTTGCCACGAGAAGGACGTAATACTGAATCACTGTTGTAATAAAACTGCATTTACATATACAATGTACATACATGTAAATGTACACCAAGATGTCCATTTAGCACATGCCCTTGATGGCAATTCAAACAGTTTGGCTAATAGGGGATCTGATGCTGATTCTGGTGCATAGTAAAATACCAACTTTTTTTAGCTATCACTATGTTATATGTTTGAGCTATTGTGTATACAGATATGTATATCTAATTTGAACAATACAAATTTCATGAATATATAACCATACTTTTACTTTATAGTAAGAAAGTCATATTTTATATGTACATGAAATAAAAAGTGTTTCCCAACTGAAATGGACCTGTTCCATTGATGTTATCCCTTTCTCATACCGGATTTGACATGGGCAGCTTGGTGGGTGTCCTGCAGGAAGTAGAAACTGCTTACTCTTCCGGAGCACCTGAGTCTACCCCCGGTTTTTTGGTTGGGTCCATGTTGTTTATATGTTTTTAGTTTTTAATTGTAATGCATGTATTGTTTGGTCTTGTCTTTGTAGTTCTCTGGAGTTTGTCAGTTGTTTCAATTTTTCTCTCCTTGAATATCCATTTGGTATTTCTTGACTTTACTAATATTAGATGTTCCTTTGTACCATTCAGATAGAACATAGATAGAACATTGAACTGCTGTATTGTGTTATAGTGTCAGTATTACATTGTATATGTTATATATGTAAAAATAATCATAAATGTTTATTGTAATACATGCCCCTAGTGAGTCCTTGATTGGTCAATAAAGGTATTCTATTCTAAACATGTCTTGGATCTTTGCAAAACATTATATAATTGACATTTAGTTTTCATATTTCCATCTACATTGTAAATCATAATGACAAGATAGATCTATAATTTATATATCCTTGCTATTTGTTTCTGTTTTTGTTAAATATGAACAATATGTTGATCAATAGAATAAAAAAAGATTAAGATAAACCAAAATAAATGCCAAAAAAAAGGCAAATTGTCAACATAAAGAGCCAAAATGTTTTGTTTTATAAGGCATATATGTAACATTTAAATGAATGTCAATGTCGAAGAATAGTAATATAATAGCTCAACACTGAAATCAGCTGATTGTCTAATTATATTTTATTACAATGCTGCAATTCCAACACCTCAAGCAGCAAAGTTTTTGATCGATAGTATGTTTTTTATTATCTTTTGTACATATCGGATCCAATAAAAAATAAAAATATAATCTTTGTGTGTATCCAATAAAAAAGGTAATTTCTTACCCTAATTTTTATATTAAAGCATGTACATGTAATTTTAAGCCGTTACCAATAAAACTTGTAGTTCATGTAATAAACTTATTAAAAAAGCCAAAAATATATGCCAATATGGTTATCTTTGACACATATCTGGGTCATTGATACTTTATGAAAAGCCAAAATAACTCTGTATCTAACTATCTTATTTTACTACAATTCAGCACATTTAAAATAATCAACAAATATACCCTTAAAGGCAACATGTTAACACAAACAACAATGTCACAAATGTTTGTGATGATGTATAAATATCAATCATTAGAATATAACCTAATTTCTCTTCCAATCAGATAAGAGGAATTGATCATTAAGTGGTTCAAATAATCATTAATAATTTGATTTTACGTCACCACAGAACATCAGATGATTGGATAGTATTTTTTGAAAACTAAAATTAGAATAACGTCATTACAACGCATGTTACTTGATTTTTTAGATTTAATTTGTGAACATAAACGACTGAATATTATACTTCTTTCCCCCACAAAAAGATAAAATAACAGAAAAAACAAAAACAGAAAATCATTTCTCCTTTAAAATAGGGCCCAATTAATAATTGGAATAGGCTATAAATTAATTATGAATAAGGCAACAAAAGTACAGAAATTGCTTTTATTGATAGCGATTGATAGTTTAAAGGATTTTTGTGACATTATCCGAAAATCCACATGGAGACAATGCAAGACACTGCAGGGAGCATAGGAATATGCAGCAATGACCATCTATTTTAACCAAATACATATCTGAGTTCTTCAAACGTATACTTCTGTGGACAGCCACATTTTGAAAGATTACCCAAATTTTATTTTGAGTGGGCTGGACATATTGAACAACCCACTTGCCTTTATTATAACAATAATTAATAAGAAACATTAACTGGAACTAAATAAAAATTTGGAATTGTTTTACTGGCTCTCACCTGCAGGCATGGCTGATATGGAGATGAATAGGTGCAGAATATTTTTATTTCGTGGAGGCAGACATTTGTAAACAAACTTCCATGGTGACAAAGAAGTTGTTCGCTTATTTTCGTATATTGAAATTATAACCAAACATTGTAAAATATTAAGCAACTAGTGTAGAGAGCTTTGTTTTATTCGTATATATATAAGAAATTAGTTTATAACCAACGTTCGGAATGTGCGAAACTACAACCTGGCCAACTTCCGGTGACATTGCTTCTGACATTGCCGAAATTTTATAAGATTTGATATGTTTCGTCCAACACGACTCGCTCGTGTTTTGATAAGACTTCAAAGGAAGCACAATAATAATTTAAGAAATCTTTCCTCCAAAAATTATCTTCTTTATCAAAATCCAAGGTAATGATAACAAAATGTATTTAAAACTTAGAAAGTAACAGTATCGTAGCAATGGCCAATGCCAATATTTTGAAATTACATGAATTATATCAGTCATTGTGAAATAGTCTGACCGAAGAAAAGTCATACAAAAATCCAGTCGGTCACACAAATATTTGGAGCATATAGCAATATAGGAGTAAAATGCCAAATTTGGGATTCGGTTAGACAAGACGTAAAACAATTTCGTAAAGTATAAAATATATAGATAACAAAATTTATAAATTAATAATTATTGCAACTGTTAAATATATAGTTAATAAAATCATGAATGGATCTCCTCTGTAGATGGTTACGGCCTGATTGGTCTTGTCTATACGGTAACCGGACAAATCAGACAGCGGACCACTCAGACCATGTGAAGTAACAACATTGATCAACTATCAATGATGACCGAGAGTGCTTTTATACTTTGACCGGGTTATAGGACAACTCAGACCATTCGATGTAGAAATATATAATGAAATGAATGACAATATGACCTGATATACAATTTATTTGTATCTCTAATAACAATTTAATAAATGAACAACAGAACAGCAGATTATGCTGATAAAAAGCACTATGATTAGGCAAAAACAGAGTTCATACTGTTGATCCATAAACGCTGCCACATTTCTTCAGGAGTCGGCTAATGGAAAATTGCTTCTCAGCATAGTCTTTCCACAGTTGAAACAACTTGCCCTGGGTCTCAGTTGTCTTCTCAAAACACATAAGCCAACAATTTTCCTTTGATGATTGTAAACACACCATGTTCAAACCATTTAATTAATGTATACAACTGATGAGTTTTTACAATTTTTAGTGTTTTAAATAATTATGCTAATTACCAAACAATCAGTCAATTATTCGTGATCGATAATTAAAATCGAGTGAAGACATAGTCTAAGTTAATTAATTATGGTTATCCATATTCAAAAATACCTTTCTTCTGCTAAAAATGTACGGGAGAAGTTGTCCGATGAAAAGATTGAATTACAGGATGAGTTGTCCGATGACATGGTCCGAGTGGTCCGGGGCCAATAGTCTGCTATTTGTCTATACTGCTGAAATAGAGGGCTTGATTTCATCTTCATGTAACAACTGCAATAGACCAATTCAAATTAGAATTTTACTGATTCATGCATGAAAATTTTCCAGATTTCTGGATTTTGACCATTTTTGCCTTTATATATTCCAATATAAAATATTGGTTTCTTCCCAATTTCCGGTTTTTTGCACCTCTTGTACTTTCACCCATGCTGATTGAGGATGGTAATGTGTTGTCTGAAAATTTCACACGTCCAGGTCGATATGTTACTCATGTGCTATCAATGCTGGATTTTAGATGACTTAACTCCATTCATTCCCAATCCGACATGTCTCCATGTTTCGTCATCTGTCTCCACTTCCGGTCAGACACCAGACTCTTTTTTTAACTTTTTCGGTCATGTGGTCATTTTCATAAAGGAGTAGGGGTTAAGAGTACAAAATCTGCCTAAATTTGTATGAAAAAGAAGTTTTCTTTATTTTATTCGTTCCAAATGTAAGTACACTTCGACATTTTACAATTTTTTCACGTGATGCACACCTGTGACATTACAATCGCCAAAATTATTAGTTTTTATACGGCCGCAAATTTTGAGGACATATTCAGGGGTCACGCTTGCATTCCAAATGTGGTCGCCAAAGAAATCACCAAAGTATTATTTTTGTCACCAGTTTCAAAATATGTTCACCAAGTCACCCTCCCCATTTTTGAAATATACATGTTTGTTCTTTTATTCATTACTATTTGAAATAACATGACCTGAAAAGTATTTTTGATGAAATAAAGTTTTAATGACAGTTAACTTTCATCTGAAATGACATTTATTTTGATGGCAAGCCTAATAAAACATTGATTGTTCCACATGTGTTTGTTGATGTTAAACAGTTAAAGTGACATCACAATCTTTGCTGGTTGGAAATTTTATGATATTTTGCTTTTAAACACCTGTTAAATGTGTTAAAAGCATGCATAGTTATTTTCAAGACTTATGAAATTACCTAATAAAAAAATTTATAATACAAATATAACCTTAATGTATAAATTGAATTGTCCTCAGTGGGTGGTCAATCAATTGAGCAAGCAGTCCAGTGTAAATGATCTCAGCAGTGCAAGTTATTTATTATGTGTTTGTTCACTGTTGAAACACCTGCTGTGTTTATTAGCCTGATTTAAACTGTTCAATTATCATAGATAATTATATAAAACTGACAAGTGATGTTTCTTGGTCAATATTTTAAAATGTTTTCACATTAGTGTCAGATTTTTTTTTTTTTTTTAAAAGTTGCCAGAAATATCGCCAAAAATAAAATTCTTTTTTAAAATGAACTTTATCAAAAGAAATACAATAAAAATTACTCAAGGTAATTTTGTGTAATATTTGCCGTTTTCAGAGATAAAGGGGATTAAAGGGTCCAAAATTATCCATTTTGCAGGACACCTAAAGCAGGTCTAGTAGCCGCTTGACTCCGTCTGTCCGTCCATCACGCTTAGGGTACATACTTTGTGTAATCTGAACCAATATTTTTAGAACTTTGCATAGTGTTTATATACATATTGAAGATGTGCACCTCCTAATTTGGATAAATTTGACAAATTTTTACTACAAATTTTTGCATGTTGAACTTAGCCATTTTTCAGCAATACATGCTATGAACGGTGCATACTTTGTGTACTCTGGAACTCTGAGTGTATTGAACCAATACTTTTCAAACTTTGTATAGTGTTTATATACATATTGAAGATGTGTACCTCCTATTTGGGGCAAAGTTGACAATTTTTGACTATGAACTTTTGCATGTTGAACTTAGCCGTACAAACATATGACGGTGACGCAGGTCCAGACATGTAATCGGTCTTGTGGCATTTATTACCACACATCTTTTTGTATTTGTATACCATGAAAAGAAATAAAGAAATTAAATACAACAAAGAGCCACAATGTTTTCTAAATTTAAATCAAGATACATTACAAAAGCTGACATTTTTTGTATTTCAGTAAATTATACAGCAGAGAGGGGAAGAGATTACTGCTGACACAAAGACAGATTTTGGTGAAAAGATTTTACAGTTCAGGTATAAACTGTCAAGATACCATAATTTTTTATATAATTGTTGATATGTTTATTGCATTTTGGAATTTTGTTGTGAAATTTTTTGTTAGAATCATTTTATTGTTTTTGAATTATTGAAATTATTTAAATCTGTGCATAGATCAGTATTCCCATGGTTACTTGGAATCCTTGAAAATACTTGAAAATGAAAGTAGGAAATCAAGGCCTTGAAAAAATTTAAATGCTGCAAAATTTTCCTTGAAGAAGAATTCTGATCAAACTAGTGCAATGGTCTTTCTTGAACTTGTAATCGGTTGATAGATAATGGTCAACCATGAAAGCCTTAGTGTAACTTTAAGTTGAAGAACAGAAGAAAATATAGTTCTGTACATCTTACACATAGTAATGATAATACCTGTCACAAGTAGGTACACATAGTAATGATGATACCTGTCACAAGTAGATACACATAGTAATGATGATACCTGTCACAAGTAGATACACATAGTAATGATAATACCTGTCACAAGTAGATACACATAGTAATGATCATACCTGTCACAAGTAGATACACATAGTAATAATGATACTTGTCACAAGTAGGTACACATAGTAATGATGATACCTGTCACAAGTAGATACACATAGTAATGATAATACCTGTCACAGATACAAATATACATAAGGCAGACTTAAATGTAAATTTGATTTAACTTTATTTTAGATTTACCAGAATGTTTCAAGGTGACCTTGCCTGCTTTGTCACCTACTATGGAAATGGGGACAATCAACAATTGGCAGAAAAAGGAAGGTGATAAGGTCGCCGAGGGAGATCTATTGGCAGAGATAGAAACAGATAAAGCTACAATGGGGTTTGAGTCATCAGAGGAGGGTTACCTTGCTAGGGTTTTTATTCCGGCTGGATCAAAAGATGTACCAATAGGAAAAGTAAGTACTTATTACAGCAAATTAGAAAATAAGTATAAGATTAAACGGATACCTATGTTACATCAACATTATAACATCCAGCAGTAAATTTGATTGATTGATTGATTGTTGTTTAACGTCCAGTGGCAAATATTTTGTGCTTCTTCAGGATGAGAACCATTTCAATTTATTGAACAATTTATATAGCGGTGGGACAGGACACAAAGAGGAACCAATTTTGACTGCCACTTGAAAAGGAGGATGAAAAAAAACAAAAAAAAACTAAGTATGTTGCGAAACAGCTCATGCGACAATAGATAACAAGAAAAATAAATGGAAATGGTGAGCTGTCAAAAGGGGCATAAAACGACTAAAATGTATGAAATACACAAATTGAACAAAACAACAATCAAACTAAAAAGTTAAAAATACCCAACGTTTCAACCAATATGGTCTTGATCACGAGTATGTAAAAAATAAAAATAAAAAGGTGTTAACTCTATGAAACCCAGTCCAGGACTGAGTCCGTACATAAAATGTGAACAAAAAGAAAATTTTTTATATGATGTGGGTGTCTATGAGTAAACATACTTCATAGAAAATACATAAATGGCAAGGTAGATAGTAAAACTATATAGTAAAAATAAGTAAAATAATATCTTTGACGTTGGGATGTATAGAAAATGTACCATATATAAGATAACCGTACTGCAAAAAGTTGATGTGCATACTTAGTAACTTAATTGAAATTAAGAATCTTTTACATTAATTCCAGGGGCCTTGGTGGCCGAGTGGTCTAGGTAGTTAGTCATGACTACTACTGATCACTAGCCTGTCAACGCTGGGGTTGTGAGTTTGAATCTCACCTGTGGCGGGGTGTGTTCGACTCCGATCTTAAATGACAAGGATTGCCAATTTTCCTACCTAAGGTCGGTGGTTCTCTCCGGGTACTCCGGCTTCCTCCACCAATAAAAACTGGCCGCCGCGAAATGGCCAAAATGTGCTGAAAACGGCTTTAAACCCCAACTAAACAAACAAATATTAATTCCAAGGGGTCTGAGAGGCTAAAAATTATTTTCTGCTCAAGGCGTTGTCTGTATTGTCTTCCTCATTAACTTCCTTAAAACTGTTACGTGAATGTCTGACGAGCTGTGACCAGGCAATTCTTTTTCTTCCATTTCATCTTGCTTTAATTCTAGGACTTTACTTACTAGCAAGAAACATGAACCATTTTGATATACAATGTACATGTATTTTTTTTATATAGCAAATTTATAAAAACATATCACTAGAAAATATATTTAAAGGAGTTATCTCCCTTATCAGCATGTTACCATCTATATTCATTTCATCTGAAAGGTAGAATTGCAGTAAAAAAAAATCTAATCTTATTTGACAAGGATTGCCAATTTTCCTACCAAAGGTTGGTGGTTCTCTCCAGGTACTCTGGCTTCCTCCACCAATAAAAACTGGCTGCCACAAAATAGCCAAATGTGCTGAAAATGGCATAAACCCCAACTAAACAAACAAACAATAAATTATTGTATAATATTCCTTTCATTTTATTTTACAGCTGTTATGTATTATAGTTGAAAATGAAGAGGATATTGCTGCCTTTAAAGACTATCAGCCTACACCAGAAGATGATCAAATCCCTGGGGGCGGGGCAGAGACACCAGCTGCAGAGCCGACACCTCCTCCACCACCTAAAGCAGCTCCAGCCAAAGCTGCTCCCCCTCCACCATCCCCAGCCCCAGCAAAGGCAGCCCCAACCCCTCCTCAGCCAGCACCAGTGGCTACCCCACATTCAGGCAGAGTAATGGCAACACCATATGCAAAGACCCTTGCTGCTCAAAAAGGAATAGATTTGAGTGTAAGTTATCTTATATTATATTATAGTACTGAGAAAATGTGGAATTAATTTTATACTCTCGTTGGAATCAGGCATGTGATGGTATGTCAATGTCAGTTTTCAAAGTTTGGGCTGGTGATATGATACCAAATTTTTACATTTCATTTTTGTTACTGGGAAAGGCTTATTTTTCGTCTGGAGTTATGTCGGTTAATTTGCTTTGATTGATGTTATTGGTCACCTTTCCTGTTATCCATTTTGTTGTTTATTGTGCAATGGGTGAAGTGGTATTTCGGGGGGAGGTTAGGATGTGGCTAAAATTCAGTACGGTTGTTTTCTATTTCAGAAATTATTTGTATTATCTCATAAAAAAGATATGTATATGAATATGATGATTACATGTATTTTTGCAAAATTGTAATTTTCAAAAGGGGCAAAATGTTTTTTGGAAATATTGTTAATATTAAAATTCTTAAGTTACATACCTGATCTGATTGTGTAACTGTTTTACAGCAAGTACCAGGAACTGGTCCCGATGGTGAAATAAGAGCTGATGATATAATGAACTTCCAACCTGGAGCATTACCAGCAATGGCAGCAACACCAATTGCTGCTCCCGAGGGAGCATTTATTGATATTCCTTTGACCAACATGAGAAAGACAATAGCAAAGAGATTATTACAGTCCAAACAAACTATACCACATTATTATTTAACAATAGATGTTAATGTAGATAAAGTTATAAGGTAAATTATTGCTTTAAATATGATTTTATTTGATGTTTACAGAATGTTAACAAACACACATACATAAGAATGATCTGGAAAAACAGTTTAGATTTGCTGTTTACTATAAATCCATTTCATTTTTACAAATTTAGGCTTTTACTCTAGTAGTAAAGAAACAGATGTAGTACATATTTTTCCTGTTGTAAAAATACTATTCTATGTGTTGCATCCATTTTTAGCTCACCTGGCCTAAAGGGCCATGTGAGATTTTGTCATCACTTGGCATCCGCCATCCGTCCATCTTTTGATCTTCTCCTCTGAAATCCCTAGGCCAAATGAACTGAAACTTGGTGTGAAGCATCTATGGAAGCACCTTTATACAGTTCGCATATTTCTTTCCTGTCGGACAACTAATATGGCCGCCATGATGAATTCTTATTTCTGATAGGTCAAAATTTCAGAAATCTTCTCCTATGAAACCACAAAGCCAACTGAACTGTAACTTTATATGAAGCATCTATAGAAGGGCCTTTACAAAGTTTGCATATTTCGTTCCGGTCGGACAACTAATATGGCCGCCATGATGAATTCTTATTTCTGATTGGACAAATTTTAAAAATCTTCTTCTCTGAAACCCCTAGGCCAAATGAAATGTTACTTTGTGTGAAGAATCTATTTCTGATTGGTCAAAATTTCAAAAATAAAATTTTATGAAACCTGAAATGAGCTGTAATTTGGTATGCAGCATCTGTGGAAGGACCTTTATAAAGTTTGCATATTTCGTCCCGGTGGGACAGCTAATATGGCAGCTGTGATGAATTATTATTTTTGATTGGTCAAAATTTCAAAAATCTCCTCCTCTGAAACCATATAGCCAAATTAACTGATACTTGGTATGAAACATCGATGGAAGGTCCATTACAATTTTCACTTGAAATAAAATGGATTGATTGTGGGACTCTCAGGTGAGCGATACAGGCTCAATTCTCTGGAGCCTCTTGTTTTTAAGAGGGAGTGAGCAATTTTAATTTTTTGTGATATTAATATTAAATGAAAGCTTCTTAAGAAAATTCTTAAAATCAAAATGTTAATTCTCTGCTTTGTTTTGAAATACATGAATATGACGTGTAAACAATCTTGAAATCAAATTGCCTTGGCCTAATGCTATTCTGTCAATAAAATTTTCATAATTTTCACTTTCTTTTTTCAGGTTACGGAAAGAATTAAATGAGATTTTATCAAAAGACAATATTAAGTTATCAGTAAATGATTTCATTATAAAAGCATCCGCACTATCATGTAAAAAAGTACCGGAAGCAAATTCTTCATGGATGGATGAATCTATACGGCAGTAAGTTATGGATTTAGGAAATTTTATTGTTAATATGTCATCATATAGAGATTAAAAGAATTAATATTTTGTGTATACTTCTGATATATTTTTAGCTCACCTGAACCTTAGGGTCACTGAACCTGTGGGTCAAGTGAGCTAAATATCAGAAGATACACAAAATCACTCAACTTCCATCGTCCATCTGTCAACTTTTCACATTTTGAACTTCTTCCAGAGAACAACTGCCTGGATTGAAAAGAAACACGGCACAAAAGTTCCTAAGACATGTTGTTACTTTGGTGCCGATCATTCATCCAACAAGGCTGCCAGCGGGGGACTTAGTTTAACATAGGACTCTATGGTACATACAAAAATATTCTTTTAGAGAACCGCTATATGGATTAAAACCAAACATGGCATGAATGTTCCTTATGAGGTGCTGACCAAGTGCTGTTACTTTGTTGCCGATCCTTCATCCAAAATGGCCGCCAGCGGGAGACTTAGTTTAACATAGAACCCTTTGGGAAATACCTGCAAAAATCTTCTTCTGCTCAATGGATTGAAATGAAACATTGCATGAATGTTCCTTATGATGTGCTGACCAAGTGTTTGTTATTTTGATGCCAATATCAATCGCCAAGCCAGAAAGGGACTTAGTTTAACATAGGACCCTACGGGAATTACATTTTAATTTCGAAAATTGGAAATTTAAACTTTTGACCTAAACTAATCATTCATATCTCATTTTATGGTTTTAATTTCTATACAGTATTGTCACATACTGTATGTAGATCCGCAATAAGGTTTTGGAATTTTGATTCTTAAAATTGGGGCCCACAGGGGTCAAATTTCGAAAATTGGAATTTAAGTTTGTGACCTAAACTCCTCATTCATTTTTCACGTCATGCATTTTATTTCTATACCATATTGTCACATACTATATGTAGATGCGCAATAAGGTTTAAGAATTTTGATTTTTAAAAATAGGGGCCCACAGGGGTCGAATTTCGAAAACTGGAAATATAAACTAAACTGCTTATTAATTTTTCATTTTATGCTTTTAATTTCTATACAATATTGTCACATACTGTATGTAGATGTGCAATAAGGTTTTAGATTTTTGATTTTGACAACTTGAGGCCCACAGGGGTTGTATTTCGGAAATAGTGAATTTAAGCTTGTGCCTTAAACTCCTCTTTCATTTTTTAGCTCACCTGGCCTAAAAGGCCATGTGAGCTTTTGCCATCACTTTTCGTCCGTCGTCCGTCGTCCGTCCGTCCGTCCGTCCGTCCGTCCGTCCGTCCGTCGTAAACTTTTCATTCAAACATCTTCTCCTCAGAAACTATTTGGCCAATTCCAACCAAACTTTGCATGAGTGGTGTATGGAAGGTCCTCAACAAAGATTCCTCATTTAGTTCTGATTGGTCAAGAAACATGGCCACCAGAGGCAATTCTTGTTTCTGATTGGCTGATTTTCAAAAATCTTCTCCTCTGAAACGGCTGGGCAGATTGGATCGAGGCTTCATAGGAATGATATATGACATGTCCTCCACAAACGATCCTCATTTTATATTGATCCGATGAAAAACATGGCCACTGTTGCTAAAAATAGAACATAGGCGTAAATTGCTGTTTTTTGCTAATAACTCAAAAACCGTTACAGATATCGAAAATCTGACATGGGGTAAAATTGATCAGCATGACAAGATCTACCTACCCTGAAATTTTGAAGGAAATTCCAAAACCCATTTAGGAGTTATTGCCCTTTTTTCGTCAAATTTTCAAAATTTGAACATTTTTTGTCATTTATCTCCAAAACTATTTGAGATAGAAGTGAAATGTAAATTTGAAAAATGTTTGCCATGTTGAGATCCACCTACCCTGAAATTTTAAAGGAAATCCCAAAACCCATTTAGGAGTTGTTGCCCTTTTTTTGTCAAATTTTCAAAATTTTTTCATTCAAAAATCTCCTCTGAAACCGCTGGGCCGATTGGTTTGAAACTTAATAGGAATGATCTATGACATGTCCTCTACAAACGATCCTCAATTTATTTTGATCTGACGTAAAACATGGCTGTCGTAGCTAAAAATAGAATATAGGGGTGCATGTGTTGTTTTTGGCTTATAACTTAAAAACCGTTACAGATATAAAAAATCTGACAGAGGTAAAATTGATCAGCATGACAAGATCTACCTAACCTGAAATTTTGAAAGAAATGCTAAAACCCATTTAGGAGTTATTGCCCTTTTTTCATCAAATTTTGAAAATTTAACATTTTTCGTCATTTATCCCATAAACTATTTGAGATAGAAGTGATATGTAAATTTGAAAAATGTTTGCCATGTTGAGATCTACATACCCTGAAATTTTAAAGGAAATCCCAAAACCCATTTAGGAGTTATTGCCCTTTTTTTGTCAAATTTTCAAAATTTTAACATTTTTGCATTTATCTCCAAAAGTATTTGAGATAGAAGTGAAATGTTAATTGAAAAATGTTTGCCATGTTGAGATCTTTTGAAGGGAATCCCAAATTCTATTTAGGAGTTATTGGTTTGTGTAATTTGAGGTCGGGTTCTGTTACATTTATTTAAGGTTCACCCTTATTCCTGGTCAATTTTATCAACTTCCTGCCAGGACTACCACCATCAGGGAACATATTTTAACATTAAACCTTATGAAAAATAAATCTTCAACAAATTTTCCCTGAACAATTGAACCAATTGCAACAAACTTGGTCAAATAGTTGATTAATTGTACAAAGAAAACCAGACTCCAGGTGAGCGATACAGGCTCTGGTGAGCCTCTTGTCATTTAGATTTAACAAATTTATTTGTATATATATATAATATTATTGTTCTTTATTTTCTGTAAATATGCGAAAAGGTTTTTAATTTTGAAAATCTATTAAGGGATCAAATTTTGGGACTGAAAATGGTGAAATTGCTAATTTTGCTTTTGCTCTGGAAATACTCATTAATTTTTTGTTTCAGTGGTTTCATTTGTGTATAATATTGTTCTTCACTATGTGTAGATCTGCAATAAGGTTTTCAATTTTGAAATTTGATTCAGGGTTCCAATTTTCATACTGAAATTTTTAAATTCCTAATTTTTCACTGTTAATTATTTTTTGACTTGTGCAGGGGATTGACATTGTTTCTGATGGCACCAATTTCTAGTTAAGTCATTGTTTTAGATAATATACAAACTTTCTTTTACAGATATAACATAGTAGATGTAAATGTAGCTGTTGCCACACAGGCTGGTCTGATAACACCTATTGTTTCCAGGGCTGATATTAAGGTATATTGATGTAATTTTGGCCAAATAAAGTCAGTTTTAGGTTTTAGATCACACAAGTTCCCACATTTCTCATCTGCTCAAATTTTCAAATTTTCTATTGTTTTTTTTTATAGCCTTGCCGGCTCACAGTGAAACCTGATCTTATTGTAAAATATTTTCTAACTTTCTAGCTTCACTACAAATTCAACAAAAGTCAGGACAAATGATATGTTTAGTGACACAAGTCTACTTATAGACAGAAAATGTGAAATTTTAACCAGACACTTGTACTTTCTACTCTAAAAGCCCCATCACTAAAATTTCTATTCAGAACTGATTATTCTAACTTACTTGTCACTGTAATTTTTTTAATGATGTATTTCATGTTTGGGGCCGCCTCAGGTGCTTAAGGCCACGGGTTGGATTCCCGGCTGGGTCAAACCAAAGACATTAGAATTGGTATTGGCTGCTTCTCAGCCCAGAACACAGTATCTAGGAGTAAGAGGAAAGGATCTGTTAGCTCATAGTCTGTATAATTTCTCCAGTTTGGGTGATCTTTCTTCCTGAGAACAGTTACGTCATGAGCTGGCACATTAAAAATCTGGATCAGTGTGTCAGTCTAGTACAAAACATATGCTCGTAATGGTTGCCACTGGACTTTAATTTATCCATTATGTCTGGGTGTCAGAAATCCTACTGAAAATTATTTTTCATGCTGGATTTTCGATAACACATCCCTTAATAGTCTGTGAGCGATAGCAGACATCTTAAACGTATTATTGGTGTGGAACATTTCTCTATATTGAAGGTCTCACTGTGACTTGAGATGAAAAACAGCAAAGAAAGCACCAGCCCATGCTTAAGGCTTTGTCACCTGCACGCACTCCACCAAATCCTTTCTCACACACTATCAGCCTAAAATCTTTGCTAGGATAAGATTTATCATGGATGTGTTATGACAAATTCTATATCTTGTTATGTATATCATTATTCATTGGGAATTTATCAGCAATGGTTGATAAAGATACTGTTACTCAGTCAGGTAATTGAAGCATGAAAGGGAAGAAGTTTTTATATCAGAAATTTTAAATGACATTATGAAAGATTAGTTGCACCTTTATTGATCAACAGATTGATTGTTTGTTTGTTTGTTTCATGCGGCCAGTTTTTATTGGTGGGGGAAGCCAGAGTACCTGCAGAGAACCACCGACCTTTGGTAGGAAAATTGACAATCCCTGTCAATTAAGTCAACAGATTGATTGTTTGTTTGTTTCATGCAGCCAATTTTTATTGGCAGGGGAAGCCGGAGTACCTGGAGAGAACCACCGACCTTCGGTAGGCAAATTGACAATCCCTGTCAATTAAGTCAACAGATTGATTGTTTGTTTCATGCGGCCAGTTTTTATTGGTGGGGGAAGCCAGAGTACCGGAACAGATTGAAAAAAAAATTAATGTTTATGATTGTATGATTTTTTCCAATCTTAAATTTGTATTTTAGGGTCTGTCACAAATTAGTCAGGATGTATTAGCATTGGCAACTAAAGCAAAAGAAGGCAAATTACAGCCACATGAATTTCAGGTAGGATGTCAATCAATTTATATAATATTCCATCAGACTCTATGCAATAAGAAAGATAAAAACACGCAAGTGTCCTTGTGTGCCAGATTCCACTACACAAGAAAGACCATTTATATAACCATGAAAAAAATTTGATGATGATTACAGAGATTTAAATTATAGGAATGAATTTTTTCTCCAATTTTTTTTTATGAATTCTGCTTTTGTCATTTATTTAATCAGCAAAAATCATATCTGTAATTACATTTAGATGGTAATAGTCAAAGATACAATCACTTGTTTTTACATTCTGTAATTTTCGGACTATAGGTCGATGCGGTGTATAGGTTGAAGCATGGTTCTTAAATTGTTTTATTAATATTAACAAAAGACATGGGTTGTGGTTTACTAAAAAAAAAATTTTTAAATCTTTAATTGGTGGATGCAGTCACTCCAGCACTTGAGAGGAAAAAAGTATCGACTTATAAACCGAAAATTACGGTATACAAAATATGACATGACTTAATCATTATGAAATGATCAATATACATTGTATTATCTGAAAGTGACTGCAGGAATTATTTTTTTCACATCTATTTTATCTATATATTAGAACAACTTGGTTCTTACATGGAAGAACATTAACCATATCTAAGCTAACAAAATGTGTGAGTCTTCCAAGGACGTCAATTTTTACAAAAGATATTAAAATGTTCTAAAAATGAAATATATATGCACACCTTTGCATTAAGGTTAATGCACGGAGAAAGTTTCATCAAATTGCTTTGAGTGGTTATGGAGTTGCTAAGGATAGAAGTTTTGAACCCCCCCCCTTTTTTTCAAAAATGTCATATTTTACCAAAAAAAAATTAAAATTTTCTGAAAATGAAATATATATGCATTAAGATTAATTCACAGTGAAAGTTTAATCTAATTCCTTTCAGTGGTTATGGAGTAGTTGAGGATAGACCTTTTGACCCCCCCTTTTTTTTCAAAAATGTCATTTTTTACAGAGAAAAATTTTAAATTTTCTAAAAATGAAATATATATGCACACCTGTGCATTAAGGTTAATGCACAGAGAAAGTTTCATCTAATTCCTTTGAGCGGTTTACGAGTAGTTGAGGATAGAAGAAAAGTGTGACGATGCAAGACGACGCAAGACGCAGGACGATGCAAGACGCAAGACGACAGATAGTGATTATGGAGTAGTTGAGGATAGAAGTTTTGCCCCCCTTTTTTTGCAAAAATGTCAATTTTTACCCCCAAAAAATTTAAATTTTCTAAAAATGAAATATATATGCACACCTGTGCATTAAGGTTAATGCACAGAGAAAGTTTCATCAAAATCCTTTGAGCGGTTTACGAGTAGTTGAGGATAGAAGAAAAGTGTGACGATGCAAGACGACGCAAGACGCAGGACGATGCAAGACGCAAGACGACAGATAGTGATCCCTATGTGTCGACCATGCGTTCCATATCTAACCTAATATAAAAACTTTTGTTTTGCAGGGAGGAACATTCACCATATCTAACCTAGGAATGTTTGGTATCAAGTCATTTTCAGCAGTTATAAATCCACCACAGGTTTGTTCAGATATAGTCTCATTATCTCATTATTTTTTCTTATCTCTGTCTGTTGCTAATTTTAGAAAGATTTCTCGTTAATTGTTTAAGAAACACCATACTTTGATTTTGGCATCTCCTGCTTTGCAGTTCGTTATTCTCATGCAGTCTGAGGACAGATATGAGCTAGTTTGTAACTTGTAATTACGTTAGAGGATAACATTTTTGAGTTTTGGAAAATATCTACCTCATGATAAACTTAACATCGGAAGTGTCGGATCTTATCCTGAGTGCCAAGTCTCTATTCCAGAAGTCTCCAGATACATACATGTATATGACCAAGTGTGAAAACTGTGGAGACTTTTTCCGTATCCACAAAAATGAACAATAAGATATCAAGATCCTTCTGTTTTTACCTATGGTTGTTTACTTTAAGGCTTGTATATTGGCTGTGGGAGCAGCAGAGAAGAGATTAGTAGTTGATGAAGACAGTGATAAAGGGTTTGTACAAATTTCTTCTCATTCTTGTAAATAAATAAGGAGTATCTCCCTCATGCATAGCTTTGTCCTTAAATGGTTTTGGCTTCTATAAGAAAAAAAATATATTTGCATCTTGTGATAGTTCAAGATGGAAAATTGCAAATAACATCAGTTTAGTTGCAATCTTTGTGAACTATGGGCCTTTTATGACTAAACAGCAATACATTATAGATCCAAATTTTGAAGAGAAAAAAAGCAAACGAAAATGTCACAACCAGATTCCAATGCCAAAATTGACTTTAAAAATCATGCGGCTTTCTTTTCTAATTGTAGATACAGTTCGGCCAATATGATGTCAGTAACGTTAAGTTGCGACCACAGAGTGGTAGACGGAGCTGTTGGAGCTCAGTGGTTGGCAGAATTTAAAAAATTTATGGAAAAGCCAGAGACCATGTTGTTATAGCTGTAGACTTTGTTAGGAATAATTTGTTATTGAGTGCTATGATCATTAAGTTGATAATGTGAATTTTATTAAGATTTTATTTTATCGTTTCCCGATACAGAGTGCTAGAGACAGCCAGTTATAATGAAATGGCTCCTGTTGAAATGAATGAACATCGAGTGACGTTAGGTCAACATGCAAATTTGTCATGTTATTATAATCCAAAGAGAATTTAAATATGATGCAGCTTTTAATTTGTCTACACATATAATATATGTACATCAAACATACTTATACATATTGTAAACAGTAGATGTTTGGCCATTGCAGTGACTATTGGAGGACCAGAAACAGGGGAAGCTTTAGTAATTATTCCATCACATTAAGGAAATTTTTTTATGTGTGTGTATGGGGGGAGGGGGGAGAGATTCTGTTTCTTTGGAGTTTCAGTAACCCCATGTGATGAAGTTTGTGCCTAGTTGTTAAGTACAAACTGAACAAAATATATGGGATGACATTTTTGCAATAATAGAATTTAACCCATTAATTCCTATTTTATCCATACCATGTTGTTTTTTAATGAGATTACAGTCACTAGTACAAGTGTGCATTAATTAAATTAAATTGTTTCACCCATATGTTTTTTTCATTTATTTTCATTAAATTACAATTTTCAAAATTTTTTGCATATTTTAAAAAAAGAAAAATGAAAACATTTTTTATAAAATTCCTGTTGTATTTTCTTGCTGTTTGCAGTGGGAATTAGACTTCTTTCTGATATATAATTTTTAAGATACGAACAAAATCTACATAGAGGTAGTAAATAACATTCACATAACTTTATAATTTCTCTTACTTCCTGATACAACAGATAACAGTGTACCTCCAAAAAATTACCCAGATGATACGTCCAGATTTTATTGGCAGGGAATAGAAATAATAAAAGGTGTTTGTACTAGCACATTTACTATCGTTAGGGGGTGGGGGGGGGGGGGCCCTCAGTTGACGAGTGGTCTTGGTAGTTCGTCATGACAACTAATGATCACTAGCCTGTCAACACTGAGGTTGACTTAGACTCCAATCCTAATTGACAAGGATTGCCAATTTTCCTACCGGAGGTCAGTGGTTCTTTCCAGGTTCTCCTGCTTCCTCCACCAATAAAAAATGGCCACCACGTAAAAATAGCAAAATGTGCTGAAAACAGTGTAAAACCCCAACTAAACAAACAAACAAACTATCATTATGTTGACTGCTGTGCAATGTAAGGTCTTTTATATCTCGGCAATGGCATGAATAGTATAAAAATGTGTGCTAGAATGAACAAGCCATTACTGCTAACAGCCACCTCCTGACCATTAACGATAGCTTTTGTCAGTGGTGTAGAATTTACCAGTTGTTTCCTTTATACCTATATTTAGTATTTAACATACAGGTCATGACATGTACCTATGAAATATCGGCCCAAAGACACATGATTTGTTTTTTTATGGCAAATGAGCTAAAATTCTTTTTACTGTGTCGAGCGTGCTGATATTTTACAGTATCCTAATGAAGGAAACTTGATGATAAATTCATAATATTATTCACAAAATTTTTACAGCTTTTGTGGTATATTTCAAGCTAAGAGGAAGTGAATCTGATATTATCTGATCAACAGTTGGTTAAATAGTATGTCCTTATTGATAATTGATATATTTGGCGTTACGGTACCACTATAAAATAAATACACAAGCCATATACAGGTCAATACTAACCAGCTGTAGGGAAACTTGATGGGTCATTTAGATGTCAACAGTATATACAGTAGACTCCACCTAATAGGATATCGAATAAAACGAATATATCGGCTATTGTAATATTATTTCAAAACACTGAACCGTTTCCTATATACTTAAGCTAAATTACATCGTGTAATCGAATATCAGATATTAGAATAATATGTAGTATGGTACTGCAATGAATCTCAAAATTGATAACTTTCCAGTTTAACATTTATTAACACCCTATGATTTCTAGCTAAGGCTGGTACAGGCTGTGTGGGTCATGTAATACCTACACATATTTGACAAACCTTTTCTTTAAAAGTAACGTCAAAACAACCCTGGTTAATCAGTAACCTTGACACATGAACAGCTTAGGTTGTTTATTGCAGTAATAAAAAAACACATGTAGTTTTAACACATATTGATAAGGTCTGATAGTCGAAGTTATGAATTAGGGGATGTGAACAAATGTTGAATTGGAAATGGGTCAATCAAAAATAATTTAACCGAAACTACAAAGTAGTGTGAGCATTTGTTATGTTGCAAACTGTTTGTTATGTTGCCTTGTGTCATTATGTTATATACCTGGAAAACCTATATATGTCTAAAATTACATATTTTCCTGAAGTTTTCAGGAAAATTTTTTAGTTTTATTAGTTATGCAGTTGTTCATAAGAACATTTAAAGTAAGAATATCATATTTTAGTATGAGGGTTTTGATTGCCTATACTTGTGATTAAATGGTGGTACATTTCACTTGGATTTTTAATTACCGGTAGTTAATTGCCAGTTTATGCCATTAAGTTTCAAAATATTTGTTACAAAATTTACATACCGGTAACAAAAGTCATGAAATAAACAAATAAAATGAAAAAAGAAAGGGGGGAATGCAGGATCAGGGGTCAGGCAAAGAGGAATTAAATTATTTCTTGTTCTACCATATAGAAAAGGGGGGAGACCAGCGAGAATTGTGTGCTCAATGTTCTTAAGTCCTTGAACTTTTGTTTATTTATAGTGCTATTTCTTTATTGTTTTTTATGATTGTGTGTTGTATTTTATCAGTTTATATTCTGTCAAACCTGCTTTAAAGGGTATCTCTATATAGCAAATCACTGTCTACAAAGGGCACTGTGAAAATTTCCCTTTTATAAACAAAAATTGTAAAATTAACCTCTGTATATAAAGGGCACCTGCTGTTAAAGAGCACATTTCTTTTGTCCCGTGGGTGCTTTTTGTACATAGGTTTCACTGTAGTCTCAATATACAATTCATAAAATAAATTGTTGATGTATGGTACATGTATATCTCGCTGTTTAGAGGATCAAACATGCTCATTATTAGTTCAAATCTTTTAGTAAGTTATAAAAACTAACACAACATGGCTAATGTTCTCTCACGTTCTAGATTTATTTTCAAAATCTCACCACATATTGAGAAATATATCTCACCTTTGAACATTTTGGATATTTTAAATTATTCAAAAGATTAAAAAGAAGGAAGAAACCAGATTAGCATTAAATTTTAGTTGGTTGTAATTATGTCAGTAATGATTTCTGTGAAATATAAAAGTTTATTCGAAATATCTGTAAAACTTACTAAACAGTAATAGCATGACATCATGAATCAATAACAACATCAGTTTATAATAAGATAAAAAAATTATTGATGATATATCTATATTTGTTGTTAACAGTAAAGTTTTATCAGTTAAACGATTGAATTCTTGTCATTAAATGTGATATAAAAACTACTGTAGTCTTTGTTATACATGAATTGACAAGTACAGGTAACTGGTTAAACTGATACAAGTATGTTCCTCAACCTTTCAGTAGTGGCCTATTGAGGTGAATATAGTGCTTACTAAATTCTATATGTGCCTTTTCTAACTTGGGACCCTGTATTTTCTTGTTATATTGTTTATTGTCTGAAACACTTTGTAAATTTTGGATTTCTGGTTAATTTTGTTAGATATGACACGATTTTTTAGCTCATCTGGCAAAAGGCCATGTGAGCTTTTGTCATCACTTGTTGTTTATCTGTACGTCTGTTAACTTGTCACATTTTAATCTTCTCCTATGAAACCACTGGGCCGAATATATTTAAACTTGGCAGGAAGCATCTATGCAAGGTCCTTTATAAACTTCGCTCATTTCGTCCCAATTGGACAACAAACATGGCCACCATTGGCGATTATTTCTGATTGGCTGAGTTTTCAAAAATCTTCTCCTCTTAAACTGCTTGGCCAAATAAAACAAAACTTGACAGGAAGTATATATGGGAGGTCCTTTATAAACTTTCCTCATTTCATCCCGATCGGACTACAAATATGGCCACCATGGGCAGTTCTTGTTTCTGAATGGTTGATATAAAAAAATCGCTTGGCTAAATGGAACGAAACTCTAAGAATCTATGGGAGGTTCTTTACAAAGTTTCCTCATTTTGTCCCGATCAGGCAACAAACATGGGCGTATTGGCCAATTCATGTTTCTCATTGGTTGAGAAAAAACATTTGTCTGGAACTGCTTGGCCAAAACTCAGCCAAACTTGACAGGAAGCATCTATGAAATTTTTTTTTTTTCATCCTGATTGGACAAGCATGGCTGCCATGGGCAATTCTTGTTTCTGATTGCTTGATTAAAGAAAGATTTTTCCCCCTGAAACTGCTGAGCCAAATAGAGCCAAAGGTCATTTTTCCTCATTTTGTTCCAATTTTGTAACAAACATGGCTGCCACAGACAATTCTTGTTTTCTGATTGGCTGATTTACAAAAAAATCGTTTCCTCTGAAACCACTTGGATTGTAAGTAGAAGGACCTTGATGCAGAAAAAATTGGTACCTACAAGGCTTACCACATTTCATAATGATAGGGAGAAGTGACATATCTTTGAGGTACATCAATAAAAACGGCTTTCATACCAGGTGAGCGATACAGGCTCAGCCCTCTGAGCCTCTAGTTTTCTCGGTCCATTTGGTGTTATGTTGTAGACAGTTACTAATATTAGTGATTACCACATATGTACGACACTGTGATTATGTCTTATTGATGATTACTTGTATCTTCATTAAATACTCCAGTTTAATTGAAAGACGAAAAAGAAATAATATATTTAAAGATGATTTAGATTTTTTTTTCATTTTAATCATCTCTACTAGCCATCCGTTACTACATAAATATTTAATGGTCATGGATAATTTCTGTAGTTTAATTATATACAGTCACAACCAAATCGCATTCGAGACCTTTAGTTGTGAGAAATAAATAAACTCATTTAAAATATTTTTCAAATATATTTCTTTCACGGGGATTTGTGTTGATAACATTTTCAACCTATAAAACATGTTTAAACCCACCGTATTTTTGTCCCAAGTCAGGAACCTCTAGCCTTTGTTAGTATTGTGTGTTTCGGAGTTTAGTGTCACTGAATTAGTATGCATTATTGTTTAGGGTCCAGCTGAAGCCCGCCTCCGGGTGCGGGATATTCTTGCTGCGTTGATCACCCTTTGGTAGCCTTGAGTTGTTTTCATCTCTTTGGTCGGGTTGTTGTCTCTTTGACACATTCCCCGTTTTCATTCTCTATTCTATTTCATCATTTTTTTACCTTCACTTTAAATTCAAATGGAGACAAAAATGTATTTTCAACGATTTTTAATGAGATATTTCGTAATTTATCTAGAAATATACATGGTATATACATGATATATTTAACAACTTTTAGTACCATTTGGAGCGAATAAACATTTACATATAACAACAAAAGACTCACAGAGGGTTCAGTCTTGTTTTGATAACCTAATACTTACAATGAAAACAACTGTTTCAGATAAAAGGAGAAATTTTTAAAACCAAAGACATCTATTAAATAATCAAACGTAATATTGGGTAAAATCGAACCCTTATCTGAATCCTAAAACATTGATTTTTCTTGATTATCTTGACATCGGAATCTTCAAGTATTGCGATTTCCAGTAAATATTTTCCTTTTTTCTATATTTTAAAACAGTATGAAGTATTATACTTTGAATGATACATTAATTGGAAATTTTCCTCCTTTAAAGCTAAAATATTTCACAGAAACATATTTTAGTTTCATTTAATTTTTTATTATCAGCATGACTTTTATTGGTAAAAACAAATAACTAGGTTCCCTCATTATGGTTCCTCAAGAGTCAGTTTTTGCCACCAATCCAGCTGACACATATTTTTTTAAATTTAAAAAGCATAAAAAAACTGAATGATAAATTTAGATTCAGAAAAAGAAAAAAAATATATTACAGTTTTGAAATAGAAAACTTGTACTATATAGCAAGTGAGGATTTGGATTCAAAAATACAAAATAATTGCAACACAATTATAAGTTTACCTATCACATAATTTAATCCTCAAGACTACCTGTCACCCAAGCCTCTTCTTCTTCTTCTTCTATACATATTACCTTCCAATCATGGAACACATCCTCAACGGATATTACCCAGGCGGAGAGATAATTAAAACTTAAACAGTATACCATAAAAGTTCTCGGCAATGACTAAAAAAAAATAATTTTTTTCATATTCACTGTACACGGATAAAATCTAATAAAAGCTAGTGATAATTTCTAAAACAACATACTTAACTAAAACAACACCTATTGTTCTCACAATGTTGAAATAGACAGATAGTCCAGTCAAACAAAGTTTTAACCTCAAACTAATTGCAAAAGAAAATGTTTTAGCTCTAATCTATAGCATTAAGCCCCAAATATACACAGAAAAAAGTCCCATAAAATCTAACTTGAGGAAAACTCAAAATCAGCATTTTTAATTTCCTATGGAAATTAACACTGGAAAGGGGAGATAACTCCGCAAAAATGAGTCTTTTTTGTCAGGTTTTGGTTGATCTTCTTAAAATTCGTGTAAAGTATGATACTTTGATGGGGTTATAAGTTCGTATTTGACTATATTATATAATCTTCTGCTCGTGAAATGTACAAAACCGAAGTGTTATGGGTATTTTTATTTTTTTGTGTGCATTTTTCATTAAGGAAATTGCAAATTTGTGGCTTTGTGACCATTTTGAAAAAATAATGTGAATTTATGGTATTGTTTATATCTGTAAATTATATTTGTTCAGCATCTACCTTGTTTAAAGAAACTTTAAACCACAAAAATAATAATGTATGCTTAATTATTTTTATTAAATTTGAGATTCTTTACCTTGACAATTTAATAAATGGTCAACTAATGAATTACGAAATCTAGGTTGTAGCTTGATAAAAGATATAAAAACACCTTTAGAGTTGTTTGTTATACTCTAAACACGGCTAAAATATCAAGAATCAATACATTCTGCTGAAAAGAAGCTGTAAAGTTATAATTTTGTATCAATTTTTATTGATATTTCTGCCTTTTTTGCTGAGTTATCTCCCATTTTCAATGCAAATCTCCATAGGAATTTTAAAATCGTGATTTTTTAGTCTTCCTCAAGTTAGATTTTGTTAGACTTTTTTCTGTGTATATTTGGGGTATAATGCTAAAGATTAAAACTTAAAAATCTTCTGTCATGTCTGTTGCAATTATGTTAAGGTTAGGGTCAAATTTATGCTAGATTGACTGGACTAAGAATAGGTAAATTTAAAATGTTGGAATATCTAGAAGACACCATCTATATAACGGCGCGTCTAAATAGAGTCTGGTAGATCTAGATTCTGCTACAGTCTGGAAGAGTCTGCTGACAAAATATAAGAATATATACATGTTTGATAATATTTTCTTGTTATATTTATGTATTATAACATTATTTAATCAATTTAATTAAAAAAAAATGTCATAATTTATTGTTTGTTGGTCGTATTTATGAAGATCGGCAAACATCTTCGTTTACTGTCAAGGCGGAAAGAGAGTCTGGTAAAAAATATCAGATAATATATACGTATGTCAATATTTTCTTGCATTTTTTGTTTTATGGAATTATTATTTTACCATTTTAATAAAAATATATATCAAATATTGGTAGTTTTATTTGTATTTTGGAAGACTGACGAACATTGTCGCTCGCTGTCATTTTGGACACGAAGTCTGGTAGGAAAATATTAAATTGATGAAATAATGTTATAATGATACTAATACGACAAGAAAATATTATCAAATATGTATATATTCTAATATTTTGCCACCAGACTCTATCAGACTCCCTCTATATAATTATTACCAATAAAGTATAAATAATTTGAACATGTCCATGACAACTTAACGCACTACTAATATTGTATAAAAGTAAAATAAAATCAAAAGGGACATAAAATCACCACGCATATATGGATAAGCCGATATATAAACAATCGCTAGCCGGATATCTTCAAGCACATTTTTTCATGCTGGATTAGCTGATGTCAGTAGCACAGCATAAATAACAAACTACATAATTGTGAAAGAATGTAAAGTGCTAATATTTATTACATGTAAGTAAAGATTTCTATTTATTCTATTACCTTTTCTACAAAACAGTAAAAACAAATTTTTTTTCGTTTTTTGTTGTGTTCGTTTTTTTTTTCTGTTTCGTTTCGTTTTGTTTATTAAGGTCTTTCCCTTTCCAAAGGGAAGACCTTACTGTATTTCTTATGATTATTATTTTTTTTTCTGCCACAGATGGCAAAAAAGTGTTGCGACGTATCATTTCGAAACTTGGTACCATTATTCGGTCATAATCTGACCCTGCGAAACCGATCTATTTTTAGTAACAGAGTTATCTGCCCCGCTACCAAAAACCTTGTGTACAGATAAACTCAAAAACCATAATGGATATCAAAAATCTAAAGTGGGGAAAATGTTGTCAGACTCATGGCCATGATTTGTCATGCAAAAAATTTTTTTTCGATCCACTTCCTGGTTACGCGTTTTTGAGTCGAAAAGTGTCGCGACGCGTCAAATTTTTTTTCTTCAAAACGGTTAGTCCTAGGAACTTGGGACCTTCACCTATCATCCTAGGTGACATATGTTGCATCCCAAAATGTCAAAGTGAAAGGTCAAATCTCAAGGTCAGAGGTCATATTACACTTTGTGTGCAGTATATCTCATGAACCATAAAAGATAGAAGCAGACATTAAATGGGGAAAATACTCCTCTCATTTAGACCTTTATTTGATATAAAGGGTCGAAAACTGTTCGACAAACCGTTTTCGAGTTATGGCCCTTGACGCGTTTTGGCTTATTTGTTTTTGGCTTATAACTTTTAAGCCGTCAGAGATAATATAGTAAACATATGGGTTTTTGTGACCGTCATTGTGAGTACTTCAATTTAAGACCAAAGTCCAATTTAAATTAAAAATAGTGTTTATCTTTAAAACTTTAGAACAAAAACTAACCGAAAAGATGTTGCTTGCTTGAACTTTGTTCTTTGAACTCTACAAGTCTGTTGGGTCCAAGTTGTCTGATGTCATAGGTCAAGGGAAAGACGTCACATTTGTTCTCCGAACAAATGACTTTTTAATTATTATTATTTTTTGTTTCGTTTTGGTTTAAAGAATTCATAATTTGTAGCATCTTTTGTGCGTCGAGAGGTCGACCATTTCTTTCTCATCGCTCTTTTTAAAGATTTTTTGAATCTGTGTTAAGTCTGGATTCGCGGTTAAACACGTCATCTTAAAATTTATCTTATTTAAAACAGATTTGAAAATGTGGCAGTAAAAAATAATAAAAAATTCTTCTTTTCCTTATGAAATTTCAAATTTTATCCTTGTCTCGACGTAAAATGCAAAGGGCTGTTCCCTGGTAAAAAAATTTGCAACGTGCTTTTTTATTTAAAATTTTATCCATGCCTCCCGTAAAACTCAAAGGTCTAGCTAGCTGTTCCCTTAAAAAATTATGCATCGTACTTTTTTATTTCAAGTTTTATTAATGCTTCCTGGTAAAAGTTCAAAGGGTTGTTCCCTTATAAAATTTTCCATAGTGCTTTTTTATTGCAAATTTTATCCATGCCTCCCCGTAAAATTCAAAGGATTGTTCCCTTACAAAAACTTTGCATCGTACTTTTTATTTCAAATTTTATCCATGCCTCCCCTTAAAATTCAAAGGATTGTTACCTGACGAAACATTTTCGTCGTTCTTTTTATTTCAAATTTTATCAATGTCTCCTCGTAAGAATTCAAAGGTCTATTCTTTATAAAAACTGCATCGTGCTTTTTTTATCTGCCTCCCGGCTGTTCCCTTATCGTTTTTTTTTACATCATGTACTGCTGTCGTTTCGTAAAATCCCTTTAATCGAAATCACGTAACAATCTTTTCTTTAATAGTTTAAATCTGTTTTCAGCCCATTTCTAAATGCATTTTTCACCGTCACTAGATACGATGAAGTGGGTGCGGGTACTTATAAAGTGAGAAACGGAATCGAAACGAAATGAAACGAAATGTATCGAAACGAAACGAAACGAAACTAAACGAAATATAGCGAAAGGAAACAAAACAATACATTAACCCAAATAATTCTTGAAAAGAGAATCAATCTAAGCCGATTGGTGTAGTTTATGTCAATTTTGCGACGGTCTTGATAATAGTCATTGTTTAAACGGAATACTTAAGATGAAAGGAAATACCCTATCTTATCTCAATTGATGATCGCCATGTTTTTTTCGATTTTTGAACTTGAACTTTGGAACTACAAACTCGAATTTGTACTATGATTTCAGTCATGTAAACTCCAGTGTTTTACAATTGCAATTGTTCAAAATGAACCATACCGCATACAGTTCATATTGCGTATTGGTTTGGAGTTCTTAAATTTTCCAGCCTCTGTTGTAACATTCAAAGACATTAGCGATATTAATCGATAAGACACTGTGTCGCGTTCTATTTTAAAAGTCGCTAAATCGTGGATGCTTTATGTTCACAAATGAGGTTATTGTTTAAAGACTTCATACTGAATTTAATACTCTACGAGGACAGACTGTACCTGTAACATACAATAAAGCTTTGATGTTTCACAAATACTTGTTATTTGAATTTAAATATTTTAAAGACATTAGACCCCATTCTAAAGATATTGTGACATAAAAAGATGAATTAGGTCCAAAATTCAACATTGCTTAAAGTAAGGTCTACAATATATATTATTTCGAAGGTAACTGAACTGTTGAATATACATGTCAAATTTAATTATTTTACAGACTATAAATCCTCATTGACTTTTTGACAGATATTGACAAAATCTGCTACGCTTTAATGCAGCTGAACCTTTTGATCAGACTATAAAAGACCCCCTTTCGTTAAATTTCGTTTCATTTTGTTATTTTTCGTGTCTTCATTTTGTTATATTTCGTTTCTTCATTTTTTATTTCGTTTCGTTTCGCTATATTTCGGTTCGTTTCGTTGTATTTCGTTTCGTTTCGTTTCGATTCTGTTATTCACTTTATCTGTACCCCGATGAACTCGGGTAAATATTTCTTTAATTTCATCTTTTATCAAGGGGTGGTGCTTCACACAATTAAAACAAGGGGGCGACAACTGTATTAAAAAAAAAATTATGTCCAAAATCATATTTTGTTTATTAATTAAAGTACTTTTTAATTATTTTTTTCATTCAGAAATTTTTTTAACTTTATGTTTACGAGGAATTAAGGAAGTGGGACGAAACAAAAATTAAATTTGGTACAAATGTGGATTCGCTAGTTGTTATTGAAATGAAATATCACCAATAATTTAACAAATTCAAATGTCCTAGCATAAATATACCAATTTAGGAATTATAATGGTAAATGCAATATTCAAATGAGACATTTTCTCCTTCCACGCGGGGACATGTTTGTGTTCCAAGAAAAGTATAATGAGACATGCGAATTAGTTACGTTATAACTAACACACAATGTAACAAGTTAGTTATCTTAATAAAAAATCATTCATCCTTTTCTCTTCAGTTTAGCTTGCCGCCATGGGGAGTTTCCAAGGACATATTTTTCCAGGATCGATTTTCATCATAGTTGGAGTGTGGTGGCTGATTCAAATACTCAGAAGATACTACATTTGTAGGAATACCAATACGACGTTTGTATCTAGTGCCTCATTCAAAATCAAACGATTTCCTGCGGACCCAGTGTTTAAGATATTTTTCGTAACTGCTGGTCTGATAATTGAAATAGGGGTTGCTGGAAATATGCAACATGCAACAATGTATTTTTTCTACGGATTAACGGGTGTAATAGATTTAATGATTTTCTGTAATTTTCATCTCCCAAAAGACTTGGATTATGTTTCGCTTTGTCTTGCCGTAGTGATGGAAGCCATATTGTTCAAATTCCATCTGTTCGGAAGAAATATTCTGGACGTCCTTGTACATAACCTTTTACTATATGTGCTTGCTGCTACCTTTTTCGCATTGCTCCTTGAAATGAAATTCAAGACAAGTGTATTAGCAGCTGTACTACGTCCATTTTTCTTTATTCTACAAGGGACATGGTTTTGCCAGGTTGGGTTTATACTGTATAATCCGATATCAGAACCATGGGAGGCGGATGATCATCAGACTTTAATGAGAGCCGCTTTGGCCTTTACGTGGCATTGTGCAGGAGTTTTTATTATTTTATTATTTACATTTTCATCATTTTCAAGAATTTATAGAAAGAATGACGGCACCGGTGAATCATGTAGTTATATTGAGCTGTTGGAAAAAGACGTCTCCGATACAGAAATTTGATGTGATAATGCTTTCAATATATATTTGTAAAATTCGTGATTTTCCCAATGATAAAGTAGTATTAAGTATATATTATGCAAAGGTGCATTCCGATCTCAAAATAAACATTATCAGCAGAGGTGTGCAATTACTTTAGTTGTATTTTCAAATTTATTATTCAAATTATTTCTTATCTTGTTAACTTTATGCTCATGCGAAAATAATACAAATACTACGGGGATGCATTTGACTTTCAAAGATCTATCAAATATTGTACATGTACATATATGTCATACCAAAGTAGAAAACTGTGATGTTCACAATTCAAAAAGGTCCTAACCCGGCAGAGTTACATCACAAGTTGGCGGTTTGAAACATATTTTTTTAGCTCTCCGGTGAGTTGCATTTGCTCCAATTTGTATTTTATTTGAGCCAATAATGTATTTTTCATTTGCGCAAATAATACTGTATAGACCCGAGGCAACGCCGAGGGCCTATACAGCTGATTGAGACTCAATACAACTGTACGAGGACATAATACAGGTTTATATTAAAATATCCATTTTATGACATCTTTATTACATGTATTAACTAATGATTTAAAATTACAGTACTTTTATTAACCAATGACTTAAGATACATTATAAATTGTCTATTTAATACAATCACGTGTGTCTTTAATACAGATTTTATACAGAAAAACCGGAACTCGTCATTAATACAAGTCTATTACAGAAAAACCGGAACTCGTCATTAATACAAGTCTATTACAGAAAAACCGGAACTGGTCATTAATACAGGTCTAATACAGAAAATCCTGTATTTGACATGTATTAATGACCAGTTCCGGTTTTGTATTAACTGGACAGTTTTTACTGCATTTCAACACATTTGTTAATAAAGTTAATTAATTGCCATTCTTTAAAACGCTGCACTAACGGTAAATAATAGACTTAACTATTTCCACCTTGACACTTCGAAATATGAACATTGGACTAATTTACACCTTTTAATAGAACTACGAACTCCATTTAATTGAGCTCAACCATTTACCCAGAGGGATAGTCAACAAAATTTCACCGAAAAAAAATGCCATTTGTTATTCTTCTTCAATACATTTTATATGCGCAGAAATTCAATGAGAAAACAAAATAGTTGTGCCTGAAGAATTACATCTTCACATTATACAAAGTTTATAAAAGTATTGGTCGAATATAATCATTTTTCTTATAAATGTTATCTTTTTTTCAATTTGCCATCGCTTAGAAATAGTGAAATGTTAAATATTTTTTTATATTTAAGTAACTAAAGACAACGTCTTGCATGGTTACATTATATTATTTTAATTCACAAATAAGAGCATGCATATTAAAGAATTTTAAAAAGAAAACATTGATACGGGATGTACATATTTTTGGTAAAATCATTTCTTTGTACCCCTCACCCATTTTCTCAATATTATGGCTGATGACACTGGCCAGATTGGTTATAAAATATGAAAAATTTTATTACTCAAAAACTACTTATTTTTAGTACATAATTTTTTCAGTTTAGTTGGGTTATAATATTTTAGTTTTCATAAATGGATGAATTATTGTTTAACATCCAGTGGAAACCATGAAGTGCATATTAGGACGAGACCATGTTGATATGATATTCATATGAATCCTGCTTGTGCTAGACCGACATGCTGAACCAGATTTTTAACGTGCAGGAAGTCATATTCACCCCACCTGGACACATTATATGGACTCCGAGCCAACCAGTCCTTTGCTCTTGTTCCTAGATGCCATGTGCTTGGCGGAGAAGCAGCAAATACCAATTTTAATGTCTTTGGTAGGAACCGGCCAGGCATCGAACAGGTGAACTTCTGCATTCAAGGCGAGCATGCTAACACGAGACCACCAAGGCATTTTTCCCCGAAAGAAAGCTTATAACAATCACCTCAGTATAATATCAGAAAATATTATTAAAATATATTTTTTTCCGTATGGATGGACAGAAGGATGATCCACTTAGCAACCAAAGATACTGTTTTCCCCTTATTCATTTTAACTTGTGTTACAACATAACCCATATTAGTCCAGTCAAAATAAAATTTGACCCCAAACTAATTGCAACAAAAGGTATTTGGAATCTAAATTGCTTAATTATATCTTAAATGTACACAGATAAAATTCCATGAAAATCTGACCGTGGGAAACTTCAAAACTACTTTCAAATATACTGTTGGACTTCCAATGGAACAGGGGAGGTAACTCTTGCTAAAACGTTTTTTTTCAACAAATTTCTTCTTCTGCTTGTAAAGATACTTTCATAGACTAAACTGGCTTAATTTAACTTGTTATATATTCTTCTATTTATGATACAAGAACATTCATAATTTTATTTGTAGTTTGATTTTAATGACTGTTTAAAATCACAGAAAATGCTTACTTTGAACCATATTTCGATTTTGAAAAAAAATAATTAACATAATTGTTAATGGTTCTCCCTTTTTATTATACATCAATAATTTAAACTTGGTTAAAAGAATTTTTAAATCCACAAAAAAGTGTAAGTGCAACATATATTTTCATAAAGATTTACTAATTCATAAACTTGATATCCTATATTTTTAGGAAATGAGGGATCCTAGAAAGAGAAAAATCTAATTCAAAACTTGAATTAAAATATCAAAACTCTGTTAGAATAATTGGTTTTAACCTTTTTTAATGCTAAACATGTTTTTTGGCAAAGTATTTTATACAGGAAAATCAGTTATTATTATTTTGTTGAGATTTTGGCCAAATTTCAATTAGTTTTTACAGAGTTATCCCCCTTATTCAATAAAAATTCCCATAGGAAATTTATTTCAGCTGTAATTTTATCTGCTTGCATTCATTTCATGGTGATTTTTTCTTGGTTAATAATCCTTTTACATTTTTTGACTCAAAAAAAAAATTAATTTCTTCTGATGCAATTAAGGGTCCATTTTTGCTAGTTTGACTGGACTATACATTCCTGTGCTAATAAGTTTTCTTGCAAGTTGTATTTCTTTTTTCTTTGAAATAATTTTTGAAAAAATACTGAGAACTAGAGACTCAAGTGGTGAGCCTGTATCGCTCACCTGCCATCCTTTTCAACATTTTTGTTCATTTATCTATTTAGTTTTTGATTTTTTTTTTAACTTGAGCAAAATTAAGGAATTGTTCATGGAACCAGTTAGCCGTCCAAATGAGGAAAAATAGTCAAATTTTATGAAAGTTATTGCATAGATTTTACCTCTGGCCCTATTACTGTCTCCTGTTAAAGAAGTCCGGTTGGCATTTTCACATTTAAAGGGTTCTTTGCCTGAAAATTTCGACCATACTTTTTTTTTAGACTGGTGAGATTTTTTGCAAATATCCCCTCCCATTGAAAATTACAGCCTATCCTGGAATCATGTTTTCACTGTAGATATTACTTAGGCAGTAGAAATAAAGCCACACAATAAATCAGTATTATTTCATCTTAATTTTTTGCATTTACAAAATCTATCGCATGTCCATAATGAAATTATCTGTTTTTATATTTAACGTTTATTTGTTCACTTTCTTCCTGGCATATCCGACTGCTTCTGGGACACCTTTATTCAGTTGATCTTCGTCTGGTATACTTTTTTTATTCAGTTTACTCCAGCCTCTTGCATAGTCTGAAAAAAAAAGGATTTCTAATCTAAATACAATGGCATAAATATGATTGTGATATTCATTCTATGAAAAATAATATGTTGATGCTAGATGAAATTCCTTATAAAGACCAACTACAAGGATTTGCTCATAAAAATTTAAACAATTAAAATTTGGCTGTATTGTTACATGTGTGAGCTATTCTCACTACTGTTTATGGGTTGGTTCAATTCAAACATAATTTTATTAATACCAGATTCATGAAAAAAAATCAGTTGTGAAGACTTCGTTAATGTGTATATATACAAACCTTTCACTGTGACCTTGGATTTGTCAAGGGTTGGCCTGAACCCCCCTCTTTGGAAGCGTAGAGTCCCTGGTCTCTGGAGTTTGCTACATGTAGTTCTTCTCCAACTATAAAATAGCCAACTTCTCTTTCCTGTTTTCCTGATACTGTTGAGTTGTATCAACCATTAAGTCACATGACTCAATCACATGTAGCTTTATTTTGTCCTGAAATTCTGAAGAAGTATAAAATATAATATAATACAAGAATTGTAATAGTTGACTCTCGCTATTTTGAAGATGTGGGGAGATGGCAATTTACAAACATTTGGGTAAAACTTTCCACAAATGCATGGATTCCGATCACCAACAAACATACTAAAACCTCAAGACTTGACACCGTTTTATAGAGTTGTAAAGACTCAATTGTCTTTTAACTAGAAGTGTATAATTTTTAACTAACGGCGTTTCAGGATTGTTTTAGCTAAGTTCTAATGACATACATGTAGCAAGGATCCCTTCTCAAAAGTCTCCCCAATAGGATCAAGATCGTACCCATTCATCTGCGACTCAAGCCTCTGGTATCTAATCTTATTTTTAAGAGGTACATACATGTATTATCATTATTTTGCAATGTAGATACACAAGGTGGTGAACTGTAATCTGTATTTTCAGAAAAGCCCCCCCCCCCCCATTTTTTTAATACTTCCACAACAGGCACATTTGGTGGTTAAAAATACATTTCTCTTCGAAATTGTTCAAAAAGGTACTCATATTCTGAGAGAATAATTTACTAGAACAAAAATATAACCAATTTTAATCATAATAACATGACATTCAACAACGTAACAGGGTAAATCAAACATGAGCAGTGTTCTGTTATTTCATTCAAGTTTGAAAAAAAAACTCGGTAATGGGGATTTTGTGGGATGATAAATACCTTTTCAAACAGTCTTCATAAAAAAAAATTGATAACTGCACCCCTTTGGACCTCCTTTAAATAAATTCAAGGTTCCCCATGCCCAGCCTATCCCAGCTGGGTCTGGGGGTATTCGCCCAATTCTACATTGCTGAAAACAAAATTTTTCAAAATGATTCTATAGTAACACCACCTCTACTAAGACCCCCAAAACCAATCTTAAAGACCCCCACAGAAAAAGCATATATAACATATCCCATCAAAACATGTTTGAACAGAAAAATTAAAAAAATTATACTCTTAAATGCATTTATTTTTTAATTTCAAGTGAATTATATCCCCAATTGAACCCCAAAATATCTTCTGCACCTTTGTTTGAACCCCCTTTAAAAACAATTTGGGCAGGGGTCTTCCGTGCCCAGCCTATTCTGGCTTGGACTGGGGGTATACACCAATTTCTAAATTGCTGAAAACAAAGCATTTGTTTCATTTTAAAGTGAATTGTATCCCCTCTTTTGGCCCCAAAACCCCCAAAACACCTTAAAGACCCCTTACAGAAAAAGCATATGCAACACATCCCATTAAAACATTTGTTTGAACAAAAAAAAAAAATTTTTATACTCTTTATTAAATTTCAAGTGAATTATATCCCCAATTGAACCCCAAAATATCTTCTGCACATTTTTTTTGGACCCCGTTTTAAAAACATTTGGGCAGGGGTTTCCCCATGCCCAGCCTATCCCAGCCGGGTCAGGGGGTATACACCCATTCTAAATTGCTGAAAAGAAAGCATTTGTTTAATTTTGAAGTGAATTGTATCCCCTCTTGGGACCCAAAATTAATTCTGCACCCATTTTTGGACCCGTTTTAAAAAATATTAGGCAGGGGTTCGACTAGAGATACATATTGAATATATCCTAAAGTTTGATATGTAATGAACATGTTGCTGGAAAAGTGTTTTCCCCATAGGTTTCTATAGTAAACCCTATTTGGACCCCACAAATATAACCTTACTAGACTCCCAGAAAAAAAATATTATTGACTGCACATCGAGAGATGCATATCTTACATATCCCGAAGTTTCATTGATATTGGACTTGCAATATCTAAGAAAGAATGAAAGAAAGAATAATAATAATTAGAATTGCCATTAGCAGATGTCGCCCCTGGCAGCTATTTCGATGGTTGCATCTTGTTCGCCATACCAAAATTAGCCTAGATATAAATTTTCATAGAAATCGGACAATGTTGAGTTTTAAAATGAAAGGATTGGATTGCTGTTAAAAACATTTGTGGACCTAAGGCAATGGTTTTGTTCAATAAATACTTCTAAAGTTTATAGTAATTCAAAGTATTGACTTAAATGGAAAATACTGAAATTGTATTGTTATATGGAACAAAATTAATTGATTTGCAGTGTTTTGGAATTAATGCATAAACAATAATCATTGCTTCTGAAACAATAAAAATTATTCAAATTTTCCATTTATGGAATTTTGAACCCCTTAAACTGGTAGAGGTCCTTACTGTGAAGTTTTAAATATTTTGGTGTAAAATTTTGAAATTTTTTGGTTTCCAAGACAACTGCAGCCATTTTGGAAATTTTGAGACCCCAAAAGTTGGGGAGACACTTACATATCCATTTTATGCAGTTTGAAATACCTTTGGAGCAAAAAATCAAATTTAAACAAAAATCCCTTTTCTGTTTCCATGGCAACAGTGAAAGTTTGTCCAACCGATTTTTTACAGAAATCAGTTTGACTTGATGCAAGGAATTATCCTTCAAAGTTTCAAAAAGATTGTTTGGGCAGGTACTGAGAAAAATAAAATTTAAGTTTTCCAAATATTTTCATACTTTTTCCGTTCCCATGGCAACGGTGGCCATTTTGAAAATTTTTAATGTTACATGCACAACTAGACTTGGTGATCATCATTACTGTGAAGTTTCATAAAGATAGTTCCAGCCATCTCTGAGAACTCATCCAAACAATATTAGGTGGAAGAAAAAAAGCAAAGAAACGAAACAATAACAATATGTCGTCCCGACTATGTCTATGGGCAACATAACTAGACTTGCCATTGCCAAAAATAGCAGATGTCGCCCCTGGCAGCTATTTCGATGTTTGCCCTAAAACTTGTAGAGAAACTTGTGCACACCTTAAAGGTCCTTACAGTAAAGTTTAAATAATTTTGGAGTAAAATTTTGAATTTTTGAAAATTTTACCTTTTTTCGTTTCCATGACAACGGCAGCCATTTTGGAAATTTTGAAACCCTAAAGTTGGGGAGACATCTAGTTTTAACAAAAATTCCCTTTTTTGTGTTTCCATGGCAACAGTGAAAAAGTTGCCCATTGTGGCCTTGTTTTTTGCCGGATCAAGTCGAAATGACGAATCTTTATAGAAGACCTCACATCATTTATATCAACTTACAAATCATTTGCATTAATGTAGTTTCAGAGGAGATGATTTTTCAAATTTCAGCCAATCAGAAACAAGAATTGCCCATGGTAGCCATGTTTATTGCCGATCAAGACAAAATGAGGAATTTTTGTACAGGACCTCAGAAACATCATTTGTATCAACTTACAAATCATTTGCACTTGTAGTTTCAGAGGAGATGACATTTCAAATTTCAGCCAATCAGAAACAAGAATTGCCCATGGCGGCCATGATTTTCGTCCAATCAAAATGAAATGAGGAATTTCACAGAGGACCTTTAGTACATCATTCCTGCAAAGTTTGGTTCCAACTGGCCCAGTAGTTTCAGAGGAGATGATCAAAATATGAAATGTTAACGAGGACGACAGATGTACAACGGACGTGATGGCAATAGCTCACATAGCCTTGCCAGGTAAGATTAAAAAGAAGAGATGTCACAATATATACATATAGATATTTAAATATTCTGAGATGTTCCCCACATTGTACATGTGCTTGATGTACTAAAGATAGAACATGACATTAAAATATGTAATGGCAATGGATGTAGTTTTGTTTGCAACACCTTTTATTTGGAATAAATGAACCAGGAGATAATTTTACAGTTATAAACCTAATTATTTACTTGTCGAAATAGTCAATATGGAAAATTCAAAATAAGATTAAATATCACAATCAACTGTCAAATTCCTTAACCTTTTAAAATTTAGTCTTAAAACAGACTAGTTAAATTTTCTAAAGAAAACAAAATGTTACGATGAAGATATGCAGACAATCATTAATAGGGTACGTACTGGAATGTTTAGATTGATATCTTAGCTAAAAACTGTAGCTCTTTTTGAGTGATATATCTGGAACATTTGTACAGTGTGATTTCTCAAGATCTTATTATGTAAAATGGAAACATTGTAATAACGGCCATTGCATCAAAATTCCTTTTGATATAAAACAGTTTTGAGAAAAGATAATGTACGAGATTAGACCTGATTGATAGATTGGACACACTACATGTTTCGCCTGAATATGCACATGGACACAGAATAATGATTATCTGATACCCGACATTTTAAAAGTCAAAGGAAAATGTGTTAAAAGAAATTAAGGGTCAAGGTCAAAAGACAGGTGCCAGACCGACATGCATCCACTAAGAACTATCTATTGACCAAATATGGTGGGTCTAGGTATTAAAGTTGCTGAGAAATTGACCTAATCTCGAAAATGTTACAAAGTTAGTCAAGCATGCAATTGAGGTCAAAGTCAAGAGACAGTTGTCAGTCTTGCATGTACCCAGCAAGAACTGTCAATAAACCAAATACAGTAGGTCTAGGTATTACAGTTGTTGAAAAATGGACAACTTTGAAAAGTGACAAAGTCACTGAAGCATGAAATTGAGGTCAAGGTCCAGAGACAAGTGTCAGACTGGCACGTACCCACCAAGAACAGTCGATAGACCAAATATAGTGGGTCTAAATATTACAGTTTCTGAGAAAAGGACAACTTCGAAAAGTGACAAAGTCACTGAAGCATGAAATTGAGGTCAAGGTCCCAAACCAGGTTTCAGACTGACATGTACTCACCAAGAAGTATCTATTGACCAAATATGGTGGGTCTAGGTATTCTAGTTGCAGAGAAAAGTAACAGTAATGCAAAGATGAAATTGAGGTCAAGAAACCAAGCCAGACTGACATGTATCCACCAAGAACTATCTATTGACCAAATATGGTGGTTCTAAGTATTCTAGTTTCTGAGTAATGGACTTAACCCGAAAATGTGATTCAGGTCACTCAAGCATGAAATTGAGGACAAGGTCAAAAGGCAGGTGTCAGACCGACATGTACCTACCAAAAACTATCTAATGACCAAATGGATTAAATCACGAAACTTGGGACGCAGATTTTAAATTCATGTTTATGAAGTCAGTGAACAATAAAAATGAGGACAGGATCACAAGAAAAGCATACTGCGGCAAACCTTATATGATAAGCTACCTTGTGGACCATAAATCTTAATTGTAGGCATTACATGTGTAAAGTTGTTAAAGTTTTTAAAAAATTTACGCTGCCGCCGCCGGAAAGTAATACCTATATGTCACCTCCGCGACTTTTCGTAGCAGGCGAGACAAAAACCATTTAGAATATTTATATAAATTTATAAATTATTAATTCTCAAAATTTACATACTTTATGCTTCATAGTTATTGACTTTCACAAGAATTTTGATACGGTTGATATTTAATTTGGAGATTGTAATTGTTAAACTATTGTGACATTATTATGATTGTTATCGCTCACATACATCACCTGTAAATGAGAGCCTGATTGTAAAAGGTGGATTAAAATAAAAAAAGTTTGTAACCTTAAAAAAAAATACCACACCATCAAAGGTTGCTCTCAACTACCCCTATAAATTTTATAAAATTAATATATCTTTGCATATTTTTCTATTTTCAGTGATAGTATCTGGACCAACAGACAATTTTTAAAGTGGACTACTTTACACAGTTAGTCAAACCATTTTGTCCATCTTTGGTTTCAATTGTCTTTTTCGTTTCATACGATATTTTTTATATTTTGAGTAATGTTAGCAATATTAAAGTTCTACAGTAGATTATTAAAGATTTTTTTTTTACAGAATTATCTACTTTTAGTAACATATGGCCGTATCTGTTGATGGTTCAGACCCAGAGTTTTATCTTAACTCACACTCAGTAGTTTAAAAGCAGATTTATAAAAAATATTTGCTGATTTTTCTTCTTTTAGCAATGTTTATCTAGGGAATGAAAAAACTGCGGTGGGACAAAAATAAAAGCAAAATCTTTTGACTCCGACCAGAAATGTGAGGGTAGTTGGGTAGAGACAGATAATTAAACCTCTGTAGAGGCTTTAGCCTGAAATCTACTGATGGGATCTTTAGTGTGCATGGAGTGGACATGTGGTTTTCTCCAAACACGTCACCGACTATGGTCCGCGGTCAGGCTTTTCTTATTATGACCTGACAACCCTCTAATGAGAGGGCATCCCCTATCCGCCACCTGGGGACGCGCTAGGCAGCTCTGGGTGTTGAGCCCCTGTGAAACATCACAGGTACCTAGAAAAAAAAAAGAAAATCTAAAAGAAAAAAGAAAAAAATAAAAATAATAATAAAAAAAATCACAAAAAAAACAGAAATGAAATTGCAAAATAATTTTCCAAATGAAAGTCAGATGACCAATTGTTAAAATTCAATCATTATGCAGTTTTTTTAATTGTAAATATCTGTAAAAAGCCAAACAAATATTCAACTATTTATTTAAAAAGAAGGGAAAAAAACAGATGGGCAAATTTCTGGTAAGTAACTTGTGCTTTTAAAATATCAATTTTATATGTAGCATTAAAAATATGTTAAAACTGTTACCATAATCAACATTCTTAATTATCAAAAAAAGTTCGGCTTCACAATTTTAACTGATCTAAAGAAATACTGGGCAAAACATTGCAAGTAAAATATATTTTACAAATTCAGTTAACGAATAAAAGAAAAAAAAATTAACATTTCCTGTCATTTTAAAAAGCTAATAGTCACCAACAAATAAATATGTAACAATTAACCAAAAATCCTACTTTTAAAATTGGTTTGGTTTAGTTGGGGTTTTATGCCGTTTTCAGCACATTTGGCTATTTCGTGGCAGCCAGTTTTATTGGTGAAGGAAGCTAGTGTACCTCAGGACAGAACCACTGACCTTCTGCAGGAAAATTGCCAATCCTTGAGAACACACTTGCCACAGGTGAGATTCAAACTGACCTCAGTGCTGACAGGTTAGTGATCATCAGTAGTCACAACGAACTACCTAGCACTCGCCCACCAAGATCCCAATTTTAAAATTGATTTAATGAATAAAATCTAAGTTTCTTTACAATATTTCATAAAGGACTGATTTAGAAATTGACCTGAGTTCAATAATTCTACAAAATTTCAAGCAAAATTGTACATGTATTAATGCTGATTAACTTCTCGTAACCACTATTTTTCATGATATTTCTTATAATAGAGACTGTATAGAGGATAAAGTATGCTTGAACTGCCCAATTACCCAGAACAATTGATAGTAACAACGTGTATTAAATTTTGTCACATACAAATGTAGACGTAACTTCCCTAAACCACTTTTTCCCATGAAATTGTCTTTTCCCTTATGTAGTGTGCTGTCAATATGCCTAAGGCCCTTAACATGAGGTAATGTGCTCTATTACCACGAATGACATATATTATCAACAAATCTTATCAAAATATAAAGATATGGGGTTTAAAACATCATTGAGACAATCGAACACATGGAATTTTTTTCCCAGATTAAATGGGACATTGAGAACCAATGTTGACTCTACTTCCCTAAACCACTATTTCATGAATTTGCCTTTTTCCTGTCATTGTGTTTAACTATGTATCTTCACTTCAGGATTTAACTGAACTGAATGTGCTTTTTACCTAGAACAGAAATCACCAATTTTATAAAAAAAAAATATAAATATATAAGGATTTAGATGTAAAATGCTATTATATAGAAATGAACACTGGAGAAATGTGCTGGTGCTGATACAATTTTCCTATACTATTGTCCATCTTTTTTGTGACTGAACCATATTCAACTTTGCAAAATAACAATCCAAAGATACTAATATTCGATATAGTTTATACTATACTGTAAATACGACGCATTTCAAGGAGTTACCTGTCATCAGCAGCATTAAAACAGAAACATTTGGAAGACCAAAAAACAAGAAGTACTCATAACCAAAACTGATTGGACATAAGGTGTTTATAACTACACAAAATAATCATTTGTCATAATTAGTTACAGTGACCTTGTCCTTAGACAAATTAGTGACCTACAATACAGTGAACTTCATCTGAAGATATGTGATCATTTTCTGCAAGTCATACATGCCCAACTGACATGACCAAAGCATGTTTCTGTACATGAAAGTTTCAAAGGCTATAATGTATTATAATTGGAAAAATGAAATGTTGATTTCTTTTTTTTTAATTAAAATTCATCCAGAAAATAAATAAAAATAAGGATTTTCTTGAAGCTTTTGAAAAAAATCAAATATTTCTTTAGAGGACAAAAATATTCATTTTAAAATATTTCTGTCTAAAATCAGTTTCAGAGGAGTTTTGTTAAAAAAATGTCATTTATTAAACAATGGACTACACTTAACTAAATATTCAAACCTATGAGATCAGTGTAAAATGTCATTATGAAACAAAAATTGAAATTTGAAACCATGTTTTATAGTCTTTCTCCCATTTTAGCATTTTACAAATACTTTCCATAAATGTTAGTAATATTTTTGGGCTGAGTATTTTGATTATTTTTATTTATTGCTTTGTTTTGGTTTTTATTGTTAAGATTTTTTGTTGTTTTTTTGTACTTTTCTTTTTTTCTTTTTTTTAAAAAAAATTTTAGATTTCATTTGTGTTGCATATTCCTACATTATAAAAGGGTTTTATTTTTGTATTTATATTTTTTATATTTAAACTGTTAAATGTGTAGGATTGTTTGGAGGGAAAGTGCAGGTATTAGTGTAGTACAGATCTTAGTATCCTTCAATGGAAAGTAATTGTAAAATTTTTGAATTTAAATTATTGTATACTAAAAGAAACATTTGCTTAAACCTTTCGAATCTGATGAAACTGAAAATTTCCTGAGACTTCAAATCATTAAAAAAAATATTCAACCAATTTTGTAAAATGCAAAATAGAAAGAGATAAAAAAAAAATAGTCCATTGCCAATATATGACCCTGAAGTTAAAAACTCATAATTTTGCAAAATATTTTAAACTTTACAGTGACATATGCACAAAGGAAATTATAGTTAAAAAATCTACTGGACTGCATTTTATGAAACATAATAGTTATATTTTTGTCAAAAGATAAAACAGTGGTTCATAAATTCATGTTCGAACCAACATTTTTACATTAGTGAGACCAATAATTTAATAATGTAAACTTATGAACTTAGGTTCACTGTCTATTTCCATAAAGTTTCAGAGATTTTCATGTTTGAACCAACATTTTTACAGTGTCAGACCAATAATTTAATAATTTAAGCCTAGCTATTAACGTAGGTTCACTAATTGTCTATTTCTATAAAGTTTCAGAAATTTTCATGATGAAAATTAACTGTCAGCTGAAAATGATTTTTTGAAAGCCTTTATCAATGTCAAAACTAAAGAAATTCTGCACAAGAGGATAATTGCAATAAAACGATAAAAGTTCCAATACTTCAGGACATGTAAAATGTAAAAGTTTCAGCACTTGTTGGACCAAATAGTTTCAATATATGTCCTAACTAAAAAGTTTCAGGACATGTCCAACCTAAACTTTTCAGCACAAGAGGAACAAAACGGTTCAGCACATCAGGACATGTAAAATATAAAAGTTTCAGCACTTGTTGGACCAAATAGTCTCAATATATGTCCTATCTAAAAAGTTTCAGGACATGTCCAACCTAAACTTTTCAGCACAAGAGGAACAAAACGGTTCAGCAGATCAGGACATGTAAAATGTAAAATTTCAGCACTTGTTGGACCAAATAGTCTCAATATATGTCCTATCTAAAAAGTTTCAAGTCATGTCCAACCTACACTTTTCAGCACAAGGGGAACAAATAGGTTCAGCACATCAGGACATGTCCAACCTAAACTTAACAACACAAGAGGAGCTTTCAGTACTTCTGGGTATGTACAGTGCACATGTGGTACCAACTGGTCTCTTATATACCCAGCCTAAGAAGTTTCAGAACTCCGGATATATGCAACATAAAACTTTCTGCACATGTGAGATCAAGGGCTCCGAGTTCATGTACAATCAGCATGTGTGGGTACTAAAGGGTTCACTTCATGTGTAATATAAAAGTTTCAGAAACAACAATAATTTTATATAGGCCAGATGAGCCAAAAATCTAAATATGAATATTCACAATTTCTCCCAAAAATGAAAAATTCATTGCCCATCTCTGCAAAAATAAGCTGATAGAGATAAATTCCTGGATGTAAAAGAATCCGGGGTAAAGATGTGTCATCTATGAAACTAGATATTGATGAAAGTTGAAAACCTGGACTCTTAAAAAATCTGCCACATACATTACTTGGTTGAAATACTTCACCGTTCTTCAATCAGCAAGGCTCCTAAAGATATACCAAACTTTGGCTTCTTTCTTTCTCTGAAACCTGCAAAACTAAGTGAAAAGTTACATGCATCATCCACTTGTGACTTGCAAAATCATAATAATTTGGTCTTACTTTAACTTCTGCAGAAACCACTTTTTTTTCTTCTCAAGGTTACCTTACTTTGTTTGCACGTATGAATGATCTCCGTCTTTTAAATCTTCTGCACAAGTGATTGCTATTCAAATAATCTTCTGTGTGTCATTTTTAACTCAGAATTTCGATTTTTTTCTGGAATATCTCAAATTGTTCTTTAAGATGAATCTAAAATTTTAATATGTCTTGTCCCTTACTGAAATGAGTGGCAGTTATATATGCATTTCAACATTTAACATTTTTTTTTAATCTTTTGCCTGCTTGGAGATAAATCACAATCAATCAATCAAATCAACAACTCACTGCACTGTGTAACAGTCAATAATCTTCTATGATACTCCAATGGAAATCTGGAAAATACTATGGTAAAACAACATAAAAACAACCATCAAATATTATTTCTTATATATCTATCTATTTCTATAAATAGATTGACGTCATAATAAATTTATTTATATATTTTGATGTGACGTATATATCTATATCTATACCTATTTTTCTGTCTATAGATTTGACATCATAAAACAATGTAAATTTGTATCTCTCTACATGTATTTTTCTATCTATGTAACTGTCACAAAACAATGTGCACCTTCACCTATCTCTTTCTTTTTCTATTCTTATCTATCTATATTTCTATATATAGATGTGACATCATTTAACAATGCATCTATCTAGATGTCTTTGATTATATATCTATATTTACATAGTATATGTATCTCCATGTAGGTTTCTATATATAGATGTGACATAAAAAAAAAAGAATATCTATGTATGATGTGAGTCCATAAAACAATGTATATCTATCTATACAAATGTACCTGAAGTTCTACAGCAGCAGTGAAAGCCCTAGTAGTAAAATAAAAAAAACTTTTATTGTATGCCAAAAATGAATGGTAGAGCATTTGTATTTAGAAACACGATTAACAAATCAGAATTGATTTTTGTGAGTTTTATTCCCTATCAAAGAAAGTCTATGCCTCATGCAGTTTCAGTTGAATGATATCATGCAGCACAGAGGATGAGTCCAGTAAAGCTAGAGCAATGATTACAGATGGTAAGCTTTTTCCCCACATACGATGAATGCACTCTCTATTGATTGGAGAAAGTTAGCCCCTTCCACACATCCAATGTAAACTGTACCAATTACAGAAGGTAAGCCCCTTCCCTTTATCCTCCACAAGGCTGGCAAAGAAATGCAAACTGTGAAAATAACCTTAATGTTTCTAAACATTTCATAATGTAGTTCCAGAGATTTTTGAAAATTGTCCAATTAGTGGTTTGTAGGTAGAGGACCTCCTTCCATACATCATTCCTACCAAGTTTGGTTACAATCCGCTCAGTAGTTTCAGGGGTTTTTAAAAAAAAATGTTATGCTCCGTTCCTTAAAATGTAATTTCAATTTTTAAAAAAAAATAAAATTTAAACAAAAAATATTTTTACTTGCAAAACTGATTGGAAAAAAATGGTTTCATCAGATACCTAAAAAAAATTGTAAAATATATAAGACCAATTGAAATAAAGACAATCAAATTTTCCAAACAATTATTTTCAAAAATAATTTCATCAATTTTTCCGAGAACAAAGTGTTATCATTGAGAGATGCCACAATCAAATTACAATAATTGTTAATTACCAACACTACCACTTTTAATTAAAAACTGATTTCTGAAAAACACTTTTAAGTTTAAAAAAATTTTTATTTAAAAATCTGTCATTTTTTATGTCTGCAGTTTGTCTTTGAAAGGGAGGGGATGAATGACAACCAAGAAACACAAATACCTGAACAACTCTGGTAACAAAAACAACACAACAAAAACTATCAATCACTAAACCAAACTCTCTTCATAACAACCAATCAAACCAAACTGTCTCCATAACAACCAATCAAACCAAACTATATCCATAACAACAAGGAGGGAAAAGTCTATAGGTCAATCATGTCCAATTTTATTTTTAAAATAATACTTTACATATCAGCCAAATAAATTTTAAGATTTTAATAATTTTACCAATTAGTTATTGAATTATTATTTTCAAGTGTTTGAGTGTTGGGTTAACAAAATTATTATTAATTTAATTCTGAGCATCTCTTAATCAAAACACAAATCTCAAGTATGCACGAAGAAAAAAGAAATTTAAAAAAGTTGAATAAATTAAGCTTTTTTCTGCTTATCATCTGACATCAAAAGATGTTTATCAAATTTAAAATTAATTTTTTGTTTACTGCTGTACATATTTAACGATTTTTCTTTAAATATTTAATTAAATATCAAAACAAATGCGAAATAATGATTACAAGCCAAATTATTACACACAGTTTTTCATTTTTATTTCCTTTTTGAATTTTTGTTTTTTGTTGAAAAAGCAAAAATACTAAGTTAATATTCTAAATGGTTAATTTGATGAAACCATTCTTATTTCTTATTAAAAAAATAAAATAAAATAAAAATAATATCAAACAAGAGGTTCTTCAGGAGGTGAGCCTATACCAGTCATGTGGCTTTTATTAGGCCATTTGCTGCTAAAGAAACCTTGATATTTTACTTTTGACCCAAAAAAAAGGACAGATCATTTGAATATGCCTTGCTAACTTTGGTACATTAGTTCCTGATAAAAAGACAAAAAAGTCCTTTTCCAGCTGTTGGTTGATCATATGAATATCAAAAGTGGATCATTTGTTGTCATCAATCCTGCAAAGTTTCAAAACATTTCATAATGTAGTTTCAGAGGAGAACCCTGATTTTTTTAAACTGGCCAATAAAAATCAAAGACGGCCTGTGGCGGCCATGTTGTTCATCCAACCAGAACCAATGGTACATCATTTGTAGAGGTCCTTCCATTCATCATTCATACCAAGTTTGGTTACAATCTGCCAATTAGTTCCTGAGCAATTGACAAAAATGTCTTTCCCCATATGGTTTCAATGGAAAATTTGAACAACTACAGTTTACGAACGATGGACTTACCTCCTAAAATCAGTAAAGATTACAATGGATATTGAAAGAGGATGGACCTTCTGTAATCAACACAGATTACAATGGACATGGCTCACTGGTTTTGCCAAATTCTTCACTGGTTTCAAATAAGTTCTTTCAATGAATTTTGCCTCAAGATCCTATATTAAACTATGTTTGGATCTGGCACTATTTTGGATGGTGGGGTCATCGCATACAATTCTTATAGAGGACTTTCTGCCAAGTTTTGTTCAAATTGACTTCGTAAATTCAGACAAGAAAAAGATCTTAAAAATAATTTCCGATAGGATCCAATGTTATTTGGCTCTGGTAGCATTCTTGGACAGCAGGCACTAGGGTAATCAGATATAATTCTGAAAGAGGATCTACCTAAAGACCATTGTTGTCAAGTTTTGTTCCAATTAGCTTTGTGGTTTCAAACATGAAGCTCCTATAGGGTTGTATGTTAAGCTATGTTCATCTCTGAACAACTGCATATAATTTGCAATTAATCGTCCCACAACTATGGAATGACAATTGTTCAAATCCTCAGAAAGAATTATGCATACACATCTTTTCACACGCTGCCTTGCAACCGTCACATAATTTAAATTACAGGTAAGGAACCAATTTTACAAATATCATATACTGAATTTTATAAAGTTTCAGAAATATACATTCTTATGAACTGCCCATTCTGATTGAACTGAGAAAATTTTCTATCAGTTTTGCAAATACTGGCCATAAGCTGGGTTATCTCTTGCCTTTGACAAAATCATAACCAAATGATCAAAAGGAGATCATTAGTACGACCAGATTACTAACATCTCATAATACTGAGGCTTCAATAGAAGGGAGATAACTCATGATGTATCAAAACCAACTTGAGATACAAAAATTTTGTTCTTCGTAAATCTGTTGTGCAATCAGAAAATTTAGATAATCTTTATTTAATATTTAATTGAGTATAAATATTATTTAAAACATTTAAAGTATTTTGAACTAATGCACATTAACTTTAAAGGCAATATTACACCAAAATCCTTTATAAAAATAAAAATAAAAACTAGAGGCTCACCTGGCATCTATTTGGCCATTATAAAACATAAGCTCTTTTGTATCCACAAAACACATTAAATGTCAAAAGTAATCTTGATATTTGACATTTGACCTAAAAATAGGTGGATCATTTGCATCTATCTTTCAATATGAGATACTTGCCAACTTGGTTAAAGTCTGCCTATTAGTTCCTGGGCAAACGACAAAAAAGTCTTTTCCCATATATAGATTCAATGGAAACTTTGAACAGCCTCAGCTGTCAAGTGGATTGTTTGTAGAGGGTATTTTTCAAAACATTTCATATTGTAGTTTCAGAGGAGATTTTTGAAAATTAAAAATCAAAGATGGCCTCTTGCAGCCATATTGTTCACTCAATGCTGGATCGTTTGTAGAGGATATTGTTGTAGTCAAGCTTTCAAAGTTTCAAAACATTTCAATATGTAGTTTCAGAGAAGATTTTTGGAAATTGGCCAATAAAAATAGAAGATGGCCTTTGTTGGCCATGTTGTTTATCCAATCGGAACCAATGGTGGATCATTTGTAGATGTCCTTCACTACATCATTCCTACCAAATTTGGTTACAATCTGCCAAGTAGTTTCAGAGGAGAAGATCAAAATGTGAAAAATTAACAGACGACAGCCTATATCCCAGGTGAGCAAAAAATAAATGTATTCTCTAAAAAAATAGTTACTACTAAATCCCTACTGAAGTTTTGGAAACAAAAAAAAAATCCTTACAAGTTTTTGAAGCAAATTAATTTTGAAAATGATAAATATAAAAATCTTTTAACGAACAAAACAAAAACAAAAATATTAACCACTGCAAAAAAAGGCATGGGAGCCAATCTGGAAAAGGAACAATTCTTTCCGCCACAGGGGTTGCCACCTCATCTTCAATGACAGCCCCATACCCTACAATTTCCCATGGAGATGTTGCTCCATGGTCCTGTTCCCCTGAAACAATCACCTCCACAGTTGTGTTAAATAAGTCAACACTCGTCTCTATCATCTCATCTGAGTCGGACAAAACAAGTGTGATATCCCTAAATAACGCCATCCGTGGTGATGGTGTCACAGAAGTGCAGGCCTGTTCCCCTGAAACAATCACCTCCACAGTTGTGTTAAATAAGTCAACACTCGTCTCTATCATCTCATCTGAGTCGGACAAAACAAGTGTGGCATCCCTAAATAACACTTCCTGTGGTGATGGTGCTTCAGAAGCTGCAGGCGTGGACTCTGCCAAAGGATAAGATGGCAAATCCTCAGAAACTGAAAAACTGGCCATCAAATCCTCTGGCAGACGCCCAATGGTCACCTCCAGTGTAACATTCTCTTTAGACTGTTCTTCCATATCAGAAACTTCTGATGCAGGAGAGAAGTCTAATGAGAATGTTAACTCACCAGAAGTTTCTATTGAGACTTCAGGAGCCTCTCTAGCCACTTCTGGAGAAGGAGGGGGTGCGGGAATGTCAGGAACAGGTTCCAGACCTCGGACTCGTCTGGACCACCGCACAGGTTCAGACATAGGTCTTGGAGCAACATAACCATAGGGCTTACCAACCCTGTTCAGCATTCTGTTCTTCTCATTGTCAACATAGACTCGTGGTTTCTTCCTGAAAACAAAAAAAATTATCTTTAATTTCAACTCAAAATGGGATATTTTGGCATGTTGCAAATGTACCAAAATTAAAGCTAAATAATCCCTACACCAAAATATCTGACTGTATTACAACCTTAGTTTTAATGCATTATCTAATTACATTAAGTAGAGACTCCTTAGGGCCTCAATTGCTGAAATGAATTTATCATTTAATCATAATAAATAGAGGCTCCCAGGAGCCTGTCTTGCTCATCTGGACTTTATTTATCATTGTAAGTTAAAATTTGGTATTATTGGACAAATATAAAATATCAACACCTTGGGAAAGGGGGTGGGGGCTACTCCCAAACATTCCAACAGTATTATAGTGTAGCAGTAAAGGGTGGAGTTTTAACAAAGTTGCTGTCTAGAACATAGTCATAATTTCTCGCACAACTTTACCCTTAAAATCATGGCAGGATTATTTGATATAAAACTTGATGCACAAGATGTGCAGATTTTGATGAGTTACGACTCATCAGTTGTGCTCAGGGTCTAAAATTTTGAAAAACAAAAACAACTAGAACTGTCACTAACTATACCCCATGCTGCTGTTAATTTTCAAAAACACACCTGATATCAAATCTGTGTTATAAAATTTTGAGGCCCTATTTAACAAAGCTATGAGGAGGTAATTGATCAATAAAATTCTTATTATGTGCATATCTAATAAAAGACTAAAATAAAGGACTAGAACAGAATTTCTAAGTCCGAAGGGGTATAAATATGGGAAAAAGTATTGGACCAGGACATACTTCTCATGCGCATATCTACGTACTAGGATCTTACAGTATTATTAACCTCTGATAAGGCATGTTTGAGAAACTGTGGATACAAAAAACAAGACGCTCCCAAGAGCCTGAATCGCTCACCTATCTTTTGTGTACCAGTAGATCTTGCATCAATGATTATTTTGCTATTTAATGTATACCGTCACAATTTTCTCCTTAGTATTGACCTGTACAGCTAAAATATAGAATCCTGAACCTAATAGATATGCTTGCTAGGAACTTTTTCATCAGTTGCTATGGACTTTTTCAATGGCATTAACTCTTGACCTTCAATTTTGACTTGAACAGGTAAATTGTACGGTCCTAAACCGAAATATATATGGTTGCTAGGGACTTTTTCATCTGTTGCTATGGACTTTTTCAATGGCATTGACTCTTGATCTTTCTTCTTAACTTGTATAGGTAAATTATAAAGTCCTTAACCTAAATTTATATGGTTGCTATGGACTTTTTCATCGGTTGCTATGGACTTTTTCAATGGCATTGACTCTTGACCTTCCATTTTAACTTGAACAGGTAAATTGTAGGGTCCTGAATCCAAATAAATATGGTTGCTAGGGACTTTTTCATTGGTTGCTATGGACTTTTTCAATGACCTTGACCCTTGACCTTTCTTTTTGACTTGTACAGGTAAATTATAAGGTCCTTAATCCAAATATATATGGTTGCTAGGGCCTTTTTATTGGTTGCTATGGAATTTTTCAATGACCTTGACCCTTGACTTTCCATTTTACTTGTACTGTTACCATTTAATTTATTTTAAGTAACCCCCAACACATCTGTGACAATGTCAGACCATTATTTTCTGTTTACATGTAAATAATCTTTCAAGGGCAAAAACTCCTATAAGGGGTCAATTGATGATTTTCGTCATGTTGACTTGTTTGTAGATCTTACTTTGATGAACATTTTTGTTGTTTACAGTTTGTCTTTATCTTTTATTATATTCAAAATAACAACCTAAAACTGCAAAATTTCCTTAAAATTAAAAATTCAGGGGCAATAACCCAACAAAAAGCTGTCTGATTCATCTGAAAATTTCATGGCTGGTAGATCTTGACTTGTTGAACATTTTTACCTCGTGAGTTTTGCTCTAAATGCTTTGGTTTTTGAGATATAAGCCAAAAACTGCATTTGACCCCTATGTTTTAATTTTAGAAACAGCGGCCATGTTTGCTGACAGATCAAAACTTCAGAAAAAATTTATAAACAAGATACCATAAGGAACATGCTGTAAAAGTTTAAAGGTATTTTGCCCAGTAGTTTCAGAGGAGAAGATTCTTGAAATAGTTTATAACGACGCCGATGACGACGGACGCCAAGTGATGGCATAATTTCACATGGCCCTTTGGGGAAAATGGGGATAGACAGAATTTCTAAATCCAAAAGGGTATAAAATTATTGGAAAAAGTATTGGACCAGGACATACTTTGCATGTGCACATCTACGTACTAGGATCTAACACTAAAGTTTCATTAACCTCTGATAAGGCATGTTTGAGAAACTGCTGGTACAAAAACTAGAGGCTCTCAAGAGCCTGTGTCGCTCACCTGTATCTAATGTGATTTTGGAAATTATGTAAAATTATATAATGATTGAGACCAAGATTGGTTTAATTTGACACAGTATTTAAAATTAAAAACAGGTCATCTTAGTTTAGTCTTACAATAGCTACTGAAGACATCTTATCATTATTATTTTGGAATATGAGGTCAAGTTGTGACCATTCAGAATTTTTTTTACAATTTTCTGATAGACTTCAAAACATCTTGGATGATGGATCGACAACAAAGTAACAACACTTGGTCAGCACCTCATAAGGAACATTCATGCTATGTTTTGTTACATTCCATTCAGTGGTTCTCTAAAAGAAGTCATTTGTATGCATTTCCCATAGGGTCCTATGTTAAACTTAGTCCCCCCCTGGCGGCCATCTTGGATTATGGATCGGCTACAAAGTAACAACACTTGGTCAGCACCTCATAAGGAACATTCATGCCATGTTTGGTTTCATTCCATTCAACGGTTCTCTAAAAGAAGTCATTTGTATGCATTTCCGATAGGGTCCTATGTTAAACTAAGTCCCCCTCTAGTGGCCATCTTGGATGATGGATCGGCTACAAAGTAACAACACTTGGTCAGCACCTTATAAGGGTTCATTCATGCCAGATTTAGTTTCATTCCATTCAGTTGTTCTCTAAAAGAAGTCATTTGTATGCATTTCCCATAGGGTCCAATGTTAAACTTAGTCCCCCGCTGGCGGCCATCTTGGATGATGGATCGGCTACAAAGTAACAACACTTGGTCAGCACCTCATAAGGAACATTCATGCCAGATTTAGTTTCATTCCATTCTGTGGTTCTCTAAAAGAAGTCATTTGTATGCATTTCCCATAGGGTCCTATGTTAAACTAAGTTCCCTGCTGGCGGCCATCTTGGATGATGGATCAGCTACAAAGTAACAACACTTGGTCAGCACTTCATAAGGAATATTCATGCCATGTTTGGTTTCATTCCATTAAGTGGGTCACTAAAAGAAGTCATTTGTATGCATTTCCCATAGGGTTCTATGTTAAACTAAGTCCCCCGCTGGCGGCCATCTTGGATTATGGATCGGCTACAAAGTAACAACACTTGGTCAGCACCTCATAAGGAACATTCATGCCATGTTTGGTTTCATTCCATTCAACGGTTCTCTAAAAGAAGTCATTTGTATGCATTTCCGATAGGGTCCTATGTTAAACTAAGTCCCCCTCTGGTGGCCATCTTGGATGATGGATCGGCTACAAAGTAACAACACTTGGTCAGCACCTTATAAGGGTTCATTCATGCCAGATTTAGTTTCATTCCATTCAGTTGTTCTCTAAAAGAAGTCATTTGTATGCATTTCCCATAGGGTCCAATGTTAAACTTAGTCCCCCGCTGGCGGCCATCTTGGATTATGGATCGGGTACAAAGTACCAACACTTGGTCAGCACCTCATAAGGAACATTCATGCCAGATTTAGTTTCATTCCATTCAGTGGTTCTCTAAAAGAAGTCATTTGCATTTCCCATAGGGTTCTATGTTAAACTAAGTTCCCCGCTGGCGGCCATCTTGGATGATGGATCGGCTACAAAGTAACAACACTTGGTCAGCACCTCATAAGGAACATTCATGCCATGTTTGGTTTCATTCCATTCAGTGGTTCTCTAGAAGAAGTTCAAAATGTAAAATGTTAACGACGACGCCGGACGACGCCGGACGACGCCGGACAACGGACGCCAAGTGATGAGAAAAGCTCACTTGACCCTTTGGGTCAGGTGAGCTAAAAATATGGGCACGCAGGCAGACAGACAGATGGACAGACGGACATGCTGATTCCTATATATCCAAAACTATGTTTGCCGGGGGTATAATTAAATGGGCACAAGTACATGTACATTATAACGCTGTTCAACTGGGTATAACTGAACAGAATAATTCTTAAAAAGAGAAATAATTTTGGTATATTACAAAAAAAATTGTGGGATAGACAAAATTTCTAAGTCCAAAAGGGTATAAAATTATGGGAAATAGTATTGGACCAGGACTTACTTCGCATGCGCACGTCTATGTACTAGGATCTAACAGTATGCAAAATTTGATTAACCTCTGATAAGGCTATGATGTTTGAGAGACTGTGGGTACAAAAATTCTAGACAGACGGACAGGCTGATTTCTATATACCCCCCAAATATGTTTGGGGGGGGGGGAATTTAACTAGAGGCTCTCAAGAGCCTGTATCGCTCTCCTGGATTTGACTTGTCCACCTTGAGCAGGACTAAAAGTTAAGTATAGCATTCAATTTTACTGGTTTTCCCATAGGGTCCTAAAATAAGTATGACTGTGATGGCCGTCTTGACTTGACGGTCATGGTCATCAGACATAATTCTGAAAGAAAACAATCTAAGGACCATTACTGACAAGTCATGTTCAGACTGGTCAAGTGTTTTCATATAAGAATATTTTAATATGAATTTTTCCATTGGGTTCTATGTTAAAAATAACAATCCAAAGATACTAATATTAGATATAGTAAATTTATACTATGCTGTATACGACGCATTTCAAGGAGTTACCTCTCATCAGCAGCATTAAAACCGAAACATTTGGAAGACCAAAAACCAAACTTATATTAAACAAGAAGTACTCAACCAAAAATACCGAAATAGGAAGCCAGATTTCAGCTAAGGAGATCTACCATGTGCAATACAAGGAATGAACCCTTAGTATTTCTATTATTTTTGAATTTTGCTAAATACTGGTAATTTCTGTAACAAATCAAAATGAACAAGTAATAATTGTAACAAAGTCTCCCAAACGAAGTTTTCCATCAGACCCCCCAATGGTACAATATGCTTCGTCTTGTCATAAGGAGTCATAATATATATGGTTATAGGGTGGGGATCTCAATGGTTTTCAAGATATAAAGTCTTTTGTCATTTGAGGGGGTGGGGCATGACCCCCCTCAGACCCCCATATAGTACCGAAGTCTTCGTCTAATCATCAGGAGTAATAATATATATGGTTATAGGGTGGGAATCTCAATGGTTTTCAAGATATAAAGTATTTTGTCATTTGAGGGGGGGCGGGGCATGACCCCCTCAGACCCCCTTCAGGTACCAAATCCTTCGTCTTATCATAAGCAGTAATAATATATATGGTTATAGGGTGGGGATCTCAATGGTTTTCAAGATATTAAGTCTTTTGTCATTTGAGGGGGTGGGGCATGACCCCCCTCAGACCCCCCTGTAGTATCGAAGTCTTCGTCGAATCATCAGAAGTAATAATATATATATCGGTATAGGGTGGGGATCTCAATGGTTTTCAAGATATAAAGTATTTTGTCATTTGAGGGGGGCGGAGCATGACCCCCTCAGACCCCCCTTAGGTACCAAATCCTTCGTCTTATCATAAGCAGTAATAATATATATGGTTATAGGGTGGGGATCTCAATGGTTTTCAAGATATTAAGTCTTTTGTCATTTGAGGGGGTGGGGCATGATTGAAATCGGTCAAGTATAAAGTACAAAAGTGCCCCGGACAAAGTTGGCGGCTTGAGAAAGAAGATGAAGAAGAATAATAATAATAATAATAAGAAACGCAACAAAAACAATAAGTCTCCAAACTTCATTTGGGAGACTTAATAATCATGTCAGACAAGTCTGACGACTGGGTTGGCGAATACCCTCGGGCACCTAGGGTCCACCAGCAGAGGCATCATCCCAGGAGTTTCAAAATAACAATCCAAAGATACTATAGTATTAGATATAGTAAATTAACTTAGTTCAGGTGTGGCCGCCATCTTAATTAGTTCACTATCCGGCTCATTGCACAAAATTCTGAAATAGGGCCATCTAACGACAATTGCTGCCAAGTCTGGTTCCAATTGGTCAAGTGGTTACATACAAAAAGATTTTTCAATGAATTTTCCCATAGTGACCTACGTTAAACCAAGTTCGGCTGTGCCGGCCATCTTGGTTTACAGTCCAGGTCATTGGACGCATTTCTGAAAGGGAACCTCCTAAGTACCATTGCTGCGAAGTCTAAAATTCACATTGTCCAAAAAACTAAAGATATAAATTTGGTATGGCCTTATACTATTTCAAAAGTGGAGAACTGGAAAATCTTAAACTCATTTTTATAGTTCGTTGTCTACCCTCGCTCCGCTGCGCTCCACTTGGGAAAGATTTGTAATTTAACAAGCTCCCAAGAACTTAATATTGACTTGTACAGCTAAATTATAGAATCCTGAACCCAAATATATATGGTTGCTTGAGCTTTTTCATCTGTTGCTATGGATAGTTTCAATGGCATTGACTCTTGACCTTTCTTTTTGACTTGTACAGGTAAATTATAGGGTTCTGAATCTAAATTGTGCCAGGGACTTTTTGAATGACCTTGACTCTTGACCCTCCATTTTACTTGTACAGCTACCATATAATTTATTTCAAGTTCTGGTCTTCACATCTATGACAATGTCAGACCATTATTTTTACTGATAATTACTAATCTTTCAAGGGCAAAATCTCCTTTAAGGGGTCAATTGACAGTTTTGGTCATGTTGACATTTTTACTGTTAACAGTTTGTCTTTATCTAATAATTTTTAAGTGAATAACCTAACACTGCAAAATTTCCTTAAAATGTACAATTCAGGGGCAAAAAAACCAACAAAGGGTTCACTGATTTGTCTTAAAATTTCATGGCTGGTAGATCTTGACCTGATGAATCTTTTTACCACTGTCAGTTTTGCTCTAAATGCTTTAGTTTTTGAAATATAAGACAACAAGATTGGACACACTACATTTCTCGCCTGAGTATGCAAATGGACACAGAATAATGATTATCTAATACCCGACTTTTGCAAGTCAAAGGAAAATGCATTAAAAGAAATTGAGGTCATGGTCAAAAGGCAGGTGTCATACCGACATGTATCCCCTAAGAACTATCTATTGACAAAATATGGTGGGTCTAGGTATTAAATTTGCTGAGAAATGGACCTAATCTCGAAAATGTAACAAAGGTCACTCAAGCATGCAACTGAGGTCAAAGTCCAGAGATTGGGGTCAGACTTGCATGTACCCATTAAGAACTATCTATAGACCAAACACGGATGGGTCTAGATATTAGTTGCTGAAAAAGGACTTAATCAAGAAATTTGGATGAAAGTCACTCAACCATTAAATTGAGGTCAAGGTCCAGAGACAAGTGTCAGATTGGCATGTACCCACCAAGAACTATCAAGAGACCAAATACAGTGGGTCTAGGTATTCTAGTTGCTGAGAAATGGACTTAACCACGAAAAAGCGACAAAGTCACTCAAGCATGAAATTGAGGTCAAGGTCTCAAACCAGTTGCCAGACTTGTACCCAGCAAGAACTATCTATTGACCAAATATGGGGGGTCGATGTATTCTAGTTGCTGAGAAATGAACTGAACCATGAAAAAGTGACAAAGTCACTCAAAGATGAAATTGAGGTCAAGATCCCAAGCCATGTGTCAGACTGACATGAACCCACCAAGAACTATCTATAGACCAAATAGGGTTGGCCTAGGTATTACAGTTTCTGACAAATGGACTTAATCACGAAAAAGTGACAAAGTCACTCAAACATGAAATTGAGGTCAAGGTCCCAATCCAGATGTCAGACTGACATGTACCCAGCAAGAACTATCTATTGACCAAATATGGTGGGTCTAGGTATTCTAGTTTGTGAGTAATGGACTTAACCACGAAAATGTGACGCAGATTTTAAATTCACATTTATGATTTAGTCAGTGAACCATGAAAATGAGGTCAGGATCACAAGGCAAGTATACTGCGGCAAATCTTATACAATAAGCTACCTTGTGGACCATAAATGTTAATTGTAGGGACTACACGTGAAAAGTTATTAAAGTTTCAAAAAGAGTTTACGCCGCTGTAGACGGAAAGTAATACCTATATCTCGACTTTTTGTCGCAGGCGAGACAAAAACTGCAATTTTCCCCCTATGTGCCGTCTTTAGCCATGTCGCCCATTTCGGTTAGAAGGCGGGGTCATCGGACATGTTTTTAAACTAGATACCCTAATGATGCTTTTTGGCCAAGTTTGGCTCCATTTGGCCCAATAGTTTTAGAAGAGAAGAATTTTTTAAAAGTTAACGGACGGTGCCCGACGCTGGACGCCAAGTGATAAGTATATCATCTTTGGGTCAGGTGAGCAAAAAAATTGGTCAAAAAATCAAATGGCCGAGTTACATTACTTAACAATGACTAAGGAGTGGAAATTTGTAAATGTTATTGTTATTGATGAAATGAAGACTATAAGAATATGTAATGTTACAGCAACTGGGATTTCTGTGTTTGTAATGAATCCATCATAGGAGGTGCATATTTCCAATATATATACAAACATTCTACCAAGTTTGAAGACTGCATTGAAAACTGTAGGAGGAGTTGATTATACAAAATAGGTACCCTTCTTAAAGAATCATACGTGTGATATCCCACCCATTAGGCCAGATCGAGACTCACACATTTCGGACCAATCCAATGACCCCACATGCAGGCAACCTGAACTTCCGAGGAAAAATAAATTGTTTGCAAAAGCCATCCAACTTTAATTGTAAATGAATACTTTTTCTTTTTAACATCGTCCTTAACATGAAAAGTACAGAACTGTTAGTTAATTCATTCTTTTTTTATACTGAACCTATCATTTCACGGTTAACTTGTGGCTGTCAACAACGATGACAAGTTATAAATTGTTTGTATTTTTGTAAACAATGTTGGGTTATCACCCTTTTTTAAGCCAAAATTTCACAAAATTATTAATAAATATATTCTGTTATGCAAAATTTTTATGATAAATTCAATATATCTAAGCATTTCTTGATTGTTTTAATTTAAATACTTTATTAAATGCATATATGTTCCCATAAGGTTAAGCAAAAAAACCCCAAAGTACAAGTACCGTATTTTCTGGACTAATTAAGACTATGTGGCCTAAAGGTTTAATTGATACTTTCTCCATAGACTTATAATGGTAAAATGGTCATTTTAAAGTAAAAAAGTCTCGACCTATAAGGCAGGAAAACACGGTATACATAATGAGTGAGTCAATTTTTTTCTGATAATCTTTTCCAAAATTTGATCATGTTTAGAACTTCATGAAACAATGGGTAATGCCTAACCTCTCCCATCACCGCTATCATTGTTGCCTTCTTGGTATTTGCAAAAACTGATACATGTTTTTTCAATAATTAAGTCTTTATAAAGTTGAAGAAAATAATCATTACATTAAATATTTAAAGTATATATGATTGATGAAAAGATAACATAATACTGTATAATAGTTAAGAACATGATACTTTAAATGTTCCGTAACCCCCACCCCCCTTTCAAAAAGAAAATCAGTTCCCCAAAAGGAATTTGATGATTTTGGCCACAAACACAATAGGTGCACAATGGCATTATATGATTAAAAATCTGAGAAAGTTTCATTAAATTATAGATAAGACTGTTTAAGGACGAGTTGCAGATACAAAATGGAAACCCACATCCCGCCTTTTTCCAAAAGTAAAACAGTTCCCAACAAGAGTGGACACACTACATGTCTCGCCTGAGTATGCACATGGACACGCGTGCACAAAATAATGATTATCTAATACTGACTTTTGCAAGTCAAAGGAAAATGTGTTAAAAGAAATTGAGGTCAAGGTCAAAAGGCAGGTGTCATACCGACATGTATCCACTAAGAACTATCTATTGACAAAATATGGTGGGTCTAGGTATTAAATTTGCTGAGAAATGGACCTAATCTCGAAAATGTGACAAAGTCACTCAAGCATGCAATTGAGGTCAAAGTCCAGAGACAGGTGTCAGACTTGCATGTACCCACTAAGAACTATCTCTAGACCAAACACGAATAAGTCTAGGTATTACAGTTACTTAAAAAATAACTTAATCAAGAAATTTGGATGAAAGTCACCCAACCATGAAATTGAGGTCAAGGTCCAGAGACAAGTGTCAGACTGGCATGCCCCCATCAAGAACTATCAATATACCAAATACAGTGGGTCTAGGCATTCGTTTCTGAGAAATGGCCTTAACCACGAAAAAGTGACAAAGTCACTCAAGCATAAAATTGCGGTCAAGGTCCCAAGCAAGTGTCAGACTGGCATGTACCCTCTAAGAACTATATATAGACCAAATATGGTTGACCTAGGTATTACAGTTGCTGAGAAATGGATTTAACCACGAAACTTGGACACAGATTTTAAATTCATGTTTGTGAAGTCAGTGAACCATGAAAATGAGGTCAGGGTCACAAAATAAGTATACTGTGGCAATCCTTATACAATAAGCTACCTTGTGGACCACGAATCTTAATTGTAGGTATTACATGTTTAAAGTTATTAAAGTTTTTAAAAAAGTATACGCCGCCGCCATGGCCGGAAAGTAATACCTATATCTCGCCTCCACGACTTCTTGTCGCAGGCGAGACAAAAATGATTTTGGCCACAAACAATACAGGAGGTGCAAAATGGCATTATATGATAGTCTAAGAAAGTTTCGTTAAATTATAGCGTGTGGTTTAGGACGGATACAATATGAGGAAAAAAAATGTGTTTTCGGTTACGGCCGGTAGGTAGGTTTTTTTCCCGGAATATCAGAAAATTTATTTCGTATTGTGTTGTAGTAAAATATCAGAAAATTTATTTTGTATTGTGCTGTTGTAAAATATCAGAAAATTTATTTCGTATTGTATTGTAGTATCATTAATTCATGTATTATGTTGTCTGATAGCTGACCAATACTGTATTGTAACAGTACTCCAGCTTGAAAATGAAAATGGAAGGGTGCTGGTAAAGGGCACTTAACAAGATATCCATTTTTAATTGCACTTCATCGCGATAACCATTCTTAAGGATGGATGGATGAATTATTGTTTAATGTCCAGTGGCAACCAGGTGCATATCAGGACGAGAACATGTTGATATGATAATGAATATGATCCCTGCTTTGTACTTGACCGACATGCTAAGTCGGATTTTTAATGTGCTAGCTCACGAGGTAACTGTACGCAGGAAGACATAACTTCACTCGGACACATTATAATGACTCCGAGCCGACCAGTCTTTGCTCTTACTCCTAGATGCCGCGTGCTTGGCGGAGAAGCAGCAAATACCAATTTTAATGTCTTTCGTTTTACCCGGCCGGGGATCGAACCCGCGACCTTCCACACTCGGGGCGAGCACGCTACCACGAGACCACCGAGGCGGTCCATTCTTAAGGGTAACTAGAGGCTCAGAGTGCTGGGCCTGTATCGCTCACTTGGAAGAAATAAGAATTGTCCATGGCAGCCATGCTTATCGTCCAATCAGGATGAAAAAAATAATTTCATAAAAGACTTTCCATAGAACTTAGCCAAGTTCTAAACTTGATTTTAATCAACTAATGAGAACCAAGAATTGCCAATGATGGCCATGTTTGTTGCCCGATTAGGACGAAATGAGGAAACTTTGTAAAGAACCTCCCATAGATGTTTACTGTCAAGTTTCGTTCCATTTGGCCAAGCGACTTCAGAGGAAAAGATTGTTTTATATCAGCCAATCAAATAAAAATGTGGGAGTCTTCCAAGGAAGACATGTGTCGCCTGCGGACGTCAATTTTTAAGAAAGATATTTAAATTTTCTGAAAAGGAAATATATTTGCACAACTTTGCATTAAGGTTAATGGACAGAGAAAGTTTCATCAAATTTCTTTGAGTGGTTATGGAGTAGTTGAGGATAGAAGTTTTGACCCACCCCCTTTTTATTTCCAAAATGTAAATTTTTACAAAAATTTTCTAAAAATGAAATATACATGCACATCTGTGCATTAAGGTTAATGCACAGAGAAAGTTTCATCGAATTCCTATGAGCGGTTATGGAGTAGTTGATGATAGAAATTTTGACCCACCCCCCACACTATTTCAAATGAATTTGATGAAACTATCTCTGTGCATTAACCTTAATGTACAGGTGTGCATATATATTTCATTTTTAGAAATTTTCAATTTTTTTTGTAAAAATTTATTAATTTTTACAAAAACAAGAGTGGACACACAAAAATGTCTCGCCTGTCGTGTATTTCTAATGAAAGTAAATGATATCAGTATTCAAAAAACAGAGCAAAACACAAAAACTTAACTATAACCACTGAAACATGAAAATAAGGTCAAGGTCAGATGACTCATGTCAGTTGGACATGTACACCTTACAATCCTTCCATACACCAAATATAGTAGACCTATTGCATACAGTATTTGAAAAACAGGCCAAAACACAAAAACTTAACTATAACCACTGAACCATGAAATTGAGGTCTAGGTCAGATGACACCTGCCAGTTGGACATGTACACCTTAGAATCCTTCCATACACCAAATATACTAGAACTATTGCTTATAGTATCCGAGATATGGACTTGACCACCAAAACTTAACCTTGTTCACTGATCCGTGAAATGGGGTCGAGGTCAATTGAAAACTGTCTGACGGGGATGAGGACCTTGCAAGGTATGCACATACCAAATATAGTTATCCTATTACTAATAATAACAGAGAAATTAACATTACAAAAAATCTTCTTTTTTTTCAAGTAGTCACTGAACCATGAAAATGAGGTCAAGGACAATGTACGTATGACAGTCGGAAACTTCATAACATAAGGCATCTATATACAAAGTATAAAGCATCCAGGTCTTCCACCTTCTAAAATATAAAGCTTTTAAGAAGTTAGTTAACGCCGCCGCCGCCACATCACTATCCCTATGTCGAGCTTTCTGCGACTAAAGTTGCAGGCTCGACAAAAAATTGAAATTTTAATTTTTACAAAAAAAATTGAAAATTTCTAAAAATGAAATATATATGCACACCTATGCATTAAGGTTAATGCACAGAGATAGTTTCATCAAATTCCTTTGAGCGGTTATGGAGTAGTTGAGGTTAGACTTTTTGACCCAGCCCTCCCCCCCCCTTTTTTCAAAAATGTAAATTTTTACAAAAAAAATGTAAAATTTTCTAAAAATGAAATATATATGCACACCTGTGCATTAAGGTTAATGCACAGAGAAAGTTTCATCAAATTCCTTTGAGCAGTTTACGAGTAGTTGAGGATAGAAGAAAAGTGTGACGACGGAAGACAACGGATAGTGATCCCTATCTGTCGACCATGCGTTCCGCAGGTGACACAATAAACCATTAAAATCTCTGTAGATGTCACTATGAGACAAACATTGCCCTAAGGACGATTTTAATTGTCAGTATTTTTACTGTATATTTTTTTTACAAAGTGCATAGTGAAATTTAAATAAAACGTACTTTACCAGTCAGTGACAGAATGTTTAAATGTCTATGTGATATTTACTTCCCCTGATCAGGAATGGCAACGGACTTGCATGGTTCAGACATGTGGTCAAAATTATATATACCGGTAAGCTACCAGCAATAAGGAATGGTGGAAATATGTGAAAAAGCCTTGGAAAATTCCTGATATTCTTTGTCATAAGAAATTGCAAACATAATTAAAATCATTTTAGATGTTTATTCCATGTGTGGCTCTGATCAAAAAGATCATTCTATTTATAGTAAATTTTGAACTTAGGCTGAAAAAGAAAAAACCTTAAAACATATACATGTAGATCTATAAATGAATTGTTTTAATTATTATGATTTACTGAGGTTAACAGCATTAATCTGTTTTTTCTTTACACTGTAAAATCATTCTGGATCCAAGTATTATTCATTGATTTGTTACAGAAATTACCAGTATTTAGCAAAATTCAAAAATAATAGAAATACTAAGGGTTCATTCCTTGTATTGCACATGGTAGATCTCCTTAGCTGAAATTTGGCTTCCTATTTCTGTATTTTTGGTTGAGTACTTCTTGTTTAATATAAGTTTGGTTTTTGGTCTTCCAAATGTTTCGGTTTTAATGCTGCTGATGAGAGGTAACTCCTTAAAATGCGTCGTATACAGCATAGTATAAATTTACTATATCTAATATTAGTATCTTTGGATTGTAATTTTCTAAAATGTGCGAGTCTTCCAAGGAAGACATGTGTCGCCTGCAGATGTCAATTTTTACAAAAGATATTAAAATTTTCTAAAAATGAAATATATATTCACACCTTTGCATTAAGGTTAATGCGAAGAGAAAGTTTCATCAAATTCCTTTGGGTGGTTTACGAGTAGTTGAGGATAGAGGAAAAGTGTGACGACGCAAGACAACGAGGATACTTTGTACAGAACATCCCATAGATGCTTCCTGTCAGGTTTCATTCCAATTGGCCAAGCAGTTCCAGAGAATTTTTTTTCCATCAACCAATGAGAAACAAGAATTGCCCATGACGGCCATGTTTGTTGCCCGATCTGGACGACATGAAGAAACTTTGTAAACAACGTCCCATATATGCTTCCTCTCAAGTTTAGTTCCATTTGGCCAAGCGATTTCAGAGGAGATGATTTTTGAAAACTCTTGCCCATGGCGGCCATGTCTGTTCCCCGATCAAGACGAAATGAGCATGAAACTTTATAAAGGACTTTACATAGATGATTGCTGCCAAGTTGAATTTCATTTGGCCCAGTGGTTTCAGAGAAGAAGATTAAAATGTGAAAATGTACGGACGCCAAATGATGACAAAAGATCACATGGCCTTTGGCCAGGTGAGCTAATAATACTGTTAATGTGTGCATCATAAATTCAGATTACGCACATTGTGTATTGTATATCATTACCATGTGTTTGGTTTTCTTTCAGGGATTTCCAACTAAACATGTATGCCATGTATTTACTAGAAATTGTCATAATGTTTTATTCGGTACAAATAAATAAATTAAACCTTGTATTTTTGTTTTAATTTTCTTGCTGTTTAAATGACAAAAATCCTACAAACAGCTAGCTGGCTGATGTTTTATACCTGCCTACAAGCCACTGATTTCTGAATATTTTTTCATTACTCTTTTGTCATTGATTGTGAAATTTACGAGAAATCTACGATTACATAGTTCTTCTCGTTCTCCAACTAATTTTGGTGTGGGGCTATGTAGCTCCCATAGATGCACACTCCCAGCAAATAATATGATTGTAGGTTGCTTGGTATCGGAGAACTGAACTAGGACATTAAACTGAACCTAAGTCAAATGCAGTAAGTAGGTCAGAGTGACCTTATTTTAGTGGGAGGTTGTGTTACTCCACAAGATGCACCCTCACAGAAAGTAATATGATTGTAGGTCCCCTGGTATTTGAGAACTGAATTCAGACGTAAAACTTAACCTTAGTCAATGAAGTGTGATAAGTAGGTCAGAGTGAATTAACTTTGGTGGGAGGCTGTGTTACTCCCTGAGATGCAACCTTCACACCAAGTATAATATGATTGTAGGTCCCTTGGTATTTGAGAACTGAATTCAGACGTAAAACTTAACCTAAGTCAATGAAATGTGATAATTTTTAGCCTACTACTTAATTTTTTTTTTTTGACCATCGGAACTTCTCTTTAATTATCCTTGCAAAAATACGATGCTTTCCGATTAGAGATGACGTAAATTTACACTTTTTTTTATAGACGACCAATCAGTGACCGGAATTCACGTGAACTATATTTAGCTAAAGGTAAACACAGGTTTTACATACTTGTTTATCGCGACAATACGATTCTCGACGCTTTTCTACATATTTTAAAGAGATTTTTTTTCTTTTTGAATTTATTTTTTTTATCAGTGAAGTAGCTGGCACTTGTATCCACCGTAAACGGCGGATTTCCGCCGTCTACCGGCTACTTTGGAAAGCCCTGTGGAACTTGGATGTAAAACTTAACCTAAGTCAATGAAGTGCTTTAAGTAGGTCAGAGAGACCTAATTTTGGTGGGAGGCTGTGTTACTCCCTGATATGAAGCCTTACATCAAGTACTATGATTGAAGGTCCCTTAGTATCTGAGAACTGCTCGGACGTAAAACTTAATCTTAGTCAAGGAAGTGTGATAAGTATATCAGTGACCTAATTTTGGTGGGAGGCTGTGAAACTTCCTAAGATGCACCCTCACACCAAGTAATATGACTGTAGATCCAAGCTTGGTATTGGAGAACTGAACTCGGACGAAAAACTGAATCTAAGTCAATGAAGCGCGATAAGAAGGTCAGTGACCTAATTTTGGTGGGAGGCTATTTTACTCCCTAAGACAAGTAATACGTTTGTAGGTCACTTTGTATGTTAAAAACTGATTTTTGACATAAAACTAAAAACCAGTCAACCGTGTAATATGGGTCATGTAATCTTCATCCCATGTCACATGATCAATCTCTTCATCATGCACCTGCACACAAAAATAGATGACCCTATGTCAACTAGTAAGTAAGAACTGGCTGTGGACACGTGTACACCGATGTGGACGCTGGGGGTACTCCAATAGTCCCCCCTCAACTTTGTTGAGGCGAACTGAAAATGTTATATTTAATTATAAATATGTAGCTTTCCATTTACATTCTACATTTTTTTTCCTTGGTTATAATGGATAAGGAAAGCTAATGTTACATCCACGGCTGTCCCTTACAGGGTCATAATTTCAATATCATGTGTCAGAGTTGTTGACATAAAATTTTACAAAGGTAACTTACACAAAATTATAATTGTACAAAAAAAGTTTGTAATTTATATTTTTTACAATAGACTCGTACATTTTCTTCTTGATATTTATTTTTAAATGTTATTCAACAATAAATAATGAATTTAATAATTCATTTGTTAAAAAAAATTTAATTGAAAAAATTTATAAAAGGGGAGCAACTCTTTATTTTTGTGCAACACCAAATGGCCCAGTTTGTTTGATACCTGAGCTCTGAACCCTAATTAGGCCAATTCTTGACAACAACAAAAATGTTCTTAAAGAAAATTAAAGAAATTTATGACTGCTAGTGTATTAAGCCATTCACGGATTGAGTCCCCACAGGAAATAACCCTTGCACGATGGCAGACTAGATTGGCTACTTCTTTGTTAATCCTTTAAAGCATTAATTTTGGGTCATTTATTTTTTTATTTGAATAAAAATGTTAATAAAATATGTTCTGTTCGCGATCTTTTTAGTTTTTGAATGAAAATGCGAAGATTCGGTAGCAAACAGGGGCTTCCGCGGATGGATATGTTGAAATTCTTCAAATATCGTTAAAATTGCTCAAAATTTTCAATTTTGTCATTAAAAATTATAAAAATTATATCAAGAAATAAACTTCCAATCATCAATGTCCACTCGCATCAATTTTGTACAAATTCGGCACGTTTGATACGAAATAGTTACTTTCCTGGCATCTAATATTGCCAAAAAAATTCTAAAATTCATTTTCCTAACTTTAAAATCCCATAAAATCCTCAAATTCTGGTCTTTTCACATGTTGTTTGTAAAAGATCCACCATTGTTTAATCCTTATCCGGGTTTCAAAAAATATGATCTTTTCGGCAAAATGTACAAATTAACCACTGTCCTAGGTGAAAGTAACTATCACGCATGCTGCATGCGTATCTAATTAGCTCGATTCCGTGATCTAAAAATAAAGTCGATATTTTTTTTTCACTGATTGGATGCCTTTTCATTATTCTTTCCATGAAAGAGTCCGTATATTTTTCTGTCAATAAAAAAATTGAGTCAACACAGTGCACGATATGCTTCAGCAACCTTAAATTGGAATGCATCCGTGTGGTCTAAGTTTAATTAGCATATCAAAATCAGTGTTTATATCTTCACAATATTGCATTTTTGTGATTTTAAATACAATGTTCGACAATTCAAGTTTTTGGTCAATAAAATTTTTATTCCAGGAAAAAAACAGGGTCAATTACAAAATTTATTTTTTTACCCACCAAAAAACACGGTCAGTCGGGAAACCGGAAACATTTCTTTTGCCCAAGGGAATGGCAAACTCCATGTTTTAAGAAGGAAAATAAATCCAAAAAATGATTTTTACCAAATAAAAAATAAGAGGTGCACAATGGCATTATATGATAAAATATCTGAGAAAGTTTCATTAAATTATAGTAAGTGGTTAAGGAGGAGTTGTGGATACAAAAATTGGGTACCCCTATATAAGGCAATGGCAAACTCCAGGTTTTGGAAAAAGAAACCCCAAAAATGTTTTTACCCCACAAAAAATAGGAAGTGCACAATGGCATTATATGATAAAGATTTGGAGAAAGTTTCATTAAATTATAATAAGTGGTTTAGGATGAGCTGCGGATACAAAATGGGTACCCCCTCTCGTATTATAAGGCAACGGCAAAGTCCATGTTTTGGAAAAAGAAACCCCAATAATGATTTTTACCAAAAAAAGTATGTGTACAATGGCATTACACGATAAAGATTCTGAGAAAGTTTCATTTAACTATAATAAGTGGTTTATGAGGAGTTGTGGACACAAAATTGCCCCCATCCCCATTATATGGCAATGGCAAAGTCTGTTTTGGAAAAAGACACTCGAAAAATAATTTTGACCAAAAAACAAGTAGGAGGTGCAGAATGGCTATACGAATAAGAACATGAGAAAGTTTCATTAAATTAAAATAAGTGGTTTAGGAGGAGTTGCAGATACAAAATACCTCCCCTCCCGTCCCCCCTCCCCCCCCCCCCCCCCCCCCCATTATAAGGCAATGGAAAATTCACATGTTTTTAAAAAAGAAACCCGAAAAATAATTTGGACCAGAAACCAAATAAGAGGTTCAGAATGGCCAGATGGACAGAGGCAATCGCTATATCCCCAAACTTTCTTCGAAACTAGGTTTGAGTGTGGCAGCCATCTTGGTTAACAGTCAGGGTCATTTCACACAATTCTGAAAAAGGACCTAAGGATGGTGCCTATTTTGGTTCCATCTAGCCGTGTTACAGTTTCATAGATTTTTTCATTCCCCATTTTTCTACTTTTAGTAACAACAACTGTTTCAGAAGTAAATTTTGAAGGGGGCCTCCAAAGGACCATTCCACCAAAGTTTGGTCCCAACTGTCCCAGTGGTTTCAGTGAAGATCTTTAATCGAAAGTTTATGGAGGATGCAAAGAGATGGCAATAGCTCACATAGCCCTATAGGTCAGGTGAGCTAAAATGTTGTTTTTTGGACCAAAAAAGTCTGACCAAAGAAAGACAACTCAAACTTTTTTATTTGGCCTATACCAGCTAGATATAAATTATATGATTTAACTGTCAAGTTTTTTTGGCGTCAACCACTTGATTCTGAGGGGGGCTCAAGTTTCTGGAAATAATCTGCCCCAGCCCAAGTCAAAAAGGACAGCAGTTCTTAAGCAGTTTATTAGCATTCACAGTTCTTACTTGACAGCTAGCTGTTCTTTAGCAGTTCATTAGCATTCACAGTTGCCTAATTCAAGGCAATGGTTAATTTGCATATAGGCATTCCAATAGCATTCCTTATCAGTTTCTCAGCAGTTTATTTAGCCTTCACAGTTATTTAGCTGTTATTTTTAACGAAAAATTTAAATGAGATACCCCAAAACTGCTATCTTCTCTGAATATTCATGAGAACAGCTATAATAACAGCTGTCAATAATGAATATTCATACAAACTGCTAAGTTGTACATCCTAATATGGTTTTCAAAACTGCTAATAACTGCTATGGAATGCTATTGGATCTGTCAAAAGTTTGAATGCAAAGGTACATGAATATACAGACCAGTACAAGTTATGCATGTAGAAATAATTTACTGTATGTAGGGGGTTGTAAATATGTTTTGTGAGTACTCAACCTGGCCTTAGAACCCTTATTAATTATGTTTGTGGCCTAATAATAGGAACAATAAAGAATGCACTTTAAAAATCAGTGCTTATAAAAAGCAACTAATTCAATAAGAGGGGTTAGTGGAGACTGTATTAATTATCTTGACAAAGTGATTTTCAGATTAAAAGTTATTCCTTTTTAATTATTATTCAATTATTAAGTGTACTACTAGTTTCTCAATATATATATTTTTTATGTGGACCAAAAGACAACAGTTATCTTCTCTTTTGCTTTTGGATTAAAAAAAAATTTTCTTATGTTTTGACTTTCTGATACAAAATAAGGTTACATAGATTTAAACTTCCTTAAATGGATTGTTAGGTCAACATTAAACAATTGTTAATAAAATTGGGAATGGAAATGGGGAATGTGTCAAAGAGACAACAACCCGACCAAAGAGCAGAAAACAGCCCAAGGCCTAATGGGTCTTCAACACAGCGAAAAAATCCCGCACCCGGAGGCGGGCTTCAGCTGGCCCCTAAACAAAAATGTGTACTAGTTCAGTGAAAATGGACGTCACACTAAACTCCGAAACATATAAATGAACTAAAATTAAAACAAACATACAAGACTAACAAAGGCCAGAGGCTCCTGACTTGGGACAGGCACAAAAATGCGGCGGGATTAAACATGTTTTGTGAGATCTCAACCCTCCCCCTATACCTCTAGCCAAGTCAACATAAAACAATCCGCTATTTGCAGCCTAGGTTTCCCTAATATTCCCTCCCCCCCCCCCTTTTTCAACTCTTCAATATGATTTTTTTTGGTTTTTTTTACAAAATTATATCAAAAATTCATCTTTTTATTTTTAAATAACTTCTTGCACTGTAAGTCTATGCTAGAATTTCATTATAATTCTGTAAACATATTCTAGGTGAATAAACAACTATCCCCCTTTTTTATGGCTGTCTGGTATGATTTCTGTTTTCCCCTCCAAAATTATGTCAGAAAATACACATGCATCAACTGTAACTGCAACTTACTGTACTGCAGGTGTGTGAAAGTATTCCATTTAGCCTAAATCAAACTTTATAATTGACATGAATAGTTTTTCACCAGCAAATATTTATACACATCTTGGAGCCAAAATGCACATTTGAAAATGATCAAATAATCTTCAAATAAAGGTTTACTTTCAAGCTGAAAACACAGCCAGATCCAAGCATTTTTATAACAAAGATTAAAACCAAAACTTCTATCAAACTGATGTCAATAACAGTTTCAAGGTATCCAAACTGCTATGGGTGAAGGCTAAGAAATGATGAAATAAGGCAGTTTTTCAAACTGCTATTAAATGGACTGCTAAGAACAGCTAACAAACTACTAAAAATATGAAGAACTGGTAAATAACAGCTAAAAAACAGTTAATAATAGCAGTTCAATTTGACTTGGGAGGTGATGGTAAAAATTGATAGCCTGGCCATATATAAAGGATAAAAATATCATTTCCTGATCTCAAAGGCGAAAATCTATTTTTACTTTTCTGCCTCAGCAGAGAACATAAAAGGCATTTTCATACTGAAAATACATACTCTGGCCATGCAATTCAACACCGATAATCATTTAAGTAATGATAACATACAAAAAAAAAAAAACAACTTACTGGATAACAGCCATCTTTCAGTACACTTCGAAATCACTTTGTAACACTTTGGGGAGCTGAAAAACAAAACAGTTACAAAAACACCTTGTCGCAAAAAGAAAATTATATAAATTAGATTTTATTTTACATGAAACCGGTTTTAATTATGATGAGCTTCGATGTTACTGAAAATAACACTATGACCTTGTGACTTGCTGATATGTTTTTTTATTGACACATTATTCACATATATACACTTTCTTTCACAAAAGATACATCAAATTTTCAAAATTGATCTTTTTTATATATGTGTGCTAAAAATCAACATAATCCATTTTCTTACATCTACTCTGAAGGTCAATAACGACTTTTAAGCTGTTTCCTATCTCTCTTTTTAAGTATTTAATTTGCTTTACGTCTTCGGCTGTGAGCCGACATGCTTACTTGAATTTGTTGCCTTTTTTCAAGTCCATGATGTACACTTGTCTTGTTGTATTTACTTATTTTCCATGTGTAATAGTGAAATTTTTATTGAAAGTCGCGTATGAAATCCTTTTTCATAAATTACAATTTTAAGGTTTTTTTCAGTTTTCTGCAAGGATTTGACGCAGATGTTGTCTACCGGTACTCAGCATTTAATGATGTTGACTACCAGTATCCAGCATTTAATGACATTATCCCTGTTTTTCTTTATATTTTTGTTTAATAGCAAGTTTTAAGTATTTTCTAACATTACCATGAAATCTTCAGAGGCTTGTTACCATGAAATCCTGGTAGGCTGATGTTTGTTACCCTGAGATCTTGCAAGGATAATTGTTACCATAAAACCATCTTGGGAGTAATGCTACCATGACAACCTGTTGGTAGTCTGAAAGTCATCTCCATTAGCAGCCAGCCTGTAAATCTGACTTATGAATCGACAAACACATTAAATAATAAATCTACAAATTAATAGTTACTGTATTTAAATTCCTTCATTTTGATTAAAACTATACTGCTACTTCAAGAATGTATTTAACAATTTATGACCTGTCAATAATTCTCCTGGCAAAGCATTTGTTTTTGTATAGTGACTAACAGTTTATAATTCCTAGGCAGAGAAAAAATAACTTTTCTACAAATCTTATGTTTCTCATAAACTATTGGGCAGCCTAAATTTACATTGCCACGATTACAAATGCACAAATAACAATTTATAAGCATCTGAAATCAAGACAACAACAAACCAAGACATATGGGACATGTCTGCCTGCTCGCTCATCTGCCACCCACTGAAACATCAAATCATCAACAACATCCTAGGCTGTAGCTTTGTATTATTGTTGAAGTTCTTGTTGATTCTCAGGGTCTTGTGGGCTCGATTTACGCGATTTTCATAAATATTATCGGAGACGAAGAAAAATACGACCATCCACAACGCTTACCAAAAATAATCTGCGAAGCGGGAAGGTTGGGTTCACTCGAAATCTACTCACTGAGGTCAGAGACATATATATGTCTCTGCTGAGGTTAACCGCCAGCGGGTTAAATATACAAAAAATAAGTACATAGAGTCAAGGACGTATGTTAGTTATACGTCCTTGATTGAGTTGATTTTTTAAATATAAAAATATACATATAATTTGATAGGTTTGATTGATATACCTTAAAGGTGGATATTAATAGTTAGTTTATCTCTTAAAACATTCATCCTATTAAACATGGAAAAGGCAATCTCGAACAATTCATTTAGATTTTTTTTATCTGTTTTATTTGACGTTCAATTATCAAGGGAATTCTAAAGTGCAAAAGGTTGAATTGTATATACAACTCACTTCAAATCATTCAAGAATATCGGATATATTTTAAAAGTTATGATTTTTTTCTTTGTTAAATAATTAAGATCAAAAGTTAACATGATCAAGAGAACATATGCGAGGAAGCACTTCAGTCTACATGAGATGCTGGGGACCGACAGATTATCCGTCGGTCAGCGAAAATCATTAAAATTCCTCACCCAAGGATCCACAAGGGGCAAGTAACATACAAACAGATATAATTATCTACATATAACTACAAAAACCAGCCTAACTAAACAAATTTATTCAGGACTTGAAATGGTACACTAAGGGGACGACCATTTGATATTCTGGGGGGGGGGGGGGGGGGGCAGGAAGATTTGTTTTGGATGGGTTATTTATTTTTGTGGAAAATAAAGACAGATTATTTATTTTCTGCACCGTTGAAGCATGATTTTTCATTTTCAGTAAAACAAAAGACTGATTACATACAAAATAAACAATTATTTATTTTCACAATTATATTTATAATATTTGAAAATACACAATTTTTAAATTCATGTTTTTATTCTTAAATAAATTACATAGTCGAGGTTGTATTTGTTCGAAATTTTGGCTTTTAACCTTGCAGTCTCAGTCCCTGTCCAGCACTGTGGTATTCTTTAAGACCATCATAAAGATCATGCCATTTGTTGTTGTGTTTGATGCTAGCACAAAAATGGCCACCATTGCCATAAATCTGTGCACCAAGTTCATATAATATGTACCATTTAATCGAAATTAATCATCATCCTCTGGAAGTGAATCTTCTGAATTCAAAACTGCATACGTACAAAAAGCAATATAGGTTAAAATGGGAAAAGGTATTAAAGTGAGGTAAATGTTCATGAGACAATATACCTCAAGTGAAATGAAACCCATTTTCAGACATTTCAAAAACAATATATCCTTGTTGTTAATAAAAAATCCAGTAATATAGCAATTATTTCTGAGCTTGGCAGAATCCCTGTATATTTTACTATTATTTTGTCAATGTTGAAATATTTTCTGTCAATGTTGAAATATTTTCATAGACTAGAAAATTTAAAGGAAGGTCTATTGTATGATGCCTATGTGTGTTACAGGCAATTGCAATCTTGTAAAGTTAATACTTGGTATTCTAGTATTATGTTCATATTGAAAGAGATAGATTTACCAATATCAAATTTAAAGGAACTTGAATTAGGTCGTTTATGGAAAATTGTTAAAAATAAACTATCAAAAAGTTTCCTCAATTTTTGGGATGGCTTTAGAGAATGTAGTTTGAATTCCGACAAAGGGAAATTATTAACATATTTCACTGTCAAAAGATGTTTTGAAAGAGAGAAATATCTTGATTTAAATGATTTTAAAATTAGACAATCAATTTGTTAAATTAGAGTTAGTGCTCATTGTTTAAAAATAGAAACTGATAGATATGCTAAAATTATATTGAACGTTCACAAAGACTATGTACTAAGTGCATACTCGGAGAGGTTGAAGACGAGGAACACTTTTTAGCTCAATGTCCATTGTATGAAAATGAAAGAAAAGTATTTTATGAAAATATATCTTTATTTTGTAATAATTTTGGGAACCTGAATAAAACAGCAAAGTTTATTTGCCTATTGACTAATGAAAATATTAATGTCCTAAAAACATTGGGTATATTTATAAATAAGTGTTTAGAAATAAGAAATTTTATATAATAACATGCAAATATTTTAATTGATATATTATGATAATATAGATATTGTGCATATAGTATGGCTCTGACCTGACTGTGGTTATTGTGGGTTTAAATATATATATGTAGACTGTATATGTACCTCCAATGATATAAATCATTTGTATTTGATTGCTTGCTCTTAATGGGCCCTTAATTGGAAATAAAAAATTCTTATTCTTATTCTGTATGGTGTAGTTTATATATTATTAAAAGATTTGGGAAGTTTTTCCCGAAAAAAATATGAAAAAAGACGAATTTTGGTAGAATCTGGTGCCATCTCATGCTTTAAAACATGCATTTATAAAATGGTTTAAAAGACCTGCCGAGTTATTTATTTTCAATACATTGTAGGTCAGGTTATTTATTTTCAAACTACCACAGAACAAACCATTCTTTTTGTTATTATCAAGGCTGGGCTATTTATTTTCAAAATCCTCCTCCCCCCAGAATATCAAATGGCCGTCCCCTAAAATAATTATGAAAATTTATACTGGCCTCAATTTTTGAGTGGGATCCTAAATGTTGAAAACTAGGAACCAAGTTAGCGACTAAGGTGAAAAAACAAGTTTTGATCCCCGAGAATACATGTATGGCACGCCGTTTTTATATTTATTCAAATTCCAAGATATCTTATTTATTTAACAAGATATTTTATTAAGTATAAAGATATCTTTAATTTTTATAAGTAAATAAGATGTCTCTATAAGTTAATAAGATATCTTATAAAGTATATAAGATATCTTACTTCTTTATAATGATATCTTTTATACACATACTTTATTAGATATCTTATAAAGTTTATAAGATATCTTATAAACTAATAGAGATATCTTATTAACTTATAGAGATATCTTATATATTTAATAAGATATCTTTATAACCAGTTTAATAAGATATCTCTATAAGTTTATAAGATATCTTATTAAGTAAATAAGATATCTCTATTATTAACTATATAAAAGATATTTTATATAGTTCATAAAATATCTTATAAATTAATAGAGATATTTTATTAACTTATAGAGATATCTTATATACTTAATAAGATATCTTTATAACCAGTTAAATAAGATATCTCTATAAGTTAATAAGATATCTTTATAAGTTTATAAGATATCTCTATTAGTTTATAAGATATCTTATTAAGTAAATACGATATCTCTATTAGTTAATAAGATATCTTATAAATTAATAGAGATATCTTATATTGTAAATAAGATATCTTATATATTTAATAAGATATCTTTAATTTTTATAAGATATCTTATTTAATTTGAAAGTAAATAAGATATCTCTATAAGTTAATAAGATATCTCTATTAGTTAATAAGATATCTTATGAAGTATATAAGATATCTTACTTCTTTATAAAGATATCTTATTTAATAAATAAGATATCTTATTTAATAAATCAGATATCTTATTTAATATATAAGATATCTCATTTTATTATTAAGATATCTCGAAATTGAAAAAATATAACAACGGCGTGCCATATACATGTACAAGGTTAATAACAGTGTTTGAATGAGAACTATGAAGTTATATGTTCAGTATTAATTTTTTTTTTAGATAAATTAATTTTGTGAATAAGCAGAATTCATTTTATCTATTTATTCCAATTATACAACTCTATTATCAGAGTTACCCATGTTTTGATAATGATTTTTTTAGTAAATTTTTTTAATTTCAGCATTAGCCAACCTAAATTTCACTATAAGATATGAAGATACACAAAAAAATGCAGAGCCTCCTATTCCCTTTGATGGCATACCATTTATGATTCGTGGTAGAAAGATATTAGAATGCCATCAAGGCAAAGACAGAGATTTTAAGAAAAAGGAATCTGCAAAAATTGCATCAAGAAATTCAAAAGTAAGCATTGATATTTCATTACTGTCTGAACAGTACAAGTATTAGGGTTAATGGAATGTTAGCTAGTAGCTGGCTAAGTATGTGTTTGTCATTTTGGTCTCGTAAATGAAAGAGAATTTTTCCTTTAAATTATAGATTTTCATCTTTTCTGAGTCTTTCAGATTTCAAATTTTACATTCAAAAATGATTACTTTTTGTTTTAAAGGAGGACCATGACTTTAAAAAAAGGAGGAGATTAACCAAGACAACCAAGAAAAAGTGATGTCCGTCAAAGATAAAAATCAGACATATAGTCAAATTTGTTGATTTCAAGGTAACAATTATTTTATTTTTTCCAGTATAGTTATGGAAATAACTGTGAAACTCTTTTAAAAGGCTTTGTAATATTCACATTGCTGAGAGTCAAATAATTGTATTTATCAAATTATTACAAATGTATTCAGAATTATAATTTTTGTTGCCAGTTTTAAAATTTGCTATTTAAAGTTACCCTCCTTCCTTTTTAAATGTAAATCATTGCAAGCAATAAAACAAAGATTTCCATTGTATTTGTTTACATTGAAACCTCTGATCACAATCCTTGCAGAATGGAAACTATGATTTCATGCATTTAAAGTGATAAAGATATGCATATTTATTATGTTTTTTATTTGTGTGTTAGATTTTTTCAATTTGGGTGCCAGAAATATCACCAAGTATGAAATTTTGTTGCCAGAATGAATGAAAAATTGCATTATGCGACATTGGCCAATCCCATTGAGCCCCTGTTATTAAAATGAGTATGTTATTTCAGCTTCCACAGACACACACAAGTCATGACAGAGAAAAAATGTCTTCGCTTGTTAGATCACAAATTAGCGGCAAAATTGATATAAGATTGAAACGTATACCTAATTACCATCCCTAAAAACAGTGATCACAAAAATCATATAATTGGAGAGGTATAGTATTTGTCATGTTTAATGAATATAAAATGACATAATATTTAAGTGTTCAAACTAAAGTATGATGTGAAATTTTCAGGGTTTTGTATCCGGGTTCATTCCTACAAACCCCTGAGAACACTCATTCATATTTAGCGGGTCGAACATATCGCCGCTCGTGTGTGACCTAGAAAATTCTACCTACGACGCAAATAAATTCTCTTTGACCTTGATAAGTAACTAATGACAGGATCACTTCAGATGTAAAAATAAATTGCAGGACCTGTGGCAATCAGGAAATTTTTTGGTTTAAATGGAAATGAATATTAAGGCCGGAATAGTGGCTGAAAAAAAGCCAGGATCAAAGGTTTCGACGAAAAAAAGGCAGGATAAAACATTTCATCCTAGCCCCCTATAAAAATCAAATGATTGCTCCCTAACTATACAAAGTATCATTACACCTAAACATTATAAAAGACAGAGAACATGGTAGTGGAAAATAATCGTATAAACTTTGAGCATTGCAAAGATAAATTGTGAACATGTACTTCATGTCTGAAAAGTAACTAAGTTTGTGACCTTTACCTTCAACACCATTCTTGACAGACTTTCTAATGGTGGAGAACAATTATGCAAATTATAATTATTAACTCGAATTAGTATTGAAGATATACAGCAGACATGATTTAGCTATTATCTACGAAGTCAAAAGTTTGTAACCCTGGACTTTTCAGCGAAGATTCCAGCCTTCCTTGCTATACAATTTCTTAGTTTTCTTACAGAACACATTTAAAATCATACAAATTATCATAATTAATTTAACTCCATGTAGACATAAACCTTAACTAAGATTGTGACCTTGACCTTCAATGTGAAGATTTCAAAATTCATTGATTATGACAATTCATGACATTCCTTTCACATTGATGAATAAACAGCTGCGCCACGAGCGCATGATGAGCCCGTCATCTTGTGAAAAAAAACATAATAAATGTTTTTGGAATCCTACTTTATTTAGTGGAGCTACTGGTGGAATGTATATGGAAACCCGGCAAAACATAAGCGTGTAAACTTTTAAGCAATAGAGATACTGCGCGAAATGTGACCAAAAATGACTACCTTTTTTTTTACCAAAAATCTCAATAAAAATTCAATAACTCAAAAATAAAATAAAGAATCATCACGAAAAAGTATACAGATCTTCAGATTAATACAACTAAGAAGTGTGTAAAGTTTTAAGCAATAATCATAAATCGTTTTTGAGATACGGCGCGACATGTGAAAAAAACACACTTCTGTTTTAGTTACAAAGTCCGTAACTCAAAAAGTTTTAATCTTATTTTCACCAAAAAGTATACAGATCGTTTGACCGTCATAAGAAACAACTATGTTAAGTTTCGTGAAATTTGGATGAATCGTTCTCAAGTTACGGCGCGACATGTTTACGACGGACAGACGGACGCCGGACATTTGTATACCATAATACGTCCCGTCAAAATTTTGACGGGCGTATAAAAATCATACCAAGTACATCTTGCAAGTGGTGCTCAAGTTATAGATCGGACACAGACCACAACCTTTGTGAAGACTAAGGAGTATCATCCTCGTGCATAGCTCTTTCCTTATAGTTGGTTTTAGCTTTAGCCCTTTCGGTCATTTTGGTTTTTTTTGAATTTGCTCTTCAACCTCTTGGATTGGTGTTTTGGTTTTCAACATCTTTGGCCTTGAGCACAACTGATGAGTAGTAAATCAACAAAATCTGCACAAACAGTGCATTAAAATTGGTATCCAAGCATTTTGTTTATACTGTAGTAGATGCAAATTTTACATGTAAAGAAAATATTTCAAAATATAGGGAAATTTGTAAAACAAAGTATATGAAAAAAATGTTTTATTAAAAAATAATTGATGTTTGTTTGTTTGTTTAGTTGGGGTTTTACGCCGTTTTCAGGACATTTGGCTATTTCGCGGCGGACAGTTTTTATGGGTGGAGGAAGCCGGAGTACCCGGAGAGAACCACCGACCTTCGGTAGGAAAATTGGCAATCCTTGTAATTAAGATCGGAGTCGAACACACCCCGCCACAGGTGAGATTCGAACTCACAACCCCAGCGTTGATAGGCTAGTGATCATCAGCAGTCATGACGAACTACCTAGACCACTCGGCCACCGAAGCCCCCGTCCACCCCCCCCCCCCCCCCCCCCAGAAATAATTGAATAAATAACTCTGATTAAAATACACGTTATATTAGTAACTATTGTAATTTGGAAATAAGTCATATGTATATCAAGGATTGGTGGTAAAGGTAATCGGATACAATCTTTGCATTAGTTTTGTTTTGTGTTTTGTCCCATTTCTCTGGCTTCAAGGCAAGAACAAAGTTGGTTAGATATGGCCATCACTACACTAGATGTAATGGTCCTCTTTTAAAAATTGAATTGGACGTCCTGGCCTCTAAATAACAATCCAAAGATACTAATATTAGATATGGTAAATGTATACTATGCTGTATACGACGCATTTCAAGGAGTTACCTCTCATCAGCAGCATTTAAACCGAAACATTTGGAAGACCAAAAACCAAACTTATATTAAACAAGAAGTACTCAACCAAAAATACCGAAATAGGAAGCCAAATTTCAGCTAAGGAGATCTACCATGTGCAATACAAGGAATGAACTAAAGTTGCCACCGTATCATTTTCAGTAACAACAATTTTTTAAAAAAAAACAGATTTGGGTGTTCTTTGGAAAAGTCAATTTAAATCTGGTTCAACAAAAAACCAATGTGAAACTAGTTTAACAATAAACGTCCCCAGCATGTCACAAAAAGGGCCGTCAGACGTCAGAGCAATCTCGTACTATTAATAAACCAGTGTAAAGCACAGGGGCCCGACTTCTGGATATTTATTTCTTTTTTATTTTATTTTTTGTTGTTGTCTTATTCCATGTGTACTTTTTAATAAATATTTGCTATAACAACGCAAATTATGCGTTTATTATCAATGTGCTATACACTATCCAACGAATAAACGCAGAATTTTCGTTGTTACAGTGAATATTTATTAAAAGTACTCATGAAAAAAGACAACATAAAAATAAAATAAAAAAGAAATAAATATCCAGAAGTCGGGCCCCTGTGGTGTAAAGCAGTATCTTACTATAAACAAGATGTTGAATACAGCTAACGGTTTAGAAATGTTTACCTAGGACTAATGGAGTTTGCTCCCTTATAGCACTTAAAATTTATTATCTTTAAAAATAAAGACTATCAAAGAGAATACGAAAACCCCAAAATATCAATAAAAAAAAAGAACTGCACAGCATTTGTTAATGAGGATTCCCTGAAGTTTCATGGAGATCAATTCACAGCATTGTGATAAAATGTAGACATTTGAAAAGTGACAAACTTGAATAATCCCATTGTGTTCACAATGGCAAAACAACAAATGATATAGGAAGCCAAGAGAATTGAGCCTCTATAGCTCACCTGACAGTCCACAATCAATCCATTTTATTTCATATCAAGTGAAAATTGTAATGTACTTTCAAAAGATGCTTCATACCAAGTATCAGTTGATTACGCTATATGGTTTCAGAGGGGAAGAGTTTTGAATTTGACCTACAGAAATAAGAATTCATCATGGTGGTCATATTAGCTGTCCAACCAGGACGAATTAAAGAACCTTTGTGAGCACGCTCACATACCCCACGTCTTCATATTGTCACTGGAGAAACAAAATCTCACTTCACAAGTAAAATGAACACAATCAAATGCTAACCTTCACATATTTATTCTAATGTAAATGGCAGCATGTTGGGAAATTTAAATTCCAAGCGAGAGGAGTCAACAGTAATAGTATAGTGAGGCAAATAAGTTCAAACGGGTGTAACTCCTAGAAAAAAAATTGAATCGCAATTTCCTGTCGATATGCACATCTACGTAGTATGTTCTTATTATCTGAAAAGGTTTCATGAAATTCTGTTGTGTGGTTTGAGAGGAGTTGCGATGACAAACTGTTGCAGTAGTACATTAAAGTAAATAAGTTCAAAGGGGCGTAACTCCTAGAAAAAAAATTGGATCGCAATTTCCGGTCGATATGCACATCTACGTAGTATGTCCTTATTATCTGAAAAGGTTTCATGAAATTCTGTTGTGTGGTTTGAGAGGAGTTGCGATGACAAACTGTTGCAGTAGTACATTAAAGTAAATAAGTTCAAAGGGGAGTAACTCCTTGAAAAAAAATTGAATCGCAATTTCCTGTCGATATGCACATCTACGTAGTATGTCCTTATTATCTGAAAAGGTTTCATGAAATTCTGTTGTGTGGTTTGAGAGGAGTTGCGATGACAAACCGTTGCAGTAGTACATTAAAGTAAATTAGATCAAAGGGGTGTAACTCCTGGAAAAAAAATTGAATCGTAATTTCCTGTCAATATGCACATCTACGTAGTATGTCCTTATTATCTGAAAAGGTTTCATGAAATTCTGTTGTGTGGTTTGAGAGGAGTTGCGATGACAAACTGTTGCAGTAGTACATTAAAGTAAATAAGTTCAAAGGGGTGTAACTCCTTGAAAAAAAATTGAATCGCAATTTCCTGTCGATATGCACATCTACGTAGTATGTCCTTATTATCTGAAAAGGTTTCATGAAATTCTGTTGTGTGGTTTGAGAGGAGTTGCGATGACAACTGGTTGCAGTAGTACATTAAAGTAAATTAGTTCAAAGGGGTGTAACTCCTAGAAAAAAAATTGAATCGTAATTTCCTGTCAATATGCACATCTACGTAGTATGTCCTTATTATCTGAAAAGGTTTCATGAAATTCTGTTGTGTGGTTTGAGAGGAGTTGCGATGACAAACTGTTGCAGTAGTACATTAAAGTAAAAAAGTTCAAAGGGGCGTAACTCCTAGAAAAAAAATTGAATCGAAATTTCCTGTCGATATGCACATCTACGTAGTATGTCCTTATTATCTGAAAAGGTTTCATGAAATTCTGTTGTGTGGTTTGAGAGGAGTTGCGATGACAAACTGTTGCAGTAGTACATTAAAGTAAATAAGTTCAAAGGGGGGTAACTCCTAGAAAAAAAATTGAATCGCAATTTCCTGTCGATATGCACATCTATGTAGTATGTCCTTATTATCTGAAAAGGTTTCATGAAATTCTGTTGTGTGGTTTGAGAGGAGTTGCGATGACAAACTGTTGCAGTAGTACATTAAAGAAAATAAGTTCAAAGGGGTGTAACTCCTAGAAAAAAAACTGAATCGCAATTTCCTGTCGATATGCACAACTACATAGTATGTCCTTATTATCTAAAAAGGTTTCGTGAAATTCTGTTGTGTGGTTTGAGAGGAGTTGCGATGACAAGAAACAGGACTGACGGACTGACGGACGGACGGGTCAAAAACATTATACCCTCCGCAACTCGTTGCGTGGGGTATAATTAATCGGATCAATAAGGCAGTAAAGTATGCACATCTACACATCATGACCAACAATCCTACCAAATATGAAAGCAATCCATTAAGCGGTTTTAGAGGAGTTGCAGTGACAAGATGATACTTTGGTATTTTAACTGAAAATAGTCTAAGTCCCACAACTCCCACAAAAATTATCCAATCAATATGGTGGTATAGTATGCACATATACACATCATAACCAACAATCCTACTAAATATGAAAGCAATCCGTCAAGCGGTTACAGAGGAGTTGCAGTGACAAGAACAGGACTGACGGACGGACTGACGGACGGACGGACTGACGGACGGACAGACGGACGGACGGGTCAAAAACATTATACCCTCCGCAACTTCGTTGCGTGGGGTATAATAAATATGCAACTTTACAAAGGTCCTTCCATAGATGCTTCATACCCAAGTTTCAGTTCATTTAGCTAATACTAGTATGTCGTTTCAGAGGGAAGATTTTTTAAAAAATTTGTACAATCAAAAATAAACATCCATCATGGTAGCCATATATCAGTTGTCTTACTGAAACAAAAAATACAAACATGATAAAGGTTCTTCCACAGATGTTTCATACCAAAATATGCACACTATATAGAGGTCCTTATAGAGATGCTTCATACCAAGTTTCAGTTCATTTAGCTAAGTCTTTTCAGAGGAGATTTTTAAAATTTGTCCAATAAGAAATAATAATTCATCATGGCAGCCATATTAGTTGTCTGACCAGAAATATGCCAACTTTATAAAGGTCTTTGCACAGATGCTTCATACCAAGTTACAGTTCAGTTGGCTTTGCGGATTGAGAGGAGAAAATTGTTGAAATTTTGACCAATCAGAAATAAGAATTCATCATGGCGGCCATATTAGCTGTCCAAATATGCAAACTCTATAAGAGTTCTTCCATAGATGCTTCATACCAAGTTTCAGTTCATTTGGTTTAGGGGTTTTAGAGGTGAAGATCAAAATGTAAAAGTTTACAGACTGACAGACGACGGTTGCCAAGTGATGACATAAAAAACATTAAATAAATAAACGAATAAAATTCAGAAAAAAAATTAAATAAATAAACGAATAAAATGCAGGAAAATGGATGGGGATCCAAATATATGATAACACTGATTTGCAGGCAAAACTGCAAATTATACGAAAATTTTTAATACCTAGAAAAATGGCATTCAATGATTAACTGTGTAGAATAAGAACATCATATTATACACATATACCATATTTCACTACTATTGTCTGTTTATTTAATGTCCACTGCCAAATATTTCCATATTATAGGACTGAATGTTTCTGGACAAGAACCATTCAGTCTAGTATAATATGGAAATCAGTTGGTGCATTGATGTAATTTACCTTTGACAACTGCTGAAGATTCCTCAGTTCGTGGAAAGTATAAACGTTAGAATTGTATGACAATTTCTTGTTGGTTAATAAACCTTGTTGAGTCATATAAGAAAATTTTAACAATTTTAAGACCGATTGTAAAGGTTATATTTATATAATTTAATTTGATTTGAATACTGCATTTTGATTGGCTGAACAGCATAGAGCAACATTGGTTATACTGTATATCCTGGTTAGTCTTGTGACATCACCAACAGATTAATCCGCAACTTGAAAGTTCAAAAAGTCCCATGTCATTATTGACGCATGAATCGAGGAATCATTGTACTTCTGTTTATAAATTAAATTATAAGGAATGTTTCCAATTATTGAACAGGTTATACTTTTACCTGGTTTCAGTCAGTTTACGGTATTCAACCATGATATATTGTATAATCTGTTAAAAAAATGGAAACATTCCTTAAATACCTCTAATATGATTCTGAATGGGCAATTCCCAATTACAAAATAAAAGCATTTAAAAATTTAACAAAAATTCAAAACTGAAATAACCAATGCAGACCTACAATGTACCCTAAAATTTATAAAGCCATTATTTCAAATATTTTTAATACACTTTCTGCAAACCAGGCATGTAATAGTTAATTTATTAGAATCTCATATAAAGAGTTATCTACCCTTTAAATTGAAAAATGATTTTGTTTCATTCTAAGACATGTTTGAACATAATCGGGTAGTTCAATTTTTTTAGTTTGGGATGCATTCTTTGATGGTCCCTTAACAATACTCTGTTACGGAATGTTTCTGCACACATCATACACTGGTATCCTTTTCCCATGATATAAACACAAAATCGTACATGGGAAGATAGTTCCTCTTTTGTTTTGAAGAATGCCGGACACAATGCACAAGAATATGGAAAGTGTACGGCTCGTGCATGAATATCAAATGCAAATTTATTCTCAAATGTATCATGACACATAAGACAGTAAAACCGATCATCTATCGTTTTCTGGAAATGTACACCTCTAACAAACTTGATTTGAGCAACTGAAGGCTTTGATATTTCCACAGGTTTTACATATGTTGATGACATTTCAACTGGAATTTCCTCTTGAGAGGTTTCAACTGGATTTTCCTCTTGAGAGTTTTCAACTTCTACATTCTTTTTTATTTCATCATCCATCTTTTTTAAATTTTCTTCAACATTCTCTTTGACCCATTCCTTTATTTGTACCTGAGATGCTTTTCCTTTACCACTGATATAAACACAACTCCTACTATGTTCTTCAAATTCATAGATGTCCATAAATGATATTTTACAGACATTACATTTATAAATATAATGTGTATCCTGTGAATGTCGAACCAAGTGATATTTTGAGAAATATTTTTCACCACATATAAGGCATTCAAATGTGTCATCTAAAAAATGGTTAAAATGTTTGCCTTCTATAAAATTATTAAACTTCCTGCTGAAGTCAATTCTGTATACTTTTCTGGTTGTTTGTTTATGTACACCCTGATTACTGCTTTTCTTAGATGCCGTGTCGGCACACCTGCTAATATCATTGTTTGAATATTGTTCTCTGACTTCAGCCTCTTCTGATATATCCATTTCTTCTGCATTTGTATCTTGATTACATACATACATATCAGATCCAAGCTGGCAAACTGTCATTATACTCCTGTCTCCTTTAGCACTTTGATCTGGCAATAATAATAATAATATTAATTAAGAAATAAAATGAAAATAAATCAAGAATTTAAAAAAAAAAAAGAATTCTTTGATTCTCATCCCCATCATAACTTTTTGATAAAAATTAATTGGCCATGGCATCACAGAGAAAATTTGTTTTCATCAAAGAAACATCTCACCCTTTCCACCGTACCTCCACCTTGATTTTGAATTTGAATCAAGGATTTTTTTTTTTTCATGGACTCATAAGTATTTTTGTCTCCTTAATAATGATGAAAAGTAAACACAGTTACAGCATTTGCCAATGAAGTATGAGAATTTTAATTTAAAATTAGAGATTGTGTCTGCAAGATATAGATGCCCCATCTTGACCTTAAGGATGATCGTTGGTCTAATAGGAAATAAATAGGATTTGAAATAGGTGTTTTAGTTTGAGAGAACATATGAATAGTAAACAAATAAGCAAGTAAAAAATGTTGGTTCATGTGCTCATTTTAGAGCTACAAGACCTTGAAAATTTGCAGGAAATGGGTTTTCTCTGGATTTTTCATTGTCTTTGCATTGACAATTTCAGTCTCTCAAAAATATATGAAAAAATAACTAGAGGCTCTCAAGAGCCTGTATCGCTCACCTGGATTTAACTTTTCACCTTGAGCAGACCTAAAAATTTAAGTGTTGCAGTCAATTTGGCTGGTTTTTCTATAGGATTCTGTGTTAAACTAATTTCAGCTGTGGCAGCCATCTTGGTTTAGTCCAGGTCAACGGATACATTTCTAAAAGAGAACCATTTAAGGACCATTTCTGCTAAGTCTTGTTCCAACTGGCTAAGCGGTTTCAGACAAGAAGATTTTTAACTGAATTTTTCTATAGGGTCCAATATTTAACAAAGTTCGGTGTGGCAGCCATCTTGGTTGACAATCCACGTGATCGGACATATTTCTGAAAGAGGATCTCCTAAGGACCAATGCTGCCAAGTCTGGCTCCAATATGTCAAGTGGTTTCAGACAAGAAGATTTTTCAATTAATTTTTCCATAGGGCCCTATGTTAAACTAAGTTCTGCTGTGGCGGCCATCTTGGTTGACAGTCTGGGTCGTCGCACAAAAATTCTGAAAGAGGACCATCTAAGGACCCATTGCTACCAAGTCTAATTCTAATTGACTTAGTGGTTTCAGACGAGAAGATTTTTGAGTGAATTTCCCATAGCGTCCTATGTTAAACTAAGTTCTGCTGTGGCGGCCATCTTGGTTTACAGTCCACGAAATTTGACACATTTCTGAAAAAGGACCTCCTAAGGACCAATGCCGCCAAGTCCTGCTCCAATATGTCAAGTGGTTTCAGACAACACAATTTTTCAATGAATTTTCCTATAGGGCCTATGTTAAACTAAGTTCAGCTGTGGGGGCCATCTTGGTTCACAGTCCGGGTCATCAGACACACCTCTCTAAGAGGACCATCTAAGGACCATTGCTGACAAGTCTGGTTCCAATTGGTCAAGTGGTTTAAGGCAAGAATATTTTTCAATGAATTTTCCCATAGGGCCCTATGTTAAACTAAGTTCGGCTGTGGCGGCCATCTTGGTTAACAGTCCGGGTCATTGGACATATTTCTGAAAGAGAACTTCCTAAAAACCATTACTGCCAACTTTGGTTCCAACTGGCCTTGTAGTTTCATATAAGAAGGTTTTTGAAATTCACCCCCCCCCTTTTTTTTCTATTTTTAGTAACAGCAGCCATGGAAGTCGGGGATGCCAGACATAAGTTTGGAAGGGGGCCAGCCAAGGACCATTCCACCAAAGTCTGGTCTCAATTGGCTCAGTGGTTTGAGAGGAAAAGATCTTAAAAGCAAAGTTTACGCTGAATGCCGTCTTTTAAGGGCAAAAACTCCTATAAGGGGTCAATCAACGATTTTGGTCATGTTGACTTATTTGTAGATCTTACTTTGTTGAACATTTTTGCTGTTTACAATTTGTCTTTATCTATAATAATATTCAAGATAATTACCTAAAACTGCAAAATTTCCTTAAAATTAAAAATTCAAGGGCAATAACCCAATAAAGGGTTGACTGATTCGTCTGAAAATTTCATGACAGGTAGATCTTGACCTGATGAACATTTTTACCCCATGTCAGTTTCGCTCTAATTGCTTTAGTTTTTGAGATATAAGACAAAAACTGCAGTTTACCCCTATGTTCTATTTTTAGCCATGTCGGCCATGTTGGTTGACAGGCGGGGTCATCGGACACATTTTTTAAACTAGATACCCTAATGATGCTTGTGGCCAAGTTTGGTTCAATTTGGCCCAGTAGTTTCAGAGGAGAAGATTTTTGTAAAAGTTAACAGACGACGACGACGGACGACGGACGCCAAGTGATGAGAAAAGCTCACTTGACCCTTTGGGTCAGGTGAGCTAAAAAGGATTCCATAAAATTTTGTCAAATACCATTTTAAGGTATATATGATTGAATTATAAAAGAAAAAGTAGGGGTTCATGGGCAAAAAATTTCATGTTTAAGAAATTTATAAAACCCGAGGATTCCGAAAATCTGACAAAAAGACCAAAACATGACCAGCGAGCATCCTTAACATAGGATTCCCATACATTGATATACTATTTATGATGGAAAATCAATTTGAGAAATATTTTAGTTTAATATTATATCCTACTTATATTAATGATATCCAATGACAAATAATAAATTCACAGTACTGTTACTGGAAAAATTCTTCAAATGACATAATGCAATGGCCTCATGAACATCTTCAAAATATCAAGTTTCAAAGACTTGGGTCAAAAGCTTTAGGAGTCAATTACACAAAACTGATACCTCCATACACAATAGTTGCAAAAAATGACTTAGTTCAACAACTTAGAAAATCCAGAAGGCAGCATGGTGCTTGAAGATGAAGGTATCTTGCAGCACCATGCTAAATTGGTCTAGGAAAACCCCTATTAATAAAAAATGGAACTTTGGTCCAAACGAGCTAAAAAGGATAAGCAAGCTAAAATTCTTTTAAGCACATTATTGTAAACTTTCAGCAATTTAAGAGATTTACTAACAAATTATTTTCTTACATACATTATCTACACATCCATGCAAGCTTTTCTCCTTACAATTTTTTAAATTATGTTTTTTTTTACATACCTATATTTTTATGATTTTCTGTATTTTCAGCATTGACATTATCTGATCTAGTAGTGTCAGTGTCAGAATTTACCATTTTTGTCTCTTTACTTGTAAATTCATCATCAGAATAACTTTCAGTTTTAATGAACATATTTTCATTTTTTTTAATTTCATTAGGAAATTTCTCTTGTGCTTTGACAAATAGTTTTTTGTCGTCTTCATATTCCTCTGGGAATTTCTCCTGATAATCAGGATTTAATCTAACCATTATACTTTCAATTTTGGTGAATCCCTGAGGAAATTCCTCTGGAGACCGACGTTCCTTTTTGACAGTCACATTTTCATTCTCCATAAATTGCCCTGGGATTGCATCTGGTGAAAGAGGTTCATTTTTAATAGTTACACTTTCATTCTCAGTAATTTCCAGGGAAAATGCCTCTGGTGACAGAGTTGCATTTTCTTTCTCTGTAGATTCCTCTAGGATTGCCTCTGGTGACTGAGGTTCTAATTTGACAGTTAAACTTTCATCCTGTGTAATTTTCCTAGGTAATACTTCTGGTGAATGAGGGTCCATTTGAACAGTTGTAATTTCATTATCTGTAAATTCATTACAAAATTCCTTTGGGGACTGCGGTTCTAATTTGATGGCTGTGCTTTCATCCTGTATAATTTCTTGAGGAAATGCCTCTGGGGACTGAGGTTCAATTTTAACATTTATACTTTCATTATCTGTCAATTCCTTAGGAAATCCATCTGGCGACTGAGGTTCCAATTTTACAGTTATACTTTCTTCATATTTAAATTCCTTAGGAAATGATTTTGTAAATTTGTTTGGAACAAGGCCCACATCTGCTTTTAAGCTTTCATCTGAAGTCTTTGCTGCCACAGCCTTCCTCCAGCTTCTTTTTCTAGGCATAGTCAATAACTGGAAAAGAAGTTTTATAATTTATACTGCTAGAAATCTAGATATTACAATTACATAAATCAGAAATATAACAATTTTTTCAAGATCATGAAGATACAGTGATCATAAATGTACATTGTGTCAATACCTCACCTAGTTTCTCATTTAGTTATTATACTGCACTAATTACTGATTCCGAAACTCACTCAAAATTTCATCTGATAAAAGTCCCCATAAGAATAAATCATGCAAATTGTCTTCAGATAAACAATAAGAAATTTAATACGTCTGAAGAAAGAAAGTCGACACAGAAAAATATCTCGCCTGTATCAGCTTGATCTAATTAACAATTGGACACAATTCGAAATATGTCAGATGGACATGTACACCTTAAGACAAATTAATGTCCTTCCATGTATAAATACTTTATCACAAAAACTCAACATAAGTCACTGGACCATGAAAATAAAAACACAGTAACAAGAGATTGCACATTCTGCCACTCCCAACAAAGTAACAATAGACAAATTCTGAAAAACATCAAACTCAAATAAAGTAAAAAATAATCCTGAAGTGACCATTAATATTGCATATCCTCATGGAACAACAAGAAATATAAGCTTTTGGAGATGACTTCCAAAGTTTCCGAAAAAAGGATGCGGAGCTAAACCCTAGGATGACCTCTGGTGATGACCATGCAACTCGTCTTTTTATAACAAATAAGAAAATATATGGTTAAGCGGTGGAGATCTGAACTGTTTTTGACCATGTAATTTGTCTTTTGATGACAACTAAGAAAATATATGATTAATGGGTGGGGAAAAACTGTTGCTGATACTTCATGATTTTAGTCCAGTCAAACTAAGTTTTAACCTCAAACTAATTGCAAAAGAAAATGTTTTAGTTCTAATCTATAGCAGTAAGCCCCAAATATACACAGAAAAAAGTCCCATAAAATCCAACTTGAGGAAAACTCAAAATCAGCATTTTTAATTTCCTATGGAAATTAACATTGGAAAGGGGAGATAACTCTGCAAAAATGAGTCTTTTTTGTCAGGTTTTGGTTGATTTTCTTAAAATTCATGTAAAGTATGATACTTTGATGGGGTTATAAGTTCGTATTTGACTATATCATATAATCTTCTGCTCGTGAAATGTACAAAACCGAAATGTTATGGGTATTTTTATTTTTTTTGTACATTTTTCATTAAAGAAATTGCAAATTTGTGGCTTTGTGACCATTTTGAAAAAAATAATATGAAATTTTGGTATTGTTTATATCTGTAAATTATATTTTTTCAGCATCTACCTTGTTTAAAGAAACTTTAACCCCAAAAAGAAGAATGTATGCTTAATTATTTTTATTAAATTTGAGATTCTTTACCTTCACATGTTGAAAAATTTAATAAATGGTCAACTAATGAATTACGAAATCTAAGTTGTAGCTTGATAAAAGATATGAAAACACCTTTAGAGTTGTTTGTTATACTCTAAACACGGCTAAAATATCAGGAATCAATACATTCTGCTGAAAAGAAGCGGTAAAGTTATAATTTTGTATCAATTTTTATTTCTGCTTTTGCAGAGTTATCTCCCATTTTCAATGCAAATCTCCATAGGAATTTTAAAATTGTGATTTTTTAGTCTTCCTCAAGTTAGATTTTGTTGGACTTTTTTCTGTGTATATTTGGGGTATAATGCTAAAGATTAAAACTGAAAAATCTTCTGTTGCAATTACTTTACGGTTAGGGTCAAATTTATGCTAGATTGAATGGACTATTTTTGCAATTTACAAAATGAGGGGGTGGCGCAGACCCCTTGGAATGACCATGTGACTCATCTTTGATTACCTTTAAGAAAATATTTGATTTTGGAGTGGGTATCTGGGTCCTGACATAAGATTTTAGATGTAAGAGTATGGCCCCAACCCCCATGGCAAGAATCAGATTTTTGAAAGCTTTGGAACAGACAACTCCTCAAGTGTTACCAGTGCACCTAATTTCATGATTTTATCTTCTAATGTGTAGGAAGAGTTCATTGACAATTGTTTTTGGACATTTTGGACCTCCTAAGGGCATTGCCCCTAGGGGTTGGACCATAATTCCAATGCCCTCTTTTAACTTGGCGAAGGTAAAGCATGTAAAGTAAGTTGTGATATAAGTACAAATGTATTAAGCACCATTCCATATAAAATTCAAAATCCAGTGGCACATGATAGAAATAGATCTTCTTTTTATGTGTGTTTTTGCATTTCTTTTGTATATTTATTAACAGATGTATATAGAATGTACTATGAACAGGGGAGATAACTAGTGTTAGACCAATAATTTGTGTATAATATTTGCAAACTATTTTCTGTTAGAAGGCTTTTGAAATTCACAGCTTTTTTATTATAAATTTTTACTTAGTCTGAGTTGTAATATTAAGTGTAATTCAGTTCAGGCTAAACACTTGTCCCCTTTTTGAGATATTTTTTACAAAGAAAGCACTATACAACTTTGTTGCCAAGGGAGATAATTTTATGGAAATTTACATTGAAAGCACTACAAATTTAATAGCTTGTAAAAATCTTCCTGATTATATTTAGAACCAATTTTTGATATTTTTTGTTATCCTAATGTATGGACATTATAACAAGCAAATTAAATTGCAATAAAAAACTATGATGTGCCACCCATTTTAATGTAAATGTTTGATTTTTATATGAAACTGTACTTAAAATCCTAAATTACATCGTTTAAATTTCTTCAACACATCAGACTAAAGTCGTGACTTTAGAACAAAGATATGCACTATGCATAAGCCATAAAAAATAACTGACCTAGTGTACACTTACTGAGAAACTGACTTAATTACAAAAACTGTACATGCTCATTGAACCGACACATGAGGTCAGTCATGATCAGGTGACAGATGTCAAAGGCCATGTACATGTACTCCTTAAACTGATTATACACACTAGATATTGTTGACCTATCACTTCAAGTTGCTCAAAAATACACTGAAAAAAAAACTGTTTACAGATGTTCTCGAATCACTGAACCCTGAAAATGAGGTCACGGTTACATGATATCTACATGTATAGGTCAGTCTAGCTAAAAACTTCTTCTTGTACATTTCTGTATCTCTTTCATGAAACTAAGTGACCTTTAATATATGATATTTAATTTCATTGCATTCTGATAAATTTACAGATGATGTTGCACTTTTGTATGGCAGGTTGAGATACCAGTCTACCAATAGTATTATTGGCATTCATTGGTTGTTTTTTACTCCCATATTAGTTCGAACAATTGTTTCTTTCATACAAATTTTCAACAGGTCTGGGTTCCATTTTAAAAACGCTCAAAGGACCTGATCATGACTAGGGACTCTTGACTTGTACTTGTCCTCAATTTACTCCTAGTGTACTTTTTTTGTTTGTCACTTACCTTTTTTGATGTTTTATGATGATAAAAGTTAATATTTTAAACTAGAAAACTGACATGCAACCAAGGCAGATAACTTATTCAATGGTTTAAAAATTGAATACTCATTATTACTGGCAAAACGGAAGTAAATGTAGTTGCATGCCAGACTTGAAAATCACTTACTTGGTACAACACATCATTATCAACCTTTAGACCAAATATCAAATCATTCCGTCAAACACAAAGGCTCAGAAAACTTTCATGAAACTTTTTATCCATAGTCGGTGAAAGTAAAATTCAAAGTACCATGGACAATTAGAACCGACTTGGCAGCAATGGTCCTTAGATGGTCCTCTGAAGTATATCTGATGACCCTGACTGTCAACCAAGATGGCTGCCACAGCCAAACTTAGTTTAAAATAGAGACCTATTGGAAAATTCATTTAAAAATCTTCTTGTCTGGAACCACTTGATCAATTGGAACCAGACTTGCCAGAAAAATAGTTCTTAGATGGTCCTCTTTAAGAAGTATGTCCGATGACCCGGACTGTGAACCAAGTGAGCCGCCACAGCTGAACTTGGTTTAACATAGGATCCTATAGGAAAATTCATTTAAAAATCTTCTTGTCTGAAACCACTAAGCCAATTGGAAGCAATGACCCTTATTCATATCATTGTGTACAAGGTATACAACAAACATTTTCATACTGACAGGGAGCCTGGGATTATGCAGTCGATGAGAAAATTTGTGGGACCAAACTCAAAATTTAATTATTTTTTCTACCGACCAAGGAGGCAAATTATTTCCTTCGAGCTTTGCATTACAAAAATTATGAAGGTCTAGGATCAGTATCAAAACCCCATTTTTTTTTTTGTTCATCACTGTGGAAATAAACATTTTTTTCAAAAAAAATCCCAGCCCACCCTCCCCCAGTAAGAAAATGGTTGGTAATTTGCAGGATACCACACTAAAACATCTGATATCACATGTCATCAGTTCATTGATGCAAACACTTACATTGGTACTATTGTATATCAGTCAAACAAAACTGAAGACGAACTTCATTTTCTGCTTCAATGCCCTAAGTATTCCTCAGAAAGAGAGGCACTATTTCCCAAAATTATCAGATGAAAATAAATTAATTTGGCTATTTAGCAATGAAGACTTAATTATATGTGAATTACTTTCAACTTACTTAGAAAAATAGTTTTTTATTAACATGAGTAAGATCTGAATAGACATTGTTCATCACTTTAATGACTTTGAATGTACATTTGTGTTTTTGATATAAGAGTTGTCTCCCACTGCACATGTTTTGTCTTCTATATGTTTTGTGAACACTGTTCCGTCCTTTTATTTTTCAATGTTCTTTGATGAGTTTTCTTTATAAACTTGATCTGATCATAGACAAATAATATATTCCATGTATATGTCCTGGCATGATTTGTTACTTAAATACCTTTAAAAGAAATTTCAGTCCAAAAATTGAAAAAAATTTCTATGGCTCTTCATTTTGGTGCAGAGGTTACAGTACCATTAGCTGAGTTTGGATTTCTGTTTGTTTCAGTTGTTTTGGGTTTTGATGGTAGTGCTTATTAATTCATCATTATATCTTTAACCTGATTTCCAACATTTTGAACTCTAGCACTGCTGATGAGTTGTCAGTCAATGAAATGGCCATACAATTCATCAAATTTATTCGGTATTTTGTGATACATTTTGTTTGTGCAAATATTGATGGAAGATCGTTGGTAGAATAAAATGCCCAAAAAAATGCAAATCATTGTTACCAATGTAAGTCATTGGTAACCGCGAAAATCATCACCAATTTGACCAAATCTTACCAACTCTCTACAACTTTGGTGAGATTGGTGAGAGTAGCATCATCTTTATATATATAGTTCAAAATTAAAATGGTGAAACAATGCTTCAGAGCACGTTCATTTCCGATAGTGGTTGTAGTGTATTTCATTGTCATTTGTATTGCAATATGTTTTTCGATGAAAAAAAAAAGCTTTTAAATGTTTTTGCTCTCTTTATAATAACAATATGAAAAAGCAATGTAATTTTTTTGCAGGAAAAAGCTGTGGTACAATGACCAGTAATCATGGCATGTTGTTGAAGTGTTTGTGACTGTATACCACAACAAATTGCTCCAACTACAACTTTCCTATTTAAGTATGCCATTTTGAAATGCATTTATTTGTATCCATCGGCTTTTATTAGTTGCCAATGGCATCATTTGGCTGTGGGTCTTTTCAAACAAACACACACTACATATGCATATCTTAATCGATAATAAAATGTTTTGTTGTAAATTAAGTTTTACTATAGGATTAAATACGATTTTGTATGAGTTTATCGATGTGTAAACTTGGTCGACTCACTCACAAACTAAATAAACTCCGAATGACTTTACGTCGAGTTTGTGAGTGAAAAGGCCGAGTTTACACATCAATAAACTCATACAAAATCGTATTTAATCCTTATAATTCCATTTCAAACATTGAAAAGTTGTCCCTAACGGAAATTTAAAAAAAAAATAACTTTGCCCTTTTGAGGAGACATCCATCTTAATCTGGTACTATTTTTGGCAGCTGAGCAATTGAATTTCTCCATAGACCGAAACAAAATTAGTCAATCCTTCAATAAATCAGTAAATTTACCTAAAAACTATTTTTTGTCCACGTCCTTTACCCTGGGGTGACCATATAGCTCATGTAGAATCCTAGCATAAGTTTGAAGGTAGGCTTATAGTATTAGTAAAAATCAATTGAAATAAATTTCTTCAATTTTTTTTTGTATAAAATATAATAATACATGTATTAACAGAGACCTATTATATATCTCTGCTAATAATGATATCTACATGAGATTATACAATGGATAGTGCTGTGGTAAATATTTTCATGGTCGTAAAGGGCATATACAATATACAATAACAAACATAGCACTGAAGTGCTGATCTGCAGCACTACTGCTAAGTTACATTGTCATTGCAGACATTTTTCGGACTAACCTTATTTGCCTATGCCTTATTCTTGTTTTGAATCTTTAGGATGGTTTTTGATAATGAAACTCTGGTTCCACTTTCATGCTAATATTAAACTGCCATCCAATGAATTTACTTCAAATCTACAATTGTGCAATAGAATAATTGATCACTGAACAACTTTGGAGACACTCATACAGTTCCATTTAGAAATTATATTAAACAGATATCTTAAAACAGAAATTCACTAATGAATAAGTGGAATGATTGATTAAAGAATCACAATCCATGAATAATGATTTGTCCATTTTGACCATTTCCACTTATTCATTATTCATTTTTTAACTTAAATAACTCATATAACTGTTGAGACAGAACAAGTAATAAAACAGGTAAAACAAAAGGCCAACAACTGATAAATTATCACACAACTACAGTAACAGTCACTTTCTTACTTAAAAACCAACAGAGATTTAATGAAAAGAAATCATTACGTTAGAAATGTAAACATGAAAATAAAGTATCTTAAGTTTTGAATTAATTAAATTATAATGCAACTGGGTTATACATATTGAAAGAAATCTATTATAACATATACATGTACAAGCCCATGACAAGTACTACTAATCAACATGGACAGTTGAATCTCGAAGTGCAAGGGACCATGGGATTGGATTCAATATAGCCGAAGTTCGACTAAAAAGGAGCTGGAAATTCTCAAGTTTTGGACAAAGAGAGATAAACATTAAATGACTTCTATATTCCTTTCCGTGCGTTCACTGATCGTTTTTACTTGTTAACGTAATCAAATGATTTTAATTAATGATGATTGTCTCATAAATTTTTATTGTTTCTTAATAACAATTTGTTTGAAATCACAATTTGATAGTCCTTTCATGTTGACCAATATTGATTTTATAAATTATATTCTTTTTCTGCAAGTTATGCCTTATTACTGGTAACATAATTTGAATTTTATAATGACCGTAATATGAATAAATGGACAATCAAACACTGTTAGACAACTTTCTTGATGAAAATTAGTTTTATCACAAAATCGATATATTGTTTAATTGTAAAAACATAATAAAACATTGTCCCATTCATTTGTTGTGTTCCATTCTCCTGACTTTGTCTTTTCCTTGGACTTCGAATTTGTGAACATTTTTTTTCCACTGTTAGTGTTTTACCACTTCAGTATTCTTTTGCCTATAATTAAGTCTTAACAAGATTGTAATCAAAACATAATTAACATGATATGACATTTCTGTTATTGATTTCCTACGTACTGTTTGCCAGGTGTAAAAATTTGGTTCACCTGTAAAGATGATAAATAAATTCGACATAACAAGTTTATAGTTGCACTAATTATATTTCCTGTACATAATATCACTTCGACACAACCGAAATTTCGACTAATCAAATTTCGAGATTAAAGGAATTAAAATACATAAATTATACTGTTGGCTGGTCGGGACCATAAAAAAAGTTGAACATAACAGAAATGTCTCCAGGTCAAAGTTTCAGGAACATGCATTAGACTACGATACAGACTGGTTCAAGGACATCAACAAATGTTGGCCCTGATAATGGAGACTGTCCTACTTTCATATATTGTATCAATACGCAAGCAGTAAACAACCTGGAAGCATTTATAAGAAATAAGTTAGCTGCGCCCTAGTGAACACAGTAATACCAGTGTGTCAACAATCATACACCCTGCGTCAGCTTGATAAGCAAAGCTTATCTTCGCTGCAGCAGCACTGCAGCAAAACGACCTCGAAAGATTACATTCTTAAATATTTTTTTTATTATAAAAAGATGTGAAAAACATTTAGACAATTAGAAAGTAACAAAACATGCATTGATAGTGTGTTTGGGTGTGTTTTTATGTGTGTTGGGGTGAAAAGTCGCACCCTCATTTTGTGAACACTGGTACCAAACCATTACTATGACTAAGGTATATAACCTACCAGGGGCAACCAAAATATTTTCAAGGTTTAATATATACCATATGGACAATAATATGCTATTCGAATCGTTTCCTGTAACTATAAAAAAGAATAAAAATTGCATATTTCTTTGATATGTACTATAATTAAGTTGCAAAATGATTGGTTGTGTGTTCCTTTTATAGCTGCGATTAATATTTTCTAAATTTTTTTTCCCAAAAAATTTTTTTACCGCCAATATTTGTGTTTTTATCCTTGGTTTCTTACCGTTACTCTTGGTCTCCTAAGTGCATAACGCCATGGTATTTAATCACATCTATTTCTTACAAAACTTTGAGGTCTCTTTTAAAGTTATAAGAAACATTTATAATGTAGAATGGAAAAAAGAAAATGTTGGAAAATGTATGTATTTCTTTCATAGATGCCCTAAAATAGGCGTTACATTTGGTTTCCTATTTGTGACTGTATTTTAAAGTTTAAAAATTGATTGTGTTGAAAAAGTTTCCAAAACAGTGATTAGGATTACTGAACTATTGCATGATGTTTTAAACAATGAGACAAAGATATTCATATTTGAGCTTTTTCTTTTTAATTTTTTTTCATTAGAGTCCAAGTCAACCGTTATGCACTACATATCATACAAAAAGAAAAAAGTTATTTCAAGACGTATATAAATATGAATAATAAAAAACTCCTACCACATGAAGTCCCATCAACAGATAAACAGCCTTGTTATGGCACTTTGTGAATTTGAAGTTACTTTGTAGGTAATAACGTCATTTTTGTTTCCTAAACTAAGGAAAAAATCATTTTCTTAAGGAGTTTTTGTCATGTTAAGAAACAAGATAGACTGTTTAAGCTTAAACAATTGTGATAGTTATTTTTGTCAATACACTACAATATACAAGCGATTGAAATTTAAAATTTGGCCACTAACATTTTTTACAGCAGTTTCAAATGCTTTGTTTGACATATTACACCTGGTTTCCAAGTAACGCTAACCAGATTTTTTTTCCTAAATATTGGAGAAATGCATTGCTAACAGGAGGTGCAAAAGCACAATACAAGAACCCAAAATGGCCATCTCTCTGACATATTTAAAACAACAGTACATATGATAATAATTAAATGCAAAGACAAAGTCAAAGAAAGCGACCGTAAACGTGGCCGTAGGTGAAATTGCAAAAGTCATATGTCTACCCAAAAACAGTGATCATTGCATTTAGCAGTTTACCGAATTTTTGCTCTCTTTTGACATCAAACTCAATTGATTGCTTTGTACACTATCAAATAAATGCAAAGTTCTTGAAAAGGGTGGCCATTAGCTGTCCCATGGTAAGAACGATAACTCGTACAGATTCCATGATGAATCGGCCCATAAAAAACTCGTACCATAGCCAAATCGGACCACAAACAAATCGGACCATAACAAATTCGGACCACCAGATAACTATAAGCTTATACATGTTTTACCGTTATGACGGTTAAAATTTGCAGCTGAATCACTATACCCCCGTTTAAGAACTTTAAGTTGTAAAACTTATTGGAAAAAAGCCGCTACAACTTCAGTATACCACCGCCTAGGCAGCAAAATTTCTCAGTGCTTTGTTATCATCTGTATTAAAAAGGTGCTCTCGTATAATTCGTCTTGTAATAAATGTAAATATTATATAGGATGTTCCGATCATTTAATTTCATGGTTTATTATATAGTTCCATATTTCCTTATATCTGTGCAAACTATTAAAAAAAGTTGTTTCAAAGAAGAAAAAATGTTCGTTTGACATGTTTTAAGAGGACAATTTACTTAGGGATTAATAAGTACTAGAACTTTAAAATAACACTTTTTCAATATGGAACAAATTTTCTACTTATTCTTATCCTTATATATTTTATATATAAAAATTCTCAAAATTATTAAAATCGATAAAAAAATTTTAAAAAAAAAGTTGAAGTTTTGTTAGTTCATTTATATACATACAGAAAAAAAACAATGTAACAATATGAATGAATACAGAAATCCAGTTAAAAGATGGGTGGGCCGAATTTGTCAACCTGTCTTTTCATAAAAAAAATAGTGGTCCGATTCCGGTATGGTCCGAATTTGTGATAGTCCGAATTTGTAATAGTCCGAGTCTGTTATAGTCCGATTTATCCAGTAACTCTCGACAGTCTCGTACTGTCCTGGCGGTTTTGTTGAACTTCCAGTCGAATCATAATTTTTTGACTGAACCACCAACTAGGGCTATATCATCATTTGGGTACTTATAAATACCTGCAAATAAAGGTACAAAGTAGCACCTAAGAAGGGTCCTAGGGGCTACCTAGCCCATGAAGCTGACCTCGGAACCAGGTAATCAATGATTTTTTGCCAGATTTTTTGAGATAGGTGATACTGGCTCGTGCGAGCCTCTAGTTATTTAAACAACACTTAAAGTGTCATTTATGCCAATTCACAGTTTTACCACCGGATCGACTTTGTTGAACTTCACGACAGGTGTCATATATGGAGCAGGAACTGCTTACCCTTCCACTTCCAGAGCACCTGAGTTCCCTCTTGGGTTTTATAGGAGTTCGTGTTGTTTGTTGTTTTTAAGTTTTCAGTGTTTATTTGTTGTGCTCGTGGTTGTTCATTTGTCTTCCCAGATTTGTCTGTCTAGATGGATTGTGTTTTTTGGTTTGCTCCTTAGGTATATTTGTTCTCTGAAAACCAATGGCCTAAAAATGACAACAGGGAAATCTTTGACAACAAAAAAAAAATGTGATACTTTCTGTATTTGATTGCATTTGTCAGTGTTTGTTTTAGGTAACATGACGGAAAAACAGAAATTTGAAAATCAAGGGAGAAAAGAATTGACAGACAGTGATAATGATGAAACTGTAGAGGGAAGAAATGATAAAACAGAGAAACGAAGAGTTGTCTACGAGTCAAGAGATGTCAGAGAATATAGTTTTGATCAGGAAGGTTCACTTTCAAATGAATCGAGGATTACAAGTAATATACCAGTGGAACAAGGAGAAGGGAATGAAATTGCAGATACAGGTATCTCAGAAATTAACCGTTCTGAACAAATTGATAATGAAGTTGAAGCTGAAGACTGTGGCCCAACACTAAGTCAGTCAGAGTTACTGGTATGTAACCCATCAAACAATGTTGATCAACAACACCAGAATGTTCCTGTGCCATTTGGAAGCGAAAGTATTTTTGAAGAAGACCACTTCATTTATGGAAATACTGGACCTATACGAAGACAGGTTGAAAGGCAAGAAGATGATGCTCATGGAGAGCTTGAGGGACAAATTCAAGATGAACATGTTCAGGCACAGCCAGAGACACCTGACTGTAATTCAGAAACATGTACCAGCAAATCTGAGATGCATGAGTGGGACAGAAATGTAAATACTTTGTCTAATGAAGAGCAGCAATGGCAACCACCTACAAGAAGTAATTGGTGTGTTGAGAACTTTGATGGAGGTAGGCCATAAAAATATTTTGATTTTAACAGCATCTTGGTTCCAAAAAAGGTCACATCCCAATTCTTGAAACTTTAGTGAATTTTAATGAAGAATTTTCAGAATTGTTCTAGACAAAGTATAATATACCATTCCTGGGGTGAAAGGGGGTCAAAGCAGACAAAACATGTTGAAAGATAGGTCAAAAATTGGATTTGTGTTTGCCATTTCTTTTTTTAAAATCATTAAAAAGTATGTCTACAGTAGTACACCAAGAAATTCCTTGTATCATGTACAGTTTTCAGGATAGAAAAGGTCGTCTTTTCTGAATCATATTGGCTTAAATATCAAAATATTAACTGTGGACAATGAATAAAATTAAAAAGATAACATCTTGATTATACATATGCATGCAAAGTCTGATTATACCCTTAGTATGGCAAGCCATTTTACTGTTTATTCTAACATCAAGGTATCTAATAACCTTTATGAGATATCTTATACAGTTTATAAGATATCTTATAAACTATATGAGATATCTTATAAACTATATATATAGTTTATAAGATATCTCATATAGTTTATAAGATATCTTATAAGATATAGTTTATAAGATATCTCATATAGTTTATAAGATATCTTATAAACTGTATAAGATATCTCATAAAGGTTATTAGATACCTTGATGTTAGAATAAACAGTAAAATGGCTTGCCATACTAAGGGTATAATCAGACTTTGCATGCATATGTATAATCAAGATGTTATGTGATATGATATTTTATAAAATATATGAGATATCTTATAAAGTATGTAAGATATCTTAATATAAAAAATATTTATAAGATATCTTATAAACTTTATGAGATATCTTATATACATTGTACTTTATAAGATATCTTATAAACATTAGAAGGTATCTTATAAAGTATATAAGATATCTTATAAAAACTGGATTATATAAGATATCTTATATATTATATGAGATATCTTGAAGTTAGAATAAACAGTAAAATGGCTTGCCATACCTTAGTACCAAATTGAACTGTTAAACAATAAGACAATTCGGAAGTTTTTTGAAAGCTACTCAAAGAGACATCCTAGTATACAGGTAAAAACCAAGGTTCCCAGTATAATAACCCCAAAGTGGGATCCATACTCCCATTAACCATTACACAATACAGATAGGGCTGTGCTGATGCGCAGCGCAATAAGAAGCTGTCAATGTGACAACAAACTAAATTTTCTGCTTCGCTGTTTGGAGACAACTGCCTGTCTATAAAAACTGTTGTGATGTTCATGTGTATCCAAGTTGATTCATTTATTGAAAAAAAACATTTTCATTATAAGAAGAATATACATGTAGTTAATTGAAATTATCCTGTATGTTTTAGGCAGCCTAATTTTGTTTACAGGTACTCAATTTGTATTTACTACAATAATTTATGAAGCCCTTTTTAATTTATAATCATGAAGTGTTCTTTTGAATTTTTCTTCTAGTACTGCCGGTTCTTCTACAGTGTCCAGCAAGAAACTCATGTTTCTCCAACACCTGTACACTGGATCCTGGACTGATGATCATGTTTTACCAACTACTAACTAATTATACTCTGCTTCGTTACTTTATCACCAGTATACATTATGTATTTGTTGTAAGTACTATATACTAAGTAGAACTAACTATACTCTGCATCGTTACTTTATCACCAGTATACATTGGGTATTTCTTGTAAGTACTATATCATGTGTGTAGAATTGTATTAGGTGGCACCTAAATTAAAAAAAGAGACAGAAAACTGATTAAGAATCTTCTGGCCTATTTTGTTTCTCTTATAACATAAATGTAAATACATGTAACTAGCATAATTCTAACAAATCTAACTAAACTTTTTTCCACATGGGCAGCGATCGCAATAATTAAACCTCACAATTTTGCCAGGGGTAGAAGAATTACAATAATAAGTCCAGGCGAAAATATCCGAATTTACAGTATTAATCGACCATCGGTTGGTTGTGTATAAGCGACGATTGATTATGAAATTTCTTCTGAACATGCATTGTAGGATTGCTGAATGTAGACGAACGAGTAATGTGCTTTTATTGGGGGTGGGGGATGGAGTAGAGAACAGCCACAATAAAAAAAAAAAAAAGTTGGTTGAGCAAGCTTGGTTTGTCTGGGTATTTTAACATGATTTTGTTCATCTGCCGATTACGTAGACATCATACTAGAATTTTTATTGCTTTATGAGATAGATTGTATTATTTTTCTTTGCAGTATTTGACGAATCTCTTGTCTTTATTTTTGGCGAGAGAATATGATGCAGTAAGAGTAGGATGGGCCTTTCTTATAGGATGGATGTCAAACGATTTTTACTCCTGGGATGGCTATGTGATGAGGCGACCATTTGAGTATTTAGTTAGATTCAGATATTCTTTCATGTGTACAAATCCTGAGTGCCCATGCAATGGCAGAAACTTTGTAATGAATGGTATTTACTTACCATGGTGAGAGATTTTTATATTTTAGAACCCATAAAATTCTTTGATACCAATTTTTAGGTACAAGATGTGCACATTTTGTCAATTTACGACTCATCAGTTATGCTCAAGGCCTAAAATTTTGTAAACCAAAACAACAATCCAAAATTTTGAAGAGCAAATTCCAAAATACCAAAATGACCCGAAGGGGTAAAGCCAAAATGACCCGAAGGGATAAAGCCAAAATCATCTAAGGACAGAGCTAATTTTACAATTTTAGTTACAGTATTATGATAAGTATTCTGAAAGAAGTAGGTCACTCTGTCCCACTATTAATACTTTAATGGTACATTGTCAAAAAATGTACTTTATTTGTAAAACCCTTATAAACAGGTAGACATACGAAGTTTTTGATTAGAAAATTCAGGATAAAAACAACATTTTGAATATTATTGTGGTAAAATTTTAAGTTGAAAGTTGTTCATTGGAGGGAGGGAGATTTCTTATGAACACCGGAATTAAGTTTGTAATACTCCAAATTTAAGTCCACTTGACCTCCCTTGTAACTAATACCTGGCAATGGTAACACCTTTTATATCTTTTCAGTTGTGAGAATGGTTATTTTGATGTGGGAACTTTGCAAAACATGGTGGATAGGTTTACATTTCAAAGGGGGCAGTGTAATGAACTCATGCCTGATCATGGAAATAATGTAAACAGTAGAACAAGGTAATGTTACAGAAAATTCAGCTTTGATATTTAGCAGACATTGGAGATAAAAGATCTATAGTGAACTGTTACGAAGTCTCTCAAACGAAGTAACTGATATCTTGAATGCCTTACATTACATTCAATAAATTATTTGTTTTTCAGAGACTGAAATGGGTAAATTGTTCTTATAAAGTTTATGCATACTTAATAGAGAGGTTACTTGAAAATCATGATATGGGTATATTTTGTGATCCGAGTTTTACAGTCATACAATGTCGCACTTGATCAACTTTTGCTTGTCGACATGCTGCATTGACAGAGATATATCCCAATATTTCTGAACGGTTTAAGAGAACTGATTTTATTGTATGGTGTAATAAAATGCATTCGGTTTCATTAAATAAAAAAAATAATAAGACTTCTTACATGTACCTGCAGTGATAAGTCCTCCATACATCAAGTCAGCATAATTTTAATAATATTTATATAAAACAATATATTGCGACACAACAAGAATTTTTTTTTAACTTATGACGAAGCAAATGAAATAATATCTATTATTACATATTATGTCTGATACATTGATGTCTTCCTTGTATCAATATTTAAATGGTTTATGAGATTTGAACATTGCGTATTAAAACGTGTTAAAGGGATAAACATTTTTACGGATATTGAAATAATTAAAAATTATGGATTTGAGGGGCAAGGATGACCCCCCTTTTTATACGACCGCAAAATTTTTGCGGTCGTATATTGGTATGACGTTGGCGTCGTCGTCGTCGTCGTTGTCCGTCGTCCGTCGGAGTCTGTAGACATTTGGTTTTCGCACTATAACTTTAGTATAAGTTAATAGAAATCTATGAAATTTAAACACAAGGTTTATGACCACAAAAGGAAGGTTGGGATTGATTTTGGGAGTTTTGGTCCCAACAGTTTAAGAATCAGGGGCCAAAAAAGGGCCCAATAAGCATTTTTCTTGGTTTTCGCACAATCACTCTAGTATAAGTAAATAGAAATCTATGAAATTTTAACACAAGGTTTATGACCACAAAAGGAAGGTTGGGATTGTTTTTGGGAGTTTTGGTCCCAACAGTTTAGGAATTAGGGGCTAAAAAAGGCCCAAATAAGCATTTGTCTTGGTTTTTGCACAATAACTTTAGTATAAGTAAATAGAAATCTATGAAATTTAAACACAAGGTTTATGACCACAAAAGGAAGGTTGGGATTGATTTTTGGAGTTTTGGTCCCAACAGTTTAGGAATTAGGGGCCAAAAGGGTCCAAAATTAAACTTCGTTTGATTTCATCGAAAATTGAACTATTGGGGTTCTTTGATATGCCGAATCTAACCGTGCATTTAGATTCTTAATTTTTGGTCCCGTTTTCAAATTGGTCTACATTAAGGTCCAAAGGGTCCAAAATTAAACTTAGTTTGATTTTAACAAAAATTGAATTCTTGGGGTTCTTTGATATGCTGAATCTAAACATGTACTTAGTTTTTTTATTATGGGCCCAGTTTTCAAGTTGGTCCAAATCGGGGTCCAAAATTAAAGCTAAAAAAGGGGTAAATTATTTTTTTTGGGGGGTGGGGGCAATTCTCCACAGCATATTGTATCGCACAAGAATTCAAAAATTGAATATAAATTCAAATCATATGACCAATTCTAAGTTCTTTATTTCAGTTATTCTGTTTTAGAAACCTATTATGTGTCAAATATTTCAAGAAATTTTCAATTACACAGTATTGTGCAATAGCAAGAATCAGTATAATTTAAACCAATTTACATTATTTACATTACAATTAAAGGATAACTTCAGTAACACCCAACAATGACTTCAATCCAAACATATATATTGAATAAACTTACAAATCAGAAATTTTAAAATTATATGATACTAACATACATACTACTGCTAACAATTAAATATGACTTAGAGCAAATATGACAACATGATTATAAAAATATGTACAAAGAGGGACAACTCTTTTTTTTATCTCAAATTTTGAATATGTGCTGATGAAGCTTTTTGTTTATCTCATCTAAACTGCTTTTAAATTATGCATATTTAAAATTTGCCATCCATGACTATGATGTCATTTTCTATTTTAATACGTTATGGTGTATTTAAATGGGCTGTTATGGTTGCAAAGTATCAAGAGAAATGGGGGGGGGGGGGGGGGGGGTGAAAACAAAATTTAGGGGGGGGGGAATGAGAAATTGGGGAGGGGGCAATTTTTTTCTCATTTCATAATTCATAAATTAAAAAGGAAATTTCAAATTTTTTTTAGCAAAAAAGGGGGGGTTACAATAAATTTTATTGTTTTTTGTTGTTTTTTTTTTTGGGAGGGGGAGTCAATGTGCAACTTCATAGTGTATTGCACAAAAGCTAAAAAAGGGGTAAATTTTTTTTTTTTTTTTTTTGGGGGGGGGGGGGGCAATTCTCCACAGCATATTGTATTGCACAAGAAGCAAAAAATTGAATATAAATTCAAATCATATGACCAATTCTAAGTTCTTTGGTTTCAGTTATTCTGTGTCAGAAACCTATTATGTGTCAAATATTTGAAGAAATTTTCAATTGCACAGTATTGCGCAATAGCAAGAAATTGATATGTGTGCCCAATTTTAAATTGGTTATTTCTGATTTATATATAAAAACAAAAAATACTGATATGGTTTGAATAGGTAAATTAAAAATTTTTAAGTTCTTAGACAACATTCATTCTGTGTCAGAAACCTATGCTGTGTCAAATATTTATTCACAATCCAAATTCAGTATTGTATCAAGCTTGAATGTTGTGTTCATAATTGCCCCAACTATTCAGGGTTCGACATCTGCGGTCGTATCTAGCTGCGCCCAGCGGAGCATTTTATTTTAGTGGGGGTGTTAGGTTTTTATCAATCTGTTTGTCTTATCACGGGGAAAAAAGAAAATATATGATTTAGGGGCAGGGATTTCAATGCTTTACGAGATATTTAAAGACTAATGATTGGAGGGGTGGGGATTTTAATTTTATATAATTCAAGATAATTGGTTTAAGGGGGCGAGAATGACGCCCATTGAGTAATGAGGTATGTATCATTTAAAGGGGAATCACGGTATTGTTTATACGCATGGCTCTCAGCGCCGGTATTATGCCGTTTCTTCCTTGACCGTTGAACATTTATGAGATAAACATTATTGATTTGATGGGAGTGGTGATAACCCCCTGGGGAAGCGAAGTCTGTGTCACTTGGTGCGTCTTACCATGGGGAATAAGAAAAAATATGGTTAAGGGGTGGAGATTTTAACGGTTTATGAGATAATTGAAATTTATTGATTTGGTAGGAATGGTGATAACACACTGGAAAAGCGAGGTATGTTTCATTTGGTGTGACTTACCATGGGGAATAAGAAAATATATGGTTTAGGGGTGGAGATTTTTACGGTTTATGAGATAATTGAACAATATTGTTTTAGTGGGAGTGGTGATAACCCCACCGGGGAAGCGAGGAATGTGTCATTTGTTACCATAGGGAACAAGAAAATATATGGTTTAGGGGTGGAGATTTTAACGGTTTATGAGATAATTGAATTTTATTGATTTGTCAGGAGTGGTGATAACCCCCTGGGGAAGCGAGGTATATGTCATTTGGTCCATCTTACTATGGGGAATAAGAAAATATATGGTTTAGGGGTGGGGATTTTGACAGTTTATGAGATAATTTGACATTATTGATTTATAAGGGTGGGGATCACCCTACTGAAAGAATGAGGTACATGTCATTTAATGCGTCTTGTTACGGAGAATAATAAAATATATGATATAAAGCTATGGATTTTAATTGCATATGATATTTTTCAAAATAATCGACTTTGGGGGGTGGGGATGACCCCCCTAGAGGAACGAGGTATATGTCATTTAATAGGTGTCACGGTGTATAATAAAACATATGAATATGAGATGGTTATTGGTCACTCTCGTAGAGTTTTTCGATAAAAAAACATTTCCCAATAGGGTGCTATAGTAAACCCCTATCCTCTGAACTGCTATTTATACATCTCAGTGACCTCCATCAAAAAATGAATAGTATTAGGCACATCTAGAAACATTGATCTTTCATCATGGAAAATCTCAGATATATATCTCTGGCAGTTATTGAGAACTTGAACGAACAAAATCAGAAAGAAAAAAAATGTTTGATAAAAATAGCAAATCAAAAATCTATGTCTCCCACTTCGTTTGGGAGACTTAATCAGTGATCTCAAAGTCAAAGTCAGAATAAAAGACTGCAAGTGTGAAAGGTAGTACTTTCTATATGTATAATTATGTATATATAGATTATAACATGGCATTTTTCATATACTACCTAATATCAGCCCCAGGTCAAGATATCAGCCCAAGAGCAGCCATGCTCAAGGGATGATTTTGACCATGGGCTGATAATGGGTCTGATATAAATAATGACATGTTATGATATTTTTATCATATACTTCAACATTGGTGTTTTATAGGTCTCCGTGAAAATTCTTATCTCAATGATTTCTCTTTCATTGTCGTATTACTGAATATCCTTAAGGCGCTGCAAATTGTCATGGTAAGTCACATCAAATGAAACAAATGTCCCTCATCCATTCAGTCAAACTGTTTTGTCACTTAATGTTTTCTGTTTGTATTATCATTTTTGAGCGAATTAATATAATCCACAGTTTCATCCCGCTATCGTCTGTCGTGTTTCTATGTGCTAGTAAGTTTAGAATCAATCATGGAAACGACTGATTTATAACGCGATTACGGATTAGGGGTGTGATATAAAACGGAAGCCGTTGATATGACTTGGAAACAGTTGATATAAACCGGAAACAGTTGATATCAAAGTCATATCGGCCCGCTATGCCAATTCTTATAAGATTTGACAGAAATATGTACAATTTCCAATTTTATCGTATAGTAAAATTTTACCTTTATTTTCTATAAGTGTATGATAAAATATATATATATATATATATATATATATATATATATAGTGTTGTCAAAATAGAAAAGCAGAGTATAGTCAATAAATTAATTTTGAGATGCAGATCATTTGTAAATCCTAAAATGAATGCTCAAACAAATTTTAGTGGGCATGTATCAAAGTCAAAAAGTGGATTTTAGATACAAATTTTAGTGGGCATGTCTCAAAGTCAAAAAGATGATTTTAGATCAATTAAGTACATGTTTTTTTTCTTTTAAATGCATATATGGCATAAATGTCAAGAGACAACAATCCATCTCTTAAATGAATCAACACAATTAGAAATTATAAAGACAAAAGAGTGCAACCATGAATGCAACAGAGAGTCAGGATAGTATGACTTGGTACAGACACTGAAAAAATGTGCAGTGAAATGAGTTTTATCAAACACATTTGCTTAAAATGGTCATCAGTTGGAAGAAGAGTATCATTTTGTTAGCTTACTCACAGTTCTTTAAGTTTTTTTTAGATATTGCAATGGAATTCAGACAGTCAGTAGGATTTTTGAACCTGAACCAGAACAACCACCTTTGTTAATACTGGTTTTAAGTGGTTCAAGAGTGAGAAGAGAAGTGATTGGTGATCTGACAAATGGCATAGTTACAGTGGGACAGTTTTGCTATTATATAGGTGGATTAACATTCTACTTTGACTACCATTTCACAGCAGTCATCATATTACGACATCAAGGGAGACAACTATTCTATTGCAATAATCAAGGAATACAGATTTTAGGTGATTTAGAAGATTTTATTCATCCTGACGCAGAGTTGTCCTTAATTTATCTCTTCAGATTTGATTACTGGTAGGTAATAATATCTTCACAAGGCAGAATCATTGGTGTATATTACAGTACTGGTCTTGTTATTTTAGCTTATCTCAGGCCAAGTTTTGAAACAAATTCTATTTTTATTTTTGATAGACTTTTAAAATTATGAATTTTTAAACTTTGATATGCATACCAAGTGCCTTGTAGAATATTTTTTTATGTATAAAAGTTTTGTTACATGACTGCTGTGTGTCAACTATATTTTTTTAACTGATTTCTTAGTTTTGCTACAATTGTGTAAATTTGAAATACACTTATCTTCATTCCAATGCAAAAGATTTTTGATAAAGGTCAGTTTTAAGATAAGGAAGTAACACTTTGAACATGCCATAATCACACTAAGTGTCAAGTGCAAAAATCATCCCATCCAATGAACATCCACATTAATTAGAATTAATATTATATATACCTCAAGGGGGCAGAGTGGTCTAGGTAGTTATGACTACTAATGATCACTAGCCTATTAACACTGAGGTTGTGAGGTCGAATCTCATCCGTGGCAAGTAGCTACAATAATGTAACTCCTGTGACAAATTTTGACTCGGTGGAGCTACAAAGCAGTCCCATTACTCGTAATGGAGCAAAAATAACTTTTAAATATGGCAATAAGAGGTCGTGTTTACCTGAAAAATCATTCAACTGTATAATTTCCAGTATATTAAATGTAAAATTACCTCTGACATTATTAATCGTTGTTTTGCACATCTGGTCATTTTGTCGGTTTCAAAATTGTTTTCTTTCCGCCATGACATATATAGCAAGATCGCAGGAGGTGTGACCTAACCTTATACGGATATCGTAGTAGTATTTTATCAATGGGAACTTCCTTATTTGGATCGTGACTTTAGCGAGAACCACTCCGGGACTTGAAAAAGAAAACAAAATTCAAAACATGGATGAAAATTTTGAATGGCAGATTTCTAGATTTGAAATCTCCCATTAGGTGATGATATGTTGCTTTATTTTCACTGATAATGATAGAAATATAATATTTTTACAGTTTTTGAACCAAAACAGGTGGAAAATATGCCTAAAACCTGCAGGTGTGAAATGTGAATCACATCCGGCTGCTCCATTACAAGTAATGGGACTGCTTGTAGCTCCGCCGAGTCAAAAGTTGTCACAGGAGCTACATTATTGTAGCTACTGTTGTGGGGTGTATTCGACTCCAATCTTAATTGATAAGGATTGCCAATTTTCCTACCAAAGGTCAGTGGTTCTCTCCTGGTACTCTGGCATCCTTCACCAATAAAAACTGGCCGCTGCTAAATAGCCAAATGTGCTGAAAACGGCATAAAACGCCAACTAAACAAACAAACAAATATATACAACAGGACATATTTTATCTCAAAACTTCAGTTTATCTACCTTATTTAAAAATGTGTTCATCAATTTTAGACAGCTCATTTATTTTTACATGCAATTGTCATGCAATCTGTTTTTTTTTAATTAACATTTAAGAATTGAATGCTTTATTTTATTAGAGTGTAAATCTTGATCGAAAAATGTGCACATGATCAAGCTTTATAACACGATAAAATTACTCAAATGATGCATTAAATTCTTTTTGCGTTTTATATTTGACAAGTACTTTGTATGAAATATGACTGCAATTTTTACCAGGATATTAAAAGATCAAGAATCGTGGGAAAATTGAATACAGTATAACTAATCTTGAAATTTTATACCGAAAATATAATTATGATTTACCAAACAAAGCATTAATTTAGAAATTATTAGTTTTGTGCTGTTGTGAGTTGTATATTATTTTTATATGATATTTGAATTTCAAGATTAGTTATTCTGTTTAATACAGTAAAAATGAAATGATTTAATAAGAAAATATGAGGGATTATGTTTTTTTTGTAAGTACATGATTTGTATCGCAACAAAATATTTTCTTTATTTTCTAAAATTCAAAATTTAGCACAATTTATGGTTGTTAATTAATAATTGAATATGTAAGGTATCCGGTCCGATATAAATTATAAATCTTTTTACCAAAAATGACCTTAACTAAAAGATTAAATCAGGAAAAAGGTAGATATATTTCACAACTTGCATGTTTGTATGTGTTGTTAATGAAAATAAGTCAGATATATTGAGTTACTGAAATTTGCCAATAATTACCTGGGCCATTGGCATTATGTTGAACGGAACATCCAGCAAATTTTGAAGAATCATGTGATCATATATGGTTTTGAAGCGATTACTACTTGTTTGAATATTATGTACACTAATAGTTTAGAGTGAGTGTAATTGTCAAGAAAGCTGGCTGTGATTTAAAGCGGAGGAGAAATATTCATATTCCAATTTTATTGTCATTTTTAGCTCACCTGACCCAAAGGGTCAAGTGAGCTTTTCTCATCACTTGGCGTCCGTCGTCCGTCGTCGTCGTCTGTTAACTTTGACAAAAATCTTCTCCTCTGAAACTACTGGGCCAAATTAAACCAAACTTGGCCACAAGCATCATTAGGGTATCTAGTTTAAAAAATGTGTCCGATGACCCCGCCTGTCAACCAACATGGCCGACATGGCTAAAAATAGAACATAGGGTAAACTGCAGTTTTTGTCTTATATCTCAAAAACTAAAGCAATTAGAGCAAAACTGACATGGGGTAAAAATGTTCATCAGGTCAAGATCTACCTGTCATGAAATTTTCAGACGAATCGGTCAACCCTTTATTGGGTTATTGCCCCTGAATTTTTAATTTTAAGGAAATTTTGCAGTTTTAGGTTATTATCTTGAATATTATTATAGATAAAGACAAATTGTAAACAGCAAAAATGTTCAACAAAGTAAGATCTACAAATAAGTCAACATGACCAAAATCGTTGATTGACCCCTTATAGAAGTTTTTGCCCTTTAAAGACGGCATTCAGCGTAAACTTTGCTTTTAAGATCTTTTCCTCTCAAACCACTGAGCCAATTGAGACCAGACTTTGGTGGAATGGTTCTTGGCTGGCCCCCTTCCAAACTTATGTCTGGCATCCCCGACTTCCATGGCTGCTGTTACTAAAAATAGAAAAAAAAAGGGGGGGGTGAATTTCAAAAACCTTCTTATATGAAACTACAAGGCCAGTTGGAACCAAAGTTGGCAGTAATGGTTTTTAGGAAGTTCTCTTTCAGAAATATGTCCAATGACCCGGACTGTTAACCAAGATGGCCGCCACAGCCGAACTTAGTTTAACATAGGGCCCTATGTGAAAATTCATTGAAAAATATTCTTGCCTTAAACCACTTGACCAATTGGAACCAGACTTGTCAGCAATGGTCCTTAGATGGTCCTCTTAGAGAGGTGTGTCTGATGACCCGGACTGTGAACCAAGATGGCCGCCACAGCTGAACTTAGTTTAACATAGGCCCTATAGGAAAATTCATTGAAAAATTGTGTTGTCTGAAACCACTTGACATATTGGAGCAGGACTTGGCGGCATTGGTCCTTAGGAGGTCCTTTTTCAGAAATGTGTCAAATTTCGTGGACTGTAAACCAAGATGGCCGCCACAGCAGAACTTAGTTTAACATAGGACCCTATGGGAAATTCACTCAAAAATCTTCTCGTCTGAAACCACTAAGTCAATTAGAATTAGACTTGGTAGCAATGGGTCCTTAGATGGTCCTCTTTCAGAATTTTTGTGCGACGACCCAGACTGTCAACCAAGATGGCCGCCACAGCAGAACTTAGTTTAACATAGGGCCCTATGGAAAAATTAATTGAAAAATCTTCTTGTCTGAAACCACTTGACATATTGGAGCCAGACTTGGCAGCATTGGTCCTTAGGAGATCCTCTTTCAGAAATATGTCCGATCACGTGGATTGTCAACCAAGATGGCTGCCACACCGAACTTTGTTAAATATTGGACCCTATAGAAAAATTCAGTTAAAAATCTTCTTGTCTGAAACCGCTTAGCCAGTTAGAACAAGACTTAGCAGAAATGGTCCTTAGATGGTTCTCTTTTAGAAATGTTTCCGTTGACCTGGACTAAACCAAGATGGCTGCCACAGCTGAAATTAGTTTAACACAGAATCCTATAGAAAAACCAGCCAAATTGACTGCAACACTTAAATTTTTAGGTCTGCTCAAGGTGAAAAGTTAAATCCAGGTGAGCGATACAGGCTCTTGAGAGCCTCTAGTTACAAAATGTATGAAAAAGAATTATGATTTATCCTGCAATCAAGCCATTTCTGGTCTAATAAAAGGGGTAGAATAAACTTTAGTCGTATTAGGTCAATGACCTAATAAAATCTATTGGCACTTGTTTACATGAAGAGCATGAGGAGCGTAGCGAATGTACTAGATGACGTAGTGCCGTTTCCCGCAATGCAGTTGAATTTTAAATTCAAACGTATTTTATGGCATTTTATGCATCTAAAGGGGATTTCAGGATAAAAACAATACAAAATGATTGTCGGAAAATATAAAATTTATTTGGGCTCGCTGCAAAACATGGGGAAAAGGCCCACTTAAGCTCCCCTTTTCTCATGTTTCTAAAGCTCGCCCAAATAAATTTTATATTTTCCGACAATGACTATGTATTGTATATATACATGCCTGGTTATCTCTCACATGTATAACAATTGATTATGTTGAATTTTCGCATTATTTGGATTTATTTTAAAATTCCAGGAAAGTGATTTGATGTAATATTCTCTCCTTAGCAATGCTTAGTTTGTTGAATTCTAGTTCACTACACATGAGTATAGCTGCAAAATCCACTTTGAACTCATTTCTAATCTCTTTCATAGCCAATATTCTTTAGAATCTGATTTTACATCCATAATTGTGTGAATTAAATTATTTAAAACATACACTTCAGACTTGTACTATTTTATGGAATCGGATTCCTCTAATTCTGAAATTAGTCAGCATGTTGTAAAATTTCAGCCATAACAAATTGTTATGAATTAGAGAGATACGTTGGTATGATATAGTTACAAATGAAATTTTCAATTTTGTGAATATGAGAGATATTTTACTGTATTAGTTTTAATAATCTATTTAAGTTTATTTATTTCAACAACATTGTTTATTTATAATGATGTGTGAAAATTCTTATTTTAGTTTCTTCAAAATAAGTCAGATTTTTATACGACCGCAAAATTTTAGTATAAGTTAATAGAAATCTATGAAATTTAAACACAAGGTTTATGAACACTAAAGGAAGGTTGGGATTGATTTTGGGAGTTTTGGTCCCAACAGTTTAAGAATTAGGTTCCAAAAAAGGGCCCAATAAGCATTTTTCTTGTTTGGTTATTATCTTGGTGTAAGGGAGGTAATCCAAACACATTTAAAGTAAAATGTTGTGTATGATTCAATTACCTCCCTCACACTGCTTGTAAATTATGTATAAAGAAATGTGGATTGTGTTGGGGTGATTTATAGCTGTCAGTTTATTTTTAGAAGTTACTATTAATTAATATTAATTTTGTCCATATGTCATTTTCTATTTTAAGACTTTTATGATATATTTAAATGGGTAATTATGTTTGCAAACTCCATGAGAAATTTGAATAGGGATTATGACCATATCTTGAGGGAAAGAATTTTTTTTTTTTTGGAAAAAGGGAAAGGGGGGGTAAATAAGAAATTGTGGGGGGGGGACAATTTTTTCTCATTTCAGATTTCAGAAATTAAAAAGAAAATGTCTTCAAATTTTTATTTTGCAAAACAAAGGGTGGGGAAGGGGGTGCAATGATTTTTTTTTTTGGGGGGGGGGGGGGGGGGGGGGTCAGTACGTAACAGCATAGTGTATTGCAAAAAAGCAAAAAAAGGAGTTAAATTTTATTTTTTTGGGGGGGAGGGAGGGGTCAATTCTCAACAGCATATTGTACTGCTCAAAAAGCAAGCAACTGTTCAGGGTTGGACCTCTGCAGTCGTATCCAGCTGCGCTCAGCGAAGCAATTTATTGACAATTTAAATTTTTATTTTATCATTTTGTGTGATCTCTTTGTTAAGGGAAATTGCAACAAATTGTGATTCTGCAATATGGCTTAAATACTGCCAAATTTAAAGGCTCAGGAAGGTCAATCAATTAGTCATTTTGATTTTCTTTTTTTGTAAACCGATAGATTTATATAAGTACTGCCAAAAGAAAGGGTCAATACAGTCACTGCAGAGGTGTTTACTATTACAGAATTTCCGTAATTGTCCCGGATTTAGATTCAAAATATGGATTATAGATTTACCTCCAGAAATTACGCTTTCCAGGTTTGTACCAAAATTGTTTTTTTTATTCTCCGTCGTGTAAATGCCTTGTAATTGCACTTGATTTTCCAGTTATGAAAAGTGTTTTAACGACATTGATTATGAATACTCGTATTGTTTCTAGACTTAACACAATATAAGAAGCTTTCTCTATGGTAGTTTTCATGCTGAAATTTGAGATTACTGACAAAGGGCCCAAATTACTGACAAAAATCATAAACATAACTGAAAACACCAGAAAGGGGTAAACACCTCTGATTCACTCAATCAGTCATCTTAATTTTCTATTTTGTAAATGGATTACTTACAGCATATCATCTATAAGATAGTAAATATTTTTTGGTCATATACTTCATAGTATTTTGTAATTTGTATTCTTGTTAATGAGTTGTTTTTTTTATGTACTTATATAATTTGATTTGAGACTTAATATTTATTGCTTTTACTTACACATTTTTTTTTTGTTTGTTTTTGTATGTACTATTAAATATTCAATCAAACTAAAGTAGGAGCTTCCGAAAAAATGTATGAGAGTATGTCAAAGTTGTATGTTCGTGAGAGAGTAACTATAAATATGAAAGCACCTATTTGTACATTATATGTACAGGTGTCATGGATAACAAAGTTCTGAGAGAACATGTACTATAAATATGACTACTATTTGTACATTATATGTACAGGTGTCATGGATAACATAGAGAACATGTTCATGGACACATTATTATATTTTATTCATTGGTGCATTGAACATGTAGTCAAACTTTTGATGGACAGCATTTCTAGTCATCAAGTTTTTAACATCATTTTTCTGATTTCCAACTGAAGCGGTTGCCACAGTCAAACATAATTTAAGAGTGAATCCTACGGTATATTTCCCTTAAAAATTGTCTTGTCTGAAACTATTGGGTCCAAATGTTATGTTCATTTACTAATAGGAGTCCTGTTTCAGTCTTTTTTGATATTATACTGTTCTGAAACAAACATAGCAACAACATTCAAGCCTTTAATATTTTATAATTTGTCTTACTAATATTTTAATAACTTAAATTATAACTTAAATGTTGGGTTATTGCATTAAAATTGAGTAATATTGTAATAGTATTTATATGTATATTTATATAGATTCTCCTTCAGGTACGAGTGAGTTATGGAATTTCTCCACACGAGATAGTTAAATTTTCGATTTTCAACAAACAAGCTTTTGCGAGCATGTTAAAATCTAAATTTAACTATCGAGGGTGGAGAAATTCCATAACTCACAAGTAAATTGAAGGAGAATCTGTTTCTCCTATGATTTTCGACAAAAACCTCAAGAAAATATCGTTGCTACATGTATGTAGTTTGTTTACATAGACGTCATTTCGGACGTCTCTAATTTATCGTTCCAATTACTTGTAGAAAAAACGCCGGTAATTCCCACATAGAAATTTAATCAACGGAAGTGGTTAAAAATATTATGTATTTTTACCCACCGATTAAACACGTCAAGAATAAGGGAAAAAGTAATATATATGATGAGCTTGCAAGTGCAGGTATTATTTTTCAAGGGACCCCATTCCTCGATATTCATGCAATAACCGTTTTATTCAGATGTCAGATATGTCTATTTTCTACATCATTGATCTCAGTGTTAAAGCAATATTGCATGGAGTGGAATACCATAGATTTTTAGTTACATCTTGCTGTACAAATAATAACTAAATATCATATTTAGATTTTCCAGATTTTCTTCCACTTTGAAGCGGAATTCTGTTTTTGGAAGTTGGGATTTGTCTATTACTGTTCCTTTATAATACATAAATTAGTCTGAAAGCAGTTGGTTAGGCTCAGCAATTTTGATGATCGATTGGGATTTTGTTAAATCGATTGTCGTTAACGTCTCTGGAATTTACATAGTAAAATGGCTTTCAAAGTATGATTTCCACTCTTTTTACACTGTTGTCAAAATCAGATTTGTTATAAAACCTTTTCTTTTACTAACAGATGGAAATGGTGGTTATGTTAGGGTAATATAATGCTCTTTCAGCTTTTAAAAATGACAAATGTATGATAGATTTTTCATTGTTTATCATGTATGGTGACATTCTCAAGTTAGGGGTCCTTTGTCCTAATAGTGCTCTATATGGTGCATCTAGAATGGGCTTTTTAAAGTTCACCTTCATTCAACCCGTAGGAAATCACAATTAGTATGTACCCATATGACATCTACCATAAAAATATATGGCGGGAGTTAAATTAATTTTTGAGTCACCATGGCACATGCGGACTAGTTTACAGAAGAGGTCGCCTGAACAGTCCATAGTAAATGAATTAAGTTCCTCGGGAGGACCACAGCTGCACTTGGATTACAGGACCCCTGACATGAGATGATGGTATGGTGAAAACTTTGGTATATCATGTTGGTGCGAAACATTATTGATTGCAAAAGTATTTTTTGATGTAAATAAAAAACTGGAAAAATGTATAAATATTTATGAATTAATATTCATGTGTGATATTTTGTATTTTTTTCATATGTTTATATACTGGTGTAACTCAATAACTCAATACCAGTATATCTTGCAGGGATATGGTGTATAACAATGTAATTAAATATAGATTTGAACAATTTTAGTTTTTCATCAAGTTTAAATAATCACTACAACTAACTTTTGTCTCCCCTTTCTATAAAGACCATCTCAGTTATTGACATTATACTATATGTTCATTTTCAAAACCTAACAAAAAGAGTACCAAAGCATTGATACACTGGGAAAAGTACAAAACACCTAAATTCAAAGGCTCATGAGAATGCAACACAACAGACAAATACCACAAGGATACATGTATAACTAAAAGAATAAAAAAAGAAATAACTAAACAGAATTATGAAAAGACAGCACAAAAACTAAAGTATTAGCAACTTCTGCACAAAACTGGGAGTGACATCAGGTGCTCCATAAGGGTAAGTGTGAAACTTATATAGTCCTCTTTAAGAATTCTGTCCCGTTTTTAGCTCACCTGGCCATCAATTGGCATCCTTAATCTAACTTTTCAAATTTTTATCTTATTGAACAAAATATACAGGATCTCCATTATAAGTATTCTTTGTTGCAAGTCGTCAAGTAATGTGGCCATCAGCCAGTGGTGTTCCGATGATCAGAATTAGTCTGAAAGCAGTTGGTTAGGCTCAGCAATTTTGATGACCGATTGGGATTTTTTAAATCGATTGTCGTTAACGTCTCTGGAATTTTAGCATATCTACTTCTGGTCTGTTTCTGGTTTGCATTTTACATACGCAGTCGTACGAAATTCAAAAATGGGAACTAAAATACAAAAAGAAAACAAAAGATCACATGAACAAATAAAGCTCTGCAATGATATGGGATATATATATATATATATATATATATACATAAGATATAACAAGGTGGCTGAATGCTTGATTTCATATAAAAAAAGAGCCAGTTATAATAATGTGATTATAACAGTTAGTCGGTTGGTTGCTGTCAACCAATAATAATAGATAATTGGTTGGTAATTTTAACCAATTATCCAACACTACCATCAGCAATGGACATTATCAAAAATTGGTTTCCCTTCATCATTAGATCAATTAAATAGCTTGATACCAACATGTTAGAATAGATAGAGGACCTGAATTTTTTAGCTCATGGTGAACTCTTGCCATAACACATGCGTCTGTTGTCTATTGACATAAACATGCTCAATTATAGTGGGTTACTGGTAAACCAGTTTTATCGACCATTCTATACTGACCCTCTTGTATATACAACATACTTTTTAAAAAGCAAATATGATTACGAACAAGGTAAGTTTTTGGACAGTACATTTAGACAGCAGGGTAAAAAAAGTGCCTATAAAACTAGCTAAACATGTACTTCAGTACATTGTACATGTACATATTTGTTTTAAATATGTCTTTCCTATATCTGAGAAAACCGTACTATTTTTGGATTATGCAAGTTAAATAAAAGGATGCATAAATTTTGGTAAAATGGTGTGGTAAATTGATATTTGTACAACTTTTGATATCTGTTATACAAAATTACTACCTTATTTAGCCATATTAATAACCGAGAATTACAAATTCAAACAGGAATTGATCAGTTGCCTTGTTTAAAGTTTTCGTAATCTGGCAACCAGAGGCTCTCTGGACATGTTAGCAATTCAAAGGTCAATTTGTTGAAACGTTGGTCTTACTTCCCAAGTGCTTTTTACAGGAAAGGATTTTCAAATATTTTGTGGCACTTTTTTCTATTTTTTATCTGGGTCGCCAACGGCAAAAGCAAGTCTAGTAACTGCTTGACTCTGTCCGTCTGAAAGATCTTTGGTAGGAAACTGCCACAAGCGCTTGACTTCTACAGAAGGGAATGATTTTATATTTGTCTGCATCTTCATAATGTTGACTTGTAGCATGTAAGCAATTATTGGATCTGTCGTGCAGCCAGTTCCTGCTTGCCGATAGTTAAAAATTCAACAATACTCAAAACAATAGAAAAATTTTCATGAAAGTATTCTTGACTTCTACAAAAGGGAATGATTTTATATTTTGTCTGCAGCTTGATAATGTTGAGTTATAGTATGTAAGTTATTTTTGGATCTGTCGTGCAGCCAAATCCTGTTTGCCAATCAATGAATTGCATGCTGCGATGCAGGTCCAGACTCGGTTTTGGTCTTCTTATAACTGTGGTCAAATCAGTTACGGCCAATCAATGAATTGCATGCTGCGATGCAGGTCCAGACTCGGTTTTGGTCTTCTTATAACTGTGGTCAAATCAGTTACGGCCCATACACAAATTTGAAAGGGGACTGTTCTAAGATAATTCCATTAAAGTTTGGTATAAAGTGCCCAACTTATTTTAGAAGAGATTATTTTGCTGATTTTTCAATTTTTAGTAAAAAATTATTTTGAAATATAAAACCGTAAACTAAAAGCCAGTCGAAAAATCTAAGAGTAAAATTACTCCTTAAGTAATATATATTCTAGTACAACTTTTGTTTGTTTAGTTGGGGTTTTACGCCGTTTTCAGCACATTCGGCTATTTCACGGCGGCCAGTTTTTATTGGTGTAGGAACCCGGAGAGAACCACCGACCTTCAGTAGGAAAATTGGCAATCCTTGTCAATTAAGATCGGAGTCAAACACACCCCGCCACAGGTGAGATTTGAACTCGCAACCTCAGCGTTGACAGGCTAGTGATCATTATTAGTCATGACATACTACCTAGACCACTCGGCCACCGAGGCCCCCTAGTACAACTTAAGAGTAATTTTACACTTAATATCTTTTGTGAAAAGGGCTTCAGAGCTGTAAATGAAAGACTAAAACATCTGCTCCAGGAGGTATTTTAGCACCACAGGGTGAAAGCAATGCAAAAAGGTTTTACCAATGACTTCCATTATGAAAGTGAAAAGTTTTAATGCCAATTAAATATAATCTATATTATCTATATAAACAAAACTTCACATTTACATTTCTTCCATGACTTAATATTTCGTCAAGATAAAGATTTATCAGTGGGTTGGATAACTTTAAATTAAATCTTTAGTAGATCCTAGGAAAAAACAGGAGGATATGATTTATTTTCACCTTAAATGGTTGAATAAACATTCTATAACTGTATATTGTGGCTTCTGATTGGTTACTTTCGTTGATCATGTCTGTGATGATGATTAAAAAATATCCCCTGTATTTATGTTTCTACTTTTATCTTTTTCTTCTTACCACCTCGGTGGTCTCGTGGTAGCGTGCTCGCCCCGACTGCGGAAGGTCGCGGGTTTGATCCCTGGCCAGGTCAAACCAAAGACATTAAAATTGGTATTTGCTGCTTCTCCGTCAAGCACGCGGCATCTAGGAGTAAGAGCAAAGACTGGTCGGCTCGGAGTCAGTATAATGTGTCCGAGTGAGGTGATATGTCTTCCTGCGGACAGTTACCTCATGAGCTAGCACATTAAAAATCCGACTTAGCGTGTTGGTCTAGTACAAAGCAGGGATCATATTCATTGTCATATCAACATGTTCTCGTCCTGATATGCACCTGGTTGCCACTGGACGTTAAACAATAATTCATCCATCCATCTTTTTCTTCTTTGATGTGACAAGAAATTATAAAGATGTCTAAACTGCAATTTTCTGAAATTTTTCTTACAAACAACAAAATAAAGACAACATGTTAATTGTATTGTTTATTTTATTGCACATGCATATTTAATTGCTTTGTGCAGCTGTTGCCATAGACAACAATAATAAAACATGTTACACATATAAAATCATGTGATCTGTCATATGACAACAGATAATTCATTTGGATCATGTGACCATGATTCAGTAATTTCAGATCCCAGTTTTATTATGAGATAAATTTACAATAACACATGAAAAACACTGGAAGATTCCTAGAATCTCCAACAGTAAACTACTTGACATTGAAAGACATCTTACCATCTGAAGCTGACTGGTCCTAATTTCTCAATATTTACAAATAAAAAATGCTCATCTCATGTTAAATATTATTATTCAACACCTGTCAAATCTTTCGATGTACCGAACATTCATATAATCATTCATACTAAATTGCTGGAAATATAAAGTTATCTTCCTTGACAATGTCAGTATACAATACAAATATACATTCTGCTAATTTTTTCAAACAATAGGTTTGGAGGATTTGAGAATGGGAAGATTGATGCAGATATTTCAATCAGTTATGATATTGGCTGTCAAAGCAACATTTGATTTCGCACAAAAAACAAACTCAACAATACTCTTAACAACTAGAAAATTAGTTTTTAACAAGTAATGAACAGACAATTCTGATAAAGTTCATAAAAAAACATGTATGTATACATGCAATTTACTTTGGTGAGAATGGATTTAAAATTGTAAACATGAAAATGCATAAACAGACTGGTTACCTGTCTGATTTGATCAAGGGAGATAATTGCACTTTATCATTGCTAATGTCTCAAAAAAGGTTGAACAAATAACAAATTAAGCCTTCATTTTCTTGATTCTACATTTCACAAATTCCTACAAGAAATTTGTTCAATTAACCATTACAGCTTCCAAACAGATGTACAACCTTATACAGACATTCAACAAAACGGTTACAATATTGCTGATGTGTCATTAAACTATAGGCAATCAACAATCTCACTTAGAAGTAAATTGTTGTGACAAGCAGTGACTGTCAAACAACATTAATGAATAGCAGGCATAAATTTTAGTATCACATTTTCTTTTGAACAATAATGCCACAGTAAAAAAAAAATTAATGGTCCAGTTTCTGAAGTATAAAAGATATAAACATCCAGGAGAAGTGAGAATGTTGTAACAAGATTTTATGGTCTTGATATTGTTATTAGTAACCAAATATGCTGAAATTTACTCCAGCTCAAGGTCAAATTTTCTCTAATGCCACTCCATAACCAGAAAAAAAGACCATGGTGTTCAGTGGAACCCTCTGCAAACCAAATAGTGATGTAAAAATTGTCAACTTGGCTGGATTTTGAAATAAAATTTCTCTTATGTATGATAATCAGTATAAAATCTGTATCATACCAGCATGTTATATAAAGGAAGTACAATGTATGTGGTGGATTTATTCTTAACATAAAATCCTAAATATACATGTATGTGACAAAGGTTTAATCAAAGTCTTGAGTCTTTTATTGCTGTTGCTCATATTAAAGTCATAATGAGGCCTTCACGGAAAAGTTTTATGCTTTATGATAGTAATATACTTAAAGAGACAATTTGTCCTAAAACATTTCACCATTCTTTGTTAGCAAATTTTTATCATTAGTCATTTCCTAGCTGTAATTTTAGAACTCACTTTAAGAGGTATTTTTAAAAAGATGTTACTGAAATGTGATGTTTATCAAGAACACACACAAAAACAGAAAAAAATTATCTTCCACATTCATAAATAATGTTTCAAATGAAATGTTATCTAAAAACATAATAATTTGACCAGCAAATTAACTTTCTATAATAAATAATGATTTAATGAACATCACATAGTCCATTCCAAAGGATGAAAATATCATTTAAATAAATGAAATACCACAGCAATCAAATCAGCTAAAAGTGAAATAACATTTCGACAAATAATTTTCTCCATTCAACTTTGAGGAACATGAGTGAGTTATCTTTTCCTAACCAATGTAGGTAAGGGAGATAATTAAATGCTCTCCCTTTTGTCCTGAGGCTAAAAGGGAGACAAATTTATTATCTCCCTTACCTACATTGGTTAGGAAAAGATAACTCACTCACGTTCCTCATATTATTTTTTTGTAGATTACTATAACAAAACGTTACCAAATTTAAAACTTTATTCATTTAAACCTGTCTAATTACAGAATATCTTCTCAAGAAATACCTATTATTCATTAAAATAGAACAGCTCTATAGACATAAAAGTTTCTTGAAAAGCTAAAATTTGAAGAGCATTTTAAAGAACATTTTAAATATTATGATTTTGTTAGTGATATTTTTGTGCTTTAGATTAAAATTGAGTCTGAAAAGGTTAAATATGTTCACGGACCATATGCCCATTATTTACAACAGATGAGTCGTAAATCGACAAAATGTGCACATCTTGTGTATCAAAATTGGTATCAACGAATTTTATTTCCTTTACATACATAATCACAAGCCATAAAGTTTTCTATCAACTTCTCACAATATAAAAATTCAACAAGCATAAAAATACTATTTGTTACATTTAACACACAAAACCATATTTTTAAGTGACATAACAAAAAAATACATTCATCTACAAAAACCAAAAATCACATCTATAACATGAAATAAAAAAGGTCAAGAGCACTTTAGTCCAAAACTGACACTTGTCAGTTCTATCACTACTGACACCTGTCAGTTGTCTCTTCTGTCTGACATCATACAGCACCAAGTTTACTTATCACTTAGCATCACAGACAACATTCTGGCTTGTCGAAAAAACACTTTCAACATTTTTCTTTGCGTCTTTAACAAAATCATATCAATCCAATGCCCGTTTCCTTCGTTACATAGCACAACACTTGTGATGAATCCACGTCTGTGGTCCTTTTCTAGTATTTAAATTTCCTTGTTAATAAAATTGCAACATTTGTAATGATGTAAATAATTATTTCCATTAAAGTTTCGTGATTGAAATAGTCATATTGCAAAGCTGTCCCGCATTAAAGTAAAATATCGACTCTAATGATAAAATCCACTATCATCGTTTTGGGAAAAGGCCGCTAAAAAAGTTAAATATAGTACTAAGCACATGACCTATACTGTCCCAGTTTCTGAACATCATTACAATACTGACTATAAGCACGGTTGTGCTTAAAATTCTGGCTCTGAAATAAAAAGAGAGATGACAATTTTTACATCTGTTCTTATAAATTTTGAACCCATACATCCATCTTTTTTCTGTATGTGTAGATAGCGTAAATTGGGATATTTTATAGGAGGTATAATATGGCGGTTTTTGTAATACATGTATTGTATGATTGAAAATTGATGATTGTTTTATAAAACTTTTTAAAAAATGATTTAAGTTGTTTTGATTGGGCAAATATGATTACAGCAGTTTACTTTTAACAAAATTATACCAATTGAAACATTGCAACTAAAATCAATTTTAATAATAAACTTTTTCAATTAATTATTTTGGAGGAATATTTTTTGGAATTGTTTTATTTTATGTGTTTAATTGTTGCACATTTGCCACAGGCGCCAAATAAACCAAAATGTAACATCAGCTAAAATATCCAAGCTTATAGAATTTTGCAGGCTTTTTCATCGTACAATTGTAGAGCCACCAAAAGGATTGGCTAATTGACTTAACTGATTGATTGCTTGATTAAATAAATGAATAACTGATTAACTAAAGATAATATGATTAATGATTGCATTATTAACTGAATGAATTCTAAATCTTTGATCAATTGATGTATTGCTTGATTTCACCCGAGTTACTGGCATTTTAAAAATATATGACAAAATGAATACCATCTAAAACCATTCAAAAACATTTTAAATACTGAATTAACTTGATTACACTGGATATTCTTGTGACTTCAGACATGAGATGAACATGCCTCAACCAGCCCTTTTTTTTTGAACGAGTTAGTTGTAGCTCGGAGCAATTTTCTGTGATGTAAATTTTTTAATATATTTTTTTTATATACATTCATACTTACATATGAATAAATTTTTTAATATATTTTTTTTATATATATTCATACTTACATATGAATTTTTTACATCTGTTTATAAATGAATTGCCCAATTTAACGTGAGATCAACCTGAGCAAATCACATCATTGAATATTGTGACAGCATAACACTGCACTAGCAGGAAATCAAGCAATTGTATCTTTAGCAACTTACCTATTTGCTATAAACGGAGCTAGACAATTGGCAATTGTGGAAACAAAAACAAGTATAACCGCTAATATAGCTAAAACAACATTCAATAACTTCGTCAACAAAGTTCGAAATGTCACATTTTCTACCATCTCCATGGAAATAATCTGTTGTTGCTGTTGTTGTAACTCCATCTTTGTAATCTATAAAAGACAGATAAATTAATAATAACTTTTCAGATTAACATGGTTATTAAAATGCAACATAGAAGATATAAATGTAGGCAAAAAGAAATTTCAACAATTAAAACTCGTATTTTAATACAGTCAACCCAATATACAATGGGCACCCATGGAACCAAAGAAATATGGTCTTTATGTGTAGGTGGCCATTATACAGAGGTTCATTTTACAAGTTTTGTTCATGTTGAGGACATTTTCACAGTGCCTTTTATAAACAGTGATTTGTTTTATAGAGGTGCTCTTTAGAACAGGTTTGACCGTATTTAACTGGATTTTCTCTTATGGGGAAAAACCTTGATCTTAGTTTGGCAATGTATGGCAAGTAGGCAGGCAACTATGGACAGTGATGATGGAAAATCTGGTTAGTTGTCACTCAGTCTTAATACATGTATAATTTTACTATTGTATGCATGGAATTCACATTAATTTACCTCTGATTATTATCGCTGGTCAAAGAATTCCAGTAATATTTGCTCACATTTATTTGCAAACATCCAGTACCATTATTCTTCAATTTGACTTATTTTTGACAGTATAAATTTATGTATATTCTTGTCTCCTTAAGCAAATTTTCCTATTTCAGGAAACAGAGAAACAGATACAAGAAAATCTACTTGTATGGCAAATTTGATAGGATAAGGCAATAATTAATTTTTGATTCAACCATTTTCCCTCTTTTTGGAGTTGGAATGTAGTCACCAATACCTGGGTTTGTTGTTTTAGATATCCACATTTTCGGAGATGTAAATTGTTGAATTTGCAAAACTGGGATCACAGAATGTGCATTACAAAGGGAAATTAATTTAACATAAATAGTTCTTATTCATAATTTTCAGAAGAATTTTAATATATTCCCTCTAAAAAACAATTTTCCTCTTTATGTGGAAGACACTGTTATAATCTTGCCTTTTAAAAAAAAAATATATGTATTTTTTTCATTTAAACTATCAACAACCCAATAAAAAGTTGTCTTTTTTGGTTTTTTTTTTTGTATCCCTGGACTTAATAAAGAAATGAAGTACTTCCCCTTACCCTAGTGAGACAGGAATCTAACATGTCATGGATATCACTTGTCCGCTCATCTAATCTGTACTCTGTTTTCTCTTCCATGCTCGTAATATCCTAAAAAAAAATTATCAAAATTGCAATTAAGAAATTTCTGTTTTAGGCAGATCTATATCACAGCGGTTTTGTTTTTTTTTTTATAAATTTTCAAGATTTCTTTGGAAAATGATAACCCTTATAATTCTCAATAAGAACCAATCATGAATCACCTCAGGGTGGCTTACAGGATGCATCTCAAAAATTTCAATTTATTAATTCACATATTTTTTCAATTCTGAAATAGAACCAAAAATGAATGTCACTAGCAGAAGACCCCAGTTTATATGACAACTGTAAATAATTGAGAGAGGGTAGAGCTAGATGAAAATGAAAAGAATGTTTGCAGTACTTATAAACATGTTCGGTCATTTTATCGTTGATACTACATAAATTTTAATGTAAGTACCCCAAAATTGCAAAGGACACATAAATGATAAATTTTAATATTGCTTTGTACAATGGCAAAGGGTTGAAACCAAACATTAAATACTGAATCATGCCATTTAGCAATTAGACCCAACAAGAACAGTTCCAACTTTCTCACCTGTCGTAAATTCTGCATTTCATGTTGTTGTAGTTCTGTCATATCGTTGATCTGAACCTCTAACCTCTCTGCCTTGTATCGTTCCTCCTCCAGCATGGTCTTCAGCATACTTACATCACTCTGTGCAGATAACTATAGAAATACAAATAAATATTAGATTTTATTGTAACAAAAAATAATGACAGATATTATATGAAATATTTTTTAAGATTGTCAAGTATCTGATAGGACAAATATTTATGGTTTCAATAGAAGTGCTTTTGGGGCTGCCATAAAACAACATATTTCAGTATCTGGTAAATCACATTAATTAAGAAAACCCATTTCTGAGAGTCGTTAAGTCCAAGAATCTTTTCCAGACATTTGGTCTAGAATTTTCAATTAAATTACTAGACCAAAGGAGATTTTACTGGAAATGACGGATGGTATGATTAATTTGCAATGCATTGCACTGCAACATATCTATTATTTTAAAGTTGTTTTCATGGTCAAATTTAATATGATAATATAACCATATGTGCATGATATGCCCATAGGAAAATATTTGATTTTTTTTAGCAAATCAAGTGTCATGTTACTTTTTCAACGGCTAAACATATCTAAATTAAAACAATGTACCAACAAACTAAATATCATCTTTGTGTAAGCAGGAAATTTTATACTTATAAAAAAATTGCTTATATTTGCACAATCTAAGTCCCATAACTCTGGAACAACAAAAATGAAAATCGTCAAAAAGTATGCAGACCCTCAGACCATCATTTGTAATAACTGGTTAAAATTAGAAAAAAAATCAGTCAAGGTGTACTTGAGTTCATGTGCGATATGTGAAAAATTGCTTATATTTGGACAATATAAGTCCCATATCTTGGGAACAACAAAAATTAAAATCATAACAAAGAATACAGACCATCAGACCATCATTTCTAATAATGTGTTAAAGTTTGAAGAAAATCAGTCAAGGTATACTTGAGTTAATGTGCGACATGTGAAAATTTGCCATAACCGTGAGTTGACAAAATTGAAAATCGTCAAAATGGAAAGGGAGCTTTTTTCCTCAATCCTAATGTCTTAAAATTTCATGAGAATTGATTGAAGCAATTTTGAGTTACAGTATGAAGTGTTGACGGACTGACAGACGGACACTGGTATACCATAATACGTCCGGTCTACGACGGGCATATAAAAAGTCAAATGCTTATTCAGAGTTTATTTTTCTCTACATTCAAAACATTACAACTTTAGATACCTTATAATTCTCAAATTCTTCTGTCAAAAGTTGCATAGATTCCTGAAGAGATTTGCTAGTTTCATGCGACTTCTGTATTTCCTGTAAAATTAACGGCTCCAGCGTGCTTTGTGGTATGACAGTAAGTTGTTGTGATGTATTCTGAGATGCTGACATTGGACTACTGTGTAAAATTCCAACAGAATGGGAACCTGAAGTTACGCTCGAGTTGTCATCATCCGAAAATTTGAAACTGAAGAAGAAAAAAGAACATATAGATTACCTAATATAGATATAGATATCTGAAATAACTTTAATTGAAAAAAAATTGATATAAATAAAAAATGATTCAAATGGGACAGGATATTAAAAGTTTAATATTAGCATTGGGACTTAATATAATAATTACTCATCATAGAACAATAAACAATTATAAAAGTCAAACAAAAATGCCAAGCCACTTCCCCGAGCAACATTAAAAGCTAGGTTACACAGCTGACACGTACTTGAATTCATACCTGGCTGGTAAAGTACTGGTCTGATTTTTCATTTCTGGTTCATGGGTGCTTGTCTCTTCTAGTGTCGATTCTGTAAAATTTGAAATGTTTTTATTTGTGTAGATTATGTTAAAAAATTGCATGTATGGATGACGTATGTGATTTCTTCAACTTTACCAGCTTAGCTTAACTTCCCATAAAAAAATAAGGAAAATAATTGTAAACAAAATCACAAAAGTTTCTCAATTTTCAAACTAAATCTCCAACACTTACTTAATTGAGGTATATTGTCAGCACTTCCAAATTTGTTCTTTATCAAATGAGCTATCTGCCCTGGTTTGGATTTTATAGTTCTGAAGAAAAGAACATGATTTCAATTTTATACAAAAGTCATAAGCTAATGTGTTTGTTACAACTAGAATTTTTATTTATTCCACAGCATAGAAAGTTCTACAGTAAAACCTCTTCTGAATGGCACCTCTTTATAGCAATCACTGCCTATAAAGGACATTTAATGAACAAATCATGTGATTTTATATACCTCAGGCAATTCAGCTTTAGATTTTCATTAATCCTGACCAAGAAATATGCAGTGGGTTGGACAATTTTATTGCAAGACTTCTCTCATGCATAACAATAAATAATGTTGAATTTTTATATCATTGTGCTTTACTTAAAGAAAATCAAAGAATGTGATTCAATGTAATGTTATTTCCTCAGTTCTAGTTAATAACATGTAAGTATAGCTGCAAAATCTGCCTCTGAATTAATTTTTAATCCCGTTCAAAACCAATGTTTGCAACCATATGTGTATTTACGGTAATTTGGTATTACACACACTTCACCTATGAACTATTTCATCAAATCAAAAGTCTTAAAATTTAAAAAAAAAACTCAGCATATTGTAAAAATTTAACCATAACCAATTCTTATAATTAGAGAGATAACTGGACATGTATAATGTATATTTTGTTTATTATGCAAGAAACAAATTTATCACTCCCAACAGGAAGTTTATATGAATCTATCAATTCATTTTAAAAATCATTGTATAAAGCAAAAAAACTTGGGAGTACAAATAAGATTTTAAATCATATCTATTACTACCCTGAACAATAATAAACTACCTCTCTATAAGAGATATCGCATGATTTAGTTACAAAAAAACATTAAACAACTCTATAAATTATACACCCACTATGTCAACAATGTGAAATCTGCCTATTGATTAAAAGCTGTGTGTCACAAAATAATTCAACATATGTTTTCCTACTATCTTCTTTAAGTGCATAATAAAATTTGCAGATAACATTTATATTTGTAATTTATGTCATTATGTCAATAATATAACTGTGTTAATTTCAATTCTTCAGATTAATTTCCAGCCAGATCAATGTATAAAGTGCGAGTTTTTGGCATACTGTTGAAGACCACATGTTGACTTTCAAGATGAGGTACAGCAATAAAAACACTGTGCATTTACTTTGTTAGTTCTCATTTGTATCAGTACTGTAAATTCAGAAATTATTGCATGCATTTATTATTGCGATTTTGTCATTTTAGACCAAAATGCAATTTTAATTTTTGCAATATTCAGAAAAATCATGCTTCATTTATATAAAAAATTCCAAATACGAGTTTAAATTATTGTGATTGCCGCCCTGTCACAATTTTCGCAATAATAAAAACGTCGCAATAATTTCTGAATTTACAGTATTAACCCCACATCTGTGCATTATTTAACTTTATTTTTATTTTAATATTTTCCAGCATCAATTATGGATTGATAGTTGCAAACAGAGTTTACTGGCAATGTTTGTGGGATTTTTGGACAATAAGACCTTACAGTGATTATCAATGTGAAGAACTGCCGGGGAACTGTAGCTATCACATTCCTTTGGTTTTTTTTGTTTTTTTTTACGATATGTGCAGACTTGAGCTACATAAGTCACCCGATCGACCTGAATTGGTTACAAATACCAAATCAAGTAAAATGACAATTTCATTTCCTCTTGTGTATATATCATTTCCCAGATTTAGGTAATCAGTTTTTATCAGATTATATATTAGTCAAAGGATCAAAAGAGCAAATGTTCCACAGCTAAATGAAGAACAGCAATAAAAGTCCTGTTCACCACTTGCTCTTAGTAGTTTGTATTATGTTCTGTTAACACTTGGGTTATTTCTTATTTGATAAACCATACATCTGTGGTTTTGTCTTATTACAAATATTTCAAAAACTAAAAAACAATGATGAGATATAGGAAACAGAAATTTTGTGTGTTTAAGAGTAAAACCACAGTGAGCTCTCCTGGACATCATTTGACATCTGTCCCTTTTCACAATAAGTTGTAGCACTATGACATCATTGTCTAATATTCTATATACACTAATTAATAAATTAGACGTATTATTAGTTGTGGTAATACAATTTTTTGTGAAACAAGGACCCGATTTTGGACAAGACAAACAAAAATTTCTATTATTCATCTCATCAGCAGTAAAACTTTACCATTCACAACTGCTGATTTTTCTCACTACTACTATCTAATGGTCCATTAAAGGCTGATATTAGATATTACAGAAAGTAATTGCCAATTCTGATGTTCACTGGAACTAACTGTCACATTTTGTGAGGTGGAATTATTTAAAATATACTTACTCCTTAGCACCTTTAATGTTTCCCACAACACCTCTGAAATAAATAAAATATATTAATTAATCTATAACCACCAATATAATTTTTTATTCTATGAAATTCAATGCTAACTGGATGTACATCAGACTCTTATTTACTCATGATGGAATTGCATGGTGTCAAACCCACTGTTCCATATATTAGCTAAATAAATAATTAATTGAGTACCACAGAATTATTTATTCAAGATTTAAAGAAATCATAATTTCATCATATACGTAATATGAATATCAAATTACGCACATATGAAAAAAAAAACTGATAACCACACCTTAATGTGATTATTACTATCGACTTATGCTGTAACAGGTTGATACATATTTATTGACCGAAATGTTTGCCTTGTATGATTTTTTGGGAAAATAATACATGTAGTTTGAAGTTCATTGGGTAAGATATGTGATGACAGTGTGGTCCAGGTAGTTCGATAATCACAGCACTGAAGTTGCAAGTTTGAATCCATGTGTTCGATTATAAGATCATAATTAACAATGATTATTGGTTTTCCTACCATTAGTCAGTGGTTCTGACTGCAACAATATAGCCATATTGCACAGAAAGAGGTGTAAAATCTTAATAAATCACACGAAGACTTATAACAGTGTGGCTTCATTATATTTTGTTGGTTACCAAATTTTGTCATTTTCATTGGTGCAGTGAAACCATGTGAAAGCACAAAAAAAAATTCAACAAAAAACACAGTTCAGAGTGTGCTGATACTATAATTCAAACACATGAAATTCTGTATCAATAAAATATGGAATTTTCACCCAACAATGCAAAAATGATACAAATAAAAATGAAACAATTGATAGTAATAAATACATGCATTTTTGGTAATTAGGTGACTATATAAGCCTTCCCATATATTAACCAACAGTATTAACATGTTATTTCCATGCAGTGAGATAGCAGTTTTTTTTAAATTTCCATGCTGAAAGGGTTGTTTTTCACAATGTTTGGTACAAGTTGATAAACATAAAAGGTGCTTCCAAAATTTTTATTATTCTTTTGTGAGCTTCCAATTTCCTGTTCTTCTGTACACATATCGCCTGTAAAACCCTCTTATGCTGTGTGGACTTACCCAGAAAACCCTGTTATGCCATCCACAATGTTTGCACCAACTCCCCTGTTACAGAGAAAAGTAAACATTCTGAGTGCAAAATGCATGCAGAAAAAAAGGCCAAACATTAAGCATTTAGGTCCAATCTGATTAAAATCAGATATTATGATATGCAATGCTCCTTAGAGTATCATAATATAGGATTTTTATCAGATTAAAGTTACATCTTTTCAAGAAATAAGTGTATTTGGGCCTCCCAAGACACTTCATGCATATAATTCTTAAATATTTCATTTAGCCTGTAGATAAGATTTGGAAAAACAAATATCACCGTCTAAATTTTTGACAGCCTTCAGATCCCTGTATACAATATCTTATAACAGATAATATCAATTTTGAAATAATTATTCTTTTTGTGTGTAATGATATGATTATGACAAAATGGCACAGCTAACTGATCAGAAATCAATATCTTGATTTTTTCACTCAAGTTGAATCTTAATTAAACAGTCACCTGTCTAAAGCAGCCACTTTTCCTTTGTCCTAACAGTGACCATAAAATACTCTACTTACGGAGGTCGGGATACATACATATTTTATCATTTTTTGACAGAGTTATCATTCCCCACAGCAAGTGCGATTTCGAGGTCACTCGTGGCGTATCGCAAGAATTGAACGAAAAAGATTGAGTTCAAACGCGAAACAGAATTCCCTACATCCCTACAAACAATATTAACCGTGCAATCGAGAAATTAGGGCCTTTCCATTTTTTTCACTGGTAAGACATTGAAAATTTTCATATGTATCCCAACTACATAAAATTGACAGCACATCCTATATAATGAGGAATTCCCTTCAAATTTCGGGGTTTTCTGTTTTATCATTCCGATTGAAGATAAATCGGCGTTTTCCTAGTGAGACACCTGCTGTAAAGAATGACAACTTTTGGCGGGATAGTCAACCGCAAGTCAGGAATAAATCTATAATATATAGATTTATAATGAAGCTTTTTTTTCTATTCATTTTTTATCTAAAATGCCTGTATCAAATTTTCAAAAATTCTCTAAAGATAACTTTCTTTCTGAACTAACATAAATATTATTGGTTGCAGGAACAAGTTGTTAATGAACATGGGAGACAAATCCTATCCACGAACAAAAATTTTAAACCATTCCAGAAAAAGGAAAGCAGGTAGAAATCATTCCCGACAATATTTCAATGTACTTACTTTAAGCCTTGTCCCATGTCCCTTAGAACTTCTCTGGCTTGTTTGTGTCCTGTGATACCATAAAGGTCAAGGTCGTTCATTCGTTTATGATAATTTTCTAATTTTTTCTGTAAAGCACTAATAGTCTGTGTTGATTTTTGATTTTTCTTTTCAAAAATAGTTTTTATTCTCTGTAACTGTTGTTTGTCAGCATTGGTTGCCAGACGTAAATATTCATTCACATGTTCTGAAAAATAATATGATAATTTTATAAAATGTTTGTTTAGTTGGGATTTTACGGCGTTTTCAGCACATTTGGCTATTGGTGGAGGAAGCCGGAGTACCCGGAGAGAACCACAACCTTCGGTAATTCCTTGGCTGTTCTCTGGTTATCAGATCATAGAGAAAAATCTGATAATCCTTTGTACAATTTGTTGTACTCGAATGCTAATAGGTTGATGAAATTTTCCTTAGATTTTCTTGATACTTTTTCGAAAATTGTGTAGCAATGTAAAGAAACCATTGCTAATGTCTGCAATATCATGTCTCTTGGCAAGAAATTATGACAAAAAGTCTCGATGGATCAACAGGGCTAACAAAGGTGTAAACCAACAATTTGGTTTCAAAATGTGACATATTCATGTGTTATGTCATATTAAAGTAGTGAGGGTCAAAACAGGGTTCATGGAGAATTATATCATTATAGCTAATCTAAAACTGTTGAAAAAATTAGACAAACAGAATCTTACTTCGCGAACAATTGCTTATCATATTTCTATAGTCTCGATAGTTAAACCTTCAAATTTCTTGCCAAGGCTTGAAAATTTGAAGGTTTAACTATCTCCACTGTCGAAATACCGTAATCAACTGCTCGCAAAGTAAGATTCTATACGTATTCCATCGACATATATTTTTAATTCTGTACATCTTTGTTCAAAAAAAAATTTCAACTATTTTGTATGATATCATAAAAAAATCCACACCCCTGTCCAACAAGCTCTATTCTCCATACAACAATTTTTTTGTCATACTTCTTACCTTCTTTGACAGCTTGTTCAGATTTGATATTTTCCATAGTTTTAGCAATCTTTCCTTGTAATATTTCCTTTGCTTGTTTTGTTCGTTCAACATCAGGAACATTTCCTTCCGCCTGTCCATCATATTCATCCAATGCACCCTCTCCACTGCTGCCATTGTCCCTACTGCTAACTTCTTCCTGTGTAAGATAATATGATTGGCTATTTCAGATTCTATAAAATTATGGGTAATATTTTAAAAAGCATTTACCAAATGTTACGATTGTGACAAAAAAACGTTTCTGATAACATGACCCACTTTTTTTAACAACCCTCAACAATATTTTTTTTTACATTTTTCAATGAGAACTACCAGTATTAAGGTAAGATTTTCTTCCTATTAAAACCAGGAAAACTTTTAAAAATTAAAAAAAAAAAAAAATTTAATGGCGAGTTACCATTAAGTCAGGTTTTTTTTTGGCCTTCGTAGAAATTGTTGAAAAAGTTGGATTTTAACCAATAATGTTTCAGTATTTCAATTTTGGTGTACAAAGTAGGAACAACGAGAAAGATTCTGAAATGGAGAATTGGGTAAGCATCTACATGAATGAGACAAGATCCCATTACCTAGTAAAACATGAACTGATACAAAAATACTCTGGGAAAATTTTGTCAGATTATCACCGGATCAACTGGGTTTTCCCAGGTAGTGTTAAGATGTATTATAATCTTCACTGGACAAGGATTGCTTATTATTCTACAGATGATTTGGCTTTTCCAAACTTAAACAGTGCTGACAAGTTAAAAAATGACCATTTGATTGGTCAACTCTCAATTTGATATGGCAGGTTTAGTTTTACTGTATACAATTAACTGAACTCACGCTTTCCAAATCTTCCATACTACGATGAACCATTTCGTCTGAGGGCGCTGATACTGTTAATGTAGTCTGACTTGGCTTCGTTGTTACAACTGCATTATCTGGTGATGTCTGGCGTTTCTTGGTCAAATTTGGACTCTTTGGTATTGCTGACTTCTTTGTTAAGGATTTCAATGCTGGGATCTTACTGGCGTCTGACTTTTTCCTGAAATTATAGACGAATAGCTACTTAATTTTGTAAAATGTACTAAAATTCTTTAAAAACAGTCAAACCTGAATATAAATGACAGGCTTTAACTATTAATGATTATTGGTACATAATTATTATGCATTAAATTGAATTCCCAACATAATTTTCAGCCATTACAAAATCCAAAACATTTAATACCCATAATTCACACCAGGTTTTCATAGTTTAGAAACCTTAACTTACAACTTAATAACAAAAGTAAATCTGACGCAAATGTTAAAAAAAATAATAATAAAACGTGATGCTCTCATCTAACCATACTTCATTAATAACATTGTAATCAATAAGAAATGTTGCTATCGTAAAATACAGTAAAACACTTTTCATTTATTGTACACAAATTTCCATGTATTTCATGGCGATCATAATCCACAAATTGAAAAACCCAATTAAACAGCTTTGATCCACCTTCCTAAAAATCATAAGGCTATGAACAGTAATATAGTAGACTTTAGCTGACTTTTCCCTCATATGACCAATTCTTTAATAACTGCATGCACTTCTCAAATTTCAAACTAAAATTATTCATTGAAATTTTTTATTTTAAAATATGCTATACTAAAATGTAGCTAGCCTTATCTGGAAATTTTTTTGTCTTTTCATTATCTTTTGAAATTGAAAACCGTCGAATTAAAATCCATTGAGCATATCATTTTTCTTCAATCTAAAAGTCAATGTTAACAACCAAATTCACAGTAAAAGTACAAATTTATTTTATAACCAATGCTGTTTCCGACTACCACCTACTGCATCACGACTTTATCCAGCAAAGACTGGAAATAAATATTTCTGTTTGATCATAAATTCCCTCTGATACTTAAGGACAAAAAAATAACTGTTTTACTTGTTCCATTGATGTATCTGTAAACTCATTAAATAAATAATAGGTTTAGGTATTATGGCTATAATTATCTCTGCACCTTGGACTAGTTTATCGTCTCTATTGTCGTCATCTATAGAACTTTGATGACTTTTATATCTGTCTATATATTGATGAGCAGACTTTTACTTCTTAGATTCTTAAAAACAATTGATTCATTTATTTCCCAGAAACAACTTTGGTCAATTCATGAAAAATAACTGAAATTGGTGGGTTAGCCTTTAACATACATGTATAATGTTCGCCAGAAACAACTTTGGTCAATTCGTGAAAAATAGCTAAAATTGGTGGGTTAGCCTTCAAAATACATGTACAATGTACATTTGTTTCTAGCTAATTATACCTTTATAATAGCTACAAATATCCATCTAGACAATTTGGAAAAAAAATTTTGGATGAAAATAAATTTATTTCTGAATTTCCCAAGGGGATTCTCATAAATGAGTTAAAATTTGATTCAAGTATTCAAAATTTTTATTATTTTCTGTAAATTTTGAAACTAAATTATGTAAAGTCAAAACGGATTAATACTGATATGAAATACAATATCCGATGTATCTCCTAAAAGATGAATTTCCTTCGACTTTAATAATACAGACTATTCTACATGTATATAAAGATGAAACTTTAAGACGGAATGTTCTACCACATCTGTGAGGTAATATGTATTAAATACAGAATGTTGGTTCTAGGAAAACTTGAATATGTTTTTCTTAACAAATCAAACAGCTCCCTTCTATTCCTTATTCCCTTATTTAACGCTGATAATAACCAGACAGGGATTCATTCCCATTCTTAATTGGACAAGCATGCCTATACTTCAGAGTGCTTAATTTGGTTCATACCAACTTTAACTGTTCTTGTTAAAAAATGACTGAAAACTCCATGGTAGACACTGAAAATTAGAGTGGGTTGGGGTACTCAAACATAAGAATTTTTTTATATGCAGCATAAAATATCAAAATAACCTTACCAGAGATAGGAAATAAAAAAGCATAAAATATCCAAATAATACCGAAGACTTGAAATGAAAACGTCCTATATCCACAAACAGAACCTTCACTATAACATGTACTCTAAGGCACACTACGTTACAAGATAAAACACATATGTTGTTTTGGAGGTGTAGTTGTCAAACCTTTTTATATATAATTATATATAATATGATAACAGATTACGGATGACATTGACATCTAACATTACTTAACATACATTGTTTTTGTTTGTTAGTCAAAAGTACATGTACAGACCGAGATTTTATTCTTCCCTTTTTATCAAGGAACCAATATCACCTCAAGCAAAAATCTTACAAACAAGGACATAAATAAAAAATATTCGATATGAAACCAATGAGCATAAATAAAATTTATAAATTTTTTGAAGGGTTCTAAAATTAACTTCATTGTCAAACAATCCAATACAATAATTAATATTATGCAACACCAAATTGATTTTTAGTTCTTTGGATGGCAAAAATAGATGCTAATGAACAAAATTTTAATGCATTTGTTCATTAGATGCTAATGAACAAAATTTTAATTAAATTCTTAAAAACCTAGGGCAAAAATGGAATTTACTAAATATTGATGTAAACAGGAAACAATTCCAATTCTTAAAAAATTTTAGGAGCAGGCGAACAATTTTTAATTTTAATTTCTTGAAAAATGAAGAATTTCAGGAAAATTTTCAGCATTTTTGCAAAATGATGTGGCAAAAATTTTTTTCTGTGAATTTAGGTAGTCCAAAAATTGGAGCAGCGAAATCCAAAGAACTAAAGATAAATTTGGTTTGGCCTTAAAATATATAAATTTTAGTACAATAAGTGACATTTTGTTGCTTCCCACTCCTTAAAAAAAAACTAAGAACAAAGGCAGACATTAAGTTCTTATGTGTTTACTTTCCCTTTTTTTAAAATTGTTATCACACATTCATCAAAAGTAAAGTCGTCAAATAAACTGTTTTTTGTACAAAAATTCACTTATACCATATTACAAAAGCATTTACCCCTATTTGACCCTTTTAGCCTTGCAGTCACATCTTCATAAAGAGCAGGTGCCCCTAATATGCAAAGAAAACTGCCAATAATTGAACAATTAACATCAGAAATCAACAGTATGGTCTTAAAGTGTCAATGACCTGAATACACAAGGTAATCAATAAATTCTTAAGGAGATGTTTATTTGGAAAATCCCAAATCATCAATAAAAAAAAATCATGTATCAAGTACAGTCTACTGAATTTAAGTGAATTTTGTCATTTTTTTTCTCATTTCAGTTATAGTTGAAATCTAAAATTAATTAAAAAATATGAATATAAAAATAATTCACATATAAACGATAGAAATATAGCTAAGTACTAAATGAAAACAGCAGCCAATGTAGAAGTCATAATCTGTGCATGCTTGTAAATAACATATCAATCCACGCAAGTAAATAACAAATATGATATTACAATTTAGAACTTTTTTTAAACTGTAAAATCAGATTATTTATAAAGTCAGCCATAAGCAGTAAAATGACATGCAAAAACTACGTAAGCTCCTACACGTACAGGCAAAATCCAAATAAGGACATTGCTTCATATACAATGTTTTTATTCTATTACTAATAAAACTGGCTTACATAACTAATCTATATAATGTAGGTTATTGCATAAATGTCACAAAAAATTTTAATTCTTTAAAATAAAAAAAAAATTTATTTCTAATTTCTACATACTCAGCTGAAAATTACACCTACATCTAAATTCAATAAGGATTAATTTATAATAAGCATCTTACTTCACCATTTGTGGTAAATATTGGTAGAGTAATCCAATCTGATTAACTTTAATCCCAGATAAAATCACATTAATTGACTATTATACACCTGACGTGTGCCCTTTATAATATATCCTGTTAATCCACATTAAGACAATGTCTGACACAATGACAAGGTCACTTAAGTGTTTATTTCAATCTACATCTTTTAACAGTATATATATTAAACTCATCACTGTAGTAACACGATCAACGATGATGATTTCCGACAGATAATATTATTGCTAACATATAATTTCACATCCGTTATTACGGAAGATATCTGGATACTACGGTATAATACCATAACGGCATACTGAACTCACGGCTTTTCTAATAATAAACAGTCATATCTTAACACAATAAAATAGTCGAAGACTTATTCAGGCATATTATTATGTGGTAGATAATGGGTGTACTTTTTTGTCAACATTGATGAAAAGATATTTTGTGACCTATAAATAATGAACTTTCTTTGATAATAAAAAGCATTTTATCAATGAAGGATATGGAGAATTAATACTTGATACAGTCAAATCCATATATGACTTTATATACTAGTATATATACATATATATATATATAAAATAAGGACTACCTACACCTTGTCACTGAGGTCCTCTTATCTGCTTAAAAAGAACTAACTAGATCTCCTAGTCATCAAGGGCCTTTAACAAGGGACCTGCTCGTCAATGAGGTCCTCTTACAAAGAACTATCTACACCCAATAACTGAGGTCCTCTTACAAAGAACTATCTAGACCCAGTAACTGAGGTCCTCTTACAAAGAACTATCTAGAACCAATAACTGAGGTCCTCTTACAAAGAACTATCTAGACCCAGTAACTGAGGTCCTCATAGTCATTAACATAGTCACTGAGGTCTTCTTACATGGAACTATCTAGACCTCCTAGTCATTACAAAGAACCTATACCTCCTTAAGTCACAGAGGTCCTCTTACAAAGAACTATGATGTACATGTAGACCTCCAAGTTACAAAGGTACAAGGTCCTTTTCCAAGGAACTACTTAGAGCAAGTCAATGAGGTCGGTCCCCTTACAAGGAAATATATAGACCTCTTTGCCCCTCCACTCCTATTACAAGGTAAAACTGGGGTCCCATAAAATGTAACTATCTTTACTCTATTGGCCACTAAGGTCATCTAACAAGGAACTACATAAACCTCTTGGCCACTCCAGTTCTCTTTCAGAGTGATAGTGAGGTTCTCTAAAAGGAACTACATTTTCTCTATCGGCCACCAAGGTTCTCTTTCAAGAACCATCTGGCTGCTGAGGTCATATTAAAAAAGATCTCCTGACAACCTTTGTTCTCTTGCAAGCATGGGTGAAAGTACAGAAGGTGCTAAAAACTGGAAATTGGGATGAATCCAATATTTTTATACAGGAATATATAAAGACCAAAATGGTCAAAATCAGGAAAACTTTCAGGCATGTACAAGTAACTACATGTACCTAAACCTGGCCCCTCTTATAAGGAAATATCTAGATATCCCTTCCACTGAATTATTACAAAGAACGATCTTATCCTCCTGCTGACTAAGGTCCTCTTATATGGCCTTATCTTGTCCTCCTGGCCTCTGCCGTTTTTTTACAAGGACCTACCTATACTGGCTAATTGATTTCAATCCAAACAATTAATAAGCAATATAAAATTTACATAACGTATCGTTAAATAACAACCCAAGAGACAACATGCATATGATAAGATTGCAGATATTTTCTTGCTTGACAGTGCCAATATGCATTTTGAAAAAATTATTCTGGCCATGCAATTTGCATCTGTAAATAAAACTAAAGCATAGACAGAAAAAGTGAACAAGTAATTTCCTTCCCTAAAAATTTGCCCTACGACTCCAAAACCCAGAGTTCAAACAATAGAAATATTGGTAAAGCATTTATGCATCTGATACAGAGAAATATGTGAGCCAAACATGTAGAAATTGACCTTAGTCATAGTTATTATACTGAGTATAGTATGTTTTTTAAAAAAAAAAATCCTTCATCTTTCAAATTGACAGCTTAAAGTAGATTTCCTTTTTGGGTCACCTACCTGCCTCCTAGCAAATAATCAGAATTTTCTGTTGAATTAAAAAAAAACTTTTTTAATACATAATATGCAAAAAGGTCAATTTCTACTAGTTAATGGTCACATTCAATTTATGATTTCACGAACTTCCCCATTTCACAAATGTCATTTTTCCAAATTAAAAGCCTGTATTTGAAAATATTTCAAAATTTTTGTTTAGTTTTCTCCCTTGGGATTCTTTATTTTTATAAAGAAGCCATGCACAGCACAAAAAAATAATATTAAATCTAAGTAAGTACTAAATATTTCTAAAAAAAAGGATTTAGTATCTATGCAAAATGTTACCAAAATTTGAAAATAAACCAAAATTTAATTCAAGTTCATTTTGAATATTTCCATTGAAAAAGAAGTCTACCAGGTGAAATGAGGAATGTACTTTGTGTAAATATAAGCTGCATTTTCTGTGCTTTACAATACCTGTATACAGGTAGACTACCTCGCCTTTTCATAGAACTATCCTTGTTCATTGAGCTTGAAAAATAAAATGTTAACTTAAAACTACAGACATGACTTTGGTCACTGCAGAAAAAGACAGCTGAAAGTGAAATAGTGTGGTTTTCCTGCAAAAGCATTATTTCAAATCATGTTATTGCAAAGTTACTAAGATAACTAGAATTTTCAGTTACAAGCAGTAAATATAATTTGGAGTATTATCCCTGGACTAAAATAATAATTTGAGATATAGAGGTTTCACTGTATTGAAACCAAATCAGCTTTTGAAAAGATATATTTATATCAAGAAAGTTGAGATATGCTTTAAAACTGATGAATATCATGTCTCCATAGAACAATGTAATGCCTTGACGTTTTCATGTTTTTGCATGCAACAGTAACTTGTATATAATTCACATGAGTTATATCCTGTATCAGCATGGAACTCAATGTAGAGTTCTATAACTCCATGGGTGAAAGGAGGTGCCAAAATCCGGAAATCGGGTAAAAACTTAAGGATGATCGCTGGTCTAAAAGGAAATAAATAGGATTTGAAATAAGTGTTTTATTTTGAGAGAACATATGAATATTAAACAAATAAGCAAGAAAAAAATATACGTTCATGTGCTCATTTTAGAGCTATTAAGCCTTGAAAATTTGCAGGAAATAGGTTTTCTTTGGATTTTTCATTGTCTTTGCATTGGCAACTTCAGTCTCTCAAAAATGTATGAAAAAATAAAAAGGATATCATATAATTTTGTCAAATACCATTTTAAGGTATATATGATTGAATTATAAAAGAAAAAGTAGGGGGGTTCACAGGCAAAAAAATTAATGTTTAAGAAATGGATAAAAGCCGAGGATTCCGAAAATCTGACAAAAAGACCAAAACATGACCAGCGAGCATCCTTAATATTTTCTATATGAATATATCAACATAAAAATTGTAAACCAAGAAATCTGGCTAATTCCGGAAATTTTCAAGCATGTCACTCAGAAATATTTTCATCGTAAATCCCTGATATGTTGACAGCTCAATTCCTCAGATCTTAAGTAAATTTGTATATGAGTAGAATTCTTGAAATTTACTCTTGATATCTCAAAATTCTGCTACTTCAAATTATTTTTCTCAGCCCCTTCTACTTTCAGAACTGACTTCATAATTCTTATTAATAATTCCTTACGATTTAAGTATTCTATGTTCAATATAGACTGAGAAATGTATTAGAAATTGTGATATCTAAAATACCCTAGTTACAAAATACGTGTGGATTCGTTCATTTTTTTTAAAATTCAGTTCAGTTTTTTCTGATAACAAAAAATTGGTGGTGAAACTTACCTATCACAAAGGGTGGCTATATCAATCTCATATATCCCAAGTAACTACATTGCCTGTTTCTTTTGTTAGACTGAGAGATCTGATAGTTCACCCCCTCCCCTTAACCAGCCCCCAAAGCCATGTAACAGACAAAATTATCACCTTTTATTAGCCAATCAAAACAAAGCAATTTTACACAGAGTATAATAATAAAACCTACCAACCTGATTGAAATAATATTATTAGAGTGTAGATCAATAGTCCATCAATATTAAAATGAAAGTATTAATATTGTTTGTTTGGTAAATCCTACTTTAAAGATGTATAGACCTACTCAATTAAAATCGTATTATATGTAATCTTCTCAATGATGTATATATTGTTATAAGCAGATCAATGATCTATAAGTCGTCCAGCATTATTGTTTGTCAAAGAGGAATTGACCGATGTGCTTTTGATTCATAGAAAAAACATAAATGCTGTTTTTTAATTACTTAATGGACTATATGGGAGTGCCTTTTTCAAGACTTGTTTTTTCAAAAGTCAATAAAGAAATGTGACACTCTCCTCATATAATTTATAATTAAGTTACATGGTTCTCTATAATGAAGGCCTCACTGTGACTTTTAGATGAAGAACAGCATTTAAAGTGGTTTTATTTGTGGTTTTAGTTCAATGGGGTTTTACGCCGTTTCAGCACATTTGGCTAGTTCGCGGCAGCCAGTTTTTATTGGTGGAGAAAGCCAGCGTACCTGGAGAAAACCACCGACCTTCGGTAGGAAAATTGGCAATCCTTGTCAATTAAGATCGGAGTCGAACACAACCCACTGATTCAAAGTCACAATCTATGTGTTGAAAGGCTAGTGATCATTAGTAGTCATGACAAACTACCTAGACCACTCGGCAACCAAGGCCCCCATTTAAAGTGGTGTACCTTTGGTCAAACGTATGCTATGTGAATGTAAAGATTTTTTTCAAGAATGAAATTTCAATGTCAAGATTTTTTTCAACATCATTTAGTTTTGGAAGAAATCAGTCCAAATATTGATTTCAAATATTTTCAATCTTCAATTTTTCATAGTATAGAAATGCATTAAAAAAAATGTAAAATGAACCACCATATACATTACCATATAAGGAATTGTGAATAACAGACTTCTATTTGATGAGTATAAAATTTAGAAAAAAATTTAAAATTACATAAAATTTAATAAACAAAACATCTTTCCTCTTTTATGAATTTTTTTTTTAATATTGTTAAATTTAAGCATTTATTTTGAATTCTCCAAATTTTATTGGATACCAATTTTCATTGATATAAAGGAATCATACAATATATCTCATCATAGATTCTTTGATACATGTACCAATTTTGATGCACAACATGTGCAAATTTCGTCAATTTACGATTCATCAGTTGTGCTCAAGGCCTAAAATGTTGAAAACCAAAACTATAATGCAGAAAGTTGAAGAGCAGATCCACAGTAAAAAGCTAAAATACTTCTTACATGTAAAACTTAATTTTCAGCTATCTATGTTCTTAAGTGTGCAACTTAAGTGAATCTCAGGTTATTTATATTTTAAGTATATAACTGAATGTTGAGTTATCTATATTCTTAAGTATGCTAAAGAATATCGAGTTTTTTATGTTCTTGAGTGTGCAACTGAATATCAAGCTTTGGAAATTCATAATAAAAATTTAATGTCAGCTGGTCTACCATATGTATTGTGATATATAAATAGCTATTATTACATGTAATGTATTATGTTGTATTTACATTATTTGTCATGTTTTATATGTTGTACACTGTGAATATGCATTATATTACATGTGCTTTGTCCAATAAAATATTTGATTTGATTTGAAAAAAATATTCTTAACTATTTAACTGATATCGAGTTAATTTTATTTTTTAGTGGGCACAAGTTATTTATATCAGTTAGTATGCAACCTAATATTTCATTGCATGCAACATGAATTAAATATATCCATGTATTCCTATATATTACACATGTATTAAGTAAAATTGTTAAAATATGAAGCATGCATATTATTTGTTGTTATATTAGTATAAATGTCCAAAACACAAATGGGGAGAACCTCGGAATACGAACCATAAAAAATATTTATGATATGTACTTTATAAAGCAGTCATTGGCATTGCGAAAATAGGGTCCACCTCTTTAAAGTAGAATTCAACAGTGCTTAAAATCTACTATGCATAAAATTGTTTTATTTTGTCTATAGAACCATGTTGTCGTGTTTAATCTGTACATGTATTGCATTGTGTTTGTTAAATTGTGTGTTGTGCTTTGACCCGTATGGGTGTATTTTGCAAATAAATAAATAAATATAATAGAAAGCTAGAAAGAAGGAAAAATTATGAAGAGAAACGTACTGGTGCATAAAATGCAGAAAATCAAAGTGCATAGCACTGGTAGAGTTAGGTTGCTAGCATTTGACTTTTATTTGTACAAACATTGCTGATGATTATTTCAATGCTTTTTGTTTGTACAATGTATTGCAAAATAGGTTTTGGTATTGAATTCTTTTTATTAACAGTATTATTTACAAGGAAATATATCAATTATGAAAGTTAACGAGCTCTGCGGAAAAAGTGTCTATTATATAATAATGTTCCTGTGGGTAGGTGACTGATTTTTTTTTAAATTGACAGCATATGTATTGCTTTGGTTTCAAAATATACAGTGATTTTTTAAAACGTATATTTTCGCAACACAGTGTATCTGAGCTGAAGGTTCTACTACTCAACTTTACTGCGCATGTCTGTACATAAATATGCACTAATCAATCAAAGAAAGCACGAGTCGGCTAACGCTTCTTGAATTATCACTCTAAATTGAATTTTTTTTAAAAGTCAAACGCATAATAATGATTTGATGAATTAAACTAAACAGAAATCAAAGGTCTTCAAGTTATTAAGGTTATATAAAAAGACAAAGTTTGGACAATTGTAGAAGGGGGTCATTTCTATTTACACTACATTGCGCATGTGCAGGTAGATCAGAACGTAAACATTCAAGCTTTCAATTAAAATAAACCCATTATACCTTCGATAATACAGTTTTCTAAATTAATGATAAACACAGTGTTTTTCAATCTTAATGTGCAAGTTGTCGGAATTTCAAATAACCTGTATGCAATTCTATCACTGACCAACAGGTTTGACAAAATGAAGTCACGATGATCAGGTCAAAAGGTTAATCAAATACACAAAAAGAACGTAAACATTCAAGCTTTCAATTAAAATAAACCAATTATACCTTCGATAATACTGTTTTCTAAATTAATGATAAACATAGTGTTTTTCAATCTTAATGTGCAAGTTGTCGGCATTTCAAATAACCTGTATGCAATTCTATCACTGACCAACAGGTTTGACAAAATGAAGTCACGATGATCAGGTCAAAAGGTTAATCAAATACACAAAATACCATCAGAATTACAAGAAGAATAAGCAAATAATGTGCAAAATATGTTCTGTATAAGTTAACAATCACGTTCACAACAAAAATGGAACTTACCTTTAAAATCTTTTGAAAATAAACCTGATTGTAATCCTTCCCAAAATATCCGTGCAAATGTAAACATTCAAAATCCTTACGCCGATAGCATTGTACACTTTAAAAGGTGCGAATACTTTACACGGCTTTCAAAACAAAAAGGAAATCGTCAATAAAACACACATCTTTTATTAAATAACTGGACAATTACACTTCTCGGTGTGTTTCAGTTACATTTCTATTAAAAAACAACTGCACCAGCAACAACAAATATTAGGACTATTTTACCGCGGAATGTTTATTTTCTTATATGATATTCCAATATAAACATAGTCGTAATTCGAAAAATATGGAGGTTTCTTTGCGCATGTGTCATCTCAAAATCGAGATAAAAAGCTGCTTAACTAGCCTTGCTTAAGCTTCAATCCTAGATAAGCTTGCATATTTACTCATAAAAACATAGTTTCAATAAAATGCTCCGCTGGGCGCAGCTAGATACAACCGCAGATGTCGAACCCTGAATAGTTGGGGCAATTATGAACACAACATTCAAGCTTGATACAATACTGAATTTGGATTGTGAATAAATATTTGACACAGCATAGGTTTCTGACACAGAATGAATGTTGTCTAAGAACTGAAAAATTTTTAATTTACCTATTCAAACCATATCAGTATTATTTGTTTTTATATATAAATCAGAAATAACCAATTTAAAATTTAAAATTGGGCACACATATCAATTTCTTGCTATTGCGCAATACTGTGTAATTGAAAATTTCTTCAAATATTTGACACATAATAGGTTTCTGACACAGAATAACTGAAATCAAAGAACTTAAAATTGGTCATATGATTTGAATTTATATTCAATTTTTTGCTTTTGTGTAATACAATATGCTGTGGAGAATTGCCCCCCCCCCCAAAAAAAAATAATAATTTACCCCTTTTTTTAGCTTTTGTGCAATACACTATGAAGTTGCACATTGACCCCCCTCCCCAAAAAAAAAAACAAAAAACAATAAAATTTATTGTAACCCCCCCCCCTTTTTTTTGCTAAAAAAAATTTGAAATTTTCTTTTTAATTTATGAAATATGAAATGAGAAAAAATTACCCCCTCCCCAATTTCTCATTTACCACCCCCCCCCCCAAATTTTGTTTTCAACCCCCCCCCCCCCCATTTCTTTATACTTTGCAACCATAACAGCCCATTTAAATACACCATAACATATTAAAATAGAAAATGACATCATAGTCATGGATGGCAAATTTTAAATATACATATTAAAAGCAGTTCAGATAAGATAAACAAAAAAGCTTCATCAGCACATTTTATATTGGCAAATTTCCAATGGAATTTGTTAATAATAAAGTTTTGATAACAGGGCACACATATCAATTTCTTGCTATTGCGCAATACTGTGCAATTGAAAATTTCTTCAAATATTTGACACATAATAGGTTTCTGACACAGAATAACTGAAATAAAGAACTTAGAATTGGTCATATGATTTGAATTTATATTCAATTTTTTGCTTTTGTGTAATACAATATGCTGTGGAGAATTGCCCCCCCCCCAAAAAAAAAAAAATTTACCCCCTTTTTAGCTTTAATTTTGGACCCCGATTTGGACCAACTTGAAAACTGGGCCCATAATAAAAAAACTAAGTACATGTTTAGATTCAGCATATCAAAGAACCCCAAGAATTCAATTTTTGTTAAAATCAAACTAAGTTTAATTTTGGACCCTTTGGACCTTAATGTAGACCAATTTGAAAACGGGACCAAAAATTAAGAATCTAAATGCACGGTTAGATTCGGCATATCAAAGAACCCCAATAGTTCAATTTTCAATGAAATCAAACAAAGTTTAATTTTGGACCCTTTTGGCCCCTAATTCCTAAACTGTTGGGACCAAAACTCCAAAAATCAATCCCAACCTTCCTTTTGTGGTCATAAACCTTGTGTTTAAATTTCATAGATTTCTATTTACTTATACTAAAGTTATTGTGCAAAAACCAAGAAAAATGCTTATTTTGGCCCTTTTTTAGCCCCTAATTCCTAAACTGTTGGGACCAAAACTCCCAAAAACAATCTCAACCTTCCTTTTGTGGTCATAAACCTTGTGTTAAAATTTCATAGATTTCTATTTACTTATACTAGAGTTATTGTGCGAAAACCTAGAAAAATGCTTATTGGGCCCTTTTTTGGCCCCTGATTCTTAAACTGTTGGGACCAAAACTCCCAAAATCAATCCCAACCTTCCTTTTGTGGTCATAAACCTTGTGTTTAAATTTCATAGATTTCTATTAACTTATACTAAAGTTATAGTGCGAAAACCAAATGTCTTCGGACGACGCCGCAGACGACGGATGACGACGCAGACGACGACGACAACGACGACGACGACGACGACGACGCCAACGAAATACCAATTTACGACCGCAAAAATTTTGCGGTCGTATAAAAACTTCTGGTCCAACTTTTTCCACAAAACACCAGATTTCCAAAGTTTCCTTCATTGTCTAACCAAACGACCGACGGCATAAGGGTTTTGGTTGCTTAGCAACCTAACCCTAAAAATGATAACATCTCATTTAACTTAGAGCTTAAGCTGCTCCTAGAAACTGTCTTTCATATGGTATTTCACCAAGCCTGAATCGTCTGATAGCAAATGACAGGGTTTAATGGTTATCATTTTACTGTAATTGTATTAGATCTTCACAGTACACAACAACAATAGAGTCACTTTTCCTACAATACATTAAATGAACAGTGTCCAGTAATAAGTTCCTATCCTATACTTACATGTTATTGTATGGCCGACTTCTAAGATGTAACAATTGGCCAACAAACCCAAATGGTGAAGTTTGTTTGGTGACATGAGGACTTGTTACATTGTTGTTGTTCTCTACATCTACATTCTGAGGGACATCTACTTCTAAACCTGTAATGACAAGAAATTACATTTTACTTTGTTGTTCTCTACATCTACATTCTGAGGGACATCTACTTCTAAACCTGTAATGACAAGAAATTACATTTTACTTTGTTGTTCTCTACATCTACATTCTGAGGGACATCTACTTCTAAACCTGTAATGACAAGAAATTACATTTTACTTTGTTGTTCCCTACATCTACATTCTGAGGGACATCTACTTCTAAACCTGTAATGACAAGAAATTACATTTTACTTTGTTGTTCTCTACATCTACATTCTAAGGGATATCTACTGTTACATGTAATCCTGTCACAAGAAAGTACATTTAAAATTACTGCTGTTCAGTACTATGTTGTCGGGTGATTCAGCGCAGCGTTTAATTCGGCGTATTCAAATCCTTTTCATGTTAATGCACCGAATGGGACGATGCGCAGAATTACCCGAAATGACTGTATATCTACATTTTGAAGGATATCTACTGTTACACCTGCAAGGACAATAAATTACACTGATGTCATCGTTCTTCCGTACATCAACATTTTAAATGCATATATACTGTTAAAAATGTCATGATATCTACATTTTGAGGGATATTGTAATGAAAAAAAATTTAATGTTTCATTGTTGTTGTTGATGAATATCTACTGTTGCGAGTGTAACAATGAATTACAAACTATATTGTTGTTCCATAGGTCTACATTTTGGAATTGCATACATCTGAGCTTGCAACAACAAATTAAATTTTTTAATTCTTTTTAGTTTGAGAGATATATCTATATTTAAAAGATACAGTTATTTGCCAATAGCTATTGCTTGGGTTCTCACGAAGAACCATCAATTACATACATGCCTGAAAATTCTGAACTGTTACTCCTTAAAGGCATTGTAAAGTTTGATCCATGTGATCTGTCCCTACCGTATATGACAGGCCTGAGAACAGCAATATATATATATAAAAGATCCACTGCCTTAATTTTGAAACTATAGCGACCAGCCATTACTTTCAACATAACCCAAATTTCAAGATATCAGGAGGATATTTATATTTATATTATTTTTTACAATTTAAGAATTGTTCTACAATGTAGTTACCCAGAATTCAAACTGAATGTGTTTGAGATAACGAGAGTTGACTATATATGGTTTAGCATTGCTTTATCAATTTAATTACAATTTACTAAATCCCAAAGGAGATTTTATTGTAAGATAATGATCTCTTTCAACAGTATTTACAAATCCCATTAAGATGAAGTATTCTGAACTAGATGCCTCCATCAAATGATGGCAGCACTGTAAAATTCATCTGTGTATGATTTATTATGTAAGAGAAAATGTAAAGCTGAGAAACTTCATTAACATGTCCTTATTACTGATGAAATTTTAATTTCCTTACAGTATTATGTAATCACTTAATTATTTCCTCATAGAGAGTGTGCCAGATGAAAATTGTGCATCGTGTGAAAAGTAATTATACTCTGGTTAAACCTTTTTTTTTTTAATAAAAAAAAATTTAAATGAGGTAAACAATTTCATTTCAGAACATAAAATTTCAAGGTTTTTGTCTTTACTCCGATCATGTCAAACATGTACTACAAACATACCATTTACATACAAGGTTGAGATAGGTTGGATAAATGTCAATAACAGCTTGCAAAAATGAAACTCAATATGAAAATTACTTGTACAAAAGGTCCTTAAAACAGTGTGTGACACACACACTGTCTTAAGGACATTTTTGTACAAGTGCATGTAAGACACTGCATGACAAGATCTTTATGGCCCCAATGTTGTGAAGAAATTCAACCGCAACCAGAAGAAACCACAAAATGTTGGAAACAAAAATTGTCACAAAACATGCACAGGTAACATTTATACCAAAAAAAACATATAATAGGTACATTTTTTCTCCAAGTGATTATTGTAAACCTTATCTAGTTCAATTATATGTTGTTATGACTAAGAAACCTGTATTCCCTTTAAGTGTCCACGAGACAGCAGTGACTCACAGCATCCATTAAACATGTGTATGACTAAAAACTAACAGCAAAGAAGCAATAATTTAATTCACTGCAATTGTAAGGCAAAAGGTGTACGAAGTCCTTAGGAAGCAACCATTTGATTTTTTTAAGGGGGGGCTAGGATCAAATGTTTGATCCTGCCTATTTTTTTGGTAGTTGAAATGTATAACTTTAGATTAATGTCAACATGGGAGCTTTCCAAAAATTATGTTAAAATCTGTGCCAGGCAAATCACATCTGTAAAGCATGTAAAATATTGCCTATTAAAAAACATAAAGAGAATCCCCACACACCCCCCCCCCCCTTCCTTGCCCCAACCTGTCACATAAGAATAACTATCTGAATAATTAGTAAGACTGGGAGAAACTGACATCGACTAAGAAGAGGGAAATAGAGAGGAGGGTCCTAAGATGATTTTGCCAACTCGGGAAAAGGCAGAAATGCTATAACAGAAGCAATATCACTATATGATACAGAACCCAATATGGATAAATCCTTATCATAGCGAATAGGTGAATTATGTTTAAAACTGAAGAAAATGCCATGTCTGTTCATACCACCATTACTATCAGTGTTGGATAATGATTGACAAAACAATATATTGATAGAGACATTACACACACTACAAAACAATTATATCTCTTCCAGTCATGTACAGCTCATTTCATTCACAAGAGAATTTGGCTATCTTACAATAAATATTTACACACCTGATATATTATTATATTGGTTTATATCTATGTTTACTCTGAAGTCACCTTAGGACACATGTACTGTACAATAAACATTTCTACCTTAAATCCCCACTATAGCTTCTACCCACCCTTTTCCTCCAATCCTTCTATATCAATAGACTTGCCACCAGTCCTTGTGTAATATTTTGTCCCTTTCATAATTCCTTATTTTTTTGCTAAAAATGAACCTATATTATCCATACTTATTTACTATCAAACAGTTTACACCTATTTACAAATAATAAAAGTAATTAAGTATATGTGGATATAGAAGTGCTTTATGTTCATAGAAAAGATGCAAAAATTAAAAAAATACATAGGGACTTGTGGCAACACTATTAAATCAACACTATGTAAGTTCTCCCAACACTAAAGTCCATGGTTATGTAAGTTCTCTCAACACTAAAGTCCAAATGGTCATTTTTTCAATGGTATAACCAAGCCGCTGTAACATGAGAGTCCAAGTTACATTTTATCAACCATCTGGTCTAAGAACTTCAGCCACTCAAAACCACCCTTTCCTCTTAATGGAGCCTCCACACAAATACAATTCAAGTTATAGGGCAGTTTGAAAAATCAAATTGTGCAGAAGGAATAAAGTATATCAGGATACATATGCTTATGTTCAAGCTACAAAAATTTCACTGTATTTAAATACGTATGTAAAAATCACTGGACACCAATAGGGAAGGCCTAAGGCATGGCCTAAGAAGGAGGGTTCACAAGTAAATGCATATTTACAAAGTATGCCTTGAATTAATTTCAAATTGCTTATAAAAGCAGGGGAGCCAATTACCATCCCCAGGATACAGACTTATTCTGAATTTTAATGTACAATGTATGTATAATTTTCTAATATTAAAATTCATTTCTTTGTCAATCAGTTTAGTTCCTGGTGGGTTAATTTTCTGCCCCATGCAGGCATAAGATTAGAAATAACACATTATTTCTTTTTCCAACTGATTATAAATGACATATTTACTAAATTTCATTTGATAAATTTTAAAATCTTGTAAATCACCAAGTAACTTCAATACAAGCATCACCTACCATTGTACTAACCTACCCTATATAACGTGATATATCCACTTATTAAGAAATCTACTCACATCGATTGTCTACTCAAGAGCACTTCACACTTTTTCAATATTCCCCATGTGCAAAACACAACCACACTGTGTTAACAGATTGACAATGATTTGTCTCCTACATTTCTCAAAGAAAGCCTTGATTATCAAGAAACGTCATTTCATCTTTAAGGTTCCATGTAATTAATCAATAATATAAGCCTCGATAAATCTTTATGACGCAAGACAAAACACCTGTTACCGGGGACACATCTAAATATGCGGAATCTTGTGACACAAAATAATGAAGTATATTTTACTTCAAAAGAAAATTCTATATTGGATATGTAATAAATTTGATATTTTCATTTACTTTATTGTCATCTGTAGATTACAGAAACATGCTGTAAAATCTAAACACTCAAGTCTCTACATTACACTGAATTATTCACAATTAATTTTCTTTATTATTGAAAGGTTTCCTCGTGCTTCAAATTTCCTTGGTAATATATCAAAGTTCAAATTTCCTCAGTAGTGTCTGAAAATTTGATCAATTTCATTGGTTCTACAATTCCACTTAATGAAAAACTCCAAACATGACAAAATATCCAGATATCCACTTTCCAACCGAAGGCTAAAAATACTTTTTTGGAGGGCATACAGAAAATCGAACAGCCGATGTTTTACTGACTTAATAGCAAGTAATGCACCGAGACAAATCAATCATTTAGAGATTGGAAATCAATTCAGCAGACAAATTTAGTATGGTTTCACTTTAAACTACTAACGTAATAAAATTCTCCAGCTGTATTCTGGCATATAATTGATCTCTATATTGTATGATATTTGACCTCTGTGTTCTAATAAAGCACCTTAATACTATTATCATTGCCAATTAATAATTTCTTTTGTAAATTTGAAAATACATGAACTTCTTTAAGGAGATCTGAAATAGTCCAAAATACACCGAACCAAATCCTAATCAATGCCTCATAGTACCTTTAGAGGCATCGGTGGCCGAGTGGTCATGACAACTAAAGATCACTAGCCTGTCAACGCTGATGTTGCGAGTTCGAATCCCACCGGTGGCGAGGTGTGTTCGACTCCAATCTTAATTGACAAGGATTGCCAATTTTCCTACCGAATGTCGGTGGTTTTCTCCGAGTACTCTGGCTTCCTCCGCCAATAAAAACTGGCCACCGCGAAATAGCCAAATTTGCTGAAAAAGGCATAAAACCTCAACTAAACAAACAAAACATTGTACCTTTAAATGAAGAACAGCAATAAAAAACATTGCATGTAGGAACTATCTGTGCCTTCTTCAATAACAGCCGAAAACTTTGTTTCAAGTTTTAAATAAGAAAATGAAAGAATTTGCATGTTGTCCCTCCTGCCATTAAAAATTTCAACAGACTTTACAAATTTTGATCATTTTGACGGAAGAAAAGAATTGCAATAACATTTTACATGAAAAGTTAAATAAAAAATATGTGTGCTCAGTGTTTCAATCGCGTAGGCTGGTTGGTATTCTTTTTATTTTGCTTAATTCTAATAAAAGTTCTTTTTTCAACAGTGTTTCTATAAATGTAAATAAAAATCTTAGGGTACGACAAAAAAATTAGGTTCAGTAAGGAAACCTTAAACACACCCATATTTTTATATTGCCTCAATACAAGAACCTGAGAGAAAAATGTCTACAAATCTATTTGTAATTGATGTCTACCTGTGGATTCTCTATAAAACATTTTCCATGTAATGTCAGCGAGGTCATCAACACTTAGTAAAATCCTATACAAATATCCCTGGTTACATGTAGCGAATGGTTCACAGTTTTTCCACTATATTTAATTCCAACTTCATTCACACTTTCTAGCAAACTCAATCATTTCCAAATAAATAAAGAACAAAAATGCAATATAGTTGTTTTAATTAAGAGTTATAGTTTGTAGGAAGTGTTTAAACCCTTAGGTCATCTTAATCATACTGCTGGCAATCATGCATAAACCATTTATTATCAACTATTATGGTTTATGAAACAGTTTTGATGAATTGTACTTTTAGTCATTATGCCCTACAGAAAATGATATCAATTTAGTTATGTAATTATTAAATTAATACAAAAAAACTTCCATCACTTTGATCTTTATCCAAGCCATTACAATGGGATTGGGAGCTATAATAATTAATCTATAATTAAAAACTATAAATATATTAATTGGGATATTTAAAAACATATAAAAGAATTTACTTAAGAACTTTAAATGTGTGATATTTATCTTAAAACTGTGACAGATTATGCTGACAAATTTATATACAACACATGTGTTCAAATTCTGGCCCAAAGATAAATATATACATGTAATATAGGGCAATATAGATGTAATACTACAGGGTAATATGAACTACATGTATGACTTATTATGCAGTGTTTAATAAATCAGGATACAAACTGAGGATGTAATATGTATGTTATCATCAATGAAACCATCATTTGACAATAAGACTGATTATAATCTGTCTTAATGGCTGTCTGAGGCAGATTTAAGGCCATGCCATGTTAATTTGAAGATTCTTGTATCCAACAAACTTTTAGAATTGACCCTGATTGTTTAATTCTATTTTTTTTTCTGAAAATTTTCACCATGGAAACAAATTTTTCTTTTAGATACCTACTAGAATCCACTGTATTTTTCCGTTCATATTTTGATATTATCGTATATTTTGAAAGGACACATCAGTTTTGTTAAGATGCAGTGTACACTGTAGTCAAGGACATGTCACTTTACATGTAGCTTCGGAATTTAATTTCCACAGCGTAATGCGTTCTTTTATCTCACCATAGTTATGATCAAGTTTTAATATCAGATGTCACTTTAGCTTCAGGAGTTAATTTCCACAGTGTAATTGCATTATTTTACCTCACACCTTTATCACTTATCCACCAAAGTTTTAATATTTAAAGTAAATAGAGCAAGCGTATCAGTACCGTAATGACATGACAAAAAACAATGGCACAGTGCTGATTCCAGAGAATTTAACAAGGCTGAAATATGCTGTACCTGAACCCAAATTACATATACTATGTATAATTAAGAAAATATAACAAACAATTCTAGATTGCAAAAAGAGAAATTGGATATAAGAGGGAACAAAACTATTCAAGCATCTATCAGATGTATTAGGCCTGATCTATTCATCAGTAAGTAATTTTACCCATTCTTCTCCATGAAAGTAAAACAAATGTAACTTCAACAAAGTACAAAATAATTTTATTTATAAATAGATACCTGGTAACACCTGGTTGATAACAGCTGATTAAATACCGATTAATCACATACTTCCTAAATCAATCATTGATTAATCAAACAATAGAGACTGGCTACTGTTTGCTCAATTCAATACATAAACAATAGTTTTGATAGAAATATAGCATATGTTGCAATTTTAAAATATATATCAGTTATATTTATTCAGCACTTCCTATAACCATGTTTTCTTTTAAATACACATTATGAGACCTAGCTGCACTAAATAAACCTGGTGTGACTGACTGCACTAAAAATTTGGGACAAAACCGGTTCATTCAGTTCTGCATTGGAAGTTTTTTTTGTTTTTTTTTTTGCTGTTTTTTGTTTCTGTTTTTAATACAAATATTCTGACTGGATTTCTGGTCTCCTGTATAATGAAAATGATTAAATCTTCCAGATTATCAACATTACCAGAGGTAGGCAACAAAAATTCTATACACCCTACTCCCACTACCCCCTCTGTCATAACTCAATTGACCTTCATCACATATGTCACTAACCAAACTTTTTATATAGAATTCCACTGAACATTTCATCATGTAATTAGCTTTTTCTGTCTTCTGCATAATTTTCAATTAAAAATATCAAACTTCCGGATTATAACCTTCAAAATGACAACTTATAACTCCTTGAAACATCTATATACAGACATACTTTATCTAGCTTCCTCATGGGAACTAGATGACCTATTTACAAGGCTTTAATTGCATGACCTGGTTTCCTGTTTAAATTAACTATTTAACACAGTGATAATTAGCTATCAAAGGTCTGTCTATTGGGTACAGTTTAATTGATATTTACATGCTGTCACAGTTAGAGTGTATGATGTAAGCTGATGACTTCTGACAATGACTGAATTCTGAAACAATAACAGTTTTGGTAAAATGCCATTTTACATTGTGAATGAACAAGGTATATATACCACTGAAAGGTATTGGCTAGTGGATCCTCTGAAAATTATATCCATGATGATGTAACTTCCTTCACCTGCCACCCCCCCCCCCCCCTTCCCCCCCGCCACTACTAAATAAATCAATAATTTGTTTCCAAAACATTTCTATCCCACTGCCAAACCATCTTGAAGTAAAACTTTCATTGATGAAACATGTAATCTGGTATTTTGTTTATCCTACTAAATAAATCTGTGGTATCATATCCCAAAAAGATTATATTCAAACCTTCTTCATATAGAAATGAAAGGGTATGTGTCAATTAGAAAACATCCAATTACATTATATATGGTAATAAGAGGGCGGGTACAGGTTTTTTTGTCATGCAACATTTTTATTTCGTGAGTTTTCATGTAAGGTTATTTGCCATGTTTCATGTAAATTGTTAAAAACAAAATATATGGGTCAATTTTTATTTTTCATGTATCGTGAATGACATTTATCCCACTCTGTATGAACCTCTTATAAGTTGCTAGCATTCAGTGGTTTGCATTTGGCATTCACTGACAAGTTGTAACCTACAGCACCAAAGAAGAACTACTTCTAAATCAAGTTTAAAATCAAATTTTTTTCAGAAACCTGTGTAAGTTACATGGAATTAATGCTGATCAAAGTCCCTAGGTGTGCAAATTGATCTTGAGTTTTTATGATCAGAGGTTTTTTGGGTATTTTTTCGGCCAGTATTTTGAACGGAAAAGCTAGCTGCAGAAACGTCTCTCTTATTGGTCCTTTGTTTCTTTGACATGCCCATAAATAGCCAGATTTATTTCTATTTTACCAAAAATATTTCTCACTTAACCATCTTAACAAACTGAAATGAGGTCATATAAAAGAATTATCTTATTTTTTTCTCACAACAGAACTGTTTGATCAGCAAAAAATCAGGTGAAAAAAATTAATGATATGCTGCAGCCTTACAACCATTGCACTCCTATTTCTGCCAAAATCAAAACAATTAATTTGATTTCTCAGTCATTTTGTTATCAAAGGCGTTTTCTACACATTGATAATACATAATCTATTGTGCCGTATTACACATACATGCATACTGCATGTAAAATTTACAACTGAATTCTGTCAAATTTGTTTAAATCCAATTTAATTCCTATTAGGATAAAATTAGAATTTTAAATTATGTATTATTTCTGCATAACTTAAACCATTGTTATAAATGTCATTACAATTTCCAGTATATATATACATTTAAGTATAACACAAAATTTGCAATGTACCTCAAGATGGACCGGATGTTGATACAAAAAACAAAATTTCCAAAAATGACATTAACTGAATTTTAAAACATTTTTTTACATTTTTTGACAAACTGTAACTGACACATTCATTCAATTTTGCTGGTATCGATTGCTACTGTATTTCATCTCAGTAATGGTTCCATTAAATATAACCAATATCAATGTCACTTTATATAAGATTCATTACGATGGACAACACATCACCGTTCAGTTGATCAGTCTTAATAATGGTCAAATGACAACATGATTAAGAAAGCCATACTGGGGCTATCAGGCCATTTTTATCGCTGACAGTATATACAAACGTAAAGTTAAAACAAGTCAAGCTGTCTTAGTGACAGCTAACCAGATTTTCTTTCATCACTGTAGAAATGCCCGCCTACTTACCGTACATCCCCAAACTACATGTAATATTTGGGTCTTTTTCCTTGGGAAAGTCTGGTTAATAAAATTTAATGATCGACAAAACTCAGTAGACAGATTCCAATATTCATATAGGCTTTATTATTGTTTGGCATTTTTCTTTTTATAAGTTTTAGTACTTCTTTTTATGGCTCACCAATTCTATAAACATGTATATTGTAGTAGTGAAAAATCTGGGTCTGTTCACCCTAAAACGTGTTTACACTTGGTTCATAAGCCATACTTTAAGATAATGTGATATTCTGGGAAAAGTGTTGATTCTATCAATATAGACCTACCGGTACTTAAACGGTATATATGAAAAAAAGATTTTTACGTCATATAGTCCGGATCAGGCATCATGTTATATTACATTAGATTTGTTATGCAATTAAAAGTTTTCCAAGACTATAATTTTTGTTCTTCTCAAATTTACAAGTATGATCTACATGTAACTCTTCTGTTATTTGATTTTAGGAACTGTAAATTGATAGAAAAAATTGTAATATCTGATTGAATGAAAAAAATTTCGAAGCATTTAAATTGATAGCTTTTACAGTTCATTTGTTTTCTAGTGTTTATTTTTTATTATATACTTCAAACTTGTGACTGTATTGATTTATAGTCAAAGGTTAAAACAGACAATTGCATTTTTTGGAACTGAGTGTTTCATGAACCTTCCAAAGGTTCCCAATTTTTCAAAAGTAAAACAGAGATCAATTACAATTTTTATGTGTCAAGTTGTGTTTTTTCTGTTACTAAGTACCTAATACTAACAAGAACAAGAAAAAAATTAAAACATCGTTTCTCATTTAATAGTTTTAAACAGTTATAGGAATTTTTACTCTGAACTTGCCCAAGAAAGAGATTTCACCTCTTTTTTTTTTCATTGCATGCATATACCGACATTTTTGTACTTATTTCATTAAGAAATAATGAAATCAGTCATCTAAGACCAAAACCATCATGCCACTTTTAACCAAAAGTCCACTTTGACATGATTATTACCATGATAATTAGATTTACACGCTATCGGAACACGGAACTCAGCTTTTTCACTATTATATCAGACTTAGCGAGGAGCTGATGAAATAAACAAGTCTCTAATGGATTACATCTCACGAAGTTTTATGCTTCACTGAATATTACTTTACACTGACCAAATTAATACAGGTTCTCTAGCTTAATATGACTTCTCATATAATTGGTAAACTGGTCGAAATATTTTGTGAATTAATCAAATTTTCACTTGCTGATGGAAAATGAAAATGACATCAGCTTTAGATAATAATTTATCTTAATTTAACTTAAACTTCAACATAAAACTTCTATTAATAAATTAGAACATCCAGGGAAGGTGAGAGTTATAACAAACTTTTCAGTCACTGTAGGTAGAATAACAGCAATAAAGACAAACTTTTTTTCCATTGTTTGGGAGATATACCTAGGTATATACATTTTGTACAGAATTATATGAATAAAGTCACTATTTCTTAAATATACCAAAGGGAATTCCTGAAATTTATATTTGCTTTAAATTTTTATTTCCATTGCAGCTTTCTAAAAATATATACATGTAGCTATGCAACAACAAAATACAAGGAAGAACAGATGAATGAGCAGGAACACTTTATTATATCAAATGATCTTCTCATTAAAATTTATTGAGTCATCAATAGCAAATAATACCATCCTTAATAATCATTATGTGATTATATATATTTTTCCAAGGTCAAGCAAATGGTTTTGATCATTTCCAAGGACATTATCCAGTAACAACAAAGACTTACTCTTCAGCATGTACATTGTTATTAAATTAATGAATGTGTCTGGTGGGGATAAAAATTGATCCCTCGTCACCTTGAGAAACAAATTATACCAATCAATAACAAGAAAACAGATAATGATTCAAATTTCACATTAATAACTTATATTTGTACAAAAAATCAGATTTCATTGATTTTTTATAAGTGTGCCTGAAAGAATTTTCAAACCAGAATATTGTAAATTTTAACAAAAAAAAACCATAAGCAAAATTTTGGATGGCTAAATACACGAAGGATCAAAATTTGTATGTTCCTTTTCTTCATTCAACAAGACTCATTGGCAAATTATCTCCTCTTAATTAATTGTATCCCTTTCGAAAATACCAATGGACTTCCCTTTAGACCTCAATAGCAAAGGGACACAATTATCGTTATCTCCGTGTTTACTTTGCATGTTTGAATGGTCCATGAAACAATTGTTTAGAGTAGTTGCAGATGAGGATGTATGTCCCTGAGTAGTAAATAAAATTAATATTGATGAATTCAAATTTAAGTTCTATCAGTATCATAGACTTACTTCAATTACAATAGAATAGAGAATGGAAACAGGGAATGTGTCAAAGAGACAACAACCTGACCAAAGAGCAGAAAATAGCCAAAGGCTACCAATGGATCTTCAATGAAACGAGAAAATCCCACACCATAAACAATAATGCATACTAGTTCAGCAAAATGGACACCACACTGAACTAAATGAACCAAAATTTAAAAAACACACAAGACTAATAAAGGCTACAGGTTTCTGACTAATGGGACAGGCGCACAAATGTGGCAGGTTAAATATGTTTTGTGAGATCTCAACCCTAATCCCCTATACCTCTATACATGTATATGACAAAACATATTAGGTTAAATAGATAATTTTAAAATAATATGTTATGATAACACAAGGTGTTGTTACACCTCACCATGAAGAAATGTTAACCTACATGTACAGTTAAGAGATTTGTCACCCTTATTACATGTACACTAAATGATATTACTCAAAGACCATTGCAGAAATTATTTTTTTTAAATTTCATGTTTTAATATGCAAACTGATGAAAAATACAATAGGAGGTACACAAGGACATTAGTTAATTAAGTTCCCTGAAAGTTTTATTGAAATCCAATCAAAAGATAAGGATGATATTTGTACAAAAGTGTGGAAGTGACATCACAGATTACAATATAAGAAAATTCAGATTGCTGTGCACCTTAGACACAAAAAATATTTACAAGAAAAAAATATATTGTGTTCTTACAAAAATTTGTCTAGAAATCAAAATCAAAAGGTCAAATGAAATCGAGACAAAGTCATACAGAAAATGTCAGTTTTGTTAAATACCAACAAACTGCATAAGGCTTCAACAGAATTACATGTACCAATAAAATGCTCCGCTGGGCACAGCTAGATACGACCGCAGATGTCGAACCCTGAATAGTTGGGGCAATTATGAACAAAACATTCAAGCTTGATACAATACTGAATTTGGATTGTGAATAAATATTTGACACAGCATAGGTTTCTGACACAGAATGAATGTTGTCTAAGAACTTAAAATTTTTTAATTTACCTATTCAAACCATATCAGTATTATTTGTTTTTATATATAAATCAGAAATAACCAATTTAAAATTTAAAATTGGGCACACATATCAATTTCTTGCTATTGCGCAATACTGTGCAATTGAAGATTTCTTGCTATTGCGCAATACTGTGCAATTGAAAATTTCTTCAAATATTTGACACATAATAGGTTTCTGACACAGAATAACTGAAATCAAAGAACTTAGAATTGGTCATATGATTTGAATTTATATTCAATTTTTTGCTTCTTGTGCAATACAATATGCTGTGGAGAATTGCCCCCCCCCCCAAAAAAAAATAATAATTTACCCCTTTTTTTAGCTTTTGTGCAATACACTATGAAGTTGCACATTGACCCCCCTCCCAAAAAAAAAACCAAAAAAGAATAAAATTTATTGTAACCCCCCCCCTTTTTTTGCTAAAAAAATTTGAAATTTTCTTTTTAATTTATGAAATATGAAATCAGAAAAAAATTACCCCCTCCCCAATTTCTCATTACCCCCCCTCTAAATTTTGTTTTCAACCCCCCCCCCCCTTCCCATTTCTTTATACTTTGCAACCATAACAGCCCATTTAAATACACCATAACATATTAAAATAGAAAATGACATCATAGTCATGGAATTTGTTAATAATAAGGTTTTGATAACAGAGCACACATATCAATTTCTTGCTATTGCACAATACTGTGCAATTGAAAATTTCTTCAAATATTTTACACATAATAGGTTTCTGACACAGAATAACTGAAATAAAGAACTCAGAATTGGTCATATGATTTGAATTTATATTAAATTTTTTGCTTCTTGTGCAATACAATATGCTGTGGAGAATTGCCCCCCCCCCCCCCAAAAAAAAATAATTTACCCCTTTTTTAGCTTTAATTTTGGACCCCGATTTGGACCAACTTGAAAACTGGGCCCATAATAAAAAAACTAAGTACATGTTTAGATTCAGCATATCAAAGAACCCCAAGAATTCAATTTTTGTTAAAGTCAAACAAAGTTTAATTTTGGACCCTTTGGACCTTAATGTAGCCCAATTTGAAAACGGGACCAAAAATTAAGAATCTAAATGCATGGTTAGATTCGACATATCAAAGAACCCCAATAGTTCAATTTTCAATGAAATCAAACAAAGTTTAATTTTGGACCCCGATTTGGACCAACTTGAAAACTGGGCCCATAATAAAAAAACTAATTACATGTTTAGATTCAGCATATAAAAGAACCCAAAGAATTCAATTTTTGTTAAAATCAAACTATGTTTAATTTTGGACCCTTTGGACCTTAATGTAGACCAATTTGAAAACAGGATCAAAAATTAAGAATCTAAATGCACGGTTAGATTCGGCATATCAAAGAACCCCAATAGGTCAATTTTCGATGAAATCAAACAAAGTTTAATTTTGGACCCTTTTGGCCCCTAATTCCTAAACTGTTGGGACCAAAACTCCAAAAATCAATCCCAACCTTCCTTTTGTGGTCATAAACCTTGTGTTTAAATTTCATAGATTTCTTTTTACTTATACTAGAGTTATTGTGCAAAAACCAAGAAAAATACTTATTTGGGCCCTTTTTTAGCCCCTAATTCCTAAACTGTTGGGACCAAAACTCCCAAAAATAATCCCAACCTTCCTTTTGTGGTCATAAACCTTGTGTTAAAATTTCATAGATTTCTATTTACTTATACTAGAGTTATTGTGCGAAAACCAAGAAAAATGCTTATTGGGCCCTTTTTTGGCCCCCAATTCTTAAACTGTTGGGACCAAAACTCCCAAAATCAATCCCAACCTTCCTTTTGTGGTCATAAACCTTGTGTTTAAATTTTATAGATTTCTATTAACTTATACTAAAGTTATAGTGCGAAAACCAAATGTCTTCGGACGACGACGCAGACGACGACGACGACGACGACGCCGCCAACGTCATACCAATATACGACCGCAAAAATTTTGCGGTCGTATAAAAACCAATGGCTTCTCTGAATATAATGTATAGTAACAGATTTTACAATAATGACCAGTTAATTATGAAATTTATCAACTGGAGATTATTAGATTTTCATTTTTAAATTGCGTGGCTTGTCCAAGCAGTTTAAAAAAAATGAAAATTAAATTATCGAGAGTGGAAAATTTTTTTTAATTAACACCGAAGGAGTTTTCGCATATTTCTCTCTAATAACAATGTAAAACTCTGGGAGATCTTCCAAACATTTTTTTGGTGGAAAACTTCACGAACATTTAACCAACCTGTGGTGACATCAGAATTTATCAAAAGGATCAAGATATTTATAAATGTGCACAAAATTAGAGAATACGATATATACTACATACCTTCAATGAAGCTTAATATCAATACCGATTCCAATACACAATTTTTGTATTATTTTTCATGCAACAATACAGTGATCTAATAACACGTAGTGTATAACGGTCTTTAAAACTTTTAAACTAAAAATGTAAAGGTGACTTTAGTACAAATGGTTTAAAATTTAAAGGAAACATATTTTGCATTATAAATCTTCTTAAAAGATTTCACCTTATGGAAAATTCCTCATTTTACAATTGGCTGAATATAAAATTTAAATATCTAAGGTCGGACATGTACTACGTTGGTCTCTGTTCACTGCACAAATAGAATGCAACACTGCACCTTCAAAATGCACCTATTTGATTAATTTATTAATTCTATAATGGTAAAACCCTCACATCTTATGATTCATCAGATTTAACTACAATGCCTAAGCAATTCAAAATTATATCAACAACGATGACCTTTGAAATTATAGGTGACACGTATCCAATCATCTGTTACAAACTAAAATTAAATTTAAATACTTACTAAAGATAGATATTATGTAAAAGTTAAAACTTTCAATTTCATCCCATCTTTTTTTTTTGTCAGAAATTGTTTGACCCAAATATGCTTTTTTTCAGAAATTGTTTGACCCAAATATGCTGGAGACCTTTTGATTCCTTATAAGTTATGTCATAATCAATTATTTCTTTCTCAAATGTAAATTTTCCATGGTTTACCAACTTTCTGCTAAAATTATGTCAGCAGTGACCACAAATCTTGACAAGTGCAACTTTTATTTCAAAACTTTCAAAATCTTTCAATTTTCTGGACATCACCTAAACGTTTTTTGAAAAGCAGATAATGTACATGATTTAAGAACGGAACTTTTTTCACAGCGGAATCAGTTTCAACTGCATGCAAAACAGGATTTTTTGAAATCAGAATTGTTATAGCTTTACTCTGCTTTATATCTGACATAGGAAGTGGTCTAATCAACTTACCAGAGGAGATAATTGTAAGGGAGATACAGTATAACTCTACAATTTGAAAGAAAGCAAAAAAATGACAAATATTGCCTGGAGTTCACTTCTTTCTATGAAATATTGTAATTATATTTATATGTTTGTGTCACAAACTTGTTATAAGTGTATAAGACAATAATTTTTTTTTATCTATAAAGATTGAACAATTTTCCCAAAAAAGAAGAAATAATGAGGAAAATAAGAAAGTGGATAAATTAGTGGTAAAAGATTGAATAAATTTTTGATAGAACATTAAAAAAGTTGCTTAAAAGTTGAATTACTTCATTACAATTTTTACTTTCTTTTACACTTTCTTACAAAGACGTCTCTTTATGATTATAAAGTCAATATTATCCAGATATACTTTGTAAAGGATTGATGAATCTTCCTGTTACGTAAGATTATTTAGGATCATCCAGTTTTAGATGATTATCTTGATTAAAATTATAACCTTGAAAATAATTAAGACATAAAAGACCCCTATTCAATGATCACTTATACTGTAAATAACTCTGCAAACAAGAATTAAGTACACGTCTGGTAAATAAATACAAAGACGAGATTTCAATAATGCAAGTTTCTATTAATTGATAAAAAATATGCTGACAATCAATGGAAAACAAACCTACATATTTCGTGACTGTAATTGCATGATGGCTCATCTATCAGAGAGTAAAAACGTCTTTACAATGGCTGTGTCTATATACCGCACTTGTCAATACTTGGAATTTCCATCATGATATGTATAGCTTACTTATAGATCTGTTCCTTTTGTATTCATGTTGTAATTACAGATTATAACTGGTATGACGTCAACAATGTCCTTTATTCATTGTGCCGGCTAGAAATTTATGTTAGGTTTATTTTTTTCTTTCTTTTTCAAGAGAAGACAATTGCTCATGCAAGACTTTCGTCGATATATTGTCACTAAGATACTATTTCTAACATGTTACTTTCTAACTAGTTCCTAATTAAGGATTGAAAGAATTGTGTTGTACTTTAGTAAGCTGAGTGTCTTGGTGGGAGGGAGGGGTGACAGTGAAAAGTTATGCTTTAAGAATAATATAATTCATAACATTAAAAGCATGGGTGAAAGTACAAAAAGGTGCAAAAAACTGGAAATTGGGAAGAATCAAATATTTTATATAGGAAAATATAGCAACTAAAATGGTCAAAATCTGGAAATGCGTCAAATTCCAGAAAACGTTCAGGCATGTAAAAGTAAACAAGTTTACAGTATCTTTGCTCCATAAATTAAATTTTTTCGTCAACATAAGGATTCTTACAGAATGTCATTTTTATATAGTGTCAAGCCAGCAACAATGAGCTTCTTGTATAATGGTATCATATTTGTTTTCAAGGGATATATTTTCCACGTGTAACGTAATAAAATGACTATTCATACTAAGGACATGTTTATCAAAACAATGGAAAGTTTATGATTTAAGATTAATATAAATTCATAAAGTTCTGAGTTTTGCCACTTTAGTGTACTTAACCAAAACAAAATCAAAAACTGGGTCAATGAAAATGTAAACTGTCACAATATACCTTGACACAAATAATTTCAATATTTTGAAGTCACTGGACCATGAAAATGTCAACATTAACATGTTATTACTGAACTTGGTTCATTTTAGTTAATAAGATGGGGCTATATCTGTACTATAAAGAACAATCGTAGCCTAAGGTCCATTTGTCAACTTCTTATCTTATAAGGAAAAGTGACATCTTATCGAAATGAAAATATTTTTACACATTAACAAGATAAATAGTGTACATATATGAACAATGAACCTGAAACTGATGGCATGATGGCAAAAAATCCACACTGACTTTTATAAACATTCATAAATGCCTAGCTAGTCATCCACTGCTTTAATGACCAAAAATCAGAAATTGTAAACATATATAAATATCAAAATTTGTTGTCATTACAGTGGAATCGATTTTTTGTACATCATAGTTAACAACATCTGATCATGCTATGTGAATGCCAAAAAAATCCTGTCTGGCACATCTACACATGGTTTGCAGCAATGCCAATTCCGTAGTATTTCATTCCAATGAAAACTGTCGGAGATTTTGTATTCACGAACATACCCATACATGTACTGTAATGGAAAAGTCTATGTTTTGCTCTGGGAAACCCCAAAATCAATCAGGAAAGGCTTTTTTTTTTGCACAATTATACATGGCAGGTAGCAATTCTGTTTCATTGCTTTTCTATGTGAATGCCAGAAAAAAATCCTGTCTTGCACAACTACGCATGCCAATTCTGTAGTATTTCATTTCAATGTAAACTGCCAATAGATTTTGCAATCACGAACTTCCACATATGTACATGTTTTTCTATGGGAAACCCAAAAAATCAATCTGATATATGTCCTGCACAACTAAACATGGCAGGCAGTAATTCTTAGAAGGTTTGTTTCATTCCAATTTAAATTGCCACAGAAACTTATCCAAAATAATTTTTGATGGTTCCTTGATTAAAAATGAAAACGTGCAGAGTCATACAATAGCAAATATACATTGTTTTTACACATGAATTCAAATAATAATTTTTCTGTGGGAAATACATTCCTAACGTAGGAGGTACTTAAATCCACTAAATTACAGATTTTCATTAAATTTTACATGCAATTAGAAAATTGGAAACTGTATCTAAATATCAAAAAAAGATTATATTTAGCTGTTACATTTCTTCAATAAGATCAATTTAAATTCCTTAAAATAGAGGTCTTTCACTGTAGTGTAGATTTCATTTCAAAACGACCGAAAAAAAATTAATAGTTTCACTTTAAATCATCATTTCCCAAAAACAAATCCACAGAATTTTCTATAAAACTGATATGGGATTACTGTCAACTTTTCCATTTCATTGATTCAAAACAAATATAGGGTCACCAGGTTTGTTCTTGCTGTGGAAAACATTGAACATTACCTCCTGTCTGTAAAAACACTAAATATCTACATTTTCATCGCAACAACATTACGCTTATTTTGGCTTTTTGACGCCTTTTTTCACTATACATGCAGTGATCAATTTAATATGCTGAGAAAACGAATCTGGTGACCCCTAATAAAATTTATATCAATAAAAAGAGAATTTCAACAGCAATAATATATTTATTTTTGTTTTAAATCTTAGGGAAAGGATTTTGGGAAATCATAATTTAAAGTCTAAAATTTGAATTTTTGCAGCAGTATCACCCGCATTTGATAATGTTCTATGTATTTACACATTCTATCTGCCAAAACTTAATACAGCATTTTCGGGGAAGTATTAAAGTGATAAACATTATTTTTTATATATTAAGATGCAGTTCAAAATGCTTTAGTTGCATGCCAAATTTTATAAAAATCTGAAATATAGCCAAATTAGGTACCTCGTACCTTAAGAGACTGAAGGCCTGCAAGATAACCATAAATGGTCATTTTTAGGTTTTCAGAGACTCTACATAACTGATGAAAATGTAAAATATATGGTAAAACTAAATGAACAACACCTCATATCAGATGATTGGACAGAATAACAGGTTTTTACCTGAGTTCAAAGTGAAGACTGGAAATTCTTCACAAGTTTTTAAAATTCTGTCTTTCCTGAGTGAAGCGCAGCAGTAAGACTCTGATTTTAAAAACCAGTTGAAAATTTTCCAGTTCTTCACTTTTGAAAAAGTATAAGTACATGTACCTACATGTATTTCTTCCGTATGTACTCAATTTTTAGGTTTACTGTACCAGAAAAATTCATTGAGCACAGCCAATAAGTTAAATAACGTTATACCAGATTAATCAAATTTTGAAAAGGTATGACAATAGAATTCTGATTGGTCAAACTACCTTGACAGCAGGCTGTCTGTCATAGAAAATACCCCAAAACAGAGGAAAAAATTTATCATATATATAGGTCTCTTCAGTGACTGTGTTCTTTTCTGAACTAATAAATGTTCCTTAGAAAATCAGTCACCTCTTGAAAACCCATCATGTAGTAAACATGTTAATAGTTTCTATTTTATCCATAAATTAAATTCTTATCAACTATCATTATAAATTTTATTATCCGGTGTTTTCTTCTATGATAAAGTGTCAAGCCAGCAACAATGAGCTTGTTATAAAATGGTGTCATATTTGTTTTGATGGGATACATGGGTATGTAAGTGATAAAATGACAGTGCATGCTAAGGGCATGTTTACATGTATGTCCTCATAATAAACCCTAGATACAATGTTACATGTGTATGTAAAGTTAAAGAATCTGAAGAAAAAATAAACCACTTTAAGGAGCATGTCATGTACATGTAGTATGTGCATCTATTGCATTTTTGGGGGCCAGTTTTTGTACTTTTTTAATTACATTTAACAGTTTTTGTCTTATTATCAACATTTACCCATATCTTTTTTCCTTTCTATACTTGTATTGGCTAGCTAGACCTCTCAGTCTCAACTGGACAATAGAAATTTATTTGTCTAATGACTATTTGAAAAAATTATTTCATAAATAAATAAGCTCTGCTCTTCCATATCTTCACAATATTTTTCAGCAACAGAGCTGAATGGTGGAAATATCTGACTCTTAATACCTCCAAATGGGAGGGAATTAGAAATAATTTGAAATTACAAGATATTTGAGATATCAAGCCTAAATAATTAAGTAGAAAGGGTGCCGTGGTGAAGTTGTTAGCACATCGGACTACAAAGCCAAAGGTCCCTGGTTCGATTCTCGTACGGGGTGAAATTTCAGGGATCGAAATTGTGACGCCATATCGATACCATTTGCAAGGATGGTCCCATTAAACATTGCTAGTCCTTCAGATGGGGACGAAAAATGGCTGTCCAGTGTTAAGGCAGAGCAACATCCTCAGCATGTTAAAGACTCCTATGTAGATGTAGAAAAAAAGTAGGCTAAAATGCCGCTACAGGGGCCAATCTTGCTCCCGCCAAGTGGATAGGGATTAGTATAAGTTGGTATAACATGATTCCCAATCCACTATCAATAAATAAGTTTAAACTAGAGTAGAAAGTATAACAGTACATCAACAAAAATTTACTGACATATCAGGAATTCTGACATACAAGTCTGTAGTGAAATTAACATATATACAATTCTGGTACACAGAAAGTCAATATTTTTTTCCTTAAGTATCACTGTATTCATATAAAAGACTGTTTTGGAACTTTCCTCTGTTTTAAGTAACACTTATACATCACATTAGTGTGACCAATCAATAGATTTTATAACAGACAGAACTTACCAAGTTTGTTGTGTTGAGGAAGTGACCTCGGTTTGACCTTTGTACTATTTTTTCTGTTCAAATTCTTGTTGTGATCTGTAAATATACATGTACAAAGTTAATATATTCAAAATTTTAAATTAAAAATTTCAAACTATACATTTATTTTCTCCTTTTTGTTACTATAACAATACGAGGCTTTAAGGGCCGTATTGATCAGCTTATTTCCTGCTAACCTGTCCATCTATAACAAAAATTAATCTGCTTTAAAACAGAAAAATGAAACAGAGCCTGGATTTGATACATCTGGCTCTCCAAATCTGTTTAACACATCAGAAATCAGTTCATATCTATTTTAATTTGCTGTCACATAAAGGAAATACATGTATATTAAACAGATCCTGTAATCAATTAGGAGATAACTGTGTTGTCTTTATTATTTAATGGTCTGAAATTGAGTTTACTGGTGACGCATTAATGCAGTCAAATAATAAAATACAATATTGTTATCTCCATAGTAATGCAGATTTCAAAATATCTCTTCAAGACAGAACTTTTCAAAACGTCGGAAGTAACGTCTGCGCTTGCGAAAGAATTTTATGGCATCAATTGTGCATTTGATGCCATGCGAAAAAGATTTTTAACATTGTCCAATCCCAATTGACGTTACATTCAGTATTGCATTACAATGCTTCATATAAAATCTGTGTTCATTTTTGCCCAAGGATTCAAAGGAAAGGACTTCTGTTAGTTGGTCATAAATAAGAATTGGCTAATGGTGGCCTCTTTTTATTGATATCAGGAGGGAATGACGACAAATTTTACAAATTTACACATCAAATTAGGTTTTGGACTACGTGGTTACAATTCTGAAAATTTCTCATTTCTTTTGTCTTTTTTTGCGGTGGCAGGGTCAAATCAGATAGAGAGATGAATTAAAGTGCAACACCATTCAAGAACTAAAAATACAGAAACAATATGCAGATCCTTCTGTATCATTTAGTAGATTTCTATTCTTTTAAGTTCATCAATTCTTACACGCATTGGTAGATTCTTAAATGATTTGGCAGGCAGTATACTTGCAGGTATAAGACCTTCAGAATATGGGGTAAATTGCATGTATTGGGGAAATGCTTGAGTGGAGCCATACAATAAGGGAAGAGATCAAAAGTTCAATGTCGGATAAAAAACTTAATTCAAATAGTTTGGGGGGGGTGGGAAATCTCTGCAAGTTTTGTTATCCGACATCGATTTTCGGATTGAAAAATACGGATTCAAGTGATGTCCAAGTCAAAATACAGTACAAACATACATTGTTGAGGAAAAACAGGACCCATGATACAAAAAAGTATACTCAAAGCATATGCCCATATTGGTCAATCAATTTTTCGCAAATTAAGTTAAGAGGGGGGGTGGGGGGTCAGTGAAAAAACTATGTGAATTAAGTTTTTTATCCGACATTGAACTTTTGATCTCGCCCCTAACTTCAATATATCAATATCTCACATCTCCCAGAAAGGTATTTAATCACAATCAACAGGAAGTCATCTTGAAAATAGGATATATGTCCATTCTTCTGTTTAAACAAAATGTATTAAGTTTTATTTGAGTGAAAATTGACACTTAGTAGATTGACACAGACATTTAAACCAAAGAAAGTCAATATGTCAAAAGGATAAGTCAATACACAAATGCGATCAATGGAAATTCAATACACAACATCTAATGATCTATTTAATTATAAAAACACTAGGACAACAATGTCAATATAAAAGTATACATTGTATATATCTAATACTCCAGAGAACAACAAATAATGACCTACAAATGCAAACAAAAGTATATTGACCTAAAATATAAATTTGACCCAAAAGGGATTGTTCCGGACTTCTACACATCAAATCTACCAACTGCAATACTAAGATAGTCCCTGATCTTTTTTGAATAGGTAAAACTACTTGATGTCTTTTTAGATATTGTGCAGTAGTTTGGGGAGGGGGAGGGGGGGTGTGACTGGAAATTCTGGTTAACTTCTCCCGATATGCCTGATTTGTCAACCTGGACACCAAGCGACTAAGTGATTCTTCCTGAACCTTTACAAGAAAAGCAGCCAGACTTCGCACAAACTCAAGGTTTTCCTGTTTATTTCAGGACTAAGGTCTATTTCCCTTTCAATAAATTCTAAAAGAATTAATTAGTGTATACACTTCAAATGAACAATAGAATCAAAGAGAAAAATAGGCACTGCATAGTCAAAACTCTAGGCAACAATGAAACAAACACACTTCTCGCAATACCCGGAGGTTTACTGACTTAATAAAACTTGATCATGTTTCAATGCTGTCAAAAAATTAATTTAACCATTTAACTGCTTTGTCATTGGCAGTTTTGTATAGATAATATTCCTAACAATTATATGTAGTGCTAAGTAATCGCTTTTGTAGAAGGAATTTAAAACCACTTGTACTCCTGTTCAAAGAATACAAAATTAAAAATTACGTGATTGTCTGGATTCGAAATATCTGTGGTACTTTATACAAAATAGGAAAATAAAAGAATATGATAAAACATACCATGTGACACTCGTATTTGCATATATGTATATGCAAAAAGGGTTTGGTTTACATGTGGTTTACTGGGGTTTTACACCACCTTCTGTACCAATGGCTTACATGTACCGCTACTTTATGTTGGTCATTTTATTTAGAAGAAAGATTTTATTTTGTATTAATTCCATCAACATTTGTTAGAAAGGACATATAAATTACATGTAATATTGGTGTAGCACGTCATCTGATTGGTTAACTTTTATCTTCCATCATATCACCGACTAAATTTTTCATTTCTACTATGACCGTTGGAATAAAATTATAATGTGCACAGTGCACACTAAAAAAAATGCCACCCAGGTTGTTCGCACTAAACTTCTAGACACTTTCCAAACAGAAAATGATATAACTACTAATGATAAAATCAAATATATATTAAATCCTAATACGACTCAACAAGTGAAATCTTTGAGTTCCTATATAAAACAGTCGCTAGAACTGAGGACCTCGAACTGAGGACAGGGGCACCTGATTCATTAGTTGATTTTATCTTTTATGTATTAAACTGTTTGTATGTAGCCTTTGACCCTATTAGTATTTGGGTGTAAGTTGTGCTAATTAAGAATTTGAATTTGAATTTGTTAAAAACTTCAGTGAGGTTATTTCTTCATAGACTGAAAAAAATTATAGTCAATGTTTAAACATGTTAATTTTAGAGTTATACATGTTAACATGGTGAATGTATTTAATTTCACTATCATCCTTCTGGTTATTTTTGCATGAATTTCTATTGAGGCCATAATGAAATATATGTGTGTTTCTGCTTACCCGGCCTACCTCATTTTTGGCCACGATCTCAAACATTTTATTGACGTCAGATCGGGGAAAAAATCTGGAATTTATCGGACTTTCCAGAAATGTTTTTTTATTTAGATTAGCCTTTGAATCGGATCTTAAAAATGATTGATTTCAGCTGAATATTTAAATGCAGTAAGTGTAAGTAAGTAATTTCAAGTTTGACCATTGATTATTTTTCGGAAACACAAGACTAGAGGCTCCCAGGAGCATGTATCGTTCACCCGAATATGTCCATCTTAACTGGCAGCCTGGAACATTGCTGTCAAGTTCCAATTGGTTCACTGGTTTCAAACAAGATCTTTCAGTGAACTTTCCCATAAGGTCCTATGTTAAACTAAGTTCTGCTTTGGCAGCCATCCTGGATGGTGTACAGGGTCATTGGATATAATTCTGAAAGAGGACCAACTAATGACCATAGCTGCCAACTTTTGTTCCAAATGGCAAAGTAGTTTCCTATAGGGTCCTATGATTAACTATGTTTGGCTCTGGTGGCTATCCTGCATGACAGGGCGAGTCATCGGATATAATTCTGACGGAGAACCACCTAAGGACCATTGCTGCCTAGTTTGTCCCAATTGGCCAAGTGGTTTCAGACAAGAAGATCTTTAGGTAAATTTCCCATAGAATCCTATGTTAAACTAAATTCAGCTCTGGTGGCCATCTTGGATGAATGGTGGGGTCATCGGATATAATTCTGAAAGAGGACCACCTTAGGACCATTGCTGCCAAAGTTTGCTCCAATTGGCCCAGTGGTTTCAGAGAAGAAGATCTTTAAAGGAAAGTTTATGACGACAGATGCCAAGTGATAACAACAGCTCACATGGCCCTTAGGGCCAGGTGAGCTAAACATTATTTTTCAAATTAAAACTTTTTTCCTACAAATGTACCTACCAACCCTATGTCGTTTTGGGCATGTAACTGGAAAAACACACATTTTTAATTTTGGCCGACGATATTATGTTCTCCGGGCATAAGTACATGTATAATATTTGGCGGCAAACATTCATTTTGTTAGGGGTTGGGGGGGTTGCTCCTTTTTCAAAAACTTTGAATTTTACAAAAACGCATTCAGAAAGGACATAAAACATAAATCAGTCTGGGAAATTGATGTAATATATTTACTGGTAATTTGAAATACATTTAAATTTTAAAACATTATCTGTACAAAAAGGTATCAATTTCAAAAACAGTTCCTTTCAAATCTTAATATGTGATCTTGAAACATACTAAAATGTAATACATGTACATGCTTGCTCAAATTCAAAATTTGATTAATTAAAAAATAAATAACCTTACCTTTTGGAAGTAACAAATTGTGATTGTCCATGTGTGATTCACGTTCAATCCTCATTACAGTTCCCAACATCTTGTCAGCGGAATTTTGTGTTTTACTCATACATGTATTGATCTATATGCAGAGAATTTAACCCATCAATACGGCACTGACGTATGTCTCGAACCAAAAATAGTTGTCTTAAAATCGTAATTATCTACATAATTGAATTTCCTTGCTATATATATATCTTTCTATAATTGTTTAATAAGGTTTAAAATATAAATATTTCTTCTCAACGTGGAAAAACGGGGTAAATCTTGTAAGAATCTGTCAAAATATAAAACCACAAACATGTACCAAATAATTTATGAAAATCTCTCACAAAAAATTAACTGCTTTTCTACATACACATTTTTTAAATTCACTTCCTTTCGTGTTTCTATTCTGTGTCTAATTCCTGTGTATTCGATTGACACAATGATCTGACGAACAATAGCTAACAAAATTTTAATGAAATTTTTATTCAATTTACTCCTTCAAAATTAATTAGTATTCTGTTCAATCAGACAAAGACGGTATGAACGCCACTGACGCTGTCACTTCTTTATGTGACTTACGATTTGAAACTGTAATTCTGTCAATCCGGCTAACATTCAAATTACAGATTAAACCGACTTATAAATTTTATTCTTCCAAACAATGTTCTCAAATAGGATCAAATTACAAAGCGGATAACAATATATGTTGTTTACATTTGAAAATCAAAATCAACATATAAATAAAATGTCAAATTCCTTTCACTTTTAAATCCAGATAGGCTAATATTACGACCAAACGTCACATGTATGCCCTTTTAAACACAATATTTATCAATACATAAATAATCAAAAATTTTCACTATTTCCTATTGCAGTGTAATTCCCATATATTGTAAATATCACTTATGCAATCATATAACCATATATATAATAAACAATCAGCTGTTACACTAAGTTCAATACATGTAAGTAACTAAAGGAATTTAAAGTTGACAATCCAATGTTGTCAATAATACCATGTCTTACGATATTCTATTTAAAGTTTCTTTATCATTGGTGGTTTTACCCTCGTCCGATATTTAACTTCTTAATAGGTTGACCTAATCATGCTAATACACTTTAATTTTTTTTTTATTATTATACTAAAAGTGGGTTTATATTAAAAGTTCAATATAATATATATCTTTTCTTAATGCAAAACTTTAATCAAAATCTAGGCTAGCGTTATAGTTAAATATTTTGTTAGGTGAATACATGATTTGGCAGGACAGAAATATTATTGAAACATTATGCAGTTTCCATTTGGCACTTTCTATGTTGTTTGTTTATTTATCTTAACCCAGAGCTCATAAATGTATGTCAAAGTGACCAAAATGTCCCTCATCTGTGTTTATTGCTATAAGGAGATTGTAGTGGTAGAATATCATTGATATATCTCAATGGGTTTCTGAGAATCTATAAAAAAAAAACCTTAATCAGACCAGACAGACAGACGTACATGTGCCTATGTACATGTACGGAGGAGGGAGTAAACATATATGCCCTTTCCACATTGAAGGACAGAGGCCTGGGATTATAAAAAGAGATTTCAAATAAAATGTTTAACACTTAATGACTTGGTATTTGTTTTACACCTAATGACTTGGTATTTGTTTTACACTTAATGACTTGGTATTTGTTTTACACTTAATGACTTGGTATTAGGGTAACAGTACATGTAAGTTTGTCCTATGGGAATCAACTTTACAGTGAAAAGACTATTGCACATGATATTTTATTATGTACCTCATTATGTTTTTTACTATGTAAAAATTCATGATTTTACTCTGTTGCAAATTTTTAAACCAGGAACTATTGTTCAATTGATAGTTTCCACAACTATTGACTGTGCTTTAAATACAACAAAATTCTGAACTTGACGCTTTATTTGGACAATGATTCTATGTAGTTTATTTCAGTTTAGAGCTCCAGTATCTTTTTCTGCAAGAGCAGTTCTGTAGCGTGGTAACGATACACTTTTTTGACAAACGATATGTACATGTATTGCGATACTTCAACAGATCCCTTGGGGGTGGCACCTTGACATGCCGGTAATGTTAAAAAAAAAAAAAAAAAAAATTACGTGCATCAAACCCAACTGAACATTTAAGTTTCGATTAATTTTTGAAAACTTTGAAAACAATATGAATCAAATCATGGCATAAATACCAAAGGCATATAAAATATAAAAATTTTGCCCCAGTTCTTCCTCCTGTAAATAGGTACACCATATCTTAATATAAATGGCCCCCATGCATCATGTATCGAACCGTAGGGAAAAATACCACGATTTTGGTACATAGGGTGAATCGTTTCCAACTTCCAAAATTTTGAACAATATTGACTTCTACGAAATCTGTCTAGATACACAAGATCATACTAAGGAATCAATTTTAGGAGTATACGGGGCACACAATTCTTAAAATCTGTTTACTTTTGTTTTATAATGCACAGCCCCAAATAATTTTTGTAATCAATTAATAAATTTTTTGTGCTAAGTGAGTATTTAACCTAAAAAAAAATTTCCATGGGGGTGAATCACAATTGCTGAAAGATATTTAACCCACTGATTGCCTGCAAATATTAGATGTGTAAAATCAACAAACCTAGTATTAATTGTCATGATTTAATGAGGTTAAGTTACCAAATCTACTGACAACGAGCAGGGTAACAGATCATTGGTTTACATCATGAATTTCTTCAGACCATTATGACCGTGTACGGGCAAATCTTTGGGGGGAAGGGAAACACAAGAATCGAAAAATATTGTATCAATGCGAAATAAAGAATTGGAGTTCAAGTAAATAAATGGACAACGGAACCCGGTGAAAAATAATCTATCCTTTGGTTCTGTACATTTTGCGAAACGCTCTGGTTTTTACAAACACTTAAACAATTTGAATTGGTGAATTTTAGGGGGTGGGAAAGCATACCAAAAACAAATTGTTAAGGTGTTTGGGAAAACTAGAAAGCCCTGCATAACGTTTGTGTTACCGGAAGAAAGAGTATTTTTCCGTGGTCAATCTATTTGCATTCACCAATACTTAATGTTAATGTTAAACAATCTTTTTCGATTCTGGTGCTCCCCCCCCCCCCTAAGATTTGCCTGCACACAGTCATTATAATCATTCACGGAATACAGTACTAACTGACAACTAAAGAACACAATGAAGCATAACCACTTCAATTTTCGTTGCAGAATGAGCTTGTGTTTCCCTTCCAAATTATATAGATTATATTACCTATTAATTACACTAATACAGAGATTATCTAGGGCCTCATAATGGAACACATGAAACAAATAAATGCTGAAGTTCACAGAGTACTGTTTAACTCAAGTATCATTGTTTCCTAAAAACAATTACATTTCACATATAATTAAATGTATATTATTTATTTGTATAAGAAATGTCTTGTCTACATGTAAAACCAGAAATCTACGATTACAAAGTTCGCCTTGTTCCCCAACAAATTTTGGTGGGAGGCTCTATTATTCCCCAAGATGCACCCCGACACCCAGTAATATGATTGTAGATCACTTGGCATCAGAGAACTTAACACAGACGTAAAACTTAACGCAAGTCAATGAAGCGTGATAAGTAGTTTAAAGTGACATAATTTTGGTGGGAGGCTGTGTTGCTTCTCGGGATGCACCCTGACACCAACTAATATGATTGTAGGTCTTTTGGTATCGGAGAACTGAACTTGGACATAAAATTTAACCTAATTCAGTGAAATGTAATAAATCGGACAGGGTGACCTAATTTTGTCTTACTCCCTGAGATGCATTCTCACACCAAGTAATATGATTGTAGGTCCCTTTGTATCAGAGAACTGAACTCAGACGTATGCCAAATAGTAACCGAGAACTGGCTGCGGACGCATATGCCCACACGAACATGGACATGAGGCGAAATAAAAAATTAGAAAAAAATTAATTAATTATCATATATACATGTTAATGAGGAACCATGTTTCTACTTGAGTAAATACACAATCATGTGTACATGTATATATCCAAAGTCTCTAACCTGTTTATAATACATAAACTTTGACACATTATTTCAGATGTTTAAGTGTCCAGACCTTTTACATCAAAGTTCTGACAATGCAAAATTTTACAAACATAATGCATGGTACAGGACATTGTCATTAACCAAAATCATACATGTTTGACTCTGTAATGTACATTGTAGATCAAGATAACTATAAAACAATATTTGCATTCAGAAGGAACCCAATATTCATCTGTTTTACCCAGTTCAACAATTGGTTTAAAACTGTATAAATAATTATATAGATAATTATGGTGTATGATGTCTATAGAAACATTTATAATTTTTCTAACCGATTTTCAAGACTAGAGCCAAATGAAATGTGTAAAAACATAATTGGGATTGATTTACATTTAAGGAGACCTCTTAGTGGCTCCACCAAGATGAAAACTTGTCACCGGAGCTACATTCTTGTAACTATGGATTACTGAACAAACCAAGTGCGAGTTCCTAAGACTTAAGGTTTAAGAAATTATCTGCGATTGCTGTTTACAAATTTGTGCGCCAATGTGCAACTAATAACGAAATACATTTAGTTCGTATGAATTTTATAAAATTCTTACCACAAAACCGAAAAATCAATGCGTGGGTATACGAGATACTATATATGTTTTATGCAAATTTTCTGAACTTCCCAGTCAAATTTGAACCAGCCATGTCATATCGTCATATAACGGAAGTGCAATAAAGGGAGGAAATCGGAACTTTTCTGTAAGAAATGTTTACGGTTATGTCCCTTGTAATGTAAATTTCGTTCAAAAACACGAGAATTTAATATTACTGTATGCAATGTATCGATAAAACAATGTTAACAGTAACTATTTTTTCTTTTAAAAGTAATATTCAGATAATTTCCGTTTCCAACTAACTTATAGATGTTTCAATTTTATTTTAAACAAGCAAAACGAGAAGCTTTCGTACAGTATCAATAAATTGTCGAAAATGGCTTTAATATAATATTTATTAGCGAAACACATTTACAATAAATGGTCATTGCCAACATATTAAACTAAAAGCTATAAATGACAATAATAGTTAGGAGTGACAGTGGAAAGATTGAAATTAATCATATTATAAGAAAAAAAATCATATTACAATTATTATAATAATCATACAATGTTGAAATTATGTGTTTGTTGTAGAAAAATTAAAGAAATTCAATAAATTATCCGCTTTTAAGTTTATTTTGCCTACTTTGTAGGCATTCTTGTATAAAATTATCAATAAGCTTTAGTATGGTAGGGGATTTGCTATTGAATAATTTAAAAATAATACAGTTTGTTAAGTTATTAATTTTTGTTTTGTATGAGAGTATTCAATTAAGTTTAGCAATAAAATTATTTCTAATGTTGTTGTAAATATTGCAATTAATAATAAAATGGATTTCATCTTCTATTTCTCCATTATTACAACAGAGACAGAGTCTGTTCTGTTTAGGTATGTTTTGATATCGACGTCTTTTGTATATTAAAGTATAGTTAGGGCTATACTATAATATACATAAAAGACAGTATACGCCAAATAAAAAGTTCAAAATGGCCTTACTCGCGTGCTCATTTCGGTTTTGGGGCTGCTGCTGCTAGTGGTGGTCGATTGTCGTTAGTCAAAGATTGGATCTGTGCGAGAGCCACTCTTCATTTATCCAGGCTTGTGACTGGCTATCATAAGATAGGCTGCATTAATCCTCCTCAATTTTTTAAGGTCACTCTGAATTTGTCCAGGCTTGTGACTGGTGATATATATGTATAAACATATATAGGCTACATTACCCTCCTTCCCATTTTTGTCGAGCCTTCGACTTTTGTCGAAAAAGCGAGACATAGCGATCCTACATTCCGTCGTCGTCATCGTCGTCGTCGTCGTCGTCGTCGGCGGCGTCCACAAATATTCACCCTATGGTTAAAGTTTTTGAAATTTTAATAACTTTCTTAAACTATCCTGGATTTCTACCAAACTTGGACAGAGGCTTGTTTATGATCATAAGATAGTATCCAGAAGGAAATTTTGTAAAAAAAAAATTCCAGTTTTTCCGTATTTTACTTATAAATGGACTTAGTTTTTCTGCCAGGAAACATTACATTCACTCTGTGGTTAAAGTTTTTAAAATTTTAATAACTTTCTTAAAATATCCTGGATTTGTACCAAACTTGGACAGAAGCTTGTTTATGATCATAAGATAGTATCCAGAAGTAAATTTTGTAAAATAAAAATTCCAGTTTTTCTGTATATTACTTATAAATGGACTTAGTTTTTCTGCCAGGAAACATTACATTCATTCTGTGGTTAAAGTTTTCAAAATTTTAATAACTTTCTTAAACTATCCTGGATTTGTACCAAACTTGGACAGAAGCTTGTTTATGATCATAATATAGTATCCAGAAGTAAATTTAGTAAAAAAAAAAAAAAAAATTTTTCCGTATTTTACTTATAAATGGACTTAGTTTTCCTGCCAGGAAACATTACATTCACTCTGTGGTTAAAGTTTTTAAAATTTTAATAACTTTCTTAAACTATCCATTAACTGCAAATCTATTATGTGCATTCACCTATCACACTGAAAATATAGACAACATCAAAAGTAGGCGAGACACTGGGTTCCGCGGAACCCTTACGAATTTTTATTATATTTTTTTCTGTTTTTCTTTGTAATATGTTCCAATTCCTCCGTCACATAGAGTCATTGCTGTCTTCAGCTGTTTGTGGGTCGTAGACGTTCAATACACGGTTAAGCAGATATTTTCGTTTTTCTACGGCATATTCCTATGATTCTTTTGATTCGTAGTCTTCCACTTCTCTCAAGCATTTAGCAGTTTTCTTGATCTTTCTATGTACGGGGTCTTTATTCATGTCTTGATGCCGGGACGTCAGTCTGATGTAATGCTTTCGTCTCTGTATGAGTCAAACATGTCTCTATATGCATGCTGCCAAGCGTGCCTTGTCTTCTTCCATTCCGGCTTCGACTAGTTCGTTTACTGTCTGTGAGTATTCCGATTGATGTACTTGAAATGTTCTGTTCAAAATGACATCCCATGGAGACTGTTTAATTGCTCTTCGGAGTCTTCGTTGGACTCATGGTCACTACTTTGTTCCGATTCCTCGTTATCGGCTTATGTGGTGGTATCTGAGACTGAATCACTATAGTCTGTTGAATCCTCTTCCATACCGTGTGCATTCTTTTTGTGTCGCACTAGGTTGAAGTTTCGCTTGGACTGGTATCCACATGTCACAGGTATACATTTAAGACGTCTTTCTTTCCTGGGATTTGATAGTAGAATGAATTCCGGTCGTCCTGCAAGTGCTTACATTAGATACAGGTTCCTCAAGGGCTTGTTGATTCATACACAAACACAAAAGTATTCATTTCGAGATTGTTGCAGTTCAGATTTCACTTTTCTGATGAGGTATCTATAAAGTCTTGTCCACTCGCTGTCAATACTTCTACACCCCTTGCAGATATTCATGTTTTTGTAGAATTCCGCAAAGCTCTTGTTCATTTGACACTTTGTGCATTGCTTGTTTGGATCCACTTTGCTGGGTTCTCCACTTGTTTTGTTCAGCCGTTTGATTCTCTTCACTTTGGTTGGAAGTATTTTCCTTTTCATTTCTGGTTTTTCTTTGGTCTTAGGAAGAGCCACAGGTATTAAATATCTAGCAGGAACAAATAAATCAACGAGAGGCGTTTTCGATTCCATTGATATGTGTGTGTTGTTTGACGATCTTCAAACAACTGACGAAATTAAACAAAACCTCTGATTATATTTTCGTTAAAAGCTTTCAATTGGCGTCATAGTGACGAAGATTGTTTTTTGTCTATTCATTCATACCACACGGTTCGCTGCTCGTGATTGTTGTTTGCTGCTCAACCCTGCTCGTGATTGTTGTTTGCTGCTCATCGCTGCTCTTCTATTGCTCTGTAGTGTTCTTTCCTGCTCATCGCTGCTTAGCCCCATGCTCTCGTGCTCATTTCGTTTTTTTTTGCTGCTGCTGCTTCTTGTTGCTGTTCGTTGCTGCTGGTGGTGTGCCGATGAGAAGATTGGATTCTTACTGTTTCGTTATAAATCACCCCTTGGTCTCGTTGATGTTACGATGGACATCAAAGATGGCTGCGGCCATGTAACACGGACCTGAAAGACAGCACCCTTATGAAACAGATATTGAAGAGTCTTTCCGAACGGGAACGAATGTTCTCGGTCTCGTTGATGGTACGATGGACATCACCTAAGCAAGCGTGACTATTTTGGTGATTAAATGGAGGATTATAAACTCTTTATGTCTGATGGGTTTGTTTCTATTGTTGATAATACTACTCCTCACCATATTAAGATTTTACGGGACACTGGAGCTTCTCAGACTTTCTTGTAAGAAGGTGTGTTGCCTTTGTCCGAGGAGACGTCCGTTGGTGCCTCCGTTTTGTTACAAGGTGTGGAGTTAGGTTGTATAGATGTTCCCGTCCATCGTATTTATTTGAAGTCGGATTTAATTACTGGACCATTTGTTGTGGGTGTTCGTCCTAAACTTGCACATCTGACTTTCGATCGCAGAAAAAAATTGAAAACTTTGGTATTTTATTTTAAAATCTTTTTCCAGATGCGCCAAACAAAACCACTGCTGTTTTTCATGATGTTGATGTAGGCGATGCTTCTCCAATTAAGCAACATCCTTACCGGCTCAATCCACTTAAACTTGATTTTATGACACAATAAATTGGATATATGCTTTATCTAGTTCTTATTCAAACACTGTATACATACTATATATTTTTGTATATATTGTCATTCCTTTTTCTTAAAATTTACTGATTAGGAAACTTATAAAAAAATTAAAAATTTGCATCTTATCTTTGCATTTGAACTTCAAATTTTGAAGTGAAAACGAATTTGTGTTTTTGCAAATAAAGATAATATATTAAAAATATTTACAAAATACTAGACCTGTTCTTACATTTAACAAAAATATTGGATTTTTTTCAGATGGAATGGAAGACATTATGTAGAAAAGCATTGGATTGATTTTTCAGAACTGAATGAAATCACATAAAGAACATTTGACTGTTGAGGACAATTTATAGAAATTCATGTGATTTTTAAATGGACTGCTATTGGCCAAGCCTAAAGATCTCCTCAATATTTTTTGTCTGATTGTATAATATTAACTTTTAATTTACACATTTTTACTATGTTTGCCAAATTGACAGGTTACAGACAAATTTAATTGGATAATATTTTTACAAATAGCAATCCCAAAATCTGTTTCCCTTGACTTTTATTTTATTTTGATTTTTTTAAGTTTTCAAAATTAACATCATTTTGGTCTAACTTTTTGTATCATTTTAATTTCCTGAGAACAAAGTTTGATGTCCATTGCGGTCTCTTCAAGGGTCTCAGTGTCATAGATGGTTTATTGTATTATCTAACAGTAATGTTGTTGAAAGTCGTGTAAAACACCAGTGAAGTGTGCATGAAATACAAAATATATAACAAGTAAACTGAATGGTAGAGTTGACTCGTGAAATTTATGGTAAATTTATCAGAAAACATGCAGAAAGTTATTTTTTTATTTTAATGGTTTTTATCAATTTTATCCAGGTTTTATGTTTTTATGATTTTATGGATAACTTTTTGTATGTTTTCTGTTTCTTGAAGTTAATAGTTCAAAAATTTGACTTTGCCAATTTTATTGTTTTCTTGAGTATATTTTGTGTTTATATCAATGCATAAAGATATCTTTTCCATCAGTGAGATAACATCATAGATTATTGGATTTCCAACAGAAAATATTTGGGATATATGTAGAAGTTGCTGTATTTCAAGGGCACATATTCTCAATTCTCAACGATCACCCCATCCCATTTTTTTTGGGGGGGGGGGGGGGAGGGGGAAGTGATATATGGCAAATATAGTTTTAAAGGTCTTTTTTTATTGTAGACTAGATTGAAAAAAAAATTTAGAAAAAAAAATTGTAAGTAAAAATTGTAAAGGTTTTTCATTTTCAACCAAGTGGTAAATAAACGTCTCAAAGGCAAATCGTTTAGCTCTCATTTAGTGAAAAAAAAATTCTTTTTCAAAATTACCACTTGCTTGAAGATGAAAATTCTTAAAAAAAAATTGTAAAGCTTTTTTGAAAAATGAAATATTAGTAAAATGTAAGGTTTTTAGAAGACTTTGTAAAGGGTTTTTCATTTTCAACCAAGTGGTAAAAGAATCACAGGTAAAACATTTGATCAGTCAGTAACTTTCCCCTCAAATAAAAATTCAATTTTCTGTTTCATTTTTAAAATTACCACTTGGTTGAAGATGAAAAGTTCTTAAAAAAAAAAAAACAAAATATTCACATTTTTTAAAAAAAAAAGTAATATATAATTAAAGGTCTATTTGTTCCAAGAACAAATAGGAAGGTCTTTCCCGGTATCTCTTTTGATTCTCTATTAAAATAATTATGGTTGCTAAGAACTTTTTCATCTTGTAAAATGTTGCTATAGTTCTTAAAATGACCTTGAGATATGGCCTTGACCTTAGTAACAAATTGTAGGTCTTTTGATTCTCTATAAAAATAACTGTAGTTGCTAAGGACTTTTTCATAATATAAACCGGGTTGCTATGGTATTTTGAAATGACCTTGATATATGTGATTAACCCTGTTAACAAATTGAAGCTCTTTTTATTCTCTTTAGAAATAACTATGGTTGCTAAGGACTTTTAAGTCATATAACATGGGTTGCTATGGTATCTTGAAGTGACCTCGATATATGTCCTTGACCTTGGTGACAAATTGTTTACCTTTTTATTCCCTATTGAAATAACTATGGTTGCTAAGGACTTTAAGTAGGTTGCTATGGTCTTTTGAAATGACCTTGACCTATGACATTGACCTTGATACCGCATTGTAGCTATTTTTATCCTCTATTGAAATAACTATGGTTGCTAGGGACTTTTTCATTAAATAAGAAGGGTTGCTATGTGGTCATTTATGACCTTGACCTTTGACTTTTATCCCAAATTGTGTATTTTGTATTAATAATCTGTTTTGCTATTGAAAGTATCATTCTATCTAGCATACATTTCGAGATAAATGCAAAAAACCTTTAAAAGGTCCATTTTTGACAGTTTTTGGGCCATAGTCCCATAAAGGTTGGTCCAATGTATTTAGACCTTATGTAACAAATGTAGTACTCATCAAGACACACATTTTCTCCGTTTATTGTCTGCTTCTATCTGTTACGGTTTTCGAGTTAGAGTGATAACAAAGTACAAGGTCAAAGGTCAAGGTCATTAATGACCTTTGACCTTGACTTGATTCAATGCGGTATTTGGTCCCATGACCAACGGTGAAGGTCCCACCCTTGTACGACTTTCGGTTTACGAGAAAAAATTTTTGGCGGAAAGTGTTTTTACGTAAGGGGAAATAACCCATATATCGACACCTTGGATCGCTTCGACGTAAATGTAACGAATCATCCTGAGGATAAGCCAAACAATTTCCACCATTCAGATTTCTTGTAAGTCTTACGGTTTTTGAGTTTAACCCATAACAAGGTTTTTTGTAAAAGGGGAGATAACTCTGTAATGAAAAAAGTTATCGGTCGTGGCCCTCATCTCAAAATAACTTATCACTAATCGGTTTATTGTATAAAGTATCAAAATGATATATCGCAAACTGTACGCGAGAGATCATTTTGACCAGTGGCGGAAAAAAAAAAAGAATAATAATAATAATAATAATAATAAACAGAAGAAATACAGTAAGGTCTTTCCGTCGGAAACGGGAAAGACCTTAATAATGTAAGGTTTTTTTCGAAAAAAAATTGTAAATGTTTTGCATTTTCAACCAAGTGGTTAACTTTCAGAAGGCAACAGGTTTAGTTTTAAAGTCAATAACTTTTACTCCAAAGAAAAATCATTTTATTCTTTATTATAAATGACCACTTGGTTAAAGATGAAAAATCCTAAAAAAAAAAAATAAATAAAAAAAAAATTTAAAAAAATAGTACACAATAATGTAAGTTTAAGAAAAGAAAGAAAGAAAATTGTAAAGGTTTTGCATTTTCAACCAAGTAATAAAAAGATAAGATTGATAATTCTGACAGTAACTTTACCTGAATTAAAAAGATTTTTCTGTTGATTTTTTTAAATTACTACTTGGCTAAAGATGCAAAATTCTAAAAAAAAAAACAAAATTGGCAGTAATAGTTCTTAGGAGGTTCTCTTTCAGAAATATGTCAAATGACCCGGACTGTTAACCAAGATGGCCGCCACAGCCGAACTTAGTTTAACATAGGGCCCTATGGGAAAATTCATTTAAAAATCTTGTCTTAAACCACTTGACCAATTTGAACCAGACTTGGCAGCAATGGCCCTTCGATGGTCCTCTTACAGAGGTGTGTCCGATGACCCGGACTGTCAACCAAGATGGATGCCACAACCGAACTTAGTTTAACATAGGGCTCTATAGGAAAATTCATTGAAAAATCTTCTTGTCTGAAACCACTTGACATATTGGAGCAGGACTTGGCAGCATTGATCCTTAGGAGGTCCTTTTTCAGAGATATGTCTGAATTTGTGGACCGTGAACCAAGATGGCCGCCACAGCATAACTTAGTTTAACATAGGACCCTATGGGAAATTCACTCAAAATTCTGGTCGTCTAAAACCACTAAGTCAATTAGAATTAGACTTGGTAGCAATGGTCCTTAGATGGTCCTCTTTCAGAATTTTGTTCGATGACCCAGACTGTCAACCAAGATGGCCGCCACACCCGAACTTAGTTTAACATAGGGCCCTATGGAAAAATTCATTGAAAAAACTTCTTGTCTGAAACCACTTGATATATTAGAGCCAGACTTGGCAGCATTGGTCCTTAGGAGGTTCTCTTTCAGAAATATGTCCGATCACCGGGATTGTCAACCAAGATGGCTGACACACCGAACTTTGTTAAATATTGGACCCTATAGGAAGTTTCATTTAAAAATCTTCTTGTCTGAAACCCCTTAGCCAGTTGGAACAAGACTTGGCAGAAATGGTCCTTAGATGGTTCTCTTTTAGAAATGTATCCGTTGACCTGGATTAACCAAGATGACTGCCACAGCTGAAATTAGTTTAACATAGAATCCTATAGAAAAAACAGCCAAATTGACTGCAACACTTAAATTTTTAGGCCTGCTCAAGGTGAAAAGTTAAATCCAGGTGAGCGATACAGGCTCTTGAGAGCCTCTAGTTTAAAATAAAAATGAAGAAATATAGAAAAAATTGTAAAAGTTTTTCATTTTCAACCAGGTGGTAAAATATCAATTTAAAACGTTTAGCTGAAAAATTTTTCTGAAAAATTAAGCCACTAAATTGGTAAGATTTATAATTTTCAATCATATTAAATGAATTAGTATGTCAAAAGTTTGGCTGAACTGTCATTTGTATAAAGTAGTTTTAGCTTATGTTTATGTCATCACTTTGCATCCGTCATCCGTAAACTTTTCACTTTGATCTTTGCCTCTGAAACTACTTGGCGGATTGTAACCAAACTTGGTAGTAATGATGTATGGAAGGACGATCCATCATTGGTTCCAGTTGAATTTTTTATTGGCGAATTCTTAAAAATCTCTGAAACTACATTATGATATTTTTGAAACTTTGCAGGATTGATGACAATATCCTACCAACGATCCACTTTTCTTTGAGATTCATCTAATGAACCGACGGCTGCGGCCCTTCAAAGTGTCTATTGAAACCATATGGGAAAGGAATTTTTTGTCATTTTCAGGTTGTAACTAAAGATAGCAAGAATGGTTTATGGAAGGACAGATGAAACTTTTTCTCCTTTTTTAGGTCAAATGACAAATATTTTGCATCTCTTAAATAGCCTTGTGGATACAAGAGCTTACATTTTCAAATGGCCTAATAAAAGGGCAGGTGAGCGATACAAGCTCAGGTGAGCCTTTAGTTATTCTTATTTTTATAATTCATTATTGAAAAAACGTACCACTTGGTTTGAGATGAAAAATTCTAAAATATAAAAAAAAACAAAAGCAAATTGAAAATCAGATGGAAAATGTTTGAACTTCATCTGAAAAAGGAAATTGTAATTTTCTTTTCCATGGAAATTGTGATAAAAGAAAGGATAAGTTTTATCTGTAGTTTTTAACTTTCACTTGATTAAAAATTGAAAGTTTATGAAAAATTACTGCATTTTTTGTACTTTATTTAAGATGAACATATTGAAAAAATTATAAACAAGAAGGTAAAAAAGGTGAGGTTTATTTTTTGGAGTTGGATGTAGGGGTGGAGGAGTCCATCAGGGGGGCTTTTGAAAAAATAATGTACCCCATTTAAGATGAACATGGTAAAAAACTTGTAAAAGTGATTTTTTTTTTAAATATGTAATACTGAAAAAAATCATTCAGGTATTGCATTTTTAATAAAGTGGTAAAAATATGAGAAGGTAAAAAATCTTTTCAAAAACCTTCAAGTGAAAATTAAAATTTGCTTTGAAAAAAAGTTTACAAAAGAAGGTAGAAAGGTGAGGTTTATTTTTTGGAGATGGATATAGGGGTGGAGGAGTCCATCAGATGGGGCTGTTGAAGAAATATTACAGGGTAGCAAAACACTTGTATTAAATTTAATGGATGGTGGTAAATTTAACACGTTACAACAGTAAATGAAATTTTGAAATTGTGCATGTTGAGGTACTTTTTAAACTTGAAACAATAAGTATAAAGTTATTCTGAAATAGCCTTAAGGTTCAGTTCGGCAATGTTTATATTATATAGGGAGATAAATGTTCAGTTGCTGTTATAATTTAAATACTTCTAAGGTTATGTAAAAAAATAAGATGTTTTCAATTTCTGTGTTGTAATATTTTTTTGATTGGTTTGCATAAAATAATGAAATCAGAAATTCAATATTTAACTTAAACTGGTATTAGGAAATCAGGGGGAATCTGTTTAAGCCCCCATGTTGTCATTTTGTCTGATTCAAAATTGATTCAAGATGTAAAATATTTGTTCTCATTTCCTTATATTGTCAGGATATGTAAACTGAATTTAATTTTTTTTTAACTTAGTCTTTAGATTTTAATTTTTAGTATAATCACTCGCATCATTAGAAATAGCCAAACAAAATTAAAAAAATAAAATCAATAAATACAGCAAGGTCTTTCCTAAGTAGAGGAAACACCTGAAAAGAAATAGCCACTAAAGTTCTAAAAATCATAAAAGGTTATTCATTTTCACTTAAGAGACTAGAGTAAAAACCTAGCAACAAATAACAGCTCCGTTTTCACTGAATTCAGTGATTGAAACATGGGATGACCTTGCTCTTAAAGAGCTGGCCATAAAAACTGATATACATAGCTTGTAAAAGAACCAGTTTGAAAATGTAAAGGTTTTTCAATAGGAAAGAATGGAAATATCAGTTTAATTATTATGAGATTGTCAAATGGAGAATCTGTGAAATACAAACATGAAGTGATTGAAATAAAAATATAAGATTTAAATGTTTTTCTTTTCTGTTGAAAAATGGTGTATGACTCGGTTATTTCTTAAGACAAACACTATGTATTGACAATAGTAATTGCTGTAAAAAGTCAACTTTCTAGAGGCAATGACCTGAATGATGTAACCTTTTTGCCGAACTTCGAAATTCCACTCAGGATTCCAATCCTTCAATATATTAATGTCTTCTTTGATTGAGGAGGTGTTCTCAGTCTCCAAAATAAAGGTGGCAACTGTAATGTTATTACAGTTTGTCGGTACACAAAGAAGAAATATTGGCAATGCATACTGTATTGTTCTGTATGTTGAGTCAAGAAGGGTATTTCATTCCCATACCGTACCAATAGCTGGCGCTGCCAGGAGGTCTGATGTAAAAACCGAAATTTCTGATTGTTTCCAGAAAAGAGATTATCATCAAACAGACTATCAGAGTCGTTCAAATTTTCATTCCCTCCAGGCAATTCTGTAATAAAATATATACAATACCAAGTATTCAATTCTAACACTATATACAATGAATGAATAGATATATCACTTAACTGATTCAATAGGTTTCTGAGAAATGCACATAAACCAAAAAACTCAACCTAGTCATTCATGCACAAAATGTGGGTCAAACATGACATACTCACAGACAAGGGTAAATCTATATGCGTGGACGGGGCTTAATTTCAATATATTGTCAACCTAATATTGAAGTCAAATGGATGTTTATAAATATATACCAATAATACAGGGGATAAATGCTAGAAGAGGTAAACTTATGGGGATTAATATATACTCTCTCAAAAAAGAAACGCAACATCAGATTATCTTTTTGAAATATTATTTTTCCGGACAAATAACCAATAAATATCAAAATATATGTACACATGATCATAATTGCACCTTCATAAAAAGTTTCCAGGTACAATCATTTAAATTCATCCACCCGTAAACGACTTTGGTCGCAATCTGGGACACCCTACGATTTACGCATTGCCAAAAACTGGGTCGACTTTGACGTGCAAATCATGGGTTATTTTTTAGCTCAGTCAGTCGGTATAAAAACCCGGTATTTCTTTTCATGAATGCATTCGTAAAATAAAATTCTGATGAGGTGACGCTATGCCAAGGTTAGACGCTGCTACCCGGAATATCGCTATCGGACGACTAGAGGCCGGAGAATCACAGAATGCTGTTGCTGTAACGTACAATGTTCATCGTAGCACAATTTCACGCCTTTGGGGACCCTACCTGCAGCTTGGTACTACGACAGATCGGCCACGTTCAGGGCGCCCGCGTGTTACAACCAGGGCGCAAGATCGTTACATCAGACTTTTCCATCTGCGGAATAGGACTATTGCTGCAACAGAAACAGCTGTAAACGTCCCTGGGTTGCGCCGTATATCAGCACAGACAGTACGCAATCGGTTACGTTCTCATGGATTGAGGGCAAGAAGACCTTACTTTGGAGCAACACTGAGACGCCAACACCGCCGAGCGAGGGTTAGATGGTGTACTACAGTTCGTGCATGGAATTTACAGAACTGGAGAAGAGTATGGTTCAGCGATGAGTCACGTTTTCAACTGGAAAAGCGAGATGGTCGCATAGGTGTGTATAGGCGCCGAAACGAACGTTTTGCGCAAAACTGTGTTGTGGAGAGAGACAATTTTGGCGGAGGCAGTGTTATGATGTGGGCCGCTATTTCTTATGCCAGAAACACACAGCTGATACATATCCAAGGCAATCTGAACGCTGTTAGGTATAGAGACGAAATTTTACGACCTCATTTATTGCCCGTAATTGACATTCGGAGAGAAATTTTTCAGCACGACAATGCCCGACCACATACAGCACGTGTAACAGTAGACTTTTTAGAACAACATAATGTCAATGTGATCCGTTGGCCGTCACGATCACCCGATCTTAATCCAATTGAACATTTGTGGGATGAAGTGGATCGGCGCGTGCGCCAACGACAACCACCACCGCAAAATCTGCAACAATTACAGCAGGCACTTCAGTTTGAGTGGCAAAGGATACCGCGTGTTCGAACTCAGCGTTTAATTCAATCTATGCCAAGAAGAGTCGGGGCTGTGTTACAAGCAAATGGTGGACATACCAGATATTGACAATTTATGAGTGATTTATTGACAATATGTGACAAACTGTGATATTCCAAGGTAAAAGAACTCATGAACAAGAAGTGTGCCAATTTTTGCATTCCTGTGTAAATTATTTATATCATAAATTATGAAAATAATATATGAAGTAAATTTCCTATTTTCTGTATGTTGCGTTTCTTTTTTGAGAGAGTATACATGTATCTATTTGGTAATCTCAAGATTAATACCTTGCAAATTTTGTTCTCATTTTCTTTTAGCCTAAGCTTAAAATAGTCATCAGGACACTCCTTTCTCCATGAATTGATCCTTTCTGACACTACTTCCTACAAATGCATAAATTCAAATGATAAATCACAATGTCATAAAATATATAAATACTTTTCAAAGCACAAAGTTTATCATCAGACCATTCATTCCTTACAGGCAATGACTAAATATTCATTATACCTTGCAAGAATTAATTTTTAAGTGAATAAATTGTAAATGTCCTTCATATTATCAATTTATTCTGTGATAAAAGCAAAACTTATTAGACAGTAACCAATTTAACCAAAGTTTATACCTGATCTACATTATAGTCCAGTCAGACTAAGTTTTAACATCAAACTAATTGCAACAGAAAATATTTTAGTTCTAATCTATAGCATTAAGCCTCAAATATACACAGAAAAAAGTCTCATAAAATCTTACTTGAGAAAAACTCAAAATCAGCATTTTTAATTTCCTATGGAAATTAACATTAGACAGGGGAGATAACTCTGCAAAAATGAGTCTTTTTTGTCAGTTTTTGGTTGATTTTCATAAAATTCAGTAAAGTATGATACTTTGATGGGGTTATAAGTTCGTATTTGACTATATTATATAATCTTCTGCTCGTGAAATGTACAAAACAGAAATGTAATGGGTATTTTTATTTTTTTGGGGGCATTTTTCATTAAAGAAATTGCAAATTTGTGGCTTTGTGACCATTTTGAAAAAATAATGTGAAAAATTGTTATTGCTTATATCTGTAAATTATATTTGATCAGCATCTACCTTGTTTAAAGAAACTTTTAACCACAAAAAGAAGAATATATGCTTAATTATTTTTATTAAATTTGAGATTCTTTACCTTGACAAGTTGAAAATTTAATAAATGGTCAACTAATGAATTACGAAATATAGGTTGTAGCTTGATAAAAGATATGAAAAAAACTTTAGAGTTGTTTGTTATACTCTAAAGACGGCTAAAATATCAAGAATCAATACATTCTGCTGAATAGAAGCGGTAAAGTTATAATTTTGTATCAATTTTTATTGATATTTCTGCCTTTTTGCAGAGTTATCTCCCATTTTCAATGCAAATTTCCATAGGAATTTTAAAATCATGATTTTTTAATCTTCCTCAAGTTAGATTTTGTTGGACTTTTTTCTGTGTATATTTGGGGTATAATGCTAAAGATTAAAACTTAAAAATCTTCTTTTGCAATTACTTTAAGGTTAGGGTCAAATTTATGCTAGATTGACTGGACTATTACTATTTCTGATCTCCATGAGGGCTAACAATATTTGATTTCTGATGGTCTGTACTGATGGCCAAAATCTGGAGTTAAGCTTGTTTGGTAATTTTGTATCTCTGAAAAGCTCCTGCTTCAAGTAAACTTCCAGCAGAAGCTTCATTTGGTTGGGACTTTTTACACCGTTCTCTATAACCATTTTTTTAATGTATTTTTTAAGTCTGTCATCAACAGGCTGAACTAATCTGGCTGCCTAAAGGTTAGAATTGGAAATATCTGTCATTTATATCTATATTACTGTTTATTCAATTTCTTTGATTTTCAAGGGTTATTCAAGCAGAACTACAAATTTAAATGCATATTTTTTTACTATAAATTACATGAGCATTAAATCTGACATCCTTGAAATGACAAGTCTTCACTAGTTTACATGTATGTGCTTCAGTGAAAATTTTATTAAATATAAGTGAAGGAATTCAGAAAATGTTAAGAAGTTAAACGAGAAATTTTATTTATTTCTATGGACAGAAATGAAAAATGATTGAATTTTGATTTACATTTATTTCTTTACACACGTGATACCTCATAATTTTGTAAACTTTATTCACTCTTGTGCCAAAATTCCATGTATTTCTATAAAGATTATAACTTTCTAAAACTACATCCCTTTTCATCTAATTATGACACTTGCAAAATTTCACATCATACTTTAGTTTGAACACTTAAATATTATGTCATTTTATATTCATTAAACATGACAAATACTATACCTCTCCAATTATATGATTTTTGTGATCACTGTTTTTAGGGATGGTAATTAGGTATACATGTTTCAATCTTATATCAATTTTGCCACTAATTTGTGATCTAACAAGCGAAGACATTTCTTCTCTGTCATGACTTGTGTGTGTCTGTGGAAGCTGAAATAACATACTCATTTTAATAACAGGGGCTCAACCGGATTGGCCAATGTCGCATAATGCAATTTTTCATTCATTCTGCCAACAAAATTTCATACTTGGTGATATTTCTGGCACCCAAATTGAAAAAATCTAACACACAAATAAAAAACATAATAAATATGCATACCTTTATCACTTTAAATGCATGAAATCATAGTTTCCATTCTGCAAGGATTGTGATCAGAGGTTTCAATGTAAACAAATACAATGGAAATCTTTGTTTTATTGCTTGCAATGATTTATGTTTAAAAAGGAGGGAGGGTAACTTTAAATAGCAAATTTTAAAACTGGCAACAAAAATTATAATTCTGAATACATTTGTAATCATTTGATAAATACAATTATTTGACTCTCAGCAATGTGAATATTACAAAGCCTTTTAAAAGAGTTTCACAGTTATTTCCATTACTATACTGGAAAAAATAAAATAATTGTTACCTTGAAATCAACAAATTTGACTATATGTCTGATTTTTATCTTTGCCAGACATCACTTTTTCTTGGTTGTCTTGGTTAATCTCCTCCTTTTTTTAAAGTCATGGTCCTCCTTTAAAACAAAAAGTAATCATTTTTGAATGTAAAATTTGAAATCTGAAAGACTCAGAAAAGATGAATATCTATAATTTAAAGGAAAAATTCTCTTTCATTTACGAGACCAAAATGACAAACACATACTTAGCCAGCTACTAGCTAACATTCCATTAACCCTAATACTTGTACTGTTCAGACAGTAATGAAATATCAATGCTTACTTTTGAATTTCTTGATGCAATTTTTGCAGATTCCTTTTTCTTAAAATCTCTGTCTTTGCCTTGATGGCATTCTAATATCTTTCTACCACGAATCATAAATGGTATGCCATCAAAGGGAATAGGAGGCTCTGCATTTTTTTGTGTATCTTATTTATAAGATATCTTATTAACTAATAGAGATATCTTATTAACTTATAGAGATATCTTATTTACTTTCAAATTAAATAAGATATCTTAATAATTAATAAGATATCTTATTAAATATATAAGATATCTTATTAAATATATAAGATATCTCTATTAATTTATAAGATATCTTATTAACTAATAGAGATATCTTATTTACTTAATAAGATATCTTATAAACTAATAGAGATATCTTATAAACTTATAGAGATATCTTATTAACTTATAGAGATATCTTATTTAACTGGTTATAAAGATATCTTATTAAGTATATAAGATATCTCTATAAGTTAATAAAATATCTCTATTAATTTATAAGATATTTTATTAACTATATAAAATATCTTTTATATAGTTAATAATAGAGATATCTTATTTACTTAATAAGATATCTTATAAACTAATAGAGATATCTTATAAACTTATAGAGATATCTTATTAACTTATAGAGATATCTTATTTAACTGGTTATAAAGATATCTTATTAAGTATATAAGATATCTCTATAAGTTAATAAAATATCTCTATTAATTTATAAGATATTTTATTAACTATATAAAATATCTTTTATATAGTTAATAATAGAGATATCTTATTTACTTAATAAGATATCTTATAAACTTATAGAGATATCTTATTAACTTATAGAGATATCTTATTAAATTGGTTATAAAGATATCTTATTAAATATATAAGATATCTCTATAAGTTAATAAGATATCTCTATTAGTTTATAAGATATCTTATAAACTTTATAAGATATCTAATAAAGTATGTGTATAAAAGATATCTTTATAAAGCAGTAAGATATCTTATATACTTTACAAGATATCTTATTAACTAATAGAGATATCTTATTAACTTATAGAGATATCTTATTAATTTATAGAGATATCTTATTTACTTATAAAAATTAAAGATATCTTTATACTTAATAAAATATCTTGTTAAATAAATAAGATATCTTGGAATTTGAATAAATATAAAAACGGCGTGCCATACATGTATTCTCGGGGATCAAAACTCGTTTTTTCACCTTAGTCGCTAACTTGGTTCCTAGTTTTCAACATTTAGGATCCCACTCAAAAATTGAGGCCCGTATAAATTTTCATAATTATTTTAGGGGACGGCCATTTGATATTCTGGGGGGGGGGGGGGGGCAGGAGGATTTTGAAAATAAATAGCTCAGCCTTGATAATAACAAAAAGAATGGTTTGTAAAAATAAATAACCTGACCTACAATGTATTGAAAATAAATAACTCGGCAGGTCTTTTAAACCATTTTATAAATGCATGTTTTAAAGCATGGGATGGCACCAGATTCTACCAAAATTCGTCTTTTTTCATATTTTTTTTCGGGAAAAACTTCCCAAATCTTTTAATAATATATAAACTACACCATACAGAATAAGAATAAGAATTTTTTATTTCCAATTAAGGGCCCATTAAGAGCAAGCAATCAAATACAAATGATTTATATCATTGGAGGTACATATACAGTTTACATATAAACCCACAATAACCACAGTCAGGTCAGAGCCATACTATATGCACAATATCTATATTATCATAATATATCAATTAAAATATTTGCATGTTATTATATAAAATTTCTTATTTCTAAACACTTATTTATAAATATACCCAATGTTTTTAGGACATTAATATTTTCATTAGTCAAGAGGCAAATAAATTTTGCTGTTTTATTCAGGTTCCCAAAATTATTACAAAATAAAGATATATTTTCATAAAATACTTTTCTTTCATTTTCATACAATGGACATTGAGCTAAAAAGTGTTCCTCGTCTTCAACCTCTCCGAGTATGCACTTAGTACATAGTCTTTGTGAACGTTCAATATAATTTTAGCATATCTATCAGTTTCTATTTTTAAACAATGAGCACTAACTCTAATTTTACAAATTGATTGTCTAATTTTAAAATCATTTAAATCAAGATATTTCTCTCTTTCAAAACATCTTTTGACAGTGAAGTATGTTAATAATTTCCCTTTGTCGGAATTCAAACTACATTCTCTAAAACCATCCCAAAAATTGAGGAAACTTTTTGATAGTTTATTTTTAACAATTTTCCATAAACGACCTAATTCAAGTTCCTTTAAATTTGATATTGGTAAATCTATCTCTTTCAATATGAACATAATACTAGAATACCAAGTATTAACTTTACAAGAATGCAATTGCCTGTTACACACATAGGCATCATACAATAGACCTTCCTTTAAATTTTCTAGTCTATGAAAATATTTCAACATTGACAAAATAATAGTAAAATATACAGGGATTCTGCCAAGCTCAGACATAATTGCTATATTACTGGATTTTTTATTAACAACAAGGATATATTAATGTTTTTGAAATGTCTGAAAATGGGTTTCATTTCACTTGAGGTATATTGTCTCATGAACATTTACCTCACTTTAATACCTTTTCCAATTTTAACCTATATTGCTTTTTGTACGTATGCAGTTTTGAATTCAGAAGATTCACTTCCAGAGGATGATGATTAATTTCGATTAAATGGTACATATTATATGAACTTGGTGCAGAGATTTATGGCAATGGTGGCCATTTTTGTGCTAGCATCAAACACAACAACAAATTGCATGATCTTTATGATGGTCTTAAAGAATACCACAGTGCTGGACAGGGACTGAGACTGCAAGGTGGAAAGCCAAAATTCCGAACAGATACAACCTCGACTATGTTATTTATTTAAGAATCAATCTAATTAAAAACCGATCTCTCATCGCTCCCGTTTTCTGATATGTCCCACGCGACATATCAGAAAACGGGAGCGATGAGAGATCGGTTTTTAATTAGATTGTTTAAGAATAAAAACATGAATTTAAAAATTGTGTATTTTCAAATATTATAAATATAATTGTGAAAATAAATAATTGTTTTTTTTTGTATGTAATCAGTCCCTTGTTTTACTGAAAATGAAAAATCATGCTTCAACGGTGCAGAAAATAAATAATCTGTCTTTATTTTCCACAAAAATAAATAACCCATCCAAAACAAATCTTCCTGCCCCCCCCCCCCCTCAGAATATCAAATGGTCGTCCCCTTAGTGTACCATTTCAAGTCCTGAATAAATTTGTTTAGTTAGGCTGGTTTTTGTAGTTATATGTAGATAATTATATCTGTTTGTATGTTACTTGCCCCTTGTGGATCCTTGGGTGAGGAATTTTAATGATTTTCGCTGACCGACGGATAATCTGTCGGTCCCCAGCATCTCATGTAGACTGAAGTGCTTCCTCGCATATGTTCTCTTGATTCTTGATCGTGTTAACTTTTGATCTTAATTATTTATCAAAGAAAAAAAATCATAACTTTTAAAATATATCCGATATTCTTGAATGATTTGAAGTGAGTTGTATATACAATTCAACCTTTTGCACTTTAGAATTCGCTTGATAATTGAACGTCAAATAAAACAGATAAAAAAAAATCTAAATGAATTGTTCGAGATTGCCTTTTCCATGTTTAATAGGATGAATGTTTTAAGAGATAAACTAACTATTAATATCCACCTTTAAGGTATTTCGATCAAACCTATCAAATTATATGTATATTTTTATATTAAAAAAATCAACTCAATCAAGGACGTATAACTAACATACGTCCTTGACTCAATGTACTTATTTTTTGTATATTTAACCCGCTGGCGGTTGACCTCAGTGAGTAGATTTCGAGTGAACCCAACCTTCCCGCCTCGCAGATTATTTTTGGTAAGCGTTGTGGATGGTCGTATTTTTCTTCTTCTCCGATAATATTTATGAAAATCGCGTAAATCGAGCCCACAAGACCCTGAGAATCAACAAGAACTTCAACAATAACACAAAGCTACAGCCTAGGATGTTGTTGATGATTTGATGTTTCAGTGGGTGGCAGATGAGCGAGCAGGCAGACATGTCCCATATGTCTTGGTTTGTTGTTGTCTTGATTTCAGATGCTTATAAATTGTTATTTGTGCATTTGTAATCGTGGCAATGTAAATTTAGGCTGCCCAATAGTTTATGAGAAACATAAGATTTGTAGAAAAGTTATTTTTTCTCTGCCCAGGAATTATAAACTGTTAGTCACTACAAAAACAAATGCTTTGCCAGGAGAATTATTGACAGGTCATAAATTGTTAAATACATTCTTGAAGTAGCAGTATAGTTTTAATCAAAATGAAGGAATTTAAATACAATAACTATTAATTTGTAGATTTATTATTTAATGTGTTTGTCGATTCATAAGGACAGATTTACAGGCTGGCTGCTTGGAGATGACTTTCAGACTACCAACAGGTTGTCATGGTAGCATTACTCCCAAGATGGTTTTATGGTAACAATTATCCTTGCAAGATCTCAGGGTAACAAACATCAGCCTACCAGGATTTCATGGTAACAAGCCTCTGAAGATTTCATGGTAATGTTAGAAAATACTTAAAACTTGCTATTAAACAAAAAATATAAAGAAAAACAGGGATAATGTCATTAAATGCTGGATACCGGTAGTCAACATCATTAAATGCTGAGTACCGGTAGACAACATCTGCAGTGTCAAATCCTTGCAGAAAACTGAAAAAACCTTAAAATTGTAATTTATGAAAAAGTATTTCATACGCGACTTTCAATAAAAATTTCACTATTACACATGGAAAATAAGTAAATACAACAAGACAAGTGTACATCATGGACTTGAAATAAGGCAACAAATTCAAGTAAGCATGTCGGCTCACAGCCGAAGACGTAAAGCAAATTAAATACTTAAAAAGAGAGATAGGAAACAGCTTAAAAATCGTTATTGACCTTCAGAGTAGATGTAAGAAAATGGATTGTTGATTTTTAGCACACATATATAAAAAAGATCAATTTTGAAAATTGTATCTTTTGTGAAAGAAAGTGTATATATGTGAATAATGTATCAATAAAAAAACATATCAGTAAGTCACAAGGTCATAGTGTTATTTTCAGTAACATCGAAGCTCATCATAATTAAAACCGGTTTCATGTAAAATAAAATCTAATTTATATAATTTTCTTTTTGCGACAAGGTGTTTTTGTAACTGTTTTGTTTTTCAGCTCCCCAAAGTGTTACAAAGTGATTTCAAAGTGTACTGAAAGATGGCTGTTATCCAGTAAGTTGTTTTTTTTTTGTATGTTATCATTACTTAAATGATTATCAGTGTTGAATTGCATGGCCAGAGTATGTATTTTCAGTCTGAAAGTGCTTTTTATGTTCCCTGCTGAGGCAGAAAAGTAAAAATAGATTTTCGCCTTTGAGATCAGGAAATGATATTTTTATCCTTTATATATGGCCATGTTATCAATTTTTACCATCACCTCCCAAGTCAAATTGAACTGCTATTATTAACTGTTTTTTAGCTGTTATTTACCAGTTCTTCATATTTTTAGTAGTTTGTTAGCTGTTCTTAGCAGTCCATTTAATAGCAGTTTGAAAAACTGCCTTACAGTTTCATCATTTCTTAGCATTCACCCTTGGCAGTTTGGATACCTTGAAACTGTTATTGACATCAGTTTGATAGAAGTTTTGGTTTTAATCTTTGTTATAAAAATGCTTGGATCTGGCTGTGTTTTCTGCTTGAAAGTAAACCTTTATTTGAAGATTATTTGATCATTTTCAAATGTGCATTTTGGCTCCAAGATATTGTGTATAAATATTTGCTGGTGAAAAACTGTATTCATGTCAATTATAAAGTTTGATTTAGGCTAAATGGAATACTTTCACACACCTGCAGTACAGTAAGTTGCAGTTACAGTTGATGCATGTGTATTTTCTGACATAATTTTGGAGGGGAAAACAGAAATCATACCAGACAGCGATAAAAAAGGGGGATAGTTGTTTATTCACCTAGAATATGTTTACAGAATTATAATGAAATTCTAGCATAGACTTACAGTGCAAGAAGTTATTTAAAAATAAAAAGATGAATATTTTGATATAATTTTGTAAAAAAAACCAAAAAAAATCATATTCAAGAGTTGAAAAAGGGGGGGGGGGAATATTAGGGAAACCTAGGCTGCAAATAGCGGATTGTTTTATGTTGACTTGGCTAGAGGTATAGGGGGAGGGTTGAGATCTCACAAATGTTTCGGAGTTTAGTGTGACGTCCATTTTCACTGAACTAGTACACATTTTTGTTTAGGGGCCAGCTGAAGCCCGCCTCCGGGTGCAGGATTTTCTGGTTGTGTTGAAGACCCATTGGTGGCCTTGGGCTGTTTTCTGCTCTTTGGTCGGGTTGTTGTCTCTTTGACACATTCCCCATTTCCATTCCCAATTTTATTAACAATTGTTTAATATTGACCTAACAATCCATTTAAGGAAGTTTAAATCTATGTAACCTTATTTTGTATCAGAAAGTCAAAACATAAGAAAATTTTTTTTTTAATCCAAAAGCGAAAGAGAAGATAACTGTTGTCTTTTGGTCCACATAAAAAATATATATATTGAGAAACTAGTAGTACACTTAATAATTGAATAATAATTAAAAAGGAATAACTTTAAATCTGAAAATCACTTTGTCAAGATAATTAATACAGTCTCCACTAACCCCTCTTATTGAATTAGTTGCTTTTTATAAGCACTGATTTTTAAAGTGCATTCTTTATTGTTCCTATTATTTAAGGCCACAAACAGAATTAATAAGGGTTCTAAGACCAGGTTGAGTACTCACAAAACATGTTTACAACCCCCTACATACAGTAAATTATTTCTACATGCATAACTTGTACTGATCTGTATATTCATGTACCTTTGCATTCGAACTTTTGACAGATCCAAAAGAATTCCATAGCAGTTATTAGCAGTTTTGAAAACCATATTAGGATGTACAACTTAATTAGCAGTTTGTATGAATATTCATTATTGACAGCTGTTATTATAGCTGTTCTCATGAATATTCAGAGAAGATAGCAGTTTTGGGGTATCTCATTTAAATTTTTCGTTAAAAGTAACAGCTAAATAACTGTGAAGGCTAAATAAACTGCTGAGAAACTGATAAGGAATGCTATTGGAATGCCTATATGCAAATTAACCATTGCCTTGAATTAGGCAACTGTGAATGCTAATGAACTGCTAAAGAACAGCTGTCAAGTAAGAACTGTGAATGCTAATAAACTGCTTAAGAACTGCTGTCCTTTTTGACTTGGGCTGGGGCAGATTATTTCCAGAAACTTGAGCCCCCCCTCAGAATCAAGTGGTTGACGCCAAAAAAACTTGACAGTTAAATCATATAATTTAGATCTAGCTGGTATAGGCCAAATAAAAAAGTTTGAGTTGTCTTTCTTTGGTCAGACTTTTTGGGTCCAAAAAACAACATTTTAGCTCACCTGACCTATAGGGCTATGTGAGCTATTGCCATCTCTTTGCGTCTTCCATAAACTTTCGATTAAAGATCTTCACTGAAACCACTGGGACAGTTGGGACCAAACTATGGTGGAATGGTCCTTTGGAGGCCCCCTTCAAAATTTACTTCTGAAACAGTTGTTGTTACTAAAAGTAGAAAAATGGGGAATGAAAAAATCTATGAAACTGTAACACGGCCAGATGGAACCAAACTAGGCACCATCCTTAGGTCCTTTTTCAGAATTGTGTGAAATGACCCTGACTGTTAACCAAGATGGCTGCCACACTCGATCCTAGTTTCGAAGAAAGTTTGGGGATATAGCGATTGTCTCTGTCCATCTGGCCATTCTTAACCCCTTATTTGGTTTTTGGTCCAAATTATTTTTCGGGTTTCTTTTTCCAAAACGTGTGACTTTTCCATTGCCTTATAATGGGGGGGGGGAGGGGAGGGGAGGGGAGGTATTTTGTATCTGCAACTCCCCCTAAACCACTTATTTTAATTTAATGAAACTTTCTCATGTTATTAATCGTATAGCCATTCTGCACCTCCTACTTGCTTTTTGGTCAAAATTATTTTTCGAGTGTCTTTTTCCAAAACAGACTTTGCCAAGTTGCCTTATAATGGGGATAGGGGCAATTTTGTGTCCACAACTCCTCATAAACCACTTATTATAGTTAAATGAAACTTTCTCAGAATTTTATCGTGTAATGCCATTGTACACATACTTTTTTTGGTAAAAATCATTATTGGGGTTTCTTTTTCCAAAACATGGACTTTGCCGTTGCCTTATAATAGGAGAGGGGGTACCCATTTTGTATCCACAGCTCATCCTAAACCACTTATTATAATTTAATGAAACTTTCTCCAAATCTATATCATATAATGCCATTGTGCACTTCCTATTTTTCGTGGGGTAAAAACATTTTTGTGGTTTCTTTTTCCAAAACCTTGAGTTTACTATAATTTAATGAAACTTTCTCAGATTATTTATCATATAATGCCATTGTGCACCTCTTATTTTTTATTTGGTAAAAATCATTTTTTGGATTTATTTTCCTTCCCAAAACATGGAGTTTGCCATTCCCTTGGGCAAAAGAAATGTTTCCGGTTTCCCGACTGACCGTGTTTTTTGGTGGGTAAAAAAATAAATTTTGTAATTGACCCTGTTTTTTTCCTGGAATAAAAATTTTATTGACCAAAAACTTGAATTGTCGAACATTGTATTTAAAATCACAAAAATGCAATATTGTGAAGATATAAACACCGATTTTGATATGCTAATTAAACTTAGACCACACGGATGCATTCCAATTTAGGGTCGCTGAAGCATATCGTGCACTGTGTTGACTCAATTTTTTTTATTGACAGAAAAATATACAGACTCTTTCATGGAAAGAATAATGAAAAGGCATCCAATCAGTGAAAAAAAAATATCGACTTTATTTTTAGATCACGGAATCGAGCTAATTAGATACGCAAGCAGCATGCGTGATAGTTACTTTCACCCAGGACAGTGTGGTTAATTTGTACATTTTGCTGAAAAGATCATATTTTTTTAAACCCGGATAAGGATTAAACAATGGTGGATCTTTTACAAACAACATGTGAAAAGACCAGAATTTGAGGATTTTAAAGTTAGGAAAATGAATTTTAGAATTTTTTTTTTGGCAATATTAGATGCCAGGAACAGGGTTCTCACTAAGGCGCGTACATGCGTCCTGGACGCGCTAAATTGGACTGGACGCGCCATTCTTCAAACTCATGCGTCCCTGGGACGCATGTAGATCTAATCAGTTGCGTCTGAAGACCGTTATTTTCATTAAAAATCTCGAGCCGCCATATTTTTGTTTTCTTGGAGATCAAAGGGGAAGTGGAAAGAAACGACAAAAAGTAAGCTAGAAAATGATGGCAATCGGAATTCTCGTGATTTTTCATTGGTCACGGTGTTTTTTACCGACCGGTAACAATATGTAGACCTTATTTAAAAATAAATTTAGCGGATCTTGACATATCTATGCACAAATGGAAATTTTGTCAATACATGTATTGATTATTAAGGTGTTCAAGCAAGGTCAATGGGAGGATTTTAAGAGTATGTTTGAGAAAAAATAATAGTAAAGATTATAGATAAATAAATATTAAAAAATAAAATGGCAATAATAAATAAGTTGTGTCAAAAGGTACAAATATTTTTGCTCATAATGAGTGTAACAGAAAATTTCTTCCAAGTTCGGAGCACCACTGCATAATTTCATTTTTTTTTTTTATTTCAAATTATATTCGTCAGTATTTTAAGGCAGCACATGATTTTAATTAAACTTTAACAATAGTACAATAGGCCTACCATGTTCAAAATATGCATGCGCAGTGTAGGTTAAAAAAGTGGTGATGAGTCCTTGGACTGGGACTCATCAAAATCAGCTGGGACTCACCATTCTGACAAATGATGAGTCCCAGGACTCATCATGAAAAATTCTTAGTGAGAACCCTGCAGGAAAGTAACTATTTCGTATCAAACGTGCCAAATTTGTACAAAATTGATAGGAGTGGACATCGATGATTGGAAGTTTATTTCTTGAAATAATTTTTATAATTTTTAATGACAAAATTGAAAATTTTGAGCGATTTTAACGATATTTGAAGAATTTCAACATATCCATCCGTGGAAGCCCCTGTTTGCTACCGAATCTTCGCATTTTCATTCAAAAACTAAAAAGATTGAGAACAGAACATATTTTATTAACATTTTTATTCAAATAAAAAAATAAATGACCCAAAATTAATGCTTTAAAGGATTAACAAAGAAGTAGCCAATCTAGTCTGCCATCGTGCAAGGGTTATTTCCTGTGGGGACTCAATCCGTGAATGGCTTAATACACTAGCAGTCATAAATTTCTTTAATTTTCTTTAAGAACATTTTTTTTGTTGTCAAGAATTGGCCTAATTAGGGTTCAGAGCTCAGGTATCAAACAAACTGGGCCATTTGGTGTTGCACAAAAATAAAGAGTTGCTCCCCTTTTATAATTTTTTCAATTCAATTTTTTTTAACAAATGAATTATTAAATTCATTATTTATTGTTGAATAACATTTAAAAATAAATATCAAGAAGAAAATGTACGAGTCTATTGTAAAAAATATAAATTACAAACTTTTTTTGTACAATTATAATTTTGTGTAAGTTACCTTTGTAAAATTTTATGTCAACAACTCTGACACATTGGTATTGAAATTATGACCCTGTAAGGGACAGCCGTGGATGTAACATTAGCTTTCCTTATCCATTATAACCAAGGAAAAAAAATGTAGAATGTAAATGGAAAGCTACATATTTATAATTAAATATAACATTTTTAGTTCGCCTCAACAAAGTTAAGGGGGACTATTGGGGTACCCCCAGCGTCCACATCGGTGTACACCTGTCCACAGCCAGTTCTTAATAGTAGACATAGGGTTATCTATTTTTGTGTGCAGGTGAATGATGAAGACACTGACCATGTGATATAGGATGAAGATTACATGACCCATATTACACGGTTGACTGGTTTTTAGTTTTATGTCAAAAATCAGTTTTTAACATACAAAGTGACCTACAATCATATTACTTGTCTTAGGGAGTAACATAGCCTCCCACCAAAATTAGGTCACTGACCTTCTTATCGCACTTCATTGACTTAGATTCAGTTTTCGTCCGAGTTCAGTTCTCCAATACCAAGCTTGGATCTACAGTCATATTACTTGGTGTGAGGGTGCATCTTAGGAAATTTCACAGCCTCCCACCAAAATTAGGTCACTGATATACTTATCACACTTCATTGACTAAGGTTAAGTTTTACGTCCGAGCAGTTCTCAGATACTAAGGGACCTTCAATCATAGTACTTGATGTAAGGCTTCATCTCAGGGAGTAACACAGCCTCCCACCAAAATTAGGTCTCTCTGACCTACTTAAAGCACTTCATTGACTTAGGTTAAGTATTACATCCGAGTCCCACAGGGCTTTCCAAAGTAGCCGGTAGACGGCGGAAATCCGCCGTTTACGGTGGATACAAGCTAGTAGTGCCAGCTACTTCACTGATAAAAAAAAAATAAATTCAAAAAGAAAAAAAATCTCTTTAAAATATGTAGAAAAGCGTTGAGAATTGTATTGTTGCGATAAACAAGTATGTAAAACCTGTGTTTACCTTTAGCTAAATATAGTTCATGTGAATTCCGGTCACTGATTGGTCGTCTATAAAAAAAGTGTAAATTTACGTCATCTCTAATCGGAAAGCATCGTATTTTTGCAAGGATAATCAAAGAGAAGTTCCGATGGTCAACAAAAAAAAAATGAAGTAGTAGGCTAAAAATTTAAATTTTATAACAATAATATTTGTTATTATTATAAAAAAACATGAATTATCAGCATAAGGGAAAGAAAATAATGAAGAATTGAAGGTTACACAATCCTGCACAAAAAAAAATTGAAAGCGGCCCCCAGACTGTTCAGGTGCCAAGTTTGTAGTATGGCGCGGCGGCCAGCTTTGCCGGCCGTATGTCACAGCCACCTACTTTTAGATTTTAGCCTACTACTTCAAATTGTATGGAAAGCCCTGGTTCCACTCTCTGATACCATTAAGGACCTACAATAATATAACTTGGTGTGAGTGTGCAGCCTACCACCAAAATTAGGTCACTCTGACCTACTTATAGTGCTTCAGTTTTACGTCCGAGTTCAGTTCTCCAATACCAAGGGGCCTACAATCATATTACTTGTTGTGAGGGTGCATCTCGGGGAGTAACATAGCCTCCCATTAAAATAAGGTGTGAGGGTGCATCTAAATATATAGGGAGTAACACACATTATCACACTTCATTGACTTAGGTTAAGTTTTACGTCTGAATTCAGTTCTCAAATACCAAGGGACCTACAATCATATTATACTTGGTGTGAAGGTTGCATCTCAGGGAGTAACACAGCCTCCCACCAAAGTTAATTCACTCTGACCTACTTATCACACTTCATTGACTAAGGTTAAGTTTTATATCCGAGTTCAGTTCTCAAATACCAAGGGACCTACAATCATATTACTTTCTGTGAGGGTGCATCTTGGGGAGTAACACAGCCTCCCACTAAAATAAGGTCACTCTGACCTACTTACTGCACTTCATTGACTTAGGTTAAGTTTAACGTCCTAGTTCAGTTCTCCGATACCAAGCAACCTACAATCATATTATTTGCTGTGAGTGTGCATCTTGGGGAGCTACATAGCCCCACACCAAAATTAGTTGGAGAACGAGAAGAACTATGTAATCGTAGATTTGTCGTAAATTTCACAATCAATGACAAAAGAGTAATGAAAAAAATATTCAGAAATCAGTGGCTTGTAGGCAGGTATAAAACATCAGCCAGCTACTGTAGCTGTTTGTAGGATTTCTGTCATTTAAACAGCAAGAAAAAACAAAAATACAAGGTTTAATTTATTTATTTGTACCGAATAAAACGTTATGACAATTTCTAGTAAATACATGGCATACATGTTTAGTTGGAAATCCCTGAAAGAAAACCAAACACATGGTGATGATATACAATACACAATGTGCGTAATCTGAATTTATGATGCACACATTAACATCAGTATTATTAGCTCACCTGGCCAAAGGCCATGTGATCTTTTGTCATCACTTGGCGTCCGCACATTAACTTTTCACATTTTAATCTTCTCCTCTGAAACCACTGGGCCAAATGAAATTCAACTTGGCAGTAATCATCTATGTAAAGTCCTTTATAAAGTTTCATGCTCATTTCGTCTTGATTGGGGAACAGACATGGCCGCCATGGGCAAGAGTTTTCAAAAATCTTCTCCTCTGAAATCGCTTGGCCAAATGGAACTAAACTTGAGAGGAAGCATATATGGGAGGTTGTTTACAAAGTTTCCTCATGTCGTCCAGATCGGGCAACAAACATGGCCGTCATGGGCAATTCTTGTTTCTCATTGGTTGATTGGAAAAAAAATTCTCTGGAACTGCTTGGCCAATTGGAATGAAACCTGACAGGAAGCATCTATTGGATGTTCTGTACAAAGTATCCTCATTTTGTCCTGATTGGACTACAACTATGGAACGCATGGTCGACACATAGGGATCACTTTCTGTCGTCTTGCGTTGTCTTGCGTCGTCACACTTTTGCTCTGTTTTTTGAATACTGATATCATTTACTTTCATTAGAAATACACGACAGGCGAGAAGTTTTTGTGTGTCCACTCTTGTTTTTGTAAAAATTAATAAATTTTTACAAAAAAAATTGAAAATTTCTAAAAATGAAAATATATATGCACACCTGTGCATTAAGGTTAATGCACATAGTTTCATCAAATTCATTTGAAAAAGTGTGGGGGGGGGGGGGTCAAAATTTCTATCATCAACTACTCCATAACCGCTCAAAGGAATTTGATGAAACTTTCTCTGTGCATTAACCTTAATGCACAGATGTGCATATATATTTCATTTTTAGAAAATTTTTGTAAAAATTTACATTTTGGGAAAAAAAAGGGGGTGGGTCAAAACTTCTATCCTCAACTACTCCATAACCACTCAAAGAAATGTGATGAAACTTTCTCTGTCCATTAACCTTAATGCAAAGGTGTGCAAATATATTTCCTTTTCAGAAAATTTAAATATCTTTCTTAAAAATTGACGTCCGCAGGCGAGTCACACATGTCTTCCTCGGAAGACTCCCACATTTTTATTTGATTGGCTGATATAAAACAATCTTTTCCTCTGAAGTCGCTTGGCCAAATGGAACAAAACTTGACAGTAAACATCTATGGGAGGTTCTTTACAAAGTTTCCTCATTTCGTCCTAATCGGGCAACAAACATGGCCGTCATGGGCAATTCTTGTTTCTTATTAGTTGAATAAAATGAAGTTTAGAACTTGGCTAAGTTCTATGGAAAGTCTTTTATGAAATTATTTTTTTCATCCTGATTGGACGATAAGCATGGCTGCCATGGACAATTCTTATTTCTGCCAAGTGAGCGATACAGCCCCAGCACTCTGAGCCTCTAGTTACCCTTAAGAACGGACCGCCTCGGTGGTCTCTCAGTAGCGTGCTCGCCCCTAGTGCGGAAGGTCGCGGGTTCGATCCCCGGCCGGGTCAAACCAAAGACATTAAAATTGGTATTTGCTGCTTCTCCGCCAAGCATGCGACATCTAGGAGTAAGAGCAAAGACTGGTCGGCTCGGAGTCATTATAATGTGTCCGAGTGAGGTTATATGTCTTCCTGCGGACAGTTACCTCGTGAGCTAGCACATTAAAAATCCGACTTAGCGTGTCGGTCTAGTACAAAGCAGGGATCATATTCATTATCATATCAACATGTTCTCGTCCTGATATGCACCTGGTTGCCACTGGACGTTAAACAATAATTCATCCATCCATCCTTAAGAATGGTTATCGCGATGAAGTGCAATTAAAAATGGATATCTTGTTAAGTGCCCTTTACCAGCACCCTTCCATTTTCATTTTCAAACTGGAGTACTGTTACAATACAGTATTGGTCAGCTATCAGACAACATAATACATGGATAATTAATGATACTACAATACAATACGAAATAAATTTTATGATATTTTACAACAGCACAATACGAAATAAATTTTCTGATATTTTACTACAACACAATACGAAATAAATTTTCTGATATTCCGGGAAAAACTACCTACCGGCCGTAACCGAAAACACATTTTTTTTCCCTCATATTGTATCCGTCCTAAACCGCACGCTATAATTTAACGAAACTTTCTTAGACTATCATATAATGCCATTTTGCACCTCCTGTATTTTTGTGGCCAAAATCATTTTTGTCTCGCCTGCGACAAAAAGTCGTGGAGGCGAGATATAGGTATTATCCTCCTGGCCATGGCGGCGGCGTATACTTTTTAAAAAACTTTAATAACTTTGAACATGTAATACCTACAATTAAGATTCATGGTCCACAAGGTAGCTTATTGTATAAGGATTGCCACAGTATACTTATTTTGTGACCCTGACCTCATTTTCATGGTTCACTGACTTCACAAACATGAATTTAAAATCTGTGTCCAAGTTTCGTGGTTAAATCCATTTCTCAGCAACTGTAATACCTAGGTCAACCATATTTGGTCTATATAGAGTTCTTAGAGGGTACATGCCAGTCTGACACTTGCTTGGGACCTTGACCGCAATTTTATGCTTGAGTGACTTTGTCACTTTTTCGTGGTTAAGGCCATTTCTCAGAAACGAATGCCTAGACCCACTGTATTTGGTATATTGATAGTTCTTGATGGGGACATGCCAGTCTGACACTTGTCTCTGGACCTTGACCTCAATTTCATGGTTGGGTGACTTTCATCCAAATTTCTTGATTGTTATTTTTTAAGCAACTGTAATACCTAGACTTATTCGTGTTTGGTCTAGAGATAGTTCTTAGTGCGTACATGCAAGTCTGACTCCTGTCTCTGGACTTTGACCTCAATTGCATGCTTGAGTGACTTTGTCACATTTTCGAGATTAGGTCCATTTCTCAGCAACTTTAATACCTAGACCCACCATATTTTGTCAATAGATAGTTCTTAGTGGATACATGTCGGTATGACACCTGCCTTTTGACCTTGACCTCAATTTCTTTTAACACATTTTCCTTTGACTTGCAAAAGTCAGTATTAGATAATCATTATTTTGTGTCCATGTGCATACTCAGGCGAGACATGTAGTGTGTCCACTCTTGTTGGGAACTGTTTTACTTTTGGAAAAAGGCGGGATGTTGGGTATCCATTTTATATCTGCAACTCCCCCATAGAAAATATCAATGGATTTCCACTGGAATTCCATTGACATACCAGTGGAAAAAATCTCTGGAATACACTGGATTCCAGTGGAAGAATCTAGTGGAATTCCAGTGTAAATTCCACTGGATTCCAGTGTAAATTCCACTGTATTCCAGTGTAAATTCCACTGTATTCCAGTGGAATAATCTAGTGGAATTCCACTGGAATCCAGTGGACTCCACTGGAAAATCCACTGTATTCCACTTTTTATTGCATTATTTTTTTTCTCTCTGAAAAATACTTTTTTGGCAACAAAAAATACAATAATTCTGTGGTGCAATAGGTAAAATATGATAAAATGTTGTCTGTCTTATAACCATTGTTTTTTGTGACAGGTGTAAATTATCAAACAGGAGATTCAAACCTTTCTTTCACACCTTGTTTCAATCATTGTGTTTTTCAAGCTATTAGTTGCTTTTTCTTTCATTTAAATAAGGACTGTTACTGTACATTTTTGTTCTTTCTGTCTTACCCTTTATAGATTCAAAAACACATATAACTAATCAAGAGAAACAACTTGAAATGGACAATTTAATTCTCTTCTTACCAATACAAATATGTATCAAAAATGAAATTTTGTAGTCATTTTGCAATGTTTCGATTAATTTCAGTTTTTAACATTTTGGATACTGAAAAAATGTTCAGTCTTTTCCTCACAATCACATGAATGATGGCTTTAATTTCCCAGTTGTTTTTTAAACTTTTTCCTGGAATGAGAAACCTGCTCCGTAAATGCACTGTTCGATTCTGCATCAGATGGCACCCTTGTTGCATTTTTCCTGGACCATTTTATTGTGTATTCTGAAAAAAAATGCAAGTGATTAATCAAATATTCAATACAAGGTACTTTTAACTGTAAAGAGTTTATACTGCTTTGTCATTTATCAATACACTTAACTGAATTTTCACAATGCTAGTATGCAATGAATGCTGGTCATGACTATACTTCACAGTTTCTAAACAATTTTTCATCTCAATACCTGATTATAATTAATAATGCATGGAATAATTAGGTAAAGGAATTTGGTAATTTGTTTGTTTGTTTAGTTGGGGTTTAACGCCGTTTTCAGCACATTTGGCTATTTCGCGGTGGCCAGTGGTGCAAGTGACGACACAGAAAAAATTCACAAAATGAAAAAAATTTGGAGTTAACTGGGGTTTCCCGGTGTAATCGTAAAACCCCAATTAAATTTCAATGATTTCGTGTAGCACCGATACGTTAGATGCCACAAAAAACCGTTAAAGTATCAAATTTTACAATTCAGTGATGGCGGGAAACAGCCACCAATTCACACTCGGTTCAAAGTCAAAAATATCTTCGATCCGTCCGTGCACGAACGATTTGTTCGCAGCGCCAGATGTTGTAAGGTCAACTATTTAATTTACCTTAATTTCTGGCTGGAATCTTCTCTTGAACTGAGTCGATGAGTACGATAAGAATCTGTGTCGATTTTCTGTGACTGGTCTGTTCAATGGATGCAAACAAGAGAGAGATGCATTGTGGGACGGCTCACGTTTTCCATTTGGGTCTCACTAATTACCGAAAATCTACTACACGTCAATCACCTGCCGTTTTTTTTTGGCCATACATGACGTATGGTTTGAGTTGTGTCTAGGGGATGGTATTAAACGGTTTCTGAGAATATTTTCTTTTCCTATTACTTCATAACAGATATTTTTAGCGTGCCTTTCAGACAAAATTTTACAATCAAAGTTGGCAATGACGCCGACGATTTTGTCACCGTTGGTCAGAAGGACAATTTCTTCATTATCAGATCTCGGGACGGGGATTTTTAATCGGAAAAGGTGTGCAGTTCCTTTTCCGACGAACAGTTCAAATATTTCTCCGCAAAACCGAGTGAAACGCAATTCGAGTGAGGTTTTTCTGTGAAAATTACGTGTTAAAGGGGGATAATCAACTTTGACGTTGTCAATAAAATGTAAACAAAGAAGGTATGACGGCAACGATCGATAAAAAAAGGAAATATAAATAGGTTTCACGCTTGGTTGTCAAATGATATAATAAATATGTGTCAATAAACATTAAACAACCCATATTTAAGAATAAATAATGTCCCAGGGGAATAAATGGGGGGGGGGGGGGGGTCAGGCAGGTGCTTCCACTTACATCTATTATGATACACGTTAAATATTAATAACAAAAAGAAGTTGAAGTTTAAGAATTTTCATATCTCTATATATATGTCTAGAGAAAAATTAAATCACTTGAAGTCACTATTATATTTTCCCAAGAGATTTAATTTTCCAATTTAAATTAATTAATTTCCTGTGAAACAGCTAGAATTTCTTACTGTTGATATATATCATACCATTTGCATATTTTATACCAGTGGAATAATTCATACCAGTGGAATATTTTATACCAGTGGAATTTCCAGTGGAACAATTTATACCACTGGAATTTCCAGTGGATTCTATTGGGATTCCAGTGGAATCTATTTTTCCAGTGGATTCCACTGGGATACCACTGGAATTCCAGAGATTTTTTCTATGGGGTCGTCCTTAAACAGTCTTATCTATAATTTAATGAAACTTTCTCGATCAGATTCTTAATCATAAATGCCATTGTGCACCTATTGTGTTTGTGGCCAAAATCATCAAAACCTTTTGGGGAACTGATTTTCTTTTTGAAAGGGGGGTGGGGGTTACGCAACATTTAAAGTATCATGTTCTTAACTATTATACAGTATTATGTTATCTTTTCATCAATCATATACTTTAAATATTTAATGTAATGATATTTTCTTCAACTTTATAAAGATTTAATTATTGAAAAAAGATGTATCAATTTTTGCAAATACCAAGAAGGCAACAATGATAGCGGTGATGGGAGAGGTTAGGCGTTACCCATTGTTTCATGAAGTTCTAAACATGATCAAATTTTGGAAAAGATTATCAGAAAAAAATTGACTCACTCATTATGTATACCGTGTTTTCCTGCCTTATAGGTCGAGACTTTACTTTAAAATGACCATTTTACCATTATAAGTCTACGGAGAAAGTATCAATTAAACCTTTAGGCCACATAGTCTTAATTAGTCCAGAAAATACAGTACTTGTACTTTGGTTTTTTTTTGCTTAACCTTATGGGAACATATATATGCATTTAAATAAAAGTATTTAAATTAAAACAATCAAGAAATGCTTAGATATATTGAATTTATCCAACCTTCTAAAAATTTTGCATAACAGAATATAATTATTATTAATAATTACAAAAATACAAACAATTTATAACTTGTCATCGTTGTTGACAGCCACAAGTTAACCGTGAAATGATAGGTTCAGTATAAAAAAAGAATGAATTAACAAACATTTCTGTACTTTTCATGTTAAGGACGATGTTAAAAAGAAAAAATATTCATTTACAATTAAAGTTGGATGGCTTTTGCAAACAATTTATTTTCCCACGGAAGTTCAGGTTGCCTGCATGTGGGGTCATTGGATTGGTCCGAAATGTGTGAGTCCACAAGGTAGCTTATTGTATAAGATTTGCCGCAGTATACTTGCCTTGTGACCCTGACCTCATTTTCATGGTTCACTGACTAAATCATAAATGTGAATTTAAAATCTGCGTCACATTTTCGTGGTTAAGTCCATTACTCACAAACTAGAATACCTAGACCCACCATATTTGGTCAACAGATAGTTCTTGCTGGGTACATGTCAGTCTGACACCTGGCTTGGGACCTTGACCTCAATTTCATGTTTGAGTGACTTTGTCACTTTTTCGTGATTAAGTCCATTTGTCAGAAACTGTAATACCTAGGCCAACCATATTTGGTCTATAGATAGTTCTTGGTGGGTTCATGCCAGTCTGACACATGGCTTGGGATCTTGACCTCAATTTCATCTTTGAGTGACTTTGTCACTTTTTCATGGTTAAGTTCATTTCTCAGCAACTAGAATACATCGACCCCCATATTTGGTCAATAGACAGTTCTTGCTGGATACAAGTCTGGCAACTGGTTTGAGACCTTGACCTCAATTTCATGCTTGAGTGACTTTGTCGCTTTTTTGAGGTTAAGTCCATTTCTCAGCAACTAGAATACCTAGACCCACTGTATTTGGTCTCTTGATAGTTCTTGGTGAGTACATGCCAATCTGACACTTGTCTCTGGACCTTGACCTCAATTTAATGGTTGAGTGACTTTCATCCAAATTTCTTGATTAAGTCCTTTTTCAGCAACTAATATCTAGACCCATCCGTGTTTGGTCTATAGATAGTTCTTAATGGGTACATGCAAGTCTGACCCCAGTCTCTGGACTTTGACCTCAATTGCATGCTTGAGTGACTTTTGTCACATTTTCGAGATTAGGTCCATTTCTCAGCAACTTTAATACCTAGACCCACCATATTTTGTCAATAGATAGTTCTTAGTGGATACATGTCGGTATGACACCTGCCTTTTGACCATGACCTCAATTTCTTTTAATGCATTTTCCTTTGACTTGCAAAAGTCGGGTATTAGATAATCATTATTCTGTGTCCATGTGCATACTCAGGCGAGAAATGTAGTGTGTCCACTCTTGTTGTCTTATATTTCAAAAACTAAAGCATTTAGAGCAAAACTGACAGTGGTAAAAAGTTTCATCAGGTCAAGATCTACCAGCCATGAAATTTTAAAACAAATCAGTCAACCCTTTGTTGGTTTTTTTGCCCCTGAATTGTAAATTTTAAGGAAATTTTGCAGTGTTAGGTTATTCACTTAAAAATTATTAGATAAAGACAAACTGTTAACAGCAAACAAGTCAACATGACCAAAACTGTCAATTGACCCCTTAAAGGAGATTTTGCCCTTGAAAGATTAGTAATTATCAGTAAAAATAATGGTCTGACATTGTCATAGATGTTAAGACCATAACTTGAAATAAATTATATGGTAGCTGTACAAGTAAAATGGAGGGTCAAGAGTCAAGGTCATTCAAAAAGTCCCTGGCACAATTTAGATTCAGAACCCTATAATTTACCTGTACAAGTCAAAAAGAAAGGTCAAGAGTCAATGCCATTGAAACTATCCATAGCAACGGATGAAAAAGCTCAAGCAACCATATATATTTCGGTTCAGGATTCTATAATTTAGCTGTACAAGTCAATATTAAGCTCTTGGGAGCTTGTTAAATTAACAAATCTTTCCCAAGTGGAGCGCAGCGGAGCGAGGGTAGACAACGAACTATAAAAATGAGTTGAAGATTTTCCAGTTCTCCACTTTTGAAATAGTATAAGGCCATACCAAATTTATCTTTAGTTTTTTGGACAATGTGAATTTTAGACTTTGCAGCAATGGTACTTAGGAGGTTCCCTTTCAGAAATGCGTCCAATGACCTGGACTGTAAACCAAGATGGCCGGCACAGCCGAACTTGGTTTAACGTAGGTCACTATGGGAAAATTCATTGAAAAATCTTTTTGTATGTAACCACTTGACCAATTCGAACCAGACTTGGCAGCAATTGTCCTTAGATGGCCCTATTTCAGAATTTTGTGCAATGAGCCGGATAGTGAACTAATTAAGATGGCGGCCACACCTGAACTAAGTTAATTTACTATATCTAATACTATAGTATCTTTGGATTGTTATTTTGAAACTCCTGGGATGATGCCTCTGCTGGTGGACCCTAGGTCCCCGAGGGTATTCGCCAACCCAGTCGTCAGACTTGTCTGACATGATTATTCATTTCGATTTGTTACAGAAATTACCATTATTTAGCAAAATTCAAAAATAATAGAAATACTAAGGGTTCATTCCTTGTATTGCACATGGTAGATCTCCTTAGCTGAAATTTGGCTTCCTATTTCGGTATTTTTGGTTGAGTACTTTTTGTTTAATATAAGTTTGGTTTTTGGTCTTCCAAATGTTTTGGTTTTAATGCTGCTGATGAGAGGTAACTCCTTGAAATGCGTCGTATACAGCATAGTATAAATTTACTATATCTAATATTAGTATCTTTGGATTGTTATTTTTAACATAGAACCCAATGGAAAAATTCATATTAAAATATTCTTATATGAAAACACTTGACCAGTCTGAACATGGGTGTCAGTTATGGTCCTTAGATTGTTTTCTTTCAGAATTATGTCTGATGACCATGACTGTCAAGTCAAGACGGCCAACACAGTCATACTTAGTTTAACATAGGACCCTATGGGAAATCCAGTAAAATTGAATGCTATACTTAACTTTTAGTCCTGCTCAAGGTGGACAAGTCAAACCCAGGAGAGCGATACAGGCTCTTGAGAGCCTCTAGTTAGATCCTAGTACGTAGACGTGCGCATGCGAAGTATGTCCTGGTCCAATACTATTTCCCATAATTTTATACCCTTTTGGACTTAGAAATTCTGTCTATCCCACAATTTTTTTTTGTAATATACCAACATTATGTCTCTTTTTAAGAATTATTCTGTTCAGTTATACCCAGTTGAACAGCGTTATAATGTACATGTACTTGTGCCCATTTAATTATACCCCCGGCAAACATAGTTTTGGATATATAGGAATCAGCATGTCCGTCTGTCCATCTGTCTGTCTGCCTGCGTGCCCATATTTTTTTTGTACCCGCAGTTTCTCAAACATGCCTTATCAGAGGTTAATGAAACTTTAGTGTTAGATCCTAGTACGTAGATGTGCACATGCAAAGTATGTCCTGGTCCAATACTTTTTCCCATAATTTTATACCCTTTTGGATTTATAAATTCTGTCTATCCCCCATTTTTAGCTCACCTGGCCCAAAGGGCCATGTGAAATTATGCCATCACTTGGCGTCCGTCATCATCGGCGTCATTATAAACTATTTCAAGAATCTTCTCCTCTGAAACTACTGGGCAAAATACCTTTAAACTTTTACAGGATGTTCCTTATGGTATCTTGTTTATAAATTTTATCTGAAGTTTTGATCTGTCAACAAACATGGCCGCTGTTTCTAAAATTAAAACATAGGGGTCAAATGCAGTTTTTATCTCAAAAACCAAAGCATTTAGAGCAAAACTCACGAGGTAAAGATGTTCAACAAATCAAGATCTACCAGCCATGAAATTTTCAGATGAATCAGACAGCTTTTTGTTGGGTTATTGCCCCTGAATTTTTAATTTTAAGGAAATTTTGCAGTTTTAGGTTGTTATTTTGAATATAATAATAGATAAAGACAAATTGTAAACAATAAAAATGTTCATCAAAGTAAGATCTACAAATAAGTCAACATGACCAAAATCATCAATTGACCCCTTATAGGAGTTTTTGCCCTTGAAAGATTATTTACATGTAAACAGAAAATAATGGTCTGACATTGTCACAGATGTGTAGGGGGTTACTTGAAATAAATTAAATGGAAAGTCAAGGGTCAAGGTCATTGAAAAATTCCATAGCAACCGATGAAAAAGTCCCTAGCAACCATATTTATTTGGATTCAGGACCCTACAATTTACCTGTTCAAGTTAAAATGGAAGGTCAAGAGTCAATGCCATTGAAAAAGTCCATAGCAACAGATGAAAAAGTCCCTAGCAACCATATATATTTCGGTTCAGGACCGTACAATTTACCTGTTCAAGTCAAAATTGAAGGTCAAGAGTTAATGCCATTGAAAAAGTCCATGACAACTGATGAAAAAGTTCCTAGCAACCATATCTATTAGGTTCAGGATTCTATATTTTAGCTGTACAGGTCAATACTAAGGAGAAAATTGTGACGGTATACATTAAATAGCAAAATAATCATTGATGCAAGATCTACTGGTACACAAAAGATAGGTGAGCGATTCAGGCTCTTGGGAGCCTCTTGTTTTTTGTACCCACAGTTTCTCAAACATGCCTTATCAGAGGTTAATAATACTGTAAGATCCTAGTACGTAGATGTACGCATGAGAAGTATGTCCTGGTCCAATACTTTTTCCCATATTTATACTCTTTCAGACTTAGAAATTCTGTTCTAGTTCATTACTTTAGTCTTTTATTTGATATGCACATAATAAGAATTTTATTGATCAATTCCCTCCTCATAGCTTTGTTAAATAGGACCTCAAAATTTTATAACACAGATTTGATATCAGGTGTGTTTTTGAAAATTAACAGCAGCATGGGGTATAGTTAGTGACAGTTCTAGTTGTTTTTGTTTTTCAAAATTTTAGACCCTGAGCACAAGTGATGAGTCGTAACTCGTCAAAATCTGCACATCTTGTGCATCAAGTTTTATATCAAATAATCCTGCCATGATTTTAAGGGTAAAGTTGTGCGAGAAATTATGACTATGTTCTAGACAGCAACTTCGTTAAAACTCCGACCTTTACTGCTACACTATAATACTGTTGGAATGTTTGGGAGTAGCCCCCACCCCCTTTCCCAAGGTGTTGATATTTTATATTTGTCCAATAATACCAAATTTTAACTTACAATGATAAATAAAGTCCAGGTGAGCAAGACAGGCTCCTGGGAGCCTCTATTTATTATGATTAAATGATAAATTCATTTCAGCAATTGAGGCCCTAAGGAGTCTCTACTTAATGTAATTAGATAATGCATTAAAACTAAGGTTGTAATTTAGTCAGATATTTTGGTGTAGGGATTATTTAGCTTTAATTTTGGTACATTTGCAACATGCCAAAATATCCCATTTAGAGTTGAAATTAAAGATAATTTTTTTTGTTTTCAGGAAGAAACCACGAGTCTATGTTGACAACGAGAAGAACAGAATGCTGAACAGGGTTGGTAAGCCCTATGGTTATGTTGCTCCAAGACCTATGTCTGAACCTGTGCGGTGGTCCAGACGAGTCCGAGGTCTGGAACCTGTTCCTGACATTCCCGCACCCCCTCCTTCTCCAGAAGTGGCTAGAGAGGCTCCTGAAGTCTCAATAGAAACTTCTGGTGAGTTAACTTTCTCATTAGTCTTCTCTCCTGCATCAGAAGTTTCTGATATGGAAGAACAGTCTAAAGAGAATGTTACACTGGAGGTGACCATTGGGCGTCTGCCAGAGGATTTGATGGCCAGTTTTTCAGTTTCTGAGGATTTGCCATCTTATCCTTTGGCAGAGTCCACGCCTGCAGCTTCTGAAGCACCATCACCACAGGAAGTGTTATTTAGGGATGCCACACTTGTTTTGTCCGACTCAGATGAGATGATAGAGACAAGTGTTGACTTATTTAACACAACTGTGGAGGTGATTGTTTCAGGGGAACAGGCCTGCACTTCTGTGACACCATCACCACGGATGGCGTTATTTAGGGATATCACACTTGTTTTGTCCGACTCAGATGAGATGATAGAGACGAGTGTTGACTTATTTAACACAACTGTGGAGGTGATTGTTTCAGGGGAACAGGATCATGGAGCAACATCTCCATGGGAAATTGTAGGGTATGGGGCTGTCATTGAAGATGAGGTGGCAACCCCTGTGGCGGAAAGAATTGTTCCTTTTCCAGATTGGCTCCCATGCCTTTTTTTGCAGTGGTTAATATTTTTGTTTTTGTTTTGTTCGTTAAAAGATTTTTATATTTATAATTTTCAAAATTAATTTGCTTCAAAAACTTTTAAGGATTTTTTTTTTGTTTCCAAAACTTTAGTAGGATTTAGTAGTAACTATTTTTTTAGAGAATACATTTATTTTTTGCTCACCTGGGATATAGGCTGTCGTCTGTTAATTTTTCACATTTTGATCTTCTCCTCTGAAACTACTTGGCAGATTGTAACCAAACTTGGTAGGAATGATGTATTGAAGGACATCTACAAATGATCCACCATTGGTTCCGATTGGATAAACAACATGGCCAACAAAGGCCATCTTCTATTTTTATTGGCCAATTTCCAAAAATCTTCTCTGAAACTACATATTGAAATGTTTTGAAACTTTGAAGGCTTGATGAAAACAATATCCTCTACAAATGATCCAGCACTGAGTGAACAGTATGGCTGCAAGAGGCCATCTTTGATTTTTAATTTTCAAAAATCTTCTCCTCTGAAACTACAATATGAAATGTTTTGAAACCTACTCTCTACAAACAATCCACTTGATGACAGCTGAGGCTGTTCAAAGTTTCCATTGAAACTATATATGGGAAAAGACTTTTTTGTCGTTTGCCCAGGAACTAATAGGCAGACTTTAACCAAGTTGGCAAGTATCTCGTATTGAAAGATAAATGCAAATGATCCACCTATTTTTAGGTCAAACGTCAAATATCAAGATTACTTTTGACATTTAATGTGTTTCTTTAAAAGCCTTGTGGATACAAAAGAGCTGATGTTTTATAATGGCCAAATAGATGCCAGGTGAGCCTCTAGTTTTTATTTTTATTTTTATAAAGGATTTTGGTGTAATATTGCCTTTAAAGTTAATGTGCATTAGTTCAAAATACTTTAAATGTTTTAAATAATATTTATACTCAATTAAATATTAAATAAAGATTATCTAAATTTTCTGATTGCACAACAGATTTACGAAGAACAAAATTTTTGTATCTCAAGTTGGTTTTGATACATCATGAGTTATCTCCCTTCTATTGAAGCCTCAGTATTATGAGATGTTAGTAATCTGGTCGTACTAATGATCTCCTTTTGATCATTTGGTCATGATTTTGTCAAAGGCAAGAGATTACCCAGCTTATGGCCAGTATTTGCAAAACGGATAGAAAATTTTCTCAGTTCAATCAGAATGGGCAGTTCATAAGAATGTATATTTCTGAAACTTTATAAAATTCAGTATATGATATTTGTAAAATTGGTTCCTTACCTGTAATTTAAATTATGTGACGGTTGCAAGGCACCATGTGAAAAGATGTGTATGCATAATTCTTTCTGAGGATTTGAACAATTGTCATTCCATAGTTGTGGGACGATTAATTGCAAATTATATGCAGTTGTTCAGAGATGAACATAGCTTAACATACAACCCTATAGGAGCTTCATGTTTGAAACCACAAAGCTAATTGGAACAAAACTTGACAACAATGGTCTTTAGGTAGATCCTCTTTCAGAATTATATCTGATTACCCTAGTGCCTGCTGTCCAAGATTGCTACCAGAGCCAAATAACATTGGATCCTATCGGAAATTATTTTTAAGATCTTTTTCTTGTCTGAATTTACGAAGTCAATTTGAACAAAACTTGGCAGAAAGTCCTGTAAGAATTGTATGCGATGACCCCACCATCCAAAATAGTGCCAGATCCAAACATAGTTTAACATAGGATCTTGAGGCAAAATTCATTGAAATATCTTATTTTAAACCAGTGAAGAATTTGGCAAAACCAGTGAGCCATGTCCAATGTAATCTCTGTTGATTACAGAAGGTCCATCCTCTTTCAATATCCATTGTAATCTTTACTGATTTTAGGAGGCAAGTCCAGCGTTCATAAACTGTAGTTGTTCAAATTTTCCATTGAAACCATATGGGGAAAGACATTTTTGTCAATTGCTCAGGAACTAATTGGCAGATTGTAACCAAACTTGGTATGAATGGTAAATGGAAGGACCTCTACAAACGATGTACCATTGGTTCTGGTTGGATGAACAACATGGCTGCCACAGGCCGTCTTTGATTTTTATTGGCCAATTTAAAAAAATCGAGGTTCTCCTCTGAAACTACATTATGAAATGTTTTGAAACTTTGCAGGATTGATGACAACAAATGATCCACTTTTGATATTCATATGATGAAAAGGACTTTTTTGTCTTTTTATCAGGAAATAATGTACCAAAGTTAGCAAGGCATATTCAAATGATCCGTCCTTTTTTTTTGGGTCAAAAGTAAAATATCAAGGTTTCTTTAGCAGCAAATGGCCTAATAAAAGCCACATGACTGGTATTGGCTCACCTCCTGAAGAACCTCTTGTTTGATATTATTTTTATTTTATTTTATTTTTTTTTAATAAGAAATAAGAATGGTTTCATCAAATTAACCATTTAGAATATTAACTTAGTATTTTTGCTTTTTCAACAAAAAAACAAAAAATCAAAAAGGAAATAAAAATGAAACACTGTGTGTAATAATTTGGCTTATAATCATTATTTCGCATTTGTTTTGATATTTAAGTAAATATTTAAAGAAAAATCGTTAAATATGTACAGCAGTAAACAAAAAATTAATTTTAAATTTGATAAACATCTTTTGATGTAGGATGATAAGCAGAAAAAAGCTTAATTTATTCAACTTTTTTAAATTTCTTTTTTCTTTTGTGTTTTGATTAAGAGATGCTCAGAATTAAATTAATAATAATTTTGTTAACCCAACACTCAAACACTTGAAAATAATTCAATAACTAATTGGTAAAATTATTAAAATCTTAAAATTTATTTGGCTGATATGTAAAGTATTATTTTAAAAATAAAATTGGACATGATTGACCTATAGACTTTTCCCTCCTTGTTGTTATGGATACAGTTTGGTTTGATTGGTTGTTATGGAGACAGTTTGGTTTAGTGATTGATAGTTTTTGTTGTGTTGTTTTTGTTACCAGAGTTGTTCAGGTATTTGTGTTTCTTGGTTGTCATTCATCCCCTCCCATTCAAAGACAAACTGCAGACATAAAAAATGACAGATTTTTAAATAAAAATTTTTTTAAACTTAAAATTGTTTTTCAGAAATCAGTTTTTTAATTAAAAACGGTAGTGTTGGTAATTAACAATTATTGTAATTTGATTGTGGCATCTCTCAATGATAACACTTTGTTCTCGGAAAAATTGATGAAATTATTTTTGAAAATATAATTGTTTGGAAAATTTGATTGTCTTTATTTCAATTGGTCTTATATATTTTACAATTTTTTTTAGGTATCTGATGAAACCATTTTTTTCCAATCAGTTTGCAAGTAAAAATATTTTTTGTTTAAATTTTATTTTTTTTTAAAAATTGAAATTACATTTTTAGAAACGGAGCATAACATATTTTTTAAAAACCCCTGAAACTACTGAGCGGATTGTAACCAAACTTGGTAGGAATGATGTATGGAAGGAGGTCCTCTACAAACAATCCACTAATTGGACAATTTTCAAAAATCTCTGGAACTACATTATGAAATGTTTAGAAACATTAAGGTTATTTTCACAGTTTGCATTTCTTTACCAGCCTTGTGGAGGATAAAGGGAAGGGGCTTACCTTCTGTAATTGGTACAGTTTACACTGGATGTGTGGAAGGGGCTAACTTTCTCCAATCAATACAGAGTGCATTAATCATATGTGGGGAAAAAGCTTACCATCTGTAATCATTGCTCTAGCTTTACTGGACTCATCCTCTGTGCTGCATGATATCATTCAACTGAAACTGCATGAGGCATAGACTTTCTATGATAGGGAATAAAACTCACAAAAACCAATTCTGATTTGTTAATCGTGTTTCTAAATACAAATGCTCTACCATTCATTTTTGGCATACAATAAAAGTTTTTTTTTTATTTTACTAGGGCTTTCACTGCTGCTGCAGAACTTCAGGTACATTTGTATAGATAGATATACATTGTTTTAAGGACTCACATCATATATAGATATTCTTTTTTTTTTATGTCGCATCTATATATAGAAACATACATGGAGATTAACATATACTATGTAAATATAGATATATAATCAAAGACATCTAGATAGATGCATTGTTAAATGATGTCACATCTATATATAGAAATATAGATAGATAAGAATAGAAAAAGAAAGAGATAGGTGAAGATGCACATTGTTTTGTGACAGTTACATAGATAGAAAAATACATGTAGAGAGATACAAATTTACATTGTTTTATGATGTCACATCTATAGATAGAAAAATAGGTATAGATATAGATATATACGTCACATCAAAATATATAAATAAATTTATTATGACGTCAATCTATTTATAGAAATAGATAGATATATAAGAAATAATATTTGATGGTTGTTTTTATGTTGTTTTACCATAGTATTTTCCAGATTTCCATCGGAGTATCATAGAAGATTATTGACTGTTACACAGTGCAGTGAGTTGTTGATTTGATTGATTGATTGATTGTGATTTATCTCCAAGCAGGCAAAAGATTAAAAAAAATGTTAAATGTTGAAATGCATATATAACTGCCACTCATTTCAGTAAGGGACAAGACATATTAAACTTTTAGATTCATCTTAAAGAACAGTTTGAGATATTCCAGAAAAAAATCGAAATTCTGTGTTAAAAATGACACACAGACAATTATTTGAATAGCACTCACTTGTGCAGAAGATTTAAAAGACAGAGATCATTCATACATGCAAACAAAGTAAGGTAACCTTGAGAAGAAAAAGTGGTTTCTGCAGAAGTTATGACTTTGCAAGTCACAAGTAGATGATGCATGTAACTTTTCACTTAGTTTTGTATGTTTCAGAGAAAGAAAGAAGCCAAAGTTTGGTATATCTTTAGGAGCCTTGCTGATTGAAGAACGGTGAAGTATTTCAACCAAGTAATGTATGGCAGATTTTTTAAGAGTCCAGGTTTTCAACTTTCATCAATATCTAGTTTCATAGATGACACATCTTTACCCCGGATTCTTTTAGATCCAGGAATTTATCTCTATCAGCTTATTTTTGCAGAGATGGGCAATGAATTTTTCATTTTTGGGAGAAATTGTGAATATTCATATTTAGATTTTTGGCTCATCTGGCCTATATAAAATTGTTGTTTCTGAAACTTTTATATTACACATGAAGTGAACCCTTTAGTACCCGCACATGCTGATTGTACATGAACTCGGAGCCCTTGTACTCACATGTGCAGAAAGTTTTATGTTGCATATATCCGGAGTTATGAAACTTCTTAGGCTGGGTATATAAGAGACTAGTTGGTACCACATGTGCACTGTACATACCCAGAAGTACTGAAAGCTCCTCTTGTGTTGTTAAGTTTAGGTTGGACATGTCCTGATGTGCTGAAAAGTTTAGGTTTGACATGTCCTGATGTGCTGAACCTATTTGTTCCCCTTGTGCTGAAAAGTTTAGGTTGGTCATTTCCTGAAACTTTTTAGATAGGACATATATTGAGACTATTTGGTCCAACAAGTGCTGAACTTTTATATTTTACATGTCCTGATGTGCTGAACTGTTTTGTTCCTCTTGTGCTGAAAAGTTTAGGTTGGACATGTCCTGATACTTTTCAGTTAGGACATATATTGAAACTATTTGGTCCAACAAGTGCTGAAACTTTTACATTTTACAAGTCCTGAAGTATTGAAACTTTGTTATGAGATCATTTTATTGCAATTATCCTTGTGTGCAGAATTTCTTTAGTTTTGACATTGATAAAGGCTTTCAAAAAATCATTTTCAGCTGACAGTTAATTTTCATCATGAAAATTTCTGAAACTTTACAGAAATAGACAGTGAACCTACGTTAATAGCTAGGCTTAAATTATTAAATTATTGGTCTGAAACTGTAAAAATGTTGGTTCAAACATGAAAATCTCTGAAACTTCATGGCAATAGACAGTGAACCTAAGTTCATAAGTTTACATTATTAAATTATTGGTCTCACTAATGTAAAAATGTTGGTTCGAACATGAATTTATGAACCACTGTTTTATCTTTTGACAAAAATATAACTATTATGTTTCATAAAATGCAGTCCAGTAGATTTTTTAACTATAATTTCCTTTGTGCATATGTCACTGTAAAGTTTAAAATATTTTGCAAAATTATCAGTTTTTAACTTCAGGGTCATATATTGGCAATGGACTATTTTTTTTTTTATCTCTTTCTATTTTGCATTTTACAAAATTGGTTGAATATTTTTTTTAATGATTTGAAGTCTCAGGAAATTTCCAGTTTCATCAGATTCTGAAGGTTTAAGCAAATGTTTCTTTTAGTATACAATAATTTAAATTCAAAAATTTTACAATTACTTTCCATTGAAGGATACTAAGATCTGTACTACACTAATACCTGCACTTTCCCTCCAAACAATCCTACACATTTAACAGTTTAAATATAAAAAATATAAATACAAAAATAAAACCCTTTTATAATGTAGGAATATGCATCACAAATGAAATCTAAAATTTTTTTTTAAAAAAAAAGAAAAAAAGAAAAGTACAAAAAAACAACAAAAAATCTTAACAATAAAAACCAAAACAAAGCAATAAATAAAAATAATCAAAATACTCAGCCCAAAAATATTACTAACATTTATGGAAAGTATTTGTAAAATGCTAAAATGGGAGAAAGACTATAAAACACGGTTTCAAATTTCAATTTTTGTTTCATAATGACATTTTACACTGATCTCATAGGTTTGAATATTTAGTTAAGTGTAGTCCATTGTTTAATAAATGACATTTTTTTAACAAAACTCCTCTGAAACTGATTTTAGACAAATATTTTAAAATGAATATTTTTGTCCTCTAAAGAATTATTTGATTTTTTTCAAAAGCTTCAAGAAAATCCTTATTTTTATTTATTTTCTGGATGAATTTTAATTAAAAAAAAGAAATCAACATTTCATTTTTCCAGTTATAATACATTATAGCCTTTGAAACGTTCATGTACAGAAACATGCTTTGGTCATGTCAGTTGGGCATGTATGACTTGCAGAAAATGATCACATATCTTCAGATGAAGTTCACTGTATTGTAGGTCACTAATTTGTCTAAGGACAAGGTCACTGTAACTAATTATGACAAATGATTATTTTGTGTAGTTATAAACACCTTATGTCCAATCAGTTTTGGTTATGAGTACTTCTTGTTTTAAAATAAGTTTGTTTTTTGGTCTTCCAAATGTTTCTGTTTTAATGCTGCTGATGACAGGTAACTCCTTGAAATGCGTCGTATTTACAGTATAGTATAAACTATATCGAATATTAGTTAATCTTTGGATTGTTATTTTGCAAAGTTGAATATGGTTCAGTCACAAAAAAGATGGACAATAGTATAGGAAAATTGTATCAGCACCAGTACATTTCTCCAGTGTTCATTTCTATAGTATTTTACATCTAAATCCTTATATATTTATATTTTTTTTTTATAAAATTGGTGATTTCTGTTCTGGGTAAAAAGCACATTCAGTTCAGTTAAATCCTGAAGTGAAGATACATAGTTAAACACAATGACAGGAAAAAGGCAAATTCATGAAATAGTGGTTTAGGGAAGTAGAGTCAACATTGGTTCTCAATGTCCCATTTAATCTGGGAAAAAAATTCAACGTGTTTGATTGTCTCAATGATGTTTTAAACCCCATATCTTTATATTTTGATAAGATTTGTTGATAATATATGTCATTCGTGGTAATAGAGCACAATACCTCATGTTAAGGGCCTTAGGCATATTGACAGCACACTACATAAGGGAAAAGACAATTTCATGGGAAAAAGTGGTTTAGGGAAGTTACGTCTACATTTGTATGTGACAAAATTTAATAAACGTTGTTACTATCAATTGTTCTGGGTAATTGGGCAGTTCAAGCATACTTTATCCTCTATACAGTCTCTATTATAAGAAATATCATGAAAAATAGTGGTTACGAGAAGTTAATCAGCATTGATACATGTACAATTTTGCTTGAAATTTTGTAGAATTATTGAACTCAGGTCAATTTCTAAATCAGTCCTTTATGAAATATTGTAAAGAAACTTAGATTTTATTCATTAAATTAATTTTAAAAGTGGGATCTTGGTGGGTGAGTGCTAGATAGTTGGTCGTGACTACTGATGATCACTAACATGTCAGCACTGAGGTCAGTTTGAATCTCACCTGTGGCAAGTGTGTTCTCAAGGATTGGCAATTTTCCTGCAGAAGGTCAGTGGTTCTCTTCTGAGGTACACTAGCTTCCTCCACCAATAAAACTGGCTGCCACGAAATAGCCAAATGTGCTGAAAACGGCATAAAACCCCAACTAAACCAAACCAATTTTAAAAGTAGGATTTTTGGTTAATTGTTACGTATTTATTTGTTGGTGACTATTAGCTTTTTAAAATGACAGGAAATGTTAATATTTTTTTTTCTTTTATTCTTTAACTGAATTTGTAAAATATATTTTACTTGCAATGTTTTGCCCAATATTTCTTTAGATCAGTTAAAATTGTGAAGCCGAACTTTTTTTGATAATTAAGAATGTTGATTATGGTAACAGTTTTAACATATTTTTAATGCTGCATATAAAATTGATAATTTAAAAGCACAAGTTTACTTACCAGAAATTTGTCCATCTATTTTTTTCCCTTCTTTTTGAGTACATCAGTTGAATATTTGTTTGGCTTTTTACAGATATTTACAATTAAAAAAACTGTGTAATGATTGAATTTTAACAATTGGTCATCTGACTTTCATTTGGAAAATTATTTTGCAATTTCATTTGTTTTTTTTGTGATTTTTTTTATTATTATTTTTATTTTTTTATTTTTTCTTTTAGATTTTATTTTTTTTTCTAGGTACCTGTGATGTTTCACAGGGGCTCAACACCCAGAGCTGCCTAGCGCGTCCCCAGGTGGCGGATAGGGGATGCCCTCTCATTAGAGGGTTGTCAGGTCATAATAAGAAAAGCCTGACCGCGGACCATAGTCGGTGACGTGTTTGGAGAAAACCACATGTCCACTCCATGCACACTAAATTTTATAAAATTTATAGGGGTAGTTGAGAGCAACCTTTGATGGTGTGGTATTTTTTTTTAAGGTTACAAACTTTTTTTATTTTAATCCACCTTTTACAATCAGGCTCACATGTACAGGTGATGTATGTGAGCGATAAAAATCGTAATAATGTCACAATAGTTTAACAATTACAATCTCCAAATTAAATATCAACCGTATCAAAATTGTGAAAGTCAATAAATATGAAGCATAAAGTATGTAAATTTTGAGAATTAATAATTTAGTAATTTATATAAATATTCTAAATGGTTTTTGTCTCGCCTGCTACGAAAAGTCGCGGAGGTGACATATAGGTATTACTTTCCGGCGGCGGCAGCGTAAATTTTTTAAAAACTTTTAACAACTTTACACATGTAATGCCTACAATTAAGATTTATGGTCCACAAGGTAGCTTATCATATAAGGTTTGCTGCAGTATACTTTTCTTGTGATCCTGTCCTCATTTTTATGGTTCACTGACTTCATAAACATGAATTTAAAATCTGCGTCCCAAGTTTTGTGGTTTAATCCATTTGGTCATTAGATACCGGTAGGTACATGTCGGTCTAACACCTACCTTTTGACCTTGTCCTCAATTTCATGCTTGAGTGACCTGAATCACATTTTCGGGTTAAGTCCATTACTCAGAAACTAGAATACTTAGAACCACCATATTTGGTCAATAGATAGTTATTGGTGGATACATGTCAGTCTGGCTTGGTTTCTTGACCTCAATTTCATGCATGAGCGACTTTGTCACTTTTTCGTGGTTAAGTCCATTTCTCAGAAGCTGTAATACCTAGGCCAACCATATTTGGTCTATAAATAGTTCTTGGTGGGTATATGCCAGTCTGACACCTGGCTTGGAACCTTGACCTCAATTTCATCTTTGCATTACTGTTACTTTTTCATGGTTAAGTCCATTTCTCTCCAACTAGAATACCTAGACCCACCATATTTGGTCAATAGATACTTCTTGGTGAGTACATGTCAGTCTGAAACCTGGTTTGGGACCTTGACCTCAATTTCATGCTTCAGTGACTTTGTCACTTTTCGAAGTTGTCCTTTTCTCAGAAACTGTAATATCTAGACCCACTATATTTGGTCTATCGACTGTTCTTGGTGGGTACGTGCCAGTCTGACACTTGTCTCTGGACCTTGACCTCAATTTCATGCTTCAGTGACTTTGTCACATTTCGAAGTTGTCCATTTTTCAACAACTGTAATATCTAGACCTACTGTATTTGGTCTATTGACAGTTCTTGCTGGGTACATGCAAGACTGACAACTGTCTCTTGACTTTGACCTCAATTGCATGCTTGACTAACTTTGTAACATTTTCGAGATTAGGTCAATTTCTCAGCAACTTTAATACCTAGACCCACCATATTTGGTCAATAGATAGTTCTTGGTGGATGCATGTCGGTCTGTCTCCTGTCTTTTTACCTTGACCCTTAATTTCTTTTAACACATTTTCCTTTGACTTTTAAAATGTCGGGTATCAGATAATCATTATTCTGTGTCCATGTGCATATTCAGGCGAAACATGTAGTGTGTCCAATCTATCAATCAGGTCTAATCTCGTACATTATCTTTTCTCAAAACTGTTTTATATCAAAAGGAATTTTGATGCAATGGCCGTTAATACAGTGTTCCCATTTTACATAATAAGATCTTGAGAAATCACACTGTACAAATGTTCCAGATATATCACTCAAAAAGAGCTACAGTTTTTAGCTAAGATATCAATCTAAACATTCCAGTACGTACCCTATTAATGATTGTCTGCAAATCTTCATCGTAATATTTTGTTTTCTTTAGAAAATTTAACTAGTCTGTTTTAAGACTAAATTTTAAAAGGTTAAGGAATTTGACAGTTGATTGTGATATTTAATCTTATTTTGAATTTTCCATATTGACCATTTTGACAAGTAAACAATTAGGTTTATAACTGTAAAATTATCTCCTGGTTCATTTATTCCAAATAAAAGGTGTTGCAAACAAAACTACATCCATTGCCATTACATATTTTAATGTCATGTTCTATCTTTAGTACATCAAGCACGTGTACAATATGGGGAACATCTCAGAATATTTAAATGTCTATATGTATATATTGTGACATCTCTTCATTTTTAGCTTACCTGGCAAGGCTATGTGAGCTATTGCCATCACTTTGCGTCCGTTGTCCATCTGTCGTCCTCGTTAACATTTCTTTAGTATGTTTGTTGGTGATCGGAATCCATGCATTTGTGGAAAGTTTTACCCAAATGTTTGTAAATTGCCATCTCCCCACATCTTCAAAATAGCGAGAGTCAACTATTACAATTCTTGTATTATATTATATTTTATACTACTTCAGAATTTCAGGACAAAATAAAGCTACATGTGATTGAGTCATGTGACTTAATGGTTGATGCAACTCAACAGTATCAGGAAAACAGGAAAGAGAAGTTGGCTATTTTATAGTTAGAGAAGAACTACATGTAGCAAACTCCAGAGACCAGGGACTCTACGCTTCCAAAGAGGGGGGGTTCAGGCCAACCCTTGACAAATCCAAGGTCACAGTGAAAGGTTTGTATATATACACATTAACGAAGTCTTCACAACTGATTTTTTTTTCATGAATCTGGTATTAATAAAATTATGTTTGAATTGAACCAACCCATAAACAGTAGTGAGAATAGCTCACACATGTAACAATACAGCCAAATTTTAATTGTTTAAATTTTAATGAGCAAATCCTTGTAGTTGGTCTTTATAAGGAATTTCATCTAGCATCAACATATTATTTTTCATAGAATGAATATCACAATCATATTTATGCCATTGTATTTAGATTAGAAATCCTTTTTTTTCAGACTATGCAAGAGGCTGGAGTAAACTGAATAAAAAAAGAATACCAGACGAAGATCAACTGAATAAAGGTGTCCCAGAAGCAGTCGGATATGCCAGGAAGAAAGTGAACAAATAAACGTTAAATATAAAAACAGATAATTTCATTATGGACATGTGATAGATTTTGTAAATGGAAAAAATTAAGATGAAATAATACTGATTTATTGTGTGGCTTTATTTCTACTGCTTAAGTAATATCTACAGTGGAAACATGATGATTCCAGGAAAGGCTGTAATTTTCAAGGGGAGGGGATATTTGCAAAAAATCTCACCAGTCTAAAAAAAGTATGGTGAAATTTTCAGGCAAAGAACCCTTTAAATGTGAAAATGCCAACCGGACTTCTTTAACAGGAGACAGTAATAGGGCCAGAGGTAAAATCTATGCAATAACTTTCATAAAATTTGACTATTTCGCCTTGGACGGCTAACTGGTTCCATGAACAATTCCTTAATTTTGCTCAAGTTAAAAAAAAATCACAAACTAAATAGATAAATGAACAAAAATGACATGTTGAAAAGGATGGCAGGTGAGCGATACAGGCTCACCACTTGAGCCTCTAGTTCTCAGTATTTTTTCAAAAATTATTTCAAAGAAAAAAGAAATACACAACTTGCAAGAAAACTTATTAGCACATGAATGTATAGTCCAGTCAAACTAGCAAAAATGGACCCTTAATTGCATCAGAAGAAATTAATTTTTTTTTTGAGTCAGGAAATGTAAAAGGATTAAACAAGAAAAAATCACCATGAAATGAATGCAAACAGATAAAATTACAGCTGAAATAAATTTCCTATGGGAATTTTTATTGAATAAGGGGGATAACTCTGTAAAAACTAATTTAAATTTGGCCAAAATCTCAACAAAATAACAACTGATTTTCCTGTATAAAATACTTTGCCAAAAAACATGTTTAGCATTAAAAAAGGTTAAAACCAATTATTCTAACAGAGTGTTGATATTTTAATTCAAGTTTTGAATTAGATTTTTCTCTTTCTAGGATCCCTCATTTCCTAAAAATACAGGATATCAAGTTTATGAATTGTTAAATCTTTATGAAAATATATGTAGCACTTACACTTTTTTGTGGATTTAAAAATTCTTTTAACCAAGTTTAAATTATTGATGTATAATAAAAAGGGAGAACCATTAACAATTATTTTAATTATTTTTTTCAAAATCGAAATATGGTTCAAAGTAAGCATTTTCTGTGATTTTAAACAGTCATTAAAATCAAACTACAAATAAAATTATGAATATTCTTGTATCATAAATAGAAGAATATATAACAAGTTAAATTAAGCCAGTTTAGTCTATGAAAGTATCTTTCTTAACAAGCAGAAGAAGACATTTGTTGAAAAAAAAACGTTTTAGCAAGAGTTACCTCCCCTGTTCCATTGGAAATCCAACAGTATATTTGAAAGTAGTTTTGAAGTTCCCATGGTCAGATTTTCATGGAATTTTATCTGTGTACATTTAAGATATAATTAAGCAATTTAGATTCAAAATACCTTTTGTTGCAATTAGTTTGGGGTCAAATTTTATTTTGACTGGACTAATATGGGTTATGTTGTAACACAAGTTAAAATGAATAAGGGGAAAACAGTATCTTTGGTTGCTAAGTGGATCATCCTTCTGTCCATCCATGCGGAAAAAAAAAAATATTTTAATAATATTTTCTGATATTATACTGAGGTGATTGTTATAAGCTTTCTTTCGGGGAAAAATGCCTTGGTGGTCTCGTGTTAGTATGCTCGCCTTGAATGCAGAAGTTCACCTGTTCGATGCCTGGCCGGTTCCTACCAAAGACATTAAAATTGGTATTTGCTGCTTCTCCGCCAAGCACATGGCATCTAGGAACAAGAGCAAAGGACTGGTTGGCTCGGAGTCCATATAATGTGTCCAGGTGGGGTGAATATGACTTCCTGCACGTTAAAAATCTGGTTCAGCATGTCGGTCTAGCACAAGCAGGATTCCTATGAATATCATATCAACATGGTCTCGTCCTTTTATGCACTTCATGGTTTCCACTGGATGTTAAACAATAATTCATCCATTTATGAAAAAACTTTATGGCTGTAAAATACTATAACCCAACTAAACTGTGAAAAAATTATGTACTAACAATAAGTAGTTTTTGAGTAATAAAATTTTTCAAATTTTATAACCAATCTGGCCAGTGTCATCAGCCAAAATATTGAGAAAATGGGTGAGGGGTACAAAGAAATGATTTTACCAAAAATATGTACATCCCGTATCAATGTTTTCTTTTTAAAATTCTTTAATATGCATTTTTTCAATCATTAATAACAAAGAAGTTGAAATCATATGCTCTTTGTTATAAAAAAATGAGAAAAATCTCAAATTTACTAAATTGACTGCATGGTCATAAATATTTTGACACCAAAATTTTTTTATAAAACTTTCTTATATTAACACCTACCTATAGTTTTTGTCTCGCCGGCGGAGAAATGTCGCGGAGGCGAGATATAGGTATTACTTTCCGGCAGCAGTGGCGTAAACTTTTTTAAAACTTTAATAACTTTGCACATGTAATACATATACCTACAATTAAGATTTATGGTCCACAAGATAGCTTATCGTATAAGGTTTGTCGCAGTATACTTGTCTTGTGACCCTGACCTCATTTTCATGTTTCACTGACTTCATAAACATGAATTTAAAATCTGTGTACAAGTTTCGTGGTTAAATCCACACTTCTAAATTGTTGTTCTAAATTATTGTTTTGGAATTCATGTTTTGCTAGTATCTCGATACTATCCCGAAATTTATACTTAAAATTTAATGTTACAAAATTTTAACATTATGTTAAAAATCAGCCCAATATCTGAAAGCGTTTAGAAAAAAGTCCAGAGCCCTTATTTCGGCAAAAATCAGCGGAACAAAATGTAAACTTGATCTGTAACTCATCATGGTAGACTCACATACTAAAAAATCAACTCAATATCTGAAGTCGTATAAAAAAAGAGTCCGGAAAGGTGTTTGTTGCGGAATTACGTACAAGGATAAAACTATATGGCCCCGACCACGTAGTGGCGGGACCATAAAAATGGACATGAATAAAAGCTCTACAAGTTTACAAAATTATGTCCCAATGGTCTAATCTTCAAGGGTATGGGTGAGGATTATAAAATGCCAGCTAACCGTGACAACATGTAATCCTAACTGTGACAACATGTAACCATAACTGTGACAACATGTTAGCCTAACTAGAACAGCAATAAAAGTCGTTTTTGATGCATTTATGTAGGGATTTTGTGTGAGAAATTTATCAACCATATTATTAGAGAAAATACCTATTTCGGTATTTTTGGTTATGAGTACTTCTTGTTTAAAATAAGTTTGGTTTTTGGTCTTCCAAATGTTTCGGTTTTAATGCTGCTGGTGAGAGGTAACTCCTTCAAATGTGTCGTATACAGCATAGTATAAATTTACTATATCTAATCGGATTGTTATTTTAAATAGTATACCCTACTTCTTCAGGGTAAAATTCGATAACTTGTACTGTTAATTTAATTAAAATCAAAACCTCCATTAAAATAGAGCAATGTCTGTATCGTTAAAATCTTTGTAACCGTCACATGTAGGCATTGGCCTTATGCTTGGGTAGAAAACTAAAACCATTTGGTACCGGTCCCAACAGCATTTCACTGTAAAACAGACAATGACAGAATAAGACAATCTTGTATATTACCACAGCTAGTTTTATATGTATTGTTAAATATTAATTTTTATATTTTTACTTTTAATCTGAGGTAAGGTAATTTCGGTATCTAAGATTTCAATCTAAACCAGTCATAATCACACATCAATCTAATTAAAACTAGATTTACTGTGAGCAAAGCCCGGCTCACAAAGGATACCCCCCGCTTTTTTTGAAGATTTTTCTTCATGCACATCTTTGGATGATGTACTTCCTTTCTGTAAAGTTTCGTTGAAATCCATTGAGCGGTCTAGGAGGAGTTTATATATTGAAATAGGAAAAAAAAATAGAAGTCCAATTATCTCCCTTGTGTGATATTGGAAAGCAAAGATTTTTCTTTATGCACATCTTTGGATGATGTACTTCCTTTCTGTAAAGTTTTGTTGAAATCCATTGAGAGTTCTAGGAGGAGTTGCGCTTACGAGGTTCATATATAATGTATAAGCCAAAAAAAAAAAAAAAAAAATAGAAGTCCAATTATCCCCTTGGTGTTTACATATGATAAAGGGGTTGTTTATTCTGATAATTAGCCACATATCCAATGTAGAAACAAAAATATTAAATTGCAAAAAACTTAGTTAAAGCTGAGTAATGATACATTGTTTGGATTGGTCATCAAGGGGAGGTAATTACAGGTAATCCCTATGTGAATTCATGGGTTCCAGTTGTGTTGATTTTGTGAAAAATTTAAACTTCAGACAATATTATATTTTCAGTGTTTAACTTTATTTTATAAACACATGAACACGTTGTTTACCTTTTCCTTTATAGTGCTGTTCCCAATTTGTAGTTAAATATGGATAACGTATTTTACCATAAAATCTGTATGCATAAAAAGGGGAGGTAATTACAGGAAATCCCTATGTGAATTCATGGGTTCCAGTTGTGTTGATTTTGTGAAAAATTTAAACTTCGGGCAATATTATATTTTCAGTGTTTAACTTTATTTTATAAACACATGAACACGTGGTTTACCTTTTCCTCTATAATGCTGTTTCCAATTTGTAGTTAAATATGGATAACGTATTTTACCATAAATTCTGTGAGCATTAAAACATAGAGATTCATTATCATTATCATATGGTACTCCAATAGTGAGTGAACCCCCATTTTTAGTAATACACCACGCACGTGCGATAGCAATTATGTCTCCCCAAGGATTCAATGCATCGCCATATCTTCCCAAACCTGTATGTTCTACGGAACTATACGTTACGATAGCATCAAACAATCCAAGGGAATTATTTAGATAACACATACGGAAACCGTTCGGGATCATTGTTTTCACTTTCGGATGCTTTGAAATAATACGTCTATATTCTAATGTAAAGACTTCACGTGCGCCCGCTTCAAGAACGCACGCTTCGACCCAGGGACTATTAGATCCAATAACTAATACTCTCCCATTCTCAACGCCTGGTGCATGACGTAAGCCATCACGTAAAGTGTTGGTCGCATTAACGCCATATGTACCTCTTAATTTACCTTCTCTGGCAAGGTTAATCAAGTTTTCAATGGATTTCCTTGTCCAAACTGGATTATGTGCCTTTTTATCGAGATGTTTTTGATCAAAATACCGCTCTTTTACATGTATACGATGACCCATCGTAAAATCTTGTAATAATTCATTTGGAATGGTTTTAGGTGCATGGTACAGTCCGTGAGCACGATCTATAAACTCGTTCTTAAATATTGCTGTACAATCTATGATAGAAGATACATGATTGAAAAATGGGCCGGGGTACCCCTTTCTAGTCGTATCACACAGCTGACTACAATCACGACGTATAACTTCTATCGGACCATATTCCCGTGAAGTCAATATGTTTTTAAAGGTGAATGTTGTCTTGTCATTCAAAATGTATAAATTAATAAACTAATTACTGCAATAGCAGTTACATTTCCCCTTTTGAAAGCCATCTATCTGCAAGAAAAAAAATCATCATTAGATATTTGTATAGAGAACAATGCATATTGCATATTGCTTCTATAAAATGTAGAACACAGATTAATGTAAACGTAACTTACCAAAGGATTCCCCTCCTACTGGCGCTAGGAGGCTATCTTGAATTTGAATTGGCGTACATATTTGTATGCGTGTTATTCAACTCAAACTGTTATTTGAAGAGCATCCATAAAACACCGTTTGGTTGGAATTTTGTTTCGTATACATGTGTTTTGGGATTCGTGTCTAGAATAAGGCCCTTGTATATTTCTTTTCATATTAAATTGACAGATTATCTCTTATGCTTTGCGAAATCCAAAGAAAGGAATCCCGAGCTCCAGGTTTATCATCTTTTGTATTTTTGACCTTTTAGCGTATTTAATGAAATAACTTCTCATGTGTACAACATTTTTCATTTTTTGCCTCCAAAATGTACACTCCAACCCTTGTATTTACCCGGTGCAAACTTACTGCAAAATGATCGTGTATAGATCTTGATACGCCCTCTAAATGTTTTATATGTTTGGTATCTTTTTCGAACTTTCATTGTGACAGTATTTGTTATTCTGATATTTATTAATCTTTTTATCGTATAATGCCTTAAGTACATATGTCCGAACGCAACTGGTCTGACAAGACCGGATCAGCCCAGCTACGTTCGAATAGCATTCGAATGATGCGTTATTAGTAGAAATATGGGTTGTTCTCTTTCGGTCTTTGCACATATGCAAAAACCTGAGTATTATCAATTCCAGAGCTATCAAAATATATTCTTAATACAGTACAGAAAGCGAGTTTCAGTAAAAAAAAAAATCGCGCTACTCCGCGTCGCGAGAAATGCTGGCAAAATTTAAATATTGCGGTGTTTAACTCGGAGAAATCTCCGAGAACAACATCGAGAATCTCGGAGCTTTCGCGCGTTTCCCGCTGAAATTTGGAGAAAACTTCGGTTGGCGCGGCGGAAATTTACATGTATTATAATATAAATGAACAGATACATGTTTATTGTTGTTTTATTTTTACAAGAATCAAATAATTTTGATACATATATTTATTTTTGTGAGTATATGCTTGCAATGAGACCTGTGTTTAGGAAATAAAGTTTTTATCTTTAATATCATATTCAGGATAATGAAAAGAGCAATTGTCCATATCTGTATAATAAATCAAAAAAGTAATGTTGTTTCTTTCCCTTTTTAAATGTCCGGCAAAATTTGAGAAAATAAAGATTAAGATGATTTTTTGTGGCATAGAAAATTGACTGCAGGTGGTTTCTTTGACCAATGATTGGTACTAATTTATTGACTCTAAGATCGTTCATGTCCATACTTCAACATTACAAATAACTGAATTCTCTCCAAGTGAAGCATGCGGGGAGCTGCATCTCTTAGTGTGTTCTCTCCAGTAACACTTCAAGAAATAGATTTCCAATCACAGATGTTGATTCCAATCACAATTGTGTGAAGTCTGAATTATAATTATTTTTGGTATACTGTTTACCACTTGTAACTGAATTGTGTTGAAGTTACAATTCATCAGCTTGGGATATTCAAATTAACAGACGCCATTATAATTAGCTTAAATGCGGACGAGATTGTTGTTGTCTTGTCTATGTTTAACCCTTTCACCGATGGACTTCCCACAGTAAGTAACCCTTGCAATTTGGCTTACTGACAAGATCGCAGGCTTAAATGGCTACTTCTTTGTGAATGTTTAAGAGCATTAATTTCAGGCAATTTATTCTTTAATTGAATACAAATGTAACTAAAATATGTTCTCGTCGCGATCTTTTTCGTTTTTGAATGAAAATTCGAAGATTCATCTGCAAACGGATTTCCGCGTCCTATTATGTTAAAAAAAGACAAATATACCTAAGGAGCAATAAAAAAACGTAATCCATTGGACAGACAAACCCGGGAAGACAAACGAACAACAACAAGCACAACACATAAAGACAGAAAACTAAAAAACAATGAACAACGCGAACTCCTATAAAAACCAGGAGTGAACCCAGGTGCTACGAAAGGGTAAGCAGTGCCTGCTCCGTATCGTTCTTTATATCACTTTTGTCATAAACATGATTCCAATCAATTTTGGACAAATTGGGCGCGTTGGATACGAAATACGTACTTCCGATCTTGCCAAAAAAAAAAAAAAAAATAAATAAATTCATTTTCAAAACTTAAAAATCCCATAAAATCCTCAAGTGTTCATTGAAAGATACCGAACTAAATGATTGTGGTGCCACTTTTATTATAACCAGGTATTTTAATTTGAGTTATTAAGATAGATGACGCAAAGATCGTTGACACGTGTTAATTACCTTTGTTAGATACCTGTTCAGGTTAACACCAAAGAACTGGATTGAAATGTAAATTAAACAGACTTGGCTTTAGTTTTTACTGCTAATAACCAATGTATGACACAAACAGATCAATTCAAAGCACAGGTCAAATCAAGCATCGACTATTAATTGCAGACGCCAGCAAGCACTGAGGAAACACAACCATTATTTTATTTAATAAAATAACAAACACAGTTTTGAAATCCTTTTATTGTAAAATACTGCTATATTCTCAATGACAGATTGATCTTGTGCTTATACTTCCCACACTTTCAAAGGTATCAAAGAATTTATTAACTTAGTTTTGTCAGTAATACATGATCTTACTAAGGCTGTCTTTATTTATCATCTTAGGATATTCAAATAAGTAGATGCCATTTTAAGTAGCTTTGGTTTAACTGTTCACAACTTGCAACTAAATTAATTTTTAATTTCTGTTGAAGTTATGATTTATGAATGGTCCACATATTTTGTCTGTAATTAATGTAAGCTTATATGTGTAACGAAATGGTTTCATGAATAATTCTCGTGCAGACAGACCGACATGAATAATTCTCAAATTACAGATTTGATTTATTCAGGTACACATGTAATGCTGGAAGTCTAAGTCTATTTTTCTCCTCTAGTAACCTTAATGAACGTTGATGAAACTTAAATCTTTTTTCTATCAAGCTTCGCTCTGCCAACGTTTGCTTACAGTGATATTGTCAAGTTCACGTACATGTAAGGTTATCAATGTACATTTGTGGTCATTGAGATGTCCTCCGAGAATATTTCGAAGTTTCACCGCGTTTTTCCGAGTTTTTTCACGAGCTTGAACGTGATAACCTCAAGGAAAAAACACCGAGAAAAGTTTTTGGAACGCCGAGAAAAGTCCGCGAAACTCTGAAAACGAACGCGATCTTTTCGCGGAGTAGCGCGATTTTTTTACTGAAACTCGCTTACTGTAATGCATACATATTCAATGTATTATGAAGTCATATCATTAAATGCAAGGTTCAAACTCGTACATAATGAAGATAACAAGAGACAGATAAGCTTCTGGGAGATCTACTAACAAAAAGGGACAAGGCAAAACCAATTAGTAACCAAATATGGTTTCTGGGAGACCTATTAACAAGAAGAAACAATGCAGAGCCAATTAGTCACGCCACATCGTTTCTGGGAGACCTATTAACAAGAAGAAACAACGCAGGGTCAATCGTTTCGGGGAGACCTAACAACAAGAAGGAACAAGATAAAACCAATTAGTCACCAAACATCGTTTCGGGGAGACCTAATAAGAAACAAGGCAAAACCAATTAGTCACCAAAAATCGTTTAGGGGAGACCTAATAACAAGAAACAAGGCAAAACCAATTAGTCACAATACATAGTGTCGGGGAGACCTAATTACAAGAAAGAAGGCAAAACCAATTAGTCACCAAACATCGTTTCGGGGAGACCTAATACCAAGAAACAAGGCAAAACCAATTAGTCACCAACCATCATTTCGGGGAGACCTAATAACGAGAAGAAACAAGGTAAAACCAATTAGTCATCAAAAATCGTTTAGGGGAGACCTAATAACAACAAACAAGGCAAAACCAATTAGTCACCAAACATCGTTTCGGGGAGACCAAATAACAAGAAACATGGCAAAACCAATTGGTCACCAAACATCGTTTCGGGGAGACCTAATAACAACAAGAAACAAGGCAAAACCAACTAGTCACCAAACATCGTTTCGGGGAGACCTAATAACAAGAAACGTGGCAAAACCAATTATTCACCAAACATCGTTGCGGGGTGACCTAATACCAAGAAACAAGGCAAAACCAATTAGTCGCCAAACATCGTTTCGGGGAGACCTAATTACAACAAGAAACAAGGCAAAACCAACTGTCACTAAACATCGTTTCGGGGAGACCTAATACCAAGAAACAAGGCAAAACCAATTAGTTACCAAACATCGTTTCGGGGAGCCCTAATAAAAAGAATAAACAAGGTAAAACCAATTAGTCACCAAACATCGTTTCGGGGAGACCTATTAAAAAAAGAAACAAAGCCAAACCAACAAGTCACCAAATACCCTTCCGGGAAGAACTCATAAAAAACAAAGTAAAACAAAAAAGTCACCAAACATCGTTTCGGGGGTACATTATAACAAGAAGAAATAAAGTAAAACAAATAACTCACCAAACTTATTTTTAGGGATTTAACAATGTTTTGATGTTTATATGTTTGCTGTCCAAACGTTTGGATGCGAGAGACCTGATAAAGGTTAATCCATAGATCTTTGTTCTCAAAAACTAAATTCATATTGCAATCGTTCAATTTGAGCAGTCAAAATGCGTGGACAGTATTTTTACAAGTGAAATACATGAACGATCACCGAGGGTATATAATATTTAGGCCACACCTACTTGACCTGATTGACGGGACTGAAATGAATAAACTGACTTGCTTCAAACTTTATACCAACATTTCTATACTTATACTTCAGATTTTATTTCACTCGGATACTATGGTAAATCACCGGTTACAATGTAATAATACATGAAATTGACTACAGGATCAATTGTTACATTCTGGTGTCGAACAGCTGTCTACACAGATTAAATATGTATCAAAATTTTTGATGCAAATATTAATGACAAAAGAAGATAAAAAATATCAGTTGTAGATTTATTAAGGCGAAGACTTTTATTTCAAAATTACACAAAGTTTCGACAATCATATCAATATTTTGTCAATATTGCTTGGCCAAAAAGGGTGTAGTCGATTGCATTGTATTTCCAGTTTTTATGTTATTTCTTTGGGATGATATTGTAATCATATTGTTTAAATTAACAATTTAACACTACTAAAATGTACTTATACCGTCAAACCAATCGTAACAAAAATCTAAGACTGTCGTTTCCGGCGTAATCTATCAAAAGTTCATATAGGCAGTTTTGTCCATAAATTTAGCTGGAAGTGAATTTTTCATATCAGATCAGCGGCCAAACATTCCATATTCAGGTCCAAATATCCATATCAGGGCCAAAATTCTTCACTAGTAACAGTAGTTTAGGGGAGGTTTCAATTATCACTTGACAAGGAGCGACGAGGAGCCGAAAGTGACGTCACCGGAAATGACGTAACAGTAAGTTGCGTCCCTGGAAATGACTTATTTTCGCGATGTTTGCTAACCGGTAGGGTAAGGGGCATAATTTTGCATCATTTCAAGAATTATCCTATATGTCTATTATTCTGAATGAATTATCTCCCCTTTCTTGCGCTTTTGTATCTTGTTCTTTTGTTCTTTCATTTTACTGTATGGGAATACAGTCCCCCTTCGAGGTGTTTAGTGTCGGACCTACTGCTGAAGGGTACGCATCACCGGAAGTCAATTGTCTCGATTTGATTATTTCCCTTTTTCTTTCTGAATGGTCTGTGGGTTTCCATTTTAGTAGATAATGGAGAATTCTCACTTAAAGGTGTATATGCTGAAATCTTTCACCGTGAGGTCAAGAGCCGACAGGTTCGCCTGGATTAGATTATGTAAGATTACGATCGGGATTGGTTCCAGGACATATGTAGAAAAAAACTAAAGAAAGGAAAGAAAATCACACTAACATGTAATTGTTGTCGTGTAAATATTTATGAAACGGAACCCAGCTGATTCCATATTCATATTCCTATCAAATACATTTATAATTATTTTAAGAAATGTTGTATGAGTTTACAGGTTACAAGTTATGATAATAAAATAGATGGCCAGAAATAAATGATAACGTACCTGTCACTCTATACAATACACCTGTATTCATTAAACATTAACTCATTTAGATTAGAAACCATCAATGTTCATGACGCCGAAAAATACGATATACTAGTATTTAATTGTAATTATTGATTCAAGACTGTCATCTGTTGTCTTAATTTTGTTATTTTTTCTAATATTGTAAAGATGTGTAATATAACGATAAAGCTTGATTTGACCTTGACTCAAACTCTAGAACTTTCTAATTTTACGGTCGGCATCACGAATTGACGCGAATTACAGTGTTCCAATATCTAAGATGACATTGTACCTGTTCCCACTGTCGTAACCTTTCACGTACCTCCACCGATTTGTGACTACCACCGGATTGACTTTGTTGAACTTTACGACGGGTGCCGTATACGGCAGCAGGAACTGCTTACCCTTCCGGAGCACCCGAGTTCACTCCTGGTTTTTATAGGAGTTCGTGTTGTTCTTTGATTTTTAGTTTTCCGTCTTTATTTGTTGTGCTCGTAGCTGTTTATTTGTCTTCCCGGGTTTTGTCAGTCTAATGGGTTGCGTTTTTTTGGATTATTTGTCCTCTTCACACCGTAGTTCACAGTCTAACAAAACACATCAGTCTACGTGTTATGGTGCAATAACATGCATTGTAACTGGGGAAGTCGTTAAACTTATCAAAACACAATATACCATCTTCAACCCTACTACCAACTAACTTAACACACGATAAAGCATTAGTGATCTCTCGAATGGGCTTTATTTACACAAAATGAGCTATTGTTATCAATCTGCGTCCGTCATTAGCCTGAGCGTCATACATTTGTATCCGTAAACATTTCACGTTTTTATCTTCTTCAATAAAACTACAATAAAAAATAAAGAATAAAAGATAAAAGATTGAAACTTTCGGCTAACTGGCTTACACCGCTATATGAAGCACATGGAAAAGGGGTGTTACAAATGTTCCAATTGACGTTGTCTATGTTGTCTACTTGCATCAACTGTAATCACCATGGTTACAAAAATTCCGATGAACAATCTGAAGATAGTTGGAAGTGACATTACAGTTATAACTATTCCTTAAGGGACGAAATTGGTCCGACAGCAATCGCTTTTAATGCAGACTCTTACTAACTAACCCTGGTGATAACCGGGGATATTTTTTTAGTTTGGCACCGATTTAGCAGTAGAACAGGATCAAGTACTCCTGTAGCAATAGCGCTGTCGCCATTCAGGTTCAAACCAGGAACATCTCGCATGGCAGTCTACCGCACTACCAACTGGGCTTAAGGAGAATGTTTTGGTTTAGCAGTGGACTGCTGTGCCGAAGGTTTGAACTTCGAGTCTTGTTGGCGGAAAAAAAATTGTCCTATATTCTTAAAGTTATAATAACCGACATCGAAAACACTTTCTAGAAGCAATTGTAATTTGATACACGTTAAAACTTCATATAAGAAGACAAACCACTGGCTGTATTCGAAAGAATACGAATTAACGGGGAACTGCGATAATACTGCTAAAATAGATATTAATTAGTTTGATAATAATTACATGTTCTGTACATTCCATTCTTTACTGAGGAAGATGTATTAGTTGAGTTCAAATTTTATATTTGTATAGGGGCCTCGGTGGCCGAGTGGTCTAGGTAGTTCGTCATGACTACTAATGATCACTAGCCCGTCAACACTGGGGTTGTGAGTTCGAATCTCACCTGTGGCGGGGTGTGTTCGACTCCGATCTTAATTGACAAGGATTGCCAATTTTCCTACCGAAGGTCGGTGGTTCTCTCCGGGTACTCCGGCTTCCTCCACCAATAAAAACTGGCCGCCGCGAAATAGCCAAATGTGCTGAAAACGGCGTTAAACCCCAACTAAACAAACAAACAATATATTTGTATATGGGTTCTATATTTTTAATGTTCAAGCTCACTTATATTTCTTTTAATTTTTGTTTTAGCTATTTCTACACGTGAGGTAGCTGTGTACTCATCGTTAGCTTCCGTACTTGTCATCATTGTTATCATTGTGATTGTACTTTTCTGTCGACGTCAACAAAGAAACCGACAAATCCCGAAAAGACATAATCGCAAACCACATGAACAAGTGCCAGATGTACGAATGTCTAATATTTCTGCTGTTTATGACACAGTCAACGACGACAGCATGCTTGTAAATAGTGAATACCTGGACCCTGTTAGTATTAATCCTTACATAACAATGAATTCCTCCCGTACCCACCCTGAAGGTCTGTACAGTGATCTGCAACAAGCACAGGCTCCCAGAATTGGACACAGCGGAATTAATAACTATGTTTTAGAGCGAGGTGAAACCGCTCCATAGAAACAGTTCCTATGAGGTGAATGAATATATACGTGATCGTCTAATATGAAGTATGGACTTCCTCTGCATTTCAAAGAGTGAATATCTTTTTATTTCTACTAGCTCGTGAACAATACCATATTGGCCGAAACGATGACCAATTTTAACTTTTAACGTTTTTGTTTTTGCTATTATTTTGCATTTAGTCTTGTTCGGCTTTTGTCTTGTATACGTCTTAGTCGTGCCATGCCCTTTAACGGCTCACCAATTCAATTTATATTCCCTGTATGAGATCGTTTTATATTCTCGTTTTTAAAACTGAAAAATAATTTCAAACGTGTTTTATTAAAAATAAACAAAAGTTTTTGATTGTGTCATTACACAGAGTTTATATTGAGTTTGATCATGAAATTTATATTCAATTTGGATTAGTTTGACTTTAAGGATGCTCGCTGGTCATGTTTTGGTCTTTTTGTCAGATTTTCGGAATCCTCGGGTTTTATCCAGAGAAAACATATTTCCTGCAAATTTTCAAGGCTATATAGCTCTAAAATGAGCACATAAACCTTTATTTTTTTCTTGCTTATTTGTTTACTATTCATATGTTCTCTCAACCTAAAACAACTATTTAAAATCCTATTTATTTCCTATTAGACCAGCGACCATCCTTAAGCATCGGAATTTGAAATTTAATTCTCTGCAGTACAATATTTTGAATGAAACTGATGATATAATGGGGAATCTAGTAGGTACTCAGGAAAAATAAAACTCCATATTTAGATAAATGTTCACGGCATTATTATTTTATTTAGATCTTTACTATAAGACGCACCTGACTGTGTAAACGTAAAATATTTCATGTTATGAGTTATTTTCATTTAAGATTTTTTTTTGATGTAATGAATTTAATGTCATTAACAAAATTTGGTATAAAGTTTGCTTGATGTTTAAACATATTTTAGGTGACAGCTTGGCCTATCATAACGACACAAGGTTCAGTACAAAGGATAATGACAATGACAAGAATAGAAATTTTAATTGTGCAGCCACATATACAGGAGGTTGGTGGTTTGGTGACTGTCATCATTCTAACCTTAATGGTGTGTTTAAAGGAAGGGGAATAAAAGGAAAATATCTTGGTACCACTGGAGGAAAACATTTGACACTATTTAGAAATCAACAATGATGATACGAAATAAAAAGTTGTAGAATTACCTTGCAATAAATGAATATTTCATCTTCTTATATTTCTATCATTTTTATTTATACTTAGCTCTGATTTCATTATTCGGATTTGGCTTTACTTTTTGTCTTTTTTGTCAGCTCTGGCAACATTTGTGATTCCATTATTCGGATTTGGCTTTTCTTTTTGTCTTTTTTGTCAGCTCTGGCAACGTTTGTGATTCCATTATTCGGATTTGGCTTTACTTTTTGTCTTTTTTGTCAGCTCTGGCAACGTTTGTGATTCCATTATTCGGATTTGGCTTTACTTTTTGTCTTTTTTGTCAGTTCTGGCAACGTTTGTTATTCCATTATTCGGATTTGGCTTTACTTTTTGTCTTTTTTGTCAGCTCTGGCAACGTTTGTGATTCCATTATTCGGATTTGGCTTTACTTTTTGTCTTTTTTGTCAGCTCTGGCAACGTTTGTTATTCCATTATTCGGATTTGGCTTTACTTTTTGTCTTTTTTGTCAGCTCTTGCAACGTTTGTATTATGTTTGGACTTTTATTCAAATATCTTGGCCTCGAGCATCACTATATTATATTGATAGTTAAAATACACGTTTGGTGCATTAAAATTGGAACCATTAGATCTTTACCTCTGCTGGTTAAGTTTTAGTCCCCCGATGGTATCACCAACCCAGTAGCCAGAACATATGTTTCGGCTAAAATACGGATATTTATCTAAATTTTCTGTTATAAAATTTGGAAATCGTTCTGCATTGAGGAATGTATTCCCCTCATGTATAACTCAATTATTGACCGGATTTTTACTGTTGGTCCTTTTCGGTCTAGATCTCCAAACGTTTGTATGATGGTTTGGTCTCGACAATCACTGTAGAGACATTAATTGTCGAAATGCACATCCGGTATATCAACCTTAGTACCATTAATGATATTTTGGCAAACCGTTATCTAAATTGCAGTTTACAAATGTGAAAGACCTCAAATATTTTTTTTTTCAATTGCAAAGATAATTCAATGATTAAGATTGGGATATATTACTACTTCATATAATCATTTTAAATTCGCTCAAATCTCTTTTTCACATCCCCGCACATTAATCCGGCACACATAGAAAAAAATGTGTAGTTTATGGAAACTAGTATTTCGACCGGCATCATTAATCTGGTTAAAAGCGTCTTATAGATAAAGAATTTTTCACCATAAGCACTAAAAGGCAAAAGGTTTGATTGATTGTTGGTTGCTTAACGTCCAGTGGCAAATATTTCATGCATAAGTAGGACGAGCAAAAGGTTTGACAATCAAATGTATGACAATCAAATGTATGTCTATTGAATGTCATAAAATAGTGCAACATTAGGATTTCTTGTCATTATCATTTGAGAGAAAATGTAATTTTATAAAATAATTTGTTTCATAACGTTCCCCTTTGTATTGAGCCTTACCTGCAACTATCTACTCTATAATGTCATCGACACCCATTGATATACATTTTAAATAAATAAGAAAAAAAATGTACTGATGTAATAGAATAGATGTTAATTCGACGTGCAAAGTTTAAAATATATACCCCTTATTCTGAATTCCAAGTATTTAATTGATGAAGTTCATATTGAAAAACAAACAAAAAACAATGGAGTATGAATATGAGGGCTATGTCGTGTCATACATGTACCTAATAGACTGATACCAATCGTAATCTGCTTCATAGTCCTATATCTTACATTTCATGGTAAATATAAGTAAATGTTATATGCACAGCAATAACAGACTGCAATATCAAGCTCAAAGCCTACTGAGTAAACAATAGCTTTTGTTTTAGAAATAACTATATTTATAGTATAATATGGTGATTAATTACCGTTCAAGTATTGTGCATACAACTTTGGTAATTCTTGATTATTTGTTGGAATTGTTTTATGACCTACTTTTTCATGTGCTTTCATGACGGTTATTTTTATTGAAATTGAAAAAGAGCAGTGGGAAATCTAGTGACAAAACCTCCCCTGTAAATATTGAAAACTAGATCTTCTCAATGTTTGTCCCATTTTGGCAAGAACGCTATCAATAATGGATTCACGGAAAAACGTTCTGGTAAATAATACAAATAGAAATAAGTTAAAAACAAAACTTAAATTCAGTGTTATCATTTCCCTCAAACGACAAGTACAGCAGGCTATAGAAGCTTGATGTAAAATTGGTTTAAAATGTTGCTATGCGAATAAATTCCTGGAGTACCAACTTCAATTTATTTTTCTACTTGCTGTATACCTTTCTGGAACATGCTTATTATCCGAATATATATACAGTTAGATCAGAGAAAGTCAGAGAAAAAAATCCAAAGGAATCGATTGATATGCAGCAAAGATTGGCACCTTTGAATTAAATTCTTAAGCAAATTCAAACGGACCTTATCGAGATGTAAACATTGAATGTGAATAGATCGAGAAGACCGCAAATACATATACAAAGATCGAGATAACCTTTTCTTAAAATTGTATAAAAAATAGTAGAAAGATACCTACTTTACAAACATAGTTATCTTTAATTTCTTAACCTGCACACACAGACTTTAAAATTTTTATATTCCCAAAAAGTCAATATTTCTCTATTGAATGTACATGTGACCAGAGCAGACCGGTGTGCTCGATAACTTAGGTGTGAAAAAATAAGCATACTTTGTGAACTTGTGACATGCTAAGGACTTTGTGGAACACTCCGAAAATTGGGGACCCGAAAGATCTTCAGATTTTGTATGTTCATGATTTTTTTCTAATTTTTTTTATTAATATAATGCAAAGATTGGCGGTTTTTAAATTTCAGTTTCACAAGCTTCTAATGCAATTATCTCGATAAATACCGAACATAAAACATCGTGTGTTTGCATGAATATTTCTAATAACACAGTTTAACAATTAATTTATTTAAAATCAACAATTATTATTTGGAAATAACTTTTGATCAGTATCGTCAACGGCATTGTTTTATTATTGACTTTCTCGACTCTATCATAAGAAGAATGGATTTTCTGTTGTTTTCGTTCACTGGATATCCCACTGAGAGGTAATATCTTGAATACAAACATATGAAATACGAATTCACAACATGCGGTTTTTTTTTTCTATCAGTAAATGATAATTAAGTTGTACTTTTATCGCATTCTATATATGATAAATAGTAGAAATCTACATGAATGACAATATATCTGAATGAGCTCTACAATTTTTATTTCGAAACATGTTGATCGCTAGCGTTACCGATAATGATCATTCCAGAAACAAGTGATGTGTTCACATTAAATCGATATCGCACCTTTATGACTATTTGACAGAAGGTAAAGATTTATACATTTTTCGCGTTTTTTTAAAGTTATGACCGTACATGTGCCTGAAAGCCCTAATGGCGTAACATTCTGAAAGTCAGTACCCTTGGCTTATCATTTTCCTTAAATATATTATATCATGACCTTAAATATTACTTTCAAGGAAATGTTTTCATGGAAATAGACTATCCCTATCTAGTTTATCTGGTAATTATTTTGACCACGTCTTTTATCTATCTATTTATTTATTCAAGTCAAATTTACTAAATGTACAAGAGACACCTAAATGAAACACCTCTATGACTAACTTACATGGTACACCTTTAACGATATTTTTTCAAATCAGAATCCTTGTATACTGTTCAATTTCATTATCTAGTAATTTACAATTCAGTAAAACATTATTTTCATTTTGAACTATATTAAGATTTCGAACATACATAATATGATTTATTAACATGACTGTTTTCTTTGGCCGACTTGTTAACCTTTTTTTTTTTTTCTTGTCTTTTTTAAGTTTTGATTCGAGCGGCACTGGTGAGTCTTTTGTAGACGCAACACGCGTCTGGCATACAAAATGTTATCCGGGTATCTATAATGAGTTTATTTGACACATTCCCGTATCCATTCTCAATTCTATTAAGTTGAAATATATCTTTAAAAATCATAACTTCTAGATTTGTAAAATTGATTAAATTAAAGACTTGAGATAACTTTGAATTGACTTATAAACATAATCATCAAAGAATGAAATAAAGATAAAAGAAGAAGAAAAACCCGCATTCTTAAAACATTCTTAAGATTACATTGAAACAAAAGTGATATATTTACGATAAACAGAATTCTAACTTCACATTCGATAATTATCATCACAGTAAAATTGACATATCTATGAAGAATTGTTATTGCAATGCAAAGATAATGAATAATGTCCAGACAAAAACAGCTAATGTCAAATTAAAGTTATATGAACGGACTAATGCTAAGCTATAACTAAGGAAAAAGGCTATCTGACATTTTCGTCAAGTAACAATTATGTAATACATGTAGAACTAATTCACTTTCTGTTGAAATCACTAAAGGGAAGTATTACATGCTTTTTATTACTTCTCCAGCTTGTAATATTATGTTAAAAGTCAGGAAAAGAAATAGACCAAAAGCTTATTCTACATGTACAAGTACCTGTATTGTAACTGGATTAAGAAAACATGCGTTGGATAATGGGAAAGTACGGCTGATTGTAACATATATTGGTTAATCATTAACTATACACAAGTAAAATTATTGCAATATTTATGCATTATTTCCAACTTGTTTCCACCTGATTAAACAATATGAACTGTTTTTTTTTACACCTGTTGCAGTAATATACCTTCTATAAATTACCATTTGAAACATTTCATACTGTACATATTTTGTAAAAATGAGAAACGTGCTGACATCCTTTATTATTTGTGTCGTAGCTTTACTTATCATTCATACTGGTAAGTTATTCGTATTTCTTTGTTATAATACAGTATTATATTGGCATTGATATCCATTTAAGAAATATAAAGAAAAACGAGTCATTAAAATAACTTCATGAAATTGTAGTTTTTCTTTTATACAATATTCAATTTTCAAGTTGGATTATTTAGCCTTCCAAAGACAATGAAATGCATTTGATCGGACAAATTCACAAGCGTTTTATGGTAAAATTTTCAGCCACCCATAACCATTACATTTATTAAGGATGGACGAATGTGTTGCTCTTTAACAAAATAACACGAAGCAATAGTTGTGCAGCTTCATCTCCTTTTACAACAAATTAAAAAGGTTCAGTCCCATTGGCAATCATACAGCATCTTCTTATTTTCATATCAATCACTGATACCAGTTTTAGACGGGTGCAAAAACAACATGCAGAATTGAAAACAAAATGTGATAACAAACAACACGGAAAAGAAGATAGTTTCAAAAAAGGGTACCAAAAATAACAAAATATATTAAGAACAAGCCATATGCACAGTTAACATGTGCCCTAAAATTAGACATACATATATAAATTTAAAAATGAAGCACTGCCAGAAGGAGATTTAACCAAACAACACTAAGGCAAATAAACAATGAAAACAAAATTTTATAGATTTCATGCGTCCGAATCGCTTTTATTATGTTCTTTTATCAAGAACACTCAAAACATTATTTACACATACCATGAATACTGGAAAAAAGTAAAATAACAAAAAAATAACCGAAATCCGAGGAAAATTCAATACGGAAAGTCCGTAATCAAATGGCAAAATCAAAAGCTCAAACACATCAAACGAATGGATAACAACTGTCATATTCCTGAGTTAGTACAAGTGTACAAAACACAACAGTGAAAACATTACTAATGTGCATACAAACCTGAAAACAATGCTGATATTCATACAACCTTGAAAAAAAAACTAACGTTCAAAACCTTTGAAAACAATGCTGATGTTCAACCATATTTTAAAAACAATGCTGATGTTCAAACAACCTTGAAAACAATGTTGATGTTCAAGTAACCTTGAAAACAAACTAAAAGTAAAAACAACTAGATTTGCCATTGCAAGCAATAGCGGATGGCACCCATCCCACATTGCCACTAAACTGCATTCACTGTGAAAATTCCAAAATCAAATATCATTTCCTGACATGCCAGGTAACATTCCTGTAAATTTTGAGAAAATTTGGAGTATTTTGAAATTTTTGAAATTTTGGCTGTTTCCATGGTAACGAGGAGTATTTCCAAAATTCCAAAGACAGATAAGGCATTGACATATGACATGGTACATATCCATAAAGTTTCATTTGGTTTCATTGAAAATTTTAAAAGAAAATACAGCTCTTATGTGTTTTCCCATAGGGACAATGTTAAACGTTTCTCCTGTTTCCATGGCAATGGCAGCCATTTTGGAATTTCTAAGTACTGTTGGTACCTCGGGGCACCACCACCAACATTTGCACAAAGTTTCATTAGATTGGCTCTTATAACGAAAGAGTTAGAATTTTGATTTGTTTTCACATTTTTTAGTTTCCATGGTAACCGTGGCCATCTTGCACATTCCAAAGTCAGGTGCACAACTTCACATGGTGGTCAACATTATAGCATAGTTCCATCAAGATTGGTTCATCCGATTTCGAGAACTGCCGTGGACAAAAAGTGTGGAAGAATAAAAATAACTAGATTTGTAATTGCTAGCAATAACGGATGGCACCCTTCCCCTATTGCCAGGCGAGCGGCAGCCATTTTGAAAATTCCAAAGTCAATGAGCGCATCTACACATGCAAATTATCATTTTTGTAAAGTTTCATTAAGTTTGGAGCATTTTGAAATTTTGGACATTTTTGCTGTTTCCATCGTAACGGCGGCCATTTTGGAAATTCCAAAGTCAAATATCGTATCTACATATGCCAGTTACTATTACTGTAAATTTTCAGAAAGTTTGGAGCATTATGAAATTTTTGAAATTTTTTATGTTTCCATGGTAACGATAGAAATTTCCAAAATTTCAAAAGCAGACACCACATTGCCACATGCCATGTTACATAACAATACAGTTTCATTGATCAATATGTAATATTCTTTAAGAAAATGCAGCTTTTATATATTTTCCCATAGGCTCAATGTTAAACTTTCGCCCTGTTTCCATGACAATGGCGGTCATTTTGGAATTTCTTAATATTGCATGCACATCTAGGCATATCAGGTAACACTTCCATAAAGTTTCATCGACTTGGGTCTTATAATGAAAGATTTAGAATTTTGAAATTTTTTCACATTTTGTCAGTTTCCATGACAACGGCCGCCATCTTGAATATGCCATACCCTGTTTGCACATCTGCACCTGCTGGGTAACATTATGGTATAGTACCATGACCATTGGTTCATAAAGTTCCAAGATATCAGCTGGACAAAAAACGTGGAAGAAAATAATAAAAACTAGATTTGTAATTGCTAGCAATAACGGATGGCACCTTTCCCCCATTGCCAGGCGAGCAGCAGCCATTTTTAAAATTCCAAAGTCAAAGAGCGCATCTACACATGCAAATTATCATTTTTGTAAAGTTTCATTAAGTTTGGAGCATTTTGAAATTTTTGACATTTTTGCAGTTTCCATGGTTACGCCGGCCATTTTGATAATTCCAAAGTCAAATTGCAAATGAGCACATGCCAGTTACCATTTCTGTAAAGTTTCTTTCAGTTTGGAACATTTTGATTTTTTTCTAAATTTTGGACATTTTTTGCTGTTTCCATGGTAACAGTTGATAATTCCAAAATTCTAAAAGCAGACATCTGATTGCCACATGTCATGTTATATAACAATACAGTTTCATTGACTTTGGTGTAATACTCTTTAAGAAAATGTTGATTTTATGCATTTTCCCATAGGGTCAGTGTAAAACTTCCCCCTAATTTCCATGACAACGGCCGCCGTTTTGGACTATCCAAATATTATTTACACATCTTGGCATACTGGGTAACATTTTCATAAAGTTTCATCCAGTTGGGTCTTATAATGAAAGAGTTTGAATTTTTGATATTTTAGCTGTTTCCATGGTAACGGCGGCCATTTTGAAAATTCCAAAGTTAAACTGCAAATCAGCACATGCCAGTTACCATTCCTGTGGAGTTTCTTCCATTTTGGAACACTTTGATTTTTTTCGCATTTTTGCTGTTTCCATGGAAACGGCGGCCATCTTTTACCATTCCATAGCAAGGTGCACAACTTTACATGGGGGTCCTTATTATAGTAAAGTTCCATCAAAATTGGTCCATTAAATTCCGAGAAACACGACGGACAAAATGTGTGGAAGAAGAATAAGAAAAACTAGATTTGTAATTGCTAGCAATAACGGATGGCACCCTTCCCCCATTGCCAGGCGAGCGGCAGCCATTTTGAAAATTCCAAAGTCAAAGAGCGCATCTACACATGCAAATTATCATTTTTGTAAAGTTTCATTAAGTTTGGAGCATTTTGAAATTTTTGACATTTTTGCAGTTTCCATGGTTACGGCGGCCATTTTGAAAATTCCAACTTCAAAATGCAACTCTGCCCATGCCAGTAACCATTTCTGTAAAGTTTCATCCAGTTTGCAGCAATTTGATTATTTTTGAAATTTTGGACATTATTGCTGTTTCCATAGTTACAGTGGATAAATAAAAAATTCTAAAAGCAGATATCTCATTGCCACATGTCATGTTATATATCATTACAGTTTCATTGACTTTGGTGAAATATTCTTTGAGAAAATGCTGATTTTATGCATTTTCCCTTAGGGTAAATGTAAAATTTGCCCCCAGTTTCCATGACAACGGCGGCCATTTTGGAATATCCAAATATTGTCTTGACATCTTAGCAGACTGCGTAACATTTTCATAAAGTTTCATCCAGTTGGGTCTTATAACGAAAGAGTTAGATTTTTTTTATATTTTAGCTTTTCCGTGGTAACGGCAGCCATTTTGAAAATTCCAAAGTCAAACTGCAAATCAGCACATGCCAGTTAACATTCCTGGGGGGTTTCTTCTAATTTGGAACACTTTGATTTTTTTCGCATTTTTGCTGTTTCCATGGAAACGGCGGCCATTTTTTACCATTCCATAGCAAGGTGCACAACTTTAGATGGGGGTCCTCATTATAGTAGAGTTCCATCAACATTGGTCCATTGGGTTCCAAGAACTCGCGCGGACAAAATGTGTGGAAGAAAAATAAGAAAAAAAAAGAAACGTAGAATAACAGTATGTCATCCCAACTCCGTTGAGGGTGCCATAATAATAAGAAAAAAAGAAACGAACAATAACAATATGTCACCCCAACTCCGTTGAGGGTGCCATAACAAAGACCCAATGTGATCAAGGAATGTGTGCACTCAGCAAAACTAGAAATAAAACCAAATTCAAAGTACAACAGCAATACTTCATGTTTACAATAAAAAAATGTTAAGTAATGTTTACACATCAGAAACTCAAGAACAATATAAATACAACCACAAGGGTCATGGACAATCAACACCACTGAAACTAAAACAGATCTATCATAAGACAAAACATGTTTACAAACAGCTGCTTAAACGGTTCATATTTAAACAACACTTAAAATAAGACAAACACACAATAAAAAAACCAAGTTGAACGCTTTGATCAAAATATATGTGAACAAACCAACACCAACAACTATATAAGCAAATGGCAGAACAATGAACTTAAGAAGGAATTTCAAAATTATAATATAACATAACCACCATTTACCTAACTGTCTTATAAAGGTAAATCACATGTTGCATGCTCCTTGTTATCAAACTTTAAAAACTGCTACAAAATGCCAATGTTATAACATGGTACTTTCGACGTTTTCTTCGTATACATAAGACTAGACAGAGATAAAACTGTGTCATTCACTCTCCTCATTAATGAAACCTGTTTACAACTATTAACTTGAGGGTTCCTTGGCACGGTCAAATTTCTGCACTTTTCTAAGGTATCCTCCTTTTTCCATTTTCAGTCCAAATTGTCTGTCCTGCATTTCTCTTGGCAAAGTTTATGGACGGAATTACAGTATTTCTAATTTGTGTCGTCGTGAATACCTAATCATTATTTGGTATTGGACGCTTGGAATCCACCATTTTCTACATAAGAAAATGCCTGTACCAAGTCAGGAATATGACAGTTGTTATCCATTCGTTTGATGTGTTTGAGCTTTTGATTTTGCCGTTTGATTATGGACTTTCCGTTTTTAACTTTACTCGGAGTTCGGTATTTCTGTTATTTTACTTTTTCGAACTAAATAATTAATGAGTACTTGGGAGTCCGAAGTCACACTGGTATAAAGCGCTATTTTTGACTTTGATAAAGGGTATGATTGTAACAATCGTTTTCTCTTTTGGATATTTGAAAATTAATATGTTTTTTTATTTTTTTCTTTCTTTCAGCGGAGTGTCAAAACGTGGTATGTTGATACTTTTATGTAACATTCAATGAATATGAATATCAAAAGAGAAAAAAAAAAAACACACATAATTGGTATAAACCTTTTATACATATCTATTGTATTCAATTTAAAATGTCAAACCAAGTAAGTATCAGTTGTTGAAAACATTTTTGTTCAATAGCAGTCCGCCCTTATTGTTGTATTTTATACTGTAGTACATATATTAAGTCCTCAGTCTACATGCTATATCTATGTATGTAAAAATTGCGACACAAAAAAAAATCTTTTTATCAATCTCAATAAATATTGGCATTTATACAAAGAAGGCAAAACTGAAAAGGATGACACAATAGCTTTTTCCTTTGCTTATTTATCAAGATGTGTAAAGTTCTTTATAGCAGTTTATGTTTGACGATTTTAATCTGAAACTTACAAGTTAAGAATATCACGTCTAATGTCACAAGTGGACAAGGAAATTTACTCTTTTTGGACACATGAGTTCTGTGTGAGGTTTGTGTAGCTCAAAATTTTATTATAGTTTTAATGTTTAATAGTAGAATATTGTTTCGAATTTTTATCCATGGGTTTGTCTTTTATCTTATTCGACACAGTTATGCATGCCCCTTCAATTAAGGGGTTACAGAAAACCTAAGGGAGTTATCTTTTTAAGTATCAAGCAGCTGAATGTTTTAAATCATATGCTATTAGTAAAGAGAAATCAGACTTCTCAATGATCAAAATAAGTGTTTGTCAAACTGGCATATATCCAACAAAATTATTCCTGTAAATAATATGATTCAAATATTGTGATGTATCTATAATTTTATAAACAGGTCAAAATTGTTTAATTAATCGTAGAAGTATAGTTTTTAGAACTGTTAGCCAATTAAAGTCTAGACCAAATAGGTTTGAAAACGTTTATTAGAGTGATAAAAGAAAATAACAAAGAGTTAAATATATGTATATTCATAGCTTTCATTTTTCTTTTTATCAACATATGACGATTACGATCTGCTAGATAAAAATTCTTTCCTCGTGTCGCATTTAAATCGTGCCTAGAAGTAAAAACTCATTATTAAAAAAATATAGAAAGCAGGTGTTGAACTAAAACTATTAAATGATAAAGAGATCAGATTTAAAATGATACAAAGAGGAATTAAATTTAAAAAGTTCAGTGTTACAATGATATAACATGTATGAACAGTGATATACATATACATGCACAGAGGTATACATGTTCAGTGATATACATATACATACATATACACTAGTATGCCTATACAATTACAGTGGTATTAATATACAAGTGCCGGAGTATGAATATGCATTTATAGTGGTATAGTTATACAGGTACTGTGGTATGACTATCAAAGTACAATGGTATAGCTATACAAGTACGGTGGTATGACCATCTTAGTACAATGGTATAGCTATACAAGTACGGTGGTATGACTTTCTGACAACAATGGTATAGCTATACAAGTACGGTGGTATGACTATCAAAGTACAATGGTATATCTATACAAGTAAGGTGGTATCACTATCCAAATACAATGGTATAGATATACAAATACGGTGCTATGACTATCAAGATCAATTGTATATCTATACAAGTACGGTGGCATGACTATCATAGTACAATGGTATATCTATACAAGTACGGTGGTATGACTATTATAGTATAATGGTATAGCTATAAAATTACGATGGTATGACTATTCAAGTACAATGGTATAGCTATACAAATACTGTGGCATGACTATCCAAGAACAATGGTATACCTATACAAATACGGTGGTATGACTATCATAGTACAATGGTATAGCTATACAAATACGGTGGTATGACTATCATAGTACAATGGTATAGATATACAAATACGGTGGTATGACTATCCAAGTACAATGTTATAGATATACAAATACGGTGGTATGACTATTATAGTACAATGGTATATCTATACAAGTATGGTGGTATGACTGTCATAGTACAATGGTATATCTATATAAGTACGGTGGTATGACTATCATAGAACAATGGTATAGATATACAAATATGGTAGTATTACAATCCAAGAACAATGGTATAGATATACAAATACTGTGGTATGACTATCCAAGTACAATGGTATAAATATACAAGTACGACGGTATGACTATCCAAGAACAATGGTATATCTATACAAGTACGGTGGTATGACTATAATAGTTCAATGGTATAGTTATACAAATACGGTGGTATGACTATTAAAGAACAATGTTATATCTATACAAGTACGGTTGTATGAATATCATAATACAATGGTATATATATACAAGTACGATGGTATGACTATCATAGTACAATGGTATATTTATACAAGTACGGTGGTAATGACTATCATAGCACAATGGTATAGATATACAAATACGGTGGTATAACTATCCAAGAACAATGGCATATCTATACAAGTACTGTGGTATGACTATCATAGTACAATGATATATCTATACAAATACGCAGGTATGACAATCAAGGAAAAATGGTATATCTATACAAGTACGGTGATATGACTATCATAGTATAATGGTTTATCTATACAAGTATGGTGGTATGACTGTCATAGTACAATGGTATATCTATATAAGTACGGTGGTATGACTATCGTAGTACAATGGTATAGATATACAAATACGGTGGTATTACAATCCAAGTACAATGGTATATCTATACAAGTACGGTGGTATGACTGTCATAGTACAATGGTATACCTATATAAGTACGGTTGTATGACTATCATAGTATAATGGTATAGATATACAAATACGGTGGTATGACTATCATAGTACAATGATATATCTATACAAATACACAGGTATGACAATCAAAGAAAAATGGTATATCTATACAAGTACGGTGGTATGACTATCATAGTATAATGGTATATCTATACAAGTATGGTAGTATGACTGTCATAGTACAATGGTATATCTATATAAGTACGGTGGTATGACTATCGTAGTACAATGGTATAGATATACAAATACGGTGGTATTACAATCCAAGTACAATGGTATATCTATACAAGTACGGTGATATGTCTATCATAGTACAATGGTATATCTATACAAGTATAGTAGTATGACTGTCATAGTACAATGGTATATCTATACAAATATGGTGGTATGACTGTCATATTACAATGGTATATCTATATAAGTACGGTTGGTATGACTATCATAGTAAAATGGTATAGATATACAAATACGGTGGTATTACAATCCAAGTACAATGGTATATCTATACAAGTACAGTGGTATGACTATCATAGTACAATGGTATATCTTTACAAAGACGGTGGTATTACAATCCAAGTACAATGGTATATCTATACAAGTACGGTGGTATGACTATCATAGTACAATGGTATATCTATACAAGTATGGTGGTATGACTGTCATAGTACAATGGTATATCTATATAAGTACGGTGGTATGATTATCATAGTACAATGGTATAGATATACAAATACGGTGGTATTACAATGCAAGTACAATGGTATATCTATACAAGTACAGTGGTATGACTATCATAGTACAATGGTATAGATATACAAATACGGTGGTATAACTATCCAAGAACAATGGTATATCTATACAAGTACGGTTGTATGACTATCATAATACAATGGTATAGATATACATATACGGTGGTATGACTATCCAAGTATAATTGTATAGCTATACAAGTACAGTGATATGACTATCATAGTACAATGGTATAGATATACATATACGGTGGTATGACTATCCAAGAACAATGGTATATCTATACAAGTACGGTGGTATGACTATAATAGTACAATGGAATATCTATACAAGTACGGTGGTATGACTATCATAGTACAATGGTATAGCGATACAAGTATGGTGGTATGACTATCATAGTACAATGATATATCTATACAAATACGCAGGTATGACAATCAAGAAAAAATGGTATATCTATACAAGTACGGTGATATGACTATCATAGTATAATGGTTTATCTATATAAGTATGGTGGTATGACTGTCATAGTACGATGGTATATCTATATAAGTACGGTGGTATGACTATCGTAGTACAATGGTATAGATATACAAATACGGTGGTATTACAATGCAAGTACAATGGTATATCTATACAAGTACGGTGATATATCTATCATTGTACAATGGTATATCTATACAAGTATGGTGGTATGACTGTCATAGTACAATGGTATATCTATACAAGTACAATGGTATGACTATCATAGTATAATGGTATAGATATACAAATACGGTGGTATTACAATCCAATAACAATGGTATATCTATACAAGTACGGTGGTATGACTATCATAGTACAATGGTATATCTATACAAATATGGTGGTATGACTGTCATATTACAATGGTATATCTATATAAGTACGATGATATGTCTATCATAGTAAAATGGTATAGATATACAAATACGGTGGTATTACAATCCAAGTACAATGGTATATCTATACAAGTACGGTGGTATGACTATCATAGTACAATGGTATATCTTTACAAATACGGTGGTATTACAATCCAAGTACAATGGTATATTTATACAAGTACGGTGGTATGACCATCATAGTACAATGGTATAACTATACAAGTATGGTGGTATGACTGTCATAGTACGATGGTATATCTATATAAGTACGGTGGTATGACTATCATAGTACAATGGTATAGATATACAAATACGGTGGTATTACAATGCAAGTACAATGGTATATCTATACAAGTACGGTGGTATGACTATCATAGTACAATGGTATATCTATACAAATACGGTGGTATAACTATCCAAGAACAATGGTATATCTATACAAGTACGGTTGTATGACTATCATAATACAATGGTATATATATACAAGTACGATGGTATTACTATCATAGTACAATGGTATATTTATACAAGTACGGTGGTTATGACTATCATAGCACAATGGTATAGATATACATATACGGTGGTATGACTATCCAAGAATAATGGTATAGCTATACAAGTACAGTGATATGACTATCATAGTACAATGGTATAGATATACATATACGGTGGTATGACTATCCAAGAACAATGGTATATCTATACAAGTACAGTGGTATGGCTATCCGAGTACAATGGTATAGATATACAAATACGGTGGTATGAATATCTTAGTACAGTGGTATAGATATACAAGTACGGTGGTATGACTATCCAAGAACAATGGTATATCTATACAAGTACGGTGGTATGACTATAATAGTACAATGGAATATCTATACAAGTACGGTGGTATGACTATCATAGTACAATGGTATAGCGATACAATTACGGTGGTATGACTATCATAGTTTAATGGCATAGATATACAAGTACGGTGGCATGACTACCAAAGAACAATGGTATAGCTATACAAGTACGTTGGTATGACTATCATAGTACAATGGTATAGATATACAAATACGGTGGTATAACTATCCAAGAACAATGGTATATCTTCACAAGTACAGTTGTATGACTATCATAATACAATGGTATATATATACAAGTACGATGGTATTACTATCATAGTACAATGGTAAATTTATACAAGTACGGTGGTTATGACTATCATAGCACAATGGTATAGATATACATATACGGTGGTATGACTATCCAAGAATAATGGTATAGCTATACAAGTACAGTGATATGACTATCATAGTACAATGGTATAGATATACATATACGGTGGTATAACTATCCAAGAACAATGGTATATCTATACAAGTACAGTGGTATGGCTATCCGAGTACAATGGTATAGATATACAAATACGGTGGTATGAATATCCTAGTACAGTGGTATAGATATACAAGTACGGTGGTATGACTATCCAAGAACAATGGTATATCTATACAAGTACGGTGGTATGACTATCATAGTACAATGGAATATCTATACAAGTACGGTGGTATGACTATCATAGTACAATGGAATATCTATACAAGTACGGTGGTATGACTATCATAGTACAATGGTATAGCGATACAATTACGGTGGTATGACTATCATAGTTTAATGGCATAGATATACAAGTAAGGTGGCATGACTACCAAAGAACAATGGTATAGCTATACAAGTACGTTGGTATGACTATCATAGTACAATGGTATAGATATACAAATACGGTGGTATGAATATCCAAGAACAATGGTATATCTATACAAGTATGGTGGTATGACCATCATAGTACAATGGTATATCTATACAAGTACGGTGGTATGACTATCATAGTACAACGGTATATCTATACAAGTACAGTGGTATGACTATCATAGTACAATGTTATAGATATACAAATACGGTTGTGTGACTATCCAAGAACAATGGTATATCTATACAAGTACGATGGTATGACTATGTACTGCAAAAGTAAATTCAGCTTTTAAGATATATACAGTGATAATAATTTAATATGCACCAATAATGCATGTAAGTGCAGTGGTACGAATATACATTTACAACTAGTGGTTTGACTATGGGTTATACACAAAAATCTCCTGAAAGTGGGAAACATTCTCATGTTGAATATAAGAGAAATACTACAACAATGACTTCAGTATATCCCCATGTAGATGTACAGTATAGGTTTAATTGTTTAATAAACAAAAGACCGTTTCAATTTTTTTTAAGTAAAAATGATTAAAAATAGCATCATTGAGTTATATTTCAATACAAAAGTGTTCGGTTTATAATTAAAAATTGTGATTGTTGCAATGGCCCACTTGTAATTTCAATATTTCACAGGGATCGCCATGTAATGATTTCTCTGATTGTGGATATGAAAGTAATTGTTGTGTTAGTAATACCCGACCCAGGGGACGTAAGAGAAGATCTACAGACGCTATCGGGACTTGTCAAAATATTGGAACAGAAGGTGCAGGTAAGGCATTCAAACTAACAAAATCATGAAAAAAAAACGAACAGCTTTCTACAAAACACTATAAAAAACTAAAGACTGAGAAATGCGAACCCTACAAAAAAAAACAGGGGTCATCTCCTATGATCTGGAAGTGTAAGCAAATCCTGCTCCACATGATCTCAAATACATGTATACATTTACATAATAACATAAACGGCACCAGATGCGCATTTCGACAATCAATGTCTCTTCAGTGATGCTCGAGGCCAAAGTATTTGAAAATCCAAAGCTTACTAAAAATATAAAGAGCTATAAACAAAAAAAGGGACCAAAAAGTATAGCAAAAACTGGCTACATAAATGCGATAGCCATACACTAAATTTCAACCACATTGTAAGGAATTACGAAGCATTTGGGTAAGTTCCTTTTACTATTTTCTAGATATATACATTTTTAGGCTAAGATGATAACTTTTTTTTTCCAAATCTCCTTTTAATCTTAGTGTATGCAGTTAAAATGTCAATTTTTCATTAGAAATATATTGGAGAAAAATTACTGTTGAACTGTAAACATGTTTTACAAAAACCGGATTTCAAAATATTTTTTCCGATGTGTACTTGAGCTGTAAGCATACAAATAGAAAGGAATGCATAAAGTGGGGAAAAAATTAATATAAAACTTACGAAAAAGCTAGAGGATTTGTAAAATATTGAGGAAATTAAAATGAAATATGAGAAAAACTTTTCTTACATTCAGTTACAACTTTTTCGACTCAAGGCGAGGTTAGTAAGTTTTAGTTAAGGACACCTTAGCCTAGCAAACTATTGTCTCGTGGTTATAATCTAAAGTGTTCCTCTCAAGGTAAAAGTTTTCACAATATGCGTCTATATAAGAAACACAGTTTCTTTTTCCTTTTTTTCATTCAAAATGCAGGTTTATCTTTCGATTTTCCCCCTTCATATAGTTTGATGTGGCATTTATATACTGTATTCATCATGAAATCTCGTGGTTTATGTTCGTTATATAACATCTTTTTCAGCCTGTCTTGTCAACAATCAAGAAAAGCCTTGGAATAGCATATTTTTCTTTAGCTGTCCCTGCCAGATACCTCTAACATGTATTGGAAGTGGAGTTATAGATGTTCCTCTTGGCGAAACTGGTAAAATTTACAGCTTAACCTTTGCTGTGACTTTTTAAAAATTTGCTTCTCTTTTCCTTTTCTCTCTTTATTTTCGATAGATGAAATCCTGCTACAAATATACGTTTATTGCAATATGTGCATCTAGCGTTCATTTAAAGCAGTGGTTATTTTCATTTTGCAGTTTAGGATAGCCAAAAGATATCATGTATTTGGAAAAATTCTAATAAGCTAAATAATACTTAATTTAACAGTCGAAAATGCATTTGTTCTGTTTGTTTTGTTTTTATATTTTATAAATATATTTTTTTTTCTGTCTTAAACAATTTCGGCGATTGGATTCATGATTATCTTTAAAGTTTGATAGGAACAACCCTTTAAAAACTCGTAATGGATTGCACAATCGAATTAGTGATTTGCGAGTGAACTTTTAATGTACGGAACGGGTTAACGTAAAATATAATTTGATTTGTTAAGTATGGTTTACAAAATGTTTGGAATAAACCGTTTTTCAATAAATGCTTCTCTTCTTTTCAGGAACATGTGGATACCCGAGGAAAGGTTAAATGTTCTCATCCTGAAAAAAATAAAAAAAATAATTAGAATGGTTTTCCACAGTGGTTATTGATTGAAGGGTGAAATAAAATTCACATTATACGGCATCCGTATCAGAACAAAATACATCTAGAGATCTTGAAATCCGAACTCTTTCTAACATTAAAAAATCAATATATATACTGAATTCTTCGTATATGTAAGAGAATGATAATCCCTTTCTTCATGATTAAGTACGAGCGTTAGCGAGTACTTATCATGAAGTAAGGGATTATCATTCTCTTACAAACTTAGAATATTGTAAAGTGCTCAAGGCCCAAATGATCTCTTGATTGGTTGTATTCAAAAATTAGTTTCATTGTCAGTACAATGTTTATAATTAATGCATGACTTACTTTTTAGGCATTTCATTTATGGATTCGTTTTAGTGATGTCAGGGCTTCTTATAATTTGGGAAATATTAAAAAAAAATGCGTTATAGACATTAGGTGACATAACAGTACAAAGAAAATGTAGGAATTGTATATGTTTCCTGATTGTGAGTATGAATGTAAATCATGTAATATTTTAGTGAGGAATTATCCTTTTTTTATTTACAGTTTAAATCAATAAATACATTTGAGTTACAACTAATTTTATTTCACAGCCAATATTTTGGTCCAGTTTTTAAATCAAATACTATTTCATTATGTCAGGGGAATGTTCAAATAAAATGACTTTTAAAGTTTTAAATATATTCATAACTTAAATTAAATTCCTGTTTTATTTTATTTTATCGGAATATTGGAAATAACTATTCTTCCCAACATATGGTCCAGTAATCAGAGTTTTGGATAGCTAAAGATTTAGGTTATTTTTGATTTTAAAACTTTTTTTTTCTTTTTTTTCCATTGCTTTGATATTGTTTAATTTTTTTAGTAATTTTAAGTGATTTATATTTTCATAATAATATTAAAGGTACCAATTTTAATGCACAAGTAATTTTCCACTTATTTTAATTTTTTTTATTTGTTTCACAATTCCGCTTTTTGTCAGTTTCAATCACTGTTTGATAAATCCTTTCAATCTGATAGATGTGCTTCGGGGCAGTTGTAACTCATTCATAGAAACTCTTTGTTTTGAACTATAAGTAGGCCTAAACAATAGGATAATCCCTTACTAAGAACATGATTTACATTCATTCTTCACAATTAAGAAACACCAAATCCTACAATTTCATTGGTCGAGAGCACTTTGCTATATTCTAATTTTGGATAAAGGATATTAACATTCATTAGCAAAAGATTGTATTTCAAACAGGTGTACAAAGAAAAGAAAAGAAGTAAACACAAATTAATGACACAAAATCCCAACAACAACTTGACAAAATTAAACGCATAGGAAATTACTTTTCTTCATCTGAAGGTTACAATGGGACCTTCAAGGAACTCAGAACAAAAGCTTCCACTTAAGGTGTAAAACCACATAATCATAATACGTCACATCCGGTTGCATAAAAAAAGGGTCGGAAAAAAATATTCCCTTGAATTTGACAGTTGTAGGAAATTAATCCTACATTTCATTGCAGTAAAATATTTCTGTGTCATAAACATATATCTTGGGTGTTTCAAAGCACCATATTTTTTATTTGGTTTTTTTATAGAATATTTTGGAAACTTGAGGTTACATGGTTACTAAAGCTTATACACAGGAAAAAAAGGGGTGAAAATTTGATTGGTTAACTTCCAGTGATGGTTATTTTCTTATATGCAATGAAATGTTATGTGAAATTTTTGTTTGTAGTACTGGACTGGATAAAACTGTTTTCATGCCAAGTATTTCTTTATTTGAAACAAAGATAAATTCTGCACAATTTTTTGAAAAGTACAAATTTAACAAAGACTAATAGGGGGAAATCAATGGTGGTATTACACCATTAATGCAAATTTATGCTCTTTGTTGACATTTTATATAATTAGCTGTTCATTTGATAGATGTCGATTTTTCTATATCTGTTAAATGAAGAACGAAGATGTTTGTTAATATCAACATTATACAGAAAACATCGAAATATAATTAAAAAATACTAGTATCACAATTTCCCCTATACTTTATTGGTATTCTAAGATACAAACAACAAACCACAACAGAGCACATACAGATACATGTAGCAGTTAAATAATGAATAAACTGTTTTTTAATACAAAATATACTATTATACTCTGTTTGCTTGGAGTTAAATCTATGTTGAACGGAAATAATAAACCAGATATAATAGATGTCTGAAAAAATAATTACATAAATCAATGTCAAAACTAGAGATATGAGGTATACGCTAATTAGGAAAAAGACTGCAACGGTGACAAATAAATACAAACCCAATATAAAATAAAGAGATGTGTTATGTGTTATGATTTCCAAAGAGACAATTATTCAGAGGAGTCTAAATGCCTTCAGCAATAAGCACCAATAGATGGTTATGCATCAAATGTGTAATTTCCACTCAGCTGACAAAAAACCTTGTTCATTTTGACATATAAGGAGTACATTACTTGATATTAAGCATAAATACTAAGTGCGCTTTCATGTATGCACTTTTGTGCCACATGTTGAACAAGATCTGCTTACCCTTCTGGAGCACCTGAGATCACCCTAATTTTTTTTTGTGGGGGGGGGGGGGGGGTCGTGGTGCTCAGTCTTTAGTTTTCTATGTTGTGTTTTGTGTATTGCTGTTAGTTTGTCTTTTTCTTTTTATCCATGGCGTTGTCAGTTTATTTTCGACTTCTGAGTTTGAATCTCCCTTTTGTATCATTCTCCTCTCTTTAACAATATCTGGGAAAGGAAGATGATACCTGACGGACAGTATGTATTTATAAGTAGGAGGACAGCCATCGCCATGGGTAAAAAAAGAGGAAGTGTCAAACAAATTCCTTAACACCACTACACAGAATCTACAGATTGAATCAACATAAATTGAAACCCCAACTTAACAGCATGGTGAACTCATATTCCGAAACGGAAAAACAATTCCTATACTTGAAGTAGACACCATAGTGTTACTCATAAAAAATAAAAATCCAGTGGTGATAAAATGCATTCTTTGATAACGAAAAAGAGTTTATTGTTACATGCACGACACAAGAACCTAATCATTGTCATCTAGATCTGTTGTAGATAATCGTCATCGATTAAGGACTGAAGGAACCATGAATGTTGTTTTAGATGAATCAATCGAGGAATAGGATCATGTTTTTAATTGATAAGTGTTAATAACCTGTTTCCATGATTAAAATGTCTTGTAATCAAAACGACGTTGTTCCTTTTCCCATTCGTATATATCAACGTGTTTCTTTAATTTAACCTATAGTTGTCTCAGTTACCGAAAATTTTACCAAAGCTATCTATGGTAAGATTTTCATAATTAACTTCGTCTCGTGAGAATAATGACGGGGGTTTCAACAAAATCTATTGTATGATTAACGAAACACCGCAAACCTATCCTAAGATATGAAATATCTATAAACAATCATACATAAAAATCTCAATTCAAATTAAAGTTCATTTTAGCCTTTCTCATGTAGCATCAAGTGTAAAAACAATTTTAACGACAGAAATTTCGACATTTTTATTTATCATGAAACAAAAATTAAAATATCTAGTAAGCATGTTTTGGTACATTTAACAAAATCCGTTAACACCTGTTTCTTATGTGTTCAAGGAAAAACATGAAAACCATGTCAATATGAATTGTCAATTCTAATTAAATATTGCAAGTTGTGCAGTATATGTTATTTTCTTAAATCTAATTAGTAACGTGTTGTTATAGCGCATCACGTACATCGTCACTGTATTTTACAGAGCCCCTTAAGTGCCGTGTAAATATGAATATTTTTGTTTGTTGGAGATCTTACCTGGTGCCCAACAATTTGTTTAATCTTGCGCTCGACTATTAAACTCGTACGCACGACTTTGGAACTCGTGCGCGCGGCATTCTAAAACTGGTGTGCACGATTTCAAAACTGGTACGGACGACTTTCAAACTGGTCTGCACGACTTTGACAGGTGCGCACAACTTTCAAACTGGTGTGAACGAGTTTCAAACTCATGCGCACGACTTTCAAACTATAAAGTACACGACTTTCAAAATAATGCGCACGACTTTCAAACTAAAGTACACGACTTTCAAAATAATGCGCACGACATTCAAACTGGTGCGCACTATTTTTTAAACTGGTGCGCATGGCTTTCAAACTCGTGCGAACGATTTTTTAAACTGGTGCGGACGACTTTCAAACTCATGCACCCGATTTTTTAAACTGGTGCCGCACCAGATTAAATCTTCGGCAAACGATAATATTTATATTTACATGGCACTTAAGGGGCTCCGTTGTATTAAATATTTATTTCCGTTTGTAAAAATATTTATTATTGAAACTGAATGTTATGTTTCATTAATAAAATGTATCTAGATATTAGCCACTAGTGAAACAGAAACTGCTTACATTCTCGGAGTATCTGTGTTTATCCCATTTGGAAAAACTCATACCGAATAACGGCATAATTCATAACACAACAATTTACGAAAACCAAATATGACTGACATGAACCAACGACAACCACTGAACTACAGGCTCCTGACTTTGGTCCGGCACATTAAGAATGTGGCGGGGTTAAACATGTTTGTGAGTGCTCAACCCTACCCCTAACCTGCAACAGTGGTGTTACAGTACAACATAAGAACATACAATAAAAACCAGTTGAAAAAGGTTTAACTCATCAGACGAATACAAATAGAAATACATCTTACAAAAACACAGAGTGGACGTGTACGGATACTTATACATCCCCACAACAAAAATACACTAAGTACAGATCTGAGAGTACTCGCAGTTACTGACAGCAGCGGCTAGTTCAAAGCCAGTAACAACTAATAAAAAAAATCATGTATCAAAGACTAAAATAACAATCAGTATATATCCAAAATCCATGGATAAAGTATAAAGACATCATAAACAGGCAGAGTAAAACATGACCTTGTGCAATGCCAAACTATTAGAGGTATTAACAGATTGCAGTATCGTGAAAGTACATATGTGTAATATTTATTATCTTACCTCCTATACATTTCTAGGACTATGATTGGTTAAAAGCAACCGCGTGGAGACCGTGTATATTCCATATGGGGTTAGTAGGCGGGGCTTATTTCAATACACGGTTAGTAGAGGTGTTACGTCTCTTTATAAAAACAACACGGTGTTGAGGAAAAATCTTAAATGTTTCAACCGACGAAGATATTGATGATGAACGATTGAAATAAATTCATAAAACACATTTAAAGCTAATAAGTTGTTATTGTTGGCATCTGTTTTTGTATAGACCAATGGGAGTAGGTTCTTTTAAAATACTAATGGTATTGAAGACTTGATCACTTAAATAGGCCACTAGTCTAAATACCACATGTTAAGATAGTCGGTAAGATAAATTCGTTACATAGTGTGCTAGTGACCTAATACAATATACATGGGGTCAGTAAATTCCATATGTGGATTCGAGCTTCGCTCTCATCCCATATGGAATTTACTGACCCCATATATATCGTATCAGAACACTAGCACACTATGTAACTAATAGTATGATTTTAATTTACTGATAACAAAATCAATATTTATTCTTAGACAAAAAATCCAAAGAATTAGAAAAAGATTAAAGTACATAGTTTAATAGGTAACCTTTTATAATAAGTTTATTTAGAGGATTGATAAGTTTACCCGGATCGTATCTAAATTTCCGATTAATATACCAATTAACACAATAGGGTGTACAACTAGTGCACATTTCCCTTACTTCATATTACACGCTCACAAGACGATTTGATAGTGATATTTAGAAATATGGTCATTTCTCCTATTCTATGTAATAAATGAATGCTAAAGAGTGGATTCCTTTTGGTTGTTTGGAATGTATTAAAAGGTAAAATAAAAAAAAAAAAAAAAAAAAAAAAAAACAATATCGAGCCCAAAGGAAAATTAAAATCCATAAACAAAATAATAGGTAGTCATGTACGTCGGAATGGAAACATTAAATCCAATACCTCGCTGAATGGGAATACCAAGCATCATGCCGTCAAGTGAATCATGCAACAATTCTTTGAAGGATCGTAAGGTGACGGTAGCAAGACAAAATTCGGTCTTCATCCAACATAAGGCCTCTGCTAATTTTGTCTTCTTAGATTTGCACGAAATATTTGCCAATAGACGTTACGCAAACAATAATCAAGCATTACTTTTTTTTTAAAGATTTTTATATACATTTGAGGAGAGACAATTTCATCGTTCATTATCTTTATCAAGGCTTTATAACTGTGTCATACTTGCACATGTCAGTTAATAATAATTTCTTTCAATTTTACAGTTGATTGCACGTACAATGGCATACTTAAACTTCAACATGAAGAAAAAATGAAACCGATTTTGCAATCGTTTCATTTCATTCAACAAGATGACGCACCTTTTGCACATGTTACTTGGTATCAACAAAAAGAAAAAGCACATACAAACTGATGAACATTTTATATCTTTATCAAATCTAACCATTTTTATACAATTTTGTAAAATGAGTTACCTATTTTTACATGAATTCCTCATTAAATGTGTCGTTGCAATATTTCTGATTCCAGTTGGTAGGTTCTAAACGTATTATATCTTTGAATTAAGTTCTGATTGTTTTTATAATTACAATGAATAATAATTATAATAATGATTATAATGATTATAATAATGAGAATAATCATTATAATCATTATAATAATGATTATAATGATTATGATTATAATAATGCTTATTATCATATTTGATGAAGCTGATGCCAAATCGAATCAGTAGTTGTGGAAATTATTGTGCAATGCATGTAAGAACAACGTTATTATAAAAATTTCAGGTATGGATCCAGAATTTGTGGGGAGCGCTCCTGAAAGTCCCCCCCCCCTGAAATAGAGGACGTTATTTTGACACAAATTGTAACATGACGATATTTTACTTTTTGGTTTTCATTATAATGGCTTATTTCTAAACAGATCACATACTTATTAACACCAGAAGGTATCCAAAACCGCAATTTTGACCAAATTGACAACTTTTTTGTATTTATTTCATGAATAAATAAGCAGAACAACAGCTTATTTTCCAAGGGAAGATACATGTACATAATGTATGTGAACAAATTGATTGATATTCAAATTGAAAGTATTAAACAGAATACATTTAATATAGTTTTCGCAGAAATACACGAAAACGTTTATGGTAAAAATATATTAATTTTTTGCGGAATTTATTGTTGAATACAATTTGTCGCCGTTTACGGGTATAAGGTTGCTCACAGTAACTTGTTTTTTTTTCTCTTGCAAACAATGTACCGGTATTACATGATAATACTATAGAAATAACACATAGCTGAGAAAGTGATAGCGCAGATTGTTACCCCGAGAAAAATTGTCAACTGAGGCAAAGCCAAGGTTGACTATGTTTTTTTCGAGGGGTAACAATCTGCTCTATCACCCTTTCAGCTATATATTGTTATCTAATTTATTATACTGAAGGTTCTATCATTATTATCTTTTACTGTTGAATTTAGATTTAAAGTATTCTACTATGACGTCACGTACATTACAACATTAAAGCTATTAGAAAAATCAACAGAATTTTTTATTTTGACAGTCTAAGAAAAAGTTCTGAGCCAAAACGTAGAATTTGAGCATTGTCTTTAATTGTTTGATGTAAATTCAATTTAGTGTCCTTTACATTGTCGATTTTTTTATTGGTTTGCACGAGAGGGTGACATTAAAAAAATTGTCTCCCGCTCATCCATGGGATAGAGTAAATTGTCTCCAGCTCAGCCATGGGATAGAGTAAATAGTCTCCCGCGCAGCCATTGGATAGTGTAAAATGTCTCCCTCGTATTAGCCAATCAAAATCTGACATTTTAACGTGAAGTATAATAAAATATAATGTAATTACAATATTAAAATTGACATTTCATACAAATTTTCCAACGCGTCATTGTATATGAATGAACTTTAACTTTATATGATCCATATTCATAAAAATGACAATTAACGGTTATCTGTACGTTGTAGTAAGTTACTGTGAGAACCTTCGATGAACTGACAGCTCAACATTATCTTTACATAGTCTAATGGAACACAACCCTTTAAACAGCCAAACGATTTAACGTACATATATAAAATTGAGAATGGAAATGGGGAATGTGTCAAAGAGACAACAACACGACCAAAGAGCAGAAAACAACCCAAGACCACCAGTGGGTCTTCAACACAGCGAGAAAATTCTGCACCCAGAGGCGGACTTCAGCTGGCCCCTAAACAAAAATGTGTACTAGTTCAGTAAAAAATGGCCGTTACACTAAACTCTAAAACATAAATTAAAAACAACATACAAAAAAAAAAAAAAAAAACACAACCCATATGTCTGAATCCAAAATAACAAGAATTATTACTAGTTTTACAAATGATCTAACTAGTTTTGGACATATACATAGTAGAACTATATTAAACACAGGAAAAATCACTAAATTCAAATTCAAACGAATAAAACATATATTTAAAAAGATGGGGAAAAAAAAACAATCCTGAACTGTTATGATTTGACAAAATCGTAAATGCCATGAAAATCTGAGTCCGTATTATCTAAACTACATAACTGATTTAGGATTTTATTGATGAAAACCAATTCTGTCTGTGTGATAGGAATTACTATGAATATAAACCATCTTCAATAGCATACAATTTAAACATTCGGTCACCATCATACTGATCAAGATTGGAAATATAACCTTAATATTCGATACAATAAACAATTTGAAGTCACAACTTAGTACATATTTACATTGGGCACAATAAACTGGTATTTTTTTTTAAAATAGTCATGCTAGTTATGTTTTTAAAAAAACAACAAAATTCTGCACCAAATGTTGCTTCATGCATCCAAAAGTTGAACATAGCGTATTCGTATCATTGCCGTTGGACCATGACAATCCCGCGAAATAATTTGTATTGAACAAAATATTATCAGTCTTTTAAAGTCCTAATTTAATTGATAGTTTGTTCATTACTACACTTTGATTCAAACTGTTTTGTAATACCATTCCAATAGTTGTTGAAATAGTCAACACTTAAAACCACATCTTCCTATATCTATATATGATAACTTAACTTAAGCTCGTTTTAATCAGTAGAATATGCTATGTCTAGGCACTTGATGTAGCTTGTCAACGTACTTACATCATGTAATAGGAGCAACACAACGGATTTCGTATTTGTTGCAGGAATTGATTACCCTTCCGGATAACCTAAAACAAGCCCCGAGTTTTGGTGGAACTCGTGTTGCTCAGTCTTTAGTTTTCTATAGTATGTTTTTTTTTTTGTCGTTTTTCATTTTTTTTTTTTTTTTTTTTTTTTGTCATGGCATTGTCAATGGATACAAGAAGATGTGGTATAAGTGCCAATGAGACAACTCTCCATCCAAGTCACAATTTGTGAAAGTAAACCATTATACATGTAGGTCAAAGTACGGCATTCAACACGGAGCATTGGCTCACACCAAACAGCAAGCTATAAAGGGCCCCAAAAATGACTAGTGTAAAACCATTTAAACAGGAAAACCAACGGTCTAATCTATATAAAAAACAAGAAACGAGAAACACTTATGAACCACATCAACAAACGACAACCACTGAACATCATGTTCCATCAGGTTCAGTTCGTTTTTGAGTTATGTATTTGATTTTCCTTGTAGTATTTTTCGCCTATCATGTATTTCAAATTATAATTTACAAAGATAATAGATCCCAATCATAACTGTCGTAATTTTATGAATTTTAAATGTCAAACAATAAAAACCAAGACCGTTTCTCCATTAAGTTCTAGTTATATCTAATTTGACATTTACCTATTTAAGTGTCTTTAAATTTATGAATTTATATCATGTTAAGTAGCAGAGAATCATACAAAGTTTCACTAAACACAGGCAAGGTATCTTACTTTTTTCTTTATTTATATTTGCCATAAACGTGTGTACTTATAGATTTAAAATGTATACATTGGTTTGCGGATTATTTGATGAAATCCGAAATTAAGATATTGTACTTATACAATTATTTATGATCCCTTATTCAAATTTACATTCCATAATAGAAATTCTTGACATTATTGTTTGGACAAAATGTAAATGTAATTTGTTGATTTCCTATAGATGATCATTCGTCTGTTTGTACGTTAAAATATAAATCGTGAACTTAGATATTGTTTGATGACTGATCCATAAGTTTGTTTACAATTGAAAATTTATTTTATACTTTCCGTTCAAAGGAAATTTCCACTTTGTCTTTTACCATTAATGCTTGACTATTTCATGCATATTTGATAATCATCAACAAATGTAAGACATTTTCCGAGATGTTCCACACCTAATACTTAAATATATTGAATAAATTTATCCGCGTGTGTGGAATTCGTTATCTCATAAAAACATACGTAGACAATAAAGGGGGAATTAACTTATTCTTCTGTTAAAGATGTCTCCAGAGAAGTGCGAATTTTGACTCCTACATCTTAGCATGCATATTTGACATGAACAATCATTAATCTTTGCAATTTGAAGCGGTATTTCCATGTGTTTTGTTTTTTTGTTTGTTTTTTTTTATTTTAGTAATTTTTTTTGTATAAAAACAGCTTTTTCTAGGCGAATACGGAAAGTTGTGTTTGCCACATATCTGCGCAGACTGAAAACAAACACAAGTTAGTTATACAAGTTTCCTTTTTTTTTTTGTTTCTTCTTTTTTAAAAGAAAGTTTGATATGACCTATCATTATTAGAGTTGAATTAATTGCGATTTTTACTTAAAAATTATTAGCAGATATTATTATGAACATTGCCGTAGTATGTAATAATACGACCATTTATTCAATATTATGCATTTTATTTCAGATGTTTCATACCTTCACTCCTGTATTTCTCTTAGTGATAATAAGCGTTACCATGGCAAGTAATTGCACACAATGTACAGCCCAAGGGAAGAAACGTACGGGAAATTCAAGTTTTCAGATTGAAGACGGCTGTTGGCACTATAGTTGCTTTTGTAACTGCGATGGTAGTTGGAATTGCCCTACTGAGGATGCAAGGGAAGTCTGTTGGGGAGAACACTTGCATTCTACATGCGGACATTGTCAAGTAAGAGGATATATGTACAGAGGAGACAGTAATTTCACATATAAAGATGGCTGTTACCGGTTTTTCTGTACATGCAACTGTGATGGAAGTTGGAATTGTCCGCCTAGTCAGAAACACTATCTTTGCTATAATTAAATGTTTTGTATTTATATCTCCTTTCATTCGTCATAACTAAAAGCTTACACGGTCAGGAGCCTTTAATTCATTAATTTTTGTTTGTTCCTGTATGGCATATTTGTATTTCGTTCATTGTTTTTACATAATTCAGACGGTTATTTTTCTATTTTGAATTATATTTGTTTTGTCGTTTCGGGGCCTTTTATAGCTGACTATGCGGTATGGGTCATTGTTGAAGGCATTATAGTGACATATAGTTGTTAACTTCTATTTCATTTAGTCTCTAGTGGAGAATTGTCTCATTTGCAATAATTATTATACCACATCTTTTGATTTTTATAAATAAAAGGTTTTTTTTTTTTTTAATTTTGCAATGTAAAGCAGCTCGTTTAACTCCCTATACTTTGAAGCTTGTCGTTCTGGTGATCGTTGATTCTCTCAAATAAAATACTTGCTACATGTAATCAAACACCACATTATTTTACTTCACTCTAAAATGTAATGCTATTAATTCTACTGGGTCCTTTTCTCTGCTGGTAGACTTTAGTCCCCGACGGTATCACCAGGAAAGTAGCAAGTATTTCGATACTGACACGAAAATACGGATACTGTTTGATTAAAGTATTTTAATGTATCAGGTAAATGCATGCCAACCTGAAAGATAACCTTAGCTCGGTGATATGAATTAGATTTCTTCATTGACTTTAGGCATTACTTTTTCCATTTTAGCCCAACTAGTGCAGAGAAAGCATGACAATTCGAAATTCGAAATTTGATTGTCACTCGTAACACAAAATTCAAAAATATAATTATTCCCCTTTTGTACAGGGTGTGACTGCATCATAATGGGATTGACTTTCTGACTAACATTTATGTTTAGATTGCATACTGAAGGACACTTTCTTTGCCTTGCATCTGTAGTGAGTGAAGCTTCTGTCTGTACATCTCATGATATCTTTGGTCCCCATCCTGTTACTTATAGCAATACAAAGTCCAAAGAACGATCTTAAAGTCTCGACTGACAGGTCGGCTGCGTAAACCATTGCCTAATCGTTAAGTTCTGTAACTAATAATTATTCAATTATTTTTGACGCATCATTCAATATGTTTATCGCTTGAACTCAAATTGATTAACGATGCACCCAAACGATTTCTACTGTTATCACATGACACTCTGGTTCTTCATTCATTGGTTGTCTAGAATTTAAAAAAGAAGGAATACAACCAGTTTTAAATTTTATTCGTCCGAAGCGCTTTTCCGCATTGACCTTCATCAGGAACGCTCAATTAGTATTTAGAAGACCACTATGTTGCTGAATAATTTACTATTTAATACTGCTTAAATAGTGGAGTACTGTGAGTTCATTGGGCTTTCTTAGTTCACATGCATGATGGCGCTAGTGTAAATATTTTGGTGTGATAAGGCTGATGATTATGCGGCGTTTGCATACAGTTTTTTTTTTAATTGTGATTATTTGGTCAAGTTCAGTCTAAGGAAAATGTTGAACTTTTCTCTTCATCTGAAGGTTTATATTTCTCTATGCATATAACGCAGGACTCGAATTAATTGATTACTCATTCTTTATTAATTTTGGTCTTGATATAGTTCTAAAGCTATGAGAACCATGTGTCTACGAGCAAATGTTTTCATATGTTTTGAAACATATGTTTTGATATGGTTTTAGGTTGAGTTTGTGTTGCTCAGTCTTTAGTTTTCTATGTTGTGTTGTCTGTACTGTTGTTTGTCTTTTTGTCTTTTGTCTTTTTTTTCAGTTTATCGACTAAATATGTGTTTTAATGTGTCTTTTGTATCTTTCGCCTCTCTTTTAAAACATATGCAAAAGAGATCGGAAACTAAAGATTTGTCAATGTTTTTCATTAATAAAGGGAAATACTTCAGGAAGGTAACCGTTACGCCACCCAAATTTAAACTTGATCTGTGTTTTGTGGTAAACGCATTGCTTATAAGTTACTTACAATTGGTGGAAGCAAACTAAAGTAAAAGAACAGAAACGAAAATTCAACTATTTTTCCATTATATATATATAAAACTCGAGAACGGTGAATGTGAGTGCATTTTTCGCTTAAGCATGTATTTTTTTTTTTGTTACAATACATTAATGACATTTGATTGTATTCCCCCTCGTTCTGCCCACGTCGATCGGAAAATTTACCTGCATCCAAGGCGTATCAAGATTTAGATTCCTATTGTACAGAACATGTTATGGAATAATTACACAACCTATTGAAAAACAGATCCTGTTTCTACGCTTCGCGTACAAGGATCGATCTGACAACGCTACCCGTTACTTTCACATTGTGATAACCTTTCGGGCGGCTCTGGTTTTGTCGTAATCATAAAAAAAACCTTCAAATATTTGAGACGGTAATTTACTTGCCTGGTGTAATAACTACCTGAACAGAGGGAAAAATGAGTGGTATCACATCTGTATAAGCAAAGCAAAAATAAAGACGCGTAATCTGTATTTTATCTATTTTTTATATATATTTATTTTTGCGCGTTTTGTTCGTTATCATTTATTCAAATGTTCTTTGATTTTGTCTTCGTATGTTTAATCAGTCTATATGATAATTCAGTTATCCTTAAGATAAGATTGAGAGCTGCTAGTTGAAGATTTCCGATGCTTTTATTCCTCACATGTAATAAATGGAAGAGCTATGAAACAGCTGGTGAATGATTAAAATATGAATATTCACTTATAATAGATATACATGTAGCTCTGCTTATTGTTAATTTGATTAAAGGTTAAAGCAATTAGTAAAAATAAATCATCAGATGAATTCTGAAATCATATCCGAATTAATGATCATATGTGAACTAACACGACTTACCATAACATATGCTCATAGTAATGCTAACGAGGCAGGGATAATGTACTGGTACTAGATTTTCTATCAAAAATGTAAATATGTTAATAAAATTTTGTTTTCAGAAAAATAAAAAAAAAATAAATAAAAAACAAAGTTGCTGCTTGTCATTCAATTAAAGGTTTACTAACAGTACACTTTATACGTGATTCAGAGACAACATTATTTTAATAATATCAGAGCCTCCTTAATTTTATTTTGAATCTATCAATCAATTTAAAACAATGATGGAATCGTATAAATTCTAACTAGACTAGATGCGTTGATCCTTGTAAGCATCTCCTACTATGCATGCATTATATCATCAAGTGATTCCGAGTTCTATAAAATCTTACAATAGGGAATAGTACACAATCGGTAGATTTACAGATCCAAACACGCACTATTTTGGTACATTAAGAACTAAGACAACGGAAACATGTCTCTAGTTAGTTGAGATATTGACTTTTCGTACCGTTCTTCCAATTCATTATGTTGACAGTAAAACTTGAGGAGTGTCACTTCCAGTTGATTTTCCTCATAACCCTGCAGGGCAATTTCTGCTTTTGAACCAAGTATGTCTGATATAGACATGCACACATATAGCGTAACGATTCAGATGTGAGTGTCATATTATTTTGCAAGGAATATGCTGCTAATGAGAAATAGGAAGTTGATAATTGAAAATCTGCATGGCATCATCAAGTCTATCAATTACTTTGATTTACAGTATTCCATTGTACAGCAATGATCAGAATATGAAGCAGGCCTTTTTTGTTTCAGTAGTATCCGTAGGTTCACTTCGATATATGAAAGAGAGACGAAAGATACCAGAGGGACAGTCAAACTCATAGATTGAAAATAAACTGACAACGCCATGGCTAAAAATAAAAAGACAAACAGACAAATAATAGTACAGAAGACACAACATATAAAACTAAAGACTAAGCAACACAAACCCCACCAAAAAACTTAGGGTGATCTCAGGTGCTCCGGAAGGGTAAGCAGATCCTGCTCCATATGTGGCACCCGTCATGTTGCTTATGTTATTACAAATCCGGTAAATAGTCTAATTCGGTAGGTCACATTCGTGAAAAGGGAAGGGTATTGTAGTTACGACATAAGGAACATATCCGATATCATCTGTGAAATGGTTATTCCTTAACGGTCAACCAACTCGTGAGATATGCAAATAATGGCTGAAATGTTGATACATCAATATATCTTAACATGAAATTAAAGAACTTGGAAAGATGTTATTGCCTTTCTCTTTAGAAGTCTTTGTATGAATATTGCTAAAATAACAATCCAAAGATACTTATATTAGATATTGTAAATTTATACTATGCTGTATACGACGCATTTCAAGGAGTTACCTCTCATCAGCAGCATTAAAACCGAAACATTTGGAAGACCAAAAACCAAACTCATAAGTGTGTTAACAAACAAACCGAACCACGGTAATAAAAAGAAGGGAAAGTCCTTTGAACCTGACAAAATCAAAAGTTAGTTAACCAACGGAAAAAATGGAAAATATTTCTGACTTGATACATGATTTTTTAGATATAGTAAATTTATACTATGCTGTATACGACGCATTTCAAGGAGTTACCTCTCATCAGCAGCATTAAAACCGAAACATTTGGAAGACCAAAAACCAAACTTATATTAAACAAGAACTACTCAACCAAAAATACTGAAATAAGAAGCCAAATTTCAGCTAAGGAGATCTACCATATGCAATACAAGGAATGAACCCTTAGTATTTCTATTATTTTTGAATTTTGCTAAATACTGGTAATTTCTGTAACAAATCAATGAATAATACTTGGATCCAGAATGATTTTACAGTGTAAAGAAAAAACAGATTAATGCTGTTAACCTCAGTAAATCATAATAATTAAAACAATTCATTTATAGATCTACATGTATATGTTTTAAGGTTTTTTCTTTTTCAGCCTAAGTTCAAAATTTACTATAAATAGAATGATCTTTTTGATCAGAGCCACACATGGAATAAACATCTAAAATGATTTTAATTATGTTTGCAATTTCTTATGACAAAGAATATCAGGAATTTTCCAAGGCTTTTTCACATATTTCCACCATTCCTTATTGCCGGTAGCTTACCGTTATATATATATAATTTTGACCACATGTCTGAACCATGCAAGTCTGTTGCCATTCCTGATCAGAGGAAGTAAATATCACTTAGACATTTAAACATTCTGTCACTGCATGACTGGTATAAAAGTACGTTTTATTTAAATTTCACTATGCACTGTGTAAAAAAAATATACAGTAAAAATACTGACAATTAAAATCGTCCTTAGGGCAAAGTTTATGTCTCAAAGTGACATCTACAGAGATTTTAATGGTTTATTGTGTCGCCTGCGGAACGCATGGTCGACAGATAGGGATCACTATCCGTCGTCTTCCGTCGTCACACTTTTCTTCTATCCTCAACTACTCGTAAACTGCTCAAAGGAATTTGATGAAACTCTCTGTGCATTAACCTTAATGCACAGGTGTGCATATATATTTCATTTTTAGAAAATTTTACATTTTTTTGGTAAAAATTTACATTTTTGAAAAAAGGGGGGGGGGGGGGGGGTCAAAAGTCTAACCTCAACTACTCCATAACCGCTCAAAGGAATTTGATGAAACTATCTCTGTGCATTAACCTTAATGCACAGGTGTGCATATATATTTCATTTTTAGAAAATTTTTGTAAAAATTTACATTTTGGAAAAAAAAGGGGGTGGGTCAAAACTTCTATCCTCAACTACTCCATAACCACTCAAAGAAATTTGATGAAACTTTCTCTGTCCATTAACCTTAATGCAAAGGTGTGCAAATATATTTCCTTTTCAGAAAATTTAAATATCTTTCTTAAAAATTGACGTCCGCAGGCGACACGTCTTCCTTGGAAGACTCCCACATTTTTATTTGATTGGCTGATATAAAACAATCTTCCTCTGAAGTCGCTTGGCCAAATGGAACGAAACTTGACAGTAAACATCTATGGGAGGTTCTTTACGGGTGTTACTAAAAGGCGGAAACGGAACGGAAACGAATACGGAAACGGAAAACCACCGATTTTTGTCTCGCCTTGACGGAGTCAAAAGGCGAGACATAGGTATGCTGTTTCCGGCGTCGGCGGCGACGGCGGCAGCGATGGCGTCAACAATGTATTAGTTTGTGATTAGCTCAGTTTTATGGGGATCCACTAGTGGTAGGTCAATGATAATTGGTATGCAGATGTATTACCATTGCCACATCTCATTGCCATGGAGATTATTTGGCTCCGCCCCCTCAGTCATGGTCTATTGACTTTGAATGGTTTGCTTACTTTACATATATTATGAGTCTGGTGCAGAGGAACCTTGAGGGATCCTGTACTGGAAATCAACTATAAGTAACTATAAGTAAACAAATAAAATTATATTTTATTGGACACAAAGCTAAGCAAAAAGATTTTTGTCTCGCCATGATGAGGTTGGGTTGAAAAGCTACACATGATATGCTAATTCGTGCATATTCATTGACTGAATATTTGCATAACTTACATGTTAAAGTATTGCTATCAGTGGCGGATCCAGAACTTTTTGTAAGGGGGGGGGGGGGGGGGCGCTGACTGACCTAAGGGGGGCCCACTCCAGTCACGCATCAGTGATTCCCTCTATAATCAACCCAATTTTTCCCACAAAATTTTTGTATTTAGGTTTGGGAACGACTTATAATAAGTCAATGGTATTTGGTATCCAGTTGTATTAGCATTCACACATCTCATTTAAATGGAGATTGTTTAACCATGTAACTCAGTCATGGTTCACTGACTTTGAATATTTGCATAACTTGTGTAAGATGTTAAGGTATTGCTATTATGATTTCAACATTTGCATAATCAAAATTACAAAAAGGCGAGACATATCTCTGTGATAACAGTTTATTATTTAAAAATATAATAATTACATTGTGACGTAATAACATGCTTCTTAACCAATAACATTGTGACACGTAGTTAACAAGCTGTCTTTTATGTCTAAATGAAAATCAGCAGCTGCACGAGACACCTGTGTAGTAATCAATTACATATTATTGAGCGAAATTGATTATTACCGCATGCATTACTTAATATTATCAGATTAAAGTATTTTTGCACTAAAATGTAATTATAAAAACTGAATGCATCTTTTTGTAGCTTCATGTGCATGTCAAAGTGTAGACCGAAGGCACTGTGATTTTTTGTATGAAGCGCTTCCGCGCTTCATACAAAATGTGCTTCGGTCCACACTTTTACATGCCAATGAAGCTACAGAAAGATGCATTCAATTCTTAATTAATGAATGTTACATGGTTACATGTATATACTCTTAATACTAAGAAGCCGGGTATAATCGACATAATATGGGACTTGGTTACGTATAATCTGCACATTTGGTTTCTAGTAAAATTAACAGTCATATTTATGCTGTATTGTATTGAATAACTTGAATTATCATAGATCGCTTATGCATATCTTTATACCACGTGGTCCTCTGTACTGTAATTTCATTTTTAAAGAACTGTTCCGACTTAAGCCGAAAAACTAGCTCCACCCGCGATATCTTCTTACTACAAGCAAAGTACACGTGGTATGCTTCTAGGTATTTGCCACCGAAAGTCTTTTGATGCTTTAATATATTTTTAACAAGGATTTGCTTGCCATGATAAATATCTGGTCTTATTTAAATCCTTTAAAGGACTGAAGTCGAAATGTGTTAATTGAGAATCCAATAAATCATTTATATCCCCTATGGCATAACGGTCCTAAGATAATTTTAAACTAGAATCGGTGTTAGAGTAATATATAATAAATGAAGATAATCCATTAGAACTGTCAGATGACATGTATGTTTGAGAATTTTTTATCATTGTTACTCTAAAGATTTTTAAATAACCAATCATTCGAGACATTTTTTAAATAAAATTGCCCTCCAAGACTGGTACTTCATTCTGCTCATATCTGCCACCGACCCCATATAGGCATGTGGGAAGAACAATTTAAAAAGTTTTTGCAAGGGTAAGTGTTCAATTTTTTTTTTAAAGTAGCGGCACATATCGACATACGAAGTAATAGAACTCGATGGAAAATATACAAAACTTCCTATTATTTTTTGAAATCTATTTAGTTATTCCAAGTTATGATCGTACAACATGGTCAGTTGTCAAATTAAAAATGTATTTCACAAGTAATCATAAGATAATTACACATATATTATAGTAAGCATTCAAAAATCAAGAGTAAAATTGTGGTTTTTATATAAAAAAGGCATTTTTCTAAAATACCACGTTATAACTGTGACAAAACTCACTGTTATTGTTTTATTGTTTTCGGAAAATATGCATAAAAATCAAATTTAAAATGCAGGTTTAGGGCACTATAATAAAAGTACTCATCCCATGCCTTTTTAGACTTTGGGAAACTGTGTCAACTTTCTGCTTTTTCTTCTTCTCTGACACTGCTGGGCCAGTTGGGACGAAACTTTGTTAGAATGGTCCTTAGGTGGTCCCCTTTCAGAATTGTGTCCAATGACCCCACCCACCAACCAAGCCAGCTGACATCAGCCGACATAGTTTTAACATAGGACCCTATGGGAAAAATGTTTTAAAAATCTTCTCCTCTGAAACTAGTCGGCCAATTGGGACCAAATATTGATGGAATGGTCCTTAAGTGGCCCCCTTTAAGAATTGTGTCTGATGACCCCACTCGCCAACCAGGGCAGCCGACATCAGCCGACATAGTTTTAACATAGGACCCTATTGAAAAATATTTTTAAAATCTTCTCTGAAACTGCTTGGCCTAATGGGACCAAATTTTGGTGGAATGGTCCTTAGGAAGTCTTCTTTCAGAATTATATCTGATAACTCCACCTGCCAACCAAGGCGGCCAACATCAGCCAACATAGTTTTTAACATAGGACCCTATGGGGAAAATGTTTTAAAAATCTCCTATGAAACTGCTTGGCCAATGGGGACCAAGCTTTGTTGGAATGGTCCTTAGGTGGTTCCCTTTCAAAATTGTGGCCGATGAACTCCCACCAACCAAGGTATCAGACATCAGCCGACATAGTTTTAACATAGGACCCAATGGGAAAAATGTTTTAAAAATCTTCTCCTCTGAAACTGCTTGGCCTATGGGACCAGAATTGGATGGAATGGTTTTTACTTTGCAGGGATGGTCCTTGGGTGGTCCTCTTTCAGAATTGTCTGACTACCCCACTTGCCAACCAAGATGGCTGACCTTACTAAATATAGAAAATTCAGCAAAAAATAAATTAAAAATCTTCTTATCTGAAACTGCTAAGTCAGTTGAGACCAAGCTATGATGAAAAGGTCCTTGAGTAATGCCCTTTCAGAATTATGTTGGCTTATTTGAGCTAGGTGAGCGATACAGGCTCACCTGAGCCTCTAGTTTTATCATAAAAACAAGGTCAAAAGTTACGTTAAAAAGATATATGTTATGGTTGTTTACCTTTTGAATATTTTTTCTCCACATTTTAAAGTACATGTCAGTCTGACACCTGGCTTGGGACCTTGACCTCAATTTCATGTTTGAGTGACGTTGTCACTTTTTCGTGATTAAGTCCATTTCTCAGAAACTGTAATACCTAGTCCAACCATATGTGGTCTACAAAGAGTATAAAAAGTTTTTTTTTTTTGTTCATACAAATGTTTTAATGGGATATGTTGCATATGCTTTTTCTGTAAGGGGTCTTTAAGGTTTTTTGGGGGTTTTGGGGCCAAAAGAGGGGATACAATTCACTTCAAAATGAAACAAATGCTTTGTTTTCAGCAATTTAGAAATTGGTGTATACCCCCAGTCCAAGCCAGAATAGGCTGGGCATGGAAGACCCCTGCCCAAATTGTTTTTAAAGGGGGTTCAAATAAAGGTGCAGAAGATATTTTGGGGTTCGATTGGGGATATAATTCACTTGAAATTAAAAAATAAATGCATTTAAGAGTATAATTTTTTTTTTATTTTTCTGTTCAAACAAATGTTTTGATGGGATATGTTATATATGCTTTTTCTGTGGGGGTCTTTAAGATTGGTTTTGGGGGTCTTAGTAGAGGTGGTGTTACTATAGAATCATTTTGAAAAATTTTGTTTTCAGCAATGTAGAATTGGGCGAATACCCCCAGACCCAGCTGGGATAGGCTGGGCATGGAGAACCTTGAATTTATTTAAAGGAGGTCCAAAAGGGGTGCAGTTATCAATTTTTTTTTATGAAGACTGTTTGAAAAGGTATTTATCATCCCACAAAATCCCCATTACAGAGTTTTTTTTCAAACTTTAATGAAATAACAGAACACTGCTTATGTTTGATTTACCCTGTTACGTTGTTGAATGTCATGTTATTATGATTAAAATTGGTTTATTTTTGTTCTAGTAAATTATTCTCTCAGAATATGAGTACCTTTTTGAACAATTTCGAAGAGAAATGTATTTTTAACCACCAAATGTGCCTGTTGTGGAAGTATTAAAAAATGGGGTGGGGGGGGGGGGGGGGGGGGGGGGGCTTTTCTGAAAATACAGATTAGTTCACCACCTTGTGTATCTACATTGCAAAATAATGATAATACATATATGTACCTCTTAAAAATAAGATTAGATACCAGAGGCTTGAGTCGCAGATGAATGGGTACGATCTTGATCCTATGGAGACTTTTGAGAAGGGATCCTTGCTACATGTATGTCATTAGAACTTAGCTAAAACAATCCTGAAACACCGTTAGTTAAAAATAATATACTTATAGTTAAAAGACAATTGAGTCTTTACAACTCTATAAAACGGTGTCAAGTCTTGAGGTTTTAGTATGTTTGTTGGTGATCGGAATCCATGCATTTGTGGAAAGTTTTACCCAAATGTTTGTAAATTGCCATCTCCCCACATCTTCAAAATAGCGAGAGTCAACTATTACAATTGTTGTATTATATTATATTTTATACTTCTTCAGAATTTCAGGACAAAATAAAGCTACATGTGATTGAGTCATGTGACTTAATGGTTGATGCAACTCAACAGTATCAGGAAAACAGGAAAGAGAAGTTGGCTATTTTATAGTTAGAGAAGAACTACATGTAGCAAACTCCAGAGACCAGGGACTCTATGCTTCCAAAGAGGGGGGGTTCAGGCCAACCCTTGACAAATCCAAGGTCACAGTGAAAGGTTTGTATATATACACATTAACGAAGTCTTCACAACTGATTTTTTTTTCATGAATCTGGTATTAATAAAATTATGTTTGAATTGAACCAACCCATAAACAGTAGTGAGAATAGCTCACACATGTAACAATACAGCCAAATTTTAATTGTTTAAATTTTAATGAGCAAAGCCTTGTAGTTGGTCTTTATAAGGAATTTCATCTAGCATCAACATATTATTTTTCATAGAATGAATATCACAATAATATTTATGCCATTGTATTTAGATTAGAAATCCTTTTTTTTCAGACTATGCAAGAGGCTGGATTAAACTGAATAAAAAAAAAATACCAGACGAAGATCAACTGAATAAAGGTGTCCCAGAAGCAGTCGGATATGCCAGGAAGAAAGTGAACAAATAAACGTTAAATATAAAAACAGATAATTTCATTATGGACATGTGATAGATTTTGTAAATGGAAAAAATTAAGAAGAAATAATACTGATTTATTGTGTGGCTTTATTTCTACTGCCTAAGTAATATCTACAGTGAAAACATGATGATTCCAGGAAAGGCTGTAATTTTCAAGGGGAGGGGATATTTGCAAAAAATCTCACCAGTCTAAAAAAAGTATGGTTGAAATTTTCAGGCAAAGAACCCTTTAAATGTGAAAATGCCAACCAGACTTCTTTAACAGGAGACAGTAATAGGGCCAGAGGTAAAATCTATGCAATAACTTTCATAAAATTTGACTAATTCTCCTCATTTGGACGGCTAACTGGCTCCATGAACAATTCCTTAATTTTGCTCAAGTTAAAAAAAAATCACAAACTAAATAGATAAATGAACAAAAATGTTGAAAAGGATGGCAGGTGAGCGATACAGGCTCACCACTTGAGTCTCTAGTTCTCAGTATTTTTTCAAAAATTATTTCAAAGAAAAAAGAAATACAACTTGCAAGAAAACTTATTAGCACATGAATGTATAGTCCAGTCAAACTACCAAAAATGGACCGTTAATTGCATCAGAAGAAATTAATTTTTTTTTGAGTCAGGAAATGTAAAAGGATTATTAACCAAGAAAAAATCACCATGAAATGAATGCAAGCAGATAAAATTACAGCTGAAATAAATTTCCTATGGGAATTTTTATTGAATAAGGGGGATAACTCTGTAAAAACTAATTGAAATTTGGCCAAAATCTCAACAAAATAATAATAACTGATTTTCCTGTATAAAATACTTTGCAAAAAAACATGTTTAGCATTTAAAAAGGTTAAAACCAATTATTCTAACAGAGTTTTGATATTTTAATTCAAGTTTTGAATTAGATTTTTCTCTTTCTAGGATCCCTCATTTCCTAAAAATATAGGATATCAAGTTTATGAATTGTTAAATCTTTATGAAAATATATGTAGCACTTACTTTTTTGTGGATTTAAAAATTCTTTTAACCAAGTTTAAATTATTGATGTATAATAAAAAGGGAGAACCATTAACAATTATTTTAATTATTTTTTTCAAAATCGAAATATGGTTCGAAGTAAGCATTTTCTGTGATTTTAAACAGTCATTAAAATCAAACTACAAATAAAATTATGAATATTCTTGTATCATAAATAGAAGAATATATAACAAGTTAAATAAAGCCAGTTTAGTCTATGAAAGTATCTTTCTTAACAAGCAGAAGAAGAAATTTGTTGAAAAAAAAAACGTTTTAGCAAGAGTTACCCCCCCCCCCCCCCCTGTTCCATTGGAAATCCAACAGTATATTTGAAAGTAGTTTTGAGGTTTCCCATGGTCAGATTTTCGTGGAATTTTATCTGTGTACATTTAAGATATAATTAAGCAATTTAGATTCCAAATACCTTTTGTTGCAATTAGTTAGGGGTCAAATTTTATTTTGACTGGACTAATATGGGTTATGTTGTAACACAAGTTAAAATGAATAAGGGGGAAAACAGTATCTTTGGTTGCTAAGTGGATCATCCTTCTGTCCATCCATGCAGAAAAAAATATATTTTAATAATATTTTCTGATATTATACTGAGGTGATTGTTATTAGCTTTCTTTTGGGGAAAAATGCCTTGGTGGTCTCGTGTTAGCATGCTGGCCTTGAATGCAGAAGTTCACCTGTTCGATGCCTGGCCAAAGACATTAAAATTGGAATTTGCTGCTTCCCTGCCAAGCACATGGCATCTAGGAACAAGAGCAAAGGACTGATTGGCTCGGAGTCCATATAATGTGTCCAGGTGGGGTGAATTAATATGACTTCCTGCACGTTAAAAATCTGGTTCAGCATGTCGGTCTAGCACAAGCAGGATTCATATGAATATCATATCAACATGGTCTCGTCCTAATATGCACTTCATGGTTTCCACTGGATGTTAAACAATAATTTATCCATTTATGAAATAACTTTATGGCTGTAAAATATTATAACCCAACTAAACTGTGAAAAAATTATGTACTAACAATAAGTAGTTTTTGAGTAATAAAATTTGTCAAATTTTATAACCAATCTGGCCAGTGTCATCAGCCAAAATATTGAGAAAATGGATGAGGGGTACAAAGAAATGATTTTACCAAAAATATGTACATCCCGTATCAATGTTTTCTTTTTAAAATTCTTTAATATACATGAGGGGGTGGAAAGGGTATTGGGAGACAGGGAGAAAGGAGAAAGGGGGCGGGAGAACTATCAAAGGGAGACGAACTTTAATGTTGAAAAAAAAATAAAGAGGTAAAAAAACGAAAAAACTGGATACTAAATGTTCTAATAAATGGACAAATCTTTGAAAAAGGCAACATTTATATTTCCCAAACCATTTTTGCCATTTCCGATCATTTCTAGAAATCATCCTTTCAAAACGGAATTATCTCTCCGTTACGTTTTCCTTTTTAGCTCACCTGGCCAAAGGCCATGTGAGCTATTGCCATCACTTGGCGTCCTTCGTCGTCCGTCGTCGTTGTTAACAATTATACAAAACTCTTCTCCTCTGAAACTACTTGACTAATTAGAACCAAACTTGGTATGAATGTTCCTTGGGGTACCCTGCATAGAACTGATGTGGGGATTTTTGATTCGTCGAAAAACATGGCCGCTGTTACAAAAAATAGAACATAGGGGTCAAACAACAGTTTTTCGCAAATATCTCAAAAATCATTAGGTAACGGCAAATTCTGGCAGGTTGAAAGTGTTCAGCATGATGAGAACTACCTATGTGCTGATTTTCGTGAAAATCTGTCAACTGATGTTAGAGTTATTGCCCTTTTTTGACATTTTTGGCTTTTTTTATGTTATTATTTCAAAAATCTTCTTCTCTGAAACTACTATTCAAAATCAAATGAAACTTGGTAAGATTGTTCCTTGGGGTACCCTGCATAGAACTGATGTGGGGATTTTTGATTGGTGGAAAAACATGTCCGCCCTTACTAAAAATAGAACATAGGGGTCAAAATGCTGTTTTTTGGTATTTTTTCCTGAATTATAGAAAGAAAATGAAGATGAAAGCTACTTTCAAGGTAAACATGGTATTCCGAGTTGAATGGTGATGATGAAAGTTTGTTTTGGACGGCCATTTTCCCGCCATTTTTTACACTTGCTCAGATTTCAACAATATTTGGTTAAAAAAGTAAACATGGTATCCTTAGTGAATGGTGATAATGAGATTTTTTGTATGGAGCATCTATGGAAAGTCCTTTAGGAAATTTGCATAAATCTTCCTGATCCGTGAAACAAAATGGCCGTCATGAGCATTTACATGTTCTGATTGGTCGAAATTTAAAAGTTCTTCTCCTCTGAAACCGTAAAGCCAAATGAACTGATTTTTGGTATGGATGATCTATGGAAGGTCCTTTACAAAGTTTGTATAACTCATCATGTTCCGTGAAACAAAATGACCGCCATGAGCATTTACATGTTCTGACTGGTTGAAATGTAAAACTTCTCCTTACAAACCGTTAAGCCAAATGAACTGATTTTTGATATAGAACATCTATGGAAGGTCCTTTACAAAATTTGCATAAATCAGCCTGGTCCGTGAAACAAAATGGCTGCCATGAGCAATTACATGTTCTGATTGGTCAAAATTTTAAACTTCTTCTCCTCTGAAACCTTAAAGCCAAATGAACTGATTTTTGGTATGTTTGTTTGTTTGTTTAGTTGGGTTTTAACGCCGTTTTCAGCACAGTTGGCTATTTCGGGGCGGCCAGTTTTTATTGGTGGAGGAAGCCGGAGTACCCGGAGAGAACCACCTACCTTCGGTAGGAAAATTGGCAATCCTTGTCAATTAAGGTGGGGGTCGAACACACCCCGCCACAGGTGAGATAGATTTTTGGTATGGAGCATCTATGGAAGGTCCTTTACAAACTTTGCATAAATCTTTCTAGTCCGTGAAACAAAATTGCCACCAGAAACCTTTATATGTTCTGATCGGTCAAAATTTAAAACTTCTCCTCTGAAACCGTTTGGCTAATGAACTTATACTTGGTATGAAGCATTTATAGAAGATCATTTACAAAGTTTCATGAAATCAATCTAGTCTGTCAAATCAAAAGTTTGTGACTGCCAGGTGAGCGATACAGGCTCAACCCACTGAGCCTCTTGTTAAAATGTCCCCATCATTTCCGGTTTGCCTTCACATGTGGGTATCTGTTTTCTCTAAGTATTTGGCGATCTTCTACAAATTTAAAAAGAAAGGATGCTGACAATGTCAGAGAGATACACTCCCTCCTCTAAACAATATTACATGTACTTAACGCGTTTTCCAGGTCACCTTAAAATATTTACGTTATCCACTTGACCATACAAAGTAAGGTGTTCTCGAGGACAGGGAAAAATAGAGATGACACAATAAAAAACTATGTCTAATTTCATGATCCTCATACATGACCATACATATCAAAAATGAGTTTCTTGACATTGGGGCATGCACAATGCACCATTGACAACATTCCAACATTGTGTATTAATTTGCGTACGAGTCGGAGGCAGGCCTTGTTCGTAAAATCAGTATATGCTTTAATAAAGACCTATGCCACCTATTATGGTCATATATTAATTCAAATTTGTATTAAAATCGATTGATCTGAAAAAAGACGGTTGTTAAGGTGGGAGATGGAAGCAGAGGGGCGGGAGAAAGGAGAGAGGGGGCGGGAGAAAGGAGACGAGGGGCGGGAGAAAGGAGAAAGGTCCCCCCTTTCCACCCCCTCATACATTTTTTCAATCATTAATAACAAAGAAGTTGAAATCATATGCTCTTTGTTCACCCGATGCAACTGGGGTTTTCCTATTCAATAGATATTAGGTTAAGCGGTGTTATGCTGTTCAGCCGATGACATAGTATACTGTGTTAAACATGTTAAACTATCGGGTTATCCTGTTGAATAGAATGACTTTAACCAATAGTCATGATAGTAATATGCATGCGCAATTCTGCTGAGCAGAGCACGCTGCATCCTGTATCAGCATCAACGTTATTTTGGCGGCCATTATAAAATTAAGAAAGTTTGTTCAACAGCAGTGCACGATTTATAAGGATATCTTCATTTTCCGATTGAAAATTTTGCAGAAAATTTGCAGTGTTGATAACCATTGAAAAGTTGTTTTAATATCTTAACCTGTTAACTATCTATAAAAAGTAAGTACGCACATTTATAAAAACATTCGGCATCAACCAAACTACTCAAGATGGGAACAAAATGAGTAACAGTTGACATTTCTAAACCTGGAAATAATACATCAGTGTGAAACTTCTTTATGTTGTCATAACATTAAAATGTATACTTAAATGAGAAGACCTCATTTTGTGTGTCGCTTCTCTTCCTTCCACAATAAATTAATCATCTTGCCTCTGTGTTCTATAGGTACCATGCATAGTCGCATTTGTCATCCTCGCTTATGATTATTCCGTTTGGGTTATTCTGGGAGGAAAACGAAAATAAAGGCGTCCGGATATTGTTTCCGACATCGGACGGAAATTTTAAATCATAGACAAGACTTCCGTTTAAAATTACACAGAATTTTAATAATTTTTACGAACAACCCTTAATTAAGGTCTTTCCCTTTCCAAAGGGAAGACCTTACTGTATTTCTTATGATTATTATTTTTTTTTTCTGCCACAGATGGCAAAAAAGTGTTGCGACGTATCATTTCGAAACTTGGTACCATTATTCGGTCATACTCTGACTCGCTCTGACTGACCCTGCGAAACCGATCTATTTTTAGTAACAGAGTTATCTGCCCCGCTACCAAAAACCTTGTGTATAGATAAACACAAAAACCATAATGGATATCAAAAATCTAAAGTGGGAAAAATGTTGTCAGACTCATGGCCATGATTTGTCATGCAAAAAAATTGTTTCGATCCACTTCCTGGATACGCGTTTTTGAGTCGAAAAGTGTCGCGACGCGTCAAATTTTTTTTCTTCAAAACGGTTAGTCCTAGGAACTTGGGACCTTCACCTATCATCCTAGGTGACATATGTTGCATCCCAAAATGTCAAGGTGAAAGGTCAAATCTCAAGGTCAGAGGTCATATTACACTTTGTGTGCAGTATATCTCATGAACCATAAAAGTAGAAGCAGACATTAAATGGGGAAAATACTCCTCTCATTTAGACCTTTATTTGATATAAAGGGTCGAAAACTGTTCGACAAACCGTTTTCGAGTTATAGCCCTTGACGCGTTTCGGCTTATTTGTTTTTGGCTTATAACTTTTAAGCCGTCAGAGATAATATAGTAAACATATGGGTTTTTGTGACCGTCATTGTGAGTACATCAATTTAAGACCAAAGTCCAATGTTTACGGGTAGCCATTTTCAAAATGGCGGACACCGTAAACAGTTTTTATGAAATAACACTTAAACCATACAAAATTGAAGTGGACATTTTGACACCAGGGACAAATGACCTTCAAAATGGTGTCAAGGTCATGTTCTAGAAAATTATAGTGATGGTTAGATTTCAAAAATATCCATATATGCTTGATTGAAGCATTTTTCTAATTTTACAAAATGGGGGGGGGGGGAGGGAGTGTGGTAAAAATTTCTTTAAAATGATCTAATTCAACATAAGTTCACCCTTTATCAAGTCTATCTAGCACAAATTACCTTTTAATGTGTAAATACACCCCCCCCCCTTTTTTTCGATTTGACTGAATTTACATCGGTTTTACTGAATTTACCTGTAAATGCATATGAAGTACATGTTAGACAGCTAGGGGATATCCAGGGCTTTGTTAATGAGAAAAAATTATGACGCTAACTCCAACCAATTTCCTGAAGATAGCATTCGCGCATTGCAGTAATAAAAAGCTATTTTCCGCCAGAAAACACAAGATTCGTCCAAATGTTACCAATTTATTGCATCCGAATGTGAAAATTTCGCGTCAAATTAACAGTACTTTATTTACGGAGATGTCGTCTGGTGAAATGGCACCGGAAATCTAAATAAATAAATCGTGAAATCAAATTTCTACATGAATCTTCATTCTGACATAAGTAAATGTGTACACGTACACTCCGTTTTCTATTTATGACTATTTCTACATCAAACAGCAAATTGCATTATCCTGTGCCATGTTCACCCGACGACGTCCCCTCTCGAAAAGAAAGAAATAAACTAAGTCCAGACATATATAGATGGACGTCACGTGACTTCCACAACGTCATCACAGCGTCCCTGAAATAGAAGTGAACATTATAGTAGAAATGTACTTTTTACTGTCACTTGTGTATCTAGAGAAATAAAAATACAAGGCCCCCCCCCCCTACTTGTATTCAGCAATCCTTGGAAAACTTGCTACCTACAAAAAAAAGAAACCTAATTAATAAACAAACAAACAAACAAATAAACAAAAAAAAAAAGGCCCGTCCCGCCTTCAGAAAAAGAGATATTGCTACTTCATTTTTTTTCTTTCTTTTTTTTTTTGTTTTGACAATTACTATTTGGAACAATACATTAAAAATAGAAGTAGCAATATCTCTTCAAGTTACTGAAGACGGGACGGGCCTTTTTTTTTCTTTTTTTTTTTTGGGCTGGGGGGGGGGGGTGTATTTTATTTATTTCCCAAGAGTTATGCCCCTTGCCAAAAATAGAGGGGCAGGGCCTCTTTATTGCAAAACTGGAAACGTGAAAAGGAAAGACCTTATCATTTGTGCTAGGCACAAATGACCTTTTAATTCGTTACTTGATTACATACAATGTTTTGGGTACCTGAGCTACAGGAACCGGAATCAAACACACATTCGGTCACTGGAAAGCGATACAATTTACAAATACGATTTCTTGGGATCCCTGGAACCGGTACATAATCATGTTTTATTTAAGAAATTATTCATGCAAGCCATAGATTTTGAAAATTTTCACATGGCCTGACTCGTTATATTGGAATTTTAATGTTTTGGGTACCTGTACAGGAACCGGTATCAAACATTCCTTCGGTCCCTGGAAGCGATAAAAATACAATTTCTTAGGACCCCTGGAACCGGTACATAATCATGTTTTATTGCAAGCCAATTTTAAGAGTGCCCCGTGTGTAAGGGTTAGGGTGCAAATGAGTACGCTTTAGAAGCGAAGCTCCTGCTAGAGGAGGAAGATAAAGACTAAGTTACAGGTAACAGCAAGCCATAGATTTTGAAAATTTTCACATGGCCAGCCGCCTGGGTCGTTATATTGGAATTTTAATGTTTTGGGTACCTGAGCTAAAGGAACCAGTATCAAACATTCCTTTGGTCCCTGGAAGCGATAAAAATCTGATTTCTTGTGACCCCTGGAACCAGTATATAATCATGTTTTATTTAGGAAATAATTCATGCAAACCATAGGTTTGTTGAAAATTTTCACATGGCCTGGGTTGTTTTTTTGGAATTTTTATCCTTTTAACGAATATAACGACCCGGGCCCAAATCGCATTTCTCCAGTCATAAAATCTTTTACAAAAATTCATCCTACAACAGTTTACATACTTTCAACCACGCTCTAAATGCCTGTGATTTCGCGGGTGTGTTCTAGTACTACTTAAATAACGAGGTCCAATTTGTTAGCCGGCATGATTAAAAACGACGAATCAAAGAATTCAACTTTATATATAACTAACATAGGACAATGGTGTTGATTAAAAATTACACCATTCCAAGCCCTTTTGGTTTCCTCATAATTAATATTACCAATAATTAACAAGTTCCAGGTCGAATCCGATACCGATACCAATAGTATATGTCACATGTAGTTTCCAGTTGCAACACATGACAACTAAGTTGATGTTTTAAATTAAACTTGAGACTATTCTTTGTTTTTAATACACATAATTAATATTACCAATAATTAACAAGTTCCGTGTCGAATCCAATACTGATACCAATAGTATATGTCACATGTAGACTGGGAGAGTATTGCAAAAATAAAAACTCGCATTCTTATATCTGAAACATATTTCCGTATGCAGATTTTCCTGAAATCACAGTAATTATTCTAGCATTTTTGTACCTTCTTCAAAAATCGCAATAATACACATGTAAATGCATGCAATAATTTCTGAATTTACAGTATACACTGTACTGTTTGTGCACCAGGGTTTAAGTTTTTTCACTGGGGTCTGTATATTATGGTGGAAGGGGCGGGTCCATAAGATTTATTGGATCTGCAACTCCTCTCTAACCATTCTATCTTATACAACAGACTTTCTATATATTGAAACTATTTGTGTACTATGACATTAGGTCTGTAGGGGTGGTTGCAGGGGTATTGGATCAAAAGTTTTGTCATCTCCTACTACACAGTATGGAACCATCTCATTAAACAAAAATAGTAATAGTTTAGAGCAAGTTACTGACAGACTTTCCTATTTAGAGATTTGATATTCAGGGATTGACAAGACATTTCAAATTGCACATTGTATATCCATCATTAAAACACCCTGGAGAATACACTTAATTTGTAAGCTGTGTTAGCGGTAAAGGTCGCCACACTCGCCACGGGCGAATGATTTTATTATGTTGCTAATTAATATTCAGTTGCAATCCCCACATTGGCGAACGAAATCTTTGTCAAATTTCAAGCCAGAAGTGTGGATTCAAACAAATGTGTAGCTGACAAAAGTAATTTGCAAAACCAAACACAAAAACAGGTCTTTTTAGTCATAGAAAAAACAATCTGACCTTGTAAAGGTCCTACGATCACAGATGATTCGAATCCAAGAAAACGATATTCATGGTCTAGTCAATTGATAAACTGTTTTAAAATAATTTTATTCATTTGTTGATTTTGTAGTTTAATAAAGTGTTACATAATTTCGAAATGGGTGTTTGTTCATTTTATATTATGAAAAACAAAAAGAACGGATATGGTTCAATGGCACGAAGACATCACTAACTCACTAAATGCAATACAAAAAGAAATCGGATATGGTAACCCATCGTCATGACACAAAATTGAAGTACATGAACAGGAAAAAATAAAAAAAGCAAAGGAACAGTGCTTTCATTGCTGATCTTCATCTCAAGGTTACAGTGAGGCTTTTAACGCGGAGCAAACACTATGAAAGGCCGTTTATGTCAAAAACGATATAAAATAACGCGTTAAAATTTTAACGCGATAAATACCCGTTTAACGCGATAAAATGTAAATTAACGCGATAAAACCACATTTAACGCGTTAAAAATAAGAACATTGAAAAGAAATTGAAAAATGCTATAAATTTTATCGCGTCATTCACTAACGGCTTAAATAAATTTTATATCGTAAATTTGAAGTCGCAAATTCTGATGCAGACTAGCCATTGATGTCTTAAAGAAGAATATCAACGCGTTAAGACATATTTTTAACGCGTTAAAACACCTATTTATCGCGTTAAAAAATACATTTAACGCGTTAAAACACATATTTAACGCGTTAAAACGTCAATTTAACGCGTTAAAACGCCAATTTAACGCGTTAAAAAAAAAATTAGTAAAATATGTCTAGAATATCAGATATAATACTTTAATTGATTTCATTTGTCGTTTTTGGACGAGTTATTAGTTATTTAGAGACGTTTTAGAAGACTTATATGTAGTATTCAGTTTGAAAGTTATGAGATAATATACATATGGCACTTGTTTATTTTATTATTGTTATAATTTTGAATTTCAGGTAGATTTGTTGAAGGGTAAACTAGATTATAAAACCGTTGGATCCAATTGATAGTTACAGGAACAGTTATTCAGGGTTGAGAGAACTAAAATGTTTTGAACATACAAAGACAGCAACCTTATAACAACTTTTTTTATACTGCTTATTTTGCATATTATGTCGAGCCAGTTAAGAGAAAAGTTTTCCAGTTCTTGGTGTGTATATTCAAAAATTTATATTTAAAAGAATGACGAGTGTATGGATATCACCTTTTTCTGTATAGAATAATAAACTCCAACTGTTTTTAAACTTGTGTGTTTTTTCTCTTACTTAATACGAATGATATACGTGGACGTGGAAGAGATCTGATATTCTGCCAGCAATGAAATTATTCAAATAAAATCCTGATGTAATAAACAAATAGCAATATGTAAGCAAGCAAACCACGGATTATCAGCGTTACGCTGTGTATCCCCCCCCCCCCCCCCCAATACAAACACACAACTTTATTACTTAATCAAATGGGAAAAATAATTATTAACATTAATGTCATACATTAATTACAAATGATTAAAATGATTCAATGTGATTAACATACAATTATGAAACAAAAGGTATACAACATGCATAAGGAAGTCTAACATGTTTTTCTTCAATGTCCATAAAACATGGTTTCAACAATTTAGCAGTACCATATGGTGGTTTTTCTTGGATTTTCGCTGCACATAAATCATGCATTAACTACATTAAACAAGATTTTCTGTGAGTCATTGCTCACTCATAATACCCCCGCTTTTTGATAAGGTCGAAAACTAAAAGTCGTCAAACAGGAAGTTGATGTCGTCTTGGTCCAAAAACGTATCCCACGATATGACATACCTATAGAAGGCCTGTGACTAAATATCTAGCGGCTGTGATGAGTAGTTGCAGAGAAAAGTGTTACGAAAAATTTGGACTCCAAACCATAAGGCCGAAAAATAAACTAAGTCGTCAAACAGGAAGTTGATGTCGCCTTTGTCCAAAACCATACCCCACGGTATAATTTACCTATAGATGGCTTGTGACTAAATATCAAGTGGCTGTGATGAGTAGTAACAGAGAAAAGGGCGACGAATATTTTTGGTACGGACGGACGGACTAATGAACCACAAGGGTAAAACATTATACCCCCTCCCCTTAGGATTAGATAATATAAATTAACAACTGTTCGTTAATAAATGTTAATGTGGCTCTTTAGCCCTGAACTTCAAAGTGTTAAGGTATTAAAAGAACAACACATTGTGATGAAACAAATGTACCATTTTGTTCATTATAACTTAATTATGTTTTTTTTTCGAATTTTGAAAATATTTGGTAAACTCCATATTATTGTAGGTTTTACATCGAAATCTTAAAAAAATGGAACATCCTTTCTGTGACATCTTTATGCACAACCAGGGTTGGAGACTTTAATTGTCAAGAGGTACGTTAAGTAATTGACAAAAATCACCATCTAACGTTATTCTACCCGATAAAGATACATTTAACGTGATAAAAATAATTTAACGCGTTAAAACAACATTTAACGCGATAAAACAACATTTAACGCGATAAAAGTACATTTAACGCGATAAAAATACATTTAACGCGTTAAAACAACATTTAACGCGTTAAAACAACATTTAAACATTTAGCGAGTAAAAAATACATTTAACGCGTTAATCCAACAATTAACGCGATAAAAATACATTTAACGCGTTAAAACCACATTTAACGCGATAAAACAACATTTAACGCGTTAAAACAACAATTATCGCGTTAAAAATACATTTAACGTGATAAAACAACTTTTAACGCGTTAAATAAATATTTAACGCGATAAAACAACATTTAACGCGTTAAAATTGTATTTATCGCGACACAACAACATATTAAGCGTTAAATTTTCCCCGAATGCCAACATTCTTATAAATTGTTAAGGTTGTTGTTTTAAGATTGCTCTACCTGATTGTATAATAAACTAAGGAAAATGAAATACATATTTAGCGAAAGAAAGCCATTATATTTGTGCTGATTTTTTTGGATTTACTTATATTATATTTGTGCCAATAGTTTACCATGGCCCAGCATCTTGGCTATATCCAAAGATTTATCTCGGACATATCTCAGTGGTATCTTTTAGGACTATTCTTAAGATAATATGTCTTGGACGTCTTCACGAAGCCATCTTATGTTTATCGTATGTTAACAAAATCATATATTGTCTTTATTTACATGTTGAGTTGCTTCAATCTGTCATTTTATAGTTTATTCAACGACTGTATCAATCTCAATGTACTTTCCTGCAAAAATATATTGTAAATATGCCTTGAAACTTGAAACTTGAAACTTTTTATTTATGAAATATTCATGTTTTATTTTGAGTTATTCCTCTTACCCAACAGGAATCCAGTGCAGTTGTAATTGAGAAGTCGGTCGGCTATTCAGGTGCTTAGTTGCCTTTTTGTCTGCAAAAAGTAACAGTAACATTTTTTTTTCTCAAGTTGATGATTCCTAATAGAATAACAATCCAAAGGTAACAATATCAAATATTTTTATCATAGGCTGTATACCTATTTCAACGGGGTTACCTCTCATCAGCAGCATTAAATCCGAATCATTGGGATGACCGAAAATCAAAAGCATTTAAACAAGAAGTACTCAGAGTCAAAATTACCGAAATTGTCAGCCAAAATTTAGCTAATTTGTTACTGACTTTCAGGCATTCAGATGACCGACAAAATCCGAAGAAGAATGACATTAATATATTTTTACATGGATATACTTTTTCATTGTAAAATATTTCTTATATTAAAGGTGAGATCTTATTAAACTATTTATTCTTATTCTTATTTCCCGAGCTTTGTATTGATTGTTGTAAACAGTATATGCAATTTGACATGATCTCATCCTCCCAAGTCGGGTTTATGAGTCCACGCTCGTTCCCTCAAACTCCTAACAACACTCATTCACATATATATTGAATAGGGAAAGCATTTGTTTCAGATTTTTTAAAATTTAATTGTCATTTGTTGTCGTTGACCCCAACCACGAATGAATGAACTTTATTCTTATAAACTAATACATAGTTACAGAGATCATAAGAATACAAATATATAATAGTATATATAAGCATTTCAGTATGTAATACATTGTGGATAATATATCAAGTTCGAAGAGTACAAAAAAATATAATTTTTTCTGAATCATGTTTTGTAGTTTAATGAAACCTGTTACGGCATTTAAGTTTGTGAGAACAATCAAATTAACCAAATTTCAAAAGATTCTGAAACGGTGAATTACACAATCATTATTTACTACAAAGATAGCATAATTTAATTCAAAGCTGTAAAACTAACTGTAACTGGAAAGAAAAGCAATATGATGCCAACTCGTCAAAATAGCTTCATATTGCGTCGCACGGCTGATATTTAACGATATTTGTACATAGAAGGCCCGATAGAAGGCCAGATAATATAACCTCTGCTCAACTTGAAATTTAGGGCCGAATTCCCGATCCTTGATAAAATGTCATTTTACGCGATTAAAGTATATTTAACGACGTTTAACGCGTTAAACTTAAATTTAACGCGATAAAACTAACTTTAACGCGATAAAACTAAATTTAACGCGATAAAAGTACGTTTTACGCGTTAAAACTACATTTAACGCGTTAAAACTACATTTAACGCGTAAAAACTTATTTTAACGCGATAAATTAATGCTTAAGAAACAAAAAAAAAGGAACAATATTAGCCAATCAGAATCTCTTTTCGTATTTCCTTTGGAATCAGACTGAGGCTGGAAGTGGAATACGATGAGAGATGGATGTATCAAGGGCAGCTGACAATGTGAGAAGTCTATTGTCATCGATGCGACAAGATCATCATCCTGAGACAGACAATACAACCAATATTTCACTAGGGTATGATTCTGAATTTTCCATTTGATTTTATGATGTAAAACCCCTTTAATATCAATAAAAAAAGACAACCGTGACATATGTGCCGTGGTATCGTGCCCTTGCATGAACAAGGAAAAAAACAGATCAAAACAAATTTTACATGGTCTAAATACACTAGCAACTGTTAAACAATATATGGGACAATCTTTTAATTTAGTTATCAACGATAAGACACAGTCATAATTTTTGGTAAGCCCCCCCCCCCCCTTTTTTTCAAGTTTTATTGCTGTAGTCCTGTGATTTTTTTATCTATATAAAAGAATTTTGTAGAGTATGCTATGTGATAAATAAGTTTTTATTTTATCTATCTACCAAAAGAAAAAGATGTATCTAATGTCTACGCAAGTACTGATAAATAAAACGCTTGGGTCTAAGACGTGTTTATATGTGATCCTTGATATTTCAAAAACAAGGTGGACAACTCGCTAATAATAACAACAATTGTCAAGAAAAAATTATTACAAATTTATCCTGCTATTTTCATGAAAATTTCTATGTCACCAATTAATGTGGCAGAATATAATGTTACATGTTGTTTTAAAGGGATTATATACTTAAATGACGAGCTTATATTAGTACCCGCATAGACGGGAACTTAATCACCTAAAAAAACTAGTTTTCCCAATAAGCGCGAGGTAAATAGTCAGTGTCCAGTTAGAAGAATTCACCTTTTTTTTTGCCCATCCTTCATATAGATTTAATTTACATTTGGATGAAATCAAGTTTTTTTTTTAATTTGTGGCTTTGTTTTCATGGCAACTAGAATTCCAATATATCATGGCACCCCCACATAAAATTTCATGAAATAGGATTCCATTCCTCTGAGAAATCGTGCGGTCAAAACCGGTAAACAGACGAAGAAAAAGAATAATAAGAATAACTAGTAACCCGAAGGTTGGGAGTCTAATTGTTTTTTGCATGCAACTGTGTGCATGGTTTTTTGTTTCTGCTCTGCCAGAATTCTGAGTCCCAAGTATAAATCTAGGCATTCTAACCAACCTTTGTATAAACTTTTATGAAGATTTGATGAAATTCCATTTTTTTAAAAAAATTTTCCCTTTGTTACCATGGTAACCAGAATTCCGAGTCTGAAGTGCACATCTGTGCATGGTACCTACCCATCCTCATATACACTTTGATTAACATTTGGATGAAATTAAGTTTTGTTTAATGTTTTGGCTTCTTTCCATGGCAACCAGAAATCCAATATATCATGGCACCTCCTATCATGCCCCCTTACCCTCACAGAAAATATCATGACATTTGAATTCCATTCCTTTGACGAAACCCTTTCACAAACATGTGGATAAAATTGCTTAAACATTTTTAAGTTGAAGTGTGAAAATTAACACCTGGCACACCCACTTCCCGTTTTGTGGCATATTTGATAGATTTTTTTTATATTTAAGCTTGAATTTAAGCGTCTTTAATGACTAAGGCAGTTCAAATCTTTTACATAAATTAGTTGAATAGACTGAAGAAGACACTTATGTGTTTAAAAAATGTTAACAATCTTTAAGCAGACGTATTTCAAATTTTAGGCCAAAATAAGCCCTTACCAGACCATCTCCTTTGGAAATTGAAAAAAATAAAAAGGGATCTCACGTCAACTGATATAAACATTTCACTAAAGTTTCATGAATATCAATGAAAGCAGTTTCGAGTTAGAGTGTGAAGTGTTGACGACCGACTATGTCAAGACGTTCTCGTCAAAACTATGTTTAAAACATTTTTCGAAAAGTTTACACACTGAGAATTTAAAAAGAAACACACTGAGATTAAAAAACCTAAAAATACACACTGAGAATAAGAAATTACACACTGAGATTTCATAAAGACGCATTGAGATTACGAAAAACGAAAAACACACACTGAGAATTGAAAATTACACACTGAGATTTCAAAAAGACACACTGAGATGAAATAAACTGAAAAACACAACTGAGAATTTGAAATTACATACTGAGATTTGTGCGCATTTTTATGCGCACATATCTAATTAGCATATGTAATCTTAATCTATTACAAGCTTAAAACAACTAGGGGACAGAACTCGTTAGTCCTTCACTCTGACGCCAAATGTTTTATAAAATACATTAGAAATACAACGTAAAAGACCAATAGAACAAGAAAAATACCCACTTTCTCTCTTTACAAAATATAGACAACAAACTTATGAATACGAGTTAGCAAAAAACGACGTTAAGTCTTGAAATTTATTATGAATGTTGGTTGAAGGAACCGCATTTCATTATAATAACAAGAGTTCTAGAGACCAAGATATTAATCTGTTGAATTATTCATCTCATGAATATTCATTAGTAATTTGCATATTAATCTCAATTTGTATTTTGGAAATATCAGTGTGTAATTAGCAATTCTCAGTGTGTGTTTTCCAATTTATTTCATCTCAATGTGTCTTTTTAAAATCTCAGAGTGTAATTTTAATTTCTCAATGTGTGTTTTCCATTTTTTTAAATCTCATTGTGTAATTTCGATTTCTCAGTGTGTTATTTTAGGGTTTTAAATCTCAGTGTGTAATTTTTTCGAAAAAGGGTTTAAACATAGTTTTGACGAGAACGGCTTGCCATAACCGACAGGCGGACGCATGGACTACATTATACAAAAAAACGTCCAGTCTTAAAATTTAAAACGGCCTTATAAAAAGTCTTTATATGAAATTTAGTTCAAAGACACAAAAATGTTCTTTTAAGTTGATAAAACAACAAGACAATAATAATGTTTGCCCTTTTCATGCTATTGTACACTGCCAAGTTATCTAACTTATATCTCGAACTGCCCTGCGATTGTTTTTTATGTTTGTCTTGTTAAAGCGAAATTGTCAGGCAATCTATGACATTATTTTTTAAGATTCCCTTGCCAGCTATTTATAATTGTTGATATTGTCTTGCATGTGTATATCTTCAAATAGCACAGGTGTGACGCTGTCGGCTTTAGCCAAGAATTTCACTCAAACCAGTACTAGGAGCCATTGAGGTAGAACGGTTTCTCCGTGTTGAATATCTCTGTAGTTTTCAAGATGATTGCTGCAACTTATTATGTACATGTTTTGATTTTGTGTTGGGATCTTCATCTTGTTCAACATATCTCTTCTTATCCATTAATTTTAATATCAAATGTATTTATATATGAAAAATATCCATTCCAGTAATTTATTCAACATCATAGATCTACTTGTGCCCCAGTCAAGGATTCGAACCTTGATCTCCTATTTCATAATAGGTGTACTTCCAATTGTACTAACAAGGATTTAATATAGAACCAATGTTGTCAATATATATATGTGATGTCTAAAATGGTAAATGTGCCTTGTGGATGATACTACAAAAAAAATAATAATAATACACCTTGACACTCGGGAACCCAAGCAATTGAATTCCTCTTTGTTTGCTATTGTTTGTTTGTTTGTTTGTTTGTTTGTTTTTTTTTTTTTTTTTTATAGATTTCAACAATTTAGAAGGGCACAGCCAGCATCTCTTTTGAATATAAAAAAAAACATACTACTTATTCATTTTTGGTAACTTGTCTAGATGGACCAACCAGACTCAAAACAAGTCCAGGTCTGGCAAAAATACTAAAAAAAAAAATCACATGGTAAGAATATGTTTAATATAAGTAGTAATATATATAATTCCGAGGGTGTCTTGAGATTTCTAAATCTTGTAATCTAAATGGTGTTGGATTCTTTTTCTCACTTTTGTGCTTAAGGTAACAGGTACGTAAATGGGCTATCTCACGGATTTTTATGAAATTTTGCAAGCAATTAGAGCATGTGGAACTGCATATAAATATCGAAAAAATATATAAGTAACTTTTATACTTTCGGATATATAGCAAATTGAATATTCTGTAGAAAGAAGTACAAATGTATAGGATGCACGTAAATATCTCAAAAAATATTGAAAAATTTTACTTTAAATTGCCTTTTCTCAAAAACGTGTCCTACGAATTTTCTTTAAAATTGATATGTTATTGCCACTAAAATTTCCGTTTTATTGATATGAAAGCTATAGGGGTCACCGAATTCGTTTTTGCAGTATAAATCATCCAAGTGTCTGTGCAATACCTAAAAACGTCGAAAAATAGGATTTAGAGCCACGACGTCACGATTATTTTTGCCTTTTCGGCGCTTTTTCCACGCTGTACAGCAGATTCAACTATCCATACTCAAAAAACTAATTCGGTCACCCCCTATAAATTTTATATCAATAAAACGGAAATTCCAGTAGCAAAAACATATCATTTTGAAAGAAAATTCGTAGGACAGGATTTCGAGAAATATTAATTTGTAGTCAAAATTGCTGAACTTTTTTACGATATTTACGTGTATTCTATACATTTGTACTACTATTTTCCGGATATTTAATTTGCTATATCTCAGAAATTGTAAAAGTTATATATATCATTTTTTGGATGTTCATGTGCAGTTCCTCATGCTCTAGTTGTATGCAAAATTTCATTTAATTCCGTGGGATTATCCATTTACGCAGGGTAAGATAAGAAAATCTCAATCTACTAAAAATAGTAACTGGCCTGTCTCAAAAGTGAGAAAAACACTTTCAGCAAAATAAAAAGCCATAGACATGAGTTTCACTAATCATCATTGGACCAGATAACCAATTGCAAAATGTCAAAGTCAAATTTGAATTTTGACCTTGACATTTGACCTTAAACCTTGTGATGGTTCTATCACAATAAGCATGATAGATAACGTCATGATACCCAAATAGCCCATTGTTTAAAATTGGCCCCAGTGACAAAAATCAGAAAAAAACAATTACATTTTGTTAAAGAAGTATACTTTTAAGAAATTTCTGCAAAAAGAGTTCATACATTTTATGCTGCGTTCAAAAATAAAGTACCATGTGCGATTCGGCATCTGATTAAATGCATTTTTGTGTCTTATTAAATGTAGATAAATTACAAATGTCTTTTAATGATCTACACCTGCTATATTGGGTCCACAATAAAGATTTTTGCATATATGTCAAAAACGGTAAAAGATAAAAACAAAATGTTCAACGAGCATTGACCTACTAAATGGGATCAAGGTCAAAGATCAATGTCCTTGCCATCCATACATATTTACTTTTGAAAAGTTACAAGGAACACAGATCCTAAGATATTTCTTTAAAAACAACCATAAAAATATTCCTAGCAACTACTTAATGTCCATAGCAACCATGGCTATTTGCACATGGAAAGTTATGAGCAGTATATTTATGTTCCTAGCAACCACTTTTAGATCCCTAACTTGTCGTGATTACAGAACATATGGTTACGGGTCACTAATTCTTTTAGGGGTGTTTTGAACTAAAAATGGCAAAAGGTCCACGTCGTCTTGCTCTTAACCTAAGTTTCCCTGGCTCTAATTGTGATTCATTACTTTTAGAGAATATATTTCTGAATTTCTGAATTTTTTGGGGAACAAAAATTGTCCAGAAATTTCACCCACTGGAACATATTGTTTTAGAGGACAATTTCCCCAAGGTGTTTCCCCATAATGACCATTTTAAACAATGTACCCTACTCAGATTAAATATGGTCTTTTGTATATCAGAGTGATTGTTTTTGCATCTTTATTGAGGATAATTATTAAAGTGGAAACCAATTTCTCTCTGTACCTAAAGGGAACAAAACACAAAATCCCTAAACTCCAGGTACTATTTTTTATAGAACTATTTTTGTGCCCTACGAGCTATTTTTAGATTAATTGGGAACCCTGAACCATATAAATTAAAGAAAAAAATCGTGCCCCCAAAATGCAAATGCTTGAAATCTGATGGGTTTTACTCAGAAACCATTAAATATACAGTTAATCTGAAAAGTGTGAAGTGTTCTGTTTATCCTCGGCATGATTCGCCACATTAGGATCGAACCGATTCAAAGTGTGAATACAGAGTTGTCTCGCCTTTATAAAAACAATTTCGGCAAAATTGTTTTCTCGGAAACCGTAAGTCATAAAGTCAAATCTTGTGATGGGTTTAATCCAGAAACAGTTATACATACAGTTAATCTGAAAGGTGGAAAATGTTTGGTTTATCCTCAGAATGATTTGTTACATTTGGATCAAACAGATTCAAAGTCTTGTTACACAGTGTTGTATCGCCTTAACACATGGGACTTTCATTAATCATTATTGGACCAAATATTGAGTTGAAAAATGCCAGTCATATTTGATTGTTGACCTTGACCTTTGCAGTGTTCCAGAATTTAAGGGCAGAGGGGTGCAGTTTTGGAACTAGGGGTTCTGAAGAGCCTGACTCGCTCACCTGGTTACATAGCCAATGATCTTTCTGAAAATTCGGCATAGGTCTGTCTCATCATTCTTAACAATTTTACCCTTGCCAGATTTTAGCTAAACCTAACAGTTTTTAAGTTATTAGCAAAAATCTGCTATGTTACCCCTATGGTATATTTTCAGTAACATTGGCCATGGTTTTTCACGGATCAAAAATCCCCACTTCAGTTCTGTGGAGAATATCATAAGGAACATTCATACCAAATTATGTAGCCATCTGCATTGTTGTTTCAGAGGAGAGGATTTCTGAAAATGTAAACAGAAATTTCGTAAAAAAATCTGTTTCAGGGGCCATAATTCCAATATCCGTCGACAGATCTTTCTGAAGAGGATACCTTAAGGAACAATAAATGCCAAATTTGGTAGCAATCCGCACAGTAGATTCAGAGGAGATGATGTTTGAAAAAGTTTACAGACTGACACATAGTGATGGCAATAGCTCACGTGGCCCTTAGGGCCAGTTGAACTAAAAAGGGCACTTTCGAGGGTTTTTTTTTGTGTGGAAAAAGGGCACTTTGTAAAAAATATCCTTAAGAGAAGCATTAAATGCCCTTTTAATAGTGTTTTCAGTTACTGTCACTCTTTAAATGTACTTTAAGGTTATTATTTCTATTTGTCTTATGTTAGCGATGCATTTAACTGCATATTTTGATTTATATGATTTGAAGGGCAGAGGGGAACACTGATTAAGGGGAAGGGTGCTGCGACCTCTATTCTAGGCTAGCTGGGATACTGCCTTTGACCTTGTACCTTGTGATGGTTCTATCCTCATAACCATAATAGATAGCTGATTAAATGTATTGGATCAAATGTGTGTCTTATTAAATTACCGGTAGATAAATTAAAATGAGGTGTATTTTTTTATTTATAAAAGCTTTACATTGAACAGGGAAAAAAACAATTAAAGTAAGAAGATCCGGAACAAGACAAAAGCTGTTGGAAAAAATTTTTAAGGCATATGTAGCCCTAGCAGGCAAAGAAGTACAGCTTCTTATGTGTTCTAGGGAGGATGGCTTTTCTTTCAGAGAAATTAACGGGAATTGTGTCGAAGCAATTCGACACGAATTGAATAGATCAATGCTTTATGTAAGACCAACATCAGCTATTGTTATGGTAAGCACTAAAGATTAGATATGAGCATTGCATTCTGTAAATACCAAGTGTGAAAAATTAAGGAATAGGGAAAAAATTTTGAAACTGTTAGGAAAAACGTTTCTATACTGATATAAAAGATTACTCAATCAGCAAACACAAGATAAAGGCATTGTCGTGTTGTTCAACTTCAACTTGACCCAAACTTATCAGAAACGTCAATTTTTAAGCTTGACCCAAAATTATCAAGAAGACTTCCAGTCAATCCAAAAACAAACAATATTGCGACTCATGACAGATGTTTAAGAATATTAGTGCGCAGAAGACCAGATAATTTCTACTTATCGAGTTATGTTAGATGTCCCACGAGCGCCAGTCAGATTTATTAAAAAGCGGGATGAGACATTTTATTAGATTTGACTCAGCCTTATTAGACTCTTCTTTCAAATCACATAGGAACCTTTTTGCAAGGATTCTATGGTTGTTAGATTGAAAAGCTATATATTTATTTATACAATCTAATAAAAAACAATTTTTAGTTAAATGAATAAAATTACATTTGCCCTTTACCAGCTGTGTGTATATTTTATTCAGGACAATGAGGAAGATAGCGACTCAGATAGCCTTCCGGATCCAAATTTAAACCAGGTAAAACAAATAAGGCTCTCCGCATATACACACATATATACATGTACTGGTTATACAACTTTTTTAACGTGACACTAACATATATTTTTCTACGCCAGTCTAAGACATATTATGGTATATCGTTGTCTGCCCGTCCATCGCCAACACTTCAAAAAATAACCAGGGCAACGCATCCCCTCGCCGTGTAAATATTTGATCCTGAAATTGACCTTGGAAATCAATTTGGTTAAATATTTTTCTAAGAACTATATGTGTTGTTGGTTAATAACAACAGAAGAATGTTGATTCTATATTGATCACAAGAGTGTTATGGAGAAAAAAAAATCAGAAATTGACCTTTTGACCTTGACACTGAAAATCAGTAGGTTTTTCAGATTTTCTTTAAAACCAAGCATGTACAAAGTTTTGTCAAAATCCACAAAAGAGTGAACTGTTTCCAGTGTGTTCACAAGGGTGATGGGGGGAATGTAAAATTACCTCTTCACTTTAACCATGAAAATCAATAGGGTTCCAGATTTTTCAAGGGACTAAGTATTGCCAAGTTTGGTCAACCTGCATTTAAGAGGTAGTGTGTTCACAATGGGGAATAAATTAAAATTTACCCTGTGACCTTTCACCTTGAAAATCAATAGGGTTCCAGATTCCCCTAATATTGTGGACATACTTTTATTCGTGGATTGCAATTTTGTGGTTGGAGGAAAAATAGTTGTTTCATAGACTTTCGAATTTGTTGTTTCACACTTTTCACATAAGTCAACCAAATGTAATTGTAGCAGTCAATTTGGATGGTTTTTCTATAGAGTTCTATGTTAAACTAATTTTGACGGTGGCAGCCAGTTGACAGTCCAGGTCAATAGACACATTTCTAAAAGAGAACCATCTAAGCACCATTACTGCTAAGTCTTGTTCCAAATGGCTAAGTGGTTTCAGACAATAAGATTTTGAAATGAATTTTCCCATAGGGTCCTATATTAAACTAAATTCGGCTTTGGCGGCCATCTTGGTTGACAATCCGGGTGATCGGACATATTTCTGAAAGGGGACCTCCTAAGGATCATTGCTGCCAAGTCTGGTTCCAATTGGTAAAGTGGTTTCAGATAAGAAGATTTTTCAATGAATTTTCCGAAGGGTCCAATGTTAAACTAAGTTCGGTTGTGGCGGCCATTTTGGTTGTCAGTCCAGGTCATCAGACATATTTTTAAAAGAGGACCTCCTAAGGACCATTGCTGCCAAGTCTGGTTCCAACTGGTCAATTGGTTTCAGACAAGCAGATTGAATTTTTCCATAGGACCCTATGTTAAACTAAGTTCGACTGTGGCGGCCATCTTGGTTCAAAGTCCACAAAATCGGACACATTTCTCAAAGAGGACCCCCTGAGGACCATTGCTGCCAATTCTGGTTCCAATTGGTCAAGTGGTTTCAGACAAGAAGATTTTCCATGGGGTCCCATGTTAACTAAGATCGGTTGTGGCGGTCATCTTGGTTGACAGTCCGGGTCATTGGACATAATTCTGAAAGACGACCAAATAAGGACCATTGCTGCCAAGTCTTGGTCCAACTCGTCAAGTGGTTTTCAGACAAGAAGATTTTTCAATGGATTTTCTCATAGGGCCCTATGCTGAACTAAGTTCGGCTGTGGCGGCCACCTTGGTTAACAGTCCGGGTCATCGGACATAATTCTCAAAGAGAACCTCCTAAGGACCATTACTGTCAAGTTTGGTTCCAATTGGCCTTGTAGCTTCATAGAAGATTTTTTTAATTCATCCCCCCTTTTTTCTATTTTTAGTAACAAGGTCGGTTGGAAGTCGGGGATGCCAGACATAATTTTGGAAGGGGGCCACCTAAGGACCATTCCACCAAAGTTTGGTCCCAATTGACACAGTGGTTTCAGAGTAGAAGATCTTTAAAGGAAAGTGTACGCCGGACACCGTCTTTAAAGGGCAAAAACTCCTATAAGGGGTCAATCAATGATTTTGGTCATGTTGACTTATTTGTAGATCTTACTTGGTTGAACTTTTTTGCTGTTTTACAGTTTGTCTTTATCTATAATAATATTCAAGATAATAACCTAAAACTGCAAAATTTCCTTAAAATAAAAATTCAGGGGCAATAACCCAATAAAGGGTTGACCGATTCGTCTGAAAATTTCATGGCAGATAGATCTTCACCTGATGAACATTTTTACCACGTGTCAGTTTTGCTCTAAATGCTTTAGTTTTTGAGATATAAGACAAAAACTGCAAAAACCTTATGTTCTATTTCTGGCCATGTTGGTTGGTAGGCGGGGTCATCGGACACATTTTTTAACGGACGACGGACGCCAAGTGATGAGAAAAGGTCACTTGACCCTTTGGGTCAGGTGAGCTAAAAAGGTACTATTACAGTGATTAAACCATTCTTGTGACGTCAGTCTATTATACATTGATTTAACGCGTTAAATATAGCTTTATTATTTCTATTGTGTATATGTAAGTTTTATCGCGTAAATCTAACTATATGACGCGATAAATATTAATCCCTTTTTAAATTTCTGTTCACTATCTTCTCTTTTATCGCGTTAATTCATATTTTATCACTTTAAAATTTTAACGCGTTAGTTTATGTCGTTTTTTTTCATGAACGGCCTTTCATAATTATTATTATCCCCGCACTTCGAATGAAGTTCGGGGATATTTGTAATCGGTCCGTCTGTCCGTCCGTTAGATAATCTTGTCTTCAGAACTCCTCGCTCAATTTTAACTTCATGCATTTAACTTCTATACAATGTTGTCACAAACTGTATGTAGATGCGCAATAAGGTTTTAGAATTTTGATTTTCAAAAAAAACGGGCCCATAGCGGTCGAATTTCGAAAATTGGAAATTTAAACTTGTGACCTAAACTCCTCAATCATTTCTCATTTTATGCTTTTAATTTCTATACAGTATAGCACATACTGTATCTAGATGCGCAATAAGGTTTTCGAATTTTGATTTTTAAAAATTGGGGTCCACATGGGTCGAACTTAAAAAATTGGAAATTTAAGCTTGTGACCTAAACTCCTCATACATTTTTCGTTTTATGCTTTAATTTCTAAACAGTATTGTCACATACTGTATGTTGATACGGAATAAGGTTTTTGAATTTTGAGTTTTAAAAATTTGGGCCTACAGGGATCGAATTTCGAAAATTGGAATTTTAGCTTGTGACCTAAACTCCTCATTCATTTTTCACGTCATGCATTTAATTTCTATACCATATTTTCACATACTATATGTCGATATGCAATAAGTTTTAGAAGTTTGATTTTCAAAAATAGGGGCCCACAGGGGTCGAATTTCGAAAACTGGAAATTTAAACTAAACTGCTGATTAATTCTTTATTTTATGCTTTTAATTTCTATACAATATTGTCAAATATTGTATGTAGATGCGCAATAAGGTTTTAAAATTTTGATTTTGACAACTTGAGGCCACAAGGGTTGTATTTCGTAAATAGTTAATTTAAGCTTGTGCCTTAAACTCCTCTTTCATTTTTCATTTAGATTTAACAAATTTATTTGTATATATATAATATTGTTCTTTATTTTCTGTAGATATGCGAAAAGGTTTTTAATTTTGAAAATATTTTAAGGGATCAAATTTTGGGATCGAAAATGGTTAAATTGCTAATTTTGCTTTGTCTCTGGTTTTATTTGTGTATAATATTGTTCTTGACTGTGTGTAGATGTGCAATAAGGTTTTCAATTTTGAAATTTGATTCAGGGTTCCAATTTTTAGACCGAAATTGTTAAATTGCTTATTTTTCACTGTTAATTGTCTTTTGATTTGTGCAGTGCGGGGATTGACATCGTTTCTGATGGCACCAATTTCTAGTTGTTCTTACTGTGGATTATTTTCTATAAATCCACAGTATTGGAGCTTAATTATGAAGGTTGTTCACTAATCAACCTGATGTTAAATTATAATCCTCGTGATGACTTATATTCTTAGTACCGATGGACTACTTCATATAACTTTCCATGGTCAAGATCCATGAAAAGATGTTGAGTGTACGAAGGAACAGATATTTCGCATATCGTGCGTTCACAGTTATAAGAATGAATATTTTTTGTAGGCTGTACACAGTATTCCACAACTATCAAGAACAGCCAATCGTGATAGAAGACAAACCACTGGAGACAACACAGAAGCCCCATTGGAGAGAGATATGGTCGTAGCAACAAGAGTAAATTAAGATACTTTATGAAATTGAATTGCCATTTAAAATAACAAATAAATGCTTGTGACATGGATTTAAACACCCCATAAAAAACAATGGGCGAGAGCAAAATTCAGTGCATTTAATTCCATCTCTTATCTAAATAATGCAACATCTATTTCATTAAAGCTCCCTTGTAAAGTATTGTCAATACACATGGTTTTCATTTTAAATATTTTTATTTTCTATTGATAGTAGCGTCCATCTTTCAAAACCCAGAAGCTCCCAGGATCCTGTCATCGCTCACCTAGTTAAAAGCTGAATATTTAACCATAATGATAAGGAATCTAGGTTAGCATATTATAGGATTAAATCAAATTTTGTAGGAGTTTATCGATGTGTTAACTCTGCCGACTCACTCACAAACTAAATCAAGTCCAAAAGTTTGGCCTCAATTGCCTCAGTGGTTTAGGTCAGGTGAGCTAAAAATTATTTTAATGTTGAAAGTACAATGTGTTAAGTGCTTTGGACAGACCAATTATTTACTTATTAACTTAAATTGTAATTATCCTTTAAAACTTTATTATAGACAGTTCCACGACAACAAGACGTGCGTAGGCGTCGGAGAGATGCCCGAACCTTGCCGCGGTTATCACCTCCATCTCCATCTTTGCCACGGTCATCGCCTCCAGTGAGTACATGTTTTTACTATTGGTCACCGTTCACTGTCGCCATGATATTGGGATATAATCCTACTTTTCTGAAAGCCGTAGCTAGATATCTACTTCATCCAAGTTTGATATTGAACTTGAATTGAACAAAAGCAAGTTTGTTTTTTGCCTTATAAGGTAGAAGAAAGTTGCCTAAAGTAAAGTGTAAACTGAAAATTTTATGTTGATGAAATGCGCACATGGTCTATAGAATAGCTTTGCGGTTAAATGTCTATGACAGACCAAAACTTTTTAATTCTTAAGTTTAACTTACAAAATGTTCAATTTATATCAGCGGATTTATTTATTATTTGATGCAGTAGTTTGGAACAAGCTTTGAGTTGTACTAATCTTTAAAACTTCATTTCAGACAGTTCCAGGACAACAAGAAACGCATAGACGACAGACAGATGCCCAATCTTTGACACGGTCATTGCCTCTAGTGAGTATATGTTTTTGCTATTCGCCACCTGTCACTGTCGCCATGACATCAGCAGTATTAGGATTTAATTCCGATTTTCTGAAACTTAACTATCTACTTCATCCAAGCTTGAATATGTATGGAACAGTAGCAATTTTTCTTCTTTGCCTTACTAAAGTGAAAATATGCTGAAATATACACTAAAAATGTTGATGTTAGTGAATTACTAACTTTGACGTCTAAAGTATAGTTTTTTATAGCATTTTCTACCATTCATTGTTTATGGCAGCCAACCCTCTTGATTTCTCAAACTTTAATTACGAGATTTTCAATTAATATGAGCAGATTTACTTGATGCAGTCATTTGCATTAACCATTTTAAAAGTTTTACTGATCCTTTGAAACTTTGATCCTTTGAAACTTCATTTCAGACAGTTCCAGTACAAGAAGAAGTGCTTAGGCGTCGGAGAGATGCCCGAACCTCCAGCACCATCTTTGCCACGGTCATCGCCTCCAGTGAGTGCATGTTTTTATTATTTGCCACCGTTCACTGTCGCCATGACAACATCACTATTGGGATATAATCCTACTTTTCTGAAAGCCGTCGCTAGATATCTACTTCATCCAATTTTGAACTTGTATGGAACAATGGCAAATTTTAATTTTTTAAAATTATTAGGTCAATGAAAATACTTGAAAATATCAGGTGTCAGGTGTACACTAAAAATGTCAATGTTGGTGAAATACAAATTTGGAAGTCTATAGTTTAGCTTTTTCTGCAAACAAAAATGTTTCTTACAAACCAAATAAAAATATCTGTCTATTGTATTCACCCCTGTAAACACGCGATTGGTAACACAATGGTTTTTTATGCAAATCAAAGCACTAAATGGGTACTTAAATTTAATTTTTATGAATAACAATGTATTAAGTGAGTCTTAAGAGTTGAAATGAAATCATATATTTTATCAAATATTCCTTGCAAGGCAAACAAGAAGTTCTTTTAGTAATTTCCAATAGGGCCCTATGTTAAACTAAGTTTGGTTATGGCAGCAATCTTGGATTGCGGACAAGTCATCTGACATAATTCTGAGAGACCACTACCTAAGGATCACTGCTGCCAGGTTTAGTTTAAATTGAGCTAATGGTTCCAGACAATAAGAAATTTTAGTTATTTTACCATCAGGTTCTATGTTATACTAAGTTCACCTATGGTAGGCATCTTGTATTACGGACCGGTCATGAGACATAATTTTGAAAGAGGGCCATCTAAGGACCATTGCCGGAAAGTTTAATTCAAATTGGCTAAATGTTTTCAGGCAAGAAGAAATTTTAATGAATTTCCCACTGGGTCCTATGTTTAACTATATTCGGCTATGGTGGCCATCTTGGATGGCAGACTAGGTCATCGGACACAATTCTAAAAGAGAACTACTTGAGGACCATTTTTGTAAAGTTTAGTTCAAATTGACTCAGCAGTTCCAGACAAGAAATTTATATGATTTTCCAATAGGGTCCCATGTTAAACAAAGTAAGGCCATGGATGGCGCCCTGAAAACCTAACATAGTTTTTAAAAAGGACCATCCATTGAGCATTCAACTAAAGTTTGGTTTAATTTGGCTTAGTTTCAGAGGAGTTGATGAAAATGTTAAAAGTTGATGACAGCATACGACGATGCCAATGGACGCATCTGGGTTACCGATCGCAGGGGTGGTATGCTTTCTTAATTTTACTTACAAAATGTTCAATATACATGAGTGGATTTACTTGATACAGTCATTTACAATGAGCATTAAGTTGTACTGATCATTTCAGATAGTTCCTCTACAACAACAAACGCATAGGCGACAGAGAAATGCCCTATCTTTGCAACGGCCATCGCCACGGGTGAGTTCATGTTGAAGCATATGTTAATTACTCAGAATAAGATTCTTAAAATACATTTTTTTAGTGTCAGGTTTACTTCAGACTCTATGTACCTTAGCATTTGGTAAGTGAGAATTTAATACACTTGCTTTTCAAAACACAGATACATAAATTTTACTTTTATTAAAATTTACATATATTTTTATCGCACCAGGTCATCGGACACAATTCTGTAAGGGGAGAACCACCAAAGAACTATTGATGCCAAATTCTTGTTTAAATGGGCCAAGTTGATTCAAACAATAAGAAATTTTCTTGGATGCGGACAGAGTCATTAGACACAAATTTGAAAGAGGAACACCAAAGGATTATTGCTGCCAAGTTTGGTTTAAATTGGCAAAGTGGTTTCAGAGGAAAAAAATGTTTAAAAGCAAAGATTAACGTCGGAGACAAGTGATGGCAAAATCTCACATGAACTTTTAGGTCAGGTGGGTTAAAAAGTATTAAACATTTTTAAATGACACCCTAATAATTCACAATGATAATAAATGTTTAAAATACTGCATATGTCATGTATGTATAAAATATATCTTCTTCTTATATTTTTTTGTCAGCAAAACATGGTAAATAATAGAAGACCAAGACGAAATGCGGCTATTGGTGCCTCTAATTTTATACGTGCTGTGGTAATGATTTAAAATTGATTTTAACTTTTTTTTCTTGTCTCTAGTATGTAAACGTTTCTAGCATACAATTATGGGGACAGCAGCAGAGTGCCAGTCAATTCAATAACCGTTATTATCAGACACACAAAAATGACTTTCTATATTAGAATTAATAAATTGTAAATTTCATTCCTAACATCATGTTTTTATCTTTTTATCTATGTACACTACAAATGAAGTAAATTTATACGATAACCATCAGAGAAAGCAACTATAGCTTATGTCTTCCATAGAACAGACTATAAGAACATAAAAAAGATCATCATCTAATAAGTTTGATCTTCATATACACATTTATTGTAATCGTAATGCATAGATATAATTGAGTGATGAAGAAAAAATTGTCATTCTTCTAGTGAGGAATTTGAAAATCGGCAAACTCCCATACTATAGGAATACAATTTTGGGCATGGAATTTTTATACCAGAAATTGTCTATAACTAGAGTTACTGTGGTCTAGTGAGCCACAAATACCCCCCGCGCCAACTGCTTTGTAAACCTGTCCACATAATCTGTCCTTAATGCATCTGTTGAGCCCTCTGCACTTTAGAAAGTAAAAGCTGTAAGAGGAGTAGATGAAACACCCTGCAAAGTTTCAGACCATTGATTTAAAGCTGTAAAAGGAGTTGATTACACAAAATGGGTACTCTTCATATAGAATATTGTTGGAAAATGAGCAAGTTCAAAATAAAAAATGATGATAGAAAATCTTAACGACTTGCTGCAGGTATGTAGATCACCAATAAAACATGCTGAGTCAAAATCTAAATCTATGGGCGTTTGCTCTACCATCAGTCGAAGTGCCGTTAGGATAAGTCAAAGTTCTTAAACGGGGGAGCGGGGGGGGGAGACATTAGCTGAAAAAAATACTGGAAAAAAAACTAAGTCCAAACTTAGTGACCCCTAGAAAATACGCATTTTTACCCCCCTTCCCATCACCCAGACCATAATAGAGGGAATTAAGAGAGAGAGTGAAAGACAAGCTGGGACAAGTTTCATTTATCCTAATGAAATCTTACTTCTCTGTGAGAAAGTTTTTATGTTGATAGTTGATAAAATGATCTACATACCTGCAGCAAGTTATTAATCTGGAAACATTTCCTTAATGCAAATTGTAAAGAGCGGAGCTGTACTAAATGGGAATTAATTTTGAGCTATGATTGTGCACATCATCAGCCGCCCTCGTTTTGTCCTCTTCCGATTTTCGGCACTTTTCCAAATTTGTGAGACTTCACCAGTAAAATTTACCTCCGTGAGCACATGGAAATATTTGTGAGACTGACATACATAATATAAAGGTTTCGCCTTTTGATGAAGATTGAAGGAATTTCCAAAGATCAGTGTATTCACGTTTCGCTGGCATGTTTTTTACTGGCTTCATCATGCCGTCATTAAATGATGCCGAGTCCAAATCTTATGGGTGTTTGCAAAGACGAAAGTTCTACCATCAGTCAAAGCGCCGTGAGGATAAGTCAACGTTCATTCGAGCGTCCTTTAACTTTATGCCTGGGCATATCGACATGTCGCGAAAGGTTCCGAGCGAACTTTGCGTTTTTCTTTTTTCACAGTTTTACTAAGTTGACGTAGAAAAACGTTTAAGAGGGCGGAAGGCGTAATTTTGGGGTCTGAAAATCGTAGTGATAACGCTAAAATCGTAGCGGTAAACAGGTCCGAATAAGCTGTAACTGGAATTGATAACACAAAGCATGTACACGAGATTCGGACAGACGGACAGACGGACAGACTGAAACCTATATACCCCCCAAAACTTCGTTTTCGGGGGGTATAAATATCTCTGGTAGATTGAATAGCTACATTTAATTTATTTTTTAAAAAGTCATAATGTCCAGAGATTGTATGTCCGATTTTAGTCTGTATAAAGTTTTACAGTTTTAACTGCACATCTTTCATGTCTGCAATGGTAAACCCAATGAAGGAAGTTTAAATGATAATTAAGGTTGTTTGAAATTAACCAATTTCTTCAATCTAATAATAAGATAAAAAATAAAATCCTCCGACCCGCCCCATTTTAATTTCCAATGGTGGATGAAAATCTAGTAATTAAATTTATTTGGCATAATATCTGTTAAATAACTTTCATTGAAAAAAAATAATTTTTAATAGTGAGTAATAAATGTAATATTTTTCATGTTTGCAGAATATTTCATCAAATTTAAGAAGAAGGAATTCCTTGGTAAGTTCCTAGGCCATTGAACACTGGATGCACATTTGAGCTAATTGGTTAAACATTTAAAAAAAAAAAATAAAAAAAATTAATGTTTGGGCTAAATAAACAGCTGTGCCCGAGCGCATATATGCCCGTCCTTAGTTAGAAACAGCTAAAGCAATTTGACACCCCCCGCCCCCATTTTCCACATATTTAATGGATAAAATCAAAAACTCTGGAACAAAATATCAAATCACGTAATTTACGGATCTTATTTAAAGTCGGCTGAATAATTTTAGTGTTATTATGTCAGTGACCAAATAAACTACTAAGCCCCGACCATTTACTAGAAACTCGCGTGACGACGATTGACAACAGAACATTTCAAATTAGAAAAAAAAATATGTAATTGACTTTATTTTATGCTGTTTTCTATCTCGTTTCATATTAAATACAAACAATACTCCTCATTTGTATAGTAGCTCGTCTTTTCCCCAGTTTCTAAGCCTACATCCAAATAAATTCTGTATTCAAAGACATGGTATCAGCATTGTATATTAAGGTCTATAAATTATGCCATTAAACTTTATTCATTGGTATCTTGGGTGGTTATATATATAGCATATTAACTTAAAAAGGGAAATTGCACTTCGAGTTCTCGTGTAATGATCATGACTTCCTGGAGCCTGCCATCGCTCACCTGGTTAAAAGCTAAATATTAGACGATAATGATTGACAATCTAGCTTAGCATAAATGGTCATAAGAGACCATACTAAAACAGGACCACCGAAGGATCATTTCTGAAAGATTTGACCTAACTGCCTGAGTGGTTTCAGACAAAAAAAATTGAACAGACCTTTAGGTCAGGTGAGCTAAAAAGTACATCAAGGGACAGCACATAGTGATCTTAAAGTCTGTTTATGACTTACATTGTTACGGCCGAAATCACCTTTTAAATTGTAGCCAACAAAAGACACAAATCAATAATAAAATTTAACAAGATTTATTATATACAAGTTTACAAAATAATATTACACAAAATTAAATGTCAACTTAACTGTTCAAAATCCTCCGTCTTTTCCTAATCCGGAATTCTTCTCGTCACTGTTGCGGGAATCCAAACGGAATATTATATCCAATCAGTCACAATCTAGTATGATGTAACGTAAATAAAAGTATGTCAAGGATGATGTGTGAAACGTAAATAAATCCAACATCTGAGAACACAAGAGTGTATGGTCCAAAACGTTCTGCTCTGAAAGTCTAACTTTCTTGTCCGTATATATACTGTAGAACGGAAACTTCTGGAATACGGTAGAAGTTCGAATCACACCATAATTATTACTTAAGTCAAATAGAAAATTCTAGTCATTCCACCAGTATCTATTATTGTTCCAGTGATTTCTAAACTGCGCAGTTATGACACTATTTGGTAAACAACTATAAGTATTATGTAAACATAGTATACATGTTATAAGGCTACGCAAAACAAATTAGGCCAAGATAAATAAATATAACAACTACAATATCATAACACCTCCCCCCTTAAAAGAAGTTTGAGTGTAACGAGAACTTCCTGAACAATATATACAAAAATATATAGTATGTATACAGTGTTTTAATAAGATCTAGATAAAGCATCTGCTATTACATTATCTTTACCTTTAATATGTTTTACAATAATATCATATTCCTGTAACAATAAACTCCACCTAGTCAACCTCTGGTTCTTGTTTCTCATTTTATGTATGAAAGTGAGAGGATTATGATCAGTATAAACCAGAATAGGATGCATAGTGGGATTTAAATATACATCAAAATGTTGAAGTGCAGACAACAGTGCAAAACATTCTTTTTCAATAGTGGAATAATTTTTCTGATGTTTATCTAATTTCTTGGAAAAATATGATATAGGTTTCTCAACATTATCATCTGTTTCTTGATATAAAACGGCTCCAACTCCTACATCACTTGCATCAACGGCAAGTTTGAATTGCTTTTTAAAGTCTGGAGTGATAAGAACGGGACTGTTAATTAAAAGTGATTTGCTTTTTTCAAAAGCGTTTTGACAATTATCACTCCAGATGAATTTAGAATCTTTCCGTAAAAGATGAGTCAATGGTTGAACAACAGTAGCAAAATTTGAACAAAATTTTCTGTAAAATCCAATCATGCCTTAATATCTCATAAGTTGTTTTTTATTTGTAGGAGGAGGAAAATTGGTAATTGCATCCACTTTAGCCATAATAGGTTTCACTTGACCTTGGCCAACTGTGTGCCCTAAATAATCAACAGTGGCCTTACAAAATTCACTTTTAGCAAGATTAACAGTCAAATTTGATTGTGACAATCTATCAAAAGTATCATATAAATGTGTCAAATGCTCTTCCCAGCTATCACTACATACAATAAGATCATCAATATAAGCATAACAACAGTCTAAATCTTTTATAACATTATTGATCATTCTTTGAAATGTAGCTGGAGCATTTTTCATACCAAACGGCATGACAGTATATTGAAATAAGCCGTCTGGTGTGACAAAAGCTGATATTTCACGAGCTCTCGGTGTCAGGGGGACCTGCCAGTAACCTTTTAATAAATCAAATTTGCTTACGAATTTTGATTGTCCAATGTTATCAATGCAATCGTGTATCCTTGGAATCGGATAGGAGTCAGATTTTGAGACTGAGTTTAATTTTCTGAAATCAGTAACGAAACGAAAGGTTTTATCTGGTTTGGGTACAAGAAGACAAGGAGAGCTCCATTCACTGTTACTCGGCTCAATAATATCATTATCAAGCATATATCTAATTTCTTGTCTCATAACATCAAGTTTAAGTGGATTGAGCCGGTAAGGATGTTGCTTAATTGGAGAAGCATCGCCTACATCAACATCATGACAAACAGCAGTGGTTTTGTTTGGCACATCTGGAAAAAGATTTTTAAAAGAAAATACCAAAGTTTTCAATTTTTCTCTGCGATCGAAAGTCAGATGTGCAAGTTTTGAGTCTAAATTTGCCAAAATTTCTGAATTTTTCAATCTAACAGTTTGTTCCATAGTCTTGGAATCAAAAGATGGTTCAATTATATCTGGTTTGTCATGGTCGTTCTCCGATTTAACCATGGCTAAAGTGGCAACTGGTTTACTCTCACCTTCATTAGTACGCTCAAAATATGGTTTTAACATATTAATGTGACACATTCTATTTTGTTTACGCCGACCTGGAGTTTTTACAATACAATTCAAATCATTGATTTTACTGTGGATTGTATAAGGACCACAGTATTTAGCCTGTAAAGGATGCCCAGGGACTGGCAAAAATACAAGTACCTTATCACCAGGCTCAAAAACTCTGTCCCTGGCATCTTTATCATACCATATTTTCATCTTATTCTGTACAGTTTTTAAGTTTTTCTGAGCAATTTGACAAGCAGTATACAATTTTTCTTTAAATCTAGATACATAGTCTAGAAGATTCAAGTCAGTGTGTTCAGTAAGCCATTTTTCCTTAACCAATTTCAAAGGTCCCCTTACAGTATGACCAAACACTAACTCAAAGGGGCTAAAACCAAGGGATTCTTGAACAGCCTCTCGGACCGCAAAAAGTAGAAAGTGAACACCATCATCCCAGTCCCTGTCAAATTGAAGACAAAAAGTTCTAATCATGTTCTTCAATGTTTGATGAAAACGTTCTAAGGCACCTTGAGATTCTGGATGATAAGCACTTGATCTATACTGAGCAATCCCTAGCTGGTAAACGACCTGCTGAAATAAACCTGACATAAAATTTGAACCCTGGTCGGACTGTATAGACTTGGGAAATCCTACTAATGTGAAAAATTTGATAAGAGCTTTGACAATAGTTGGTGTCTTGATATTCCTTAAGGGAATAGCCTCAGGAAAGCGAGTGGATGTACACATGATCGTCAGTAAATAAGCATTTCCAGTCTTGGTCTTTGGTAAAGGTCCAACGCAATCAATAAGTACTCGGCTGAAATGTTCTTCAAAGGCTGGAATTGGCAGAAGTGGTGCTGGTGGTATTTTCTGGTTAGGCTTGCCAACAACCTGGCATATATGGCATGATTTGCAGTATTCTGCGACATCATTTCTAAGTCTAGGCCAGTAGAAATGTTGTAATATCTTATGGCAAGTCTTCCTTATACCTAAATGTCCAGCCAAGGGGGTGTCATGGGCAAGACCAATAATTTCTTGCCTATAGACTTCAGGCACCACCGCTTGGTATACCACTGTCCATTCCTCCTCTGGGATAGCATCAGGGGGCCTCCACTTCCTCATCAAAATGCCGTCTTGATGATAGTAACATTCGGCCACTTTGTCTGCTTCTTCTTGGGGTAGAGCCCTCTTGCCGATCTGAAGAACCTCAGGGTCTTTATTCTGTTCTTCCCTAAATGTTCTTTTGTCTAATGAATGGCTGTTCACGTCTGGCCATGGCATAATTATACATTTGTTAGTACTAGGTGGTCTTATTATGGCCTTTTTCGAGCTACCGGGACCTTCAATGTCGGTAAAGAAAGAGTCAGAAAGGTCCATATAATCATACTGGCCTTCTTGTAAATCCTCGTCTTGTTGTTTTTTGCCATCGCCCTAGTAACAACACAAGCTGGATACAGTTCAGCATCATCTTCAGGTGATTTAACATCCACCACCGGTTCACTTGTAACAATTGGTTCAGCAACCACTTTGTTCCTAGCTAGATCATTCCCTAGCAATAATGAAACACCCTCAACGGGGAGAGTAGGACGAACACCCACAACAACTGGTCCAGTAATTAAATCTGACTTCAAATAAATACGATGGAGGGGAACATCTATACAACCTGACTCCACACCTCGTAACAAAACGGAGGCACCAACGGACGTCTCCTCGGACAAAGGCAACACACCTTCTAACAACAAAGACTGAGAAGCTCCAGTGTCCCGTAAAATCTTAATAGGCTGAGGAGTAGTATTATTAACAATAGAAACAAACCCATCAGACATAAAAGGTTTATAATCCTCTATGTAATCACAAAAACTGGACTTAAAAGCCTGACTCGCAGGACATTCCAACTTATTGGTAACAACGGGTGTCGTACAAGCACTGGACTTGGGCTTATGATCTCTTTCATTCTTCTTCTGGAGTCTAAAACAATCAGCCATCAAGTGACCATTTTTCTTACAATAAGCACAAGTTAGTGACTTCTTCTCAAAAGTATCAAATTTTGGACCAGACATATTATAACTAGACGGACTCTTATTCTGTGCAACAGGCTTACTGTCAGTACGTTCAGTGCTTTGATTTTTGTAATTTCCACTTGCATTAAAATTTTGACCTTTGAAACTTCTTTTATGTGAAAGGGCATAATTATCGGAAACAACAGCTGCATCTTGCAGTGTCTCAACAGTTTTGTCATCTAAATGTGTTTTTAAGTCTAAATTAACACACTGCTTGAACTCTTCTAATAACATTAATTGTCTTAATTTATCAAAATTTTTATCTATTTTCTTTGACGTAAGCCATTTATCAAATAAATCTTCTTTTTCCCTAGCAAATTCAACATAGGTTTGTGTTTCAAACTTTCTATAAGACCTAAATTTCTGTCTATATGCTTCTGGCACTAGCTCATAAGCTTTCAAAACTTCCTGTTTAACAGTGTCATAATCAGAACTTTTTTCTGAAGATAGAGCTGAGTAAATTTCAGCGGCCTTGCCCACAAAAACACTTTGCAGCATTGTAGTCCAATAAGGCTTTGGCCATTTCAGATTTTGAGCAATTTTCTCAAATTGTGGAAAAAATTTATCAACTGTTTTTTTCACAAAATTTGGGAACCAAACGTATATTTTTTGCTGCCTCAAATTGTTCTGATTTTGACTTAGTGTTGCTTTCTGCTTTGACCATTTCCATTTTTATTTTCTCCATCTCTATCCTTTCCCTCATTTCAAGTTCTGCCTGTTTTTCTTCTTTTTCTTTTTCTAATTGTTTTAATTTAACTTCGTTTTCCAATTGTTTTAATTTAAATCTATCTTCTTTTTCTAATTCAAGTTGTTTTAATTTAAGTTCATGTTCTAATTCAAGCTGTTTTAATTTGAAAACATCAACATTTTTGACCTTGAGGTCAAGAGCCTCTTCACCAAAAATTTCTGAATCGACTAAATTGTCTATTACCAAATTTTTTATAATTTGTTTTCTCACAGATGTTCTAAAATCTATTTTTAGATGTTTAGCAAGCAACACTAATTCTTCTTTCTTTAATTTATCAAACCCTTCCAGGTCTGGCTTTTTTAAAAATTTACCAGCATCAAATGCCATTTTGTAGAATTTTGTTGGCTAATTCTAATAAAAATACTGAAAAAATTTAATAAGATATTAACGTTATCCCGAGACGAGCCCCCAATTTCTGTTACGGCCGAAATCACCTTTTAAATTGTAGCCAACAAAAGACACAAATCAATAATAAAATTTAACAAGATTTATTATATACAAGTTTACAAAATAATATTACACAAAATTAAATGTCAACTTAACTGTTCAAAATCCTCCGTCTTTTGCTAATCCGGAATTCTTCTCGTCACTGTTGCGGGAATCCAAACGGAATATTATATCCAATCAGTCACAATCTAGTATGATGTAACGTAAATAAAAGTATGTCAAGGATGATGTGTGAAACGTAAATAAATCCAACAGCTGAGAACACAAGAGTGTAAGGTCCAAAACGTTCTCATCTGAAAGTCTAACTTTCTTGTCCGTATATATACTGTAGAACGGTATCTATTATTGTTCCAGTGATTTCTAAACTGCGCAGTTATAACATTATTTGGTAAACAACTATAAGTATTATGTAAACATAGTATACATGTTATAAGGCTACGCAAAACAAATTAGGCCAAAATAAATAAATATAACAACTACAATATCATAACAACATTCTTAATGGAAACATGTATAAAACATACAAAAATGCTGTTATATTATAGCCTGTACAGACCACTACCCCGGTGGATACTATTTCAGAAGAAATAAACAGTGAAATGGTAACTGGAAATGAGGACACAGAAGAGACAAACAGAATGGTATATATATCATTGTGAGAAGTTTAACCTAAAAAAGAATTAGGGGTGAATATTGTACCTGCAAATTTTTGTTCTCCCTTACATACATGTATATATGAGTGGTTTCAGTCAAAAAAATTGAACCGACCTTTTAGGTCAGGTGAGTTAAAAAGTACATTAAGGGACAGCACGTGTATAGTGATCTTAAAGTCTGATTATGACTTACATTCTTAATGGAAACATGTTTATAAACATACAAAAATGGTATTTTATTCTAGCCTGTACAGACCACTACCCCGGTGGATACTATTTCAGAAGAAATAAACAGTGAAATGGTAACTGGAAATGAGGACAAAGAAGAGACAAACAGAATGGTATATATATAAATGTCAGAACTTTAACCTAAAAGTGTTAGGGGTGAATATTGTACCTGCAAATTTTTGTTCTCCCTTATATACATGTATATATGACTGGTGATGAATTTCGAGATCGACATACTTGGGTTTTAATGCTGCTGATGAGAGGTAACTCCTTGGAATATATATACAGCATATCATAATTTTTAACTTAAGCTCTATAAATAAATGAAATTCTAGTTGTATCAAAATACATTTTTAGATGTATGGACAAAAATATGTATTTCTTGATCTGTCATAGTTAAGATTATCATACATTTTTTACTGAATTTAGTGTTGTTTATTTATCACATAGCTTAAAGACGAAATCTTTGTGATGGATAGCGAAGATGAGGAGCTACAGGCCATATTGGAGGACAGTTTGGTGGTGAACAATGCTGTATCAAGGTATGATTTCATATAACACAAGGGCAAGATTGCTACACGTAGCCACATGTCCCCCGCCACTACAAGTTTCCTACTGAAACAAAAATATTAATTTAATGAATAAAGTCTATAAAACTAAAACAATAAAATAGAATTACATCAAAAAGCAAATAGTCCATCAGGCCATTACCACAAAGAACTGTGTAAAGTTAATCAGGCAATGCAATCTCAAGATACGGCGCGACATGTGAAAAATTTCCTCCCCCTGTTTGAATGATTAACGTCCATAACTCTGGAACGAAAAATCTGAAATTCACCAAAAATATACAGACCATCATAAACAACTGTGTAAAGTTTAAAGATAATCAAGCTAAGCGTTCTCAAGATGCAGGGCGACATATTTACGACGGACGGACAGACGGACATTTGTATACCATAATACGTCCAGTCAAAATTTGACGGGCGTATAAAAAAGTTAAAGTCCTATAACTCCCTTAAAATTTGTCGAATCAAAACAGCGGTGTAGTATGCACATCTACACTTCATAACAATACACCATACCAAAAATCAAATAATCCGTCCAGCAGTTTCAGAGGAGTTGCGTCCACAAGATCTTACAGACGGAAGGACGCCTACCATTACCATGTCCCACCATCGCTTTGTGGCAGGGGAAAAATCCAACAAGATTGCTATAATATAACCTATATCCCTCTTGTTTATAAATGAAATTCATCAAAATATCAATCGAAGTCAACAATTCCTACAAAAATATACAGATTTTCAGAAAAAATTCAGACGAGAGATTCCCATTACTAAGCCTGTATATAAAATATAAAGTCAATCAGATAAAAAATGAAAAAGTTTGGTTATGGCTGCCATCTTGGATATCAGACCGGGTCATCGGACACAACTCTTAAAGAAGACCACCTCAGGACCATTGCTGCCAAGTGGGGTTCAGACATGAAGAAATTATAGTGATTTTCAAATAGGGTCCTATGTTAAACGATGTTCAACGATATGGGACCTCAGACAGGGTAATTAAACTAAGCCAAAATAAACTGAATTTTGGTATGAATCATATATGGAAGGTCCTTTACAAAGTTTGCAGAAACAAACCCAGTCCGTGAAATAAAATGGCCACCAGAAAGATTTAAATGTTCTCATTGGTAGAATTTTAAAAATTCTTCTTGTTTGAAACCCCCGCTCTTATTTCACTGAAACCTGGCATGCAGCATTTACGGAAGGTCCTTAACAAAGTTTTAACAAATCATGTAAAATATAGCCTTGCTATTTTAACTCAAACCATTATAAAACCCGAGGCTCTTTGGAGCCTGATCGCTCACCTGTGAACCTGAGCCCCATGTTTGCCAAAATTGGTTCACATTTGACTTATAGTTTCAATAAGAGTTGTTTCAGACAAGAAGATTTTAAACATGTCAATTTAGTCATTTTATGCAGGATTTTTTAATGTTATTCACATAGGGTAGTATCTTAAACTATATACTCTGATGGTGGCCATTTTGGATGACAGATTGGCAACAAAGTAACAATAATTGGTCAACAACTCAAAGGTACATTTGCGCCATATTTTGTTTCAATCCATTCCATGTTCGTCTGGAAGACAATTTCTGTATGTATTTTCCATAGTGTTCTATGTTAAACTGAGTTCGGCTATGGCGGCCATGTTGGATTGCCGACCGGGTCATTGGACATAATTCTGAAAGAGGACAACCTAAGGACCATTGCTGCCAACTTTTGTTCAAGTGGTTTCAGAGTAGAAGATCTTTAAGTGAAATGTTGACGGACGACGGACGCCAAGTGATGAGAAAAGCGCACATGACATTTTAGGGCAGGTGGGCTAATAAAGAAAGAAAAATAAACTTATGTTTTCTTATTTCAATCTTCATTTCAGACCTCCAATTAACAAATCCTTGCAAGATTGTCTTAGAGACATAAAAAATGGAAGAAATAACCACTTGGAAACAACTAAAATGATAGTGTTCAGAAGGGGTGTGTTGGCAAGTGCCTTTCGGGCCATGCAGAAAGATACATTTAATGCCAATGCATCCCTTTATATCAAATTTAGTGGTGAGATGGGTGACGACCAAGGTGGGCCAAGAAGAGAATTTTTCAGGTAGGAATGACATACTTGTCAGCTAATATCCATAATGGCGACATTGGACGCCGAAAATAAAATTGTACCCGATTCAATAATTACTGCTCTCCTTCGACAATATCTCGTTAATATATATTATATTAAACTATGATTAATGCTAAAGCGATTAAATTTTATCGAGTATAATATATTTACCTTTCGTGTGTTAAAAAAGTTACTGATCACCACTCATTTCCTGTTCGTCTAACCTTTGACTGCTGAAGCTAATCAATATGCATCACCAAATCAGGAATCCATCCGCGTTTATTAATATATTATTCTCGGTACAATACATGTTGTTATCGTATTTCCCCATGCCTATATCGACCTGCTGAGGCCTTCACAATTTTCCGTATTTCGGCACTGTGACGTCGTAAAGAGTTGACCCGACCCCAATATGAGCTGACCCGAATATATCAGCGACGTCATAATGTTTGACCCAACGTTGACCCGAATATATCAGGAAAACATCCGGTTATAGGCAGATGGCCATTGAAAAGTAAGAAATTCCATTAAGACTGCTAGTTAACAATACGATAAATTTATTATCAGGTTTTCTTCAAACAAATATCGTAAAATATAAGCCGCTCGACACAATATGAAACTTTTTAGCCCGTTCGCTACGCTCACTCGCCGAAAAAGCAATATTTAACAAAGGTCGGTGTGGCAGCAATCTAGATGATCGGACATATTTCTGAAAGAGGACCTCCTAAGGAACAATGCTGCCAAGTCAGGCTCCAATATGTCAAGTGATTTCAGACAAGAAGATTTTTCAATGAATTTTCATAAAGGGCCCTGTGTTAAACTAAGTTCGGTTGTGGCGGCCATCTTTGTTGACAGTCCGGGTCATCGGATACACCTCTCTAAGAGGACCATCTAAAGACCATTGCTGCCAAGTCTTGTTGAAATTGGTCAAGTGGTTTAAGACAAGAAGATTTTTCAATCAATTTTCCCATTGGGCCATATGTTAAACTAAGTTCGGCTGTGGCGGCCATCTTGGTTAACAGTCCGGGTCATTGGACATATTTCTGAAAAAGAACCTCCTAAGAACCATTACTGCCAACTTTGCTTCTTGAAGTTTCATATAAGAAGATTTTTTAAATTCATCCCCCCTTTTCTATTTTTAGTAACAGCAGCCATGTCGGTTGGAAGAGGGCCACGGAAGGACCATTCCACCAAAGTTCGGTCTCAATTGGCCCAGAGGTTTGAGGGGAAAAGATCTTTAAAGGAAATTTTACGCTGGATGCCGTCTTTTAAGGGCAAAAACTTCTATAAGGGGTAAATCAATGATTTTGGTCATATTGACTTATTTGTAGATCTTACTTTGTTGAACATTTTTGATGTTTACAGTTTGTCTTTATCTATAATAATATTCAAGATAATAACCTAAAACTGCAAAATTTCCTTAAAATTAACAATTCAGGGGCAATAACCCAACAAAGGGTTGACCGATTCGTATGAAAATTTCATGGCAGGTAGATCTTAACCTGATGAACAGTTTTGCTCTAATTGCTTTAGTTTTTGAGATATAAGACAAAAACTGCAGTTTACCCCTATGTTCTATTTTTAGCCATGTCGGCCATGTTGGTTGGCAGGCTGGGTCATCGGAAATAATTTTTAAACGAGATACCCTAATGATGCTTGTGGCCAAGTTTGGTTCAATTTGGCCCAGTAGTTTCAGAGAAGATTTTGTAAACGTTAACGGACGACGGACGGCGACGGACGCTAAGTGATGAGAATAGCTCACTTGATCCTTTGGATCAGGTGAGCTAAAAATGGGATGATTCCTCATTGACGCATACCCTGTAACCTTCCCTTTTCATATTATCATAATAGGAGAATAATCTATATATATATAAAGTTTCTTTCTTATTCATCTTAGGTATATCAGACTTCCAATCAAGGGATGCCTTTCTATCTGATCATGGGTCATGGCTAGCTGAACAGGGAATCAGCAATACGTGGAAGTTAACGGTTGCATATAAAGACATTTTCTTAAAACACATCTTAAAAAATTTGATATATTATAGGTAAGTAAATGTAATGCTTTAAAAAATGGTTTGTTTCTGGCAAACATAGTCAAGGACGATATATGTTTCAAAAACCGACTGAAAATTACTTTTTCTATTGTATGCGCTTCAACACACAAAGAAGGAAATTAATGGAGGGACTTCGACAGTTGAATTCACTTTCTCCACCTTACTGTGTGGTAGCGAAACATTAGATGAAATTAGATTTGGGGCAGGCTTTTATTAAAGAATCTGGTCGCTTTGTTGAATTATTGCTTCATTTTCTTTTATATATATCCTGTGATTTGTTAAGCATATACACTGGAAAGCAATTTAAATTTTATGATTCAGTTCAATTATTCTTAAATCGCTATGAAATCAAATTTAGAATCAAATTTAATAGTGTGTGTGCTTGATTAATTTCATGTTATTTTTTCCCTGTTTATGTGATGTAATTTATATTCAACGTTTAAAGTATTTTTTTTAAAATGTATATGTATCTTTGTTACGGAGACCACAATTATAAGTTTTGTAACATGTGTCTGATCCTATTGTCAATTTATCTTTTTGGAGACAATAAAATATATCTAAATCAACTCCTTTAAAAAAAACATCATTTAACCGGCCGGTGTAACCATTTGTGTCTAAATAACGATTCTTCCGAACAGTGATTTCTCGAATATCTCGACTAATTTTACGAATATCCTCGAGGTCGAAACAAGGAGGTTCGACTGAAAAATATTTTATACGTCAATCTATAGTGCATTCTTACCAAATAAAATCATAGAAAAATATTACTTTTCTTTAAATAGTGAAAGAATGAAAACAGATCAAAGGAAACTACAGACAAATCTCAGTCTTTGGGTATCGAAATGATAAAATTCGGATCAGAAATGACCTCACAATTATTTTTTTTTAAATTAATTGTAAATGAAAATGCACTAAAAAAATTAGTGGAAACTCGCTTATGGCCATATGAGAAATACTATTATTCCGCTATTATTTGCAGATGTCTAGCTGAGATAAATTCTTTTTTTGATGGAGTAAGAATAATCACAGGGCTGTTCCAGGGTATTTATGAGAATGCAAAGGTCTTTAAGCCATTGTTTTGTACAAACTATAAAGAGATAGGTTTGGAGGAGTTTTCTCAGCTAGTGCAGATCAACTGGAGTGACGACGGAACGAATTTCAAATATTGCGAAGAGGTCACTGTTTATGCATGGGAACTATTTCTCCAGGCAATTGAAGGTAATATTTTATGCAAATTGATGGCAAAAGCTCGCATGACCTTTTTTGCCAATATTTAGTTCAGGTGAGCTAAAAATGGGATGAACAGAAAATCAATCACCATGATCACAGGGCCATTTGAGATTTAAGTCAGACAACAGACAATGTAAAATGGTATGGAAAAATATTGAACGCTTAACTTTTATAAAGTTAAATGTGTTGCTATCCCACTAAATGCACTTTTATCACGTGAAATATAGTTTTACCGGTAATGTATTAAAACTAGTTTAATTGCAATTAATACTTTCTTTCCGCTTTAAATTATTTTATTGAATATTGACTGCCTTAAAAATAGTTTTATCCGATTAAAAGTTACAACCTGAGTTATTGTTCCCAATGGTAAAATTCTTTATTAACCACTTATGTATTCAAAAATGTGGTTTCAGAGATCTTTAAAATTTAACATTTTTTCAGACATCTTAAGATTATTTACAATAAAACTTTTATGTAAAATCTTGTTGGGTTTTCCGGTATTTCAGTTGCAGCTGACAAAATATTGAAAAAATGTCCCCAAATAAATTAGCGAACCGGGCTGGCGTGAAACTTATGAACTGATAAGCAATAGACATTGATCACTTGCCCTTCCATTCAACGTCGTTCTGATGCCAAAGAACTAGATTATTTCAAACTATATTTTGATGATGTAATGCTAGACAAAATTGTTGAAGAAACAAATAAATATGCTTCATAAAATGGCCCTGGCCGGGAGCCCTGGTCGAAATTTGGTCGATACTACTCGGGAGGAATTTTCAACTTATTTAGGTAGCATCACTTGACACTTAGTATATTAGTTGAAAGCAAATATAAAACATTTTCAACTTCCATTTATCACAATACAAAATTATTCAAAATAAAAACTATTTCTACCCGAAATAACGTAAACTAGGCTAACACCGGCATACATATTTATGCACGAGTATTTGTTTTTCGTTGCAGTATAAATATGTCAGCTCATAATATGACTTACCTTAATTACACAGGCTGCACAATCATACTGTCTTCCTAGATTACACTGTTTGTTTCATTTTACGCGTAAACAGTAGATTATGTCACAAAAAATTTCATAAAGTCAAGGACAAATTACGTCAAATATTTTGGTCACGGGCACCTGTCAATTTCGACGTTAACGTGAACATTGAAATTAAATTGAGTAAAAATACCGTTCTACGGCCAGTTACATTATCACATTGACCAAATTCAAACTATAAAAAATGCGATATAATAAACTACATATGTTTTATTACAAATAAATATTTTTTATCCTGATTTTTCGCCTCCCAATATTTAAAAGTACAATGTCGTTTGTCTTAGCTATAGAAAACACAAACGTATTTGATTTGTGTAAATAATACTAAGCATAATATGAAATTAACGCATATTGAGATACATGTAGTATATTTTGCGAATATCCAGTAATATTATTTCGAATTTATACTATCTTTCTTTGCCATAAATTCCCAACACAATTCGTGAACAGCAATTTGTTTAAGCGTTTCAAAATCATATATGTATGAATGTGTGTGGTATGTAATTCTAATACAGCTCCGACAAGAAGCAAATTTCTAACATGTCATTTTTACATCTTTCCTTTATAGGCATGCAGATAATAATGGGTATCGTAAGAGTCCCCGATTCTTCTTATAATAATACATTCCTGGTTAAAGTTTCAAAGAAATTATGCCAGTAAAACGATACGAAAAGCTCAGTCAGTATATACATGTCAACAACATTGAAACAGACATTCTTTTAGATTAACCAGGCCATGACAAGCTCCACAATATTCGTCCTCTCATTGACTGTTCTCTCCAAAAGTTTTCTGCAAGGTATCATCCAAATAAAAATCAGTCTGTTGATGAGGCTATGGTGGCTTATCGCGGAAGATTTAGTGCCAAGCAATACATCCCATCAAAACATATTAAAATGGGGTTTTGAAATCTGGATGAGATGTGACAGTAAAACAGGCTACTGTCAGTATCTATATGGGAAAATAAGTGAGTGTAAATAACAACAAAAGACCTTGGACACCAAGTGGTTGAGAAATGACTGCAGATTTGCGTAACAAAAATCATCATATTTATTTTGATCGTTACTTTACATCTGTTCCCTTAATAAAGGATCTCTTTTTGCAAACTGGTATTTATGCTTGTGGTACTATTGGTCAAACAGACGAGGTTTTCCGCAAAATTGGCAAAATACTCCAAGGATGCAAACTGGTCAGTTTGTTGGTACATTTAGATGGACGGATGATGTGGTCAGTGTTGTGTAGAAAAGTTTCTGTATTGGCTTCAAATAAATCACTGATGGAGATAAAAAAAAAAATTTAACTCCATGTAATTCCATTTGTTTTGTTTTTCGTTCGCGTGTTTTCAGGTTGGTTTGGTAATTTGGTTGCTTGTATCTTTCGTTCATGTTTTTTTTTTTTTTTTGGGGGGGGGGTGGGGGTGGGGGGACTAGTTCCCCTTTTTACATCACTAAGGTATTTCATTTGTTTGTTTTGTTCGTCCGTTCTTTTTCACTCTCAAGTTTGTTCTTTCGATAGTTCATTTGGAAATAGTTTCACTTACCTAGCGTTCAATTTTTTTTTTTTTTTTTGGTTGATAAAACAAATCGAAGGCAGAAGAACAGAAGTAACATCCTTATTACTAGACCACGTGTCAGTACAAATTACCAAGAACATTTCAGGGAGTTGGCATATGTGATCAGTTACGCACAAAGTACGCGATCGGGAGGCTGTCCAGAAATGTTGGTAGTACCTCGTGAATTTTATTATTGATATTTGCATAATAAATGTATTTCTTTTAATCTCAGAAGGTCCACAGTTTGCACGCAACAACAAAAAACCGGTATCGAAAATTAGATTTTAGAATCATCCTCGCAGTTCAGCTATTTGCTAACTTCACAACACAGAGGGGAACGAACATACGTATGCGAAGTAAATCGACGAAATGTGGGTCTTACCCATATCTCTTATTGCTGCTTTCTTTAATTATTCTTTTTATTTTTAATTCTTGCAACGACGAAATATTTTTTGGTCTTAAGAATAAATGAATTATTAAGAGCCTGCGTTCATGAAAACTGTATAAATGTAGATAATACTGACACACTTGTATGTTTGAGTCCATATAGCCATTATTGTGTAACATATATTCATCTGTATATTTATACCGTCAGAAAAGTGATAAGTTCAAAAACTGAAGACAAAACTTGAAAAAAAAACAATTTGTATTAGAAAAGTATAAATTAAAAAGGAAAATATCCAGAAATATATATCACAAAAACAATACACAGAAACATGTTACGGAAGTGAACATATTTAGCAAATAACAGGACAAAAAGCGGTATGTTTCTTGCTTTTTCAAAAGAAATATATGACAAAGTTGATAGGTAATGCAGGGGGTTGCGTAACGTCACGAAATTTACTTTTCGCGGGAAGGCATATAAACGTAACGTCACAGTCAGCGGTAAGTAGAACATACATAAAAAAATGAATGCGCGGCAAAGGGAACAGCGCATGAGGGAATTATTAGTGTTTTCCGGTCAAGAGTTGAGTATTGTCGATATTCAAATTCTTGAATTAGTTATACTGTTTATTACATTGATAAAATAGACAAAAAATGCTTCAGATGTGTCATATTTTCCTTAGATCTGTCGACGTCACAAACGTCATTTGTTAGTAACGCCCTTGACGACGTAAAATAAAAACCGATCTTTCACTGAGTGAAAATATCGAATTTATTTTCACTGAAAATTACGATAAATCACCATCATCAATGTAATAATAATAGTATAACTAATCTTGAAATGTGAATACCTAAAAATCTACCGAACAATATATTAATTCACGAGTGCGCATAGCTGTAGATCTTTGGTATTCGTATTTCGAGATTGGTTATTCTGTTTATTACATTGACATATTCCGTATATTCATAAAATACAAGGGATTATGTTTTTATGCGACTACGTGACGACGTTTGTTACGTCATTTCCTAGAGTGAAATATGACTTTCGATTTCAATGGGCGAATTATCGGATTTAATTTCATTCGGAAATCCCGGTATTTCACCACACTCAATGTAATAATATAAATATTTTTTATTTTTATTTCAGATAAAGAAATAGATATCAAATTTGAGGACCTCCTGGTTTTCATAAGTGGAGCACGAACAGTCCCTCCGCTAGGATTTGGAAAAAAGATTGAAGTTGATTTTTTCACACCGGAGAACAATGTTAATAGATTACCCTTCGCATCCACCTGTGGTATGACAATTTCTCTTCCTAGAAATGCAACACATCCCCAACTATCAACAATGCTGGTGCGTGCTATCCAGGAATCAAGTGGATTTGACAAACTATAGTTCTTTTTAAACATGTTATGACTTATTCTTTTGAATAATATTTTTGTTAATATTTTTTCACACATATACTAACCATCAAAAGACACAAAAATGTTTCCAATCCAAGATTTATTTTATGTCGAAATGCAACAAAACAAACATGCAATCATGACAATAGAAAAACAAGAGGCTCAGGTGGCTAAGCCTGTATCACTCATCTGGAATTCACAAACTTTTGATTTGATGGCAGCCATTTTGTTTCACAGACTGGGATGATTTATTCAAACTTTGTAAAGGACCATCCATAGATGCTCCATACCAAAAATCAGTTCGTTTTGCTTTACGGTTTCAGAGAAGTTTTAAATTTCGACCAATCAGAACATGTAAATGCTTATGGTGACCATTAAAGGCATTTTGTTTCCTAGACCGGGATGATTTATGCAAACTTTGTATAATGAATATCTTATATTAACAAATGAATTCTTAATATAAAAAAATGATTGTTTTTAATATTAGAAAATAGCTCTTTTTGTCCAATTTGGCTTGCCATAATCACCAACAGTATTTGGAGTCGACATGTCAAAAAAACAATTATTATGGATATGTGAGATGAGAAACCAACAAAGGTCGCCGGAACTAATAGTTGACCCTATACACATTACTGTAAACATTTTGGCTATTTTAGTTCTCTTGGACAATCAATGTTCGAAAAAAGAATAATAATAAGAAGAAGAACAGGAGTAAAAACAATAAGTCCCCCTTCCGGTGACCTTATAAGATAAATACTGCAAAGAACTAAAGCACTTGTAATATGAATTTCCAAAAAACAAAATCACGTCGGCGACATCAGATGTTCCAGAATGGTAAACATATGCTGCCCTACCAATAGCACCTCTCATATTGCAAGTAGTCATATCCAGCAATATGTCAAATCAATTAAGATGGTGTCATCATTTGGTAAGACGTCCTAAATTTTAAATGAATATATCCGAATATATGTATTTAATAACAGTCTTAAACTTTCTTGGGAGATAAAATTAACATGGGCTGAACATAACCCTGTTTCATTAGTTTCTTTGGCAGTAATTTTGCTCTATGGACAAAATCATCGTACACATCACATACCCGACTGTAACGGACCACCTTTGAGATGTACCATGCACGCTAGTGATTTCGGTATATGTTACAATTTAGAAAGAAAATTCGCAATTGGAACGTTAAAGTCATCATGTTTGTCATACAGCAGATATTTCAGACAGCATATCATCCTGCAACGGAAACTGTGAATAAAGAAATTTGCTAGTCTTTTTTTCTTTTCTACAGTAGCATTTGCAAAAATTTTGCTTCATATAAAAAACAAGAACAGGTCGACCAAAAGCGACGCACAATTTATCCGTAAAGGAATACCGATGGTTTGTTTGAATACTTATCAGAACTCAACAAATATGTTGTCGAAGAGAAATTGCAGCATGTTGACATGCCTGACATGGACACCCACGTTGTTTTAGAAATTCTATTATTTCATTAATGTATTTGTCTCAATTTCATGGAAAATACCGACATACAAGACTCAGTAGGAGGCACATATTTACAATAATAATATAAGGGATTGCATTTGCTTATATCACAAAATTTTCGTATTATCTTTTCTTATACATCATGATAGAATTTATGAAAGTCTTAATAGGGATACTAGTCAAATGACCGATTTCTGGACATGCTATTTCTTTTAAATGTCAAAGAAAAAGTTGCCGGTGAAAAGGAGTAAATAAATAAAATAACTATTTTTACTCATTCATTATGCACTGTAAATGGAATTTATTGCATTATACTAATAAAACCACTTTACTTTGCAGTCTAAAACTCAGATGCGACTCATCAATTGTTTTGCACGGAGAAATATATCTCCTCCGTGTGGAACATCCACAATGTTTTCCCTAATGTCAATCTCATCTCTGAGAACTCTCAAGATATCATTTTCATGTTCACTGTTGGATTCCTCGGCTTCAGTTTCTCCATGTTGTTGAATTGAAGTGTTGTTTTCAGGTTCTGTTATTAAATCTTGTATAGCCACACTTTCAGCATTCAAATTAGTCAGTATCCCTGTTATATAAAGTTCATTTGGGCTCCTGAATTTTTCAGTGGACAACCCATGATTATTGTTTTGGAATCTTAGTTGTTGTAAAGAATAATTCAATCTAGGGAGGAACACAAAGTGGGGTATTTCCATATCACTAATGTTAGTGATATCGAGAATACCAATCTCTTCAAGGTATGTGAAAAGTGAATAATATTCATGAACAACATTGTTCCAGACATCTACCCAATACCTTTCAATTCTAACATTGTGACAGCTTTTGCCACGTATAGCACTACCCCTGTTTGCACCCCTATAACTTTCCATAAAATGGCACAAATCTGTGTTTTCTACCCCTTTGTCTACTCTTATTCTTGACGGAACACCGTATTCTTGTACAGCATTTGTAAATAAACGCAGTACGGTATTGGAACGATTGTTATTACTTGCTGATAAAAATGTTACAAGTCTACTAAAGCCGTCTATTGATCCATGAATATATATGCTCCATCTATAAAAAAAAAAAGAAAAACAAGTAAAACTAGAATATGTGTGTCAGATACCAACACAACAGTTCCCCCAATCCGTCATTGACCCTATAATCCTAACTTAAAATTTCAGATTTTTTGATTTTTTGGATCCGTAACCTGACCAGAAATTCTAAGGTCAAATTCCACTTGCACACATGATGTCTAACATTGATATGAAGTTTCATTAGGATTTGAAAAATTAACTGAAATTTCAGTTTTTAGAAATTTTTTGCTCGATATCCATGGGAACCAGAATTTTAATAGTTGCATGCAGCACTTGTCGTGGTCCCCTACCTCACTTAAAAGTTCATGAACTTTGGAATCAACCTTGTATTTTAGAACATTCTAGAATGGATTTTTTGGTCTGGTCCTCTTGGACCGTTTCCATGACAACGGAGGCCTTTCTAAATACGCTTCGGGTGACTTAATAATAAGAAATATTTACAAGAGGTTTCCACGAGCTTGATTCGCTCACCTGTATTCCAATGACATTCGACCCTTCAACTATTCTTCCCCTGATGGCTACACAAAACTACGTTCACCTGTTGCAGCCATCTTGATTGTTTGAATATATTAACTATGGAGCGTCAGTTTGGGGCACTCGTAATCGTTCATGTATTAATGCTGTCCAGAACAGGGCTATCAAATGTTATATGTATGTTGGCAAGTATACACCAAATGATGATATTCATGGTGATATTGGCTGGAGACCACCCAATGTAAAGCAATGGTCATGTGTTTTTAGACACTGTGCTAGATGCAAAGTTATGTATAATGATAGAATTAATTATAAAGTTTTTAAATGGTCACATAGAAATGCTAAAAATAAAAAGAAAAACTGGAGTTTTAGAGTAATGTGTAAACTCAAAGAGTGTAATTTTGATGTATATGCAAATCTAGATACTATACTTAATAGAAATAGTATTGTACACCTTCCACCTTTTTTATTTGATAAATTTACTTGTGAATGGCAAAACAGAATATTGTTACAAAGTTATGATAATAAGCTACGTACTTATAAATTATACAAGACAAACTATTTTACAGAATCTTTTCTAACACAAAATATGTCTAAGAAGCACAGAAGTGCATTTGCAAAAGTTAGATGTGGTGTTGCTCCTTTAAAGATAGAAACTGGACGATACGAAAACAAACCAGTATTTGAGCGTATTTGTTTAATATTGAAGATGAAAAACACGTTTTAAATATATGTCAATTATGTGCATATCTTCATAATGTATTATTTGAGGAAGCGTGTAAATATAATGAATTGTTTTATACCTTGTCCGATGATAAATTTATTTATATATTTAATTGTGAAGAATTGTGTCAATTAGTTGCTAAAACCTGCTATAATATTTTATGTAGGAGAACTATTTTTTTATATAAATAGTTAACATTTTATAAATGTGCTGTATATTTCGTTTGTATTTTATTTTGCATGTTTACATATATGAATATATCTTAACAGTCTCTCATAATTCTTAATAGAATGACACTAGTATACTGATTTTCATACTTTTATGTCTTTTATTGTTGACTTTTAAGCATAAGCATGTTGTATATATAATGTGATTTTAAATATGTTGTACAAGTGGTGAGACTTTAATAAAATATTGAATCTATTTAATCTGAATCTATATTATTGAAGGCAAAAGTAAGATTTACCTAACGTGGGGAGATTACACTACTGTACAAATCAACAATTGCGAGGGAAGAAAGCCCTGTATTCCAAGCCGGAAAAACGGTGAAACACATAAAAACTAGGGAATAGGTGCCTGGAATTCTTGACACTTGTGAAGATCGAACACAGCCTACTCTACCTCGTGATTTAAAAGTCCAGAGCGTTAATTGCTGCAATCAAAAAATACTTTATAAATAGATTAACTGAATGGTATCAGGCAAGATTATATACCATAAAGCCCTCTTAATCTATTATGGACTTCTCCCGAAGGAACCGTTTTCCTACAGTTTTGTCTGTTAAGGTATAGTGCACGACCGCTGACTTCAACAAAAGTCCATAGTTGATAAATAATATATAATCATAGCTCTTGTATGGGTCAATATATTCTTATATCGACCGACAGTAGTGATACATACCTGACTAGTTTGTGGTTCCCATCAATGTGCCATAAAGAATTTGGATGAGCAACTTTGTAGGTTCTCCTTACAATATTGGTTCTTCCTAGTGACCTAGTTGCACACCCAAATGGGTCAACGGTATTGCAAGCCATACGGACCCTTCTTCGCTGAACCACAATGCCTGCGTATTTTAGTCGTTGTAAAAGGGAATTTGGCCCTATCTGTCGGTTCGTGCCTATCAACTCTTTAACTTTTTTACAAAGTTAATCATCCGTAATATTTGAAAATTTTTCTTCCCTAAGTTTAATGTTATGAGACCTGAAAATAACAACAAGTCTATATTAAGTCTCCTCTCGCATTAGTTTGACTGCCGCTCATGGGACATCCAACAAAACCCGATTACGACCCAATCGCCGAGTAGGCACATCCTGGATAGTGCTACGTAAGGGTTACTAACTTTGACCTCGGGTTCAAGCTAGAGGATCACCTTAGTCCGTGCAAATTGAGCACCAAGACGCGGAGCGTCGAGGTGATAATGCAAAAACTATGGTGATCCTCTAGCTTGAACCCGGGGTCAAAGTTAGTAACACACTTACACAAAAGGACTATTGTTTACATTAAACAGATCATTTCAAAAAATACAGATGAAAACATTGAAGGTGAAGTAGAAAGGAAAACGGGTGAAGTAGAAAGGAAAACACTGAAGGTAAAGAAGAAATAGTAAAAGTTATCTTATAGAATACTAACAAGTATGTTTGTATGGACGTATGATTGTTAAAGAGGAGGATCATCATTTTTTTTTAATTTAAAGGCGACCTCTTTGATTCTTAACAGTGACCTGCGACCTAAAGGGGACCCTCATGGAGCCTCAGGCCTCAGTCACAGCCAGAAATTTGTAAAAGGGGTTCGAAAAGGGGTTGTTATGGGTTGTTAGGTAGAAAAATGTTCAAACTTTAATTATGCTTAACGAATTTTAAGCTCCTTTTTAACATTGTTTAGCGTATTTTCATCGTCCGAACTCCCCCCCCCCCCCCCCCCCCACATCTTTGCGGCGGGGGAAAAGTTGCATGTTACTATTGAATTGATTATAGATTCGCAAGGGTCTTGGTTTGATGCATCCTGTGGCACAAAAAAGAATCTAAGAGATTGGTAAGATGGTGAAATCCATTATCTACACGAACCAGTTCAATAGACCTACAAGTATTACCGCTGGAAATGTCTACTGAAATCACCGGAACGCTTCACTCTAGTGTCGAATAATACATTTAATACAAAATGGAATTATGAGAATCATAAGAACCAACTAAAGGAATATATTCTTAATAAACCTTCAAAATAGACAAAAAATAAACGATAAAATCGTAAATTATAGTTACTCTTGAGATTTCCTCATAAATGGCGGGATCTTGCTCCCTAATGGGATATTGTCTGTGGATTCGGTCTAGCTACAAACCGGCAATGAAGCAAGCCGGGTGTTAATCCCCTTTTTCCACTCAGGATATAGAGATTTAATACAATTATATGTTTATCACTGGACCTAACGCAGCCGTGTTAATGATTGAACCCGAGTAGAGGCCACCTGCCTTAAATGTTTACTCGGGTAACAACTACCGAGTTAACCCATGTTCATTCGAGTAGGACGACTAAAACAGCCCTTGTCGTTCGTTTGGTAGCCGAGTTTACATTAGTAATTCAACTGAACACAATCTCTGTATATTGACCATGTACCACGAGCGGCAGTTACATTTCTTACCAAATATGTGACCCGGAAATGTGATAGCAACAACCGCCGCAGTATCCATTTACACTAGCGAGCCATTTTTAATGATAACATAATAACATTATTTGAATAAGGGGACAATCATTTTATTTTTTTTGGGGGGGGGATGGAAGTTACTTCGAATCCTGATTTTTTTCGCAGTTCAAATCTTGCCCTTTTTAGGTGCATTGCAAGCCTAGTTTTTTTAAATTTCTAACATTACTTGAATCCTGAGAATTGACCATCCTGCGTTTTTTTACCAAAATTGCATCCTTAATTTTAATTCCTTCCAGCCCCACCTTTAAACATCAAATAGTTGCTCCCTAATGGGATATTCTCTGTGGATTCGGTCTAGCTACAAACCGGAAATGAAGCAAGCCGGGTGTTAATCCCCTTTTTCCACTCAGGATATAGAGATTTAATACAGTTATATGACTTTATAACCTTTATTTATTAATCATAAATGAATTATACAGGAATAAAATATTACGTTGCGACAGAGGAAAATAATTGTTAATCAATAAATCCATATCAATATGTCTACAAACCTAAGTCTCCGACGTATGGTCGATTCGGACACTTGGAATGTTTCTGCAATTTTTCTAGCACCTATACCAAAATTAGTTAAAAATTTAAACTGTCCCTCTGTAATTTCAAAGGATGGCGCACCCTTCCGTCCAACAGATTTTGGGGCTCTATAACCTTTACTTTCATCATCTAATAAAACAAATTAATTATCTGAAATATTTACACGCCAACTCACTCACAAACTTAAAATGAACTATTTAAGTCCTACATTCAGTTTCCAATTGTAAAAACATTATACTAACCGATTTCTTTTTTTATATAAATGCAAATACTTTTTAACTAGAGGCTCTCAAGAGCCTGTGTCGCTCACCTGTATCTAGTGTGATTTTGGAAATTATGTAAAATTATATAATGATTGAGACCAAGATTGGTTTAATTTGACACAGTATTTAAAATTAAAAACAGGTCATTTTAGTGTAGTCTTACAATAGCTACTGAAGACATCTTATCATTATTATTTTTGAATATGTGGTCAACTTGTGACCATTCAGAATTTTTTTTTACAATTTTCTGATAGACTTCTAAACATCTTGGATGATGGATCGGCAACAAAGTAACAACACTTGGTCAGCACCTCATAAGGAACATTCATGCTATGTTTTGTTACATTCCATCCAGTGGTTCTCTAAAAGAAGTCATTTGTATGCATTTCCCATAGGGTCCAATGTTAAACTTAGTCTCCCGCTGGCGGCCATCTTGGATGATGGATCGGCTACAAAGTAACAATACTTGGTCAGCACCTCATAAGGAACATTCATGCCAGATTTAGTTTCATTCCATTCAGTTGTTCTCTAAAAGAAGTCATTTGTATGCATTTCCCATAGGGTCCTATGTTAAACTAAGTTCCCCGCTGGCGGCCATCTTGGATGATGGATCAGCTACAAAGTAACAACACTTGGTCAGCACTTCATAAGGAATATTCATGCCATGTTTGGTTTCATTCCATTAAGTGGGTCACTAAAAGAAGTCATTTGTATGCATTTCCCATACGGTCCTATGTTAAACTAAGTTCCCCGCTGGCGGCCATCTTGGATGATGGATCGGCTACAAAGTAACAACACTTGGTCAGCACTTCATAAGGAATATTCATGCCATGTTTGGTTTCATTCCATTAGGTGGGTCACTAAAAGAAGTCATTTGTATGCATTTCCCATAGGGTTCTATGTTAAACTAAGTCCCCCGCTGGCGGCCATCTTGGATTATGGATCGGCTACAAAGTAACAACACTTGGTCAGCACCTCATAAGGAACATTCATGCCATGTTTGGTTTCATTCCATTCAACGGTTCTCTAAAAGAAGTCATTTGTATGCATTTCCCATAGGGTCCTATGTTAAACTAAGTTCCCCGCTGGCGGCCATCTTGGATTATGGATCGGCTACAAAGTAACAACACTTGGTCAGCACCTCATAAGGAACATTCATGCCATGTTTGGTTTCATTCCATTCAGTGGTTCTCTAGAAGAAGTTCAAAATGTAAAAAGTTAACGACGACGACGGACGACGGACGCCAAGTGATGAGAAAAGCTCACTTGGCCCTTCGGGCCAGGTGAGCTAAAAGCGATTGTTTTCCGCATTCAATGTGAACGTTGATGAGTGTTATTGCTATCATTAACGTGTGTCAATTTCTATCAAATACGACTGTTTACTAGGCACAAAATATTGAGGAATATCTTACATAAATTGAAGTTTTATGTTAATTAATTGTTCGATCTATATCAAATATTAATCGTAATTTTACGGAAAAAATCTCTACATACATGTAACCAACGTTTTCTTTCACTTACCTTCTATGGTTTTGCCTTGGAAACATTCTTCGAGATCCTCAATTGCTGACAAAATAAGATCAATTTCACCATCATGTAAATGTTCACCTCCTCTTCTGACGTCTCTCTTCAAATTACGAAGCCTGTAGATAATTGAAGAAAATAGGTTCACATAGATCTAATTAGTTTACACCTTACAATCGGCAATCCCGATAACTGTTTGTAATATGTTGACAATCGGTGGATACTGTTTATATAGTAGTAAATACTTACGCAAGACCAATTCAAAAGGAAAAGTTTTTTAAAACTCGCACTTTCGAATGAAGTTCGGGTAAATTGTCATTGTGGTCGTCCGTATGTATGTCTGTAAAATCCAGTATCCAAATTATTTAATGGCAAACAAAGAGCAAAGGGCAAAAGTTAAAATTTTGTTGAATGGTTGCTACGTTGTTTTTGACTCCGGTTTCTGTGGATATTGCTGGCTTTTACCTTTAGTTATCATAGTTTAGTATAAATATTATTATTTCATTTTGATCAAAGGGGTCGAGTTTTCTTTCAGCTCGGGAAATCTTTTTCGACGGGTATACGAAAATATCCTTCGTGTATAGTGTTGTGTCAAAATAGATGCATTTTACAAAAACAAACCAAGTGCAATGATATCTCCTAGTTCCCTATATATATTTTTTTTTTACATTTACCTTTGTTCGATGTTTGATTTTGTATTTAAATCTATAGCATCTGTACTTCCGATTCTATCGCAATAATCTACAGTTGACTGGATTAAATTCAGAAATATATTTCTGTTATTATCCGCCATTGTGGAAAACACTATTGAAAGACACGTCGAAATTGATTGGTGGGATCATTTCCTGTCGACACCACCCATTGGAAGAAATAAACCGATCTTGTCACGATATAACAGCATGATACAGTGGATTAAACACGATAAAAGATATTTTTAACGCGATAAAGGATTGTTTTAACGCGTTAAAAGGTGTTTTATCACGTTAAAATATAAGTTTATTAAACTGTAAAATATTACAATTTTTGGTAAATGTTTTAGCTGAAAACTTTTTTTTCTAGTCTAGAGTTCTTTAAAAGGTGTTTTATCGCGATAAAAGATATTTTAACGCGATAAAAGGTGTTTTATGGCGTTAAAATATATATTAACGTGTTAAAAAGTGTTTTAACGCGTTAAAAGGTATTTTAACGCGATAAAAAATATTTTAACGCGATAAAAGGTGTTTTATTGCGTTAAAATATATATTAACGCGTTAAAAAGTGTTTTAACGCGTTAAAAGATATTTTAACGCGATAAAAGGTATTTTAACGCGTAAAAATATATTTTAACGCGATAAAAGATATTTTAACGCGTTAAAAGACATTTTTTAAAACATATATATAGCTTTCAAACAATCTTTACATAATTTAAAAGCTTTGTCTATCAAAATGTCATGCGTGTTGTTTCATATACAGGGACGTAAATTAGGACTTGTTTAAAAGGAGGCAGTAAATAAGGCGGGACATGGAACATAGACATATACAATAATAATATTAATGGTATATAAATGTTGAGGAAATAAAATAAATACAATATACAATATATGATACATGGATAGATAAACATGTTAGAATAAATGTGATGATTAGTGAAGTAAGAGGGAAAATAGGATGGAAAACGTGGGTGGTTAACTGAGAGAATCCATTTTATCATTTATCACTCTAATGAACTTGCACAGTTTTTTTAGTTTGGATTGCTTTGTTGTATTCATAAGTTCATTAAACTTTAAAATATTACAATTTTTTGTAAATTTTTTAGCTGAAAACTGGTTTTTTCGAGTCTAGAGTCCGTCAAGGACACCAGAAGCTGAACAGATTTAAGTGCGTTATCCTGCCATTTCGTCCTTTTCCAGCTTAGTTTACTACGTTTCACAGTGATATCTAGGGATGCAAAAAATGGCTTAAAACGATTAAAGAAATATTTTGTGTCAGCAAAAATGCATGTTAGTATTCATATTATGTACCCACAAAGTTCATATTAGATTTGTGGAAGTGCGATCAAAGTCGAGTTGACTACCCAGCACATGAAAAGAGTTATCCTAACACCCCTTCTGTGACTGGTTGGTCCAGAATATTCCAAAAAATTTACGATGAAAGACTGCCACCATGTTATCAATAAATTTGATGGAACCCTCTTTTCATGTGATAGATATCATAACTTTGATCGCTATTCAACAAATCAATCATTGGAACAGTTAGTTCCCTCACATCGAAACAAACAGAAAGTTGTGAGAGTTTTCAGCATTTTGATGCTCAGAGACCATGTAGAATTAAATAAATTATTATAAATTATCACTCGGTGATAACTAATATAATAAAAATCAAATACACCTTGCCATTCATATCAAAGGTGAGCTTCTTTGTGTTTGACCCGGCCGGTATTTGTGTTGTCTATACGTTTTTTAATACTCTAAATACTTTTTTGCCAGTCCGCCGCAATAGGCAATAGGTGTAAATTAATGGCCTACATGTTTCAAATTAATTTACAGCCCTATCATATACAACCTCAATTCGACCCTTATTTTGGTCCACTCATTTTCTTGATTACTAACTTTCAAAACAAAACAAAAATACATTTAAGGTAACAATCAAACAATTTGTAAATGCAGTATGTCTCTGTTCTTATTGATAATTTTAAATTACACAAATGTATTTTAAAAGAAATAAATCATGACAGAAAGCATATTGGCAAGCTCCTCTCATTTGCTCAGACATCAAATATGATCCAATGACGTAAAAGTTTACAATAATACATGACAAACAGAAAATTTTAGAGCATAAGCATTAAAAAATAACAGTTCAAAGATACTTATCTTAGTTATTGTAAATTTATGGTATGCTATATACGTATTTCAAGGAGTTGCCTCTAAACGGTAGTATTAGAACAGAATCTTTTTTGAATACCAAAAACCAAAATTACAAAGAATAAACCTCTCTGTTTCTGTCGGGTTTGAATTTTCCTGAATACTGATAATTTCCGTAAATTGAGTCTTTTGGTGTCTAGTTTGTTAAAATCAGATATGTAACCACTTCATAATATTTTTTTGAATTTAACGTGTAATTCATATCTTAACTTTCATCTCGAAATTGACGACACAGAGATAATATTACAAACAAAAGCCTAAATTTACTTTTCATATATAATAATAATGTACAAGAAGGGGTCTCGACCTGGACAAAAAACTAAAACATGCACATAACAAATATTAACTGTATATTTAACGCGTTAAAAGTATATTTAATGCGATAAAAGAATGTTTAACGCGTTAAACATGTTAAAAGAATGTTTAACGCGATAAAAGAAAATTTAACGCGATAAAAATATTTTACCTGATGTAAATTACTGGCTTCTGTATAATTTTTTTATCGCGATAAACATTTCAATTGTGATATAAATGAATTTAAGTCTTAGATTTTAACGCGATAGCATATTTTGCTATCTAACGCGTTAAAATTTAACGCGTTAAAAAAGGGAATTTATTTATTGCGATAAATTTATCGTTTTACGCGTTAAAACAGGATTTAACGCGTTAAAATGACATTTATCACGTTAAATGTTAACGCGTTAGTTTATACCGTTTCTGACATGAAAGGCCTTTAACATAGAAGCTTCCATTTTCTTCTAGGGTTTAATTATATAAAATAATCAAACGTTAATGTAGTAAACTATGAAAAATATGACGTAAATGTAATAAAAATGAAAAATATGACGTAAATGTAGTAAATATGAAAACTTTTTGAAAATGTAGAACTATCTGTCTTTGAAAATGGCGAACAATAGACTCGTTTCAAAAGTAAAATCTGATTGGTCAATTCCATGATGCAGTTCTTATAGATATTGTTAGTCAGCGGGCGACCGTTATCATATGTTACGACCGTTATCATATGTTACGACCGTTATCATATGTTACGACCGTTTTCACTGCTACTAGTGATAATTGTTAAACCCGTACGGACCTACGGGCGACCGTTGTGACTACTAGCAGCAGACTGATATTTTTGACAATTTACTACTATTAGTAGGTGATTATATAAAAAATGGGTGTCGAGATTGACTTTTCCATGTTTAATAGGATGAATGTTTTAAGAGATAAACTAACTATTAATATCCACCTTTAAGGTATATCGATCAAACCTATCAAATTATATGTATATTTTTATATTAAAAAAATCAACTCAATCAAGGACGTATAACTAACATACGTCCTTGACTCAATGTACTTATTTTTTGTATATTTAACCCGCTGGCGGTTGACCTCAGTGAGTAGATTTCGAGTGAACCCAACCTTCCGCGTCGCAGATTATTTTTGGTAAACGTTACATTTAACCCGCTGACGGGTAATTATGAATAAATAAATAGTTCGACATTACTTTCAAAAATAAAACCAATACAGAAAACTTAGTATAGAAATTATCCAATATATGAGAAATAAGTATTTTCTTTGCTATTTATAGTCCTTGCTATGTCTGGATAGTTTAAACAATGGACCTGGAACAAGAATAATGTCTTTTAGTAAAAGTTAATAATTACTTACCAGTATTACACGTTCTATGCTGCCAACATGCACACTGGTCACATTGCACAGCCTCTAAGGACTTGTCTTGCACGGACTTCATTATGGAAGTCACAACATTCACTGGCCATTTTGAAGAATAATGTGTCTAGTAGTTCACCCAATTTTATAACAAAATTCAGAGCTTCAGTGATTTCTCAAATTCGAAGTTTGACTTGTGTATCGGCCGATCTCCTTTGATATTTAAAATGTTATTTAAATGATTAAAAGAAAACGGTCCCAGTTAAAATATTTGTGAAAAAAAAACAAACAATTACCAATAATACATTTATTAACAACTTTTTAAATTACTGGTGATTGCTTAAATAATGATAATTGCAAAATCAACAATTCTTTATTAAAATTGACATCAAACAAATATCTCATTTTACAGTTATAACATCATTATTAGTTCTTTATTGATACATACATAATTTATATAATTATAATATCTCACGATTTATAACAAATTGTTAACAGTACATAATCAAAACTCAGATCAGTTGTCATTTTATAACAGTTCATATATAATTTTATTGATAAATAACACAAAAGCATTTTCTTTATTGGAAAAAAATGTATACAAACAATAAACAATTGTCAACAACAATTTCTTTCTAGTACCGAAATGTCTTACATATGGTACCGAAATGTCTTACATATGGTACCGAAATGTCTCAGTACCGAAATGTCTTACATATGGTACCGAAATGTCTCAGTACCGAAATGTCTTACATATGGTACCGAAATGTCTCAGTACCGAAATATCTTACAAATGGCACCGAAATGTCTCGGTACCGAATTGTCTTTTTCAGCGGGTACCGAAATGTCCAGGTACCGAAGTGTCTTGATACCTGGCGGTTGACCTCAGTGAGTAGATTTCGAGTGAACCCAACCTTCCCGCTTCGCAGATTATTTTTGGTAAGCGTTGTGGATGGTCGTAGTTTTTTCTTCTCCGATAATATTTATGAAAATCGCGTAAATCGAGCCACAAGACCCTGAGAATCAACAAGAACTTCAACAATAACACAAAGCTACAGCCTAGGATGTTGATGATTTGATATTTCAATGGGTGGCAGATGAGCAAGCAGGCAGACATGTCCCATGTCTTGGTTTGTTGTTGTCTTGATTTCAGATGCTTATAAATTGTTATTTGTGCATTTGTAATCGTGGCAATGTAAATTTAGACTGCCCAATAGTTTATGAGCAACATAAGATTTGTAGAAAAGTTATTTTTTCTCTGCCCAGGAATTATAAACTGTTAGTCACTACAAAAACAAATGCTTTGCCAGGAGAATTATTGACAGGTCATAAATTGTTAAATACATTCTTGAAGTAGCAGTATAGTTTTAATAAAAATGAAGGAATTTAAATATAGTAACTATTAATTTGTAGATTTATTATTTAATGTGTTTGTCGATTCATAGTCAGATTTACAGGCTGGCTGCTTGGAGATGACTTTCAGACTACCAACAGGTTGTCATGGTAGCATTACTCCCAAGATGGTTTTATGGTAACAATTATCCTTGCAAGATCTCAGGGTAACAAACATCAGCCTACCAGGATTTCATGGTAACAAGCCTCTGAAGATTTCATGGTAATATTAGAAAATACTTAAAACTTGCTATTAAACAAAAATATAAAGAAAAACAGGGATAATGTCATTAAATGCTGGATACTGGTAGTCAACATTAAATGCTGAGTACCGGTAGACAACATCTGCAGTGTCAAATCCTTGCAGAAAACACAAAAAAACCTTACAATTGTAATTTATGAAAAAGGATTTCATACGCGACTTTCAATAAAAATTTCACTATTACACATGGAAAATAAGTAAATACAACAAGACAAGTGTACATCATGGACTTGAAATAAGGCAACAAATTCAAGTAAGAATGTCGGCTCACAGCCGAAGACGTAAAGCAAATTAAATACTTAAAAAGAGAGATAGGAAACAGCTTAAAAATCGTTATTGACCTTCAGAGTAGATGTAAGAAAATGGATTATGTTGATTTTTAGCACACATATATAAAAAAGATCAATTTTGAAAATTGGATCTTTTGTGAAAGAAAGTGTATATATGTGAATAATGACTGTCAATAAAAAAACATCATATCAGTAAGTCACAAGGTCATAGTGTTATTTTCAGTAACATTGAAGCTCATCATAATTAAAACTGGTTTCATGTAAAATAAAATCTAATTTATATAATTTTCTTTTTGTGACAAGGTGTTTTTGTAACTGTTTTGTTTTTCAGCTCCCCAAAGTGTTACAAAGTGATTTCGAAGTGTACTGAAAGATGGCTGTTATCCAGTAAGTTGTTTTTTTTTTTGTATGTTATCATTACTTAAATGATTATCAGTGTTGAATTGCATGACCAGAGTATGTATTTTCAGTCTGAAAATTCTTTTTATGTCCCCTGCTGAGGCAGAAAAGTAAAAATAGATTTTCGCCCTTGAGATCAGGAAATGATATTTTTATCCTTTATATATGGCCAGGTTATTAATTTTTACCATCACCTGGGGCAGATTATTTCCAGAAACTTGAGCCCCCTCAGAATCAAGTGGTTGACGCCAAAAAAACTTGACAGTTAAACCATATAATTTAGATCTACCTGGTATAGGCCAAATAAATAAGTTTGATTTGTCTTTCTTTGGTGAACCCAAAAAACATTTTTCACACTTTTTGGGTCCAAAAAACAACATTTTAGCTCACCTGACCTATAGGGCTATGTGAGCTATTGCCATCTCTTTGCATCCTCCATAAACTTTCGATTAAAGATTTTCACTGAAACCACTGGGACAGTTGGGACCAAACTTGGGTGGAATTGGTCCTTTGGAGGCCCCCTTCAAAATTTACTTCTGAAACAGTTGTTGTTACTAAAAGTAGAAAAATTGGGAATGAAAAAATCTATGAAACTGTAACACGGCCAGATGGAACCAAACTAGGCACCATCCTTAGGTCCTTTTTCAGAATTGTGTGAAATGACCCTGACTGTTAACCAAGATGGCTGCCACACTCGAACCTAGTTTCGAAGAAAGTTTGGGGATATAGCGATTGTCTCTGTCCATCTGGCCATTCTGAACCTCTTATTTGGTTTTTGGTCAAAATTATTTTTCGGGTTTCTTTTTCCAAAACGTGTGACTTTTCCATTGCGTTATAATGGGGGGGAGGTATTTTGTATCTGCAACTCCCCCTAAACCACTTATTTTAGTTTAATGAAACTTTCTCATATTCTTAATCGTATAGCCATTCTGCACCTCCTACTTGCTTTTTGGTCAAAATTATTTTTCGAGTGTCTTTTTCCAAAACAGACTTTGCCATTGCCTTATAATGGGGATGGGGGCAATTTTGTATCCACAACTCCTCATAAACCACTTATTATAGTTAAATGAAACTTTCTCAGAATCTTTATCGTGTAATGCCATTGTACACCTACTTTTTAGCTCACCAGACCCGAAGGGTCATGTGAGCTATTGCCATCACTTGGCGTCCGTCGTCCGTCCATAAACTTTTTCAAACGTTAACTCCTCTGACACCATAAGACCAATTGCAACCAAACTTCGTACAGTTGTTTATTGGTATATGTGCTACAAAACTATTGTTTGGATTTTTGATTCGTAAAAAAACATGGCCGCCATGGCTAAAAATAGAACATAGGGGTAAATTGCAGTTTTTTGCAAATAACTCAAAAACCATAACAGATATCAAAATTCTGGCAAGGGTAAAAGTGTTCAGCACCTCAAGATCTACCTGCCCTGAAATTTTGAAGATCCAACGACCCATGTAGGAGTTATTGCCCTTTTTCTGCATTTTTTTCAAATTTTGCACTTATTAAGCGCAATATCTTGGATACTATAAAGGCAATTTGAAAAAGATAAATTTCATATTGTTAGGCACACAAAGATCTACAAAATTTGTAACAGGATCGAAGTTGTAGGTTCGTTCCTTTTAGGATTTATTCCCCTTAGATCGTCAAAATTGACCATTTTTGCAGTCTTTATTCATTGTAATAAAATCGTTAACTCCTCTTACACCATAAGTTTAATTGCACCAAACTTAGTGTAGTTGTTCCTTGGCATGAGTGCTACTAAACTATCGTTTGGATTTTTGATTTGTAAAAAAACATGGCTGCCATGGCTAAAAATAGAACATAGGGGTAAATTGCAGTTTTTTGCAAATAACTCAAAAATGGTGACAGATATCAAAATTCTGATGGGAAGCTAAAGTGTTCAACACCTCAAGATCTACCTGCTTTGAAATTTTGAAGAAGATGTAACCACCCATGTAGGAGTTATTGCCCTTTTTCTTGATTTTTTTTTGAAATTTGTACTTATTAAGTTGTATGATCATTCCTTTTAGGAGTTATTCCCCTTAGAACATCAAAATTGACCATTTTCACAGCATTTCCCTTAGTTTGCAAAATGTTTAAATGAGCCCTTTAGGAATTAAAGTTTTGTCCCTTAAATGTCAAAATAACTGTTGATCCCTTATAGATGGCAAACTGTAGAAAATGAAAAAAAGCTTTTGATTGCGTGTAAATTTGTTTTTATGTTATTATTTCAAAAATCTTCTCCTCTGAAACTACTGAATGGATTTGGACAAAACTTAGCATGATTGTTCCTTAGGGTTTCCTGCACAAAGTTTATTCTTCGATTTTTGATCCGTCGAAAAACATGGCCACTGTTACTAAGAATAGAACATAGGGGTCAAACAACAGTTTTTCGCAAATATCTCAAAAATCATACTTAAACTTTTTAAAGTGGTCAAGCTGTATGCCTAAATCTATTATTAAAGGACTGGGTTTATATACAGCTGTTTATTGGCATCACACTGTGACTATCATATTTTTTTCTGTAAATAATGAAACACTCACAATTGTTTTCACCTTTATTTATTCTCTTTATATGGACTTTTATGAAAAAATAAAGTCAAAAAACAGGAATAAGGATAATCCAAAATTTGATATAATATCACTTATTGACACCAGTTATATAGAAAAAACAAATCTAAAATTTTGTAAATTTGTTTTGGGGCTGAGCAAACAGTCAGTGAATATAGCAGCTAGAGCTGAACTTGGTCAATATCCACTAGATACATTTATTAAGACACAGACTATCAAATATCTAGTAGTCCAGTAAATCTAGCATAAATTTGACCCTAACCTTAAAATAATTGCAAAAGAAGATTTTTAAGTTTTAATCTTTAGCATTATACCCCAAATATACACAGAAAAAAGTCTAACAAAATCTAACTTGAGGAAGACTAAAAAATCCCAATTTTAAAGTTCCTATGGAGATTTGCATTGAAAATGGGAGATAACTCTGCAAAAAAGGCAGAAATATCAATAAAAATTGATACAAAATTATAACTTTACCGCTTCTATTCAGCAGAATGTATTGATTCTTGATATTTTATCCATCTTTAGAGTATAACAAACAACTCTAAAGGTGTTTTCATATCTTTTATCAAGCTACAACCTAGATTTCGTAATTCATTAGTTGACCATTTATTAAATTTTTCAACATGTCAAGGTAAAGAATCTCGAATTTAATAAAAATGATTAAGCACAAATTCTTCTTTTTGTGGTTTAAAGTTTCTTTAAACAAGGTAGATGCTGAACAAATATAATTTACAGATATAAACAATACCAAATTTTCACATTATTTTTTCAAAATGGTCACATAGCCAGAAACTTGCAATTTCTTTAATGAAAAATGTGCAAAAAAAAATAAAAATACCCATAACACTTCGGTTTTGTACATTTCATGAGCAGAAGATTATATAATATAGTCAAATACGAACTTATAACCCCATCAAAGTATCATACTTTACATGAATTTTAAAAAAATCAACCAAAAACTGACAAAAAAAACTAATTTTTACGGAGTTATCTCCCCTTTCCAATGTTAATTTCCATAGGAAATTAAAAATGCTGATTTTGACTTTTCCTCAAGTTAGATTTTATGGGACTTTTTTCTGTGTATATTTGGGGCTTAATGCTATAGATTAGAACTAAAACATTTTCTGTTGCAATTAGTTTGAGGTTAAAACTTAGTTTGACTGGACTATAGTGAGACTATTTAGTCACACTAGCAACCCATTATTAGATGATGCATTTTCATTATCCAAAAATCTTCATACAGCCGGAACATATTCATGGTTTTAATATGTAAATGATATTTGCTTATCAAATGATATTGATTTCAATCAATTAGAAAAACTAAATTATCTAAAAGATAATAAAACTTTAAATAATATAAAATAAAAATTAAAAAATAAATATGAAAACACTTTCTTTCATAAATTGAAATCGTCTACTGAAAACAATAAAATCTTTCTATACAGTAAAATTAAAACTAAATATGAAATTGAAGACTTCTTCATAAAAACTAATTTTGAAATAGAAAAAAATGTATGCAAAATGCGCATAAGTGATAATTTTTTAGAACTAGAAAGAGGCAGATTCAAAAATATAAAAAGAGAAAATAGAATCTGCCCAAATTGTCATTTAAATATATTAGAAGATGAAGCTCACTTCTTCTATAAATGTCCAAAATATACTTCCATTAGAGAAGAATTTGAAAAACAAAATGTAAACATTTTTAAAATAGAAAATAATGAAAATGAATTTGAAAATCTTGCTACAATATTGTCTCTATCAGTTCACTTGCAATATGTTGCTCCATTTATTAAAAAGTCACTTATACTGAGAAAAGTGGAAAAATAATTGCATGGTTCACCACAGACAATATATTGTCAGATTCACATATAGGTTTCATATTTTTTTCTTATGTTGTATTGTACTTTATATGTTTGTACTTATATATGCTTTCAACCCTTAGGGTATAATTATGCATTTCTAAATAAAGTTATTATATATTTATATCACCAGATTGATAACAAGCATATACATAAATAACAACAATTTAAACAAAAGCACTATAACGGTTGAGTTGCACTTTAATTATATATATAAGATATGTTCACTAAGCATCAGAATCGGAACCACTGTCATCGGAGTGGTATAAAAAATTAGATTCCGTATAAATATTCCATGGCCGAATCGACTTTAATTCTATGGCCGAACTGGTAGTATAGCCGAAACGACTATGGCCCAACTGGTAGTATGGCCGAAATGACTTGTTTCCTAGTAAATGTCTTCTAGAAACAATTATTAGTTTGATTAAAACCTTATTTAGTTTGAGCATTTACCTATGCATTCCTAATTCCTGTGATGATTTATAATTAATTATAATAAAAAATAAATTAGTCCTGATTGTATGTTGTTCATTTGATGAGCTTGTGCAGTTTCCTTTCTACTTTTTGACAGATTGTAATTTGTAAGTTGTTTATTTAATGAGCTTTTGTAGTTTCCTTTCTTCTATTCAATTTAGAAAGGCTATGACCCAAGCTACACTAAAAGAGTCATTGTCTACTTTCAAAATGACCAAAGCTGATTTGAGAAAATTAATCTTGAGAAATATACACGAATATGTCATAAAAAGAACGAGTTGCAAAATCTGCTATTTACTTTTTGATTTGAACTCTATTAACATGTCAGATTTTTTATCTTGGGACACTGATCTTGATTTGGAACTATTGCTAGGGGAATATACAGAATATAATAAATATATTTATTTGTCTAACTATTTCTCTACTGAAAAAAAAACAACTTAAATGACATACTTTAGTAAAATTATAAAGTCTAGTAGTCATAAAAATTTTATTGCATAATCACATCTTTAAAACTGCATTTCTATCCAAATAAAAATCTTTTCTCAGCTGGGCACCTGTATATTCAATTATCAATAGCCCCTTACCTTCTGAGGTTCACCCGGCCACATGACATTTGTTAATTACAGGTGTTATGATTGATTGTATAAACATGGTCTGTTAGTTAGCCTGCCACATAGGTAATTGTTTGTCTTTTACACATAAATTCGTACATCGTCTACATCATACTACACTACACAAAACCATTCTTCAATTGGCCGACGGAATTCATAGGTTGCCCCTGACAACTGAGACAGAAGTATAAGACAAATAAAACAAAATATGTATGCTTTTCTGCCAGATAGGAGGCTTAATTTTGCTCAGCATGCTCAAAAACATGTAAGGAACAGAAGACCTTTAAAGTAAAATTTGTTTACTATTCCGATATTGACTTTTGAGCTGCAAATTAACTGCATTGCCCCGGTTCACAGTTATTTTGAGAATGAAAAAAAATGAAAATTAATTGAAGCAAAGAAAGGCCCAATATCTCATTCATTTTCCAAAATAGGAAGCTCATTTTTTCTCTGCAAGTCTAGATATATGTAATGAAAGGAAAAAAATAACTGTAATCCATTTTTATGCAATGTGCATGTACCTTATACCTGCAAACTAGCAGCTCTGCTCTGATAGGTAGATATTATGAAACAAAATAGAGCTGTTAAAAATTTGTTCATTTTGTAGCTCAATATCTAATCAAATTCTCAGCATAAGAAGCTTAAATTTGCTATGCAAGTGTAAAAATGTCATAGAAATGGAAAAAAATCATGCAATATGTGATTGTATAGCATATATTCAACAAGATAGCTGCAAAATAGCATTTCTGCTCTGATTGATAAATATTTGACAAAAAAGATGGAGGGGGCTTCAATAACTTCAATATTTGACTAACCTCTTAACAAATAAAGTTGAAACTTGCTAAGCAAACGTTAAAATATAAAAGGAAAGGAACTCATTCAGTTTAGAAGCGTCTTTTCACACCAAAAATGCTCATTTAGCTGCAAAATACAAGGCCATTCTCCATGGAAGTCGCCATTTTGTTTACCGAAAAGGACTGGTTTATATGTTATATTACACATGAAATACACAACAAAAGACGCTCTATTTTCATATGCAATCGTAAATATTATCTTAAACTTGTAATCAAATACTTTTATACAAGTAAATACAATAAAATTTTAAAAAATCAATGCAACATGACGCTCGGTCCCAGTATCATGGGCAGCATCTGGCATCCTTACTTATGATCTTTTATTATGATGTTTATAAGTGTTTGATCTTGTTTTTGTCGAGCCTTCGACTTTTGTCGAAAAAGCGAGACATAGCGATCCTACATTCCGTCATCGTCGGCGGCGGCGGCGTCCACAAATATTCACCCTGTGGTTAAAGTTTTTGAAATTTTAATAACTTTCTTAAACTATCCTGGATTTCTACCAAACTTGGACAGAGGCTTGTTTATGATCATAATATAGTATCCAGAAGGAAATTTTGTAAAAAAAAAATTCCAGTTTTTCCGTATTTTACTTATAAATGGACTTAGTTTTTCTGCCAGGAAACATTACATTCATTCTGTGGTTAAAGTTTTCAAAATTTTAATAACTTTCTTAAACTATCCTGGATTTGTACCAAACTTGGACAGAAGCTTGTTTATGATCATAATATAGTATCCAGAAGTAAATTTAGTAAAAAAAAAAAAAAATTTTCCGTATTTTACTTATAAATGGACTTAGTTTTTCTGCCAGGAAACATTACATTCACTCTGTGGTTAAAGTTTTTAAAATTTTAATAACTTTCTTAAACTATCCAGGAATTTTACCAAATTTGGACAGAAGCTTGTTTATGATATAAAGATTGTATCCAGGGAAAATTTTGTAAAATATTTATTTCTGTTTTTCAGTTTTTTACGTATAAATGGACTTAACATTGCATTCACTATGTTGTGAAAGTTTTTAAAAATTTTAATAACTTTATTATTTTTATTAAGTTTGCATTCACCTATCACACTGAAAATATAGACAACATCAAAAGTAGGCGAGACACTGGGTTCCGCGGAACCCTTACGAATTTTTATAGTGAAAAATCATTTAATACCATAAAATAACTTCTACTAAATATGTTTTTAATTATTCATATAATGTTTTTATATTTAAAAATTGATGTAGAAATCTCGAAGCGGCGATTCCCGCTGAAGCTTTCTGCAGATCTCGTGTTTTCTCGCGATTCGCGATATTTTTCGGATATTATCAAGGCGATATCGGGAGTTTCCTATCCTTCTAATATACGTCCTTGATTCTGCTCATATCTGCCACCGACCCCAAAGGGCCAAGTGAGCTTTTCTCATCACTTGGCGTCCATCGTCCGTCGTCGTCGTTAACATTTTGAACTTCTTCTAGAGAACCACTGAATGGAATGAAACCAAATATGGCATGAATGTTCCTTATGAGGTGCTGACCAAGTGTTGTTACTTTGTAGCCGATCCATCGTCCAAGATGGCCGCCAGCGGGAACTTAGTTTAACATAGGACCCTATGGGAAATGCATACAAATGACTTCTTTTAGAGAACCACTGAATGGAATGGAACTAAATCTGGCATGAATGAACCCTTATAAGGTGCTGACCAAGTGTTGTTACTTTGTAGCTGATCCATAATCCAAGATGGCCACCAGCGGGGGACTTAGTTTAACATAGGACCCTATGGGAAATGCATACAAATGACTTCTTTTAGAGAACCATTGAATGGAATGAAACCAAACATGGCATGAATGTTCCTTATGAGGTGCTGACCAAGTGTTGTTACTTTGTAGCTGATCCATCATCCAAGATGGCCGCCAGAGGGGGACTTAGTTTAACATAGGACCCTATGGGAAATGCATACAAATGACTTCTTTTAGAGAACCACTGAATGGAATGAAACTAAATCTGGCATGAATGTTCCTTATGAGGTGCTGACCAAGCGTTGTTACTTTGTAGCCGATCCATCATCCAAGATGGCCGCCAGCTGGGGTCTAAGTTTAACATTGGACCCTATGGGAAATGCATACAAATGACTTCTTTTAGAGAACCACTGAATGGAATGTAACAAAACATAGCATGAATGTTCCTTATGAGGTGCTGGCCAAGTGTTGTTACTTTGTTGCCGATCCATCATCCAAGATGTTTAGAAGTCTATCAGAAAATTGTAAAAAAAATTCTGAATGGTCACAACTTGACCACATATTCAAAAATAATAATGATAAGATGTCTTCAGTAGCTATTGTAAGACTACACTAAGATGACCTGTTTTTAATTTTAAATACTGTGTCAAATTAAACCAATCTTGGTCTCGATCATTATATAATTTTACATAATTTCCAAAATCACATTAGATACAGGTGAGCGACACAGGCTCTTGAGAGCCTCTAGTTTTTTTAAAGTAGCGGCACATATCGACATACGAAGTTAGAACTCGATGGAAAATATACAAAACTTCCTATTATTTTTTGAAATCTATTTAGTTATTCCAAGTTATGATCGTACAACATGGTCAGTGTCAAATTAAAAATGTATTTCACAAGTAATCATAAGATAATTACACATATATTATAGTAAGCATTCAAAAATCAAGAGTAAAATTGTGGTTTTTATATAAAAAAGGCATTTTTCTAAAATACCACGTTAAACTATAACTGTGACAAAACTCACGGTTATTGTTTTATTGTTTTTCGGAAAATATGCATAAAAATCAAATTTAAAATGCAGGTTTAGGGCACTATAATAAAAGTACTCATCCCATGCATTTTTAGACTTTGGGAAACTGTGTCAACTTTCTGTTTTTTCTTCTTCTCTGACACTGCTGGGCCAGTTGGGACGAAACTTTGTTAGAATGGCCCTTAGGTGGTCCCCTTTCAGAATTGTGTCCAATGACCCCACCCACCAACCAAGCCAGCTGACATCAGCCGACATAGTTTTAACATAGGACCCTATGGGAAAAATGTTTTAAAAATCTTCTCCTCTGAAACTAGTCGGCCAATTGGGACCAAATATTGATGGAATGGTCCTTAAGTGGCCCCCTTTAAGAATTGTGTCTGATGACCCCACTCGCCAACCAGGGCAGCCGACATCAGCCGACATAGTTTTAACATAGGACCCTATTGAAAAATGTTTTTAAAATCTTCCCTGAAACTGCTTGGCCTAATGGGACCAAATTTTGGTGGAATGGTCCTTAGGAAATCTCCTTTCAGAATTATATCTGATAACTCCACCTGCCAACCAAGGCGGCCAACATCAGCCAACATAGTTTTTAAGATAGGACCCTATGTAGAAAATGTTTTAAAAATCTCCTATGAAACTGCTTGGCCAATGGGGACCAAGCTTTGTTGGAATGGTCCTTAGGTGGTTCCCTTTCAAAATTGTGGCCGATGAACTCCCACCAACCAAGGTATCAGACATCAGCTGACATAGTTTTAACATAGGACCCAATGGGAAAAATGTTTTAAAAATCTTCTCCTCTGAAACTGCTTGGCCTATGGGACCAGAATTGGATGGAATAGTTTTTACATTGCAGGGATGGTCCTTGGGTGGTCCTCTTTCAGAAAATTTTGTGTCTGACTACCCCACTTGCCAACCAAGATGGCTGACCTTACTAAATATAGAAAATTCAGCAAAAAATAAATTAAAAATCATCTTATCTGAAACTGCTAACTCAATTGAGACCAAGCTATGATGAAAAGGTCCTTGAGTAATGCCCTTTCAGAATTGTGTTGGCTTATTTGAGCTAGGTGAGCGATACAGGCTCACCTGAGCCTCTAGTTTTATCATAGAAACAAGGTCAAAGTTACGTTAAAAAGATATATGTTATGCTTGTTTACCTTTTGAATATTTTTTCTCCACATTTTAAAGTTTTTCGGAAACGAAAACAGCTCCTACTCCGCAAAATTTTTTTAGGTACTTCGGCCATTTATTTTTAATTAGTTGGGTTACGGATCCGCCGACCCGATTTTGCCGATTTGAAGAAAAACAATAAAATTGAAAATTTTGGTTTTTTATTACCGCCGACCCTCTGAAATCAGCCATCCCAAAAATAAAAATAAATTAAAATCCTTTTTGCATCAAAATTTCATAAAAGATTATATTCCAATTCGTCTAAACATAGATTATCCATCAATAAAATACTTGTAAACATGATCCCAAAAAAAAAATCTATTTATAGACGTTAGTTGATGCCAATTTCCGAAACAAGTTTTATGAAACGAATTTCTTAATAGAATCCATGCCACTTTTAAGTTCGTTTTGTATGAATATCTTGATTCCGTAAGATATCGAATCCACTCATTTAATGTACAACTTGTAGTTGACGAGTCAGTCCCTTAAAAAGGGAACGGTCTACTGAACAACACCTTTCAAGATAGATGTTCTGATATTTGGGTTTCAAAAGAGGGAATTAACTGATCATTTGCAACCTTTGTACATTTGGCAATATAACCAAGATTGTTCAAAAGTACATGATTTTCCCTCTTTTTAGCTCACCTGGCCTAAAAGTTACAGCAAATTCTGGCAGGTTGAAAGTGTTCAGCATGATGAGAGCTACCTGTGTGCTGATTTTCGTGAAAATCTGTCAACTGATGTTAGAGTTATTGCCCTTTTTTGACATTTTTGGCTTTTTTTTATGTTATTATTTCAAAAATCTTCTCCTGAAACTACTGAATGGATTTGGATAAAACTTAGCATGATTGTTCCTTAGGGTATCCTGCACAAAGTTTATGCTTCGATTTTTGATACGTCGAAAAACATGGCCACTGTTACTAAAAATAGAACATAGGGGTCAAACAACAGTTTTTCGCAAATATCTCAATAATCATTAGGTTACGGAAAATTCTGGCAGATTGAAAGTGTTCAGCATGATGAGAGCTACCCATGTGCTGATTTTCGTGAAAATCTGTCAACTGATGTTAGAGTTATTGCCCTTTTTGACATTTTTGGCTTTTTTTATGTTATTATTTCAAAAAACTTCTTCTCTGAAACTACTATTCAAAATCAAATGAAACTTGGTAAGATTGTTCCTTAGGGTATCCTGCAAAAAGGTAATGCTTGGATTTTTGATTGGTCGAAAAACATGTCCGCCCTTACTAAAAATAGAACATAGGGGTCAAAATGCTGTTTTTTTGCTATTTTTTCCTGAATTAAAGAAATAAAATGAAGACGAAAGCTACTTTCAAGGTAAACATGGTATCCCGAGTTGAATGGTGATGATGAAAGTTTGTTTTGGACGGCCATTTTTAAAATGGCTGCCATTTTCCCGCCATTTTTTACACTTGCTCTGATTTCAACATTTGGTTTTTAAAGTAAACATCCTTAGTGAATGGTGATGATGAGAATGTTGTATAACAATGATTAAACTTCATAATATGTGAGCTTTTAATTGCCATCACTTGGTGTCCGTCATCATCGTTGTTAACAAATTTTCAAAAATCTACTCTGAAACTACTAGGAGGATTTGGATGAAACTTAGCATTATTGTTCCTGAAATATTTCCTTTTCAAGTACAATAAAAAGCCTTAACCCACAATTTTTACATAACTTCTTTCAAACATTTTAAAAGCGAAGACAACATATAGACCAAAAGATTTATACTTGTATTTGAAGATGAATTAAAGCTTGTATTTTGTATTGTGAATCATCAGATTGACCATGACTGTATCTTAATCAAGCGTAGGGAGAACTCATGCCCATTTCTTTCCAGAGGTTCTTGAAAGGCTTTTAAAGGTATTTTCAGCATACTCAGTTTAATTTACAACAAACATTAATATAATAATTTAGTTTATAGTGCATTGTTTGCCAGGTGAGAGATTCAGGCTCTTGAGAGCCTCTTGTTTTTTCTTTTTTTTCCCGACCGACCAACCCTATTTTTTAAAAAAAAAATCTGTAAACCAATTAAATAAAAATAAAAGGCCTTAGTATAGGAATCGTCTGTTTGTCTGGCAGTGTGTCCATAATGTAGTTGTAAGTGCAACTCTTATACAGATTTCATGAAAATCATGAAATTTACACAAAGGGGTATATCATATGAAGATGTGCATGTCGAAAAAAAGTATATGCCCACACTTTAAAATGATATAATTTGACTTAGAATTTTTATCCACAGACAGCTGGATGAAGATTGGCGTGGGCATCCTTCATTAGCTTTGGCTACAAGACATCTAGCTTGAAAAAAAGGACATTTTATACATGTTTTTGTACTCCCGCTCCACAGGAGAGAATGTACACTGTTTTACTCTGACTTGTCTCTGTCCGTCCGTCCGGAAATTTTTTCCTTCGCAGTTTTTTCATTAACTACTGGTCGCAGCTGTGAAAATTTGGAAACATTATTTCTGTATGTTATGCCGTATGGAGTGATTCATTTTCGTAATATCTGTAATCAATTTCCTATTTACTAGGGACTTGGTTTTTTACTTAATTTTTTGGAATGTTGAAATTTCTGTCGCAGTTTTCTCGGCAACTACTTATCGAAATTTTGATGCCATCTCTCTGAATGATGCCAGGGAACAACCAAGTCTTCATGTTTCTAAAGGATCTTCAATACAGGAAAATGTGAAGGCAAAATCAAGACAGTCCCTCATATCTCAGTCTACATTGATACATATATATAGATAAATAATCAAACCTTTCTTGTTGAGCAATTAAGTCTGGGATATCATTGAACATGCAAGCAAAATTTGCTACCTTCTGTCCGAGATTATAGCTTCCTTAAATGGCTGACGTATATGCAGAAGGTAGGTTAGTATTAGTTTTAAAATATGGTGGTACGTCAGCATTCGTTGTCTGAGAATTCACCAAGATCAATCATGACAATGTCGTAATCTTGTAGTGCATGATGAGTATCAATGTATTATATATTAGAGTATTACACTTCACCCAGTTAATCATAAATAATCTACCCAAGTTTTATGTATGAGGGTGTAATTCCCTTAAGAACCGACTACTATGTAAAATCGGCTTTAAGTACCATGCAAGTTTATTTTATCAGCATTTTCGATTTTCTGAGTGCCGAGTATTAAAATTTCGGCTTCTCGAGTACCATGCTACCAAGTGCTGCCTAAAAATTAGCCAAAGGGCAAAGTAACAAAAAGTGGGTTATATCCTCGAGTATTATGTATTAGTGTAAGCCCGTGAAGGTACATGTACTCATTGACTCAAGCAATTTAGCCTGATTGATTTCAGATGAGGTGGTTTTATTTCAGTCCCTAGTTACACTCAACCATATGGCACGCCGTTGTTATATTTATTCAATTTCGAGATATCTTATTTTGTTAAATAAGATATTTTATAAACTAATTGAGATATCTTATAAATTAATAGAGATATCTTATAAATTAATAGAGATATCTTATAAACAAATAGATATATCTTATAAACTAATAGAGATATCTTATAAACTAATAGAGATATCTTATAAACATATAGAGATATCTTATTAACTAATAGAGATATCTTATTAACTTACAGAGATATCTTATTAACTTATAGAGATATCTTATTAACTTATAGAGATATCTTATTTACTTTCAAATTAAATAAGATATCTTATAAAAATTAAAGATATCTTAATACTTAATAAGATATCTTGTTAAATAAATAAGATATCTTGGAATTTGAATAAATATAAAAACGATGTGCCATACAACCACATGGTTTTACGTGTACTTTAAAACATATATATAAGACAAGTGGCGAATATATTAATTTCTCATAACACTGCAGATGTCGCCCTCTTGCATTCTAGTTTCATGTGATGTTTTATCTCGAAAGAGTATCATTGTTTACTGATTACTTCACGCCAAACAACCTTTATTCCATTTTGAAGACGTGTGGAATTTTAACACGCTTAGTTTGAACACGTGCGGATACGAAAAATGTAGGTAAACTAAGGAAGCAAATTGCACATCTGCAGTTGCAAATATTTTACCAATCAATAGTCGAAGTTTTATAGTTTCAGCCATTCACTTTTAAATGGGGCTAATTGTATTTTCAGCAATTCAGCAGTTTTTGCAAACATAGTGCACAAAAAGTAGCAATCGAAAGTGAAAATAAAGCCAAGTGACTGACACTTGAGGCTATAACCCCTCTTTTAGTACGGAGGATTCGGGGGCCTTTTTAGAGCGTATTTCGTACGCAGACATGGTATGCGGTACGCAACACATGCAGTATACCGTACGCAGATGCAAATTTTGGAATATTTGCACAAAATAACGGTTTTCAAACTGCAATTTAAAACGTACGCTGGATTCAAGCTGTAAATTTATAGCGTATTCCAGATTCAAGGGGGGAGGGGGGTTATAGCCCCACACTTCCGGGCTATGTACTAATATTCTATATGCAGTCGGTAAATTCTCCCCAAATCCCTTATTTTTCTATCGTCCTCACTTTTTTTATATTTCTTCCTTGCTTGAAATTCGTTGATAAATAATCTTAAATGGTCATTTTTAGGGTTAGGTTGCTAAGCAACCAAAACCCTTATGCCGTCGGTCGTTTGGTTAGACAATGAAGGAAACTTTGGAAATCTGGTGTTTTGTGAAAAAAGTTGGACCAGAAGTTTTTGAAACTATGTTTTTATGAGTAAATACGCAAGCTTATCTAGGATTGAAGCTTAAGCAAGGCTAGTTAAGCAGCTTTTTATCTCGATTTTGAGATGACACATGCGCAAAGCAACCTCCATATTTTTCGAATTACGACTATGTTTATATTGGAATATCATATAAGAAAATAAACATTCCGCGGTAAAATAGTCCTAATATTTGTTGTTGCTGGTGCAGTTGTTTTTTAATAGAAATGTAACTGAAACACACCGAGAAGTGTAATTGTCCAGTTATTTAATAAAAGATGTGTGTTTTATTGACGATTTCCTTTTTGTTTTGAAAGCCGTGTAAAGTATTCGCACCTTTTAAAGTGTACAATGCTATCGGCGTAAGGATTTTGAATGTTTACATTTGCACGGATATTTTGGGAAGGATTACAATCAGGTTTATTTTCAAAAGATTTCAAAGGTAAGTTCCATTTTTGTTGTGAACGTGATTGTTAACTTATACAGAACATATTTTGCACATTATTTGCTTATTCTTCTTGTAATTCTGATGGTATTTTGTGTATTTGATTAACCTTTTGACCTGATCATCGTGACTTCATTTTGTCAAACCTGTTGGTCAGTGATAGAATTGCATACAGGTTATTTGAAATGCCGACAACTTGCACATTAAGATTGAAAAACACTGTGTTTATCATTAATTTAGAAAACGGTATTATCGAAGGTATAATGGGTTTATTTTAATTGAAAGCTTGAATGTTTACGTTCTTTTTGTGTATTTGATTAACCTTTTGACCTGATCATCGTGACTTCATTTTGTCAAACCTGTTGGTCAGTGATAGAATTGCATACAGGTTATTTGAAATTCCGACAACTTGCACATTAAGATTGAAAAACACTGTGTTTATCATTAATTTAGAAAACTGTATTATCGAAGGTATAATGGGTTTATTTTAATTGAAAGCTTGAATGTTTACGTTCTGATCTACCTGCACATGCGCAATGTAGTGTAAATAGAAATGACCCCCTTCTGCTGTAAGCGTACTATCATTCCGGCGTGTAGATTTTCCGATGAGTAATTTTACACTAGTGTTGTCTTTCCGTAAATAGTGCGAAACAGAACTAACAGACAGTCAAGTTTTGTTTATTTTAATTATCACAGGTATTTATAAACACGAATCTGGGTTTCCTATTGTTGTCACCCATGCGTTTTATTTCTAGGTAGGGTTATCGTTCTTGAATTAAATTAAAATTTAATTCTTTATTTCAAAGTTTATTTATTTACTTTTTCCTCAAATTTTATATGAAGTTTTAAAAATGTATTCATTGTTTAAAGTTTTAAATTGGCTTATGCTAATTTGGCGTAATCCTTGTATTTTCATAAATTGAATGTAACCTTTTTATATCATAAAGAGTATTTTGTATAAACATTTGGCTTGTCAAGATTTCTTTACCTCCTGCAAAGTTTTTTACAGTCTTTTAATATAGGATTGTTATTGTTAATAAGATTGTTCCATATAGAATTATGCATGGATAAATAATAATTTAAAATTACGTTTATACAACTTTTGATGATTTGATGGATTTGTAGAAATTGCCTTTATAAATTATATCCGTTTAATAAAGTTTTCTTTTCTTTTAGAAGCCTGATAAGTTAGCTATATACATACATGTATAAGGTTTAAATAGTCGAAATCTACTTTAAAATATCTTCACATTACGGTAAATCCCGAACTTCCGATTACATATTAAATGACATTTTGTCAATTTATGCTAATATTATAATGCATGTATTATTAAATATGGAGCAGAGGAATATCAGGCGATTTTGAATTACTTGAACGACAAATCGTACAACCAAACATTTCAATGAAGAATAATTGCACTAGGTAATTTTTTTCCAGGATAAATTACACTAGGATATAATTTCCACATGACAATTTATTTCTAAATGCTGGCTTTGATATTTCCCCCCCCCCCCCCCCCCCAAAAAAAAAAAAAACAAAAACAAAAACAAAAACAAAAAACCATGCCCCATTTATTTAATAGTTACCCTAAAAAATCCTTTTTAAGAGTGTTTTGGATACACAACTAAACAAAGGATAATTTACACTAAGCATGGAAAAAGTAACCTAGTGCAATAATTTCTCTGGAAATAATACACTAGTGTAACTTGTCCTCTGGAAAGAATACACTGGTGGAACGAATACACTGTTACACTACAATTGTCCAAACTTTGTCTTTTTATATAACCTTAATAACTTGAAGACCTTTGATTTCTGTTTATTTTAATTCATCAAATCATTATTATGCGTTTGACTTTTTAAAAAAATTCAATTTAGAGTGATAATTCAAGAAACGTTAGCCGACTCGTGCTTTCTTTGATTGATTAGTGCATATTTATGTACAGACATGCGCAGTAAAGTTGAGTAGTAGAACCTTCAGCTCAGATACACTGTGTTGCGAAAATATACGTTTTAAAAAATCACTGTATATTTTGAAACCAAAGCAATACATATGCTGTCAATTTAAAAAAAAAATCAGTCACCTACCCACAGGAACATTATTATATAAAAGACACTTTTTCCGCAGAGCTCGTTAACTTTCATAATTGATATATTTCCTTGTAAATAATACTGTTAATAAAAAGAATTCAATACCATACCCTATTTTGCAATACATTGTACAAACAAAAAGCATTGAAATAATCATCAGCAATGTTTGTACAAATAAAAGTCAAATGCTAGCAACCTAACCCTACCAGTGCTATGCACTTTGATTAATTCTCCTGTCCGACGATGATGTTCGTTAACATCGACTCACTGTCCGACTGTTGTTTGTTAACATCGACTGTTTTTGATATATAACTAGGTGGCCTTATTTTTTTATAATACAATTGAAGAACAACTGAAGGTTGCACTTTTTTTATGGAAATAATGCAATTTTTCCGTTCCCGTTTCCGTATTCCGTTTGCGTTTCCGTTCCGTTTCCGTTCCATTTCCGCCTTTTAGTAACACCGTTCTTTACAAAGTTTCCTCATTTCGTCCTAATCGGGCAACACACATGGCCGTCATGGGCAATTCTTGTTTCTCATTAGTTGATTAAAATCAAGTTTAGAACTTGGCTAAGTTCTATGGAAAGTCTTTTATGAAATTATTTTTTTCATCCTGATTGGACGATAAGCATGGCTGCCTTGGACAATTCTTATTTCTGCCAAGTGAGCGATACAGGCCCAGCACTCTGAGCCTCTAGTTACCCTTAAGAATGGTTATCGCGATGAAGTGCAATTAAAAATGGATATCTTGCTAAGTGCCCTTTACCAGCACCCTTCCATTTTCATTTTCAAGCTGGAGTACTGTTACAATATAGTATTGGTCAGCTATCAGACAACATAATACATGGATAATTAATGATACTACAATACAATACGAAATAAATTTTCTGATATTTTACAACAGCACAATACGAAATAAATTTTCTGATATTTTACTACAACACAATACGAAATAAATTTTCTGATATTCTGGGAAAAAAACCAACCTACCGGCCGTAACCGAAAACACATTTTTTTTCCTCATATTGTATCCATCCTAAACCGCATGCTATAATTTAACGAAACTTTCTCAGACTATCATATAATGACATCTTGCACCTCCTGTATTGTTTGTGGCCAAAATCATTTTTGTCCCGCCTGCGACAAAAAGTCGCGGAGGCGAGATATAGGTATTACTTTCTGGCCTTGGTGGCGGCGTATACTTTTTAAAAAACTTTAATAACTTTGAACATGTAATACCTACAATTAAGATTCATGGTCCACAAGGTAGCTTATTGTATAAGATTTGCTGCAGTATACTTGCCTTGTGACCCTGACCTCATTTTCAGGGTTCACTGACTAAATCATAAATGTGAATTTAAAATCTGCATCACATTTCCGTGGTTAAGTCCATTACTCACAAACTAGAATAACTAGACCCACCATATTTGGTCAATAGATAGTTCTTGCTGGGTACATGTCAGCTGCAGTCTGACACCTAGCTTGGGACCTTGACCTCAGTTTCATGTTTGAGTGACTTTGTCACTTTTTCGTGATTAAGTCCATTCCTCAGAAACTGTAATACCTAGGCCAACCATATTTAGTCTACAGATAGTTCTTGGTGGGTACATGCCAATCTGACACTTGTCTCTGGACCTTGACCTCAATTTAATGGTTGAGTGACTTTCATCAAAATTTCTTGATTAAGTCCTTTTTCAGCAACTAATATCTAGACCCATCCGTGTTTGGTCTATAGATAGTTCTTAATGGGTATACATGCAAGTCTGACCCCAGTCTCTGGACTTTGACCTCAATTGCATGCTTGAGGGACCTTTGTCACATTTTCGAGATTAGGTCCATTTCTCAGCAACTTTAATACCTAGTCCCACCATATTTTGTCAATAGATAGTTCTTAGGGGATACATGTCAGTATGACACCTGCCTTTTGACCATGACCTCAATTTCTTTTTATGCATTTTCCTTTGACTTGCAAAAGTCGGGTATTAGATAATCATTATTCTGTGTCCATGTGCATACCAGGCGAGAAATGTAGTGTGTCCACTCTTGTTGTCTTATATTTCAAAAACTCTTGTTGTCTTATATTTCAAAAACTGAAGCATTTAGAGCAAAACTGACATTGGTAAAAAGTTTCATCAGGTCAAGATCTACCAGCCATGAAATTTTAAGACAAATCAGTCAACCCTTTGTTGGTTTTTTTGCCCCTGAATTGTACATTTTAAGGAAATTTTGCAGTGTTAGGTTATTCACTTGAAAATTATTAGATAAAGAGAGACCGTTAACAGCAAACAAGTCAACATGACCAAAACTGTCAATTGACCCCTTAAAGGAGATTTTGCCCTTGAAAGATTAGTAATTATCAGTAAAAATAATGGTCTGTCGACATTGTCATAGATGTTAAGACCATATCTTGAAATAAATTATATGGTAGCTGTACAAGTAAAATGGAGGGTCAAGAGTCAAGGTCATTCAAAAAGCCCTGGCACAATTTAGATTCAGAACCCTATAATTTACCTGTACAAGTCAAAAAGAAAGGTCAAGAGTCAATGCCATTGAAACTATCCATAGCAACAGGTGAAAAAGCTCAAGCAACCATATATATTTGGGTTCAGGATTCTATAATTAAGCTGTACAAGTCAATTTTAAGCTCTTGGGAGCTTGTTAAATTACAAATCTTTCCCAAGTGGAACGCAGCAGAGCGAGGGTAGACAACAAACTATAAAAATGAGTTGAAGATTTTCCAGTTCTCCACTTTTGAAATAGTATAAGGCCATACCAAATTTATCTTTAGTTTTTTGGATTTTGGCGCTCCAATTTTTGGACAATGTGAATTTTAGACTTCGCAACAGTGGTACTTAGGAGGTTCCCTATCAGAAATGCGTCCAATGACCTGGACTGTAAACCAAGATGGCCGGCACAGCCGAACTTTGTTTAACGTAGGTCACTATGGGAAAATTCATTGAAAAATCTTTTTGTATGTAACCACTTGACCTATTGGAACTAATAGTAGTATCTTTGGATTGTTATTTTGAAACTCCTGGGATGATGCCTCTGCTGGTGGACCCTAGGTCCCCAAGGGTATTCGCCAACCCAGTCGTCAGACTTGTCTGACATGATTATTCATTTTGATTTGTTACAGAAATTACCAGTATTTAGCAAAATTCAAAAATAAGAGAAATACTAAGGGTTCATTCCTTGTATTGCACATGGTAGATCTCCTTAGCTGAAATTTGGCTTCCTATTTCGGTATTTTTGGTTGAGTACTTCTTGTTTAATATAAGTTTGGTTTTTGGTCTTCCAAATGTTTCGGTTTTAATGCTGCTGATGAGAGGTAACTCCTTGAAATGCGTCGAATACAGCATAGTATAAATTTACTGTATCTAATATTAGTATCTTTGGATTGTTATTTTTAACATAGAACCCAATGGAAAAATTCATATTAAAATATTCTTATATGAAACCACTTGACCAGTCTGAACATGACTTGTCAGTAATGGTCCTTAGATTGTTTTCTTTCAGAATTATGTCTGATGACCATGACCGTCAAGTCAAGATGGCCAACACAGTCATACTTAGTTTAACATAGGACCCTATGGGATGTTCAGCAAAGTAAGATCTACAAATAAGTCAACATGACCAAAATCATCAATTAACCCCTTATAGGAGTTTTTGCCCTTGAAAGATTATTTACATGTAAACAGAAAATAATGGTCTGACATTGTCACAGATGTGTAGGGGGTTACTTGAAATAAATTAAATGGTAACTACAAGTAAAATGGAAAGTCAAGGGTCAAGGTCATTGAAAAATTCCATAGCAACCGATGAAAAAGTCCCTTGCAACCATATTTATTTGGATTCAGGACCCTACAATTTACCTGTTCAAGTTAAAATGGAAGGTCAAGAGTCAATGCCATTGAAAAAGTCCATAGCAACCGATGAAAAAGTCCGTAGCAACCATATAAATTTAGGTGAAGGACTTTATAATTTACCTATACAAGTTAAGAAGAAAGATCAAGAGTCAATGCCATTGAAAAAGTCCATAGCAACAGATGAAAAAGTCCCTAGCAACCATATATATTTCGGTTCAGGACCGTACAATTTACCTGTTCAAGTCAAAATTGAAGGTCAAGAGTTAATGCCATTGAAAAAGTCCATAGCAACTGATGAAAAAGTTCCTAGCAACCATATCTATTAGGTTCAGGATTCTATATTTTAGCTGTACAGGTCAATACTAAGGAGAAAATTGTGACGGTATACATTAAATAGCAAAATGCAAGATCTACTGGTACACAAAAGATAGGTGAGCGATTCAGGCTCTTGGGAGCCTCTTGTTTTTTGTACCCACAGTTTCTCAAACATGCCTTATCAGAGGTTAATAATACTGTAAGATCCTAGTACGTAGATGTGCGCATGAGAAGTATGTCCTGGTCCAATACTTTTTCCCATAATTATACTCTTTCAGACTTAGAAATTCTGTTCTAGTCCATTACTTTAGTCTTTTATTAGATATGCACATAATAAGAATTTTATTGATCAATTACCTCCTCATAGCTTTGTTAAATAGGGCCTCAAAATTTTATAACACAGATTTGATATCTGTTGTTTTTTGGTAAATTAACAGCAGCATGGGGTATAGTTAGTGACAGTTCTAGTTGTTTTAGTTTTTCAAAATTTTAGACCCTGAGCACAACTGATGAGTCGTAACTCGTCAAAATCTGCACATCTTGTGCATCAAGTTTTATATCAAATAATCCTGCCATGATTTTAAGGGTAAAGTTGTGCGAGAAATTATGACTATGTTCTAGACAGCAACTTCGTTAAAACTCCACCCTTTACTGCCACACTATAATACTGTTGGAATGTTTGGGAGTAGCCCCCACCCCCTTTCCCAAGGTGTTGATATTTTATATTTGTCCAATAATACCAAATTTTAACTTACAATGATAAAGTCCAGATGAGCAAGACGAGCCTCTATTTATTATGATTAAATGATAAATTCATTTCAGCAATTGAGGCCCTAAGGAGTCTCTACTTAATGTAATTAGATAATGCATTAAAACTAAGGTTGTAATATAGTCAGATATTTTGGTGTAGGGATTATTTAGCTTTAATTTTGGTACATTTGCAACATGCCAAAATATCCCATTTAGAGTTGAAATTAAAGATAATTTTTTTTGTTTTCAGGAAGAAACCACGAGTCTATGTTGACAACGAGAAGAACAGAATGCTGAACAGGGTTGGTAAGCCCTATGGTTATGTTGCTCCAAGACCTATGTCTGAACCTGTGCGGTGGTCCAGACGAGTCCGAGGTCTGGAACCTGTTCCTGACATTCCCGCACCCCCTCCTTCTCCAGAAGTGGCTAGAGAGGCTCCTGAAGTCTCAATAGAAACTTCTGGTGAGTTAACTTTCTCATTAGTCTTCTCTCCTGCATCAGAAGTTTCTGATATGGAAGAAGAGTCTAAAGAGAATGTTACACTGGAGGTGACCATTGGGCGTCTGCCAGAGGATTTGATGGCCAGTTTTTCAGTTTCTGAGGATTTGCCATCTTATCCTTTGGCAGAGTCCACGCCTGCAGCTTCTGAAGCACCATCACCACAGGAAGTGTTATTTAGGGATGCCACACTTGTTTTGTCCGACTCAGATGAGATGATAGAGACGAGTGTTGACTTATTTAACACAACTGTGGAGGTGATTGTTTCAGGGGAACAGGCCTGCACTTCTGTGACACCATCACCACGGATGGCGTTATTTAGGGATATCACACTTGTTTTGTCCGACTCAGATGAGATGATAGAAACGAGTGTTGACTTATTTAACACAACTGTGGAGGTGATTGTTTCAGGGGAACAGGACCATGGAGCAACATCTCCATGGGAAATTGTAGGGTATGGGGCTGTCATTGAAGATGAGGTGGCAACCCCTGTGGCAGAAAGAATTGTTCCTTTTCCAGATTGGCTCCCATGCCTTTTTTTGCAGTGGTTAATATTTTTGTTTTTGTTTTGTTCGTTAAAAGATTTTTATATTTATCATTTTCAAAATTAATTTGCTTCAAAAACTTTTAAGGATTTTTTTTTTGTTTCCAAAACTTTAATAGGGATTTAGTAGTAACTATTTTTTTAGAGAATACATTTATTTTTCGCTCACCTGGGATATAGGCTGTTGTCTGTTAATTTTTCACATTTTGATCTTCTCCTCTGAAACTACTTGGCAGATTGTAACCAAACTTGGTAGGAATGATGTATTGAAGGACATCTACAAATGATCCACCATTGGTTCCGATTGGATAAACAACATGGCCAACAAAGGCCATCTTCTATTTTTATTGGCGAATTTCCAAAAATCTTCTGAAACTACATATTGAAATGTTTTGAAACTTTGGAGGCTTGATGATAACAATATCCTCTACAAACGATCCAGCATTGAGTGAACAGTACGGCTGCAAGAGGCCATCTTTGATTTTTAATTTTCAAAAATCTTCTCCTCTGAAACTACAATATGAAATGTTTTGAAACCTACCCTCTACAAACAATCCACTTGATGACAGCTGAGGCTGTTCAAAGTTTCCATTGAATCTATATATGGGAAAAGACTTTTTTGTCGTTTGCCCAGGAACTAATAGGCAGACTTTAACCAAGTTGGCAAGTATCTCATATTGAAAGATAGATGCAAATGATCCACCTATTTTTAGGTCAAATGTCAAATATCAAGATTACTTTTGACATTTAATGTGTTTCTTTTAAAGCCTTGTGGATACAAAAGAGCTTACGTTTTATAATGGCCAAATAGATGCCAGGTGAGCCTCTAGTTTTTATTTTTATTTTTATAAAGGATTTTGGTGTAATATTGCCTTTAAAGTTAATGTGCATTAGTTCAAAATACTTTAAATGTTTTAAATAATATTTATACTCAATTAAATATTAAATAAAGATTATCTAAATTTTCTGATTGCACAACAGATTTACGAAGAACAAAATTTTTGTATCTCAAGTTGGTTTTGATACATCATGAGTTATCTCCCTTCTATTGAAGCCTCAGTATTATGAGATGTTAGTAATCTGGTCGTACTAATGATCTCCTTTTGATCATTTGGTCATGATTTTGTCAAAGGCAAGAGATTACCCAGCTTATGGCCAGTATTTGCAAAACTGATAGAAAATTTTCTCAGTTCAATCAGAATGGGCAGTTCATAAGAATGTATATTTCTGAAACTTTATAAAATTCAGTATATGATATTTGTAAAATTGGTTCCTTACCTGTAATTTAAATTATGTGACGGTTGCAAGGCACCATGTGAAAAGATGTGTATGCATAATTCTTTCTGAGGATTTGAACAATTGTCATTCCATAGTTGTGGGACAATTAATTGCAAATTATATGCAGTTGTTCAGAGATGAACATAGCTTAACATACAACCCTATAGGAGCTTCATGTTTGAAACCGGAAAGCTAATTGGAACAAAACTTGACAACAATGGTCTTTAGGTAGATCCTCTTTCAGAATTATATCTGATTACCCTAGTGCCTGCTGTCCAAGATTGCTACCAGAACCAAATAACATTGGATCCTATCGGAAATTATTTTTAAGATCTTTTTCTTGTCTGAATTTACGAAGTCAATTTGAACAAAACTTGGCAGAAAGTCCTGTAAGAATTGTATGCGATGACCCCACCATCCAAAATCGTGCCAGATCCAAACATAGTTTAACATAGGATCTTGAGGCAAAATTTATTGAAATATCTTATTTTAAACCAGTGAAGAATTTGGCAAAACCAGTGAGCCATGTCCAATGTAATCTCTGTTGATTACAGAAGGTCCATCCTCTTTCAATATCCATTGTAATCTTTACTGATTTTAGGAGGCAAGTCCATTGTTCGTAAACTGTAGTTGTTCAAATTTTCCATTGAAACCATATTGGGAAAGACATTTTTGTCAATTGCTCAGGAACTAATGGGCAGATTGTAACCAAACTTGGTATGAATGATGAATGGAAGGACCTCTACAAATGATGTACCATTGGTTCTGGTTGGATGAACAACATGGCCGCCACAGGCCGTCTTTGATTTTTATAGGCCAATTTAAAAAAATTGGCGTTCTCCTCTGAAACTACATTATGAAATGTTTTGAAACTTTGCAGGATTGATGACAACAAATGATCCACTTTTGATATTCATATGATCAACCAACAGCTGGAAAAGGACTTTTTTGTCTTTTTATCAGGAGCTAATGTACCAAAGTTAGCAAGGCATATTCAAATGATCCGTCCTTTTTTTTGGGGTCAAAAGTAAAATATCAAGGTTTCTTTAGCAGCAAATGGCCTAATAAAAGCCACATGACTGGTATAGGCTCACCTCCTGAAGAACCTCTTGTTTGATATTATTTTTATTTTATTTTATTTTTTTAATAAGAAATAAGAATGGTTTCATCAAATTAACCATTTAGAATATTAACTTAGTATTTTTGCTTTTTCAACAAAAAACAAAATATCAAAGGAAATAAAAATGAAACATTGTGTGTAATAATTTGGCTTATAATCATTATTTCGCATTTGTTTTGATATTTAATTAAATATTTAAAGAAAAATCGTTAAATATGTTCAGCAGTAAACAAAAAATTAATTTTAAATTTGATAAACATCTTTTGATGTCAGATGATAAGCAGAAAAAAGCTTAATTTATTCAACTTTTTTAAATTTCTTTTTTCTTTTGTGTTTTGATTAAGAGATGCTCAGAATTAAATTAATAATAATTTTGTTAACCCAACACTCAAACACTTGAAAATAATAATTCAATAACTAATTGGTAAAATTATTAAAATCTTAAAATTTATTTGGCTGATATGTAAAGTATTATTTTAAAAATAAAATTGGACATGATTGACCTATAGACTTTTCCCTCCTTGTTGTTATGGATACAGTTTGGTTTGATTGGTTGTTATGGAGACAGTTTGGTTTAGTGATTGATAGTTTTTGTTGTGTTGTTTTTGTTACCAGAGTTGTTCAGGTATTTGTGTTTCTTGGTTGTCATTCATCCCCTCCCATTCAAAGACAAACTGCAGACATAAAAAATGACAGATTTTTAAATAAAAATTTTTTTAAACTTAAAATTGTTTTTCAGAAATCAGTTTTTTAATTAAAAGTGGTAGTGTTGGTAATTAACAATTATTGTAATTTGATTGTGGCATCTCTCAATGATAACACTTTGTTCTTGGAAAAATTGATGAAATTATTTTTGAAAATATAATTGTTTGGAAAATTTGATTGTCTTTATTTCAATTGGTCTTATATATTTTACATTTTTTTAGGTATCTGATGAAACCATTTTTTTCCAATCAGTTTTGCAAGTAAAAATATTTTTTGTATAAATTTTATTTTTTTTTTAAAAATTGAAATTACATTTTTAGAAACGGAGCATAACATATTTTTTAAAAACCCCTGAAACTACTGAGCGGATTGTAACCAAACTTGGTAGGAATGATGTATGGAAGGAGGTCCTCTACAAACAATCCACTAATTGGACAATTTTAAAAAATCTCTGGAACTACATTATGAATTGTTTAGAAACATTAAGGTTATTTTCACAGTTTGCATTTCTTTACCAGCCTTGTGGAGGATAAAGGGAAGGGGCTTACCTTCTGTAATTGGTACAGTTTACACTGGATGTGTGGAAGGGGCTAACTTTCTCCAATCAATACAGAGTGCATTAATCATATGTGGGGAAAAAGCTTACCATCTGTAATCATTGCTCTAGCTTTACTGGACTCATCCTCTGTGCTGCATGATATCATTCAACTGAAACTGCATGAGGCATAGACTTTCTATGATAGGGAATAAAACTCACAAAAACCAATTCTGATTTGTTAATCGTGTTTCTAAATACAAATGCTCTACCATTCATTTTTGGCATACAATAAAAGTTTTTTTAATTTTACTAGGGCTTTCACTGCTGCTGCAGAACTTCAGGTACATTTGTATAGATAGATATACATTGTTTTAAGGACTCACATCATATATAGATATTCTTTTTTTTTTATGTCGCATCTATATATAGAAACCTACATGGAGATACATATACTATGTAAATATAGATATATAATCAAAGGCATCTAGATAGATGCATTGTTAAATGATGTCACATCTATATATAGAAATATAGATAGATAAGAATAGAAAAAGAAAGAGATAGGTGAAGATGCACATTGTTTTGTGACAGTTACATAGATAGAAAAATACATGTAGAGAGATACAAATTTACATTGTTTTATGATGTCACATCTATAGATAGAAAAATAGGTTTAGATATAGATATATACGTCACATCAAAATATATAAATAAATTTATGACGTCAATCTGTTTATAGAAATAGATAGATATATAAGAAATAATATTTGATGGTTATTTTTATGTTGTTTTACCATAGTATTTTCCAGATTTCCATTGGAGTAGCATAGAAGATTATTGACTGTTACACAGTGCAGTGAGTTGTTGATTTGATTGATTGATTGTGATTTATCTCCAAGCAGGCAACAGATTAAAAAAAATGTTAAATGTTGAAATGCATATATAACTGCCACTCATTTCAGTAAGGGACAAGACATATTAAAATTTTAGATTCATCTTAAAGAACAATTTGAGATATTCCAGAAAAAAATCAAAATTCTGTGTTAAAAATGACACACAGACAATTATTTGAATAGCACTCACTTGTGCAGAAGATTTAAAAGACAGAGATCATTCATACATGCAAACAAAGTAAGGTAACCTTGAGAAGAAAAAAAAGTGGTTTCTGCAGAAGTTAAAGTAAGACCAAATTATTATGACTTTGCAAGTCACAAGTAGATGATGCATGTAACTTTTCACTTAGTTTTGCAGGTTTCAGAGAAAGAAAGAAGCCAAAGTTTGGTATATCTTTAGGAGCCTTGCTGATTGAAGAACGGTGAAGTATTTCAACCAAGTAATGTATGTGGCAGATTTTTTAAGAGTCCAGGTTTTCAACTTTCATCAATATCTAGTTTCATAGATGACACATCTTTACCGCGGATTCTTTTACATCCAGGAATTTATCTCTATCAGCTTATTTTTGCAGAGATGGGCAATGAATTTTTCATTTTTGGGAGAAATTGTGAATATTCATATTTAGATTTTTGGCTCATCTGGCCTATATAAAATTGTTGTTTCTGAAACTTTTATATTACACATGAAGTGAACCCTTTAGTACCCGCACATGCTGATTGTACATGAACTCGGAGCCCTTGTACTCACATGTGCAGAAAGTTTTATGTTGCATATATCCGGAGTTATGAAACTTCTTAGGCTGGGTATATAAGAGACTAGTTGGTACCACATGTGCACTGTACATACCCAGAAGTACTGAAAGCTCCTCTTGTGTTGTTAAGTTTAGGTTGGACATGTCCTGATGTGCTGAAACTTTTTGTTCCTGTTGTGCTGAAAAGTTTAGGTTTGACATGTCCTGATGTGCTGAACCTATTTGTTCCCCTTGTGCTGAAAAGTTTAGGTTGGTCATTTCCTGAAACTTTTTAGATAGGACATATATTGAGATTATTTGGTCCAACAAGTGCTGAACTTTTATATTTTACATGTCCTGATGTGCTGAACCGTTTTGTTCCTCTTGTGCTGAAAAGCTTAGGTTGGACATGTCCTGAAACTTTTCAGTTAGGACATATATTGAAACTATTTGGTCCAACAAGTGCTGAAACTTTTACATTTTACATGTCCTGAAGTATTGAAACTTTGTTATGAGATCATTTTATTGCAATTATCCTTGTGTGCAGAATTTCTTTAGTTTTGACATTGATAAAGGCTTTCAAAAAATCATTTTCAGCTGACAGTTAATTTTCATCATGAAAATTTCTGAAACTTTACAGAAATAGACAATTAGTGAACCTACGTTAATAGCTAGGCTTAAATTATTAAATTATTGGTCTGAAACTGTAAAAATGTTGGTTCAAACATGAAAATCTCTGAAACTTCATGGCAATAGACAGTGAACCTAAGTTCATAAGTTTACATTATTAAATTATTGGTCTCACTAATGTAAAAATGTTGGCTCGAACATGAATTTATGAACCACTGTTTTATCTTTTGACAAAAATAACTATTATGTTTCATAAAATGCAGTCCAGTAGATTTTTTAACTATAATTTCCTTTGTGCATATGTCACTGTAAAGTTTAAAATATTTTGCAAAATTATCAGTTTTTAACTTCAGGGTCATATATTGGCAATGGACTATTTTTTTTTATCTCTTTCTATTTTGCATTTTACAAAATTGGTTGAATATTTTTTTTAATGATTTGAAGTCTCAGGAAATTTCCAGTTTCATCAGATTCTGAAGGTTTAAGCAAATGTTTCTTTTAGTGTACAATAATTTAAATTAAGAAATTTTACAATTACTTTCCATTGAAGGATACTAAGATCTGTACTACACTAATACCTGCACTTTCCCTCCAAACAATCCTACACATTTAACAGTTTAAATATAAAAAATATAAATACAAAAATAAAACCCTTTTATAATGTAGGAATATGCAACACAAATGAAATCTAAAATTTTGTTTAAAAAAAAGAAAAAAAGAAAAGTACAAAAAAAACAACAAAAAATCTTAACAATAAAAACCAAAACAAAGCAATAAATAAAAATAATCAAAATACTCAGCCCAAAAATATTACTAACATTTATGGAAAGTATTTGTAAAATGCTAAAATGGGAGAAAGACTATAAAACATGGTTTCAAATTTCAATTTTTGTTTCATAATGACATTTTACACTGATCTCATAGGTTTGAATATTTAGTTAAGTGTAGTCCATTGTTTAATAAATGACATTTTTTTAACAAAACTCCTCTGAAACTGATTTTAGACAGAAATATTTTAAAATGAATATTTTTGTCCTCTAAAGAAATATTTGATTTTTTTCAAAAGCTTCAAGAAAATCCTTATTTTTATTTATTTTCTGGATGAATTTTAATTAAAAAAAAGAAATCAACATTTCATTTTTCCAGTTATAATACATTATAGCCTTTGAAACTTTCATGTACAGAAACATGCTTTGGTCATGTCAGTTGGGCATGTATGACTTGCAGAAAATGATCACATATCTTCAGATGAAGTTCACTGTATTGTAGGTCACTAATTTGTCTAAGGACAAGGTCACTGTAACTAATTATGACAAATGATTATTTTGTGTAGTTATAAACACCTTATGTCCAATCAGTTTTGGTTATGAGTACTTCTTGTTTTAAAATAAGTTTGTTTTTTTGGTCTTCCAAATGTTTCTGTTTTAATGCTGCTGATGACAGGTAACTCCTTGAAATGCGTCGTATTTACAGTATAGTATAAACTATATCGAATATTAGTTAATCTTTGGATTGTTATTTTGCAAAGTTGAATATGGTTCAGTCACAAAAAAGATGGACAATAGTATAGGAAAATTGTATCAGCACCAGTACATTTCTCCAGTGTTCATTTCTATAGTATTTTACATCTAAATCCTTATATATTTATATTTTTTTTTTATAAAATTGGTGATTTCTGTTCTGGGTAAAAAGCACATTCAGTTCAGTTAAATCCTGAAGTGAAGATACATAGTTAAACACAATGACAGGAAAAAGGCAAATTCATGAAATAGTGGTTTAGGGAAGTAGTCAACATTGGTTCTCAATGTCCCATTTAATCTCGGAAAAAAATTCAACGTGTTTGATTGTCTCAATGATGTTTTAAACCCCATATCTTTATATTTTGATAAGATTTGTTGATAATATATGTCATTCGTGGTAATAGAGCACATTACCTCATGTTAAGGGCCTTAGGCATATTGACAGCACACTACATAAGGGAAAAGACAATTTCATGGGAAAAAGTGGTTTAGGGAAGTTACGTCTACATTTGTATGTGACAAAATTTAATAAACGTTGTTACTATCAATTGTTCTGGGTAATTGGGCAGTTCAAGCATACTTTATCCTCTATACAGTCTCTATTATAAGAAATATCATGAAAAATAGTGGTTACGAGAAGTTTATCAGCATTGATACATGTACAATTTTGCTTGAAATTTTGTAGAATTATTGAACTCAGGTCAATTTCTAAATCAGTCCTTTATGAAATATTGTAAAGAAACTTAGATTTTATTCATTAAATCAATTTTAAAAGTGGGATCTTGGTGGGCGAGTGCTAGGTAGTTCGTCGTGACTGCTGATGATCACTAACCTGTCAGCACTGAGGTCAGTTTGAATCTCACCTGTGGCAAGTGTGTTCTCAAGGATTGGCAATTTTCCTGCAGAAGGTCAGTGGTTCTCTTCTGAGGTACACTAGCTTCCTCCACCAATAAAACTGGCTGCCAGGAAATAGCCAAATGTGCTGAAAACGGCATAAAACCCCAACTAAACCAAACCAATTTTAAAAGTAGGATTTTTGGTTAATTGTTACGTATTTATTTGTTGGTGACTATTAGCTTTTTAAAATGACAGGAAATGTTAATATTTTTTTTTCTTTTATTGTTAACTGAATTTGTAAAATATATTTTACTTGCAATATTTTGCCCAGTTTTTCTTTAGATCAGTTAAAATTGTGAAGCCGAATTTTAAGAATGTTGATTATGGTAACAGTTTTAACATATTTTTAATGCTGCATATAAAATTGATAATTTAAAAGCACAAGTTTACTTACCAGAAATTTGTCCATCTATTTTTTTCCCTTCTTTTTGAGTACATCAGTTGAATATTTGTTTGGCTTTTTACAGATATTTACAATTAAAAAAACTGTGTAATGATTGAATTTTAACAATTCGTCATCTGACTTTCATTTGGAAAATTATTTTGCAATTTCATTTGTTTTTTTTGTGATTTTTTTTATTATTATTTTTATTTTTTTATGTTTTCTTTTAGATTTTATTTTTTTTCTAGGTACCTGTGATGTTTCACAGGGGCTCAACACCCAGAGCTGCCTAGCGCGTCCCCAGGTGGCGGATAGGGGATGCCCTCTCATTAGAGGGTTGTCAGGTCATAATAAGAAAAGCCTGACCGCGGACCATAGTCGGTGACGTGTTTGGAGAAAACCACATGTCCACTCCATGCACACTAAAGATCCCATCAGTAGATTTCAGGCTAAAGCCACTACAGAGGTTTAATTATCTGTCTCTACCCAACTACTCTCACATTTCTGGTCGGAGTCAAAAGATTTTGCTTTTATTTTTGTCCCACCGCAGTTTTTTCATTCCCTAGATAAACATTGCTAAAAGAAGAAAAATCAGCAAATATTTTTTATAAATCTGCTTTTAAACTACTGAGTGTGAGTTAAGATAAAACTCTGGGTCTGAACCATCAACAGATACGGCCATATGTTACTAAAAGTAGATAATTCTGTAAAAAAAAAAATCTTTAATAATCTACTGTAGAACTTTAATATTGCTAACATTACTCAAAATATAAAAAATCTCGTATGAAACGAAAAAGACAATTGAAACCAAAGATGGACAAAATGGTTTTACTAACTGTGTAAGGTAGTCCACTTTAACAATTGTCTGTTGGTCCAAACGTGCGGGCTGCGACGAATACAGATACTATCACTGAACATAGAAAAATATGCAAAGATATATTAATTTTATAAAATTTATAGGGGTAGTTGAGAGCAACCTTTGATGGTGTGGTATTTTTTTTAAGGTTACAAACTTTTTTTATTTTAATCCACCTTTTACAATCAGGCTCACATGTACAGGTGATGTATGTGAGCGATAACAATCATAATAATGTCACAATAGTTTAACAATTACAATCTCCAAATTAAATATCAACCGTATCAAAATTGTGAAAGTCAATAAATATGAAGCATAAAGTATGTAAATTTTGAGAATTAATAATTTAGTAATTTATATAAATATTCTAAATTTTTTTGTCTCGCCTGCTACGAAAAGTCGCGGAGGTGACATATAGGTATTGCTTTCCGGCGGCGGCAGCGTAAATTTTTTAAAAACTTTAACAACTTTACACATGTAATGCCTACAATTAAGATTTATGGTCCACAAGGTAGCTTATCATATAAGGTTTGCCGCAGTATACTTTTCTTGTGATCCTGTCCTCATTTTTATGGTTCACTGACTTCATAAACATGAATTTAAAATCTGCGTCCCAAGTTTCGTGGTTTAATCCATTTGGTCATTAGCAGGGATGGGGTAATCGTAATCTGTAATCGTAATCGATTGTAATTGATTACATTTTTCAGAGTAATCGACAGTAATCTGTAATCGACCAACTTTTCGATTACATGTAATCGTAATTTAATCGATTACAGCAAAAAATATAATGTAATCATCGATTACTTTCGATTACATTTCGATTACTTTGGAATATTAGTTTGACAAAATAGCACTTTATTTCAGTGCATTGGATGCATTCTTCAGGAAATGCTCTTTTTTACAGGTACAGATACAGATAAAATATCATGTATGACTTGAGAGTTCTGAAAAGTTGCTATTTATTAGAACTGTTGTTCTCTTAAAGTCCCTTATGTCAACAAGATTTTCTTACAAATTAACCTTATTTTCAGCTTTTGAAACAAATGACCTTTAATTTATGTTAAAAATACATATATCAAAGGCTGAATGAATATCCCAACTACACTAAAATAAAAAAGTTGATTGTATAATTATTCAATTAGAGTTCTTTTTATTTGTCATTCTAGTCCAGACTTTGTTTTCCTTCTTTACCTTAGGGCATTTCTGGTGCAATATTAAACATTAGAATTTCGTTCACTCACTTACAATAGTGAGCATTATTTTTGGTTAAGTATTTTTAGTAGTGATTTTGGGAGACAGTGGCTGTTTGTCATGTCTTGGAGAGAACATTATGAAATTCCACCAGATTTTCCTTCTGAAGGAACTGTTAAAGTTAAATGCAAATACTGTCATGTGCTCATATCTGGGAATGCCCAAACAGCATCAAATTTTTAAACTCACATTAAGGTATGTTACCTAATTTTTAAATAAAATTTGATTCTCTATATAGATGTAAGAAGATGTGGTATGAGTGCCAATGAGATTTTATTATTCAATTTGAATATTTTTTGGCGATTTATTTTACATAAAGTTTAAAAAGATAACATTTGATTCATCATAACATTAAGATAAGAATAAGAAGTTATAAGTCGACAATGATACAATACAATACAATAACTTCATGCATTCCACTTTGACACTTAACATATTTATTAACTGTTTATAAATTTAAATTAGAGAATAAAGAAATCTAATTTAACTATATTCTTTTCTTTTAATACTAGTACTGGTCAATTAATGAAAGATTTAAATTAATGACAGGAAGACTCTGTTTTGATTTCAATTATTTTTACTGATTAAGTGTCAGATTTACTTTAAATTGCCCTTGGTTACATGTTTTACTCTATTTGTAGTTTCATAACCTGTAATTAAGGAGATTTTCAAAACAAAGAAATAATTCAAACCATTAATTTAATTTTACTTGAAATATTAACTTATAAAATTATCTGGACAAACATTTAAAGACTTTATTTATTTTTTCAGAGAAAACATCGCAATGATCTATATATAAATACAACTGCCAGCAATGAATCAAATAAACAACAAAATTTAATTCAGTTTGTAAACAAAAAAAAAGTACAAAATATGGTCAAAATGACCCCAAACAAAAAGAAGTGACTAATGCCTTGGTCCATGTAATAGCAGGCACCTTATCACCGCTCTCTCTAGTGGAAAACCCATTTTTCAGGAGTTTTGTAAATATTTTGGATCCTTGATATGAACTTCCCTCTAGAAAACAGTTATCAACAAAACATTTGGAAACAGTTTATTTAAAGGTTGATGGAAATTTGAGAGATAAATTGAACTCTATTGAACACTTATGCCTAACTCTTAATATGTGGTCTAATCGCCAAATGCGTGGCTTTCTTGGAATGACTGGTCCCATACTAGCATCTATGGCTAAGAGATTCCTTGCAATACCGGCCTCTTCAGCACCAGTTGAAAGACTATTTAGTATTGCTGGCAAAATCTTTCGTCCTGACAGATGTCGCTTGAGTGATAATACTTTCCACAAACTGATCATGATTAAATGCAATTCTGACTTCTGACTTTAAAGCTTTAATTGATGCTAATGGAAATTTTGTTATTTTCCACTATAAATATGTTGAACAGCAATATTTTTGCAACTTTTTCAGAGTTATTTCTTTTTATTTTGTAGAATGTAATTGACGGTAATCGAAAAGTAATGTAATTACTTTTGATAAAATAATCGATTGTAATCGATTACAAACAAAAATAAGTGTAATCGATTACACCAAAATCCTTCATGTAATCGATTATTAATCGATTAAACTTGACAGTAATCGTGCCCATCCCTGGTCATTAGATAGTTCTTGGTAGGTACATGTCGGTCTGACACCTGCCTTTTGACCTTGTCCTCAATTTCATGCTTGAGTGGCCTGAATCACATTTTCGGGTTAAGTCCATTACTCAGAAACTAGAATACTTAGAACCACCATATTTGGTCAATAGATAGTTCTTGGTGGATAATGTCAGTCTGGCTTGGTTTCTTGACATCAATTTCATGCATGAGCGACTTTGTCACTTTTTCGTGGTTAAGTCCATTTCTCAGAAACTGTAATACCTAGGCCAACCATATTTGGTCTATAAATAGTTCTTGGTGGGTATATGCCAGTCTGACACCTGGCTTGGAACCTTGACCTCAATTTCATCTTTGCATTACTGTTACTTTTTCATGGTTAAGTCCATTTCTCTGCAACTAGATTACCTAGACCCACCATATTTGGTCAATAGATACTTCTTGGTGAGTACATGTCAGTCTGAAACCTGGTTTGGGACCTTGACCTCAATTTCATGCTTCAGTGACTTTGTCACTTTTCGATGTTGTCCTTTTCTCAGAAACTGTAATATTTAGACCCACTATATTTGGTCTATCGACTGTCCTTGGTGGGTACGTGCCAGTCTGACAACTGTCTCTTGACTTTGACCTCAATTGCATGCTTGACTAACTTTGTAACATTTTCGAGATTAGGTCAATTTCTCAGCAACTTTAATACCTAGACCCACCATATTTGGTCAATAGATAGTTCTTAGTGGATGCATGTCAGTCTGGCACCTGTCTTTTGACCTTGACCCTTAATTTCTTTTAACACATTTTCCTTTGACTTTTAAAATGTCGGGTATCAAATAATCATTATTCTGTGTCCATGTGCATATTCAGGCGAAGCATGTAGTGTGTCCAATCTATCAATCAGGTCTAATCTCGTACATTATATTTTCTCAAAACTGTTTTATATCAAAAGGAATTTTGATGCAATGGCCGTTAATACAATGTTCCCATTTTACAATATAATAAGATCTTGAGAAATCACACTTTTCAAATGTTCCAGATATATCACTCAAAAAGAGCTACAGTTTTTAGCTAAGATATCAATCTAAACGTTCCAGTACGTACCCTATTAATGATTGTCTGCATATCTTCATCGTAACATTTTGTTTTCTTTAGAAAATTTAACTCTGTTTTAAGACTAAATTTTAAAAGGTTAAGGAATTTGACAGTTGATTGTGATATTTAATCTTATTTTGAATTTTCCATATTGACCATTTCGACAAGTAAATAATTAGGTTTATAACTGTAAAATTATCTCCTGGTTCATTTATTCCAAATAAAAGGAGTTGCAAACAAAACTACATCCATTGCCATTACATATTTTAATGTCATGTTCTATCTTTAGTACATCAAGCACGTGTACAATGTGGGGAACATCTCAGAATATTTAAATGTCTATATGTATATATTGTGACATCTCTTCTTTTTTAGCTTACCTGGCAAGGCTATATGAGCTATTGCCATCACTTTGCGTCTGTTGTCCATCTGTCGTCCTCGTTAACATTTCATATTTTGATCATCTCCTCTGAAACTACTGGGCCAATTGGAACCAAACTTTGCAGGAATGATGTACTAAAGGTCCTCTGTGAAATTCCTCATTTCATTTTGATTGGACGAAAATCATGGCCGCCATGGGCAATTCTTGTTTCTGATTGGCTGAAATGTGAAAAATCATCTCTGAAACTACATTAATGCAAACGATTTGTAAGTTGATATAAATGATGTGAGGTCTTCTATAAAGATTCGTCATTTCGACTTGATCCGGCAAAAAACAAGGCCACAATGGGCAACTTTTTCACTGTTGCCATGGAAACACAAAAAAGGGAATTTTTGTTAAAACTAGATGTGTCTCCCCAACTTTAGGGTTTCAAAATTTCCAAAATGGCTGCCGTTGTCATGGAAACGAAAAAAGGTTAAATTTTCAAAAATTCAAAATTTTACTCCAAAATTATTTAAACTTTACAGTAAGGACCTTTAACATGTGCACAAGTTTCTCTACAAGTTTTAGGGCAAACATCGAAATAGCTGCCAGGGGCGACATCTGCTATTACTCCCAATGGCAATTCTAATTATTATTATTCTTTCTTTCATAATTTCTTTGATATTGTAAGTCCGATATCAATGAAACTCTCTCGATGTGCAGTCAATAATATTTTTTTCTGGGAGTCTAGTAAGGTTATATTTGTGGGGTCCAAATAGGGTTTACTATAGAAACGTATGGGGAAAACACTTTTCCAGGAACATGTTCATTACATATCAAACTTTAGGATATATTCAATATGTATCTCTAGTCGAACCCCTGCCTAATATTTTTTTAAACGGGTCCAAAAATGGGTGCAGAATTAATTTTGGGGCCCAAGAGGGGATACAATTCACTTCAAAATTAAACAAACGCTTTCTTTTCAGCAATTTAGAATGGGTGTATACCCCCTGACCCGGCCGGGATAGGCTGGGCATGGAGAAACCCCTGCCCAAATGTTTTTAAAACGGGGTCCAAAAAAAATGTGCAGAAGATCTTTTGGGGTTCAATTGGGGATATAATTCACTTGAAATTTAATAAAGAGTATAAAAAGTTTTTTTTTTGTTCATACAAATGTTTTAATGGGATATTTTGCATATGCTTTTTCTGTAAGGGGTCTTTAAGGTTTTTTGGGGGTTTTGGGGCCAAAAGAGGGGATACAATTCACTTCAAAATGAAACAAATGCTTTGTTTTCAGCAATTTAGAAATTGGTGTATACCCCCAGTCCAAGCCAGAATAGGCTGGGCACGGAAGACCCCTGCCCAAATTTTTTTTAAAGGGGGTTCAAACAAAGGTGCAGAAGATATTTTGGGGTTCAATTGGGGATATAATTCACTTGAAATTAAAAAATAAATCCATTTAAGAGTATAATTTTTTTTTTTTTTTCTGTTCAAACAAATGTTTTGATGGGATATGTTATATATGCTTTTTCTGTGGGGGTCTTAGTAGAGGTGGTGTTACTATAGAATCATTTTGAAAAATTTTGTTTTCAGCAATGTAGAATTGGGCGAATACCCCCAGACCCATCTGGGATAGGCTGGGCATGGGGAACCTTGAATTTATTTAAAGGAGGTCCAAAAGGGGTGCAGTTATCAATTTGTTTTTATGAAGACTGTTTGAAAAGGTATTTATCATCCCACAAAATCCCCATTACCAAGTTTTTTTTCAAACTTGAATGAAATAACAGAACACTGCTCATGTTTGATTTACCCTGTTACGTTGTTGAATGTCATGTTATTATGATTAAAATTGGTTATATTTTTGTTCTAGTAAATTATTCTCTCAGAATATGAGTACCTTTTTGAACAATTTCGAAGAGAAATGTATTTTTAACCACCAAATATGCCTGTTGTGGAAGTATTAAAAAATGGGGGGGGGGGCTTTTCTGAAAATACAGATTACAGTTCACCACCTTGTGTATCTACATTGCAAAATAATGATAATACATGTATGTACCTCTTAAAAATAAGATTAGATACCAGAGGCTTGAGTCGCTGATGAATGGGTACGATCTTGATCCTATTGGGGAGACTCGAGAAGGGATCCTTGCTACATGTATGTCATTAGAACTTAGCTAAAACAATCCTGAAACACCGTTAGTTAAAAATTATATACTTCTAGTTAAAAGACAATTGAGTCTTTACAACTCTATAAAACGGTGTCAAGTGTTGAGGTTTTAGTATGTTTTTTGGTGATCGGAATCCATGCATTTGTGGAAAGTTTTACCCAAATGTTTGTAAATTGCCATCTCCCCACATCTTCAAAATAGCGAGAGTCAACAATTACAATTCTTGTATTATATTATATTTTATACTTCTTCAGAATTTCAGGACAAAATAAAGCTACATGTGATTGAGTCATGTGACTTAATGGTTGATGCAACTCAACAGTATCAGGAAAACAGGAAAGAGAAGTTGGCTATTTTATAGTTAGAGAAGAACTACATGTAGCAAACTCCAGAGACCAGGGACTCTATGCTTCCAAAGAGGGGGGTTCAGGCCAACCCTTGACAAATCCAAGGTCACAGTGAAAGGTTTGTATATATACACATTAACGAAGTCTTCACAAATGATTTTTTTTTCATGAATTTGGTATTAATAAAATTATGTTTGAATTGAACCAACCCATAAGCAGTAGTGAGAATAGCTCACACATGTAACCATACAGCCAAATTTTAATTGTTTAAATTTTTATGAGCAAATCCTTGTAGTTGGTCTTTATAAGGAATTTCATCTAGCATCAACATATTATTTTTCATAGAATGAATATCACAATCATATTTATGCCATTGTATTTAGATTAGAAATCCTTTTTTTTCAGACTATGCAAGAGGCTGGAGTAAACTGAATAAAAAAAGAATACCAGACGAAGATCAACTGAATAAAGGTGTCTCAGAAGCAGTCGGATATGCCAGGAAGAAAGTGAACAAATAAACGTTAAATATAAAAACACATAATTTCATTATGGACATGTGATAGATTTTGTAAATGGAAAAAATTAAGATGAAATAATACTGATTTATTGTGTGGCTTTATTTCTACTGCCTAAGTAATATCTACAGTGAAAACATGATGATTCCAGGAAAGGCTGTAATTTTCAAGGGGAGGGGATATTTGAAAAAAATCTCACCAGTCTAAAAAAAGTATGGTTGAAATTTTCAGGCAAAGAACCCTTTAAATGTGAAAATGCCAACCGGACTTCTTTAACAGGAGACAGTAATAGGGCCAGAGGTAAAATCTATGCAATAACTTTCATAAAATTTGACTATTTCTCCTCATTTGGACGGCTAACTGGTTCCATGAACAATTCCTTAATTTTGCTCAAGTTAAAAAAAAGATCACAAACTAAATAGATAAATGAACAAAAATGTTGAAAAGGATGGCAGGTGAGCGATACAGGCTCACCACTTGAGTCTCTAGTTCTCAGTATTTTTTCAAAAATTATTTCAAAGAAAAAAGAAATACAACTTGCAAGAAAATTTATTAGCACATGAATGTATAGTCCAGTCAAACTAGCAAAAATGGACCCTTAATTGCATCAGAAGAAATTTTTTTTTTGAGTCAGAAAATGTAAAAGGATTATTAACCAAGAAAAAATCACCATGAAATGAATGCAAGCAGATAAAATTACAGCTGAAATAAATTTCCTATGGGAATTTTTATTGAATAAGGGGGATAACTCTGTAAAAACTAATTGAAATTTGGCCAAAATCTCAACAAAATAATAATAACTGATTTTCCTGTATAAAATACTTTGCCAAAAAACATGTTTAGCATTAAAAAAGGTTAAAACCAATTATTCTAACAGAGTGTTGATATTTTAATTCAAGTTTTGAATTAGATTTTTCTCTTTCTAGGATCCCTCATTTCCTAAAAATATAGGATATCAAGTTTATGAATTGTTAAATCTTTATGAAAATATATGTAGCACTTACACATTTTTGTGGATTTAAAAATTCTTTTAACCAAGTTTAAATTATTGATGTATAATAAAAAGGGAGAACCATTAACAATTATTTTAATTATTTTTTTCAAAATCGAAATATGGTTCAAAGTAAGCATTTTCTGTGATTTTAAACAGTCATTAAAATCAAACTACAAATAAAATTATGAATATTCTTGTATCATAAATAGAAGAATATATAACAAGTTAAATTAAGCCAGTTTAGTCTATGAAAGTACCTTTCTTAACAAGCAAAAGAAGAAATTTGTTGAAAAAAAACGTTTTAGCAAGATTTACCTCCCCTGTTCCATTGGAAATCCAACAGTATATTTGAAAGTAGTTTTGAAGTTTCCCATGGTCAGATTTTCATGGAATTTTATCTGTGTACATTTAAGATATAATTAAGCAATTTAGATTTAAAATACCTTTTGTTGCAATTAGTTTGGGGTCAAATTTTATTTTGACTGGATTAATATGGGTTATGTTGTAACAAGTTAAAATGAGTAAGGGGAAAACAATATCTTTGGTTGCTAAGTGGATCATCCTTCTGTCCATCCATGCGGAAAAAAATATATTTTAATAATATTTCCTGATATTATACTGAGGTGATTGTTATAAGCTTTCTTTCGGGGAAAAATGCCTTGGTGGTCTCGTGTTAGCATGCTCGCCTTGAATGCAGAAGTTCACCTGTTCGATGCCTGGCCGGTTCCTACCAAAGACATTAAAATTGGTATTTGCTGCTTCTCCGCCAAGCACATGGCATCTAGGAACAAGAGCAAAGGACTGGTTGGCTCGCAGTCCATATAATGTGTCCAGATGGGGTGAATATGACTTCCTGCACGTTAAAAATCTGGTTCAGCATGTCGGTCTAGCACAAGCAACATATCAACATGGTCTCGTCCTAATATGCACTTCATGGTTTCCACTGGATGTTAAACAATAATTCATCCATTTATGAAAAAACTTTATGGCTGTAAAATATTATAACCCAACTAAACTGTGAAAAAATTATGTACTAACAATAAGTAGTTTTTGAGTAATAAAATTTTTCAAATTTTATAACCAATCTCGCCAGTGTCATCAGCCAAAATATTGAGAAAATGGGTGAGTGGTACAAAGAAATGATTTTACCAAAAAAATGTACATCCCGTATTAATGTTTTCTTTTTAAAATTCTTTAATATGCATTTTTTCAATCATTAATAACAAAGAAGTTGAAATCATATGCTCTTTGTTCTAAAAAAATGAGAAAAATCTCAAATTTACTAAATTGACTGCATGGTCATAAATATTTTGACACAAAAAAATTTTTATAAAACTTTCTTATATTAACACCTACCTATAGTTTTTTTCTTGCCTGCGGCGAAATGTCGCGGAGGCGAGATATAGGTTTAATACTTTCCGGCGGCAGTGGCATAAACTTTTTTAAAACTTTAATAACTTTGCACATGTAATACATGTACCTACAATTAAGATTTATGGTCCACAAGATAGCTTATCGTATAAGGTTTGTCGCAGTATACTTGTCTTGTGACCCTGACCTCATTTTCATGTTTCACTGACTTCATAAACATGAATTTAAAATCTGTGTCCAAGTTTCGTGGTTAAATCCAGACTTCTAAATTGTTGTTCAAAATTATTGTTTTGAAATTCATGTTTTGCTAGTATTTCGATACTATCCCGAAATTTATACTTAAAATTTAATGTTACAAAATTTTAACATTATGTTGAAAATCAGCCCAATATCTGAAAGCGTTTAGCAAAAAAGTCTGGAAAGGTGTTATTTCATGAAATTTTCAAAGTCCAGAGCCCTTATTTCGGCAAAAATCAGCGGAACAAAATGTAAACTTGATCTGTAACTCATCATGGTAGACTCACATACTAAAAAATCAACTCAATATCTGAAGTCGTATAAAAAAAGTGTCCCGAAAGGTGTTTGTTGCGGAATGACGTACAAGGATAAAACTATATGGCCCCGACTACTTGGTGGCGGGACCATAAAAATGGACATGAATAAAATCTCTACAAGTTTACAAAATTATGTTCCAATGCTCTAATCTTCAAGGGTAAAATCACTTTTACACAAATCGGACAACCTTTACAAAGAAATGGCAGGCAATGGTGTACCTGCTGTCTACCAGGGCGTAATGAATCCCAGAAATTACCAGCAAGTAAAAAACCAACGTAAAATTGTCAACAAACAGCGACGTCTTTCGCACGATGAACTCTATAATGCTCTTCAACTAGCGTATCATATTGAAGGAGTAATCCATGACATTACCATATATCCGGGCATGACATGCATTTTAGCCCACCCTGATATTCTAGCCGAAATTAATAACGTTTTAATAGTTAAATCTGATGAGCCGGCATTGCTGTCTTACGATACAACATTTAACATTGGCGATTACTATGTTTCCGTATTGGTTTTCAAGCACGTACTATTCCAAGGGGGTATAACAATTCCAGTTGCCTTCCTGATCCACGATCGAAAAAATGAATTGCTACACGACAAGTTCTGGAAAACGATTGTAAGACTTGCACCAAATCTAAAGAAAACAAAGCCCGTTATTGTTGCAGATCGTGAAAAAGCTATCAAAAATGCAATATTAACACACATTCCGGAAGTTAAATGTGTTCTTTGTTGGAACCATATTAAAAAAGACATTAAATACTGGCTGCACGAACATGGCGGAAAATCGGCAGACAAGACCCTCTATTCTGCACATATACGAGAATTATTACATACTTCTTCAATCGACGATTTCACAGAACTTTTCAATCAGTTGTCTGTAGAATGGAGTAGACCCTTCGTCGAATATTTTGAGGAAAGTCTTTGGAACGATTTCACCAACTATGCTTGCCGTTGGATTCTAGAAGATGCTGATGTTTATGACCCATATTCCGGCGTTACAAATAATATCTGTGAAGGAATGAACACTGTTATAAAACGTCTTGTTGAATGGCAGGAGGGGCCTCTTGACAGTGTGCTCCTTGTTTTTAATTACTTGCAAAACTATTATGTTCATGAACTTCTCCGAGGTTTCTGTGGAGTGGGAAATTACAGACTTAAGCTACGCCATTCCTCGGCATCAGTTGATAGAGAAGACGTGCATATACCGGAAAACGTATTTCAACCATCCGAAATCGTTGACCAAGTGAAAATAGAAATGCACAAAGCAGTACAAGTGAACGAAAATTCGGAAGACACCGCAGTTACTGACAACAATTTCAGCTCAGAACCTCAAATTACAAACATTCCCAGCGATGTATCCCACCCAAATCATTCTTCGCAACGTCCCTTAGCAATTGCTGCCGTACAAGAAAAAAATATATATCATGTACCCGACGCTTGTGCTTTCATAGTTGAAGGTTCCAAGGACCATAAATATACAGTTCAGCTTTATCCCAAGGAAACATGTCTATGTCCACCACTTGGTACATGTTACCATATAATGGCAGTAAAAATGAGTATAGGAATACAAGATCTTGAGGAGAAAAAAGTGCTTAATTTGACTCAGTTACGCAAAAATACTCGGAAACGCCCCAATAAAAAGCAGGGAAAAAGACACCTCGACCATGTGATAGAGAAGCCCCAGATTCTGAAAAAAAACTTTCATTTGTCGCTTCAACGCCACAGTTCACTCCGCTTAAAGACACCGGAAGTACGCCCCGTTCTATCATGAAAAAAAACGCCGAAGTCTTCAGTACCAACATCGAGGAAAAGGATCAAGTTTGAAAGTCCACTGCCAAGTGACCCAAATTCATCTCCCTCAACTGTATCGACACCAGGATGCAATTTTCAAAAGTCACCAAAAAGTTCTCCTCTTGTAAATTTCCAAAATTCAACCGCAGTCATTCAACAATCCGTTTCATCCCCGTCCACAAGACAAAATTCCCCGTTGCCATGTTTTCCTGCTTCGTCTCTGCCGAATTCTAAAGTCAATAGAAGAGTGTGGACTAATTTTGATTCATATACGCTATTTTACAAAGAGAAAAGTGCCATCTCACTTGAAAAAAAAATTTGCTGTCAGACTGTTAACTATGCCCAACGATTGTTGAAGCAGCAGTTCCCAGATATCAACGGCTTTCAGTACACAGGATATGCTCCAGTTTTACAAAATGATAAATGGGAGTACTCACTTCAATTAAAAAATATACAGCCACCAAGCATTCAGATTCATCATACTGGACACGACCATTGGATCACCTCACTTCAAGACACCAACAAAGAAATCTTCATATTAGACAGTAAAAATTTGGCCAAAAGGTTAAGCACATCTACACAGATTCAGCTGTCGGTCGTTTACCATAACAATATACAAACATTTTGAAAATTAAAATACCGCACATACAACAACAAACAAATGGAACAGACTGTGGGGTATTTGCCATTGCAAATATGACAGAATTCTGTTTTAATAGATGTAGTGGAGATTCAGAACTACAATTCAACGAAAATGAAATGAGAGCCCATCTTTTGCGGTGTCTAGAAAAGAATTATCTCACCCCTTTTCCCAAAAATGTTAATAGAAAACGTAAACTTACTATCAAAAAGAAAACCTCCGTGTTTGATATAGAGACAGACTGTCATCAAGGTTCCAGATTACCAAATATTTTTGAAGACATGTGACACTTGTGAGGTGTGGATGCACTACAGCTGTGCATCCAAGTCTGCTGGAAATATTACAAAGAACAGCTTTTCTGGCGACTGTTCGTTTATATGTAGTGGTTGTAATTAACATTCTCTGCTCTATCGATAATGTGATTTTCCCCGAAAATAGTATAAACAAACCTGTTTATTATCAGTTTGAAATGCTAACCCAGTTGACATGCTAGATAAAATATGAAAAGGATTTTGGTGTAGAAATAGGGGACATCAACTATTGATATACATTAATTTTCCCCCTTTTAAAATTTGCTATATTGTTTGTTTGTTTAGTTAGGGTTTAACGCCGTTTTCAGCACATTTGGCTATTTCGCGGCGGCCAGTTTTTATTGGTGGAGGAAGCCGGAGTACCCGGAGAGAACCACGGACCTTCGGTAGGAAAATTGGCAATCCTTGTCAATTAAGATAGGAGTCGAACACACCCCGCCACAGGTGAGATTCGAACTATTGTAATAATTAATAATTCATAAGAAATTTATCTGTTGACAAATATGATAATTATAAAAAGCATGAACCAACAGTGACAATATTAAAAACACTATCATTGCATATAGAGTACAATGAATATTGTAAATATTCTAGTTTATATCATTTTAAATTTATAACAAATTAACTAAATCAATAAATATGTACGTTATTTTATGTAAAGAAAAATAATCAATGTAGTATGCTTCTTCTCCATTTTAAAGCAATACCTTTTATTCTTACTATTCTTAATATGTAAACATCGGGATTGTACAACCTAATTTAGCTTCTTCGGGTTACACATTTTACCCCTTTTTACAACGTTTTTCGTGATATATCAGGGCAAAAACTTATAAAATTGAATAAAAAGAAATATTATAATTATTATTATGTAAACATTTACATACTAAGGGTTCATTCCTTGTATTGCACATGGTAGATCTCCTTAGTTGAAATTTGGCTTCCTATTTCGGTATTTTTGGTTGAGTACTTCTTGTTTAATATAAGTTTGGTTTTTGGTCTTCCAAATGTTTCGATTTTAATGCTGCTGATGAGAGGTAACTCCTTGAAATGCGTCGTATACAGCATAGTATAAATTTACTATATCTAATATTAGTATCTTTGGATTGTTATTTTGAAACTCCTGGGATGATGCCTCTGCTGGTGGACCCTAGGTCCCCGAGGGTATTCGCTAACCCAGTCGTCAGACTTGTCTGACATGATTATTCATTGATTTTTTACAGAAATTACCAGTATATAGCAAAATTCAAAAATAATAGAAATACTAAGGGTTCATTCCTTGTATTGCACATGGTAGATCTCCTTAGTTGAAATTTGGCTTCCTATTTCGGTATTTTTGGTTGAGTACTTCTTGTTTAATATAAGTTTGGTTTTTGGTCTTCCAAATGTTTCGATTTTAATGCTGCTGATGAGAGGTAACTCCTTGAAATGCGTCGTATACAGCATAGTATAAATTTACTATATCTAATATTAGTATCTTTGGATTGTTATTTTTTTTTACATGGATTTCAAGAAACAAAGCTATAAAAGTGGAATTATTAATTATATTCAAGAAAATGTATTTCGGTACGGGGATTTTTGGTACGGGTACGGGTACGGGTACGGGTTACACATATTACCCCTAACCGCTAGAAATGTTGCTAGTTCTAGTTTCTCGGGACCGAACTTGAGCCGGAATTGCCGAGTTAAAATTCTTATTCTACGTACTTATTTTCCGTGAAATTCTAGTTTTTTATGATTTGTTTTCTGCATTAAACAGATCACGAACCAGTCGTGTTAATAATGGTTATTGTATGGCCGTGTGAGACATCATGGAGGAAGAACAGGTTTTATTAAAATACAATGGAATTTAATCTTTCTGTAACAGTAGAGCATGATTTGTCTCCCAAAATTACCTACCGCACCAACCGGGGATCGAACCCGGAACCTTTGGTTCGGTAGTCCACCGCTCTACCAACTGATCGATCTAAAGGAGTACTCCACTAGCGCAACTAATGGAGGGTGGTTATAAACCTGTTACGGTTCTATAACTTCTATATTTATCAAGGGAAGCCCGTTACACTTCCCCCACCTCAAGAGTCACCGTCCTACGATGACGATATCCAACTTCAACCCTTTTGCCAACTAGCCCTTTTTGACAATCGTGGGGTTTTTAGTTGGGCGCCAATGTAGTATCAGTGTTCTAATATTGCAATTGCTACAAAATGACAAACACAAAGGATATTTAAGCAGAATATGCTTGTTTTTTTTATTATAAGGTTTCTTTGTTCTTGGAAGCAGACATTTATACCTAACCATATTTTTACTTGCAGTTATGTCACAGGATCAACCTTTAGAGATTTATGTTGATGATGATTTAGATCCGTTTTTTGATAGCCTGAAACAGGAATTGTTTTATTCAACCAACATGACATGTGCCATAGGAGATTGCACGTTCAAGGGAACGTTCCCGACAAAGACAAGATACGTCCGCCCTTGGGAGGAAAAGCACACCTTAGATGTCACCAAATGGGAATGTGCTTATGCGCACTGTACCGCCATGTTAAGGCGGAGGTCCGACATGAAGATCCATATAAAACAAGTTCATTCTGAGACAGACAGCCGCCTTATACGAGATATACTGACAAAATGTACTAGGAAGGTCGTAAGGAATAAAGGGTTCATTCACCCAGGTTTTTTTTACCTTTAAAGGAAGATCTCAACCTCAAACTGCCTCAAGTCCACCTAAGATCAAATCAGTAGTCTCTATCGTCAACGATGATCAATCTCTCGTCGAGCCTCAGACCACAGACACCTTAATCTCAGCAGTAACATCCATGGAATCACTTACACTGACTACACCATCAACACCAGATGTCGCTTCTACCACATAAGTCTTGCCATCACTTGAATCCATCATGTCAGAGATACCGCTTGTTTCATCAATAGAAGTTCAGCCTGACATGCTAACAGTAACATCAGCTCTCGCTATAGAATGACCGTCAGAAGGAGATGAAATTAACTTCATGAAATTAATACCTTCGTCCCTTTCAAAGGCTTTGGATAAATCGGCAGATAAACCAATGCCGTCTCTACCAGTTCGTCCGCTTTTTAGAGAAAACAGTGACATGTCAACTCAAACCAATTATATGGATTTAAAGGAAGTATATCTTCCTCCTATTCCGGACAATAAAAGTACCTTGGAAATTGAGCAATATATGTATTATTTATGTAACCACATTGACAGCTTTATGCGGCAACGAGATGCCGCCAAGAAAGTACTTGACGAACTTAAAGTTGAACCCGCAATTGAGAAGAAAAAACAGCTACGGCGCAATCTGGAGTCCGAAAACCGGGAATTGCGCAGGCAACTAGCCGAAATTAAATACCGAGAAACCTTGTTTGCCAACAGTATGATGGAACAGTGATTAAATATTTGTAACAATAACATTTATCTCGTTATATTTTATATGTTAATCTATTCCATTGTTGATATGTTAATTTATTCACACCCAGATATTTTCGTTGACATACTTAGTTACAAAGACATGTTTAGTGAAATTATATAAAGTTAACATACTCTTGTAACACTAAAGTTATTTCCAATGTTAACTAGATAATTTTTATTTAACATAATATTTTTTTTATGACTTTAAACATAATATATTGTGAACCTTGTACTCTCTTTGGGGACTAGTGTGCATTTGCTGGTGCACATTAGGTCTTAAGAGAGGGGGAGAGTAGTGGTGGACATGTAACCCCCTTCTTTTATTCATTCATATTATTGTTGTTAGCAGCATTAACAATTTCCTGTTTCACCAGTTCATTTGGCGCCGGAACCGGTCGGTTCCCCGGGACTATATAAAGGAATTTCACCGGTTCTCGGGTTAGCCCGGATTTTACACAGCAGACGACGTAGAACTCATTAAAAAGGCTCTACTGTATATACTTTACTAAATTGGGATTTCCGGTAAGAATTTACCGTCCACCACAACATCATTTCTTTGTAAATGTTCATGTAAACATATCGGCTAAATAAAGCCATTCAATCGTACATAGGATTGCTATATTAACTCAATATCCTAGAACCACGGGAGTAGGTGTAAATGAGATAAAAACACATGATTACATTTATATGGATCTTCATGTCGGACCTCCCCCTTAACATTGCGGTACAGTGCGCATAAGCACATTTCCATTTGGTGACATCTAAGGTGTGCTTTTCCTCCCAATGGCGGACGTATCTTGTCTTTGTCGGGAACGTTCCCTTGAACGTGCAATCTCCTATGGCACATGTCATGTTGGTTGAATAAAACAATTCCTGTTTCAGGCTATCAAAAAGCGGATCTAAATCATCATAGCATAAATCTCTTAAGGTTGATCCTGTGACATAACTGCAAGTTTTTGCCATTTTGTAGCAATTGCAATATTAGAACACTGATACTACATGCACCTCAACGTTGGGCCGTACGTTAGCGCAAACCATATAAAACTCGAATTTTGTATAGGCATCCCAGGATATGCACATCACCGAAAGCAACACGCCCATGGTTAAATGAAATGTGCATATACAACCTATACCTTACATTTTATACGCATAACGAATAAGTGGAAGCTGAACTGAAGAACTTGTCGTCAGATTGAATCAGTGGCTTAAACGAATAGTGGATTTCGCAACGGACAAAATATCTTTTTCAATACATTTTGTAAATATCTGGAGTTATGGAGAAAATTGTGATGGCGGTGTAATTCGTCTTCCTGTCCTACTAAATTTCGATAAGACTTGAGGTTCTACGGGATCGGTTTCGGAGTCGTGGAAAATTTCATCAGGGTCGATTTCCGAATCATACAATACGGTTTTATCCTTAGGATCTGAGTTCTCGCCTCTAGCGGAGTCATATTATTGACTCTCTTCCTCTAACGGTTCAATAAGCGGTTTTAAGTGGTCAACGTGCACGATCTTGCGTTTTGAGTCTGAATATCTCTCGATTTCGTATGTTATGTCTGAAATTCTCCTGGTCACTTTAAAAGGACCTGTCCATCCTAATCCTAGTTTCTGATTGGCCTCTGGCGGGTACCATCTTAGTACTCGCTGGCCTACTTCGAATTCCCGTATCCTTAACTTAGCATCGTAGTATTGCTTCTGTCTGCGGAAACTTTTCCCGATAGTATCATGGGCGAAATTGAAGGCTGATTGCAATGCTTGTCGGACCCATTTAACATAGGTGACCGGGCAACACACATCAGGTCTGTATGTCGGATTTCCTGTCATCACATCAATCGGAAGGCTGATCTCTCTACCGAACACGATAAGATTCGGGGTACAATGGGTATCTTGGATGCTAGCGCAATATGCCATGTATAGGTAGGGAAGGTGGTCATCCCAGTCATCTTTGTTCTCTTGTACAAACATCGCGAGCATTTGTTGGAGCGTTCGATTGAAACGTTCAATCATTCCGTCCGATTGCGGATGATAAGGTGTGTTGCGGGATTTGTTAACAGAGAGGAGTGTACAAATATTTGCGAATAAATTTGATTCAAATTCTGGTCCTTGGTCGGTGTGAATACGAATAGGTGTCCCAAAACGATTCCGTGACCAGTTTATCAGCGACGGTTTGTGCGGTGTGATTCTCTTGTGCGTACGCTTCCGTTCATTTCGAGTAGTCGCCGGCGACCATAATAAATCTGTTATCGTTCTCAGTCGTGGGTAAAGGACCCATAATGTCTATCGCGATGCACTCCATTGGACCATATACCGTATTATGCCTCATAGGTGACTTTCCGATTCCCGGACCGGGTTTCCGTTTCTGACACGACAAACAGGACTTGCACCACATCGATATATCATGAGTAAAACCAGCCCAATAAAACCTAGACTTTATCGGCGGCCTGTGCTTCCCGTAAATCCTTAACAGTCCATTGGCTTAACCAATTGGAATCGGTTTTATCGGTTAGACATTCGTCTACATTCTCCTTGTCGGCTGATGAATCCGTAGATTGATCGATATTTAGTTCCGGTCGGTCCGACTCAGTGACGGCAATGACGTTACAAGGGCAACTAAGTTCCGGTGCGCATTGTTGACATTCTTCTCGTCTGCATTTTCGTCTTGGTATTCTTGACAACGCGTCAGCGTTTCCGTGAAGATGTCCTCGCCTATGTTCTATATCAAAGTCGTGGGTGTCTAATGAGGATAACCATCTCGCGATCATACCCTCTGGTTCTTTGAAATTCTTTAGCCATTTTAGCGAAGAATGGTCAGTACGTAACAAGAAGTTCCTACCCGACAGATAGTACCGGAATTGTTTCACGAACGTTACCACTGCGAGAAGTTCTCTACATGTGGTACAATATCCACGTTGCGTTCTAGATAACGTTTTACTCCCATAGGCAACGACTCTTTCCTCGCCGTTTTGGATTTGCGATAGGACGCTACCTACACCGAAATTGCTATCATCCGTATCTAGTACAAACTTGTCGGTGCGGGTAGGGTACGCAAGAATCGGAGCTGACATTAACGAATCCTTAAGGCTAAGAAAGGCTTTCTCGCAATCGTTGGTCAAAATGAACCTCTTGTTTTTCCGAGTCAGCTGTGTCAGGGGGAAAGCAATGGTCGAGAAATTCTCGATAAACTTCCTATAATATGACGCTATTCCCAGAAAACTTTGGACATCGGAGACTGACTCCGGTATAGGCCAATCCTTTACAACGCTAACCTTGTCTGGGTCACATTTAATACCGTCTGCAGAGACAACATGTCCTAAGTAGCGGACTTCGTCATGGAAGAAAGTACATTTAGATGGTTTAAGTTTTAAGTTTACGTCCCTTAACCTATAAAATACTAACTTTAGGTCCCCGACAGTCTCATCAAACGTTTTGCCGAACACTATGACGTCGTCCAGATAAACTAAACAGCGGTCTCACTGCAGTCCGGAAAGAGTCAGCTCCATGAGACGCTCGAATGTTTTTGGGCTATTACCGAGTCCAAAAGGCATTACACGGAAATTATTCTTATCATCGGGGTTCATTTTGACTTGAAAGAATCCTTGTTTGAGATCAAGAGTACAATACAATTTTGCACATGATAAAGAGTCCAAAGACTCGTCAATCCTAGGCACTGGATAGCTATCTTTTATCGTGATTTGATTAAGCTTGCGATAATCTACGCAGAATCTCGTTGTGTTATCTTTCTTCTTCACTAAGACAAAAGGCGCGGCATATGGCGAGTTACCAGGCTCAATTAACCCGCCGCGGGGCATTTTGTCAATTTCTGCCTCGGCGACTTCACGTTGATTCATCGGTAGCCGTCTTGGTGGTATCTTAACAGGTCGATTTGTTTCAAGATTTATGCGATGTTTAACTAAGTCAGTTTGTCCTACTTTCCCATCCGGTCCGACGAAGATGTCGGAATACTGACTTAAAACCGATTCTATTTCCCGATGTTTCTCCGTTGTTAACTTATCGGACATGTCTTTCAAGAGAGGCTTTAAATGATCCGGCAATAAAACAGTTTGTCGCGTGTGTGACCTACCGAGATTACCCTTACAGACTTCTTGGTACGGCTGTAGCGATGCTACTGGAACGTCATTCTTAACTATAACGGCCTCGGGCGTCGGGTTCAAAACGCTAAAAAGTACATCCGGACCGTCATTGTTTAATTTCTCAAAAACACTAGTAGACAAAAGTGTCGCAGCGGAACCCGTGTCAATTAACATTTTTATACAAGTTTTATCAATAAACATATTTACAAACCAACAATGTTGCCTTACGGTGGCCAACTGTATTATAGCAGGCCTTTCATTCAATTCCTTATTTTCTGAAAATTGTTTGACTGTACTGTAGGCCTGAAGTACAGTCATTTCGAGCTTAAATCAGCAGGTTTAAATGAGTTTGATTGCGTCGGTCTTTGTTGATGATACCGCCGTTTATTAAAATTGTCATTTCGTCGATCGGGACAGTATCTACGAATGTGTCCCTCCTTCCCGCAGAGAAAGGATTCTGTGCTTTTAGGATCCATATTTGCAACGTCGGAGCTTTTGTTATGCTGATTGTCGCGAGCCGCGACGTTTTTCATCACCTCTTGAAGCGAGTTTTTCATTTCCGTTATAGTTTCCTCAATTTCATTTAGCCTAGAATCACTCAAGTTCGTTCCCGTATTTGGCTTTTTGTCTCTATCGCGAGTGAGAGCTAGTACGGGCGCTTGATCGCTTTGCCTAGGTTTACGTTGAGATACTTGGGTCCCCTCGAAAGCCTCAAATTCAACGGCTAACGATATTGCTCGGTCCAACGTTGACGGGTGAGCAAACTGGACGTGGCGCTTAAGTTCAGCACCATTTAAGCCTGAGATAAACTGCTCGACGACTAAGCTGTCTCTCATTTCTATAGATATTAATGGAAAGGCTCTACTTCCTAAACGCTTTATTGCATGCCCGTTATCAGTTACGGTTTCATCCCGGTTTCTTCTACGGTTTCGAAATTCACATCGATACGACAACTCTCGCTCTGGGGGACAAAATCTCTGCATCAGCGAGTTTTTGAGTGCGTCATAATTGTCAAGAACGTTAGGCGTTAATTCGCTTAGTATCCTTTGGGCGACCGCACGAAGGCTCGTTGCTAATTGTGCAGCCTTTTCGGACGCAGACCACTGATTCCATCTTGCAACCTCTTCAAAATGACAGATGTAATCCGTCCATTCTATTGTGTCCCCATCATATAAAGCAGACTCTTTTATTTTTCTTGGTTGTGGGGTTAGGTATTGAAACTTTATTTCTGGTTGTTGACCACAGTTATAAGCTGGTCTAGGGTCTCTCGTACATTTATTCCTTTCATTTCCTTGACAATGCATGTTGCGACTGCTTTTGCCAATTGTTTGGATAATTAGAAATCGGATCCTTTGACTCATGGTGTTTTAAATCACCATTTCTACCTATTGTGTGCTTGTTTTGTTTATTTTCTACCCAACACGTGCCCCTTTCCATTGACGTCAGCACGTGACCTGACGTTGTGTATTCCGGTCTTTTGAAGTTTGAACGCGGTTCAATGCAAATGCCAGACGTTTTTGTGTCTGACTGTTTCCCAGAAATATGCGCTTTGTTCATGATATTAATGGATTTTTTGGTGTGTTGGTGTTAGATTCGCGATGATTATCATCTATTCCGTAAAAAATGTTTGCTATTGTGTGGTTAGAGACGAAAAATTCAGGAGAAAAACTGTCATGATCACGAAGAATTGACCCAAGGTCATTGGTTTCCATTTTAAAATTCAAGGATGTCGAATGATAAAACTCATCGTCGTCATTATATGGCATAATTGCTTGTTGCCTAGGCATTCTGTTATTGCCTGTTAGTGTGTGAAGGCATTGGTCGCCTGTAAAATCCGACGATTGTGCGAAGTTAAGTGTGCGAGTGTGATCCCTTGGAGTTTCAATGGCGGATTGTGTATTGCCGTGTGGATGACATTTGTTCATATTGTGCTTCAGATCTGGGATAATTTTATTTTGTTTGGAGTCTAACATGTCTAGAGGTAAGTTATTTTCATAATTATGTGTTCTTTGTTTACATGTTTGTTCCCTTTCGTCCACTGTTTTGTTTACAAATAATTTTTCCGGTTTGTGATTCCTTGTGAAACTCGGAGTCAAAAATTGTTTGAGCCCGTAAAATCCTGTACTTATGTTGTTGATCCAAGACGACATTTTGTAAATATTGAAATAAATTTAATTTTATATCCGTTTATGTGGAAATTTCTCAATATCCCGCGGACGTAGCCCCCAATGTAATCGGGTGTATTTTATCTCATTTACACCTACTTCCGTGGTTCCAGGATATTGAGTTAATATAGCAATCCTATGTACGATTGAATGGCTTTATTTAGCCGATATGTTTACATGAACATTTACAAAGAAATGATGCTGTGGTGGACGGTAAATTCTTACCGGAAATCCCAATTTAGTAAAGTATATACAGTAGAGCTGTTTAATGACTTCTACGTCGTCTGCTGTGTAAAATCCGGGCTAACCCGAGAACCGGTGAAATTCCTTAATATAGTCCCGGGAAACCGGCCGGTTCCGGCGCCAAATGAACCGGTGAAACAGGAAACTGGGAATGCTGCTAACAACAATAATATGAATTAATAAAAGAAAGGGGGGTTACACGTCCACCACTACATTTCTGTTAAAAAAGTAAAGGAGTTTGGAGAAAGTGTTATACATAAAATTGATAAGTTGATAAAGATAATGTTTACTAAACACAATTCATTGAAAGAGGACAAATATATCTAAGGAGTAAACTAAAAAACGTAATCTATTAGAGACAAATGAACAACCACAAGCACAATATTTTTTTTCAATTATTTTACACAGCTAGTTAATAAAATGCAATACAACATAAGGCCTTACTTGAAGATAGTATGCTAGATCCATTGTTTGTTGCGAATAAGTTTTAAAATAAGGATATAACGTTAGATGAAGTTCGGAAGGTAATTTCAAATGCAAAAGATGGGAAAAGTCCTGGAATTTATCAAATTTCCAACGAAGTGCTAAAAAACGACCCTATGATTGAGATATTACATGTTTTATTTAAACTATGTTTTGATACCTGAAATGTTCCATCTTTATGGAGGAAAGCCTTAATCCGACCAATTCCAAAAAGCTGTACTATTGATACCCGGATACCACTTAATTATAGAGGAATCAGTTTAATTTCTGTGGTAGCGAAGAGTTTTAGTGCGATTCTAAATACACGAATTCAGCAACACTTGGAAAATAACGGACTGCTTGCCGATGAACAAAATGGTTTTAGGCCTAACAGACCATGCGAAGATCATGTGTTTTCACTAAATAGTTTAACTCAAGACAGAAAATCAACTTTCGCTACATTCGTTGATTTAAAAAAGCGTTTGACTTTGTGAACAGGAATTTATTACAATACAATCTTCAGTTGAACGGAATTGATGGGAACATGTATTATGCTATATCTAGTTTGTATGCAGAAACTGAATCGTTTTCTATTAAATGATCATCGAACTAATTGGTTTGAGTGTAAAAATGGAGTACGACAAGGCGGCAATTTGTCACCCACCCTATTCTCACTTTTCACCAATGACCTCGCAACAGAAATTTCACTCGACTGCCAATAGATGACAGGAACATTAGTTTGTTCAGACGATATCGTCATTTTAAGTGAAAACGAATCTGATATGCAAAAATGTCTGGATGTACTCTACAGCTGGTGCAAACGATGGAGACTGAATGTGAACTGTGCTAAGTCGAATGTTATGCATTTTAGGAAACATAGGTTCCCACAAAGCAGTTTTAGATTCACAATTGGTGACAATGAGTAAGAATATGTTAGTCAATTGTTATGATATTGTAATTATTATGTTTATTTATCTTGGCCTAATTTATTTTGTGTGGCCTTATAACATGTATAATATGTTTACATAATATTTAGAGTTGTTTACCAAATAATGTTATAACTGCGCAGTTTGGAAATCACTGGAACAATAATAGATACTGATGGAATGACTAGAACTTTCTATTTGACTTACGTAATAATTCTGGTGTGATTCGAACTTCTACCGTATTCCAGAAGTTTCCGTTCTACAGTATATATACGGACAAGAAAGTTAGACTTTCAGAGCAGAAAAGTATTGGACCAGACATTCTTGTGTTCTCAGCTGTTGGATTTATTTACGTTTCAAACATCATCCTTGACATACTTTTATTTACGTTACATCATACTAGATTGTGACTGATTGGATATAATATTCCGTTTGGATTCCCGCAACAGTGACGAGAAGAATTCCGGATTAGGAAAAGACGGAGGATTTTGAACAGTTAAGTTGACATTTTATTTTGTGTAATATTATTTTGTAAACTTGTATATAATAAATCTTGTTAAATTTTATTATTGATTTGTGTCTTTTGTTGGCTACAATCTAAAAGGTGATTTCGGCCGTAACACAATATAAATACCTTGTAGTATTTTTTCATGATAAGATGGATTTTACTGTGGCAACTGAAACGCTTGGAAAGGCTGGTGGAAGAGCACTTAGATCTATTATTTCTAAAATTCATCAATTTAAGGATGTGGGGTTTAATACATTCGAAACATTATATCATTCATGTGTGGTTCCAGTTCTTGACTATTGTCCTGGGGTGTGGGGATTCAAAACTTATCACTCTGTATAAACTGTTCAAAACCGTGCAATTTAATAGGTACTTTTTTGGCTTACATAGATTTGCTCCAGCTGTCACGTTAAACAGTGAGTTAGGATGGTTTCCACCTACACAGAGACGCTGGTTATGTATGATCAGAAGATGGAACAGGCTTATTAATATGGACAATGATAGACTTACAAAGACTGCTTTCCTATGGGGTTACCGTAACAATGGTAAATGGTGTTTACAACTGAGAGACATTTTTCAAAAGATAGAAATGGAGTTTTGTTATGAGAATTTGTTGTCATGTAACTTAAAACAAGTGAAAAATAAACTTTTGACTTTCCATGAAAATGACTGGAAGGATAAAATTGGCCGTCTACCAAAGCTGCGAACATACATATACATTTAAACAGAAATACGAACTTGAACCATATGTGAAAATGAACATTAGTATACAGGAGCGATCAGTGATAGCACAACTGCGGTGTGGCATATTACCATTACGCATAGAAACAGGACGATACAGGAATGAAGCCTCATATGAATGTTTATGTACTTTTTGCAACGATGGGTCTGTTGAAAATGAAAAACATTTCCTATTGAACTGTAAAGCTTATTCCATACTTAGAAACACATTTTTTTGTACCGTTAATTTTCATGATAATAACACTGAACACCAAGATTTTATCGATATTATGACATTACATCAAAGACTATGTGCAAAATACATGTGCATTTTTAACATTGCAAAATTGAGAAAAAACAATTTGCTTGAATCATCATATTTATTAAACTTGCAAAATATATGATACTTCTTGAACAAAATACTCAAATATGCAATCTTAATGACATAACATAAAAATATTATTGACACATTTTCGACTGATGGTGCAAAATTTTGTCTATCCTGTTACCACATTTGTGAGAATTTTTTTACTATCAACAGGAAAAATGTGAAAAACATACTGTTTGTTTCTCAAAGATACGTAAGTGGTGCTTCAGAAAACAATAACAGAATATTTAATTTCTTTGCATTAACGGGATAAAAATATCACTTAATATTGCGTCCTGAAAAAACTATCTAAAAATACATTTTGAAATGCTGCAAAAATTGCTACAATCAACGCAAAACCAGCTGAAGCACTTCCTTTTATTCGGCTTATATTGGACTTTTGAATCAACCCAACACTTAGTTCTTTGATTACATATAATTTTAGTAAAACGCTATTTTCTATGGTAACAGGAACGGACATCGAAGGTTTACATATACATATTTGTCTATCCTGTTACCAAGTTGGGGTAAAAGGACAGACAGTAACAGGATAGACAAAATTATATGTTTATTGATTCTATTGCAAAACAACAACTCCCCTTACATAGTTGTTTGTTTTTTCTTAAAGATATGTGGAATATCAAATGTTTCATTTCATTTTTGACTATTTCATAAGGTCTAAAGATACATAATTGTTTATTCTTATACTTAATCTGTCTATCCTGTTACTTTATTCAAGGTAACAGGATAGACAGTTACAGGATGGACAAAATTATATGTTTATTGAGTATATTTCAAAATAACAAACATAAAGATATGTGGAATATCAAATGTTTCATTTCATTTTTGACTATTTCATAAGGTCTAAAGATACATAATTGTTTATTCTTATACTTAATCTGTCTATCCTGTTACTTTATTCAAGGTAACAGGATATACAGTAACAGGATGGACAAAATTATATGTTTATTGAGTATATTTCAAAATAACAGCCCGCCTTACATCGGTGTATGGTTTTTTCAGTTAGCGTTCTTTGTTTCCAAACAGTTAGTGACCGTTTTGAGAACGTATGGGTGTAGTAATGTATAAATTTGTTGGTAACATGATAGACATTTTAAAAGGTACGCTTTCAGTTTGACTTACTTTTCTGGTTATAACTTGGCTTCCGTTTCTTCTAACGTTCTATTGTTTTGTTTGTAATTTGGAAAACTTGTGTAATTTTGATTTCATCATAGAAGATATTCGTATTTGCAGGCAAAAATTATTGCTCTGCAAATTTTGGACCGGTAACAGGACAGACATGCATTTCATGGACGCCAGCATAATTTACTTTTTATGAGCATATATATAAATATCTTCAAGACTTTACTTTCTTGTTAAAATTCAATTGTATGCTATTTAAAAAAATAATTTTGCCGATTTGAAAACATACAAAAAATCATTGAAAAATAATGTGCAAACATGGTTCTCTCAGTTCGGACACTGAAAAATTGCTCAATATTGAGCTTCAAAATCAATTTATTTTGGATTTGCAAGGAGAAAATCGTTCTCATTCTAAATGTGCCGATTTGAAAAACTTGCGAACGTTTGGTTAAGCACAAAAAATACTTACCTGTTCATGATACACATGTCACTATAATAAATAAATTACTTACTTACTTACTTATTATTTCATTATTTTGCATCTTTCATGGTATAATCAACATACCGCTATAACAAAAATTACGAGTGTATATTTTTACTTCCTGGATTCCTAGATGACTATTTTTATCTACAGTAAGATTTGAGAATCACACCGGCACCTGACGTTAATTCGGTTATTCGATCGATGTTTGCATTTGTCCGTTGATTTTATTTTAAGCTGTTCCTTTAACACCAGTAGTATATGGGCACAGGCAAATTATTATTTGAGGAGGTGCCAGAAGTGACATCACCGGAAGCTGAAATGACGTCACAGGAAGTGATGTTACCGGAACAGGAAGTACCCGGAAATGGTTTGCGCTCTTGCACAGCCGGAAGTAGTGGGTTTCCCCACCATTTGTTCACGGAAGTGACGTAAGTCACGTGCCAGGGCCCTGGTGTATGGTCTGCACATGCGTGACCGGAACCGGAAGACCCGGAAGTGGTTTGCTCGCATGCGCAACCGCAAGTGATGGATTTTCCCGCCATTTGTTACGGAAGTGACGTTAGTCACGTGCCCGGATGTGTCGACCGCGCATGTTCCGGCAGAACTGGAAGTCAGGCGCATGCGCAACCGGAAGTAATTTGTTTACGGAACTGACGTAAGTCACTAGCTGGGACCCTGAAGTGCCATGCTTGACTGATTATCTTCCTTTTCCCGTACTTCTCGGTCGTCTCCGGGTCTTTCATCGGTCTTTTTAAGGTAAGGGTTTCGCATCGAGTCTCTAGGGACTGATACTCTCACTGTTATGTCGAAGTCAGAGAGTAATCGAAGTACAAAGAGGTGATTGGATTATCTCACCTTATCCCGCGCTTTTTCCCACGTGTGATGTTTTCTGTGGGGACCAAAGGTAGGATTGGATTATGTCCCCTTACCTCCAAGTGATGCTGTCATCATTAGATCAATGGAGGGGTGTCCTTAGTAGCCGTCTTAGCAACGGAGGTGCATTTGATTGCTCTATGATGCACTTCGTTTCTCTTCTCCTGCTCCATGTCGATCTCGCTGCTCGTCGCTGTTCATCGCTTCTCATGATCTTACTCGCGTGATCATTTCAGATTTGGGGCAACTTGTCGCTGTTTCCGCTGCTTCTGCTGCTTCTGCTTGTTGCTGTTCGTCATCGCTGCTCTTCTCTTGCTCATCGCTGTTTTTCTCTTGGTCTTTGCTGTTCATCGCTACTCATGACCTTACTCGCGTGCTTATTTTGGTTTTTTGGGGCTATTTGTCGCTGTTTTCGCTGCTGCTGTTGCTCCTGCTGCTTGTTGCTCTTCGTCATCGCTGCTCTTCTCTTGCCCCTCGCTGTTTTTCTCTTGCTCTTTGCTGTTCATCGCTAATCATGACCTTACTCGCGTGCTCATTTCGGTTTTGGGGCTGCTGGTGCTAGTGGTGGTCGATTGTCGTTAGTCAAAGATTGGAGCTGTGCGAGAGCCACTCTTCATTTATCCAGGTTTGTGACTGGCTATCATAAAATAGGCTGCCTTAATCCTCAATTTTTTAAGGCCACTCTGAATTTGTCCAGGCTTGTGACTGGTGATATATATGTATAAACATATATAGGCTACATTACCCTCCTTCCCATTTTTGTTATATTTTTTTGTTTTTCTTTGTAATATGTTCCAATTCCTCCGTCACTTAGAGTCATTGCTGTCTTCAGCTGGTGGTGGGTCGTAGACGTTCAATACACGGTTAAGCATATATTTTCGTTTTTCGACGGCATATTCCCATGATTCTTTTGATTCGTAGTCTTCCTCTTCTTTCAAACATTTAGCAGTTTTCTTGATCTTTCTATGTACGGGGTCTTTATTCATGTCTTGATGCCAGGACGTCAGTCCGATGTAATGCTTTCGTCTCTGTATGAGTCAAACATGTCTCTATATGCTGCCAAGTGTGCCTTGTCTTCTTCCATTCCGGCTTCGACTAGTTCGTTTACTGTCTGTGAGTATTCCGATTGATGTACTTGAAATGTTCTGTTCAAAATGACATCCCATGGAGACTGTTTAATTGCTCTTCGGAGTCTTCGTTGGACTCATGGTCACTGCTTTGTTCCGATCCTCGTTATCGGCTTATGTGGTGGTGTCTGAGACTGAATCACTATAGTCTGTTGAATCCTCTTCCATACCGTGTGCATTCTTTTTGTGTCGCACTAAGTTGACTGGTATCCACATGTCACAGGTATACATTTAAGACGTCTTTCTTTCCTGGGATTTGATAGTAGAATGAGTTCCGGTCGTCCTGCAAGTGCTTATATTAGATACAGGTTCCTCAAGGGCTTGTTGATTCATACACAAACACAAAAATATTCATTTCGAGATTGTTGCAGTTCAGATTTCACTTTTCTGATGAGGTCTCTATAAAGTCTTGTCCACTCGCTTTCAATACTTCTACACCCTTTGCAGATATTTATGTTTTTGTAGAATTCCGCAAAACTCTTGTCAATTTGACACTTTGTGCATTGCTTGTTTGGATCCACTTTGCTGGGTCCTCCACTTGTTTTGTCCAGCAGTTTGGTTCTCTTCACTTTGGTTGGAAGTATTTTCCTTTTCATTTCTGGCTTTGCTTTGGTGTTAGGAAGAGTCACAGGTATTAAATATCTAGCAGGAACAAATAAATCAACGAGAGGCGTTTTCGATTCCATTGAGACGTGTGTGTTGTTTGACGATCTTCAAACAACTGACGAAATTAAACAAAACCTCTGATTATATTTTCGATAAAAGCTTTCAATTGGCGTCATAGTGACGAAGATTGTTTTTTGTCTATTCATTCATACCACACGGTTCGCTGCTCGTGATTGTTGTTTGCTGCTCAACCCTGATCGTAATTGTTGTTTGCTGCTCATCGCTGCTCTTCTATTGCTCTGTAGTGTTCTTTCCTGCTCATCGCTGCTTATCCCCATGCTCTTCTGCTCATTTCGGTTTTGTTGCTGCTGCTGCTTCTTGTTGCTGTTCGTTGCTGCTGGTGGTGTGCCGATGAGAATATGGGATTCTTACTGTTTCGTTATAAATCCCCCCTTGGTCTCGTTGATGTTACGATGGACATCAAAGATGGCTGCGGCCATGTACACCGGACCTGAAAGAGAGCACCCTTATGAAACTGAAATTGAAGAGTCTTTCCGGACGGGAACGAATGTTCTCGGTCTCGTTGATGGTACGATGGACATCAAAGATGGCTGCGGCCATGTACACCGGACCTGAAAGAGAGCATCCTTATGAAACAGATATTGAAGAGTCTTTCCGAACGGGAACGAATGTTCTCGGTCTCGTTGACGGTACGATGGACATCACCTAAGCAAGCGTGACTATTTGCCTCATGTTTGTCACGCTTGCACCAGTGAACCACCAGCGTGGGGTACTGATCGTTTAGAGTAAGAGTACGATACAGACCTACGATAAGGGTTAGAGGCAGGACTAGGATTAGGGTTAGAGTTAAGGTTAGGGTTATGGTTAGAACTAGGGTTAGGGTTAGAGTAAGGGTTGCGGTTAGGACTCGAGTCATGGTTCGGGTTAGGACTCGAGTTAGGGTTATGGTTAGGACTGAAATCCGTAAACGTTCGTTCCCGTCCGTAAAGACTCTGAAATCACTACCTTGTGCTTATTGTAAGAAAAATGGTCACCTGATGGCTGATTGTTTTAGACTCCAGAAGAAGAATAAAAGAGATAATAAGCCCAAGTCCAGTGCTTGTACGACACCCCTTGTTACCAATAAGTTGTAATGTCCAGTTTTGGTGATTAAATGGAGGATTATAAACTCTTTATGTCTGATGGGTTTGTTTCTATTGTTGATAATACTACTCCTCAGCATATTAAGATTTTACGGGACACTGGAGCTTCTCAGACTTTCTTGTAAGAAGGTGTGTTGCCTTTGTCCGAGGAGACGTCCGTTGGTGCCTCCGTTTTGTTACAAGGTGTGGAATTAGGTTGTATAGATGTTCCAGTCCATCGTATTTATCTGAAGTCAGATTTAATTACTGAACCATTTGTTGTGGGTGTTCGTCCTAAACTTGCACATCTGACTTTCGATCGCAGAGAAAAATTGAAAACTTTGTTATTTTATTTAAAAATCTTTTTCCAGATGCGCCAAACAAAACCACTGCTGTTTGTCATGATGTTGATGTAGGCGATGCTTCTCCAATTAAGCAACATCCTTACCGTCCCAATCCACTTAAACTTGATTTTATGACACAATAAATTGGATATATGCTTTATCTAGTTCTTATTCAAACACTGTATACATACTATATATTTTTGTATATATTGTTCAGGAAAAGTTCTCGTTACACTCAAAATTCTTTTAAGGCGGGAGGTGTTATGATATTGTAATTATTATATTTACTTATCTTGGCCTAATTTGTTTTGTGTGGCCTTATAACATGTATAATAATTATGCTTAGATAATACTTGTAGTTGTTTACCAAATAATGTTATAACTGTGCAGTTTAGAAATCACTAGAACAGTCATAGATACTGATGGTATGATAAAAACTTTATATTTGACTTACATAATAATTCTGGAATGATCATAATCTACGATGTGTAATTCAAACTTCTACCGTATTCTAGAAGTTTCCGTTCTACGGTTTCTACGAGTTTCCCTTCTACAATGTTCTAGAGATTTCCGTGACAATTATATATATACAGACACTAAAGTTAGACTTTCAGATCAGACATTAACATTCTTGTTTTCTCAGATGCTGGATTGACACTTTTATTTACGTTAACTACATCATAATAGATTATGACTTATTGGATATAATATTCTGTTTGGATTCCCCCAACAGTGAGGAGAAGAATTCCGGATAAAGAAAAGTCAAAAGGATCGGACACATATATTTTAATAGTTAAGTTGACATTTCAATTTATATAATATTTCTTGTAAACTTGTGTATCTTTATATACAATGATGCTCGAAAAAGTATTAGCAGTTGACACAAAGATGAGTGAGATACAACTGAAACTAAACAATGATCTTAAAGTAGTACATCAAAGTATCTAACGAGAAAAATCCAAGGATATAAGCAAAAACATTATAGAAAATCTACAACAAAATAATGAAATTCTTATCCGGAACACCAGATAAGATAAGCTAGATGAAGTTATTGGAAACATAAAAGGAGAAGAAAGAGATAAGGAGACAGAATCTAAACAAAAACAAAATGACACACAAAATGTAGTGAATGATACACCTGACACGCCGAACCAAACAGAACGCAGTGTAAGATCTGATAAACAACAAAAGATGAACAACGCGGGTGAATTTGTAAGTCAACCTAAAGACAATGAACAAAAACGAAAACCAGCAAGGTGAAATAAAATATGATGTACATATCGTAGGTTCATCGACAGTGAAAGGACTGATAGCAAACAGAATATATAGAAATACAAGATGACAAAACTATTGAAGGAGCTATAAACTTTGCCAAAAGTGGAAAACTCCAAGGAAAAAATATTGTTTACCAAATTGGCTCAAACGAATTAGATGAGAAAAGCCCTGATGAAGTACTAGAAGAAATTGAGTGCTTGATATATGCCACTAACAATGTGTTAAAACAACCAAACATTATAATAGGAGAACTTCTTCCTCTCTTCTATCATAATAGTGAAAAATTACAATATTTCGAAGAAAAAAGACAACTCTATAATATATTATTGAATGATTATTGTAAAGAAAAGGGTATATATGTTACTAGATACGACATGCATTTTTCAGATATGTATGATGGGATTCATCTGAATGAATCAGGTATAAAATCCTTATTTAGTGTATGAAAGAGGTTATAAACCCAATTTTGGGTATTGTACATATAGGTAAAACAGATACAAGCATTCGAAAAAAATAAACCAGGGTATTCAAGAAATTTTGGTCCACAAAAATCAGGATATAATGATATTAGAGATCAACAAAGCTCATTGTATAATGAAAATAGAGGTCAGCATAACCCAGGGTACAATAACAATAGAGGTCAAGAAAGCTCAGGGTATAATGAAAATAGAAGTCAGCATAACCCAGGGTACAATAACAGTAGAGGTCAAGAAAGCTCATGGTATAATGAAAATAGAGGTCAGCATAACCCAGGGTACAATAACAATAGAGGTCAAGAAAGCTCAGGGTATAATAACAATAGAGGTCAAGAAAGCTCAGGGTATAATAATAATAGAGGTCAGCAAAGCTCTGTGTATTATGAAAACAGGTCAGCAAAACTCAGCGTATAATGGTAATAGAAATCATGTAAATAGGCACATCAATTTCCAGGGTTTAATAAGAACCTATATATGTGTGTAGTGGACAAGGTAACACACATAATCAAGGTATGACTGAAGGGGATTTTATATCTATGATGAAACTAATGCTCCATAAAGTAAGAGGGAGGTTCTGAATTTCTTGTTCAAAGTTCATGAAATAAAGTTGAGTGTATGAAAATATAGAACTTTATATTTGAAAGATTTTCTCATGCTCAGAATTTGTTATGTTCATATGTCTGAATTAGAAATGTACTTTGGTTTTGCAAACAATGATTATTTTTCCTAAAATGATGATTTTATATATCCAATAAGATGCCAAAGAATTGTTATATTGGTAAACAAAAATTGGCCCACACATTGTACTAATAAGCTAATACTAGCTACTGGTTTTTAGTAGATATATTTAGTAACATGTATGTTCAATTATGTAATATTTAAAACCTAAAAAAGTAAAATAACTATGTTTGCTGAAACTCAAAATGACTAGATGTAGTGAGGTTTTTTTTATGTTGAAATAGAGTTACACTATATTGAATAAATAACACTTAGTTACATGTCAGACCATATTTCATGAAAAATTGTGAATCTCGTAAATACTCAGAAAAAGATCAGTATTTCCTCGTGGAATGTGCATGGTCTTGGTGATAAATTCAAGGACAATAACTTTACAAAATTGTTGAAAAATGATATAAACATACTGTTAGAAACCTGGAAAGGGGAAAATAAAAGCTTTACAATTTCAGATTTTAATCTGATTAATAAAATAAGGAAGAAAAACAAGAGAGCTAAGAGACATAGCGGGGAAATTATAATATTATATAAGAAAAAATATTGAAAAGGGAATAACATATATAGAAAAAGGGACTACTTCTCAAAACAGACTCTGGCTTAAACTAGATAAAAACTTCTTTAGATTTGAATTCGACTTGTATCTATGTGCATTATATATGCCACCAGAATGGTCTACACAAAGTGAAAACGATTTTCACAGACTAGAGACTGAAATAAGTGTCTGCGGCAAAAGGAAAAATACTACTAATGGGCGACCTTAACGCAAGGACTGTCGAATTAGAGGATTTGTAAAACATGACTCTATCGACCTTAACAAATATAGGGACGCAAATGTATAACCATAAAATTATAATATAGATACTAGTCTAGATCGAAACAACCAAGACCGTGCACGTAACACATACGGAAACAACTTAATTGATTTATGTATATTTGCTAGACTCCTAATATTAAATGGTAGATATATTGGGAGACTCTCAAGGTTATTATGTATACATGTATGACTCTAAATGGTTATAGCAGTGTAGATTATGCTGTTGCTAGTGTGGCTCTCCTGCCCTCAGTTCATTATTTTAGAACATGTCCATTTAATTATGTTTCAAACCATGCCCAGATAGACGTTTATCTGAAATGTAACATAAATTTGAAACAAACAAATAAATTTGACTCCTGGAAAACAACCGGAAGATTCTCATGGGAAGAAAATTCAAAACAAAAACTGGTAGAAGTACTTGCTACAGATGAAATAAAAGATAATATCATAAATTTGGAATTTGGACATTTTACAGAAAATCAGACAGGTATTAATGAAGCGTCAGAAAGGCTAACTACGATTCTAGCCAAAATATCAGAAAAAGTATGTAAGGTAAAAGACAAATTCCTTAAAAAAATAAAATAAAAAAATATAAACAACCATGGTCAGACCATACTATTTATTTACATAAAAGACAAATAAATAACATTGGAAACCTTATTAGGAAGAATCCAAGCGATAAAGTAAAAAAAAACAAAATATTATAACCTAATCAAACAGTTGAAAACATGGTTAAACAGAAAAGGAAAATCTTTAAACAAAATATATATAATAAACTAAGTAGTAACATTGGAAATAATTCACAATAATACTGGCAAACTTAGTGATTTTAAAATCACTATGACCCAAAGACAACGACGGTAGAGAGATGTGAGGTATATTTATGAAAATACTAAAAATGCTGAAAATCACTTAAAAAATCAAGGTGCCTGTAAAAATATAAACTTGGATTAAAAGAAGCCGAAAAAAAACTTGACCCCAAATGAGAATACAGACTCCCCTATAACATGTACTGAAATTAAAAATATATTATCAAAAATTAAAAAGGGCAAATCAGCTGGGCCCGATGCGATCCACAATGAAATACTTAAGTACACCAGTAGTGTAACCTTATACATTTATTGACTTTGATATAGGTTAATACCTGGTTTTATCAACCCTGAAAAAATTATATCCACCGAGCCAACGGCGAGTGTGGATATTATTTTTGAGGGTCGATAAAACCTGGTATTAACCTATACCAAAGTCGATGAATGTTTTATTATATGACTGTTTTTTATGTTTTATTATATAACTGTTTTTATTTTTACTCTGCAAGTTTCTAATAAAAAAAGAATAACAGTAACAATGTCAACAAATAGAATGTTTTAAAAGAACGATTTTGATTGGCTGATATTTTAAATTCAACTAACCAAATTAATGCTTGTTTCCTAATGTTGAATTCTATTTTTAACATGTTTAACGACTGGAAAGTGATAAGTTTTTTCTATTTTTAGCTACTCAAAAGTCAAAACCTTTATATCACTCTATTTTTAACTACTTTGAAGTTAACATATCCTTTGCATTATACTTTTCATGGTATCCTGGGCCAATCAAAATCAAGATAAATATTTGTCATATAATAATAAAAGCTATTACTAAACTTTTTAATATAATTCTATCATCTGGTTATAATTCCCCTACGAATTGGAACTTATCCTTTTTGATACCAGTTCACAAATCAGGGGACAAAACAGATTCAAATAACTATAGGGTTATAGTGTTAACTAGCTCCATATCAAAACTATTGAGTGCCATTATAAATAACAGATTAACAGATACTTAAAGATAAACCCAACAACTCCCAGTTTGGTTTCAGAGGAAAAACATAGGACCACAGATAGTATTTGTATACTAAAATCTTTGATAAATAAATATATACATAAAAAGAAGCAAACATTTTATCTTTGCTTCGTTGATTTAAAGAAAGCCTTCGATTCCACCTGGATAGATGGCTTTTTATATAAATTAACCTCTATGGGTGTTGGTAAACAATTATATAACTTATTAAAAAACCAACTCAGTCAGACTAGACTTTGTTTTAAACATAAAAATCTACATCCAGACCTATTCGATATACGAAGAGGGGTACCACAGGGAGATTCGTCAAGACCTACACTTTTTAATATCTTTATAAATGACATTAGTGATCTTTTTGATAAACAAGACTCGTACCCAGCCTCCCTCATTGAATCGAAAATAGGTAGCCTTTTATTTGCTGATGATCTGATTTTCATCTCAGAACATCCAGAGGGGCTTCAAAACAGTTTAAATAAATTATGTAATTACTATGAAAACTAGCAACTCATAGTGAATACTAAAAAGAGTAAAACTATGACAGTAGGGCAATCAAAATGCAAAAAAGGACAAGGTCATTCAAAATAAAAGAATAAACATTAGAAGATGTTTCTGAATATAAATTTTTAGGAAATGTTATAAAATGTAATGGTTCATTGATACAAAGTACTCTGGACTTGTCACAAATGTCTAGAAAAGTACTAGTCTTCTTTGTACTACAAAATACACAACACAAACACAATTGTATGTTTGTCGACTAGCTCGCAGTTCACATATTTTTTATGACAAGCCGGTTTATTGAGACAAAAATAACATAATAGATACATGCCATAAAGATATATAAATATAAATATACCATTCAATTCTAACACTGAAAAAATGTCTTATGTACACAAAATAACCCTAACATTGTCCCGTGGCCGACCAGGAAAAACCATTTTATTTGGAAACCTGTGCCCTTTTGTCTATGACAGCGGAACTCAAGTGTAGGACCTCACTTGAGAAAATGCACAATTTTGTTATTTGGAAAAGTGAAGTTCAGTCTGAAAACGACTGCGGCTAAAAAAAGGTTTTGAAAAATAATAACCGATATAAAGCCGAAATCCGATTACGGTTATATAGCCATGCCACCTACTATGTACATAAATATATAACAAGATCATGCACTTCCTTTTAAATACTTCAAAAATAAAAATAAAAATTTGATGTTAACACATTGAAAGACGGGCTAGAATTGACCACTAACTGACTATCAAATTACACCAAATTTTTACCGCCAAAAATTCCTACGCGTATTCTACGCATGCCAAGAAGACAATCAATTCCCGTTCTACTAACGTGCCGCGGGAATTTTTTAGTCTTCCTTTTACTACAAAATACACAACACAAACACAATTGTATGATTGTCGACTAGCTCGCAGTTCACATAGAGCAACAAAGATAGAGTAAAAAGCTACATCCAATAAACACAAAATTACAGAGAAAAATCTATCTTTCATATATTGAAAAACTGAAAAAATAAAAATATATACAGTCCTGTAATTTAGAAAACTAAAACACTTTAAAATGAATTTTCATCCTAAGTAGCCATCCTTACTAACAGTTATAATATGAAAAATGATGAACATTACAGTCTTAAATTTTTCGAAACTTCTAACCTACTTAAAATTGAATCTGCAACGTAACCGTCCTTACTGGTGTCACTTTTCCATCTACCATGGCGCTTCCAACACCTGTCCTTAACATTAGAATTAGCAGCCATAGTGGCACCCCCTGATCTCAAGGAATGCAAACCTAAATTCAAGTCTGGTGATACCGATTTTAATCTCTTAACCATACATTCGCTAGCGGTCGTATAACTGACTGGTTTATTCTTATTCACTAGGGAACAAATACCTCTTGACCTGTATAACGGACGAAATAAGTACATATCTGAAGATAAATCTAACTTGGCTAAATTCACATATCTGAGAAACATAGCGTATGGACAAGCCGCAGTTTGACCTTTAGCCACTAAAACCTCATTTCCAGCCCTATACTGGTCTGTTTTGCTCTTTCTGATCTTAATAACCAAGTGATCATCTTTAACCAAAATATCATTACATTTAAGCTGACTTAACTCGTTGAAACGTAGAAAACCACTGAAGCTTAATAAAATCATCAAAGGTCCCTAACAATAGGTAAATCATTACAAAATTTGAAATTATTACATAAAGTAATTAAACAATCACTAGTAACAGGGTCTTTTTTTTATTTACAGCAGGTTTGGCCGTTCTCTTAGAAGATTCAACTAAATTATGAACGAATGAATTGTTTGTTTTTCCACACATTTCATGAGCCCATTTGATTGAATAAACTGCCGTAGACACACAACTAAAAGTATCACCAGAATCCAATAAATGAGTCAAATACAAAGCAACATGTATGGGCAAGGCTGGTAAAGAAACAAAGTTATTATAATAAATTTTTCCCATTTAAGAAAACTGTTGTAATACTTTTTCACGGTATTGTCACTTCTAGAGTCCAACAAATGAGCCGATAATCTTGACGTCAAACTGTACAACGGGTGCTGTTCATCAATTCCACTGTCAAGTACTGCCTGACTCACAAACTGTTCATGCTTTATTCCTGTTAAAAAAGATGAATACAATTAAAAGCTGATCTTAAACGCTACCATAGAAAATTTTCTATTTGACATATTAAAAACACCATTATTGCCTCTACCAGCGACAATTGTATTTTTATCTGTTAAATAAATAATATTCTCTACAAATGACTGTAACTTTGCTTTTGAATCGTGTAACAAAACCCAAAATGGCGCAGAGTTCCACAAAGGAACAATTAAAGTCCCGTTAGCGCGATAAAAACAAAGCTTTCTAATTGGTTTGCATATCAAGCTCGGTGGGGGAACTAACCAGTTAACATCATACTCCCATTTCTGAGAGAAAGCATCGATAGCTTCTGTTCCTTGACACCAACTCTTAGAATTAAACCTACAACATTTTTTATTGTAGTCGGTCGCAAATCTGTCAATGGTGTGCCTACCCCATGTACGATCCAGTATGTCAAAAACATCACGGTGGATTTCCCAATCATCACAATCAGAATATCTACTTAAACTGTCTGCAATTTTATTTTGTTCTCTGGGGATCCACCGAGTTGTCATTTTAATGTTATTTTCAGATCATATATTGTGTAAATCTGAGGCAACGTTTTGTAGAAGTCTTTTTGCTACCATTGAGAATGATGCTAGATACATTTTTGTTGTCTGTATTTAATCTAACAGTGTGATTTTCTAAAAGAGTTCCTGAACTTTTTACCATTCTGTTTACTGCCTCCAGCTCTCTCCAAGTAGAGCTCTGAACTTTTTCCGATATATTCCAACTTCCCGTAATATTCAAGTTCCAGGTTTACCATCTAATTCCACCAACAGTCCTGCCACTTATCAGCGGCTCATGGAGGACATACTTGGTGACCTCAACATGTCAATTTGCCTTGCATACCTGGATGATGTGATAATTTTTTCCAGCACATATGAGGAGCACGTGGACAGATTACATCAGGTCTTTCACCGACTACGGGAAGCCGGATTTAAGCTCTCCCCGGCCAAGTGTAACCTGTTCATGGAAAGAGTGAACTATGTGGGACACATCGTCAGTGAGAACGGCATTGAACCAGACCCGGCCAAAGTGGACAAGGTTGTAAACTGGCCAGTACCAACGACACCAGAGGCAGTACGCCAATTCCTTGGTTTTGTCGGGTACTACCGGAAGTTTATTAAAGACTTCTCCAAGATTGCCAGACTGCTGAATGACTTGATGCCCACACCTGTTAAAAAAGGCAAAAGAAAGAAAAAGGCTAAACCAACAACACCAACAGCTTGGAAATGGGGAAATGAGGAACAGTTGGCATTTAAGACCTTGAAGAACAAGCTCACCAATCCACCCATTTTAAGATACCCAGACCACAAGGAGCCTTTTGAACTGCACACAGATGCGAGTGGTAAAGGACTTGGTGCTGTATTATACCAGAACCACCAAGGAACAAAGAGGGTGATTGCCTATGCCAGTAGGGGTCTGAGTAAGTCCGAGAGGAATTACCCTGTCCACAAATTGGAATTTCTTGCATTGAAGTGGGCAGTGACAGAAAAGTTCGCAGATTACCTGACTGGAACAAAGTTTACCGTCATCACTGACAACAATCCCTTAACCTACGTGTTGACAACAGCGAAGTTAGATGCCACTGGACATCGTTGGATAGCGGCCCTTGCGGCATTCGACTTTGACATAAGATACCGTCCAGGATCACGGAACGATGATGCTGATGGTCTATCCCGACTGCCAGGACTACAAGACAGCGAAGCAGAGACCTCCATTCCCACAGATTTGGCACAGGCTACATGCAACGCCGTCAGTACAACACCATTTGTAGAATGTCTTTGTTTGTCAACAGATGTAGTTGATGTAGTACATGATTCAACTGAGGTTATGGGACACCTTGATGTCAGAAAACACCAACGTCTTGATCCAGTTTTAAAGACTTGGATTCATCATGTTGAGCAGAACATTAAGCCATCGAAGAAGGATATATTGAGAACTCCTGTCCAATCAGCGATGTGGAGAAACTTTGAAAAGTTCTACTTGAAGGATGGAATACTTCAGCGGAAGATGGAGTTCAACGGAGAAACAATAGTCCAGGTAGTACTTCCATCGTCTTTAATTCCTACAGTACTAACAGCACTCCACAACAAGATGGGTCATCTTGGTAGAGAACGGACAATTTCCTTAATCAGAGATCGATTTTTCTGGTATGGCATGACCAGAGATGCCGAAGAATGGATAAAGAACTGCAACCGCTGTTTACATCGGAAAACACCAGTACGAGACAGAGCACCATTAGTTTCCATAGAGACATCTCAACCTTTAGAATTAGTCTGCATGGATTATCTTTCTCTTGAGCCATCGAAAGGAGGTTATCAACATCTTCTAGTGATAACAGACCACTTCACAAAGTACGCTATTGCTATTCCAACACGCAATCAGCTTGCCAGAACAACAGCAGAAGCGTTTTACAACAATTTTATAGTGCATTATGGTTTTCCAAAGCGTATACACTCTGATCAAGGTGCTAACTTCCAGAGTAGAATCATCAAAGAACTTTGAAATATCACTGGGAAGCAACAGTCTCGTACTACGCCCTACCATCCAATGGGCAATGGTCAAGTGGAGAGATTTAACCGTACCTTGATTAGCATGCTTGGTACATTAGAACAACATCAAAAGGCTGATTGGAAATCACATGTTGCAACTGTAGTACATGCATACAACTGTACCCGACACGAGACAACGAACCAATCGCCCTTCTTTTTGATGTTTGGAACCCACGTTTGCCAATTGATACTGCGTTTGGCATTCAACGGGAACATCAGCAGACCTTGACCAAATACGTAGAGAATCTGAGAAATCGACTGAAGGATTCATATGAGCTTGCAACGTCAGCAGCAAGGGCATCAAAGGAGAAACAGAAGGAAAACTACAACTTGAAAGCCAGAGGAGCCGTTTTGGAAACGGGAGATCGAGTTCTCGTTAAGATTGTGGCTTATGATGGTAAACATAAGTTGGCGGATAGATGGGAGGAGGAGGCATACATTGTGATTCGTCAACCTAATAAGGACATCCCTGTGTATGAAGTGCAAAAGGAATCTGGGAAAGGACGAAAACGTATTTTGCACAGGAATTTACTCCTTCCAATTGGTCATCTGACAGGAATATCTGCAGAGAATAATGACAAAACTGTTCCAGTCCCTAGACCACGACGGAGAGATATGAAAAAAAACCGAAACCAACACCGAGGAAGAGAACTAGTTCTGTTGTCGACATCGACATAGATGTAGACACGACCATAACAGAATCGGAAGATTCCGAGTATTTTGTTTATGTACCCCGGGGGAGATATGGAGTCGGACATTCCACCAGATGTAGACACTGAATCCATACAAGATGATAATGTTATCCAGGACAGGATTGGTGACGATCAGTTATCTGCCACTGGATCAGAATTGATAAGAGAAGAACCAGAATCAGATACTGAGATTGTTCAAGATCAGGAAGATCAAGCTGCAGAAGAGAACCCTTCGGCAGATAATGATGTCTCTGCTTATGATGATGATGAACAACCACTTCCTCGGCGCTCTGGACGTGTACGACGAGAGCCTGCATATCTTAAAGCGTATGTAAGATCTCAACAGTCAGACTGGGAAAGCAGAGCCGATTATTTGCACTCTGTCATCAGGGAAGGAACACTGAGTACGACTGATAATAAAGTTAAAGATGCTTTACTTCGGTTAATTACTGGAAAATAATATATTTTGTTTGTCTTTCAGTACTGTATGTATATAGGTAAATGACGAGGACGTCATTTTCCAGAACAGGGGGAGAATGTAACAGGGTGTTTTATGCATGATATTTGATTAATTGTTTATTTTCAGTATTGTGTAGGAAATGTCTAATCATTTTAATTATGTCATTTCGTACTTGTTTTAACAGTTAGTGAGAAAGTGTATTTGAGAATGTGGATATCCCTGTACTGAGCCTCTTCTATTCTCTACTGTTTCTTATAAACTGGTTCCTTTCAATTCTATTATTTTTATGGTTAGTTGTATCTGAACTCTGATTGGCTTTTAGTTTTGGAGCGATTGATATTTGTAATGGCCACGTTTGTAGATGATCAAAATATAAGAGATGAAACATTTGTGCTCTGTTCCATATTTTGAATCCATGATAGCTTAGGAACTTTATCGATACTTTTGGGACATTGGAATTCGTATATTGATGTAAGTATTTACGTTTTATTACTTGTATGAAAGGTAGAATGAATGATAATTGTCCACTCGATTGATTGTGGTTACAGTAAATGACCTTGTGTTAAATCGATGTAAACAAGTTAATGCTATTGTACGAATATACAGTGTAAACAAATGATCGCACACACATCATAAGATTATTTTAATATGGTTTATTATCGTGGAATATGTATTAAAGGTGATTATTGAAGTATGTATTAAAACCTGAAGTGATGTAAATACATGTAAACAAACGGTAAACAAGGTGCGTTCGATTGGAGAGTCTGAAAGGTATGTCTGATAGGAAAGTATGTAACGTAGTGTTTGGCACGAATGTAAACAATGTGTGTGTTTTATTTTAAAGTCGATAAGAGAGTATGGAATGTTTAACTTCGTTTTATTATTAATAATTTGTAATTGTAATACACAGTTACATACTTGGTTCATAGTATGTATGATTGTATTCTTGTTTTCAGATGATTAGTGTAATTGAATAATGTAGTTTTGGTGACAATGGGTGTAGCTGTTGTATCAGCAGGTTACCTCGCTCCATAAGCGGGTAGGTTTATATTGTTTATTTTGTGTGTGAATACTATAATGTAAAATATATACATGTAATGATATTGTTATTTTTATATTTATATCAACCAAATATGGAGTTATGTGCATTTGTATAACAATGCCATGAACATCGATTGATGGGAACAGATATACATTGCTACACTAAAATACACACAGTATTTTTGTATCATTGATATTTAATATGTTAGTTTAAGGATAAGTAGTGTTCAACAAATATTGTTTAATACAGGCAACATATTGAAACAGGTTGATTACTTAAACCACACTGGTATGATGTAGTTGCTTTGTTTAATATTTTAAATAGTAATATATTGTGAACTTTATCTAGTATAAATAGCAGGTTGTTATAATATTGTTATTATAATTGCAGGGTTATTTGTATGCTGTAATCAACATAATAAAGTATAAGAACCCTAGCATGGACTCTGTTATATTATGCCACGTCAGAGATACCATTACATTATTATCAGGAACTTGAAGACTACAGTCAGTCTTTAAACAATCAGCCATTCTATTCTGGTCAATAGAGTCACAGACCGACTCAATATCTACTGGGACTAAGTATCCCCCATATCCAAATTCTGACGCGTCAGTATACGCTTCAAACTCACATAAATCTGTCTCATGCAGATCCGTGCCAAGTATATTGAACTTTACCACATTTCTGAACCAAAAATCTAATTCATCAATAACTGGAGCAGTTATTGCTACCAGAGAATTCGAACTAGACCTGAGAAAAATACATTTATATATTTCCCTCGTTTTTAGTCTTACAATGCTGCAATACAAGCTACAAATCTAGCTTGATACAAAAGCTGACCATGACCAACATTTTTCAGAGTCTGATCTAAAATTGACAACAATCTGTCAATTCTTTCATCTGTTATCCTTAATTTACCTAACTCCATATCCCATACTAACCCTATCCAAGTCATATTTTGTACAGGATTCCATAAACACTTTTCTTCTGCTATCAAGAAGCCAAAGTCTATTAAGCTTTCTCTTACGTAACTACTAACCTTACTAGCTTTGTCAAAAGTACTATCCCCACCTAAACCGTCATCAAGATACATAATGATTTTTAAAACTTGATTTCTCCAATATTTCACTACTTGTTTCATAAGTTTGGTAGAAATATGTCCCGCGCTTGCTATACCAAAAGGAAGAACATTAAATACAAAGTATCTGACTTTACCGTTAAAAACCCAACTGAAACCAAGGTACTGTCAATGTTCAGGCAAAATATGTATATGATGATATGCACTTTTTAAATCATATCTGAAAAGAAAATCACCTTTCTTAAATATTTGCCTAGCAATCAACCCATCTTCAAATTTAAATTTGAACTGATGAATACAAACATTAATATGTCTGCAGTCTAAAACTAATCTTGGCTTTGAAGATTTGCTGTAAGCAACTGTTAATGGATTTACCACATGTGGAATTTCTTTTACCTCTGAAATGCATCCCTTTTCTAAAAGTTTTGAAATTTCAGAAAAGACAAAATCTACGTTGTCTAAGGAGGACCTATTATTGTGCAGTACAATTTTATCTGGCAAAGTTTTGAATGGAATACCATAACCATATTCTATAACATGTAAAATGTAATCGCTTGTATCTGCTTTTCTCCACTTGTGTATTGCGTTATTAAGTCTACCTATCGGCGTCACCAGATTTACCAGTGTATTGGATTTTGATCATGATCATCTACATGCTTGACTGAACAAATACTACTACCAGGTGAAGAATTTACTACATTGTTTACCTTCTGATGAATATTACTCGTGTCAGAGTCTAACTCAATACTTTCAAATATATTGACATACAATTTATATAAGAAAGTTTACTTAACTTAGATTTTCTCTTTTCTGGGCACTCATTCTGCCAATGACCAGGTTTGTAGCAGTTGTAACACACTCCGGGCTTTCGTGGTTTTTGTCCCTCGTTGTATTGGTTGTTGCTTGGTCGTGCGTATGGTACAGGACGAGACTTCTTCTTTTCCTTTTCTGCTTTAATCTTGCGTTCTGCTCTTGCCTGTGCGCGGACGATTTTCTTATCATCATCTGAATCATCAGCGAGAGGATTAGCGGTATATTCTTGGACCACTTTCCAACCACATTCAGAAGAATCTGCCATTTTTACTAATTTCTGTCTATAGTTTAAAAGTTCTATACCTTCAGAAATTTTCTGTTTTGCGTGCGTCGATGCTGCATCTCTAGGTTCTATAGTAGCCTCCGCCTCCTCCAGAGCAACTGTCACCTTCTGATTAAACTTATACTGGTCTTCACAGCTTTAACGTTGGAACTTATAAGTACCCGCCATTAAAATTCCTGTTTGAATTCTTGATATCTGCGCGTCCCCCCGCTGTTGTTGTTGCCGATCTAAGTCTAGTAATTTTGAAGAAATCAATGCATCCAGACTCGAAAAAAATTCATTCTGAGACTTCTGGATTTCCTCTCCTTCCAACTCCTTCGCGGTATTCTCCAAATCAGTCGGGTCCATGGCGAAACCGGCGCTCATAAAAAATTTGATGTTAACACATTGAAAGACGGGCTAGAATTGACCACTAACTGACTATCAAATTACACCAAATTTTTACCGCCAAAAATTCCTACGCGTATTATACGCATGCCAAGAAGACAATCCATTCCCGTTCTACTAACGTGCCACGGGAATTTTTTATTCTCTTTAAAGTCATATACATCCTCACTTGGAGAAGTAGTATATGCGCACAGTTCAGGTATCATTTGAGGAGGAGCGAGGAGAAGCCGGAAGTGACGTCACCGAAAGCGGAAATGATGTCACCGGAACTGGAAGTCACGTGACCGGAACTGGAAATACACGGGAGTGGTTTGTGCGCATGCGCAACCGGAAGTAGGGGGATTTTCGCGCCATTTTCCCATGATTTGTTTACGGACGTGACGTAGGTCACTAGCTGGGACCTGGAAATTCTGATTGGATTATCTCCCTTTTCCCAAACTTCTCTGGATCTTTCATCGGTCTATAGGGACTGATACTCTCACTGTTATATCGAAGTCCGAGAGTATACGAAGTACACTATTGGATTATCCTCCATTATTCCGCTCTTTTCATTTGCGGGTGATGTTTTCTGTGAGGACAAAAGGTAGGATTGGATTATGTCTCCTTACCTCCAAGTGATGCTGTCACCAATAGATCAATGGAGGGGTGTCCTTAGCAACCGCCTTGGTAACGGCGGTCCATTTCATTGCTCTATGATGCATTTCGTTTCTCTTCTCTTCTCTTGCTCTTTGCTGCTCATCGCTAATCATGAACTTACTCGCGTGCTCATTTCGGTCCTGCTGCTTGTTGATGTTTCATCGCTGCTCTTCTCTTGCTCCTCGCTGTTTTTCTCTTGCTCTTTGCAGCTCATCGCTAATCATGACCTTACTCGCGTGCTCATTTCGGTCCTGCTGCTGATTGCTGTTCGTCATCTCTGCTCTTCTCTTGCTCCACGCTGTTTTTCTCTTGCTCTTTGCTGCTCATCGCTAATCATGACCTCACTCGCGTGCTCATTTTGGCCCTGCTGCTTGTTGCTGTTCGTCATCGCTGCTCGTCATCGCTGCTCTTCTCTTTCTCCTCGCTTTTTTTCTCTTGCTCTTTGCTAGTTATGATAATCATGACCTTACTCGCGTGCTCATTTCGACCCTGCTGCTTGTTGCTGTTCGTCATCGCTGCTCTTCTCTTGCTCATCGTTGTTTTTCTCTTGCTCTTTGCTGCTCATCGCTAATCATGACCTAACTCGCATGCTCATTTCGGTCCTGCTGCTTGTTGCTGTTCGTCATCGCTGCTCTTCTCTTGCTCTTTGCTGCTCGTCGCTAATCATGACCTTACTCGCGTGCTCATTTCGGTTTTTGGGTTGCTGCTGCTAGTGGTGGTCGATTGTCGTTAGTCAAAGATTGGATCTGTGCGAGAGCACCCTTACATCCACGTTATTTGAAAGGCCACTCTGCATTTATCCAGGCTTGTGACTGGCTATCATAAGATAGGCTGCATTAATCCTCCTCAGTTTTTTAAGGCCACTCTGCATTTGTCCAGTCTTGTGACTGGCTATATATATATGTATAAACATATATATGCTGCATTACCCTCCTTCCCTTTTTTGTTATATTTTTTTATGTTTTTCTTTGTAATATGTTCCAATTCCTTCGTCATACAGAGTCATTGCTGTCTTCAACTGGTGGTGGGTCGTAGTCGTTCAATATACGGTTAGCAGATATTTTCGTTTTTCTATGGCATATTCCCATGATTCTTTTGATTCGTAAAAAATATTTGCGTCATTTGGGAAATTTGAAGTTCTTTATTAAACCTTTTTTTTTATTTCGAATACCCTTTATTTAGTTATTGCTTATACTTTACTGTTATTATTTTTTTTTCATAGTTAAATAACAATATTTAAAATTATTAAATTCAAATTCTTTATTTGCAAAATTACACCCATGTGAGTCAAGCAAATACATGGACAAGAGAACAAACAAACAAACAAACATATAAAATTACAAATTGAGAATATATGATATAAAATACACGATAAATCACCTTTTATTATTAATACTGTTATTACTTTGACCAACAAGGACCTCATTTTTGTAATTCTGTAGATTGCTTTATAAAGTCTATTTCTGTCAAAACTTAAGAGTTAGAATTTAACAAAAAAATTATTTGATCTAATGGTTCTTTTTCAAGAAAGTCAGGCTTATTTAATACTATTTTGTCAAATAAATTGTTTCTCAGAGAATGATTAGTTGTACATTTTAAGAAAAAGTGGAATTCATCTCCTATTTCATTTAAATCACTTTTTTAAATATTCTTTCTGCTCTTATTATATTTTTTATTATAATATTGTATAATTCAAAAGCTGTCATTTGTCAAAATAGATGACATGGTCAACCTGTAAAAAGCTTGTAAAATAGGTGTAAATAAAATTAAAAATGTTGAAAGACTAAGAGTTTCTAAAAATAATTTAGTTGAAACTGGAAATAAGATAACTAACGGGAATCGAATCTGAAGATTTTTGTATATTTTCTAGGCCGTTCATATGAAGCTGGCGCTAGTTTCGAATTTAAAAATATCATCTAAAAGCTAGCAAATAGTTTCGTATTTTCTAAAATCGAATCGATATCGGTAAAATTACGTATATTTTCCGGATTTTTAGGAGTATTTCAACATCGTTGTAATTATGAAAAAAAATAATAAATTTGATTTAAAATACATATTAAAATAAAATAATATAAATTTTAAAAAGTATTTGTGAAGGATGATTATTTATTTGTTTGTTTGTTTAGTTATTTGATTTAATAAGATATAAACAGGATAATAATAACTTTCCGCTAACTTCGTCACTGAAAGACAAAATTTGAAATGCAAAATCGTAAATTACACAAGCCCGTTACGGTCATCTGGATTGATTATTTCAGGTAATTACAGGTAATTATTTAAGTGTTTATTAACTGTTAAATGTCAAAATAAATTAATTTCCTTTGATGTTCGCAATTGACTATTGATAAAAAGTTAATGAAATGATTTCCACCGGTAGTTCATTGATGTTTCTCCAATTCAATTAGTAAATAAATTCTTGTAAAAACAATAATTTCTCAAACAAGCACAAACCAAGACACAAACAAAATCAACAAGTTTCAAGACCCAAGCCCATTGTTTAATAAAACCATCAACTAACTTCATATGCCCCTTATTGTGCAATCATGTCTTCCAAGAGTGACTTTATCTCATGGGAGGATAGTGATATTAATTTAGACCTTCTGCTTGGGGAATATACTGCTTCCGATATAGATTCAGACTCTGAAAATCCTCCACCCAAACGGACAAAGAAAGACATCTCTAAACTTTATCAGTGTCCAGAATGTGACGCAACATATTCTTCTGTGTCTGGTTTCCGTGGCCATCTCAGAAAGAAACACAGTTTAACAAACGTAAAATGTAAGTACTTTTTTTATCCTGATAGTCGTTTACGTGGTAATATCAAAAGCTTTCCTGGTACGTGATAAACGCCTGCTTATAAGATAATCAGAGGCGCTCTTGCCAAAATGTTAAAACTGCCAAACACAATGAATAAGTAAAACCATGAAAAAAAAACAACAACAGCAATTGATTATACGATATTAAGAAAGAAGCCTCACTGTATCGTTTTGGCCAGTTTTCACATGACCCCCCTTTTAAAGAATGGTTGTATATAGTGATAGGCATGTCCGTCCATCTGTCCTTATGAATTAGGTACCCATCTGTTATCTGCCACTCCTCCCTAGCACCACAATATATTTTCATGAAATTTTGACACAATCTTTTCTTTGTGAAATAATGTAATTGTGCACCTCCTATTTTAAAATTCTATCTGGTTGATTTTTTGTGACATGAGTGTTTGTGAGCAGTTCCCTACAGTTTTTGTAGTAGATATCACATTGGGTATATATCTTGATGTTCCAGTGTAAGATCACCTTGAGGTCCCTGTCATTATTGTTTACTACTTTGTTTATATCTATCTTATAATGAACAAAAACATATGCAATTAAAATTCTCTTTTAATAAAGCAACCAAAGTTCAAATTGAAATGACACACTTTTTAAGCTGTTTGTACATTAGAAAAGACACCAGGTGTTTGTATATTAGAAAAGACACCAGGTATTGTCAATTAGTATTTCCTGTTATTTTCTACATGCCCTGGAGTGTTTTTTATTGACCCAAAGAAACAACTGATAACATTTTTAATTTCACATTATAATTTATTTATAAAAAATATACAACTGGTGTAAATTTATTTGAATTATCTAATCCAACTATTTACCAAAGGAAAGAAAAGAATACTTTTAAAGTATTAAAAAATAAAATTTTGTTATTTAATTATTATTTATTTACCTACATGTATTAAGGTAAATGAATTATAAATGATTTTAAGAAAAAAAAATCATTTGATACATTGACATAAAAATATATTTTAACAAATTGACTTTTCACTTGAATTGATTGTTGGTATAAATGGTGCTTTCCCTTTGAATAAGCATTGACAAAGCAATTTTAGTTAATTGGTTTTAAGACTGAAATAAAAAAAAATCTTCAAAACCTTTGAAAATTCTCATTTTTAGATAAGAAAAGTACATCCATGCACTGTAAACTAACAATATGTAAAATTTGAACCAGATACATGTATTAAAGATAATCTGATCATTAATTGCCATTTTATCAACAACAAAAAAATGACACATTCAAGTAAATATTTGATAGAATATTACAAAAAATACTTAAACTGTAATTTTGAAACCCCTTTAAATATCAAATTAGATTGGTACCTAGCATCTACTGGTTTGACTTATTTCCTTCACCAACGGTTAAAATAATAGAGTATGCATGTTTTTAAACTGTTTTTACTTATGCTACTGTACAGATACTGCTGTGTACAAAAAGCACAACCTAGACTCCCAAGGCCCAGTCGACATTTAAATTAAAACATAAATGTTTTTTTTGAAAAATCGTGCTTGATTATAACATTAATAAAATCTGCAAAGAGTTTTAACCATTGAACAAAAAGTAATTTTGAAGTCATTCGGCCTTGTGAGTTTCGTCCCTTTAAAAAAAAAATGTGAGTACTGAATATAAAAGTAGGAAAAATGAAAAGAGTGTGGTTATTACATTTTAAGAGAGAAATTTAATTAAAATAACTATTGAAGAAGCAACCAACCCCCCCCCCCTTTTCAAATGGAAAAAAGTTCATAAACATTTCTTTTTAAATTGATAGTCTTTCTGTTCCAAATGATAATAATAACATGAAAACTAAAAAGTATTTTCAATTATGAATGTAAGATCTAAATCTTCTTTAACATTTAAGAAAAGGGATATAAAAAATTTTTAAAAATGGATTATAAACCACACTTTTTTCATTTGCCCTGTGTGTTCGGGACTCCTCAGTAGGTAACACACGTCAGTACATAGATAAATACATGTATGACCAATAACATATAAAAAAGTAACTAAAAAACAGTTATCAATGAATTATTTGACACCAAAGCATCTGAACATCATGAACAAGTGCCCGCGCCTAAAGCACAATTGACCACGTCAGTCAAAACACTGTTACGATGTCATTTGCTTTTATTTGAACACAATGAACAAGTACCTGTGCATATAGCACAATTGACCATGGCAGCAAACAGAAACCGTATTCATTATTTCATTATGTTGAAAATATTGCATACAAAATGTATCAAGATTTGTGTCATACATGCATATAAAATACATACAATATCTATATAAAAAATTTGAAAATATGAATGATCAACAAGACATCCTACATGTACATGTATATATTGTACTAGTATATATTTTTCTTATTTTAGTGAGTGAACACAGAACAACAGACCAAGCCAAGGCCAAACCACCCGAGCCAAAGTTGTCATTGGACCAAAATGAGCTTACACAACTTATCAAAGATTCCATTGTTCTTACACTTGAAGAAATCATCAACTGCCCTTTCCGCAAAACCTCAAGTAGAGGACAGAACATCATTAAGATTGCCCAAATGGTAAAAGATGACAAAGACACCAGCAGCCACATTCTACAAATTCTGACACCAAAATTTAGAAATATCATAACATCAGCAGAGATCAACACAAATCTAGATATGACAGCAAATGAAAGGCTGTTTCAACAATATCAGCAGCATACAACTGATAAATCCATTCAGACTGAATTGTACCAGACAATTACTACAATTCCTGATGCAGAGAAACTACCCTGTAAGCAGTTCTTAGCTATACTACAAGATGGCATACTAAAACATTTTGTAAGTGAAAGAGCAAAGCTATTTACAAAGAAAACAGCTGAACCCTCAAAACTATCAGACACAGACCAAGCTATTATATTTTACATTTCTGGTTACATTATCAGCGCCCTTCAGAAACCTTTGAAAACTAAAAACAAAGAACTTTCACTACAAATAGAGAACATCATGTTAAGCAACAGCAAATCAACAAAGAAGGCATTCGTATCCAAGTATGGAGAATGGACAGCTAAGCTGAACCGAGGTGGTTTGAAGACGCCTAGTGATGATTTCTTCCTACTAGTTCGTGAGTTCGAAACCTGCTATCGAAAGTTTGTTGATTTAAAAAGCATTACCAGTCTTACTCTTGACAAGTCATATCTGACAGTAAAGATTCTTGATGATTATATGGTTAACCATTACTGGAACCAGCTTTGTTCAGTCAGGGGATCGACTTGTTTGAGTCAGAATTGTTCTGATGCAAAAAAATCAGAACTCACCTACGTATATACGTCATAAAAAATTTCGTCGATTTTCGCCGATGTAAAGATATTTCAAAGTTGTCACGTTACTATTGCCTCCAATAAGAAATATTGATAGTCAAGACTTTGGAGGTCACTTGCGCTATTACAAACTCTTGGACTTACACCATGAGTGAGTGGTTTATAGATTTTATTCCATGTTTTTGACGAAAAATCAACAATTTTTAGTCTGACTTTAATTCTTTGCACTGTCTTAAATCGGTTTTTTTCAACCTCTCTCATAATTTTTACGCAATCTTTACACATTTTTGCGTTAATCAGAAAATTTTGGTGTAGGTTCACGACCTATAAGAGAGGGTTCACGGCATCTAAAGATGGTAACTGTCGTGTACATTTAATTGCATTCTGACGTGTGCAAGTAGCATGACAGGAAAATCGGAAAGAAGGAAGATAACTCCGTCTTCCTTATACATTTTTTCTACTGAAGACCGTAAGTTGTTCGTCGACCTCGACAAAGCCTGGAAATTTATTTGATTTTACCAACCAAAAAATTCCAAAACAATTACTGAAACCTATTTTTTTCTGAAAATTTGGCAAAAATATCTTTGAAGGTTGTATTTCTTTGTACAAAAAAAAATTTAAAAAGCTCCTTTGTTATATTTTATTTTTAGTTACATAAGCTTAAATCTAGAATATTTTCGAATATTATAAAAATTCTAAATTGTTAGAAAAAGATAAAAAAAAATGTTTTCTATCCATTTCACAATATCCTTATTTTAATATTGTTTGTACGATTTTATTATTATTTTTTTAAATGCTCAAATATTCTTATACAAAACCCATTGCAACCAAAATTTTCAATTACAAACGGGCATTGCGGGACCTTAATTCCGATGACCTCAAGTCTAAACCGCCTGACTGCTCCTGTTCGACATCTCCATTCAATTATAGTCCTGTGGGTCATGTTATCACTGGAGATCTCAATCTAGTTGATAATCAAAAGCTTAAAAATATGCTAGCTAAAGGCCCCAAATACCGAGAACCTCAGCCAATTAATTGGAAATACAATTTCAAGTTACTTATGGATTCGGTTGAGGACTATGCCAGAAAATGGACTTCAAAAGAACAGGAGCCTGCTGACACACTTTCAGAGTGGGTGAAGGCTATTAGGTCAATGATACAAATCAGAATTAAAAGCCTCCAAGGGTCTATGAGCACTAAAGCTATATCCATCTTTAAAGACCCTAAGGTTGTTGAAAACTTGACTCGCCTCCATGACAAATATGTAGTTGTCCCAGCTGACAAGGCCCCCAATAACATCGTTTTTGTTTGTAAGAACTATTATTTTGAGTGTCTTAGAAACGAATTGGGAATAGATAACACTGCGGGTAACCCAACTTATACACCTACCACACTCACTAAGCAGGAAGTCCTTGATAACCACAAGACCGTTCTTCATTCCTTTGGCATTTCTACAAAGGATGAAGAAATGGACCTTCCTGCTCTTTATTGGATTCCTAAACTACATAAGAATCCGTTTAAACAAAGGTACATTGCTGGGTCAGCTAATTGCTCTACAAAACCTCTTTCAAAGATTTTAACATCCATATTGACATGTGTTAAAGAGGGACTTCAGAATTACTGTGAAACATCATATTCCACCAGTGGCGTCAATCAGATGTGGATTCTTAAAAACTCCAAAAATTTACTTCAATATCTAAAATCAAAATCTTTGGCTACATGCAACAGCATAAAAACTTTCGACTTCTCTACACTCTACACTACCATACCACATTCTCAATTAAAAGATCGCTTAAAGCAACTAGTTCATCAATGTTTTTTCAAGAAAAATGGGACACGCAGGTATAAATTCCTTGTTCTAGGTAGAGAAAAGTCTTATTTCGTTAAGAACCACTCTGATTCTGACAAAAGGTATTCTGAAGATGAAATTACAAACATGTTAGATTTTCTCATAGACAACATATTCGTTGAATTTGGCGGTCTAATTTTTCAACAAACAATCGGCATTCCAATGGGAACCAACTGTGCTCCTCTCCTCGCCGATCTGTTTCTGTACTCATATGAAGCAGACTTCATTCAAGGGTTACTACGTGAAAACAAAAAGAAACTAGCCCAATCCTTTAATTTCACTTTTCGTTATATAGATGATGTGTTGTCGTTAAATAACGACAAATTCCAAGACTTTCTACATCTTATCTACCCCAGTGAGCTTGAAATTAAGGATACTACAGATACACCAAAGTCCGCTTCATATTTGGATTTGTTTCTTGAAATAGACTATGAGGGACGTTTGAAGACAAAACTTTATGACAAACGTGATGACTTCAACTTTCCTATTGTTAATTTTCCCTTCTTGGGTAGCAATATACCAGCATCGCCTGCATATGGCGTCTACGTTTCTCAGCTTATCCGATTTTCAAGGGCATGCGTGAGTTACCCTGACTTTCGACAAAGAGGATTGCTGCTGTCACAAAAGCTTCTTAACCAGGGTTTTATCAGGGATAAGTTGATGTCATCACTTAAGAAATTTTACGGTCGTCATCATGAATTGATTGACCATTACAGTGTTCCAATATCTAAGATGATGTTGGACCTGTTCCCACTGTCGTAACCTTTCATGTGCCTCCTACGATTTGTGACTTCCACCGGATTGACTTTGTTGAACTTCACGACGGGTGCCGTATACGGAGCAGGAACTGCTTACCCTTCCGGAGCACCTGGGTTCACTCCTGGTTTTTATAGGAGTTCGTGTTGTTCATTGTTTTTAGTTTTCTGTGTTTATTTGTTGTGCTTGTGGTTGTTCGTTTGTCTTCCCGGGTTTGTCTGTCCAATGGATTACGTTTTATTGATTGCTCCTTAGGTATATTTGTCCGTTTCATTATATGTCATATCATCATTTTGTTTAATTTAGTAATGACACAATACAGTTTTGTTTTCACTTTGAAAATTTCCAGATAAACTGGTTTTCATCTTATTATTTATCTTTTTTTCATTTTTAAAAACTACAATCCGCAAGAAGGTCACATTTTGAGGGGAGGAAATCGATCCTGTAAGGGAAATGGTAAAAGCAATTGTAGGCATCTTGTTCTACATATTAAAGCGTAAACTATCATACATTCAATAATTTAAAAGTTCAATTCATATAAAATTTTGTACTCCATTCTGCTTTTTTAAATTTTTCGATCGAGTTATTTTATTTAAGATTCTCAATTAATCAAGTGGGGGGCGGGGGTGGGCTCGCAGACCTCGGTAGCTTCGGTGGCCGGGTAGTCCGGGTAGTTCGTCATATTAGCCTGTCAACTTCGAATCTCACATGTGGCGGGGTGTGTTCGACTCCGATCTCAATTGATATGGATTGCCAATTTTTCTACCAGAGGTCGATTGTTCTCTCCGGGTACTCAGGCTTCCTCCATCAATAAATACTGGCCGCCGCGAAATAGCTAAATGTGCTGAAAACGGCGTAAAATCCCAACTAAACAAAAAAACAAGCTATTAATCAGATATATGTGTACTTTTATGTACAGGAAACTCACAGATCTCATTTACGAGTTTTATACATATATAAGGTATTTTGCTTTTATTTTGTTGCATTTGAAAGTTTTGTATACATGTAAATGTATGCTTTAAATACTGTTTTATGGTAAATGAAGTAATATTTCCTCAGAGTTTCTTTGCAGATAAGCATTGGAGCTTAATGCAGGGATCAGCGTAAAAAGTAGTTCCGTAGGCATGTTAGGATGAAGGCCTAGTTTTGCTCCTTCTCATGGATGTACAAAATATTTCATCTGGTAAACAATGACTATTACTAACTTTAAAAAATAAACATCTAGATAACTTCCTTATTGCATGTTAAATTTGCTTTTATTTAAAAGATTTTATTCACGGATGCAGTAAGTTAACGTCTCGCATAATTTATCGAGTGCGTAATCGTCCCCGGATGGAAAGGGGGGGTGTCTAATCCCTATTATTACTTGTTAGTATGAGTAAAAGATCGATTCGACTGATGCCAGAAGTTAAAGCCTCAAGTAGCAGTGCCAGTACGGATGAATTTGAAATCCCATCTAATCAACAAGCGCTACTTTTAAATAGTTATGACGAAGATGAAATTGATTTCTCGTTGGATTTAACTAAAACCGTGGATATCATAGATCATGCAGATATCATTTCGGAGACCATGGCAGAATTTCAAAGTAAGATAAGCATCCGCCATCAAATAGCCAAAGCCAGGGAAGGATTATCATATTCAATGTCCGCAGACCGAGATCCGCCATTTCTAAACTTGAATTTAAAATGTGTACCGTCATTTCATGATGATGTTTTAAATAATGAATTCTCTGAAATGTGGAAGGAGAAATCAAAAAAAGTGAAGCAAGAACTATTAAGTACCAGTATTTCCTTCCTGGATGAAAAAATTTCAAAAATGAACAAAGAGATGAAAAATATAGTAGATAATGGAAAAGACCGTATAGGTTATTTGACTAAATCATCAGCAGAGGCCCGATGTGACCTTAATAATAGGCTGAAAGAACAAAAAGAGCGGTTCGACAAGGAATTAATAAAATTTAAAACAGACATTAGGGAACGAAACTTACACAGAAAAATTCCACACCAGAGAGGATATAGACACCAACCATATTGACAATATTTTGGAATCTTATCAGCAATAACTAATGCCGTTTGTGTTTAAAATCAAGTGACTTTATTTCAATTTGAAGAATTTCCAAAGTTTATAATAAAGCGTTATAGGATTATTAACCACGACGATCAAGATCATTCTGACGTTTTCCGGAATAGATATTTTTTATCAAAAGCAAGTGATTGTATGAAAAATTGATATGTTCACCTAAGACAATCAAGACTTATTATTGTCATTTATTGTTAACCGTATTTGAGAATATTTATTATAAAAATCCGTTAACTTCCTAAGGTTTGTTATATTATTATTTCCGATGCTGCTGAGTCCCGCCCATATATTGTTTCTGACAGGCATATAGAATCACTCTAATTATAAGGTAATGGCTACAAGTCCCGCCTATACTGATCATGTGATATAGCGAACTGAAGTCGAAATATTTCACTTTTATTGCTAGCGTAGAAATGACTAGACGTTTCAACAGAAAAAGAAAAGCCAAAAAAGCTAAAAACCGACTGAAAAATAGAACTGCAATGCAGTCAACTCGTATAAAGAAAAAACTTCTGAAAGCAAAACAACATGTTTTAAATTTATCAAAAACGAAATTAAATGATCACGATTATATATTATTATCAAAAGGGCTAAAATTTATCCCAAATCCGAGAACAAACATAGTCAAGCAAGAATTATTAAATGACTTCGATGAACTTGCGAGAAAAATGAGATGTCGTTATTTCTTTCATAATAAATCGGACAATATACATCCGTTCTATTTAAAATCAAACCACAACCCAGCCTTTACCTGTAATACTTTAGAAAATTATATCAGTCTTACCAAATTGGAGTTATCTTATATGCCAGTCAGAAAATTCCGTGACAATATGTCCATATCCGAAAGAAAAAGTATAAAAAATCTTAAAAACAACAAAAACATTGTGATTAAGAAAGCCGATAAAAATGGAAACGTCATTGTCTTAGATAAAGAGAGTTATCTCACGGAAGGTTTTCGGCAATTAACACTCCCACATTATGAGGAAATTGAAAAACACGATTTAGAAACACTACAATTAGAAATGAATACATATATTCAAAAAATGTATGTCGATGGTGCTTTGGATGAAATAACTTTTAAATATTTGAAGGATGGTATACAGAAAAAAGCTTGTCCCGGGCGCATTTATTTTCTTCCAAAAGTACATAAATTATATACAAACGTGGTCAATAACATAATAATTGCTGGTTTTAATCCTGATGGTATAATACCACCTGGTCGCCCCATCATTTCACAGTCGGGATCTTTTTTCGAAAATGTTGGTTATTATATAGATCATTTTTTGGTTCCGATTGTTATGAAACAATACACTTATATAAAAGACAGCGCTGCATTTATTAACACAATTGAATCTATACAACCTAGAACCAACTGTTTATTAGTTACTTATGATATTACAAATATGTTTACAAATTGTCCGATTGATGAATTATTAATTGCTGTTGAGAAAGCTTATTCAAGTTTCGAAAAATCTGAATACAAATTAAAATCTCCGCCTACCAAAGATATTATGTTCCTTCTAAAATGTATTTTAGAAAACAATGTTTTCGAATTCAATAAAAAAATATACAAACGAAAAATCGGTACAGCAATAGGTGCAGTTCCAAGCCCGGAAATTTGTGATATTCTAATTTTCGAAATTATAGAAAACATCATGAATCTCTTCCCACACAAAGAAAAAATATTTTATTCCGGGAGATACAGAGACGACGGGTTTATAATATTTGACGGAGAAATACGAGAAATAGATTTGTTTTTCGAAATAGCTAATAGCATTCATAAATTTGTAAAATTTACATTTAAAATTACAACGAAAGAAACCGATTTTTTAGATTTACATATTTTCAAAGGAAATAGATTTGCCGAAACAAATATTTTGGATTTAAAAATCTATTTCAAACCAACAAATTCTTTCTTATACCTTCACCGTGATAGTTGTCACAGCAAACATGTGTTTCGTGGATTCATTAAAGGTGAAACAATACGTTATAAGAGAAATACAAACAACAGTGCCGACCTTAACCACACACTTACAAATTTTAGGGAGAAATTACTCGACCGCGGGTATTGTCAGGCAGAAATTGAAAACAACATGCATTCAGTTCTGTGCAATAACAGATCGGACTTATTGAAACGAAATGATAAACATAACAACAAGAACATTCCTTTAATTATGGGAACACGATACAATCCACGATTGAGGAGAATTAAAAAAAAAAAAACTTATTAAAATATTGGAATCTCTTAAATTTCAACGATACGTGTAGACAAATCTTCAATAAAAAACCGATAATAGCCTACAAAAAACATAAAAATATCGGTGAAATGTTAACAAGTGCAAGAATAAAATAATAAAGATATCTAGGAGGACCCCTGACGAGAGCAGACCTAGAATATCTTTAATATAAATTAAAGCTTATGTCAAAAACCATCCCTTCAAATTGTTCTTAAACTGCCGAAACACTAAATTAGTGTCGGGTCCAACAAACAATAGGGATGCGTGGATGTTAAGTGTCATTAATGCACATAAAAGTTTTAAAAAAAACTTATTAAAATATTGGAATCTCTTAAATTTCAACGATACGTGTAGACAAATCTTCAATAAAAAACCGATAATAGCCTACAAAAAACATAAAAATATCGGTGAAATGTTAACAAGTGCAAGAATAAAATAATAAAGATATCTAGGAGGACCCCTGACGAGAGCAGACCTAGAATATCTTTAATATAAATTAAAGCTTATGTCAAAAACCATCCCTTCAAATTGTTCTTAAACTGCCGAAACACTAAATTAGTGTCGGGTCCAACAAACAATAGGGATGCGTGGATGTTAAGTGTCATTAATGCACACTAAAGTGATAAAAAAGAAGTCATGAAATATTTTTCATCTTTTAATTGAGTAGAATTTTAACATAATTTATATAACCTATTGTTCTGTAGATTAAACGGTCTAGATATTATATATTACTATGCTTTATTTAGCCAAGCATAATAGTGCTCAGATGTGAATATGAAGCTATCGTATTTAAATACTGTTCGTAGCATCCCTTTTGTGAAGATTACTGTGGTCCTTCTGCAGAAATTTTTCATCTTACCTTTTTCGCAAAATATATCTCCTCCGTGACCAATTCATATACCTGCTGTTCCTTGTCAGTTAACGTTGGGGTATGAAAGTAGGATATTGAGAAGGATTTTTTGTTAGAGAATGCTGTTTTTATCACACAATCCTTTAAAATTATATTAATATTCACAGCAGAATATAACAAAACATTCATTTTTATGGTAAATCTGTTATCATCATTTATGGTAAGATTTCCTCTGTTTAATTTGTTAAAAGGTGACCGAATTGTTTCACTGAACTCCCAAATGGATCAGCGAATGTATACATAACACGGGATCTTTAAATCATAAATTACACGTTTGACCTTTATTTTACAATGTTATTCCTGAAATTGTATATAATTTCCAGAAAAGGCTAAAGGCAGTTTTCGAAAATGAACAATAAGAAATTGAAAAAAAATCGGAACTTTCCAAAGAAGAAAAGATGTATTTTATTATTACCCGGCTCCTTTAGTTTTCTTTTATTTAGCAAGTTTATGCGCACATCATTTTCTGACTGTAACAAGTAAGTTAAGAACAACGAGAAGGGAAGTTACTCTTAGTAAAAAAATGTCTTGAATTGGATCAAGAAGAAAAATCTTAACTTGAAAAAACTTACTTGTACAAGTCAGAATAATATACGATTAACTAAAGAGAGATAACTCTTCCCGGATTTTTTTTCTGACAGTTAAGAGTAAGAAACATTCTGACTTAAATATGTAGATCCCCTGACTGTTGTTCAGAACAAGTATCAGTGAAAGAATTTCTATTGGAAAAGTGTATTTCAATGTTTTTAACTGTTAGGGGACATTCCACTGCCAGACACATCAAACTTACGCTTGCCGAGAAAAGAGAAACCAACAAACCACTTCGTCAAGCACTTAAAGACAAGTCAAATAAATGTTAGTGTTAAAAAAAACAGTTTTTCAAACATAAAGTGTCTGAGATAACATATTATTTGAGATGTTTGCTTGTACATTTTGTTTGTATTTATAATGCAGGTACACATATACATTGTCATGTTTTTTTCTTTTCAATAAATATACTAAGTTTATCTTTATAACATAGTTCTAAAAGTATTCTTGAAAATTTGAGACAAAAAAAAATTGAAAAAAAGTCAATGTTTTACATGTTTTTTGAGTTTGCATTTTAGCTTTTAAGCCCTAAATAGTGCTGATGTTTTTAATTATAAAACAAAAGTTAATTGTAATTTATGAAAAGATATTTAATGTGTCAAAAATGCTATTTAAATGTTAATAGGAAAAATTTAATTAGAATATTGTAGCACAGCCACAATTTAAAATATTGTAATTATTTCTGTATATTTCATACAATTCTTGCAACTGTATATATAATGTATGTTAATTTTAGTGAATGTACAAAGAATAAATATTGAAAAACACTGTCTTTTTTTTAACACTGTCAGATCTTTTTGTTAACACTCATGTTCTCTTTCTCTTTGGAATGGGCTGACATGCTTCATTAAAATCCATCTCTAGCTTCCGTTTGGTATTGCCCCTCACTGGTGCTAAGGCCTGGGATCCAGCTACACGAACTTTCCCGATGGCATGGTTAAATTGCTGCAGTGTAGGATTGTTGTTGCAACCTCCCCCTGTTCGTATGGCTCCGAAATGTTGTTCAATTGGGTCCTGGTTGAAATGTTCCGTTAATACAAATGGTGCCCCTTTCTCTAAAACTATCCGCACACATTCCACGATAGATTTGATTGTGATTTCAAATCCCTGCAAGGTTTGGTAACTCAATTGCATTCTGGCTTTCTGAGATTTGGTAAACTCCCCCGCTCGGTTTTCAACACTAGTCTTCCAGGTCTTGAAATAGTCAAGAAATTCATTCAAGAGATATTCTAAACGTGGGTCATCAGGTGCAGTGTACGGAGCAACGTTGTCATTTCTTGTATTCCTACCTTCATAGAGGTTACGTACATTGAGGCAATCGAAGAACTTGTTCATGTGGCGAATAAAGCTGACTGTTTCACTCACATCGGGACCATATACCAATTCCAATGCATTTGCCACGGTTGAGCTCAAAACTTGGGCTGCATAAGAAACCTTCATGCATCCAAATGACGAAATGTCAACATGGTTCCTTGATAATTTTGGGCAGAGGCGTAATCCAGCTGAGCAATGGTCTTTGAATAAATCTACTATGTGCATCCAGGAGATGTCTTTCCCATCTTTCCATAACTTTCTGGTCTTTTTATGGGAGTACGAGTTGGAAAAGCAATTTCTGGCAGTTTTCAATAGGTGAGGTACATCGCTAATGAAATAGATGTATCGATCATCCTCAGCAAATCTATTCTCTGCCTTGTAAACAATACCATCCTGGTTTTCAGTAGCATGCAGGCGTATAAATCGTCTGTTTGGGGATGCTCCATCTGATGTAATAAACAAAACCTTAACTCCTACATCAACCTCCAGCAGCTCAACAGCCTTCCATAAAATGGGAAATAGTTGATCAGATGTAATTCCTGTGGTAGCAAAATGTGCAAAAGGAAACTTAAGGTTGCTAGCTATGCCACGTACCATAACAACTAGGACACTCTTGGCTAACTTTGGAGTTTCGTCTCTTGTGCAATCTTCTATATGGGTCATTGCATTGCCTATCTCATCAAGATTGATGAATCCGATCAGTTCCCCACTATGTTTGTCATAAACAAGGTCCTCTTTTATCTTTATCTCGTCCTGCAATATACCGACATACTGCTGCCACTCTTCTGTTAGGTTTTTCTGCTGGATTTCTCTTTGCAGGGCTTCAACTAACTGTACATTGTAACCAACACCGGCCTTTATGAAGTGGCTGTAGTCATAAAGCAATCTTTCACTGGGCAGGTTAATGAAGCCGGAATTCCTTAGAGTGTCGTAGGTGGAAGATGACTTACTCTTCAGGTAGATGCACCATTTGATCATCAAAGGATGCCAACGCATCCCCCGCTTGTCTTTCAGTCTATTATATTTTAACTGTTGCTCCCAAAACACCCTCTGGTAGCTGGCAGAATCAGGAAATTCTTTTTCCATTTGGCTGGCAAGTCCAGACATAAGACTGTTGATGTCACTGCTGTCTTTGTCGTTCAGTTGTACACCACTTTCACTAATCAATTTTTTTGGCTTGGAGTTCCAATGATTTTACTCTTGCCTTTAAATTGTTTGACAAAGATCTAATCTGGTTCAGTTTTGCCAACTTCTCTGTTTCTGTGAGTTTTGAATTACCCTTTCTTGATGACAGCCAATTCTTTTGGGGAGTTGGAATCTTGCTCTGTTGTCTGAGAGTCCTCTTAGTTAAGGTGCGTCGGTAAACTTGGCAATTGTGACATCTTTCTCCGGTTGTTAGGAGTGAACACTTCCTGGATCTGATGGTACTGTTGTAGCAATATCCCTCGAAAGATGCTCCTTTGTAGGTTTCCCTATAACCAGCACAACTGTCAGATGGATAGTCTGGATAATGGTTTGCTGGTAGCTTCTCTTGAAAATGTGGTTCTGGATTGCCAAGACAGACTTTAACACCAGACACAGCTTTCAATAATTGATGAATGTTTTGCATTGATGTGAATTTAGAGGGCAGGCTTTTCCAAATGAAGTGATCTGGTGGCAACTTGATGTCATGTACAGTTATGGTAGCTGATAGGTCTTCGTGTACTGTTACACAGGACTTGATAGATATGTGGTTGACATTGTCATAAAAATTTACAAATCTGATGTAGCTGGAATTGGGTACCATGGTAAAGTCATTCAGAACTTTCAAATGATGGCAAGCATTCTTGAGGTTACTGTATCTTACTTGGCACACAAACTCGTCTAAATTAGTAGTTGGATGGTACTGGTAAACCTTGTCTAAAACCACATAAAATTCTTCTGCGCTTTCACCATCAGAATCTGTCATCATGGTATGATCAGCATTTTCTGTAGAACCACCAACGTAGCATACATCAGGTAACTCTAAAAAGCTGGAGTCTGAAATTGAAATGAAACTATATAAGTGACCAAGTCAGGAAGGGCCATGTTGCCTATAAATCTAAGTTTTTCCACATATACTCAACAAATTAAGGCTAAAAAAGTATGTGTGTTTCTGGGCAATGTCTGAAAATTTTTATTATGCACATCATGACATTCTGCATAACAACTGTACAAAATCTCAGAACTGCACTGTAGTTTTTCAGTCGTGTTCATGAAGTCCATTTCAAAATTTGCAATTTAAAAAAAAGACACTTAAGTATGTCTCGCCTGCCAGCGTGATCGGAGAGCTTAGTTGTTCCACTACTCATTAATTTATATATAATGTTGAGAAAAAAATCATACTTAAACATCATACATTCACCCAAAATACCAATGAAAACTATCAAAGTCACTTAAGTTAAATGAAAATCTGACATTAAATTCAATTGCAAACAAACAATATTTTAATTTAGGCCTTGGACATGAGAATTTTCATACCAAGTTTCTTTAACCTGGGACCTATAGTTCTTGAGATTATGGAGGTACTCATAAAACTTTAACATTGTTATTATAAAAATTTTCAGTCACTCAACCCCAAAAACAAGGTCAAAAGAAGGGAATGCAGCTATGCTTAGCTATTATGTGCAGGCTAATACTGGGGCATATGCATACCTAGTTTCATCAACGTAGGACTTATAGTTCTTGAGATTTTAATGGGGTGCTGGAGAAACTTTAACAATGTACATGATTTTGATATAACTATTAAATGATTGTTGTGTAAATCCTTTTGTTTAGTCAATAACACATTTGAAAAGACATGTATGCATGCTGTATATACCTGTATCAATTGGTTCTAGTAGATGTGGAGAAACCTCATAAGATTCTTCTGTGACTTGCTCAGGAAATAAATCACTGTCAATATGCACACATATGTCGTCATGTTGCATCTCTTGTAACAATTCCCTAGAATCTATGACTGGTCTACCAAAGCTCAGGTCTATGATGTTATCTGGATATTCAACAAGAACAGACTCATCTTTCTGATTGTTAAGATTGTCATCTTGTAGTTGTAGAGTCTCATCTAAAAAATATTTTTCAAAAATGTACAGATTTATCTTGACATTTTGTATAATCATCCTTTAAAAGCTAGTAATTAGAGTATAAACTGTTTGCGGCTTACCACTTCTCAACATAAATACCCTGTATATACATTTATATCAAATAACTGTACTGGGTACACTGACAAAGGCCTTTCAAGAGTGGACAGGCTTTAAAAAATTCTTTACTAAGGCCAATATGAAAAATATCCTAGATTCTCATCCCCTCCTGTCCCAAATTTTTTAATAATAAATGGCAAATAGATGTGTACAGACTAGAGACAGCCAAGTGAAATTTTTCTTTTACACATATGCATTTTTTTTTAACTAGTATTAACTTCATATACATGTCATTATATAAATTACACAAAATTCTTTGTACACTGTAATGAAAAATACATGTATATATTTTAGTACAGTAATTCATTGGTATGTGACCACCTTAATGATTATAATTGCCAAAATATCTTGCAATTGGAAAATCAAAGGTAATTAAAAAAGTGTCTTAAATGATTTATTATGCATTCATTCTGGGATTAATAAACTATTTCCAGATTCATTACATACACATGTATATTCAATTATAATATAATTTCATGTATATATCATTTCAATTTATATTTCTTAATTAGCATGATTAGTCTCTTTTGATGTTTTCATTTCAAAGAAATCAATTATTTTTTAGCATGAGTACATGTCAAACAATTAATTTACTCTTGACAACTCCTTAAACAAACAAAATTATCTGTATAAGTAGGACTTAACAACTGCACATTGTATCAGTTTACACCATGTCTTACCCAAAGTTTCTTGTACTTGGACACAGTATTGTCAGAGATCTGAATTGCTGGGTGAAGGAGACCAACTCAGACTTTATTTCGGGGTTCACTTCAAAAGTTTATGGGATAGGATCACGCACATCTGACCTGATTATGAGATATGATATGCATGTGGTAGAAAGATTCAGACCAGATATAGTATTTTTGCAAGTTGGTGGCAATGATATTACTCCATCCAGGAGTCCTACAGAAATTGTGGAAGGCATGCTGCTACTGGCACAAGAGATATTGGCAAGGTGTTCTACAGTGAAGAAAGTCATCATAGGCTCTGCATTAGTACGTACTAGGGTGAAACTAGGTATGACATTGTCCCAGTACAACAACAGACGCAAACCAGTTAGTGAAAAGCTGAAAAAACTGGCAGAAGAATATGACAAGATTGGGTTCTGGGACCACAACTTTCAACGCAAGAACCACCTACGTGATGGAATCCACTTCAATGACAAGGGAACAGAAGCATTCTTTTTTAGCATTCGACATGCACTGAACCAGAATCGTCATGGACTTTTATGAATGTAGACAAATTAATTTTATATGTTTTTTAACTTTGTTGTTTGTTTATTAATTTAAATGAACATTATGTTTTCTTTCTCAGTGTACAATACTTTGAAAAATACAATGTTATAAAAGATATACCTTTTTCTTTTTTCTTTAGTGGGTAACGATAATTACGTTTCTGGTATTTCCTTTTCTGACTAACACGACCCTTCTTCTTCATCTATAAAAAAAATTACATGTACATGAGCATACAATAAACAACAATGGCCATTACAAAAAACATACAAACAAACAGCAAACAGACAAACACAATTTGCTTTTTAATTCAGTACAATTGAAAATTAAAAGTGCTATTAGACATGTTAGAAGCATGATCCAATTAAAATTTGGTATCTTAAAAAAAAACATGTTAATATTGAATAACAAACTGGATGGATTCAATCTCAAAATATGATTTTACACTCTCAAAGTATGCAAACTTTCATAAAAAAAAGGCCCTATCAAAATCTATTGAGTACTTTTAAAGATCATTTGATTATTTCAAGTTAGATACCCTGGTCAGCAATGACTATTTTCATTCATTTATTTCTAAATATTGTCAACATCTGTACCCCCCTAAAATTTTACAAACTGGATGGATTCAATCTCAAAATATGATTTTACACTCCCAAAATATGCTAACATTCATAAAAACAAGACCCTATCAAAATCTATTGAGTACTTTTAAAGATCACTTGGTTATTTCAAGTCAGATACCCTGGTCGGCAATGAATATTTTCATTCATTTCTAAATATTGTTAACATCTGTACCCCCCTAAAATTTTACAAACTGGATGGATTCAATCTCAAAATATGATTTTACACTCCCAAAATATGCTAACTTTCATAAAAACAAGACCTTATCAAAATCTATTGAGTACTTTTAAAGATCATTTGGTTATTTCAAGTCAGATACCCTGGTCGGCAATGAATATTTTCATTCATTTATTTCTAAATATTGTTAACATCTGTACCCCCCTAAAATTTTACAAACTGGATGGATTCAATCTCAAAATATGATTTTACACTCCCAAAACATGCTAACTTTCATAAAAACAAGACCTTATCAAAATCTATTGAGTACTTTTAAAGATCATTTGGTTATTTCAAGTCAGATACCCTGGTCAGCAATGAATATTTTCATTCATTTATTGAACATCTGTACCCCCCTAAAATTTTACAAATTGGATGGATTCAATCTCAAATTATGATTTTACACTCCCAAAATATGCTAACTTTCATAAAAACAAGACCCTATCAAAATCTATGGAGTACTTTTAAAGATCATTTGGTTATTTCAAGTCAGATACCCTGGTCGGCAATGAATATTTTCATTCATTTATTTCTAAATATTGTTAACATCTGTACCCCCCTAAAATTTTACAAACTGGATGGATTCAATCTCAAAATATGATTTTACACTCCCAAAATATGCTAACTTTCATAAAAACAAGACCTTATCAAAATCTATTGAGTACTTTTAAAGATCATTTGGTTATTTCAAGTCAGATACCCTGGTCAGCAATGAATATTTTCATTCATTTATTGAACATCTGTACCCCCCTAAAATTTTACAAATTGGATGGATTCAATCTCAAATTATGATTTTACACTCCCAAAATATGCTAACTTTCATAAAAACAAGACCCTATCAAAATCTATGGAGTACTTTTAAAGATCATTTGGTTATTTCAAGTCAGATACCCTGGTCGGCAATGAATATTTTCATTCATTTATTTCTAAATATTGTTAACATCTGTACCCCCCTAAAATTTTACAAACTGGATGGATTCAATCTCAAAATATGATTTTACACTCCCAAAATATGCTAACTTTCATAAAAACAAGACCTTATCAAAATCTATTGAGTACTTTTAAAGATCATTTGGTTATTTCAAGTCAGATACCCTGGTCAGCAATGAATATTTTCATTCATTTATTGAACATCTGTACCCCCCTAAAATTTTACAAATTGGATGGATTCAATCTCAGAATATGATTTTACACTCCCAAAATATGCTAACTTTCATAAAAACAAGACCTTATCAAAATCTATTGAGTACTTTTAAAGATCATTTGGTTATTTCAAGTCAGATACCCTGGTCAGCAATGTTTTTCAGTGTATTTTAGAATGTGATTGTACTACATCGTGCATTTCTTCATATTTAAAGCGATATAAACTTGTTATTCTCTAAGCTTTATCGAAAGGATTTTATTTGACATCTTTTTATGCAAATATCTTACCTTTTTAATGCACAATTACAATGAATTTTGCAAAAATATCCTTCGATTATTTCACTGACGATTAGAAAAAATGGCGAGCGGAAGTATGTCCAATTTCTGACATGCGCAGTCCAGGCACGGCAATGCTCGATATAGGATTTATATGGATTCTGTTACATGTTGCTCATCCCGTTAGTTTATTAATCCCACGTTGAAAGACCCCCTTATTCCAAAAATAGAATTTAGAAGAACAAATTTATAAAGCGATATTTTGATTGGCTGTTGGATTATTCTAAGGACCAATCAGAATCGATCTTTCACTCTTACTTCGGAAGTAATTTCTACATGTTGTTTTGTTAATATTGAATTGTTAAAGTTTATCATTTTCAATTCAATATCAACATAATGAAAAGGATATAGGGAAAATGTCAGAGATTCAAAACCGTAAAGCACAGGTTAGTTCGTTGGTTATTGAAATAGAACATGATTGATATTTTGTGAATTTAAATATTATAATAAAACAATTATAGCCTTTAAAATGTCGGTCGATACATGTTTTATCGATCTCCTGTAAAGGCTATAATTGTATAATATCACCCTGTTTCAATTTCTAAATTATGATCACCGACTCTTAATTTTGTAAATAATTGTATTGTTTTGAAGTTAGAGAAAAATAGAAAATAACTTTCTACCTTAAACTCTGATTTAAATTTCATATGCAGCTATATCGGTCATAATTATGTTAGGTAACTCTGTTTAGACTTATTAACTGGTTACCCAATATCGGGAATCTACTGGTCCCGTTCATGCCAGGCATTCGTCGTAGTACTTCGATAACTCTGTATTGATTATAGCACGTTCTCCACGTCTTCACTTTAAAAAACTTTATATTTGAAATATGTAGTAACATTTCACATGGATTATAATTTTAATATATGAAATTGTGACAATAATTAATAAATATGAAATTTATCACCAATTTATACAAACTGTCAAAAGTACATAATTACACGTGATAAAGGGTAATGGTGCAAGTTTTTTTTAATTTTTTAAGCCGCGAGAAAAGCGATTTTTTTTTTTGGTAAAATTTATTTGAGTTTTATCTGAAGAAATTTATTATGCGCAATTAACATGCATGTGTGTTTCAGGTAATTAAAACTAATTAACGATTTGACATGTATATTATACCTTGACTGTCCGGATTTTTATTGTTCCAACCGTTAATTAAGGTACACAGGTACATTGTATGTATACAGGTAAACCGTTTGCTGACCAAAAATAGCGTGATTTCATTTTTAGATCATTAATGCAACATTTTAATAAAGAGGTGTGTGTGTGTTTAAGGGGGGATCACAAGGAATGCAGTGGTGAAATATAATTTCAAATGTCAGATAAGTAACATTTTAATTTATTTTAAATTAATAATTTATCTTTTTGGTATTTATATATTAAACATTTGACATATTATATGAGTAATTCTATTTACTCGTATATATATTTACTTTGTTATGGCAAGGTAGAAGCTGATTAGGATGGGCGCCATCTTGAATAATAATAGTAAAAAATAACACATTTCAAAATAGCTAATTTTCAAATCAATTTGGAAGGGACATAATCAAAATTTAAACTATTGCAATTACGATATTTCGAAAAGTTAAAAAAGGTTTTACTCAAACATATGATATATGAAGACCAAAGGATATACTTTATTAGTAACATCCGAGACATGGAACCTTTATTTTTGTTTGAACTTTCAGGGTTTTTGCATTTTATTAGACATATAGCAACCTATAAATATAGTTTTATGTCTTAAACACTAAGAAATAACAAAAGGAACATTATTATTACAATAATGGGACTATTTTCATAATGAAAAAGTATTATTTAACAAAACCCGTTTATTTATACAATTTTGAATTTTACCGCCAAAACTACATCAGGTATCGCCATTTTGAGTCCAAATCATGTATATTTTTACAAAATATCGGTCATTTTAAAATTAATTTGGAAGTGATTTCCCGAATTCAATATCTCATTTAGTTGATATAATCTTAAAGTTCCATGTTTTATCATAGTCAAATGGGCAGCACATTTTTATGACAGTAAAGAATTATCATGTAATTCTTGAACCAACTAGGGAAGGTTTCATAGATTTCGACATTTTTCAACGTTAGCCATATAAAAATCTTCAGTAAAAATATGATTTTTTCAAATCAAATTGGAAGTGATTTGCTCAATTCAATATCTATTTAAAATGGGCTTAAAATATTGGTAATTGATCATACTTTTACGAGATAGCAGCACATTTTTTTGTTATCGATAAAATTTAATACAAATTAGAGATAAACATGACACTCCCGTGCATTTCTATATAAATCGACATCGCCATATTACGATCATCCCACACAGGTGACCAAAGTCACGTGATGACCGATATAGTGGGATATGACTGTACAAATATAATTTAGAGGTGTCATTGAATGGTGAGATTTTTTCTAATATTTTTTTTATTATATGAGTCATGAATTACTAAAAGAAAGGAAATGTCACCTTTTTGGTCATACAGGTATACGATTGACCTTTGTATATAAACGTAAACTTAGTCCCTCTTGAAACCGAAAAGCATGACCTGTTCATATGTGAGAAATATTACAAAAAATAATATCATTGGTATTCAATTTCAACGTATTCTCAATAAAGAATCAATAGAGTAAACCATAAAAAAAAAATCATTTAATACTTACAAGCCTTTGTTGGTATGTCCCTAAATTTTCCTGACAGTGTTAGGATCTTTTTTAATAATTAATTTGCAGAATGATTTTCTTACAAAAAGTTAAAAGTTACTTTTAAAATTAAAATTATTTGAGGACACTCTGAGGAGGTATCTCCTGTATTTTTACTGACACAAACTTTACATGGGAGATTAACTGTGTTACCCAGATGCTTAACGTATCTTTCGATTTTGAATAAATTTTAAATATGGTCTGCATGAAAACAATTCAAACAACTCTAAATGGAGCTGGTAACATCAATTAGAAATGAAAGCACCAAAATTCAGCCTTTATTTCTACTTTATTTGTTACGGAGCACCATTTGAAATCTTAAGAGCGAAATTACTCTTAAGTCATACAGATTCTAGTATAACTTAAGAGTAAAATTTCGCTCTTAAGATTTTTTGTGAAAAGTACTTTTTATTTCAAATGTCATCCTTGACACCCATAAAAATCAAATGGTTGCTCCCTGAATGCGTTTTTGGGTGGGATTCGGAGAGAGGTTATTAACGCTAAATTATTTTCAAGAGGTCATAATGCATGAACAGAATTACCTTTTTTATATTTATTAAGCAACTGTTATATCCAATTAAGGACTAATGGCTACATGTATATACATTCATTAAACAAGACAAAACATTAAACACAAAATCAATATAACAACAGTGTGAACAGTACATGTGAATCAAACGAAACTAGCTGTCTCTTGTCCTCAGTAAAAGTGACCGTTTCAAAAAGGAGCCTTGCAATCTCACTTGTTCATTTGTTTCGGGGTTCAAAATTTGTTTCAGGTACATTGAGGCAGTTTTCATCTAGACAGCATTAATCTCCGATTGAAAGACGGACAGATAAAACAGCGACTACACGTATCATAATCATTTTTTTCATAATTTCTATAGATGTAATCTTATTAACCCATTTTTTATTTTCAGTCGCCATTGAGGCAGTGGAGGCATCAGCCTCCCCTAACGTTCGACCAAATTAATTAATTAATTATCAGAAGAAAAGAAGAAAAAATAGCTTGATTAAGTGAGATGCATCACAATTGTCTTGATTACACTCAATATTTGTGCTAGCTCTTGGTACCTAATGAAAATCTTACTGTTAAAATCATGCTCCGTATCTCATATTCATAAAACAACCCTTCCCGAAGTAAAGAGGACAAATATTGCAAAGAAGCAAACCAAAAAACGCAATCCATTGGACAGACAAACCCGGGAAGACAAATGGACAACCACACGCTAAACAAATAAACACCGAAAACTAAAAAACAATTGACAACACGAAGTCCTATAAAACCAGGAGTGAACTCAGGTGCTCCGGAAGAGTAAGCAGTTCCTGCTCAGTATACATCAAAATATGATTATCAAAGAATATTTTCAACGTAAACTTAAACGAAAAATTTAGGACACCAAATTGGTTTTGGTTTAATAATAAATAAGTTAAATGAGTTTGATTTATTGTCCCCTGCCGCAACGCGACGGAGCGACCTAGTAATGGACTGCGTCCGTCCGTCCGTCCGTCTGTCACAGATATTTGTCAGCATCCACCTGTCGGTCTTACCATCCTTCCGTCCGTCCGTCCGTCACACTTATTTGTCAGCGCAACTCCTCTGAGACCGCTGATCGGATTTCGTTTAAATTTTATAGGACTGTTAGTCACCTTTTGTTCTTGATCCTATTGCACCGACATTTTTACGGGGGTTATGGAACTTTAACTTTTTTCTGCATTCGGCACTATACGAACACTGTCAGCACAACTCCTGTGAGACTGCTGATCGGATTTCGTTCAAATTTTGCAGGATTGTTAGTCACCGTTTTTTTCTTGATCCTATTGCACCGCCATTTTGATTCGACAAATTTTACGGGGCTAAGGGACTTTAACTTTTTTCTACATTCGACACTATGGGAACACTTTGTAAGCGCAACTCCTCTGAAACCGCTGATCGGATTTCGTCAAAATGTTATAGGACTGTTAGTCACCACATGTACTTGATTCTATCGCACCGCAATTTTGATTCAACAAATCTTACGGGATTTTTTTTTGTGCATGTGACACTACAGGAACACTTCGTGGGCGCAAATTTTTATTTGTATTGTACTGTAATTTTTTTTTGATGTGTTGACATCCATACTGTGCCACCATTTCAATAATACAACTTGTATATCTTGTGGAACTTCGACTGATCTCTGTGGCGAGAGACATATGGTTACTTGTAGCAATCTTGTTCCCATTATTTCTTCAATAAAGTGAATTCTTATTTTTATTCACCTAGCAACCACTCTGTAACCATAGCAAACATTCTTGTACTCTTAAATCTAGTTTATACTGAGTTTACTTGGTGACAAACTATTTAATTATTTTCACTCATTCTTCATGATTTTATTACCATTAAATTATATTATTTTTTATGCATTTGATCAGACGAACTTTGTTCTCCGGTAAATTAAGGGAGATAAACGAAAAGATTGTCTCTCTTGTTACAATCCTGCTATTAATTTGAGTTATATCTCTTAGCCCGAATCCACGTTAATGGGTCCATATTTACAGAGAACATTAAAAAAATTAAAATTTATGATCAAAGATCATGAAGTCTCCCAAACGAAAAAAATTGAGCAGTGGTTCCACTAGACCCGGCCAACCCGTTACACCAAATTTCATTGAAATTGAACAAGGTTGAAATAATTTCATTGAAATGGAACAAGGTTGAAATTTTGGTGGGAAAATGGCAGCCATTTTGAAAAGGGCTGCCCATTAAACATTTTCTTTAACTCCAGTCAACTCGGGATATCATGTTTACCCTTTACACCAAATTGCATTGAAATTGAAGAATGTTGAAATTTTGGCGGGAAAATGTCGGTCATTTTGAAAATGGCTGCCCGTAGAACATTTGCGTTGTCGCCATTCAACTCCGGATATCATGTTTACTGAATAAACCTAAAATCGTTGAAATCCAAGCAAGATAACTTTTTTGCGGGAAAATGGCGGCAATTTTGAAAATGGCTGCCCGTAAAACATTTTCTTTAACGCCATTCAACTCGGGATATCATGTTTACCCTTTGTGCCAAATTGCATTAAAATTGAAGAATGTTAAAAATTTGGCGGGAAAATGGTGGCCATTTTGAAAATGGCTGCCGGTAGAACATTTGCAGTATCACCATTCAACTCGGGATATTTGTGTTTGACCCTCTTGTCAGACAAAGAGAACTAAAAAATTGTATAGATTAGTTCGCACGAAAATGACGTTCGAAAATTAAAATTAAGGCATATGAAATAGTCGTTGTTGACCCTCTAGAACCCCTATGATAAAGGATTTCTTTAAATTTTATGTGATAAATCGAATTTGTGTTTGTCCCTCTTGTCATACAAAGAGAACTAAAAAATTGTATAGAATAGTTCGGACGAAAATGGCGTTCGAAAATTAACATTAAGCCATATGTAATAATTCCTCTTGACCCCCTAGAACCCCTATGATAAATGATTTTTTTAAATTTTATGTAAGAAATCGAAATTGTGTTTGACCCTCTTGTCATATAAAGAGAACTAAAAAATTGTATAGATTGGTACGCACGAAAATGGCGTTCGAAAATTAACATTAAGGCATATGTAATAGTCACTTTTGACCCTCTAGAACCCCTATGATAAATGATTTTTTAAAAATTTTATGTGATAAATCGAAATTATATTTGACCCTCTTGTCATACAAAGAGAACTAAAAAATTGTATAGGTTAGTTCGCACGAAAATGGCGTTCGAAAATTAACATTAAGGCATATGTATTAGTCCCTGTTGACCCTCCAGATCCCCTATGATAAATGATTTTTTAAATTTTTATGTGATAAATCGAAATTGTGTTTGACCCTCTTGTCATTCAAAGAGAACTAAAAAATTGTATAGGTTAGTTCGCACGAAAATGGCGTTCGAAAATTAACATTAAGGCATATGTATTAGTCTCTGTTGCAATTTTTTAGTTCTCTTTGTATGACAAGGGGGTCAAACATAATTTCGATTTATCAAATAAAATTATAAAAAATCATTTATCATGAGGGTTCTAGAGGGTCAAAAGTGACTACTACATATGCCTTAATGTTAATTTTCGAACGCCATTTTCGTGCGAACTGATCTATACAATTTTTTAGTTCTCTTTGAATGACAAGAGGGTCAAACATAATTTCGATTTATCGCATAAAATTTAAAAAAATCATTTATCATAGGGGTTCTAGAGGGTTAACATGGATTTTTATATATTCCTTAATATTAATTTTCGAACGCCATTTTCGTGCGAACTAATCTATACATTTTTTTAGTTCTCTTTGTATGACAAAGGGGTCAAACACAATTTAGATTTCTTACATAAAATTTTAAAAATTCATTTATCATAGGGGTTCTAGAGGGTCAACAGAGACTAATACATATGCCTTAATGTTAATTTTCGAACGCCATTTTCGTGCGTACCAATCTATACAATTTTTTAGTTCTCTTTGAATGACAAGAGGGTCAAACACAATTTCGATTTATCACATAAAAATTAAAAAAATCATTTATCATAGGGGATCTGGAGGGTCAACAGGGACTAATACATATGGCTTAATGTTAATTTTCGAACGCCATTTTCGTCCGAACTATTCTATACAATTTTTTAGTTCTCTTTGTATGACAAGAGGGACAAACACAAATTCGATTTATCACATAAAATTTAAAGAAATCCTTTATCATAGGGGTTCTAGAGGGTCAACAACGACTATTACATATGCCTTAATGTTAATTTTCGAACGCCATTTTCGTGCGAACTAACCTATACAATTTTTTAGTTCTCTTTGTATGACAAGAGGGTCAAATATAATTTCGATTTATCACATAAAATTTTAAAAAAATCATTTATCATAGGGGTTCTAGAGGGTCAAAAGTGACTATTACATATGCCTTAATGTTAATTTTCGAACGCCATTTTCGTGCGTACCAATCTATACAATTTTTTAGTTCTCTTTATATGACAAGAGGGTCAAACACAATTTCGATTTCTTACATAAAATTTAAAAAAATGATTTATCATAGGGGTTCTAGGGGGTCAAGAGGAATTATTACATATGGCTTAATGTTAATTTTCGAACGCCATTTTCGTCCGAACTATTCTATACAATTTTTTAGTTCTCTTTGAATGACAAGAGGGACAAACACAAATTCGATTTATCACATAAAATTTAAAGAAATCCTTTATCATAGGGGTTCTAGAGGGTCAACAACGACTATTTCATATGCCTTAATTTTAATTTTCGAACGTCATTTTCGTGCGAACTAATCTATACAATTTTTTAGTTCTCTTTGTCTGACAAGAGGGTCAAACACAAATATCCCGAGTTGAATGGTGATACTGCAAATGTTCTACCGGCAGCCATTTTCAAAATGGCCACCATTTTCCCGCCAAATTTTTAACATTCTTCAATTTTAATGCAATTTGGCACAAAGGGTAAACATGATATCCCGAGTTGAATGGCGTTAAAGAAAATGTTTTACGGGCAGCCATTTTCAAAATTGCCGCCATTTTCCCGCAAAAAAGTTATCTTGCTTGGATTTCAACGATTTTAGGTTTATTCAGTAAACATGATATCCGGAGTTGAATGGCGACAACGCAAATGTTCTACGGGCAGCCATTTTCAAAATGACCGACATTTTCCCGCCAAAATTTCAACATTCTTCAATTTCAATGCAATTTGGTGTAAAGGGTAAACATGATATCCCGAGTTGACTGGAGTTAAAGAAAATGTTTAATGGGCAGCCCTTTTCAAAATGGCTGCCATTTTCCCACCAAAATTTCAACCTTGTTCCATTTCAATGAAATTATTTCAACCTTGTTCAATTTCAATGAAATTTGGTGTAACGGGTTGGCCGGGTCTAGTGGAACCACTGCTCAATTTTTTTCGTTTGGGAGACTTCATGATCTTTGATCATAAATTTTAATTTTTTTAATGTTCTCTGTAAATATGGACCCATTAACGTGGATTCGGGCTAAGAGATATAACTCAAATTAATAGCAGGATTGTAACAAGAGAGACAATCTTTTCGTTTATCTCCCTTAATTTACCGGAGAACAAAGTTCGTCTGATCAAATGCATAAAAAATAATATAATTTAATGGTAATAAAATCATGAAGAATGAGTGAAAATAATTAAATAGTTTGTCACCAAGTAAACTTAGTATAAACTAGATTTAAGAGTACAAGAATGTTTGCTATGGTTACAGAGTGGTTGCTAGGTGAATAAAAATAAGAATTCACTTTATTGAAGAAATAATGGGAACAAGATTGCTACAAGTAACCATATGTCTCTCGCCACAGAGATCAGTCGAAGTTCCACAAGATATACAAGTTGTATTATTGAAATGGTGGCACAGTATGGATGTCAACACATCAAAAAAAAATTACAGTACAATACAAATAAAAATTTGCGCCCACGAAGTGTTCCTGTAGTGTCACATGCACAAAAAAAAATCCCGTAAGATTTGTTGAATCAAAATTGCGGTGCGATAGAATCAAGTACATGTGGTGACTAACAGTCCTATAACATTTTGACGAAATCCGATCAGCGGTTTCAGAGGAGTTGCGCTTACAAAGTGTTCCCATAGTGTCGAATGTAGAAAAAAGTTAAAGTCCCTTAGCCCCGTAAAATTTGTCGAATCAAAATGGCGGTGCAATAGGATCAAGAAAAAAACGGTGACTAACAATCCTGCAAAATTTGAACGAAATCCGATCAGCAGTCTCACAGGAGTTGTGCTGACAGTGTTCGTATAGTGCCGAATGCAGAAAAAAGTTAAAGTTCCATAACCCCCGTAAAAATGTCGGTGCAATAGGATCAAGAACAAAAGGTGACTAACAGTCCTATAAAATTTAAACGAAATCCGATCAGCGGTCTCAGAGGAGTTGCGCTGACAAATAAGTGTGACGGACGGACGGACGGAAGGATGGTAAGACCGACAGGTGGATGCTGACAAATATCTGTGACAGACGGACGGACGGACGGACGCAGTCCATTACTAGGTCGCTCCGTCGCGTTGCGGCAGGGGACAATAAATCAAACTCATTTAACTTATTTATTATTAAACCAAAACCAATTTGGTGTCCTAAATTTTTCGTTTAAGTTTACGTTGAAAATATTCTTTGATAATCATATTTTGATGTATACTGAGCAGGAACTGCTTACTCTTCCGGAGCACCTGAGTTCACTCCTGGTTTTATAGGACTTCGTGTTGTCAATTGTTTTTTAGTTTTCGGTGTTTATTTGTTTAGCGTGTGGTTGTCCATTTGTCTTCCCGGGTTTGTCTGTCCAATGGATTGCGTTTTTTGGTTTGCTTCTTTGCAATATTTGTCCTCTTTACTTCGGGAAGGGTTGTTTTATGAATATGAGATACGGAGCATGATTTTAACAGTAAGATTTTCATTAGGTACCAAGAGCTAGCACAAATATTGAGTGTAATCAAGACAATTGTGATGCATCTCACTTAATCAAGCTATTTTTCTTCTTTTCTTCTGATAATTAATTAATTAATTTGGTCGAACGTTAGGGGAGGCTGATGCCTCCACTGCCTCAATGGCGACTGAAAATAAAAAATGGGTTAATAAGATTACATCTATAGAAATTATGAAAAAAATGATTATGATACGTGTAGTCGCTGTTTTATCTGTCCGTCTTTCAATCGGAGATTAATGCTGTCTAGATGAAAACTGCCTCAATGTACCTGAAACAAATTTTGAACCCCGAAACAAATGAACAAGTGAGATTGCAAGGCTCCTTTTTGAAACGGTCACTTTTACTGAGGACAAGAGACAGCTAGTTTCGTTTGATTCACATGTACTGTTCACACTGTTGTTATATTGATTTTGTGTTTAATGTTTTGTCTTGTTTAATGAATGTATATACATGTAGCCATTAGTCCTTAATTGGATATAACAGTTGCTTAATAAATATAAAAAAGGTAATTCTGTTCATGCATTATGACCTCTTGAAAATAATTTAGCGTTAATAACCTCTCTCCGAATCCCACCCAAAAACGCATTCAGGGAGCAACCATTTGATTTTTATGGGTGTCAAGGATGACATTTGAAATAAAAAGTACTTTTCACAAAAAATCTTAAGAGCGAAATTTTACTCTTAAGTTATACTAGAATCTGTATGACTTAAGAGTAATTTCGCTCTTAAGATTTCAAATGGTGCTCCGTAACAAATAAAGTAGAAATAAAGGCTGAATTTTGGTGCTTTCATTTCTAATTGATGTTACCAGCTCCATTTAGAGTTGTTTGAATTGTTTTCATGCAGACCATATTTAAAATTTATTCAAAATCGAAAGATACGTTAAGCATCTGGGTAACACAGTTAATCTCCCATGTAAAGTTTGTGTCAGTAAAAATACAGGAGATACCTCCTCAGAGTGTCCTCAAATAATTTTAATTTTAAAAGTAACTTTTAACTTTTTGTAAGAAAATCATTCTGCAAATTAATTATTAAAAAAGATCCTAACACTGTCAGGAAAATTTAGGGACATACCAACAAAGGCTTGTAAGTATTAAATGATTTTTTTTTATGGTTTACTCTATTGATTCTTTATTGAGAATACGTTGAAATTGAATACCAATGATATTATTTTTTGTAATATTTCTCACATATGAACAGGTCATGCTTTTCGGTTTCAAGAGGGACTAAGTTTACGTTTATATACAAAGGTCAATCGTATACCTGTATGACCAAAAAGGTGACATTTCCTTTCTTTTAGTAATTCATGACTCATATAATAAAAAAAATATTAGAAAAAATCTCACCATTCAATGACACCTCTAAATTATATTTGTACAGTCATATCCCACTATATCGGTCATCACGTGACTTTGGTCACCTGTGTGGGATGATCGTAATATGGCGATGTCGATTTATATAGAAATGCACGGGAGTGTCATGTTTATCTCTAATTTGTATTAAATTTTATCGATAACAAAAAAATGTGCTGCTATCTCGTAAAAGTATGATCAATTACCAATATTTTAAGCCCATTTTAAATAGATATTGAATTGAGCAAATCACTTCCAATTTGATTTGAAAAAATCATATTTTTACTGAAGATTTTTATATGGCTAACGTTGAAAAATGTCGAAATCTATGAAACCTTCCCTAGTTGGTTCAAGAATTACATGATAATTCTTTACTGTCATAAAAATGTGCTGCCCATTTGACTATGATAAAACATGGAACTTTAAGATTATATCAACTAAATGAGATATTGAATTCGGGAAATCACTTCCAAATTAATTTTAAAATGACCGATATTTTGTAAAAATATACATGATTTGGACTCAAAATGGCGATACCTGATGTAGTTTTGGCGGTAAAATTCAAAATTGTATAAATAAACGGGTTTTGTTAAATAATACTTTTTCATTATGAAAATAGTCCCATTATTGTAATAATAATGTTCCTTTTGTTATTTCTTAGTGTTTAAGACATAAAACTATATTTATAGGTTGCTATATGTCTAATAAAATGCAAAAACCCTGAAAGTTCAAACAAAAATAAAGGTTCCATGTCTCGGATGTTACTAATAAAGTATATCCTTTGGTCTTCATATATCATATGTTTGAGTAAAACCTTTTTTAACTTTTCGAAATATCGTAATTGCAATAGTTTAAATTTTGATTATGTCCCTTCCAAATTGATTTGAAAATTAGCTATTTTGAAATGTGTTATTTTTTACTATTATTATTCAAGATGGCGCCCATCCTAATCAGCTTCTACCTTGCCATAACAAAGTAAATATATATACGAGTAAATAGAATTACTCATATAATATGTCAAATGTTTAATATATAAATACCAAAAAGATAAATTATTAATTTAAAATAAATTAAAATGTTACTTATCTGACATTTGAAATTATATTTCACCACTGCATTCCTTGTGATCCCCCCTTAAACACACACACACCTCTTTATTAAAATGTTGCATTAATGATCTAAAAATGAAATCACGCTATTTTTGGTCAGCAAACGGTTTACCTGTATACATACAATGTACCTGTGTACCTTAATTAACGGTTGGAACAATAAAAATCCGGACAGTCAAGGTATAATATACATGTCAAATCGTTAATTAGTTTTAATTACCTGAAACACACATGCATGTTAATTGCGCATAATAAATTTCTTCAGATAAAACTCAAATAAATTTTACCAAAAAAAAAATCGCTTTTCTCGCGGCTTAAAAAATTAAAAAAAACTTGCACCATTACCCTTTATCACGTGTAATTATGTACTTTTGACAGTTTGTATAAATTGGTGATAAATTTCATATTTATTAATTATTGTCACAATTTCATATATTAAAATTATAATCCATGTGAAATGTTACTACATATTTCAAATATAAAGTTTTTTAAAGTGAAGACGTGGAGAACGTGCTATAATCAATACAGAGTTATCGAAGTACTACGACGAATGCCTGGCATGAACGGGACCAGTAGATTCCCGATATTGGGTAACCAGTTAATAAGTCTAAACAGAGTTACCTAACATAATTATGACCGATATAGCTGCATATGAAATTTAAATCAGAGTTTAAGGTAGAAAGTTATTTTCTATTTTTCTCTAACTTCAAAACAATACAATTATTTACAAAATTAAGAGTCGGTGATCATAATTTAGAAATTGAAACAGGGTGATATTATACAATTATAGCCTTTACAGGAGATCGATAAAACATGTATCGACCGACATTTTAAAGGCTATAATTGTTTTATTATAATATTTAAATTCACAAAATATCAATCATGTTCTATTTCAATAACCAACGAACTAACCTGTGCTTTACGGTTTTGAATCTCTGACATTTTCCCTATATCCTTTTCATTATGTTGATATTGAATTGAAAATGATAAACTTTAACAATTCAATATTAACAAAACAACATGTAGAAATTACTTCCGAAGTAAGAGTGAAAGATCGATTCTGATTGGTCCTTAGAATAATCCAACAGCCAATCAAAATATCGCTTTATAAATTTGTTCTTCTAAATTCTATTTTTGGAATAAGGGGGTCTTTCAACGTGGGATTAATAAACTAACTGTTAGTTATCTTATTTCCAGTTTCAACTAAATTATTTTTAGAAACTCTTAGTCTTTCAACATTTTTAATTTTATTTACACCTATTTTACAAGCTTTTTACAGGTTGACCATGTCATCTATTTTGACAAATGACAGCTTTTGAATTATACAATATTATAATAAAAAATATAATAAGAGCAGAAAGAATATTTAAAAAAGTGATTTAAATGAAATAGGAGATGAATTCCACTTTTTCTTAAAATGTACAACTAATCATTCTCTGAGAAACAATTTATTTGACAAAATAGTATTAAATAAGCCTGACTTTCTTGAAAAAGAACCATTAGATCAAATAATTTTTTTGTTAAATTCTAACTCTTAAGTTTTGACAGAAATAGACTTTATAAAGCAATCTACAGAATTACAAAAATGAGGTCCTTGTTGGTCAAAGTAATAACAGTATTAATAATAAAAGGTGATTTATCGTGTATTTTATATCATATATTCTCAATTTGTAATTTTATATGTTTGTTTGTTTGTTTGTTCTCTTGTCCATGTATTTGCTTGACTCACATGGGTGTAATTTTGCAAATAAAGAATTTGAATTTAATAATTTTAAATATTGTTATTTAACTATGAAAAAAAAATAATAACAGTAAAGTATAAGCAATAACTAAATAAAGGGTATTCGAAATAAAAAAAAGGTTTAATAAAGAACTTCAAATTTCCCAAATGACGCAAATATTTTTTACGAATCAAAAGAATCATGGGAATATGCCATAGAAAAACGAAAATATCTGCTAACCGTATATTGAACGACTACGACCCACCACCAGTTGAAGACAGCAATGACTCTGTATGACGAAGGAATTGGAACATATTACAAAGAAAAACATAAAAAAATATAACAAAAAAGGGAAGGAGGGTAATGCAGCATATATATGTTTATACATATATATATAGCCAGTCACAAGACTGGACAAATGCAGAGTGGCCTTAAAAAACTGAGGAGGATTAATGCAGCCTATCTTATGATAGCCAGTCACAAGCCTGGATAAATGCAGAGTGGCCTTTCAAATAACGTGGATGTAAAGGTTTCTATTGAGACTTCAGGAGCCTCTCTAGCCACTTCTGGAGAAGGAGGGGGTGCGGGAATGTCAGGAACGGGTTCCAGACCTCGGACTCGTCTGGACCACCGCACAGGTTCAGACATAGGTCTTGGAGCAACATAACCATAGGGCTTACCAACCCTGTTCAGCATTCTGTTCTTCTCATTGTCAACATAGACTCGTGGTTTCTTCCTGAAAACAAAAAAAATTATCTTTAATTTCAACTCAAAATGGGATATTTTGGCATGTTGCAAATGTACCAAAATTAAAGCTAAATAATCCCTACACCAAAATATCTGACTATATTACAACCTTAGTTTTAATGCATTATCTAATTACATTAAGTAGAGACTCCTTAGGGCCTCAATTGCTGAAATGAATTTATCATTTAATCATAATAAATACAGGCTCCCAGGAGCCTGTCTTGCTCATCTGGACTTTATTTATCATTGTAAGTTAAAATTTGGTATTATTGGACAAATATAAAATATCAACACCTTGGGAAAGGGGGTGGGGGCTACTCCCAAACATTCCAACAGTATTATAGTGTAGCAGTAAAGGGTGGAGTTTTAACTAAGTTGCTGTCTAGAACATAGTCATAATTTCTCACACAACTTTACCCTTAAAATCATGGCAGGATTATTTGATATAAAACTTGATGCACAAGATGTGCAGATTTTGACGAGTTACGACTCATCAGTTGTGCTCAGGGTCTAAAATTTTGAAAAACAAAAACAACTAGAACTGTCACTAACTATACCCCATGCTGCTGTTAATTTACCAAAAAACAACTGATATCAAATCTGTGTTATAAAATTTTGAGGCCCTATTTAACAAAGCTATGAGGAGGTAATTGATCAATAAAATTCTTATTATGTGCATATCTAATAAAAGACTAAAGTAATGGACTAGAACAGAATTTCTAAGTCCAAAAGAGTATAAATATGGGAAAAAGTATTGGACCAGGACATACTTCTCATGCGCACATCTACGTACTAGGATCTTACAGTATTATTAACCTCTGATAAGGCATGTTTGAGAAACTGTGGGTACAAAAAACAAGAGGCTCCCAAGAGCCTGAATTGCTCACCTATCTTTTGTGTACCAGTAGATCTTGCATCAATGATTATTTTGCTATTTAATGTATACCGTCACAATTTTCTCCTTAGTATTGACATGTACAGCTAAAATATAGAATCCTGAACCTAATAGATATGGTTGCTAGGAACTTTTTCATCAGTTGCTATGGACTTTTTCAATGGCATTAACTCTTGACCTTCAATTTTGACTTGAACAGGTAAATTGTACAGTCCTGAACCGAAATATATATGGTTGCTAGGGACTTTTTCATCTGTCGCTATGGACTTTTTCAATGGCATTGACTCTTGATCTTTCTTCTTAACTTGTATAGGTAAATTATAAAGTCCTTAACCTAAATTTATATGGTTGCTATGGACTTTTTCAATGGCATTGACTCTTGACCTTCCATTTTAACTTGAACAGGTAAATTGTAGGGTCCTGAATCCAAATAAATATGGTTGCTATGGAATTTTTCAATGACCTTGACCCTTGACTTTCCATTTTACTTGTACTGTTACCATTTAATTTATTTCAAGTAACCCCCTACACATCTGTGAATGTCAGACCATTATTTTCTGTTTACATGTAAATAATCTTTCAAGGGCAAAAACTCCTATAAGGGGTCAATTGATGATTTTGGTCATGTTGACTTATTTGTAGATCTTACTTTGCTGAACATTTTTGTTGTTTACAGTTTGTCTTTATCTATTATTATATTCAAAATAACAACCTAAAACTGCAAAATTTCCTTAAAATTAAAAATTCAGGGGCAATAACCCAACAAAAAGCTGTCTGATTCATCTGAAAATTTCATGGCTGGTAGATCTTGACTTGTTGAACATTTTTACCTCGTGAGTTTTGCTCTAAATGCTTTGGTTTTTGAGATATAAGCCAAAAACTGCATTTGACCCCTATGTTCTAATTTTAGAAACAGCGGCCATGTTTGTTGACAGATCAAAACTTCAGAAAAAATTTATAAACAAAATACCATAGGGAACATCCTGTAAAAGTTTAAAGGTATTTTGCCCAGTAGTTTCAGAGGAGAAGATTCTTGAAATAGTTTATAACGACGCCGATGACGACGGACGCCAAGTGATGGCATAATTTCACATGGCCCTTTGGGCCAGGTGAGCTAAAAATGCGGGATAGACAGAATTTCTAAATCCAAAAGGGTATAAAATTATGGGAAAAAGTATTGGACCAGGACATACTTTGCATGTGCACATCTACGTACTAGGATCTAACACTAAAGTTTCATTAACCTCTGATAAGGCATGTTTGAGAAACTGCGGGTACAAAAAAAATATGGGCACGCAGGCAGACAGACAGATGGACAGACGGACATGCTGATTCCTATATATCCAAAATTATGTTTGCCGGGGGTATAATTAAATGGGCACAAGTACATGTACATTATAATGCTGTTCAACTGGGTATAACTGAACAGAATAATTCTTAAAAAGAGACAATTTTGGTATATTACAAAAAAAAATTGTGGGATAGACAGAATTTCTAAGTCCAAAAGGCTATAAAATTATGGGAAATAGTATTGGACCAGGACATACTTCGCATGCGCACGTCTACGTACTAGGATCTTACAGTATGCAAAATTTGATTAACCTCTGATAAGGCTATGATGTTTGAGAGACTGTGGGTACAAAAATTCTAGACAGACGAACAGGCTGATTGCTATATACCCCCCAAACTATGTTTGCAGGGGGGGGGGGGGGTTGTACAATAATCCAAAACCTTGGAGCAAATTTAACTAGAGGCTCTCAAGAGCCTGTATCGCTCTCCTGGATTTGACTTGTCCACCTTCAGCAGGACTAAAAGTTAAGTATAGCAATCAATTTGGCTGGTTTTCCCATAGGGTCCTATGTTAAACTAAGTATGACTGTGTTGGCCATCTTGACTTGACGGTCATGGTCATCAGACATAATTCTGAAAGAAAACAATCTAAGGACCATTACTGACAAGTCATGTTCAGACTGGTCAAGTGGTTTCATATAAGAATATTTTAATATGAATTTTTCCATTGGGTTCTATGTTAAAAATAACAATCCAAAGATACTAATATTAGATACAGTAAATTTATACTATGCTGTATTCGACGCATTTCAAGGAGTTACCTCTCATCAGCAGCATTAAAACCGAAACATTTGGAAGACCAAAAACCAAACTTATATTAAACAAGAAGTACTCAACCAAAAATACCGAAATAGGAAGTCAAATTTCAGCTAAGGAGATCTACCATGTGCAATACAAGGAATGAACCCTTAGTATTTCTATTATTTTTGAATTTTGCTAAATACTGGTAATTTCTGTAACAAATCAAAATGAATAATCATGTCAGACAAGTCTGACGACTGGGTTGGCGAATACCCTCGGGGACCTAGGGTCCACCAGCAGAGGCATCATCCCAGGAGTTTCAAAATAACAATCCAAAGATACTAGTATTAGTTCCAGTAGGTCAATTGGTTACATACAAAAAGATTTTTCAATGAATTTTCCCATAGTGACCTAGCTACGTTAAACAAAGATCGGCTGTGCCGGCCATCTTGGTTTACAGTCCAGGTCATTGGACGCATTTCTAAAAGGGAACCTCCTAAGTACCATTGCTGCGAAGTCTAAAATTCACATTGTCCAAAAATTGGAGTGCCAAAATCCAAAAAACTAAAGATAAATTTGGTATTACCTTATACTATTTCAAAAGTGGAGAACTGGAAAATCTTCAACTCATTTTTATAGTTCGTTGTCTACCCTCGCTCTGCTGCGTTCCACTTGGGAAAGATTTGTAATTTAACAAGCTCCCAAGAGCTTAATATTGACTTGTACAGCTAAATTATAGAATCCTGAACCCAAATATATATGGTTGCTTGAGCTTTTTCACCTGTTGCTATGGATAGTTTCAATGGCATTGACTCTTGACCTTTCTTTTTGACTTGTACAGGTAAATTATAGGGTTCTGAATCTAAATTGTGCCAGGGACTTTTTGAATGACCTTGACTCTTGACCCTCCATTTTACTTGTACAGCTACCATATAATTTATTTCAAGTTATATGGTCTTAACATCTATGACAATGTCAGACCATTATTTTTACTGATAATTACTAATCTTTCAAGGGCAAAATCTCCTTTAAGGGGTCAATTGACAGTTTTGGTCATGTTGACTTGTTTGCTGTTAACAGTTTGTCTTTATCTAATAATTTTCAAGTGAATAACCTAACACTGCAAAATTTCCTTAAAAAGTACAATTCAAGGGCAAAACAAGAGGCTGTCGAATGACAGCAAACCGGATTTTCCTGCATGGAAATGATGTTTGCAAATCTGGATTCCCAAACAGGATGAAGTAAAGAAATATAACTGAATTTTTGTAGGGTTTTGTAGGGTTCAGAAATGGAAAGGCAAAAATCAATCTTGACCTCCTATTTATAGTAAGTGACAAATATTGGAATTTTTGAGACTTGAACTGCCTTTTTTCAATTTTTTAGAACCATAACTCCTGAACGGTGAAAGTGAAAATCGTCAATATCGGAACGGTGAAAGTGGAAATCGTCAATATCGAACTTGACCTCCATTTTGTCATCAGTAACAACATATTAAAATTTGAAAAGCTTTGGTTGAACAGTTCATAAGTTATCACACGGACACCACTGGAAAAGCCATTTTTCAATCTTTCAAGAACCATAACTCTTGAACGGTGAAAGTAAAAATCGTCAATATCGAACTTGACCTCCATTTTGTCATCAGTAACAACATATTAAAATTTGAAAAGCTTTGGTTGAACAGTTCATATGTTATTGCACGGACACTGTTTGGCAGCCGCCCGTCCTCCCGTCCGCCCGGCCGCCCGCCGTACATCACCAATTTAATAATTGATATTTTCCTATGAAAATCCGGTTAAAAACCAACAAAGGGTTGACTGATTTGTCTTAAAATTTCATGGCTGGTAGATCTTGACCTGATGAAACTTTTTACCACTGTCAGTTTTGCTCTAAATGCTTCAGTTTTTGAAATATAAGACAACAAGAGTAGACACACTACATTTCTCGCCTGGTATGCACATGGACACAGAATAATGATTATCTAATACCCGACTTTTGCAAGTCAAAGGAAAATGCATAAAAAGAAATTGAGGTCATGGTCAAAAGGCAGGTGTCATACCGACATGTATCCCCTAAGAACTATCTATTGACAAATTATGGTGGGTCTAGGTATTAAAGTTGCTGAGAAATGGACCTAATCTCGAAAATGTGACAAAGGTCACTCAAGCATGCAATTGAGGTCAAAGTCCAGAGACTGGGGTCAGACTTGCATGTACCCATTAAGAACTATCTATAGACCAAACACGGATAGGTCTAGATATTAGTTGCTGAAAAAGGACTTAATCAAGAAATTTGGATGAAAGTCACTCAACCATTAAATTGAGGTCAAGGTCCAGAGACAAGTGTCAGATTGGCATGTACCCACCAAGAACTATCAAGAGACTAAATACAGTGGGTCTAGGTATTCTAGTTGCTGAGAAATGGACTTAACCATGAAAAAGTGACAAAGTCACTCAAAGATGAAATTGAGGTCAAGATCCCAAGCCATGTGTCAGACTGGCATGTACCCACCAAGAACTATCTGTAGACCAAATATGGTTGGACTAGGTATTACAGTTTCTGAGAAATGGACTTAATCACGAAAAAGTGACAACGTCACTCAAACATGAAATTGAGGTCAAGGTCCCAAGCCAGGTTTCAGACTGACATGTACTTTAAAATGTGGAGAAAAAATATTCAAAAGCCTGTATCGCTCACCTAGCTCAAATAAGCCAACATAATTCTGAAAGGGCATTACTCAAGGACCTTTTCATCATAGCTTGGTCTCAACTGAGTTAGCAGTTTCAGATAAGATTTTTAATTTATTTTTTGCTGAATTTTCTATATTTAGTAAGGTCAGCCATCTTGGTTGGCAAGTGGGGTAGTCAGACAATTCTGAAAGAGGACCACCCAAGGACCATCCCTGCAAAGTAAAAACCATTCCATCCAATTCTGGTCCCATAGGCCAAGCAGTTTCAGAGGAGAAGATTTTTAAAACATTTTTCCCATTGGGTCCTATGTTAAAACTATGTCGGCTGATGTCTGATACCTTGGTTGGTGGGAGTTCATCGGCCACAATTTTGAAAGGGAACCACCTAAGGACCATTCCAACAAAGCTTGGTCCCCATTGGCCAAGCAGTTTCATAGGAGACTTTTAAAACATTTTCCCCATAGGGTCCTATGTTAAAAACATATGGCTGATGTTGGCCGCCTTGGTTGGCAGGTGGAGTTATCAGATATAATTCTGAAAGAAGACTTCCTAAGGACCATTCCACCAAAATTTGGTCCCATTAGGCCAAGCAGTTTCAGAGAAGATTTTAAAAATATTTTTCAATAGGGTCCTATGTTAAAACTATGTCGGCTGATGTCGGCTGCCCTGGTTGGCGAGTGGGGTCATCGGACACAATTCTTTAAGGGGGCCACTTAAGGACCATTCCATCAATATTTGGTCCCAATTGGCCGACTAGTTTCAGAGGAGAAGATTTTTAAAACATTTTTCCCATAGGGTCCTATGTTAAAACTATGTCGGCTGATGTCAGCCGGCTTGGTTGGTGGGTGGGGTCATTGGACACAATTCTGAAAGGGGACCACCTAAGGACCATTCTAACAAAGTTTCGTCCCAACTGGCCCAGCAGTGTCAGAGAAGAAGAAAAAGCAGAAAGTTGACACAGTTTCCCAAAGTCTAAAAAGGCATGGGATGAGTACTTTTATTATAGTGCCCTAAACCTGCATTTTAAATTTGATTTTTATGCATATTTTCCGAAAACAATAAAACAATAACAGTGAGTTTTGTCACAGTTATAGTTTTAACGTGGTACTTTAGAAAAATGCCTTTTTTACATAAAAACCACAATTTTACTCTTGACTTTTGAATGCTTACTATAATATATGTGTAATTATCTTATGATTACTTGTGAAATACATTTTTAATTTGACACTGACCATGTTATACGATCATAACTTGGAATAAATAGATTTCAAAAAATAATAGGAAGTTTTGTATATTTTCCATCGAGTTCTACCTTCGTATGTCGATATGTGCCGCTACTTTAAAAAAAAAAATTGAACACTTACCCTTTCAAGAACTTTTTAAATTGTTCTTCCCACATGCCTATATGGGGTCGGCGGCAGATATGAGCAGAATGAAGTACCATTGTCTTGGAGGGCAATTTTATTTAAAAAATGTCTCGAATGATTGGTTATTTAAAAATCTTTAGAGTAACAATGATAAAAAATTCTCAAACATACATGTCATCTGACAGTTCTAATGGATTATCTTCATTTATTATATATTACTCTAACACTGCTTTAGTTTAAAAATTATCTTAGGACCGTTATGCCATAGGGGATATAAATGATTTATTGGATTCTCAATTAACACATTTCGACTTCAGTCCTTTAAAGGATTTAAATAAGACCAGATATTTATCACGGCAAATCCTTGTTAAAAATATATTAAAGCATCAAAAGACTTTCGGTGGCAAATACCTAGAAGCATACCATGTGTACTTTGCTTGTAGTAAGAAGATATCGCGGGTGGAGCTAGTTTTTCGGCTTAAGTCGGAACAGTTCTTTAAAAATGAAATTACAGTACAGACCCTGGTGAAAATTTGCATTGGAATTCCATTGGGATTCCAGTGGAATCCCAGTGAAAATTCCACTGTATTCCACCAGGCAATTTGGTCTGGAATCCCACTCGTATTTCAGTGGAATTCCAGTGGAATCTTAATCATATTCCAATGGAATCCCATCGAAGTTAACTAGCGGAATCCTGATGAATCCCATTGGAAGTTCAGTGGGATTCCATTGGAATTTCAGTGGGATTCCAGACCAAATTGCCCAGTGGAATCCCAATGATATTCCACTGGAAGTCCAATGAAATTTCACTGGAATCCTAATCCCATTGAAATTCCCTTTGCCAAATGAATTTTACCAGTGTCATTCATGGAGTATATGTCTTTTTTAAATATGTAAAGCAAGGTATACCTAAATTGATATTAAAACTGATAATTATCAGTGGAAAATTTTGCACTTTGAAATGAACAAAACAAAACAAACTTGCAACAGATGTAAAACAATCTATTATCTAAATGAAGAATTATTTATAACTCCATAATATCTGACATTCTAATTCTACCAGTGGAATCCCACTGAATCCCGCTGGGATTCCACTGGGATTCCATTGACATTTTCATTGGGGGAGGACCACGTGGTATAAAGATATGCATAAGCGATCTATGATAATTCAAGTTGTTCAATACAATACAGCATAAATATGACTGTTAATTTTACTAGAAACCAAATGTGCAGATTATACGTAACCAAGTCCCATATTATGTCGATTATACCCGGCTTCTTAGTATTAAGAGTATATACATGTAACCATGTAACATTCATTAATTAAGAATTGAATGCATCTTTTTGTAGCTTCATTGGCATGTAAAAGTGTGGACCGAAGCACATTTTGTATGAAGCGCGGAAGCGCTTCATACAAAAAATCACAGTGCCTTCGGTCCACACTTTGACATGCACATGAAGCTACAAAAAGATGCATTCAGTTTTTATAATTACATTTTAGTGCAAAAATACTTTAATCTGATAATATTAAGTAATGCATGCGGTAATAATCAATTTCGCTCAATAATATGTAATTGATTACTACACAGGTGTCTCGTGCTGCTGATTTTCATTTAGACATAAAAGACAGCTTGTTAACTACATGTCGCGATGTTATTGGTTAAGAAGCATGTTATTACGTCACAATGCAATTATTATATTTTTAAATAATAAACTGTTATCACAGAGATATGTCTCGCCTTTTTGTAATTTTGATTATGCAAATGTTGAAATCATAATAGCAATACCTTAACATCTTACACAAGTTATGCAAATATTCAAAGTCAGTGAACCATGACTGAGTTACATGGTTAAACAATCTCCATTTAAATGAGATGTGTGAATGCTAATACAACTGGATACCAAATACCATTGACTTATTATAAGTCGTTCCCAAACCTAAATACAAAAATTTTGTGGGAAAAATTTGGTTGATTATATAGGGAATCACTGATGCGTGACTGGAGTGGGCCCCCCTTAGGTCAGTCAGCGCCCCCCCCCCCCCCCCTTACAAAAAGTTATGGATCCGCCACTGATAGCAATACTTTAACATGTAAGTTATGCAAATATTCAGTCAATGAATATGCACGAATTAGCATATGTGTAGCTTTTCAACCCAACCTCATCATGGCAAGACAAAAATCTTTTTGCTTGGCTTTGTGTCCAATAAAATATAATTTTATTTGTTTACTTATAGTTACTTATAGTTGATTTCCAGTACAGGATCCCTCAAGGTTCCTCTTCACCAGACTCATAATATATGTAAAGTAAGCAAACCATTCAAAGTCAATAGACCATGACTGAGGGGGTGGAGCCAAATAATCTCCATGGCAATGAGATGTGGCAGTGATATTGTTAGCCTCAAATTACCGCCGATATTCGGCTTTTTCCCCTAGAGAAAATTCCCAATTACAAAATAAAATGGCTTAAAATTCCTCCCAATAAGTTGTACATTTTTCCCAAACAGTGATGGCATCGGTAGTAATGATACGTAAATTTCGTATCCATGTTATTATTTTGATATAATAAAAGCGTTTTTGAGATCAGGGATTCTGATTCGAATCATCGCGGTGTTTGTAACACACGTGGTTTTCAATGTATTATATACCGTCATTGTATCCGTTTCTTTCCCCTCCCCCAAATGTTCCTTTCCGGTTAAAATGTCTTACAATTCTAAATATTACATTAAAAAACTCCGCAAAAAAGACAGCAAAGGTCTACAAAAGATTGGAGATGTGTTTAAACAAATGAATAAAGTTATTAAAGTCAATGATGAATCATCTACAATCGAATCGGAAGTCCAACAAGCTATAGAATACATAATAAAAGAAGTTTGTAATGAAACAAATGACAGTAATGTTGACAATAATCAGTCTACAATTAAGAAAGTTTCTGCACCCATAGCTCTCTCTGAGACTGCAACAGAACTGTTATGACTTGCCTTATCAATTATATAAAGCTCAGTCTTGTCTTCAAATGCAACTTTTAGTACAATTAATTCTTATTCAAAATTTCCCAATTTCCCCAAAAAACGATGCATTTTCCCAAAAAAAAGGGTAGAGGTAGTTTTGAAAATAGACAACAATATCACTGTGTGGCAATGATAATACATCTGCATACCAATTATTATTGACCTACCACTAGTGGATCCCCATAAACTGACCTAATCACAAACTAATACATGTAAAGTAAGCAAACCATTCAAAGTCAATAAACCATGACTCAGGGGGTGGAGCCAAATAATCTCCATGGCAATGAGATGTAGCAATGGTAATACATCTGCATACCAATTATCATTGACCTACCACTAGTGGATCCCCATAAAACTGAGCTAATCACAAACTAATACATTGTTGACGCCATCGCCGCAGCATACCTATGTCTCGCCTTTTGACTTCGTCAAGGCGAGACAAAAATCGAGGTCTTCCGTTTCCGTATTCCGTTCCGTTCCGTTTCCGCCTTTTAGTAACACCCGTAAAGAACCTCCCATAGATGTTTACTGTCAAGTTTCGTTCCATTTGGCCAAGCGACTTCAGAGGAAAAGATTGTTTTATATCAGCCAATCAAATAAAAATGTGGGAGTCTTCCAAGGAAGACATGTGTCGCCTGCGGACATCAATTTTTAAGAAAGATATTTAAATTTTCTAAAAAGGAAATATATTTGCACACCTTTGCATTAAGGTTAATGGACAGAGAAAGTTTCATCAAATTTCTTTGAGTGGTTATGGAGTAGTTGAGGATAGAAGTTTTGACCCACCCCCTTTTTTTTTCCAAAATGTAAATTTTTACAAAAATTTTCTAAAAATGAAATATATATGCACATCTGTGCATTAAGGTTAATGCACAGAGAAAGTTTCATCAAATTCCTTTGAGTGGTTATGGAGTAGTTGATGATAGAAGTTTTGACCCCCCCCCCCACTTTTTCAAATGAATTTGATGAAACTATCTCTGTGCATTAACCTTAATGCACAGGTGTGCATATATATTTCATTTTTAGAAAATTTTTGTAAAAAATTACATTTTGGAAAAAAAAAGGGGGTGGGTCAAAACTTTTTTTTTTCAATTTTTTTTGTATTAATTTATTATTACAAAAACTTAACTATAACCACTGAAACATGAAAATAAGGTCAAGGTCTGATGACTCATGTCAGTTGGACATGTACACCTTACCATCCTTCCATACACCAAATATAGTAGACCTATTGCATACAGTATTCAAAAAACAGCAAAACACTAAAACTTAACTATAACCACTGAACCATGAAAATGAGGTCAAGGTTAGATGACACCTGCCAGTTGGACATGTACACCTTACAATCCTTCCATACACCAAATATAGCAGACCAAATATAGTAGTATTTGAATAACAGGCCAAAACACAAAAACTTAACTATAACCACTGAACCATGAAATTGAGGTCAAGGTCAGATGACACCTGCCAGTTAGACATGTACACCTTAGAATCCTTCCATACACCAAATATACTAGACCTATTGCTTATAGTATCTGAGATATGGACTTGACCACCAAAACTTAACCTTGTTCAATGATTCGTGAAATGGGGGCGAGGTCAATTGAAAACTGTCTGACGGGGATGAGGACCTTGCAAGGTACGCACATACCAAATATAGTTATCCTATTACTAATAATAAGAGAGAAATTAACATTACAAAAAATCTTAACTTTTTTTTCAAGTAGTCATTGAACCATGAAAATGAGGCCAAGGACAATGTACGTATGACAGTCGGAAACTTCATAACATAAGGCATCTATATACAAAGTATAAAGCATCCAGGTCTTCCACCTTCTAAAATATAAAGCTTTTAAGAAGTTAGTTAACGCCGCTGCCGCCGCCGCCGGATCACTATCCCTATGTCGAGCTTTCTGCGACTAAAGTCGCAGGCTCCACAAAAAATTGAAAATTTCTAAAAATGAAATATATATACACACCTGTGCATTAAGGTATTATTTACAAAAAAAAATTGAAAATTTCTAAAAATGAAATATATATGCACACCTGTGCATTAAGGTTAATGCACAGAGATTTAGTTTCATCAAATTCCTTTGAGCGGTTATGGAGTAGTTGAGGATAGACTTTTTGACCCCCCCCCCCCCCCCCCCCCCCCTTTTTCAAAAATGTAAATTTTTACCAAAAAAATGTAAAATTTTCTAAAAATGAAGTATATATGCATACCTGTGCATTAAGGTTAATGCGAAGAGAAAGTTTCATCAAATTCCTTTGTGCGGTTTAAGAGTAGTTGAGGATAGAAGAAAAGTGTGATGACGCAAGACAATGCAAGACGACAGATAGTGATCCCTATGTGTCGACCATGCGTTCCGTATTTGTAGTCCGAAGGACAAAATGAGGATACTTTGTACAGAACATCCCATAGATGCTTCCTGTCAGGTTTTATTCCAATTGGCCAAGCAGTTCCAGAGAATTTTTTTTTTCAATCAACCAATGAGAAACAAGAATTGCCCATGACGGCCATGTTTGTTGCCCGATCTGGACGAAATGAGGAAACTTTGTAAACAACCTCCCATATATGCTTCCTCTCAAGTTTAGTTCCATTTGGCCAAGCGATTTCAGAGGATAAAATTTTTGAAAACTCAGCCATTCAGAAACAACAATTGCCCATGGCGGCCATGTCTGTTCCCCGATTAAGACGAAATGAGCATGAAACTTTATACAGGGTTCATACACATTTTTTACCACAAAATTCAAGGACATTTCAAGGACTTTAAAGGACCAATTTCCAAATTTTCAAGGATCAGAAATCAACTGATATCAGATATGGACAATTTAAATCCATATGGTTATGACCTATATGTAATTGTAAGAGAGCAATACATCCGAGAATTTACATTTCCCAGGCATGTCATCAACGTTCTTTCGAACTACTTTCAGTTTTGGTTTGCTCACTGTGACTAAAATTCATCGGCAAAATACATTTAATCAAGTAAATGAAAGATCTTTTATTAGTTAAAGTTAATTTAAGTTACCAAAAAATTAATCTTGATCGTTTAATTACTAAAATTTTTACGCAAAGTCAGATTTATTTCTTGACTGTATCACAGAAATTACTACGCACCAGTTTCACAGAAAAGTAGCTATTTTTAGAAAAGGGAAAATACGCGAAACCTATATAAAGTCTTGACAAAAATACCGATAAACGCGAGACCGAGTGATCTGAAAATGAGTAGAAAACACTTTTATGACAGAAAATTTAACCAATTTTTTTAATTCTTCAAAAACACAGTCTTTCAAGGAGTTTCAAGGACCTCCTTTGAATTTCAAGTACTTTCAAGGCCTTAATTTCCAATTTTCAATTTCAAGTACTTTCCAGGTTTTCAAGCACCCGTACGAACCCTGTTTATAAAGGACTTTACATAGATGATTGCTGCCAAGTTGAATTTCATTTGGCCCAGTGGTTTCAGAGGAGAAGATTAAAATGTGAAAAGTTAATGTACGGACGCCAAGTGATGACAAAAGATCACATGGCCTTTGGCCAGGTGAGCTAATAACACTGATATTAATGTGTGCATCATAAATTCAGATTACGCACATTGTGTATTGTATATCATAACCATGTGTTTGGTTTTCTTTCAGGGATTTCCAACTAAACATGTATGCCATGTATTTACTAGAAATTGTCACAACGTTTTATTCAGTACAAATAAATTAAACCTTGTATTTTTGTTTTAATTTTCTTACTGTTTAAATGACAGAAATCCTACAAACAGCTAGCTGGCTGATGTTTTATACCTGCCTACAAGCCACTGATTTCTGAATATTTTTTTCATTACTTTTTTGTCATTGATTGTGAAATTTACCAGAAATCTACGATTACATAGTTCCCTTGTTCTCCAACTAATTTTGGTGTGGGGCTATGTAGCTCCCCAAGATGCACACTCACAGCAAATAATATGATTGTGGTTGCTTGGTATCGGAGAACTGAACTAGGACGTTAAACTTAACCTAAGTCAATGAAGTGCAGTAAGTAGGTCAGAGTGACCTTATTTTAGTGGGAGGCTGTGTTACTCCCCAAGATGCACCCTCACAGAAAGTAATGATTGTAGGTCCCTTGGTATTTGAGAACTGAACTCGGATATAAAACTTAACCTTAGTCAATGAAGTGTGTTAAGTAGGTCAGAGTGAATTAACTTTGGTGGGAGGCTGTGTTACTCCCCGAGATGCAACCTTCACACCAAGTATAATATGATTGTAGGTCCCTTGGTATTTGAGAACTGAATTCAGACGTAAAACTTAACCTAAGTCAATGAAGTGTGATAATGTGTGTTACTCCCTATATATTAAGATGCACCCTCACACCTTATTTCAATGGGAGGCTGTGTTACTCCCCGAGATGCACCCTCACAGCAAGTAATATGATTGTAGGCCCCTTGGTATTGAAGAACTGAACTCGGACGTAAAACTGAAGCACTATAAGTAGGTCAGAGTGACCTAATTTTGGTGGGAGGCTGCACACTCACACCAAGTTATGATTGTAGGTCCTTAATGGTATCAGAGAGTGGAACCAGGGCTTTCCATACAATTTGAAGTAGTAGGCTGAAATCTAAAAGTAGGCGGCTGTGACATGCGGCCGGCACAGCTGGCCGCCGCGCCATACTACAAGCTTGGCACCTGAGCGGCAGGGGGTCTGGGGGCCGCTTTCTATTTTTTTTTGTGCAGGATTGTGTAACCTTCAATTCTTCATTATTTTCTTTCCCTTATGCTGATAATTCATATGTTTTTTTATAATAATAACAAATATTATTGTTATAAAATTTAAATTTTTAGCCTACTACTTAATTTTTTTTTGTTGACCATCGGAACTTCTCTTTGATTATCCTTGCAAAAATACAATGCTTTCCGATTAGAGATGACGTAAATTTACACTTTTTTATAGATGACCAATCAGTGACCGGAATTCACGTGAACTATATTTAGCTATCGGTAAACACAGGTTTTACATACTTGTTTATCGCGACAATACGATTCTCGACGCTTGTCTACATATTTTAAAGAGATTTTTTTTCTTTTTGAATTAATTTTTTTTATCAGTGAAGTAGCTGGCACTTGTATCCACCGTAAACGGCGGATTTCTGCCGTCTACCGGCTACTTTGGAAAGCCCTGTGGAACTCGGATGTAAAACTTAACCTAAGTCAATTAAGTGCTTTAAGTAGGTCAGAGAGACCTAATTTTGGTGGGAGGCTGTGTTACTCCCTGAGATGAAGCCTTACATCGAGTACTATGATTGAAGGTCCCTTGGTATCTGAGAACTGCTTGGACGTAAAACTTAACCTTAGTCAATGAAGTGTGACAAGTATATCAGTGACCTAATTTTGGTGGGAGGCTATGTTACTCCCTAAGACAAGTAATATGATTGTAGGTCACTTTTGTATGTTAAAAACTGATTTTTGACATAAAACTAAAAACCAGCCAACCGTGTAATATGGGTCATGTAATATTCATCTTATGTCACATGGTCAGTCTCTTCATCATGCACCTGCACACAAAAATAGATGACCCTATGTCAACTAGTAAGTAAGAACTGGCTGTGGACACGTGTACACCGATGTGGACGCTGGGGGTACTCCAATAGTCCCCCTCAACTTTGTTGAGGCGAACTAAAAATGTTATATTTAATTATAAATATGTAGCTTTCCATTTACATTCTACATTTTTTTTCCTTGCTTGGTTATAATGGATAAGGAAAGCTAATGTTACATCCACGGCTGTCCTCACAGGGTCATAATTTCAATACCATGTGTCAGAGTTGTTGACATAAAATTTTACAAAGGTAACTTACACAAAATTATAACTGTACAAAAAAAGTTTGTAATTTATATTTTTTACAATAGACTCGTACATTTTCTTCTTGGTATTTATTTTTAAATGTTATTCAACAATTAATAATGAATTTAATAATTCATTTGTTAAAAAAAATTAAATTGAAAAAAATTATAAAAGGGGAGCAACTCTTTATTTTTGTGCAACACCAAATGCCGCCCAGTTTGTTTGATACCTGAGCTCTGAACACTAATTAGGCCAATTCTTGACAACAAAAAAAATGTTCTTAAAGAAAATTAAAGAAATTTATGACTGCTAGTGTATTAAGCCATTCACGGATTGAGTCCCCACAGGAAATAACCCTTGCACGATGGCAGACTAGATTGGCTACTTCTTTGTTAATCCTATAAAGCATTAATTTTGGGTCATTTATTTTTTTATTTGAATAAAAATGTTAATAAAATATGTTCTGTTCGCAATCTTTTTAGTTTTTGAATGAAAATGCGAAGATTCGGTAGCAAACAGGGGCTTCAGCGGATGGATATGTTGAAATTCTTCAAATATCGTTAAAATCGCTCAAAATTTTCAATTTTGTCATTAAAAATTATAAAAATTATTTCAAGAAATAAACTTCCAATCATTGATGTCCACTCCCATCAATTTTGTACAAATTCGGCACGTTTGATTCGAAATAGTTACTTTCCTGTCATCCAATATTGCCAAAAAAATTCTAAAATTCATTTTCCCAACTTTAAAATCCCATAAAATCCTCAAATTCTGGTCTTTTCACATGTTGTTTGTAAAAGATCCACCATTGTTTAATCCTTATCCGGGTTTAAAAAAATATGATCTTTTCGGCAAAATGTACAAATTAACCACACTGTCCTGGGTGAAAGTAACTATCACGCATGCTGCTTGCGTATCTAATTAGCTCGATTCCGTGATCTAAAAATAAAGTTTTATTTTTTTTTCACTGATTGGATGCCTTTTCATTATTCTTTCCATGAAAGAGTCCGTATATTTTTCTGTCAATAAAAAAATTGAGTCAACACAGTGCATGATATGCTTCAGCGACCCTACAATGGAATGCATCCATGTGGTCTAAATTTAATTAACATATCAAAATCGGTGTTTATATCTTCACAATTGCATTTTTGTGATTTTAAATACCATGTTCGACAATTCAAGTTTTTGATCAATAAAATTTTTATTCCAGGAAAAAAACAGGGTCAATTACAAAATTTATTTTTTTACCCACCAAAAAACATGGTCAGTCGGGAAACCGGAAACATTTCTTTTGCCCAAGGGAATGGCAAACTCCATGTTTTGGGAAGGAAAATAAATCCAAACAAGAGGCTCCCAGGAGCCTGAATCGCTCACCTGGTCCTTAAGCTTTAAGGGAGTCTTTCATGAGCTATTACCCCTATAATGGATCATCTGACAACTTCGACCCAATTCAGACTTTTGTAGAGCTCAATGAGCTGATTGTTTAAGCAAACAACAGCTTTTCTCTATCGACAATAGTTTTCATTCTATAGGGCAAAAACAAGAGAAAACGCTATTTTTGACATTTAAAGGGTCATCTATAAGGCATCAACAGTTATTTTGACATTTAAGGGACAAAACTTTAACTCCTAAAGGGCTCATTTAAACATTTTGCAAACTAAGGGAAATGCTGTGAAAATGGTCAATTTTGATGTTCTAAGGGGAATAACTCCTAAAAGGAATGATCATACAACTTAAGTACAAATTTAAAAAAAAAATCAAGAAAAAGGGCAATAACTCCTACATGGGTGGTTACATCTTCTTCAAAATTTCAAAGCAGGTAGATCTTGAGGTGTTGAACTCTTTAGCTTCCCACCAGAATTTTGATATCTGTCACCATTTTTGAGTTATTTGCAAAAAACTGCAATTTACCCCTATGTTCTATTTTTAGCCATGGCAGCCATGTTTTTTTACAAATCAAAAATCCAAACGATAGTTTAGTAGCACTCATGCCAAGGAACAACTACACTAAGTTTGGTTGCAATTAAACTTATGGTGTAAGAGGAGTTAACGATTTTATTACAATGAATAAAGACTGCAAAAATGGTCAATTTTGACGATCTAAGGGGAATAACTCCTAAAAGGAACGAACCTACAACTTCGATCCTGTTACAAATTTTGTAGTTCTTTGTGTGCCTAACAATATGAAATTTAAATTTTTCAAATTTCCTTTATAGTATCCAAGATATTGAGCTTAATAAGTGCAAAATTTGGAAAAAATGCAGAAAAAGGGCAATAACTCCTACATGGGTCGTTGGTTCTTCTTCAAAATTTCAGGGGAGGTAGATCTTGAGGTGCTGAACACTTTTACCCTCTGCCAGAATTTTGATATCTGTTATGGTTTTTGAGTTATTTGCAAAAAACTGCAATTTACCCCTATGTTCTATTTTTAGCCATGGCGGCCATGTTTTTTTACGAATCAAAAATCCAAACGACAGTTTTGTAGCACATATACCAATAAACAACTGTACGAAGTTTCGTTGCAATTGGACTTATGGTGTCGGACGAGTTAACGTTTGAAAAATTGTTAACAGACGACGACGACAGACGACGACGACGACGACGACGGACGCCAAGTGATGGTAAAAGCTCACATGGACCTTTGGTCCAGGTGAGCTAAAAATGATTTTTACCAAATAAAAAATAAGAGGTGCACAATGGCATTATATGATAAAATATCTGAGAAAGTTTCATTAAATTATAGTAAGTGGTTAAGGAGGAGTTGTGGATACAAAAATTGGGTACCCCCATATAAGGCAATGGCAAACTCCAGGTTTTGCAAAAAGAAACCCCAAAAATGTTTTTACCCCACAAAAAATAGGAAGTGCACAATGGCATTATATGATAAAAATTTGGCGAAAGTTTCATTAAATTATAATAAGTGGTTTAGGATGAGCTGCGGATACAAAATGAGTACCCCTTCTCCTATTATAAGGCAACGGCAAAGTCCATGTTTCGGAAAAAGAAACCCCAATAATGATTTTTACCAAAAAAAGTAGGTGTACAATGGCATTACACGATAAAGATTCTGAGAAAGTTTCATTTAACTATAATAAGTGGTTTATGAGGAGTTGTGGATACAAAATTGTCCCCATCCCCATTATAAGGCAATGGCAAAGTTTGTTTTGGAAAAAGACACTCGAAAAATAATTTTGACCAAAAAGCAAGTAGGAGGTGCAGAATGGCTATACGATTAAGAATATGAGAAAGTTTCATTAAACTAAAATAAGTGGTTTAGTTGGAGTTGCAGATACAAAATACCTCCCCCCCCCCCATATAAGGCAATGGAAAAGTCACACGTTTTGGAAAAAGAAACCCGAAAAATAATTTTGACCAAAAACCAAATAAGAACTTCAGAATGGCCAGATGGACAGAGACCATCGCTATATCCCCAAACTTTCTTCGAAACTAGGTTCTAGTGTGGCAGCCATCTTGGTTAACAGTCAGGGTCATTTCACACAATTCTGAAAAAGGACCTAAGGATGCTGCCTAGTTTGGTTCCATCTGGCCGTGTTACAGTTTCATAGATTTTTTCATTCCCAATTTTTCTACTTTTAGTAACAACTGTTTCAGAAGTAAATTTTGAAGGGGCCTCCAAAGGACCAATTCCACCAAAGTTTGGTCCCAACTGTTCCAGTGGTTTCAGTGAAGATCTTTAATCGAAAGTTTATGGAGGATGCAAAGAGATGGCAATAGCTCACATAGCCCTATAGGTCAGGTGAGCTAAAATGTTGTTTTTTGGACCCAAAAAGTCTGACCAAAGAAAGACAACTCAAACTTTTTTATTGCGTGGATGCCTTAGCATCCACGCCTATAGTATTGGCCATGTTTAACGGATGCTATGTAACACTAAGGATTATGGGAAAGAGCCTCTATTTGGGGAACATGATATGTTATATTGAGAATGAAAAGGAATGTGCCTCTAAAGGAAACTTGATTATTTGTTAAAAACACCAAGAATGCGCACTAAAAGAATGTTATTTCCCTCAATTATTATTAAAACGTCGTTTTTATTCATGATAAAAACATCTGTGTTTTATTACGACAAACTTTTGGTATGTTTATATTTATTGCAAGTGACATTAATTAACTGGTGCATTGCAATTTATTGATATATAAATATACAGACTGTGAATATGTGATTGTTAAGGTCATTAAACTGTTGCAGATAATCTCTTAGGTTTGGTGTTAAGATTATATTTAAGAATTATCTAAATCTGTGCATAATATATTTTTTACATAAATAAATACTGAGTACTTATTAATTTTGCAGATATTTATATACATTATAAGTCTATTTAGTGATGATTTTCTATTTTATATCTTCTTATGCACGGGATTTATAATTAATTTTGGTGGAAGTATTATACCTATCAGAACCTCAGTATCTTTTAACTTTGCACATTTTTATATCAGGAACACTTATAAGGTTCAATACAGGGTTTTCAAAGTAAATATTTATAATATTTCGTAAAAGTTTAACTTGATATTTAAATATTTCATCAAAATTTTCAATCCAAAAAACATATGAAACTGAGGACTACCACGGTTTTGAAATTTCATTTTTACAAAATGATCCACAACTTTACCTAACGAACAGATTTTCCTTTAATGACATGTTTCAGTAAAGCTTTAAATCTACTTTGAAGTATATATTAAACAGGACAATAGTTTTGTGAAACCTATCGATTTTTATCAAAACTTAGAGACAAAATCTTTTTGGTAAACTTCAGCACTAAGGAAATATATCATGCACGGACAATCCATGTTTACTTTGTTCTGTATTATAGTACCTTTATTGAAAATATGCATATAGACAGGAGCTATTTTCATCAAAGTTTCAAAATTTTAATAACTACTTTACACAAAATCATTTTTATCCCATTTTAGCATTAAATATATTCAAGATGTATTTTATTAACGATTTTGGTTGATATGCAGGAACATTACTTTTGTAACACAGCAATAGTAATCATATGTTTTTTAAATTAATTAGTAAAGAACATGCAAAAACTTGCACAACATTTTTTCTGACTTTCTATACTTCATTGCTTAAGCACACCATATATTTTTATGGATATCTGTACTAAAATCAATTTTGACATTATTATATAGATATGAATATATATGATTGTATCACAATGTATCAAAAATGATATTTTTTCAAACAGGTAAAAATATTGTGACCGCACACACTAATTAGCTTTTCATTTCTTCAATAAAATTGTTTATGCTACTGAAACAGCATTTGTGTTTTTTAACCAACCTGGCCAAAACTGATGTGCAAATATCACGTTGTTTCTTACAATACTACGAAGTTAGTGGCGAACAAGAAATTTGCATCCACGTATTGCTTTTTGGAAGAAAAGCAACTTGTTTGGCCTATACCAGCTAGATCTAAATTATATGGTTTAACTGTCAAGTTTTTTTTTGGGTCAACCACTTGATTCTGAGGGGGCTCAAGTTTCTGGAAATAATCTGCCCCAGGTGATGGTAAAAATTAATAACCTGGCCATATATAAAGGATAAAAATATCATTTCCTGATCTCAAAGGCAAAAATCTATTTTTACTTTTCTGCCTCAGCAGGGGACATAAAAAGCATTTTCAGACTGAAAATACATACTCTGGCCATGCAATTCAACACTGATAATCATTTAAGTAATGATAACATACAAAAAAAAAACAACTTACTGGATAACAGCCATCTTTCAGTACACTTTGAAATCACTTTGTAACACTTTGGGGAGCTGAAAAACAAAACAGTTACAAAAACACCTTGTCGCAAAAAGAAAATTATATAAATTAGATTTTATTTTACATGAAACCGGTTTTAATTATGATGAGCTTCGATGTTACTGAAAATAACACTATGACCTTGTGACTTACTGATATGATGTTTTTTTATTGACAGTCATTATTCACATATATACACTTTCTTTCACAAAAGATACAATTTTCAAAATTGATCTTTTTTATATATGTGTGCTAAAAATCAACATAATCCATTTTCTTACATCTACTCTGAAGGTCAATAACGATTTTTAAGCTGTTTCCTATCTCTCTTTTTTTAAGTATTTAATTTGCTTTACGTCTTCGGCTGTGAGCCGACATTCTTACTTGAATTTGTTGCCTTATTTCAAGTCCATGATGTACACTTGTCTTGTTGTATTTACTTATTTTCCATGTGTAATAGTGAAATTTTTATTGAAAGTCGCATATGAAATCCTTTTTCATAAATTACAATTTTAAGGTTTTTTTCAGTTTTCTGCAAGGATTTGACACTGCAGATGTCTACCGGTACTCAATGATGTTGACTACCAGTATCCAGCATTTAATGACATTATCCCTGTTTTTCTTTATATTTTTGTTTAATAGCAAGTTTTAAGTATTTTCTAACATTACCATGAAATCTTCAGAGGCTTGTTACCATGAAATCCTGGTAGGCTGATGTTTGTTACCCTGAGATCTTGCAAGGATAATTGTTACCATAAAACCATCTTCGGATTAATGCTACCATGACAACCTGTTGGTAGTCTGAAAGTCATCTCCAAGCTGCCAGCCTGTAAATCTGACTTATGAATCGACAAACACATTAAATAATAAATCTACAAATTAATAGTTACTGTATTTAAATTCCTTCATTTTGATTAAAACTAGTAATACTGCTACTTCAAGAATGTATTTAACAATTTATGACCTGTCAATAATTCTCCTGGCAAAGCATTTGTTTTTGTAGTGACTAACAGTTTATAATTCCTGGGCAGAGAAAAAATAACTTTTCTACAAATCTTATGTTGCTCATAAACTATTGGGCAGTCTAAATTTACATTGCCACGATTACAAATGCACAAATAACAATTTATAAGCATCTGAAATCAAGACAACAACAAACCAAGACATATGGGACATGTCTGCCTGCTCGCTCATCTGCCACCCACTGAAATATCAAATCATCAACATCCTAGGCTGTAGCTTTGTGTTATTGCTGAAGTTCTTGTTGATTCTCAGGGTCTTGTGGCTCGATTTACGCGATTTTCATAAATATTATCGGAGAAGAAAAAAATACGACCATCCACAACGCTTACCAAAAATAATCTGCGAAGCGGGAAGGTTGGGTTCACTCGAAATCTACTCACCGAGGTCAACCGCCAGGTATCAAGACACTTCGGTACCTGGACATTTCGGTACCCGCTGAAAAAGACAATTCGGTATCGAGACATTTCGGTACTGAGACATTTCGGTACCATTTGTAAGACATTTCGGTACCATATGTAAGACATTTCGGTACTGAGACATTTCGGTACCATTTGTAAGACATTTCGGTACCATTTGTAAGATATTTCGGTACCATATGTAAGACATTTCGGTAATGAGACATTTCGGTACTATTTGTAAGACATTTCGGTACCATTTGTAAGACATTTCGGTACCATATGTAAGACATTTCGGTACCATATGTAAGGCATTTCGGTACTAGAAAAAAATTGTTGTTGACAATTGTTTATTGTTTGTATACATATTTTTTCCAATAAAGAATGTGCTTTTGTGTTATTTATCAATAAAATTATATATGAACTGTTATAAAATGACAACTGATCTGAGTTTTGATTATGTACTGTTAACAATTTGTTATAAATCGTGAGATATTATAATTATATAAATTATGTATGTCTCAATAAAGAACTAATAATGATGTTATAACTGTAAAATGAGATATTTGTTTGATGTCAATTTTAATAAAGAATTGTTGATTTTGCAATTATCATTATTTAAGCAATCACCAGTAATTTAAAAAGTTGTTAATAAATGTATTATTGGTAATTGTTTGTTTTTTTTTTCACAAATATTTTAACTGGGACCGTTTTCTTTTAATCATTTAAATAACATTTTAAATATCAAAGGAGATCGGCCGATACACAATTCAAACTTCGAATTTGAGAAATCACTGAAGCTCTGAATTTTGTTATAAAATTGGGTGGACTAATAGACACATTATTCTTCAAAATGGCCAGTGAATGTTGTGACTTCCATAATGAAGTCCGTGCAAGACAAGTCCTTAGAGGCTGTGCAATGTGACCAGTGTGCATGTTGGCAGCATAGAACGTGTAATACTGGTAAGTAATTATTAACTTTTACTAAAAGACATTATTCTTGTTCCAGGTCCATTGTTTAAACTATCCAGACATAACAAGGACTATAATAGTATAATAGCAAAGAAAATACTTATTTCTCATATATTGGATAATTTCTATACTAAGTTTCTGTATTGGTTTTATTTTTGAAAGTAATGTCGAACTACTTATGTATTCATAATTACGAAGACTGTATTTTATTAAAATATACGTTATCCTTAGGGATTTCCAGAGCAGATTTATTTTATTAAAATATATGTTATTTTTATGGATTTCCAGAACAGACTATAGACAGGCCGTCTGTCAAGGCTGCACAGACCCTGTTGTGGTAGGAATATATTTACATATACATGATACATATATGTGGAAGCAAAACTTTCGTTAATTGGATAATTGGATTATATACACGAGAAAACACGCGCCGATAATTGTTGTATAATACCCGTTAATTAGGTAATGGAATCATTCAACATTCAAATAGACTGATATACATACTGTATGTGATAATCATTTCGTTATAGCTGAAATCCCAATGCAGCTCAGACTAGTGTCCGAGGGTAAGCGGCAACGACACCAGAAGAAAAGCTCCAAACAGACACAGGGACAACTTTTCAAATAGTGACAGACAGATCTCAGCCAGTTGCTTAAAAGATGTGCCTCCGTTTACGGACCCGGTCTGTGTTGTAGACTTTTGAACAATGTATGAACTTTTTTAAAATAGTGCCGTTACATAAACTACATTCAAATATTGATGTTTATAAATATTAAATATTTAAAACGATTATTTTCTTTGTTCTTATTATACCTTGTAGCCTAATAAAGAATCCCCTTGTTAAAATTCCACGCTTTTAGTGTAATGCCCTACAAATATATATCACAATATACTCAGTACCGAAATGTCTAACCTCTGTACCGAAATGTCCATAGTCAGTACCGAATTGTCTCAGTACCGAAATGTCTCAGTACCTAAATGTCCATAGTCAGTACCGAATTGTCTCAGTACCGAAATGTCCAGGTATCGGAGTGTCTAGGATTCCACCGCCAGCGGGTTAAATGTAACGCTTACCAAAAATAATCTGCGACGAGGAACGTTGGGTTCACTCGAAATCTACTCACTGAGGTCAACCGCCAGCGGGTTAAATATACAAAAAATAAGTACATTGAGTCAAGGACGTATGTTAGTTGTACGTCCTTGATTGAGTTGATTTTTTTAATATAAAAATATACATATAATTTGATAGGTTTGATCGATATACCTTAAAGGTGGATATTAATAGTTAGTTTATCTCTTAAAACATTCATCCTATTAAACATGGAAAAGGCAATCTCGAACAATTCATTTAGATTTTTTTAGATTCTGTTTTATTTGACGTTCAATTATCAAGGGAATTCTAAAGTGCAAAAGGTTGAATTGTATATACAACTCACTTCAAATCATTCAAGAATATCGGATATATTTTAAAAGTTATGATTTTTTTTCTTTGATAAATATATAATTAAGATCAAAAGTTAACATGATCAAGAATCAAGAGAACATATGCGAGGAAGCACTTCAGTCTACATGAGATGCTGGGGACCAACAGATTATCCGTCGGTCAGCGAAAATCATTAAAATTCCTCACCCAAGGATCCACAAGGGGCAAGTAACATACAAACAGATATAATTATCTACATATAACTACAAAAACCAGCCTAACTAAACAAATTTATTCAGGACTTGTAATGGTACACTAAGGTGACGACCATTTGATATTCTGGGGGAGGGGGGGGGCAGGAGGATTTGTTTTGGATGGGTTATTTATTTTTGTGGAAAATAAAGACAGATTATTTATTTTCTGCACCGTTGAAGCATGATTTTTCATTTTCAGTAAAACAAGGGACTGATTACATACAAAAAAAAAAACAATTATTTATTTTCACAATTATATTTATAATATTTGAAAATACACAATTTTTAAATTCATGTTTTTATTCTTAAATAAATAACATAGTCGAGGTTGTATCATAAAGATCATGCCATTTGTTGTTGTGTTTGATGCTAGCACAAAAATGGCCACCATTGCCATAAATCTGTGCACCAAGTTCATATAATATGTACCATTTAATCGAAATTAATCATCATCCTCTGGAAGTGAATCTTCTGAATTCAAAACTGCATACGTACAAAAAGCAATATAGGTTAAAATGGGAAAAGGTATTAAAATGAGGTAAATGTTCATCAGACAATATACCTCAAGTGAAATGAAACCCATTTTCAGACATTTCAAAAACATTAATATATCCTTGTTGTTAATAAAAAAATCCAGTAATATAGCAATTATGTCTGAGCTTGGCAGAATCCCTGTATATTTTACTATTTTGTCAATGTTGAAATATTTTCTGTCAATGTTGAAATATTTTCATAGACTAGAAAATTTAAAGGAAGGTCTATTGTATGATGCCTATGTGTGTAACAGGCAATTGCATTCTTGTAAAGTTAATACTTGGTATTCTAGTATTATGTTCATATTGAAAGAGATAGATTTACCAATATCAAATTTAAAGGAACTTGAATTAGGTCGTTTATGGAAAATTGTTAAAAATAAACTATCAAAAAGTTTCCTCAATTTTTGGGATGGCTTTAGAGAATGTAGTTTGAATTCCGACAAAGGGAAATTATTAACATATTTCACTGTCAAAAGATGTTTTGAAAGAGAGAAATATCTTGATTTAAATGATTTTAAAATTAGACAATCAATGTGTAAAATTAGAGTTGGTGCTCATTAGTAGTATATATGCGGTTCTAAATTAGTATTTGAGGAGGTGGAGAGGAGGAGGATCATGAGGATCCGGAAGTGACGTCACCGGAACCGAAAATGACGTCACAGGAAGTGACGTAATCGGAACCGGAAGTCACGTGACCGGAACGGGAAGTACCGGAAGTGGTTTTTGCGCGCATGCGCAACCGGAAGTGACGTGTTTTCGCGCCATTTCTTTACGGAAGTGACGTAAGTCACGTGCTAGGACCCAGATGTGTGGTCTGCGCATGTTCAGGAACCGGTAGTGGTTTTTGCGCGCATGCGCAACCGGAAGTGACGTGTTTTCCCGCCATTTCTTTACGGAAGTGACGTAAGTCACGTGCTAGGACCCGTATGTGTCGTCTGCGCATGCGTAGGTGGAACCGGAAGTACCCGGAAGTGATTTGCGCGCAGGCGCAACCGAAAGTAGTGGATTTCCCCATGATTTGATTACGGAAGTGACGTAAGTCACGGACCCGGATGTGTGGTCTGCGGAACCGGGAAAGGGAGCTCCTCCAAGGGGGAGAAAACCCTGTAAATGGGGAGATAACTTTCCCCCGCCATATTCCCCTCCTACAAGGGGAGAGAAAAAAAAGCTGATCTGCATTTAAACAAGGCTGTCAACTGTCAACATTCGAAGCAAACCATTATGATGGCTTCAAATGCAGGCTGCATTAACAACGTACTGTTGAAAATCCAAACTCACTCCTTGGTCTGTTGGGTGTAGCTGTTCGTCCAGAGGCGATAGAGAGTAATGGCGAACGTCTAACTTTAATTCCGGACTCTGTGCCGTGACGTAAACGTTTCCCCCGAGGTGTTTGTGTAGGGACGCGTATCTGTTGTGTTCCAAGTAATGAACGGCCTCGTCGATATCGTCCAAGGTATATTGGAGTTGTATCCAGCGAAACAGTGGGAAATACACTTCCATCCTCCCGTCAGTGAAGGTGATTCCCTCCTTTTCAACCTTCAGGTGTAAGCTCCCTCCTAGATGAAAGCTGGACTCTTCCGGGAAACAGATTTCCATGTCCTCTTTGTTGGGATCTGTCAAGACTCTTAGCAGATCGTCCCTCCTATTCACCATCAGGGCGTGACAAAAACCGTTAAATGCATTGGGACCTCTTCTGGGTAGTAATTGCAGTAAGGCACGGGTACGCATCTTCCTGGTTGGTTGATGAGAAATGAATTCTCTCTGGTCCTCGTCCACTATGCCTCGTTGTACCAAAACATCGACTACTTCGTCTACCGGGGTTTCGTTCACCAAAAGAACGTAATTCTTGAGCAAGGCTTGTCTGTGCTGTATATATGTGCAGAACGCGGACGTGATAGAAAGCACCTAAGACACCCAATCAGAGATCCAAGACAGTTCGTGTTGCAACATGTCTGCATGACGTCATGAAACATGGCGGCGCCCACTGTTCGCCCACATGTCGGGAACGAGAGAGAGAGGTGGGTCACTCTGCATTTATCCAGGCTTGTGACTGGCTATCATAAGATAGGCTGCATTACCCCCCCCCCCCCCCCCCCCTTCTTTTTTTTTTTTTTATTATTTTTTTCCTTTTTTTATCTATACAATTTTTTTTTTTTTTTTTTTAATTTTTTTAACGAGTCGTAACACGAATCTATTCACAGTGTCCGTGGCCTCTTTTGGATCCTCCAATAGTCTAGTGATATCCGTCATGACATGTCCCATACTCCGATGTATCAGATAAAAAATGTAGTGCTGGCCGCACACCGTTGAACCTTCTTCTTGTACTCTGACGGTGTTGTATGTCCACATTCGACAATGTCGATTCATTAAGTTAAGGTAAGCGATCGAGTGAGGTGATATGCCGGTAGGATCGTAGTATTCTCCCATGGAATTGGCATCGATGTATATAGCTATCCAATGTTTTCCCTCTCGACTATCAGGATCCGTGTTCCCCACCAAGGCCGAAGGCACGTTCATGTGTCTGGGTAATCTATTTCTGGCGTACACTCCTTTAAACACCGATCTGGTCCCAGGATGATCTTTTAAGACGCCTTCGATCTCTAAAGTGTTCATCAGGCACTGTAATCAAACAGGACTTGTCTATTTCTGTCTATTTCGATGACGTTGTCGAACTCTGCATACAAAACCACGTTGATGGTAGCAGGAAGTGCTTCGGCAAAATGAATTTCTAAACGTAAGTTGCCTTGTTTTATCAGTTGAAAGGTACCCACTTCAGACATATCGGGAGTCAAATCGAAGACAAACAAGGTGTAGCCTTTAGAAAAGTCTTCTCTGGAAATGGCGTTTCCTTCGTCTTGAAACATCTTTCCGGTGCTGGTATAGAGTCCCATGTAACTTCGAATGTATCCTTCCCCGCTGAAATCCGGCTGCAAGGGTTTGCTGGGTATCTGTTTTCCGTCCACGTTGAGCGCGACAAAGTTTATCTTGAAGTGTTTAAAGTTAAACGGGTTTTTCGTGATGTTTCCGTTTAAAGCATCGCTTTCTACACATCCTATGACCAATCGCTTGGGCATCTGTCCCAGGAACATGTTGTCTTGGACGTAATTGGTGTTTCCTCTAGGTACAGTGTCCACTTTGACTTCCACCCGTCGTATGGGGTATTTGCTGCTCGTTTTTTCCAAAGCTTTGATGTGGGCCATGCGAATGGCCGGGCTCAACTGCACCTTTCTGACGAATAGACTTAAATCTCTAATCTTAACCTTGAAAGCGTTGGCATGTCCCATCAAAGCAAAGACGTCTCTGCTCCTCCTCAGTTTGATTTTCAGTTCAACTTGATTTAATAAGTATTTATCTTGACAAAATAAGTCTACGTGAAGTTTTCCCATCATCTGGACTTTTCTGCTTTCGGCAATCAATGCCTTTCTGCTGGAGAATCCCACGTTGTCGTCGGTTCTGATTTCTAGGTGTTCGGGTGTGTCTTTGTACCACATGACTCCGGTCAATTGAGATTCTTTGGCAGCGGGTCCGTAGCTGAGCAAAGTTTCTATATAGGCCCGATACGGGTAAACACTCGTGGGAGGGGACACCCATTTCTCGTTGAGACTCACACTGACATCGCTAAAGAGCGAATGCACTCATAGATTCACGGGTCCCACGTCCGAATCGTTGGCCAAATTGCTTCCGTCTGCTTTCACGATCTGTGCCTCTACGAATAGATACGTGTTGGCCAAGTCGATGTAGTCTTCCCCGGCCCCGCTTACGACGAATTCGTAAGGTCCTTGGTCCGTCAGAGCCGATGTCACACCTTTCTGTTCCCAATATCCGTGTTCTACACTGGTCTGGGTGGGTGGAACCCCAAACAAGTCCAATTCTGATTTAGTGCATTCGCACGAGTGCGGGTGTACGAGTGACATTATCCGAAAACGTCTTTCGATGTGGTCCGTTGCTTGGTCAGACGACGTCTGATACGTTTCCTGGGTGCAGGTCTTTTTATAACTCGTTCTCCGGGTGGGCCGGCATACCCGATGGCTTTCTTGAACATGTTTTTGCCTGCCGTTTTCAATCTGGACTTGGCAGCTTGTTTCAAATTCTTTCCTTCAACTGGGTCTCCGGCTATGCGTAGTCCCGTTTTCAACGCTTGGCGACCCAGTGTCTTGGCTCCTTTTTTCAGTAACGGCATGACCGCCTTAAACAATCCTCCAAACACGCTTCCCAATCCGTGTCCCCTTTGAAATCGACTTCCCCCATAGACGGGATAACCACTTCCGGCTTGATGAAGATAATAATCTTCGTAAGACTTGGCATTACAACAATGACGTGCTTTCATGTTAAAAACTTCTTTTTTCTGCAGTGAAGTGTTACCACCACTCGTCCACGTTCGAATGGCACGATTCCTCCCGTGTCGTCCCTTATATCTATTTCGATGTTCTGGAATCGGCGTTGTACGAGGGTACAGTATTGAATGGGATCGAACACACGCGTCATCATATCTCCGTCTCTACCTTCCACGGGTACGATTCTCAACAGTGGAACTCGCGAGTCACCCACCATTCTTGGTTCGATCAATGGACAGTACACGTACAACGAACTTAGACTTCTCGTGATGTCGGCGACAAACTCGGCCATGTGTTTTCCGGCTGGAAAGATGGCCTGTTTGAATCCTAACATGTTCTGTAACAAGGGACTGAGAATAACTTGACTGTTGGGTTTGACTTGAACGAACACTTTATGATTCACTTCGTTTAAACCGATGTTGAATTTTTTCTTGAGTTCCGTCCTGCTCTTTTTGGATTCCACGGCTTTACACAGACGTTTCGCAGACGAGTAATACCCCTTCGGCAATTCGAAATGATGTCGCTGTAATTCCTCGCTTTCTTGAAAATGAACAGCTACCCATCCTTCCTGTTTCTTTACGTTGTACCACGTATGCGGATACTGTATCTCTGCCAATCCAATCTCCCACGATCCGTCTAAATCCATCATATGAGGTAATCTCGTCGTGTAGCGAGTCAAGGTGTTGTCCGGATAATATTCCATCGAACTATTGCTGGGTAACGTCAGATAAAACATTATGTTTGATTGTCGGATCTGGCAAGAGGTATCCCAAACAGCTGCTCAGTAAAGCCGTCCACAGGTTACTGTTTTCTGTGCCGATCGTTAAATTGTAAATACTGACGACAATCACTGTATACAAAATCAGAATTTGGCACAGGAATACAATCTCCGGGCGTGGTAGTTTCTTTCCGAAAGCAACCCAAGACCTTCTGCTATCCGTATCGGTCGGTGCCATCGATTCAACTGATTCACTTTGAGTGAACGTCTCGCTTTTGTAGATCCGAAGAAAATATCCAACTGTTGAATTTGGCAGGATAACCCAACCATTTGACGAGATACTGTAATCTCCTGCCTTTCTTTCTATTCGTCAAAATTTTGTCGATTTTATACACGTCGTCTTTCTTAATGACTTTCTGTAATTCTTCGGCATAAAATGTTCCTTCCAATTCTTCTCCGTGATCGTCTTTCACCACGTATACCGGGGGTCTGGCCTCGATGCATCGGACCACGGTAAACAATTCTTCCGTCCAATGAGGTAAATATCCTTTTTTAAAAGTTCTTTTCGCTTTAGTGAGTCGCACTCGATCTCCAGTTTTGAATTTGCATTTTGGAATCGAGCCACTTCTTCCATACAATCGTTTGGGTAGCCGAGGTCTGGTTAGCCCATGTCACTTCGACCGGTGGTCTACCGATACTTCTATGGTAAGTATGATTGTACGAGATCACCATGTCTTCCAAAGCATCCAAATACTTCAACGTTTCTCTGTGAGTAAAATATTTCCACATTTTCGTTTTTAACGTACGATTAAAACGCTCCACGATACTGGCTTTCGTTTCCTCGTTATGAGTCGTAAAGAAATGGATGTCACGATCTCTTAAAAATTTCTGGAACACTCGGTTGGTAAATTCCGTGCCTTTATCAGTCTGTAAACGAATCGGAAGTCTTCCCGACTTGAAAATGACATTGAAAGCTGCCACTAAACTCCGACCCGTCTTGTCTTTGAGAGGTACGACCCAGGCGTATCTCGACAACACGTCGATACAGGTAAGCAAATATCTGTATCCATCGTTATCAGACGCAATCTTCGCTACGTCTACTAAATCCGCTTGCCATTGATGATCTATTCCATACACCACCACTCTTCGTCTGACGAACCGTCTTTTAGTTGGTTTATGTAGAGTATATGCATCTTGAGTATGTAACCATTCTTTGACTTCTTTTTGCGTGTACCCTTTCGGTCTGAATTTATTAAGACCTCCATAACTCCCGGGATCAGGAACATGGTAATACGTCGAGTCCATGACCTAAACTAACAGCGGCTGGATGTGACATTTCTTTTTAATACGGTGTCCACGTCAATGCCTTGGGCGTTTTCGGTGTTTGCCATCGTTTCGGAGACGGACTTTGTTGTCGTTTTCGAGCTCTCGGTGTTCTTTTCGTTTGGCGAATATGTCTCCATCTTTCTTCGTGACCTATCAAATCTTGTGGGACGTTAGCTTCTCTTAACGCTTCGCCAAACCTTTCCCATTCTTCCGGGTTAAAATATTTCCTTTTACGCAAGACGTCGTTGACTAAATCCACCACATTGCTTCCCTTGATGGTTTCTCCTTTAAACGTTAATTCTCCCTTCTCGTTCCACGTGATCTCTGGACTGGCTTTCATTTTCTTCAATAAAAGTTCTGCTTTTCCTTTGAGTGTTTTTGGAACACTTTCTATGACCTCTTTCTCCAAGGGATCTTCGGGAGTTGTCGGGAGTTCCGGGACGACAGGTCTGTGTCTATAATCATCGTGTATATTCATATAACGATAAAGAGACTGATCGTATAATTTCAATCGCTCCTCGGTCGGTAGATCGTCACGTTCCAAGATATCGTGCATCTTTCTATCTAAGGTATCCATGGCTCGGATTCGCTGATCGACTGGAGGTTTGGGTCGTTGCGGGATCTGAGTAGACGTATTCAAATACAAGATCTTCATTGTAACAATCCGGAGAGTAACGGTCCCACGACGGATGCAATGGGTGCCAAGAGAGATCCCAAGAATCCTCCTTTCTGTAAAATGACTTTTTTCTTTTTGAAACTGACCGTCTTTTTCGCCAGTTCTCGGAGTCCGCTTTTATTTCGTTTCAATTTATCTTTCTGTGCACGAGTTAACTCGACGTGTCCTTTCAAAACGTTATCAGCACACTCGCACAAACACTCGATGAGACTTCGATCGGCTTTCTGTATGAGATGTTTTTGAATACAAGGCTTTGCGTGTCGTAAATATACTAGATCGTTGGCGTGTTTTCGGAGACGTGTCGAGACCATGTTCTCTCTTCCGTTTTCCGGCCAAGACTAACGTGACGCTGTATTCACCGACGTATATATGCATCCACGTAAGCACTTTGTACTTCTCCGGGGAAAATATGGCTTCTCAATCTCAGTCGATCTGGAGTCTGTTGTTTCATATCGATGATTAAATAGCCGTGAGGTTCGGCCGTTGCGGAAGCATAGGCATCTAATAAAAGATCCGCTTTCCGAGGAAACATTTGTCGAGCCAAACTATGAATCTGAGAAGAGTCTCGAGGATTCTTGAATAAGACCATGTAATGTGCATTGAGACTGATGGTCCTGTGGTGTTTTCCCTGATGAAAGATGTTTTGTACGATATACATGACGCTGATGTTTTGATGATGACTCTTTTTAGTAAATAAGGAAGCCACTTGGTCATCGGTTTCTGTCATCAAATCATCGATGATAATCAAGTGTCGCCTACTCGAATCTAAACTATCGATATCGGGTAGTCCTTGTATAAATTCTACACCGTCCACGGTACCATAAAGCGTTTGGTATTCGCCATTACACCATAAAATTCGATCAGGAAAAGGGCACATCATATGGTGGATATTAGCCACGAATCGTCTGACAAAGACCGATTTCCCACTTCCGGTAGGACCCGCAATCAAACAGGTAAACGGATGAATCCAAGGCATGAAATGATTCGGATCGAATCCATCGGAACAATAAAAGATATTGGGGTCTTTGGTAGGATTACAATAGTAAGGTTCTTCTTGTTCAAGGACTTGGGTTTGCTGATCGGAAGGCCAACTCATGTTGTCGGTTTGAGTGGTAGATCAAGACTGATCGATATGATTGTATACTGGGATATTTAACACAAACACAAATGAAACAGTTTCATATTTTATTTTACAAAATCTACATCAGTCAATGTTTTGAGTTCTGGTTCTTTTTCTTCAAACAAAGGTATGATCTTCTTCAGTTCTTGCCATTCGTAGGGACTCAGCGTTATACCTCTCTTGGTTGGCTGTAAAGTCAGTTCTCCGTTAGGCACGAAATATTTTCTGACGTGAATAATAGGATAGGGTGCTTTAATGATGACATAAACATCTTCTCCCAGATGATATCTGCAGTCCACCGGTTCTTTGTCCTTGATTCTGGTGATCAGGTCGTCCACCACTTCTGTAGTACTGCACAACATTTTCCACTGCATTAACGACAGGCTGACTCCGGTCTTTGTGGGCACCGTTTCACTTTCCCAACGTCTGAGATCTACTCTTTTACTGCCTTTCCATTCTGTCAGCTCTGCATAACGTCCTCCACCTAGTAGTACTTTCAAAGAAATATTGGAATCTGTCATGGCGTCTTGAACGATATCGCGCTTGGTCTGGTCTTTGGTTTTCTTTTCTTTACGAGACATATACATGATTCTTCTAGCTGGTCTATTTATATACATATCGGAGATGGACTGGATTGGTTCTTATATTATGAAACGTGAAACAGGATTGGCTATCTTTACGACATCGTGATTGGTTAACTTCTCCCGTTGCGATTGGTCGAAAATCTGGTATTTTCATTGGTCAATTCCAACCGTTTCGATAGATCAACACGATGGTACACTGTCCAAATATGTGGCGCCCAATCCGGAAACTGCTCACAATAGGACCAGTCTTCCTTGGTTCACCACACCGTCTTCGAACATGGCAGTGACGATTCTCTCGTATACTTGGAAGGGGTCCATCGTACGAATGACTTCTCTGACTATCTTCACTTCCTTTTATACACGTGACAGGCTGGAGCTTTCCTCTATAAATAGAAAATGAGTGTAAATTTAGTTAACAAATTATAACTATTTTTGTTAAAACACCCACTATGGTCCGCGGCCAGGCTTTTAACGACCTGACAACCCTCAACGAGAGGGCATCCCCTATCCGCCTATGTGGGTTGAGCTCCTGTTACCAGGTACCTAGTTCTTTTTTTTTCTTTTTTTTTCTTTTTTTTTCTTTTTTTCTTTTTTTTTCTTTGTTTTTTCTTTTTTTCTTTTTTTTTCTTTTTCTAATTCTTTTTTTTTTTTTTTTTTTTTTTTTGTTATCGGTTAACAGACGACTCTAAGAAGAGTGGTCTGTTCATACATCAAATGAAAAGCTTTCCCACTGCATAACATATGTACAATCGAGTCGGTAAGCCGTTCATCCGATCAAATATCTAAGGGTGTCGTGGACACCCCGTCCGCCAAAACTTTGCGTTTTGGATAAAAGTAGGAAAAGCCAGCTCGCTCTTACAAGTAGGTGTAGACTTGGTTGTCTACAGAAGGAAACCCTCTGTTGGTTCCGGAGCCAGAGTTCTTTGACAGGAGAACGTCCATGTATTTTTCTTTGTTGATGTCGTTGGTTCTCTTGTTGACCCCTTTACAACTAAACTTGGTTTCGTCTCCAAAGCAAAAGTACGTCTTGTTACACAAGGCTATCATCCCGTCACCACTGAATTCTGTCTTGAACAGTCCTGGAGTCCTCTTATCCCAAGCAGCCAGTTGTGGTGTATCAGTACGGGGAAACCAATTCTTCTTCTCTGCTTCAAAGCGCCGACGCAACTCCGGTTTGATCACTTCCTCCAAACTATCGCCAGAGAGAGCCATGTAGGCACTGTCGGTGTCCATTGCACAATATTGATAATCACGGCGATCGACAAAGACGTCCATAAAATCGTAATAAAATTCCAACATCCGAAGCTTGGCGTACTGGTAAACGAAACACCCAATGTGCATAGGCAGGTCCAGGTGTATGGTCTTCTTACACATTTCCACTTCAAACGTTTTGTCACTCAGCTGGTTGCACCGCCGGAAAGAGGGATCAACGAGGTAGCGACTGATCTGGTGTTCCTGGCAGTAAATCACATCCCTGTGCCTTTCCTTGTTGGTCACCGTCTTGCCGTAGGTGGAATTTCCCCTCAGTTTCTCGTTTTCTGCAATTATCTTTTTATTTGGGTCGGCATCTCCGGCTCTCCTGGCATTACTGACTTGATCTCCGAAGGGTCTGAAACACGCCGACGGCGTGTACTCCACCACCTGGTAAATCTTGGTGACTTTAAGTCCGTGGTTGACGTACCATTTCAGCAACGGGGATATTATCATGATCTTCTCTCCAAACATGCTGCCGATTATTGACTTTCTAGGCTGCGGCTTGATTCCTTTTTCTTCTGCATAACTCTTCATGTGGTCCCCAATGTCGTCTCTGGACACATCCACGTTCTTAAACACTGGAGGCATTTCTGCAAATTTTGCCTTTAGGTCCTCAGGTACGTGCAGGTCCACTTCCAAGGCACCAAACAACTTATCTTCCATCACGGCTCTCATGATGTCGTCTTCGGTCATCGTGGCGAAACGATCACAGGGTCTCTGCCTCTGGGACACGAAGGTCTTGATTCCTTGGTCTTCTTTCTTTAACCGGTCCCATTCGCACTCCCACATCTGTTTCACTTGATAGTCGTTTTCTGTTATGTACTGTATTTTTTCCTGGGTAGTCCTGTATAATTCATCCAGGCTCTTTCCGTTCAACGGGTTTTCTGTCTTTCCCCGAGTCAGGCGACAACAATGTCCGTGCCACAGGCAGCCCTGTAACTCGTAAACTGTATTAGTAGCTTTACAGTAACCATCCACGGGAAGGCGCCGACGTCCTATAAGTTTTTCCGTATCGTTCCCATGGTGACGTATGTGGTGTCCTGTCTCCTGGGCTTCCCATTCCAACCACTCGATAGCCATTCGTTCGTACCTTCAAGGTGTCTGTCTTTTAAAATCGTCCTCGGTCTTGCGACGGACGAAGTGCCCCGTTGGCATATCCTGCATAATACTCCACAAATACAAGGCGTTGGCGTCCACACCGTAGATCTTCTTGCACGCTTTTGGGTCTTGGTATTCGGCAGGACGGATGAAGGTCTGGTCTTTCTCGTGGTATCTGTGGAAGACGATGCCGGGTCCACCCACTATGTTTTCTTTGTACAACTGGTACAGATCTTTATTCTTCTCGTCCGGAACGGTGTAATAATCGGTCAGACCATCGAACATGGTTTTCAGTGTGAGTCCCGGTACGCTGATTCCGTGTTTAAACATGTCCACCTTCAATCCCTTGTAATATACAAACATCTTCTCGATGGCTTCCAGCATGGGCTCCACGTCTTTGTTGTTGTACCATATCAGGAACTCTTTCATGTTCTTCATGTTCTTTTCTTGCCAGACGTCCCGACACAGCTGGTACTCTTCGGGTGCAATGTTCTCGTTTTTCAGCGTACTGAAAAATGCCTGGTGTGGTGGTAACTCCGTCACTGCCAACTTGTCTAAACCGGCCATCCATTCGTATGGAAAAAAACCTTTGTCTTCCGTACAGCCGTAGGCTTTCAAAAACTGGGAGTAACTAAATCCGGGAGCCAGGTAGTTGGTGATGTCCAAAAATTTCAACTTCTCCGTCTTGATGCACATGAAATTGTTGTTGCGTTTCACGGTATACTTTATCTTGTGACTTTCCGCCAGACGAGTGAAGAAATCTATCTTCATGGCGTTCACGTCGTATTTCCCGGTGTTGAAGCCAATCACGGGTAATTCTTGGAGATGTCGTTCCAGTTGCTGCTTCAACTTGTACAGGTGATGTTTCTTTTCCTGGCGTTCTCGCTCTTCGTCGTCTTGGTATTCTTCCAGGTCCCGGTCCAGTCTCTCTTGGATCTCTTCAAAGACACCAGCATACCTGGGCATCAGTAAGCGAAAGGCTTTGTCACTGATTTCTGGCTGGACTCTCAGGTGGCGACACCGTCCTGCGTCTTTTTGCACTCGGGCCAGGTAGTGGCGAGGCTGGTCTCTTGACTGGTTTCTTCATCCTGGGCTTGGCATCTGGCTTGGTATGCAACAGTCTGTGGCGAGCAAGGTTGTCCAATCTGTTGAAATACTGCCCACAGTCTGGACACGTCAGAGTATACCTGTGGGACTCCTGGTGGCGATTCCGGTTGTCAGCCCTGGCAAACTCCTTTCCACATACCTGGCAGGCAAAGGACTGGACTGGATCTGGCGAAGCAGGTTGGTCTTCTCGGTAAAGGTCTTACCGCATTTCTCACAAGAGAACATGGTTGTTACCTTATCAAAGGTTCAATACGAAATGAGAGGTTTTGCACTGTATATATAGCCAGAACGCGGACGTAAAAGAGAGCACCCAAGGTGTCTTTGCTCACGGCCGCGTTCCCCGACATGTTTCAATCCGTTTTCTAATGGAAATTTCCACTGAAATTTTCCATGACGTCACATTAACGGGATCCAACATGGATGCCTCCACAAACGCGGACCTGTAAGTGAGCATCCCCTCCGGAAACGACCGAACATTCACGAAGAGTGAAAAACTGTTCCGAAGACGTCTAAATGGTTCCGAATGTTGACGAAAACCCAGAAAAAGTTAAAATAGTTATAATTTTTTTACTAAATGGTTCCAAAACCCCCAAAAAGAATTAAAATTAGAAAAATTATGTAAATATATTACTTGTTAAAAAAAAAATTAGAAAAATTAGAAAAATTATTAAATTATGTAAATATATTAAAAAAAATTATAAAAAATAATAAAAAATTAAGAAAATTAAGAAAAATTAGACAAATTATAAAATAATAAAATACTTACCTAACCCTAAAATAATCTTATCCCTAACACTAGTACCACTTCAAAGTCATAAGGGATTGAGCCCAATCCAGCATTTGAAACATGACTTTGAAGCAGGCTAGTAAGCAGAACTAGTGTTAGGATAAACGATTGTCTTTAGGGTGCTTTCTTTCAGGTCTGAGTACAGTGCAGAGCAGCGTTGAGCAGCAAAGAGCAAGAGAAGAGCAGCGATGACGAACAGCAACAAGCCTGAGTAGCGATGAGCAGCAAGGAGTAGCAAAGAGCGGGATGGAGCAAGAGAAGAGAAGTGAATGCAATGAAATGGACCGCCGTTGCTAAGGACACCCCTCCATTGGTGACAGCATCACTTGGAGGTAAGGGGACATAATCCAATCCTACCTTTCGGTCCTCACAGAAAACATCACCCACAGATGAAAAGAGCGGGATAAGGAGAGATAATCCAAACGTATACTCTCGGACTTCGACATAACAGTGAGGGTATCAGACCGATGAAAGATCCAGAGACGACCGAGAAGTGCGGGAAAAGGGAGATAATTCAATCTGGTCAAGCATGGCACATCCGGGTCCGTGACTTACGTCACTTCCGTAATCAAATCATGGGGAAATCCACTACTTCCGGTTGCGCATGCGCGCAAATCACTTCCGGGTATTTCCGGTTCCACCTACGCATGCGCAGACGACACATCCGGGTCCTATCACATGACTTACGTCATTTCCGTAAAGAAATGGCGCGAAAACACGTCACTTCCGGTTGCGCATGCGCGCAAATCACTTCCGGTACTTCCGGTTCCGGTCACGTGACTACCAGTTCCGATTACGTCACTTCCTGTGACGTCATTTCCGTTTCCGGTGACGTCACTTCCGGATCCTCATGATCCTCCTCCTCTCCACCTCCTCAAATACTAATTTAGAACCGCATATATACTACTCTCATTGTTTAAAAATAGAAACTGATAGATATGCTAAAATTATATTGAACGTTCACAAAGACTATGTACTAAGTGCATACTCGGAGAGGTTGAAGACGAGGAACACTTTTTAGCTCAATGTCCATTGTATGAAAATGAAAGAAAAGTATTTTATGAAAATATATCTTTATTTTGTAATAATTTTGGGAACCTGAATAAAACAGCAAAGTTTATTTGCCTATTGACTAATGAAAATATTAATGTCCTAAAAACATTGGGTATATTTATAAATAAGTGTTTAGAAATAAGAAATTTTATATAATAACATGCAAATATTTTAATTGATATATTATGATAATATAGATATTGTGCATATAGTATGGCTCTGACCTGACTGTGGTTATTGTGGGTTTAAATATATATATGTAAACTGTATATGTACCTCCAATGATATAAATCATTTGTATTTGATTGCTTGCTCTTAATGGGCCCTTAATTGGAAATAAAAAATTCTTATTCTTATTCTGTATGGTGTAGTTTATATATTATTAAAAGATTTGGGAAGTTTTTCCCGAAAAAATATGAAAAAAGACGAATTTTGGTAGAATCTGGTGCCATCACATATCTTATTTAATATATAAGATATCTCATTTTATTATTAAGATATCTCGAAATTGAATAAATTTAACAATGGCGTGCCATATACATGTACAAGGTTAATAACAGTGTTTGAATGAGAACTATGAAGTTATATGTTCAGTATTAATTTTTTTTTTAGATAAATTAATTTTGTGAATAAGCAGAATTCATTTTATCTATTTATTCCAATTATACAACTCTATTATCAAAGTTACCCATGTTTTGATAATGATTTTTTAGTAAATTATTTTAATTTCAGCATTAGCCAACCTAAATTTCACTATAAGATATGAAGATACACAAAAAAAATGCAGAGCCTCCTATTCCCTTTGATGGCATACCATTTATGATTCGTGGTAGATAGATATTAGAATGCCATCAAGGCAAAGACAGAGATTTTAAGAAAAAGGAATCTGCAAAAATTGCATCAAGAAATTCAAAAGTAAGCATTGATATTTCATTACTGTCTGAACAGTGCAAGTATTAGGGTTAATGGAATGTTAGCTAGTAGCTGGCTAAGTATGTGTTTGTCATTTTGGTCTCATAAATGAAACATAATTTTTCCTTTAAATTATAGATATTCATCTTTTCTGAGTCTTTCAGATTTCAAATTTTACATTCAAAAATGATTACTTTTTGTTTTAAAGGAGGACCATGACTTTAAAAAAAGGAGGAGATTAACCAAGACAACCAAGAAAAAGTGATGTCCGGCAAAGATAAAAATCAGACATATAGTCAAATTTGTTGATTTCAAGGTAACAATTATTTTATTTTTTCCAGTATAGTAATGGAAATAAATGTGAAACTCTTTTAAAAGGCTTTGTAATATTCACATTGTTGAGAGTCAAATAATTGTATTTATCAAATGATTACAAATGTATTCAGAATTATATTTTTTGTTGCCAGTTTTAAAATTTGCTATTTAAAGTTACCCTCCCTCCTTTTTAAACATAAATCATTGCAAGAAATAAAACAAAGATTTCCGTTGTATTTGTTTACATTGAAACCTCTGATCACAATCCTTGCAGAATGGAAACTATGATTTCATGCATTTAAAGTGATAAAGGTATGCATATTTATTATGTTTTTTATTTGTGTGTTAGATTTTTTCAATTTGGGTGCCAGAAATATCACCAAGTATGAAATTTTGTTGCCAGAATGAATGAAAAATTGCATTATGCGACATTGGCCAATCCCATTGAGCCCCTGTTATTAAAATGAGTATGTTATTTCAGCTTCCACAGACACACACAAGTCATGACAGAGAAAAAATGACTTCGCTTGTTAGATCACAAATTAGCGGCAAAATTGATATAAGATTGAAACATGTATACCTAATTACCATCCCTAAAAACAGTGATCACAAAAATCATATAATTGGAGAGGTATAGTATTTGTCATGTTTAATGAATATAAAATGACATAATATTTAAGTGTTCAAACTAAAGTATGATGTGAAATTTAGGGATATCAAGTTAGTTACTTATTCCCGTTTCCAGTTTCCTTATTCAATAAGGAATAAGTAACTGGTTACCAGTTCCTTATTCAAAAACGGTGTGCCGGGAAAGAAATTTGTCAACAGAATAGGAAGAAGAAATGAACTTTTTTGTCTTTAACTAGGCAGGAAAAAAATAAATTCTCAAACACAAAAATATTATGACTGATCTTTACCTCCTCATTATACGACCGCAAAATTTTTGCGGTCGTATATTGGTATGACGTATGATTTTGGGAGTTTTGGTCCCAACAGTTTAAGAATCAGGGGTCAAAAAAGGGCCCAATAAGCATTTTTCTTGGTTTTCGCACAGTAACTCTAGTATAAGTAAATAGAAATCTATGAAATTTTAACACAAGGTTTATGACCACAAAAGGAAGGTTGGGATTGTTTTTGGGAGTTTTGGTCCCAACATTTTAGGAATTAGGGGCTAAAAAAGGGCCCAAATAAGCATTTTTCTTGGTTTTCGCACAGTAACTCTAGTATAAGTAAATAGAAATCTATGAAATTTAAACACAAGGTTTATGACCACAAAAGGAAGGTTGGGATTGATTTTTGGAGTTTTGGTCCCAACAGTTTAGGAATTAGGGGCCAAAAGGGTCCAAAATTAAACTTTGTTTGATTTCATCGAAAATTGAACTATTGGGGTTCTTTGATATGCCGAATCTAACCGTGTATTTATATTCTTAATTTTTGGTCCCGTTTTCAAATTGGTCTACATTAAGGTCCAAAGGGTCCAAAATTAAACTTAGTTTGATTTTAACAAAAATTGAATTCTTGGGGTTCTTTGATATGCTGATCTAAACATGTACTTAGTTTTTTTTATTATGGGCCCAGTTTTCAAGTTGGTCCAAATCGGGGTCCAAAATTAAACTTTGTTTGACTTCATTGAAAATTGAACTATTGGGGTTCTTTGATATGCCGAATCTAACCGTGCATTTAGATTCTTAATTTTTGGTCCCGTTTTCAAATTGGTCTACATTAAGGTCCAAAGGGTCCAAAATTAAACTTAGTTTGATTTTAACAAAAATTGAATTCTTGGGGTTCTTTGATATGCTGAATCTAAACATGTACTTAGTTTTTTTATTATGGGCCCAGTTTTCAAGTTGGTCCAAATCGGGGTCCAAAATTAAACTTTGTTTGATTTCATCGAAAATTGAACTATTAGGCTTCTTTGATATGCTGAATCTAACTGTGCATTTAGATTCTTAATTTTTGGTCCCGTTTTCAAATTGGTCTACATTAAGGTCCAAAGGGTCCAAAATTAAACTTAGTTTGATTTAAAAAAAATTGAATTCTTGGGGTTCTTTGATATGCTGAATCATAAACATGTACTTAGTTTTTTTATTATGGGCCCAGTTTTCAAGTTGGTCCAAATCGGGGTCCAAAATTAAAGCTAAAAAAGGGGTAAATTATTTTTTTTTTGGGGGGGGGGGGGTAATTCTCCACAACATATTGTATTGCACAAGAAGCAAAAAATTGAATATAAATTCAAATCATATGACCAATTCTAAGTTCTTTATTTCAGTTATTCTGTGTCAGAAACCTATTATGTGTCAAATATTTGAAGAAATTTTCAATTGCACAGTATTGTGCAATAGCAAGAAATTGATATGTGTGCCCTGTTATCAAAACTTTATTATTAACAAATTCCATTGGAAATTTGCCAATAACTCTAGTTTAATGAACTTCATTGGAAATTTGCCAATATAAAATGTGCTGATGAAGCTTTTTTGTTTATCTCATCTAAACTGCTTTTAAATTATGTATATTTAAAATTTGCCATCCATGACTATGATGTCATTTTCTATTTTAATATGTTATGGTGTATTTAAATGGGCTGTTATGATTGCAAAGTATAAAGAAATGGGGCGGGGGTTGAAAACAAAATTTAGGGGGGGTAAATGAGAAATTGGGAAGGGGGTAATTTTTTTCTCATTTCATATTTCATAAATTAAAAAGGAAATTTCAAATTTTTTTTAGCAAAAAAAGGGGGGCTACAATAAATTTAATGGTTTTTTGTTTTTTTTTGGGGGAGGGAGGGTCAATGTGCAACTTCATAGTGTATTGCACAAAAGCTAAAAAAAAAGGGTAAAATTTTATTTTTTTTGAGGGGGGGGGGGGCAATTCTCCACAGCATATTGTATTGCACAAGAAGCAAAAAATTGAATATAAATTGAAATCATATGACCAATTCTAAGTTCTTTGATTTCAGTTATTCTGTGTCAGAAACCTATTATGTGTCAAATATTTGAAGAAATTTTCAATTGCACAGTATTGCGCAATAGCAAGAAATCTTCAATTGCACAGTATTGGGAAATAGCAAGAAATTGATATGTGTGCCCAATTTTAAATTTTAAATTGGTTATTTCTGATTTATATATAAAAGCAAATAATACTGATATGGTTTGAATAGGTAAATTAAAAATTTTTAAGTTCTTAGACAACATTCATTCTGTGTCAGAAACATATGCTGTGTCAAATATTTATTCACAATCCAAATTCAGTATTGTATCAAGCTTGAATGATGTGTTCATAATTGCCCCAACTATTCAGGGTTCGACATCTGCGGTCGTATCTAGCTGCGCCCAGCGGAGCATTTTATTTTTATATGCAATTAATGTCGGATCAGCTGTTAGTAGCGTAATTTGATATATCTATTCTGGTGGAAGAATTAGTTACTTACAATATCGTTGTTTTTTTGTTGTTTCTTTTTTTTGGGGGGGAGGGGTAATTTAATCTTGTCAATTGAACAGAGAGATTCTCCTATGGACAAATGATGGATATTAAGTTTATCAATTTCCTAAATGCTGAACCTTAATGAGTAAAATATTGATTTGAAAAATGTCATCAATTAGGGATTTTTTCTAAAGGATTATACTACTGATTATTTTCTTTTTATATGATTTAAATTTTTGAATGTATTCTAAATACATCGATATTTAGTTAATAAAATTATATGTAATGTTTTACTTCTTTGATATAAATTTTATAAAATTTTGATAATACTATAAATTTGATACAACTGACACTGTAAGATTAAGTTTTCAACAAAATAAATTCTATCCTAATTAAAGAAGCATAACAATGACAGTCCGAGATATATTACCGGTTATTATGGGTTTCCCTGAAGGTTATATAAACAAATGAGGACTTAAATCTCACGTTCCACTTTGATAAAGACACATATATATATATCCTTTGAATTCTAGCATTATTTCGAGATCACCAATTCAGTTAAATTATTTAGTCAAAACTACAATAGAAATAACATGGTCTGGATAAAGATAAAGTATACGTTCCATTTTGGAAGATTTTTAAAGAAAACCGATGAGACATATTCCTTGTCTACCAATTTTGAACCCAATAATATATGATTTGTCAAAAATTTGTGTAAAAAATCGAAATCGTGTTTGATCCTCCTTTTACACAAAGAGAACTAAAAAATTGTATAGGTTAGTTCGCACAAAAATGGCGTTCGAATATTAACATTAAGGCATATTTAATAGTCCCTGTTAACCCTCTAGAACCCCTATGATAGATGATTTTTTAAAATCTAATGTAATAAATCGAAATTGCATTTGAAGCTCTTGTCATACAAAGAGAACTAAAAAATTGTATAGATTAGTTCGCACGAAAATGGCGTTCCAAAATTAACATTAAGCCATATGTAATAATTCCTCTTGACCCTCTAGAACCCCTATGATAAATAATTTTTTTAAAATTTTATGTAAGAAATCGAAATTGTGTTTAACCCTCTTGTCATACAAAGAGAACTACAAAATTGTATAGACTAGTTCGAACGAAAATGGCGTTCGAAAATTAACATCAAGGCATATGTAATAGTCTCTTTTGACCCTCTAGAACCCCTATATTAAATGATTTTTTAAAAATTTTATGTGATAAATCGAAATTGTGTTTGACCCTCTTGTCATATAAAGAGAACAGAAAAATTGTATAGATTAGTTCGCACGAAAATGGCGTTCGAAAATTAACATTAAGGCATATGTAATAGACCTTGTTGACCCTCTAGAACCGTATAGATTAGTTCGCACGAAAATGGCATTCGAAAATTAACATCAAGCCATATGTAATAGTCTCTTTTGACCCTCTAGAACCGTATAGATTAGTTCGCACGAAAATGGCATTCGAAAATTAACATCAAGCCATATGTAATAGTCTCTTTTGACCCTCTAGAACCCCTATAATAAATGATTTTTTAAAAATTTTATGTGATAAATCGAAATTGTGTTTGACCCTCTTGTCATACAAAGAGAACCGAAAAATTGTATAGATTAGTTCGCACGAAAATGGCGTTCGAAAATTAACATTAACATTGACTCTCTAGAACCCCTATGATAAAAGAATTTTTTAAATTTTATGTAAGAAATCGAAATTGTGTTTGACCCCCTTGTCATACAAAGAGAACTAAAAAATTGTATAGATTAGTTCGCACGAAAATGGCGTTCGAAAATTAACATCAAGCCATATGTAATAATTCCTCTTGACCCTCTAGAACCCCTATGATAAATGAATATTTTTAAATTTTATGTAAGAAATCTAAATTGTGTTTGACCCCCTTGTCATACAAAGAAAACTAAAAAAATGTATAGATTACTTCGCACGAAAATAGCGTTCGAAAATTAATATTAAGGAATATATAATAGTCCCTGTTAACCCTCTAGAACCCCTATGATAAATGATTTTTTAAAATTTTATGCGATAAATTGAAATTATGTTTGACCCTCTTGTCATTCAAAGAAAACTAAAAAAATGTATAGGTTAGTTCGCACGAAAATGGCGTTCGAAAATTAACATTAATGCATATGTATTAGTCTCTGTTGACCCTCTAGAACCCCTATGATAAATGAATTTTAAAAATTTTATGTAAGAAATCTAAATTGTGTTTGACCCCCTTGTCATACAAAGAGAACTAAAAAAATGTATAGATTAGTTCGCACGAAAATGGTGTTCGAAAATTAATATTAAGGAATATATAATAAGCCCTGTTAACCCTCTGGAACTCCTATGATAAATGATTTTTTTAAATTTTATGTGATAAATCGAAATTATGTTTGACCCTCTTGTCATTCAAAGAGAACTAAAACATTGTATAGATCAGTTCGCACGAAAATGGCGTTCGAAAATTAACATTAAGGCATATGTATTAGTCTCTGTTGACCCTCTAGAACTCCTCTGATAAATGATTTTTTAAAATTTTATGAGATAAATCTAAATTATATTTGACTCTCTTGTCATACAAAGAGAACTACAAAATTTTATAGAATAGTTCGAACGAAAATGGCGTTCAAAAATTAACATCAAGGCATATGTAATAGCCCCTTTGGACACTCTAGAACCCCTATAATAAATGATTTTTTAAAATTTTATGTGATAAATCGAAATTATGTTTGACCCTCTTGTCATACAAAGAGAACTAAAAAATTGTATAGATTAGTTCGCACGAAACTGGCGTTCGAAAATTAACATTAAGGATTATGTAATAGGCCTTGTTGACCCTCTAGAACCCCTATGATAAATGATTTTTTTAAATTTTATGTAAGAGAGCGAAATTGTGTTTGACCCTCTTGTCATACAAAGAGAACTAAAAAATTGTATAGATTAGTTCGCACGAAAATGGCGTTCGAATATTAACATTAAGGCATATGTAATAGTCACTTTTGACCCTCTAGAACCCTCATGATAAATGATTTTTTAAAATTTTATTTGATAAATCGAAATCATGTTTGACCCCCTTGTCATACAAAGAGAACTAAAAAATTGTATAGATTACTTCGCACGAAAATTGCGTTCAAAAATTAATATTAAGGAATATATAATAGTCGCTGTTGACCTTCTAGAACCCCTATGACAAATGATTTTTTATAATTTTATGTGAGAAATTGAAATTATGTTTGACCCTCTTGTCATACAAAGAGAACTAAAAAATTGTATAGATTAGTTCGCACGAAAATGGCGTTCGAAATTAACATTAAGGCATATGTATTAGTCTCTGTTGACCCTCTAGAACCCCTATGATAAATGATATTTTTAAATTTTATGTGATAAATCGAAATTATGTTTGACCCTCTTGTCATACAAAGAGAACTAAAAATTTTATAGATTAGTTCGAACGAAAATGGCCTTCGAAAATTAACATCAAGGCATATGTAATAGTCCCTTTGGACCCCTATAATAAATGATTTTTTAAAAATTTTATGTGATAAATCGAAATTGTATTTGACCCTCTTGTCATACAAAGAGAACTAAAAAATTGTATAGATTAGTTCGCACGAAACTGGCGTTCGAAAATTAACACTAAGGATTATGTAATAGGCCTTGTTGACCTTCTAGAACCCCTATGATAAATGATTTTTTTAAATTTTATGTAAGAGAGCGAAATTGTGTTCGACCCTCTTGTCATACAAAGAGAACTAAAAAATTGTATAGATTAGTTCGCACGAAAATGGTGTTCGAAAATTAACATTAAGGCATATGTAATAGTCACTTTTGACCTCTAGAACCCTCATGATCAATGATTTTCTAAAATTTTAAGTGATAAATCGAAATTATGTTTGATCTTCATGTCATACAAAGAGAACTAAAAAATTGTATAGATTAGTTCGCACGAAAATGGCGTTCGAAAGTTAATAATAAGGAATATATAATAGTCTCTGTTGACCCTCTAGAACCCCTATGGTAAATGATTTTTTAAAATTTTATGTGATAAATCAAAATTATGTTTGACCCTCTTGTCATTCAAAGAGAACTAAAAAATTGTATAGGTTAGTTCGCACGAAAATGGCGTTCGAAAATTAACATTAAGGCATATGTAATAGGCCTTGTTGACCCTCTAGAACCCCTATGATAAATGATTTTTTAAAATTTTATGTAAGAGAGCGAAATTGTGTTTGACCCTCTTGTCATACATTCAAAGAGAACTAAAAAATTCTAGAGGGTTAACAGCGACTATTATATATTCCTTAATATTAATTTTCGAACGCCATTTTCGTGCAAGGTAATATATACAATTTTTTAGTTCTCTTTGTATGACAAGGGGGTCAAACATAATTTCGATTTATCAAATAAAATTTAAAAAAATCATTTATCATGAGGGTTCTATAGGGTCAAAAGTGACTATTGCCTTAATGTTAATTTTCGAACGCCATTTTCGTGCGAACTAATATATACAATTTTTTAGTTCTCTTTGTATGACAAGAAGGTCAAACACAAATTCGATTTATCGCATAAAATTTTAAAAAAATCATATATTATAGGGGTTCTAGAGGGTCCAAAGGGACTATAACATATGCCTTGATGTTAATTTTCGAACGCCATTTTCGTTCGAACTAATCTATACAATTTTGTAGTTCTCTTTGTATGACAAGAGAGTCAAACATAATTTCGATTTATCACATAACATTTTTTAAAAATCATTTAACATAGGGGTTCTAGAGGGTCAAAAGTGACTATTACATATGCCTTAATGTTAATTTTCGAACTCCATTTTTGTGCGAACTAATCTATACAATTTTTTAGTTCTCTTTGAATGATAAGAGGGTCAAACATAATTTCGATTTATCACATAAAATTTAAAAAAAAATCATTTATTTATAGAGGGTCCAATGATGTTGATGTTAATTTTCGAACGCCATTTTCGTTCGAACTAATCTATACAATTTTTTAGTTCTCTTTGTATGACAAGAGAGTCAAACATAATTTCGATTTGTCACATAAAATTTAAAAAAATCATTTATCATAGGGGTTCTAGAGGGTGAACAGAGACTATTACATATGCCTTAATGTTAATTTTCGAACGCCATTTTCGTGCGAACTAATCTATACAATTTTTTAGTTCTCTTTGAATGACAAGAGGGTCAAACATAATTTAGATTTTTTACAGAAAATTTTAAAAAATTCATTTATTATAGGGGTTCTAGAGGGTCAACAGAGACTAATACATATGCCTTAATGTTAATTTTCGAACGCCATTTTCGTGCGAACTAATCTATACATTTTTTTAGTTCTCTTTATATGACAAGGGGGTCAAACACAATTTAGATTTCTTACATAAAATTTAAAAAAATTCATTTATTATAGGGGTTCTAGAGGGTCAACAGAGACTAATACATATGCCTTAATGTTAATTTTCGAACGCCATTTTCGTGCGAACTGATCTATACAATTTTTTAGTTCTCTTTGTATGACAAGAGGATCAAACATAATTTCGATTTATCACATAAAATTATAAAAAATCATTTGTGATAGGGGTTCTAGAGGGTCAAAAGCGACTATTATATATCCCTTAATATTAATTTTCGAACGCCATTTTCGTGCGAAGTAATCTATACAATTTTTTAGTTCTCTTTGTATGACAAGGGGGTCAAACATAATTTCGATTTATCAAATAAAATTATAAAAAATCATTTATCATGAGGGTTCTAGAGGGTCAAAAGTGACTACTACATATGCCTTAATGTTAATTTTCGAACGCCATTTTCGTGCGAACTGATCTATACAATTTTTTAGTTCTCTTTGAATGACAAGAGGGTCAAACATAATTTCGATTTATCGCATAAAATTTAAAAAAATCATTTATCATAGGGGTTCTAGAGGGTTAACATGGATTTTTATATATTCCTTAATATTAATTTTCGAACGCCATTTTCGTGCGAACTAATCTATACATTTTTTTAGTTCTCTTTGTATGACAAAGGGGTCAAACACAATTTAGATTTCTTACATAAAATTTTAAAAATTCATTTATCATAGGGGTTCTAGAGGGTCAACAGAGACTAATACATATGCCTTAATGTTAATTTTCGAACGCCATTTTCGTGCGTACCAATCTATACAATTTTTTAGTTCTCTTTGAATGACAAGAGGGTCAAACACAATTTCGATTTATCACATAAAAATTAAAAAAATCATTTATCATAGGGGATCTGGAGGGTCAACAGGGACTAATACATATGGCTTAATGTTAATTTTCGAACGCCATTTTCGTCCGAACTATTCTATACAATTTTTTAGTTCTCTTTGTATGACAAGAGGGACAAACACAAATTCGATTTATCACATAAAATTTAAAGAAATCCTTTATCATAGGGGTTCTAGAGGGTCAACAACGACTATTACATATGCCTTAATGTTAATTTTCGAACGTCATTTTCGTGCGAACTAATCTATACATTTTTTTAGTTCTCTTTGTATGACAAGGGGGTCAAACACAATTTAGATTTCTTACATAAAATTTTAAAAATTCATTTATCATAGGGGTTCTAGAGGGTGAACAGAGACTATTACATATGCCTTAATGTTAATTTTCGAACGCCATTTTCGTGCGAACTAATCTATACAATTTTTTAGTTCTCTTTGAATGACAAGAGGGTCAAACATAATTTAGATTTTTTACAGAAAATTTTAAAAAATTCATTTATTATAGGGGTTCTAGAGGGTCAACAGAGACTAATACATATGCCTTAATGTTAATTTTCGAACGCCATTTTCGTGCGAACTAATCTATACATTTTTTTAGTTCTCTTTATATGACAAGGGGGTCAAACACAATTTAGATTTCTTACATAAAATTTTAAAAAATTCATTTATTATAGGGGTTCTAGAGGGTCAACAGAGACTAATACATATGCCTTAATGTTAATTTTCGAACGCCATTTTCGTGCGAACTAATCTATACAATTTTTTAGTTCTCTTTGTATGACAAGAGGGTCGAACACAATTTCGCTCTCTTACATAAAATTTAAAAAAATCATTTATCATAGGGGTTCTAGAAGGTCAACAAGGCCTATTACATAATCCTTAGTGTTAATTTTCGAACGCCAGTTTCGTGCGAACTAATCTATACAATTTTTTAGTTCTCTTTGTATGACAAGAGGGTCAAATACAATTTCGATTTATCATATAAAATTTTTAAAAAATCATTTATTATAGGGGTCCTAGAGGGTCCAAAGGGACTATTACATATGCCTTGATGCTAATTTTCGAAGGCCATTTTCGTTCGAACTAATCTATAAAATTTTTAGTTCTCTTTGTATGACAAGAGGGTCAAACATAATTTCGATTTATCACATAAAATTTAAAAATATCATTTATCATAGGGGTTCTAGAGGGTCAACAGAGACTAATACATATGCCTTAATGTTAATTTCGAACGCCATTTTCGTGCGAACTAATCTATACAATTTTTTAGTTCTCTTTGTATGACAAGAGGGTCAAACATAATTTCAATTTCTCACATAAAATTATAAAAAATCATTTGTCATAGGGGTTCTAGAAGGTCAACAGCGACTATTATATATTCCTTAATATTAATTTTTGAACGCAATTTTCGTGCGAAGTAATCTATACAATTTTTTAGTTCTCTTTGTATGACAAGGGGGTCAAACATGATTTCGATTTATCAAATAAAATTTTAAAAAATCATTTATCATGAGGGTTCTAGAGGGTCAAAAGTGACTATTACATATGCCTTAATGTTAATTTTCGAACTCCATTTTTGTGCGAACTAATCTATACAATTTTTTAGTTCTCTTTGAATGATAAGAGGGTCAAACATAATTTCGATTTATCACATAAAATTTAAAAAAATCATTTATCATAGGGGTTCTAGAGGGTCAACAAGGCCTATTACATAATCCTTAATGTTAATTTTCGAACGCCAGTTTCGTGCGAACTAATCTATACAATTTTTTAGTTCTCTTTGTATGACAAGAGGGTCAAACATAATTTCGATTTATCACATAAAATTTTAAAAAATCATTTATTATAGGGGTTCTAGAGGGTCCAAAGGGGCTATTACATATGCCTTGATGTTAATTTTTGAACGCCATTTTCGTTCGAACTATTCTATAAAATTTTGTAGTTCTCTTTGTATGACAAGAGAGTCAAATATAATTTAGATTTATCTCATAAAATTTTAAAAAATCATTTATCAGAGGAGTTCTAGAGGGTCAACAGAGACTAATACATATGCCTTAATGTTAATTTTCGAACGCCATTTTCGTGCGAACTGATCTATACAATGTTTTAGTTCTCTTTGAATGACAAGAGGGTCAAACATAATTTCGATTTATCACATAAAATTTAAAAAAATCATTTATCATAGGAGTTCCAGAGGGTTAACAGGGCTTATTATATATTCCTTAATATTAATTTTCGAACACCATTTTCGTGCGAACTAATCTATACATTTTTTTAGTTCTCTTTGTATGACAAGGGGGTCAAACACAATTTAGATTTCTTACATAAAATTTTTAAAATTCATTTATCATAGGGGTTCTAGAGGGTCAACAGAGACTAATACATATGCATTAATGTTAATTTTCGAACGCCATTTTCGTGCGAACTAACCTATACAATTTTTTAGTTTTCTTTGAATGACAAGAGGGTCAAACATAATTTCAATTTATCGCATAAAATTTTAAAAAATCATTTATCATAGGGGTTCTAGAGGGTTAACAGGGACTATTATATATTCCTTAATATTAATTTTCGAACGCTATTTTCGTGCGAAGTAATCTATACATTTTTTTAGTTCTCTTTGTATGACAAGGGGGTCAAACACAATTTAGATTTCTTACATAAAATTTTAAAAAATTCATTTATTATAGGGGTTCTAGAGGGTCAACAGAGACTAATACATATGCCTTAATGTTAATTTTCGAACGCCATTTTCGTGCGAACTAATCTATACAATTTTTTAGTTCTCTTTGTATGACAAGAGGGTCGAACACAATTTCGCTCTCTTACATAAAATTTAAAAAAATCATTTATCATAGGGGTTCTAGAAGGTCAACAAGGCCTATTACATAATCCTTAGTGTTAATTTTCGAACGCCAGTTTCGTGCGAACTAATCTATACAATTTTTTAGTTCTCTTTGTATGACAAGAGGGTCAAATACAATTTCGATTTATCACATAAAATTTTTAAAAAATCATTTATTATAGGGGTCCTAGAGGGTCCAAAGGGACTATTACATATGCCTTGATGCTAATTTTCGAAGGCCATTTTCGTTCGAACTAATCTATAAAATTTTTAGTTCTCTTTGTATGACAAGAGGGTCAAACATAATTTCGATTTATCACATAAAATTTAAAAATATCATTTATCATAGGGGTTCTAGAGGGTCAACAGAGACTAATACATATGCCTTAATGTTAATTTCGAACGCCATTTTCGTGCGAACTAATCTATACAATTTTTTAGTTCTCTTTGTATGACAAGAGGGTCAAACATAATTTCAATTTCTCACATAAAATTATAAAAAATCATTTGTCATAGGGGTTCTAGAAGGTCAACAGCGACTATTATATATTCCTTAATATTAATTTTTGAACGCAATTTTCGTGCGAAGTAATCTATACAATTTTTTAGTTCTCTTTGTATGACAAGGGGGTCAAACATGATTTCGATTTATCAAATAAAATTTTAAAAAATCATTTATCATGAGGGTTCTAGAGGGTCAAAAGTGACTATTACATATGCCTTAATGTTAATTTTCGAACTCCATTTTTGTGCGAACTAATCTATACAATTTTTTAGTTCTCTTTGAATGATAAGAGGGTCAAACATAATTTCGATTTATCACATAAAATTTAAAAAAATCATTTATCATAGGGGTTCTAGAGGGTCAACAAGGCCTATTACATAATCCTTAATGTTAATTTTCGAACGCCAGTTTCGTGCGAACTAATCTATACAATTTTTTAGTTCTCTTTGTATGACAAGAGGGTCAAACATAATTTCGATTTATCACATAAAATTTAAAAAAATCATTTATCAGAGGAGTTCTAGAGGGTCAACAGAGACTAATACATATGCCTTAATGTTAATTTTCGAACGCCATTTTCGTGCGAACTAATCTATACATTTTTTTAGTTCTCTTTATATGACAAGGGGGTCAAACACAATTTAGATTTCTTACATAAAATTTTAAAAAATTCATTTATTATAGGGGTTCTAGAGGGTCAACAGAGACTAATACATATGCCTTAATGTTAATTTTCGAACGCCATTTTCGTGCGAACTAATCTATACAATTTTTTAGTTCTCTTTGTATGACAAGAGGGTCGAACACAATTTCGCTCTCTTACATAAAATTTAAAAAAATCATTTATCATAGGGGTTCTAGAAGGTCAACAAGGCCTATTACATAATCCTTAGTGTTAATTTTCGAACGCCAGTTTCGTGCGAACTAATCTATACAATTTTTTAGTTCTCTTTGTATGACAAGAGGGTCAAATACAATTTCGATTTATCATATAAAATTTTTAAAAAATCATTTATTATAGGGGTCCTAGAGGGTCCAAAGGGACTATTACATATGCCTTGATGCTAATTTTCGAAGGCCATTTTCGTTCGAACTAATCTATAAAATTTTTAGTTCTCTTTGTATGACAAGAGGGTCAAACATAATTTCGATTTATCACATAAAATTTAAAAATATCATTTATCATAGGGGTTCTAGAGGGTCAACAGAGACTAATACATATGCCTTAATGTTAATTTCGAACGCCATTTTCGTGCGAACTAATCTATACAATTTTTTAGTTCTCTTTGTATGACAAGAGGGTCAAACATAATTTCAATTTCTCACATAAAATTATAAAAAATCATTTGTCATAGGGGTTCTAGAAGGTCAACAGCGACTATTATATATTCCTTAATATTAATTTTTGAACGCAATTTTCGTGCGAAGTAATCTATACAATTTTTTAGTTCTCTTTGTATGACAAGGGGGTCAAACATGATTTCGATTTATCAAATAAAATTTTAAAAAATCATTTATCATGAGGGTTCTAGAGGGTCAAAAGTGACTATTACATATGCCTTAATGTTAATTTTCGAACTCCATTTTTGTGCGAACTAATCTATACAATTTTTTAGTTCTCTTTGAATGATAAGAGGGTCAAACATAATTTCGATTTATCACATAAAATTTAAAAAAATCATTTATCATAGGGGTTCTAGAGGGTCAACAAGGCCTATTACATAATCCTTAATGTTAATTTTCGAACGCCAGTTTCGTGCGAACTAATCTATACAATTTTTTAGTTCTCTTTGTATGACAAGAGGGTCAAACATAATTTCGATTTATCACATAAAATTTTAAAAAATCATTTATTATAGGGGTTCTAGAGGGTCCAAAGGGGCTATTACATATGCCTTGATGTTAATTTTTGAACGCCATTTTCGTTCGAACTATTCTATAAAATTTTGTAGTTCTCTTTGTATGACAAGAGAGTCAAATATAATTTAGATTTATCTCATAAAATTTTAAAAAATCATTTATCAGAGGAGTTCTAGAGGGTCAACAGAGACTAATACATATGCCTTAATGTTAATTTTCGAACGCCATTTTCGTGCGAACTGATCTATACAATGTTTTAGTTCTCTTTGAATGACAAGAGGGTCAAACATAATTTCGATTTATCACATAAAATTTAAAAAAATCATTTATCATAGGAGTTCCAGAGGGTTAACAGGGCTTATTATATATTCCTTAATATTAATTTTCGAACACCATTTTCGTGCGAACTAATCTATACATTTTTTTAGTTCTCTTTGTATGACAAGGGGGTCAAACACAATTTAGATTTCTTACATAAAATTTTTAAAATTCATTTATCATAGGGGTTCTAGAGGGTCAACAGAGACTAATACATATGCATTAATGTTAATTTTCGAACGCCATTTTCGTGCGAACTAACCTATACAATTTTTTAGTTTTCTTTGAATGACAAGAGGGTCAAACATAATTTCAATTTATCGCATAAAATTTTAAAAAATCATTTATCATAGGGGTTCTAGAGGGTTAACAGGGACTATTATATATTCCTTAATATTAATTTTCGAACGCTATTTTCGTGCGAAGTAATCTATACATTTTTTTAGTTCTCTTTGTATGACAAGGGGGTCAAACACAATTTAGATTTCTTACATAAAATTTTAAAAAATTCATTTATTATAGGGGTTCTAGAGGGTCAACAGAGACTAATACATATGCCTTAATGTTAATTTTCGAACGCCATTTTCGTGCGAACTAATCTATACAATTTTTTAGTTCTCTTTGTATGACAAGAGGGTCGAACACAATTTCGCTCTCTTACATAAAATTTAAAAAAATCATTTATCATAGGGGTTCTAGAAGGTCAACAAGGCCTATTACATAATCCTTAGTGTTAATTTTCGAACGCCAGTTTCGTGCGAACTAATCTATACAATTTTTTAGTTCTCTTTGTATGACAAGAGGGTCAAATACAATTTCGATTTATCACATAAAATTTTTAAAAAATCATTTATTATAGGGGTCCTAGAGGGTCCAAAGGGACTATTACATATGCCTTGATGCTAATTTTCGAAGGCCATTTTCGTTCGAACTAATCTATAAAATTTTTAGTTCTCTTTGTATGACAAGAGGGTCAAACATAATTTCGATTTATCACATAAAATTTAAAAATATCATTTATCATAGGGGTTCTAGAGGGTCAACAGAGACTAATACATATGCCTTAATGTTAATTTCGAACGCCATTTTCGTGCGAACTAATCTATACAATTTTTTAGTTCTCTTTGTATGACAAGAGGGTCAAACATAATTTCAATTTCTCACATAAAATTATAAAAAATCATTTGTCATAGGGGTTCTAGAAGGTCAACAGCGACTATTATATATTCCTTAATATTAATTTTTGAACGCAATTTTCGTGCGAAGTAATCTATACAATTTTTTAGTTCTCTTTGTATGACAAGGGGGTCAAACATGATTTCGATTTATCAAATAAAATTTTAAAAAATCATTTATCATGAGGGTTCTAGAGGGTCAAAAGTGACTATTACATATGCCTTAATGTTAATTTTCGAACTCCATTTTTGTGCGAACTAATCTATACAATTTTTTAGTTCTCTTTGAATGATAAGAGGGTCAAACATAATTTCGATTTATCACATAAAATTTAAAAAAATCATTTATCATAGGGGTTCTAGAGGGTCAACAAGGCCTATTACATAATCCTTAATGTTAATTTTCGAACGCCAGTTTCGTGCGAACTAATCTATACAATTTTTTAGTTCTCTTTGTATGACAAGAGGGTCAAACATAATTTCGATTTATCACATAAAATTTTAAAAAATCATTTATTATAGGGGTTCTAGAGGGTCCAAAGGGGCTATTACATATGCCTTGATGTTAATTTTTGAACGCCATTTTCGTTCGAACTATTCTATAAAATTTTGTAGTTCTCTTTGTATGACAAGAGAGTCAAATATAATTTAGATTTATCTCATAAAATTTTAAAAAATCATTTATCAGAGGAGTTCTAGAGGGTCAACAGAGACTAATACATATGCCTTAATGTTAATTTTCGAACGCCATTTTCGTGCGAACTGATCTATACAATGTTTTAGTTCTCTTTGAATGACAAGAGGGTCAAACATAATTTCGATTTATCACATAAAATTTAAAAAAATCATTTATCATAGGAGTTCCAGAGGGTTAACAGGGCTTATTATATATTCCTTAATATTAATTTTCGAACACCATTTTCGTGCGAACTAATCTATACATTTTTTTAGTTCTCTTTGTATGACAAGGGGGTCAAACACAATTTAGATTTCTTACATAAAATTTTTAAAATTCATTTATCATAGGGGTTCTAGAGGGTCAACAGAGACTAATACATATGCATTAATGTTAATTTTCGAACGCCATTTTCGTGCGAACTAACCTATACAATTTTTTAGTTTTCTTTGAATGACAAGAGGGTCAAACATAATTTCAATTTATCGCATAAAATTTTAAAAAATCATTTATAATAGGGGTTCTAGAGGGTTAACAGGGACTATTATATATTCCTTAATATTAATTTTCGAACGCTATTTTCGTGCGAAGTAATCTATACATTTTTTTAGTTTTCTTTGTATGACAAGGGGGTCAAACACAATTTAGATTTCTTACATAAAATTTAAAAATATTCATTTATCATAGGGGTTCTAGAGGGTCAAGAGGAATTATTACATATGGCTTGATGTTAATTTTCGAACGCCATTTTCGTGCGAACTAATCTATACAATTTTTTAGTTCTCTTTGTATGACAAGGGGGTCAAACACAATTTCGATTTCTTACATAAAATTTAAAAAATTCTTTTATCATAGGGGTTCTAGAGAGTCAATGTTAATGTTAATTTTCGAACGCCATTTTCGTGCGAACTAATCTATACAATTTTTCGGTTCTCTTTGTATGACAAGAGGGTCAAACACAATTTCGATTTATCACATAAAATTTTTAAAAAATCATTTATTATAGGGGTTCTAGAGGGTCAAAAGAGACTATTACATATGGCTTGATGTTAATTTTCGAATGCCATTTTCGTGCGAACTAATCTATACGGTTCTAGAGGGTCAAAAGAGACTATTACATATGGCTTGATGTTAATTTTCGAATGCCATTTTCGTGCGAACTAATCTATACGGTTCTAGAGGGTCAACAAGGTCTATTACATATGCCTTAATGTTAATTTTCGAACGCCATTTTCGTGCGAACTAATCTATACAATTTTTCTGTTCTCTTTATATGACAAGAGGGTCAAACACAATTTCGATTTATCACATAAAATTTTTAAAAAATCATTTAATATAGGGGTTCTAGAGGGTCAAAAGAGACTATTACATATGCCTTGATGTTAATTTTCGAACGCCATTTTCGTTCGAACTAGTCTATACAATTTTGTAGTTCTCTTTGTATGACAAGAGGGTTAAACACAATTTCGATTTCTTACATAAAATTTTAAAAAAATTATTTATCATAGGGGTTCTAGAGGGTCAAGAGGAATTATTACATATGGCTTAATGTTAATTTTGGAACGCCATTTTCGTGCGAACTAATCTATACAATTTTTTAGTTCTCTTTGTATGACAAGAGCTTCAAATGCAATTTCGATTTATTACATTAGATTTTAAAAAATCATCTATCATAGGGGTTCTAGAGGGTTAACAGGGACTATTAAATATGCCTTAATGTTAATATTCGAACGCCATTTTTGTGCGAACTAACCTATACAATTTTTTAGTTCTCTTTGTGTAAAAGGAGGATCAAACACGATTTCGATTTTTTACACAAATTTTTGACAAATCATATATTATTGGGTTCAAAATTGGTAGACAAGGAATATGTCTCATCGGTTTTCTTTAAAAATCTTCCAAAATGGAACGTATACTTTATCTTTATCCAGACCATGTTATTTCTATTGTAGTTTTGACTAAATAATTTAACTGAATTGGTGATCTCGAAATAATGCTAGAATTCAAAGGATATATATATATGTGTCTTTATCAAAGTGGAACGTGAGATTTAAGTCCTCATTTGTTTATATAACCTTCAGGGAAACCCATAATAACCGGTAATATATCTCGGACTGTCATTGTTATGCTTCTTTAATTAGGATAGAATTTATTTTGTTGAAAACTTAATCTTACAGTGTCAGTTGTATCAAATTTATAGTATTATCAAAATTTTATAAAATTTATATCAAAGAAGTAAAACATTACATATAATTTTATTAACTAAATATCGATGTATTTAGAATACATTCAAAAATTTAAATCATATAAAAAGAAAATAATCAGTAGTATAATCCTTTAGAAAAAATCCCTAATTGATGACATTTTTCAAATCAATATTTTACTCATTAAGGTTCAGCATTTAGGAAATTGATAAACTTAATATCCATCATTTGTCCATAGGAGAATCTCTCTGTTCAATTGACAAGATTAAATTACCCCTCCCCCCCCAAAAAAAGAAACAACAAAAAAACAACGATATTGTAAGTAACTAATTCTTCCACCAGAATAGATATATCAAATTACGCTACTAACAGCTGATCCGACATTAATTGCATATAAAAATAAAATGCTCCGCTGGGCGCAGCTAGATACGACCGCAGATGTCGAACCCTGAATAGTTGGGGCAATTATGAACACATCATTCAAGCTTGATACAATACTGAATTTGGATTGTGAATAAATATTTGACACAGCATATGTTTCTGACACAGAATGAATGTTGTCTAAGAACTTAAAAATTTTTAATTTACCTATTCAAACCATATCAGTATTATTTGCTTTTATATATAAATCAGAAATAACCAATTTAAAATTTAAAATTGGGCACACATATCAATTTCTTGCTATTTCCCAATACTGTGCAATTGAAGATTTCTTGCTATTGCGCAATACTGTGCAATTGAAAATTTCTTCAAATATTTGACACATAATAGGTTTCTGACACAGAATAACTGAAATCAAAGAACTTAGAATTGGTCATATGATTTCAATTTATATTCAATTTTTTGCTTCTTGTGCAATACAATATGCTGTGGAGAATTGCCCCCCCCCCCCAAAAAAAAAAAAAATTTTACCCTTTTTTTTAGCTTTTGTGCAATACACTATGAAGTTGCACATTGACCCTCCCTCCCCCAAAAAAAAACAAAAAACCATTAAATTTATTGTAGCCCCCCTTTTTTTGCTAAAAAAAATTTGAAATTTCCTTTTTAATTTATGAAATATGAAATGAGAAAAAAATTACCCCCTTCCCAATTTCTCATTTACCCCCCCCCCCCCTAAATTTTGTTTTCAACCCCCGCCCCATTTCTTTATACTTTGCAATCATAACAGCCCATTTAAATACACCATAACATATTAAAATAGAAAATGACATCATAGTCATGGATGGCAAATTTTAAATATACATAATTTAAAAGCAGTTTAGATGAGATAAACAAAAAAGCTTCATCAGCACATTTTATATTGGCAAATTTCCAATGAAGTTCATTAAACTAGAGTTATTGGCAAATTTCCAATGGAATTTGTTAATAATAAAGTTTTGATAACAGGGCACACATATCAATTTCTTGCTATTGCACAATACTGTGCAATTGAAAATTTCTTCAAATATTTGACACATAATAGGTTTCTGACACAGAATAACTGAAATAAAGAACTTAGAATTGGTCATATGATTTGAATTTATATTCAATTTTTTGCTTCTTGTGCAATACAATATGTTGTGGAGAATTACCCCCCCCCCCCCCCCAAAAAAAAATAATTTACCCCTTTTTTAGCTTTAATTTTGGACCCCGATTTGGACCAACTTGAAAACTGGGCCCATAATAAAAAAACTAAGTACATGTTTATGATTCAGCATATCAAAGAACCCCAAGAATTCAATTTTTTTTTTAATCAAACTAAGTTTAATTTTGGACCCTTTGGACCTTAATGTAGACCAATTTGAAAACGGGACCAAAAATTAAGAATCTAAATGCACAGTTAGATTCAGCATATCAAAGAAGCCTAATAGTTCAATTTTCGATGAAATCAAACAAAGTTTAATTTTGGACCCCGATTTGGACCAACTTGAAAACTGGGCCCGTAATAAAAAAACTAAGTACATGTTTAGATTCAGCATATCAAAGAACCCCAAGAATTCAATTTTTGTTAAAATCAAACTAAGTTTAATTTTGGACCCTTTGGACCTTAATGTAGACCAATTTGAAAACGGGACCAAAAATTAAGAATCTAAATGCACAGTTAGATTCGGCATATCAAAGAAGCCTAATAGTTCAATTTTCGATGAAATCAAACAACGTTTAATATTGGACCCCGATTTGGACCAACTTGAAAACTGGGCCCATAATAAAAAAACTAAGTACATGTTTAGATTCAGCATATCAAAGAACCCCAAGAATTCAATTTTTGTTAAAATCAAACTAAGTTTAATTTTGGACCCTTTGGACCTTAATGTAGACCAATTTGAAAACGGGACCAAAAATTAAGAATCTAAATGCACGGTTAGATTCGGCATATCAAAGAACCCCAATAGTTCAATTTTCAATGAAGTCAAACAAAGTTTAATTTTGGACCCCGATTTGGACCAACTTGAAAACTGGGCCCATAATAAAAAAAACTAAGTACATGTTTAGATCAGCATATCAAAGAACCCCAAGAATTCAATTTTTGTTAAAATCAAACTAAGTTTAATTTTGGACCCTTTGGACCTTAATGTAGACCAATTTGAAAACGGGACCAAAAATTAAGAATCTAAATACACGGTTAGATTCGGCATATCAAAGAACCCCAATAGTTCAATTTTCGATGAAATCAAACAAAGTTTAATTTTGGACCCTTTTGGCCCCTAATTCCTAAACTGTTTGGACCAAAACTCCAAAAATCAATCCCAACCTTCCTTTTGTGGTCATAAACCTTGTGTTTAAATTTCATAGATTTCTATTTACTTATACTAGAGTTACTGTGCGAAAACCAAGAAAAATGCTTATTTGGGCCCTTTTTTAGCCCCTAATTCCTAAAATGTTGGGACCAAAACTCCCAAAAACAATCCCAACCTTCCTTTTGTGGTCATAAACCTTGTGTTAAAATTTCATAGATTTCTATTTACTTATACTAGAGTTACTGTGCGAAAACCAAGAAAAATGCTTATTGGGCCCTTTTTTGACCCCTGATTCTTAAACTGTTGGGACCAAAACTCCCAAAATCATACGTCATACCAATATACGACCGCAAAAATTTTGCGGTCGTATAATGAGGAGGTAAAGATCAGTCATAATATTTTTGTGTTTGAGAATTTATTTTTTTCCTGCCTAGTTAAAGACAAAAAAGTTCATTTCTTCTTCCTATTCTGTTGACAAATTTCTTTCCCGGCACACCGTTTTTGAATAAGGAACTGGTAACCAGTTACTTATTCCTTATTGAATAAGGAAACTGGAAACGGGAATAAGTAACTAACTTGATATCCCTAAATTTCACATCATACTTTAGTTTGAACACTTAAATATTATGTCATTTTATATTCATTAAACATGACAAATACTATACCTCTCCAATTATATGATTTTTGTGATCACTGTTTTTAGGGATGGTAATTAGGTATACATGTTTCAATCTTATATCAATTTTGCCGCTAATTTGTGATCTAACAAGCGAAGTCATTTTTTCTCTGTCATGACTTGTGTGTGTCTGTGGAAGCTGAAATAACATACTCATTTTAATAACAGGGGCTCAATGGGATTGGCCAATGTCGCATAATGCAATTTTTCATTCATTCTGGCAACAAAATTTCATACTTGGTGATATTTCTGGCACCCAAATTGAAAAAATCTAACACACAAATAAAAAACATAATAAATATGCATACCTTTATCACTTTAAATGCATGAAATCATAGTTTCCATTCTGCAAGGATTGTGATCAGAGGTTTCAATGTAAACAAATACAACGGAAATCTTTGTTTTATTTCTTGCAATGATTTATGTTTAAAAAGGAGGGAGGGTAACTTTAAATAGCAAATTTTAAAACTGGCAACAAAAAATATAATTCTGAATACATTTGTAATCATTTGATAAATACAATTATTTGACTCTCAGCAATGTGAATATTACAAAGCCTTTTAAAAGAGTTTCACATTTATTTCCATTACTATACTGGAAAAAATAAAATAATTGTTACCTTGAAATCAACAAATTTGACTATATGTCTGATTTTTATCTTTGCCGGACATCACTTTTTCTTGGTTGTCTTGGTTAATCTCCTCCTTTTTTTAAAGTCATGGTCCTCCTTTAAAACAAAAAGTAATCATTTTTGAATGTAAAATTTGAAATCTGAAAGACTCAGAAAAGATGAATATCTATAATTTAAAGGAAAAATTATGTTTCATTTATGAGACCAAAATGACAAACACATACTTAGCCAGCTACTAGCTAACATTCCATTAACCCTAATACTTGCACTGTTCAGACAGTAATGAAATATCAATGCTTACTTTTGAATTTCTTGATGCAATTTTTGCAGATTCCTTTTTCTTAAAATCTCTGTCTTTGCCTTGATGGCATTCTAATATCTATCTACCACGAATCATAAATGGTATGCCATCAAAGGGAATAGGAGGCTCTGCATTTTTTTTGTGTATCTTCATATCTTATAGTGAAATTTAGGTTGGCTAATGCTGAAATTAAAATAATTTACTAAAAAATCATTATCAAAACATGGGTAACTTTGATAATAGAGTTGTATAATTGGAATAAATAGATAAAATGAATTCTGCTTATTCACAAAATTAATTTATCTAAAAAAAAAATTAATACTGAACATATAACTTCATAGTTCTCATTCAAACACTGTTATTAACCTTGTACATGTATATGGCACGCCATTGTTAAATTTATTCAATTTCGAGATATCTTAATAATAAAATGAGATATCTTATATATTAAATAAGATATGTGATGGCACCAGATTCTACCAAAATTCGTCTTTTTTCATATTTTTTCGGGAAAAACTTCCCAAATCTTTTAATAATATATAAACTACACCATACAGAATAAGAATAAGAATTTTTTATTTCCAATTAAGGGCCCATTAAGAGCAAGCAATCAAATACAAATGATTTATATCATTGGAGGTACATATACAGTTTACATATATATATTTAAACCCACAATAACCACAGTCAGGTCAGAGCCATACTATATGCACAATATCTATATTATCATAATATATCAATTAAAATATTTGCATGTTATTATATAAAATTTCTTATTTCTAAACACTTATTTATAAATATACCCAATGTTTTTAGGACATTAATATTTTCATTAGTCAATAGGCAAATAAACTTTGCTGTTTTATTCAGGTTCCCAAAATTATTACAAAATAAAGATATATTTTCATAAAATACTTTTCTTTCATTTTCATACAATGGACATTGAGCTAAAAAGTGTTCCTCGTCTTCAACCTCTCCGAGTATGCACTTAGTACATAGTCTTTGTGAACGTTCAATATAATTTTAGCATATCTATCAGTTTCTATTTTTAAACAATGAGAGTAGTATATATGCGGTTCTAAATTAGTATTTGAGGAGGTGGAGAGGAGGAGGATCATGAGGACCCGGAAGTGACGTCACCGGAAACGGAAATGACGTCACAGGAAGTGACGTAATCGGAACTGGTAGTCACGTGACCGGAACCGGAAGTACCGGAAGTGATTTGCGCGCATGCGCAACCGGAAGTGACGTGTTTTCGCGCCATTTCTTTACGGAAATGACGTAAGTCATGTGATAGGACCCGGATGTGTCGTCTGCGCATGCGTAGGTGGAACCGGAAATACCCGGAAGTGATTTGCGCGCATGCGCAACCGGAAGTAGTGGATTTCCCCATGATTTGATTACGGAAGTGACGTAAGTCACGGACCCGGATGTGCCATGCTTGACCAGATTGAATTATCTCCCTTTTCCCGCACTTCTCGGTCGTCTCTGGATCTTTCATCGGTCTGATACCCTCACTGTTATGTCGAAGTCCGAGAGTATACGTTTGGATTATCTCTCCTTATCCCGCTCTTTTCATCTGTGGGTGATGTTTTCTGTGAGGACCGAAAGGTAGGATTGGATTATGTCCCCTTACCTCCAAGTGATGCTGTCACCAATGGAGGGGTGTCCTTAGCAACGGCGGTCCATTTCATTGCATTCACTTCTCTTCTCTTGCTCCATCCCGCTCTTTGCTACTCCTTGCTGCTCATCGCTACTCAGGCTTGTTGCTGTTCGTCATCGCTGCTCTTCTCTTGCTCTTTGCTGCTCAACGCTGCTCTGCACTGTACTCAGACCTGAAAGAAAGCACCCTAAAGACAATCGTTTATCCTAACACTAGTTCTGCTTACTAGCCTGCTTCAAAGTCATGTTTCAAATGCTGGATTGGGCTCAATCCCTTATGACTTTGAAGTGGTACTAGTGTTAGGGATAAGATTATTTTAGGGTTAGGTAAGTATTTTATTATTTTATAATTTGTCTAATTTTTCTTAATTTTCTTAATTTTTTATTATTTTTTATAATTTTTTTTAATATATTTACATAATTTAATAATTTTTCTAATTTTTCTAATTTTTTTTTTAACAAGTAATATATTTACATAATTTTTCTAATTTTAATTCTTTTTGGGGGTTTTGGAACCATTTAGTAAAAAAATTATAACTATTTTAACTTTTTCTGGGTTTTCGTCAACATTCGGAACCATTTAGACGTCTTCGGAACAGTTTTTCACTCTTCGTGAATGTTCGGTCGTTTCCGGAGGGGATGCTCACTTACAGGTCCGCGTTTGTGGAGGCATCCATGTTGGATCCCGTTAATGTGACGTCATGGAAAATTTCAGTGGAAATTTCCATTAGAAAACGGATTGAAACATGTCGGGGAACGCGGCCGTGAGCAAAGACACCTTGGGTGCTCTCTTTTACGTCCGCGTTCTGGCTATATATACAGTGCAAAACCTCTCATTTCGTATTGAACCTTTGATAAGGTAACAACCATGTTCTCTTGTGAGAAATGCGGTAAGACCTTTACCGAGAAGACCAACCTGCTTCGCCAGATCCAGTCCAGTCCTTTGCCTGCCAGGTATGTGGAAAGGAGTTTGCCAGGGCTGACAACCGGAATCGCCACCAGGAGTCCCACAGGTATACTCTGACGTGTCCAGACTGTGGGCAGTATTTCAACAGATTGGACAACCTTGCTCGCCACAGACTGTTGCATACCAAGCCAGATGCCAAGCCCAGGATGAAGAAACCAGTCAAGAGACCAGCCTCGCCACTACCTGGCCCGAGTGCAAAAAGACGCAGGACGGTGTCGCCACCTGAGAGTCCAGCCAGAAATCAGTGACAAAGCCTTTCGCTTACTGATGCCCAGGTATGCTGGTGTCTTTGAAGAGATCCAAGAGAGACTGGACCGGGACCTGGAAGAATACCAAGACGACGAAGAGCGAGAACGCCAGGAAAAGAAACATCACCTGTACAAGTTGAAGCAGCAACTGGAACGACATCTCCAAGAATTACCCGTGATTGGCTTCAACACCGGGAAATACGACGTGAACGCCATGAAGATAGATTTCTTCACTCGTCTGGCGGAAAGTCACAAGATAAAGTATACCGTGAAACGCAACAACAATTTCATGTGCATCAAGACGGAGAAGTTGAAATTTTTGGACATCACCAACTACCTGGCTCCCGGATTTAGTTACTCCCAGTTTTTGAAAGCCTACGGCTGTTCGGAAGACAAAGGTTTTTTTCCATACGAATGGATGGCCGGTTTAGACAAGTTGGCAGTGACGGAGTTACCACCACACCAGGCATTTTTCAGTACGCTGAAAAACGAGAACATTGCACCCGAAGAGTACCAGCTGTGTCGGGACGTCTGGCAAGAAAAGAACATGAAGAACATGAAAGAGTTCCTGATATGGTACAACAACAAAGACGTGGAGCCCATGCTGGAAGCCATCGAGAAGATGTTTGTATATTACAAGGGATTGAAGGTGGACATGTTTAAACACGGAATCAGCGTACCGGGACTCACACTGAAAACCATGTTCGATGGTCTGACCGATTATTACACCGTTCCGGACGAGAAGAATAAAGATCTGTACCAGTTGTACAAAGAAAACATAGTGGGTGGACCCGGCATCGTCTTCCACAGATACCACGAGAAAGACCAGACCTTCATCCGTCCTGCCGAATACCAAGACCCAAAAGCGTGCAAGAAGATCTACGGTGTGGACGCCAACGCCTTGTATTTGTGGAGTATTATGCAGGATATGCCAACGGGGCACTTCGTCCGTCGCAAGACCGAGGACGATTTTAAAAGACAGACACCTTGAAGGTACGAACGAATGGCTATCGAGTGGTTGGAATGGGAAGCCCAGGAGACAGGACACCACATACGTCACCATGGGAACGATACGGAAAAACTTATAGGACGTCGGCGCCTTCCCGTGGATGGTTACTGTAAAGCTACTAATACAGTTTACGAGTTACAGGGCTGCCTGTGGCACGGACATTGTTGTCGCCTGACTCGGGGAAAGACAGAAAACCCGTTGAACGGAAAGAGCCTGGATGAATTATACAGGACTACCCAGGAAAAAATACAGTACATAACAGAAAACGACTATCAAGTGAAACAGATGTGGGAGTGCGAATGGGACCGGTTAAAGAAAGAAGACCAAGGAATCAAGACCTTCGTGTCCCAGAGGCAGAGACCCTGTGATCGTTTCGCCACGATGACCGAAGACGACATCATGAGAGCCGTGATGGAAGATAAGTTGTTTGGTGCCTTGGAAGTGGACCTGCACGTACCTGAGGACCTAAAGGCAAAATTTGCAGAAATGCCTCCAGTGTTTAAGAACGTGGATGTGTCCAGAGACGACATTGGGGACCACATGAAGAGTTATGCAGAAGAAAAAGGAATCAAGCCGCAGCCTAGAAAGTCATTAATCGGCAGCATGTTTGGAGAGAAGATCATGATAATATCCCCGTTGCTGAAATGGTACGTCAACCACGGACTTAAAGTCACCAAGATTTACCAGGTGGTGGAGTACACGCCGTCGGCGTGTTTCAGACCCTTCGGAGATCAAGTCAGTAATGCCAGGAGAGCCGGAGATGCCGACCCAAATAAAAAGATAATTGCAGAAAACGAGAAACTGAGGGGAAATTCCACCTACGGCAAGACGGTGACCAACAAGGAAAGGCACACGGATGTGATTTACTGCCAGGAACACCAGATCAGTCGCTACCTCGTTGATCCCTCTTTCCGGCGGTGCAACCAGCTGAGTGACAAAACGTTTGAAGTGGAAATGTGTAAGAAGACCATACACCTGGACCTGCCTATGCACATTGGGTGTTTCGTTTACCAGTACGCCAAGCTTCGGATGTTGGAATTTTATTACGATTTTATGGACGTCTTTGTCGATCGCCGTGATTATCAATATTGTGCAATGGACACCGACAGTGCCTACATGGCTCTCTCTGGCGATAGTTTGGAGGAAGTGATCAAACCGGAGTTGCGTCGGCGCTTTGAAGCAGAGAAGAAGAATTGGTTTCCCCGTACTGATACACCACAACTGGCTGCTTGGGATAAGAGGACTCCAGGACTGTTCAAGACAGAATTCAGTGGTGACGGGATGATAGCCTTGTGTAACAAGACGTACTTTTGCTTTGGAGACGAAACCAAGTTTAGCTGTAAAGGGGTCAACAAGAGAACCAACGACATCAACAAAGAAAAATACATGGACGTTCTCCTGTCAAAGAACTCTGGCTCCGGAACCAACAGAGGGTTTCCTTCTGTAGACAACCAAGTCTACACCTACTTGTAAGAGCGAGCTGGCTTTTCCTACTTTTATCCAAAACGCAAAGTTTTGGCGGACGGGGTGTCCACGACACCCTTAGATATTTGATCGGATGAACGGCTTACCGACTCGATTGTACATATGTTATGCAGTGGGAAAGCTTTTCATTTGATGTATGAACAGACCACTCTTCTTAGAGTCGTCTGTTAACCGATAACAAAAAAAAAAAAAAAAAAAAAAAAGAATTAGAAAAAGAAAAAAAAAGAAAAAAAGAAAAAACAAAGAAAAAAAAAGAAAAAAAGAAAAAAAAAGAAAAAAAAGAAAAAAAAAGAACTAGGTACCTGGTAACAGGAGCTCAACCCACATAGGCGGATAGGGGATGCCCTCTCGTTGAGGGTTGTCAGGTCGTTAAAAGCCTGGCCGCGGACCATAGTGGGTGTTTTAACAAAAATAGTTATAATTTGTTAACTAAATTTACACTCATTTTCTATTTATAGAGGAAAGCTCCAGCCTGTCACGTGTATAAAAGGAAGTGAAGATAGTCAGAGAAGTCATTCGTACGATGGACCCCTTCCAAGTATACGAGAGAATCGTCACTGCCATGTTCGAAGACGGTGTGGTGAACCAAGGAAGACTGGTCCTATTGTGAGCAGTTTCCGGATTGGGCGCCACATATTTGGACAGTGTACCATCGTGTTGATCTATCGAAACGGTTGGAATTGACCAATGAAAATACCAGATTTTCGACCAATCGCAACGGGAGAAGTTAACCAATCACGATGTCGTAAAGATAGCCAATCCTGTTTCACGTTTCATAATATAAGAACCAATCCAGTCCATCTCCGATATGTATATAAATAGACCAGCTAGAAGAATCATGTATATGTCTCGTAAAGAAAAGAAAACCAAAGACCAGACCAAGCGCGATATCGTTCAAGACGCCATGACAGATTCCAATATTTCTTTGAAAGTACTACTAGGTGGAGGACGTTATGCAGAGCTGACAGAATGGAAAGGCAGTAAAAGAGTAGATCTCAGACGTTGGGAAAGTGAAACGGTGCCCACAAAGACCGGAGTCAGCCTGTCGTTAATGCAGTGGAAAATGTTGTGCAGTACTACAGAAGTGGTGGACGACCTGATCACCAGAATCAAGGACAAAGAACCGGTGGACTGCAGATATCATCTGGGAGAAGATGTTTATGTCATCATTAAAGCACCCTATCCTATTATTCACGTCAGAAAATATTTCGTGCCTAACGGAGAACTGACTTTACAGCCAACCAAGAGAGGTATAACGCTGAGTCCCTACGAATGGCAAGAACTGAAGAAGATCATACCTTTGTTTGAAGAAAAAGAACCAGAACTCAAAACATTGACTGATGTAGATTTTGTAAAATAAAATATGAAACTGTTTCATTTGTGTTTGTGTTAAATATCCCAGTATACAATCATATCGATCAGTCTTGATCTACCACTCAAACCGACAACATGAGTTGGCCTTCCGATCAGCAAACCCAAGTCCTTGAACAAGAAGAACCTTACTATTGTAATCCTACCAAAGACCCCAATATCTTTTATTGTTCCGATGGATTCGATCCGAATCATTTCATGCCTTGGATTCATCCGTTTACCTGTTTGATTGCGGGTCCTACCGGAAGTGGGAAATCGGTCTTTGTCAGACGATTCGTGGCTAATATCCACCATATGATGTGCCCTTTTCCTGATCGAATTTTATGGTGTAATGGCGAATACCAAACGCTTTATGGTACCGTGGACGGTGTAGAATTTATACAAGGACTACCCGATATCGATAGTTTAGATTCGAGTAGGCGACACTTGATTATCATCGATGATTTGATGACAGAAACCGATGACCAAGTGGCTTCCTTATTTACTAAAAAGAGTCATCATCAAAACATCAGCGTCATGTATATCGTACAAAACATCTTTCATCAGGGAAAACACCACAGGACCATCAGTCTCAATGCACATTACATGGTCTTATTCAAGAATCCTCGAGACTCTTCTCAGATTCATAGTTTGGCTCGACAAATGTTTCCTCGGAAAGCGGATCTTTTATTAGATGCCTATGCTTCCGCAACGGCCGAACCTCACGGCTATTTAATCATCGATATGAAACAACAGACTCCAGATCGACTGAGATTGAGAAGCCATATTTTCCCCGGAGAAGTACAAAGTGCTTACGTGGATGCATATATACGTCGGTGAATACAGCGTCACGTTAGTCTTGGCCGGAAAACGGAAGAGAGAACATGGTCTCGACACGTCTCCGAAAACACGCCAACGATCTAGTATATTTACGACACGCAAAGCCTTGTATTCAAAAACATCTCATACAGAAAGCCGATCGAAGTCTCATCGAGTGTTTGTGCGAGTGTGCTGATAACGTTTTGAAAGGACACGTCGAGTTAACTCGTGCACAGAAAGATAAATTGAAACGAAATAAAAGCGGACTCCGAGAACTGGCGAAAAAGACGGTCAGTTTCAAAAAGAAAAAAGTCATTTTACAGAAAGGAGGATTCTTGGGATCTCTCTTGGCACCCATTGCATCCGTCGTGGGACCGTTACTCTCCGGATTGTTACAATGAAGATCTTGTATTTGAATACGTCTACTCAGATCCCGCAACGACCCAAACCTCCAGTCGATCAGCGAATCCGAGCCATGGATACCTTAGATAGAAAGATGCACGATATCTTGGAACGTGACGATCTACCGACCGAGGAGCGATTGAAATTATACGATCAGTCTCTTTATCGTTATATGAATATACACGATGATTATAGACACAGACCTGTCGTCCCGGAACTCCCGACAACTCCCGAAGATCCCTTGGAGAAAGAGGTCATAGAAAGTGTTCCAAAAACACTCAAAGGAAAAGCAGAACTTTTATTGAAGAAAATGAAAGCCAGTCCAGAGATCACGTGGAACGAGAAGGGAGAATTAACGTTTAAAGGAGAAACCATCAAGGGAAGCAATGTGGTGGATTTAGTCAACGACGTCTTGCGTAAAAGGAAATATTTTAACCCGGAAGAATGGGAAAGGTTTGGCGAAGCGTTAAGAGAAGCTAACGTCCCACAAGATTTGATAGGTCACGAAGAAAGATGGAGACATATTCGCCAAACGAAAAGAACACCGAGAGCTCGAAAACGACAACAAAGTCCGTCTCCGAAACGATGGCAAACACCGAAAACGCCCAAGGCATTGACGTGGACACCGTATTAAAAAGAAATGTCACATCCAGCCGCTGTTAGTTTAGGTCATGGACTCGACGTATTACCATGTTCCTGATCCCGGGAGTTATGGAGGTCTTAATAAATTCAGACCGAAAGGGTACACGCAAAAAGAAGTCAAAGAATGGTTACATACTCAAGATGCATATACTCTACATAAACCAACTAAAAGACGGTTCGTCAGACGAAGAGTGGTGGTGTATGGAATAGATCATCAATGGCAAGCGGATTTAGTAGACGTAGCGAAGATTGCGTCTGATAACGATGGATACAGATATTTGCTTACCTGTATCGACGTGTTGTCGAGATACGCCTGGGTCGTACCTCTCAAAGACAAGACGGGTCGGAGTTTAGTGGCAGCTTTCAATGTCATTTTCAAGTCGGGAAGACTTCCGATTCGTTTACAGACTGATAAAGGCACGGAATTTACCAACCGAGTGTTCCAGAAATTTTTAAGAGATCGTGACATCCATTTCTTTACGACTCATAACGAGGAAACGAAAGCCAGTATCGTGGAGCGTTTTAATCGTACGTTAAAAACGAAAATGTGGAAATATTTTACTCACAGAGAAACGTTGAAGTATTTGGATGCTTTGGAAGACATGGTGATCTCGTACAATCATACTTACCATAGAAGTATCGGTAGACCACCGGTCGAAGTGACATGGGCTAACCAGACCTCGGCTACCCAAACGATTGTATGGAAGAAGTGGCTCGATTCCAAAATGCAAATTCAAAACTGGAGATCGAGTGCGACTCACTAAAGCGAAAAGAACTTTTAAAAAAGGATATTTACCTCATTGGACGGAAGAATTGTTTACCGTGGTCCGATGCATCGAGGCCAGACCCCCGGTATACGTGGTGAAAGACGATCACGGAGAAGAATTGGAAGGAACATTTTATGCCGAAGAATTACAGAAAGTCATTAAGAAAGACGACGTGTATAAAATCGACAAAATTTTGACGAATAGAAAGAAAGGCAGGAGATTACAGTATCTCGTCAAATGGTTGGGTTATCCTGCCAAATTCAACAGTTGGATATTTTCTTCGGATCTACAAAAGCGAGACGTTCACTCAAAGTGAATCAGTTGAATCGATGGCACCGACCGATACGGATAGCAGAAGGTCTTGGGTTGCTTTCGGAAAGAAACTACCACGCCCGGAGATTGTATTCCTGTGCCAAATTCTGATTTTGTATACAGTGATTGTCGTCAGTATTTACAATTTAACGATCGGCACAGAAAACAGTAACCTGTGGACGGCTTTACTGAGCAGCTGTTTGGGATACCTCTTGCCAGATCCGACAATCAAACATAATGTTTTATCTGACGTTACCCAGCAATAGTTCGATGGAATATTATCCGGACAACACCTTGACTCGCTACACGACGAGATTACCTCATATGATGGATTTAGACGGATCGTGGGAGATTGGATTGGCAGAGATACAGTATCCGCATACGTGGTACAACGTAAAGAAACAGGAAGGATGGGTAGCTGTTCATTTTCAAGAAAGCGAGGAATTACAGCGACATCATTTCGAATTGCCGGAGGGGTATTACTCGTCTGCGAAACGTCTGTGTAAAGCCGTGGAATCCAAAAAGAGCAGGACGGAACTCAAGAAAAAATTCAACATCGGTTTAAACGAAGTGAATCATAAAGTGTTCGTTCAAGTCAAACCCAACAGTCAAGTTATTCTCAGTCCCTTGTTACAGAACATGTTAGGATTCAAACAGGCCATCTTTCCAGCCGGAAAACACATGGCCGAGTTTGTCGCCGACATCACGAGAAGTCTAAGTTCGTTGTACGTGTACTGTCCATTGATCGAACCAAGAATGGTGGGTGACTCGCGAGTTCCACTGTTGAGAATCGTACCCGTGGAAGGTAGAGACGGAGATATGATGACGCGTGTGTTCGATCCCATTCAATACTGTACCCTCGTACAACGCCGATTCCAGAACATCGAAATAGATATAAGGGACGACACGGGAGGAATCGTGCCATTCGAACGTGGACGAGTGGTGGTAACACTTCACTGCAGAAAAAAGAAGTTTTTAACATGAAAGCACGTCATTGTTGTAATGCCAAGTCTTACGAAGATTATTATCTTCATCAAGCCGGAAGTGGTTATCCCGTCTATGGGGGAAGTCGATTTCAAAGGGGACACGGATTGGGAAGCGTGTTTGGAGGATTGTTTAAGGCGGTCATGCCGTTACTGAAAAAAGGAGCCAAGACACTGGGTCGCCAAGCGTTGAAAACGGGACTACGCATAGCCGGAGACCCAGTTGAAGGAAAGAATTTGAAACAAGCTGCCAAGTCCAGATTGAAAACGGCAGGCAAAAACATGTTCAAGAAAGCCATCGGGTATGCCGGCCCACCCGGAGAACGAGTTATAAAAAGACCTGCACCCAGGAAACGTATCAGACGTCGTCTGACCAAGCAACGGACCACATCGAAAGACGTTTTCGGATAATGTCACTCGTACACCCGCACTCGTGCGAATGCACTAAATCAGAATTGGACTTGTTTGGGGTTCCACCCACCCAGACCAGTGTAGAACACGGATATTGGGAACAGAAAGGTGTGACATCGGCTCTGACGGACCAAGGACCTTACGAATTCGTCGTAAGCGGGGCCGGGGAAGACTACATCGACTTGGCCAACACGTATCTATTCGTAGAGGCACAGATCGTGAAAGCAGACGGAAGCAATTTGGCCAACGATTCGGACGTGGGACCCGTGAATCTATGAGTGCATTCGCTCTTTAGCGATGTCAGTGTGAGTCTCAACGAGAAATGGGTGTCCCCTCCCACGAGTGTTTACCCGTATCGGGCCTATATAGAAACTTTGCTCAGCTACGGACCCGCTGCCAAAGAATCTCAATTGACCGGAGTCATGTGGTACAAAGACACACCCGAACACCTAGAAATCAGAACCGACGACAACGTGGGATTCTCCAGCAGAAAGGCATTGATTGCCGAAAGCAGAAAAGTCCAGATGATGGGAAAACTTCACGTAGACTTATTTTGTCAAGATAAATACTTATTAAATCAAGTTGAACTGAAAATCAAACTGAGGAGGAGCAGAGACGTCTTTGCTTTGATGGGACATGCCAACGCTTTCAAGGTTAAGATTAGAGATTTAAGTCTATTCGTCAGAAAGGTGCAGTTGAGCCCGGCCATTCGCATGGCCCACATCAAAGCTTTGGAAAAAACGAGCAGCAAATACCCCATACGACGGGTGGAAGTCAAAGTGGACACTGTACCTAGAGGAAACACCAATTACGTCCAAGACAACATGTTCCTGGGACAGATGCCCAAGCGATTGGTCATAGGATGTGTAGAAAGCGATGCTTTAAACGGAAACATCACGAAAAACCCGTTTAACTTTAAACACTTCAAGATAAACTTTGTCGCGCTCAACGTGGACGGAAAACAGATACCCAGCAAACCCTTGCAGCCGGATTTCAGCGGGGAAGGATACATTCGAAGTTACATGGGACTCTATACCAGCACCGGAAAGATGTTTCAAGACGAAGGAAACGCCATTTCCAGAGAAGACTTTTCTAAAGGCTACACCTTGTTTGTCTTCGATTTGACTCCCGATATGTCTGAAGTGGGTACCTTTCAACTGATAAAACAAGGCAACTTACGTTTAGAAATTCATTTTGCCGAAGCACTTCCTGCTACCATCAACGTGGTTTTGTATGCAGAGTTCGACAACGTCATCGAAATAGACAGAAATAGACAAGTCCTGTTTGATTACAGTGCCTGATGAACACTTTAGAGATCGAAGGCGTCTTAAAAGATCATCCTGGGACCAGATCGGTGTTTAAAGGAGTGTACGCCAGAAATAGATTACCCAGACACATGAACGTGCCTTCGGCCTTGGTGGGGAACACGGATCCTGATAGTCGAGAGGGAAAACATTGGATAGCTATATACATCGATGCCAATTCCATGGGAGAATACTACGATCCTACCGGCATATCACCTCACTCGATCGCTTACCTTAACTTCATGAATCGACATTGTCGAATGTGGACATACAACACCGTCAGAGTACAAGAAGAAGGTTCAACGGTGTGCGGCCAGCACTACATTTTTTATCTGATACATCGGAGTATGGGACATGTCATGACGGATATCACTAGACTATTGGAGGATCCAAAAGAGGCCACGGACACTGTGAATAGATTCGTGTTACGACTCGTTAAAAAAATTTAAAAAAAAAAAAAAAAAATTGTATAGATAAAAAAAGGAAAAAAATAATAAAAAAAAAAAGAAGGGGGGGGGGGGGGGGGGGGTAATGCAGCCTATCTTATGATAGCCAGTCACAAGCCTGGATAAATGCAGAGTGACCCACCTCTCTCTCTCGTTCCCGACATGTGGGCGAACAGTGGGCGCCGCCATGTTTCATGACGTCATGCAGACATGTTGCAACACGAACTGTCTTGGATCTCTGATTGGGTGTCTTAGGTGCTTTCTATCACGTCCGCGTTCTGCACATATATACAGCACAGACAAGCCTTGCTCAAGAATTACGTTCTTTTGGTGAACGAAACCCCGGTAGACGAAGTAGTCGATGTTTTGGTACAACGAGGCATAGTGGACGAGGACCAGAGAGAATTCATTTCTCATCAACCAACCAGGAAGATGCGTACCCGTGCCTTACTGCAATTACTACCCAGAAGAGGTCCCAATGCATTTAACGGTTTTTGTCACGCCCTGATGGTGAATAGGAGGGACGATCTGCTAAGAGTCTTGACAGATCCCAACAAAGAGGACATGGAAATCTGTTTCCCGGAAGAGTCCAGCTTTCATCTAGGAGGGAGCTTACACCTGAAGGTTGAAAAGGAGGGAATCACCTTCACTGACGGGAGGATGGAAGTGTATTTCCCACTGTTTCGCTGGATACAACTCCAATATACCTTGGACGATATCGACGAGGCCGTTCATTACTTGGAACACAACAGATACGCGTCCCTACACAAACACCTCGGGGGAAACGTTTACGTCACGGCACAGAGTCCGGAATTAAAGTTAGACGTTCGCCATTACTCTCTATCGCCTCTGGACGAACAGCTACACCCAACAGACCAAGGAGTGAGTTTGGATTTTCAACAGTACGTTGTTAATGCAGCCTGCATTTGAAGCCATCATAATGGTTTGCTTCGAATGTTGACAGTTGACAGCCTTGTTTAAATGCAGATCAGCTTTTTTTTCTCTCCCCTTGTAGGAGGGGAATATGGCGGGGGAAAGTTATCTCCCCATTTACAGGGTTTTCTCCCCCTTGGAGGAGCTCCCTTTCCCGGTTCCGCAGACCACACATCCGGGTCCGTGACTTACGTCACTTCCGTAATCAAATCATGGGGAAATCCACTACTTTCGGTTGCGCCTGCGCGCAAATCACTTCCGGGTACTTCCGGTTCCACCTACGCATGCGCAGACGACACATACGGGTCCTAGCACGTGACTTACGTCACTTCCGTAAAGAAATGGCGGGAAAACACGTCACTTCCGGTTGCGCATGCGCGCAAAAACCACTACCGGTTCCTGAACATGCGCAGACCACACATCTGGGTCCTAGCACGTGACTTACGTCACTTCCGTAAAGAAATGGCGCGAAAACACGTCACTTCCGGTTGCGCATGCGCGCAAAAACCACTTCCGGTACTTCCCGTTCCGGTCACGTGACTTCCGGTTCCGATTACGTCACTTCCTGTGACGTCATTTTCGGTTCCGGTGACGTCACTTCCGGATCCTCATGATCCTCCTCCTCTCCACCTCCTCAAATACTAATTTAGAACCGCATATATACTACTAATGAGCACCAACTCTAATTTTACACATTGATTGTCTAATTTTAAAATCATTTAAATCAAGATATTTCTCTCTTTCAAAACATCTTTTGACAGTGAAATATGTTAATAATTTCCCTTTGTCGGAATTCAAACTACATTCTCTAAAGCCATCCCAAAAATTGAGGAAACTTTTTGATAGTTTATTTTTAACAATTTTCCATAAACGACCTAATTCAAGTTCCTTTAAATTTGATATTGGTAAATCTATCTCTTTCAATATGAACATAATACTAGAATACCAAGTATTAACTTTACAAGAATGCAATTGCCTGTTACACACATAGGCATCATACAATAGACCTTCCTTTAAATTTTCTAGTCTATGAAAATATTTCAACATTGACAGAAAATATTTCAACATTGACAAAATAGTAAAATATACAGGGATTCTGCCAAGCTCAGACATAATTGCTATATTACTGGATTTTTTTATTAACAACAAGGATATATTAATGTTTTTGAAATGTCTGAAAATGGGTTTCATTTCACTTGAGGTATATTGTCTGATGAACATTTACCTCATTTTAATACCTTTTCCCATTTTAACCTATATTGCTTTTTGTACGTATGCAGTTTTGAATTCAGAAGATTCACTTCCAGAGGATGATGATTAATTTCGATTAAATGGTACATATTATATGAACTTGGTGCACAGATTTATGGCAATGGTGGCCATTTTTGTGCTAGCATCAAACACAACAACAAATGGCATGATCTTTATGATACAACCTCGACTATGTTATTTATTTAAGAATAAAAACATGAATTTAAAAATTGTGTATTTTCAAATATTATAAATATAATTGTGAAAATAAATAATTGTTTTTTTTTTTGTATGTAATCAGTCCCTTGTTTTACTGAAAATGAAAAATCATGCTTCAACGGTGCAGAAAATAAATAATCTGTCTTTATTTTCCACAAAAATAAATAACCCATCCAAAACAAATCCTCCTGCCCCCCCCCCCCCCCCCCCCTCCCCCAGAATATCAAATGGTCGTCACCTTAGTGTACCATTACAAGTCCTGAATAAATTTGTTTAGTTAGGCTGGTTTTTGTAGTTATATGTAGATAATTATATCTGTTTGTATGTTACTTGCCCCTTGTGGATCCTTGGGTGAGGAATTTTAATGATTTTCGCTGACCGACGGATAATCTGTTGGTCCCCAGCATCTCATGTAGACTGAAGTGCTTCCTCGCATATGTTCTCTTGATTCTTGATCATGTTAACTTTTGATCTTAATTATATATTTATCAAAGAAAAAAAATCATAACTTTTAAAATATATCCGATATTCTTGAATGATTTGAAGTGAGTTGTATATACAATTCAACCTTTTGCACTTTAGAATTCCCTTGATAATTGAACGTCAAATAAAACAGAATCTAAAAAAATCTAAATGAATTGTTCGAGATTGCCTTTTCCATGTTTAATAGGATGAATGTTTTAAGAGATAAACTAACTATTAATATCCACCTTTAAGGTATATCGATCAAACCTATCAAATTATATGTATATTTTTATATTAAAAAAATCAACTCAATCAAGGACGTACAACTAACATACGTCCTTGACTCAATGTACTTATTTTTTGTATATTTAACCCGCTGGCGGTTGACCTCAGTGAGTAGATTTCGAGTGAACCCAACGTTCCTCGTCGCAGATTATTTTTGGTAAGCGTTACATTTAACCCGCTGGCGGTGGAATCCTAGACACTCCGATACCTGGACATTTCGGTACTGAGACAATTCGGTACTGACTATGGACATTTAGGTACTGAGACATTTCGGTACTGAGACAATTCGGTACTGACTATGGACATTTCGGTACAGAGGTTAGACATTTCGGTACTGAGTATATTGTGATATATATTTGTAGGGCATTACACTAAAAGCGTGGAATTTTAACAAGGGGATTCTTTATTAGGCTACAAGGTATAATAAGAACAAAGAAAATAATCGTTTTAAATATTTAATATTTATAAACATCAATATTTGAATGTAGTTTATGTAACGGCACTATTTTAAAAAAGTTCATACATTGTTCAAAAGTCTACAACACAGACCGGGTCCGTAAACGGAGGCACATCTTTTAAGCAACTGGCTGAGATCTGTCTGTCACTATTTGAAAAGTTGTCCCTGTGTCTGTTTGGAGCTTTTCTTCTGGTGTCGTTGCCGCTTACCCTCGGACACTAGTCTGAGCTGCATTGGGATTTCAGCTATAACGAAATGATTATCACATACAGTATGTATATCAGTCTATTTGAATGTTGAATGATTCCATTACCTAATTAACGGGTATTATACAACAATTATCGGCGCGTGTTTTCTCGTGTATATAATCCAATTATCCAATTAACGAAAGTTTTGCTTCCACATATATGTATCATGTATATGTAAATATATTCCTACCACAACAGGGTCTGTGCAGCCTTGACAGACGGCCTGTCTATAGTCTGTTCTGGAAATCCATAAAAATAACATATATTTTAATAAAATAAATCTGCTCTGGAAATCCCTAAGGATAACGTATATTTTAATAAAATACAGTCTTCGTAATTATGAATACATAAGTAGTTCGACATTACTTTCAAAAATAAAACCAATACAGAAACTTAGTATAGAAATTATCCAATATATGAGAAATAAGTATTTTCTTTGCTATTATACTATTATAGTCCTTGTTATGTCTGGATAGTTTAAACAATGGACCTGGAACAAGAATAATGTCTTTTAGTAAAAGTTAATAATTACTTACCAGTATTACACGTTCTATGCTGCCAACATGCACACTGGTCACATTGCACAGCCTCTAAGGACTTGTCTTGCACGGACTTCATTATGGAAGTCACAACATTCACTGGCCATTTTGAAGAATAATGTGTCTATTAGTCCACCCAATTTTATAACAAAATTCAGAGCTTCAGTGATTTCTCAAATTCGAAGTTTGAATTGTGTATCGGCCGATCTCCTTTGATATTTAAAATGTTATTTAAATGATTAAAAGAAAACGGTCCCAGTTAAAATATTTGTGAAAAAAAAACAAACAATTACCAATAATACATTTATTAACAACTTTTTAAATTACTGGTGATTGCTTAAATAATGATAATTGCAAAATCAACAATTCTTTATTAAAATTGACATCAAACAAATATCTCATTTTACAGTTATAACATCATTATTAGTTCTTTATTGAGACATACATAATTTATATAATTATAATATCTCACGATTTATAACAAATTGTTAACAGTACATAATCAAAACTCAGATCAGTTGTCATTTTATAACAGTTCATATATAATTTTATTGATAAATAACACAAAAGCACATTCTTTATTGGAAAAAATATGTATACAAACAATAAACAATTGTCAACAACAATTTTTTTCTAGTACCGAAATGCCTTACATATGGTACCGAAATGTCTTACATATGGTACCGAAATGTCTTACAAATGGTACCGAAATGTCTTACAAATAGTACCGAAATGTCTCATTACCGAAATGTCTTACATATGGTACCGAAATATCTTACAAATGGTACCGAAATGTCTTACAAATGGTACCGAAATGTCTCAGTACCGAAATGTCTTACATATGGTACCGAAATGTCTTACAAATGGTACCGAAATGTCTCAGTACCGAAATGTCTCGATACCGAATTGTCTTTTTCAGCGGGTACCGAAATGTCCAGGTACCGAAGTGTCTTGATACCTGGCGGTTGACCTCGGTGAGTAGATTTCGAGTGAACCCAACCTTCCCGCTTCGCAGATTATTTTTGGTAAGCGTTGTGGATGGTCGTATTTTTTTCTTCTCCGATAATATTTATGAAAATCGCGTAAATCGAGCCACAAGACCCTGAGAATCAACAAGAACTTCAGCAATAACACAAAGCTACAGCCTAGGATGTTGATGATTTGATATTTCAGTGGGTGGCAGATGAGCGAGCAGGCAGACATGTCCCATATGTCTTGGTTTGTTGTTGTCTTGATTTCAGATGCTTATAAATTGTTATTTGTGCATTTGTAATCGTGGCAATGTAAATTTAGACTGCCCAATAGTTTATGAGCAACATAAGATTTGTAGAAAAGTTATTTTTTCTCTGCCCAGGAATTATAAACTGTTAGTCACTACAAAAACAAATGCTTTGCCAGGAGAATTATTGACAGGTCATAAATTGTTAAATACATTCTTGAAGTAGCAGTATTACTAGTTTTAATCAAAATGAAGGAATTTAAATACAGTAACTATTAATTTGTAGATTTATTATTTAATGTGTTTGTCGATTCATAAGTCAGATTTACAGGCTGGCAGCTTGGAGATGACTTTCAGACTACCAACAGGTTGTCATGGTAGCATTAATCCGAAGATGGTTTTATGGTAACAATTATCCTTGCAAGATCTCAGGGTAACAAACATCAGCCTACCAGGATTTCATGGTAACAAGCCTCTGAAGATTTCATGGTAATGTTAGAAAATACTTAAAACTTGCTATTAAACAAAAATATAAAGAAAAACAGGGATAATGTCATTAAATGCTGGATACTGGTAGTCAACATCATTGAGTACCGGTAGACATCTGCAGTGTCAAATCCTTGCAGAAAACTGAAAAAAACCTTAAAATTGTAATTTATGAAAAAGGATTTCATATGCGACTTTCAATAAAAATTTCACTATTACACATGGAAAATAAGTAAATACAACAAGACAAGTGTACATCATGGACTTGAAATAAGGCAACAAATTCAAGTAAGAATGTCGGCTCACAGCCGAAGACGTAAAGCAAATTAAATACTTAAAAAAAGAGAGATAGGAAACAGCTTAAAAATCGTTATTGACCTTCAGAGTAGATGTAAGAAAATGGATTATGTTGATTTTTAGCACACATATATAAAAAAGATCAATTTTGAAAATTGTATCTTTTGTGAAAGAAAGTGTATATATGTGAATAATGACTGTCAATAAAAAAACATCATATCAGTAAGTCACAAGGTCATAGTGTTATTTTCAGTAACATCGAAGCTCATCATAATTAAAACCGGTTTCATGTAAAATAAAATCTAATTTATATAATTTTCTTTTTGCGACAAGGTGTTTTTGTAACTGTTTTGTTTTTCAGCTCCCCAAAGTGTTACAAAGTGATTTCAAAGTGTACTGAAAGATGGCTGTTATCCAGTAAGTTGTTTTTTTTTTGTATGTTATCATTACTTAAATGATTATCAGTGTTGAATTGCATGGCCAGAGTATGTATTTTCAGTCTGAAAATGCTTTTTATGTCCCCTGCTGAGGCAGAAAAGTAAAAATAGATTTTTGCCTTTGAGATCAGGAAATGATATTTTTATCCTTTATATATGGCCAGGTTATTAATTTTTACCATCACCTGGGGCAGATTATTTCCAGAAACTTGAGCCCCCTCAGAATCAAGTGGTTGACCCAAAAAAAAACTTGACAGTTAAACCATATAATTTAGATCTAGCTGGTATAGGCCAAACAAGTTGCTTTTCTTCCAAAAAGCAATACGTGGATGCAAATTTCTTGTTCGCCACTAACTTCGTAGTATTGTAAGAAACAACGTGATATTTGCACATCAGTTTTGGCCAGGTTGGTTAAAAAACACAAATGCTGTTTCAGTAGCATAAACAATTTTATTGAAGAAATGAAAAGCTAATTAGTGTGTGCGGTCACAATATTTTTACCTGTTTGAAAAAATATCATTTTTGATACATTGTGATACAATCATATATATTCATATCTATATAATAATGTCAAAATTGATTTTAGTACAGATATCCATAAAAATATATGGTGTGCTTAAGCAATGAAGTATAGAAAGTCAGAAAAAATGTTGTGCAAGTTTTTGCATGTTCTTTACTAATTAATTTAAAAAACATATGATTACTATTGCTGTGTTACAAAAGTAATGTTCCTGCATATCAACAAAAATCGTTAATAAAATACATCTTGAATATATTTAATGCTAAAATGGGATAAAAATGATTTTGTGTAAAGTAGTTATTAAAATTTTGAAACTTTGATGAAAATAGCTCCTGTCTATATGCATATTTTCAATAAAGGTACTATAATACAGAACAAAGTAAACATGGATTGTCCGTGCATGATATATTTCCTTAGTGCTGAAGTTTACCAAAAAGATTTTGTCTCTAAGTTTTGATAAAAATCGATAGGTTTCACAAAACTATTGTCCTGTTTAATATATACTTCAAAGTAGATTTAAAGCTTTACTGAAACATGTCATTAAAGGAAAATCTGTTCGTTAGGTAAAGTTGTGGATCATTTTGTAAAAATGAAATTTCAAAACCGTGGTAGTCCTCAGTTTCATATGTTTTTTGGATTGAAAATTTTGATGAAATATTTAAATATCAAGTTAAACTTTTACGAAATATTATAAATATTTACTTTGAAAACCCTGTATTGAACCTTATAAGTGTTCCTGATATAAAAATGTGCAAAGTTAAAAGATACTGAGGTTCTGATAGGTATAATACTTCCACCAAAATTAATTATAAATCCCGTGCATAAGAAGATATAAAATAGAAAATCATCACTAAATAGACTTATAATGTATATAAATATCTGCAAAATTAATAAGTACTCAGTATTTATTTATGTAAAAAATATATTATGCACAGATTTAGATAATTCTTAAATATAATCTTAACACCAAACCTAAGAGATTATCTGCAACAGTTTAATGACCTTAACAATCACATATTCACAGTCTGTATATTTATATATCAATAAATTGCAATGCACCAGTTAATTAATGTCACTTGCAATAAATATAAACATACCAAAAGTTTGTCGTAATAAAACACAGATGTTTTTATCATGAATAAAAACGACGTTTTAATAATAATTGAGGGAAATAACATTCTTTTAGTGCGCATTCTTGGTGTTTTTAACAAATAATCAAGTTTCCTTTAGAGGCACATTCCTTTTCATTCTCAATATAACATATCATGTTCCCCAAATAGAGGCTCTTTCCCATAATCCTTAGTGTTACATAGCATCCGTTAAACATGGCCAATACTATAGGCGTGGATGCTAAGGCATCCACGCAATAAAAAAGTTTGAGTTGTCTTTCTTTGGTCAGACTTTTTGGGTCCAAAAAACAACATTTTAGCTCACCTGACCTATAGGGCTATGTGAGCTATTGCCATCTCTTTGCATCCTCCATAAACTTTCGATTAAAGATCTTCACTGAAACCACTGGAACAGTTGGGACCAAACTTTGGTGGAATTGGTCCTTTGGAGGCCCCTTCAAAATTTACTTCTGAAACAGTTGTTACTAAAAGTAGAAAAATTGGGAATGAAAAAATCTATGAAACTGTAACACGGCCAGATGGAACCAAACTAGGCAGCATCCTTAGGTCCTTTTTCAGAATTGTGTGAAATGACCCTGACTGTTAACCAACATGGCTGCCACACTAGAACCTAGTTTCGAAGAAAGTTTGGGGATATAGCGATGGTCTCTGTCCATCTGGCCATTCTGAAGTTCTTATTTGGTTTTTGGTCAAAATTATTTTTCGGGTTTCTTTTTCCAAAACGTGTGACTTTTCCATTGCCTTATATGGGGGGGGGAGGTATTTTGTATCTGCAACTCCAACTAAACCACTTATTTTAGTTTAATGAAACTTTCTCATATTCTTAATCGTATAGCCATTCTGCACCTCCTACTTGCTTTTTGGTCAAAATTATTTTTCGAGTGTCTTTTTCCAAAACAAACTTTGCCATTGCCTTATAATGGGGATGGGGACAATTTTGTATCCACAACTCCTCATAAACCACTTATTATAGTTAAATGAAACTTTCTCAGAATCTTTATCGTGTAATGCCATTGTACACCTACTTTTTTTGGTAAAAATCATTATTGGGGTTTCTTTTTCCAAAACATGGACTTTGCCGTTGCCTTATAATAGGAGAAGGGGTACTCATTTTGTATCCGCAGCTCATCCTAAACCACTTATTATAATTTAATGAAACTTTCGCCAAATTTTTATCATATAATGCCATTGTGCACTTCCTATTTTTTGTGGGGTAAAAACATTTTTGGGGTTTCTTTTTGCAAAACCTGGAGTTTGCCATTGCCTTATATGGGGGTACCCAATTTTTGTATCCACAACTCCTCCTTAACCACTTACTATAATTTAATGAAACTTTCTCAGATATTTTATCATATAATGCCATTGTGCACCTCTTATTTTTTATTTGGTAAAAATCATTTTTAGCTCACCTGGACCAAAGGTCCATGTGAGCTTTTACCATCACTTGGCGTCCGTCGTCGTCGTCGTCGTCGTCTGTCGTCGTCGTCTGTTAACAATTTTTCAAACGTTAACTCGTCCGACACCATAAGTCCAATTGCAACGAAACTTCGTACAGTTGTTTATTGGTATATGTGCTACAAAACTATCGTTTGGATTTTTGATTCGTAAAAAAACATGGCCGCCATGGCTAAAAATAGAACATAGGGGTAAATTGCAGTTTTTTGCAAATAACTCAAAAACCATAACAGATATCAAAATTCTGGCAGAGGGTAAAAGTGTTCAGCACCTCAAGATCTACCTCCCCTGAAATTTTGAAGAAGAACCAACGACCCATGTAGGAGTTATTGCCCTTTTTCTGCATTTTTTCCAAATTTTGCACTTATTAAGCTCAATATCTTGGATACTATAAAGGAAATTTGAAAAATTTAAATTTCATATTGTTAGGCACACAAAGATCTACAAAATTTGTAACAGGATCGAAGTTGTAGGTTCGTTCCTTTTAGGAGTTATTCCCCTTAGATCGTCAAAATTGACCATTTTTGCAGTCTTTATTCATTGTAATAAAATCGTTAACTCCTCTTACACCATAAGTTTAATTGCAACCAAACTTAGTGTAGTTGTTCCTTGGCATGAGTGCTACTAAACTATCGTTTGGATTTTTGATTTGTAAAAAAACATGGCTGCCATGGCTAAAAATAGAACATAGGGGTAAATTGCAGTTTTTTGCAAATAACTCAAAAATGGTGACAGATATCAAAATTCTGGTGGGAAGCTAAAGAGTTCAACACCTCAAGATCTACCTGCTTTGAAATTTTGAAGAAGATGTAACCACCCATGTAGGAGTTATTGCCCTTTTTCTTGATTTTTTTTTTAAATTTGTACTTAAGTTGTATGATCATTCCTTTTAGGAGTTATTCCCCTTAGAACATCAAAATTGACCATTTTCACAGCATTTCCCTTAGTTTGCAAAATGTTTAAATGAGCCCTTTAGGAGTTAAAGTTTTGTCCCTTAAATGTCAAAATAACTGTTGATGCCTTATAGATGACCCTTTAAATGTCAAAAATAGCGTTTTCTCTTGTTTTTGCCCTATAGAATGAAAACTATTGTCGATAGAGAAAAGCTGTTGTTTGCTTAAACAATCAGCTCATTGAGCTCTACAAAAGTCTGAATTGGGTCGAAGTTGTCAGATGATCCATTATAGGGGTAATAGCTCATGAAAGACTCCCTTAAAGCTTAAGGACCAGGTGAGCGATTCAGGCTCCTGGGAGCCTCTTGTTTGGATTTATTTTCCTTCCCAAAACATGGAGTTTGCCATTCCCTTGGGCAAAAGAAATGTTTCCGGTTTCCCGACTGACCATGTTTTTTGGTGGGTAAAAAAATAAATTTTGTAATTGACCCTGTTTTTTTCCTGGAATAAAAATTTTATTGATCAAAAACTTGAATTGTCGAACATGGTATTTAAAATCACAAAAATGCAATTGTGAAGATATAAACACCGATTTTGATATGTTAATTAAATTTAGACCACATGGATGCATTCCATTGTAGGGTCGCTGAAGCATATCATGCACTGTGTTGACTCAATTTTTTTATTGACAGAAAAATATACGGACTCTTTCATGGAAAGAATAATGAAAAGGCATCCAATCAGTGAAAAAAAAATAAAACTTTATTTTTAGATCACGGAATCGAGCTAATTAGATACGCAAGCAGCATGCGTGATAGTTACTTTCACCCAGGACAGTGTGGTTAATTTGTACATTTTGCCGAAAAGATCATATTTTTTTAAACCCGGATAAGGATTAAACAATGGTGGATCTTTTACAAACAACATGTGAAAAGACCAGAATTTGAGGATTTTATGGGATTTTAAAGTTGGGAAAATGAATTTTAGAATTTTTTTGGCAATATTGGATGACAGGAAAGTAACTATTTCGAATCAAACGTGCCGAATTTGTACAAAATTGATGGGAGTGGACATCAATGATTGGAAGTTTATTTCTTGAAATAATTTTTATAATTTTTAATGACAAAATTGAAAATTTTGAGCGATTTTAACGATATTTGAAGAATTTCAACATATCCATCCGCTGAAGCCCCTGTTTGCTACCGAATCTTCGCATTTTCATTCAAAAACTAAAAAGATTGCGAACAGAACATATTTTATTAACATTTTTATTCAAATAAAAAAATAAATGACCCAAAATTAATGCTTTATAGGATTAACAAAGAAGTAGCCAATCTAGTCTGCCATCGTGCAAGGGTTATTTCCTGTGGGGACTCAATCCGTGAATGGCTTAATACACTAGCAGTCATAAATTTCTTTAATTTTCTTTAAGAACATTTTTTTTGTTGTCAAGAATTGGCCTAATTAGTGTTCAGAGCTCAGGTATCAAACAAACTGGGCGGCATTTGGTGTTGCACAAAAATAAAGAGTTGCTCCCCTTTTATAATTTTTTTCAATTTAATTTTTTTTAACAAATGAATTATTAAATTCATTATTAATTGTTGAATAACATTTAAAAATAAATACCAAGAAGAAAATGTACGAGTCTATTGTAAAAAATATAAATTACAAACTTTTTTTGTACAGTTATAATTTTGTGTAAGTTACCTTTGTAAAATTTTATGTCAACAACTCTGACACATGGTATTGAAATTATGACCCTGTGAGGACAGCCGTGGATGTAACATTAGCTTTCCTTATCCATTATAACCAAGCAAGGAAAAAAAATGTAGAATGTAAATGGAAAGCTACATATTTATAATTAAATATAACATTTTTAGTTCGCCTCAACAAAGTTGAGGGGGACTATTGGAGTACCCCCAGCGTCCACATCGGTGTACACGTGTCCACAGCCAGTTCTTACTTACTAGTTGACATAGGGTCATCTATTTTTGTGTGCAGGTGCATGATGAAGAGACTGACCATGTGACATAAGATGAATATTACATGACCCATATTACACGGTTGGCTGGTTTTTAGTTTTATGTCAAAAATCAGTTTTTAACATACAAAAGTGACCTACAATCATATTACTTGTCTTAGGGAGTAACATAGCCTCCCACCAAAATTAGGTCACTGATATACTTGTCACACTTCATTGACTAAGGTTAAGTTTTACGTCCAAGCAGTTCTCAGATACCAAGGGACCTTCAATCATAGTACTCGATGTAAGGCTTCATCTCAGGGAGTAACACAGCCTCCCACCAAAATTAGGTCTCTCTGACCTACTTAAAGCACTTAATTGACTTAGGTTAAGTTTTACATCCGAGTTCCACAGGGCTTTCCAAAGTAGCCGGTAGACGGCAGAAATCCGCCGTTTACGGTGGATACAAGTGCCAGCTACTTCACTGATAAAAAAAATTAATTCAAAAAGAAAAAAAATCTCTTTAAAATATGTAGACAAGCGTCGAGAATCGTATTGTCGCGATAAACAAGTATGTAAAACCTGTGTTTACCGATAGCTAAATATAGTTCACGTGAATTCCGGTCACTGATTGGTCATCTATAAAAAAGTGTAAATTTACGTCATCTCTAATCGGAAAGCATTGTATTTTTGCAAGGATAATCAAAGAGAAGTTCCGATGGTCAACAAAAAAAAATTAAGTAGTAGGCTAAAAATTTAAATTTTATAACAATAATATTTGTTATTATTATAAAAAAACATATGAATTATCAGCATAAGGGAAAGAAAATAATGAAGAATTGAAGGTTACACAATCCTGCACAAAAAAAAATAGAAAGCGGCCCCCAGACCCCCTGCCGCTCAGGTGCCAAGCTTGTAGTATGGCGCGGCGGCCAGCTGTGCCGGCCGCATGTCACAGCCGCCTACTTTTAGATTTCAGCCTACTACTTCAAATTGTATGGAAAGCCCTGGTTCCACTCTCTGATACCATTAAGGACCTACAATCATAACTTGGTGTGAGTGTGCAGCCTCCCACCAAAATTAGGTCACTCTGACCTACTTATAGTGCTTCAGTTTTACGTCCGAGTTCAGTTCTTCAATACCAAGGGGCCTACAATCATATTACTTGCTGTGAGGGTGCATCTCGGGGAGTAACACAGCCTCCCATTGAAATAAGGTGTGAGGGTGCATCTTAATATATAGGGAGTAACACACATTATCACACTTCATTGACTTAGGTTAAGTTTTACGTCTGAATTCAGTTCTCAAATACCAAGGGACCTACAATCATATTATACTTGGTGTGAAGGTTGCATCTCGGGGAGTAACACAGCCTCCCACCAAAGTTAATTCACTCTGACCTACTTAACACACTTCATTGACTAAGGTTAAGTTTTATATCCGAGTTCAGTTCTCAAATACCAAGGGACCTACAATCATTACTTTCTGTGAGGGTGCATCTTGGGGAGTAACACAGCCTCCCACTAAAATAAGGTCACTCTGACCTACTTACTGCACTTCATTGACTTAGGTTAAGTTTAACGTCCTAGTTCAGTTCTCCGATACCAAGCAACCACAATCATATTATTTGCTGTGAGTGTGCATCTTGGGGAGCTACATAGCCCCACACCAAAATTAGTTGGAGAACAAGGGAACTATGTAATCGTAGATTTCTGGTAAATTTCACAATCAATGACAAAAAAGTAATGAAAAAAATATTCAGAAATCAGTGGCTTGTAGGCAGGTATAAAACATCAGCCAGCTAGCTGTTTGTAGGATTTCTGTCATTTAAACAGTAAGAAAATTAAAACAAAAATACAAGGTTTAATTTATTTGTACTGAATAAAACGTTGTGACAATTTCTAGTAAATACATGGCATACATGTTTAGTTGGAAATCCCTGAAAGAAAACCAAACACATGGTTATGATATACAATACACAATGTGCGTAATCTGAATTTATGATGCACACATTAATATCAGTGTTATTAGCTCACCTGGCCAAAGGCCATGTGATCTTTTGTCATCACTTGGCGTCCGTACATTAACTTTTCACATTTTAATCTTCTCCTCTGAAACCACTGGGCCAAATGAAATTCAACTTGGCAGCAATCATCTATGTAAAGTCCTTTATAAACAGGGTTCGTACGGGTGCTTGAAAACCTGGAAAGTACTTGAAATTGAAAATTGGAAATTAAGGCCTTGAAAGTACTTGAAATTCAAAGGAGGTCCTTGAAACTCCTTGAAAGACTGTGTTTTTGAAGAATTAAAAAAATTGGTTAAATTTTCTGTCATAAAAGTGTTTTCTACTCATTTTCAGATCACTCGGTCTCGCGTTTATCGGTATTTTTGTCAAGACTTTATATAGGTTTCGCGTATTTTCCCTTTTCTAAAAATAGCTACTTTTCTGTGAAACTGGTGCGTAGTAATTTCTGTGATACAGTCAAGAAATAAATCTGACTTTGCGTAAAAATTTTAGTAATTAAACGATCAAGATTAATTTTTTGGTAACTTAAATTAACTTTAACTAATAAAAGATCTTTCATTTACTTGATTAAATGTATTTTGCCGATGAATTTTAGTCACAGTGAGCAAACCAAAACTGAAAGTAGTTCGAAAGAACGTTGATGACATGCCTGGGAAATGTAAATTCTCGGATGTATTGCTCTCTTACAATTACATATAGGTCATAACCATATGGATTTAAATTGTCCATATCTGATATCAGTTGATTTCTGATCCTTGAAAATTTGGAAATTGGTCCTTTAAAGTCCTTGAAATGTCCTTGAATTTTGTGGTAAAAAATGTGTATGAACCCTGTATAAAGTTTCATGCTCATTTCGTCTTAATCGGGGAACAGACATGGCCGCCATGGGCAATTGTTGTTTCTGAATGGCTGAGTTTTCAAAAATTTTATCCTCTGAAATCGCTTGGCCAAATGGAACTAAACTTGAGAGGAAGCATATATGGGAGGTTGTTTACAAAGTTTCCTCATTTCGTCCAGATCGGGCAACAAACATGGCCGTCATGGGCAATTCTTGTTTCTCATTGGTTGATTGAAAAAAAAAATTCTCTGGAACTGCTTGGCCAATTGGAATAAAACCTGACAGGAAGCATCTATGGGATGTTCTGTACAAAGTATCCTCATTTTGTCCTTCGGACTACAAATACGGAACGCATGGTCGACACATAGGGATCACTATCTGTCGTCTTGCATTGTCTTGCGTCATCACACTTTTCTTCTATCCTCAACTACTCTTAAACCGCACAAAGGAATTTGATGAAACTTTCTCTTCGCATTAACCTTAATGCACAGGTATGCATATATACTTCATTTTTAGAAAATTTTACATTTTTTTGGTAAAAATTTACATTTTTGAAAAAGGGGGGGGGGGGGGGTCAAAAAGTCTATCCTCAACTACTCCATAACCGCTCAAAGGAATTTGATGAAACTAAATCTCTGTGCATTAACCTTAATGCACAGGTGTGCATATATATTTCATTTTTAGAAATTTTCAATTTTTTTTTGTAAATAATACCTTAATGCACAGGTGTGTATATATATTTCATTTTTAGAAATTTTCAATTTTTTGTGGAGCCTGCGACTTTAGTCGCAGAAAGCTCGACATAGGGATAGTGATCCGGCGGCGGCGGCAGCGGCGTTAACTAACTTCTTAAAAGCTTTATATTTTAGAAGGTGGAAGACCTGGATGCTTTATACTTTGTATATAGATGCCTTATGTTATGAAGTTTCCGACTGTCATACGTACATTGTCCTTGGCCTCATTTTCATGGTTCAATGACTACTTGAAAAAAAAGTTAAGATTTTTTGTAATGTTAATTTCTCTCTTATTATTAGTAATAGGATAACTATATTTGGTATGTGCGTACCTTGCAAGGTCCTCATCCCCGTCAGACAGTTTTCAATTGACCTCGCCCCCATTTCACGAATCATTGAACAAGGTTAAGTTTTGGTGGTCAAGTCCATATCTCAGATACTATAAGCAATAGGTCTAGTATATTTGGTGTATGGAAGGATTCTAAGGTGTACATGTCTAACTGGCAGGTGTCATCTGACCTTGACCTCAATTTCATGGTTCAGTGGTTATAGTTAAGTTTTTGTGTTTTGGCCTGTTATTCAAATACTACTATATTTGGTCTGCTATATTTGGTGTATGGAAGGATTGTAAGGTGTACATGTCCAACTGGCAGGTGTCATCTAACCTTGACCTCATTTTCATGGTTCAGTGGTTATAGTTAAGTTTTAGTGTTTTGCTGTTTTTTGAATACTGTATGCAATAGGTCTACTATATTTGGTGTATGGAAGGATGGTAAGGTGTACATGTCCAACTGACATGAGTCATCAGACCTTGACCTTATTTTCATGTTTCAGTGGTTATAGTTAAGTTTTTGTAATAATAAATTAATACAAAAAAAATTGAAAAAAAAAAGTTTTGACCCACCCCCTTTTTTTTTCCAAAATGTAATTTTTTACAAAAATTTTCTAAAAATGAAATATATATGCACACCTGTGCATTAAGGTTAATGCACAGAGATAGTTTCATCAAATTCATTTGAAAAAGTGGGGGGGGGGGGTCAAAACTTCTATCATCAACTACTCCATAACCACTCAAAGGAATTTGATGAAACTTTCTCTGTGCATTAACCTTAATGCACAGATGTGCATATATATTTCATTTTTAGAAAATTTTTGTAAAAATTTACATTTTGGAAAAAAAAAGGGGGTGGGTCAAAACTTCTATCCTCAACTACTCCATAACCACTCAAAGAAATTTGATGAAACTTTCTCTGTCCATTAACCTTAATGCAAAGGTGTGCAAATATATTTCCTTTTTAGAAAATTTAAATATCTTTCTTAAAAATTGATGTCCGCAGGCGACACATGTCTTCCTTGGAAGACTCCCACATTTTTATTTGATTGGCTGATATAAAACAATCTTTTCCTCTGAAGTCGCTTGGCCAAATGGAACGAAACTTGACAGTAAACATCTATGGGAGGTTCTTTACGGGTGTTACTAAAAGGCGGAAACGGAACGGAACGGAATACGGAAACGGAAGACCTCGATTTTTGTCTCGCCTTGACGAAGTCAAAAGGCGAGACATAGGTATGCTGCGGCGATGGCGTCAACAATGTATTAGTTTGTGATTAGCTCAGTTTTATGGGGATCCACTAGTGGTAGGTCAATGATAATTGGTATGCAGATGTATTACCATTGCTACATCTCATTGCCATGGAGATTATTTGGCTCCACCCCCTGAGTCATGGTTTATTGACTTTGAATGGTTTGCTTACTTTACATGTATTAGTTTGTGATTAGGTCAGTTTATGGGGATCCACTAGTGGTAGGTCAATAATAATTGGTATGCAGATGTATTATCATTGCCACACAGTGATATTGTTGTCTATTTTCAAAACTACCTCTACCCTTTTTTTTGGGAAAATGCATCGTTTTTTGGGGAAATTGGGAAATTTTGAATAAGAATTAATTGTACTAAAAGTTGCATTTGAAGACAAGACTGAGCTTTATATAATTGATAAGGCAAGTCATAACAGTTCTGTTGCAGTCTCAGAGAGAGCTATGGGTGCAGAAACTTTCTTAATTGTAGACTGATTATTGTCAACATTACTGTCATTTGTTTCATTACAAACTTCTTTTATTATGTATTCTATAGCTTGTTGGACTTCCGATTCGATTGTAGATGATTCATCATTGACTTTAATAACTTTATTCATTTGTTTAAACACATCTCCAATCTTTTGTAGACCTTTGCTGTCTTTTTTGCGGAGTTTTTTAATGTAATATTTAGAATTGTAAGACATTTTAACCGGAAAGGAACATTTGGGGGAGGGGAAAGAAACGGATACAATGACGGTATATAATACATTGAAAACCACGTGTGTTACAAACACCGCGATGATTCGAATCAGAATCCCTGATCTCAAAAACGCTTTTATTATATCAAAATAATAACATGGATACGAAATTTACGTATCATTACTACCGATGCCATCACTGTTTGGGAAAAATGTACAACTTATTGGGAGGAATTTTAAGCCATTTTATTTTGTAATTGGGAATTTTCTCTAGGGGAAAAAGCCGAATATCGGCGGTAATTTGAGGCTAACAATATCACTGCCACATCTCATTGCCATGGAGATTATTTGGCTCCACCCCCTCAGTCATGGTCTATTGACTTTGAATGGTTTGCTTACTTTACATATATTATGAGTCTGGTGAAGAGGAACCTTGAGGGATCCTGTACTGGAAATCAACTATAAGTAACTATAAGTAAACAAATAAAATTATATTTTATTGGACACAAAGCCAAGCAAAAAGATTTTTGTCTTGCCATGATGAGGTTGGGTTGAAAAGCTACACATATGCTAATTCGTGCATATTCATTGACTGAATATTTGCATAACTTACATGTTAAAGTATTGCTATCAGTGGCGGATCCATAACTTTTTGTAAGGGGGGGGGGGGGGGGGGGGGCGCTGACTGACCTAAGGGGGGCCCACTCCAGTCACGCATCAGTGATTCCCTATATAATCAACCAAATTTTTCCCACAAAATTTTTGTATTTAGGTTTGGGAACGACTTATAATAAGTCAATGGTATTTGGTATCCAGTTGTATTAGCATTCACACATCTCATTTAAATGGAGATTGTTTAACCATGTAACTCAGTCATGGTTCACTGACTTTGAATATTTGCATAACTTGTGTAAGATGTTAAGGTATTGCTATTATGATTTCAACATTTGCATAATCAAAATTACAAAAAGGCGAGACATATCTCTGTGATAACAGTTTATTATTTAAAAATATAATAATTGCATTGTGACGTAATAACATGCTTCTTAACCAATAACATCGCGACATGTAGTTAACAAGCTGTCTTTTATGTCTAAATGAAAATCAGCAGCACGAGACACCTGTGTAGTAATCAATTACATATTATTGAGCGAAATTGATTATTACCGCATGCATTACTTAATATTATCAGATTAAAGTATTTTTGCACTAAAATGTAATTATAAAAACTGAATGCATCTTTTTGTAGCTTCATGTGCATGTCAAAGTGTGGACCGAAGGCACTGTGATTTTTTGTATGAAGCGCTTCCGCGCTTCATACAAAATGTGCTTCGGTCCACACTTTTACATGCCAATGAAGCTACAAAAAGATGCATTCAATTCTTAATTAATGAATGTTACATGGTTACATGTATATACTCTTAATACTAAGAAGCCGGGTATAATCGACATAATATGGGACTTGGTTACGTATAATCTGCACATTTGGTTTCTAGTAAAATTAACAGTCATATTTATGCTGTATTGTATTGAACAACTTGAATTATCATAGATCGCTTATGCATATCTTTATACCACGTGGTCCTCCCCCAATGAAAATGTCAATGGAATCCCAGTGGAATCCCAGCGGGATTCAGTGGGATTCCACTGGTAGAATTAGAATGTCAGATATTATGGAGTTATAAATAATTCTTCATTTAGATAATAGATTGTTTTACATCTGTTGCAAGTTTGTTTTGTTTTGTTCATTTCAAAGTGCAAAATTTTCCACTGATAATTATCAGTTTTAATATCAATTTAGGTATACCTTGCTTTACATATTTAAAAAAGACATATACTCCATGAATGACACTGGTAAAATTCATTTGGCAAAGGGAATTTCAATGGGATTAGGATTCCAGTGAAATTTCATTGGACTTCCAGTGGAATATCATTGGGATTCCACTGGGCAATTTGGTCTGGAATCCCACTGAAATTCCAATGGAATCCCACTGAACTTCCAATGGGATTCATCAGGATTCCGCTAGTTAACTTCGATGGGATTCCATTGGAATATGATTAAGATTCCACTGGAATTCCACTGAAATACGAGTGGGATTCCAGACCAAATTGCCTGGTGGAATACAGTGGAATTTTCACTGGGATTCCACTGGAATCCCAATGGAATTCCAATGCAAATTTTCACCAGGGTCTGTACTGTAATTTCATTTTTAAAGAACTGTTCCGACTTAAGCCGAAAAACTAGCTCCACCCGCGATATCTTCTTACTACAAGCAAAGTACACATGGTATGCTTCTAGGTATTTGCCACCGAAAGTCTTTTGATGCTTTAATATATTTTTAACAAGGATTTGCCGTGATAAATATCTGGTCTTATTTAAATCCTTTAAAGGACTGAAGTCGAAATGTGTTAATTGAGAATCCAATAAATCATTTATATCCCCTATGGCATAACGGTCCTAAGATAATTTTTAAACTAAAGCAGTGTTAGAGTAATATATAATAAATGAAGATAATCCATTAGAACTGTCAGATGACATGTATGTTTGAGAATTTTTTATCATTGTTACTCTAAAGATTTTTAAATAACCAATCATTCGAGACATTTTTTAAATAAAATTGCCCTCCAAGACAATGGTACTTCATTCTGCTCATATCTGCCGCCGACCCCATATAGGCATGTGGGAAGAACAATTTAAAAAGTTCTTGAAAGGGTAAGTGTTCAATTTTTTTTTTTAAAGTAGCGGCACATATCGACATACGAAGGTAGAACTCGATGGAAAATATACAAAACTTCCTATTATTTTTTGAAATCTATTTATTCCAAGTTATGATCGTATAACATGGTCAGTATCAAATTAAAAATGTATTTCACAAGTAATCATAAGATAATTACACATATATTATAGTAAGCATTCAAAAGTCAAGAGTAAAATTGTGGTTTTTATGTAAAAAAGGCATTTTTCTAAAGTACCACGTTAAAACTATAACTGTGACAAAACTCACTGTTATTGTTTTATTGTTTTCGGAAAATATGCATAAAAATCAAATTTAAAATGCAGGTTTAGGGCACTATAATAAAAGTACTCATCCCATGCCTTTTTAGACTTTGGGAAACTGTGTCAACTTTCTGCTTTTTCTTCTTCTCTGACACTGCTGGGCCAGTTGGGACGAAACTTTGTTAGAATGGTCCTTAGGTGGTCCCCTTTCAGAATTGTGTCCAATGACCCCACCCACCAACCAAGCCGGCTGACATCAGCCGACATAGTTTTAACATAGGACCCTATGGGAAAAATGTTTTAAAAATCTTCTCCTCTGAAACTAGTCGGCCAATTGGGACCAAATATTGATGGAATGGTCCTTAAGTGGCCCCCTTAAAGAATTGTGTCTGATGACCCCACTCGCCAACCAGGGCAGCCGACATCAGCCGACATAGTTTTAACATAGGACCCTATTGAAAAATATTTTTAAAATCTTCTCTGAAACTGCTTGGCCTAATGGGACCAAATTTTGGTGGAATGGTCCTTAGGAAGTCTTCTTTCAGAATTATATCTGATAACTCCACCTGCCAACCAAGGCGGCCAACATCAGCCATATGTTTTTAACATAGGACCCTATGGGGAAAATGTTTTAAAAGTCTCCTATGAAACTGCTTGGCCAATGGGGACCAAGCTTTGTTGGAATGGTCCTTAGGTGGTTCCCTTTCAAAATTGTGGCCGATGAACTCCCACCAACCAAGGTATCAGACATCAGCCGACATAGTTTTAACATAGGACCCAATGGGAAAAATGTTTTAAAAATCTTCTCCTCTGAAACTGCTTGGCCTATGGGACCAGAATTGGATGGAATGGTTTTTACTTTGCAGGGATGGTCCTTGGGTGGTCCTCTTTCAGAATTGTCTGACTACCCCACTTGCCAACCAAGATGGCTGATCTTACTAAATATAGAAAATTCAGCAAAAAATAAATTAAAAATCTTATCTGAAACTGCTAACTCAGTTGAGACCAAGCTATGATGAAAAGGTCCTTGAGTAATGCCCTTTCAGAATTATGTTGGCTTATTTGAGCTAGGTGAGCGATACAGGCTTTTGAATATTTTTTCTCCACATTTTAAAGTACATGTCAGTCTGAAACCTGGCTTGGGACCTTGACCTCAATTTCATGTTTGAGTGACGTTGTCACTTTTTCGTGATTAAGTCCATTTCTCAGAAACTGTAATACCTAGTCCAACCATATTTGGTCTACAGATAGTTCTTGGTGGGTACATGCCAGTCTGACACATGGCTTGGGATCTTGACCTCAATTTCATCTTTGAGTGACTTTGTCACTTTTTCATGGTTAAGTCCATTTCTCAGCAACTAGAATACCTAGACCCACTGTATTTAGTCTCTTGATAGTTCTTGGTGGGTACATGCCAATCTGACACTTGTCTCTGGACCTTGACCTCAATTTAATGGTTGAGTGACTTTCATCCAAATTTCTTGATTAAGTCCTTTTTCAGCAACTAATATCTAGACCTATCCGTGTTTGGTCTATAGATAGTTCTTAATGGGTACATGCAAGTCTGACCCCAGTCTCTGGACTTTGACCTCAATTGCATGCTTGAGTGACCTTTGTCACATTTTCGAGATTAGGTCCATTTCTCAGCAACTTTAATACCTAGACCCACCATAATTTGTCAATAGATAGTTCTTAGGGGATACATGTCGGTATGACACCTGCCTTTTGACCATGACCTCAATTTCTTTTTATGCATTTTCCTTTGACTTGCAAAAGTCGGGTATTAGATAATCATTATTCTGTGTCCATGTGCATACCAGGCGAGAAATGTAGTGTGTCTACTCTTGTTGTCTTATATTTCAAAAACTGAAGCATTTAGAGCAAAACTGACAGTGGTAAAAAGTTTCATCAGGTCAAGATCTACCAGCCATGAAATTTTAAGACAAATCAGTCAACCCTTTGTTGGTTTTTAACCGGATTTTCATAGGAAAATATCAATTATTAAATTGGTGATGTACGGCGGGCGGCCGGGCGGACGGGAGGACGGGCGGCTGCCAAACAGTGTCCGTGCAATAACATATGAACTGTTCAACCAAAGCTTTTCAAATTTTAATATGTTGTTACTGATGACAAAATGGAGGTCAAGTTCGATATTGACGATTTTTACTTTCACCGTTCAAGAGTTATGGTTCTTGAAAGATTGAAAAATGGCTTTTCCAGTGGTGTCCGTGTGATAACTTATGAACTGTTCAACCAAAGCTTTTCAAATTTTAATATGTTGTTACTGATGACAAAATGGAGGTCAAGTTCGATATTGACGATTTCCACTTTCACCGTTCCGATATTGACGATTTTCACTTTCACCGTTCAGGAGTTATGGTTCTAAAAAATTGAAAAAAGGCAGTTCAAGTCTCAAAAATTCCAATATTTGTCACTTACTATAAATAGGAGGTCAAGATTGATTTTTGCCTTTCCATTTCTGAACCCTACAAAACCCTACAAAAATTCAGTTATATTTCTTTCCTTCATCCTGTTTGGGAATCCAGATTTGCAAACATCATTTCCATGCAGGAAAATCCGGTTTGCTGTCATTCGACAGCCTCTTGTTTTGCCCTTGAATTGTACTTTTTAAGGAAATTTTGCAGTGTTAGGTTATTCACTTGAAAATTATTAGATAAAGACAAACTGTTAACAGCAAACAAGTCAACATGACCAAAACTGTCAATTGACCCCTTAAAGGAGATTTTGCCCTTGAAAGATTAGTAATTATCAGTAAAAATAATGGTCTGACATTGTCATAGATGTTAAGACCATATAACTTGAAATAAATTATATGGTAGCTGTACAAGTAAAATGGAGGGTCAAGAGTCAAGGTCATTCAAAAAGTCCCTGGCACAATTTAGATTCAGAACCCTATAATTTACCTGTACAAGTCAAAAAGAAAGGTCAAGAGTCAATGCCATTGAAACTATCCATAGCAACAGGTGAAAAAGCTCAAGCAACCATATATATTTGGGTTCAGGATTCTATAATTTAGCTGTACAAGTCAATATTAAGCTCTTGGGAGCTTGTTAAATTACAAATCTTTCCCAAGTGGAACGCAGCAGAGCGAGGGTAGACAACGAACTATAAAAATGAGTTGAAGATTTTCCAGTTCTCCACTTTTGAAATAGTATAAGGTAATACCAAATTTATCTTTAGTTTTTTGGATTTTGGCACTCCAATTTTTGGACAATGTGAATTTTAGACTTCGCAGCAATGGTACTTAGGAGGTTCCCTTTTAGAAATGCGTCCAATGACCTGGACTGTAAACCAAGATGGCCGGCACAGCCGATCTTTGTTTAACGTAGCTAGGTCACTATGGGAAAATTCATTGAAAAATCTGTTTGTATGTAATCAATTGACCTACTGGAACTAATACTAGTATCTTTGGATTGTTATTTTGAAACTCCTGGGATGATGCCTCTGCTGGTGGACCCTAGGTCCCCGAGGGTATTCGCCAACCCAGTCGTCAGACTTGTCTGACATGATTATTCATTTTGATTTGTTACAGAAATTACCAGTATTTAGCAAAATTCAAAAATAATAGAAATACTAAGGGTTCATTCCTTGTATTGCACATGGTAGATCTCCTTAGCTGAAATTTGACTTCCTATTTCGGTATTTTTGGTTGAGTACTTCTTGTTTAATATAAGTTTGGTTTTTGGTCTTCCAAATGTTTCGGTTTTAATGCTGCTGATGAGAGGTAACTCCTTGAAATGCGTCGAATACAGCATAGTATAAATTTACTGTATCTAATATTAGTATCTTTGGATTGTTATTTTTAACATAGAACCCAATGGAAAAATTCATATTAAAATATTCTTATATGAAACCACTTGACCAGTCTGAACATGACTTGTCAGTAATGGTCCTTAGATTGTTTTCTTTCAGAATTATGTCTGATGACCATGACCGTCAAGTCAAGATGGCCAACACAGTCATACTTAGTTTAACATAGGACCCTATGGGAAAACCAGCCAAATTGATTGCTATACTTAACTTTTAGTCCTGCTGAAGGTGGACAAGTCAAATCCAGGAGAGCGATACAGGCTCTTGAGAGCCTCTAGTTAAATTTGCTCCAAGGTTTTGGATTATTGTACAACCCCCCCCCCCCCCTGCAAACATAGTTTGGGGGGTATATAGCAATCAGCCTGTTCGTCTGTCTAGAATTTTTGTACCCACAGTCTCTCAAACATCATAGCCTTATCAGAGGTTAATCAAATTTTGCATACTGTAAGATCCTAGTACGTAGACGTGCGCATGCGAAGTATGTCCTGGTCCAATACTATTTCCCATAATTTTATAGCCTTTTGGACTTAGAAATTCTGTCTATCCCACAATTTTTTTTTGTAATATACCAAAATTGTCTCTTTTTAAGAATTATTCTGTTCAGTTATACCCAGTTGAACAGCATTATAATGTACATGTACTTGTGCCCATTTAATTATACCCCCGGCAAACATAATTTTGGATATATAGGAATCAGCATGTCCGTCTGTCCATCTGTCTGTCTGCCTGCGTGCCCATATTTTTTTTGTACCCGCAGTTTCTCAAACATGCCTTATCAGAGGTTAATGAAACTTTAGTGTTAGATCCTAGTACGTAGATGTGCACATGCAAAGTATGTCCTGGTCCAATACTTTTTCCCATAATTTTATACCTTTTGGATTTAGAAATTCTGTCTATCCCGCATTTTTAGCTCACCTGGCCCAAAGGGCCATGTGAAATTATGCCATCACTTGGCGTCCGTCGTCATCGGCGTCGTTATAAACTATTTCAAGAATCTTCTCCTCTGAAACTACTGGGCAAAATACCTTTAAACTTTTACAGGATGTTCCCTATGGTATCTTGTTTATAAATTTTTTCTGAAGTTTTGATCTGTCAACAAACATGGCCGCTGTTTCTAAAATTAGAACATAGGGGTCAAATGCAGTTTTTGGCTTATATCTCAAAAACCAAAGCATTTAGAGCAAAACTCACGAGGTAAAAATGTTCAACAAGTCAAGATCTACCAGCCATGAAATTTTCAGATGAATCAGACAGCTTTTTGTTGGGTTATTGCCCCTGAATTTTTAATTTTAAGGAAATTTTGCAGTTTTAGGTTGTTATTTTGAATATAATAATAGATAAAGACAAACTGTAAACAACAAAAATGTTCAGCAAAGTAAGATCTACAAATAAGTCAACATGACCAAAATCATCAATTGACCCCTTATAGGAGTTTTTGCCCTTGAAAGATTATTTACATGTAAACAGAAAATAATGGTCTGACATTCACAGATGTGTAGGGGGTTACTTGAAATAAATTAAATGGTAACAGTACAAGTAAAATGGAAAGTCAAGGGTCAAGGTCATTGAAAAATTCCATAGCAACCATATTTATTTGGATTCAGGACCCTACAATTTACCTGTTCAAGTTAAAATGGAAGGTCAAGAGTCAATGCCATTGAAAAAGTCCATAGCAACCATATAAATTTAGGTTAAGGACTTTATAATTTACCTATACAAGTTAAGAAGAAAGATCAAGAGTCAATGCCATTGAAAAAGTCCATAGCGACAGATGAAAAAGTCCCTAGCAACCATATATATTTCGGTTCAGGACTGTACAATTTACCTGTTCAAGTCAAAATTGAAGGTCAAGAGTTAATGCCATTGAAAAAGTCCATAGCAACTGATGAAAAAGTTCCTAGCAACCATATCTATTAGGTTCAGGATTCTATATTTTAGCTCTACATGTCAATACTAAGGAGAAAATTGTGACGGTATACATTAAATAGCAAAATAATCATTGATGCAAGATCTACTGGTACACAAAAGAGTGAGCAATTCAGGCTCTTGGGAGCCTCTTGTTTTTTGTACCCACAGTTTCTCAAACATGCCTTATCAGAGGTTAATAATACTGTAAGATCCTAGTACGTAGATGTGCGCATGAGAAGTATGTCCTGGTCCAATACTTTTTCCCATATTTATACATATTTATACTCTTTTGGACTTAGAAATTCTGTTCTAGTCCATTACTTTAGTCTTTTATTAGATATGCACATAATAAGAATTTTATTGATCAATTACCTCCTCATAGCTTTGTTAAATAGGGCCTCAAAATTTTATAACACAGATTTGATATCAGTTGTTTTTTGGTAAATTAACAGCAGCATGGGGTATAGTTAGTGACAGTTCTAGTTGTTTTTGTTTTTCAAAATTTTAGACCCTGAGCACAACTGATGAGTCGTAACTCGTCAAAATCTGCACATCTTGTGCATCAAGTTTTATATCAAATAATCCTGCCATGATTTTAAGGGTAAAGTTGTGTGAGAAATTATGACTATGTTCTAGACAGCAACTTAGTTAAAACTCCACCCTTTACTGCTACACTATAATACTGTTGGAATGTTTGGGAGTAGCCCCCACCCCCTTTCCCAAGGTGTTGATATTTTATATTTGTCCAATAATACCAAATTTTAACTTACAATGATAAATAAAGTCCAGATGAGCAAGACAGGCTCCTGGGAGCCTGTATTTATTATGATTAAATGATAAATTCATTTCAGCAATTGAGGCCCTAAGGAGTCTCTACTTAATGTAATTAGATAATGCATTAAAACTAAGGTTGTAATATAGTCAGATATTTTGGTGTAGGGATTATTTAGCTTTAATTTTGGTACATTTGCAACATGCCAAAATATCCCATTTTGAGTTGAAATTAAAGATAATTTTTTTTGTTTTCAGGAAGAAACCACGAGTCTATGTTGACAATGAGAAGAACAGAATGCTGAACAGGGTTGGTAAGCCCTATGGTTATGTTGCTCCAAGACCTATGTCTGAACCTGTGCGGTGGTCCAGACGAGTCCGAGGTCTGGAACCTGTTCCTGACATTCCCGCACCCCCTCCTTCTCCAGAAGTGGCTAGAGAGGCTCCTGAAGTCTCAATAGAAACTTCTGGTGAGTTAACTTTCTCATTAGTCTTCTCTCCTGCATCAGAAGTTTCTGATATGGAAGAAGAGTCTAAAGAGAATGTTACACTGGAGGTGACCATTGGGCGTCTGCCAGAGGATTTGATGGCCAGTTTTTCAGTTTCTGAGGATTTGCCATCTTATCCTTTGGCAGAGTCCACGCCTGCAGCTTCTGAAGCACCATCACCACAGGAAGTGTTATTTAGGGATGCTACACTTGTTTTGTCCGACTCAGATGAGATGATAGAGACGAGTGTTGACTTATTTAACACAACTGTGGAGGTGATTGTTTCAGGGGAACAGGCCTGCACTTCTGTGACACCATCACCACGGATGGCGTTATTTAGGGATATTACACTTGTTTTGTCCGACTCAGATGAGATGATAGAGACGAGTGTTGACTTATTTAACACAACTGTGGAGGTGATTGTTTCAGGGGAACAGGACCATGGAGCAACATCTCCATGGGAAATTGTAGGGTATGGGGCTGTCATTGAAGACGAGGTGGCAACCCCTGTGGCGGAAAGAATTGTTCCTTTTCCAGATTGGCTCCCATGCCTTTTTTTGCAGTGGTTAATATTTTTGTTTTTGTTTTGTTCGTTAAAAGATTTTTATATTTATCATTTTCAAAATTAATTTGCTTCAAAAACTTTTAAGGATTTTTTTTTTGGTTTCCAAAACTTTAGTAGGGATTTAGTAGTAACTATTTTTTTAGAGAAATACATTTATTTTTTGCTCACCTGGGATATAGGCTGTCGTCTGTTAATTTTTCACATTTTGATCTTCTTCTCTGAAACTACTTGGCAGATTGTAACCAAAATTGGTAGGAATGATGTATTGAAGGACATCTACAAATGATCCACCATTGGTTCGGATTGGATAAACAACATGGCCAACAAAGGCCATCTTCTATTTTTATTGGCCAATTTCCAAAAATCTCTGAAACTACATATTGAAATGTTTTGAAACTTTGAAGGCTTGATGACAACAATATCCTCTACAAACGATCCAGCATTGAGTGAACAGTATGGCTGCAAGAGGCCATCTTTGATTTTTAATTTTCAAAAATCTTCTCTGAAACTACAATATGAAATGTTTTGAAACCTACCCTCTACAAACAATCCACTTGATGACAGCTGAGGCTGTTCAAAGTTTCCATTGAATCTATATATGGGAAAAGACTTTTTTGTCGTTTGCCCAGGAACTAATAGGCAGACTTTAACCAAGTTGGCAAGTATCTCATATTGAAAGATAGATGCAAATGATCCACCTATTTTTAGGTCAAATGTCAAATATCAAGATTACTTTTGACATTTAATGTGTTTCTTTAAAAGCCTTGTGGATACAAAAGAGCTTATGTTTTATAATGGCCAAATAGATGCCAGGTGAGCCTCTAGTTTTTATTTTTATTTTTATAAAGGATTTTGGTGTAATATTGCCTTTAAAGTTAATGTGCATTAGTTCAAAATACTTTAAATGTTTTAAATAATATTTATACTCAATTAAATATTAAATAAAGATTATCTAAATTTTCTGATTGCACAACAGATTTACGATTCAAAATTTTTGTATCTCAAGTTGGTTTTGATACATCAGGAGTTATCTCCCTTCTATTGAAGCCTCAGTATTATGAGATGTTAGTAATCTGGTCGTAATAATGATCTCCTTTTGATCATTTGGTCATGATTTTGTCAAAGGCAAGAGATTACCCAGCTTATGGCCAGTATTTGCAAAACTGATAGAAAATTTTCTCAGTTCAATCAGAATGGGCAGTTCATAAGAATGTATATTTCTGAAACTTTATAAAATTCAGTATATGATATTTGTAAAATTGGTTCCTTACCTGTAATTTAAATTATGTGACGGTTGCAAGGCACCATGTGAAAAGATGTGTATGCATAATTCTTTCTGAGGATTTGAACAATTGTCATTCCATAGTTGTGGGACGATTAATTGCAAATTATATGCAGTTGTTCAGAGATGAACATAGCTTAACATACAACCCTATAGGAGCTTCATGTTTGAAACCACAAAGCTAATTGGAACAAAACTTGACAACAATGGTCTTTAGGTAGATCCTCTTTCAGAATTATATCTGATTACCCTAGTGCCTGCTGTCCAAGATTGCTACCAGAGCCAAATAACATTGGATCCTATCGGAAATTATTTTTAAGATCTTTTTCTTGTCTGAATTTACGAAGTCAATTTGAACAAAACTTGGCAGAAAGTCCTGTAAGAATTGTATGCGATGACCCCACCATCCGAAATAGTGCCAGATCCAAACATAGTTTAACATAGGATCTTGAGGCAGCAGATCCAAACATAGTTTAACATAGGATCTTGAGGCAGCAGATCCAAACATAGTTTAACATAGGATCTTGAGGCAAAATTCATTGAAATATCTTATTTTAAACCAGTGAAGAATTTGGCAAAACCAGTGAGCCATGTCCAATGTAATCTCTGTTGATTACAGAAGGTCCATCCTCTTTCAATATCCATTGTAATCTTTACTGATTTTAGGAGGCAAGTCCATTCTTCGTAAACTGTAGTTGTTCAAATTTTCCATTGAAACCATATGGGGAAAGACATTTTTGTCAATTGCTCAGGAACTAATGGGCAGATTGTAACTAAACTTGGTATGAATGATGAATGGAAGGACCTCTACAAACGATGTACCATTGGTTCTGGTTGGATGAACAACATGGCCGCCACAGGCCGTCTTTGATTTTTATTGGCCAATTTAAAAAAATTGGCGTTCTCCTCTGAAACTACATTATGAAATGTTTTGAAACTTTGCAGGATTGATGACAACAAATGATCCACTTTTGATATTCATATGATCAACCAACAGCTGGAAAAGGACTTTTTTGTCTTTTTATCAGGAAATAATGTACCAAAGTTAGCAAGGCATATTCAAATGATCCGTCCTTTTTTTTTGGTCAAAAGTAAAATATCAAGGTTTCTTTAGCAGCAAATGGCCTAATAAAAGCCACATGACTGGTATTGGCTCACCTCCTGAAGAACCTCTTGTTTGATATTATTTTTATTTTATTTTATTTTTTTAATAAGAAATAAGAATGGTTTCATCAAATTAACCATTTAGAATATTAACTTAGTATTTTTGCTTTTTCAACAAAAAACAAATAATCAAAAAGGAAATAAAAATGAAACATTGTGTGTAATAATTTGGCTTATAATCATTATTTCGCATTTGTTTTGATATTTTATTAAATATTTAAAGAAAAATCGTTAAATATGTTCAGCAGTAAACAAAAAATTAATTTTAAATTTGATAAACATCTTTTGATGTCAGATGATAAGCAGAAAAAAGCTTAATTTATTCAACTTTTTTAAATTTCTTTTTTCTTTTGTGTTTTGATTAAGAGATGCTCAGAATTAAATTAATAATAATTTTGTTAACCCAACACTCAAACACTTGAAAATAATAATTCAATAACTAATTGGTAAAATTATTAAAATCTTCAAATTTATTTGGCTGATATGTAAAGTATTATTTTAAAAATAAAATTGGACATGATTGACCTATAGACTTTTCCCTCCTTGTTGTTATGGATACAGTTTGGTTTGATTGGTTGTTATGGAGACAGTTTGGTTTGATTGGTTGTTATGAAGACAGTTTGGTTTCGTGATTGATAGTTTTTGTTGTGTTGTTTTTGTTATCAGAGTTGTTCAGGTATTTGTGTTTCTTGGTTGTCATTCATCCCTTCCCATTCAAAGACAAACTGCAGACATAAAAAATGACAGATTTTTAAATAAAAAATTTTTTAAAATTAAAATTGTTTTTCAGAAATCAGTTTTTTAATTAAAAGTGGTAGTGTTGGTAATTAACAATTATTGTAATTTGATTGTGGCATCTCTCAATGATAACACTTTGTTCTTGGAAAAATTGATGAAATTATTTTTGAAAATATAATTGTTTGGAAAATTTGATTGTCTTTATTTCAATTGGTCTTATATATTTTACAATTTTTTTTTAGGTATCTGATGAAACCATTTTTTTCCAATCAGTTTTGCAAGTAAAAATATTTTTTGTTTAAATTTTATTTTTTTTTTAAAAATTGAAATTACATTTTTAGAAACGGAGCATAACATGTTTTTTAAAAACCCCTGAAATTACTGAGCGATTGTAACCAAACTTGGTAGGAATGATGTATGGAAGGAGGTCCTCTACAAACAATCCACTAATTGGACAATTTTCAAAAATCTCTGGAACTACATTATGAAATGTTTAGAAACATTAAGGTTATTTTCACAGTTTGCATTTCTTTACCAGCCTTGTGGAGGATAAAGGGAAGGAGCTTACCTTCTGTAATTGGTACAGTTTACACTGGATGTGTGGAAGGGGCTAACTTTCTCCAATCAATACAGAGTGCATTCATTATATGTGGGGAAAAAGCTTACCATCTATAATCATTGCTCTAGCTTTACTGGACTCATCCTCTGTGCTGCATGATATCATTCAACTGAAACTGCATGAGGCATAGACTTTCTATGATAGGGAATAAAACTCACAAAGACCAATTCTGATTTGTTAATCGTGTTTCTAAATACAATTGCTCTACCATTCATTTTTAGCTCACCTGACCCAAAGGGTCAAGTGAGCTTTTCTCATCACTTGGCGTCCGTCGTCCGTCGTCGTCCGTCGTCGTCCGTCGTCCGTCGTCCGTTAACTTTTACAAAAATCTTCTCCTCTGAAACTACTAGGCCAAATTGAACAAAACTTGACCACAAGCATCATTAGGGTATCTAGTTTAAAAAATGTGTCCGATGACCCCGCCTGTCAACCAACATGGCCGACATGGCTAAAAATAGAACATAGGGGTAAACTGCAGTTTTTGTCTTATATCTCAAAAACTAAAGCAATTAGAGCAAAACTGACATGGGGTAAAAATGTTCATCAGGTCAAGATCTACCTGTCATGAAATTTTCAGACGAATCGGTCAACCCTTTGTTGGGTTATTGCCCCTGAATTGTTAATTTTAAGGAAATTTTGCAGTTTTAGGTTATTATCTTGAATATTATTATAGATAAAGACACATTTTAAACAGCAAAAATGTTCAACAAAGTAAGATCTACAAATAAGTCAACATGACCAAAATTGTTGATTAACCCCTTATAGGAGTTTTTGCCCTTTAAAGACGGCATCTAGCCTAAACTTTGCTTTAAAGATCTTTTCCTCTCAAACCACTTGGCCAATTGAGACCAGATTTTGGTGGAATGGTCCTTATGTGGCCCCCTTCCAAAATTATGTCTGGCATCCCCGACTTCCATGGCTGCTGTTACTAAAAATAGAAAAAAAAGGGGGGGGAATTTAAAAAATCTTCTTATATGAAACTACAAGGCCAGTTGGAACCAAAGTTGGCAGTAATGGTTCTTAGGAGGTTCTCTTTCAGAAATATGTCCAATGACCCGGACTGTTAACCAAGATGGCCGCCACAGCCGAACTTAGTTTAACATAGGGCCCTATGGGAAAATTCATTGAAAAATATTCTTGCCTTAAACCACTTGACAAATTGGAACCAGACTTGGCAGCAATGGTCCTTAGATGGTCCTCTTAGAGAGGTGTGGCTGATGACCCGGACTGTGAACCAAGATGGCTGCCACAGCTGAACTTAGTTTAACATAGGGCCCTATAGGAAAATTCATTGAAAAATCTTCTTGTCTGAAACCACTTGACATGTTGGAGCAGGACTTGGTGGCATTGGTCCTTAGGAGGTCCTTTTTCAGAAATGTGTCTGATTTCGTGGACTGTAAACCAAGATGGCCGCCACAGCAGAACTTAGTTTAACATAGGTCCCTATGGGAAATTCACTCAAAAATTTTCTCGTCTGAAACCTCTAAGTCAATTAGAATTAGACTTGGTAGCAATGGGTCCTTGGATGGTCCTCTTTCAGAATTTTTGTGTGATGACCCATACTGTCAACCAAGATGGCCACTACACCCGAACTTAGTTTAACATAGGGCCCTATGGAAAAATTCATTGAAAAATCTTCTTGTCTGAAACCACTTGACATATTGGAGCCAGACTTGGCAGCATTGGTCCTTAGGAGATCCTCTTTCAGACATATGTCCGATCACCTGGATTGTCAACCAAGATGGCTGCCACACCGAACTTTGTTAAATATTGGACCCTATAGGAAAATTCAGTTAAAAATCTTCTTGTCTGAAACCGCTTAGCCAGTTGGAACAAGACTTAGCAGAAATGGTCCTTAGATGGTTCTCTTTTAGAAATGTATCCGTTGACCTGGACTAAACCAAGATGACTGCCACAGCTGAAATTAGTTTAACACAGAATCCTATAGAAAAACCAGCCAAATTGACAGCAACACTTAAATTTTTAGGTCTGCTCAAGGTGAAAAGTTAAGTTCAGGTGAGCGATACAGGCTCTTGAGAGCCTCTAGTTGGCATACAATCAGTTTTTTTTATTTTACTACTAGGGCTTTCACTGCTGCTGCAGAACTTCAGGTACATTTGTATAGATAGATATACATTGTTTTAAGGACTCACATCATATATAGATATTCTTTTTTTTTTTATGTCGCATCTATATATAGAAACATACATGGAGATACATATACCATGTAAATATAGATATATAATCAAAGACATCTAGATAGATGCATTGTTAAATGATGTCACATCTATATATAGAAATATAGATAGATAAGAATAGAAAAAGAAAGAGATAGGTGAAGATGCACATTGTTTTTTGACAGTTACATACTAGATAGAAAAATACATGTAGAGAGATACAAATTTACATTGTTTTATGATGTCACATCTATAGATAGAAAAATAGGTATAGATATAGATATAAACGTCACATTAAAATATATAAATAAATTTATTATGACGTCAATCTATTTATAGAAATAGATATATAAGAAATAATATTTGATGGTTGTTTTTATGTTGTTTTACCATAGTATTTTCCAGATTTCCATCGGAGTATCATAGAAGATTATTGACTGTTACACAGTGCAGTGAGTTGTTGATTTGATTGATTGATTGAGATTTATCTCCAAGCAGGCAAAAGATTAAAAAAAATGTTAAATGTTGAAATGCATATATAACTGCCACTCATTTCAGTAAGGGACAAGACATATTAAAATTTTAGATTCATCTTAAAGAACAGTTTGAAATATTCCAGAAAAAAATCGAAATTCTGTGTTAAAAATGACACACAGACAATTATTTGAATAGCATTCACTTGTGCAGAAGATTTAAAAGACGGAGATCATTCATACATGCTAACAAAGTAAGGTAACCTTGAGAAGAAAAAAAAGTGGTTTCTGCAGAAGTTAAAGTTATAAGACCAAATTATTATGACTTTGCAAGTCACAAGTAGATGATGCATGTAACTTTTCACTTAGTTTTGCAGGTTTCAGAGAAAGAAAGAAGCCAAAGTTTGGTATATCTTTAGGAGCCTTGCTGATTGAAGAACGGTGAAGTATTTCAACCAAGTAATGTATGTGGCAGATTTTTTAAGAGTCCAGGTTTTCAACTTTCATCAATATCTAGTTTCATAGATGACACATCTTTACTCCGGATTCTTTTACATCCAGGAATTTATCTCTATCAGCTTATTTTTGCAGAGATGGGCAATGAATTTTTCATTTTTGGGAGAAATTGCGAATATTCATATTTAGATTTTTGGCTCATCTGGCCTATATAAAATTATTGTTGTTTCTGAAACTTTTATATTACACATGAAGTGAACCCTTTAGTACCCGCACATGCTGATTGTACATGAACTCGGAGCCCTTGTACTCACGTGCAGAAAGTTTTATGTTGCATATATCCAGAGTTCTGAAACTTCTTAGGCTGGGTATATAAGAGACCAGTTGGTACCACATGTGCACTGTACATACCCAGAAGTACTGAAAGCTCCTCTTGTGTTGTTAAGTTTAGGTTGGACATGTCCTGATGTGCTGAAACTTTTTGTTCCTGTTGTGCTGAAAAGTTTAGGTTTGACATGTCCTTATGTGCTGAACCTATTTGTTCCCCTTGTGCTGAAAAGTTTAGGTTGGTCATTTCCTGAAACATTTTAGATAGGACATATATTGAGACTATTTGGTCCAACAAGTGCTGAAACTTTTACATTTTACATGTCCTGATGTGCTGAACCGTTTTGTTCCCCTTGTGCTGAAAAGTTTAGGTTGGACATGTCCTGAAACTTTTCAGTTAGGACATATATTGAAACTATTTGGTCCAACAAGTGCTGAAACTTTTACATTTTACATGTCCTGAAGTATTGAAACTTTGTTATGAGATCATTTTATTGCAATTATCCTTGTGTGCAGAATTTCTTTAGTTTTGACATTGATACAGGCTTTCAAAAAATCATTTTCAGCTGACAGATAATTTTCATCATGAAAATTTCTGAAACTTTATAGAAATAGACAATTAGTGAACCTACGTTAATAGCTAGGCTTAAATTATTAAATTATTGGTCTGAAACTGTAAAAATGTTGGTTCAAACATGAAAATCTCTGAAACTTCATGGAAATAGACAGTGAACCTAAGTTCATAAGTTTACATTATTAAATCATTGGTCTCACTAATGTAAAAATGTTGGTTCGAACATGAATTTATGAACCACTGTTTTATCTTTTGACAAAAATATAACTATTATGTTTCATAAAATGCAGTCCAGTAGATTTTTTAACTATAATTTCCTTTGTGCATATGTCACTGTAAAGTTTAAAATATTTTGCAAAATTATCAGTTTTTAACTTCAGGGTCGTATATTGGCAATGGACTATTTTTTTTTATCTCTTTCTATTTTGCATTTTACAAAATTGGTTGAATATTTTTTTTAATGATTTGAAGTCTCAGGAAATTTCCAGTTTCATCAGATTCTGAAGGTTTAAGCAAATGTTTCTTTTAGTATACAATAATTTAAATTAAAAAATTTTACAATTACTTTCCATTGAAGGATACTAAGATCTGTACTACACTAATACTTGCACTTTCCCTCCAAACAATCCTACACATTTAACAGGTTAAATATAAAAAATATAAATACAAAAATAAAACCCTTTCATAATGTAGGAATATGCATCACAAATGAAATCTAAAATTTTTTTTAAAAAAAAAAAAAAAAAAGAAAAGTACAAAAAAACAACAAAAAATCTTAACAATAAAAACCAAAACAAAGCAATAAATAAAAATAATCAAAATACTCAGCCCAAAAATATTACTAACATTTATGGAAAGTATTTGTAAAATGCTAAAATGGGGAGAAAGACTATAAAACATAGTTTCAAATTTCAATTTTTGTTTCATAATGACATTTTACACTGATCTCATAGGTTTGAATATTTAGTTAAGTGTAGTCCATTGTTTAATAAATGACATTTTTTTAACAAAACTCCTCTGAAACTGATTTTAGACAGAAATATTTTAAAATGAATATTTTTGTCCTCTAAAGAAATATTTGATTTTTTTCAAAAGCTTCAAGAAAATCCTTATTTTTATTTATTTTCTAGATGAATTTTAATTAAAAAAAAAGAAATCAACATTTCATTTTTCCAGTTATAATACATTATAGCCTTTGAAACTTTCATGTACAGAAACATGCTTTGGTCATGTCAGTTGGGCATGTATGACTTGCAGAAAATGATCACATATCTTCAGATGAAGTTCACTGTATTGTAGGTCACTAATTTGTCTAAGGACAAGGTCACTGTAACTAATTATGACAAATGATTATTTTGTGTAGTTATAAACACCTTATGTCCAATCAGTTTTGGTTATGAGTACTTCTTGTTTTAAAATAAGTTTGTTTTTTGGTCTTCCAAATGTTTCTGTTTTAATGCTGCTGATGACAGGTAACTCCTTGAAATGCGTCGTATTTACAGTATAGTATAAATTAACTATATCGAATATTAGTATCTTTGGATTGTTATTTTGCAAAGTTGAATATAGTTCAGCCGATCACAAAAAAGACGGACAATAGTATAGGAAAATTGTATCAGGACCAGTACATTTCTCCAGTGTTCATTTCTATAGCATTTTACATCTAAATCCTTATATATTTATATATTTTTTTTTTTTTATAAAATTGGTGATTTCTGTTCTGGGTAAAAAGTACATTCAGTTCAGTTAAATCCTGAAGTGAAGATACATAGTTAAACACAATGACAGGAAAAAGGCAAATTCATGGAATAGTGGTTTAGGGAAGTAGAGTCAACATTAGTTCTCAATGTCCAATTTAATCTGGGAAAAAAATTCCATGTGTTCGATTGTCTCAATGATGTTTTAAACCCCATATCTTTATATTTTGATAAGATTTGTTGATAATATATGTCATTCGTGGTAATAGAGCACATTACCTCATGTTAAGGGCCTTGGGCATATTGACAGCACACTACATAAGGGAAAAGACCATTTCATGGGAAAAAGTGGTTTAGGGAAGTTACGTCTACATTTGTATGTGACAAAATTTAATAAACGTTGTTACTATCAATTGTTCTGGGTAATTGGGCAGTTCAAGCATACTTTATCCTCTATACAGTCTCTATTATAAGAAATATCATGAAAAATAGTGGTTACGAGAAGTTAATCAGCATTGATACATGTACAATTTTGCTTGAAATTTTGTAGAATTATTGAACTCAGGTCAATTTCTAAATCAGTCCTTTATGAAATATTGTAAAGAAACTTAGATTTTATTCATTAAATCAATTTTAAAAGTGGGATCTTGGTGGGCGAGTGCTAGGTAGTTCGTCGTGACTACTGATGATCACTAACCTGTCAGCACTGAGGTCAGTTTGAATCTCACCTGTGGCAAGTGTGTTCTCAAGGATTGGCAATTTTCCTGCAGAAGGTCAGTGGTTCTCTTCTGAGGTACACTAGCTTCCTCCACCAATAAAACTGGCTGCCACGAAATAGCCAAATGTGCTGAAAACGGCATAAAACCCCAACTAAACCAAACCAATTTTAAAAGTAGGAATTTTGGTTAATTGTTACGTATTTATTTGTTGGTGACTATTAGCTTTTTAAAATGACAGGAAATGTTAATTTTTTTTTCTTTTATTGTTAAGGCCATTTATTTTTAATTAGTTGGTTTACGGATCCGCCGACCCGATTTTGCCGATTTGAAGAAAAAAAATAAAATTGAAAATTTTGGTTTTTTATTACCGCCGACCCTCTGAAATCAGCCATCCCAAAAATAAAAATAAATTAAAATCCTTTTTTGCATCAAAATTTCATAAAAGATTATATTCCAATTCGTCTAAAAATAGATTATCCATCAATAAAATACTTCTAAACATGATCCCAAAAAAAAATCTATTTATAGACGTTAGTTGATGCCAATTTCCGAAACATGTTTTATCAAACGAATTTCTTAATAGAATCCATGCGGCTTTTAAGTTCGTTTTGTATGAATATCTTGATTCCGTAAGATATCGAATCCACTCATTTAATGTTGTAGTTGACGAGTCGGTCCCTTAAAAAGGGAACGGTCTACTGAACAACCCCTTTCAAGATAGATGTTCTGATATTTGGGTTTCAAAAGAGGGAATTAACTGATCATTTGCAACCTTTGTACATTTGGCAATATAACCAAGATTGTTCAAAAGTACACGATTTTCCCTCTTTTTTTTCTTTTTTTTTCCCGACCGACCGACCCTATTTTTACAAAAAAAAATCCGTAAACCAATTAAATAAAAATAAAAGGCCTAACTGAATTTGTAAAATATATTTTACTTGCAATGTTTTGCCCAGTATTTCTTTAGATCAGTTAAAATTGTGAAGCCAAACTTTTTTTGATAATTAAGAATGTTGATTATGGTAACAGTTTTAACATATTTTTAATGCTGCATATAAAATTGATAATTTAAAAGCACAAGTTTACTTACCAGAAATTTGTCCATCTATTTTTTTCCCTTCTTTTTGAGTACATCAGTTGAATATTTGTTTGGCTTTTTACAGATTTACAATTAAAAAAACTGTGTAATGATTGAATTTTAACAATTGGTCATCTGACTTTCATTTGGAAAATTATTTTGCAATTTCATGTTTTTTTTTGTGATTTTTTTTATTATTATTTTTATTTTTTTATTTTTTCTTTTAGATTTTCTTTTTTTTTCTAGGTACCTGTGATGTTTCACAGGGGCTCAACACCCAGAGCTGCCTAGCGCGTCCCCAGGTGGCGGATAGGGGATGCCCTCTCATTAGAGGGTTGTCAGGTCATAATAAGAAAAGCCTGACCGCGGACCATAGTCGGTGACGTGTTTGGAGAAAACCACATGTCCACTCCATGCACACTAAAGATCCCATCAGTAGATTTCAGGCTAAAGCCACTACAGAGGTTTAATTATCTGTCTCTACCCAACTACCCTCACATTTCTGGTCGGAGTCAAAAGATTTTGCTTTTATTTTTGTCCCACCGCAGTTTTTTCATTCCCGAGATAAACATTGCTAAAAGAAGAAAAATCAGCAAATATTTTTTATAAATCTGCTTTTAAACTACTGAGTGTGAGTTGATAAAACTCTGGGTCTGAACCATCAACAGATACGGCCATATGTTACTAAAAGTAGATAATTCTGTAAAAAAAAAATCTTTAATAATCTACTGTAGAACTTTAATATTGCTACCATTACTCAAAATATAAAAAATCTCGTATGAAACGAAAAAGACAATTGAAACCAAAGATGGAAAAAATGGTTTGACTAACTGTGTAAGGTAGTCCACTTTAAAAATTCTGTTGGTCCAGATACTATCACTGAAAATAGAAAAATATGCAAGATATATTAATTTTATAAAATTTATAGGGGTAGAGAGCAACCTTTGATGGTGTGGTATTTTTTTTTAAGGTTACAAACTTTTTTTATTTTAATCCACCTTTTACAATCAGGCTCACATGTACAGGTGATGTATGTGAGCGATAACAATCATAATAATGTCACAATAGTTTAACAATTACAATCTCCAAATTAAATATCAACCGTATCAAAATTCTTGTGAAAGTCAATAAATATGAAGCATAAAGTATGTAAATTTTGAGAATTAATAATTTAATAATTTATATAAATATTCTAAATGGTTTTTGTCTCGCCTGCTACGAAAAGTCACGGCGGCAGCGTAAATTTTTTAAAAACTTTAACTACTTTACACATGTAATGCCTACAATTAAGAATTATGGTCCACAAGGTAGCTTATCATATAAGGTTTGCCGCAGTATACTTTTCTTGTGATCCTGTCCTCATTTTTATGGTTGACTGACTTCATAAACATGAATTTAAAATCTGCGTCCCAAGTTTCGTGGTTTAATCCATTTGGTCATTAGATAGTTCTTCGTAGGCACATGTCGGTCTGACACCTGCTTTTTGACCTTGTCCTCAATTTCATGCTTGAGTGACCTGAATCACATTTTCGGGTTAAGTCCATTACTCAGAAACTAGAATACTTAGAACCACCATATTTGGTCAATAGATAGTTCTTGGTGGATACATGTCAGTCTGGCTTGGTTTCTTGACCTCAATTTCATGCATGAGTGACTTTGTCACTTTTTCGTGGTTAAGTCCATTTCTCAGAAACTGTAATACCTAGGCCAACCATATTTGGTCTATAAATAGTTCTTGGTGGGTACATGCCAGTCTGACACCTGGCTTGGAACCTTGACCTCAATTTCATCTTTGCATTACTGTTACTTTTTCATGGTTAAGTCCATTTCTCTGCAACTAGAATACCTAGACCCACCCTATTTGTTCAATAGATACTTCTTGGTGAGTACATGTCAGTCTGAAACCTGGTTTGGGACCTTGACCTCAATTTCATGCTTCAGTGACTTTGTCACTTATCGAAGTTGTCCTTTTCTCAGAAACTGTAATATCTAGACCCACTATATTTGGTCTATCGACTGTTTTTGGTGGGTACGTGCCAGTCTGACACTTGTCTCTGGACCTTGACCTCAATTTCATGCTTCAGTGACTTTGTCACATTTCGAAGTTGTCCATTTTTCAACAACTGTAATATCTAGACCTACTGTATTTGGTCTATTGACAGTTCTTGCTGGGTACATGCAAGACTGACAACTGTCTCTTGACTTTGACCTCAATTGCATGCTTGACTAACTTTGTAACATTTTCGAGATTAGGTCAATTTCTCAGCAACTTTAATACCTAGACCCACCATATTTGGTCAATAGATAGTTCTTAGTGGATGCATGTCGGTCTGGCACCCGTCCTTTTACCTTGACCCTTAATTTCTTTTAACACATTTTCCTTTGACTTTTAAAATGTCGGGTATCAGATAATCATTATTCTGTGTCCATGTGCATATTCAGGCAAAACATGTAGTGTGTCCAATCTATCAATCAGGTCTAATCTCGTACATTATTTTTTCTCAAAACTGTTTTATATCAAAAGGAATTTTGATGCAATGGCCGTTAATACAATGTTCCCATTTTACATAATAAGATCTTGAGAAATCACACTGTACAAATGTTCCAGACATATCACTCAAAAAGAGCTACAGTTTTTAGCTAAGGTATCAATCTAAACATTCCAGTACGTACCCTATTAATGATTGTCTGCAAATCTTCATCGTAACATTTTGTTTTCTTTAGAAAATTTAACTAGTCTGTTTTAGGACTAAATTTTAAAAGGTTAAGGAATTTGACAGTTGATTGTGATATTTAATCTTATTTTGAATTTTCCATATTGACCATTTCGACAAGTAAATAATTAGGTTTATAACTGTAAAATTATCTCCTGGTTCATTTATTCCAAATAAAAGGTGTTGCAAACAAAACTACATCCATTGCCATTACATATTTTAATGTCATGTTCTATCTTTAGTACATCAAGCACGTGTACAATGTGGGGAACATCTCAGAATATTTAAATGTCTATATGTATATATTGTGACATCTCTTCTTTTTTAGCTTACCTGGCAAGGCTATGTGAGCTATTGCCATCACTTTGCGTCCGTTGTCTGTCTGTCGTCCTCGTTAACATTTCATATTTTGATCATCTCCTCTGAAACTACTGGGCCAATTGGAACCAAACTTTGCAGGAATGATGTACTAAAGGTCCTCTGTGAAATTCCTCATTTCATTTTGATTGGACGAAAATCATGGCCGCCATGGGCAATTCTTGTTTCTGATTGGCTGAAATTTGAAATGTCATCTCTGAAACTACAAGTGCAAGTGATTTGTAAGTTGATAAAAATGATGTTTCTGAGGTCCTGTACAAAAATTCCTCATTTTGTCTTGATCGGCAATAAACATGGCTGCCATGGGCAATTCTTATTTCTGATTGGCTGAAATTTGAAAAATCATCTCTGAAACTACATTAATGCAAATGATTTGTAAGTTGATTTAAATGATGTGAGGTCTTCTATAAAGATTCGTCATTTCGACTTGATCCGGCAAAAAACAAGGCCACAATGGGCAACTTTTTCACTGTTGCCATGGAAACACAAAAAAGGGAATTTTTGTTAAAACTAGATGTGTCTCCCCAACTTTAGGGTTTCAAAATTTCCAAAATGGTTGCCATTGTCATGGAAACGAAAAAAAGGTAAAATTTTCAAAAATTCAAAATTTTACACCAAAATTATTTAAACTTTACAGTAAGGACCTTTAACGTGTGCACAAGTTTCTCTACAAGTTTTAGGGCAAACATCGAAAAGGGGCGACATCTGCTATTGCTCCCAATGGCAATTCTAATTATTATTATTCTTTCTTTCATTCTTTCTTAGATATTGTAAGTCCAATATCTATGAAACTTAGGGATATGTTAGATATGCATCTCTAGATGTGCAGTCAATATTTTTTTTCTGGGAGTCTAGTAAGGTTATATTTGTGGGGTCCAAATAGGGTTTACTATAGAAACCTATGGGGAAAACACTTTTCCAGCAACATGTTCATTACATATCAAACTTTAGGATATATTCAATATGTATCTCTAGTCGAACCCCTGCCTAATATTTTTTAAAACGGGTCCAAAAATTGGTGCAGAATTAATTTTGGGGCCCAAGAGGGGATACAATTCACTTCAAAATGAAACAAATGCTTTCTTTTCAGCAATTTAGAATGGGTGTATACCCCCTGACCCGGCCGGGATAGGCTGGGCATGGGGAAACCCCTGCCCAAATGTTTTTAAAACGGGGTCCAAAAAAAATGTGCAGAAGATATTTTGGGGTTCAATTGGGGATATAATTCACTTGAAATTAAAAAATAAATCCATTTAAGAGTATAATTTTTATTTTTTTTATTTTTCTGTTCAAACAAATGTTTTGATGGGATATGTTATATATGCTTTTTCTGTGGGGGTCTTTAAGATTGGTTTTGGGGGTCTTAGTAGATATGGTGTTACTATAGAATCATTTTGAAAAATTTTGTTTTCAGCAAAGTAGAATTGGGCGAATACCCCCAGACCCAGCTGGGATAGGCTGGTCATGGGGAACCTTGAATTTATTTAAAGAAGGTCCAAAAGGGGTGCAGTTATCAATTTTTTTTTTTTATGAAGACTGTTTGAAAAGGTATTTATCATCCCACAAAATCCCCATTACCGAGTTTTTTTTTCAAACTTGAATGAAATAACAGAACACTGCTCATGTTTGATTTACCCTGTTACGTTGTTGAATGTCATGTTATTATGATTAAAATTGGTTACTGGTATATTTTTGTTCTAGTAAATTATTCTCTCAGAATATGAGTACCTTTTTGAACAATTTCGAAGAGAAATGTATTTTTAACCACCAAATGTGCCTGTTGTGGAAGTATTAAAAAATGGGGGGAGAGGGGGGCTTTTCTGAAAATACAGATTACAGTTCACGACCTTGTGTATCTACATTGTAAAATAATGATAATACATTTATGTACCTCTTAAAAATAAGATTAGATACCAGAGGCTTGAGTCGCTGATGAATGGGTACGATCTTGATCCTATTGGGGAGACTTTTGAGAAGGGATCCTTGCTACATATATGTCATTAGAACTTAGCTAAAACAATCCTGAAAAACCGTTAGTTAAAAATTATATACTTCTAGTTAAAAGACAGTTGAGTCTTTACAACTCTATAAAACGGTGTCAAGTCTTGAGGTTTTAGTAGGTGTGTTGGTGATCGGAATCCATGCATTTGTGGAAAGTTTTACCCAAATGTTTGTAAATTGCCATCTCCCCACATCTTCAAAATAGCGAGAGTCAACTATTACAATTCTTGTATTATATTTAAGGCCTTTCCCTTTCCAAAGGGAAGACCTTACTGTATTTCTTATGATTTTTTTTTTCTGCCACAGATGGCAAAAAAGTGTTGCGACGTATCATTTCGAAACTTGGTACCATTATTCGGTCATACTCTGACTCGCTCTGACTGACCCTGCGAAACCGATCTATTTTTAGTAACAGAGTTATCTGCCCCGCTACCAAAAACGTTGTGTACAGATAAACTCAAAAACCATAATGGATATCAAAAATCTAAAGTGGGGAAAATGTTGTCAGACTCATGGCCATGATTTGTCATGCAAAAATTTTTTTTTCGATCCACTTCTTGGTTACGCGTTTTTGAGTCGAAAAGTGTCGCGACGCGTCAAATTTTTTTTCTTCAAAACGGTTAGTCCTAGGAACTTGGGACCTTCACCTATCATCCTAGGTGACATATGTTGCATCCCAAAATGTCAAGGTGAAAGGTCAAATCTCAAGGTCAGAGGTCAGATTACACTTTGTGTGCAGTATATCTCATGAACCATAAAAGATAGAAGCAGACATTAAATGGGGAAAATACTCCTCTCATTTAGACCTTTATTTGATATAAAGGGTCGAAAACTGTTGGACAAACCGTTTTCGAGTTATGGCCCTTGACGCGTTTCGGCTTATTTGTTTTTGGCTTATAACTTTTAAGCCGTTAGAGATAATATAGTAAACATATGGGTTTTTTGTGACCGTCATTGTGAGTACTTCAATTTAAGACCAAAGTCCAATGTTTACGGGTAGCCATTTTCAAAATGGCGGACACCGTAAACAGTTTTTATGAAATAACACTTAAACCATACAAAATTGAAGTGGACATTTTGACACCAGGGACAAATGACCTTCAAAATGGTGTCAAGGTCAAAGGTCAAGGTCATGTTCTAGAAAATGATAGTGATGGTTAGATTTCAAAAATATCCATATATGCTTGATTGAAGCATTTTTTTAATTTTACAAAATGGGGGGGGGGAGTGTGATAAAAATTTCTTTAAAATGATCTAATTCAACATAAGTTCACTCTTTATCAAATCTATCTAGCACAAATTACCTTTTAATGTGTAAATACACCCCCCCCCCCTTTTTTTCGATTTGACTGAATTTACATCGGTTTTACTGAATTTACCTGTAAATGCATATAAAGTACATGTTAGACAGCTAGGGGATATCCAGGGCTTTGTTAATGAGAAAAAATTATGACGCTAACTCCAACCAATTTCCTGAAAATAGCATTCGCGCAGTGCAGTACTTTATTTACGGAGATGTCGTCTGGTGAAATGGCACCGGAAATCTAAATAAATAAATCGTGACATCAAATTTCTATATGAATCTTCATTCTGACATAAGTAAATGTGTACACGTACACTCCGTTTTCTATTTATGACTATTTCTACATCAAACAGCAAATTGCATTATCCTGTGCCATGTTCACCCGACGACGTCCCCTCTCAAAAAGAAAGAAATAAACAAAGTCCAGACATATATAAATGGACGTCACGTGACTTACACAACGTCATCACAGCATCCCTGAAATAAAAGTAAACATTATAGTAGAAATGTACTTTTACTGTCACTTGTGTATCTAGAGAAGTAAAAATACAATGCCCCCTCCCCCCCCTTACTTGTATTCAGCAATCCTTGGAAAACTTGCTACCTACAAAAAAAAGAAGCCTAATTAATAAACAAACAAATAAACAAAAAAAAGGCACGTCCCGCCTTCAGAAAAAGAGATCTTGCTACTTCATTTTTTTTAAATTTTTTTTGGTTTTTTTTGACAATTACTATTTGGAACAATACATTAAAAATTTAAGAGATTTCAAGAGAAAATAGAAGTAGCAATATCTCTTTACTGAAGACGGACGGGCCTTTTTTTTTCTTTTTTTTTTTTTGGGGGGGGGGGGGGGTCTATTTTATTTATTTCCCAAGAGTTATGCCCCTTGACAAAAATAGAGGGGCAGGGCCTCTTTATTGAAAAACTGAAAACGTGAAAAGGAAAGACAACAAATGACCTTTTAATATATTTTATACTTCTTCAGAATTTCAGGACGAAATAAAGCTACATGTGATTGAGTCATGTGACTTAATGGTTGATGCAACTCAACAGTATCAGGAAAACAGGAAAGAGAAGTTGGCTATTTTATACTTAGAGAAGAACTACATGTAGCAAACTCCAGAGACCAGGGACTCTACGCTTCCAAAGAGGGGGGTTCAGGCCAATCCTTGACAAATCCAAGGTCACAGTGAAAGGTTTGTATATATACACATTAACGAAGTCTTCACAAATGATTTTTTTTTTCATGAATCTGGTATTAATAAAATTGTTTGAATTGAACCAACCCATAAACAGTAGTGAGAATAGCTCACACATGTAACCATACAGCCAAATTTTAATTGTTTAAATTTTAATGAGCAAATCCTTGTAGTTGGTCTTTATAAGGAATTTCATCTAGCATCAACATATTATTTTTCATAGAATGAATATCACAATCATATTTATGCCATTGTATTTAGATTAGAAATCCTTTTTTTTTCAGACTATGCAAGAGGCTGGAGTAAACTGAATAAAAAAAGAATACCAGACGAAGATCAACTGAATAAAGGTGTCCCAGAAGCAGTCGGATATGCCAGGAAGAAAGTGAACAAATAAACGTTAAATATAAAAACAGATAATTTCATTATGGACATGTGATAGATTTTGTAAATGGAAAAAATTAAGAAGAAATAATACTGATTTATTGTTTGGCTTTATTTCTACTGCCTTAGTTATATCTACAGTGAAAACATGATGATTCCAGGAAAGGCTGTAATTTTCAAGGGGAGGGGATATTTGCAAAAAATCTCACCAGTCTAAAAAAAGTATGGTTGAAATTTTCAGGCAAAGAACCCTTTAAATGTGAAAATGCCAACCGGACTTCTTTAACAGGAGACAGTAATAGGGCCAGAGGTAAAATCTATGCAATAACTTTCATAAAATTTGACTATTTCTCCTCAGTTGGACGGCTAACTGGTTCCATGAACAATTCCTTAATTTTGCTCAAGTTAAAAAAAAATCACAAACTAAATAGATAAATGAACAAAAATGTTGAAAAGGATGGCAGGTGAGCGATACAAGCTCACCACTTGAGCCTCTAGTTCTCAGTATTTTTTCAAAAATTATTTCAAAGAAAAAAGAAATACAACTTGCAAGAAAACTTATTAGCACGTGAATGTATAGTCCAGTCAAACTAGCAAAAATGGACCCTTAATTGCATCAGAAGAAATTAATTTTTTTTGGAATCAGGAAATGTAAAAGGATTATTAACCAAGAAAAAATCACCATGAAATGAATGCAAGCAGATAAAATTACAGCTGAAATAAATTTCCTATGGGAATTTTTATTGAATAAGGGGGATAACTCTGTAAAAACTAATTGAAATTTGGCCAAAATCTCAACAAAATAATAACTGATTTTCCTGTATAAAATACTTTGCCAAAAAACATGTTTAGCATTAAAAAAGGTTAAAACCAATTATTCTAACAGAGTTTTGATATTTTAATTCAAGTTTTGAATTAGATTTTTCTCTTTCTAGGATCCCTCATTTCCTAAAAATATAGGATATCAAGTTTATGAATTGTTAAATCTTTATGAAAATATATGTAGCACTTACACTTTTTTGTGGATTTAAAAATTCTTTTAACCAAGTTGAAATTATTGATGTATAATAAAAAGGGAGAACCATTAACAATTATTTTAATTATTTTTTTCAAAATCGAAATATGGTTCAAAGTAAGCATTTTCTGTGATTTTAAACAGTCATTAAAATCAAACTACAAATAAAATTATGAATATTCTTGTATCATAAATAGAAGAATATATAACAAGTTAAATTAAGCCAGTTTAGTCTATGAAAGTATCTTTCTTAACAAGCAGAAGAAGAAATTTGTTGAAAAAAAAACGTTTTAGCAAAAGTTACCTCCCCTGTTCCATTGGAAATCCAACAGTATATTTGAAAGTAGTTTTGAAGTTTCCCATGGTCAGATTTTCATGGAATTTTATCTGTGTACATTTAAGATATAATTAAGCAATTTAGATTCAAAATACCTTTTGTTGCAATTAGTTTGGGGTCAAATTTTATTTTGACTGGATTAATATGGGTTATGTTGTAACACAAGTTAAAATGAAGAAGGGGAAAACAGTATCTTTGGTTGCTAAGTGGATCATCCTTCTGTCCGTCCATGCGGAAAAAAATATATTTTAATAATATTTCCTGATATTATACTGAGGTGATTGTTATAAGCTTTCTTTTGGGGAAAAATGCCTTGGTGGTCTCGTATTAGCATGCTCGCCTTGAATGCAGAAGTTCACCTGTTCGATGCCAGGCCGGTTCCTACCAAAAACATTAAAATTGGTATTTGCTGCTTCTCTGCCAAGCACATGGCATCTAGGAACAAGAGCAAAGGACTGGTTGGCTCGGAGTCCATATAATGTGTCCAGGTGGGGTGAATATGACTTCCTGCACGTTAAAAATCTGGTTCAGCATGTCGGTCTAGCACAAGCAGGATTCATATGAATATCATATCAACATGGTCTCGTCCTAATATGCACTTCATGGTTTCCACTGGATGTTAAACAATAATTCATCCATTTATGAAAAAACTTTATGGCTGTAAAATATTATAACCCAACTAAACTGTGAAAAAATTATGTACTAACAATAAGTAGTTTTTGAGTAATAAAATTTTTCAAATTTTATAACCAATCTGGCCAGTGTCATCAGCCAAAATATTGAGAAAATGGGTGAGGGGTACAAAGAAAATATTTTACCAAAAATATGTACATCCCGTATCAATGTTTTCTTTTTAAAATTCTTTAATATGCATTTTTTCAATCATTAATAACAAAGAAGTTGAAATCATATGCTCTTTGTTCACCCGATGCAACTGGGGTTTTCCTATTCAATAGATATTAGGTTAAGCGGTGTTGTGTATATGACATAGTATACTGTGTTAAACATGTTAAACTATATAGTATCGGGTTATCCTGTTGAATAGAATGACTTTAATAGTCATGATAGTAATATGCATGCGCAATTCTGCTGAGCAGAGCACGCTGCATCCTGTATCAGCATCAACGTTACTTTGGCGGCCATTATAAAATTAAGAAAGTTTGTTCAACAGCAGTGCACGATTTATAGGGATATCTTCATTTTCCGATTGAAAATTTGCAGTGTTGATAACCATTGAAAAGTTGTTTTAATATCTTAACCTGTTAACTATCTATAAAAAGTAAGTACGCACATTTATAAAAACATTCGGCATCAACCAAACTACTCAAGATTGGAACAAAATGAGTAACAGTTGACATTTCTAAACCTGGAAATAATACATCAGTGTGAAACTTCTTTAGGTTATCATAACATTAAAATGTATACTTAAATGAGAAGACCTCATTTTGTGTGTCGCTTCTCTTCCTTCCACAATATTAATAAATTAATCATCTTGCCTCTGTGTTCTATAGGTACCATGCATAGTCGCATTTGTCATCCTCGCTTATGATTATTCCGTTTGGGTTATTCTGGGAGGAAAACGAAAATAAAGGCGTCCGGATATTGTTTCCGACATCGGACGGAAATTTTAAATCATAGACAAGACTTCCGTTTAAAATTACACAGAATTTTAATAATTTTTACGAACAACCCTTAATTAAGGTCTTTCCCTTTCCAAAGGGAAGACCTTACTGTATTTCTTATGATTATTAAGGTCTTTCCCTTTGCAGAAGGAAAGACCTTACTGTATTTCTTATGATTATTATTATTATTATTATTATTATTTTTTTTCTGCCGCAGATGTCAAAAAAGTGTCGCGACCTATCATTACGAAACTTAGTACTATTAAACGACACTACTTGGGCTCGACTTGAGTCGGCCTGCGAAACCGATCTATTTTTAGTAACGGAGTTATCTGCCCCAGACCGTAAAACCTTGTTTGCAGATTAACTCAAAAACCGTAACCGTTATCAAAAATCTGAAGTGGGGAAAATGTTGCTCAACTTCTGGACATGATTCGTCATGCAAAAAAAAATGTTCTGATCGACTTCCTGGTTACGCGTTTTTGACCCGAAAAGTGTCGCGACACGTCAAAATTTTTTTCTTCAAAACGGTAAGTCCTAGAGACTTGGGACCTTCACCAATCATCCTGGATGACATATGTTGCATTCAAAAATGTCAAGGTCAAAGGTCAAATCTCAAGGTCAGAGGTCATGGTACACCTTGTTTTCAGGTTAACTCAAAAACCATACAAAATTTAAGCAGACATGTAATGGGGAAAATACTTGTCTCATTTAGACCTTTATTTGATATAAGGGTCGAACCCTGTACGACAAACGGTTTTCGAGTTATAGCCCTTAACGCGTTTCGGCTAAATGGTTTTTGGCCTATAACTTGAAAATGGTTCGAGATAACATAGTAAACATATGGGTTATTGGTGACCGTCAACTTATTCCCTTCAATTTAAAATCAAACTTGATTGGCTAATGGCGGCCATTTTCAAAATGGCCGACACTGTATACAGTTTTTGTGGAAAAGCACGTAAACCGTACAAAATTGAAGCAGACAATACATGGGAAAATTGTTCGTCACGTCGAAATCTACAAAAAAGTCTTCAGGACCGAAACCGTAAAACTTGTCGTTTTTGAGTTATTGCACTTGATTTGTATGTTAAAACTGGTTTTTTGCTTATAACTTGAAAACCGTATTAGATAGTATAGTAAACATGTATACTTAAATGAATCAGTATGCAAAGACCTACAATTTGAGTCAAAGGTCAAAGGTCATGGGTCAAGGTCATTCCCTAGCAACAAGGTAACGTTAATGAAAAGTCCATAGCAACCATATGTATTCTTAACCAACACTACCTTCTGAGTTTAGAATAAAGTTTTATAACCGGAAGTGACCTTCTGTCCATAGCAACTGACAAAGTCCTTAACAACCATACTTTTTCTGACACTAGGCCCCTTGATCTTTATTCTGGAACCTATATGATAACTATTGGCAACATTTTATCGTAAACAAAATGACTCAATTGTCTTAAGTATTTGTATAGGACACCATAACACTAACTAGAGACGGGGAAAGACCTCACATTTGTTCTCTGAACAAATGACTTTTTAATTATTATTTTTTTCTGCCACAGATGGTAAAAAAGTGTTGCGACGTATCATTTCGAAACTTGGTACCATTATTCGGTCATACTCTGACTCGCTCTGACTGACCCTGCGAAACCGATCTATTTTTAGTAACAGAGTTATCTGCCCCGCTACCAAAAACCTTGTGTACAGATAAACTCAAAAACCATAATGGATAGCAAAAATCTAAAGTGGGGAAAATGTTGTCAGACTCATGGCCATGATTTGTCATGCAAAAAATTTTTTTTCGATCCACTTCCTGGATACGCGTTTTTGAGTCGAAAAGTGTCGCGACGCGTCAATTTTTTTTTCTTCAAAACGGTTAGTCCTAGGAACTTGGGACCTTCACCTATCATCCTAGGTGACATATGTTGCATCCCAAAATGTCAAGGTGAAAGGTCAAATCTCAAGGTCAGAGGTCATATTACACTTTGTGTGCAGTATATCTCATGAAGCATAAAAGTAGAAGCAGACATTAAATGGGGAAAATACTCCTTTCGAGTTATAGCCCTTGACGCGTTTCGGCTTATTTGTTTTTGGCTTATAACTTTTAAGCCGTCAGAGATAATATAGTAAACATATGGGTTTTTTGTGACCGTCATTGTGAGTACTTCAATTTAAGACCAAAGTCCAATGTTTACGGGTAGCCATTTTCAAAATGGCGGACACCGTAAACAGTTTTTATGAAATAACACTTAAACCATACAAAATTGAAGTGGACATTTTGACACCAGGGACAAATGACCTTCAAAATGGTGTCAAGGTCAAAGGTCAAGGTCATGTTCTAGAAAATGATAGTGATGGTTAGATTTCAAAAATATCCATATATGCTTGATTGAAGCATTTTTCTAATTTTACAAAATGGGGGGGGGGAGTGTGGTAAAAATTTCTTTAAAATGATCTAATTCAACATAAGTTCACTCTTTATCAAATCTATCTAGCACAAATTACCTTTTAATGTATAAATACACCCACCCCCCCCCCCCCTTTTTTCGATTTGACTGAATTTACATCGGTTTTACTGAATTTACCTGTAAATGCATATAAAGTACATGTTAGACAGCTAGGGGATATCCAGGGCTTTGTTAATGAGAAAAAATTATGACGCTAACTCCAACCAATTTCCTGAAAATAGCATTCGCGCAGTGCAGTAATAAAAAGCTATTTTCCGCCAGAAAACACAAGATTCGTCCAAATGTTACCAATTTATTGCAGCCGAATGTGAAAATTTCGCGTCAAATTAACAGTACTTTATTTACGGAGATGTCGTCTGGTGAAATGGCACCGGAAATCTAAATAAATAAATCGTGACATCAAATTTCTACATGAATTTTCATTCTGACATAAGTAAATGTGTACACGTACACTCCGTTTTCTATTTATGACTATTTCTACATCAAACAGCAAATTGCATTATCCTGTGCCATGTTCATCCGACGACGTCCCCTCTCGAAAAGAAAGAAATAAACTTTTTACGAACAACCCTTAAGTCCAGACATATATAAATGGACGTCACGTGACTTCCACAACGTCATCACAGCGTCCCTGAAATAGAAGTGAACATTATAGTAGAAATGTACTTTTTACTGTCACTTGTGTATCTAGAGAAATAAAAATACAATGCCCCCCCCCTACTTGTATTCAGCAATCCTTGGAAAACTTGCTACCTACAAAAAAAGAAACCTAATTAATAAACAAACAAACAAATAAACAAAAAAAAAAGGCCCGTCCCGCCTTCAGAAAAAGAGATATTGCTACTTCATTTTTTTTTCTTTCTTTTTTTTTTTTTTTTTTTTGACAATTACTATTTGGAACAATACATTAAAAATTTAAGAGATTTCAAGAGAAAATAGAAGTAGCAATATCTCTTTACTGAAGACGGGACGGGCCTTTTTTTTTTCTTTTTTTTTGGGGGGGGTCTATTTTATTTATTTCCCAAGAGTTATGCCCCTTGCCAAAAATAGAGGGGCAGGGCCTCTTTATTGCAAAACTGGAAACGTGAAAAGGAAAGACCTTATCATTTGTGCTAGGCACAAATGACCTTTTAATTCTTTACTTGATTACATACAATGTTTTGGGTACCTGAGCTACAGGAACCGGTATCAAACACACATTCGGTCACTGGAAAGCGATACAATTTACAAATACGATTTCTTGGGATCCCTGGAACCGGTACATAATCATGTTTTATTTAAGAAATTATTCATGCAAGCCATAGATTTTGAAAATTTTCACATGGCCCGAGTCGTTATATTGGAATTTTAATGTTTTGGGTACCTGTACAGGAACCGGTATCAAACATTCCTTCGGTCCCTGGAAGCGATAAAAATACAATTTCTTAGGACCCCTGGAACCGGTACATAATCATGTTTTATTGCAAGCCAATTTTAAGAGTGCCCCGTGTGTAAGGGTTAGGGTGCAAATGAGTACGCTTTAGAAGCGAATCTCCTGCTAGAGGAGGAAGATAAAGACTAAGTTCCAGGTAACAGCAAGCCATAGATTTTGAAAATTTTCACATGGCCAGCCGCCTGGGTCGTTATATTGGAATTTTAATGTTTTGGGTACCTGAGCTAAAGGAACCAGTATCAAACATTCCTTTGGTCCCTGGAAGCGATAAAAATCTGATTTCTTGTGACCCCTGGAACCGGTACATAATCATGTTTTATTTAAGAAATTATTCATGCAAGCCATAGATTTTGAAAATTTTCACATGGCCTAAGTCGTTATATTGGAATTTTAATGTTTTGGGTACCTGAGCTAAAGGAACCAGTATCAAACATTCCTTTGGTCCCTGGAAGCGATAAAAATCTGATTTCTTGTGACCCCTGGAACCAGTATATAATCATGTTTTATTTAGGAAATAATTCATGCAAACCACAGGTTTGTTGAAAATTTTCACATGGCCTGGGTTGTTATATTGGAATTTTTATCCTTTTAACGAATATAACGACCCAGGCCCAAATCGCATTTCTCCAGTCATAAAATCTTTTACAAAAATTCATCCTACAACAGTTTACATACTTTCAACCACGCTCTAAATGCCTGTGATTTCGCGGGTGTGTTCTAGTACTACTTAAATAACGAGGTCCAATTTTTAGCCGGCATGATTAAAAACGACGAATCAAAGAATTCAACTTTATATATAACTAACATAGGACAATGGTGTTGATTAAAAATTACACCATTCCAGGCCCTTTTGGTTTCTTCATAATTAATATTACCAATAATTAACAAGTTCCAGGTCGAATCCGATACCGATACCAATAGTATATGTCACATGTAGTTTCCAGTTGTAACACATGACAACTAAGTTGAAGTTTTAAATTAAACTTGAGACTATTCTTTGTTTTTAATACACATAATTAATATTACCAATAATTAACAAGTTCCGTGTCGAATCCAATACTGATACCAATAGTATATGTCACATGTAGACTGGGAGAGTATTGCAAAAATAAAAACTCGCATTCTTATATCTGAAACATATTTCCGTATGCAGATTTTCCTGAAATCACAGTAATTATTCTAGCATTTTTGTACCTTCTTCAAAAATCGCAATAATACACATGTAAATGCATGCAATAATTTCTGAATTTACAGTATACACTGTACTGTTTGTGCACCAGGGTTTAAGTTTTTTCACTGGGGTCTGTATATTATGGTGGAAGGGGCGGGTCCATAAGATTTATTGGATCTGCAACTCCTCTCTAACCATTCTATCTTATACAACAGACTTTCTATATATTGAAACTATTTGTGCACTATGACATTAGGTCTGTAGGGGTGGTTGCAGGGGTATTGGATCAAAAGTTTTGTCATCTCCTACTACACAGTATGGAATCATCTCATTAAACAAAAATAGTAATAGTTTAGAGCAAGTTACTGATAGACTTTCCTATTTAGAGATTTGATATTCAGGGATTGACAAGACATTTCAAATTGCACATTGTATAACCATCATTAAAACACCCTGGAGAATACACTTAATTTGTAAGCTGTGTTAGCGGTAAAGGTCGCCACACTCGCCACGGGCGAATGATTTTATTATGTTGCTAATTAATATTCAGTTGCAATCCCCACATTGGCGAACGAAATCTTTGTCAAATTTCAAGCCAGAAGTGTGGATTCAAACAAATGTGTAGCTGACAAAAGTAATTTGCAAAACCAAACACAAAAACAGGTCTTTTTAGTCATAGAAAAAACAATCTGACCTTGTAAAGGTCCCCGACCCGAAAGAATCAGATAAAGATCCTACGATCACAGATGATTCGAATCCAAGAAAACGATATTCATGGTCTAGTCAATTGATAAACTGTTTTAAAATAATTTTATTCATTTGTTGATTTTGTAGTTTAATAAAGTGTTACATAATTTCGAAATGGGTGTTTGTTCATTTTATATTATGAAAAACAAAAAGAACGGATATGGTTCAATGGCACGAAGACATCACTAACTCACTAAATGCAATACAAAAAGAAATCGGATATGGTAACCCATCGTCATGACACAAAATTGAAGTACATGAACAGGAAAAAATAAAAAAAGCAAAGGAACAGTGCTTTCATTGCTGATCTTCATCTCAAGGTTACAGTGAGGCTTTTAACGCGGAGCAAACACTATGAAAGGCCGTTTATGTCAAAAACGATATAAAATAACGCGTTAAAATTTTAACGCGATAAATACCCGTTTAACGCGATAAAATGTAAATTAACGCGATAAAACCACATTTAACGCGTTAAAAATAAGAACATTGAAAAGAAATTGAAAAATGCTATAAATTTTATCGCGTCATTCACTAACGGCTTAAATAAATTTTATATCGTAAATTTGAAGTCGCAAATTCTGATGCAGACTAGCCATTGATGTCTTAAAGAAGAATATCAACGCGTTAAGACATATTTTTAACGCGTTAAAACACCTATTTATAGCGTTAAAAAATACATTTAACGCGTTAAAACACATATTTAACGCGTTAAAACGTCAATTTAACGCGTTAAAACGCCAATTTAACGCGTTAAAAAAAAATTAGTAAAATATGTCTAGAATATCAGATATAATACTTTAATTGATTTCATTTGTCGTTTTTGGACGAGTTATTAGTTATTTAGAGACGTTTTAGAAGACTTATATGTAGTATTCAGTTTGAAAGTTATGAGATAATATACATATGGCACTTGTTTATTTTATTATTGTTATAATTTTGAATTTCAGGTAGATTTGTTGAAGGGTAAACTAGATTATAAAACCGTTGGATCCAATTGATAGTTACAGGAACAGTTATTCAGGGTTGAGAGAACTAAAATGTTTTGAACATACAAAGACAGCAACCTTATAACAACTTTTTTTATACTGCTTATTTTGCATATTATGTCGAGCCAGTTAAGAGAAAAGTTTTCCAGTTCTTGGTGTGTATATTCAAAAATTTATATTTAAAAGAATGACGAGTGTATGGATATCACCTTTTTCTGTATAGAATAATAAACTCCAACTGTTTTTAAACTTGTGTGTTTTTTTTCTTACTTAATACGAATGATATACGTGGACGTGGAAGAGATCTGATATTCTGCCAGCAATGAAATTATTCAAATAAAATCCTGATGTAATAAACAAATAGCAATATGTAAGCAAGCAAACCACGGATTATCAGCGTTACGCTGTGTATCCCCCCCCCCCCAATACAAACACACAACTTTATTACTTAATCAAATGGGAAAAATAATTATTAACATTAATGTCATACATTAATTACAAATGATTAAAATGATTCAATGTGATTAACATACAATTATGAAACAAAAGGTATACAACATGCATAAGGAAGTCTAACATGTTTTTCTTCAATGTCCATAAAACATGGTTTCAACAATTTAGCAGTACCATATGGTGGTTTTTCTTGGATTTTCGCTGCACATAAATCATGCATTAACTACATTAAACAAGATTTTCTGTGAGTCATTGCTCACTCATAATACCCCCGCTTTTTGATAAGGTCGAAAACTAAAAGTCGTCAAACAGGAAGTTGATGTCGTCTTGGTCCAAAAACGTATCCCACGATATGACATACCTATAGAAGGCCTGTGACTAAATATCTAGCGGCTGTGATGAGTAGTTGCAGAGAAATGTGTTACGAAAAATTTGTACTCCAAACCATAAGGCCGAAAAATAAACTAAGTCGTCAAACAGGAAGTTGATGTCGCCTTTGTCCAAAACCATACCCCACGGTATAATTTACCTATAGATGGCTTGTGACAAAATATCAAGTGGCTGTGATGAGTAGTAACAGAGAAAAGGGCGACGAATATTTTTGGTACGGACGGACGGACTAAAGAACCACAAGGGTAAAACATTATACCCCCTCCCCTTAGGATTAGATAATATAAATTAACAACTGTTCGTTAATAAATGTTAATGTGGCTCTTTAGCCCTGAACTTCAAAGTGTTAAGGTATTAAAAGAACAACACATTGTGATGAAACAAATGTACCATTTTGTTCATTTTAACTTAATTATGTTTTTTTTTCGAATTTTGAAAATATTTGGTAAACTCCATATTATTGTAGGTTTTACATCGAAATCTTAAAAAAATGGAACATCCTTTCTGTGACATCTTTATGCACAACCAGGGTTGGAGACTTTAATTGTCAAGAGGTACGTTAAGTAATTGACAAAAATCACCATCTAACGTTATTCTACCCGATAAAGATACATTTAACGTGATAAAAATAATTTAACGCGTTAAAACAACATTTAACGCGATAAAAAAACATTTAACGTGATAAAAGTACATTTAACGCGATAAAAATACATTTAACGCGTTAAAATAACATTTAACGCGTTAAAACAACATTTAACGCGTTAAAACAACATTTAAACATTTAGCGAGTAAAAAATACATTTAACGCGTTAATCCAACAATTAACGCGATAAAAATACATTTAACGCGTTAAAACCACATTTAACGCGTTAAAACCACATTTAACGCGATAAAACAACATTTAACGCGTTAAAACAACAATTATCGCGTTAAAAATACATTTAACGTGATAAAACAACTTTTAACGCGTTAAATAAATATTTAACGCGATAAAACAACATTTAACGCGTTAAAATTGTATTTATCGCGACACAACAACATATTAAGCGTTAAATTTTCCCCGAATGCCAACATTCTTATAAATTGTTAAGGTTGTTGTTTTAAGATTGCTCTACCTGATTGTATAATAAACTAAGGAAAATGAAATACATATTTAGCGAAAGAAAGCCATTATATTTGTGCTGATTTTTTTGGATTTACTTATATTATATTTGTGCCAATAGTTTACCATGGCCCAGCATCTTGGCTATATCCAAAGATTTATCTCGGACATATCTCAGTGGTATCTTTTAGGACTATTCTTAAGATAATATGTCTTGGACGTCTTCACGAAGCCATCTTATGTTTATCGTATGTTAACAAAATCATATATTGTCTTTATTTACATGTTGAGTTGCTTCAATCTGTCATTTTATCGTTTATTCAACAACTGTATCAATCTCAATGTACTTTCCTGCAAAAATATATTGTAAATATGCCTTGAAACTTGAAACTTGAAACTTTTTATTTATGAAATATTCATGTTTTATTTTGAGTTATTCCTCTTACCCAACAGGAATCCAGTGCAGTTGTAATTGAGAAGTCGGTCGGCTATTCAGGTGCTTAGTTGCCTTTTTGTCTGCAAAAAGTAACAGTAACATTTTTTTTTCTCAAGTTGATGATTCCTAATAGAATAACAATCCAAAGGTACCAATATCAAATATTTTTATCATAGGCTGTATACCTATTTCAACGGGGTTACCTCTCATCAGCAGCATTAAATCCGAATCATTGGGATGACCGAAAATCAAAAGCATTTAAACAAGAAGTACTCAGAGTCAAAATTACCGAAATTGTCAGCCAAAATTTAGCTAATTTGTTACTGACTTCCAGGCATTCAGATGACCGACAAAATCCGAAGAAGAATGACATTAATATATTTTTACATGGATATACTTTTTCATTGTAAAATATTTCTTATATTAAAGGTGAGATCTTATTAAACTATTTATTCTTATTCTTATTCCCCAAGCTTTGTATTGATTGTTGTAAACAGTATATGCAATTTGACATGATCTCATCCTCCCAAGTCGGGTTTATGAGTCCACGCTCGTTCCCTCAAACTCCTAACAACACTCATTCACATATATATTGAATAGGGAAAGCATTTGTTTCAGATTTTTTAAAATTTAATTGTCATTTGTTGTCGTTGACCCCAACCACGAATGAATGAACTTTATTCTTATAAACTAATACATAGTTACAGAGATCATAAGAATACAAATATATAATAGTATATATAAGCATTTCAGTATGTAATACATTGTGGATAATATATCAAGTTCGAAGAGTACAAAAAAATATAATTTTTTCTGAATCATGTTTTGTAGTTTAATGAAACCTGTTACGGCATTTAAGTTTGTGAGAACAATCAAATTAACCAAATTTCAAAAGATTCTGAAACGGTGAATTACACAATCATTATTTACTACAAAGATAGCATAATTTAATTCAAAGCTGTAAAACTAACTGTAACTGGAAAGAAAAGCAATATGATGCCAACTCGTCAAAATAGCTTCATATTGCGTCGCACGGCTGATATTTAACGATATTTGTACATAGAAGGCCCGATAGAAGGCCAGATAATATAACCTCTGCTCAACTTGAAATTTAGGGCCGAATTCCCGATCCTTGATAAAATGTCATTTTACGCGATTAAAGTATATTTAACGACGTTTAACGCGTTAAACTTAAATTTAACGCGATAAAACTAACTTTAACGCGATAAAACTAAATTTAACGCGATAAAAGTACGTTTTACGCGTTAAAACTACATTTAACGCGTAAAAACTTATTTTAACGCGATAAATTAATGCTTAAGAAACAAAAAAAAGGAACAATATTAGCCAATCAGAATCTCTTTTCGTATTTCCTTTGGAATCAGACTGAGGCTGGAAGTGGAATACGATGAGAGATGGATGTATCAAGGGCAGCTGACAATGTGAGAAGTCTATTGTCATCGATGCGACAAGATCATCATCCTGAGACAGACAATACAACCAATATTTCACTAGGGTATGATTCTGAATTTTCCATTTGATTTTATGATGTAAAACCCCTTTAATATCAATAAAAAAAGACAACCGTGACATATGTGCCGTGGTATCGTGCCCTTGCATGAACAAGGAAAAAAACAGATCAAAACAAATTTTACATGGTCTAAATACACTAGCAACTGTTAAACAATATATGGGACAATCTTTTAATTTCGTTATCAACGATAAGACACAGTCATAATTTTTGGTAAGCCCCCCCCCCTTTTTTTCAAGTTTTATTGCTGTAGTCCTGTGATTTTTTTATCTATATAAAAGAATTTTGTAGAGTATGCTATGTGATAAATAAGTTTTTATTTTATCTATCTACCAAAAGAAAAAGATGTATCTAATGTCTACGCAAGTACTGATAAATAAAACGCTTGGGTCTAACACGTGTTTATATGTGATCCTTGATATTTCAAAAACAAGGTGGACAACTCGCTAATAATAACAACAATTGTCAAGAAAAAATTATTACAAATTTATCCTGCTATTTTCATGAAAATTTCTATGTCACCAATTAATGTGGCAGAATATAATGTTACATGTTGTTTTAAAGGGATTATATACTTAAATGACGAGCTTATATTAGTACCCGCATAGACGGGAACTTAATCACCTAAAAAAACTAGTTTTCCCAATAAGCGCGAGGTAAATAGTCAGTGTCCAGTTAGAAGAATTCACCTTTTTTTTGCCCATCCTTCATATAGATTTAATTTACATTTGGATGAAATCAAGTTTTTTTTTTAATTTGTGGCTTTGTTTTCATGGCAACTAGAATTCCAATATATCATGGCACCCCCACATAAAATTTCATGAAATAGGATTCCATTCCTCTGAGAAATCGTGCGGTCAAAACCGGTAAACAGACGAAGAAAAAGAATAATAAGAATAACTAGTAACCCGAAGGTTGGGAGTCTAATTGTTTTTTGCATGCAACTGTGTGCATGGTTTTTTGTTTCTGCTCTGCCAGAATTCTGAGTCCCAAGTATAAATCTAGGCATTCTAACCAACCTTTGTATAAACTTTTATGAAGATTTGATGAAATTCCATTTTTTTTTTTAAATTTTCCCTTTGTTACCATGGTAACCAGAATTCCGAGTCTGAAGTGCACATCTGTGCATGGTACCTACCCATCCTCATATACACTTTGATTAACATTTGGATGAAATTAAGTTTTGTTTAATGTTTTGGCTTCTTTCCATGGCAACCAGAAATCCAATATATCATGGCACCTCCTATCATGCCCCCTTACCCTCACAGAAAATATCATGACATTTGAATTCCATTCCTTTGACGAAACCCTTTCACAAACATGTGGATAAAATTGCTTAAACATTTTTAAGTTGAAGTGTGAAAATTAACACCTGGCACACCCACTTCCCGTTTTGTGGCATATTTGATAGATTTTTTTATATTTAAGCTTGAATTTAAGCGTCTTTAATGACTAAGGCAGTTCAAATCTTTTACATAAATTAGTTGAATAGACTGAAGAAGACACTTATGTGTTTAAAAAATGTTAACAATCTTTAAGCAGACGTATTTCAAATTTTAGGCCAAAATAAGCCCTTACCAGACCATCTCCTTTGGAAATTGAAAAAAATAAAAAGGGATCTCACGTCAACTGATATAAACATTTCACTAAAGTTTCATGAATATCAATGAAAGCAGTTTCGAGTTAGAGTGTGAAGTGTTGACGACCGACTATGTCAAGACGTTCTCGTCAAAACTATGTTTAAAACATTTTTCGAAAAGTTTACACACTGAGAATTTAAAAAGAAACACACTGAGATTAAAAAACCTAAAAATACACACTGAGAATAAGAAATTACACACTGAGATTTCATAAAGACGCATTGAGATTACGAAAAACGAAAAACACACACTGAGAATTGAAAATTACACACTGAGATTTCAAAAAGACACACTGAGATGAAATAAACTGAAAAACACAACTGAGAATTTGAAATTACATACTGAGATTTGTGCGCATTTTTATGCGCACATATCTAATTAGCATATGTAATCTTAATCTATTACAAGCTTAAAACAACTAGGGGACAGAACTCGTTAGTCCTTCACTTTGACGCCAAATGTTTTATAAAATACATTAGAAATACAACGTAAAAGACCAATAGAACAAGAAAAATACCCACTTTCTCTCTTTACAAAATATAGACAACAAACTTATGAATACGAGTTAGCAAAAAACGACGTTAAGTCTTGAAATTTATTATGAATGTTGGTTGAAGGAACCGCATTTCATTATAATAACAAGAGTTCTAGAGACCAAGATATTAATCTGTTGAATTATTCATCTCATGAATATTCATTAGTAATTTGCATATTAATCTCAATTTGTATTTTGGAAATATCAGTGTGTAATTAACAATTCTCAGTGTGTGTTTTCCAATTTATTTCATCTCAATGTGTCTTTTTAAAATCTCAGAGTGTAATTTTAATTTCTCAATGTGTGTTTTCCATTTTTTTAAATCTCATTGTGTAATTTCGATTTCTCAGTGTGTTATTTTAGGGTTTTAAATCTCAGTGTGTAATTTTTTCGAAAAAGGGTTTAAACATAGTTTTGACGAGAACGGCTTGCCATAACCGACAGGCGGACGCATGGACTACATTATACAAAAAAACGTCCAGTCTTAAAATTTAAAACGGTTTTATAAAAAGTCTTTATATGAAATTTAGTTCAAAGACACAAAAATGTTCTTTTAAGTTGATAAAACAACAAGACAATAATAATGTTTGCCCTTTTCATGCTATTGTACACTGCCAAGTTATCTAACTTATATCTCGAACTGCCCTGTGATTGTTTTTTATGTTTGTCTTGTTAAAGCGAAATTGTCAGGCAATCTATGACATTATTTGTTAAGATTCCCTTGCCAGCTATTTATAATTGTTGATATTGTCTTGCATGTGTATATCTTCAAATAGCACAGGTGTGACGCTGTCGGCTTTAGCCAAGAATTTCACTCAAACCAGTACTAGGAGCCATCTTGAAACTTGCATTGAGGTAGAACGGTTTCTCCGTGTTGAATATCTCTGTAGTTTTCAAGATGATTTGCTGCAACTTATTATGTACATGTTTTGATTTTGTGTTGGGATCTTCATCTTGTTCAACATATCTCTTCTTATCCATTAATTTTAATATCAAATGTATTTATATATGAAAAATATCCATTCCAGTAATTTATTCAACATCATAGATCTACTTGTGCCCCAGTCAAGGATTCGAACCTTGATCTCCTATTTCATAATAGGTGTACTTCCAATTGTACTAACAAGGATTTAATATAGAACCAATGTTGTCAATATATATATGTGATGTCTAAAATGGTAAATGTGCCTTGTGGATGATACTACAGAAAAAATAATAATAATACACCTTGACACTCGGGAACCCAAGCAATTGAATTCCTCTTTGTTTGCTATTGTTTGTTTGTTTGTTTGTTTGTTGTTTTTTTTTTTATAGATTTCAACAATTTAGAAGGGCACAGCCAGCATCTCTTTTGAATATAAAAAAAAAAACATTTTACTTATTCATTTTTGGTAACTTGTCTAGATGGACCAACCAGACTCAAAACAAGTCCAGGTCTGGCAAAAATACTAAAAAAAAAAATCACTTGGTAAGAATATGTTTAATATAAGTAGTAATATATATAATTCCGAGGGTGTCTTGAGATTTCTAAATCTTGTAATCTAAATGGTGTTGGATTCTTTTTCTCACTTTTGTGCTTAAGGTAATAGGTACGTAAATGGGCTATCTCACGGATTTTTATGAAATTTTGCAAGCAATTAGAGCATGTGGAACTGCATATAAATATCGAAAAAATATATAAGTAACTTTTATACTTTCGGATATATAGCAAATTGAATATTCTGTAGAAAGAAGTACAAATGTATAGGATGCACGTAAATATCTCAAAAAATATTGAAAAATTTTTCTTTAAATTGCCTTTTCTCAAAAACGTGTCCTACGAATTTTCTTTAAAATTGATATGTTATTGCCACTAAAATTTCCGTTTTATTGATATGAAAGCTATAGGGGTCACCGAATTCGTTTTTGCAGTATAAATCATCCAAGTGTCTGTGCAATACCTAAAAACGTCGAAAAATAGGATTTAGAGCCACGACGTCACGATTATTTTTGCCTTTTCGGCGCTTTTTCCACGCTGTACAGCAGATTCAACTATCCATACTCAAAAAACTAATTCGGTCACCCCCTATAAATTTTATATCAATAAAACGGAAATTCCAGTAGCAAAAACATATCATTTTGAAAGAAAATTCGTAGGACAGGATTTCGAGAAATATTAATTTGTAGTCAAAATTGCTGAACTTTTTTACGATATTTACGTGTATTCTATACATTTGTACTACTATTTTCCGGATATTTAATTTGCTATATCTCAGAAATTGTAAAAGTTATATATATCATTTTTTGGATGTTCATGTGCAGTTCCTCATGCTCTAGTTGTATGCAAAATTTCATTTAATTCCGTGGGATTATCCATTTACGCAGGGTAAGATAAGAAAATCTCAATCTACTAAAAATAGTAACTGGCCTGTCTCAAAAGTGAGAAAAACACTTTCAGCAAAATAAAAAGCCATAGACATGAGTTTCACTAATCATCATTGGACCAGATAACCAATTGCAAAATGTCAAAGTCAAATTTGAATTTTGACCTTGACATTTGACCTTAAACCTTGTGATGGTTCTATCACAATAAGCATGATAGATAACGTCATGATACCCAAATAGCCCATTGTTTAAAATTGGCCCCAGTGACAAAAATCAGAAAAAAACAATTACATTTTGTTAAAGAAGTATACTTTTAAGAAATTTCTGCAAAAAGAGTTCATACATTTTATGCTGCGTTCAAAAATAAAGTACCATGTGCGATTTGGCATCTGATTAAATGCATTTTTGTGTCTTATTAAATGTAGATAAATTACAAATGTCTTTTAATGATCTACACCTGCTATATTGGGTCCACAATAAAGATTTTTGCATATATGTCAAAAACGGTAAAAGATAAAAACAAAATGTTCAACGAGCATTGACCTACTAAATGGGATCAAGGTCAAAGATCAATGTCCTTGCCATCCATACATATTTACTTTTGAAAAGTTACAAGGAACACAGATCCTAAGATATTTCTTTAAAAACAACCATAAAAATATTCCTAGCAACTACTTAATGTCCATAGCAACCATGGCTATTTGCACATGGAAAGTTATGAGCAGTATATTTATGTTCCTAGCAACCACTTTTAGATCCCTAACTTGTCGTGATTACAGAACATATGGTTACGGGTCACTAATTCTTTTAGGGGTGTTTTGAACTAAAAATGGCAAAAGGTCCACGTCGTCTTGCTCTTAACCTAAGTTTCGCTGGCTCTAATGGTGATCCATTACATTTAGAGAATATATTTCTGAATTTCTGAATTTTTTGGGGAACAAAAATTGTTCAGAAATTTCACCCACTGGAACATATTGTTTTAGAGGACAATTTCCCCAAGGTGTTTCCCCATAATGACCATTTTAAACAATGTACCCTACTCAGATTAAATATGGTCTTTTGTATATCAGAGTGATTGTTTTTGCATCTTTATTGAGGATAATTATTAAAGTGGAAACCAATTTCTCTCTGTCCCTAAAGGGAACAAAACACAAAATCCCTAAACTCCAGGTACTATTTTTTATAGAACTATTTTTGTGCCCTACGAGCTATTTTTAGATTAATTGGGAACCCTGAACCATATAAACTAAAGAAAAAAATCGTGCCCCGAACTTTTTCGTTATGGAGTTATCTGCCCCCAAAATGCAAATTCTTGAAATCTTATGGGTTTTACTCAGAAACCATTAAATATACAGTTAATCTGAAAAGTGTGAAGTGTTCTGTTTATCCTCGGAATGATTCGCCACATTAGGATCGAACCGATTCAAAGTGTGGATACAGAGTTGTCTCGCCTTTATAAAAACAATTTCGGCAAAATTGTTTTCTCGGAAACCGTAAGTCATAAAGTCAAATCTTGTGATGGGTTTAATCCAGAAACAATTATACATACAGTTAATCTGAAAGGTGGAAAATGTTTGGTTTATCCTCAGAATGATTTGTTACATTTGGATCAAACAGATTCAAAGTCTTGTTACACAGTGTTGTATCGCCTTAACACATGGGACTTTCATTAATCATTATTGGACCAAATATTGAGTTGAAAAATGCCAGTCATATTTGATTGTTGACCTTGACCTTTGCAGTGTTCCAGAATTTAAGGGCAGAGGGGTGCAGTTTTGGAACTAGGGGTTCCCAGGAGCCTGACTCGCTCACCTGGTTACATAGCCAATGATCTTTCTGAAAATTCGGCATAGGTCTGTCTCATCATTCTTAACAATTTTACCCTTGCCAGATTTTAGCTAAACCTAACAGTATTTAAGTTATTAGCAAAAATCTGCTATGTTACCCCTATGGTATATTTTCAGTAACATTGGCCATGGTTTTTCACGGATCAAAAATCCCCACTTCAGTTCTGTAGAGAATATCATAAGGAACATTCATACCAAATTATGTAGCCATCTGCATTGTTGTTTCAGAGGAGAAGATTTCTGAAAATGTAAACAGAAATTTCGTAAAAAAAATCTGTTTCAGGGGCCATAATTCCAATATCCGTCGACAGATCTTTCTGAAGAGGATACCTTAAGGAACAATAAATGCCAAATTTGGTAGCAATCCGCACAGTAGATTCAGAGGAGATGATGTTTGAAAAAGTTTACAGACTGACACATAGTGATGGCAATAGCTCACGTGGCCTTTAGGGCCAGTTGAACTAAAAAGGGCACTTTCGAGGTTTTTTTTGTGTGGAAAAAGGGCACTTTGTAAAAAATATCCTTAAGAGAAGCATTAAATGCCCTTTTAATAGTGTTTTCAGTTACTGTCACTCTTTAAATGTACTTTAAGGTTATTATTTCTATTTGTCTTATGTTAGCGATGCATTTAACTGCATATTTTGATTTATATGATTTGAAGGGCAGAGGGGAACACTGATTAAGGGGCAGGGTGCTGCGACCTCTATTCTAGGCTAGCTGGGATACTGCCTTTGACCTTGTACCTTGTGATGGTTCTATCCTCATAACCAGAATAGATAGCTGATTAAATGTATTGGATCAAATGTGTGTCTTATTAAATTACCAATAGATAAATTAAAATGAGGTGTATTTTTTATTTATAAAAGCTTTACATTGGACAGGAAAAAAAAAACAATTAAAGTAAGAAGATCCGGAACAAGACAAAAGCTGTTGGAAAAAATATTTAAGGCATATGTAGCTCTAGCAGGCAAAGAAGTACAGCTTCTTATGTGTTCTAGGGAGGATGGCTTTTGTTTCAGAGAAATTAACGGGAATTGTGTCGAAGCAATTCGACACGAATTAAATAGATCAATGCTTTATATAAGACCAACATCAGCTATTGTTATGGTAAGCACTAAAGATTATTTATGAGCATTGCATTCTGTAAATACCAAGTGTGAAAAATTAAGGAATAGGGAAAAAATTTTGAAACTGTTAGGAAAAACGTTTCTATACTGATATAAAAGATTACTCAATCAGCAAACACAAGATAAAGGCATTGTCGTGTTGTTCAACTTTAACTTGACCCAAACTTATCAGGAACGTCAATTTTTAAGCTTGACCCAAAATTATCAAGAAGACTTCCAGTCAATCCAAAAACAAACAATATTGCGACTCATGACAGATGTTTAAGAATATTAGTGCGCAGAAGACCAGATAATATATACTTATCGAGTTATGTTAGATGTCCCACGAGCGCCAGTCAGATTTATTAAAAAGCGGGATGAGACATTTTATTAGATTTGACTCAGCCTTATTAGACTCTTCTTTGAAATCACATAGGATATGCTCATGATAACCTTTTTGCAAGGATTCTATGGTTGTTAGATTGAAAAGCTATATATTTATGTATACAATCTAATAAAAAACAATTTTTAGTTTGAATAAAATAACATTTGCCCTTTACCAGCTGTGTGTATATTTTATTCAGGACAATGAGGAAGATAGCGGCTCAGATAGCCTTCCGGATCCAAATTTAAACCAGGTAAAACAAATAAGGCTCTCCGAATACTGGTTATACAACTTTTTTAACGTGATACTAACATATATTTTTCTACGCCAGTCTAAGACATATTATGTCTGCCCGTCCATCGCCAACACTTCAAAAAATAACCAGGGCAACGCATCCCCTCGCCGTGTAAATATTTGATCCTGAAATTGACCTTGGAAATCAATTTGGTTAAATATTTTTCTAAGAACTATATGTGTTGTTGGTTAATAACAACAGAAGAATGTTGATTCTATATTGATCACAAGAGTGTTATGGAGAAAAAAAATCAGAAATTGACCTTTTGACCTTGACACTGAAAATCAAGCATGTACAAAGTTTTGTCAAAATCCACAAAAGAGTGAACTGTTTCCAGTGTGTTCACAAGGGTGATGGGGGGAATGTAAAATTACCTCTTCACTTTAACCATGAAAATCAATAGGGTTCCAGATTTTTCAATGGACTAAGTATTGCCAAGTTTGGTCAACCTGCATTTAAGAGGTAGTGTGTTCACAACGGGGAATAAATCAAAATTTACCCTGTGACCTTTCACCTTGAAAATCAATAGGGTTCCAGATTCCCCTAATATTGTGGACATACTTTTATTCATGGATTGCAATTTTGTGGTTGGAGGAAAAATAGTTGTTTCATAGACTTTCGAATTTGTTGTTTCACACTTTTCACATAAGTCAACCAAATGTAATTGTAGCAGTCAATTTGGATGGTTTTTCTATAGAGTTCTATGTTAAACTAATTTTGACGGTGGCAGCCAGTTGACAGTCCAGGTCAATAGACACATTTCTAAAAGAGAACCATCTAAGCACCATTACTGCTAAGTCTTGTTCCAAATGGCTAAGTGGTTTCAGACAATAAGATTTTGAAATGAATTTTCCCATAGGGTCCTATATTAAACTAAATTCGGCTGTGGCGGCCATCTTGGTTGACAATCCGGGTGATCGGACATATTTCTGAAAGGGGACCTCCTAAGGATCATTGCTGCCAAGTCTGGTTCCAATTGGTAAAGTGGTTTCAGATAAGAAGATTTTTCAATGAATTTTCCGAAGGGTCCAATGTTAAACTAAGTTCGGTTGTGGCGGCCATTTTGGTTGTCAGTCCAGGTCATCAGACATATTTTTAAAAGAGGACTTCCTAAGGACCATTGCTGCCAAGTCTGGTTCCAACTGGTCAATTGGTTTCAGACAAGCAGATTGAATTTTTCCATAGGGCCCTATGTTAAACTAAGTTCGACTGTGGCGGCCATCTTGGTTCAAAGTCCACAAAATCGGACACATTTCTCAAAGAGGACCCCCTGAGGACCATTGCTGCCAATTCTGGTTCCAATTGGTCAAGTGGTTTCAGACAAGAAGATTTTCCATGGGGTCCCATGTTAACTAAGATCGGTTGTGGCGGTCATCTTGGTTGACAGTCCGGGTCATTGGACATAATTCTGAAAGACGACCAAATAAGGACCATTGCTGCCAAGTCTTGGTCCAACTGGTCAAGTGGTTTTCAGACAAGAAGATTTTTCAATGGATTTTCTCATAGGGCCCTATGCTGAACTAAGTTCGGCTGTGGCGGCCACCTTGGTTAACAGTCCGGGTCATCGGAATTAATTCTGAAAGAGAACCTCCTAAGGACCATTACTGTCAAGTTTGGTTCCAATTGGCCTTGTAGCTTCATAGAAGATTTTTTTAATTCATCCCCCCTTTTTTCTATTTTTAGTAACAAGGTCGGTTGGAAGTCGGGGATGCCAGACATAATTTTGGAAGGGGGCCACCTAAGGACTATTCCACCAAAGTTTGGTCCCAATTGACACAGTGGTTTCAGAGTAGAAGATCTTTAAAGGAAAGTGTACGCCGGACACCGTCTTTAAAGGGCAAAAACTCCTATAAGGGGTCAATCAATGATGTTGGTCATGTTGACTTATTTGTAGATCTTACTTGGTTGAGCGTTTTTGCTGTTTTACAGTTTGTCTTTATCTATAATAATATTCAAGATAATAACCTAAAACTGCAAAATTTCCTTAAAATAAAAATTCAGGGGCAATAACCCAATAAAGGGTTGACCAATTCGTCTGAAAATTTCATGGCAGATAGATCTTCACCTGATGAACATTTTTACCACGTGTCAGTTTTGCTCTAAATGCTTTAGTTTTTGAGATATAAGACAAAAACTGCAAAAACCTTATGTTCTATTTCTGGCCATGTTGGTTGGCAGGCGGGGTCATCGGACACCTTTTTTAACGGACGACGGACGCCAAGTGATGAGAAAAAGGCCACTTGACCCTTTGGGTCAGGTGAGCTAAAAAGGTACTATTACAGTGATTAAACCATTCTTGTGACGTCAGTCTATTATACATTGATTTAACGCGTTAAATATAGCTTTATTATTTCTATTGTGTATATGTAAGTTTTATCGCGTAAATCTAACTATATGACGCGATAAATATTAATCCCTTTTTAAATTTCTGTTCACTATCTTCTCTTTTATCGCGTTAATTCATATTTTATCACTTTAAAATTTTAACGCGTTAGTTTATGTCGTTTTTTTTTCATGAACGGCCTTTCATAATTATTATTATCCCCGCACTTCGAATGAAGTTCGGGGATATTTGTAATCGGTCCGTCTGTCCGTCCGTTAGATAATCTTGTCTTCAGAACTCCTCGCTCAATTTTAACTTCATGCATTTAACTTCTATACAATATTGTCACAAACTGTATGTAGATGCGCAATAAGGTTTTAGAATTTTGATTTTCAAAAAAAAACGGGCCCATAGCGGTCGAATTTCGAAAATTGGAAATTTAAACTTGTGACCTAAACTCCTCAATCATTTCTCATTTTATGCTTTTAATTTCTATACAGTATAGCACATACTGTATCTAGATGCGCAATAAGGTTTTCGAATTTTGATTTTTAAAAATTGGGGTCCACATGGGTCGAACTTAAAAAATTGGAAATTTAAGCTTGTGACCTAAACTCTTCATACATTTTTCGTTTTATGCTTTAATTTCTAAACAGTATTGTCACATACTGTATGTTGATACGGAATAAGGTTTTGGAATTTTGATTTTTAAAAATTTGGGCCTACAGGGATCGAATTTCGAAAATTGGAATTTTAGCTTGTGACCTAAACTCCTCATTCATTTTTCACGTCATGCATTTAATTTCTATACCATATTTTCACATACTATATGTCGATATGTAATAAGTTTTAGAAGTTTGATTTTCAAAAATAGGGGCCCACAGGGGTCGAATTTCGAAAACTGGAAATTTAAACAAAACTGCTGATTAATTTTTTATTTTATGCTTTTAATTTCTATACAATATTGTCACATATTGTATGTAGATGCGCAATAAGGTTTTAGAATTTTGATTTTGACAACTTGAGGCCACAAGGGTTGTATTTCGTAAATAGTTAATTTAAGCTTGTGCCTTAAACTCCTCTTTCATTTTTCATTTAGATTTAACAAATTTATTTGTATATATATAATATTGTTCTTTATTTTCTGTAGATATGCGAAAAGGTTTTTAATTTTGAAAATATTTTAAGGGATCAAATTTTGGGATCGAAAATGGTTAAATTGCTAATTTTGCTTTGTCTCTGGTTTTATTTGTGTATAATATTGTTCTTGACTGTGTGTAGATGTGCAATAAGGTTTTCAATTTTGAAATTTGATTCAGGGTTCCAATTTTCAGACCGAAATTGTTAAATTGCTTATTTTTCACTGTTAATTGTTTTTTGATTTGTGCAGTGCGGGGATTGACATCGTTTCTGATGGCACCAATTTCTAGTTGTTCTTACTGTGGATTATTTTCTATAAATCCACAGTATTGGAGCTTAATTATGAAGGTTGTTCACTAATCAACCTGATGTTAAATTATAATCCTCGTGATGACTTATATTCTTAGTACCGATGGACTACTTCATATAACTTTCCATGGTCAAGATCCATGAAAAGATGTTGAGTGTACGAAGGAACAGATATTTCGCATATCGTGCGTTCACAGTTATAAGAATGAATATTTTTTGTAGGCTGTACACAGTATTCCACAACTATCAAGAACAGCCAATCGTGATAGAAGACAAACCACTGGAGACAACACAGAAGCCCCATTGGAGAGAGATATGGTCGTAGCAACAAGAGTAAATTAAGATACTTTATGAAATTGAATTGCCATTTAAAATAACAAATAAATGCTTGTGACATGGATTTAAACACCCCATAAAAAAACAATGGGCGAGAGCAAAATTCAGTGCATTTAATTCCATCTCTGATCTAAATAATGCAACATCTATTTCATTAAAGCTCCCTTGTAAAGTATTGTCAATACACATGGTTTTCATTTTAAATATTTTTATTTTCTATTGATAGTAGCGTCCATCTTTCAAAACCCAGAGGCTCCCAGGAGCCTGTCATCGCTCACCTAGTTAAAAGCTGAATATTTAACCATAATGATAAGGAATCTAGGTTAGCATATTATAGGATTAAATCAAATTTTGTAGGAGTTTATCGATGTGTTAACTCTGCCGACTCACTCACAAACTAAATCAAGTCCAAAAGTTTGGCCTCAATTGCCTCAGTGGTTTAGGTCAGGTGAGCTAAAATTATTTTAATGTTGAAAGTACAATGTGTTAAGTGCTTTGGACAGACCAATTATTTACTTATTAACTTAAATTGTAATTATCCTTTAAAACTTTATTATAGACAGTTCCACGACAACAAGACGTGCGTAGGCGTCGGAGAGATGCCCGAACCTTGCCGCGGTTATCACCTCCATCTCCATCTTTGCCACGGTCATCGCCTCCAGTGAGTACATGTTTTTACCATTGGTCACCGTTCACTGTCGCCATGATATTGGGATATAATCCTACTTTTCTGAAAGCCGTCGCTAGATATCTACTTCATCCAAGTTTGATATTGAACTTGAATTGAACAAAAGCAAGTTTGTTTTTTGCCTTATAAGGTAGAAGAAAGTTGCCTAAAGTAAAGTGTAAACTGAAAATTTTATGTTGATGAAATGCGCACATGGTCTATAGAATAGCTTTGCGGTTAAATGTCTATGACAGACCAAAACTTTTTAATTCTTAAGTTTAACTTACAAAATGTTCAATATATATCAGCGGATTTATTTATTATTTGATGCAGTAGTTTGCAACAAGCTTTGAGTTGTACTGATCTTTGAAACTTCATTTCAGACAGTTCCAGGACAACAAGAAACGCATAGACGACAGACAGATGCCCAATCTTTGACACGGTCATTGCCTCTAGTGAGTATATGTTTTTGCTATTCGCCACCTGTCACTGTCACCATGACATCAGCAGTATTAGGATTTTATTCCGATTTTCTGAAACTTAACTATCTACTTCATCCAAGCTTGAATATGTATGGAACAGTAGCAATTTTTCTTCTTTGCCTTACTAAAGTGAAAATATGCTGAAATATACACTAAAAATGTTGATGTTAGTGAATTACTAACTTTGACGTCTAAAGTATAGCTTTTTATAGCATTTTCTACCATTCATTGTTTATGGCAGCCAACCCTCTTGATTTCTCAAACTTTAATTACAAGATGTTCAATTAATATGAGCAGATTTACTTGATGCAGTCATTTGCATTAACCATTTTAAAAGTTTTACTGATCCTTTGAAACTTTGATCCTTTGAAACTTCATTTCAGACAGTTCCAGTACAAGAAGAAGTGCGTAGGCGTCGGAGAGATGCCCGAACTTTGCCGCGGTCATCACCTCCAGCACCATCTTTGCCACGGTCATCGCCTCCAGTGAGTCCATGTTTTTATTATTTGCCACCGTTCACTGTCGCCATGACAACATCACTATTGGGATATAATCCTACTTTTCTGAAAGCCGTCGCTAGATATCTACTTCATCCAATTTTGAACTTGTATGGAACAATGGCAAATTTTAATTTTTTAAAATTATTAGGTCAATGAAAATACTTGAAAATATCAGGTGTCAGGTGTACACTAAAAATGTCAATGTTGGTGAAATACAAATTTGGAAGTCTATAGTTTAGCTTTTTCTGCAAACAAAAATGTTTCTTACAAACCAAATAAAAATATCTGTCTATTGTATTCACCCCTGTAAACACGCGATTGGTAACACAATGGTTTTTTATGCAAATCAAAGCACTAAATGGGTACTTAAATTTAATTTTTATGAATAACAATGTATTAAGTGAGTCTTAAGAGTTGAAATGAAATCATATATTTTATCAAATATTCCTTGCAAGGCAAACAAGAAGTTCTTTTAGTAATTTCCAATAGGGCCCTATGTTAAACTAAGTTTGGTTATGGCAGCAATCTTGGATTGCGGACAAGTCATCTGACATAATTCTGAGAGACCACTACCTAAGGATCACTGCTGCCAGGTTTGGTTTAAATTGAGCTAATGGTTCCAGACAATAAGAAATTTTAGTTATTTTACCATCAGGTTCTATGTTATACTAAGTTCACCTATGGTAGGCATCTTGTATTACGGACCGGTTATCAGACATAATTTTGAAAGAGGGCCATCTAAGGACCATTGCCGGAAAGTTTAATTCAAATTGGCTAATTGTTTTCAGGCAAGAAGAAATTTTAATGAATTTCCCACTGGGTCCTATGTTTAACTATGTTCGGCTATGGTGGCCATCTTGGATGGCAGACTGGGTCATCGGACACAATTCTAAAAGAGAACTACTTGAGGACCATTTTTGTAAAGTTTAGTTCAAATTGACTCAGCAGTTCCAGACAAGAAATTTATATGATTTTCCAATAGGGTCCCATGTTAAACAAAGTAAGGCCATGGATGGCGCCCTGAAAACCTAACATAGTTTTTAAAAAGGACCATCCATTGAGCATTCAACTAAAGTTTGGTTTAATTTGGCTTAGTTTCAGAGGAGTTGATCAAAATGTTAAAAGTTGATGACAGCATACGACGATGCCAATGGACGCATCTGGGTTACCGATCGCAGGGGTGGTATGCTTTCTTAATTTTACTTACAAAATGTTCAATATACATGAGTGGATTTACTTGATACAGTCATTTACAATGAGCATTAAGTTTTACTGATCATTTCAGATAGTTCCTCTACAACAACAAACGCATAGGCGCCAGAGAAATGCCCTATCTTTGCAACGGCCATCGCCACGGGTGAGTTCATGTTGAATCATATGTTAATTACTCAGAATAAGATTCTTAAAATACATTTTTTTAGTGTCAGGTTTACTTCAGACTCTATGTACCTTAGCATTTGGTAAGTGAGAATTTAATACATTTGCTTTTCAAAACACAGATACATAAATTTTACTTTTATTAAAATTTACATATATTTTTATCGCACCAGGTCATCGGACACAATTCTGTAAGGGGAGAACCACCAAAGAACTATTGATGCCAAATTCTTGTTTAAATGGGCCAAGTTGATTCAAACAATAAGAAATTTTCTTGGATGCGGACATGGTCATTAGACACAAATTTGAAAGAGGAACACCAAAGGATTATTGCTGCCAAGTTTGGTTTAAATTGGCAAAGTGGTTTCAGAGGAAAAAAATGTTTAAAAGCAAAGATTAACGTCGGAGACAAGTGATGGCAAAATCTCACATGACCTTTTAGGTCAGGTGGGTTAAAAAGTATTAAACATTTTTAAATGACACCCTAATAATTCACAATGATAATAAATGTTTAAAATACTGCATATGTCATGTATGTATAAAATATATCTTCTTCTTATATTTTTTTGTCAGCAAAACATGGTAAATAATAGAAGACCAAGACGAAATGCGGCTATTGGTGCCTCTAATTTTATACGTGCTGTGGTAATGATTTAAAATTGATTTTAACTTTTTTTTCTTGTCTCTAGTATGTAAACGTTTCTAGCATACAATTATGGGGACAGCAGCAGAGTGCCAGTCAATTCAATAACCGTTATTATCAGACACACAAAAATGACTTTCTATATTAGAATTAATAAATTGTAAATTTCATTCCTAACATCATGTTTTTATCTTTTTATCTATGTACACTACAAATGAAGTAAATTTATACGATAACCATCAGAGAAAGCAACTATAGCTTATGTCTTCCATTGAACAGACTATAAGAACATAAAAAAGATCATCATCTAATAAGTTTGATCTTCATATACACATTTATTGTAATCGTAATGCATAGATATAATTGAGTGATGAAGAAAAAATTGTCATTCTTCTAGTGACGAATTTGAAAATCGGCAAACTCCCATACTATAGGAATACAATTTTGGGCATGGAATTTTTATACCAGAAATTGTCTATAACTAGAGTTACTGTGGTCTAGTGAGCCACAAATACCCCCCGCGCCAACTGCTTTGTAAACCTGTCCACATAATCTGTCCTTAATGCATCTGTTGAGCCCTCTGCACTTTAGAAAGTAAAAGCTGTAAGAGGAGTAGATGAAACACCCTGCAAAGTTTCAGACCATTGATTTAAAGCTGTAAGAGGAGTTGATTACACAAAATGGGTACTCTTCATATAGAATATTGTTGGAAAATGAGCAAGTTCAAAATAAAAAATGATGATAGAAAATCTTAACGACTTGCTGCAGGTATGTAGATCACCAATAAAACATGCTGAGTCAAAATCTAAATCTATGGGCGTTTGCTCTACCATCAGTCGAAGTGCCGTTAGGATAAGTCAAAGTTCTTAAACGGGGGAGCGGGGGGGAGACATTAGCTGAAAAAAATACTGGAAAAAAAACTAAGTCCAAACTTAGTGACCCCTAGAAAATACGCTTTTTTACCCCCCTTCCCATCACCCAGACCATAATAGAGGGAATTAAGAGAGAGAGTGAAAGACAAGCTGGGACAAGTTTCATTTATCCTAATGAAATCTTACTTGTCTGTGAGAAAGTTTTTATGTTGATAGTTGATAAAATGATCTACATACCTGCAGCAAGTTATTAATCTGGAAACATTTCCTTAATGCAAATTGTAAAGAGCGGAGCTGTACTAAATGGGAATTAATTTTGAGCTATGATTGTGCACATCATCAGCCGCCCTCGTTTTGTCCTCTTCCGATTTTCGGCACTTTTCCAAATTTGTGAGACTTCACCAGTAAAATTTACCTCCGTGAGCACATGGAAATATTTGTGAGACTGACATACATAATATAAAGGTTTCGCCTTTTGATGAAGATTGAAGGAATTTCCAAAGATCAGTGTATTCACGTTTGGCTGGCATGTTTTTTACTGGCTTCATCATGCCGTCATTAAATGATGCCGAGTCCAAATCTTATGGGTGTTTGCAAAGACGAAAGTTCTACCATCAGTCAAAGCGCCGTGAGGATAAGTCAACGTTCATTCGAGCGTCCTTTAACTTTATGCCTGGGCATATCGACATGTCGCGAAAGGTTCCGAGCGAACTTTGCGTTTTTCTTTTTTCACAGTTTTACTAAGTTGACGTAGAAAAACGTTTAAGAGGGCGGAAGGCGTAATTTTGGGGTCTGAAAATCGTAGTGATAACGCTAAAATCGTAGCGGTAAACAGGTCCGAATAAGCTGTAACTGGAATTGATAACACAAAGCATGTACACGAGATTCGGACAGACGGACAGACGGACAGACGGACAGACTGAAACCTATATACCCCCCAAAACTTCGTTTTCGGGGGGTATAAATATCTCTGGTAGATTGAATAGCTACATTTAATTTATTTTTTAAAAAGTCATAATGTCCAGAGATTGTATGTCCGATTTTAGTCTGTATAAAGTTTTACAGTTTTAACTGCACATCTTTCATGTCTGCAATGGTAAACCCAATGAAGGAAGTTTAAATGATAATTAAGGTTGTTTGAAATTAACCAATTTCTTCAATCTAATAATAAGATAAAAAATAAAATCCTCCGACCCGCCCCATTTTAATTTCCAATGGTGGATGAAAATCTAGTAATTAAATTTATTTGGCATAATATCTGTTAAATAACTTTCATTGAAAAAAAATAATTTTTAATAGTGAGTAATAAATGTAATATTTTTCATGTTTGCAGAATATTTCATCAAATTTAAGAAGAAGGAATTCCTTGGTAAGTTCCTAGGCCATTGAACACTGGATGCACATTTGAGCTAATTGGTTAAACATTTAAAAAAAAAATAAAAAAAATTAATGTTTGGGCTAAATAAACAGCTGCGCCCGAGCGCATATATGCCCGTCCTTAGTTAGAAACAGCTAAAGCAATTTGACACCCCCCGCCCCCATTTTCCACCTATTTAATGGATAAAATCAAAAACTCTGGAACAAAATATCAAATCACGTAATTTACGGATCTTATTTAAAGTCGGCTGAATAATTTTAGTGTTATTATGTCAGTGACCAAATAAACTACTAAGCCCCGACCATTTACTAGAAACTCGCGTGACGACGATTGACAACAGAACATTTCAAATTAGAAAAAAAAATATGTAATTGACTTTATTTTATGCTGTTTTCTATCTCGTTTCATATTAAATACAAACAATACTCCTCATTTGTATAGTAGCTCGTCTTTTCCCCAGTTTCTAAGCCTACATCCAAATAAATTCTGTATTCAAAGACATGGTATCAGCATTGTATATTAAGGTCTATAAATTATGCCATTAAACTTTATTCATTGGTATCTTGGATGGTTATATATATAGCATATTAACTTAAAAAGGGAAATTGCACTTCGAGTTCTCGTGTAATGATCATGACTTCCTGGAGCCTGCCATCGCTCACCTGGTTAAAAGCTAAATATTAGACGATAATGATTGACAATCTAGCTTAGCATAAATGGTCATAAGAGACCATACTAAAACAGGACCACCGAAGGATCATTTCTGAAAGATTTGACCTAACTGCCTGAGTGGTTTCAGACAAAAAAATTGAACAGACCTTTAGGTCAGGTGAGCTAAAAAGTACATCAAGGGACAGCACATAGTGATCTTAAAGTCTGTTTATGACTTACATTGTTACGGCCGAAATCACCTTTTAAATTGTAGCCAACAAAAGACACAAATCAATAATAAAATTTAACAAGATTTATTATATACAAGTTTACAAAATAATATTACACAAAATTAAATGTCAACTTAACTGTTCAAAATCCTCCGTCTTTTCCTAATCCGGAATTCTTCTCGTCACTGTTGCGGGAATCCAAACGGAATATTATATCCAATCAGTCACAATCTAGTATGATGTAACGTAAATAAAAGTATGTCAAGGATGATGTGTGAAACGTAAATAAATCCAACATCTGAGAACACAAGAGTGTAAGGTCCAAAACGTTCTGCTCTGAAAGTCTAACTTTCTTGTCCGTATATATACTGTAGAACGGAAACTTCTGGAATACGGTAGAAGTTCAAATCACACCATAATTATTACTTAAGTCAAATAGAAAATTCTAGTCATTCCACCAGTATCTATTATTGTTCCAGTGATTTCTAAACTGCGCAGTTATGACATTATTTGGTAAACAACTATAAGTATTATGTAAACATAGTATACATGTTATAAGGCTACGCAAAACAAATTAGGCCAAGATAAATAAATATAACAACTACAATATCATAACACCTCCCCCCTTAAAAGAAGTTTGAGTGTAACGAGAACTTCCTGAACAATATATACAAAAATATATAGTATGTATACAGTGTTTTAATAAGATCTAGATAAAGCATCTGCTATTACATTATCTTTACCTTTAATATGTTTTACAATAATATCATATTCCTGTAACAATAAACTCCACCTAGTCAACCTCTGGTTCTTGTTTCTCATTTTATGTATGAAAGTGAGAGGATTATGATCAGTATAAACCAGAATAGGATGCATAGTGGGATTTAAATATACATCAAAATGTTGAAGTGCAGACAACAGTGCAAAACATTCTTTTTCAATAGTGGAATAATTTTTCTGATGTTTATCTAATTTCTTGGAAAAATATGATATAGGTTTCTCAACATTATCATCTGTTTCTTGATATAAAACGGCTCCAACTCCTACATCACTTGCATCAACGGCAAGTTTGAATTGCTTTTTAAAGTCTGGAGTGATAAGAACGGGACTGTTAATTAAAAGTGATTTGCTTTTTTCAAAAGCGTTTTGACAATTATCACTCCAGATGAATTTAGAATCTTTCCGTAAAAGATGAGTCAATGGTTGAACAACAGTAGCAAAATTTGAACAAAATTTTCTGTAAAATCCAATCATGCCTTAATATCTCATAAGTTGTTTTTTATTTGTAGGAGGAGGAAAATTGGTAATTGCATCCACTTTAGCCATAATAGGTTTCACTTGACCTTGGCCAACTGTGTGCCCTAAATAATCAACAGTGGCCTTACAAAATTCACTTTTAGCAAGATTAACAGTCAAATTTGATTGTGACAATCTATCAAAAGTATCATATAAATGTGTCAAATGCTCTTCCCAGCTATCACTACATACAATAAGATCATCAATATAAGCATAACAACAGTCTAAATCTTTTATAACATTATTGATCATTCTTTGAAATGTAGCTGGAGCATTTTTCATACCAAACGGCATGACAGTATATTGAAATAAGCCGTCTGGTGTGACAAAAGCTGATATTTCACGAGCTCTCGGTGTCAGGGGGACCTGCCAGTAACCTTTTAATAAATCAAATTTGCTTACGAATTTTGATTGTCCAATGTTATCAATGCAATTGTCTATCCTTGGAATCGGATAGGAGTCAGATTTTGAGACTGAGTTTAATTTTCTGAAATCAGTAACGAAACGAAAGGTTTTATCTGGTTTGGGTACAAGAAGACAAGGAGAGCTCCATTCACTGTTACTCGGCTCAATAATATCATTATCAAGCATATATCTAATTTCTTGTCTCATAACATCAAGTTTAAGTGGATTGAGCCGGTAAGGATGTTGCTTAATTGGAGAAGCATCGCCTACATCAACATCATGACAAACAGCAGTGGTTTTGTTTGGCACATCTGGAAAAAGATGTTTAAAAGAAAATACCAAAGTTTTCAATTTTTCTCTGCGATCGAAAGTCAGATGTGCAAGTTTTGAGTCTAAATTTGCCAAAATTTCTGAATTTTTCAATCTAACAGTTTGTTCCATAGTCTTGGAATCAAAAGATGGTTCAATTATATCTGGTTTGTCATGGTCGTTCTCCGATTTAACCATGGCTAAAGTGGCAACTGGTTTACTCTCACCTTCATTAGTACGCTCAAAATATGGTTTTAACATATTAATGTGACACACTCTGTTTTGTTTACGCCGACCTGGAGTTTTTACAATACAATTCAAATCATTGATTTTACTGTGGATTGTATAAGGACCACAGTATTTAGCCTGTAAAGGATGCCCAGGGACTGGCAAAAATACAAGTACCTTATCACCAGGCTCAAAAACTCTGTCCCTGGCATCTTTATCATACCATATTTTCATCTTATTCTGTACAGTTTTTAAGTTTTTCTGAGCAATTTGACAAGCAGTATACAATTTTTCTTTAAATCTAGATACATAGTCTAGAAGATTCAAGTCAGTGTGTTCAGTAAGCCATTTTTCCTTAACCAATTTCAAAGGTCCCCTTACAGTATGACCAAACACTAACTAAAACCAAGGGATTCTTGAACAGCCTCTCGGACCGCAAAAAGTAGAAAGTGAACACCATCATCCCAGTCCCTGTCAAATTGAAGACAAAAAGTTCTAATCATGTTCTTCAATGTTTGATGAAAACGTTCTAAGGCACCTTGAGATTCTGGATGATAAGCACTTGATCTATACTGAGCAATCCCTAGCTGGTAAACGACCTGCTGAAATAAACCTGACATAAAATTTGAACCCTGGTCGGACTGTATAGACTTGGGAAATCCTACTAATGTGAAAAATTTGATAAGAGCTTTGACAATAGTTGGTGTCTTGATATTCCTTAAGGGAATAGCCTCAGGAAAGCGAGTGGATGTACACATGATCGTCAGTAAATAAGCATTTCCAGTCTTGGTCTTTGGTAAAGGTCCAACGCAATCAATAAGTACTCGGCTGAAAGGTTCTTCAAAGGCTGGAATTGGCAGAAGTGGTGCTGGTGGTATTTTCTGGTTAGGCTTGCCAACAACCTGGCATATATGGCATGATTTGCAGTATTCTGCGACATCATTTCTAAGTCTAGGCCAGTAGAAATGTTGTAATATCTTATGGCAAGTCTTCCTTATACCTAAATGTCCAGCCAAGGGGGTGTCATGGGCAAGACCAATAATTTCTTGCCTATAGACTTCAGGCACCACCGCTTGGTATACCACTCTCCATTCCTCCTCTGGGATAGCATCAGGGGGCCTCCACTTCCTCATCAAAATGCCGTCTTGATGATAGTAACATTCGGCCACTTTGTCTGCTTCTTCTTGGGGTAGAGCCCTCTTGCCGATCTGAAGAACCTCAGGGTCTTTATTCTGTTCTTCCCTAAATGTTCTTTTGTCTAATGAATGGCTGTTCACGTCTGGCCATGGCATAATTATACATTTGTTAGTACTAGGTGGTCTTATTATGGCCTTTTTCGAGCTACCGGGACCTTCAATGTCGGCAAAGAAAGAGTCAGAAAGGTCCATATAATCATACTGGCCTTCTTGCAAATCCTTGTCTTGTTGTTTTTTTGCCATCGCCCTAGTAACAACACAAGCTGGATACAGTTCAGCATCATCTTCAGGTGATTTAACATCCACCACCGGTTCACTTGTAACAATTGGTTCAGCAACCACTTTGTTCCTAGCTAGATCATTCCCTAGCAATAATGAAACATCCTCAACGGGGAGAGTAGGACGAACACCCACAACAACTGGTCCAGTAATTAAATCTGACTTCAAATAAATACGATGGAGGGGAACATCTATACAACCTGACTCCACACCTCGTAACAAAACGGAGGCACCAACGGACGTCTCCTCGGACAAAGGCAACACACCTTCTAACAACAAAGACTGAGAAGCTCCAGTGTCCCGTAAAATCTTAATAGGCTGAGGAGTAGTATTATTAACAATAGAAACAAACCCATCAGACATAAAAGGTTTATAATCCTCTATGTAATCACAAAAACTGGACTTAAAAGCCTGACTCGCAGGACATTCCAACTTATTGGTAACAACGGGTGTCGTACAAGCACTGGACTTGGGCTTATGATCTCTTTCATTCTTCTTCTGGAGTCTAAAACAATCAGCCATCAGGTGACCATTTTTCTTACAATAAGCACAAGTTAGTGACTTCTTCTCAAAAGTATCAAATTTTGGACCAGACATATTATAACTAGACGGACTCTTATTCTGTGCAACAGGCTTACTGTCAGTACGTTCAGTGCTTTGATTTTTGTAATTTCCGCTTGCATTAAAATTTTGACCTTTGAAACTTCTTTTATGTGAAAGGGCATAATTATCGGAAACAACAGCTGCATCTTGCAGTGTCTCAACAGTTTTGTCATCTAAATGTGTTTTTAAGTCTAAATTAACACACTGCTTGAACTCTTCTAATAACATTAATTGTCTTAATTTATCAAAATTTTTATCTATTTTCTTTGACGTAAGCCATTTATCAAATAAATCTTCTTTTTCCCTAGCAAATTCAACATAGGTTTGTGTTTCAAACTTTCTATAAGACCTAAATTTCTGTCTATATGCTTCTGGCACTAGCTCATAAGCTTTCAAAACTTCCTGTTTAACAGTGTCATAATCAGAACTTTTTTCTGAAGATAGAGCTGAGTAAATTTCAGCGGCCTTGCCCACAAAAACACTTTGCAGCATTGTAGTCCAATAAGGCTTTGGCCATTTCAGATTTTGAGCAATTTTCTCAAATTGTGGAAAAAATTTATCAACTGTTTTTTTCACAAAATTTGGGAACCAAACGTATATTTTTTGCTGCCTCAAATTGTTCTGATTTTGACTTAGTGTTGCTTTCTGCTTTGACCATTTCCATTTTTATTTTCTCCATCTCTATCCTTTCCCTCATTTCAAGTTCTGCCTGTTTTTCTTCTTTTTCTTTTTCTAATTGTTTTAATTTAACTTCGTTTTCCAATTGTTTTAATTTAAATCTATCTTCCTTTTCTAATTCAAGTTGTTTTAATTTAAGTTCATGTTCTAATTCAAGCTGTTTTAATTTGAAAACATCAACATTTTTGACCTTGAGGTCAAGAGCCTCTTCACCAAAAATTTCTGAATCGACTAAATTGTCTATTACCAAATTTTTTATAATTTGTTTTCTCACAGATGTTCTAAAATCTATTTTTAGATGTTTAGCAAGCAACACTAATTCTTCTTTCTTTAATTTATCAAACCCTTCCAGGTCTGGCTTTTTTAAAAAATTACCAGCATCAAATGCCATTTTGTAGAATTTTGTTGGCTAATTCTAATAAAAATACTGAAAAAATTTAATAAGATATTAACGTTATCCCGAGACGAGCCCCCAATTTCTGTTACGGCCGAAATCACAGTGAAATGGTAACTGGAAATAAGGACACAGAAGAGACAAACAGAATGGTATATATATCAATGTCAGAAGTTTAACCTAAAAAAGAATTAGGGGTGAATATTGTACCTGCAAATTTTTGTTCTCCCTTACATACATGTATATATGAGTGGTTTCAGTCAAAAAAATTGAACCGACCTTTTAGGTCAGGTGAGTTAAAAAGTACATTAAGGGACAGCACATGTATAGTGATCTTAAAGTCTGATTATGACTTACATTCTTAATGGAAACATGTTTATAAACATACAAAAATGGTATTTTATTCTAGCCTGTACAGACCACTACCCCGGTGGATACTATTTCAGAAGAAATAAACAGTGAAATGGTAACTGGAAATGAGGACACAGAAGAGACAAACAGAATGGTATATATATAAATGTCAGAACTTTAACCTAAAAGTGTTAGGGGTGAATATTGTACCTGCAAATTTTTGTTCTCCCTTATATACATGTATATATGACTGGTGATGAATTTCGAGATCGACATACTTGGGTTTTAATGCTGCTGATGAGAGGTAACTCCTTGGAATATATATACAGCATATCATAATTTTTAACTTAAGCTCTATAAATAAATGAAATTCTAGTTGTATCAAAATACATTTTTAGATGTATGGACAAAAATATGTATTTCTTGATCTGTCATAGTTAAGATTATCATACATTTTTTACTGAATTTAGTGTTGTTTATTTATCACATAGCTTAAAGACGAAATCTTTGTGATGGATAGCGAAGATGAGGAGCTACAGGCCATATTGGAGGACAGTTTGGTGGTGAACAATGCTGTATCAAGGTATGATTTCATATAACACAAGGGCAAGATTGCTACACGTAGCCACATGTCCCCCGCCACTACAAGTTTCCTACTGAAACAAAAATATTAATTTAATGAATAAAGTCTATAAAACTAAAACAATAAAATAGAATTACATCAAAAAGCAAATAGTCCATCAGGCCATTACCACAAAGAACTGTGTACAGTTTAAAGTTAATCAGGCAATGCAATCTCAAGATACGGCGCGACATGTGAAAAATTTCCTCCCCCTGTTTGAATGATTAACGTCCATAACTCTGGAACGAAAAATCTGAAATTCACCAAAAATATACAGACCATCATAAACAACTGTGTAAAGTTTAAAGATAATCAAGCTAAGCGTTCTCAAGATGCAGGGCGACATATTTACGACGGACGGACAGACGGACATTTGTATACCATAATACGTCCAGTCAAAATTTGACGGGCGTATAAAAAAGTTAAAGTCCTATAACTCCCTTAAAATTTGTCGAATCAAAACAGCGGTGTAGTATGCACATCTACACTTCATAACAATACACCAAACCAAAAATCAAATAATCCGTCCAGCAGTTTCAGAGGAGTTGCGTCCACAAGATCTTACAGACGGAAGGACGCCTACCATTACCATGTCCCACCATCGCTTTGTGGCAGGGGAAAAATCCAACAAGATTGCTATAATATAACCTATATCCCTCTTGTTTATAAATGAAATTCATCAAAATATCAATCGAAGTCAACAATTCCTACAAAAATATACAGATTTTCAGAAAAAATTCAGACGAGAGATTCCCATTACTAAGCCTGTATATAAAATATAAAGTCAATCAGATAAAAAATGAAAAAGTTTGGTTATGGCTGCCATCTTGGATATCAGACCGGGTCATCGGACACAACTCTTAAAGAAGACCACCTCAGGACCATTGCTGCCAAGTGGGGTTCAGACATGAAGAAATTATAGTGATTTTCAAATAGGGTCCTATGTTAAACGATGTTCAACGATATGGGACCTCAGACAGGGTAATTAAACTAAGCCAAAATAAACTGAATTTTGGTATGAATCATATATGGAAGGTCCTTTACAAAGTTTGCAGAAACAAACCCAGTCCGTGAAATAAAATGGCCACCAGAAAGATTTAAATGTTCTCATTGGTAGAATTTTAAAAATTCTTCTTGTTTGAAACCCCCGCTCTTATTTCACTGAAACCTGGCATGCAGCATTTACGGAAGGTCCTTAACAAAGTTTTAACAAATCATGTAAAATATAGCCTTGCTATTTTAACTCAAACCATTATAAAACCCGAGGCTCTTTGGAGCCTGATCGCTCACCTGTGAACCTGAGCCCCATGTTTGCCAAAATTGGTTCACATTTGACTTATAGTTTCAATAAGAGTTGTTTCAGACAAGAAGATTTTAAACATGTCAATTTAGTCATTTTATGCAGGATTTTTTAATGTTATTCACATAGGGTAGTATCTTAAACTATATACTCTGATGGTGGCCATTTTGGATGACAGATTGGCAACAAAGTAACAATAATTGGTCAACAACTCAAAGGTACATTTGCGCCATATTTGGTTTCAATCCATTCCATGTTTGTCTGGAAGACCATTTCTGTATGTATTTTCCATAGTGTTCTATGTTAAACTGAGTTCGGCTATGGCGGCCATGTTGGATTGCCGACCGGGTCATTGGACATAATTCTGAAAGAGGACAACCTAAGGACCATTGCTGCCAACTTTTGTTCAAGTGGTTTCAGAGTAGAAGATCTTTAAGTGAAATGTTGACGGACGACGGACGCCAAGTGATGAGAAAAGCGCACATGACATTTTAGGGCAGGTGGGCTAATAAAGAAAGAAAAATAAACTTATGTTTTCTTATTTCAATCTTCATTTCAGACCTCCAATTAACAAATCCTTGCAAGATTGTCTTAGAGACATAAAAAATGGAAGAAATAACCACTTGGAAACAACTAAAATGATAGTGTTCAGAAGGGGTGTGTTGGCAAGTGCCTTTCGGGCCATGCAGAAAGATACATTTAATGCCAATGCATCCCTTTATATCAAATTTAGTGGTGAGATGGGTGACGACCAAGGTGGGCCAAGAAGAGAATTTTTCAGGTAGGAATGACATACTTGTCAGCTAATATCCATAATGGCGACATTGGACGCCGAAAATAAAATTGTACCCGATTCAATAATTACTGCTCTCCTTCGACAATATCTCGTTAATATATATTATATTAAACTATGATTAATGCTAAAGCGATTAAATTTTATCGAGTATAATATATTTACCTTTCGTGTGTTAAAAAAGTTACTGATCACCACTCATTTCCTGTTCGTCTAACCTTTGACTGCTGAAGCTAATCAATATGCATCACCAAATCAGGAATCCATCCGCGTTTATTAATATATTATTCTCGGTACAATACATGTTGTTATCGTATTTCCCCATGCCTATATCGACCTGCTGAGGCCTTCACAATTTTCCGTATTTCGGCACTGTGACGTCGTAAAGAGTTGACCCGACCCCAATATGAGCTGACCCGAATATATCAGCGACGTCATAATGTTTAACCCAACGTTGACCCGAATATATCAGGAAAACATCCGGTTATAGGCAGATGGCCATTGAAAAGTAAGAAATTCCATTAAGACTGCTAGTTAACAATACGATAAATTTATTATCAGGTTTTCTTCAAACAAATATCGTAAAATATAAGCCGCTCGACACAATATGAAACTTTTTAGCCCGTTCGCTACGCTCACTCGCCGAAAAAGCAATATTTAACAAAGGTCGGTGTGGCAGCAATCTAGATGATCGGACATATTTCTGAAAGAGGACCTCCTAAGGAACAATGCTGCCAAGTCAGGCTCCAATATGTCAAGTGATTTCAGACAAGACGATTTTTCAATGAATTTTCATAAAGGGCCCTGTGTTAAACTAAGTTCGGTTGTGGCGGCCATCTTTGTTGACAGTCCGGGTCATCGGATACACCTCTCTAAGAGGACCATCTAAAGACCATTGCTGCCAAGTCTTGTTGAAATTGGTCAAGTGGTTTAAGACAAGAAGATTTTTCAATCAATTTTCCCATTGGGCCATATGTTAAACTAAGTTCGGCTGTGGCGGCCATCTTGGTTAACAGTCCGGGTCATTGGACATATTTCTGAAAAAGAACCTCCTAAGAACCATTACTGCCAACTTTGCTTCTTGAAGTTTCATATAAGAAGATTTTTTAAATTCATCCCCCCCTTTTCTATTTTTAGTAACAGCAGCCATGTCGGTTGGAAGAGGGCCACGGAAGGACCATTCCACCAAAGTTCGGTCTCAATTGGCCCAGAGGTTTGAGGGGAAAAGATCTTTAAAGGAAATTTTACGCTGGATGCCGTCTTTTAAGGGCAAAAACTTCTATAAGGGGTAAATCAATGATTTTGGTCATATTGACTTATTTGTAGATCTTACTTTGTTGAACATTTTTGATGTTTACAGTTTGTCTTTATCTATAATAATATTCAAGATAATAACCTAAAACTGCAAAATTTCCTTAAAATTAACAATTCAGGGACAATAACCCAACAAAAGGTTGACCGATTCGTCTGAAAATTTTATGACAGGTAGATCTGGACCTGATGAACATATTTACTATGTCAGTTTTGCTTTAATTGCTTTAGTTTTTCTGCAGTTTACCCCTATGTTCTATTTTTAGCCATGTTGGTTGGCAGGCGGGGTCATCGGACATATTTTGTAAACTAGATACCCTAATGATGCTTGTGGCCAAGTTTGGTTCTATTTGGCCCAGTAGTTTCAGAGGTGAAGATTTTTGTAAAAGTTAACGGACGACGGGCGACGACGGACGACGGACGCCAAGTGATGAGAATAGCTCACTGGACCCTTTGGGTCAGGTGAGCTAAAAACATATTATATGATTATGAAATTGTTTTGATAGCAAGATTCAAATATATGAGTTTATAAATAAATCTATTTTGCACTGGATAATGTCAGCGTATTCACACAATAAAAAATGAGTAATTTCATGTTAAAAACAACCCGTAGTACGACTGGTTTCTCCCTCTTCGAAGTGAGCCAACCTAGTTTCTATCGGATGTTGATCAGCTTGCCAGTTAAGATTCAGTGCGATAGCTATACTACGGATAGCCATCCCTGTAAAAAGCAATAACGGCGGGCATAATGGTCATGACCATGTTGATGGTTGTGATGTCATGTGTTAAACTACCACAAACGGTTAAGCCTAAGGTCACTGAAGGTCTCTAAAACATTGGAAATATACCGTACATGTCCTATTAGAATCGAAATAATTCACGAAGCTCCATCATATCATTGAATCAAATACGTGTAACGTCATGACATCGCGAAAATTTTGTCTATTCGAAAATAACATAAATTTTTCAACCAATCGTATAATAATGTTTTACAAACCAAATTAAATTATATTTATGTAGAAAAAGATGCATGCATTTGCTAGCTTAGTTCAATCCTTATACTAAAAAAACATTATTTTTTTGGATTAATTCATACCATTTTACTTGATGCATTCTGTGTCTCTAAATAATGTAACTTTTATTCTTCATTCTGTAGACTTGTCTTGATAGAATTGCAAAATTCTGACCTTTTTGAAGGCCATGATGGACACAAATATTTTTCCCATAACATTGAGGCCCTTGAGGGCAAGAAGTACAAGATGGCAGGGCAAATAGTAGGCATGTCCTTGGTCCAAGATGGTCCGGGGCTGCATTGTTTGGATGACACCTTATATGAAGTTATTTTTGGAAATGACTCCGCTTTGAGTACGATAGATCTGGAGAACTTGCCGGATGAAGAGACTATAGAAATATTGAAAAAGGTATTATTTAATATGGAAAAAAAGACTACCGATTTCTCTTATGATTTATCAGGAAATATTTATTGTGTGTTTAAGAAATAATTCACGGAGACTCCAGTTTATCATAGTTTTACCACGGGCTAGCCATTTATGCCTTTTATTTTACCCTGAGCGCTAGCGAAGGGTAAAATAAGGGCATAAATGACCAACCCGTGGTAAAACAATCATAAACTGGAGTCTCCGTGAATTATTTCGATACTAATAGGACAATTACGGTGTTTTGTTATATTGCCGTGACCTTAGGTGAACTCGGATTTCAGACATATTTGGCTATTCCGGTAATTTGACACACAACGTCACAAATGCAACAAACCTGTTCGATGCGCTGTTTTGGTTCTGTTTTTCTGTTTAGATGCATGGATTTTCACGAAATGAAGAGGAGAATGTTTATTTATCGATTACACCTATCGAAGATTTGGTTTAAATTCACATTGTCATATTGTAAGAATGGATTTTTACACAGCGGTTATCTTACACATGATGTGTGTGTTCATTATTTTTCCAAAATACTTCTGAATCAGTATGTTTGGTGTCTTCAGGGATGAATTCCATGTTGCCCAATTGGGACAAGCCGCGCAATTGTTTTCCTGTTACAGAAGTCATGAAATAATAGGCTGCCATTAAGTCTGTACTTTTCGTTGAAACATGGGAGATAGCTGAAAACGATCGCCATACACTGGCACATATCCAGTTAAAATTTCGGGGTATGAAGTCAGTCTACTTTTTCCGTAATTTGAGAAATCACGAGCCATGGTAAAAAAAGTCTCCTTCCGCAAAGTAAAATGTACCTCTTTCATGCTCTCCATGTAGAATAAAAATTTTCTTGGTTTTATTTATTTAATCCTTTCAATATTTCTATGTCAAATGCCTCAGGTAAATACACTTTTAAAATAACACTAGTTATTCAGTTATCCTGGTTGGTTTTGTTACAGTAGGTCCATATATCATGGTGCAATTATAATTTTTTTTTTATGGACGTCTTTCGTATCCCTCAGGTGAAAGTTCATTGCAGGTCTTGAGCCAATTCCTCGCCAGAGTGAGAATCCCTCAAGAAATCTCTCTCGAATAGGCACAATTCGTGTCTGAATTTCTTTAGGACGCGGCCTGATGATATTGATTGTATGCGATTAAAAACTTTTGATAAAACATTGTTTAAGTCCGTTTATTATGTTTTGTTATATTTATTTAACTTTTATTCGCGCTATTTCAGAATGAATAAAAATGTATTTATAACAACTACAACGACATTCAGAAACCCCTATGCTAAGTATAGAAATTTAATCAACGGTTCTCACAATTGCAGAAATAACAACCAATCAAATAGAGCGGATAAACAATTTCCTGTTGGAGTAAGGGACGAGATCAAAAGTTCAATGTCGGATAAAAAACACTTAATTCACATAGTTTTTTCACTGACCCCGCCCCCCCCCCCCCCCACCGCCCCTCTTAACTTAATTTGGGAAAAATTGATTGACCAATACGGGCATATTCAAAAATCGATGTCGGATAACAAAACTTGCAGTGATTTTAACCCCCCCCCCCCCCCCCACCTGTGGCGGCCATCTTGGTTAACAGTCCAGGTCATTGGACATATTTCTGAAAGAGAACCTCCAAAGAACCATTACTGCCAACTTTGGTTTCAACTGGCCTTGTAGTTTCATATAAAAAGATTTTTGAAATTCACCCCTTTTTTCTATTTTTAGTAACAGCAGCCATGTCGGTTGGAAGTCGGGGATGCCATACATAAATTTTTAATTTAAAGGGGGCCACCCAAGGACCATTCCACCAAAGTTTGGTCTCAATTGGCCCAGAGGTTTGAGGGGAAAAAGATCTTTAAAGGAAATTTTACGCTGGATGCCGTCTTCAAAGGGCAAAAACTCCTATAAGGGGTCAATCATTGATTTTGGTTATGTTGACTTATTTGTAGATCTTACTTTGTTGAACATTTTTGCTGTTTACAATTTGTCTTTATCTATAATAATATTCAAGATAATAACCTAAAACTGCAAAATTTCCTTAAAATTAACAATTCAGGGGCAATAACCCAACAAAGGGTTGACCGATTCGTATGAAAATTTCATGGCAGGTAGATCTTAACCTGATGAACAGTGTTGCTCTAATTGCTTTAGTTTTTGAGATATAAGACAAAAACTGCAGTTTACCCCTATGTTCTATTTTTAGCCATGTCGGCCATGTTGGTTGGCAGGCTGGGTCATCGGAAATAATTTTTAAACGAGATACCCTAATGATGCTTGTGGCCAAGTTTGGTTCAATTTGGCCCAGTAGTTTCAGAGAAGAAGATTTTTGTAAACGTTAACGGACGACGGACGGCGACGGACGCTAAGTGATGAGAATAGCTCACTTGATCCTTTGGATCAGGTGAGCTAAAAATGGGATGGTTCCTCATTGACGCATACCCTGTAACCTTCCCTTTTCATATTATCATAATAGGAGAATAATCTATATATATATAAAGTTTCTTTCTTATTCATCTTAGTTGAAAGGTATATCTGACTTCCAATCAAGGGATGCCTTTCTATCTGATCATGGGTCATGGCTAGCTGAACAGGGAATCAGCAATACGTGGAAGTTAACGGTTGCATATAAAGACATTTTCTTAAAACACATCTTAAAAAATTTGATATATTATAGGTAAGTAAATGTAATGCTTTAAAAAATGGTTTGTTTCTGGCAAACATAGTCAAGGACGATATATGTTCGTGTGGAATTTCAAAAACCGACTGAAAATTACTTTTTCTATTGTATGCGCTTCAACACACAAAGAAGGAAATTAATGGAGGGACTTCGACAGTTGAATTCACTTTCTCCACCTTACTGTGTGGTAGCGAAACATTAGATGAAATTAGATTTGGGGCAGGCTTTTATTAAAGAATCTGGTCGCTTTGTTGAATTATTGCTTCATTTTCTTTTATATATATCCTGTGATTTGTTAAGCATATACACTGGAAAGCAATTTAAATTTTATGATTCAGTTCAATTATTCTTAAATCGCTATGAAATCAAATTTAGAATCAAATTTAATAGTGTGTGTGCTTGATTAATTTCATGTTATTTTTTCCCTGTTTATGTGATGTAATTTATATTCAACGTTTAAAGTATTTTTTTTTAAATGTATATGTATCTTTGTTACGGAGACCACAATTATAAGTTTTGTAACATGTGTCTGATCCTATTGTCAATTTATCTTTTTGGAGACAATAAAATATATCTAAATCAACTCCTTTAAAAAAAACATCATGTAACCATTTGTGTCTAAATAACGATTCTTCCGAACAGTGATTTCTCGAATATCTCGACTAATTTTACGAATATCCTCGAGGTCGACACAAGGAGGTTCGACTGAAAAATATTTTATACGTCAATCTATAGTGCATTCTTACCAAATAAAATCATAGAAAAATATTACTTTTCTTTAAATAGTGAAAGAATGAAAACAGATCAAAGGAAACTACAGACAAATCTGAGTCTTTGGGTATCGAAATGATAAAATTCGGATCAGAAATGACCTCACAATTATTTTTTTTTAAATTAATTGTAAATGAAAATGCACTAAAAAAATTAGTGGAAACTCGCTTATGGCCATACGAGAAATACTATTATTCCGCTATTATTTGCAGATGTCTAGCTGAGATAAATTCTTTTTTTGATGGAGTAAGAATATTCACAGGGCTGTTCCAGGGTATTTATGAGAATGCAAAGGTCTTTAAGCCATTGTTTTGTACAAACTATAAAGAGATAGGTTTGGAGGAGTTTTCTCAGCTAGTGCAGATCAACTGGAGTGACGACGGAACGAATTTCAAATATTGCGAAGAGGTCACTGTTTATGCATGGGAACTATTTCTCCAGGCAATTGAAGGTAATATTTTATGCAAATTGATGGCAAAAGCTCGCATGACATTTTTTGCCAATATTTAGTTCAGGTGAGCTAAAAATGGGATGAACAGAAAATCAATCACCATGATCACAGGGCCATTTGAGATTTAAGTCAGACAACAGACAATGTAAAATGGTATGGAAAAATATTGAACGCTTAACTTTTATAAAGTTAAATGTGTTGCTATCCCACTAAATGCACTTTTATCACGTGAAATATAGTTTTACCGGTAATGTATTCAAACTAGTTTAATTGCAATTAATACTTTCTTTCCGCTTTAAATTATTTTATTGAATATTGACTGCCTTAAAAATAGTTTTATCCGGTTAAAAGTTACAACCTGAGTTATTGTTCCCAATGGTAAAATTCTTTATTAACCACTTATTTATTCAAAAATGTGGTTTCAGAGATCTTTAAAATTTAACATTTTTTCAGACATCTTAAGATTATTTACAATAAAACTTTTATGTAAAATCTTGTTGGGTTTTCCGGTATTTCAGTTGCAGCTGACAAAATATTGAAAAAATGTCCCCAAATAAATTAGCGAACCGGGCTGGCGTGAAACTTATGAACTGATAAGCAATAGACATTGATCACTTGCCCTTCCATTCAACGTCGTTCTGATGCCAAAGAACTAGATTATTTCAAACTATATTTTGATGATGTAATGCTAGACAAAATTGTTGAAGAAACAAACAAATATGCTTCATAAAATGGCCCTGGCCGGGAGCCCTGGTCGAAATTTGGTCGATACTACTCGGGAGGAATTTTCAACTTATTTAGGTAGCATCACTTGACACTTAGTATATTAGTTGAAAGCAAATATAAAACATTTTCAACTTCCATTTATCACAATATAAAATTATTCAAAATAAAAACTATTTCTCCCCGAAATAACGTAAACTAGGCTAACACCGGCATACATATTTATGCACGAGTATTTGTTTTTCGTTGCAGTATAAATATGTCAGCTCATAATATGACTTACCTTAATTACACAGGCTGCACAATCATACTGTCTTCCTAGATTACACTGTTTGTTTCATTTTACGCGTAAACAGTAGATTATGTCACAAAAAATTTCATAAAGTCAAGGACAAATTACGTCAAATATTTTGGTCACGGGCACCTGTCAATTTCGACGTTAACGTGAACATTGAAATTAAATTGAGTAAAAATACCGTTCTACGGCCAGTTACATTATCACATTGACCAAATTCAAACTATAAAAAATGCGATATAATAAACTACATATGTTCTATTACAAATAAATATTTTTTATCCTGATTTTTCGCCTCCCAATATTTAAAAGTACAATGTCGTTTGTCTTAGCTATAGAAAACACAAACGTATTTGATTTGTGTAAATAATACTAAGCATAATATGAAATTAACGCATATTGAGATACATGTAGTATATTTTGCGAATATCCAGTAATATTATTTCGAATTTATACTATCTTTCTTTGCCATAAATTCCCAACACAATTCGTGAACAGCAATTTGTTTAAGCGTTTCAAAATCATATATGTATGAATGTGTGTGGTATGTAATTCTAATACAGCTCCGACAAGAAGCAAATTTCTAACATGTCATTTTTACATCTTTCCTTTATAGGCATGCAGATAATAATGGGTATCGTAAGAGTCCCCGATTCTTCTTATAATAATACATTCCTGGTTAAAGTTTCAAAGAAATTATGCCAGTAAAACGATACGAAAAGCTCAGTCAGTATATACATGTCAACAACATTGAAACAGACATTCTTTTAGATTAACCAGGCCATGACAAGCTCCACAATATTCGTCCTCTCATTGACTGTTCTCTCCAAAAGTTTTCTGCAAGGTATCATCCAAATAAAAATCAGTCTGTTGATGAGGCTATGGTGGCTTATCGCGGAAGATTTAGTGCCAAGCAATACATCCCATCAAAACATATTAAATGGGGTTTTGAAATCTGGATGAGATGTGACAGTAAAACAGGCCACTGTCAGTATCTATATGGGAAAATAAGTGAGTGTAAATAACAACAAAAGACCTTGGACACCAAGTGGTTGAGAAATGACTGCAGATTTGCGTAACAAAAATCATCATATTTATTTTGATCGTTACTTTACATCTGTTCCCTTAATAAAGGATCTCTTTTTGCAAACTGGTATTTATGCTTGTGGTACTATTGGTCAAACAGACGAGGTTTTCCGCAAAATTGGCAAAATACTCCAAGGATGCAAACTGGTCAGTTTGTTGGTACATTTAGATGGACGGATGATGTGGTCAGTGTTGTGTAGAAAAGTTTCTGTATTGGCTTCAAATAAATCACTGATGGAGATAAAAAAAAATTTAACTCCATGTAATTCCATTTGTTTTGTTTTTCGTTCGCGTGTTTTCAGGTTGGTTTGGTAATTTGGTTGCTTGTATCTTTCGTTCATATTTTTTTTGGGGGGGGTGGGGGTGGGGGGATTAGTTCCCCTTTTTACATCACTAAGGTATTTCATTTGTTTGTTTTGTTCGTCCGTTCTTTTTCACTCTCAAGTTTGTTCTTTCGATAGTTCATTTGGAAATAGTTTCACTTACCTAGCGTTCAATTTTTTTTTTTTTTTTTGGTTGATAAAACAAATCGAAGGCAGAAGAACAGAAGTAACATCCTTATTACTAGACCACGTGTCAGTACAAATTACCAAGAACATTTCAGGGAGTTGGCATATGTGATCAGTTACGCACAAAGTACGCGATCGGGAGGCTGTCCAGAAATGTTGGTAGTACCTCGTGAATTTTATTATTGATATTTGCATAATAAATGTATTTCTTTTAATCTCACAAAGTCCACAGTTTGCACGCAACAACAAAAAACCGGTATCGAAAATTAGATTTTAGAATCATCCTCGCAGTTCAGCTATTTGCTAACTTCACAACACAGAGGGGAACGAACATACGTATGCGAAGTAAATCGACGAAATGTGGGTCTTACCCATATCTCTTATTGCTGCTTTCTTTAATTATTCTTTTTATTTTTAATTCTTGCAACGACGAAATATTTTTTGGTCTTAAGAATAAATGAATTATTAAGAGCCTGCGTTCATGAAAACTGTATAAATGTAGATAATACTGACACACTTGTATGTTTGAGTCCATATAGCCATTATTGTGTAACATATATTCATCTGTATATTTATACCGTCAGAAAAGTGATAAGTTCAAAAACTGAAGACAAAACTTGAAAAAAAAACAATTTGTATTAGAAAAGTATAAATTAAAAAGGAAAATATCCAGAAATATATATCACAAAAACAATACACAGAAACATGTTACGGAAGTGAACATATTTAGCAAATAACAGGACAAAAAGCGGTATGTTTCTTGCTTTTTCAAAAGAAATATATGACAAAGTTGATAGGTAATGCAGGGGGTTGCGTAACGTCACGAAATTTACTTTTCGCGGGAAGGCATATAAACGTAACGTCACAGTCAGCGGTAAGTAGAACATACATAAAAAAATGAATGCGCGGCAAAGGGAACAGCGCATGAGGGAATTATTAGTGTTTTCCGGTCAAGAGTTGAGTATTGTCGATATTCAAATTCTTGAATTAGTTATACTGTTTATTACATTGATAAAATAGACAAAAAATGCTTCAGATGTGTCATATTTTCCTTAGATCTGTCGACGTCACAAACGTCATTTGTTAGTAACGCCCTTGACGACGTAAAATAAAAACCGATCTTTCACTGAGTGAAAATATCGAATTTATTTTCACTGAAAATTACGATAAATCACCATCATCAATGTAATAATAATAGTATAACTAATCTTGAAATGTGAATACCTAAAAATCTACCGAACAATATATTAATTCACGAGTGCGCATAGCTGTAGATCTTTGGTATTCGTATTTCGAGATTGGTTATTCTGTTTATTACATTGACATATTCCGTATATTCATAAAATTTAAAGAGACAATACAAGGGATTATGTTTTTATGCGACTACGTGACGACGTTTGTTACGTCATTTCCTAGAGTGAAATATGACTTTCGATTTCAATGGGCGAATTATCGGATTTAATTTCATTCGGAAATCCCGGTATTTCACCACACTCAATGTAATAATATAAATATTTTTTATTTTTATTTCAGATAAAGAAATAGATATCAAATTTGAGGACCTCCTGGTTTTCATAAGTGGAGCACGAACAGTCCCTCCGCTAGGATTTGGAAAAAAGATTGAAGTTGATTTTTTCACACCGGAGAACAATGTTAATAGATTACCCTTCGCATCCACCTGTGGTATGACAATTTCTCTTCCTAGAAATGCAACACATCCCCAACTATTAACAATGCTGGTGCGTGCTATCCAGGAATCAAGTGGATTTGACAAACTATAGTTCTTTTTAAACATGTTATGACTTATTCTTTTGAATAATATTTTTGTTAATATTTTTTCACACATATACTAACCATCAAAAGACACAAAAATGTTTCCAATCCAAGATTTATTTTATGTCGAAATGCAACAAAACAAACATGCAATCATGACAATAGAAAAACAAGAGGCTCAGGTGGCTAAGCCTGTATCACTCATCTGGAATTCACAAACTTTTGATTTGATGGCAGCCATTTTGTTTCACAGACTGGGATGATTTATTCAAACTTTGTAAAGGACCATCCATAGATGCTCCATACCAAAAATCAGTTCGTTTTGCTTTACGGTTTCAGAGAAGTTTTAAATTTCGACCAATCAGAACATGTAAATGCTTATGGTGACCATTAAAGGCATTTTGTTTCCTAGACCGGGATGATTTATGCAAACTTTGTATAATGAATATCTTATATTAACAAATGAATTCTTAATATAAAAAAATGATTGTTTTTAATATTAGAAAATAGCTCTTTTTGTCCAATTTGGCTTGCCATAATCACCAACAGTATTTGGAGTCGACATGTCAAAAAAACAATTATTATGGATATGTGAGATGAGAAACCAACAAAGGTCGCCGGAACTAATAGTTGACCCTATACACATTACTGTAAACATTTTGGCTATTTTAGTTCTCTTGGACAATCAATGTTCGAAAAAAGAATAATAATAAGAAGAAGAACAGGAGTAAAAACAATAAGTCCCCCTTCCGGTGACCTTATAAGATAAATACTGCAAAGAACTAAAGCACTTGTAATATGAATTTCCAAAAAACAAAATCACGTGAGCGACATCAGATGTTCCAGAATGGTAAACATATGCTGCCCTACCAATAGCACCTCTCATATTGCAAGTAGTCATATCCAGCAATATGTCAAATCAATTAAGATGGTGTCATCATTTGGTAAGACGTCCTAAATTTTAAATGAATATATCCGAATATATGTATTTAATAACAGTCTTAAACTTTCTTGGGAGATAAAATTAACATGGGCTGAACATAACCCTGTTTCATTAGTTTCTTTGGCAGTAATTTTGCTCTATGGACAAAATCATCGTACACATCACATACCCGACTGTAACGGACCACCTTTGAGATGTACCATGCACGCTAGTGATTTCGGTATATGTTACAATTTAGAAAGAAAATTCGCAATTGGAACGTTAAAGTCATCATGTTTGTCATACAGCAGATATTTCAGACAGCATATCATCCTGCAACGGAAACTGTGAATAAAGAAATTTGCTAGTCTTTTTTTCTTTTCTACAGTAGCATTTGCAAAAATTTTGCTTCATATAAAAAACAACAACAGGTCGACCAAAAGCGACGCACAATTTATCCGTAAAGGAATACCGATGGTTTGTTTGAATACTTATCAGAACTCAACAAATATGTTGTCGAAGAGAAATTGCAGCATGTTGACATGCCTGACATGGACACCCGCGTTGTTTTAGAAATTCTATTATTTCATTAATGTATTTGTCTCAATTTCATGGAAAATACCGACATACAAGACTCAGTAGGAGGCACATATTTACAATAATAATATAAGGGATTGCATTTGCTTATATCACAAAATTTTCGTATTATCTTTTCTTATACATCATGATAGAATTTATGAAAGTCTTAATAGGGATACTAGTCAAATGACCGATTTCTGGACATGCTATTTCTTTTAAATGTCAAAGAAAAAGTTGCCGGTGAAAAGGAGTAAATAAATAAAATAACTATTTTTACTCATTCATTATGCACTGTAAATGGAATTTATTGCATTATACTAATAAAACCACTTTACTTTGCAGTCTAAAACTCAGATGCGACTCATCAATTGTTTTGCACGGAGAAATATATCTCCTCCGTGTGGAACATCCACAATGTTTTCCCTAATGTCAATCTCATCTCTGAGAACTCTCAAGATATCATTTTCATGTTCACTGTTGGATTCCTCGGCTTCAGTTTCTCCATGTTGTTGAATTGAAGTGTTGTTTTCAGGTTCTGTTATTAAATCTTGTATAGCCACACTTTCAGCATTCAAATTAGTCAGTATCCCTGTTATATAAAGTTCATTTGGGCTCCTGAATTTTTCAGTGGACAACCCATGATTATTGTTTTGGAATCTTAGTTGTTGTAAAGAATAATTCAATCTAGGGAGGAACACAAAGTGGGGTATTTCCATATCACTAATGTTAGTGATATCGAGAATACCAATCTCTTCAAGGTATGTGAAAAGTGAATAATATTCATGAACAACATTGTTCCAGACATCTACCCAATACCTTTCAATTCTAACATTGTGACAGCTTTTGCCACGTATAGCACTACCCCTGTTTGCACCCCTATAACTTTCCATAAAATGGCACAAATCTGTGTTTTCTACCCCTTTCTCTACTCTTATTCTTGACGGAACACCGTATTCTTGTACAGCATTTGTAAATAAACGCAGTACGGTATTGGAACGGTTGTTATTACTTGCTGATAAAAATGTTACAAGTCTACTAAAGCCGTCTATTGATCCATGAATATATATGCTCCATCTATAAAAAAAAAAAGAAAGAAAAACAAGTAAAACTAGAATATGTGTGTCAGATACCAACACAACAGTTCCCCCAATCCGTCATTGACCCTATAATCCTAACTTAAAATTTCAGATTTTTTGATTTTTTGGATCCGTAACCTGACCAGAAATTCTAAGGTCAAATTCCACTTGCACACATGATGTCTAACATTGATATGAAGTTTCATTAGGATTTGAAAAATTAACTGAAATTTCAGTTTTTAGAAATTTTTTGCTCGATATCCATGGGAACCAGAATTTTAATACTTGCATGCAGCACTTGTCGTGGTCCCCTACCTCACTTAAAAGTTCATGAACTTTGGAATCAACCTTGTATTTTAGAACATTCTAGAATGGATTTTTTGGTCTGGTCCTCTTGGACCGTTTCCATGACAACGGAGGCCTTTCTAAATACGCTTCGGGTGACTTAATAATAAGAAATATTTACAAGAGGTTTCCACGAGCTTGATTCGCTCACCTGTATTCCAATGACATTCGACCCTTCAACTATTCTTCCCCTGATGGCTACACAAAACTACGTTCACCTGTTGCAGCCATCTTGATTGTTTGAATATATTAACTATGGAGCGTCAGTTTGGGGCACTCGTAATCGTTCATGTATTAATGCTGTCCAGAACAGGGCTATCAAATGTTATATGTATGTTGGCAAGTATACACCAAATGATGATATTCATGGTGATATTGGCTGGAGACCACCCAATGTAAAGCAATGGTCATGTGTTTTTAGACACTGTGCTAGATGCAAAGTTATGTATAATGATAGAATTAATTATAAAGTTTTTAAATGGTCACATAGAAATGCTAAAAATAAAAAGAAAAACTGGAGTTTTAGAGTAATGTGTAAACTCAAAGAGTGTAATTTTGATGTATATGCAAATCTAGATACTATACTTAATAGAAATAGTATTGTACACCTTCCACCTTTTTTATTTGATAAATTTACTTGTGAATGGCAAAACAGAATATTGTTACAAAGTTATGATAATAAGCTACGTACTTATAAATTATACAAGACAAACTATTTTACAGAATCTTTTCTAACACAAAATATGTCTAAGAAGCACAGAAGTGCATTTGCAAAAGTTAGATGTGGTGTTGCTCCTTTAAAGATAGAAACTGGACGATACGAAAACAAACCAGTATTTGAGCGTATTTGTTTAATATTGAAGATGAAAAACACGTTTTAAATATATGTCAATTATGTGCATATCTTCATAATGTATTATTTGAGGAAGCGTGTAAATATAATGAATTGTTTTATACCTTGTCCGATGATAAATTTATTTATATATTTAATTGTGAAGAATTGTGTCAATTAGTTGCTAAAACCTGCTATAATATTTTATGTAGGAGAACTATTTTTTTTATATAAATAGTTAACATTTTATAAATGTGCTGTATATTTCGTTTGTATTTTATTTTGCATGTTTACATATATGAATATACCTTAACAGTCTCTCATAATTCTTAATAGAATGACACTAGTATACTGATTTTCATACTTTTATGTCTTTTATTGTTGACTTTTAAGCATAAGCATGTTGTATATATAATGTGATTTTAAATATGTTGTACAAGTGGTGAGACTTTAATAAAATATTGAATCTATTTAATCTGAATCTATATTATTGAAGGCAAAAGTAAGATTTATCTAAAGTGGGGAGATTACACTACTGTACAAATCAACAATTGCGAGGGAAGAAAGCCCTGTATTCCAAGCCGGAAAAACGGTGAAACACATAAAAACTAGGGAATAGGTGCCTGGAATTCTTGACACTTGTGAAGATCGAACACAGCCTACTCTACCTCGTGATTTAAAAGTCCAGAGCGTTAATTGCTGCAATCAAAAAATACTTTATAAATAGATTAACTGAATGGTATCAGGCAAGATTATATACCATAAAGCCCTCTTAATCTATTATGGACTTCTCCCGAAGGAACCGTTTTCCTACAGTTTTGTCTGTTAAGGTATAGTGCACGAGCGCTGACTTCAACAAAAGTCCATAGTTGATAAATAATATATAATCATAGCTCTTGTATGGGTCAATATATTCTTATATCGACCGACAGTAGTGATACATACCTGACTAGTTTGTGGTTCCCATCAATGTGCCATAAAGAATTTGGATGAGCAACTTTGTAGGTTCTCCTTACAATATTGGTTCTTCCTAGTGACCTAGTTGCACACCCAAATGGGTCAACGGTATTGCAAGCCATACGGACCCTTCTTCGCTGAACCACAATGCCTGCGTATTTTAGTCGTTGTAAAAGGGAATTTGGCCCTATCTGTCGGTTCGTGCCTATCAACTCTTTAACTTTTTTACAAAGTTCATCATCCGTAATATTTGAAAATTTTTCTTCCCTAAGTTTAATGTTATGAGACCTGAAAATAACAACAAGTCTATATTAAGTCTCCTCTCGCATTAGTTTGACTGCCGCTCATGGGACATCCAACAAAACCCGATTACGACCCAATCGCCGAGTAGGCACATCCTGGATAGTGCTACGTAAGGGTTACTAACTTTGACCTCGGGTTCAAGCTAGAGGATCACCTTAGTCCGTGCAAATTGAGCACCAAGACGCGGAGCGTCGAGGTGATAATGCAAAAACTATGGTGATCCTCTAGCTTGAACCCGGGGTCAAAGTTAGTAACACACTTACACAAAAGGACTATTGTTTACATTAAACAGATCATTTCAAAAAATACAGATGAAAACATTGAAGGTGAAGTAGAAAGGAAAACGGGTGAAGTAGAAAGGAAAACACTGAAGGTAAAGAAGAAATAGTAAAAGTTATCTTATAGAATACTAACAAGTATGTTTGTATGGACGTATGATTGTTAAAGAGGAGGATCATCATTTTTTTTTAATTTAAAGGCGACCTCTTTGATTCTTAACAGTGACCTGCGACCTAAAGGGGACCCTCCTGGAGCCTCAGGCCTCAGTCACAGCCAGAAATTTGTAAAAGGGGTTCGAAAAGGGGTTGTTATGGGTTGTTAGGTAGAAAAATGTTCAAACTTTAATTATGCTTAACGAATTTTAAGCTCCTTTTTAACATTGTTTAGCGTATTTTCATCGTCCGAAGTCCCCCCCCCCCCCCACATCTTTGCGGCGGGGGAAAAAGTTGCATATTACTATTGAATTGATTATAGATTCGCAAGGGTCTTGGTTTGATGCATCCTGTGGCACAAAAAAGAATCTAAGAGATTGGTAAGATGGTGAAATCCATTATCTACACGAACCAGTTCAATAGACCTACAAGTATTACCGCTGGAAATGTCTACTGAAATCACCGGAACGCTTCACTCTAGTGTCGAATAATACATTTAATACAAAATGGAATTATGAGAATCATAAGAACCAACTAAAGGAATATATTCTTAATAAACCTTCAAAATAGACAAAAAATAAACGATAAAATCGTAAATTATAGTTACTCTTGAGATTTCCTCATAAATGGCGGGATCTTGCTCCCTAATGGGATATTGTCTGTGGATTCGGTCTAGCTACAAACCGGCAATGAAGCAAGCCGGGTGTTAATCCCCTTTTTCCACTCAGGATATAGAGATTTAATACAATTATATGTTTATCACTGGACCTAACGCAGCCGTGTTAATGATTGAACCCGAGTAGAGGCCACCTGCCTTAAATGTTTACTCGGGTAACAACTACCGAGTTAACCCATGTTCATTCGAGTAGGACGACTAAAACAGCCCTTGTCGTTCGTTTGGTAGCCGAGTTTACATTAGAATTCAACTGAACACAATCTCTGTATATTGACCATGTACCACGAGCGGCAGTTACATTTCTTACCAAATATGTGACCCGGAAATGTGATAGCAACAACCGCCGCAGTATCCATTTACACTAGCGAGCCATTTTTAATGATAACATAATAACATTATTTGAATAAGGGGACAATCATTTTATTTTTTTTGGGGGGGGGATGGAAGTTACTTCGAATCCTGATTTTTTTCGCAGTTCAAATCTTGCCCTTTTTAGGTGCATTGCAAGCCTAGTTTTTTTAAATTTCTAACATTACTTGAATCCTGAGAATTGACCATCCTGCGTTTTTTTACCAAAATTGCATCCTTAATTTTAATTCCTTCCAGCCCCACCTTTAAACATCAAATAGTTGCTCCTGCTAATGGGATATTCTCTGTGGATTCGGTCTAGCTACAAACCGGCAATGAAGCAAGCCGGGTGTTAATCCCCTTTTTCCACTCAGGATATAGAGATTTAATACAGTTATATGACTTTATAACCTTTATTTATTAATCATAAATGAATTATACAGGAATAAAATATTACGTTGCGACAGAGGAAAATAATTGTTAATCAATAAATCCATATCAATATGTCTACAAACCTAAGTCTCCGACGTATGGTCGATTCGGACACTTGGAATGTTTCTGCAATTTTTCTAGCACCTATACCAAAATTAGTTAAAAATTTAAACTGTCCCTCTGTAATTTCAAAGGATGGCGCACCCTTCCGTCCAACAGATTTTGGGGCTCTATAACCTTTACTTTCATCATCTAATAAAACAAATTAATTATCTGAAATATTTACACGCCAACTCACTCACAAACTTAAAATGAACTATTTAAGTCCTACATTCAGTTTCCAATTGTAAAAACATTATACTAACCGATTTCTTTTTTTATATAAATGCAAATACTTTTTAACTAGAGGCTCTCAAGAGCCTGTGTCGCTCACCTGTATCTAATGTGATTTTGGAAATTATGTAAAATTATATAATGATTGAGACCAAGATTGGTTTAATTTGACACAGTATTTAAAATTAAAAACAGGTCATTTTAGTGTAGTCTTACAATAGCTACTGAAGACATCTTATCATTATTATTTTTGAATATGTGGTCAACTTGTGACCATTCAGAATTTTTTTTTACAATTTTCTGATAGACTTCTAAACATCTTGGATGATGGATCGGCAACAAAGTAACAACACTTGGTCAGCACCTCATAAGGAACATTCATGCTATGTTTTGTTACATTCCATCCAGTGGTTTTCTAAAAGAAGTCATTTGTATGCATTTCCCATAGGGTCCAATGTTAAACTTAGTCTCCCGCTGGCGGCCATCTTGGATGATGGATCGGCTACAAAGTAACAATACTTGGTCAGCACCTCATAAGGAACATTCATGCCAGATTTAGTTTCATTCCATTCAGTTGTTCTCTAAAAGAAGTCATTTGTATGCATTTCCCATAGGGTCCTATGTTAAACTAAGTTCCCCGCTGGCGGCCATCTTGGATGATGGATCAGCTACAAAGTAACAACACTTGGTCAGCACTTCATAAGGAATATTCATGCCATGTTTGGTTTCATTCCATTAAGTGGGTCACTAAAAGAAGTCATTTGTATGCATTTCCCATACGGTCCTATGTTAAACTAAGTTCCCCGCTGGCGGCCATCTTGGATGATGAATCGGCTACAAAGTAACAACACTTGGTCAGCACTTCATAAGGAATATTCATGCCATGTTTGGTTTCATTCCATTAAGTGGGTCACTAAAAGAAGTCATTTGTATGCATTTCCCATAGGGTTCTATGTTAAACTAAGTCCCCCGCTGGCGGCCATCTTGGATTATGGATCGGCTACAAAGTAACAACACTTGGTCAGCACCTCATAAGGAACATTCATGCCATGTTTGGTTTCATTCCATTCAACGGTTCTCTAAAAGAAGTCATTTGTATGCATTTCCCATAGGGTCCTATGTTAAACTAAGTTCCCCGCTGGCGGCCATCTTGGATTATGGATCGGCTACAAAGTAACAACACTTGGTCAGCACCTCATAAGGAACATTCATGCCATGTTTGGTTTCATTCCATTCAGTGGTTCTCTAGAAGAAGTTCAAAATGTAAAAAGTTAACGACGACGACGGACGACGGACGCCAAGTGATGAGAAAAGCTCACTTGGCCCTTCGGGCCAGGTGAGCTAAAAGCGATTGTTTTCCGCATTCAATGTGAACGTTGATGAGTGTTATTGCTATCATTAACGTGTGTCAATTTCTATCAAATACGACTGTTTACTAGGCACAAAATATTGAGGAATATCTTACATAAATTGAAGTTTTATGTTAATTAATTGTTCGATCTATATCAAATATTAATCGTAATTTTACGGAAAAAATCTCTACATACATGTAACCAACGTTTTCTTTCACTTACCTTCTATGGTTTTGCCTTGGAAACATTCTTCGAGATCCTCAATTGCTGACAAAATAAGATCAATTTCACCATCATGTAAATGTTCACCTCCTCTTCTGACGTCTCTCTTCAAATTACGAAGCCTGTAGATAATTGAAGAAAATAGGTTCACATAGATCTAATTAGTTTACACCTTACAATCGGCAATCCCGATAACTGTTTGTAATATGTTGACAATCGGTGGATACTGTTTATATAGTAGTAAATACTGACGCAAGACCAATTCAAAAGGAAAAGATTTTTAAAACTCGCACTTTCGAATGAAGTTCGGGTAAATTGTCATTGTGGTCGTCCGTATGTATGTCTGTAAAATCCAGTATCCAAATTATTTAATGGCAAACAAAGAGCAAAGGGCAAAAGTTAAAATTTTGTTGAATGGTTGCTACGTTGTTTTTGACTCCGGTTTCTGTGGATATTGCTGGCTTTTACCTTTAGTTATCATAGTTTAGTATAAATATTATTATTTTATTTTGATTAAAGGGGTCGAGTTTTCTTTCAGCTCGGGAAATGTCTTTCGAACGGGTATACGAAAATATCCTTCGTGTATAGTGTTGTGTCAAAATAGATGCATTTTACAAAAACAAACCAAGTGCAATGATATCTCCTAGTTCCCTATATATATATTTTTTTTTACATTTACCTTTGTTCGATGTTTGATTTTGTATTTAAATCTATAGCATCTGTACTTCCGATTCTAACGCAATAATCTACAGTTGACTGGATTAAATTCAGAAATATATTTCTGTTATTATCCGCCATTGTGGAAAACACTATTGAAAGACACGTCGAAATTGATTGGTGGGATCATTTCCTGTCGACACCACCCATTGGAAGAAATAAACCGATCTTGTCACGATATAACAGCATGATACAGTGGATTAAACACGATAAAAGATATTTTTAACGCGATAAAGGATTGTTTTAACGCGTTAAAAGGTGTTTTATCACGTTAAAATATAAGTTTATTAAACTGTAAAATATTACAATTTTTGGTAAATGTTTTAGCTGAAAACTTTTTTTTTCTAGTCTAGAGTTCTTTAAAAGGTGTTTTATCGCGATAAAAGATATTTTAACGCGATAAAAGGTGTTTTATGGCGTTAAAATATATATTAACGCGTTAAAAAGTGTTTTAACGCGTTAAAAGATATTTTAACGCGATAAAAGGTATTTTAACGCGATAAAAAATATTTTAACGCGATAAAAGGTGTTTTATTGCGTTAAAATATATATTAACGCGTTAAAAAGTGTTTTAACGCGTTAAAAGATATTTTAACGTGATAAAAGGTATTTTAACGCGTAAAAATATATTTTAACGCGATAAAAGATATTTTAACGCGTTAAAAGACATTTTTTAAAACATATAAATAGCTTTCAAACAATCTTTACATAATTTAAAAGCTTTGTCTATCAAAATGTCATGCGTGTTGTTTCATATACAGGGACGTAAATTAGGACTTGTTTAAAAGGAGGCAGTAAATAAGGCGGGACATGGAACATAGACATATACAATAATAATATTAATGGTATATAAATGTTGAGGAAATAAAATAAATACAATATACAATATATGATACATGGATAGATAAACATGTTAGAATAAATGTGATGATTAGTGAAGTAAGAGGGAAAATAGGATGGAAAACGTGGGTGGTTAACTGAGAGAATCCATTTTATCATTTATCACTCTAATGAACTTGCACAGTTTTTTTAGTTTGGATTGCTTTGTTGTATTCATAAGTTCATTAAACTTTAAAATATTACAATTTTTTGTAAATTTTTTAGCTGAAAACTGGTTTTTTCGAGTCTAGAGTCCGTCAAGGACACCAGAAGCTGAACAGATTTAACTGCTTTATCCTGCCATTTCGTCCTTTTCCAGCTTAGTTTACTACGTTTCACAGTGATATCTAGGGATGCAAAAAATGGCTTAAAACGATTAAAGAAATATTTTGTGTCAGCAAAAATGCATGTTAGTATTCATATTATGTACCCACAAAGTTCATATCAGATTTGTGGAAGTGCGATCAAAGTCGAGTTGACTACCCAGCACATGAAAAGAGTTATCCTAACACCCCTTCTGTGACTGGTTGGTCCAGAATATTCCAAAAAATTTACGATGAAAGACTGCCACCATGTTATCAATAAATTTGATGGAACCCTCTTTTCATGTGATAGATATCATAACTTTGATCGCTATTCAACAAATCAATCATTGGAACAGTTAGTTCCCTCACATCGAAACAAACAGAAAGTTGTGAGAGTTTTCAGCATTTTGATGCTCAGAGACCATGTAGAATTAAATAAATTATTATAAATTATCACTCGGTGATAACTAATATAATAAAAATCAAATACACCTTGCCATTCATATCAAAGGTGAGCTTCTTTGTGTTTGACCCGGCCGGTATTTGTGTTGTCTATACGTTTTTTAATACTCTAAATACTTTTTTGCCAGTCCGCCGCAATAGGCAATAGGTGTAAATTAATGGCCTACATGTTTCAAATTAATTTACAGCCCTATCATATACAACCTCAATTCGACCCTTATTTTGGTCCACTCATTTTCTTGATTACTAACTTTCAAAACAAAACAAAAATACATTTAAGGTAACAATCAAACAATTTGTAAATGCAGTATGTCTCTGTTCTTATTGATAATTTTAAATTACACAAATGTATTTTAAAAGAAATAAATCATGACAGAAAGCATATTGGCAAGCTCCTCTCATTTGCTCAGACATCAAATATGATCCAATGACGTAAAAGTTTACAATAATACATGACAAACAGAAAATTTTAGAGCATAAGCATTAAAAAATAACAGTTCAAAGATACTTATCTTAGTTATTGTAAATTTATGGTATGCTATATACGTATTTCAAGGAGTTGCCTCTAAACGGTAGTATTAGAACAGAATCTTTTTTGAATACCAAAAACCAAAATTACAAAGAATAAACCTCTCTGTTTCTGTCGGGTTTGAATTTTCCTGAATACTGATAATTTCCGTAAATTGAGTCTTTTGGTGTCTAGTTTGTTAAAATCAGATATGTAACCACTTCATAATATTTTTTTGAATTTAACGTGTAATTCATATCTTAACTTTCATCTCGAAATTGACGACACAGAGATAATATTACAAACAAAAGCCTAAATTTACTTTTCATATATAATAATAATGTACAAGAAGGGGTCTCGACCTGGACAAAAAACTAAAACATGCACATAACAAATATTAACTGTATATTTAACGCGTTAAAAGTATATTTAATGCGATAAAAGAATGTTTAACGCGTTAAAAGAATGTTTAACGCGATAAAAGAAAATTTAACGCGATAAAAATATTTTACCTGATGTAAATTACTGGCTTCTGTATAATTTTTTTATCGCGATAAACATTTCAATTGTGATATAAATGAATTTAAGTCTTAGATTTTAACGCGATAGCATATTTTGCTATCTAACGCGTTAAAATTTAACGCGTTAAAAAAGGGAATTTATTTATTGCGATAAATTTATCGTTTTACGCGTTAAAACAGGATTTAACGCGTTAAAATGACATTTATCACGTTAAATGTTAACGCGTTAGTTTATACCGTTTCTGACATGAAAGGCCTTTAACATAGAAGCTTCCATTTTCTTCTAGGGTTTAATTATATAAAATAATCAAACGTTAATGTAGTAAACTATGAAAAATATGACGTAAATGTAGTAAAAATGAAAAATATGACGTAAATGTAGTAAATATGAAAACTTTTTGAAAATGTAGAACTATCTGTCTTTGAAAATGGCGAACAATAGACTCGTTTCAAAAGTAAAATCTGATTGGTCAATTCCATGATGCAGTTCTTATAGATATTGTTAGTCAGCGGGCGACCGTTATCATATGTTACGACCGTTATCATATGTTACGACCGTTTTCACTGCTACTAGTGATAATTGTTAAACCCGTACGGACCTACGGGCGACCGTTGTGACTACTAGCAGCAGACTGATATTTTTGACAATTTACTACTATTAGTAGGTGATTATATAAAAAATGGGTGTCGAGATTGACTTTTCCATGTTTAATAGGATGAATGTTTTAAGAGATAAACTAACTATTAATATCCACCTTTAAGGCATATCGATCAAACCTATCAAATTATATGTATATTTTTATATTAAAAAAATCAACTCAATCAAGGACGTATAACTAACATACGTCCTTGACTCAATGTACTTATTTTTTGTATATTTAACCCGCTGGCGGTTGACCTCAGTGAGTAGATTTCGAGTGAACCCAACCTTTCGCGTCGCAGATTATTTTTGGTAAACGTTACATTTAACCCGCTGACGGGTAATTATGAATACATAAATAGTTCGACATTACTTTCAAAAATAAAACCAATACAGAAAACTTATAGAAATTATCCAATATATGAGAAATAAGTATTTTCTTTGCTATTATACTATTATAGTCCTTGCTATGTCTGGATAGTTTAAACAATGGACCTGGAACAAGAATAATGTCTTTTAGTAAAAGTTAATAATTACTTACCAGTATTACACGTTCTATGCTGCCAACATGCACACTGGTCACATTGCACAGCCTCTAAGGACTTGTCTTGCACGGACTTCATTATGGAAGTCACAACATTCACTGGCCATTTTGAAGAATAATGTGTCTAGTAGTCCACCCAATTTTATAACAAAATTCAGAGCTTCAGTGATTTCTCAAATTCGAAGTTTGACTTGTGTATCGGCCGATCTCCTTTGATATTTAAAATGTTATTTAAATGATTAAAAGAAAACGGTCCCAGTTAAAATATTTGTGAAAAAAAAACAAACAATTACCAATAATACATTTATTAACAACTTTTTAAATTACTGGTGATTGCTTAAATAATGATAATTGCAAAATCAACAATTCTTTATTAAAATTGACATCAAACAAATATCTCATTTTACAGTTATAACATCATTATTAGTTCTTTATTGATACATGTATAATTTATATAATTATAATATCTCACTGGCACGATTTATAACAAATTGTTAACAGTACATAATCAAAACTCAGATCAGTTGTCATTTTATAACAGTTCATATATAATTTTATTGATAAATAACACAAAAGCACATTCTTTATTGGAAAAAATATGTATACAAACAATAAACAATTGTCAACAACAATTTCTTTCTAGTACCGAAATGTCTTACATATGGTACCGAAATGTCTTACATATGGTACCGAAATGTCTCAGTACCGAAATGTCTTACATATGGTACCGAAATGTCTTACATATGGTACCGAAATGTCTTACATATGGTACCGAAATGTCTTACAAATGGTACCGAAATGTCTTACAAATGGTACCGAAATGTCTTACAAATGGTACCGAAATGTCTCAGTACCGAAATGTATCGGTACCGAATTGTCTTTTTCAGCGGGTACCGAAATGTCCAGGTACCGAAGTGTCTTGATACCTGGCGGTTGACCTCAGTGAGTAGATTTCGAGTGAACCCAACCTTCCCGCTTCGCAGATTATTTTTGGTAAGCGTTGTGGATGGTCGTATTTTTTTTCTTCTCCGATAATATTTATGAAAATCGCGTAAATCGAGCCACAAGACCCTGAGAATCAACAAGAACTTCAACAATAACACAAAGCTACAGCCTAGGATGTTGATGATTTGATATTTCAGTGGGTGGCAGATGAGCGAGCAGGCAGACATGTCCCATGTCTTGGTTTGTTGTTGTCTTGATTTCAGATGCTTATAAATTGTTATTTGTGCATTTGTAATCGTGGCAATGTAAATTTAGACTGCCCAATAGTTTATGAGCAACATAAGATTAATTTGTAGAAAAGTTATTTTTTCACTGTCCAGGAATTATAAACTGTTAGTCACTACAAAAACAAATGCTTTGCCAGGAGAATTATTGACAGATCATAAATTGTTAAATACATTCTTGAAGTAGCAGTATATATAGTTTTAATCAAAATGAAGGAATTTAAATATAGTAACTATTAATTTGTAGATTTATTATTTAATGTGTTTGTCGATTCATAGTCAGATTTACAGGCTGGCTGCTTGGAGATGACTTTCAGACTACCAACAGGTTGTCATGGTAGCATTACTCCCAAGATGGTTTTATGGTAACAATTATCCTTGCAAGATCTCAGGGTAACAAACATCAGCCTACCAGGATTTCATGGTAACAAGCCTCTGAAGATTTCATGGTAATGTTAGAAAATACTTAAAACTTGCTATTAAACAAAAATATAAAGAAAAACAGGGATAATGTCATTAAATGCTGGATACCGGTAGTCAACATCATTAAGTGCTGAGTACCGGTAGACAACATCTGCAGTGTTAAATCCTTGCAGAAAACTGAAAAAAACCTTAAAATTGTAATTTATGAAAAAGGATTTCATACGCGACTTTCAATAAAAATTTCACTATTACACATGGAAAATAAGTAAATACAAGAAGACAAGTGTACATCATGGACTTGAAATAAGGCAACAAATTCAAGTAAGAATGTCGGCTCACAGCCGAAGACGTAAAGCAAATTAAATACTTAAAAAGAGAGATAGGAAACCGCTTAAAAATCGTTATTGACCTTCAGAGTAGATGTAAGAAAATGGATTATGTTGATTTTTAGCACACATATATAAAAAAGATCAATTTTGAAAATTGTATCTTTTGTGAAAGAAAGTGTATATATGTGAATAATGACTGTCAATAAAAAAACATCATATCAGTAAGTCACAAGGTCATAGTGTTTTCTGTAACATCGAAGCTCATCATAATTAAAACCGGTTTCATGTAAAATAAAATCTAATTTATATAATTTTCTTTTTGCGACAAGGTGTTTTTGTAACTGTTTTGTTTTTCAGCTCCCCAAAGTGTTACAAAGTGATTTCGAAGTGTACTGAAAGATGGCTGTTATCCAGTAAGTTTTTTTTTGTTTTTTGTATGTTATCATTACTTAAATGATTATCAGTGTTGAATTGCATGGCCAGAGTATGTATTTTCAGTCTGAAAATGCTTTTTATGTCCCCTGCTGAGGCAGAAAAGTAAAAATAGATTTTCGCCTTTGAGACCAGGAAATGATATTTTTATCCTTTATATATGGCAAGGTTATTAATTTTTACCATCACCAGAAACTTGAGCCCCCTCAGAATCAAGTGGTTGACTCCAAAAAAACTTGACAGTTAAACCATATAATTTAGATCTAGCTGGTATAGGCCAAATAAAAAAGTTTGAGTTGTCTTTCTTTGGTGAACCCCAAAAACATTTTTCACACTTTTTGGGTCCAAAAAACAACATTTTAGCTCACCTTACCTATAGGGCTATGTGAGCTATTGCCATCTCTTTGCATCCTCCATAAACTTTCGATTAAAGATCTTCACTGAAACCACTGGGACAGTTGGGACCAAACTTTGGTGGAATGGTCCTTTGGAGGCCCCCTTCAAAATTTACTTCTGAAACAGCTGTTGTTACTAAAAGTAGAAAAATTGGGAATGAAAAAATCTATGAAACTGTAACACGGCCAGATGGAACCAAACTAGGCACCATCCTTAGGTCCTTTTTCAGAATTGTGTGAAATGACCCTGACTGTTAACCAAGATGGCTGCCACACTCGAACCTAGTTTCGAAGAAAGTTTGGGGGTATAGCGATTGTCTCTGTCCATCTGGCCATTCTGAACCTCTTATTTGGTTTTTGGTCAAAATTATTTTTCGGGTTTCTTTTTCCAAAACGTGTGACTTTTCCATTGCCTTATAATGGGGGGGGGGGGAGGTATTTTGTATCTGCAACTCCTCCTAAACCACGTATTTTAGTTTAATGAAACTTTCTCATATTCTTAATCGTATAGCCATTCTGCACCTCCTACTTGCTTTTTGGTCAAAATTATTTTTCTAGTGTCTTTTTCCAAAACAGACTTTGCCATTGCCTTATAATGGGGATGGGGGCAATTTTGTATCCACAACTCCTCATAAACCACTTATTATAGTTTAATGAAACTTTCTCAGAATCTTTATCGTGTAATGCCATTGTACACCTACTTTTTTTGGTAAAAATCATTATTGGGGTTTCTTTTTCCAAAACATGGACTTTGCTGTTGCCTTATAATAGGAGGAGGGGTACTCATTTTGTATCCGCAGATCATCCTAAACCACTTATTATAATTTAATGAAACTTTCTCCAAATTTTTATCATATAATGCCATTGTGCACTTCCTATTTTTTGTGGGGTAAAAACATTTTTGGGGTTTCTTTTTGCAAAACCTGGAGTTTGCCATTGACTTATATGGGGGTACCTAATTTTTGTATCCACAACTCCTCCTTAACCACTTACTATAATTTAATGAAACTTTCTCAGATATTTTATCATATAATGCCATTGTGCACCTCTTATTTTTTATTTGGTAAAAATCATTTTTAGCTCACCTGACCCAAAGGGTCAAGTGAGCTATTCTCATCACTTGGCGTCCGTCGTCGTCGTCTGTTAACTTTTACAAAAATCTTCTCCTCTGAAACTACTAGGCCAAATTGAATCAAACTTGGCCACAAGCAACATTAGGGTATCTAGTTTAAAAAATGTGTCCGATGACCCCGCCTGCCAACCAACATGGCCGACATGGCTAAAAATAGAACATAGGGGTAAACTGCAGTTTTTGTCTTATATCTCAAAAACTAAAGCAATTAGAGGAAAACTGACATGGGGTAAAAATGTTCATCAGGTCAAGATTTACCTGTCATGAAATTTTCAGACGAATCAGTCAACCCTTTGTTGGGTTATTGCCCCTGAATTGTTAATTTTAAGGAAATTTTGCAGTTTTAGGTTATTATCTTGAATATTATTATAGATAAAGACAAATTGTAAACATCAGAAATGTTCAACAAAGTAAGATCTACAAATAAGTCAGCATGACCAAAATCATTGATTGACCCCTTATAGGAGTTTTTGCCCTTTAAAGACGGCATCCAGCGTAAACTTTCCTTTAAAGATCTTTTCCTCTCAAACCACTGGGCCAATTTAGACCAAACTTTGGTGGAATGGTCCTTGGGTGGCCCCCTTCCAAAATTATGTCTGGCATCCCCGACTTCCAACCGACATGGCTGCTGTTACTAAAAATAGAAAAAAAGGGGGGTGAATTTCAAAAATCTTCTTATATGAAACTACAAGGCCAGTTGGAACCAAAGTTGGCAGTAATGGTTCTTAGGAGGTTCTCTTTCAGAAATTTGTCCAATGACCCAGACTGTTAACCAAGATGGCCGCCACAGCCGAACTTAGTTTAACATAGGGCCCTATGAGAAAATTGATTGAAAATCTTCTTGTCTTAAACCACTTGACCAATTGGAACCAGACTTGGCAGCAGTGGTCCTTAGATGGTCCTTTTTCAGAATTTTGTGCGATGACCCAGACTGTCAACCAAGATGTCCACCACATCCGAACTTAGTTTAACATAGGGCCCTATGGAAAAATTCATTGAAAAATCTTCTTGTCTGATACCACTTGACATATTGGAGCCAGAGTTGGCAGCATTGGTCCTTAGGAGGTCCTATTTCAGAAATGTGTCCGATTTCATGGACTGTGAACCAAGATAGCCGCCACAGCAGAACTTAGTTTAAGATAGGACCCTATGGGAAATTCACTCAAAAATCTTCTTGTCTGAAACAACTTGACATATTGGAGCAGGACTTGGTGGCATTGGTCCTTAGGATGTCCTTTTTCAGAAATATGTTTGGTCCTTAGATGGTCCTCTTTCATAATTTTGTGCGATGACCCGGACTGTCAACCAAGATGGCTGCCACAACCGAACTTAGTTTAACATAGGGCCCTATAGGAAAATTCATTGAAAAATCTTGTCTGAAACAACTTGACATATTGGAGCAGGACTTGGTGGCATTGGTCCTTAGGATGTCCTTTTTCAGAAATATGTTTGATTTCGTGGACTGTGAACCAAGATGGCTACCACAGCAGAACTTAGTTTAACATAGGACCCTATGGGAAATTCACTCAAAAATCTTCTCGTCTGAAACCACTAAGCCAGTTAGAATTAGACTTGGCAGCAATGGTCCTCTTTCAGAATTTTGTGCAATGACCCAGACTGTCAACCAAGATGGCCACTACACCCAAACTTAGTTTAACATAGGGCCCTATGGGAAAATTCATTGAAAAATCTTCTTGTCTGAAACCACTTGACATATTGGAGCCAGACTTGGCAGCATTGGCCCTTAGGAGGTCCTCTTTCAGAAATATGTCCGATCACCCGGATTGTCAACCAAGATGTCTGCCACACCGAACTTTGTTAAATATTGGACCATATATTCATTTAAAAATCTTCTTGTCTGAAACCGCTAAGCCAGTTGGAACAAGACTTAGCAGAAATGGTCCTTAGATGGTTCTCTTTCAGAAATGTATCTGTTGACCTGGACTAAACCAAGATGACTGCCACAGCTGAAATTAGTTTAACATAGAATCCTATAGAAAAACAAGCCAAATTGACTGCAACACTTAAATTTTTAGGTCTGCTCAAAGTGAAAAGTTAAATCCAGGTGAGCGATACAGGCTCTTGAGAGCCTCTAGTTTGGATTTATTTTCATTCCCAAAACACGGAGTTTGCCATTCCCTTGGGCAAAAGAAATGTTTCCGGTTTCCCGACTGACCGTGTTTTTTGGTGGGTAAAAAAATAAATTTTGTAATTGACCCTGTTTTTTTCCTGGAATAAAAATTTTATTGACCAAAAACTTGAATTGTCGAACATGGTATTTAAAATCACGAAAATGCAATTGTGAAGATATAAACACCGATTTTGATATGTTAATTAAATTTAGACCACATGGATGCATTCCATTGTAGGGTCGCTGAAGCATATCGTGCACTGTGTTGACTCAATTTTTTTTATTGACACAAAAATATATGGACTCTTTCATGGAAAGAGTAATGAAAAGGCATCCAATCAGTGAAAAAAAAATATCGACTTTATTTTTAGATCACTAAAATTTGGTACGCAAGCAGCATGCGTGATAGTTACTTTCACCCAGGACAGTGTGGTTAATTTGTACATTTTGCCAAAAAGATCATATTTTTTGAAACCCGGATAAGAATTAAACAATGGTGGATCTTTTACAAACAACGTGTGAAAAGACCAGAATTTGAGGATTTTATGGGATTTTAAAGTTGGGAAAATGAATTTTAGAATTTTTTTGGCAATATTGGATGCCAGGAAAGTAACTATTTCGTATCAAACGTGCCGAATTTGTACAAAATTGATGGGAGTGGACATCGATGATTGGAAGTTTATTTCTTGAAATAATTTTTATAATTTTTAATGACAAAATTGAAAATTTTGAGCGATTTTAACGATATTTGAAGAATTTCAACATATCCATCCGCTGAAGCCCCTGTTTGCTACCGAATCTTCGCATTTTCATTCAAAAACTAAAAAGATCGCGAACAGAACATATTTTATTAACATTTTTATTCAAATAAAAAAATAAATGACCCAAAATTAATGCTTTAAAGGATTAACAAAGAAGTAGCCAATCTAGTCTGCCATCGTGCAAGGGTTATTTCCTGTGGGGACTCAATCCGTGAATGGCTTAATACACTAGCAGTCATAAATTTCTTTAATTTTCTTTAAGAACATTTTTTTTGTTGTCAAGAATTGGCCTAATTAGAGTTCAGAGCTCAGATATCAAACAAACTGGGCGGCATTTGGTGTTGCACAAAAATAAAGAGTTGCTCCCCTTTTATAATTTTTTTCAATTTAATTTTTTTTAACAAATGAATTATTAAATTCATTATTAATTGTTGAATAACATTTAAAAATAAATATCAAGAAGAAAATGTACGAGTCTATTGTAAAAAATATAAATTACAAACTTTTTTTGTACAGTTATAATTTTGTGTAAGTTACCTTTGTAAAATTTTATGTCAACAACTCTGACACATGGTATTGAAATTATGACCCTGTAAGGACAGCCGTGGATGTAACATTAGCTTTCCTTATCCATTATAACCAAGCAAGGAAAAAAATGTAGAATGTAAATGGAAACCTACATATTAATAATTAAATATAACATTTTTAGTTCGCCTCAACAAAGTTGAGGGGGACTATTGGAGTACCCCCAGCGTCCACATCGGTGTACACGTGTCCACAGCCAGTTCTTACTTACTAGTTGACATAGGGTCAGAGTTCACGAAAACCTCAAATTTTCTGTCAGTCTGTCAGTCATAGGACTGACAAAATGCAAAATTCTGCCGGTCCCACAAAAAAATTGGTGGTCCTACAATTTTCGAAACTTTTAACAACAAAAGATGATTAGGCCTTATAATTCATTATTAACTGGAACATCAACAGCAAACCTGAAAGTAAACTGAAAAGTAAAAAAAAAATCTTTTATTTGTATAGAATTTTATTCTTCTGTGGCAAATTTGGTGATACTAAAAACACCTATGTTTTAAGAAATTGGAAAAACTGATGGAAAATTAGGGAAAGTTATGGGATCGTTGTTGACTTCCAGTAGATTGATTTGTGTAATGAATGGAACATAAAACAAGACGAAATTAAAGCCCATACTTTCAGAGTTGTTACTTCATTTGTTTTTCATGAATTCATTATCAATATTAATGAAAATTGCCATTTTAAATCCATAAACAACAACGGTGACAAACTTCAAACAACCCGCCATGTGTTGACATGTGGGCAACATGTGGTCGTAATCCGGATTCGGAACGGAACCTAATGTAAATATTTATTTCATTTGTTTCTTTCATCTTCGTATAAGATCAATGTCAATTCAATTTATAGGTTAAAGAAAAGGAATTGTGAATTCAATGAAGTAGAATATGTTTAATTTTGTAATATTAATTTAAATTTCATACTCGTGTCTAACACGAAATTGGAAGCGTAGTTATACCGAACTTTATTTTGTTGTTACTATCTTACAAAAGATCGATTGAATTTGTTAAAAATTTTGTATTTGTAACATTTATTTTCATGTTTTGGGTGAATAAACTTGTTTGTTTTGAGGAATGGAAGACTCGATGATGACAAAAACTAATTAAGTTAATGAATAATTTTGAAAATTCCGACTTGACAAATTAAGAGATTTTTCCACGAAATTCTAAAGCCGACGAGCAGTCGGACATCGGGCCGGCACAAGACACTCAAATGCCGGACCTTATGAAATTTTGGCGGTCAGGACCGACAGGACCGACAATTTTCGCGAACTCTGTAGGGTCATCTATTTTTGTGTGCAGGTGCATGATGAAGAGACTGACCATTTGACATAAGATGAAGATTACATGACCCATATTACACGGTTGACTGGTTTTTAGTTTTATGTCAAAAATCAGTTTTTAACATACAAAGTGACCTACAGTCATATTACTTGTCTTAGGGAGTAACATAGCCTCCCACCAAAATTAGGTCACTGACCTTCTTATCGCGCTTCATTGACTTAGATTCAGTTTTTCGTCCGAGTTCAGTTCTCCAATACCAAGCTTTGATCTACAGTCATATTACTTGGTGTGAGGGTGCATCTTAGGAAGTTTCACAGCCTCCCACCAAAATTAGGTCACTGATATACTTATCACACTTCATTGACTAAGGTTAAGTTTTACGTCCGAGCAGTACTCAGATACCAAGGGACCTTCAATCATAGTACTCGATGTAAGGCTTCATCTCAGGGAGTAACACAGCCTCCCACCAAAATAAGGTCTCTCTGACCTACTTAAAGCACTTCATTGACTTAGGTTAAGTTTTACATCCGAGTTCCACAGGGCTTTCCAAAGTAGCCGGTAGACGGCAGAAATCCGCCGTTTACGGTGGATACAAGTGCCAGCTACTTCACTGATAAAAAAAAAATAATTCAAAAAGAAAAAAAATCTCTTTAAAATATGTAGACAAGTGTCGAGAATCGTATTGTCGCGATAAACAAGTATGTAAAACCTGTGTTTACCGATAGCTAAATATAGTTCACGTGAATTCCAGTCACTGATTGGTCGTCTATAAAAGAAGTGTAAATTTACGTCATCTCTAATCGGAAAGCATCATATTTTTGCAAGGATAATCAAAGAGAAGTTCCGATGGCAACAAAAAAAAATTAAGTAGTAGGCTAAAAATTTAAATTTTATAACAATAATATTTGTTATTATTATAAAAAAAACATATGGGAAAGAAAATAATGAAGAATTGAAGGTTACACAATCCAGCACAAAAAAAATTGAAAGCGGCCCCCAGACCCCCTGCCGCTCAGGTGCCAAGCTTTTAGTATGGCGCGGCCAGCTTTGCCGGCCGCATGTCACAGCCGCCTACTTTTAGATTTCAGCTTACTACTTCAAATTGTATGGAAAGCCCTGGTTCCACTCTCTGATACCATTAAGGACCTACAACCATATAACTTGGTGTGAGTGTGCAGCCTCCCACCAAAATTAGGTCACTCTGACCTACTTATAGTGCTTCAGTTTTACGTCCGAGTTCAGTTCTCTAATACCAAGGGGCCTACAATCATATTACTTGCTGTGAGGGTGCATCTCTGGGAGTAACACAGCCTCCCATTGAAATAAGGTGTGAGGGTGCATCTTAATATATAGGGAGTAACACACATTATCACACTTCATTGACTTAGGTTAAGTTTTACGTCTGAATTCAGTTCTCAAATACCAAGGGACCTCCAATCATATTATACTTGGTGTGAAGGTTGCATCTCGGGGAGTAACACAGCCTCCCACCAAAGTTAATTCACTCTGACCTACTTAACACACTTCATTGACTAAGGTTAAGTTTTATATCCGAGTTCAGTTCTCAAATACCAAGGGACCTACAATCATATTACTTTCTGTGAGGGTGCATCGTGGGGAGTAACACAGCCTCCCACTAAAATAAGGTCACTCTGACCTACATTTGTACTTACTGCACTTCATTGACTTAGGTTAAGTTTAACGTCCTAGTTCAGTTCTCCGATACCAAGCAACCTACAATCATATTATTTGCTGTGAGTGTGCATCTTGGGGAGCTACATAGCCCCACACCAAAATTAGTTGGAGAACGAGGGAACTATGTAATCGTAGATTTCTGGTAAATTTCACAATCAATGACAAAAAAGCAATGAAAAAAATATTCAGAAATCAGTGGCTTGTAGGCAGGTATAAAACATCAGCCAGCTAGCTGTTTGTAGGATTTCTGTCATTTAAACAGCAAGAAAATTAAAACAAAAATACAAGGTTTAATTTATTTATTTGTACTGAATAAAACGTTATGACAATTTCTAGTAAATACATGGCATACATGTTTAGTTGGAAATCCCTGAAAGAAAACCAAACACATGGTAATGATATACAATACACAATGTGCGTAATCTGAATTTATGATGCACACATTAACATCAGTATTATTAGCTCACCTGGCCAAAGGCCATTAACTTTTCACATTTTAATCTTCTGCTCTGAAACCACTGGCCCAAATGAAATTCAACTTGGCAGGAATCATCTATGTAAAGTCCTTTATAAAGTTTCATGCTCATTTCGTCTTAATCGGGGAACAGACATGGCCACCATGGGCAAGAGTTTTCAAAAATCCTCTCCTCTGAAATCGCTTGGCCAAATGGAACTAAACTTGAGAGGAAGCATATATGGGAGGTTGTTTACAAAGTTTCCTCATGTCGTCCAGATCGGGCAACAAACATGGCCGTCATGGGCAATTCTTGTTTCTCATTGGTTGATTGAAAAAAAAATTCTCTGGAACTGCTTGGCCAATTGGAATAAAACCTGACAGGAAGCATCTATGGGATGTTCTGTACAAAGTATCCTCATTGTGTCCTTCGGACTACAAATACGGAACGCATGGTCGACACATAGAGATCATTATCTGTCGTCTTGCATTGTCTTGCGTCATCACACTTTTCTTCTATCCTCAACTACTCGTAAACTGCTCAAAGGAATTTGATGAAACTTTCTCTGTGCATTAACCTTAATGCACAGGTATGCATGTATATTTCATTTTTAGAAATTTTCAATTTTTTTTTGTAAAAATTAATACCTTAATGCACAGGTGTGTGTATATATTTCATTTTTAGAAATTTTCAATTTTTTTTGGTAAAAATTAAATTTTCAATTTTTTGTCGAGCCTGCGACTTTAGTCGCAGAAAGCTCGACAGGGATAGTGATCCGGCGGCGGCGGCGGCAGCGGCGTTAACTAACTTCTTAAAAGCTTTATATTTTAGAAGGTGGAAGACCTGGATGCTTTATACTTTGTATATAGATGCCTTATTTTATGAAGTTTCCGACTGTCATACGTACATTGTCCTTGACCTCATTTTCATGGTTCAGTGACTACTTGAAAAAAAAGTTAAGATTTTTTGTAATGTTAATTTCTCTCTTATTATTAGTAATAGGGTAACTATATTTGGTATGTGCGTACCTTGCAAGGTCCTCATCCCCGTCAGACAGTTTTCAATTGACCTCGACCCCAATTCACGGATCAGTGAACAAGGTTAAGTTTTGGTGGTCAATTCCATATCTCAGATACTATAAGCAATAGGTCTAGTATATTTGGTGTATGGAAGGATTCTAAAGTGTACATGTCTAACTGGCAGGTGTCATCTGACCTTGACCTCAATTTCATGGTTCAGTGGTTATAGTTAAGTTTTTGTGTTTTGCTGTTTTTAGGGTTAGGTTGCTAAGCAACCAAAACCCTTATGCCATCGGTCGTTTGGTTAGACAATGAAGGAAACTTTGGAAATCTGGTGTTTTGTGGAAAAAGTTGGACCAGAAGTTTTTGAAACTATGTTTTTATGAGTAAATATGCAAGCTTATCTAGGATTGAAGCTTAAGCAAGGCTAGTTAAGCAGCTTTTTATCTCGATTTTGAGATGACACATGCGCAAAGAAACCTCCATATTTTTCGAATTACGACTATGTTTATATTGGAATATCATATAAGAAAATAAACATTCCGCGGTAAAATAGTCCTAATATTTGTTGTTGCTGGTGCAGTTGTTTTTTAATAGAAATGTAACTGAAACACACCGAGAAGTGTAATTGTCCAGTTATTTAATAAAAGATGTGTGTTTTATTGACGATTTCCTTTTTGTTTTGAAAGCCGTGTAAAGTATTCGCACCTTTTAAAGTGTACAATGCTATCGGCGTAAGGATTTTGAATGTTTACATTTGCACGGATATTTTGGGAAGGATTACAATCAGGTTTATTTTCAAAAGATTTCAAAGGTAAGTTCCATTTTTGTTGTGAACGTGATTGTTAACTTATACAGAACATATTTTGCACATTATTTGCTTATTCTTCTTGTAATTCTGATGGTATTTTGTGTATTTGATTAACCTTTTGACCTGATCATCGTGACTTCATTTTGTCAAACCTGTTGGTCAGTGATAGAATTGCATACAGGTTATTTGAAATGCCGACAACTTGCACATTAAGATTGGAAAACACTGTGTTTATCATTAATTTAGAAAACGGCATTATCGAAGGTATAATGGGTTTATTTTAATTGAAAGCTTGAATGTTTACGTTCTTTTTGTGTATTTGATTAACCTTTTGACCTGATCATCGTGACTTCATTTTGTCAAACCTGTTGGTCAGTGATAGAATTGCATACAGGTTATTTGAAATGCCGACAACTTGCACATTAAGATTGAAAAACACTGTGTTTATCATTAATTTAGAAAACTGTATTATCGAAGGTATAATGGGTTTATTTTAATTGAAAGCTTGAATGTTTACGTTCTGATCTACCTGCACATGCGCAATGTAGTGTAAATAGAAATGACCCCCTTCTACAATTGTCCAAACTTTGTCTTTTTATATAACCTTAATAACTTGAAGACCTTTGATTTCTGTTTATTTTAATTCATCAAATCATTATTATGCGTTTGACTTTTTAAAAAAATTCAATTTAGAGTGATAACTCAAGAAGCGTTAGCCGACTCGTGCTTTCTTTGATTGATTAGTGCATATTTATGTACAGACATGCGCAGTAAAGTTGAGTAGTAGAACCTTCAGCTCAGATACACTGTGTTGCGAAAATATACGTTTTAAAAAATCACTGTATATTTTGAAACCAAAGCAATACATATGCTGTCAATTTAAAAATTATCAGTCACCTACCCACAGGAACATTATTATATAATAGACACTTTTTCCGCAGAGCTCGTTAACTTTCATAATTGATATATTTCCTTGTAAATAATACTGTTAATAAAAAGAATTCAATACCAAAACCTATTTTGCAATACATTGTACAAACAAAAAGCATTGAAATAATCATCAGCAATGTTTGTACAAATAAAAGTCAAATGCTAGCAACCTAACCCTACCAGTGCTATGCACTTTGATTTGAATACTGTATGCAATAGGTCTACTATATTTGGTGTATGGAAGGATGATAAGGTGTACATGTCCAACTGACATGAGTCATCAGACCTTGACCTTATTTTCATGTTTCAGTGGTTATAGTTAATTTTTTGTAATAATAAATTAATACAAAAAAAATTGAAAATTTCTAAAAATGAAATATATATGCACACCTGTGCATTAAGGTTAATGCACAGAGATAGTTTCATCAAAACTTCTATCATCAACTACTCCATAACCGCTCAAAGGAATTTGATGAAACTTTCTCTGTGCATTAACCTTAATGCACAGATGTGCATATATATTTCATTTTTAGAAAATCTTTGTAAAAATTTACATTTTGGAAAAAAAATGGGGTGGGTCAAAACTTCTATCCTCAACTACTCCATAACCACTCAAAGAAATTTGATGAAACTTTCTCTGTCCATTAACCTTAATGCAAATGTGTGCAAATATATTTCCTTTTTAGAAAATTTATAATATCTTTCTTAAAAATTGATGTCCGCAGGCGACACATGTCTTCCTTGGAAGACTCCCACATTTTTATTTGATTGGCTGATATAAAACAATCTTTTCCTCTGAAGTCGCTTGGCCAAATGGAACGAAACTTGACAGTAAACATCTATGGGAGGTTCTTTACGGGTGTTACTAAAAGGCGGAAACGGAACGGAAACGGAATACGGAAATGGAAAACTACGATTTTTATTTAAAAATATAATTACATTGTGACGTAATAACATGCTTCTTAACCAATAACATTGCGACACGTAGTTAACAAGCTGTCTTTTATGTCTAAATGAAAATCAGCAGCACGAGACACCTGTGTAGTAATCAATTACATATTATTGAGCGAAATTGATTATTACCGCGTGCATTACTTAATATTATCAGTTTAGAAGCGTCTTTTCTTTTTTTTTAAAGTAGCGGCACATATCGACATATAAAGTTAGAACTCGATGGAAAATATACAAAACTTCCTATTATTTTTTGAAATCTATTTAGTTATTCCAAGTTATGATCGTATAACATGGTCAGTTGTCAAATTAAAAATGTATTTCACAAGTAATCATAAGATAATTACACATGTATTATAGTAAGCATTCAAAAGTCAAGAGTAAAATTGTGGTTTTTATATAAAAAAGGCATTTTTCTAAAATTCTACGTTAAAACTATAACTGTGACAAAACTCACTGTTATTGTTTTATTGTTTTCGGAAAATATGCATAAAAATCAAATTTAAAATGCAGGTTTAGGGCACTATAATAAAAGTACTCATCCCATGCCTTTTTAGACTTTGGGAAACTGTGTCAACTTTCTGCTTTTTCTTCTTCTCTGACACTGCTGGGCCAGTTGGGACGAAACTTTGTTAGAATGGTCCTTAGGTGGTCCCCTTTCAGAATTGTGTCCAATGACCCCACCCACCAACCAAGCCGGCTGACATCAGCCGACATAGTTTTAACATAGGACCCTATCGGAAAATTGTTTTAAAAATCTTCTCCTCTGAAACTAGTCGGCCAATTGGGACCAAATATTGATGGAATGGTCCTTAAGTGGCCCCCTTTAAGAATTGTGTCCGATGACCCCACTCGCCAACCAGGGCAGTCGACATCAGCCGACATAGTTTTAACATAGGACCCTATTGAAAAATGTTTTTAAAATCTTCTCTGAAACTGCTTGGCCTAATGGGACCAAATTTTGGTGGAATGGTCCTTAGGAAGTCTCCTTTCAGAATTATATCTGATAACTCCACCTGCCAACCAAGGCGGCCAACATCAGCCAACATAGTTTTTAACATAGGACCTTATGGGGAAAATGTTTTAAAAATCTCCTATGAAACTGCTTGGCCAATGGGGACCAAGCTTTGTTGGAATGGTCCTTAGGTGGTTCCCTTTCAAAATTGTGGCCGATGAACTCCCACCAACCAAGGTATCAGACATCAGCCGACATAGTTTTAACATAGGACCCAATGGGAAAAATGTTTTAAAAATCTTCTCCTCTGAAACTGCTTGGCCTATGGGACCAGAATTGGATGGAATGGTTTTTACTTTGCAGGGATGGTCCTTGAGTGGTCCTCTTTCAGAATTGTGTCTGACTACCCCACTTGCCAACCAAGATGGCTGACCTTACTAAATATAGAAAATTCAGCAAAAAATAAATTAAAAATCTTATCTGAAACTGCTAACTCAATTGAGACCAAGCTATGATGAAAAGGTCCTTGAGTAATGCCCTTTCAGAATTGTGTTGGCTTATTTGAGCTAGGTGAGCGATACAGGCTCACCTGAGCCTCTAGTTTTATCATAAAAACAAGGTCAAAAGTTACGTTAAAAAGATATATGTTATGGTTGTTTACCTTTTGAATATTTTTTCTCCACATTTTAAAGTTTTTCGGAAACGAAAACAGCTCCTACTCCGCAAAATTTTTTTAGGTACTTAGGCCATTTATTTTTAATTAGTTGGTTTACGGATCCGCCGATCCGATTTTGCCGATTTGAAGAAAAAAAATAAATTGAAAATTTTGGTTTTTTATTACCGCCGACCCTCTGAAATCAGCCATCCCAAAAATAAAAATAAATTAAAATCCTTTTTGCATCAAAATTTCATAAAAGATTATATTCCAATTCGTCTAAAAATAGATTATCCATCAATAAAATACTTGTAAACATGATCCCAAAAAAAAAATCTATTTAGAGACGTTAGTTGATGCCAATTTCCGAAACACGTTTTATGAAACGAATTTCTTAATAGAATCCATGCCACTTTTAAGTTCGTTTTGTATGAATATCTTGATTCCGTAAGATATCGAATCCACTCATTTAATGTTGTACAACTTGTAGTTGACGAGTTGATCCCTTAAAAAGGGAACGGTCTACTGAACAACCCCTTTCAAGATAGATGTTCTGATATTTGGGTTTCAAAAGAGGGAATTAACTGATCATTTGCAACCTTTGTACATTTGGCAATATAACCAAGATTGTTCAAAAGTACATGATTTTCCCTCTTTTTTTTTCTTTTTTTTCCCGACCGACCGACCCTATTTTTTTAAAAAAAAATCCGTAAACCAATTGAATGAAAATAAAAGGCCTTAGTATAGGAATCGTCTGTGTGTCTGGCAGTGTGTCCATAATGTAGTTGTAAGTGCAACTCTTATACAGATTTCATGAAAATCATGAAATTTACACAAAGGGGTATATCATATGAAGATGTGCATGTCGAAAAAAAGTATATGCCCACACTTTAAAATGATATAATTTGACTTAGAATTTTTATCCACAGACAGCTGGATGAAGATTGGCGTGGGCATCCTTCATTAGCTTTGGCTGCAAGACATCTAGCTTGAAAAAATGACATTTTATACATGTTTTTGTACTCCCGCTCCAATGTTTTACTCTGACTTGTTTGTCCGTCTGTCCGTAACTTTTTTCTGTCGCAGTTTTCTCGGCAACTACTTATCGAAATTTTGACACAATCTCTCTGAATGATGCCAGGGAACAACCAAGTCTTCATGTTTCTAAAGGATCTTCAATACAGGAAAATGTGAAGGCAAAATCAAGACAGTCCCTCATATCACAGTCTACATTGATACATATATATATATAAATAATCAAACCTTTCTTGTTGAGCAATTAAGTCTGGGATATCATTGAACATGCAAGCAAAATTTGCTACCTTCTGTCCGAGATTATAGCTTCCTTAAATGGCTGACGTATATGCAGGAGGTAGGTTAGTATTAGTTTTAAAATATGGTGGTACGTCAGCATTCGTTCTCTGAGAATTCACTAAGATCCATCATGACAATGTCGTAATCTTGTAGTGCATGATGAGTATCATTGTATTATATATTAAGAGTATTACACTTCACCCAGTTAATCACAAATAATCTACCCAAGTTTTATGTATGAGGGTGTGATTCCCTTAAGAACCGAAAAATCGGCTTTAAGTACCATGCAAGTTTATTTTATCAGCATTTTCAATTTTCTGAGTGCCGAGTATTAAAATTTCGGCTTCTCGAGTACCATGCTACCAAGTGCTGCCTAAAAATTAGCCAAAGGGCAAAGTAACAAAAAGTGGGTTATATCCTCGAGTATTATGTATTAGTGTAAGCCCGTGAAGGTACATGTACTCATTGACTCAAGCAATTTAGCCTGATTGATTTCAGATGAGGTGGTTTTATTTCAGTCCTTAGTTACACTCAACCATATGGCACGCCGTTGTTATATTTATTCAATTTCGAGATATCTCTATAAGTTAATAAGATATCTCTATTAATTTATAAGATATCTTATTAACTATATACGATATCTTTTATATGGTTAATAATAGAGATGTCTTATTTACTTAATAAGATATCTTATAAATTAATAGAGATATCTTATAAATTAATAGAGATATCTTATAAACAAATAGATATATATCTTATAAATTAATAGAGATATCTTATAAACAAATAGATATATCTTATAAACTTATAGAGATATCTTAATAATTTATAGAGATATCTTATTTAACTGGTTATAAAGATATCTTATTAAATATATAAGATATCTCTATAAGTTAATAAGATATCTCTATTAATTTATAAGATATCTTATTAACTATATAAGATATCTTTTATATGGTTAATAATAGAGATGTCTTATTTACTTAATAAGATATCTTATAAATTAATAGAGATATCTTATAAACAAATAGATATATCTTATAAACTAATAGAGATATCTTATAAACTAATAGAGATATCTTATTAACTTATAGAGATATCTTATTAACTTACAGAGATATCTTATTAACTTATAGAGATATCTTATTTACTTTCAAATTAAATAAGATATCTTATAAAAATTAAAGATATCTTAATACTTAATAAGATATCTTGTTAAATAAATAAGATATCTTGGATTTTGAATAAATATAAAAACGCTGTGCCATACAACCACATGCTTTTACGTGTACTTTAAAACATATATATAAGACAAGTGGCAAATATATTAATTTCTCATAACACTGCAGATGTCGCCCTCGTGCATTCTAGTTTCATGTGATGTTTAATCTCGAAAGAGTATCATTGTTTACTGATTACTTCACGCCAAACAACCTTTATTCCATTTTGAATTCGTATGGAATTTTAACACGCTTAGTTTGAACACGTGCGGATACGAAAAATGTAGGTAAACTAAGGAAGCAAATTGCACATCTGCAGTTGCAAATATTTTGCCCATCAATAGTCAAAGTTTTATAGTTTCAGCCATTCACTTTTAAATGGGGCTAATTGTATTTTCAGCAATTCAGCAGTTTTGGCAAACATAGTGCACAAAAAGTAGCAATCGAAAGTGAAAATAAAACCAAGTGACTGACACTTGAGGCTATAACCCCTCTTTTCGTACGCAGGATTCGGGGGCCTTTTTAGAGCGTATTTCGTACGCAGACATGGTATGCGGTACGCAACACATGCCGTATACCGTACGCAGATACAAATTTTGGAATATTTGCACAAAATAACGGTTTTCAAACTGCAATTTAAAAGGTACGCTGGATTCAAGCTGTAAATTTATAGCGTATTCCAGATTCAAGGGGGGAGGGGGGTTATAGCCCCACACTTCCGGGCTATGTACTAATATTCTATATGCAGTCGGTAAATTCTCCCCAAATCCCTTATTTTTCTATCATCCTCACTTTTTTTTATATTTCTTCCTTGCTTGCAATTCGTTGATAAATAATCTTAAATGGTCATTTTTAATTCTCCTGTCCGACGATGATGTTCGTTAACATCGACTCACTGTCCGACTGTTGTTCGTTAACATCGACTGTTTTTGATATATAACTAGGTGGCCTTATTTTTTTATAATACAATTGAAGAACAACTGAAGGTTGCACTTTTTTTATGGAAATAATGCAATTTTTCCGTTCCCGTTTCCGTATTCCGTTTCCGTTCCGTTTCCGCCTTTTAGTAACACCCGTTCTTTACAAAGTTTCCTCATTTCGTCCTAATCGGGCAACAAACATGGCCGTCATGGGCAATTCTTGTTTCTCATTAGTTGATTAAAATCAAGTTTAGAACTTGGCTAAGTTCTATGGAAAGTCTTTTATGAAATTATTTTTTTCATCCTGATTGGACGATAACCATGCCTGCCTTGGACAATTCTTATTTCTGCCAAGTGAGCGATACAGGCCCAGCACTCTGAGCCTCTAGTTACCCTTAAGAATGGTTATCGCGATGAAGTGCAATTAAAAATGGATATCTTGCTAAGTGCCCTTTACCAGCACCCTTCCATTTTCATTTTCAAGCTGGAGTACTGTTACAATACAGTATTGGTCAGCTATCAGACAACATAATACATGGATAATTAATGATACTACAATACAATACGAAATAAATTTTCTGATATTTTACAACAGCACATTATACGAAATAAATTTTCTGATATTTTACTACAACACAATATAAAATAAATTTTCTGATATTCCGGGAAAAAAACCTACCTACTGGCCGTAACCGAAAACATTTTTTTCCCCTCATATTGTATCCGTCCTAAACCGCATGCTATAATTTAATGAAACTTTCTCAGACTATCATATAATGACATCTTGCACCTCCTGTATTGTTTGTGGCCAAAATCATTTTTGTCTCGCCTGCGACAAAAAGTCGCGGAGGCGAGATATAGGTATTACTTTCCGGCCGTGGTGGCGGCGTATACTTTTTAGCTCACCTGGCTAAAAGCCAGGGTGAGCTTTTGCCATCACTTTGCGTCCGTCGTCCGTCGTCCGTCCGTTAACTTTTCACATTTCAATCTTCTTCTAAAAAACCACTGAACCAAATGGAACCAAACTTGGCAGCAATGTTCCTGTGAAGGTCCTTTACAGAATTTGTAATTTTGGTGCTGATCGAATATTCAACATGGCTGCTAGGCCCAATAATGTGTTCTGATTGGCTGAAATTTCAAAAATCTTCTTGTCAGAAACCACAAGATTAAATGAAGTTCTACTTTACTGGAATGTTCCTTAGATGGTCCTCTACCAGATTTGTAATTTTGGTGCCGATTGGAAATCCAAGATGGCCGCCACCGTGGGACATAGTTAACATAGGAACTTATGGGAAATACATACAGACAACTTCTTCTTCGAAACGGTTTGACAGATTGAATTGATAATATGCCTGGATGATTGTATGAAGGTCCTGTACCAAATTTGTAATTTTGATGCCGATCAGAAATCCAAGTTGGCTACCACTACAGGACATAGTTAATTTTAACACAGGATTCAATGGGGAAAAAAAACCAAACATCTTCTTCTTATAGAAACGGTTTGACAGATTGAATGGATAATTTGCCTGAATGCTCATATGATGGTCCTCTACCAAACTTGGCATTGAGGATCCTTGGATGGTTGCTTAAATTTAAATTGAGGCAAAATTTTAACTGGCAGTTCCAAATTTGATAGACCTAAATATATAATTATGGATTTCTAGTCTGCTTTATTATAAGCCAGAGTTGGCTCAAAATGGAACTGAAGCTGCATGTTTTCAAGTAATAATTGGTTGGTAGGTATCGTTTGAAGTACAGTTATCAAAAGTATGAAAATTTATTAATATCTGATTGCTTTTCATAGAAAGCAAAATGAGAATAATAAGATTTTTTTTGTGTGTAACAACCGTTTGGTAATTACAAGTTTTATGTTGTTTTAACTTTCAATACAGGACACAGTGGCAGATTAGTAATTAGAAATTGGAATATTTCATGATTTATATATATTTTCAAAAAATGATGAAGGGATCGTCGATATTTAATTTAGCATGTCCTGGAGCCAAATTCCGGTTTTTATCATTACCTAAATGACACTTCCGGTTTTGGTAAGCATGGCTGAAGAAGTTTAAAATCATAAATACAGACAAACAAACGATTTCTGTAGCTTTATCATTATTTTCTTGTTCAGAAATGTGTCTGATTTAGTGGACTGTGAACCAAGATGGCCAGCACAGCAGAACTTAGTTTAACATAGGACCCTATTCACTCAAAAATCACTCAAAAATCTTCTCGTCTGAAACCACTAAGGCAATTAGAATTCATTGAAAAATCTTTTTGTCTAAAACCACTTGACATATTGGAGCCAGACTTGGCAGCATTCGTCTTTAGGAGGTCCTCTTTCAGAAATGTGTCCCAATCACCTGGATTGTCAACCAAGATGGCTGCAACACTGAACTTTGTTAAATATTGGACCCTATAGGAAAATTCATTTAAAAATCTTCTTGTCTGAAAATGCTTAGCCAGTTGGAACAAGATTTAGCAGTAATGGTCCTTAGATGGTTCTCTTTTATAAATATATCCATTGACCTGGACTGTTAACCAAGATGACTGCCACAGCTGAAATTAGTTTAACATACAATCCTATAGAAAAACCATCCAAATTGACTGCAACACTTAAATTTTTAGGTCTGCTCAAGGTGAAAAGTTAAATCCAGGTGAGCGATACAGGCTCTTGAGAGCCTCTAGTTTAAAAACTTTAATAACTTTGAACATGCAATACCTACAATTAAGATTTATGGTCCACAAGGTAGCTTATTGTATAAGGATTGCCACAGTATACTTATTTTGTGACTCTGACCTCATTTTCATGGTTCACTGACTTCACAAACATGAATTTAAAATCTGTGTCCAAGTTTCGCGGTTAAATCCATTTCTCAGCAACTGTAATACCTAGGTCAACCATATTTGGTCTATATATAGTTCTTAGAGGGTACATGCCAGTCTGACACTTGCTTGGGACCTTGACCGCAATTTGAGTGACTTTGTCGCTTTTTCGTGGTTAAGGCCATTTATCAGAAACGAATGCCTAGACCCACTGTATTTGGTATATTGATAGTTCTTGATGGGGACATGCCAGTCTGACACTTGTCTCTGGACCTTGACCTCAATTTCATGGTTGGGTGACTTTCATCCAAATTTCTTGATTGTCATTTTTTAAGCAACTGTAATACCTAGACTCATTCGTGTTTGGTCTAGAGATAGTTCTTAGTGGGTGCATGCAAGTCTGACACCTGTCTCTGGACTTTGACCTCAATTGCATGCTTGAGTGACTTTGTCACATTTTCGAGATTAGGTCCATTTCTCAGCAACTTTAATACTTAGATCCAGCATATTTTGTCAATAGATAGATCTTAGTGGATACATGTCGGTATGACACCTGCCTTTTGACCTTGACCTTAATTTCTTTTAACACATTTTCCTTTGATTTGCAAAAGTCAGTATTAGATAATCATTATTTTGTGTCCATGTGCATACTTACACAACATTTAAAGTATCAAGTTCTTAACTATTATACAGTATTATGTTATCTTTTCATCAATCATATATACTTTAAATATTTAATGTAATGATTATTTTCTTCACTTTATAAAGACTTAATTATTGAAAAAACATGTATCAATTTTTGCAAATACCAAGAAGGCAACAATGATACATTGTAGCGGTGATGGGAGAGGTTAGGCGTTACCCATTGTTTCATGAAGTTCTAAACATGATCAAATTTTGGAAAAGATTATCAGACAAAAATTTACTCACTCATTATGTATACCGTGTTTTCCTGCCTATATAGGTCGAGACTTTTTTACTTTAAAATGACCATTTTACCATTATAAGTCTATGGAGAAAGTATCAATTAAACCTTTAGGCCACATAGTCTTAATTAGTCCAGAAAATACAGTACTTGTACTTTGGGTTTTTTTTGCTTAACCTTATGGGAACATATGCATTTTATAAAGTATTTAAATTAAAACAATCAAGAAATGCTTAGATATATTGAATTTATCCAACCTTCTAAAAATTTTGCATAACAGAATATATTAATAATTTTGTGAAATTTTGTCTTAAAAAAGGGTGATAACCCAACATTGTTTACAAAAATACAAACAAGTTATAACTTGTCATCGTTGTTGACAGCCACAAGTTAACCGTGAAATGATAGGTTCAGTATAAAAAAAGAATGAATTAACAAACAGTTCTGTACTTTTCATGTTAAGGACGATGTTAAAAAGAACAAATATACATTTACAATTAAAGTTGGATGGCTTTTGCAAACAATTTATTTTTTAACGGAAGTTGAGGTTGCCTGCATGTGGGGTCGTCGGATTGGTCCGAAATGTGTGAGTCTCGATCGTGCCTAATGGGTGGGATATCACATGTATGATTCTTTAAGAAGGGTACCTATTTTGTATAATCAACTCCTCCTACAGTTTTCAATGCAGTCTTCAAACTTGGTAGAATGTTTGTATATATATTGGAAATATTCAGCTCCTATGATGGATTCATTACAAACACAGAAATCCCAGTTGCTGTAACATTACATATTCTTCATTTCATCAATTACAATAACATTTACAAATTTCCAATCCTTAGTCATTGTTAAGTAATGTAACTCTGCCATTTGATTTTTTGACCTATTTTTTTGCTCACCTGGCCCAAAGATGATATACTCATCACTTGGCGTCCAGCGTCGGGCACCGTCCGTTAACATTTACAAATTAAATTCTTCTCTTCTAAAACTACTGGGCCAAATGGAGCCAAACTTGGCCAAAAAGCATCATTAGGGTATCTAGTTTAAAAACATGTCCGATGACCCCGCCTTCTAACCGAAATGGGCAACATGGCTAAAAATGGAACATAGGGGGAAAATTGCAGTTTTTGTCTCGCCTGCAACAAAAAGTCGAGATATAGGTATTACTTTCCGTCTACGGCGACGTAAACTATTTTTTAAACTTTAATAACTTTTCACGTGTAATCACTACAATTAACATTTATGGTCCACAAGGTAGCTTATTGTATAAGATTTGCCGCAGTATACTTGCCTTGTGACCCTGACCTCATTTTCATGGTTCACTGACTAAATCATAAATGTACGTGAATTTAAAATCTGCGTCACATTTTCGTGGTTAAGTCCATTACTCACAAACTAGAATACCTAGACCCACCATATTTGGTCAATAGATAGGTATTGCTGGGTACATGTCAGTCTGACACCTGGCTTGGGACCTTGACCTCAATTTCATGTTTGAGTGACTTTGTCACATTTTCGTGATTAAGTCCATTTCTCAGCAACTAGAATACCTAGACCCACTGTAGTTGGTCTCTTGATAGTTCTTGGTGGGTACATGCCAATCTGACACTTGTCTCTGGACCTTGACCTCAATTAAATGGTTGAGTGACTTTCATCCAAATTTCTTGATTAAGTCCTTTTTCAGCAACTAATATCTAGACCCATCCGTGTTTGGTCTATAGATAGTTCTTAATGGGTACATGCAAGTCTGACCCCAGTCTCTGGACTTTGACCTCAATTGCATGCTTGAGTGACCTTTGTCACATTTTCGAGATTAGGTCCATTTCTCAGCAACTTTAATACCTAGACCCACCATATTTTGTCAATAGATAGTTCTTAGGGGATACATGTCGGTATGACACCTGCCTTTTGACCATGACCTCAATTTCTTTTAATGCATTTTCCTTTGACTTGCAAAAGTCGGGTATTAGATAATCATTATTCTGTGTCCATGTGCATACCAGGCGAGAAATGTAGTGTGTCCACTCTTGTTGTTTTATATTTCAAAAACTGAAGCATTTAGAGCAAAACTGACAGTGGTAAAAAGTTTCATCAGGTCAAGATCTACCAGCCATGAAATTTTAAGAAAAATCAGTCAACCCTTTGTTGGTTTTTTTGCCCCTGAATTGTACATTTAAGGAAATTTTGCAGTGTTAGGTTATTCACTTGAAAATTATTAGATAAAGACAAACCGTTAACAGCAAACAAGTCAACATGACCAAAACTGTCAATTGACCCCTAAAAGGAGATTTTGCCCTTGAAAGATTAGTAATTATCAGTAAAAATAATGGTCTGACATTGTCATAGATGTTAAGACCATAACTTGAAATAAATTATATGGTAGCTGTACAAGTAAAATGGAGGGTCAAGAGTCAAGGTCATTCAAAAAGTCCCTGGCACAATTTAGATTCAGAACCTATAATTTACCTGTACAAGTCAAAAAGAAAGGTCAAGAGTCAATGCCATTGAAACTATCCATAGCAACAGGTGAAAAAGCTGAAGCAACCATATATATTTGGGTTCAGGATTCTATAATTTAGCTGTACAAGTCAATATTAAGCTCTTGGGAGCTTGTTAAATTACAAATCTTTCCCAAGTGGAACGCAGCAGAGCGAGGGTAGACAACGAACTATAAAAATGAGTTGAAGATTTTCCAGTTCTCCACTTTTGAAATAGTATAAGGCCATACCAAATTTATCTTTAGTTTTTTGGATTTTGGCGCTCCAATTTTTGGACAATGTGAATTTTAGACTTCACGCAGCAATGGTACTTAGGAGGTTCCCTTTCAGAAATGCGTCCAATGACCTGGACTGTAAACCAAGATGGCCGGCACAGCCGAACTTGGTTTAACGTAGGTCACTATGGGAAAATTCATTGAAAATCTTTTTGTATGTAACCACTTGACCTATTGGAACTAATACTAGTATCTTTGGATTGTTATTTTGAAACTCCTGGGATGATGCCTCTGCTTGTGGACCCTAGGTCCCCGAGGGTATTAGTCCTGCTGAAGGTGGACAAGTCAAATCCAGGAGAGCGATACAGGCTCTTGACAGCCTCTAGTTAAATTTGCTCCAAGGTTTTGGATTATTGTACAACCCCTCCCCCCCCTGCAAACGTAGTTTGGGGGGTATATAGCAATCAGCCTGTCCGTCTGTCTAGAATTTTTGTACCCAGTCTCTCAAACATCATAGCCTTATCAGAGGTTAATCAAATTTTGCATACTGTTAGATCCTAGTACGTAGACGTGCGCATGCGAAGTATGTCCTGGTCCAATACTATTTCCCATAATTTTATACCCTTTTGGACTTAGAAATTCTGTCTATCCCACAATTTTTTTTTGTAATATACCAAAATTATGTCTCTTTTTAAGAATTATTCTGTTCAGCTATACCCAGTGGAACAGCGTTATAATGTACATGTACTTGTGCCCATTTAATTATACCACCGGCAAACATAGTTTTGGATATATAGGGATCAGCATGTCCGTCTGTTCATCTGTCTGTCTGCCTGCGTGCCCATATTTTTTTTGTACCCGCAGTTTCTCAAACATGCCTTATCAGAGGTTAATGAAACTTTAGTGTTAGATCCTAGTACGTAGATGTGCACATGCAAAGTATGTCCTGGTCCAATACTTTTTCCCATAATTTTATACCCTTTTGGATTTAGAAATTCTGTCTATCCCCCATTTTTAGCTCACCTGGCCCAAAGGGCCATGTGAAATTATGCCATCACTTGGCGTCCGTTGTCATCAGCGTCATTATAAACTATTTCAAGAATCTTCTCCTCTGAAACTACTGGGCAAAATACCTTTAAACTTTTACAGGATGTTCCTTATGGTATCTTGTTTATAAATTTTTTCTGAAGTTTTGATCTGTCAACAAACATGGCCGCTGTTTCTAAAATTAGAACATAGGGGTCAAATGCAGTTTTTGGCTTATATATCTCAAAAACCAAAGCATTTAGAGCAAAACTCACGAGGTAAAAATGTTCAACAAGTCAAGATCTACCAGCCATGAAATTTTCAGATGAATCAGACAGCTTTTTGTTGGGTTATTGCCCATGAATTTTTAATTTTAAGGAAATTTTGCAGTTTTAGGTTGTTATTTTGAATATAATAATAGATAAAGACAAAGTAAACAACAAAAATGTTCAGCAAAGTAAGATCTACAAATAAGTCAACATGACGAAAATCATCAATTGACCCCTTATAGGAGTTTTTGCCCTTGAAAGATTATTTACATGTAAACAGAAAATAATGGTCTGACATTGTCACAGATGTGTAGGGTGTTACTTGAAATAAATTAAATCATAACAGTACAAGTAAAATGGAAAGTCAAGGGTCAAGGTCATTGAAAAATTCCATAGCAACCGATGAAAAAGTCCCTAGCAACCATATTTATTTGGATTCAGGACCCCACAATTTACCTGTTCAAGTTAAAATGGAAGGTCAAGAGTCAATGCCATTGGAAAAGTCCATAGCAACCGATGAAAAAGTCCATAGCAACCATATAAATTTAGGTTAAGGACTTTATAATTTACCTATACAAGTTAAGAAGAAAGATCAAGAGTCAATCCCATTGAAAAAGTCCATAGCAACAGATGAAAAAGTCCCTAGCAACCATATATATTTCGGTTCAGGACCGTACAATTTACCTGTTCAAGTCAAAATTGAAGGTCAAGAGTTAATGCCATTGAAAAATTCCATAGCAACTGATGAAAAAGTTCCTAGCAACCATATGTATTAGGTTCAGGATTCTATATTTTAGCTGTACAGGTCAATACTAAGGAGAAAATTGTGACGGTATACATTAAATAGCAAAATAATCATTGATGCAAGATCTACTGGTACACAAAAGATAGGTGAGCGATTCAGGCTCTTGTGAGCCTCTTGTTTTTTGTACCCACAGTTTCTCAAACATGCCTTATCAGAGGTTAATAATACTGTAAGATCCTAGTACGTAGATGTGCGCATGAGAAGTATGTCCTGGTCCAATATTTTTTCCCATAATTATACTCTTTCAGACTTAGAAATTCTGTTCTAGTCCATTACCTTAGTCTTTTATTAGATATGCACATAATAAGAATTTTATTGATCAATTACCTCCTCATAGCTTTGTTAAATAGGGCCTCAAAATTTTATAACACAGATTTGATATCAGGTGTGTTTTTGAAAATTAACAGCAGCATGGGGTATAGTTAGTGACAGTTCTAGTTGTTTTTGTTTTTCAAAATTTTAGACCCTGAGCACAAGTGATGAGTCGTAACTCGTCAAAATCTGCACATCTTGTGCATCAAGTTTTATATCAAATAATCCTGCCATGATTTTAAGGGTAAAGTTGTGCGAGAAATTATGACTATGTTCTAGACAGCAACTTCATTAAAACTCCGACCTTTACTGCTACACTATAATACTGTTGGAATGTTTGGGAGTAGCCCCCACCCCCTTTCCCAAGGTGTTGATATTTTATATTTGTCCAATAATACCAAATTTTAACTTACAATGATAAATAAAGTCCAGGTGAGCAAGACAGGCTCCTGGGAGCCTCTATTTATTATGATTAAATGATAAATTATTTCAGCAATTGAGGCCCTAAGGAGTCTCTACTTAATGTAATTAGATAATGCATTAAAACTAAGGTTGTAATATAGTCAGATATTTTGGTGTAGGGATTATTTAGCTTTGTTGTAGGGATTATTTAGCTTTAATTTTGGTACATTTGCAACATGCCAAAATAATCCATTTTGAGTTGAAATTAAAGATAATTTTTTTTGTTTTCAGGAAGAAACCACAAGTTTATGTTGACAGTGAGAAGAACAGAATGCTGAACAGGGTTGGTAAGCCCTATGGTTATGTTGCTCCAAGACCTATGTCTGAACCTGTGCGGTGGTCCAGACGAGTCCGAGGTCTGGAACCTGTTCCTGACATTCCCGCACCCCCTCCTTCTCCAGAAGTGGCTAGAGAGGCTCCTGAAGTCTCAATAGAAACTTCTGGTGAGTTAACTTTCTCATTAGACTTCTCTCCTGCATCAGAAGTTTCTGATATGGAAGAACAGTCTAAAGAGAAAGTTACACTGGAGGTGACCATTGGGCGTCTGCCAGAGGATTTGATGGCCAGTTTTTCAGTTTCTGAGGATTTGCCATCTTATCCTTTGGCAGAGTCCACGCCTGCAGCTTCTGAAGCACCATCACCACAGGAAGTGTTATTTAGGGATGCCACACTTGTTTTGTCCGACTCAGATGAGATGATAGAGACAAGTGTTGACTTATTTAACACAACTGTGGAGGTGATTGTTTCAGGGGAACAGGCCTGCACTTCTGTGACACCATCACCACGGATGGCGTTATTTAGGGATATCACACTTGTTTTGTCCGACTCACATGAGATGATAGAGACGAGTGTTGACTTATTTAACACAACTGTGGAGGTGATTGTTTCAGGGGAACAGGACCATGGAGCAACATCTCCATGGGAAATTGTAGGGTATGGGGCTGTCATTGAAGATGAGGTGGCAACCCCTGTGGCGGAAAGAATTGTTCCTTTTCCAGATTGGCTCCCATGCCTTTTTTTGCAGTGGTTAATATTTTTGTTTTTGTTTTGTTCGTTAAAAGATTTTTATATTTATCATTTTCAAAATTAATTTGCTTCAAAAACTTTTAAGGATTTTTTTTTTGTTTCCAAAACTTTAGTAGGGATTTAGTAGTAACTATATTTTTAGAGAATACATTTATTTTTTGCTCACCTGGGATATAGGCTGTCGTCTGTTAATTTTTCACATTTTGATCTTCTCCTCTGAAACTACTTGGCAGATTGTAACCAAACTTGGTAGGAATGATGTATTGAAGGACATCTACAAATGATCCACCATTGGTTCCGATTGGATAAACAACATGGCCAACAAAGGCCATCTTCTATTTTTATTTGCCAATATCCAAAAATCTTCTCTGAAACTACATATTGAAATGTTTTGAAACTTTGAAGGCTTGATGACAACAATATCCTCTACAAACGATCCAGCATTGAGTGAACAGTATGGCTGCAAGAGGCCATCTTTGATTTTTAATTTTCAAAAATCTTCTCCTCTGAAACCACAATATGAAATGTTTTGAAACCTACCCTCTACAAGCAATCCACTTGATGACAGCTGAGGCTGTTCAAAGTTTCCATTGAATCTATATATGGGAAAAGACTTTTTTGTCGTTTGCCACGGAACTAATAGGCAGACTTTAACTAAGTTGGCAAGTATCTCATATTGAAAGATAGATGCAAATGATCCACCTATTTTTAGGTCAAATGTCAAATATCAAGATTACTTTTGACATTTAATGTGTTTCTTTAAAAGCCTTGTGGATACAAAAGAGCTTACGTTTTATAATGGCCAAATAGATGCCAGGTGAGCCTCTAGTTTTTATTTTTATTTTTATAAAGGATTTTGGTGTAATATTGCCTTTAAAGTTAATGTGCATTAGTTCAAAATACTTTAAATGTTTTAAATAATATTTATACTCAATTAAATATTAAATAAAGATTATCTAAATTTTCTGATTGCACAACAGATTTACCAAGAACAAAATTTTTGTATCTCAAGTTGGTTTTGATACATCATGAGTTATCTCCCTTCTATTGAAGCCTCAGTATTATGAGATGTTAGTAATCTGGTCGTACTAATGATCTCCTTTTGATCATTTGGTCATTATTTTGTCAAAGGCAAGAGATTACCCAGCTTATGGCCAGTATTTGCAAAACTGATAGAAAATTTTCTCAGTTCAATCAGAATGGGCAGTTCATAAGAATGTATATTTCTGAAACTTTATAAAATGCAGTACATGATATTTGTAAAATTGGTTCCTTACCTGTAATTTAAATTATGTGACGGTTGCAAGGCAACATGTGAAAAGATGTGTATGCATAATTCTTTCTGAGGATTTGAACAATTGTCATTCCATAGTTGTGGGACGATTAATTGCAAATTATATGCAGTTGTTCAGAGATGAACATAGCTTAACATACAACCCCATAGGAGCTTCATGTTTGAAACCACAAAGCTAATTGGAACAAAACTTGACAACAATGGTCTTTAGGTAGATCCTCTTTCAGAATTATATCTGATTACCCTAGTGCCTGCTGTCCAAGATTGCTACCAGAGCCAAATAACATTGGATCCTATCGGAAATAATTTTTAAGATCTTTTTCTTGTCTGAATTTACGAAGTCAATTTGAACAAAACTTGGCAGAAAGTCCTGTAAGAATTGTATGCGATGACCCCACCATCCAAAATAGTGCCAGATCCAAACATAGTTTAACATAGGATCTTGAGGCAAAATTCATTGAAATATCTTATTTTAAACTAGTGAAGAATTTGGCAAAACCAGTGAGCCATGTCCAATGTAATCTCTGTTGATTACAGAAGGTCCATCCTCTTTCAATATCCATTGTAATCTTTACTGATTTTAGGAGGCAAGTCCATCGTTCGTAAACTGTAGTTGTTCAAATTTTCCATTGAAATCATATGGGGAAAGACATTTTTGTCAATTGCTCAGGAACTAATTGGCAGATTGTAACCAAACTTGGTATGAATGATGAATGGAAGGACCTCTACAAACGATGTACCATTGGTCCTGGTTGGATGAACAACATGGCCGCCACAGGCCGTCTTTGATTTTTATTGGCCAATTTAAAAAAAATCGGGGTTCTCCTCTGAAACTACATTATGAAATGTTTTGAAACTTTGCAGGATTGATGACAACAAATGATCCACTTTTGATATTCATATGATCAACCAACAGCTGGAAAAGGACTTTTTTGTCTTTTTATCAGGAACTAATGTACCAAAGTTAGCAAGGCATATTCAAATGATCCGTCCTTTTTTTTTGGGTCAAAAGTAAAATATCAAGGTTTCTTTAGCAGCAAATGGCCTAATAAAAGCCACATGACTGGTATAGGCTCACCTCCTGAAGAACCTCTTGTTTGATATTATTTTTATTTTATTTTATTTTTTTAATAAGAAATAAGAATGGTTTCATCAAATTAACCATTTAGAATATTAACTTAGTATTTTTGCTTTTTCAACAAAAAACAAAAAATCAAAAAGGAAATAAAAATGAAACATTGTGTGTAATAATTTGGCTTATAATCATTATTTCGCATTTGTTTTGATATTTAATTAAATATTTAAAGAAAAATCATTAAATATGTACAGCAGTAAACAAAAAATTAAGTTTAAATTTGATAAACATCTTTTGATGTCAGATGATAAGCAGAAAAAAGCTTAATTTATTCAACTTTTTTAAATTTCTTTTTTCTTTTGTGTTTTGATTAAGAGATGCTCAGAATTAAATTAATAATAATTTTGTTAACCCAACACTCAAACACTTGAAAATAATAATTCAATAACTAATTGGTAAAATTATTAAAATCTTAAAATTTATTTGGCTGATATGTAAAGTATTATTTTAAAAATAAAATTGGACATGATTGACCTATAGACTTTTCCCTCCTTGTTGTTATGGATACAGTTTGGTTTGATTGGTTGTTATGGAGACAGTTTGGTTTGATTGGTTATGGTGACAGTTTGGTTTAGTGATTGATAGTTTTTGTTGTGTTGTTTTTGTTACCAGAGTTGTTCAGGTATTTGTGTTTCTTGGTTGTCATTCATCCCCTCCCATTCAAAGACAAACTGCAGACATAAAAAATGACAGATTTTTAAATAATATTTTTTTTAAACTTAAAATTGTTTTTCAGAAATCAGTTTTTTAATTAAAAGTGGTAGTGTTGGTAATTAACAATTATTGTAATTTGATTTTGGCATCTCTCAATGATAACACTTTGTTCTCGGAAAAATTGATGAAATTATTTTTGAAAATATAATTGTTTGGAAAATTTGATTGTCTTTATTTCAATTGGTCTTATATATTTTACAATTTTTTTTAGGTATCTGATGAAACCATTTTTTCCCAATCAGTTTTGCAAGTAAAAATATTTTTTGTTTAAATTTTATTTTTTTTTTTTAAATTGAAATTACATTTTTAGGAACGGAGCATAACATTTTTTTAAAAAACCCCTGAAACTGCTGAGGGGATTGTAACCAAACTTGGTAGGAATGATGTATGGAAGGAGGTCCTCTACAAACAATCCACTAATTGGACAATTTTCAAAAATCTCTGTAACTACATTATGAAATGTTTAGAAACATTAAGGTTATTTTCACAGTTTGGATTTCTTTACCAGCCTTGTGGAGGATAAAGGGAAGGGGCTTACCTTCTGTAATTGGTACAGTTTACATTGGATGTGTGGAAGGGGCTAACTTTCTCCAATCAATAGAGAGTGCATTCATCGTATGTGGGGAAAAAGCTTACCATCTGTAATCATTGCTCTAGCTTTACTGGACTCATCCTCTGTGCTGCATGATATCATTCAACTGAAACTGCATGAGGCATAGATTTTCTTTGATAGGGAATAAAACTCACAAAAACCAATTCTGATTTGTTAATCGTGTTTCTAAATACAAATGCTCTACCATTCATTTTGGCATACAATAAAAGTTTTTTTATTTTACTACTAGGGCTTTCACTGCTGCAGAACTTCAGGTACATTTGTATAGATAGATATACATTGTTTTATGGACTCACATCATACATAGATATTCTTTTTTTTTTATGTCGCATCTATATATAGAAACCTACATGGAGATACATATACTATGTAAATATAGATATATAATCAAAGAAATCTAGATAGATGCATTGTTAAATGATGTCACATCTATATATAGAAATATAGATAGATAAGAATAGAAAAAGAAAGAGATAGGTGAAGATGCACATTGTTTTGTGACAGTTACATAGATAGAAAAATACATGTAGAGAGATACAAATTTACATTGTTTTATGATGTCACATCTATAGCTGGAAAAATAGGTATAGATATAGATATATACGTCACATCAAAATATATAAATAAATTTATTATGACGTCAATCTATTTATAGAAATAGATAGATATATAAGAAATAATATTTGATGGTTGTTTTTATGTTGTTTTACCACAGTATTTTCCAGATTTCCATTGGAGTATCATAGAAGATTATTGACTGTTACACACTGCAGTGAGTTGTTGATTTGATGGATTGATTGTGATTTATCTCCAAGCAGGCAAAAGATTAAAAAAAATGTTAAATGTTGAAATGCATATATAACTGCCACTCATTTCAGTAAGGGACAAGACATATTAAAATTTTAGATTCATCTTAAAGAACAGTTTGAGATAGTCCAGAAAAAAATCGAAATTCTGAGTTAAAAATGACACACAGAAGATTATTTGAATAGCAATCACTTGTGCAGAAGATTTAAAAGACGGAGATCATTCATACATGCAAACAAAGTAAGGTAACCTTGAGAAGAAGAAAAAAGTGGTTTCTGCAGAAGTTAAAGTAAGACCAAATTATTATGACTTTGCACATCACAAGTAGATGATGCATGTAACTTTTCACTTAGTTTTGCAGGTTTCAGAGAAAGAAAGAAGCCAAAGTTTGGTATATCTTTAGGAGCCTTGCTGATTGAAGAATGGTGAAGTATTTCAACCAAGTAATGTATGTGGCAGATTTTTTAAGAGTCCAGGTTTTCAACTTTCATCAATATCTAGTTTCATAGATGACACATCTTTACCCCGGATTCTTTTACATCCAGGAATTTATCTCTATCAGCTTATTTTTGCAGAGATGTGCAATGAATTTTTCATTTTTGGGAGAAATTGTGAATATTCATATTTAGATTTTTGGCTCATCTGGCCTATATAAAATTGTTGTTTCTGAAACTTTTATATTACACATGAAGTGAACCCTTTAGTACCCGCACATGCTGATTGTACATGAACTCGGAGCCCTTGTACTCGCATGTGCAGAAAGTTTTATGTTGCATATATCCGGAGTTCTGAAACTTCTTAGCTGGGTATATAAGAGACCAGTTGGTACCACATGTGCACTGTACATACCCAGAAGTACTGAAAGCTCCTCTTGTGTTGTTAAGTTTAGGTTGGACATGTCCTGATTTGCTGAAACTTTTTGTTCCTCTTGTGCTGAAAAGTTTAGGTTTGACATGTCCTGATGTGCTGAACCTATTTGTTCCCCTTGTGCTGAAAAGTTTAGGTTGGACATGTCCTGAAACTTTTTAGATAGGACATGTCCTGAAACTTTTTAGATAGGACATATATTGAGACTATTTGGTCCAACAAGTGCTGAAATTTTACATTTTACATGTCCTGATCTGCTGAACCGTTTTGTTCCTCTTGTGCTGAAAAGTTTAGGTTGGACATGTCCTGAAACTTTTTACATAGGACATATATTGAGACTATTTGGTCCAAGAAGTGCTGAAACTTTTACATTTTACATGTCCTGATGTGCTGAACCGTTTTGTTCCTCTTGTGCTGAAAAGTTTAGGTTGGACATGTCCTGAAAATTTTTAGTTAGGACATATATTGAAACTATTTGGTCCAACAAGTGCTGAAACTTTTACATTTTACATGTCCTGAAGTATTGAAACTTTGTTATGAGATCGTTTTATTGCAATTATCCTCGTGTGCAGAATTTCTTTAGTTTTGACATTGATAAAGGCTTTCAAAAAATCATTTTCAGCTGACAGTTAATTTTCACTATGAAAATTTCTGAAACTTTATAGAAATAGACAATTAGTGAACCTACGTTAATAGCTAGGCTTAAATTATTAAATTATTGGTTTGAAACTAAAAATGTTGGTTCAAACATGAAAATCTCTGAAACTTCATGGAAATAGACAGTGAACCTAAGTTCATAAGTTTACATTATTAAATTATTGGTCTCACTAATGTAAAAATGTTGGTTCGAACATGAATTTATGAACCACTGTTTTATCTTTTGACAAAAATATAACTATTATGTTTCATAAAATGCAGTCCAGTAGATTTTTTAACTATAATTTCCTTTGTGCATATGTCAGTGTAAAGTTTAAAATATTTTGCAAAATTATCAGTTTTTAACTTCAGGGTCATATATTGGCAATGGACTATTTTTTTTTTATCTCTTTCTATTTTGCATTTTACAAAATTGGTTGAATATTTTTTTTAATGATTTGAAGTTTCAGGAAATTTCCAGTTTCATCAGATTCTGAAGGTTTAAGCAAATGTTTCTTTTAGTATACAATAATTTAAATTCAAAAATTTTACAATTACTTTCCATTGAAGGATACTAAGATCTGTACTACACTAATACCTGCACTTTCCCTCCAAACAATCCTACACATTTAACAGTTTAAATATAAAAAATATAAATACAAAAATAAAACCCTTTTATAATGTAGGAATATGCAACACAAATGAAATCTAAAATTTTGTTTAAAAAAAAGAAAAAAAAAAGTACAAAAAAAACAACAAAAAATCTTAACAATAAAAACCCAAAACAAAGCAATAAATAAAAATAATCAAAATACTCAGCCCAAAAATATTACTAACATTTATGGAAAGTATTTGTAAAATGCTAAAATGGGAGAAAGACTATAAAACATGGTTTCAAATTTCAATTTTTGTTTCATGATGACATTTTACACTGATCTCATAGGTTTGAATATTTAGTTAAGTGTAGTCCATTGTTTAATAAATGACATTTTTTTAACAAAACTCCTCTGAAACTGATTTTAGACAGAAATATTTTAAAATGAATATTTTTGTCCTCTAAAGAAATATTTGATTTTTTTCAAAAGTTTCAAGAAAATCCTTATTTTTATTTATTTTCTGGATGAATTTTAATTAAAAAAAAAAGAAATCAACATTTCATTTTTCTAGTTATAATACATTATAGCCTTTGAAACTTTCATGTACAGCAACATGCTTTGGTCATGTCAGTTGGGCATGTATGACTTGCAGAAAATGATCACATATCTTCAGATGAAGTTCACTGTATTGTAGGTCACTAATTTGTCTAAGGACAAGGTCACTGTAACTAATTATGACAAATGATTATTTTGTGTAGTTATAAACACCTTATGTCCAATCAGTTTTGGTTATGAGTACTTCTTGTTTTAAAATAAGTTTGTTTTTTGGTCTTCCAAATGTTTCTGTTTTAATGGTGCTGATGACAGGTAACTCCTTGAAATGCGTCGTATTTACAGTATAGTATAAACTATATCGAATATTAGTTAATCTTTGGATTGTTATTTTGCAAAGTTGAATATGGTTCAGTCACAAAAAAGATGGACAATAGTATAGGAAAATTGTATCAGCACCAGTACATTTCTCCAGTGTTCATTTCTATAGTATTTTACATCTAAATCCTTATATATTTATATTTTTTTTTTATAAAATTGGTGATTTCTGTTCTAGGTAAAAAGCACATTCAGTTTAGTTAAATCCTGAAGTGAAGATACATAGTTAAACACAATGACAGGAAAAAGGCAAATTCATGAAATAGTGGTTTAGGGAAGTAGAGTCAACGTTGGTTCTCAATGTCCCATTTAATCTGGGAAAAAAATTCCACGTGTTCGATTGTCTCAGTGATGTTTTAAACCCATATCTTTATATTTTGATAAGATTTGTTGATAATATATGTCATTCGTGGTAATAGAGCACATTACCTCATGTTAAGGGCCTTAGGCATATTGACAGCACACTACATAAGGGAAAAGACCATTTCATGGGAAAAAGTGGTTTTAGGGAAGTTACGTCTACATTTGTATGTGACAAAATTTAATAAACCTTGTTACTATCAATTGTTCTGGGTAATTGGGCAGTTCAAGCATACTTAATCCTCTATACAGTCTCTATTATAAGAAATATCATGAAAAATAGTGGTTACGAGAAGTTAATCAGCATTGATACATGTACAATTTTGTTTGAAATTTTGTAGAATTATTGAACTCAGGTCAATTTCTAAATCAGTCCTTTATGAAATATTGTAAAGAAACTTAGATTTTATTCATTAAATCAATTTTAAAAGTGGGATCTTGGTGGGCGAGTGCTAGGTAGTTCGTCGTGACTACTGATGATCACTAACCTGTCAGCACTGAGGTCAGTTTGAATCTCACCTGTGGCAAGTGTGTTCTCAAGGATTGGCAATTTTCCTGCAGAAGGTCAGTTCTCTTCTGAGGTACACTAGCTTCCTCCACCAATAAAACTGGCTGCCACGAAATAGCCAAATGTGCTGAAAACGGCATAAAACCCCAACTAAACCAAACCAATTTTAAAAGTAGGATTTTTGGTTAATTGTTACGTATTTATTTGTTGGTGACTATTAGCTTTTTAAAATGACAGGAAATGTTAATATTTTTTTTTCTTTTATTGTTAACTGAATTTGTAAAATATATTTTACTTGCAGTGTTTTGCCCAGTATTTCTTTAGATCAGCCGAACTTTTTTTGATAATTAAGAATGTTGATTATGGTAACAGTTTTAACATATTTTTAATGCTGCATATAAAATTGATAATTTAAAAGCACAAGTTTACTTACCAGAAATTTGTCCATCTATTTTTTTCCCTTCTTTTTGAGTACATCAGTTGAATATTTGTTTGGCTTTTTACAGATTTACAATTAAAAAAACTGTGTAATGATTGAATTTTAGCAATTGGCCATCTGACTTTCATTTGGAAAATTATTTTGCAATTTCATTTGTTTTTTTTGTGATTTTTTTTATTATTATTTTTATTTTTTTATTGTTTCTTTTAGATTTTATTTTTTTTTCTAGGTACCTGTGATGTTTCACAGGGGCTCAACACCCAGAGCTGCCTAGCGCGTCCCCAGGTGGCGGATAGGGGATGCCCTCTCATTAGAGGGTTGTCAGGTCATAATAAGAAAAGCCTGACCGCGGACCATAGTCGGTGACGTGTTTGGAGAAAACCACATGTCCACTCCATGCACACTAAAGATCCCATCAGTAGATTTCAGGCTAAAGCCACTACAGAGGTTTAATTAACTGTCTCTACCCAACTACCCTCACATTTCTGGTCGGAGTCAAAAGATTTTGCTTTTATTTTTGTCCCACCGCAGTTTTTTCATTCCCTAGATAAACATTGCTAAAAGAAGAAAAATCAGCAAATATTTTTTATAAATCTGCTTTTAAACTACTGAGTGTGAGTTGATAAAACTCTGGGTCTGAACCATAAACAGATACGGCCATATGTTACTAAAAGTAGATAATTCTGTAAAAAAAAAATCTTTAATAATCTACTGTAGAACTTTAATATTGCTAACATTACTCAAAATATAAAAAAATCTCGTATGAAACGAAAAAGACAATTGAAACCAAAGATGGACAAAATGGTTTTACTGTGTAAGGTAGTCCACTTTAACAATTGTCTGTTGGTCCAAACGTGCGGACTGCGACGAATACAGATACTATCACTGAACATAGAAAAATATGCAAAGATATATTAATTTTATAAAATTTATAGGGGTAGTTGAGAGCAACCTATGATGGTGTGGTATTTTTTTTTAAGGTTACAAACTTTTTTTATTTTAATCCACCTTTTACAATCAGGCTCACATGTACAGGTGATGTATGTGAGTGATAACAATCATAATAATGTCACAATAGTTTAACATTTACAATCTCCAAATTAAATATCAACCGTATCAAAATTGTGAAAGTCAATAAATATGAAGCATAAAGTATGTAAATTTTGAGAATAATTTAGTAATTTATATAAATATTCTAAATGGTTTTTGTCTCGCCTGCTACGAAAAGTCGCGGAGGTGACATAGGTATTACTTTCCGGCGGCGGCAGCGTAAATTTTTTAAAAACTTTAACAACTTTACACATGTAATGCCTACAATTAAGATTTATGGTCCACAAGGTAGCTTATCATATAAGGTTTGCCGCAGTATACTTTTCTTGTGATCCTGTCCTCATTTTTATGGTTCACTGACTTCATAAACATGAATTTAAAATCTGCGTCCCAAGTTTCGTGGTTCAATCCATTTGGTCATTAGATAGTTCTTTGTAGGTACATGTCGGTCTGACACCTGCCTTTTGACCTTGTCCTCAATTTCATGCTTGAGTGACCTGAATCACATTTTCAGGTTAAGTCCATTACTCAGCAACTTTAATACCTAGACCCACCATATTTGGTCAATAGATAGTTCTTAGTGGATGCATGTCGGTCTGTCACCTGTCTTTTTACCTTGACCCTTAATTTCTTTTAACACATTTTCCTTTGACTTTTAAAATGTCGGGTATCAGATAATCATTATTCTGTGTCCATGTGCATATTCAGGCGAAACATGTAGTGTGTCCAATCTATCAATCAGGTCTAATCTCGTACATTATCTTTTCTCAAAACTGTTTTATATCAAAAGGAATTTTGATGCAATGGCCATTAATACAATGTTCCCATTTTACATAATAAGATCTTGAGAAATCACACTTTTCAAATGTTCCAGATATATCATTCAAAAAGAGCTACAGTTTTTAGCTAAGATATCAATCTAAACATTCCAGTACGTACCCTATTAATGATTGCAAATCTTCATCGTAATATTTTGTTTTCTTTAGAAAATTTAACTAGTCTGTTTTAAGACTAAATTTTAAAAGGTTAAGGAATTTGACAGTTGATTGTGATATTTAATCTTATTTTGAATTTTCCATATTGACCATTTCGACAAGTAAATAATTAGGTTTATAACTGTAAAATTATCTCCTGGTTCATTTATTCCAAATAAAAGGTGTTGCAAACAAAACTACATCCATTGCCATTACATATTTTAATGTCATGTTCTATCTTTAGTACATCAAGCACGTGTACAATGTGGGGAACATCTCAGAATATTTAAATGTCTATATGTATATATTGTGACATCTCTTCTTTTTTAGCTTACCTGGCAAGGCTATGTGAGCTATTGCCATCACTTTGCGTCCGTTGTCTGTCTGTCGTCCTCGTTAACATTTCATATTTTGATCATCTCCTCTGAAACTAGTGCAAATGATTTGTAAGTTGATACAAATGATGTTTCTGAGGTCCTGTACAAAAATTCCTCATTTTGTCTTGATCGGCAATAAACATGGCTGCCATGGGCAATTCTTATTTCTGATTGGCTGAAATTTGAAAAATCATCTCCTCTGAAACTACATTAATGCAAATAATTTGTAAGTTGATATAAATGATGTGAGGTCTTCTATAAAGATTCGTCATTTCGACTTGATACGGCAATAAACAAGGCCACAATGGGCAACTTTTTCACTGTTGCCATGGAAACACAAAAAAGGGAATTTTTGTTAAAACTAGATGTCTCCCCAACTTTAGGGTTTCAAAATTTCCAAAATGGCTGCCATTGTCATGGAAACGAAAAAAAGTAAAATTTTCAAAAATTCAAAATTTTACACCAATTTGAAAATTATTTAAACTTTACAGTAAGGACCTTTAACGTGTGCACAAGTTTCTCTACAAGTTTTAGGGAAAACATCGAAATAGCTGCCAGGGGCGACATCTGCTATTTCTCGCAATGGCAAGTCTAGTTATGTTGCCCATAGACGTAGTCGGGACGACATATTGTTATTGTTTCGTTTCTTTGCTTTTTTTTCTTCCACCTAATATTGTTTGGATGAGTTCTCAGAGATGGCTGGAACCATCTTTATGAAACTTCACAGTAATGATGATCACCAAGTCTAGTTGTGCATGTAACATTAAAAATTTTCAAAATGGCCACCGTTACCATGGGAACGGAAAAAGTATGAAAATATTTGGAAAACTTAAATTTTATTTTTCTCAGTACCTGCCCAAACAATCTTTTTGAAACTTTGAAGGATAATTCCTTGCATCAAGTCAAACTGATTTCTGTAAAAAATCGGTTGGAAAAGCTTTCACTGTTGCCATGGAAACAAAAAAGGGATTTTTGTTTAAATTTGATTTTTTGCTCCAAAGGTATTTCAAACTGCATAAAATGGATATGTAAGTGTCTCCCCAACTTTTGGGGTTTCAAAATTTCCAAAATGGCTGCAGTTGTCTTGGAAACCAAAAAATTTCAAAATTTTACACCAAAATTATTTAAAACATCACAGTAAGGACCTCTACTAGTTTAAGGGGTTCAAAATTCCATAAATGGAAAATTTGAATAATTTTTATTGTTTCAGAAGCAATGATTATTGTTCATGCATTAATTCCAAAGCACTGCAAATCAATTATTTTTGTTCCATATTATAATTTATTATACTATACAATTTTAGTATTTAATCCATTTAAGTCAATACTTTAAATTACTATAAACTTTAGAAGTATTTATTGAACAAAACCATTGCCTTAGGTCCACAAATGTTTTTAACAGCAATCGAATCCTTTCATTTTAAAACTCAACATTGTCCGATTTCGATGAAAATTTATATCTAGGCTAATTTTGGTATGGCGAACAAGATCCAACCATCGAAATAGCTGCCAGGGGCGACATCTGCTATTACTCCCAATGGCAATTCTAATTATTATTATTCTTTCTTTCATTCTTTCTTAGATATTGTAAGTCCAATATCTATGAAACTTAGGGATATGTTAGATATGCATCTCTCGATGTGCAGTCAATAATATTTTTTTTCTGGGAGTCTAGTAAGGTTATATTTGTGGGGTCCAAATAGGGTTTACTAAAGAAACCTATGGGGAAAACACTTTTCCAGCAACATGTTCATTACATATCAAACTTTAGGATATATTCAATATGTATCTCTAGTCAAACCCCTTCCTAATATTTTTTAAAACGGGTCCAAAAATTGGTGCAGAATTAATTTTGGGGCCCAAGAGGGGATACAATTCACTTCAAAATGAAACAAATGCTTTGTTTTCAGCAATTTAGAAATTGGTGTATACCCCCAGTCCAAGCCAGAATAGGCTGGGCACGGAAGACCCCTGCCCAAATTTTTTAAAGGGGGTTCAAACAAAGGTGCAGAAGATATTTTGGGGTTCAATTGGGGATATAATTCACTTGAAATTAAAAAATAAATCCATTTAAGAGTATAATTTTTTTTTTTTTTTTTCTGTTCAAATAAATGTTTTGATGGGATATGTTATATATGCTTTTTCTGTGGGAGTCTTTAAGATTAGTTTTGGGGGTCTTAGTAGAGGTGGTGTTACTATAGAATTATTTTGAAAAATTTTGTTTTCAGCAATGTAGAATTGGGCGAATACCCCCAGACCCAGCTGGGATAGGCTGGGCATGGTGAACCTTGAATTTATTTAAAGGAGGTCCAAAAGGGGTGCAGTTATCAATTTTTTTTTTATGAAGACTGTTTGAAAAGGTATTTATCATCCCACAAAATCCCCATTACCGAGTTTTTTTTCAAACTTGAATGAAATAACAGAACACTGCTCATGTTTGGTTTACCCTGTTACGTTGTTGAATGTCATGTTATTATGATTAAAATTGGTTACTGGTATATTTTTGTTCTAGTAAATTATTCTCTCAGAATATGAGTACCTTTTTGAACAATTTCGAAGAGAAATGTATTTTTAACCACCAAATGTGCCTGTTGTGAAAGTATTAAAAAATGGGGGGGGGAGGGGGGAGGGGGGCTTTTCTGAAAATACAGATTACAGTTCACCACCTTGTGTATCTACATTGTAAAATAATGATAATACATGTATGTACCTCTTAAAAATAAGATTAGATACCAGAGGCTTGAGTCGCTGATGAATTGGTACGATCTTGATCCTATTGGGGAGACTTTCTTAGAACTTAGCTAAAACAATCCTGAAAAACCGTTAGTTAAAAATTATATACTTCTAGTTAAAAGACAATTGAGTCTTTACAACTCTATAAAACGGTGTCAAGTCTTGAGGTTTTAGTATGTTTGTTGGTGATCGGAATCCATGCATTTGTGGAAAGTTTTACCCAAATGTTTGTAAATTGCCATCGCCCCACATCTTCAAAATAGCGAGAGTCAACTATTACAATTCTTGTATTATATTATATTTTATACTTCTTCAGAATTTCAGGACAAAATAAAGCTGCATGTGATTGAGTCATGTGACTTAATGGTTGATGCAACTCAACAGTATCAGGAAAACAGGAAAGAGAAGTTGGCTATTTTATAGTTAGAGGAGAACTACATGTAGCAAAACTCCAGAGACCAGGGACTCTACGCTTCCAAAGAGGGGGGTTCAGGCCAACCCTTGACAAATCCAAGGTCACAGTGAAAGGTTTGTATATATACACATTAACGAAGTCTTCACAAATGATTTTTTTTTCATGAATCTGGTATTAATAAAATTATGTTTGAATTGAACCAACCCATAAACAGTAGTGAGAATAGCTCACACATGTAACAATACAGCCAAATTTTAATTGTTTAAATTTTAATGAGCAAATCCTTGTAGTTGGTCTTTATAAGGAATTTCATCTAGCATCAACATATTATTTTTCATAGAATGAATATCACAATCATATTTATGCCATTGTATTTAGATTAGAAATCCTTTTTTTTCAGACTATGCAAGAGTATGTAAACTGAATAAAAAAAGAATACCAGACGAAGATCAACTGAATAAAGGTGTCCCAGAAGCAGTCGGATATGCCAGGAAGAAAGTGAACAAATAAACGTTAAATATAAAAACAGATAATTTCATTATGGACATGTGATAGATTTTGTAAATGGAAAAAATTAAGAAGAAATAATACTGATTTATTGTGTGGCTTTATTTCTACTGCCTAAGTAATTTCTACAGTGAAAACATGATGATTCCAGGAAAGGCTGTAATTTTCAAGGGGAGGGGATATTTGCAAAAAATCTCACCAGTCTGAAAAAAGTATGGTTGAAATTTTCAGGCAAAGAACCCTTTAAATGTGAAAATGCCAACCGGACTTCTTTAACAGGAGACAGTAATAGGGCCAGAGGTAAAATCTATGCAATAACTTTCATAAAATTTGACTATTTCTCCTCATTTGGACGGCTAACTGGTTCCATGAACAATTCCTTAATTTTGCTCAAGTTAAAAAAAAAATCACAAACTAAATAGATAAATGAACAAAAATGTTGAAAAGGATGGCAGGTGAGCGATACAGGCTCACCACTTGAGTCTCTAGTTCTCAGTATTTTTTCAAAAATTATTTCAAAGAAAAAAGAAATACAACTTGCAAGAAAACTTATTAGCACATGAATGTATAGTCCAGTCAAACTAGCAAAAATGGACCCTTAATTGCATCAGAAGAAATTAATTTTTTTTTGAGTCAGGAAATGTAAAAGGATTATTAACCAAGAAAAAATCACCATGAAATGAAAGCAAGCAGATAAAATTACAGCTGAAATAAATTTCCTATGGGAATTTTTATTAAATAAGGGAGACAACTCTGTAAAAACTAATTGAAATTTGGCCAAAATCTCAACAAAATAATAACAACTGATTTTCCTGTATAAAATACTTTGCCAAAAAACATGTTTAGCATTAAAAAAGGTTAAAACCAATTATTCTAACAGAGTTTTGATATTTTAATTCAAGTTTTGAATTAGATTTTTCTCTTTCTAGGATCCCTCATTTCCTAAAAATATAGGATATCAAGTTTATGAATTGTTAAATCTTTATGAAAATATATGTAGCACTTACACTTTTTTGTGGATTTAAAAATTCTTTTAACCAAGTTTAAATTATTGATGTATAATAAAAAGGGAGAACCATTAACAATTATTTTAATTGATTTTTTCAAAATCGAAATATGGTTCAAAGTAAGCATTTTCTGTGATTTTAAACAGTCATTAAAATCAAAATACAAATAAAATTATGAATGTTCTTGTATCATAAATAGAAGAATATATAACAAGTTAAATTAAGCCAGTTTAGTCTATGAAAGTATCTTTCTTAACAAGCAGAAGAAATTTGTTGAAAAAAAAAGTTTTAGCTAGAGTTACCTCCCCTGTTCCATTGGAAATCCAACAGTATATTTGAAAGTAGTTTTGAAGTTTCCCATGGTCAGATTTTCATGGAATTTTATCTGTGTACATTTAAGATATAATTAAGCAATTTAGATTCAAAATACCTTTTGTTGCAATTAGTTTGGGGTCAAATTTTATTTTGACTGGACTAATATGGGTTATGTTGTAACACAAGTTAAAATGAATAAGGGGAAAACAGTATCTTTGGTTGCTAAGTGGATCATCCTTCTGTCCATCCATGCGGAAAAAAATATATTTTAATAATATTTTCTGATATTATACTGAGGTGATTGTTATAAGCTTTCTTTCGGGGAAAAATGCCTTGGTGGTCTCATGTTAGCATGCTCGCCTTGAATGCAGAAGTTCACCTGTTCGATGCCTGGCCAAAGACATTAAAATTGGTATTTGCTGCTTCTCTGCCAAGCACATGGCATCTAGGAACAAGAGCAAAGGACTGGTTGGCTCGGAGTCCATATGTGTCCAGGTGGGGTGAATATGACTTCCTGCACGTTAAAAATCTGGTTCAGCATGTCGGTCTAGCACAAGCAGGATTCATATGAATATCATATCAACATGGTCTCGTCCTAATATGCACTTCATGGTTTCCACTGAATGTTAAACAATAATTCATCCATTTATGAAAAAACTTTATGGCTGTAAAATATTATAACCCAACTAAACTGTGAAAAAATTATGTACTAACAATAAGTTGTTTTTGAGTAATACAATTTTTCAAATCTTATAACCAATCTGGCCAGTGTCATCGGCCAAAATATTGAGAAAATGGGTGAGGGGTACAAAGAAATGATTTTACCAAAAATATGTACATCCCGTATCAATGTTTTGTTTTTAAAATTCTTTACTATGCATTTTTTCAATCATTAATAACAAAGAAGTTGAAATCATATGCTCTTTGTTCTAAAAAAATGAGAAAAATCTCAAATTTAATAAATTGACTGCATGGTCATAAATATTTTGACACAATTTTTTTTTTATAAAACTTTCTTATATTAACACAGAGACATCGGAGTCTGTTGATTTTCTTTTTAGCTGTTAGTTTTGCGTTGGAGTCTATTGATTTAATCTTAAGGTCGTAGTCCTATAACATATGACTGCGCATTATTTTTCCATTTTTAATGTTTTCATGCTGATATTTTCATTTTTTGTTTTTTTGGAATTTCGGGGCGGCACATTGATAGTAAAACAGAAAATGAAAAATTATAAATAGCAAAATAAGTAAAAAGAAAATATCAGAAAACAAATATGAAAAGACAAATATCGCCCCTCAGGTCCTATTTTATAGGACTAAACATGGTCGATGATTCTGCTTCAGAAAACTTGCATTTGTAGGTAATTAGACTTCTGTCCCACCTTTCGAAATTTCAAAATTATCGTAGTCACGTGACATAACAAGACTTATAACAGCAATCTGTAATCTGTAGACGGAGTTCTGCCATTCAAGACTCACCTCCACTTCACATAGACAATGATAGAGGAACAGCAAATATTAAAACACAATGATGCAATAAAAGTAGTCCATTACCAACATATATATATTACACGAGGACTACCATCACCATAAATAATTCAAATGCAAAATTTATTTGGGTTGGTATGACGGAACCAAATAAGATTTAGAGCTTAATTGGCTTATTGAAATAACAGCCCAACATGTATACCCAAAGACACCAAAATGAAATAATTATTTGCAGGTTATATTTAGCCTTCTACTGTCCACTCTATCTAGATAAGCCAATAAAGCATAGCGTTTATTGTGCAGTTTAAATATTAACTGTCTACACAGAGTCTCCACAAAGTTATTAACTCTATCCACAACACTTTGATTTTCCTCTAGAATGTAGTAAAATGGATTGATTATTACCTGTAGAATGTCGACTGGTTTATTCAAGTTACTTTTAGCTAAGAAAAAACTTCCCTCAGTGAAAATTTTAGTAATAAGTGCGCTCCTAACTGACTCCAGTTTTTCACAAATAAAAATGAAGTGTAATATCGTCTATTCGGATTTGTTTCATAACATGCATATTGCACTGACTGATTTCTTTGAAAATAAAGCTTTATGTGATTGTAAGATGTAATTTCCTGTCACAACTTTGAGACGAATAGGAATTTTTCTAATATCTTTTATCTTAACAGCCAGAAATCATGAAGGATATTATCAGTCCGCGAACTCAAAAGTTATTCTTTCTTTAATTATTTTAAGCGTACTATTCTTATATACAATACTTCAAATCAATGATAGATTTATAACTTAATGTTTAAAGATTTTTCTTCTTCTTTACAATCCTTTGATAAAGTGTCCAATCAACAATGCGTTTTTTTTTAATTTATTTAGGAACGAGATCAAAAGTTCAATGTAGGATAAACAACTTAATTCACATAGTTTTTTCACTGACCCCCCCACCCATCCCCCCCCCCCCCCCTTTTATCTTAATTTGGGAAAAATTATTGACCAATATTGGTATATGCTTTGAGAGTATACTTTTTGTATCATGGGTCATGTTTTCCCCAATAATGTATGTTTGTTCTGTATAATGACTTGGATCACTTGAATGCGTATTTTTCAATCCGAAAATCGATGTCGGATAACACAACTTGCAGCGAATTTTACCCCCCCCCCCCCCAAACTATTTGAATTAAGTTTTTTATCCTACTTTGAACTTTTGATCTCGTCCCTTAGTAAGAGAGTTATTAATTAATAAAAATCAGATAACATGTTATCTGTCCTCGTATGGTGTTCAAGTATTGTCCCGGGGTTACGTAACATGCATCAAATTATGCTTTTATTACGTATGCAAAATCGGTGTAAAATATGTGATAAATGCATTTTAAATACATTTAAAATGTACTCAATAAGGCCAATAATGATTTTTTGTCCTCTTTTTCGGTATTGACCCAGTTCCATTCAGTCAATTATTATATATAGGCCAAGTAATCACACCGGTTTGTAAACGTTTACACGAAGTTTAAAAAAAATGATGAAAACACCTAACGTTGGCCCAACGTATGTACTATGTTGGAATATACCATATTCTTTTAAAGTTGGCCAACACTGAGTGACCTAGTATACCATCCAAACGGATGGCCAACGTTGGGCCAAAGTTAGCATACCATCCCCAACGGATGACCAACCTAAGCATACCAACGCTAACGGATGACCAACCTAAGCATATCAACCACAGCGGATGGAAAACGTTGGGCCAACGTGAGAATACAAACGCTAACGGATGGCCAACGGTACAACCAATTCTCAACTTTGCCCAACGTAAGCATGCTGTCTGGGGTATACGGAGCAGAAACTGCTTACCCTTCCGGGGTACCTGAGTTCACTTCTGGTTTTTATAGGAGTTCGTGTTGTTCATTTTTTTTATTTAGTTTTTTAGTTTTCATTGTTTATTTGTTGTGCTTGTGGTTGTTCATTTGTCTCTAATGGATTACGTTTTTTTGGTTTACTCCTTAGATACATTTGTCCTCTTTCAATGAATTGTGTTTAGTAAACATTATCTTTATCAACTGATCAATTTTATGTATAACACTTTCTCCAAACTCATTTACCCCCCTTCTTTTATTAATTCATATTATTGTTAGCAGCATTCCCAGTTTCCTGTTTCACAGGTTCATTTGGCGCCGGAACCGGCCGGTTTCCCGGTTCTCGGGTTAGCCCGGATTTTACACAGCAGACGACGTAGAAGTCACTAACAGCTCTACTGTATATACTTTACTAAATTGGGATTTCCGGTAAGAATTTACCGTCCACCACAGCATCATTTCTTTGTAAATGTTCATGTAAACATATCGGCTAAATAAAGCCATTCAATCGTACATAGGATTGCTATATTAACTCAATATCCTGGAACCATGGGAGTAGGTGTAAATGAGATAAAATACACCCGATTACATTGGGGGCTACGTCCGCGGGAAATTTCCACATAAACGGATATAAAATTAAATTTATTTCAATATTTACAAAATGTCGTCTTGGATCAACAACATAAGTACAGGATTTTACGTTCTCAAACAATTTTTGACTCCGAGTTTCACAAGGAATCACAAACCGGAAAAATTATTTGTAAACAAAACAGTGGACGAAAGGGAACAAACATGTAAACAAAGAACACATAATTATGAAAATAACTTACCCCTAGAAATGTTAGACTCCAAACAAAATAAAGTTATCCCAGATCTGAAGCACAATATGAACAAATGTCATCCACACGGCAATACACAATCCGCCATTGAAACTCCAAGGGATCACACTCGCACACTTAACTTCGCACGATCGTCGGATTTTACAGGCAACCAATGCCTTCACACACTAACAGGCAATAACAGAATGCCTAGGCAACAAGTAATTATGCCATATAATGACGACGATGAGTTTTATGATTCGACATCCTTGAATTTTGAAATGGAAACCAATGACCTTGGGTCAGTTCTTCGTGATCATGACAATTTTTCTCCTAAATTTTTCGTCTCTAACCACACAATAGCAAACAATTTTTACAGAATAGATGATAATCATCGCGAATCTAACACAAACACACCAAAAAAATCCATTAATGTCATGAACAAAGCGCATATTTCTGGGAAACAGTCGGACACAAAAACGTCTGCCATTTGCATTGAACCGCGTTCAAACTTCAAAAGACCGGAATACACAACGTCAGGTCAAGTGCTGACGTCAATGGAAAGGGGCACCTGTTGGGTAGAAAATAAACAAAACAAGCACACAATAGGTAGAAATGGTGATTTAAAACACCATGAGTCAAAGGATCCTATTTCTAATTATCCAAACAATTGGCAAAAGCAGTCGCAACATGATCATGAGAATACATGCAATTACATGCATTGTCAAGGAAATGAAAGGAATAAATGTACGAGAGACCCTAGACCAGCTTATAACTGTGGCCAACAACCAGAAATAAAGTTTCAATGCCTAACCCCACAACCAAGAAAAATAAAAGAGCCTGCTTTATATGATGGGGACACAATAGAATGGACGGATTACATCTGTCATTTTGAACAGGTTGCAAGATGGAATCAGTGGTCTGCGTCCGAAAAGGCTGCACATTTAGCAATGAGCCTTCGTGGTGTCGCCCAAAGGATACTAAGCGAATTAATGCCTAACGTTCTTGACAATTATGACGCACTCAAAAACTCGCTGATGCAGAGATTTTGTCTCCCAGAGCGAGAGGTGTCGTATCGCTGTGAATTTCGAAACCGTAGAAGAAACCGGGATGAAACCGTAACTGATAACGGGCATGCAATAAAGCGTTTAGGAAGTAGAGCCTTTCCATTAATATCTATAGAAATGAGAGAGAGCTTAGTCGTCGAGCAGTTTATCTCAGGCTTAAATGGTGCTGAACTTAAGGTATCCGGACCATAAATGACCACGTGATTATTCAAAAGTTCCCGGATGTTCCATACAACGCAATTGAAATGACCTCGGTAATTATCGGCAAACTCCGGAAATGCCAATATAACTAACTTATTTTTACAGACTCGGCATATAAGCAACAAAGTGTGTTTCAACTTGAGAAAAATATATTTACAAAATTCCAGCTTTAAATTGTTTGTTTCAGCCATTCACGGTAAAAAAGAGATACAATTTTTGATCATGATCTATTATTGTCCGGATACCTTAAGCGCCACGTCCAGTTTGCTCACCCGTCAACGTTGGACCGAGCAATATCGTTAGCCGTTGAATTTGAGGCTTTCGAGGGGACCCAAGTATCTCAACCCTAGGGAAAGCGAGCAAGCGCCCGTACTAGCTCTGACTCGCGATAGAGACACAAAGCCAAATACGGGAACCAACTTGAGTGATTCTAGGCTAAATGAAATTCAGGAAACTATAACGGAAATGAAAAACTCGCTTCAAGAGGTGATGAAAAACGTCGCGGCTCGCGACAATCAGCATAACAAATGCTTTCTCTGCGGGAAGGAGGGACACATTCGTAAATAATGTCCCAATCGACGAAATGACAATTTTAATAAACGGCGGTACCATCAACAAAGACCGACGCAATCAAACTCATTTAAACCTGCTGATTTAAACTCGAAATGACTGTACTTGAGGCCGACAGTACAGGAATTGAATGAAAGGCCTGCTATTGAAATACAGTTGGCCACCGTAAGGCAACATTGTTGGTTTTTAAATATGTTTATTGATAAAACTTGTATAAAAATGTTAATTGACACGGGTTCCGCTGCGACACATTTGTCTACTAGTGTTTTTGAGACATTAAACAATGACGGTCCGGATGTACTTAATTTTTAGCGTTTTGAACCCGACGCCCGAGACCGTTACAGTTAAGAATGACGTTCCAGTAGCATCGCTACAGCCGTACCAAGAAGTCTGTAAGGGTAATCTCGGTAGGTCACACACGCGACAAACTGTTTTATTGCCGGGTCATTTAAAGCCTCTCTTGAAAGACATGTCCGATAAGTTAACAACGGAGAAACATCGGGAAATAGAATCGGTTTTAAGTCAGTATTCCGACATCTTCGTCGGACCGGATGGGAAAGTAGGACAAACTGACTTAGTTAAACATCGCATAAATCTTGAAACAAATCGACCTGTTAAGGTACCACCAAGACGGCTACCGATGAACCAACGTGAAGTCGCCGAGGCAGAAATTGACAAAATGCCCCGCGGCGGGTTAATTGAGCCTATTGTCTTAGTGAAGAAGAAAGATAACACCACGAGATTCTGCGTAGATTATCGCAAGCTTAATCAAATCACGATAAAAGATAGCTATCCAGTGCCTAGGACTGACGAGTCTTTGGACTCTTTATCAGGTGCAAAATTGTATTGTACTCTTGATCTCAAACAAGGATACTTTCAAGTCAAAATGAACCCCGATGATAAGTATAAGTTCCGTGTAATGCCTTTTGGACTCGGTAATAGCCCAAAAACATTCGAGTGACTCATGGAGCTGACTCTTTCCGGACTGCAGTGGGACGCTGTCTAGTTTATCTGGACGACGTCATAGTGTTCGGCAAAACGTTTTTTGAGACTGTCGGGAACCTAAAGTTAGTATTTTATAGGTTAAGGGACGTAAACTTAAAACTTAAACCATCTAAATGTACTTTCTTCAGTGACGAAGTCCGCTACTTAGGACATGTTGTCTCTGCAGACGGCATTAAATGTGACCCAGACAAGGTTAGCGCTGTAAAGGATTGGCCTATACCGGAGTCAGTCTCCGATGTCCGACGTTTTCTGGGAATAGCGTCATATTATAGGAAGTTTATCGAGAATTTCTCGACCATTGCTTCCCCCCTGACACAGCTGACTCGGAAAAACAAGAGGTTCATTTGGACCAACGATTGCGAGAAAGCCTTTCTTAGCCTTAAGGATTCGTTAATATCAGCTCCGATCTTTGCGTACCCTACCCGCACCGACAAGTTTGTACTAGATACGGATGCTAGCAATTTCGGTGTAGGTAGCGTCCTATCGCAAATCCAAAACGGCGAGGAAAGAGTCGTTGCCTATGGAAGTAAAACGTTATCTAGAACGCAACGTGGATATTGTACCACATATAGAGAACTTCTCGCAGTGGTAACGTTCGTGAAACAATTCCGGTACTATCTGTCGGGTAGGAACTTCTTGTTACGTACTGACCATTCTTCTCTAAAATGGCTAAAGAATTTCAAAGAACCAGAGGGTATGATCGCGAGATGGTTATCCTCATTAGACACCTACGACTTTGATATAGAACATAGGCGAGGACATCTTCACGGAAACGCGGACGCGTTGTCAAGAATACCAAGACGAAAATGCAGACGAGAAGAATGTCAACAATGCGCACCGGAACTTAATTAGTTGCCCTTGTAACGTCATTGCCGTCACTGAGTCGGACCGACCGGAACTAAATATCGATCAATCTACGGATTCCTCAGCCGACAAGAAGAATGTAGACGAATGTCTAACCGATAAAACCGATTCCAATTGGTTAAGCCAATGAACTGTTAAGGATTTACGGGTAGCACAGGCCGCCGATAAAGTCTAGGTTTTATTGGGCTGGTTTTACTCGTGATATATCGATGTGGTGCAAGTCCTGTTTGTCGTGTCAGAAACGGAAACCGGTCCGGGAATCGGAAAGTCACCTATGAGGCATAATACGGTATATGGTCCAATCGAGTGCATCGCGATAGTCATTATGGGTCCTTTACCCACGACTGAGAACGATAACAGATTTATTATAGTCGTCGGCGACTACTCGAAATGAACTGAAGCGTACGCACTAGAGAATCACACCGCACAAACCGTCGCCGATAAACTGGTCACGGAATTTATTTGCCGTTTTGGCACACCTATTCGTATTCACAGCGACCAAGGACCAGAATTTGAATCAAATTTATTCGCAAATATTTGTACACTCCTCTCTGTTAAACACACCTTATCATCCGCAATCGGACGGAATGATTGAACGTTTCAATCGAACGCTCCAACAAATGCTCGCGATGTTTGTACAAGAGAACAAAGATGACTGGGATGACCACCTTCCCTACTTATACATGGCATATCGAGCTAGCATCCAAGATACCCATTGTACCCCGAATCTTATCGTGTTCGGTAGAGAGATCAGCCTTCCGATTGATGTGATGACAGGAAATCCGACATACAGACCTGATGTCTGTTGCCCGGTCACCTATGTTAAATGGGTCCGACAAGCATTGCAATCAGCCTTCAATTTCGCCCATGATACTATCGGGAAAAGTTTCCGCAGACAGAAGCAATACTACGATGCTAAGTTAAGGGTACGGAAATTCGAAGTAGGTCAGCGAGTACTAAGATGGTACCCGCCAGAGGCCAATCAAAAACTAGGGTTAGGATGGACAGGTCCTTATAAGGTTACCAGGAGAATTTCAGACATAACATACGAAATCGAGAGATATTCAGACTCAAAACGCAAGATCGTGCACGTTGACCACTTAAAACCGCTTATTGAACCGTTAGAGGAAGAGAGTCAATAAGATGACTCCGCTAGAGGCGAGAACTCAGATCCTAAGGATAAAACCGTATTGTATGATTCGGAAATCGACCCTGATGAAATTTTCCACGACTCCGAAACCGATCCCGTAGAACCTCAAGTCTTATCGAAATTTAGTAGGACAGGAAGACGAATTACACCACCATCACGATTTTCTCCATAACTTCAGATATTTACAAAATGTATTGAAAAAGATTTTGTCCGTTGCGAAATCCACTATTCGTTTAATCCACTGATTCAATCTGACGACAAGTTCTTCAATGTAAGGTATAGGTTGTATATGCACATTTCATTTAACCATGGGCGTGTTGCTTTCGGTGATGTGCATATACTGGGATGCCTATACAAAATTCGAGTTTTATATGGTTTGCGCTAACGTACGGCCCAACGTTGAGGCGCATGTAGTATCAGTGTTCTAATATTGCAATTGCTAGAAAAGGCAAACACAAAGGATATTTAAGCAGAATATTAATGTAATGCAAATTTTCCTTTATCTGTGGTTAGAGCGATTGTCGGGAACTGGCTCTCTCAGATAATTGTGTGATTGCGGTTGGTGTTGTTTGTTTGGACCGTGCGACGGAAATGACTCAAGGTCTTTGGTCGGTGGCCTGTAAAAATGTAAAATATAAGTTTTCTTTTAAAACTTTATTCTCGTCCGATGCGTCATACAAGTTAATGCACAATAATCAACAATGCATATAACAATAGGTACACAAACATAATACACTCATAATTCATTAAATCAATAATTCTACTATATAAATTTTCCTTTAAATAATAATAATAATTTCTCCCTATATAAAGTAATAATAATGCTATCACTGTTCCCTATTCTAAAACTTATTCAAACTTTCCTTAATAATAAACATTTAATTATTTCATTTATTCTGAATGTTTCCCCAATTTTGAAATAATAAATTTCCTTCTGAAACTGTGTAATAAACGCTCCCTGTTAATTTACAATACCGGAAGTGACTATTTCCACACAAATATGACTTTAACACAATAAATACTGAAAATCTATATTATTTCTATGTGTGCACAATTAAAACATTATAAACAAACACGATAAACATATATTTACATAGTGTGCACATTAAATTAAGACTAAGGGACATGGAAAATATGATGCGTTCCACTTTGGATATGAACAGAAATCTTTTGGCGCTTTAGGCTGAACTGCCAAATGTCAGAAAATGTCCTTACCAGCTTTCAAATAGCATTGTGCCTTAGTTTTGGACATATTGTCAGAAATACTTTGGCGAGAGCAATTTTCACCTTGATAATGACATAACAAACATATTATCTCCTTTTTAAAAATCTTCGACAATACTTCCCATTTACAGACATGCTTCTGAATGTGTGCATATTTTCAAAATGTATTTAAAACTTTATAAAACTGTAGAAAGTTAATTATTTACAAATTTACAAATACAGAATAGAATAGTTAACTCTCACCTGACTAAATATTAATATCTAACCTAATTACAAAGGCCCTAACTACAGTGTATAATTAACAAAAATCTTTTGATGCTAATTAAATACCAAAGAACTTTAAGCGGGAAATTTAAATACTCAGTTTAAATTGTGTAAAAATTAAATAAGTTGATAAAAATATATAAAATAAGTTGAAAAATATAAAGTTCACTAACCTGTAAAAATGTAAAATATAAGTTTTCTTTTAAAACTTTATTCTCGTCCGATGCGTCATACAAGTGCCGCATCGGACGGAACATTTCTTTTTATATGGGATTTAGGCCTAAATTCAAAATTAACCAATAGAAATAAAGATAATAATTTCGTACCTAAGGAGACGTGTAGGAATACAAAATCACTATTTCCTTTGCGGAATAAAATAGGTGATACAGTCATAATCCTTCACGAGTTGACACATGTTCAAACTTACGCAATACAATAGACTTAATTAGATAAATTATTTCACGTCCGGATTAAGAATTTTTGACAACAATGGACTGGACGTAGAGTAAATAATTTCTATTAACACTCAAAAGATAATTTGACAACTTAATCTTAATTCTGTGAATTTGATAAAATGCCTTTCATAATTTACTTTACAACACACAAAAAAAGCTAAATTATGAAACAAAATGAAATATAAATTTCAACACAATTTCCTTCCAAAATTGTGATACAACTATTTACAAATATTATTTGAAGCATAAATTTGACTTTTATTAAAATAACTATTCTCAATTTAAAACATGAATTTTTCCCTTATTATAATATGCTTGTTTTTTTTTTTATTATAACGTCTCTGTGGAAGCAGACATTTATACCTAACCATATTTTTACTTGCAGTTATGTCACAGGATCAACCTTTAGAGATTTATGCTGATGATGATTTAGATCCGCTTTTTGATAGCGTGAAACAGGAATTGTTTTATTCAACCAACATGACATGCATTAAGCCAATTTTACCACATGTATAATAATCTATTTGTGAAGATTAAGATTACGGACATTCAAATTACCATAACTTTATGGGAATTTAGTTTAACCCCAAGGTTGTTTAAAAAGTGATAATGTGTTTTAATCTGGCAGAAACTGATACCTATTAGTAAAGTAGACGGACACCGTTTGACGGCCGAAATTTTGATTACCAAGATAGTGAATTTAATAGTCAGTTTACCATATGTGACAATATCATGAATATTTAGTTGTAAAATATTAATTCAGTGTTGATGAATAATTTGTTGTCTTAATTTTATGTTCCCTAGCGTAGTGCAATCTTGATGGAACTGAATTTGAAGAGACAGAATTCTGACCTGAAATCTGAGACACACATTCCTTATACGTGTTATATTTGAATAAAGTTGTTGTACAGTGATGCTCTCACACTACCAAGTGGAGAATTATTAAACTCCTTTAACTTATTTCCCTTATTTCCCTGTATAAGAAATAAGTTAAATTAAAGCTAAACCACATGTACATCGCTATGGACCGGTGCTATTAGATCTTCATATAAAATCATTTTTGTTTATTACGCACGGTCACCCCCTCTTCACCACCCTAAAAATCAACATTTGTTTTAAAATTGAAATCGTTCAAAATATTGAAAGTTTATTCTCCAAATTACCATAATATTATAAAAAAACAAAAAAACAGGGATATCACCATCAAATTAAAACACCAAATATTTTAACAGTAGAGCCGGCATTATTTGTCGCCCAAAATTAACTACCGCAACATCTGGGGATCAAACCTTGAACTCCACCGCCCTACCAACTGAAATAAAGCAGTACTCCGCTAGCGCAACTAATGAGGAAAGGGGGCGTTAACCTGTTTGGGTTCTATAACTTCTATCAGAGACAAGGGAAGCCCCGTTACAATATATTTTTACACAAGGGAAGCCTATTACGATATATTTGTTATATAAAAATATCAGCTATAAGTATGATTTTTAAACCCGGCCTACTGGAATATCTCACGGATATTGACCTATTGAGCAGATTTCGTGTGACGCCAACCTTGGTGTTCACGCTTTGCAATTTGAATTTGGTAAGTAAAGTGTATAGTAACGTATTTTCTTCTCCGTATAATATTACTGAAAATCGCGTAACTAAAACTTAAAAAATACACAAAATTACAGTAAAGAACTTTAATGAAATCCTTCTAGGGCAGTTTTCTTTCAAAATTGAGTTAAAGGGTCCGGACCTCCAACCAAATAAACCATTACTAAAAATAGAAAGGTGAATAAAGATAGATTCTTGATCTTTTCCGTCTCTATTGGGCCCATTGAGACCAAAATTTTGGGAAATGATTCTTAAGAACAACAAATCTGTCCATTGTTTATAAACATAGAACAATCCGATTAAAAACGTAATCTTAGGTCCCCTTTAATTAATGTCAGAATGTAATACTGAAGAAAGTCTCTTTAGGTTAGCTTTTTGACTGGATTTCCCAATGGAAAAACTAGTGGTATAGTAGGCAGGCAGATGGCCATATAAGAAAATTACACGAACCTTAAAAAACCATAAATTTCAGCTTATTTTGTATAGATATATAGGGAAATTAGTCACCTTCTAGGCTCAAAGTCATATTTTCATTAAAAAACAAATGATAGAAATTTGATATATTTTAGAGATGAAGTGCTGATACTATAAGCTTTAAAAAAACACGAAAAAAAATATAGGTCACCGTGCATATAAGAAAGAAAAATATCATTTTATTTTGGTTTCCATGGAAACTTTACCGATATTTCTTGAAAATATTCATTTAAGGGATAGTTACAGGCTCAAATAGTGGAATTTTATTAATGTTTTATCAATGATGTAAAGGTACAAGAATACAGACTTTAAAAAACACAAATAAAAAACGGTTGCTATGGAAACCAATGAAACAATCACATTGAAGTTGGTAATCTTGTCCCAATATTTACATGCAAAATGAAAATACTCAATTGAAAATGCAGTTACATATGACCTAGATGGATGTTTTAAAAGAGTTAAAAAAAAACAATAATCTGATTTGTTATTATTAAATAATACGATTAAAACAGCCCTTATACTACCAAAACGGCATGTGTCATACTAGTGACGTTGTCCTGGTCATATAAATCATGTGATCTATATTGCTTTTCGGCCCGGTCCAATACTGAAAAAGCCGTATGAGCCCTAGGGCTAATACAGCCTTTTCACTTCCGGTCGTTTCATTGCCAGTCCGTATTGGAAATATTGGCCCTATATTCACATCATTGCCAGTCCGTATTGGAAATATTGGCCCTATATTCACATCATTGCCAGTCCGTATTGGAAATATTGGCCCTATATTCACATTTGATGTATGTAATACAGCATTCAGAACAAGTCTGTATTGAAAAAGTTGGATTATTTAATAAAAGTGTTATGAACTGGCTGTTTCTGTATTGGCGCTGGTATAGATTCTCGGTCATCTGTATTGGCCCTCGACCCTACGGGTCTCGAGGCCAATACAGCAAACCTTGAATCTATACCAGTGCCAATACAGAAACAGCCAGTTAATAACACTATAGTATTAACTGAGATGTACAACGTTGGAATCAGGGGCCTATCAAAGAAGGGCATGGATTATATACTTAATTTCGATATGTTTACTTCTATAATAGTCTTCTTTAGCCGCTATGTATAATGTAGAATTAAAAGGTTGACGAATGGAAAAAGGAAAATTTTATGCATATGCATGAAGTTTTAAAATCTGTTGAAAATGGTGATAGCATTTTCAAATAATAACACTCTTTGTTTCTTTTAAAGCCCGCGAATTAGTAATTTGAAAAGGAATGATGTTAACTTTACATTTGTTACATGTATAGTTATTCCTAAAGGCACCTGTAGAATGCAACAATCTTCAATATTTCTATGAATAGTCAAACATTCTTCTAAACCCTACAGGCAGTGGCTAATGAAAATAACTACCAATAGACCATATCCAGTCCATTTTGAGCAATATTTCTTTACATGATATAGAGGCATCGTTCTTAGAGATGTTATAGATATATTCTGAAATTTATAATTTACAAATGGGAAATATAACAGTGACACTATATAGTCTGATAACAGAGAGTCCTAACTGCATGGTTCTTAAAAAGATCCCTTTCTCACGGACTAATGTATGGAAATTATAGCCTCATAAAGTCTGGAAACATAATAATCCAGAACGGATCTAGGTCACTTTTATCGACAATAATTATGACTTGAAAATCTTGGACGGCGAATGATGTCGGTTTACAAACTACATGGGGTGCTCGGGTACACCTATAGCTGCTATCCCGCACTTCTCACATGACGTATCCATGTGTACAATTTTCATAATCATATGTTTGAATAAGAGCCCGGGCCAATGGATCTACATGTATATATATCACTATAGAGATAAAATTAATATGCCGCGAAGAATTAAAGAGGAGTTTAGGTCACAAACTTAAATTCATAGGGTGAAGAATGAAAGAAAACTTTAGGTCACAAACTTAATTCATAAGATGAAAAATAAACTAGAGGAGTTTAGGTAACAAGCTTAAATTCAAAATTTCAAAAGCCCTGTGGGCCCCGAGTTTTGAAAAATCAGAAGTCTAAAGCATTATTGCACATCTACATACAGTGTGTGACAATACTCTATGGTAATCAGGAAAAGCAATGAAAACTGAAAGAAACGGGAGTTTAGATCACAACTTTAAAACTTGACCCGTGAGATCTCAAACCTTACTGCACATCTGCAGAAAGTGTGTGACAATACTGTATAGAAAAATCCATAAGATGAAAGAGGCGTTTGGTCACAAACTTAAAAGAATTCACTATTTTTGAAATTCTACCCCGTGGACCCTACATTTTGGAAATATCAAAATGCTAAAACATTATATGCGACAATACTGTATAGAAGTAAAATGAAAGATTAAAAAGGGAGTTTCGGTCACAAGCTTAAACTCATAATTTTCGAACAAAGACCACTGTGGGTCCCAAGTTTTGAAAATCAAAATTCTATATCCTTACTGTGCATCTATACGAATAGTGAGTGACAATACTGTACAATAGACGAGTTTGAGGCCATGAGAAAGTGTGAAAGACGGACAGATAGACAGGATCAGTAACAATATCCCCAAAGTTTCTTCGAAATTGCGGGGATAATAACAATACTAGAAAATTATTTTATGAATCGAAACAACCCCAAAATTAGTTAGTTTTGTTTAGTTAGTTTAAGGTGGTACCTAACACTACAGGGAGATAACTCTGTAAAATCAGCTAAACGTTTTAATAACGTTGTGTTGTTAAGGGAATATTAAGCTTTTCAATGATCAATATTAGTGTTTGTCAAACTGCTATAGAATCAGTGTAATTTTTCTGATGAATTGGTTGGTTCAAATGTTTTGAAATTTTAAAATTTTTGTCAATCGGTCAAAGTAAATACTTTGTCAAAATTTTATGAAAATTAAACGAGCCAAATTAATTTTAGTGAAAGTGTTGGGTACCACCTTAAACATATTTTATTGTCTAATAACAATTTGGATTGGATACAAGTTATAACAACTTACATAAATCCTCTCCATACAATATATATATACAATGTAAAGACGGACTGCAAGTACACAAAATAATATAGTAAATAAATATAAAGCATACAAAAATATTGTAATGTAAAAACATGGACATATTAGGGTTGGAGGAGGGGGGGGGGGGGGGGGGGGGGGGGGGGGGGTTGAGTACATCTATATAAAAAAAGTTCTTGTTTGATGATCCATGTTATAATTCTATAAAACGTTTTGTTTGGTATATACATCTGTATGAACATTTTCAAAAATATTTTTATTCACTTCGTCACTCAACATATCTGATCCAAATAATATATATTCTATTGTATGGTTTGGTTGAATATTATTAATTAATTGAGCTCGGGGATGTGTATATAGGGGACATTCTAGAAAAAAATGTATAGCATTCTCTAAAGGGCACCCACAGATGCAGCCCAAAATTAGTTGAGACAAATAAAAAATCTAAAACACATAAAAACCTTATGTGCCCATGCATTTACATGTGTTTTGCCGTCATTCTATGAAGAAATGAATGTATAGAAAAAAATGTATAGCATCATCTAAAGGGCACCCACAGATGCAGCCCAAAATTAGTTGAAACAAATAAAAAATCTAAAACACATAAAAACCTTATGTGCCCATGCATTTACATGTGTTTTGCCGTCATTCTATGAAGAAATGAATATATAAATGCAATGAGAAATGAAACCAGATCACAAGCTTTAATTCACAATTTTCGAAATTCGACCTCTGTGGTCCCCAAGTTTGGAAAATCGAAATTCTCAAACCATATTGCGCATCTGCATATGGTACAAGATAATACTGTAAATAAATAAATATACTTAAACTGAAAATTTGTCTTTCAGTTTTCACTCTATGCGTTTTATTACTATACATTATTGTCATGCACCATATGCAGATGTGCAAAGTAATGTTTCAGAATTTAAATTTTCTAAAATTAGGGCCAACAAGGGTCGAATTTCGAAAAATTGTCAGTTTAAGCTTGTGACGTAAACTCGTCTTTCATTCTTCAGTTTATGTATTTTATTTCTATACAGTATGTCAAACACCATATAGAGATGCGCAATAAGGTTTTAATAGAATGATTGCACATAATGTTTTGTATATCATCTTTTACTGTGGATAACTGCCCCAACTACTTACAGGGGGTGCGGAGATCAGTGTCAATTCTGACATTAGTTTTATAGTTTGTGTTTTAATTATCCCCACACTTTAAAGAATCTCGGGGATATTGTTATCACCTCCGTCCCTCAGTCACACTTTCTTGTGATTCTATACAGTATTTTGACAATCCAAATGTAGATGTGCATTTCGCCGAGAATTGAGAATTTAAGCTTGTGATCTAAACTCCTTCATTTTTGACTTCATGCTTCTATACAGTATTGTCACATAATGAGGGGGTGGAAAGGGTATTGGGAGACAGGGAGAAAGGAGAGGGGGCGGGAGAAAGGAGAGAAAGGGCGGGAGAAAGGAGGGAGAACTATCAAAGGGAGACGAACTTTAATGTTGAAAAAAAAAATAAAGAGGTAAAAAAACGAAAAAACTGGATACTAAATGTTCTAATAAATGGACAAATCTTTGAAAAAAGGCAACATTTATATTTCCCAAACCATTTTTGCCATTTCCGATCATTTCATTAAAGAATTTGATGTTCAATCTGACTTAAACTAACATGATACTATAGACAAATTATTTTATCGACATTTCAAACCATTGTTAACATGCTTATGTCTTTACGCATGAAAAATCTAAATTCTCCACGTTTACGCGTGGGTTTGATGTGTTATACCTAGGTAGAATAGTACATCTTCGTCCCAAAAACCATACTTCTGAGGGCTTAATACTTGAAAGATAAAAATATAACTTTGACATTTAAGTAGGTAATGTGTGTAGACTCTGTATAGGCCAATTTCGACCTACTGCACATTTATAAATGAACAACAAATGGATAATAGGACAGGTCAATTTTAACATGTTTGATACAATCCCTTGTTTGTGTATCTATATATAATTTCCACTATAGATACACAAACAAGGGATTGTATCAAACATGTTAAAATGATTAAAAACTAGGTCGGACATGCGTATTATGGTATCATATGTTGTCAAATCAAGAAATAACGATTTTATTACACAAATATACATAATTTCAATAGACCAACCTGTACCCAAGCGCCTGTGGAATTATTGAATCAATTATAAGCTGGTGACCATTAAACTCTTCTTTCATTTTTGATTTTGTGCATTTTATTTCTATATAGTATCGTCATACATATATTATTTGTAGTATCTAATACCTATAATTATATTATTGTTAATATCAGAGACTTATAAAACAAAATTGTTTTATATGTCTGTTAATATTGATAATTTGTTGTTCTTATTGAGTATATGATATATATGTGTCTTATGTGATTAGGAAAATAAAAAAAAATTGAAGTAGAATTTGAATATATTAGAGTAAGCACACCCCACTTAAATTATTCATATTTATATTAAGCAGTATGAAATTTAACGCATCGATGACACATGTGGCATGCTAAGTGTATTAAAATTGCAATTTTAAACAATTCTGTGAAAAGGTCCAGACGACAGCGCAAGAATTAATTAAACTGTTTTAATTCAGTATTTCAAATAGACCCGAGAATAAGCTTAAAAGCGACAGTAAATCGGTGGAACTTTAAATCTACAAAATCATTTCCGACAAGAACTTTTCAACGCACTGACACAATTTACACGTGCTTTCCCGCTCTTTTCATACATTACGTTATCTCCCCTAACGGAAGTAAATCAGAAGCGAAAGAGAAACTAAAAATCTTACTAATATAGACTACCTGGTTGTAAGAAAATATTATTATACATCTGCAGTATAAAGTAAAATAACTCATCAAGCCGTCTACAGAATCCCTGTAATTTTTAAAAGAAGTGCACAAGTATATATATATTTAAAATTTGGGATTAATTCCGGGGTTTAATTTGAGGATGAAATTAGCCTTCCAACTTCCATGCAATCATGCATATATTTTCCTTTGGTAATTTTTCAATCATAACATTTGGATGTGCATAAGAGAGATAATTGACCATGTGGGTCAAGAACAAAGTCAGCTACAATAATATAGTTCAGTGACAACTTTTGACTCGGCGGAGCTACAAAGCAGTCCCATTATAGTGTACTCGTAATGGAGCAGCCGGTTGTGATTCATGGTGGTGGCATGGTTTTTGATCACCTATCGTATATAATTCATTCTGACCTTTCAGATACATCAATAAAATGTATATTTTATCTCGTCATTTACTTCAAATCTCCATATAAAAGAAATTTACAATTAAAACCTGTCACATCGGTAGCTTTTTTATATGTACTTGCCGGTTGAATGACCTTGCTCTATTTATGCCAGATATTTGACTGACGTGTTTTCGATCACCGCCAATATTTTTAGACGTACTTCCATTGGTTAATAGATCACGTGTTCAAATATTATTAACACCACCGTCTACTCTCAGTCAGAGATCCCACTTGTACAAGTAAATCGATTTTTACTAAAATGGGTAAAAAAAAATTTACGCGATCGCCTAAATGGTTGATCAGAGAGTTTTCCCGAGATCGACAATTTTTTTGAAATTGCCACTTATTGACGTATCAGAGCATTCCCGAAATGCATGGGGAGAATCAGAACATCACAGCAAGGACGTATAACTAACAAGGATTCGTGTCTCGCGGTATCTCGTTAAAATATCGTGTATCGTGAGACTTGTATTTACTCACTACTACAATTATGCGGGCTTCAAGTAAATATTTCCGGTTAGTTACGATAATGTAAACAACTAGAACTCCTATAGTCTCGATCATCATGACAGAAATTCTCTCATTTGTTTTTAACTTAAAAAACTTTGTTTATTATTTTCAATGTTCAAAAACCAAAGAAACAAATATAAAAAAAAATGTTCTATCAAATATGTCTTACAGGGCCGTTAAAATCGTATAAATTACAAAGTTATAACATTTTTATTATTGAATAGTAAATGTCTTCTAGAAAAATGATTAATTTGATTAAAACCTTATTTAGTTTGAGCATTCCTAATTCCTGTGATGATTTGTAATTAATTATAATAAAAAATAAATTAGTCCTGATTTTATGTTGTTCATTTGATGAGCTTGTGCGGTTTCCCTTCTACTTTTTGACAGATTGTAAGTTGTAAGTTGTTTATTTAATGAGCTTTTGTAGTTTCCTTTCTACTATTCAATTTAGAAAGGCTATGACCCAAGCTACACTAAAAGAGTCATTGTCTACTTTCAAAATGACCAAAGCTGATTTGAGAAAATTAATCTTGAGAAATATACACGAATATGTCATAAAAAGAATGAGTTGCAAAATCTGCTATTTACTTTTTGATTTGAACTCTATTCACATATCAGATTTTTTTTATCTTGGGACACTGATCTTGATTTGGAACTATTGGTAGGGGAATATACAGAATATAATAAATATATTTATTTGTCTAACTATTTCTCTACTGAAAAAACAACTTAAATGACATACCTTAGTAAAATTATAAAGTCTAGTTGTCATAAAACTTTTATTGCATAATCATATCTTTAAAACCACATTTCTATCCAAATAAAAATCTTTTTCTCAGCTGGGCACCTGTATATTCAATTATCAATAGCACCTTACCTTCCGAGGTTCACCCGGCCACATGACATTTGTTAATTACAGGTGTTATGATTGATTGTATTTCATAGGTTGCCCCTGACAACTGAGACAGAAGTATAAGACAAATAAAACAAAATATGTATGCTTTTCTGCCAGATAGGAGGCTTAATTTTGCTCAGCATGCTCAAAAACATGTAAGGAACAGAAGACCTTTAAAGTAATATTTGTTTACTATTCCGATATTGACTTTTGAGCTGCAAATTAACTGCATTGCCCTGGTTCACAGTTATTTTGAGAATGAAAAAAAATGAAAATTAATTTAAGCAAAGAAAGGCTCAATATCTCATTCATTTTCCAAAATAGGAAGCTCATTTTTTCTCTGCAAGTCTAGATATATGTAATGAAAGAAAAAAAATAACTGTAATGCATTTTTATGCAATGTGCATGTACCTTATACCTGCAGACTAGCAGCTCTGCTCTGATAGGTAGATATTATGAAACAAAATAGAGCTGTTAAAAATTTGTTCATTTTGTAGCTCAATATCTAATCAAATTCTCAGCATAAGAAGCTTAAATTTGCTATGCAAGTGTAAAAATGTCATAGAAATGGAAAAAAATCATGCAATATGTGATTGTGTAGCATATATTCAACAAGATAGCTGCAAAATAGCATCTCTGCTCTGATTGATAAATATTTGACAAAAAAGATGGAGGGGGCTTCAATAACTTCAATATTTGACTAACCTCTTAACAAATAAAGTTGAAACTTGCTATGCAAACGTTAAAATATAAAAGGAAAGGAACTCATTCAGTTTAGAAGCGTCTTTTCACACCAAAAATGCACATTTAGCTGCAAAATACAAGGCCATTCTCCATGGAAGTCGCCATCTTGTTTACCGAAAAGGGCTGGTTTATATGTTATATTTCACGTGAAATACACAACAAAAGACGCTCTATTTTCATATTCAAACATAAATATTATCTAAAACTTGTAATCAAATACTTTTATACAAGTAAATGCAATAAAATTTAAAAAAATCAATGTAACATGACGGGTCATGCCATCTCGGTCCGAGCATCATGGGCAGCATCTGGCATCCTTACTTATGATCACTTATTGTGATGTTTATAAGTGTTTGATGTTGTTTTTATAGTGAAAAATCATTTAATACCATAAAATAACTTTACTAAATAGGTTTTTAATTATTCATATAATGTTTTTATACTTAAAAATTGATATAGAAATCTCGAAGCGGCGATTCCCCCTGAAGCTTTCTGCAGATCTCGTGTTTTCTCGCGATTCGCGGTATTTCTCGGATATTATCAAGGCGATATCGGGAGTTTCCTATCCTTATAATATACGTCCTTGATCACAGCCATCGAAAATATCACGTGGAGTTTTGAAAGGTAAATATGAAAGTGTTTTTATTGAAAGATTTTAATCGTAATTTGTGTTTTTTGGGCTAGTTTTCAAGAGATTGGTTTGTTGAAGAAAACTTTTATCTAGAAATGCGGAGAGTTTTCTGATAAAACAGAATGGTTAAGCAGTCCATTTTATTATATAACGAAGAAGCGGTTATGGGTTGACGCACATCATTTTAAGTTGACGACTGTTCCTTAATATTTAAGCATGCAAGTAAAAAATATTTCTTTTCATTTTAAAGACATTTTGGGGAGACAACTCATGCGTCCTTGTAGCTTGTTTCGTGAAGCTACCGTTATCGACATTTATTGGGGACAACAATCAGGATGGGAACATGTCTCCGAACTGTCGGGACAGGGGCTCCAATCATGAGTTTTATATGTTTGATAAAAAAAATGGTTTCATACCTAAAGCATCTAAAGTGTTCATATTAAAAGTAATCAAAAAATGGGGAGGGGAGAGGGGGGCACATGGGCTTGTACTTAGGATGGGGACTTTTTGGGGTTAAAAAGCTGGTTAGGTAAGAAAAAAAAAAAAAAAAAAAAAAACAAGCAATAAGCAATAAAGGTATATGGAACGTTTATCTTTCAGCCAATTCCTGATTATCAAATTATTCTAACACTGGTTGAGAGATGTGAAAAATGCACGTAAAATATTTGGGTACCCAAATCGCCCATGGTTAAATATCAGCCCCATTGACAAAACTCAGGAAAAACAATTACATTTTGTTAAAGAAGGTTATTTTTAATAAATTTCTGTAAAATGAGTTCATTTATTTTATGCTGCGTTAAAAAATAAAGTACCACGTGTGATTTGGGTACCTGTGGTCGATTTGGATACCTCGACATTATACCTTACAACTCTGACTTATTTAGGCATTTCAGCAGAAACACAAGTATTGTTTATTTGGCTGAGAAGTAAATTTATTTGAGATTCTACTATTGTCAAAATTGTGCAAGGATTTCATGAAATGTCAAACAATCATTTGTATAAAGAGTGAAAAATAAAACTTATACAAGTAAATTTCACCAGGCAATGTTCTATTTAGTATTTCAATTAATTTTTTAAATCAAATTACTTTATTGTCCTTAAACATAGTTTGTGACAACAACAAAAAACAGATTAACAAATACACAATATTGAACACTTTAAACACAAAGAACAAGAAAAAAGTGACTAGTCCCCTAAAGATTGACTTTAAGGAGTAAAAAAAATGAAACTTGTATAAGTTAATTTCATTTGACGTGTAAGACAAATTATGTTTTGCACAATAAAAAATACTTCAGGGAGTAAAAAAAATAAACTTTAGTTAGTAAATTTAATTAAGGCCTAATAAAAAAAAATACCTGCATTTCCGCTAACATGCCAAAAAAGGGTAGATAGGTAGGCATTACATTTTATTTGTTTTATATATGTTACCTGAAGTTGTACTATGAAAACATTTGAACTTAAATAGTGCTTGTTTAGGCGTCGGTGTAAAGGATAACTTGATATTTGAACTTGCATTAATAATTTATCATTATTTCTATATTGACATTGTGATCATATTTTTCGCGCGAAAGACACAATTGAAAGTTACTTCCCTTGTTGTTAACGTTACTCTATATTGTTAACGTCACTCTATTATTAACATTGTTTATAACATGTATGGCATCTACCTGAGGATCTGTGTAAAGGAGTGAAATCGCTTGTAGTAATAAATGTCGTAAAAGTGAAACTGATTCATTCTTCATCTTAATGTTTTTTGTATACAGTACCATCGTACGGACCATTTTTTTTTCTGATATATATATATATATATCATATCAGAATGCTTTATTTTGCTAGCTTGTACACTATCTAAAATATTTTTTTTATACATGTGCATTTTAGGACAATTTTTTGAAGTTATAAGGGCTATACACTATATGTATATGATCACTGATAGATCTAATATGCATTATTGAATGTTCCCAATGGCCATATTTTATACATATTTACAATAAAGAAATTCACAGGCATCCCTTATTCTTTTAAAATCAATATAATGTCAAGTGTGTCTAGATCTAATTTTATTTGCATTTGTCAACCCTTCCACACCTGCAATAAGCTGTAGTCAACACTATTGTTTTTACATTTTACCATTGAACTTTTTAGCATTAGGACAAGAGTCTTAAACTTTCACATGTAACAACTTACTTCAGTAAGGCCTAAAAAATATATATCTGTGTTTCTGCTAATCCACCCAACCTTAGTTTTTTGGGCCTACCTTGACATATTTTTATTTTTTACTTATTTAGGCATTTCAGCAAAAACACAAATATTTTTTATTAGGTGGAGAAGTATTTTAATTTGAAATTTTACTGTCCCAAATTGAACAAGCATTACATGAACTCCTGTTAAAAAAATATCTGTATAATTATAAAGTGAAGAAAAACAAGACTTCTTCAAGTAAATTTCACAAGGCAAAGTTATGTTTAAGGTATCCGGACCATAAATGACCACATGATTATTCGAAAGTTCCCTGATGTTCCATACAACGCAATTGAAATGACCTCGGTAATTATCGGCAAACTTCGGAAATGTCAATATAACTAACTTATTTTTACAGACTGCATATAAGCAACAGAGTTTGTTTCAACTTGAGAAAAATAAATATACAAAATTCCAGCTTTAAATTTTTTGGTTCAGCCATTCACGGTCAAAAAGAGATACACTTTTCGTTCATGATCTATTATGGTCCGGATACCTTAATATTTCATTTAATAAAAGATTTACTTTAAGGAGTAAAAAAATAAAACTATACCTGTACAAGTAAATTTCACAAGACAAAATTATAATGTTTTGTATGATAAAATTTTACTTCGAGGAGTAAAAAAACAAAACTTAAGTTAACAGATTTTATAAGACAAAAAAAAAATATTTAAATTTTGAAAATTTAATGGATGGCAAAGTTCAAATATACCTTTCACTTACTCTGTGGAGTAAAAACATTAAATCTTATAGAATTAAATTTCCCAAGTAAGACAAAGTTCAAATATTTTGTATAATAAAAGATTTACTTCAGCGAGTAAAACAAATCAGACTTATACAAGTAAATTTCAGAAAAAAATGTGTATTCAGTGTATATATCGGAATGCTTTACTTTGCAAGCTTGTACACAAATGTACCCTGTACACTATATAATATACTATTTACATGTAGGACAGTTTTATTTGAAGTTGTAAGAGCACTATTGGAACAGTGAAGGATTTAATATGCATTATTGAATATTCCCAATTGCCCTATCTTGCAATATGGGGTATGAACAACAAAGAAATTCACAAGCATCCTTTATACTTTCAAATACAATGTAATGTAAAGTGTGTCTAATTTAATTTATTAACTTTGGTCAATCCTTTCACAACTGCAATTAGTTGTGGTCAGTACTATTGCTTTTACATTTGACCATTAACCTTGTAAACATTTGAAGAACAAGAGCCATAATTAATAGCACCATATACTTCAATCAGGAAAAAAGTTTACTTATACAAGTAATCTCTTAAGGTGAGGTTTTAATAATTTATATCACATATGTATTTCATATAGAAGTATACTTCATTGAGTAAAAATTTGTTTACTTGTATAAGAAATTTAATATACCTTTATTTCTAATAATTTAAGACAACATATGATTTGATGTTTGTATGCAGTCGGTCTTTTTTTTATTATTAAATATACCTTGACGTTCAGTTAAGTAGCAAAGAAATAGGTAATATGCTCAAAACATTACGGCCTAACCCAACCAACCTTAATTTTTTGGGCCTACCATGACATATTTTTATTTTTTACTTATTAAGGCATTTCAGCAACAACACAAATATTTTTTATTAGGCGGAGAAGTAATTTTATTTGAAATTGTACTGTCCCAAATTGAACAAGCATTACATGAACTCCTGTTAAAAAAATATCTGTATAATTATAAAGTGTAGAAAAACAAGACTTCTTCAAGTAAATTTCACAAGGCAAAGTTATGTTTAATATTTCATTTAAAGTGGAACTAAAACGCTTATAGCAAGTTATTTTCATTTTATAGTACTAAATAAACGTATAAAAACGCAAAAAAACCCGATGAAATTTGGTCAAGTAATAACGGAGAAAATAGCGAGTGAAGTTGGATTATTTTTACCTGTGGGAAATCCAATCAGCGCTATTTCCGGAAACAAGGTTTCCTCGCTGAGTGACCCCGATTGACCGGAAATGACGTACAGTGCGGGCAACTCTTGAACTTGTTTACATTGACCAGAAGGAATATATTATGGATGAAGACAGCAATGCTAGTGATTTATAATAGTATAGCCAATAAATTTCAATAAATGCCCCCATATACATATATATAAAAAGAATGAAAGTGAAAGATATTTTGAAAGGTGTGTTTTACATAAATACAAATGGAAGACCATCTTATTGGAATAAAAAACAACAACTATTTTTTTAAACAAGCAAATATAAGACACAATATTAATTGATAGTTTTAAAACCGATGTTTTACAAATAGTGATATAAGTTACTGAATAGTAATATAGATTTTGATGTAGAATTGTAATGTGTTTTTTTTATTGAATTGACAGATTCATAAAATTTCAGAATTTTCTTATAAAAATATAATAAATTTCTTAGTTTAATCAGAGACATATATGTAGTAAGGGATAAGTAATTTCTTACAATCCTTGTTGTAATAATAAAAATATGTAGAGAATCATTGGAGAAACTGCACTGTACACCTAAAACTTTAATAAAAGATTTTGATGGATTTTAATAAAAAAAAATTATTCAACTTATAAAATAATTCCCACATTTGTAGAGTTATAATTTGGTTAATATTGGTTATGGGACTTTATGCTCTTTGTGTAATTTGAATTATAATACCAGTCAAAACTGGTTTTCAGAACACCTTTCTAATGGCTTTGTTACCGGTATATTGATTTACTCCACAGGTGGTAGGTGCATGGCCAAGTTGTTATTTACCTGATTGGAGGGATTAAAACTTTTGTTTGATCTTTATTACTAGATAACAGGATGTTAATTAATAGGTGCTAAAACTTTAACTGTTTTAATTACCAGGATTAAAGGTGATAAATATCCATCCACATGTTTACTATTATATCATGAACTAGTTTTAATTTTCACGGGTGTTTAATACTATTTAGGGGGAATTTTAAATTTCTTGCACGATTGGAAGTGTCATATATATATTTTTTTTTATAAATAATGAATAAATAAATACATATTCTTTTAATAAATAATTAGACATTCAAACTTTGCTTTAGCTTTACATTGCTAATGAAATAGAATGTCTTTAAAAAAAGCTACATTTTTACCCAAATTATTTTCTGCATTATCAGGATTATGATCATGAACATGTTATATAAATAGAGAGGTAGTTATATCATGGAAGTACATGTATTGTTCTATATTGTATTATTTTACCATAGTCAGCAGACTCTTAATATTTGAAATTATTATGGTTACAAATGTATAACTTTTATGCTCATAGAAAGAGAAAAAAATTCAGAGGGACATGGGACCAGAATAACTTTTTATGGAGCTACACATTTCGCTATAATAGCCTCTTATTGTACTACAACTTATGTTAGCTTGTTGGCTACATCTTTTCAAAGTCATGCCTGTCAAGGCTCTGCATTTGATATAAGCGGCCTTACATGTACCTTCTACATACTCCATTAATAATATTTTTAAATAGCCCTATGTTCAGGATGTTGGTAACTGTGGTGGTTTGAAAAGAAGGGGTGTAAATCAAACACAATAACTCTAAAAATACCCTTAAATATACCCTATGTATGATGTAAAGGTACAATATAGTTAAACATAAAAAATTTTGATTCAACAGGAGAGGCTGCATAGGCTTAATGTAGGCTTATTCTCACAATGACATTATGATAATGCATTCATTTTCAAACATGTGCATATATACACATAAATTTTATGTATATATAAAGACATATGCATGGTATATAAAAACAAATTAGATCAGACATGTTAGAATTATTTTTTCAAAAGTATTTTGATGCAGACCGTCACTATACCATGTATACTGGTCATGCTGGTTGGGATAAATGCTTGGCACTGAACCTGGCAATAGTCTCTTGCCGTTATGAGCAGATAAACCAAATAACTCCTTGAATCTCAACCTGTCAACCTCATAGCATTCTTCTGAGAAGTGTTCTGAACATATGGCTGAGTGTTTAGATGGCACAGTAAAATCCACACGGGTTAGTTTTACAAAACGAACCCACAAGTTACGTTGTCGGTCATCTTTTGGAAAAGCGTGTTGAGTATGTCCCGTAACTGCACAATTCCTTCCCATTGTTGAATTGTAGATTTAAATTAAGTACAATGTTTCATCAAACAAGTGTCGGTGAATATATAAGAAGCACTGTCAATCGATAGTTGTCACCAATAACGTATAAACAATCAACTGAATCTGCTTTCACTTTGCAAATGACCTGTACCTATTTATGTACAAGATCTGAACCGCACAGTACGTCACTACCGGCGACTAGTAATATTCGAGTTTTTTAACAAATCGTTCAGGTGTGCAAATGACGATCGGCCAGTATTTTGCTAATATCTCGAAAACTAAGTTACCGAATTTCATCGGGTTTTTTGCGTTTTTATACGTTTTTTTAGTACTATAAAATGAAAATAACTTTCTATAAGCGTTTTAGTTCCACTTTAATAAAAGATTTACTTTAAGGAGTAAAAAAATAAAACTATACCTGTACAAGTAAATTTCACAAGACAAAATTATAATGTTTTGTATGATAAAATTTTACTTCGAGGAGTAAAAAAACAAAACTTAAGTTAACAGATTTTATAAGACAAAAAAAAATATTTAAATTATGAAAATTTCATGGATGGCAAAGTTTAAATATACTTTTCACTTACTCTGTGGAGTAAAAACATTAAATCTTATAGAATTAAATTTCCGAATTAAGACAAAGTTCAAATATTTTGTATAATAAAAGATTTACTTCAGCGAGTAAAACAAATCAGACTTATATAAGTAAATTTCAGAAAAATTGTGTATTCAGTGTATATATCGGAATGCTTTACTTTGCAAGCTTGTACACAAATGTACCCTGTACACTATATAATATACTATTTACATGTAGGACAGTTTTATTTGAAGTTGTAAGAGCACTATTGGAACAGTGAAGGATTTAATATGCATTATTGAATATTCCCAATTGCCCTATCTTGCAATATGGGGTATTAACAACAAAGAAATTCACAAGCATCCTTTATACTTTCAAATACAATGTAATGTAAAGTGTGTCTAATTTAATTTATTAACTTTGGTCAATCCTTTTACAACTGCAATTAGTTGTGCTCAGTACTATTGCTTTTACATTTGACCATTAACCTTGTAAACATTTGAAGAACAAGAGCCATAATTAATAGCACCGTATACTTCAATCAGGAAAAAAGTTTACTTATACAAGTAATCTCTTAAGGTAAGGTTTTAATAATTTATATCACATATGTATTTCATATAGAAATATACTTCATTGAGTAAAAATTTGTTTACTTGTATAAGAAATTTAATATACCTTTATTTCTAATAATTTAAGACAACATATGATTTGATGTTTGTATGCAGTCGGTCTTTTTTTTTATTAAATATACCTTGACGTTCAGTTAAGTAGCAAAGAAATAGGTAATATGCTCAAAACATTACGGCCTAACCCAACCAACCTTAATTTTTTGGGCCTACCATGACATATTTCTATTTTTTACTTATTAAGGCATTTCAGCAAAAACACAAATATTTTTTATTAGGCGGAGAAGTAATTTTATTTGAAATTTTACTGTCCCAAATTGAACAAGCATTACATGAACTCCTGTTAAAAAAATATCTGTATAATTATAAAGTGTAGAAAAACAAGACTTCTTCAAGTAAATTTCACTAGGCAAAGTTATGTTTAATATTTCATTTAATAAAAGATTTACTTTAAGGAGTAAAAAAAATAAAACTATATCTGTACAAGTAAATTTCACAAGACAAAATTATAATGTTTTGTATGATAAAATTTTACTTCGAGGAGTAAAAAAAAACAAAACTTAAGTTAACAGATTTTATAAGACAAAAAAAATATATTTAAATTATGAAAATTTCATGGATGGCAAAGTTTAAATATACTTTTCACTTACTCTGTGGAGTAAAAACATTAAATCTTATAGAATTAAATTTCCGAATTAAGACAAAGTTCAAATATTTTGTATAATAAAAGATTTACTTCAGCAAGTAAAACATATCAGACTTATATAAGTAAATTTCAGAAAAAATTGTGTATTCAGTGTATATATCGGAATGCTTTACTTTGCAAGCTTGTACACAAATGTACCCTGTACGAATACAGGACATCTCGGCACATTACAAACTCGGGACATGTCAAACTCGGCCTATACAAAATCGGCCCATTAATGGAAATGGTTCTTATTCATGTATTTTATATTTATTTGAAAAGCAATATTATATTATGATTATTATGAGAAAAAACCATAAAAATATTTGTGCCTGGTGTTAATTATATTATAACTATGGAAAAAAAAATTAACCGTACTGAGAACTGGGACATAATATATTTATATTATTCGCAGACGTCCAATCATCAATCTGATATTGTATGATGGGTAATCACCTGAAAGGACATATCCGCGTTTTTTAATTGGAGTAACAAGGAGTGAAATTTCTCTTGTGATTTTTCTTTCCATGATTGTTACTTGTCTTTGATAAAACTACAACACAATCATCTGACCGGAAATTTTATTTACAATTAAATATTTACGATAAAATTAAACAGATTATGCACATGATATGTAAATATCTCTCTCTCTCTCATACAGGCAATATATGAATAAATGAACAAAGAAAGAGAATATATATATAACCAAACTATCAATATAAGTTTTACCCCCAAAAAATCAATGAATATCTCTCATCAAATGTCACTTTCTGCATGAATATGTATTGTTGACAACAATGTTCAATCATCTGAAGGGCCGTACACTTTATACTGCATTCCCTTAACAGTTATGTTACAGTTATTTCTCCACTATCGTAATCTTCCCAGAACTGGTGGAGCCTGCCTTCCAAATCCGGCGGCGGTGGTGTCTGAGAACCTGTTCCTCAGATACCAATCTTAAAGTAAGATCAACGATCTCAGCTTCCCTCGTCAACTCTGGTACAAGGACATAGAAGCTGATGATGAGTGAAATCAAATGATGCATCAAGTGGTAAGGGCATTAGAGGAAGCACACTGAATGTTCTGTTGAGTGGCAATGGTTGCAGAATACTCTGTGTAAATCGCTTCGGTGTGGTGTGTATATTGGTGACGCTCGAGTTACATCTTGTGTTTAACTATTTAGAACTGAATGTGTCTGCAGCACATCAGATAGTGATGGGCTAAGTAGTCTAGTTGCATGTGAGGTCGGCTCTATTGATGAACGTTCAGGTCTTAAACTTGCAACGTTGAATGTCCTGTTAGGTGACAATGGTGACAGAATACGCCTTGGTAAACCATTTCGGCGTGGTGTATTAACTGGCGATGCTTGAGGAAAAGCTATTGTTGGATTGCTCACAACTGGCTGTACCACTGTGCATGTTGAACTTAGTGTTCTTTCCACAGAACTTGATTGTCTGCTAATCAAGGAGATATTGAAGGTACCATATCCCGTGAGTGGGGAACGCTGTTCACTGTCTTGCTCTATTCTGGTGGATTTCCAGAACAAACTAATAATGAAATGACTCTTTTTTTAAATCAATGGAGAGATAAATTTTTATAGAATCAAAGTAAATAGACGTTTTGGTGATGCACTTGTGTATAGTTTATTTGTTTGCCTAGACGTTTTTGTTAATACATTGAATTACAGAACACTTATCTGTATTTGCATTAATGAAGGAATGACATCTGAATGAAAGGAGATGTGTTGAATATATACATGATATATGTTGCGGGTTAAACTTTTTTTTTTTTATCTCATTCCTCCGACTTTTAATCTGGACCAGTGGACTAAAAAGGGTAAATAAAAGCAGAGACATATATTGTAGGTAAACGGACAGAAAGTAACAAAATTGATTGAAAAAAGTCACAATTAATTACTAGTAATTAACGATGCTTTGCATATATATTAAAAAGGTCTTGAAATAATTTCTTTTTATAAGATAACTTTATGTTGCAGTTATGTCGAACTTAAGCTTTGAAAGTTTAATTTTGAAGATATTGTTCATTAATTTTTTGTTGAATACTTAATAAATGTTTAAATCCTAAATATATATATTATTATTATTAGTGGGCCGAGTTTGTAATATGCCGAGTTTGCACTATGCCGAGTTGACATGTGCCGAGTTTGTAATGTGCCGAGATGTCTTGCTTCGCCCTGTACACTATATAATATACTATTTACATGTAGGATAGTGTTCTTTGAAGTTGTAAGAGCACTATTGGAACAGTGAAGGATTTAATATGCATTATTGAATATTCCCAATTGCCCTATCTTGCAATATGGGGTATTAACAACAAAGAAATTCACAAGCATATCATAGGTTGTGCTGTATATATATTAATTAGAAACAATATGTTTTAATAATATTTTTTTCATGTTTTTTTTTTCTTTCTTTTACGTTTATACAGAATATTTTATTGCTCAGTGTTTTAAACAGTGTCTCTCTTGATGTATGGTACATTGTCTCGGGAATGTCATAAAATGTGTCCATGTGTTACTTGATATTGATAATCTTTATATTTTTAGTGTCATTACATGTATCACTTGTATTAGGCATGTAAAAGAAATTCAAATGGTGGGAATTCGTTTATCTCATTATGCTGCCATGACTGTTGTAAATATAATGTTATATTTTTAGTTTGTTAGTTATGTCGTTGTGTATGTTAAAAATAATTATTAAAAGAATATACTGTCATTACTTTGGGTATTTTTTGATAACTAAGAAATAAATTGGCCATGTTTCTATTCAATATGAAAAAAAAACAAAGTATGCATCAATGGGACACTATCTGAAAAAAAATGCTATCATCTAAGGGTTGTTCAAGTGTTCAAGCTGGTTAGAATAGATAGGAAAAGCCACTTTTTTGTCATTAATCAATCTTACGATTCAACAAAATGAAGGGGGGGGGGGGGTGTTCAACCGCTTGGCAGGGCCCTTTTCTCATTCAGACTTGACAAAATGATACTTCTAAGTCTAAATATTCCATTACTGTTCCCAGATGATACATTTCAGGCACCTATCAAGCTGATTATTGATTAGCATGTATCTGTCCAAGTATGGATCAATCAATTGGACATTGCTCTTTTGGACATACAAACAATTACTTCAGCTGAACAAATCCCACTCATATCCAGTGGTTAACACCATACAGGCCTATCTATCATTATGAATTGCGTTTTACTTGTACAAGTAATAACTAAGGGAAACAACTCTGATATGAAAGTCGACCTGAAAGCATCTTGTGATGTTTAGATGGTATCTAAAAAATTTACTTTTATAAGTAAATTAATATCACAGTATAAAAAGGGAGGCAATCCAATTTGCAATTTTTCAGTTACCTATTCAAGTAAATTTTAATTTACTTGTACAAGTGGGATCTTTGACTGAATGGAGCAGCCGGTTGTGATTCATGGTGGTGGCATGGTTTTCGATCACCTAACGTATATAATTCATTCTGACCTTTCAGATACATCAATGAAATGTATATTTTATATAGTCATTTACTTCAAATCTCCAAAAAGAAATTTACAATTAAAACCTGTCACATTGGTTAATAGATCACATGTTCAAATTTTATTAACACCACTGTCGACTCTGCAGACGACTGACGTATGTGGATATTTTTGGCCGCTAATGTATTTTATTTGACTTATAAACAAAGATGAGAAATGGTTTTAAAAAAATGGTGCTTTGTATCATAATAGAATGATAAATAAAAGTCTTGCCTATCTTGGGATTAGTGGTGTCCCGATGATCGATTTTAATCGAAAATCAGTCGATTGTAGTGCTATTTCAAGCGCTTTATTACAAAAGTGACATTTCCGATCAATCGGAAAATATTTACTTTCACTTCCGGTTTGAACTTTGTTTTTATTTTTTGGGTATTTATTTTCGAATCTCAAGAAAATGTACAAAAGTGAAGTAATTAAAGCGGTTTGACCCATTTTTAGGCATTTAATATCAAAAGGTAATGAATTAGACTAAATAAACACTGCGATCTTTTATTTCTCCCCAATTTCGATTTATGTCAGTTTTGTATCATGAGCCGGTTTCCGATATTTTGTTAGCGTATCCACGTAAGATCTATGAGTTAGTCACCAGTCTAATTACGCAAGCCGGCAAGGTCATTGAACTGACATGGATGATGGAAAGTTGTATCCATACCCTGGAAAGAAAACCATGTCCAGGGTATGGACCTACTTTGGGTTTAAAAAAATAAAAGAGGGACAGGCTACCAAAGATAACCTGGACATTTCAAAATCCATCTGCAAACTTTGCAAAAAGGAATATGCTTTCAAAGGTTTGTGAAGTATTCACCATGGTCCAGTTCTTCATCGTGTTTATGAACAAATCATGATAACAAAAATAAACCCTGCATTGTTGATCTTACATTCTTGGCCCACTTTGGTCAGTCTAGTGGTTTTCTAGCCAAGAGACCTTGTCAAACCCAAACCCCCTTCAATGCCAATTGAGTCTACCAATGATTGATTATAAATAATAGATTGTTAAATTTTGAGTCTATATAAAGATAAAACTTATTTCAGGTTTTGAAACTTGATGAAGTCTGATTCACTCAGTTACATTTGTATACTTAAAAAATTGGCCTTAAACAAAACTACTACTGAACTGGCATTTTTTATGTCACAAATTCATTGAGAATTGACAAAACAGGTGATAATGTACTGGAGATTTGGTGTCCCAATGGTCATGACTTGGTACGGGCATATTTCAACTGAATGGTTTTCTGTGTGAGTTTACATGTATCTTCTTGTTTTATGCTGATTTCTGTTTTCCCATCCTTGGACTTACAAACCTGTATGAGAATCAAAAGTGATTTAAGTATATAGTAATAATAATTATCAAGTGTGGAAAGCCCAAAGCATATTGTTACCTACAACTTGGTACAGACTTGTTAGAAAAATGTGGTTTAAACAAGGTTTTATGAATATAAATGCATTAAACCTTTAAATTGCAATATCCAACCATAAAATCTCCAGTAAATGAACTCACAAATTAGTGTATTCTTTATTAATCAATACATACATAGTACACAACATTTATTTTTAGAAATGTGACATGGTACATGAAATATATACACATGATTCCTTGGAAATGTAAATAACAATATTAACCGATTATTAATCGATCATTGATCGGTTGTGTAGAAGTGATAATCGATTATGAAATTTCTTGCGATTCCCAACACTACTTGGGATCATATTCCACCAACTTTTGTGCTGAATTGAAAAAACGTGACTCCTTTGAAAATATATGCTAATTATCTGAAATCTCGTGCAAGTGCATGATTCTCCAGATTATAAATAACTTATTGAAAATACATGCCTATCAAAATCTCATGCCAAGAAAACGCACCTAATGGTTTTAGGCATAGTTTCCACCTTTTTTGGCTCAAAAACTAAAAATATTATATTTCTATCATTATCACTTAAAATAATGCAACATACTTAACGGGAGATTTCCAATCCAGAAATCTGGCATTCAAAATTTTCTTCCATGTATAGAATTTCGTTTTCTTTTCAAGTCCCAGTGGGATTCTCCCAAATAAGGAGATTTCCATTGACAAAATACTATTTCATGCCATATTGTCCGCCGTAGTCGTAGTAAGGATATACATATAAGGTCAGGTCACGTCTCTTGCGATATCGGTCATGGCGGAAAGAAAAGTTGAAACCGATAAATGACACTTGAGATGTGCAAAACAATGATTTCAACATTAATAATGAAGTAATTTTACATTTAATATGCTGGAAATTATACAATTCGATGTATTTTTAGGTAAACACAACTTCTTATTGCCATACATAAAAGTTATTTTTGCTCCATTAAGAGTAATGGGACCGCTTTGTAGCTCCGCCGAACTTGGCCGAGTCAAAAGTTGTCACAGGAGCTACATTATTGTAGTTAGTACAAAGTAGGATTAATATTCATATCACATCTGTAACAGCGCTTCTCAATTAAGTGATGAATTTTCTTACCAAAGGTTGGTGGTTCTCTCTGGATACACTGGCTTTCTCCACCAATCAAAAGAGGCCTCCACGAAATAGCCAAATGTGCTGAAATCAGCGTAAAACCCCAACTAAACAAACAAACAATTAAGTGATGAAGTGTAGGATGGAAATTAAACTCGTAACAGGTTTATAACCACCCTTCACCATTAGCTGCACTAGTGGAGTACTCTTTTACCTCAGGTGGTAGAGAAGTAGACCACTGAACCAAATGTTCTGGGTTCAATCCCGGGTTGGTGATTTTGGAGACAAATCATGCTCTACTGTTACAAGTTCTACTGCAGATATACATTTAATAATTGCCACTGGCATCTACCAATAATCAACAATTGGTCAATCAATTTGAACTCTTGGAAAAACATGAATTAGCCGTTCATGATTATTGATAAGACCCCAAAAATTCATAATATAATTGGAAAAACTCCTTAATATATATTGGTAACATGCTAATTTTTCTTTCACATTCAAATTTAAAAGTTAGTAAAATAAAATAAAAAAAACATATCCGTATAGTAAAGTTAATAAATATGCTTACAAAAACAGAACTTTATTTTTCTGCAAAGTTTATTGTTTATACCATTCCCTTGATGCGTCAGCATAATTGGAAAAAAATGCTTGCTGAAGTTCTTTTAGATAACTAAAAAATAATTCTTTAATGCCAGTTTCTAAGCTCAAATATGTAATGAGTAGGTGATACATTTGTTAATATTTTTTTACCGTCATATAGCTATTGATACAAGATATTAACAAGTAAAATGTCTATTTACAATATTATAACAGATTTTATTTTTAAATAGAGAAATTAAAATTGGTTTCTAAAATGGTAATATTGTGTAACAGTAGATCATGATTTGTCTCCCAAAATTACCTACCGCACCTACCGGGGATCGAACCCGGAACCTTTGGTTAAGTAGTCCACCGCTCTACCAACTGAGCTAAAGGAGTACTCCACTAGCGCAGCTAATGGAGGGTGGTTATAAACCTATTACAGTTCTATAACTTCTATATTAATCAAGGGAAGTCCGTTACAATTGGCTGGACATGTCAAGTTTAAAAAGTAATGAAAAAATCATTTAAAATTTTTGGTCACCTGTCCTTTTGAAAATTTAATCTCAAAATTTGTAATAAAACAAAATAAATATTTAAATTATAACTCCATAAGTTATTGCTTTAACAGCCAGTTTCACACTTTCCAAGGATACTTATCGAAAGTGGAAGTAAAGCAATGATGTTCTCTAAAAAACTTGTGATAAACTCCAGAAATTTTGATGTTCCAGGTTGAAGTTGTGTAGACAATTTAAAATGAATTTATAACCTCCAAAATTTATAAAACTTTTGCTTTACTGTCTTTACAGGAATAATCATTCTTGATCATGGAAGGAAACCAGGAACTAAGCATGGTCAAGGTCATGTTGAGGTCAGTGCTTACCTCAGCCAAAGAAGGAGTGCCTGCACATGTTCTGCAAAGTAAGCGCAATTTAAGTTCATATAAAGTTATGAATTCATACGGCAAAACAAGTTTTATTAAATCCCTGCATATGCCGCAGTATACTTGTCTTGTGACCCTGACCTCATTTCCATGGTTCACTGACTTCATAAACATGAATTTAAAGTCTGTGTCCAAGTTTCATGGTTAAATCCATTTTTCTCAGCAACTGTAATACCTAGGCCAATCATATTTGGTCTAGAGATAGTTCTAAGTGGGTACATGCCAGTCTGACACCTGGCTTTGGATCTTGACCTCAATTTCGTGCTCAAGTGACCTTATCAATTTTTCATGGTTAAGTCCATTTCTCAGAAACTGTAATACTTAGACCCACCGTATTTGGTCAATAGATAGTTGTTGGTGGGTAAATGTCAGTCTGACACCTGTCTTTTGACCTTGACCTCATTTTCATGCTTGAGTGACCTGCGTCACATTTTCGTGGTTTAGTCAATTTCTCAGAAACTAATACCTAGTCCAACCATATTTGGTCTATAGATAGTTCTTGAGGGGTACATGCCAGTCTGACACCTGGTTTGGGACCTTGACCTCAATTTCATGCTTGAGTGACTTTTTCACTTTTTCATGGTTAAGTCCATTTCTCACCAACTAGAATACCTAGACCCAACATATTTGGTCAATAGATAGTTCTTGGTGGTTACATGTCAGTCTGACACCTGGTTTGGGACGTTGACCTCAATTTCATGCTTCAGTGACTTTGTCACTTTTTCGTGGTAAAGTCCATTTCTCAGAAACTATAATACCTAGACCCACTGTACTTGGTCTATTGATAGTTCTTGACGGGTACATGCCAGTCTGACACTTGTCTCTGGACCTTGACCTCAATTTCATGGTTGTGTGACTTTCATCCAAGTTTCTTGATTAAGTCCATTTATCAATGACTGTAATACCTAGACCTACTGTATTTAGTCTATTGATAGTTCTTGGTTGGGATATGTACATGCCAGTCTGACACTTCTCTCTGGACCTTACCTCAATTGCATGCTTAAGTGACTTTCATCCAAATTTCTAAAGTCCTCTTTTAAGCAACTGTAATACCTAGACCCATCCGTGTTTGGTCTAAAGATAATTCTTAATGGGTACATGCAAGTCTGACACCTGTCTCTTCACCTTGACCTCAATTGCATGCTTCAGTGACCTTGTCACATTTTCAAGATTAGGTCCATTTCTCAGCAACTTTGTAAAATACCTAGACCCACCATATTTGGTTAATAGATAGTTCTTAGTGGATAAATGTTGGTATGACACCTGCCTTTTGACCGTGACCTCAATTTTTTTTAACACTTTTTCCTTTGACTTGCAAAATGTCGGGTATCAGATGATCATTATTCTGTGTCCATGTGCATGCTCAGGCGAGACATGTAGTGCGTCCACTCTTGTTTCTGATGGAATTGGTGTTGAATTGCACATTCAGAAGTTTTCACTCAAACTTATTAAACATTAGGCCAAAAAAATTACATGTCTGTTTACGATTACCCAACTGACCCTATTTGAGTGCCGACCCTAAGCCATTTTATTTCTGTGTCAAAAGCGAAGTTAGAGTTGCTAGTATATCTAATCAATTGCCTGATACATCTAAATGTTCACAATCGCAAATATGACAGCCATTTTAAGGAAAATCGCGACTTTGGGTGATGAAATATAAATTTTGCTGCCATTTTTCATTTGTTTTTGTCCAACCAGTAACCAAGGGAAATTATCCAATCATTAAAAATACGGTAAACTCAGCCCATGGACAACTCAGACCACAGCAAGATGGACCGCAAACTCAAAATCATGTCACAAAAAAATAAAATAAAAATGCTGACCTACCCTATTTTTTTGGATGATGTAAATTTCTTAATTTTTAATATTTAAATCGTTTTGATTGCTTAACTTGCTATAGGAAATTCCCTGTACATAATCTATTCTATTGTTTAAATAGACTCAATTCCGCAGCTATATGACTAATAAAGAGATTTGAATTTATGTGTCACTTCTTCTTTTGAGTAAAATCTATGAATATGCTTTTAGAACATAAATGCTCAATGCACAGTGTAGTTTGTCATTACCGAGTTTGAAGATCTGTTTTAGGGTATTTGTTGTGTGTAAAAAAATGGCTGTATGTTAGCTTACCGATAGATAAAAAAGAGGTCAGATAGGGAATTAAAATGGATACTATAACTTTGTGCCCTCTATTGCGTAGGTGTAATCTAGTAATATTAAAGGTTTAAAAAAAATAACTTGAACAGAAGATGGTAAAAAATAATATGTTTCCTTGGACCACTGAACATTTCAGCATTTAAACTTTCAAACTGCAAAAAGTTCATTCCAACAAACGAAGTTTTGGAGACAGTAGGTATCATCAATAGTACAGATATTTTTTTAAATATTGATGTTTTTATACAAGTCTTACCATTTCTTCTTCAGGAGATTATCGTGATGCAACATTTGAGTCGCTGCCATATCAGAAATTTGGATTCCGTAATCTAGATGAATTTATTGATAGCATGCCTGATGTTGTAAGAATAGAACAGTAAGTTTTTTTTATTTGTTGTCATGTTTAAATTAAATATTCCTTAGAATGCTGTTGGAAGTATAAATTCCAGTTGAAATTTGAAATACATGAAAATGCTGAGAGCACTGATACTTATTATTTGATAAGAATTATGTATACGGATATTAAATATATCTTTTAAGAAATGTTTTGAAGAAACACTTTAATTGTTGTTAATATGGCATTCTAACCAATGAAATAAGAGCCTCAATCATCACATCTTTAATATTGTTCCTAAAGTGTGGAAAGAAATTTCTCACCTTACATTCTGGAGTCTTCCAGAGTCCAGACAGTTTTAAATTCTGAAAGTAAAATTCTTTGAAACCAATTTTATTGATGTATGACTCATCAGTTGTGCTCAAGGCCTAAAATGTTGAAGACCATAACAATAATCCAAACAGTTTAAGAGCAAATTGAAAAAATGTTAAAACCATCTATGCACAAGGGAGATACTCATCACTTTGATATTGAGAAGTTCTTAATTCCCAAGCAAAAAGGGCTCATTCCTGATATCCCAATATTTTCAGAAGTACATTACATTCTTATATTCCTCTCTTTTCCAGCACACCTACTGGTGAAATATACCATGCAGTAGCGGATGAAAAAACTGCCCACATTTCAAAAATGGTATCAAAGCAAAAAACTACAAAGAAAAGAAAGAGTTTAAAGGTATGTTTTACTGTCCTGTAATCATATTTAAGCAGATTTACCAACAGTTACAATCTGGTTTTGAATTTTGAAATGTAAATTTGGGGGTTGGGGGAGGGGATTTCTGTGATGAAGGAAAATCTGATATGACTAGTTTCATAATATCATACATACTACATGTACTTTATTTAAAATAGTGTTCATGTCATTTCAATTTATCCTGCCTGGAAAGGAAGACCATTTAGATCTATTTTATATACCATCTAACCAATTTTTGCAGTTTTAGCAAGCAGTCACCTTGTTGGTGATCCTACTGTATTGATATTTATTTATTAACTAGAGCATTATTGGCTTTAATACAACTATAGCTGTCCTTTCAATACAGAATCATTGAATTGTATCCAGCAAAGGGTCAGTCGATTTTCTGTAAGCACTGGTTTATACGAAAAACATACAAAAACTCTGAGATATTTACACTACGTATATCTGAATTTATATGTGGACTGTGATAATCTAGTTATAATAGCTCTGATAAAACTATCTTTCATAACTCTAATTCCAATCTTTCAATGAACATACATTTTTACGGTATCCTTATAAATTTTCGATGAGTTCAATCGGAAAAATTCATCAAGAATATGCATTGTGAAAACTAGTTTTTTAGTGAAGATATCATTTCTGTTTTGGTCTTGTTATTGGTCTTCGGCTTTTCCTCAGGCCAATAAAGCAAGTATCAGCTAAGGGAAGTTTGGGTACCCATAAAACAGGTTTAACCCCACCACTGTTCAGTGATTATACCCAGGGGGACTAATTCAACTCTATGTTGTGTTTGTGATTTTTGGACTTTGACACGGTTCTGTCTGATTGATGGTGTCGATTGATTGGAATGTCATTGTTGACTATGGTTTATTCATGAACCAAATGATTATTGAAATTAAAACAGGGGTAAAACAAGAAGAAAATCTGAGTTGTCAACATAAATGTACTTCCTTGGCACATATTTTTTTCATATACTTATTTGTTTCATATACTTGTAATTTTGGAAATTTCTAAATTTTATACGCTTTTTGTAGCCAGCCAGACGAAGGCCTGCCCCACGTTCTGCCCCTTTTCATTCTCCTTGGACTGCTCCACAGCGAATCTATCTACAGCCATTAAAACCTTGGCCTGGCAAAAAACCTCCTAGAGCACAGAAAACAAGACCGCCTCCGCAGAACAGACACCATTTAATGATCCACTCAGAGGCTGGAGGACAGAGGAGAGTAAATTTTGAAACACCATCCAGAGCTTTGACAAAGGCTCTTGATGATGCTAATGTACAGAGACAGGTAATGTAAATTCGGAAATTATTGCGATGTTTTTATTATTGCGAAAAATGCGACAGGGTTGTAATCGCACTAATTTAAACTCGCATTTTGGAATTTTTTATATGAATGAAGCGGGATTTTTTTTCAATATCGCAAAAATTAAAATCGCATTTTCGTCTAACATGACAAAATCGCATTAATAAATGCACGCAATAATTTCAGAATTTACAGTAATCAGGACCAAAACTTGGAACTTACACCTGACAGAAGTCTTCATAATAAGCTTTCATACAATAGTTATGATTACACCTGTTATTATCAGTATGAGCATTTTGAAGTACCTTAAGAGGGAACCAATTTTTACTGCACATGAATGGCAAAGTGAAAAAGAACATGATAACACATAGCTTTTACAGTAATCTTCAGACAGCATTTTCTCTCTCAAAAGTATTAAATTTTTTTTAAAGTTCATTAGATATAACATAAAATTGCATTTTACACCATATATTCTGCTTTCAGGGAAGTTTATCTCTGTCAAGATATGAGGTGCCACCGCGATTTCAGAGACAACACCAACAATCGAGTCAGAGTGCTAATCAACCTGTAAATAAAGGTATCAATATTATATTCTTAAAATTTTACATGTAATTTGTGAAGAAATGAGATCAATTTTAACATCTCCTTATCTAGATAATACAGTAAGCAAGAAAATTAAAGTATGAATTATAATTTTGATTCGTGGGGCCTTGGTGGCCGAGTGGTCTAGGTAGTTCGTCATGACTTCTAATGATCACTAGCCTGTCAACACTGGGGTTGTGAGTTTGAATCTCACCTGTGGTTGGGTGTGATCGACTCCGATCTAAATTGACAAGGATTGCCAATTTTCCTACTGAAGGTCCGTGGTTCTCTCCGGGTACTCCGGCTTCCTCCACCAATAAAAACTGGCCACCACGAAATAGCCAAATGTGCTGAAAACGGCGTAAAACCCCAACTAAACAAACGAACAATTATTTGATTCTTTGACCTTTGACATTAATGCAAGAATTATCAATTTGATTTATGTACATGTTAAATGGAATTATTATTGCACATGGTAGATCTCCTTAGCTGAAATTTGGCTTCCTATTTCGGTATTTTTGGTTGAGTACTTTTTGTTAAATATAAGTTTGGTTTTTGGTCTTCCAAATGTTTCGGTTTTAATGCTGCTGATGAGAGGGAACTCCTTGAAATGCGCCGTATACAGCATAGTATAAATTTACCATATCTAATATTAGTATCTTTGGATTGTTATTTTACAAAAAATTAAATCTGATATTAAAATATTGCATTATTACAGTATCTCCACCAAGAACTTCTGCTCCTACTGCAATGTCAAGGTCATCTCAGAAGAAAACCTCACCAAAAACCAAAGTACAGCCTGTCAATTTGGATAAATGTTAGTAAGAATGATAGGTTCTTAAACGAGTTTAAAGTGAAGAGTGGAAAATCTTCATTATGTTTTCAAGATTACGTCTTTCCGGAGTTGAGCGCAGCGGAATGAGAAGTAAGATGCTGTATTTAAAACCAAGTGGAAGATTTTCCAGTTCTTAAATTTTGAATGTCAGAGTATAAGTACCTATTTCTTGCTTAAATACTCGACTCTTAAGTTTCCTGTACCTAGGTAAATTCATTGAGCACTGTTGAAGTCAAATAACGTTAAGCCTGATTTGTCAAAATGTATGACAAAAGAATTCTGATTGGACATAAGAATAAATAGTACTTCAAGTTACTATGTACTTATATACATGTATGTTGATCTTGAGTAGTTTTAATGAAAAATTTGGCAAGTGTGACTAGTTTTCAGTGGTGTTAGTTATGGCTAAATGATTAAAAATATATAATAAATACATACAATTGGTTAATTTGCAGTAATCCCAATTTTTTGATTCTCACATATTTGAGATATTGTAAACTTATATTGTAAATATCACAAAACTGTTAAATACTTAAATTTCAAAGTAATATATGGGCCAAAAAATGTTATTTTGTAGATTAGATTCAATGGTCACATCAACTTTGAAGTAATAAGGTTTAACTTTATATTGATAGCTTAATAAATTTATGAATAATGTAGAAATAGAATTAGAAACAGATTTTTCATTATCAGACCTGATTTTATTCAGCTTTTAAGCAGTATTCCACTTTTGGGAGTCTGGATTTGTCCGATACGGTTCCTTTATTATACATAGTAAAATGGCTGCTGAAGAATCATTTCTGCTCTTTTTACACTGGTGTAAAAATCACGTTTATGATTTAGGTAAAATTTTCTCATTTTGCAGTAAAAAATGGTAAAAAGTACTATGACGCATTGATAGAGTACTGCAAAAAGAATCATATCAGTGACCTGAAATTTGAAACAATTCCAAGTCGACTGGGACAGGTGTATTGCTACGCCAGCTCTACGACAATAAACAATAGGGTATATGGGAGTGGAGGTATGTTAAGTATTATTTTATAGGTGAGTTACACTATGGTAACTTTTATTTTTGTGCCAATTGAAATAAGAACATTATAGATTAAAATATGTTATCAATTTTATTTTGTATGAGTAACAAGAATTATGGATGCTAGTATAAAAAATGTGAAAATAAGGGAGCCACCAATTGAATATTGAAAAGTATGGGGGAGTGGGGGGCATTGATTTTACCCCCAAGTCAAGTTTTTTTTCACTTTGGACAAAAAGCAAATTATTTTTCATGGCAAGTTGAAAACAATTTTTTTTAAACATATAGTTAAAATTTTTTTTTTGGGGGGGGGGGGGGGGGGGGGTGGTTACTGTCACTGATCTTTCACATCAACAGCAAAAAACAGAATAAAACATGGCCAACAGGGGAATTTGAAAATTCTGATTGGTTGATTTTCAAAAATCTTCTCCAGAACTGCAGGGATTGAACTGATACTTGGTAGATGTTGTTACTTTTTATGCCGATCGGAAATACAAAATGGCCGTCAGCAGAGGTCAAAAATTGCCTTAAACCCTATGTGAAACAACATTTTCATCTTCTTCTAGAGAATCACTGGACGGAATTGAACCAAACTTGACAGTGGTGTTCACTACAGGTCCTACATAACTGTTGTTACTTTTCGTTAGGATTCGTAAAAAAACATGGTTAATAAGTGTTGTTACTTTTTATGCCGATCGGAAATCCAAATGGCCACCAGCAAATGTCAAAGTTTGCATTGAAACCCTATGGGAAATAACATATTTATTTTCTTCTTGAGAAACGTTGAACAGAATTTAACCCCACTTGGCAGATATTCACATCTGTTATTACTTTGGTGCCGATTTGTAAAAAAACATTGCCACCAGGGGACTTTGAACATTTTGATTGGTTGATTTTCAAGAATCTTCTTCTCAAGAACTGCTGAAAGGATTGAATTGAAACTTAAAAAAAAAATCCATGCCTTCCCCCATATTTTGAAATGGTTGCTTCTTAAAGAAAGGTTTCAATCCCTGTGTTATCTGCCTGTCCATTAAAAGGGTTTGTGATTTGAAAATCACCATTAGTTTAGATTGAAATGAAACTTTACAGAATTGTTACCTACCATGTGTAGTTGTGTAAGACAAGGGTTTTCATGATTTGATTGTTTTTTTTGGGAAGTTTTTGAACACAAAATCCCATATACTTTACATTAGAAAGAAACTTGACAGAATAACTGCACACTTTATAGCTCAACTGGCCTAAAAGGTCATGTGAGCTTTTGCCATCACTTTGCGTCTGTCGTCTGTCATCCGTCCATAATTACAAAAAAATATTCTCCTCTGAAACCACTCAGCCAACCTTTGGTGGAATGGTCTTTTGGTGGACCCATTCCAATCTGCGTTTATAGCTCAACTGGCCTAAAAGGCCATGTGAGCTTTTGCCATCACTTTGCGTCTGTCGTGTCGTCTGTCATCCATCCATAATTACAAAAATATATTCTCCTCTGAAACCACTCAGCCAAACTTTGGTGGAATGGTCTTTTGGTGGCCCCATTCCAATCTGCGACCAGCATCCCTGACTTCCAATCGACATGGTCCTCTTTGAGAGTTATGTCCAATGACCCGGTATGTCAACAAAGATGGCCATCACAGCTGAATTTATTTTAACATAGGACACAATGGGAAAATTCAATGAAAAAATGTTCTTGTCTGAAAGCACTTGGCCAATTGGAACCAGACGTTGGTAGCCATGGTTATGAGATTCCAGAACATGGTTTATTTATTGGACACATTATAATAATTGTTAATGGGGACAACATTTAGTTTTACTGTAAGTATGTTCTATTTTGACAGATCTGTTTGGATCAAGTGTAGAGGCAGAATTTGCAGCATGTCGTACAGCTTGTGTAGAACTTGGACTTCTATCAGGTAAGTTTTTTCAAACATTTTTAATTTATTAGGCTCGGTTGAAAAAACTGTGGGATACCATTCAGATATGTTACAAGATTGGACTAGAAAAAGTGTTTATTTACCTTTACTGGTAAAGTTAAACTTAAAATTCCTTACAAAACTAGTTTTCACCTTATGAAAAGGTAAAGGGAAGGGCTAAATACCAAAAAATGAAATTGCAAATGTCCAATTATTTTGCTCTATAAAGCTAGGATATATGATGACGAGAACCTTCAAATAATGGTATTTTGATCTTTATTAATTACATGTTAAACTAATGGCTGTATGGTTATATAAGATGTTTAAATTGGGTATATAATATCAGCAGTTACAGGGGTCGCACTGGCATTCAAAAAGTTGTGGCAAAAAAAATCTCCAAAGCATCATTTTTGTCGCCAGTTCCTATATGTGTCACCCTCCCCCTTTTTGAAACACACAGGATTGTTCTTTTATTTATTACTATTTGAAATAGCTTGACCTGAAAAGTATTGTTCAACATGTACATGTATTTGTTAATGTTAAACAAGAAGTGACATCACAATCTTTGCACATTTTGAAATTTTATGATTTAGTGCTTTTAAGAACCTGTTATAGGTGTTACAAAGCATGCAAATTTATTTTCATGACTAATAAAATTTTTAATTGATTTGTCCTCAGAGGGTGCTCAATCAATTGAGCAGTCAAATGTAAACGTTCACAACAAGTGTGAGTTATTGATTATGTGTTTGTTAACTGTTGAAAAACCTGCTGTGTTTATTAGCCTGATTTAAACTGTTCAATTATCATAGATAATTATATAAAACGTACAAATGTTGTTTCTTAGTCACCATTTTAAAATGTTTTCACATAAGTGCCAGATTTTTTTCCCCAAAAAGATTGAAAAATTCTGTTGCCAGAAATATCGCCAAGTATAAAATTGTTGCAAGATTGAATAAAAAATTGCATTTTGCGACATTGGCGAAGCCATATCTCCCACCACGTATTTATTATGTCATATTATGTGATTTTTACCAGATATTTTGATACTGTTTGAATGACAGTTAGATTGTCTGAAAATTTTGTAGATTTATGTCAAGTGGTTAAAACGTTTTTACTCTTAATATAATAGCTTCCCTAGTGGCCTACGGACTATACATACACAAGCATAACATGTAAATTTAACATATTTAATTGAATAAGGAATGCATAATTCCAATACAAATTCTTCAAACAATATTATAGGAACAAAAATGTAACTTTAACATGTTTAATTGAATAAGGAATGCATAATTCAAATACAAATTCTTCAAACAATATTATAGGAACAAAAATGTAACTTTAACATGTTTAATTGAATAAGGAATGCATAATTCAAATACAAATTCTTCAAACAATATTATAGGAACAAAAATGTAACTTTAACATGTTTAATTGAATAAGGAATGCATAATTCAAATACAAATTCTTCAAACAATATTATAGGAACAAAAATGTCACTTTAACATGTTTAATTGAATAAGGAATGCATAATTCAAATACAAATTCTTCAAACAATATTATAGGAACAAAAAAATATAACACATAATGCATAAAACTTGTTAAAATGATACATATACAAAGACCAATTGGTAAATTTGTTAAACTATGACAGCATTTTACTTTAATTATTTGAGTATTTGAAGTGTAATTTTTTTTAAAGTATTAACATTTTTCTAAAGATAATACATATGGGGATAAAATATTTAAAATATGGTGGCATTAGGATAACTGGGACAGATTTTGTTTTGGTCAACAATTTTGGAAATCTTGGGCTAAACTATACTATACTCTTTTAAAGAGAGATCATTGAAAATAATCTTTGCTTGTATCACTACATAATTGTAAAAATCATAATCATAGAGTCCATTTGTGTTCCAAAAACTATTTCATTTGCATATTTAACCATTTTTATACAATTTTTCAAGAAATTCAACAAAATAACACAAATACATGTAAAATAAATTCTCAATACAAATAGAATACAGGTAGTTAGAACACTTTAATCCATTTCAGACTTCCACTTCATTTTGTTCAGATAGGGAAATGTAGTTTTGACCAAGAATAAGTTTTAATTTGACTTCTATGAGGGGTTAAATTTAATTTACGGACTATACTGTCTCATGTGACTATCAACCGGGAAAAATGTGATAGGTATACATTTTTTTTGTCAGTTTTATGATTATATTTAGTTTTTAATTACAAAACAAATCTCTTAGTTTGTATATTTATATTTTAATGATTACTTTTTATATTACCGTATAGCGGGTTATTTTAGTGGGGTGCATATTTTCGCTTATTTTAGCGGTAAAACTGAAGTCGCTAAATTAAATTCCGCCAAAATTTTGTTCTAAGTGGACCACGGCTGGTTCTTTCAGATAAGATATTGAAACCTCTATTCGGATCGATCAATTTTAATCTCCGTATAACATTTTTGTAATATATATTACGCATGGACAACAGGTAGATCGTTTTTTATTTGTAATATCTTTTCTTTCCCACATTTTGTGCAGCATCCGCCAAAATTTATTTGCATCACTTTGGTGTCCGCCAAAATAAAAAACGCCATTCGTATACCTTTTCAACCCAAATCCGCAAAATTTTACACCCGCCAAAATAAACCGCTATACGGTATTTACCCAAAAATATTGCTCGATGTGTTTTCAGTGCCAAATGAAATTCCAGTACAACTAGTCATAACATTGTTTCATTTCAAACTTTATCATGCTTAGTGGTCAATCAGGAAAAATAAAACTGTAGTTAATAAAAAGTTTGTAACAATCTTCAGGAGCTTTAAAGTAAGATATGATACTCTGGGGCTACTGACTATACTACTTCATGTTTTTCTTTGATTTTATTAAATTGTAGCAGTGTGGCATGTATCATTCAATGGGTGGGGAATTTACCATCATGTAATTCATTCAAAATTTAATTAACAACATGATTGTAAAGTACTGTCACCATCTGACATAAAACCATAATGGATTATAAAATATTTTTCCATGTACGCTGTTCTGCTAATTTTTGATGGTGTACAGTTGTGTTTCAGAAGTGTGTCCGATGACCCAGACAATCAACCAAGATGTCCGCCACAGCCCAACTTATTTAAACAAATGGCACTATGGGAAATTCATTTAATAATCTTCTTGTCTGAAACTATTGAGCCAATAGGAAACTTAGCAGCAATGGTCCTCAGATGGTCCTCTTTCAGAATTGTGTCGGATGTTCCCTGACTAAAGACCAAGATTGCCGCCACAGCCTAACTTAGTTTAACATAGACCTTTTGGGAAAATTCATCAAAAAACTTCTTGTCTGAAACCACTAAGCCAATTGGAAGCAATCTTGAAAGAAATGATTCATAGGTGGTCTTCTTTCAGAGTTGTATCCGATGAACTGTAATGTGAACAAAGATGGCGGCCACAATTGAACTTAGTTTAACATAGGACACTATGGAAAAATTCATTAAATAATCTTATTGTCGGAAACCACTTAGCCGATTGGAAACTCAGCAACAATGGTCCTTGGATAGTCCTCTTTCCGAATTTTGTCCGATGACCCAGACTGTCAACAAAGATCTTGTCTGAAACCACAGAGCCAATTAGAACCAAACTTGGCAGAAATGGTCCTTAAATGGTCCTCTGTCAGAATTATGTCTGATGACCCAGAATGTGAACCCAGATCTAGGTGGCCCACACAACCAAACTTAGTTAAACATAGGACCCTATGGGAAAATTCATTAAAAAATCTTCTTGACTGTGAGCCAATTGGATCAACCCAGATGGCCACCACTGCTGAATTTAGTTTAACTTAGGATCATATGGAAAAATTCATTAAAAATTCTTCTTGCCTGACACTATTGAGCCAATTTGAACCCGAGTTGGCACCAATGGTCCTTAGATGGTTCTCTTTCAGAATTATGTCTGATAATCCGGACTGTCAACCCAGATGGCTGCCACTGCTAAACTTTGTTTAACTTAGGATCCTATGGGAAAATTCATTAAAAAATCTTCTTTTCTGACGCTATTAGCCAACTGGAACCAGACGTGGCACCAATGGTCCTTAGACGGTCCTCTTTCAGAATTATGTCCGAAGACCTGGACTGTCATCCTAGATGGCCGCCACTGCTGAACTTAGGGCCCTTTTGGAAAATTCATTAAAAAATCTTCTTGTATGAAACCACTGAGCCAATTGAGTTCAGACTTTGCAGCAATTGTCCTCTTTAAGAAATGTGTCCGATGACCAGGACTGTCAACCAAAATGGCTGCCACAGCCAAACTTAGTTTAACATAGGATCCTTTAGGAAAAATTCTTTAAAAATTCTCTTATCTGAGACCACTTGGCCAATTGGGACCAGATTTGGTAGCAATGGTCATTAGATGGTCCCTTTGTTTGTACATTCTCACAAATGAACATATAATTTCATCAAACCATACCAACATCTTCAGTTCTTAATTGTGGGTACTATTTCTCTCTTACTCTACCATATTTTTATGGTATGAGATATGAACATATTTTCTTTTACACAGTTCTAATATCATCCAAACTGATAAGCATCACTATTGTTTTGTATCTGTTTAAGGCAGACAGAAGCAAGCACTTTTTATGAAGGGAAAAACTTCAAAGCCTTATCACACATTCTTATGTCAATAATATAGCTTACAGGTAAATAGATAGGTAAGAAATGATGCTTTGATTTCCAAAACCTGGTTGTTACAGACTTAGCATAACTTTGATGGCTAGAAAATATTTCTTGAGTGTGTCAGCCTTTTTTTAATGCTTAAATGACACTAATACACATATCTGTGGCTCTGTTTAATTCTAAGTAAATTCAACAACTTGATTTGAATACAACTATTGTGTTTACTTATTTTTATAGTCCCAAAGTCCAAAAGTTATATTATTTTATTTGTAGTCCCAAAGTCCAAAAGTTATATTATTTTATTTGTAGTCCCAAAGTCCAAAAGTTATATTATTTTATTTGTAGTCCAAAAGTTATATTATTAGCTCACCTGACCAAAGGGTCAAGTGAGCTATTATCTTCACTTGGCGTCCGTCGTCCGTCATCGTCCGTTGTCCGTCCTCCGTTAACTTTTACAAAAATCTTCTCCTCTGAAACTACTGGACTAAATGGAACCAAACTTGGCCACAAGCACATTGGGGTATCTAGTTTAAAAAATATGTCCGATGACCCCGCCTGTCAATCAACATGGCCGACATGGCTAAAATTAGAACATAGGGGTAAACTGCAGTTTTTGTCTTATATCTCAAAAGCTAAAGCATTTAGAGCAACTAACTGACATTGGGTAAAACTGTTCATCAGGTCAAGATCTACTTGCTATGAAATTTTCAGACGAATTGGTCGACCCTTTGTTGGGTTACTGCCCTTGAATTGTTAATTTTAAGGAAATTTTGCAGTTGAATAATAATATAGATAAAGACAAACTGTAAACAGCAAAAACGTTCAAAAAGTAAGATCTACAAATAAGTCAACATGACCAATATCATTGATTGACCCTTAATAGGAGTTTTTGCCCTTTAAAGACAAAATCAGGCATAAACTTTCCTTTAAAGATCTTCTCCTCTGAAACCACTGGGCCAATTGGAACCAAACTTTGGTGGAGAGGTCCTTGGGTGGCCCCTTTCCCAAATCATGTCCGGCATCCCCGACTTCCAACCGACAAGGCTGCTGTTACTAAAAGTAGAAAAAAAAGGGGTGATAAATTTTAAAAATATTCTATGAAACTACAAGGCCAATTGTAACCAAACTTTATACAAAGTATTGGTCCTTAGGAGGTTCTTTTTTAGGATTATGTCCAATGACCCCGGCTGTGAACAAAGATGGCCGCCACAGCCAAATTTAGTTTACAATAGGGCCCTAAGGTAAAATTCATTGAAAAATCTTCTTTCCTAAAACAACTTGACCAATTGGAACCAGACTTAGCAGCAATGGTCCTTAGATGGTCCTCTTTCAGAAATTTTTCAGATTTCATGGACTGTGAACCAAGATGGCCACCACAGCCAAACTTAGTTTAACATACGACCCTATGGGAGATTCACTCAAAAATATTCTTCTCTGAAGCCACTAAGCCAATTAGAACTAGATTGTAGCAATGGTCCTTGGATGGTCCTCTTTCAGAATTGTGACCTGGACTGTCAACCAAGATGGCCCCCACAGCTGAAATTAGTTTAACAAAGGCCCTATGGTAAAATTTATTGAAAAATCTTCTTGTCTGAAACCACTTAACCAATTGGAACTAGACTTGGCAGCAATGGTCCTTAGTAGGTCCTCTTTCAGAAATATATCCGATTTCGTGGACTGTGAACCAAGATGGCTGCCACAGCCGAACTTAGTTTAACATAGAATCACTCAAAAATATACTTGTCTGAAACCACTAAGCCAATTAGAACTAGACTTTGCAGCAATGGACCTTAGATGGTATTCTTTCAGAAATATGTCCGATCACCCGGATTGTCAACCAAGATGGCCACCACGGCCGAACTTAGTTAAATATAGGACCCTATAAGAAAATTAATTTAAAAAGCCAGTTGGAACAAGACTTAGCAGAAATGGTCTTTAGTCTTTAGATGGTTCTACTTTAGAATAACAATCCAAAGATACTGATATTAGATATAGTAAATTTATACTATGCTGTATACGACGCATTTCAAGGAGTTACCTCTCATCAGCAGCATTAAAACCGAAACATTTGGAAGACCAAAAACCAAACTTATATTAAACAAGAAGTACTCAACCAAAAATACCGAAATAGGAAGCCAAATTTCAGCTAAGGAGATCTACCATGTGCAATACAAGGAATAAACCCTTAGTATTTCTATTATTTTTGAATTTAGAAATGTGTCCATTGACCTGGACTGTCAACCAAGACGACTGCCATAGAACCGTATAGAAAAACCAGCCAAATTGACTGCAACACTTAAATTTTTAGTCCTGTTCAAGGTAAAAAGTTAAATCAAGGTGAGCGATTCAGGCTCTTGAGAGCCTCTAGTTTTATTTGTAGTCCCAAAGTCCAAAAGTTATATTATTTTTTTTTGTAGTCCCCAAGTCCAAAAGTTACATTATTTTACCATTTGGAAGTCTAACATGATAGCCTTAATTGATCAGATATATTTTTCCATATGTAACTTTTATCTTGCTTCAACAATGACTTAAGTCATATATATTTTTTTAAAATTTGTATTTTGATTATAAAAATTGTTTCCGACAATCATTGACACTGAAGGAAATCTTTTTTTGTTGTTGATATTTAGAAAAGAAAGTCATTAATGTTAACAATCAATCTACATAGTAAAAGAACAAAAATAAAAGTTATTAAAAGTATGACCAAATCAGTGTTCTTCCACGCTTCTATGGACATCTATGATATCCTTTGTTATTTAAAAATATAATCTTAAGTACAATGTATCAGATGTCAATTATATTGTTTAAACTTTTATACTGAGAGACAAATCTTAATAACCAAACTTAATTTTACATTTTGTCAAATTTACTGCTTAATTACACCTTATGTAAGAATCCTGGGTTTTGATTGGTTGATAGCCAGTGTATTTTTCACCAATTTACTTTTATCAAATGAATATCGTTCATTTTTAAACAGCGCCGGGGTATATGCAAAAAGGATATACCTTTTTTACCCTCTGCCCTGGTATTTGTCAAAAAATACTCTATCCAACTGGATGCTTGTAATGTCACGATCATCAATGCGTTTTATGTCACAATCATCAATGCGTTTTGTATGTTAACATTCGGTGTAATTAAACAGATATAGGATGTTCTTGAGGACTTGAGAATGAATTTCCCTCGCCTTACGGCTTGCAAAATTTAACATTCTCTCGACTGGTATTTTTCGCAAATACCCCTCCTTAACATGATATATCTGTTCAGTATCCATTTCTTGGAATCTGGTTACTGGAATTTTGTACAACAAAGATAAAGCTCGGTCATTTCACATATCGATGCATGAATAGCCTGATCTCCACAGATAATGCAAAATTGTCTTTGAAATTATAGTGTAATTACATTGAATAGAAACAATTTTGCAAAGCTATACCTAATCAGTTAATAAACCTTAACTGATGTCTTTGTATATCAAGAAACTTTGAAATCACATAGCTACAATCACTTTAAAGTGTAATATTTGAGTTAATACTATTCTTAACTGGATTTTCCAATGTACAAAACAAAACAGTGATGAAAAATATGATATTGCTGTCACTCAGACATCAATCAGGTAAAAGGGGCCCAGTTGTAATGTAGCAAAAGTATAAAATGAAAAATGAAATTTTTTATGGCCCATAGATTTTATAGTGTTATGGCTGATTGATTCTGACTGTAAAAATTTTAGATGTTTTGTGTTGCATTCATTTTTTCCTCCAGTATAATACTAGTAAGGTAATATGATATTTTGAATGAAAGAAACTTAACAGTGGAATAATGTTAGAAATATTTTGAATTAGAAATGGCATGTGGTAGCTCTTTTCATGAAGGGCAAATCCCTATTAGCTGTCAGCTGTGTGAGGAAGACTATAAAATTCGATACAGATGTAAAGATTGCAGTTTGTTAATGTGTAAAAAATGCAAGGAGAAAATACACCCGAAGATTAAGAATGCGGCCGACCATAGGATAATAGACATTAAGGAGATAGTGATTACTGACAAAGTCGAAGATTTAAGGTTTTGTGATATTAAATGCCAAGATCATGAAAGTCAGCCATGCTGTATGTACTGTAAAACATGCAATAAGCTTATCTGTCTGAAATGTATAGCCGAAATACATAACGGACATACTTTTGAGGGTGAAGATGCTTTCCATAATAAAAGAAACATAGCAGGTGAGGAGATAGAAAAACTTAAAGCAAGTTTGAACAGCATGAAACTTGTAGAAACAACTGAGAAGCCTAAACTGAAAATCAAAAGACAATTTAAAACTGATCTCAAGGATATTCATTTTATTACTGCCACAGCAAATCATGCACTCTGGATAGGTGACTCTAAAAAACATAAAATACAGAATGTAAGGTTGACAGATAGGGACATTCATATTGTATCAAATTTTTACAGTAGGATATATGACATGGCAGTTAAAGCCTCAGATGACATACTTCTATCATTAAAGGACACCAGTCTGAAACAAATCCGTAAAAACGAAAGTGAAATAATAAACACAAAGTACAATGTATCTCCACTGATTACCTTAGGTATACATGTGACCAATGATAACAAGGTGATTATTGGTGCCAGATCTCAGGGTCCTCCATTCCCTCGGTCAGGAAAACGTGTTGTCGTAGTGATGGATCAAGAAGGAAAACCAATTAAAGAATATGAATATGACAGAAACAAAAAACCACTATTTACATTCCCTCATCGTGTAACCAGCACAAGTAATGGTAATATCTTTGTTGTTGATTTGTATGATGAGACTTATAGTGGGCAAGTGGTGACACTGAGCCAAGTGGGAGATGTTATATCAGTCTACAAAGGTCACGAGGATATATATAAAAACAAATCGTTTTCTCCACGAGGCATTGTAACAACACAGTTGGATAATGTGATTATCACAGATGCAGACAATCATTGTCTCCCTATCCTGAATTCTAGTGGAGAATTCATATCATATTTCAGGATTGATGACATACATCCATATTCTATTTCTGTTTCTGGATCAAACAAACTGTACATTGGATGTGGTAGTTCAGTCATATCTCCAGATACCTTCAGATCCAAACTTTATGAATTTGAATATTCTGGATTTTAAATGAATAGATGATTTTATTTAAGCTGATTAAAGCTATTATGAATTCTTTCACTTGAGAATTTGTTTTATATTTTTTCATGAATAATTCAACCTGACAGAAGTTCAGATCCAAACATTATAACAATACAAGTCAATAAAATGGGAAAGCATATTATACCCCCACTCTACGGAGTGGATGGTATACTGGATTCACCTTGTCCGTCCGTTGTCTGTCCGTCTGTTCAAACTGAAATTTTTCATCAAACTTTTCTCGGCTTCTGTGCAACGGAATGTTTTGATATTTGGCCTGTAGCTTTATGATCTTGAGTTGTATTGTCTCTCCTATTTTCAGGTCTGTGAAGGAACCACTTCCTGTTTGCCGATACTTACAAATTTTACAATACCTTATGTTAACATGAAATTTTTCGTCAAACTTTTCAAGTCTGTTTTCCCAATTTTCAAAATTAAAAAAGAGTGGGGGTATACTTTGCATGATAACACGTGCAAACTCCTGTTTTTTCTGCTTCAAAGACCTGCTAGTATTGTGTAGAAGGTCTTTCTTTATACAAATAGTTTAATAAAAAAGTTTGGAGTATTGTGGATTTTAAGTGGATTTGTTTGTTGGCAGTCTATTATAAGAAGTTATGTAGGAATCAAATGAGCTTTTTTTTTGCATTTGTGAGCAGTGTATTTTTTTTCATCAATGATTCAATATGAGGATAATTTTGTGTTGTTACAATAGGATTTCAAACAAATATGGAGGATTAAATTTTCATAAGGAGTAATTGTATTCAGAAACAATTGATGAAAAGACAATCAGTCTTCTCCTTTTAGCTATGGTGATAATTAATGGAATTTTATAAATGATGTAAAGATTAACTCTGCACAAAAGTTAGTACAATAAATCTGTATATTCACTTCATTGTACTTTTTTGTATAAATTTAGCATAGTTCCATTTATGATGTATTTATTATTTGTCTTCCTCACAGGAGGTAGACATATTGTTTTAGTAGTGTTTCTTCTTCTTCTTCTTCACAACTAAACACTCAGCCGTTGTTATGAATCTGTGGAAACAATACTTCACATCCATTCACCAAATAAGAATGAGAAACTACAGAATCAAAATAAATGAACGACCAAGATATTCCTCAATAAGTAATTTTTGTTTCTCATGTTATTCTGTAGAAATATATATGATTATCTCCACACTTTCAAAGAAAGTTTGGCAATATTGCAATTGTCTCCATCCATATGTCCATGTACATGTGACTTTTTTTATTTTTGAATAGATTTAAATGTTAAATTTCCAGTTATAATGATATTATATTATTATAGATAATTATCACTCAATTTAATCGTAATTAGTCAAGTAATTCTTACTTTGAATGACATCTGATATAGTATACAGTTATTTAATGTGTAGCCAAGCAATAAACCAGATTATTTTTCCTAAGTTACAGGTAACAGCTTAGGGTTCTATTACCCGTAGCCAATGGCTGAGGGCAATAGAACACTTGACCTGTTCTTAGTACCAAGGGAAAAATATTATGGTTTATTGCCTGTCTACACATTCGGAAATTGTTTTATTACCTAATAGTAGTTTTGGGATGCACAATTTTGTAATTTCAAAATTTAATGATAGAGAGATAAGAATAAAGTAATTAAATTATATTTTTCAAAACACTTAACAATATACAGTTATTTAAAAGGTCAAACGGTCAATAGAACACTACACCGGGCAATAGAACATTGTTCTATTGCCTTATAGATAAATTAAAAGTGAAATATGGTTAAAACTAAAATAGACAGGATATTGTCTTCTGGACTCTTTACTCTGTCAGCTGACATAGTGACATAGATCCTCTAATAGAAAGGTAATTAATATACTATTATCTGATAAATAGAACTTATTATGAATAACATAGTCACCTGATCAAAATTATCCTCAGCTGTGATAACAAGTTTGCAAGGTATTATATTTGATATATATCATGTATATATTTTATGTTTGTCTTATTATTTTGTATGCAATGTTATATTTCATGTGTAATTGATGATAATCCTATATTGGATTTTATATCAATAAAACTTTGAACTTTATTATCTAATATGTTGACTCAAGTACACATCAATAGAAGAATTTGAATAAGGAAGTGAAAATATCTATATCTTGGAATTACAAATGGCTTTTGCTAGCTCCCTACAGAAAGGGCAGATCCCAGTAACATGTCAGCTTTGTGAAGAAGGCCTCAAAATTCAATATAGATGTAAAGATTGCAGTTTGTTAATTTGTGAAAAATGCAAGGAAAATCATCCGAAGTTCTTGAATGCTGCTGACCATAGAATAATAGACATTAAGGATATAGGAATTACTGACAAAGACAAAGATTTTAGGTTTGCTCATGTTAAATGCGAAGAGCATGAAAGTCAGCCATGCTGTATGTACTGTAAAACATGCAATACTCTGATCTGTCTGAAATGTATGGCTAAAATTCATAATGGGCATTCGTTTGTGGAGGAAGGAGAATTTAATAATAAAAATAAAAGAGAGGAAAGTAAAAAAGTGAAACCATCTTTAAGCAGAAATAGTAAAATGAAAAAGACTGGGAAGCCTGAACTGAAAATCAGCAGACAGTTTACAACTAATCTTCAAAGCATTCATTGTTTTACTGCAACTGCAAATGGGTCTTTTTGGATATTTGATAGTTGGAAGGAAAAAGGACAACATGTAAAACTAACATATAGTGGTTTGGATATAATATCAAACTTAAAAGTTTATATTAATAACATGGCAGTCACACCATCTGGTGACATTCTTCTGTCTGTTGGTAAAACCAGTCTGAGACAAATCAGTAAAAACCAAAGTGGCATAATAAACACAAAGTACAATGTATCTCCTCTACAAACCATAGGTATACATGTTACCTGGGATAACATGGTGATTATTTGTGCAAAGTCTCGAGGTCCTGTATTCCCTCGGTTAGGTAGACGTGTTGTCATAGTAATGGATCAGGAAGGAAAACCAATAAAACAATATGAACATGACAGAAACAATAAACCACTATTTACATTCCCTGATCATATAACCAGCACCAGTAATGGTAAAATTTGTGTGGTTGATTTGTTAGATGAAACTTCCAAAGGACAAGTAGTGATACTGAGCCAAGGAGGAAATCTTATATCGGTCTACACAGGACACCAGGATATAAATAAAGACAAACCATTTTCACCTGTAGACATTGTAACAACACAGTCTGACAATATTATCGTCACAGATACAGACAATAATTCACTTCACATCCTGAACTCTAGTGGACAGTTCATTACATACTACAGGATTGATGACATGGGAATCATTCTCCCATATTCTCTTGCAGTCTTTGGATCAGACAAGCTGTACATTGGATGTACAAGTCCAGTAGAAAGTCCAGATAACTTCAGATCCAAACTTTATGAACTGGAATATTCTGGATTTTAAGTTAAAAGGGTTGTGATATTTGATTCAGATCCAAACTGAGTAGGACTATTTTGGATATGAATTTAAGTTTTAATTCATTGAGGATTAATTGTATGTGTGTATCAATGACATTTGTGACTTCCACCGGATTGACTTGGTTGAACTTCACGATGGGTGCCATATACGGAGCAGGAACTGCTTACCCTTCCAGAGCACCTGGGTTCACTCCAGGTTTTTATAGGAGTTCGTGTTGTTCATTGTTTTTTAGTTTTCTGTGTTTATTTGTTGTGCTTGTGGTTGTTCATTTGTCTTCCCGGGTTTGTCTGTCCAATGGATTACGTTTTTTTTTATTGCTCCTTAGGTATATATGTCCCTTTTATAGGCAAAACATTAATTGATTTTAGTAGAAAATAACGTTAGAAATTGTAGTTAAGATAAATATTTTCATCTTTGTCCACATCAGTTAATTAAGCTACTATGAAACTGACAAAAAACATAAGAACTTATTAATATATTGTTTACATTAAAAATAAATTATAAAGCATACTTTTATTTCTTCTGATTAAGGGGTAAAAAACATATACTAGGGGAAGGGGTTTCAAATTCAACATTTTTAGCGCACACTTAAAAAAAATTGGTAGAAAATTCACTTCTGCTGATAATGCTAGAATTCATGAAATCAATTTCAAAAGCAGTATATAAGTGATTAAAAGCCACAAAAAGGTCAAATCACTTGAGCATGTCAACATAACACTGGGGCCTCGGTGGCCGAGTGGTCTAGGTAGTTCGTCATGACTACTAATGATCACTAGCCTGTCAACACTGGGGTTGTGAGTTCGAATCCAACCTGTGGCGGGGTGTGTTCGACTCCGATGTAAATTGACAAGGATTGCCAATTTTCCTACCAAAGGTCGTGGTTCTCTCCGGGTACTTCGGCTTCCTCCACCAATTAAAACTGGCCGTCGCGAAATGTCCAAATGTGCTGAAAACGGCGTAAAACCCCAACTAAACAAACAACATAACACTTATGTTCTGTTCTGGACTTGGTTCATGTATTTTCAAGGGATCTAACAATGTCTGTAGATCCTCTTTCCCAATAAAGAATGGTACATGTTCAAAGCAACAATGTTACAAAATGTTAATGAACATTTTTTAAGGGAGGGTGGGGTTTCCAAAAATAGTGGTCTTTGTAAACTTGTGAAAAATGTTGACTATTATGGATGAACCTCTAACATTTACACACATTATTTATTTATGAGCTCATTTGAAGAAATATTTTTTGTTAGTCTTTAATTCATCCATAATAAAACCTGGATAACATGATAATAAATGAAGGTAGCACACCATAAATGGGCACTTGATTCTTCCAAATTTCCTTGATGCTCCATACAATGTTCTGGCAATGACCTCAGTATACCTAACCTATTTTAATAGTAAAATTTTTTGAACTTTTTACAGCAATATACAAGACAGATTTTATTCTGCTTGCGGTTGGCAAATGATTTCAGGTGAGCGAAACAGGCTCCTGGGAGCCTCTAGCGTAGTTCTTATTGAACATGTTTATAGATCTGAAGGTCATTATTTGGAGAGTGATTAAGATGAAAGATGAGGTAAAATTCTTATTATATCCCTGCTAGCAAAGCCGGGGATATATCCATGTAGTGATGTGGTGTTTCCGTTCGTCCGTTCGTCCGATTGTCTGTTTTTCCATTTGTCCACATCTATTTACTTAAAGTACTCTTACACAAGTAAATGGATTTTATTGAAAACTTCACAGAATCTTTAGTACAAGGTGGCATTCTGCATCACCTATTTTATTTTTGATCAGAATGATTTTTGGTGTTTCCCACTGACAAACATAGACTTTGCCATTTCTTCATAATATTGTAATGTAAGCTGGGTAGGCATGCCCCATCTGCAACTCCTCCTAAACCATTGAGTAGATTTCTTTGAAACTTTCAGGGAATCTTCAGTGTACGTTGCCGTTGTGCATCTTCTTTTTTGTTTTTTTTATCAAAGTTAATTTGGGTTCACATAGACAAGCATGGTAATATATATCTTGATATTATTATAGCAATATGGGACAGATTCCCTTGTGAAATATTTTCTGGATGTCAAAGGTATGCCCTTTTTGCAACAAAAACACAGAAGTCTCTGAAATTGAAGCTTCAGTTTTCATTTATTTTTATTATGTTAAAAAAATATTGCAGAATGAAGGAAAAATAGTACCTATGGTTAACAGCTGAAGATGCTCGCAATGGTTTTGTGATGTTAAATCTTGAAGCTGTAATCTTTATGAATGTAGCATATAGACAAACATCATTACTAAAGTCAGCAATCTTCATATCTGAAACCACTGTGAGGGCTAATTTAATCCAAATTTTGAAGGAATGATCAATATATGGAAGGTGTCATTCCAGTCAGATGAAAAAATGGCCACCAGAGGCAATTCCTGATATTTACTGCTCAAATTTATTCACCTCCAAATCTTTTCAAACTTTAATTTATAGGAATTGTGATTCGGAGACCCTCCACAAAGATTTCTTATTTGGTGTTGAATGGATGACATACATGAATGCACCGTTTCTTGGAAACAAAGCTAAAACATGTATATTCATATAGAACAGTTTTATTTTTCAATAGATTTAAATGTTGAATTGCCAATTGTTATGCTATTATGTTACTATAATTATCGCTCCGTCAATGAAATGATTTAAAGAGGAGGCATTTTACCTGTAAGTGTAGTGTTATTGTATAAAATTTGGTCTTAATCAGCAAAGTAAATCTTACTTGGAATGACATTTGATATAAATAGCACTTATTATGAATAATGTAGTCACCAGATCACAAATTATTATCTTATATTGACTCATGTACACATCAGTAGAAGACTTTGAATAAGGGAAGTGAAAATATATAATAAATTGCAAATGGCATTTGCTAGCTCCCTACAGAAAGGACAGATCCCAATAACATGTCAGCTTTGTGAAGAAGGCCTCAGAATTGAATATAGATGTAAAGATTGTAGTTTGTTAATTTGTGAAAAATGCAAGGAAAGTCATCCGAAGTTCTTGAATGCTGCAGACCATAGAATAATAGCCGTTAAGGATATAGGGATCACTGACAGAGAGGAAGAAATAAGGTTTAGTGATGTCAAATGCCATCTTCATGAAAGTCAGCCATGCTGCATGCACTGTGGAACATGCAATAAATTTATCTGTGTGAAATGTATAGCTGAAATACATCATGGACATACTTTTGTGGATGAAGATGATTTCAATAACGAAAGAAACAAAGCAAGTGAGGAAAGAGAAAAAATTAAACCAAGTTCAGGGGGGTGGAATGTTATAGAAAAGACTGGGAAACCTGAACTGAAAATCATTAGACAGTTTACCACTGATCTGAGAAGCATTCATTTTATTATGGTCACTGCTGATGGGTCTTTGTGGATAGGTGATGTTTGTGAGGAAAGATTACAACATATAAGGCTAACAGATAGTGGTATGGGTATTATATCAAATTTTAACATCAATGTTTATGACATTTCAGTAACATCAACTGGTGACATTCTTCTGTCAATTGGTGACAGCAGTCTGAGAAAATTCAGTAAAAACCAAAGTGACATAATAAACACAAAGTACAATATATCTCCATTATATACCAGGGGTATGCATGTTACTTGCGATCACATCGTTATCATTGTTGGAATGTCTCCAGTTCCTCAATTCCCTTTGTCGGGAAAGCGTGTTGTTATAGTAATGGATCAGGAAGGAAAACCAATAAAAGAATATGAACATGACAGAAATAATAAACCACTATTTACAGGTCCAATATTTGTAACCAGCACCAGTAGTGGTAACATCTGTGTCGTTAATAGGTTGGATGGTACTGGCAGAGGACAGGTAGTGATACTGAGCCAAGGAGGAGATGTTATATCAGTCTACACAGGACACCAGGATATAAATAAAGACAAAGCATTTACACCTCAAGGCATTGTAACAACACAGTCAGACAATATCATCATTACAGATATGGAAAATCATTCCCTTCATATCCTGAACTCTAGTGGACAATTTCTTACTTACTACAGGACTGTTGACATGGGAATCAGACGTCCATATTCTCTTGCTGTCTCTGGACCAGACAAATTATACATTGGTTGTGCTAGTGATATAAAAAGTCCACATACTTTCAGGTCCCAACTTTATGAAATGGAATATTCTGGATTCTAAGCAAAGGTTGACACTTAAGTCAGTTCATTAAGATAGCATATTTATTCTGGCTTCAGAAATCTACCTCCTGGATCTCTTTAGTAAGTCGGTATAAAACTCACATGTTTGACTTTTGTCCCAATTTTCTGACTTAAGTGAGTATATACAGTATTGGTAATGGAATGTTGTGGATTTTTGTTAGCAGTCTGTTATAAATAGTAGTTTAGGAAATAGATATAAATTTAATTGCATTTGCGAACAATGTAAAATCAAAGATTTAATATTTTATGTTGTAACAATGAGTTTTTTGTTTACATAACAATTACTGTTATTACTGGACAGTTAAGAAGGGCAGATGGTGCATAAAAGTTGTCAGTCAATGGATCTTTAAATCTTTAAACAGCATTTGTTTTTTCCATGTCAAATTTGTAATGAAAAAAGTTGAGTAAAAATAATTAAAAAAAATAAATGAACAGTTATATCCTGTTTTAGAAGGGGAACAGTGCATATAAGTTGTCATTTAAACAGCAATTGTTTTTTCCATGTCAAATTTGTAATGAAAAAAGTTGGGTCAAAATATTTAAAAAAAAATAAATGAACAGTTATATCCTGTTTTAGAAGGGGAACAGTGCATATAAGTTGTCATTTAAACAGCAATTGTTTTTTCCATGTCAAATTTGTAATGAATAAAGTTGAGTCCAGATATTTAAAAAAAATAAATAAACAGACAGTCGACTTATATCCTGTTTAAGAAGGGGAACAGTGCATACAAGTTTTCAGTCAAGAGATTTTGACTAATTCCTGTTCTTTAAAACAGCAGGTTATGCACATAGGATTTCTTATATCCATTTTAAATGCCTAAATGCTAAAATTTAAAGGAATTGCTCAAGCATGAAATGTAAGTGGTGTGTACTTAAATGTTAGTGATGTGTGTTGAACTAAAGAAGATGAGTGTAGTTGTAGAATACCATTGATATATCATCACATGTTTTTTAAGAAATAAAATGTAGCTAAGATGTGTTACTTATATAATATTACTGCAGTTATGAAATATCTTTATATTCTTACCTAAATGCAAAAATTTAATCAAAGTCACTCTAGTGTAAAATGTAGGTTGTGGTGACTGAAATGTTTCTGAGTTGTGTTTAACTTATAATTAGGTGAATGCAGTTGTGAATTATCATCAATATACAACCATAAGTTCTTTAAAAATACAAATTTCATTTGGTAGTGTGATAGTTCCGACCTGCAGTCATGAGAGTCTCAGCTAGTTTTACAGTTAAAATGAGCACATTATGACCCTAGCTGCTATCTAAATTATGTACTGTCCAATCTAATTTTGCAGTTCTAGCAAGTGGTCACGTTGTTGGTATTCATAATGTATTGGTATTTATAGTGTTTTATACACCAGAGTGTCTGGATAGATAAATTTCTTCTGTATTTTACTTATAAATGGACTCCCAGTTAACATTACATACAGTCTGCAGTTGAAGTTTTTTAAACATTAAATACTTACTTAAACCATCCTGGATTTTTACCAAACTTTGACAGCTTCTTCATGATCAATAAATAACATGTGAGAAAAGTTTTGTACATTCAACTATTACACTGAAAACATGGACAACAGCGAAAACAGGCGAGACACTGGGTTCCGTGGAACTGGTACAAATTTTTTTATAATTTTGGTGTAAATTTTAAAATTTTCATCCGATTTTTATGATTTTTACTTTATAATATTCCTTGGTAAAAATGAAAAAACTTGTGCAAGATCCATTATTCACTATCTATTCCAGTTTCAGAGATATAAGGGGCCTAAAAGGACATGTAAGCTTTTGCCATAACTTGACGTCTGTCGTCTGTCCATCGTAAACTTTTGAAAGATTTTCTCTTCTGAAACTACTGAACCAATTACTGCCATACTTAGTCTGAATGATCCTTAGGGTATCTAGAATAAAGTTTGTGTTTTATTTTCTTGTCCGTCGAGAAACATAGCCGCCATGGCTAAAAATAGAACATAGGGGGGGGGGGGGGGGGGTAAACTGCAGTTTTTGGCTTATATCTCAAAAACTAAAGCATTTAAAGCAACTAACTGACATGGAGTAAAACCATTCATCAGGTCAAGATCTACTTGCTATGAAATTTTCAGATGAATTGGTTGACCCTTTATTGGATTGTTGCCCCTGAATTGTTAATTTTAAGGAAATTTTGCAGTTTTAGGTTGTTATCTTGAATAATATTATAGATAAAGACAAAATGTAAACAGCAAACATGTTCAGCAAAGATTGATCTACAAATAAGTCAACATGACCAACATTGTCAATTGATCCCTTATAGGAGTTTTTGCCCTTTAAAGAAAATTTTTCACATTTTTTCCTCATCTTTGTAAATAAAATAACAATCCAAAGATACTAATATTTGATATAGTAAATTTATACTATGCTGTATATGACGCATTTCAAGGAGTTACCTCTCATCAGCAGCACTAAAACCGAAACATTTGGAAGACCAAAAACCAAACTTATTTTAAACAAGAAGTACTCATAACCAAAAATACTGAAATAGGAAGCCAAACTTTTAAAAATCTTCTCTGAAACTACAGAATCAATTTCAGCAAAACTTAGGCTGAAAGATCCTTAGGGTATCTAGTACAAATTTTGTGTTTTTATTTTCTTGTCCATCGAGAAACATGGCTGCCCTGGCTAAAAATAAAACATAGGTGAAAATGTACTTTTTGGCTCATATCTCGAAAACTAAAGCAGTTAGGGTAAAACTGACAAGTAGTAAAAATGTTTATGAGGTCAAGATCTATCTGTCATAGAATTTTCAGACGAATTGGTCAACCCATTTTTGGGTTATTGCCCCTGAATTGTTAATTTTAAGGCAATTTTGCAGTTTAAGGTTACTAGCTTGAATATTATTATAGATAAAGACAAACTGTATACAGCAAAAATTATCTACAAATAAGTCAACATGACCAAAATCGTCAATTGACCTCTTATAGGAGTTTTTGTCCTTGAAAGATTATTTACATGTAAACAGAAAATAATGGTCTGACATTGTCACGGATGTTTAGGGCCTTACTTGAAATAAATTAAATGGTAGCTGTACAAATAAAATGGAGTGTCAAGGGTCAAGGTCATTGAAAAATTCCTTAACAACCGATGAAAAAGTCTCTATCAACCATATATATTTGGGTTAAGGACCTTATAATTTACCTGTACAAGTCAAAAAGAAAGGTCAAAGGTCAAGGTCATTGAAAAAGTCCATAGCAACTGATGAAAAATTCTCTAGTAACCATATCTATTTGGGTTTAGGATTCCATATTTTTGCTGAACAGGTCAATATTAAGGAGAAAATTGTGACGGTATACATTAAATAGCAAAAGAAATCTTTGATGCAAGATCTACCTGTACACAAAAGATAACAGGTGAGTGATTCAGGCTCCTTCATATTAAATTATCCCTGTTCCTATCCGTCCATCCATCCGTTCGTCCATCCTGATATAGATACATGGTTTGTCCGACTATCTCCTACAGTTTTGGAGCTACAGCTTTAATATTTTGTAGGGAGTTTATACACATAATGGATGTTTGCATGTCCACAGGATTTTGATTTTTCTTCAAATATTCTCAAAAACACATTCTTGTCCTAATATCCATGCATTAATTTCCATGGGATATTAACCAAAATTCAATCCTTCCTTTTGGATATTGGAAGTTTTTCTCTACATAGAAAGTGCTGTTACATGATTCAAAAGAAAATCATGAATTTTGGTAAATTGTTATGGAGATGTGCGTATTGGTCAGGTACACTGATTAATTTAGAGTCTGTCCAACTCCATTATACATTTTTAGCTCACCTGGCCTATAGGCCATATGAGCTTATCAAATCACTTTGTGTCCATTGTACTGTAAAATATTTGGGACCACATGAAAAATTTGAGTCATCCGGAAATTCAACTGAAGCGAGTTTGAGATAACGAGAGTTGACTGTATGTTCTTACTCCTTATGTGCAGATGCATTTAGTGATGTATATGAGGGTCCCTAGGGGGTTTATATGTAGCTAATGACAACTCAAATGTTGCTGACTTTTGTTAAGGTTAATGAATAGATATAATATTGATATATCTCAATTGCGAGGTATCTGAGAAAGGGACCTAAACACAAATACTTAACTGAATCACTCATGCGTGAAATATGGGTCTTATTGACCAAACTGTTGGAGAAATGCATTATATAATGTAAGGTGCCAACAGTGGTGAAATATCATTGATATATCATAAGGGATTTCTAGGATATGAAATTAAAGGCAAAACTTTTATCAGAGTCATTCATGCATTAAATGTAGGTCAAAGTAATCCAATTGTAGTTGATCTGTGTTCAGTGTTATTAGAGGATTGTAGTTGTGCAATATCATTAACATATATTAATGAGAAATGGACCTAAAAGCAAAAACATTACCAATCTGGACAGACGGACAGTTGGACAAGGGGAAATCTATATGCCCCTTCTGCATAAATATCAAAATATTTTTTTGTCAAGCATAATATTGTATAAAAACTGTTCACTAGTCGCATTATGATGTGCTTAGTGAAACCCTGTATGATGTTTTAAATGTTGAATTGATTATTGTGCATTTCCAATTGGACGTATCTGTAATAAAGAATGATGACTCTTGATCTGCATATGGGGAATGGTCATGACTGTTTTAACTGCACACTGAATAGATAAACAAGTTTGAAAATAAACAAATTGATTTGAAAATTTAAAAGAAATTTATTGAGTCCTGGAGAAAATGTAAAAATTTTATAATTGTAGATTCTCCTGTTGCAACGAATAGCAGTAAACTTGAGCATCATTCTGAAGATGACCAGATTGTGAGGTCAAGAGTCAAAGAGGTAAGTCTCTTCAGCCAGATGTGTAAGGTTAGCCAAAATTTTGGAAAATATATAAAGATTATTTGCCACAAAACAGGTGAGAAATGGTTGGTAAACCGTTCCTTTTAAATTTTTTCTCAGGCTCGCACAAATAAAATTTATATATTTTCTGACAGAGTAGAAAAATTTTTATATATATTTTAGTATTTACCTTTACATTTATTTTGATATTGTGGAAATATTTTATACCCCTAGTGTTATGATATTGTAATTATTATATTTATTTATCTTGGCCTAATTTGTTTTGGGTAGCCTTATAACATGTATACTATGTTTACATAATACTTATAGTTGTTTACCAAATAATGTTATAACTGCGCAGTTTAGAAATCACTGGAACAGTAAAAGATACTAATGGAATGACTAGAACTTTCTATTTGACTTACGTAATAATTATGGTGTGATTCCAACTTCTACCGTATTCCAGAAGTTTCCGTTCTACAGTATATATACGGACAAGAAAGTTAGACTTTCAGAACATCATTTGTTGGACCTGATATTCTTGTGTTCTCAGCTGTTGGATTTATTTACGTTTCACACATCATCATTGACATACTTTTATTTGCGTTGCATCATACTAGATTGTGACTGATTGGATATAATATTCCGTTTGGATTCAGGCAACAGTGACCAGAATTCCGGATCAAGAAAAAACAGGATTTTGAACAGTTAAGTTGACATTTTATTTTGTGTAATATTATTTTGTAAACTTGTATATAATAAATCTTGTTAAATTTTATTATTGATTTGTGTCTTTTGTTGGCTACAATTTAAAGGTGATTTCGGCCGTAACAGAAAGGAGAACGTTAATATCTTATTAAATTTTTTCAGTATTTTTATTAGAATTAGCCAACAAAATTCTACAAAATGGAATTTGATGCTGGTAAATTTTTGAAAACGCCAGACCTGGAAGGGTTTGATAAATTAAAGAAAGAAGAATTAGTGTTGCTTGCTAAACATCTAAAAATAGATTTTAGAGCATCTATGAGAAAACAAATTATAAAAAATTTGGTAATAGACAATTTAGTTGATTTAGAAATTTTTGGTGAAGAGGCTCTTGACCTCAAGGTCGAAAATGTTGATGCTTTAAAATTAAAACAGCTTGAATTAGAACATGAACTTAAATTAAAACAATTGGAAAAACAATTGGAAAACGAAGTTAAATTAAAACAATTAGAAAAAGAAGATGAATTTAAATTAAAACAATTGGAAAACGAAGTTAAATTAAAACAATTAGAAAAAGAAGAAAAACAATTACAGGCAGAACTTGAAATGAAGGAAAGGTTAGAGATGGAGAAAATAAAAATAGAAATGGCTAAAGTAGAAAGCAACACTAAGTCAAAATCAGAACATTTTGAGGCAGCAAAAAATATTCGTTTGGTTCCGAAATTTTGTGAAAAAACTGTTGATAAATTTTTTCCACAATTTGAGAAAATTGCTCAAAATTTGAAATGGCCAAAGCCTTATTGGACTACAATGCTGCAAAGTGTTTTTGTGGGCAAGGCCGCTGAAATTTACTCAGCACTCTCTTCAGAAAAAAGTTCTGATTATGACACTGTTAAACAGGAAGTTTTGAAAGCTTATGAGCTAGTGCCAGAAGCATATAGACAGAAATTTAGGTCTTATAAAAAGTTTGAAACACAAACCTATGTTGAATTTGCTAGGGAAAAAGAAGATTTATTTGATAAATGGCTTACGTCAAAGAAAATAGATAAAAATTTTGATAAATTAAGACAATTAATATTATTAGAAGAGTTCAAGCAGTGTGTTAATTTAGACTTAAAAACACATTTAGATGACAAAACTGTTGAGACATTGCAAGATGCAGCTGTTGTTTCCGATAATTATACCATTTCACATAAAAGAAGTTTCAAAGGTCAAAATTTTAATACTTCATGCGGAAATTACAAAAATCAAAGCACTGAGCGTACTGATATTAAGCCTGTTGCACAGAATAAGAGTCCGTCTAGTTATAATATGTCTGGTCCAAAATTTGATACTTTTGAGAAGAAGTCACTAACTTGTGCTTATTGTAAGAAAAATGGTCACCTGATGGCTGATTGTTTTAGGCTCCAGAAGAAGAATGAAAGAGATCATAAGCCCAAGTCCAGTGCTTGTACGACACCCGTTATTACCAATAAGTTGGAATGTCCTGCGAGTCAGGCTTTTAAGTCCAGTTTTAGTGATTACATGGAGGATTATAAGCCCTTTATGTCTGATGGGTTTGTTTCTATTGTTAATAATACTACTCCTCAGCCTATTAAGATTTTACGGGACACTGGAGCTTCTCAGTCTTTGTTGTTAGAAGGTGTGTTGCCTTTGTCCGAGGAGACGTCCGTTGGTGCCTCCGTTTTGTTACGAGGTGTGGAGTTAGGTTGTATAGATGTTCCCCTCCATCGTATTTATTTGAAGTCAGATTTAATTACTGGACCAGTTGTTGTGGGTGTTCGTCCTACTCTCCCTGTTGAGGGTGTTTCATTATTGCTAGGAAATGATCTAGCTAGGAACAAAGTGGTTGCTGAACCAATTGTTACAAGTGAACCGGTGGTGGGTGTTAAATCACATGAAGATGATGCTGAACTGTATCCAGCTTGTGTTGTTACTAGGGCGATGGCAAGAAAACAACAAGACGAAGATTTACAAGAAGGCCAGTATGATTATATGGACCTTTCTGACACTTTCCTTGCCGACATTGAAGGTCCCGATAGCACAAAAAAGGCCATAATAAGACCACCTGGTACTAACAAACGTGTAATTATGCCATGGCCAGATGTGAACAGCCATTCATTAGACAAAAGAACATTTAGGGAAGAACAGAATAAAGACCCTGAGGTTCTTCAGCTCTGCAAGAGGGCTCTACCCCAAGAAGAAGCAGACAAAGTGGCCGAATGTTACTACCATGAAGACGGCATTTTAATGAGGAAGTGGAGGCCCCCTGATGCTATCCCACAGGAGGAATGGAGAGTGGTGTACCAAGTGGTGGTCCTAAAGTCTATAGGCAAGAAATTATTGGTCTTGCCCATGACACCCCCTTGGCTGGACATTTAGGTATAAGGAAGACTTGCCTGAAAATCTTACAACATTTCTACTGGCCCAGACTTAGAAATGATGTCGCAGAATACTGTAAATCATGCCATATATGCCAGGTTGTTGGCAAGCCTAACCAGAAAATACCACCAGCACCACTTCTGCCAATTCCAGCCTTTGAAGAACCTTTCAGCCGAGTACTTATTGATTGCGTTGGACCTTTACCAAAGACCAAGACTGGAAATGCTTATTTACTGACGATCATGTGTACATCCACTCGCTTTCCTGAGGCTATTCCCTTAAGGAATATCAAGACACCAACTATTGTCAAAGCTCTTATCAAATTTTTCACATTAGTAGGACTTCCTAAGTCTATACAGTCCGACCAGGGTTCAAATTTTATGTCAGGTTTATTTCAGCAGGTCGTTTACCAGCTAGGGATTGCTCAGTATAGATCAAGTGCTTATCATCCAGAATCTCAAGGTGCCTTAGAACGTTTTCATCAAACATTGAAGAACATGATTAGAACTTTTTGTCTTCAATTTGACAGGGACTGGGATGATGGTGTTCACTTTCTACTTTTTGCGGTCCGAGAGGCTGTTCAAGAATCCCTTGGTTTTAGCCCCTTTGAGTTAGTGTTTCGTCATACTGTAAGGGGACCTTTGAAATTGGTTAAGGAAAAATGGCTTACTGAACACACTGACTTGAATCTTCTAGACTATGTATCTAGATTTAAAGAAAAATTGTATACTGCTTGTCAAATTGCTCAGAAAAACTTAAAAACTGTACAGAATAAGATGAAAATATGGTATGATAAAGATGCCAGGGACAGAGTTTTTGAGCCTGGTGATAAGGTACTTGTATTTTTGCCTGTCCCTGGGCATCCTTTACAGGCTAAATACTGTGGTCCTTATACAATTGACAGTAAAATCAATGATTTGAATTATATTGTAAAAACTCCAGGTCGGCGTAAACAAAATAGAGTGTGTCACATTAATATGTTAAAACCATATTTTGAGCGTACTAATGAAGGTGAGAGTAAACCAGTTGCCACTTTAGCCATTGTTAAAACAGAGAACGATCATGACAAACCAGACATAATTGAACCATCTTTTGATGCCAAGCCTATAGAACAAACTGTTAGATTGAAAAATTCTGAAATTTTATCAGATTTAGACTCAAAACTTGCACATCTGACTTTCGATCGCAGAGAAAAATTGAAAACTTTGGTATTTTCTTTTAAAAATCTTTTTCCAGGTGTGCCAAACAAAACCACTGCTGTTTGTCATGATGTTGATGTAGGTGATGCTTCTCCAATTAAGCAACATCCTTACCGGCTCAATCCACTTAAACTTGATGTTATGAGACAAGAAATTAGATATATGCTTGACAATGATATTATTGAACCGAGTAACAGTGAATGGAGCTCTCCTTGTCTTCTTGTACCCAAACCAGATAAAACCTTTCGTTTCGTTACTGATTTCAGAAAAGTAAACTCAGTCTCAAAATCTGACTCCTATCCGATTCCAAGGATAGAGGATTGCATTGATAACATTGGACAATCAAAATTCGTAAGCAAATTTGATTTATTAAAAGGTTACTGGCAGGTCCCCCTGACACCGAGAGCTCGTGAAATATCAGCTTTTGTCACACCAGACGGCTTATTTCAATATACTGTCATGCCGTTTGGTATGAAAAATGCTCCAGCTACATTTCAAAGAATGATCAATAATGTTATAAAAGATTTAGACTGTTGTTATGCTTATATTGATGATCTTATTGTATGTAGTGATAGCTGGGAAGAGCATTTAAAACATTTATATGATACTTTTGATAGATTGTCACAATCAAATTTGACTGTTAATCTTGCTAAAAGTGAATTTTGTAAGGTCACTGTTGATTATTTAGGGCACACAGTTGGCCAAGGTCAAGTGAAACCTATTATGGCTAAAGTGGATGCAATTACCAATTTTCCTCCTCCTACAAATAAAAAACAACTTATGAGATATTTAGGCATGATTGGATTTTACAGAAAATTTTGTTCAAATTTTGCTACTGTTGTTCAACCATTGACTCATCTTTTACGAAAAGATTCTAAATTCATCTGGAGTGATAATTGTCAAAACTCTTTTGAAAAAAGCAAATCACTTTTAATTAACAGTCCCGTTCTTATCACTCCAGACTTTAAAAAGCAATTCAAACTTGCCGTTGATGCAAGTGATGTAGGAGTTGGAGCAGTTTTATATCAAGAAACAGATGATAATGTTGAGAAACCTATATCATATTTTTCCAAGAAATTAGATAAACATCAGAAAAATTATTCCACTATTGAAAAAGAATGTTTTGCACTGTTGTCTGCACTTCAACATTTTGATGTATATTTAAATCCCACTATGCATCCTATTCTGGTTTATACTGATCATAATCCTCTCACCTTCATACATAAAATGAGAAACAAGAACCAGAGGTTGACTAGGTGGAGTTTATTGTTACAGGAATATGATATTATTGTAAAACATATTAAAGGTAAAGATAACGTAATAGCAGATGCTTTATCTAGATCTTATTAAAACACTGTATACATACTATATATTTTTGTATATATTCATGAAGTTCTCGTTACACTCAAACTTCTTTTAAGGGGGGAGGTGTTATGATATTGTAATTATTATATTTATTTATCTTGGCCTAATTTGTTTTGGGTAGCCTTATAACATGTATACTATGTTTACATAATACTTATAGTTGTTTACCAAATAATGTTATAACTGCGCAGTTTAGAAATCACTGGAACAGTAAAAGATACTAATGGAATGACTAGAACTTTCTATTTGACTTACGTAATAATTATGGTGTGATTCCAACTTCTACCATATTCCAGAAGTTTCCGTTCTACAGTATATATACGGACAAGAAAGTTAGACTTTCAGAACATCATTTGTTGGACCTGATATTCTTGTGTTCTCAGCTGTTGGATTTATTTACGTTTCACACATCATCATTGACATACTTTTATTTGCGTTGCATCATACTAGATTGTGACTGATTGGATATAATATTCCGTTTGGATTCAGGCAACAGTGACCAGAATTCCGGATCAAGAAAAAACAGGATTTTGAACAGTTAAGTTGACATTTTATTTTGTGTAATATTATTTTGTAAACTTGTATATAATAAATCTTGTTAAATTTTATTATTGATTTGTGTCTTTTGTTGGCTACAATTTAAAGGTGATTTCGGCCGTAACACTAGCAAACAAAGTTTCCAGGCTTTATAAGAATCACCCTAAGATCTGTCTGTCCATGAAACATGGAAGTAAAAATCCTTCATAACTGCCCAATTGATTTACAATACTTCACCCAAAGGTAGTTTACCATATGGAGATTTGCATAAAGCAGATTAATAACTAGTTAACATCTGGAATTAAGATTATTTGACTTGAGTGACAGATTTTCGAGCAAGGGTATCATTTTTGTGAAGTTGGGTACAGTAAATCTGGTTGGTCATTTAAATTAGAATTTGACCTTGTCCAGTACAAAATTTGAATGCCTAACATCTGGAATTAAGATGATTTGACTTGAGTGACAGATTTTCGAGCAAGGGTATCACTTTTGTGAAATCTGGTTGGTCATTTAAATTAGAATTTGACCATGTCCAGTACAAAATTTGAATGCTTTTGTAAATAGAATTGAACTTATATTACAAAGTTTATTCATATGCCTTATGAAAGATGAAAAAGCAATGTATTTTTAGAAATATATATTCCTGTAAAAGATTTCATGGTATAAGCTTATAAAAATATTATCAAAAAAAAAAAGCCTAATTTTTAATTCTAAACAGAAACATGAAAAAATAAATACAAAATCAACAAGTCATTGCAGAGAAAACTAGAGAATTATTTAACATTTTTTTTACTCTGAGAGGGGAAATACACACGAACATGTTGACCCTCACCGCAAAGGCGACGAATTTCCCATCGCAGTTTATCATTGCAGTCGCTACAAGAAAAATCAAATTTCTCCTCAGTCATATGTCTATAGCACCGTTTACTAGGAGTATCCCATACATTTTGAATCAATTGTAAACTTCTTTTCATGTTTTCTTTTTCTATTTTCAATTTGTCACAGGTGATTTCAAGTCTACTTTCACTTTGTCTTAAATCATTTGCATAAGATCTCATCATATTCACTTTCTCACGATATATTTTAATGACAACATCTTTATCCAGTAATTTATATTCAGGAGTGTTTTCTAGTTCGTCCACTGTCCTAGTTTTTGCAAACTCAAAACAAGCTTTAAATAAATTCTTTAATTCATGTTTTTGTGCCAGGTACAATGATTGAATAGACCTTTCTTGGTTCATAAGAAACTCTTCACATCTTTGTTTTATTCTTTCTATTTCATATTCCTCAGCTAATTCCAATAAATATGTCACATTTTCCTCTGAAAAAGAAGATAATGACTGAAATTATTGTATCAATTGTAGTATCAGTACTGGTAATCAAAAAATTACAGCCATATCTGTTCCCTAATTCCCTCAAGTCTAAAAAGACAAAAAATGTTGATTCTGATGAACGAAAATTAAAAGTAAAAATTTAAATGATTTTGAGACTTAGTATGGCTTGAATACTTTTTAAATCCATATATCAAGATTTTTACTCTTTAGAAATGTACCCTTTGACAGTCAAACTGTTTTTTATACTCTGTTTGGTTTTTGAAAACTGTTGATTTTGAAATTAATGTAATCTTTATACTTATTGAGAAAGTACTATTAAATGAAATCAGGATCAATATCACAGTAATTGTCACACATATTATTTATTTTTCCAAGTACATTTTATTATGTATTTTCATGAATCACGTTAATTTCTCAAGTATCATTGTTCATTTTACTACAATTTGCAAAAATAATTGAGCCTAATTATTACCATATTTACAGTATGTAGTTTGTATAATCACCTGATATGGGTTTTTGTGTGGCATATATGCAGTGTAATAACTCTGTTATTTCATGCAGTTTTTTGTCAGCGAGGAAAATCTCCTTTGCCTCGTCAGGATTCCCATAATCCTCCAGAAACATTCGCCTCCATACCATCGACCATTCAGCGAGATAGGATTTGTGAACAAATAAGTTAGTTCCCTCTACAATTAATGTTAGATCACTAAACTGGTCTGGCTGGGTAAAATCATGGAGAACTAGGTCATCCATCTGTTGTTCTCATGGTTACCATGTTGATAGATGCTTCTAAATAAAATAAAAACAATTGTACTCAAATATACGTGATATGTCAAATCCTTTTATCTCAAAATATAACTTGCCTGATAGTATAGTATTGGTACCTACTCTTTTACATTTACTATTAATATCACACATGTTCTTTTATCTCAAAATTTATATGACAGTCTTGTCAACCCATACATTAAAATCATTAAACGTTTATTGTTCCAAAATTCTTAAACTTACAGCAAACAACTGGTTGCAACATAGATTTACAATACTTTAAGGTCATGCAGGGCTCTTGTTTAGTCTATTTGTAGAGAGGTTTTTTGTCAAGGTTCCAGTTTTGTCATCTATCAGACATAGGATAATTCTTTTTTTATACGACCGCAAAATTTTTGCGGTCGTATATTGGTATGACGTTGGCGTCGTCGTCGTCGTCCGTCGTCGGCGTCGCCGTCCGAAGACATTTGGTTTTTGCACTATAACTTTAGTATAAGTTAATAGAAATCTATGAAATTTAAACACAAGGTTTATGACCACAGAAGGAAGGTTGGGATTGATTTTGGGAGTTTTGGTCCCAACAGTTTAAGAATTAGGGGCCAAAAAAGGGCCCAATAAGCATTTTTCTTGGTTTTCGCACAATAACTCTAGTATAAGTAAATAGAAATCTATGAAATTTTAACACAAGGTTTATGACCACAAAAGGAAGGTTGGGATTGTTTTTGGGAGTTTTGGTCCCGACAGTTTAGGAATTAGGGGCTAAAAAAGGGCCCAAATAAGCATTTCTCTTGGTTTTTGCACAATAACTTTAGTATAAGTAGATAGAAATCTATGAAATTTAAACACAAGGTTTATGACCACAAAAGGAAGGTTGGGATTGATTTTTGGAGTTTTGGTCCCAACAGTTTAGGAATTAGGGGTCAAATTGGGGTCCAAAATTAAACTTTGTTTGATTTCATCGAAAATTGAACTTTTGGGGTTCTTTAATATGCCGAATCTAACCGTGCATTTAGATTCTTAATTTTTGGTCCCGTTTTCAAATTGGTCTACATTAAGGTCCAAAGGGTCCAAAATTAAACTTAGTTTGATTTTAACAAAAATTGAATTCTTGGGGTTCTTTGATATGCTGAATCTAAACATGTACTTAGTTTTTTTTATTATGGGCCCAGTTCTCAAGTTGGTCCAAATCGGGGTCCAAAATTAAAGATAAAAAAGGGGTAAATTATTTTTTTGGGGGGAGGGGGGCAATTCTCCACAGCATATTGTATTGCACAAGAAGCAAAAAATTGAATATAAATTGAAATCATATGACCAATTCTAAGTTCTTTGATTTCAGTTATTCTGTGTCAGAAACCTATTATGTGTCAAATATTTCAAGAAATTTTCCATTGCACAGTATTGCGCAATAGCAAGAAATCTTCAATTGCATAGTATTGCACAATAGCAAGAAATTGATATGTGTGCCCTGTTATCAAAACTTTATTATTAACAAATTTCATTGGAAATTTGCCAATAACTTTAGTTTAATGAACTTCATTGGAAATTTGCCAATATAAAATGTGCTGATGAAGCTTTTTTGTTTATCTCATCTTAACAGCTTTTAAATTATGTATATTTAAAATTTTCCATCCATGACTAGGATATCATTTTCTATTTTAATATGTTATGGTGTATTTAAATGGGCTGTTATGGTTGCAAAGTATAAAGAAAGGGGGGGGGGGTGTTTGAAAACAAAATTTAGGGGGTGGGGTAAATGAGAAATTGGGGAGGGGCAATTTTTTTCTCATTTCATATTTCATAAATTAAAAAGAAAATTTCAAATTTTTTTTAGCAAAAAAAAGGGGGGGTTTACAATAAATTTTATTGTTTTTTGGTTTTTTTTGGGAGGGGGGGTCAATGTGCAACTTCATAGTGTATTGCACAAAAGCTAAAAAAAGGGGTAAATTATTATTTTTTTTGGGGTGGGGGGCAATTCTCCACAGCATATTGTATTGCACAAGAAGCAAAAAATTGAATATAAATTGAAATCATATGACCAATTCTAAGTTCTTTGATTTCAGTTATTCTGTGTCAGAAACCTATTATGTGTCAAATATTTCAAGAAATTTTCAATTGCACAGTATTGCGCAATAGCAAGAAATCTTCAATTGCACAGTATTGGGCAATAGCAAGAAATTGATATGTGTGCCCTGTTATCAAAACTTTATTATTAACAAATTCCATTGGAAATTTGCCAATAACTTTAGTTTAATGAACTTCATTGGAAATTTGCCAATATAAAATGTGCTGATGAAGCTTTTTTGTTTATCTAATCTAAACTGCTTTTAAATTATGTATATTTAAAATTTGCCATCCATGACTATGATGTCATTTTCTATTTTAATATGTTATGGTGTATTTAAATGGGCTGTTATGGTTGCAAAGTACAAAGAAATGGGGCGGGGGGGGGAGTTGAAAACAAAATTTAGGGGGGGTAAATGAGAAATTGGGGAGGGGCAATTTTTTTCTCATTTCATATTTCATAAATTAAAAAGAAAATTTCAAATATTTTTTAGCAAAAAAAGGGGGGGGTACAATAAATTTTATTGTTTTTTTTTTTTGGGAGGGGGGGGGGGGTCAATGTGCAACTTTATAGTGTATTGCACAAAAGCTAAAAAAAGGGGTAAATTATTATTTTTTTTTGGGGGGGGCAATTCTCCACAGCATATTGTATTGCACAAGAAGCAAAAAATTGAATATAAATTGAAATCATATGACCAATTCTAAGTTCTTTGATTTCAGTTATTCTGTGTCAGAAACCTATTATGTGTCAAATATTTCAAGAAATTTTCAAGTGCACAGTATTGCGCAATAACAAGACATTGATATGTGTGCCCAATTTTAAATTTTAAATTGGTTATTTCTGATTTATATATAAAATCAAATAATAATGATATGGTTTGAATAGGTAAATTAAAAATTTTTAAGTTCTTAGACAACATTCATTCTGTGTCAGAAACCTATGCTCTGTCAAATATTTATTCACAATCCAAATTCAGTATTGTATCAAGCTTGAATGTTGTGTTCATAATTGCCCCAACTATTCAGGGTTTGACATCTGCGGTCGTATTTAGCTGCGCCCAGCGGAGCATTTTATTTTAGCAAGCGTTAGTTTTCTTTGTCTTTCTTAGGGTAAGACAAAAATTTCACATGCACTTTCCAAGAACAATTTCCTACTTTGGGAAAATTTTGTATATGAATAAACAAAGAAGATCTTATATTATTCAAGTTTTGCTATAGTACAGTTAATACTCAGATCAATATGGATGGTGGCTCTAAACTGTAATGAAGAATATTTTTTATTTTTTTTATTGAATTAATGACCAAACATTGATCTATCATCAATCAATTGCAAGAACAAACAAATAAAAAATAACAAATACATCATGAACAAAATAACAATCAACAGTGAAAAAAAAATTTATTAATTGACAGTAGACATCACAGCTGAGGACATAAAATTATAGCATATTATTAATACCTACTAGGGTTATCTTTCTTTAATAAGATAACTATATGTACACATAAAAAAAGAACTTGATATCAAAATATTACATGTAGCTGATAAATTGATTACTGATTCTGCTTAAATAACTCATTTACCTTGTACATTTGTACATATTGATGATGAAAAAAACTGGTTTGCTGTCAGACTGGTTCTTGGATTTACTTTGGACTGACTAAATTGCTTTAAAGCTCTATAGTAAGGTAAAAACTTTGGTATGGAATAGCATTGCATTATTCCCAGTTTGTTTGATTTGAACACCCAACTTATTTTTTGATATATGATATTTCACTGCCATATGTTTACCAAGGTATATGTCTAGTAAATATGTTTACCAAGGTATATGTCTAGTAAATATGTTTACCAAGGTATATGTCTAGTAAATATGTTTACCAAGGTATATGTCTAGTAAATATGTTTACCATGGTATATGTCTAGTAAATATGTTTACCATGGTATATGTCTAGTAAATATGTTTACCAAGGTATATGTATAGTAAATATGTTTACCAAGGTATATGTGTAGTAAATATGCTTACCATGGTATATGTCTAGTAAATATGCTTACCATAGTATTTGTCTAGTAAATATGTTTACCAAGGTATATGTCTAGTAAATATGTTTACCATGGTATTTGTCTAGTAAATATGTTTACCAAGGTATATGCCTAGTAAATATGTTTACCATGGTATATGTCTAGTAAATATGCTTACCATGGTATATGTCTAGTAAATATGCTTACCATGGTATATGTCTAGTAAATATGTTTACCAAGGTATATGCCTAGTAAATATGTTTACCATGGTATATGTCTAGTAAATATGCTTACCAAGGTATATGTCTAGTAAATATGCTTACCATGGTATATGTATAGTAAATATGCTTGCCATGGTATATGTCTAGTAAATATGTTTACCATGGTATATGCCTAGTAAATATGTTTACCATGGTATATGTCTAGTAAATATGCTTACCATGGTATATGTCTAGTAAATATGCTTACCATGGTATATGTCTAGTAAATATGTTTACCAAGGTATATGCCTAGTAAATATGTTTACCATGGTATATGTCTAGTAAATATGCTTACCAAGGTATATGTCTAGTAAATATGCTTACCATGGTATATGTCTAGTAAATATGTTTACCAAGGTATATGTATAGTAAATATGTTTACCAAGGTATATGTCTAGTAAATATGTTTACCAAGGTATATGTCTAGTAAATATGTTTACATTGGTAAATGTATAGTAAATATGCTTACCATGGTATATTTCTCGTAAATATGTTTACCATGGTAAATGTATAGTAAATATGCTTACCATGATATATTTCTCATAAATATGTTTACCATGGTATTAATTTAAAATTTCTAAAATTATGCCATAGTATAAAAATTCAGTTACTAGAAAACAAAATTCACCTTTTTATATTTAGTAATTCACTTACTTTTATGATGGAATTTTACAATTCTAATTTTTAACCACTTACAAACCATCCAGGTACATATTGTGTATATAAGGGATTTGATATGGAAAAATCAATAATCTTATATACTGTTAACACCCAGTTTTAATACCATCGGAGAAATTTTAATCGATTTAATTAGTTTTCTGTTGATAAAATTTGTTGAATCATCACAAATACATCTAAATGTTGATATAAAATTTAAGGATATAACTACATATGTGAAACTTTGAATAATATAAGTTTTGACTTTGAAATTAAAAGAATTTGTGTCTGCAGGCAACAATCCACTGACCCAACCAATACACAAACAAAGAAAAAGTAAAAAGAGGAAAGGAAGGGAAAAAAACAAAAAGTTCATTACTCACACACACATAATTATTAATTCAAAAACAAATGAAAATTCTGATCTGCACTCACTTACATAAAATAAATAATGTAATAATCATAATATTAAGAAAATTAAGAAAAAAAAAAGAATTCTTGTCCAGTTGCTCATCCAGTTAATATCAATGCTGTGAACAGGAAATTTATAAAATATTCAAGTATTATTTGATGGAGATGTGATCAAAATTATAAATTTTATAACAGAAACTTGTTTCTCCACATTTAACATATACAAAATACTTAGGTTGTAAGATTTTTAACAACTCTGTATAAAAGTTTCATGAAGAAAAATAATGAATGTATTGAAATGTAAAGTGCTAAGATTAGTGAAAATCATAAAGCGAAATTCCTATTAAAAATGTATCTGCAGTTGCCATTGATCTGTGTAGATGTTTATCAGCTTATAGAAACAGAAGTTATGAGATGTAAAATGCTTTTCTTAATGCTTATAAAATTTTCATAAGTACAGACAGGGTTAATGTTCTTATTTAGGGCAACAGTGTAAATTTTGATTATTATATAAAACCCAATAGGCACATATATATATTGAAATATATAATAATATGACAGTGAATCCTATTTGCCAGACATCTTGTTTATAGAAATGTACATGGCCTTCCTGTGGTTTCATAGATGTACTTTAAAACTAAATTGTGAGATATAAGTTGATTATTTCCCTTGACCAGTTACCCAGGGAAGATAATAGAATTGCATCCCTTTAGACCCGAAACCACAATCATTTTATAGTGCATTTTCATATTAGCATGAAATCAAATTAAAGAAATTGCACCAGCTCAAACTTTATCATTTTTTTTGGTTCAAATTGTACACTCATAACTTGGAAATGATAGAAAATTCAATCATTGCTAATTCACCAAAATCGCCAATATGTCTTTAAGAGGTATAGTTATCATTCACTTAGCCTCTAACATCCTGAAATTTTAACAGTGACCAAATTACGTCTGATTAAAAAAGCTTTTTAAATTAAGTACTATGACCTTGTGCTTTATTATGATTTTAACTAGGATAATTGGAAAAAAGGCAGACAGAAAGTCATTGAAAGTGTGGGAAATTAAAATGAAAAAAATACACTATAAAATTTGGAGAACTATATTCATAGACAACAAGTTAATTGTTGTCTCGGACCTTAAAACTCTAAAGAGAAATGGAAAAAATACAGTATAAAATTTGGAAAACTATATTCCTAGACAACAAATTGATTTGCTTTAATTGTTGTCTCGGGCCTTTAGACTTCAGGACCAAAGAGAAATGATTACAGTTGTCACCCCTGGGTAACTTAGTTAGGCGACAAGGGCTATAATGGTAGTTAGTTACTGAGGAGTTCTAAATTTGATATACTCTTCTAAACTACTGGATACCCAATACTTGAGGCATGAGAATGGCGCTTTCCAGGTTACGAGAGTGAAGGGAAATTTGAAGGTTAATGCAAGTCGGCCAAGTTTTAGCTTTATGTATTCATGGCATGATATACCCCTCTGGAACAGATATTGTCGCAACTATGCTACAGTTTTTCTTGCAAAATTTACCAGGGGTGCTAGATTTTTATTCTTTCTATGCCTAACAAAATGTCGCATGATACGTCATTCTTTACCTCCGTCACAACGAGATATCGATCTAGAAAAAGTTGTATTTATCAATAAAGTAATGAGTATAATACACAATGTGCTAAAAACTTCACCAAATAATCATATAGTCAAATAGTTTTGTTGTAAGATTTAAATACAGGATTGTGAGTAGCCATTCTGTTACTTGAATTGATCAACTTGCACAGGAAATTAGATAAAAATACCTGGCATATTCATTGTCAATTTATTTAAATTTTTCTGTATGTTTTTGTATGAAATTCAATTAAATGTGCACTTCAGTCATTTTAAATCGATTCCCTAACACCCAAAATGTGCTAGGTAATGAAATGCACTTCGTACTGAAAACCTTTGCTATTACATATATATAGAGAATTATTTATTGAACAAATTTATATGTTAAAAATTCTTGTGAGAAGTTTAAACCTATGTAATTTGACTAGACCATGTAACAATTTGTACCAACAATAGATGTATTTATTTATGTCACATTCGTATTAGGTAAATATTTGGTAAAGTCATTTTAAACTTTGTTATTAAAATAAACAGAACATACAAAAGCGTTTTTGTTCTCGTTTATTTTGTTCGAAAAATAAAAAGTTTTGATGATTATACATTTTTTTAGCTTGCATATTTTATGAAAGCTTGATTTCTGATTTTCCATAAAATTTGATATTATTATTATTATTATTATCAAAAAAGTTATTTGATAATAATGAATTAAAAATTATGTTATTTTTCAGATTGTAAAAATATGAAAATTGAAAATCAATTAATATTAAAAAACATATTGGCCATAAAATCAAAGTCCATTTTAAAACAAAATTTTACATAAAAATAATGGTAAATGACCTATAGAATATCAATGTCTTGCATGGAAGGGTGCTTGACCATAAAATTATTGTATTTGTGTTGATTGGCCTTGTAAGAATAAAACCTAATGACAATAGGCAATTGCAAAGAACATGCTCTGTATTGGATAAAATGTGAGAATATTTACATTGACTTTACATATGGATTACATATGCCAAAATATATGGTGAATAACTTACGGAATGTTGAAAATGGAGTAATTTTTTACTCGTTTACGCATATGCATTTTAAGCATGAAATTTATGACCCTGCTCTAGACAGCAAGTTCATTAAAACACGACCCTTTACCGTGGCACACTCATACTATCAAATTTGTCAGAGTAAAAGAGTATGATCATGAAGACAGTTATAAAGTTAATAAAAAAAATTGTGTCAGAAAATACATTCATGAACTACCCAATTATAGCAGTATTAAAACACCTTTTGCAATGTGAGATAATTATGACAACACTGTCAGCAAAATGTTCTTTAACATCCTGTAATACTGCCGGACACATAGTCCTTTTTTTTTACAAACAGAGGCAGAGACTGTTGCTGTGAAGTTATACATAAATCATTTGCAGCCATCAACATAAAGTACAATAACATTCTGTAATGGTATAAGGACTGTACCAGTGGAAATTTTGAACAGGGAAGGGGGGGGTGTTTTTATTTTCTGTGGAAATGGGAGCCAACTATTTTAGGACTGGCAACATGAAGTTTGATAATATCATTGAGGCAAATACAGGTAGTTTGGGATGTGGGAGAGTTGTCATTGTTATAAACATGTATACTTTAGTGGTATAGATATGTTTAGAACTGACAAAGATATAAAAATTATATAGGATATTCATGATCTAAAGGGACTTTTGCCACAGTGCACTTTCTAGCATTTTGGCATAATTTGTTTATGCAATATATTGAAGAGTTTCAACATAAAACAAATTAAAAATAAATAATCATTTATCCTTTAAATTTTATAAGTTATAACAACTGAAATGAAACATTATCTTACCAGAAATTGATGTTGGCTAACCAGGTAAAAATCCAGGTGAGAAAGGTTATTACTTTATGCTGATGATTTTACAGGTATATATATATAACTGTTCCCATTGTACTGGGTAGAAGGATTTAAATAGTTAACATTTGTAGAAAATGAAACATTGTGTGGTAGATTTTGTGGTTGGTCAATTTGGTATGAAAAAAATATAAATATTTGATTTATATTTCATTTAAAAACTTGTGAAACATTTTGTGTAAAGATTAGAGGGTTGTTAAATGTATTCTAGTTGGAGATCTAAATTGACAATTGATGAAAGTTTGATTTGGAATTAAAATCAAGTTGAATTTAGCAAATAGATATATGGTAATAACACAAGTCTTATCAAACACAACTGGGACCAAGTCAACCAGAATCACCTTTTGGACAACTCTGACCACTAAACACAGACCACTTTTTGGAGACAAATCTTGACAAATTAGACCATCTTTGGGACATCTGGGAAACGCAAATACATGTTCTTTTGTAGACAAATATTGCTTGATCTAACCTAGTTTTGTCTGTGCTTCTTTCTTAAATACTTCCGTCAATTCTCATGGCAGAACTGCATGACCCAGACAAATTTTCATGGATTAATTTCAACACTGTTTGTAATGCACATTGTAGTCATACAAGATATATATAGATTACTCCTTCTCTGAAGATCTTGTCAAGTGTTTTATTGACAAAGTAAACATACTGAAGTACGGTTAGTCATTTGTGTTTGATCTATGTAAAATATGAAATAATTTACTTAGTATTTACCATGAAGGTATAAACCATTAAAAAATATCCTGCTTTTATTTTACTCTATCATGTAATAAGATAGAAATCATAAAAGACCCCCCCCCCTGTTGCTTATTTATTGACAAATATTATTTGCATTGAATATAGTAACATAGTATAAATTAGATATACCCCTATAGTTATTTTCCCAGTCATTGCTGGTTTTGACTTTAAACTTTTAAATTGGTATTCCCCTAACATAGCTTTCTTGGGATTTTTATGCTGGTCCAATACCAGTTCTCAGTACTAGGAATATATATATGATTGTTATTTTTGTATGCTCAACATGTAGTCCCATAAGCATCAGTGAGTGCTACAACAATGAAATTTATCAACTCAAGATAATTAAATTTTCATTTTTAAACTGCAAGACTTGTCTGTTTCCATATTTTGAAATTGTGTGCTTTGTCAAGGTACACAACTAGAGGGGCCTTGGTGGCCTAGTGGTCTAGGTAGTTCATCATGACTAATAATGACCACTAGCCTGTCAACACTGAGGTTGTGAGTTCGAATCTCATCTTTGTAGGGGTTTGTTTGGCTCCGATCTTAATTGACAAAGATTGCCAATTTTCTACCGAAGGTCAATGGTTCTCTCTGGGTAAAATTTACAGAATAATAAAAACTGGCCGCTGCAAAATAGCCAAATGTGCAAAAAAAAAAAAAAAAAAAAAAAACCTAACTAAGCAAACAAACAGACATAACTAGATATATCTGTGTGTAAAGAACTTATCAGAAAAAAGGTGGAAAAGTCAAGAATTAAATCTCAATTTATACCAGTTTTTGGATGACTATCAATATTTCCAAATTAACTTCCATTTAACATATCAAAATTACATATTAATTCAATGTCTAAACATTAATGATATTTGGTCTGTGACAATGATTTTTGTAGGGCTATCAGTTTGAAAGGGGAAATTAGTTTGTTTATGGATAGTTATATAGATTATTAAATAATTTATAGTTTTTACACAAATTAAATGCGTCGTATACAGCATAGTATAAATTTACTATATCTAATATTAGTATCTTTGGATTGTTATATTGAAACTCCTGGGACGATGCCTCTGCATGGTGGACCTTAGGTCCCTGAGGGTATTCGCCAACCCAGTCGTCAGATTATTCATTGATTTGTCACAGAAATTACCAGTATTTAGCAAAATTCAATCAAAGTACTGAAGTACTGAACATCAGAGGACCTCAAGTTATGTTGGATTATTGATAAATGACAGGTGTTTATACAGTACCTGCCAGACAGATGTTCACCTTACAATATAGTACACATAATATAATTTGCTATCATATCTGAGATACTGTCTTATAGTAAGAAACTTATCTTTGTGAATTATCCATGAAATGTTGACGTGGTCAAATGAGACCTGCTAGATTGGCATTATGACCGTATAGTTGCACACTTGCAAAAATCTTTAGCTTATTACTTATGACAGAGAATCAACATAGCAAATATTTTTTTGACTAGTCACTGAATTATGAGAAAGAGGTCAAGACAATCATATTAAAACAGATAAATTGTAATATTTGGTTGAAAGATACCACATGAACAGTAAACTCATATATCGATAATATTATGTCTAAAACTGAAAAAGACAAATAAGAGTACACTAGAAACAACATAGAAAACTAAAGCCTGAGCAACTTAACCCCACCAATAGTTGGGGTGATCTCAAGTGCTCTGGATGGGTAGTAGCAATGAGATGATTTTGCACCATACATATAGATCACAACTACAATATGAATGCGTCGGTCCTTACAGGCCTGTAAAACAGGGCTTGTAATTCTTTGGTGTATATCTTTTGATTTTCTGTTTGTACATTGATGTGGCCATTAGTTTTATTATTTATATTGTTTAATATTTGTCATTTCATGGCTATTTCTAACTGATTTTAGTATAGTTTTTTTCTGATTGTAAAGATGTTGTATGGTTAGCTTTATTTCTTTGTCATCATTTTGTTTCTGTGTCTGATTACCAATCATACCTCCCTTTTTGTTTCTTTTCTTTAATAATGACAACAGTTTGGTTTCAATTTTCATTTATATATGTAACAATATAAAACAGTATATATATAATCTCATATTACATCATTAATATTGGTCATTGTTGGAATGTATTCATCTTTAACAATGTACTGTAAAAGTGATATTTTCTAACAGGTACTTAGTATTATGGTTATTGTGATATCACTTATTCAAAGGACACAGTTCATTTATAGCCCAAAACGGTCTAAAATATAAATCTTACAATTAAACTCCAAATAGTTCACAATTTGGTTCTTAAATTGGTCGATTTCAAATGTATTAACGCTCAATAAATCAGTTCTTTCATAATAGTACATTACATTCTCCAAATTATGCCCATTTTGTCCAAATATAATGATTTGGTGCAATTTTCAGACATGAAAGCTTTAGGAAAATTTGGCCACCATCTACAATCCAAAATATTTTGTAACCAAAAAACTCAAAATGTTATAAAGAATTCATCAAAATAAAAACTTTTCGGAATTTTATGGCGGCCATGGTTAATTATGCCAAAACATTGCAGACAAAATTGACCAAAAATACAAATAATGTATAATTATGGGGTCATAGCTTCAAGATATTTAATATTAGGTGCCAAAATAGTATATTTTAGTCTTAATAGAATTATCACAAGTATTTCTATTTCAAATTTGTAATCGCTTGACCAATTTAGGGCCATTCTAACCCTTCGTGAACCTCTCTTTTCCTATAATATGTAGTAAATTTCTATTTGATATTCCTTAAAATATTCACATATACCAAAATACATTTTTTTATATTACATTTAACGAGAAACATTTTACATGATCCCATATATTTGATTTAATCCAGTTATATATATGCTAAGCATACAGTTATAATGACTTTCAAATTAGGACTATATTATATGAACAGAATTGAGCATTTTATTATTTATTTAGCATATCTGTTATGTTTTCAAATCATTTATCTGTATGCTGAGCTAGCATTTGTATAGTCTCTTAATATTCTAAAATGGATTAAAAGGATCACATGTGTTACAATCAAACTTTGGATTGACCATTAGATAACTTTAAAAAATGTCATAACTGGTATATATAAACATTTGGATTTATTATTGTATTATCCATTGAATTCATGCTATTTCCATTTAATACAGTTCAATAGATTATCTATACCTATTATTAATAGTAAAAAATGCAAAAAACTATAAATATATACATGGACTAACATATATACATTATTCATAAAAATTAATCATTTATCAAACTTCAAAAAGTTCATCACAAGGCATAGCATATACATGTATACATGTAGTTGTACATAACTCTAAACTATATATAACAGAAAAAAATTTGTGAATGTATCAGTGGTACTTGCTTGCATATTAGTTACTATGGGACACGTCTCTAGAATAGTGAAAGAATCACCATTCAATTTTGCGTTTGATTAATTTTTTTTTTTTGTGGGAATGACCACTTTAAAATAAATAGTGTTTTGTTTAACATTTGTCTGTGGCAAATAAGAGTTCGAAATATTATTAAGATAGTAAAAATATTTCCACATATAAATGGAAATATAACTATAATGATAAGAGGGACACAATCCAAATTTTAAATTTATCTGGGTTTTTTTTTTGGTGATAATAAACATTGTTTATATATTTAATAACATTCAGTTGAGCCATATTAATATTATAAAACGGAAATCACTTTCATGATGAACAGAGATTTACATACAGACAGACAACGGTAACATTGACTGCCCCATCGGCTTAGCAAAAAGGGCAATAACATAATAAACATTGTTTATATATTTAATAACATTCAGTTGAGCCATATTAATATTATAAAACGGAAATCACTTTCATGATGAACAGAGATTTACATACAGACAGACAACGGTAACATTGACTGCCCCATCGGCTTAGCAAAAAGGGCAATAACATTGTAATGACTAGTATAGATGCATTGGGAATGAGAGCATTATTCATGCATTGACAATCTTGTCTACATATATATATATCCAAACAGTAGTTCATAGCACACAGTTTTAGTTCAAAAATCTATATATATATTTATATATATTCATCCGCAACAACAATTTTTCGGTACGTCATTGATATTAAAGATTGTTTGATTAATATACTAATATTTCTAACGACAAAACATTTTCATATTATTAATTTGGATTAAAAAAAAATCTGAGTATTCATTGAAAACATGAATTTAAAAGAAGCGATAAGGAATTTTATTTTGCACTATATAATGTCCGCGGGTCTATAATTGTTATAGGTCGGTTATCATTCCAAAACTAATTTAAATATATGCAAATAAGCGGGAAATTTAGGCGATGGCAATACACCCGAGGCCCTGACGGTCCTCTGATGTAAAAATAATAGAATTACTAAGGGTTCATTCCTTGTATGGCACATGATAGATCTCCTTAGCTGAAATTTGGCTTCCTATTTTGGTATTTTTGGTTATGAGTACTTCTTGTTTAAAATAAGTTTGATTTTTGGTCTTCCAAATGTTTCGGTTTTAATGCTGCTGATGAGAGGTAACTCCTTGAATTGTGTCGTATACAGCATAGTATAAATTTACTATATCTAATATTAGTATCTTTGGATTGTTATTTTAATATACTTTAAGCATGTTAAGCAGTAAGAAATAATTAAATTAAGTCTTTTATGATATGTATAAAAGTAACATTATAATCACATGACCTAACAAAATAATTTATTTGTTCCATTATTTGTAGTAACTGTGATACATGTATTAAAAAAAACCTTAGAAAAATATTCAGAATTTTGTAATTTAATTTTTCACTTGGCTTAAGAAATATCATCCTCCCAACTCAGGGTTTTGTATCCACGTTCATTCCTGCAAACCCCTGACATCACACATTCATACTTTTCATTGGATCTTCTCAAGGTCAAAAGAGAATCCATTTGCATCGTAGGTAGAATTTTATTGGTCACACACCACCCGCAAAATATGAATGTGTAATATGTCACGGGTTTGTAGGAAAGAACGTGGATACAAAAAACTGACTTGGGAGGATGAGAAAATATGAAACAAAACTATGAAGAAAATCTTGGGGGTCAAGGGCAAAAAAAAATTTAAATTTAAATTGTTAAAATTTTTTTGAAAAAATTTACTAGCAAATATACTTAAAGTAAAATATTTTGTCTATAGTAAGATTTTTGTCCAAAATTTTATAGTTTTTGGTACACATGTTTTCCTGTTAAAAGGTTGCTGCTGGCTGTGTTTTATTCACATTGATAAAAAGCAACATTCAGGTTAAAATGTTATTTTTTGTTCATTGTGAATGAATTTTTTATTTTTCTGTCTCGGCAGTGCTACAGAAAATTTAAGCATTACCTGTGAGAGCTAAAAAATACTTTTCTGAGAGATCTTGGATACGTAGTCAATGAATATTGAACCTTCCTCATACATGTGGATTTTAAGAAAAAGCAACTTTTTTTCAGATTTTAGAGTCAAAGCCAAATGGATTGTGGAATTCACGACTACCTTTTGAGTACAAAGAACGTTACAAAGATGATCCTCCAGGAAATTTACTAGATCTTGTCAAATCATGGAAGGATATTGCTGTTGTGGAATAGTTCGTATTTTAATATGTCATTTAGTAATGCAATTGTTTTGTACCAACGGCTCTGATTGGTCAATTTCATAAATTCTCAGGCAGTAAAATACTCAGTCACCTGGTCGTAATTTTTTTTTTGTCAAGTGCAGACAGATTTAACATGTTGAAAAAACCTTTTTTTTTGGTTTTAAATATATTGGAAATTTCATTGGAATCTTTTAGGTCTGTACCATAACAAATAATGAATATTCTTTTGTAGACAGGGTTTGACTTTTGTCTGTTTGTTATTTCAGTATGGAGGTGACAAAGAGAGAGGTATTCTATCCAGTGAAGGAGAGTTTGAAACCGCCTGTACAAGCTATACCTCCACCTGTCAACTTGTCAAATATTCCACTTCCTGAACAGGATAGTTGTGAGGTAAATATCCACTTGGTGATATCAATTGAAGGGAATATCTAAGAAACTGGACCATTGCTTCAAATTATCTATATGTCGGTTTTACTCAAACAATAACTCTTTTCATTAATTGTAATAAAACTTCGGATGTACACATTTGACATGAATAAACACTACTGTATTATAAAATGTCATCAGAAAACTGTGAATAAGTCACATTAATCTATCACAGAATCTATTACATTTAAGGATTGTTTTCAAATTTGGGAGATGTTATATACGATATAACCCACCTTGAGGCAGGTCATGCTTCATAAATCTTGAAGCCGTTTATGTTCTATCATAAACTGACCAAAGTAGATTATATAGATTTCCTTCAGGTACGAGTGTGTTATGGAATTTCTCCACCCGAGATAGTTAAATTTTCGATTTCCAACATGGAAGCTTTTGCGAGCGTGTTAAAATCTAAAATTTAAGTATTGAGGGTGGAGAAATTCCATATCTCACGAGTAAATTGAAGCAGAATCTTTTTCTCCTATGATTTTTGACAAAAACCTCAAGAAAATGTCAGCAGTAATTCCCATGTAGAGAATTTAATCACTGGGAAGTGGTTAAAAATATTATGTATTTTTATCAAATCGATTAAACATGTCCAGAATAGGAGAAAAAAGTATAACCTGTTCCAAAATTTATAAAAATCCTTATAATTTAGTTTTCCAAAGAAATCTGATCGAAAATTGTAGGTAGAATCATTTGAATAACTTATTTAATCCAGGAATATTTAAATCACGGACTGCGAAAAAATACATTGGTGATGTCACAGTACCCAAAGTTGATTATATAATGTAACTTGCCCATTGTCTGTTACTATTCAAATTAAATTATTTTAGTTTAATTGTTATATTATAAATATTCATATTACTTATACAGTTATGTGAAAAATGATTTTTTTTTTCAGAGAAAAGACTATAAAATTCCACAGGGAAAGCCATTGGCACTAGGGTAAGTTTATACCTGTTATTGAGGTTTTCTGTTCGTTTGTTGTATGGGATATTTGAAGATATCGACAAATATATGTAGTTAATTGCCAGTTGTGGAATTTGACACTTTTTGGAACAAACATTAATGCCACAGAAACATAGAATCTGCGATCAGTTTTAAACCTTGAAATTTCAAGGCTTAGCCTGTTTCAAGTTTTAAAAGTTAACACCGTCAACCACAAAAAATTTCTGGTGCATTCAAACATTTACTCATGCTTTAGATGGGCTGTGAAAGCCAATAGGGAAAAGCAGGTTCCTGGGTGCCTTTAATTTCTTTTCAGAGGCTTTTTTTGTAGTGACATGGTTATATAGTTTGTATGATAACAAAAAGTATGAAATAAATGAAATGATCACTTAGTTTGTGTCTTATCAAAAAGTAATATGAAAGAGGGTTATTTCTGGAGTTGGCAGAGATGCAAAAAAAATAAATGCTTGCTATGTGAAAGTATTGTGTTTTCTAACTTTAAAGACAGGACAGTTCTTATTTTAACCCAGGTGAGATAAGAAATTCACGTGCCCTTTACCACCAAACCGTCTATCATACTTTTTGCACAATACACTTAGAATAAAGTTGTACATTCTTTATGAGAAGTATAAGTCAAATATAAAGTTTACATTAAAATGCTATTCTAGTTCAAAAGAACCATTAAACTCATTAGAATTGTAATTAAAACAATTCCGCAAAGTCAGGCGCATATTTCATATATTATGACATCCCAAAAGGGGAAGTAACTCGTTGATGTAAACAATGGCATGCAACTCATTTTTGGCTTTTTGATTCGAGTGTTTGGGAACAGAATCAAACGCCATAGAAAGTACAAGACTGGAAAATTTCAGACACCCTCGGGCAAGATTTCCAATGTCTCCAACATGGTAAGCCTCGTTGGAGGATGGGAAATCTTACCCTCGGGTGTCTGAGATTTTCCAGTCTTGTACTTTCCCCGGTGTTAGATTCTTTATGTCTCATCACTTAAAATTGACTTGAGGTATAAAATTAGTTATGAGTCATGGAATGTAAAATTTTTTTCTATGTATTTCTACAGTGAGAATGCAGTCGTTTACATCACATTCATACATAGTGTATCCTGTTTCTGTGTACAGTTAGAGGATAGTCCTGTGGATGATATAATGGAAGGATTAACAAGTCTTGTAAAGGTAGGTTCTAATGCTAATAAAAAGATACCCTTCCCTTCTCATTATATTGTGGGTTCCATGATATCATGCTGTTCACATTTTTTATTTTTCAACATAAATTTTACACAATCTTGGATGTCAGTACGTAGCATGATATAATGAGCTACCAGTTTATATCAACGATGAAAGTTTTCTGTTGATCTGCAGATTTCTGCTTTTTCCGATGCTGATTCTATCATTTTTAGGTACATGCAAATCCGTTGAGAAATTTTTTTTTTGGGACGGGCGGGAATCTTAATCTCGCTTTTTTCCCCGATTCTTTGTGTTGTTTGTTTTTTTTTATTTAGGTCATCAAGTCACTCGCAGAAAAGATCAGTAAAATCGATCTGATTATTTGGGTGATTGGTGATTGTTTTCTGTTGTCATATTGAGCAGTATGTATGTAAACAATGAACTGGTTCTAAGTATGCCATAAATTCTGATGTACGTACTTTAAAATAGGTCGGACTGGTTGCTGATGCTCTTTTCAACTGTTTACAGTTTAGATTTAGACAGGATATCAGTTCATTGCAGAAGGAAATTTTAAAGGTGACCATTACTGCAGGTTTCACTGGATATTTTTTGTCTCCTATGAGTTGGGTAATATCCATTGCCACATTTAAGTCAAGAAATTGAGTTTTTTCATGGGTTTTTGTACTATATGGAAAACATTATAAGTTTCATTGAAAAAGCCTTGCATAGATCAAATTCATATAGATAATGATAAATCTGATTATGGAATTTTTGTTTCAGACTTTGATTTTAGTGGTATGAACTTTATTAAACTTGGAATTGAATTCTATGGTTTGGAAATACCAAAATGCTTTAAAAAATATGCATTGAAAAAGCCACAAATATCTACTTCCAAGAAAATATACATGAATCAGTACTTGGAACTGTTTGATGTAATTTAATTCATTTCAGGAACCATCCCCTAAAGAAAGTGATTTATCAAAAGGAAGATTTGTAGCAGCCATGTATAGCTCTGATGAAAGCTGGTACAGGGCTGAGATATTGTCAGAAAGTCCATCAAATGTAAGATTGTTTTAATCATTTGTTTGAGGTAGCAATACTTAAAAACCCTATGGTCCAAATAATTTAAATTTAGAAATTACTGTCATTCATTTTACTTGTAGACCTTCTTAATTTGACAAACATGAAATAACTTCAATAATATAGACACAAAACAGTCTCCCAGTTTGAAAAATAAGTTGTGAGGTTGTCGTTGTGTGAATTTTTTTTTATTAAATTCAATGCAAGATGACCCTGGCATGTAATGTAAGTTTAGAAAGTAAATAAATCCATTTCACCTTGAAGTCAATGATGAAAAATAGATACCATTACTGCTGATATATCAAACAATGTAAACCTGTCAGGAATCTGTCAATTTTTGTGTCGCCTGCGGAACGCATGGTCGACACATAGGGATCATTGTGTCGTCTGCGGAACGAATGGTCTACACATAGGGATCACTATCTGTCATCTTGCGTCTTACGTCGTCACACATTTCTTCTATCCTCAAATACTCATAAACCGCCCAAAGCAATTTGATGAAACTTTCTCTGTGCTTAACCTTAATGCAAAGGTTTGCATTTATATTTCATCTTTATAAAATTTTAATATCTTTTGTAAAAATTTACATCCGCAGGTGACATGTCTTCCTTGGAAGATTCACACATTTTGGTTACATATTAATCACAAAATCTGTTGACAAAGAATTTTAGTTGTTCAGTGTTTTCGTCATAAGCATCTTTGGATCATATATATCAGTATTGCCACATGTGTGTTATTTCTCAAGAAATTATATAAAATAAATAGCTAGGAAAATTTAGTAATTGTTTATTCTGAAAACATTAAACTATTTCAGTCCATGGTAGATGTTTTATATATAGACTATGGTAATGGAGACAAATGTCAGATAAAGAACACCAGATGGCTGTCTGAAAAATTAGCAAGTTATCCTGTCCAAGTTATTTATTGTTCTCTATATGGAATCCAACCATTGAAGGTTTGTAAGATGTCCACTATGTAAAGGATGTTTATTGATATATGGAACATGTATATTGACATATGTTAAGTATTTGATAAACGGATACATTTTTTTTAGCAATGCCAGTATTTCAAACTCCGTCTTATTTGTGCATTGTGTGTTTAAAGTATTTTTGTAAGTAATATAAACTACAAACCTTTCTGGACAGTTACTTCCCTTTAGTAAGGTAAGATAAGTATACTGTATATACTGTAAAAGCAGAAATTTTTGTTGGAAATTTATTTTTGTTAATTTCATGTATAATCAACAAAAATTATTCGTCATTGCAATTTGACCCCATAGGTGATCAGTATTTGTTAGATTTCGAATCCATGAAATTTTATACCCATGAAATCATTTCCAGAGATGAATCCAAAAATATGAGTGGCAAAATCCAAAGAAATAAAGATCATTTTGGTGCGGTCTTACTAGTTATTGAGAAAACTTGGAAATGGGACATAACTAGTAATTTGAAGCAGGAATTTTTTGTGGTGTTATCTTTGAAAAACATGAAATCATAAGAACTATGTTGATAAAAAACTTGGGTGCTTGTATGGAAGCTACAAAAAAAATTTCCATGTTGACATCATACATTATTTTTAAAAATTGTTTATTTACTACAGAATGAAGAAGATTTTTCAGAAGAACTGGCAACAAAGTTTGCTGATTTAGTAAAGGACGAAGCCCTTGTTGCCATAACACAGAGTTATACAGGTAAAACCAAAGTCCATATGTTTTAGTTTTTTGATAAATCTTCTGAAAGTCATCTTTTCATCACAAATATTTACGATTTTCGACATTAATTTGGTCCTGCCAATAGTGTTGCTTGGTGGATGGATTATTAGTTAATAACCAGTGGAAATTATCAGGACAACAACATGTTGATATGATATGATCCAGTTTTTACTAAACCGACTCTATGGTATCTCTCCAAGTAACAAGCTACACTACAGTAAATCATGTCTCCCTATCGAGTCACAGTATTCAGTTATTCTCTTGATAAAGTTACCCAAGTGGATGATAAAGAACCTCCCTTAAGACCACAGATAAGGGAGATAACTATTACTCTTTATCCTGGTTAATTTGGTTTAAATAAGAAAAATAACTGAACAGTGTTTAAAATTCTCAGGTATTTATGTTCATAGTTAACAGCATTGAGATTTTACACAATTAAAACTTGCCTTTACAAATAATGGCTGTGTAGTCTGAGGAAAGAAATCATTAGTTTGTGTGTTCATAATGAATTGGTTGGACCTGCCATGTCTAGAGGTGACTTTGTTGGGCGTGAGAGTAAATTATGTGGCCTTACTTTTCATGAATATTTTCTGGAATAGATAGAAAAACTTCTTTTCTATTTGTAAAATTAATTTATACAATATTTTACAGATGATGGTATTTGTGAGGTAGATCTCTTTATAAAGGATAAAATGGACATGTCCATTAATCAACAGTTAATTGAGCAAGGACTTGTGAGAGCAATGGACGAAATCGTTATAGAAGATAGTATATCTGAAGCAGATATTGACCCAGGTATTGATTTTTATTACTATGTTAAAAACTGGGTGTTTGTGTATTGGGTGGTATAGATGACTTCCCCACAGGCAGTGTGACCAGCGGCAAATGCTGCTGGGTTAAATATATAAAGTCAATACAGTAACAGTTTATAATGCATAACACTTTATTTGTTTGTAAGGATATTTGATCCCAAGTCAAATTTATTAGCAGACCTGCATCAACAGTAAATGCTTATATAATTTTGTCCCGACTCTGTTAAAAATCTGTCTTTCCCTTGGCTACAAAGTGTCCTTATCAATTATTGTATCCCCCTTCCTTGAAATCACGTGATTCGCTACATGCCCCCGAATTTTTTTGTATCCCATCTCCGTGATCTATATCCCCCTTTCTTGAAATCACGTGATTCACTTTCATTATTTTCTGTTAACAAATTGTTTTAAACTTTATATTAGTTTTGCTTTTTTTCCATCCCACAAAAATTAAAAGAAAAAAACATACGAAAGGCCATAATATAAAAAATTCCTGATTTGAAAATTTCATCGCCGGGATAAATTCGTCATACAGTCAGTTACAGGAGGGCTACGGGAATATATGGAGTGCCTGAAAAAATTTCGTATCGGGCGAGGCGAACTTCGGTCCACATAATTTTTTTTCAGGACGACCAAGCGGTCCATATACTGCCATTTGACACTCAGTGCAATGAACTATTTGCTACATATTAAAAGCTTACAAAATCTGATACAATATTATACATGTATTCTTGTAATTCCTTTCATCAAAAGCTATGTATCTGGTGACTTTATTTTGAATATTTGAATATTTTGTAGAACCATTAAAATTACCAGAGGATAATGAGTGGGATATATATATATCTTTTATTAACCAGTCATCAAATTCTGTGGTAGTGCGACTTGTTGGAGAAAATTATTCTGTAAGTCTGATAACATTTAATTTTACTTTGGTTTTTCTCACTTTTAAGAATAGGCAATTCCAATTTTTACTTGTGTGAGATTTCCTGAACTCACCCTAGGGTGAGACAAAATACATACTTGAAATTATTTTGAAACTAGTCTGAAATTTCTGACATTCTATCTAGTTCATTTGCAAGAATGGTCTCAATAAAATAAAGATAGTCTGTTGGATAGGGGGGAACCAAATTTTCCTGATTTAAAGGAGTATAACACCCTTTTCTTGTTTAAGACTCTGTGGAATAGGAAAAAAAATGCTACAGGGGTTTACTCTTCCAAACCCAAAGATTTGGTGTTTGTTTGTTTGTAAGTTGGGGTTTTACGTCGTTTTCAATCCTTGTCAATTTAGATCGGAGTCGAACACACTCCGCCACAGGTGAGATTCGAACTCACAACCCAAGTGTTGACAGGCTAGTGATAATTAGTAGTCATGACGAACTACCTAGACCACTTGACTACCGAGACCCCAAAGATTTGGTGAATTGAGTTTTGAGTTTAATATTTTATTAGAAAATTGTTTCTTATACATTTTTGGTATAAATTGTTTTCATGTCCACTATAAGTAAATAGGTTTAAACTAGTAGATAGGTCTGTGAATACAAATGACTCACAGCTTATTTCCAAAATGACACCGAAAATCGGGGGGGGGGGGGGGAATCTATCCTGTAAAACTGGAGTTATACACCCCTTTGATAAGTATTTCTTGCTATCTTTTCTATAATTAATTACTTTTTGTTTTATTTTAGGAAAAGTTGGATGAATACGATGTTAAATTAGAAGATGCATATAGAAATTGCACAGAAGAATTCTCAATAGAGGAAGATGGAATGTATATAGCATTAGTAGATGAATTATACCACAGAGTTAGGGTCCTATCCATTAGTGGACAAATGGTAAGCTGTAATTTACTGTAATAAATTTGGTTAAGAAGAGATACATGTATATTGTAAAGTAGAAAAGACATCTAAATTAAAAGCGTACATTTTAAATCATATTTATTATACCCCCACTCCAACGGAGAAGGGGGTATACTGTTTTACTCTTGTGGTTCTGTGCATCCGTGCATGTGTCCATCTTTCATCACAGCCACTCGATACTTTGTCACGAGCCTTCTAAAGGTATGCTGTATCATGGAATACGGATTCGGACCAAGGCGACGTGAACTTCCTGTTTGACGACTTTGTTTATTTTTCGACCTCATTGTGGCGGGAATTTCACTAGTGAGCAATGGCTCACAGTACATCTTGTTTCGAACAGAAATTAGTTTGACGATGTAATACAAGTGGGCACCTGGACAGGCATACAGGCTGATACAAGGTCGGGCTTGTGGCTTTAAACACTGATGAAGGAAAATCTGGTTTCCTGTCAGCATCTTATAGTCTTGTAAAACTGGATTTTAAAACATTTCAGAAATTATCAGTTTTCTAAGAAACGTCTTTCTATTTCATTTATTATTTGCAGGTGGAATGTTACTTTGTTGATCATGGTGATACAGACAAGGTCAACAGAGATCAACTTAGATCATTAGATCCAGTAGTGAATAAACTCTTACCATACCAGGTAGGTCAAAGGTCAATAAAGCGATGATATCGATGCAATACAGCTGTGTTTCCTAACATCTTTAAAGTTGGGAAAAAATTAACTTTAGTTGACCAGATTTTCAAACACAGAAAATTTTGATATAAGTTTAGCTATCTATGGCTGCTGTTGATCAGTTTGTTAGGCAGCTCTGTACAGCATGCAGTGAGAAAGGAAAATTTTATTTGCTCACAATTTGACAGCTTGCTTCTTGTTTGTTTGTGTTTTTTTTACACCAACTCCCTACAAGCATGTCACAGACATTTAAGAAGATGAATAAAACTCGTGTGCAGTTCAAGTATTCATCTAAAAGTCAAAGTAAGACTTTCAAAACTTAAAAAAAATCTAAAATGTCATTGTGAATTTATGTTTCATTGTTTTGAGCAGTGTAATAAAATTGATAACAGGAAGGTTGACAATAATACAGTGTTCTCCCTAAAACTTTTAAATAGCATTGTGGTAAAAAATTCAGATAGGTTTATAACCAATCGATCTATTAATGTAATGAAAAAATCTATAAGAATTTCAATAAGATTTCTGATCATTTATGAGAAAAAATAAATTATTAAGTTGAATTTTAATAGATTTTAATTATTCTGGTTTTCCCTAATGTAAACTAAGATAAAAGGGAACAGATAAGTTAAAAAACAGATAAGCATAAAAATTAGAAAATATATACATTTGGAAAAATTAATAGCACAATGCTAAGAAATTATAGCATAGTGGTTAAAATTATAGCACGGTGGTAAAAAATTATAGCACAGTGGTACCACTGTGGTATATAAGCCTGGGGAGAACACTGTAATATACCAGTCAATAAATACCACCCTGTAGACCGACCTCCAGATAAACTCAACATGAAAGAGCATAAAAACCAGAAATGAAATAATGCATAGGATATCAATTTTATACGAAAACTTAGCCATTTGATTTGTGAATTTGTTAGTTACATTTTTATACTTTATTTCAGGCAGTTGAAGTTTCACTGTATGGCTTAGAAGAAATTTCTACAAATCCTACAACATTGGAGAAGTTACTAGATCTAGCACTGGGTAAAACTTGCGTAGCGGAAATCATTTCAAGGTCAGTTTCATATCTTGTTAGACAATTTTTGCTTATTTCAAACATATCTCACATTTTTGGCATTTCTTCTTTATCTATTTTACATCAGTGTGCAGTTGCTGTTACTGTTACTTGGCACCTTTTGTCTGAAAAATCTTTCCTGAAACCAATGAGCACTTATTTTGACAGTAAAACATGATTTTTGTGTCGCCTGCAGAATGCATGGTCGACACATAGGGGTCAGTATCTGTCGTCTTGTGTCGTCACACTTTTCTATCCTCAACTACTCGTTAACTGCTCAAAGGAATTTGATGAAACTTTCTCTATGCATTAACCTTAATGCATAGGTGTGCATATATATTTCATTTTTAGAAAGTTTAAATTTTTTTTTTGTAAAAATTGACATTTTTGAAAAAAAAAGGGGGGGGGGGGTCAAAACTTCTAAAAAAATTGACGTCAGCAGTCGACACATGTCTTCCTTGGAAGACTCACACATTTTACCTGCAAAATTCCCTGCCACCTCTTTATGGTGTTTAAACGTCCATTCATGGAATGGATTTTCAGAATTTTTAAAGCATGAATTGTCATACCACTTAGCTGCCAGGTGCAATTGTCATAGCTAAAAGAATTAAACTTACCTGATTTTATTTGATCACATTCTCAAACAAAATCAGAAATAAAACCCAAACCATTTGGCCTATGTAATTTTCAAAATATTTCAATGCAAAAGGGAGATAACTTTTTTGGGATTTACATCCTAAGTTGAACCAAATGTATTCACAAAGGGAATGAAACATGATTAATATTTTAAATTTGGAAAGGTCTGAGTAACTCATTTCATTTTTTGATATTTTAGTATTTTCAATTTTCCAAGTGCATTTATTTTTTTTCAAACACATTTGGCAAGATATTTGGGGTGTAAAAATATAAGCTTTAAAAAATACTCATAATTGTTGTTCATTTTTAGCTCACCTGGACCAAAGGTCCATGTGAGCTTTTACCATCACTTGGCGTCCGTCGTCGTCGTCGTCGTCTGTCGTCGTCTGTTAACAATTTTTCAAACGTTAACTTGTCCGACACCATAAGTCCAATTGCAACCAAACTTGGTACATTTGTTTAGTGGCATTATGTGTACAAAAATATCGTTCGGATTTTTGATTCGTAAAAAAACATGGCCGCCATGGCTAAAAATAGAACATAGGGGTAAATTGCAGTTTTTTGCAAATAACTCAAAAACCATAACAGATATCAAAATTCTGGCATAGGGTAAAAGTGTTCAGCACCTCAAGATCTACCTGCCCTGAAATTTGAAGAAGATCCAACGACCCATGTAGGAGTTATTGCCCTTTTTCTGCATTTTTTCCAAATTTTGCACTTATTAAGCTCAATATCTTGGATACTATAAAGGAAATTTGAAAAATTTAAATTTCATATTGTTAGGCACACAAAGATCTACAAAATTTGTAACAGGGTCGAAGTTGTAGGTTCATTCCTTTTAGGAGTTATTCCCCTTAGATCATCAAAATTGACCATTTTTGCAGTCTTTATTCATTGTAATAAAATCGTTAACTCCTCTTACACCATAAGTTTAATTGCAACCAAACTTAGTGTAGTTGTTCCTTGGCATGAGTGCTACTAAACTATTGTTTGGATTTTTGATTTGTAAAAAAACATGGCTGCCATGGCTAAAAATAGAACATAGGGGTAAATTGCAGTTTTTTGCAAATAACTCAAAAATGGTGACAGATATCAAAATTCTGATGGGAAGCTAAAGTGTTCAACACCTCAAGATCTACCTGCTTTGAAATTTTGAAGAAGATGTAACCACCCATGTAGGAGTTATTGCCCTTTTTCTTGATTTTTTTTTAAAATTTGTACTTATTAAGTTGTTGTCAATAGAGAAAAGCTGTTGTTTGCTTAAACAATCAGCTCATTGAGCTCTACAAAAGTCTGAATTGGGTCGAAGTTGTCAGATGATCCATTATAGGGGTAATAGCTCATGAAAGACTCCCTTAAAGCTTAAGGACCAGGTGAGCGATTCAGGCTCCTGGGAGCCTCTTGTTTATTTTTTCTTGCGACTCAACAAGTTTAATTTACCAACAAAATGCATTATATTCTATCTAATAAATTAAAAAAATGCCAAAAATTAATTCTTTGATTTTAATTTGCTGAACATGAAACCTTTCGCTTGACAGTCCACTGCTCTTTTAACTGAACTAAAGAAATACACACTACCTTAGCAAATAGGGAAACCTGTCATATGGAATGACAAATAGCTTTCAAAATATAGTATATATTTTTCTTTCATAGAGTAAAATTGGAATTGGGTCTGTTACAAAAAATCATAGAAATGTAACATGCTATAACTTTGACGTCGTTCTGTAATGTTTTATATATGCTATGATTAATTATAATTATATACTTTTTATAAAAAGGGGGCCTGGATGGCCACTTTGAATATTTTAATCTAAATAAAAAGTAAGATTTGATTGTAAATGCTTATAAACACAAATTTATTTCTGTTAGCATTGCAATACATTTGCTAAAATGTTTGTTTTAAAGTCCAGAAATCAAGAATTGATTGTAGAAGCTTATGAATACAATTTTTTTTCTTTTGTTCATTTCGACTATTATAATGAACTATTTGTCTTTAAGTTCTGAAGTCAAATGTTTATTGATAGAGTTTGTAAACACAAATTTGATTTTTATCTGGCATTGCAACAGCCAATAACCCAGAAGGCGAACATGCTACATCTATAGGTCTATCTATATCGTCATTTTTATCTAAAAGTGTGATACAGTTTCCTGTTTTGTGGTACATCACCACTCGGTTGTTTCCTGAATCAGCAACAATGATTTGTCCTTGCCTAGCAACTGCTACTCCCTTTGGATATTTTAGTTCTCCGATGTCTGATCCAAAGTTTCCATATTTGTGAAGAAATTTTCCATTTTTGTCAAAGATCTTGACTTGATGATGACCTGAATCTGATACTATGATATTCTGTCCATCTGTTGCTAGGTAAGATGGATTATCAAAAGTTGAATCTGTGTAACCATGACTACCAAACTGTAAAGCAGTTTCTCCTGATGACTTGATAATAGTCAGTCTCTCATATATCATATCAGATACTACAAGATCGCCATTGCTAAGGGCGACTATTCCATAGGGGAAATGGATGCATTCTTTGGAATAATTTATGTTTGATTCTGTTTCCATGGAAACTTTCTTAACACATTTATTGAATTCATCAGTTACAAATATTTCATTATATTGTCCTGTTGTTATACATCTTGGATATCCACTTTTTAGTGTAATACACTGCATTGATATTCCATACCTACTAAATTTTTGAATTCGTCCATTGCCATTTTCAGCTACAACTAAACTATCGTTTGGAAGAAAATCTATTCCAAATGGAAGGTTTAACGATCCAGGTCTCCTACCATATCCTTCGATTTTATATATAAGTTTCATTCCAGGAGTCTTTCCACTTTGGTATTTTGCTGGATTGTAAGGTTGCCTTGGTAACACCATACTTGAAAGCTGGTAAAGACATCTATTTAAGTGTGTATCTGTGCTAATTCCGGTGTGCATCTGTTTAATTTTCTCCTCATTTACTGGTAATATTGTCAGGAAATTCTCCTCCACTCCTTTAAGGACATTTCTTGAACTGCACCTTGGGTTTGTGGTAGAATTTGTCAAGAAATATGTTGGTTTGGTAATGTGGTAATGTCCAGTGAATGGACTTTGTTTGGCAGCAGTATTATCACCAGTCAGAAAATAAGAATCTAGCTTTGATCTTTCAAATTGAGACTTTAGGTCAATATTTAGGACCTCTTGAAGAATATGGGAGTAGGACTGCAATAATATATCTGTGTTTCCTCTTTTTAAAATGGATTCAAACTTTTCCTGTATCATTTTGAACTGTTCTAGATATTGGTAACAAATGTCTTTTTCTCGTTTAAGATCCCGACAACATGTTTTATAAGAATCATCCAGATTGCTTGTAGGTTTATTTACATGTGCCCTTTTGTATTTCATTCTAGCTGAAAGTTTTTGTTCCACATACATACTTCTGTTTCTGCCTTCTATGCACGTTATGTCAAAAATTCTGCCGTTTAGAAGAGAAATTTGGTCCTCGATGTGGTTCAAGCACTGAGTTATTTTGTTTCCTTTTATGACATATATATCCTCAAATGATGAAATAGTATGGTGCTCATGGTTTCCAAGGACACAGAGTACACATATTCCAAGGTCACATGTCTGACAGAGAAATTTGATTGGTTCCTTTTTATGTTCTGTGCAAGATGCTATTTGCTCATCAAAGTTATAAACATCAACTAATTTATGAGTTTTTAGAACTTTTGAAATCTGATGTTTTGTACTGCATAGAATACAGAAGTATTTTTTACAATCAAGGCAATATTTTTTAGCAGTTTTCTCAAATGCATGATCTAGGCAGATTTCGCATAACAAGTATTTCTGATTTTCAGTTTTTTCAATACCTTCTAAAACCTCACTTATCTGGTTCATACGAAAATCTATTGGAAAACCATCAGAACCGTCTTTTGGTATTGATGTCTTTTTTCGGCAAGTTGGACATGGAAATTGTGTTTTTGTCTGAAATCCATGTTGGGGTGATTCAATATGCCGTTGTATACATTCCTTGCAGAATGAATGAAGACATGGAAGAGCTCTAGGTGATTTTAATTTTTCAAGGCAAATGTCACACCGTAGTAATCGATCAGAACTCGCAGACGCCATTTGCTACTAGATATTTGGCTGCTCGATATCCAATATAGTTTAGTCCTCTTGGTAATAAGTGTCAATAGATATTTGGCTTCCTGGTATACAATATAACTATGTCTAAATTTTCAGGTATTTTAGTATCCTGTAGACTTTGGCAAAAGTTATTAATATCCAATTGCTGCTTGATGTACAATATAGTTAGATTTTGTTCTCTTGGCAATGCAACCAGTGTCAATAGATATTTGACTTTTTGGTATTTGATGTAGCTAAACTTTTCTGTATCCTGTAGAATTAGATAGTGTTATCCTATGAAACTAAATATTTGGCATTTGATATGCTGAAGAATAAGTTTCTTGACATCTAGTTATCTTGTTGGATACATTTTATTGGTATCTGAGTATCCTTTGGAATTGATTTATAGCATTCCTGGTATCTTGTTGAATTATATTTCATTTGGTCTTCATATCCTGTAGAAACGTCTATCTGGCCTTTCAGTGTCAGTTTTCTTTTTTTTAAATTTCAAACTTTTTTCAATACTTTAAACAGTTTGCAGACAAATATCCCATAATCAACCACTAATCAGTAAAGAAAGATATTTCACACTAATATTTATGAATTGCATATATATGACTGTCCCATCCAAGTTTCTCAATTTAAATGACATCAATTTTGCCACATCAATCACTATTAAATAATACTGATAAGTCCAAATTTTGATGATGCAAATAAATTTAAGAGGCTTCTTATAGGGGACATAAGTAGAATTTAACAAAACTGAAAATTACAAAAATAAATAAGAAAACCTAATATCGTGGTTGTTGACATAAAGATTTTAAGTGTGCATAACAGTTTATACCATTTGTTTTTCATATGTTTTATGTATATTGATTTTTCTAAGTATTTAAAATATCCTTTATGGAGCCCCAGATGTATATTGGGATAAGTAATCTATACCTGATGTTACCTGTGTGTCAGCTGGACCATTTTGATGGACTCTAGTCCTATCCTTACTAATACAATCGACATTGATAGATATAGTAGTCAATATTGCTATCAGTATTTTAAAAATAGATTTATCTTTAATTTCAATCAAGCAAAAAATTGATGATTTAAACATATGTGGTTTATTTTATATATGGTAAATTTAGAAATATTTTGGCTTTTTTAATTTTTGTGATAGAATATAACCTCCAAAAATCAAAAGGTGGATTTTTTACAATGACATTTGGAAATTAAAATATTCATTTAAAAAAAAATTGATAAAAATAAATTATTTGATACCAATTTTGATGCACAAGATGTGCACATTTTGTCGATCTATGACTCATCAGTTGTGCTCATCGTCTAAAATATTGAAAACCAAAAAAAAAAAAAAAAAACAATCAAAAAGTACATTTATTGATAAAATACTAAATTATAAAACTTGCAACAATTAGTGTTGAAATTCAAAAGAAATCAAAACAAAAATATATATTTTATTTAAAAAAAATTTTTTTTTATTTAAAGTTAAATATAATGTCAATGATATATGGAGTGTATTTAGATGTACCTACCAAAACCCATAATAATGTCAATCATGCCTTGTGCATAATTAAATTATAAAAACAGTATTATATTTCATCAAACTTCCTATTTTTCATGATTTTTGGGAGTGTTATTTAATCATGTTTTTTCCTGACAATACATGTATGCAGTATCTGCTAACTTTTCATAATCTGGAGTATTTTGAAGTGTGTTTATATAAACAATAACACAGTCATAAGTATATAAGTACAATGTACTGTTTACACATAAGTAAAGATATTCATTTGACCTGAGACTCCAAAGGATAATTTACATTAAGATATACATGGACATACTTCTGTATCTATAATGAAACTGTATTATCATGCTTCACACAAGTCTGTAGGTATTTATCAAAGGGCATCTGTTATCTGCTTTACTCTACTCCACAACAATTTTACAAATTTCTCATTTTCTGTTATAAAGTAATAGAGTGCTAGTATTAAAATAAACAGATATTGTCATCCTATATATTATTCCTATAATAGTTATATTGGAATTTCAGTAAGCTTATAATTTCTTCCTTTTTTATATGTTCATAAAGTGAATTGTTCCTCATCTTAAATATACATGTATGTATTTGAGTATCAAAGATGTCACTGTCTTCAAGTACAGGGGCCTTGGTGGCCCAATGGTCTAGGTGGCCCAATGGTCTAGGTAGTCCGTCACGACTACTAATGATCACTTGCCTGTCAACGCTGAGGTTGTGAGTTCGAATCTCACCTGTGGTGGGGTGTGTTCGACTTCGATCTAAATTGACAAGGATTGCCAATTTTCCTGCCGAAGGTTGGTGGTTCTCTCCGGGTACTCCGGCTTCCTCCACCATTAAAAACTGGCCGCCGCGAAATAGCCAAATGTGCTGAAAATGGCTTAAACCCCAACTAAACAAACAATCTTCATAATCTTCATAGTATGGAAGCATCTGTTCTAATCTTTTGGTAAAATCCATAAGGAAAAGGTAGACCACTCTTGTAGTAAACTTTGAAGGCAATCAGTATGTAGTAGGATTTGAATTTATGATTTCTCATCCCTTTTTCAAATTATCACATATTTTTTTTTTCAAATTAATTCTGATAAGTAATCTATAATTTAGGCAAAAATTGATGATTTAGATTAGCAGTAAAAACTTACTTATTATTAATATTATGTTAGGACCTACAATTTTTCCTGGGAATGTTCTATATCATATTGGCACATTTTCACAACTCAGGAATGTGATTAAGTGTATTTTGCCTGAAAAATCCGGAAATTTTTCAATTGGTAAAATCATAATATATCACACAATGTCTTTAACATACGCTCTTTGTTAAATTTCAGAATTTAACCCGTAATTTGGGTAAACAAAATATAAGCATATATATATATGTACCATTTATAATTATTTTCTTTATTATTTTTTTTTACAGAATTGTGATAAAAAAAAATTTATGCACCATTTTGAATACTTTTCTTTCTCTGTTGTACAATTTATTTCATTGACTGAGATATGTCCTGTTACAAAAATTATTGATCTTTATTCTGTGATAATATTTCTGTTCATTAATTGTGTATTTACATGTTGTCAATAGTATAATAAATTATAGTCATGTGTTAACAGCTGTTGCACACATTAAATTACCTCAATTTATGATACTGGTATTGATCCCGATAAAGATCGTTGATTTTTAAATTTAAGACAAAATAAGCATGAACACACATTAAAATAAATTATTATAAACAAAAGGACAAATTAGAAATATTTATTTAGACAAATTAAAATAAAAGACACACAACACAATACTATATCATCATTGGTAAACCCAGGGGTTTCTGGAATCCAGGTTTTGGACAATTTATAACAAAATTTCCAATAGAAAAAAATCCTGGTTTTGGTTTGGAGAGACATAATGTCCATAGTCTTTCCTTCTTATGAGAAATTGTGGGTCATAGATTAGGGGAGATAACTTGCTAATAACTGTAGTATTTACTGGACTGTGTTTAAAATTTAATGTTTTGCCTTTTCAATTATAGAGATGAAGGTTTATCTGTGATACTCTATGATACCGGAAATGACGAAGATGTCAACATTAATGAAGTCATTGCTACAGCCGTTATGGAGGAAACAGAGGCTCGGATGATGGCACAGGGTGAATTCCAGCCTGCATCTGTTTCACCTGTAAAAAATGTTTCTTCAAAGTCATCTGATTTAGAAAAAGATTTCAATTCATTAAAAATATCTCAGGAACAGAGTGAGGTGGCGGAAGAAATTGAAGAAGAAAATGATGATTCTGAAGGATCATGGGAAACGGAGGAAGAGGAGGAAGTGATAGCTGTGAAAAATGCCGTTAAAAAAGGGAAGGATAAAAATAGTAACAGTATTAAAATTAGTGAAAAAAAGAAATCAACTAGTGAAAAATTGACTCAAGTGACGAAGTCTGTCAGTGATGAGTCATCAAACAAAACAAAGTTAACAAGCGAAGAATCAATTACGACAGAGACAAAATCAAAATCTAGTTCTCCGGAAACAGATCTAAAAAAACTGTACACTTGGGGCAAATCTAGTCAGCCACAGGAAGTTGAGGATTATATGGATGATGAGATTGCATTATGGGATCCTGTTTTATATGGAAAACGTCCACTCCCTCCAACAACAAAGATTCCTGAAAGGGGAGAATATATGGATTGTCATGTGTCTAGTGTATTTGATCCTACTAATTTTGTGGTAGGTACTAATTTTTTTCATGACTGATTTTCCTAATGTTAGATTAAGACTAAACATTTTTCAGCTAAATGGGTAACATCTTTCAATGCTTTTCGTGTATTATTTTAGACTTAAGCAGAGTATTAAATCAAATTGACTTGTTAACTAAGGTCCCATTTGGAGGTTTGAGCCAATGCATATTTACCATTTAAAAGTACAAAGGCATTTTGAAAGGAGAAAGTAAAAACAAATGCTTGGTAAACCTTGAAATTCTACTTGTTTCCAATGCTTCTAAAAATAGCTGTATATATATATTGTCTGATAATGTACCTTTATTATACCCCCACACTACAGAGTGTTATACCCCCACTTTATGGAGTGGGTGGTTTACTGGATTCACCTTGTACGTCCGTCTGTCTGTCCGTTCAAACTGAAATTTTTCTTCACACTTATTTCGGCTTCTGTGCAATGGAATGTTTTGATATTTGGCCTGTAGCTTTATGACCATGAGTTGTATCGTCACTCCTATTTTCAGGTCTGTCAAGGAACCACTTCCAGTTTGCTGATACTTACAAATTTTACAATACCTTATGTTTACATGAAATTTTTCATCAAACTTTTCAAGTCTGTTTTCCCAATTTTCAAAATTAAAAAAAAAAGTGGAGGTATACTTTGCACGATAACACATGCAACCTCATGTTCATACCCAAATATGCCAATTTTAAAGATTTAACAAGTTTTGTCTCTATACATGATGTTTAATTCATCCCAATTTCCAAAACCCTCTGTACTTTCACCCATGTATATGTATGTACACTAGTTATGACGACCAAAGGTCAATTTTAGTTATATTTATTATTTCAGTGTATTCCGTATGCAACAATGACAGATTTTGACCAGCTTTTACGAGATTGTATTGAATATTTCAATGTTAAATGTGAAGATAGAGTAAGTTTTATATATACTGTAAATTCTGAAATTTTTTCGTGTATTTCTAGATATTCAATTACAACCAAGTTTGATTAATGTAACTTGTGTAGGTTTTGTATTATGATGTAATTAGCAGATATCAAAATGTGAGTTTGAATTATTGCTGTCGTCATCCTGTCCATTTATACTGTAAATTCTGAAATTTTTACATGTATTTGTATTCCAGATATTCATACACAATCAATATTCCAACATTAATTAATGCAGCTTGGGTGGTATCAAAAATACCCAGTTAGTGATATCTGTCATTTTGTATTCAGAGATATTCTTTTAATGGTATAGCATTAAAAATACTGGCTAGCAGTACTGATAACTCAAGTACTCACATGTATCTATATATAAGAACTTCAGTACTTAATTTTAGAGACTTTGATGTTATAAATAATATACAAAACCAAAGAATCTTTGGAAATCACAGTAAACAATGATTTTGATTTTTTATAAATATGTTGTTTTTTATATTTTGCAGGTTTTAAAATCAGATGAGATTAAAATTGGTCATTTATATGCTGGCCACCAGGGTGGGGCTTGGTACAGAGTTCTGGTCAATAAAAAAGTTGGACCTGGTTTGGTAAGTTATGCAGATTGTAATTGGATGCTGAAATGGAAATAGAGGTCTCGTTGGCCGAGTGGTCTAGGTAGTTCGTCATGACTACTAATGATCACTAGCCTTTCAACACTGAGGTTGTGAGGCGAATCTGACCTGTGGCAGGGTGTGTTCGACTCTGATCATAATTGACAAGGATTGCAAATTATCCTTGTCGGTGGTTCTCTCCAGGTTCTCTGGCTTCCTCCACCAAAAAAAACTGGCCACCGCAAAATAGTCAAATGTTCTGAAAACGGCATAAGACCCCAACTAAACAAACAAACAAACAAATGGAAATAAGAATGGTCTTTTCTTCCATTGTACAGCATAATGACACAAGGAGGTGTCAAAAATTAGATTGAAATATTAGGTCACAAAAATAGCTTTTCAGACAAAATATTATGTTTAAGTTTGATCATAATGTGAAAATCTATCTGATTTAAAAAATAAAACTCCCTGAAATCACAGTATCAATGTTGTTTTAAAAACTGATTTTCTACTTGAAAAGATCTGAACAAATAGATTTGTGTAGGATAAATATTTATCTTTTTCTCTTAATTCATTCTAAAATATGTGATGTGAATGTTATTTTGACAGGTCTCTGTTTATATAGTTGATTTTGGGGAGTACAATGCTATGGCAGTAGAAGAAATAAAACCGTTACCATGGAAATTCTGGAAGTTGCCATTCCAAGCATTTAAATGTAAACTGCATGGTAAGGAAATTTATTTGTTCATTGTTTTTTAGTTTTCAGTGTTTATTTGTTGTGCTTGTGGTTGTTCATTTGTCTTACCGGGTTTTGTCTGTCTAATGGATTAAGTTTTTTGGATTGCTCCTTAGGTATATTTGTCCTCTTTATTCTCTTTTTTTCATGTTTTAGAATTGCATCACTTATAAGTATGTGTGGTAGGTGTTGGTGATAACAGGGTCCCTATGTGATACAACAAATACAAACAAAAACTAAATGGCTCTGAAAACAATGTTTTATATAAGTGTGGATTCTAATGAAATCAGTGTCCAAAGTTTACAATTTTCAAAAAAGGAACTTGTCCAGTTCTGTTACCTGGATAAAATAAATCAGCAGTTTTAGAAGTACTAAATGATCTATAAATATGTTACAGGTATAAAACCAGTAAAGGGCATGCAGGTATGGTCAGAAGGCGCTAAACTTAAAATGAATCAATTGACATTCGACAAGGACTTAGTCGGCCTTATCTGTGGTAAAGATGAATCTGGAATTATCTCCCTTAGATTTGTAGATACATCAACAGATAGTGATGTGTGTATAGACGAAATTCTGATTGATCTTGGATTGGCGGAAATAATTCCACCATCTTCGTGAAACCATAGACATTGTTGTATGGTTATTGTTTATGTTATTTATTTCATCATGAAGGTTTTGTAGAGTATTTAACATTTATTTTGTGTTTTTGAAATCCCCCAAAATTTGCAGCAGACATTTACAATATGTACATGTAAGTCATCTTTATTTACATTTAGATATGGTCATACTGTTGATGTTTGATATTAAATGTTTGAGGAATGACTGTGGAGTAATATATATTTAAATTATTGCTAAGGTAGCCATTAACTGTATATGCCACTCAGTAAAACACCAATCGTAATCTGTTGCTTAGATACCAGACATCATTTGTAGATGCTCTGAATAAAACCTATGCATAACTCAGTTAGTTACCAAGTTACTCATCTCTATAGGATGTAATCACTTGTGTATTTCTCAACTTCAAAAGTTAATTATTGTGTGTGTTTGAGGCTTGACTCTGGTGAAATTATGTGACTAGGCCTCTTTGAGATCATGGTATCAGCTTGCTATATAGATGTTTAGGTACATATTTGAACATATTAATGCATTTTTTACTTTTGTTCACACGGATGTACAAATAGTGATTTTTATGAAATTAAGATTTGTGTACAACAAGAAATACAATATAATTGAGCACAATTTGTTTGTTTCATAACCTACATTGTATATGTTTCTTGACAAGGATACAGATGGCAGGGGATATCAACACAAAATATTTTGTAACTTAGGCCATAGTTGATTTTTCTTTGTTTTGCATCCATGTGCGGGTAGGTTTTTAGCCTCATATGGTCAAATACAAACACAGGCATATTTTTCAATCTTTAAAAAAAATTGGAAAGTTGTCTCTTCTTAACCATGTTTTTGTGTTTTAGTTTTTTAAATGGCCCCATACCAGACAAAAACTATCACAAATGACTTTCTATTTGACTCTCTTGTTCTTACTGGTGTTGCAGATTAACCAGTTTTATTCTTATGAAATCTCTATGAGGAGTAAATGCCTTGTGTTTTTTTTTTGCTGTGTGTGTTTTTTTTCCTGGCTGGCTTGTAGGTTTTCACAGACTCAGTTGATGCAGAACAAAGAAAAAAAACAGACACAACCTTATTTGCAAATGGCAATTTTTTAAAACATTGAGTTTTTTGGAAAACATTTTCTTTAAATGAGGAAGTGACTAGTCTTCTCATTCAGAAAGCTTAGTTGTAAATACACCATAGTTAAGTTGTTGAAAGTTGCTTTACTACTAAAATAAAAAAAATTCAGACATATTTTGCATGAATGGTTGTAAAATATAAATTAAAACAGAGTTTATGGATAGATTTAATTTGTTATTAAATTATTTCCATTTTTTGGCAGACCAGATTTGTCTATTACTTTTTCTTCATTACACATAGTGCTGAATTTTCATTTGTTTTCATCATTGGTAAAATCATCTCTCAGAATCCAGCTTTAATGTTCTTGTGATGTCTGATTTGTTATTTTATAACTTACCAAAAGTTATTATTGTTATAGTGCAGCTAAATTCTTGATTGTATAAAATCACTTTATTGATGCATATTATCTTGAAACACATGATAACTCGAAGTAAATTCTTGGTCCAAAGATAATAGTTTTTGTAATATTTCTTACTCTAGATTTTTATACCCCTGCTCCAAAGAAGAGGGGGGGGGGGGATATACTGTTTTACCCTTGTGGTTCCTAACAAAAGATTTTTGTCACACTTTTCTGCAAATACTCATCACAGCCACTCCATATTTTCTCACAAGCCTACTATAGGTACGCCATATCATGGAATACGTTTTCTGACCAAGGCGACATCAACTTCCTGTTTGACACACTGTTTTTGTTTTATTTTTAATGGTATCTTCAACTTAAAGTTTACAGAACTCAACTGTTATTATATGTAAATACCATAATTTTGTTATAACACAACCCAATACTAGTGTGTAAAATGAATTTAAATTACATCATTATTTTCGCTTGCTGTTGAATTTAGACAAAGAAAATGTAAAATTCTTTATAAATATAAAACTTAACTGAAATTTTTTTGAAGATCCATGGGAATGAGGTACATGTCTTCAATTATTCGAAAAAAAAAGTACCCTTAAAAAAGTAAATAGATGGAAAATCTAAAAATTTGAAGATGCAAGTATGATTTTTTTTTTTTGGAAAATTTTTGTAACAATAATAGTGCTTATATTTGCCAGTATTATTTATTGCTTTAGATAAAAACAGTTTGTAAAATTTTGAACTGTGTATTATGTTTATATTAATTTGGTATGTTAACGTCATAACAAACATATTCTTTGATTTTCATCTGTTTTATTAAAAAACATTGGTGGAGAGGAAAGGGGATGAGGTGACAAATTTTTTCTTAACACCAAAACCTTGTTAATTTCCATTCATATTGATGGTCATATTAATTTGTGCCAAATAAATGAAAAGTTCAAGAAAATTTTTGTTGTCTGTAACATTACACCAAAACCAAGATTTCTCGATCAATTTTCAACATTTTACTTACATGATTTCAAATTACTGGAAATTTTTAAGTTTTCACTATCAGTTCAAATGTAGCAGTGGTTAATTTTGCAAATTTATAGGACATGGTTGGTTGAATTTAATCACCTGAGAGTTACTCACCTGTGAAACAGGTTGTCTTCAGCCTAATGGAAGAAATATTGCAATTTAACCTGAGAAATGCTGTATGGCTTTAAATACAGAATTACTAGTTTTCCTATCAAATATCAGTGGTCTCCCTTACCCTAGGTTTCTCCACCAATTACAACTGGCCACATGTATGCTGAAGGTGGTGTAGACCCTAAATAAATTATCTCCAGAAATTGGGTGTGAAAGGTGAAAATCGAGGTATTAAGTTTATTTGTCCTCAATAATGTCTATTTTTTTATATTTTGTTTTGTTATATTTTATGTAAATGTGCCATGCTTTGTAATGTGTTTTAGCTTCATTTATTTCAAATACACACTGCAGAAAATTGATATGACAAATATCCAAAATGAGGTTTATGTTTTCGTATACTTTAAACTGGTACATTTAACATCCCTTAATATTCTTCAAACAGGATGTAGAACTAGACTAAATGTAGAATTAGACTAATGGGTCATCCATTTGTCTTTCTGAAAATTTGAGAGAGAATATCACAACTTTTATATTACTGACAAAAATGTTCTGAAGTGAATTTCAAATACATGGTGGTTATATAATAATCTTTTAAGGCAAAGTCAATTTTGTTTAATGGATTCATTTATTTTATTTATATATATATAAATTTTCAAAATAGGAACAATTGATTTTTCAGCGATTTGATGAAAGTAATGAAATATATTGTCCAGTAGCTGACTTGGCTCAAATTACAAAATTTACAGAATTTGATTTCCATTGAAATGAATGAATCCATATTGTTTTGATCATGTTTTAAGAATTTGAAGGAGTGAATCTTTTTAATCAGTTAAAGTTATACTGATAGAAATAAAGAACAAATTATACCACATGAAGTTTTTTGTCATTTTTATGTCATTTGTTGGACAGAATGGAGGATTTTATTCGGTCTTGTTCATTTTTGGCAGTACTGATTCTTGCACTTTGTTTACTGTGTAAAACGTAACATGGCTTCGGCCACAGAATTTCTTGTTTTTTTAGCTAACCTGGACAAAAAGCCCATGTGAGCTATTGTCATCACTTGGCGTCCCTCGTCATAAACTTTAAAAAAAATCTTCTCCTCGGAAACTCCGAGTGGATTGTTACCAAATTTGGTCACAAGCATCTTTGTTTGTTTTTGTTTGTTTAGTTGGGGTTTATGCCGTTTTCAGCACATTTGGCTATTTCGCAGCGGCCAGTTTTTATTTCGGGAGGAAGCATGAGTACCCAGAAAGAACCATCGACCTTCGGTAGGAAAATTGGCAATCCTTGTAAATTAAGATTGGAGTCAAACACACCAAGGCCGCAGGTGAGATGCAAACTCACAACCTCAGCGTTGACAGGTTAGTGATCATTAGTAGTCATGACGAACTACCTAGACCACTTGGCCACCTAGGCCCTCAAGCATCTTTGAGGTATCTACTTTAAAAACTATGTCGATTATGCTAATTGAGCTAAAAACATTGGCACCATGGCTATTTTTGGAACATAGGGCTAAAATTACATACTTTGCCTTGTATCTCCTAAAGTATAGTAGATACAGAAAAATAACTGACCTTCTTTCTTTGCCTTGAAGATCTTTTTGAAAGTCTGGATTGGGTTGAGGTTGTACGACTACTCCTTATAGAAGTTATTGCCTTTGAAAGGCTAAATTATAAAAGATAGAAACTTTCAATCGATGAAATGATCCTTATGACCAGGCCTGCAAAAGTTGGGTTAAAGTTGTACGATGAGTCCCTTAAGAAGTTATTGCCCTTGAAAGGCTAAATGTGACGATTTTCACTGTTTTTTGGCTACTATCATGAAAAACTTAAAAGATAGAAACTTTCAATTGATAAAATGATCCTTATAACCAGGCCTACCAAAGTTGCCATTAAGTCGAAGTTGTACAACGACTCTTACAGGAGTTATTCCCCTTGAGGTCAAGGTCAGACTGACATGTACCCACCAAGAACTATCTATTGACCAAATATGAAAAAGTCACTCAAGCATGAAATTGAGGTCAAGGTCCCAATTCAGTGTCAGATTGGCATATACACACCAAGAACTATCTATAGACCATATATGGTTGGCCTAGGTATTACAGTTTCTGAGAAATGGACTTAACCACGAAAATGTGATGCAGGTCACTCAAGCATGAAATTGAGGTCAAGGTCAAAAGACAGGTGTCAGGCTGACATGTACCCACCAAGATCTATCTATTGACCAAACATGGTGGGTCTAAGTATTACAGTTTCTGAGAAATGAACTTAACCACGAAAAATTAACAAAGTCACTGGTGCATGAAATTGAGGTCAAGGTCCCAAGCCAGGTGTCAGACTGGCATGTACCCACAAAGAACTATATATAGACCAAATATGGTTGGCCTAGGTATTACAGTTGCTGAGAAATGGATTTAACCATGAAACTTGGATGCAGATTTTAAATTCATGTTTATCAAGCCAGTGAACCATGAAAATGAGGTCAGGGTCACAAGAAAGTATACTGCAGCAAACCTTATCAATTGTAGGTATTACATGTGCAGATTATTAACGTTTTACAAAAGTTTATGCCGCCACCACTGCCGGAAAGTAATACCTATATCTCGCCTGTTATCATACAATATGTAAAGTCAAAACTCAAAATTTTAGCTATTTCATGCTACCAAGTCCATTTTGTCAACCATGCTTATTTGATCAAGACAAAAACAGAAAGACAATGTGCTTTGTTGTGTTATATTTATTTCAATACATGTCATATGCTCACAAAATATATGAAAACACAGTGAAATAACAGAATTTTGATTAACAGTCATAAAATTTGAGGTTTTCTATAAATCCATAACAATTACATAAAAATAACAAGTGAATCCAGAGATGCTGTTTAAGATAACTACTGAAACAAAAACTGCTACTATGTATATATGTAAACTAGACTATAATATTTATACAAAATAGGTTTTAAAATAAACCTTTTTACTAAGAATATCTAGAGCTAATGCTATATGTATGACCCAATATTTACACATGATTGAAAAACCCTTCTATGCAAATAATCTCTTTTTGCAGTAGGCTGATTTTTTTTTTTTTTTTTTTTATAAAATAAAGCATCCTCATCTGTACAAGTTCCAACAAAAAAAATTATGAAGTGAGGTTTATAACATATCGAATTATAACTTTTCTATATTAAAGAGCTTTACTAAGCGTGGCATGATACGACTGCAACTTTGACCCTTTGTATCTCAAAAAAAAAAAATCGAAGAGAAAAAACTTGTTAGCATACTTATGACAGCACTCATCAAGGTGAACTAAAAGGGAAAATTCCCATAAGAATTGGATGAAAAATTTTTAAAAAAAATTTACATTATGAAACCACACCAAATCTTGGTCCTTTTAACCCCATTATAGCTCAAAAACTGTAAAAGATAGAAGAAATCTATTGACATACTACTGGAAGCACTCATCAATGAAAAAATCCCCATTAAAATCAGATAATAATCAAATAACCTTTAAATATTACATTTTATCCCAATATAATATGTCTTAGGCCACACAAAATTGATCTTTAGTTCTTTGGATTTTGCCGTTCTGTTTTTCAGACTTTGTAGAAAAAGTTTTTTTTTGCATCTTAATTTTGCAAAAATGCAGAAAATTACCACAGATTCTTCATTTTTCAAGAAATTAAAAATTAAAATTGTTCTCCAACTCCTAAAATTTGGTAAAAAAATTTTTTTTCACATTTTTGCAAATATTTTATTTAAAAAATTGGTGTTGCATGTAAATTTGATCTTTGCCGGAAAGAAATTTTGTCCTCAAGATAAAAAATTAAAATTTCGCTCCCTAGCACCTATTTTTGCCATCCAAAAATCAAAAGAACTGAAAAAAACAATTTGGTGTGGACTAATGTATTTTCACTACAAATTTTACATTAAACAGGAAAAACATGTTTGAATTCATCACAAAACAGTTTTTTTTCCTACATGTATCCTTCATTTTCTTACAGATCATTTGACATTTCCTCCAGCTGTGGTATGCAAATATCCTTCAGTTGAAACAACTGAAACAGAGACAAACAATATACATGTAAAATTGTGACAAGCTTTTTTATCTCCTATTTTGTACAAAGACAAAATAATCGAATTTTTTTTGCAGAAAATTAGGATATGTTTATATATTATGTGTCAAATTTGACAAACTAAACACAAAAGCAAGTTACATTTCATCAGATACATTGTACATTGATGCTTTTGTTTGTTCAGCAATAAACCAGTATATAGTGGATTGCCTATCCCTCTGCACATGATCAAGGTAACAGGAAACTGTCTGCTGGAAAGTTTATTTGCACCTTTACAAATGAAACAAATTTTTTGTTTACAATGAAATAAAATGTTATTGAATTATGTCAAAATATTTATCACATATCATGAAAGAAGGGTGAATATATTCTTTGCACAAAAATCCCTACATAAATAAGACAAAAATTTAAGTAAACAAAAATCACTTCCTGCTCCAATAGCCACAGTGAGACCCTCAACAAGAACAATAATCTCACAGTTGACTTCAAGACTGCCTCTGGCACTTTAAGAATTCAGGTCCTCTTTATTTTTTTATTTAATTTATGAATAAGGTTTATATCGGCAATGTTACAAAATCAGCTCCGAATGATAAATTATTTGTAGTCATTTCCTTTGAAACAATATGGAAAACTTGCTTTGTAAGTGCACCCACATCTACATTTTTATGAAATTTATAATTTAAAGTCAATTAAATGTACTTACAACTATGATTCAGCTTCTTGTGTTACAGTGTCTTCTTCAACATCTGTGTCTTTATCATATTTCCCATCATGCTTTTCTGTAGATGATGATGTTGTGGCCAAAATTACAGCATCACCCTCCTCCGTGTCTGTATCCTGATCAAAATCATTTTCAACAACAGACTTTACTGAAGTGGTCCCAGTTTTATCTGGACTTTTTTCTATTGAAATGGATGTTTCCTGTTCCATGTTCATCTTTCCAATTAATTCTTGTTTCTTTGGACTTGTTTCCATACCAACCTCTTCATTTAATGATGTTGACCCGTCTGATGTCAAGGTTTTACTTTTTGTAACATTATTTTGATAGCTTTTTGATGACAATGATGATGTACTTGGATCTAATTTTTGTCCCTCTGTATTTAGCTCATGGTCTGAGGTAGAATCTGAACATGATGCACATGTTGAATCTTCACCCCAATCTCCACCATCAGTGCTTGGGCCAGAATGGATTCCAGTATCAGCATTTTTGCTTTCCTTCTTTGAATTTGATACCGGTGTCACTTCCTGACTGTCCACATTTGATTCCATACTTGTCTGTCCATCTTTATTTTCAATCAAGGACAACATGTTTGTGTCTTGATTTTGTTTATCATGATCTACACTTTCCTCTCCATCTTTAGTTAATAGATGCTTATTCACATATATATCTAGCTCTTCAGAGTCCTTGTTTTGACTATTTGCTAAAATTCCAACATCATCTGCAGATGAAGTCATTGGTGTTGGGTCTCTGATTTTGTTTAATGTATCTACACGCTCTTCTGTGATATCTATATTTCTATACAAGGCAACATTGAATTAACACGGTCATCATTATTTCTTTTCATTGCTGTATCATTATCATCTTTTACATGTGATCCAAATAGCACTAAACTACGGTCTTTTTTATTCACATTTTCACGATTTTTCATCAGTGTTGAGGATGGACTGGTACCTAAGTCTAATTCCTCTGTTTCCATTTCTTCCAGGTCACATGATAAGTTCCTGCACAATGGTAATTTTGATTCTGGTGCTTTATCAGTCTTGTCACTGTCATCTCGTGACAAAAATTCTAATAAAAATATATAAATAAAAAAATAATTTAAAAAGAAGAACTTAAGATAATACAGGTTTGAATTTGAAAATTTTCTCTTAGTTTACACAAAACACAGATTTCGGCAATCTTATTTAATACATTATTAGCCTTTGCTTGCTTACACCACTTTAATTGGACTTTTTATATTTCACTTTTCTTTTGATTTAGTGATCCAATTGACTACTATTTTTTGCAAATAAAATTGAGAATTAGTTCACAGTGGCTTCAAAATATCCTGATTTTACCACGGGTAGGCCCTTTATGCCAAATCTTTTTTTTTAAAATATCGGCATAAAAGGCCTACCCATGGTAAAGTTATGATATTTTCAAGCCGCTGTGAATTAATTCTCTTCTAATAGGACAGTTTCTGTGACATCTTGAAACGTCGCAACATAGGTATTCAGACACGAAGACGCCATTAAACAGCGCAAGCGCAAGTGATACTATGAAATTGTTAAAGCATGAGGCAAAACTTTACTATGTTGTTGCCAAACAAGCCATCTGACATCTATGATGTTGGAATTAAAATATCCTTATTTTACCATGGATGTAGACAGAAAGCGTTTGAAGAAGCCATATTAGAATGTTTAGTTTCCCACCTGACCTCTTCAGTCGGTTTCAGTTTATCATCTTTCAATGCTATAACTTGGGGAACAATTTAAATACCTTATCTTTTTCAAAAATAAATGAGATTTCACTTTTGAATGTAATGTTCAGATGAAGAACAGCAATAAAAGTGCTATTCTTTTGCTTCAATATTTGTCACATGCCCCTCAATAATAATTTATTAGCTGACTAATTTTCTTTTTATTTCTGCAAGATTTAGGTGTTTACTATACAATAATACTAATGCAAATTAATTTTTAATCAGGACCTATTTTGAAAATTTACACCAATTTTTAATCTAACTCAGAAGTTAGAAAATATTTCACATACATATCTCACCTTCCATAGCCTGTAGACTCATCTCTGTGGCTCTCCTAAATTTGTTCACAGTCTCCCTCAGATCATCTTGTATATTACAGCTCCTCAAGGATTCGGAGTAATCAAACTGGGAATTCTGTATTCTACAAATAAAGTAAGTATTTCATAAAATATCCAAATAAATATCTCAACCTTCTTTCTTGTAAAATAGAGCAGCCATGAATTACAGACGATTTGCCCTAATACCATTCCGACATGCTGTTATGCCCCACTTTCAGTATGCCCTAAATACAGTATGCCCTTATCCATTTTCAGTATGCCCTAATCCATTATCATTATGCTCCAATTTTCATTAGGCCCAAAGCCGTCTTCATTACTCCCAATTCTATTTTCAGTGTGCCCCAATCGATCTTTATTATGCCCCAGGTGTAATACCGAAACCAACAGTGAATCTCGATATCGATTAACTGATTATGTACCAAAACCCCCACTTTTTAAAATTTAAGGAAAATTTAAAAAAATTATAACATTTTCCAATGATAATATATGCATGGTATGTTAAAGGAAAAACTCATGGATACAAGTCTTAGATATTAATAAATTACTCAAATAACAAGAGTGGACACACTACATGTCTCGCCTGAGTATGCACATGGACACAGAATAATGATTATCTGATACCCGACATTTTCCAAGTCAAAGGAAAATGTGTTAAAAGAAATTGAGGTCAAGGTCCAAAGCAGGTGTCATACCGACATGTATCAACTAAGAACTATCTTTTAACCAAATATGGTGGGTCTAGGTATTAAAGTTGCTGAGAAATGGACCTAATCTCGAAAATGTGACAAAGTCATTCAAGCATGCAATTGAGGTCAAGGTCCAGAGACAGGTGTCAGACATGCATTTACCCACTAAGAACTATCTATAGACCAAACACGGATGGGTCTGGGTATTACAGTTCCTTAAAAAAGGACTTAATCAAGAAATTTGGATGAAAGTCACTCAAGCATGAAATTGAGGTCAAGGTCCCAAACCAGGTGTCAGACTGACATGTACCCACCAAGAACTATCTAGTGATTAAATATGTTGGGTCTAGGTATTCTTGTCGCTGAGAAATGGACTTAACCATGAAAAAGTGAAAAAGTTACTCAGGCATGAAATTGAGGTCAAGGTCCCAAGCCAGGTGTCAGAATGGCATGTACCCACCAAGAACTATCTGTTATAGACCAGTTGTGGTTGGCCAGGTATTACAGTTTCTGAGAAATGGACTTAACCACGAAAATGTGTCGCAGGTCACTCAAGCATGAAATTGAGGTCAAGGTCAAAAGACAGGTGTCAGACTGACATGTACTCACCAAGAACTATCTATTGACCAAATACAGTGGGTCTAAGTATTAAAGTTTCTGAGAAATGGATTTAACCACGAAAAATTGACAAAGTCACTCGAGCATGAAATTGAGGTTAAGGTCCCAAGCCAGTGTCAGACTGGCATGCACCCACTAAGAACTATCTATAGACCAAATATGGTTGACCTAGGTATTAATGGAATGATGGATTTAACCACGAAACTTGGTCAGTGAACCATGAAAATGAGGTCAGGGTCACAAGACAAGTATACTGTGGCAAACCTTATACGATAAGCTACCTTGTGGACCATAAATCTTAATTGTAGGTATTACATGTGCAAAGTTATTAAAGTTTTACAAAAGTTTACGCTGTCACTGCCGCTACCAAAAAGTAATACCTATATCTCGCCTCCGGGATTTTTCGTCGCAGGAGAAACAAAAAAAAAAAACTTAAGTAAAGTAAAGAAGAACAGTTTAACTTATTAAATGGCTAGGCAATTTAAAAGTTAATTTAAATAGACACAAAATTTTTTTTTAGTGAAATGCAATGCAATCCGATGTTCGTTTGTATTTGCCGATATGGGATACATAATTCCATTTGGTGTTAGCACGAATTCAATTTTAAAAAATGTTAGTACAAGAATTAAGTTTTTTATTTTCTCATTATGTATTACATGTAATACCTATCATTTCGTATATCCTGTTTTTGATGATTTACATAAGAACTCTAACGTTTCAAGACATATTTTATGCAATATTAATTCCTTAAAATATAGCAACATGCTCTTTATCATTATACTAAAACAGCATGACAGCATTATGAAATAGATAAATAAATAAATAAAATTTTAGTAATTAATTCCATAAAATGAAATTAAGATTCTGTTAATAACAAAGATTAAAATATCGTAAAAATACAAATAAATAAATATATATATCTAATTTTATCAAATATTTCAATTTTTGTAAAACCATATAAGCTGGCTATAGACTCAGAAAAAATTGAAATAGCTGATTGATCTGCAATAATTTGCTCTATAAAAAGTCATTTCACAAGGTACAATATTTTGCCGTAATATTAGATCCATTTAGTGAAATCTTAAATTTAAATTCATAATGACCCAATTTTTGTATGACTGCTCAGAACTACTCAAGGCACATCCACTGATGAAGTTTCATTGAAACTATGCTTAATTCCAAAGAAATGAACCTTAATGCAAAAGTTAACCAGAGTCGCTCGCGCATAAAATGTAGGTCATCATGACCCAATTATTGTATGACGGCTTAGTACTACCAAAGGCACATCCACTGATGAAGTTTCATTGATACACTATGCCTAGTTCCAAAGAAATTAACCTAAACGTACAACTTAACCAGAGTCACTCAAGCAAAAAATGTACGTCATAATGCCCCAATTATTGTATGACTGCTCATTACAGGGATAAAAGTGATGTTTGATGAAAAAAGAGGAAAATTTTAGGCCGGGATTTGGGGGATTTGAGATTTGAAGATTTTAGGCTTGTTTCTGACATGTCCTGAACATAGTGTTTCATCATTTTCCATACCATGCATTTTGATATTTTGAAAACAATTTGAGGATAATTTCATTTCTTTGTCAAGGTCGATCACGTATGCAATGAACTGATACCGAATGTCAACTGTTGAGGGTTGAGGACCGGATTGGCAACACAATAGTTTGGTAACCAGTTCACTGAGTTCATACTGGTTTACGATACATGATTTACCTACTAACAGTATGTGCATACACGGAACCAGTTCATTGTTTACTTTTCAATCGCTGAAACACAAGAAACCGTCACCAATCACCCAAATAATCAGACCGATTTTACTGATCTTTTCTCTGAGCGATATGATGACCGAAATAAAAACAAACAACACTAGGAATCACCAAGTAAGGGTGAGATTAAGACATCACCCCCCCCCCCCAAAATTTTCTCAACGGATTTACACGTACAATGTATTTCAAAAATGACCAAATCGGCATCAGAAAAAGCGGATCCGCGGAAAACTTTCATCCCTGTCATTACTATCCAAGGCACAGCCACTGATGAAGTTTCATTTATACATTATGCTTAGTTCCAAAGAAATGAACATAAATGCAAAACTTAACCAAAGTCACTGAAGCATGAAATGTAGGTTATAGCAACCCAAGTGTTCCTGAACTGCGTTGTACTATACAAGAGGACTGTAGTGGTGAAATATCATTGATATATCACTATAGGTTTCTGAGAAATGGAGCTAAACGCAAATCGGGACATACGGACAGACGGACAAGGGTAAATCTATATGCCCCTGCCACACTCGGGCATAAAAATATATATTTTTGGATAAAAAGTAGTCTGTGTGCAGAGATGCTCTATTCATTGAAAATTTTACTTCAGTTATATGTAATTTCAAATGAGAATATATAATATAAACAATATTTTTAGAAAATACCGGACTAAAACGTTGTTGTTTATACATTGTAGGTTCAGATCATTTATATTTTAAGTTTTTAACATTTTTTTTTTAAATTAGTTATTTTTATTCACATTTTTAAAATCGTAATAATCAAATTATTTTACTCCTAAATGAAAGATTTGAAACTGTTAAAATTGTACCATCTCGTGAGGGCCCTGTTTGTATGTATCCTACTACATATATCTTAATACTGTAGTTTCTACCTTATATAGAGTGGAGGCCTTGGTTTATGAAAAATATGCACTTTTGAATTAATACAAAGAAATTCTATAATAATGTACCTTTCATCAATTTCTTGAATCTGATCTGTTAGAGGATTTATTTCTGTAGAATGTGTTAATACTTCTTTGAAATCCTCCTTGTCTAAAACTTTCTGCAGCGATTCCACCATTCCATCAACTTCTCTGTATGTATCCATGTCTGTAGTTAACTGTGATTTTACTTTGGAATAACATTCTGTTTTCGTTGAGTTTATTTTCTGGAGTACTTTATTTTTATGGTCAAATAATTTAGCTACCATTTCTCTGTACTGGTGTTCTATTTCCTGACAGGACTTGGTATGAACCCCCTATTACATGTAATTTCAAATAAAAATGGATTAATATAAATTTGTAACTTGTTTTCCAATCCCCTTAATTAGCTTAATCACCCTGCAACAGGTCTACTTACTGGCCAAATAAATAGTGCAACTAACCTACTTAACCTACTTACTGGGCAAATAAACAGTGCAACTGGCCTACTTACTGTGTCAAATATTTGTTTTTCATATTATACTAGTAGCATTGTATGATCTCCTGGTACCCTTATCCTCACATTAAACCTGTTGACAAATGATAATGGACCTGTTCCATTTGAGACAGGTATGAAAAAACTGTTTCCTAATGAAAATGGACCTGTTCTGTTGTAGACAGGTATGAAAAAAAATGTTTCCCAAATGAAAATGGATGTTGTCCCTTCCGCATACCACATTTGGCATGGGCAGCATGGTGGGTGTCCTGCAGAAAGCAAAGACTGCTTACTCTTCCGGAGCACCGGAGTCTATCCCTGGTCTTTTGGTGGGGTCATATGTTGTTAGTTTTAAAGTGTAGTGTTTGTATGGTTTTGGTCTTGTCTTCGCTGTTCTTCAGAGTTTTTCAGTTGTTTAGATTTTCCTCTCCTTCGAATATCCCTTTGGTATTTCTTGAATTTACTTAAACAACAGTTTTTTATGTGTTCTGCTTTACAGTATTTATGACATTAATGGTTTTCTTAGTTCTTGTGCTAAAACCTCTCTCTTTAAAATCAAATTACATATTAAAACAACAACTAGAGGTGCTCTAGAGCCTGTATCGCTCACCTGGATTTAACTTGTCCACACTGAGCAGGACTAAAATTTATGTGAAGCAGTCAATTTGGCTGGTTCTCCCATAGGGTCCTATGTTAAACTAAGTTTGGTTGTGGTGGCCATTAATCTCTGCTACGTCAGATTCAAATTGGTCAAGTGGTTTCAGACAAGAAGATTCTTTTAAAAACTTTCCCATAGGGTTCTATGTTTAACCAAGTTCAGCTGTGGCATCCATCTTGGTTGTTCAACTCATTTAACCAAGGGTTAAATTTAACCACAGGTTAAACATAGTGATTTTCTACATGATTTAACCTCAGTTAAATAAGTTGAACAACTGGGCCATAGTCATCAAACACAAGTCTGAAAGAAGGCCATCTAAAGACCATTGCTGTTAAGTGTGGTTTCAATTGCCCCAGTGGTTTCAGACAAGAAGATTTTAAAAACAAATTTCCCATAGGGTCCTATAGTCAGCTGTGGCAGCCATCTTGGTTGACAGTCTGGGTATTCAGATTTATTTCTGAAAGAGGACCATATAAGGACCATTGCTGCCAAGTCTGGTTTCAATTACCCCTGTGGTTTCAGACAAAAAGATTTTTAAATGAATTTTCCCATAGGGTCCCATGTTAAACTAAGTTCGGATGTGGTGGCAATCTTGGTTTACAGTCCGGGTCATCAAACACAATTCTTAAAGAGGACCATTGCTGCCAAGTCTGGTCCCAATTGGTCAAGTAGTTTCAGAGAAGAAGATTTTTCAATGAATTTCCTACAGCCTCCTATGTTGAACTAAGTTCAGCTACGGTGGCCATCTTGGTTAACAGTCCGTGTTATCAGACATAATTTTGAAAGTGAACAGCATAGGGACCATTGTTAACAAGTCTGGTTCCAATTGGCCATGTAAGTTTCATAGAAGATTTTTTAAATTCATCCCCACTTTTGTCTATTTTTAGTAACAGCAGCCATGTCGGTTGGGAGTTGGGGATGCCAGACATATTTTTGGAAAGCGGCCACCCAAGGACCATTCCACCAAAGTTTGGTCCCAATTAGCCCAGTGGTTTAAGATGAGATGATCTTTAAAGGAAAGTTTGCGTTGGACGACAACCTACATGTATGACGACGGACACAGATGCAAAGTGATGGCAATAGCTCACATCTTATATGCCAGGTGAACTAAAAAAGACATTCATCTAATTTTATGAATCCCTTTTTTTTTTTAAATAACACCTATAAGCCAAAAAGATGTCAGATATTGTAAGAGATAATAGTTATTGATTATAGATAGCCCATTACCTTGACTTCCAGAAATAAATCCTTCATTTTTTGGCATCGCTCCTTCATAGTTGTGGAGAGAGTTTCTAAGGACTCCTTCTTTGATTTAAATGTCTCCTATAATAATATTACAAATATTAACAGATAAACAACAGTGGACACACTAAATGTCTTGCCTCAGTTTGCACCTGGACACATAATAAATATTATCTGATACAAGAAATTGTACTTCAAGGGAAAATGTGAGAAATATCCAGTATTGTTAAAAAGTATGAATATTAAAAACTGTTTTCATCTTAAAACGATGTATAATGGATAATCAAATTCATGAGTCTGAAGGTCAAACAGAATTTTCATTCATCACTGTTTGGAGCCACCTGCCTGCCAAGTGTATTCATGTATTACCAAACTAAAATTTAGATTTTTAATGTTGAAAAATTAGGTTAAAAATGAAATCAAAAATGTTATTTTTTTGACAACAGAGATAAATTTTAACCACAACCATTATAACGTCACTTATTTCAACGAAATAAAAGTTTTTCATTCACTAATGAAATTGTTTTTTTAATTAAAACTTTTTGCCCTCTGTTTCTTTTCATCTTGTCACTTTACCTTTATCTGTTTACATGCAGTATCTCTTGCTAGAACTTTATGTCCAACATGCTTTCCATCACCATCACACAAACACAGGTGACAAACTGGTACCTTACACTGGTTACAGAAAACAGAGACATATTCTGTGGGATGGTCGCTACAAAACTGGGTACATTTGTTTTCAGACTGTTGATTTTTTTGACGTGACAATTCTTGGAAATGTGTAATCATATTCCTCAATACAAGATTTTGTGGCAAAAGATTCATTTTTTCTTTAGATATTTTCAGAACTTTCCTGCACGACGGACACTCTATTCCTGAAAAACAATAATGACTCATTATTGCAAATTTTAGGCAAAATAAACATATCTGGGGTTCTGTCTGTTGAATGGAGTTGATTGATTTGTGTGGCATCGTGGACCTTTCCTGTCATCAGTTTTGTTGTTTATTCTTTGTTTTTATTGGACGAAAAATTGTTGTCCCGTGTTATGGGAGAACAACACTCTTAGCATGTTTAAGACTCCCCTGTAGATTTCAAAAAAAAAAAAAGTAGGCTAAAATGCCATTAAAGAGGCTGTTCTTGCACCATCCAAGTGAAGAGGGATTAGCATAATATTGGTATAGCTTGTTTCCAAATCCACTAAAAATACATTTAAATAAATTTTTGTTGCAGCTATTTGTTATAACTTTAAGTTAACTGGTAAAACCATGGCAATGTCAAAAGATAAAAATAAAGAGATTGGTTAAGCGCAGCATGATACAATCTCAACTTTGACACATTGTATCTTGGAAAAAATAAAAGACAGAAAAATTTGTTGGCATACTAATGAAAACACTTATCAAGGTGAATTAAAAGAGAAATCCCCATAAGAATTGGATATAAAAAAAAATATATTATGAAGCCACATATCTTTTTGGCCCCTTATATCTCAAAAACCATAAAACATAGAAGAAATATGTTACATATTACTGGAAGCACTTATCAAGATGCCTCAAAAGAAATTATCCCCATTAAAATCTGATAAATGAAAATTTTAGGTGTCCTGCAAAATGGCTAATTTTGGCCCCTTTAATATATTTCATCTATGCATCGACAAAAGTAACACAAAAATGCCCTGAGTAACTTTTATTACATTTCATATCAGATCAACTTTAAAAAAAAATAATCAAAATCAGATAAGAAATAAAAAGGTTTTGAAAATTAAGCTGTGTCACTTTATTGGCCCCTTTTATATCTAAAACAATAAGAGATGGTGAAAAACAAACTTATTTTATTTTTCCAATTTCATCAAGGAACGTTAAAAACCAAAAATCATAAAAATCGGACAAAAATTTTAAAAATTACACATAAATTAGTAAAAAACCCTTAATGACCCCTAGAAAAAAAATGGGATAGGCTAATTTCCCCAAATCAATAACACGCAATTACATTCATATTTATTCCGCCTAATAAAACGTTTACGTGATTCACATTAAATAGAAGAAAAGTGAAATTCATTCCCCGGTATATATTTCTCCCTCGAAAGTGAAATCGAAAATAAAAAATAATTTTGTCATCTTTATGCATGTAAGGTTTACTGATAATTCTCGCTACCATAACATGAATTTCAAATTAAAAATTGGAAGGTTTCCGATGAATATTTTTATTTCTAAGTCCTTCTTTCAGAATTTTTTTACTTGTCCCATCGGACAAGTACCAAGTCAAAGTTGATTGTCCGACGGAATTTTCAGCTGGTACCGGACAATCGGACAAGCGTTATTGTCGAGCCCTGACAAATGGGGGTAAATGTAGACAAAGGGTCGATAGATGAAAACCTAATAAATTTGTCTTCCAACCATGACTTACCTGTCAGATTTGACCCAATTCTAGATTCCAGTATACCTTCAGCACATTTCCTACACAAAGTGTGACAACATATTAGTATAACTGGGTCAGTAAAAAGATCAAGGCAAACAGGACAAGTCAATTCCTCCTCCATTTTGTTGTAAGGCTCATCTAAAAAATGAAAAAAAAACTTTGAAATTTTGATATTGTTGTCAAATACTGATCTACAAACAATTGTAAATTTATTCCAATGGAAAAATGGCACTTTCAAATTTTCCTTCATTTTAATTTCAATACTGTAAATTAAGAAATAATTACATCAATTCATTATTGCAAATAAACACAAATTATAGATTAATGTACAAGTTGTAATAGATTGATGGATGGATAAATTATTGTTTAATGTCCAATGGCAGTTTTTTAATGCATATCAGGATGAGAACATGTTGGTATGATATGCATATTGAATCTTGCTCTGTACTAGACTGACACACTGAGCCGGATTTTTCATGTCCTAGTTCACAAGGTAACAGTATCCTGGCAACACATATGTCCTAGTTCACAAGGTAACCGTATCTCGGAAACACATATCACCTGGACACATTACCCTGACTCCAAGCCGACCAGTCCTTTGCCCTTACTCCTAGATGACAAGTGCTTGGTGGAGAAGCAGCAAATACTCATTTTATAATGTCTTTGGTTTGTCCCAGCCTGGATCGAACTTGCAAACACTTATATTTACAAAGTATAATCAACCTATGAAAAATGTCCTCAAGAATTGGATAAATATAGATTCTCCTTCAGGCACGAGTGAGTAATTTCTCCACCCGGAGATAGTTAAATTTTCGATTTTTAACACCCGAGCCATTAGCGAGTGTGTTAAAATCTAAAATTTAACTATTGAGGTGGAGAAATTGCATAACTCATGAGTAAATTTAATGAGAATCTGTTTCTCCTATGATTTTCGACAAAAACATCAAGAAAATGTTGTTGTCATGTAGTTTGTTTACATGGATGTCATTTTGGGACTTCTCTAGTTCATTGTTCCAATAACTAGAAAAAATGGCGAGAATTCCAATGCAGAAATTTAATCACCGGGAAGTGGTTAAAAATATTATGTATTTTTATCCCACCAATTAAACACATCAAGAATAGGAGAAATAAAGTATTTGCATTCATATTCAAAAATTTAAATTCATCCTAATATAAACTCTACTTACTCTCTTTGTTGTGACAATGATCAGTTCTGGAAGATAGTTCTAAAGATGTCGATGCTGATGTTGAAGGCTGAGACGTACTGGTATTCGTATTGCGATTACCGATAGCTTCTTGTGAAACAGAAGAACTTGTGTTATTACTGAACAATTCACTTAGTGAAGAATCAATTGGCAATATTGGTATATAATTTGATGTTGGGACTGACGTTGTAAGGCCTGTTGTCGTCGTTGAAAGAGATTGACGTGAAGTATCAGATTCTTCTTTAATATTTTTTTGTGTTGTACTCGCTGATGTTGATAATGGTGTTAATGATGTGGAAGTGTTGTGAACTATGTTTCGAAAACCTGGTCTGGCCCTACCAATGATAGGGAATCGTGATCCATTTGATGCTATATTAGAAGAGTTTCCTGGTGTTTGATATCTCAGGTAACTTCCTCTACCAACTGAAGGTCTTGGAAATGTAACAGGAGGGGTGTAATTATAATTATTACCCCTAAAAGATGTGTTAGTATTTTTTCCGACTGATGATATCATTGCTCCCCTCAATCTCAACTGAAATGCCCCCTTGATATGCGACCTTGACAAACCAATGGAAGGTGTGGAATTGTTTCGATAATGATTTTGATCATTTGATACATTTGACGATGAATTTGTTAATTGTGGTGTAGCTGAAGTAGATCCATTTTTATCTGATTTCACTTCCTTTCCTTTATCTGCTCTTCCTGTTGAAGCTGACAGTGAAGAAATCTGTCCCCTAATCTTTAAGGAAGGTCCTCCATATGATCTTTTGAACTTTTGTTCATACCAATCCCTGAAAGCCTGTCTGTTTCTTCTTAATTCTGTCATTCTTGAGTGACTTTGCAATTGAGGAGCACTAGATGATGTTATGATTGGTCCCAGAGGAGTTGATGAATTTGTCTGTGGTTGAGGTCTGCTTGTTGAAGCAAAAGATGTCCTTCTCATTCCTGACAAAGGTGTTTTTGAAACCATCTGCGAGGGAAATGATGCTGATGGACCTGTTCCAGTACTGGTTTCCTTTTTAGATGTGTTATCTTTTTCTTTTTTAGGGCAAGGTTTATATTTCTGTACAGATGTCTTAGATAAAGAAAAACCTGTGGGGGTCCTCTTCATATCCCAGTCACTAGAGTAATCCATTATTTTAATTTTATCATCTGCAAATAAATAAATAGATACAATTTCATATGAATTCTGCATCGTGGTTTTATTTTGTTTTTAAAATTATGATTATTACAACCTATTGCAATTTAAACATTTATATGGTTTTTGTTTTTAAAAAATGGTTGAATATTGCAAAAAAAATGTTTATAATTGTACCTAAATTGTATACATCTATCACATCATTCCTACAAATTATCACAATACCACAAGTTAATAAAGAATCACAATTTTAAATGCACACAAGAAATGTCTAATGAGCAAAAAAAGATATTTGATAATACATGTATATTAATCTATTGGCAAAATATTGCACATTCAACCAACAGTTGTGGTAAGCAATACAAAATGAATTCACAGTGCATCAGAAGGGTTAAAGGAAATTAAGAGAAGTCTTATTAGTTAACAGAATAATGGATATTTTTTTTTAAGTTGACATTCAAAGTATGAAAGAGAAACAATACTTTTCTAGTTATTGCTAGTAAAATAATTTAAAGATACATTAAAAGCTAATGGGCACCTCTATATCGCAAATCACTGTCCATAAAGAGAAAATGTCCCTGTTATGAATAAATCTTGTAAAATTAATCTCTACATGTATATAAAGAGGACGTGCTCATAAAGAGCAATTTCTTTGGTCCCATTTGACTTTTAAATGAGTTGTTTTATTAAAACATACTCCTTAAACCTTACGTTTTAATTTACATGTTTTTCATTATACCTTCACTGTTTTGTTTCTTCTGACTGGTTCCTCCATTACTGGTTTGCTGTTGACTATTTCCAGCAGCTCCTTGTGATTTTTTGGTTCCACCTGTACTCACTGCAGAATCTTGTGACTGGCTGTTTCCTGCTTTGCTGGTTTGCTGTTTACTTGTACCTGCAGCTTCTTGTGTTTGACTGCTGTCATCTCCTTTTCTATGCTTAGATAATTTAGTTTTATTGATATTCTGAGAAAAGTTTACAAAAATTTTATCTAATTTCTCAAAAGCTTCATCTAAACATTCAGTCTGTTTAGTCGATAATCCAGATTTGGAGCCTGAGGAATCTTTTCCCTGAAATCACAATAATAACTGTACGGTAGGTTATTTTGATTAGAGTAAATGAGAGAAAATATAGAAATCAAAAACAATAAACTGAAATGTTGATCCCCGGCTGGGTCAAACCAAAGACATTAAAATTGGTATTTCCTGCTTTTCCTCCAAGCACGCAGTATCAAGGAATAAGAGCAAAGGACTGGTCGGCTCGAAGTCAGTATAATGTGTCCTGCAGACAGTTATCTCGTGATCTAGCACATTAAAACTTCGGCTTAGCGTATCGGTCTAGTACAAAGCAGGGTTCATATTCATGTCATATAAACATGTTCTCATCCTGATATGCACTTAACGGTTACCACTGGATGTTAAACAACAATTCATCCATCCATCCATCCTTTCCAAACTATTGTCCTACTAATATATTTTGATTACTCAAGCCCCCCTACGGTAGTTTTTGTTGATACACTGGGTATTCTAATGTACAGTAAATTCAAACTTACGTCATTTGTCTTCTGTTTCTTTGATTTCCCATCAGAATCTTTTGAGGGAAATTTTCTTTTATTGTTGCCATCTTTGCTTTCATCCTTTGTCAATTGTGAAGTATTACCAGAACTAAATATATTAATACATACTAATAAATGTATTTTTAACTTTTTAGTTTGTTTTTTTTTTTACGATTTTATATTTGGTTTTGCTCGACTTGTGTATTTCTTACATTTTAGTCGTTTTATGCCCCTTTTGACAGCTCACCATTTCCATTTATTTTTCTTGTTATCTATTGTCGCATGAGGTATTTCGCAACATACTTAGTTTTTTTTTAAAATATATTGAACATTGCTTTGTAACCAGTTATTTAAAAACCTATACATTCAAAACAAAACAAAAGTTTTTTTTACAACTTTATCATCAAATTTATGCCCTTAAAACTAATGTTTGCCTATCAATTTTGTTTTCAAAGTTGTCTGTTTTGAATGGTGTTTTCTGTTTTTTCTCAATTTTTAACTAAAGGTGTGGTAACTTCACTGATAAAAACTTTAACTGGTAACATTTCTTATGTTTTAATGCTGAACATAACATACAAGTACTTTCTAACTTACCTTGTTAAGTTATTATTTTTCCCACTATTTGTAGAGTGATTTGCCAGTTTCTTGTTTTCTGTCTTTTCTCCATTATTTACTTGATTTTTTGCAACTGAAATGACACAAACACATAAATGAACAAGATGTACTTTGAGCCATTGCTCACTAGTGATACCCCGGATTTTGGTTATGGTCGTCAAACAGGAAGTTGATGTCGCCTTGGTCAGAAAACATATCCTACAATATGGCGTACCTATAGAAGGCTTGTGACAAAATATCAAGTAGCTGGGATGAGTACCGTAGTTGCAGAGAAAAGTGTGACGAAAACTTTGTTACGGACTGACGGACAGAACCAAAAGGGTAAAACATTATACCCCCCTCTACTTTAGAGCAGGAGTATAATAAAGTTTTTACCTTTCAGTTGCTTCATCAATGCAAAGATCAGATGCCTTTTTCAAAAAGTGACAGCATTTATTTCAGGTTTTATTAATGTTACATTAACCATAGTCCAAATATTCTTTCTGAAATGAAAACCAGACATAATCAATAGTTTAAAAATTAGAAAGAGGTCAGTGGGGTCAGCCGCTTGTTGTGTTAATTTGTGTCGATTTGTGGTGTATGAAAAATACCTGGTAATAATCACAAGCCTGTCAACAACGAGGCTGTGAGTTAAAATCCAGCTCTTGATGAGGTACATTAAAGTCTGATCTTAACTCTTAACTGACATGGAACGCCACTCTTTCTGCCTTAGGTCAGGTGTTATCTCCACTTTCCTCCATCAATAAAAACTGACAACCATGATATAGCCAACTTGGCTGAAAGTGGCCTAAAACTTTAGATAAACAAAGCCAATAAGAATACCTGATGTTTCGTCTGGATGTTCCACAAACTCTTTGCCATTAAATATCATTTTCTTTTTCAATCCAGATGGTCCAGTTACCATATATGTCATTCCAGGAATCAAATCATCACCATTTTCACTTTTCACTAACTTCTTGTCAATTGAAGAATACTTTTTGTCACCATCTTCTTGAGGGTCTATTAAGTTTTCACCATCAAATAACATTCTACTATTGAACCCATTTGGAGCTTTCACATTATAATAGGTACCACTCTTCAAACCATTCTTATCAGCACAACTGAAAGATTTCTTATTAATCTTTATACTGTTCCCAGCCTGTTGTGAATTACTTGAAGCTTCATCAGTAGGTTCAGTCTTTACAATGGACAAATCAATCTTATTGGCTGATGAACTGCTGGTAGTTCCAGAACCTGTCACATAGATCAACAGACAGTAGGTAAGGTGCATTAAACTAAAACGTGCTTGCATCTTAAACGATTTTGTTTTATGATATAACGTGTCATCAATGGCCAAGATGGCAAGGTCTTATAGGAATTTCATAATAACTATTAATTGTTACTTGCTTGGCTTGGAGCAAGGAGTTGTAACTTTAAACCAACTTATATCAAGGTGCTTAAACTTTGATGTTACTTGAGGAGGAACTGAAGCTCCCATTATCAATAACAAGTAATTATTCTCATCAACTGTACAGAAAGATGGTGTAAAACACCAAATAAAAACTGCAATCAAATTTTTTTTATTATATATTACTATACAGTTAACTTTAGTATCTTGATAATAAACTCATTAAGATTTTCTTTTATATCACTTTATATTAAAGGAAAATTTGTGAGATAGTAAAGCTTAAATATCGCCTTGTTTCTCTTGGGTTGTGGGAAAGTACTCCTTGTTGACAACTTCACAACAACTCCTACATGTATTTATGTTTTTTACTTGTTCAGTGCTATGAGATGTTGTTGTCTCATAAACGCTCACTTCTTACACAAACATTTTCATATCCTTTGAACAGACTATTGAAGAAGTATTATGAGAAACCCAAGTGATAGTTATTGCATCTGAGGTTCAATGTCATATTATACTGATAACATACAATTGTTTAGGGGCCAGCTGAAGCCTACCTCCGGGTGCTGCATTTTCTCACTGCATTGAACATGTGTTGAAGACACATTGGTAGCCTTAAGCTGTTTTATGTTCTTTGGTTGGATTGTTGTCTCTTTGACACATTCCCCATTTCCATTCTCTATTCTAATGTTTACCTGTTACTTTTGTATTACTGTCATTCTGAAGTGGACGTGCACATCGCTGACAAATTGTCATGCCTTTTTCACACAGATATCCACAAAATTTACATCTTACCCCATTTCCTTGGCTTGACTGTAAATAAAAATATTTATTCTGCAATGAATTATCAAGCCATTTCCGGTCTAATAACAGGTGCAGAATAAACTTTAGTAGTAAAAGGTCAATAACCTTATAAAATCTACTGGTACATGCTTACATGAAGAATGCAAGGAGCGTAATAAATGTACCAGATTACACCGTGGCGCTTCCCACATTTTCACTGCAGCTGGATTTCAACTTCAAAGGCAAGTTTAAATCATTTTACGCATCTAAAGTTGATTGCAGGATAAAGACAATACAAAATCATTGTCGGAAATATAAAATTATTTGGGCTCGCTGCGAAACATGGTAAAAAGACTCGTTAAAGCTCGCCTTTTCTCATGTTTATAAAGCTCCAAATAAATTATATATTTTCCAACAATGACTATGTATTGTATATATATGAATTTTACAATTAAAATTCTTCTTTTGGGTAAAAATATTTTAAGCACTGTTTGGTGTATATTAATAATTCAGTGTCACATTTTTATTAAAAGATTACATATGTACCATGTCATGTGAGGAAGGTCTCATTACATAATCCAGTCTTTTCTAATGTAGGAGTCTACATAAAGAACATCTCTGAAACAGAGATAGTGAACCAACATCTTTTATCTTGAAATTTCTGATATCTCAAATTTATTTGTTTATCCCGAGAAAATACTTTATTTACTTTTTATAACTCAAAATTATCTATAACTTTGAGATAACAAAATTACCTATAATTTTGAGATAACAAAATTACCTATAATTTTGAGATAACAAAATTACCTATAACTTTGAGATAACAAAATTACCTATAATTTTGAGATAACAAAATTACCTACAACTCTGAGATAACAAAATTACCTATAACTCTGAGATCACAAAATTACCTATAACTATGAGATAACAAAATTACCTACAACTTTGAAATAACAAAATTACCTATAACTTTGAAATAACAAAATTACCTATAATTTTGAGATAACAAAATTATCTATAACTTTGAAATAACAAAATTACCTATAACTATGAGATAACAAAATTACCTACAACTCTGAAATAACAAAATTACCTATAACTTTGAGATAACAAAATTACCTATAACTTTGAAATAACAAAATTACCTATAACTATGAGATAACAAAATTACCTACAACTTTGAGATAACAAAATTACCTATAACTTTGAGAAAACAAAACTACATGTACATAAATCATGTATTTCACTTACTCCAGGTTTCTCTTTATTTATTTGTTGTCCAGGTTTGTCTTTATTTATTTGTTGTCCAGGTTTGTCTTTATTTATTTGTTGTCCATCTAAAATAGAAAATAACTGTTTGGTTAAAACTGAAACCACACATATTACATTTATATAGTATGCATGGGTTATAGTTAATTATATGGTGATCTAAAGACAAATAAACTCTTTGATACCAATTTGTGCATATTTCGTCCATTCACAACGCTTCAATAAGGTAGGTCCAAAACCATATTAGGACTTAACTGTGCACAAGGGAGATAATCGTTAGTTTTGGCAAATTTTACATTTTTGGAATTGGAAGTTTTAACTATCAATTTTGGGCTAGTGTTGATATATTAGAAACTGAATATAGATTTAAGGTTTTTTTTTTAATTTTCATTCAAACATACATGTGTATGGAACTAAAAGTAGATTTGTTAATTATTTCAAAAACAAATATGTGGTGCAATGAAAGCTGGGAAATCTATTTAAATATTTAATCATCACTTTAAAAATAAACTTATCCATGATGAAAATGAAAAGTACTTGATAAATCATTAATATAAATTTATGTCAGATGGTCAAAATTTGCTGTAAAAATATTTCTGTCAATAGCAGGTAAGTGCTTTAGTTTTGTATACAAACAATAAAATGTACGAAAAATTTACCATTTATAAATGTTTTTGTTTGCGTAAGAATTTTATATACATGTGTTTCTTTGTTCCAAATGATGACATCATGATGCATTCCTAAAGCAGTCATACAATACCATTTTCCTTATGATGTCAATTTAATTTTAAATGTACAGAGGACAAGATGAACAATCAATATAAAATCCTAATTGATTTATAATAAATTTTTAATATAATTTATCTTTTACACAAAATTGTCCAAAATGATGAAAAATCTTGTAGATTCAGAGCCCCAGATAACCACCATCATTTACGCATTAAAAATTAGCATATATGCTTGATAAATATTTTCTGAGCGTCAAAGTAATGCTCAGTCTGAAACAACTACACATGAAAACTGCATTCATTTTGACTAAATGTTAATGATACAATTTGGTAATACGTAAGATGGATTTTACTCTTTTGGTTTTCATTCTACCCATTTGTCCTGCTGTTTGGAGGTTAAATACTCATCTTACTTAAAAACCTGGAGAGGCCTCGGTGGTCGAGTGGTCTAGGTAGTTCGCCATGACTACTAATGATCACTAGCCTGTCAACACTGAGGTTGTGAGTTCGAATCTCATCGGTGGCAGGGTATGTTCTACTCTGATCTTAATTGACAAGGATTGCCAATTCCCCTACCAAAGGTCGGTGGTTCTCTACAGGTACTCCAGCTTCCTCCATCAATAAAAACTGGCCGCCATGAAATAGCAAAATGTGCTGAAAACTGTGTAAAACCCAAACTAAACAAACAAACAATAAAAACCTGGAAATATTTACCCCCAGATTCCAAAAAATTATCTTGGGCTCTGTAGATAATCATACTGTGTATATTAACCTTTAACCTACCATCAAAAGATGACTGTATACCCAATAGCTTTTTATGTAGTTTATGAAGATTTCCTACATCTTCTATTGTGACTGGCTTTAAATGTATGGTAAGTGAAGGTTTTAGACGTGGACATAATTCTATGATCAGATAGGATGTACATAAAACATTCTTCAGGACTCCGGGTTGTAGCTGAAATGTACAAATATTCCACAAGAAGGGTTAAAATCCGATACAAATATGACTACATGTTTATAAACATATGTATTTTTCCATATTAATATACTGTTAATTAAAATAGCTAATTATATGCAGTAAGTGTTTTATCTAACAGAAATTCTAGAGTTGTTATTTGCTGGTTTTTCAACTGACTTGATACTAAATCTTAGTAAAATATCTTTGAAAACGCTATAATCAACCATGGATCTCGCAATGAAAAACTTCACCCAAAAATTAATTTGATGTAGATTTTATATTGTCCGAGGATTGAAAAATTCAATAAATAACTACCCGTAGTAATGTTTTACACAAAAAATTATCATAATATATATTAAAGTCAGAAAAGTTTGGGGGGCTAAAACTGGAAACTGACCTATATTTCTGAACAGTTAGAAATATGTGATAAAAGGATTTTCAAGATATCAGATTATCAAAGTTACATAAAATTATTCAAGTAAATACAATTTTGTACATGTATTGTGCAAAATTATATCTTGAAACCTACAGATATCTGCTCTTTGATAAAAGTTTCAAAATTATATCTTGAAACCTAGATATCTGCTGTATGAGATATCAGGCAATCTGTGATAAAAAGCGAGAACTGTATAGAATCAAAATACCAACCTCAAAAGTTTTCTTTGTTGCTTTCCTATATTCTGTATTATACAGTACATGTAAATTCCATATTCCATTGACTAGAAAGACCATTATTTTTCCAATATCTGTATACTTCCATTCAGAATCTTTCACAGTTAATCTATTTTCTGTACACTTAATCTTTCCACTACACTCAAACTTTGAGGAATCTCTCAATGCCATCACTATTCTATACTAAAAGCAGAGGTTTCTATATATCTTTTCTTAGTAAGGTCCTACACATCACTGGGTATCAAGCTTCTCTTTGTGGGACCTTTTAAAATATATTTGTCCTCAACTGAAAAAATTTCCATGTCTTCATAATTATTTGTAAAGACAAAAATTCTGGAAACAAATTAATTATAATTAAAAGAAATGACAAATGTACTAACTTAATGTGTGGAATCAGAGTCACATGACCAGAATTATCATATATTTGTAATGAAGTTACATGAATAATTTGAATTTGCATAACTAAACTAAACTTAGCAAAAAAGTTAAGTACATGTATTTGTATAAATATTGTGTTATGCATGTAATATGCCAAAATATGTTCCAATTTGAGAAAGCATAATCAACATCCTGAACATGCTGAAGGAATATGTGTTCTAACCTTGGGACATGCATGTACATGTATTTTGGTGTATCACATGGATAACACAATATTTTTGTTATTATTACTCTGAATGTACTACAAAAAATGTACTCATTTATTTGAAGCATTTCATGTAAATAAACTTTATTTTTATACAATAAGTTAAATACATCCAATTATTACATTGAGCGTGGTGAAAAACCAGGAATTCCAAGTGAAATCAAATCCTATACATATGTAGATGGATGGATGGATGGATGGATGAATACTGTTTAACGTCCAGTGACAACCAGGTACATATCAAGACAAGAACATATTGATATGACAATGAATATGATCCCTGCTTTGTACTAGATCGACACGCTAACGGGATTTTTAATGTGCTAGCTCACGAGGTAACTGTCCGCAAGAAGACATATCACCCCACTCGGACACATTGTACTGACTCTAAGCCGACCAGTCGATCTTTGCTCTTACTCCTACAGTACGAGCGGAGAAGCAGCAAATACCAATTTTAATGTCTTTGGTTTGACCCCGAAGGGGATCAAACCTGCAACCTTCTGCCATCGAGGCGGTTCATATGTATATGGAGACAGAGGTTCATATTGTCCCACCAGTTGCATACACATTTTATTGGACAAGTAATACAAGAGGTGTAATTATAATAAATAAGTATTATATATTTATTCTTTTTTTAACAATAACACAGGAATAGTTACAAAGTTAAACTCTCTCTGAACGGCAGATTACTTTAGGGAGCAACCATTTGATTTTTATAGGGGGAGGGGGGCCTCGGGTAAATTTTGACACACACATTTCAATAGACAAGAAATACAAGAGGTGTAATTATAATAAATAAGTATTATATATTTATTCTTTTTTTAACAATAACACAGGAATAGTTACAAAATTAAACTCTCTCTGAACGGCAGATTACTTTAGGGAGCAACCATTTGATATTTATAGGGGGAGGGGGGCCTCGGGTAAATTTTGACACACACATTTCAATGGACAAGAAATACAAGAGGTGTAATTATAATAAATAAGTATTATATATTTATTCTTTTTTTAACAATAACACAGGAATAGTTACAAAGTTAAACTCTCTCTGAACAGCAAATTACTTTAGGGAGCAACCATTTGATTTGTATAGGGGATGGGGACCTGCAGGACCAGAAAGTTGACAAAATAAAAAGGCAAGATCACTTCAGGTGTGAAAAAACAATGCAGGACCTGAGTAAATCAGGAATTCTTGGGGTTTAAATGAAAATAAAAATTTAGGTTACAAAACAGCTGAAAAAAAATCCAGGACCAAATTTTCGACAAAAATTAGGCAGGATTAAACATTTGATCCTAGCCCCCCCCCATCCTAAAAATCAAATGGTTGCTCCCTTACAATAAACGATGGTATGATATGTCTCAACAATTTCATACATCATTACATATGTGGATGTTAGTGATGTCCCAATGATCGATTATAATTCAAAATCAGTAATTTGCAATGGAAATTCAAGCAATCAATTCTTCTACTTTCACTTTCACTTTTGGTAGGGATGTCATCAGGTAGAGATAAAATTTTTGTATATAAGTAAAAATGTATTAATGTTTTTCAACTTAAAAATTATATTTAGTATTCCTTTTCCATGTAATAATATTTTATTCATGATTTATAGCTAATCTGATTAATACACGCAAACGTCTATTAGCATGCTGTTACAACTTCTATGCCAGACAAATGGTGATTATGTATAATTATATGTAACCTTGTAACAACCAGTTACTATACCCTAATAAGGGTAACAAGTGCAGATAGTTGATTCTGTGCACACATTTCTGCGTTTCAAATTAAGTATACTACAGATAAATCAAAGTCCGCTTCAGCTTATCCGATGTTCCAGGGCATTCGTTTATAGGTACCATGACTTTCGACAAAGAGGATTACTGCTGTCACAAAAGCTTCTTAACCAGGGTTTTATAAAGGATAAGTTGATGTCATCACTTAGGAAATTTTACGGTTGCATCACAAATTGATTGACCGTTAAAGTGTTCCAATATCATAAGATGATGCTGGACCTGTTCCCACTGTCCTCCACCGATTTGTGACTACCACCGGATTGACTTTGTTGAACTTCACGACAGGTGCCGTATATGGAGCAGGAACTCCTTACCCTTCCTGGGCACCTGAGATCATTCCTGGTTTTTATAGGAGTTCGTGTTGTTCATTGTTGTTTAGTGTTCTGTGTTTATTCGTTGTGCTTGTGGTAGTTCATTTGTCTTCCCGGGTTTGTCTGTCTAATGGATTGCATTTTTTGGTTTGCACCTTAGGTATATTTGTCCTCTTCTGGACATATAGTACAATACAATACAATAAAAAAAAAATTATTGTTAATCAATCATGATGCCCAATATTGTACATACATTTGATTTCATATTGATTGGTTCGATTGGTTTTACAGCAAGGACATTAGGACAATATTACAAATGAATAAATCCAGTAATAAAAAATTAATAATTAATCATACATATTTTCAAGAAATTACTTGTAGATGGTGTAATAATACATGGACTATTTTTATTTTATTGGTATGAGAGAACTACCAGTACAGTTATAGTATACATAGTATTTCTTTGATCAGTATTTTATTACATTATTAATATTTTAGTATTTATTTTTTTTAAATTTTTTTAATTCAATCTTAATTTCTTTTGAGAGCTAAATCTTTTTCTTTAAATAAAGAACATGGAATTGAACTAGTCTTAATTATAAAATTATCTACTGATGACATCAATCATATCAATTTGGATTTATTTGACAGATTACTGAAATTTTTATTCATTGATTAATTGACAAGGATTGCCAATTTTCCTACCGAAGGTCGGTGGTTCTCTCCGGGTACTCCGGCTTCCTCCACCAATAAGAACTGGCCGCCGCGAAATAGCCAAATGCGCTGAAAACGGCGTTAAACCCCAACTAAACAAACAAACAAACAATATTATTGATACTTTGGGTTCTCTTGTTTTCTAAAACAGGACACTGAAGAAGAAAATGGATTTTCCTCTTCAACCGCAGTGTAAAAAATTTACAAATTCTATCTTCTTTTTTTTTACTCCTAATGCATGCATCTTCCTTTTTCGATTTCTAGATTGTGAGCACTTACTCAGAATTTAGTAAGTACTCGCCTTTCATCCTCATTTAATATTTGTAAATATTTTTCTAAGGAAATATTATCTTTAAATAGTCTGTAAGTTCTTAATTTATTAACCCACTCAGGGATCATATAACATATACAGTTCCTGTCCCTGTTTATTTTTTCTGTCATCAAAAATTCCAGGCCTGGGCGCGAACTATTTTTGCTGAGCAAAGAAAATTTTACTCAAATTCCCATTCTCAGCCAATCACATTCGAGTATTCTGATATTTAAGAATATTCTCAGGCTTAAGAATATTCTCAACTTTTATGGTACAGGCCCTGAACTCCATACCAAATTATATTTATATTTTAATTTGCTGTAGATTAAAGATTTCAAATCAATTTTTACGTTTTGAACTTTTTTAACATACATGTATATGTTGATGTACTGTTTGTGTTTTTTATATGCTTCTTTATTTCTTTGTTAAACTAATTAATGTAATCAATATGAAATCAATTGTCTTTTTAAAATTCCACATGATTGTACAGCTCATTAATGGGCAATATCTATGTTGATTTACTGTGTAACAGTAGAGCATGATTTGACTCCCAAAATTTCCTACCGCACCAACCGGGGATCGAACCCGGAACCTTTGGTTCAGTAGTCCACCGCTCTACCAACTGAGCTAAAGGAGTACTCCACTAGCGCAGCTAATGGAGGGTGGTTATAAACCTGTTACGGTTCTATAACCTCTATATTAATCAAGGGAAGCCCGTTACACTTCCCCCACCTCAAGAGTCATCGTCCTACGATGACGATATCGAACTTCAACCCTTTTGCCAACTAGCCCTTTTTGACAACCGTGGGTTTTTTAGTTGGGCGCCAATGTAACAGTAGAGCATGATTTGTCTCCCAAAATTTCCTACCGCACCAACCGGGGATCGAACCCGGAACCTTTGGTTCAGTAGTCCACCGCTCTACCAACTGAGCTAAAGGAGTACTCCACTAGCGCAGCTAATGGAGGGTGGTTATAAACCTGTTACGGTTCTATAACCTCTATATTAATCAAGGGAAGCCCGTTACACTTCCCCCACCTCAAGAGTCATCGTCCTACGATGACGATATCGAACTTCAACCCTTTTGCCAACTAGCCCTTTTTGACAACCGTGGGTTTTTTAGTTGGGCGCCAATGTAACAGTAGAGCATGATTTGTCTCCCAAAATTTCCTACCGCACCAACCGGGGATCGAACCCGGAACCTTTGGTTCAGTAGTCCACCGCTCTACCAACTGAGCTAAAGGAGTACTCCACTAGCGCAGCTAATGGAGGGTGGTTATAAACCTGTTACGGTTCTATAACCTCTATATTAATCAAGGGAAGCCCGTTACAACTGCATCAAGCTTTTTATACTACCATAAGAGCTATAATTTTTTGTTCAATGTTTTTAATCAGTTAATGTTGTACACAGACCTATGAAGCTTATTTTTCAGTGTGACGGATAAAAATAAGCTTTTTCATCCAGCACAAAAGAGATCCATTTTTCGGAATGGTGTCCGGAATAAATCAGTTTAATATACACTTCCGGTAAAAGTCTGTTTGATTTGTAGAATTTGTTCGATCAAAATAACACAACAAAATAATAAATCGGTGTAATGCAGTTTTTAATAATAAATCAGATCAGTCAGTAAATATCTTTTATTTGTCTATTCGCAACAGTATTCAAAGATAAGTTACTTAATTATGCTTATAGGAATGATTCTTGGATCGTGGACACCAAACGAGCACACGTAATGTTGACAAAAGCTGCCAGAATCTGTCAACAAACACAAACAAAGAAGATTACGTAATTCATCAACGGAAATGGAATAAACAGTATGTCATTTGGTAACGATAAGATGAAGATTTAACTTAGCTATTTTCCCATATTTCTTGTATCCCAAAAACCGACATAAATGAATATTTCATGATTTACCACCTGGGACTGCAGTCTGCACTGAAAGCAGCCAAGCATTTGTCAACCTTGCCATAGATGTAGGTCTTGAGTCTATATGCATGTATAAATTTACATTGACGTGTTTTTGTGCCAGGAAACTAATTTCGCCCAACAATTTTTGTTTGTTATGATCGTTAATATTGTAACAATCTTCCCTTGGTTAATAATAGAAGTTATAGAACTGTAACAGGTTTCCCTTGGTTAATAATAGAAGTTATAGAACCGTAACAGGCTTATAACCACCCTCCATTGGCTTAATTAGTGGGGTATTCTTTTAGCTCAGTTGGTAGAGCTGTGGACTACTGAACCAAAGGTCCCAGGATGCGCTAGGTAATTTTGGGAGACAAATCATGCTCTACTGTAACGTTACATTGGTGCCCAACAAAAAACCCACGGTTGTCAAAAAAGGCTAGTTGGTAAATTGGTTGAAGTTGGAGATCGTCATATGACGACTCTTGAGATGGGGGAAGTGTAACAGGCTTGATTAATATAGAAGTCATAGAACTGTAACAGGTTTATAACCACCCTCCATTAGCAGTGCTAGTGGAGTACTCCTTTAGCTCAATTGGTAGAGCGATGGACTACTGAACCAAAGGTTCAGGGTTCGATCCCTGGTTGGTGCGGTATGTAATTTTTGGAGAAAAAGCATGCTCTACTGTTACAATATGTTCACACTGATACCTGATCGCCCTACTGTTAGATGTTCTGTTATTTTGAGGCAATGTTGATTCTGAATATAATGAAAAGGGTACATCTAAAAAAAAAGTTTTTATTTCATATAGTCGGAACAGACACCATGTTATATATGACATTAGATCTAGTATTCCAGGACTATAATTTTTGTCATGATAAGCTTAAGGTTCCTTTAGGAAGAAATGTTCTGAATTTTTTAAAGAGTAAAACCAGGACAAAAAATTACTAAATTTACAAGTCAAGTATTGTTTATTGTATTAATACTGACCTGATACCATCATGAATAGGAAACAATAAATATGTCATTTCTCATTTAACAGTTAAACATCAAATATCTAATTAGTAATTAACTCGATCGATAATTGATAATTAGTTGTCTTGAATTTTTTTTTATATAATATATGTTCACAATTTGAAGTCATTCTATTTTATTTATTTAAAAGAGGGCAAATGGACCCGGGTGAACGGGTAAAAATGGCAGGAAAAAACGTGACACTTGCGTCTGCATATTTTTTCATGTTCTCAGATTCCAAGTGAAGTTTTTCATACTTATTTTTACTTTGTTGACATTGAATGTTTAAAAAGTTGATGTGAGTCCAGGTATAGGTAACTTGTTTTGTTCAAGATAGTCTTTATTCACATGTAATAAAGCCGGAAGACAACGGCTGAACGAGAATTCGCATGGCTGCCACCAAGTTGCTGTAACTTTTTAGCCGGCAGAGTAGTGGGGATAATATGATTGACATCTGTATCTTAAATAGCCAGCTTTGCTCGCTTATTATATCATGCAATGCTGTTGTACCCATAACTATACATGTATGTTGAAAAATTATGTGGCTTTTTTAACAAGATTTTCTGTATCTCTAGCTTGGCTTTGTTGCATTTCAGGGACTCTTACATGTACCTATATATATTTCAGTATTTAACCTTTCGAGACTGGGGTCAGTAGGGATTTAGTCCTGATCTATTACACCAATATATATAACACAGGGGAAATCATTTATGAGAATGTGAAATTTCAAATCACAGAATTTACTGATGCAAAAAATGTTCAATTTTGTGAAAACTAGGGATGGAATATTTTCCGCATGAAAAGCTTAGATGGTATTGCCTTTACCTTTTTTTGTCTTTTTGGGATTTGAATTTCACTTTCAACCTAGATTCATGATGTACATTCACTTCTCCTAATGAGTCTCCACTTAACTGACAAATGTGCACATCTTGTGCATCAAAATTAGTATCAAGGAATACTTAGTTAAATAATAAAAAATATAATGTATGTAAATTGATTTCTGTTATTCGGTATTAATTTAAATTGATTTTCTGTTTAAATGTAATTATTAAAATGACAAATTATTATAATTGTAAATATAATTATATCATGACAAACGAGAAGGATTTTCTAATTAAAATCATTAATTGCATTGATCATTTAACACTTGTTTAAACATGACTAAACATTTAAAGATCTGATATCTGAGTTAAATAATTTTGAAAAATCATTACTTGATGGTGGAGGCGTTTATTGTAGTGAAATTGTGATTGTATACTGTGCCATGGCATAAATTAATAGATTAAATACAGTTTGGATTTCAAAGCCTTATTTCAAATATTGAATGATCAGACCCTGGTTTCATAAAACATCTCATACTTGAATATTTGGTCAAAGTGCAATTTTCTCATATAAAGTACTGATAAATTAGATTTTTGGAAATTCAAAATGTCAGGAAAAAAATCACGGTTTCTGGAAATTATGAATTTGAAAAGTTTTGTGAAACCATATCCCGATCACTGAAGATGTAGTATATATTGGAGTTTAAAAAGAATGAGTGTTTTTTTTTAGTACATAAATTTTTTACTAGCCACTATAAATGCATGCTGAAAGCCTAAATGTAATTTTAAAATAACCAATGCGATAATGATAGGATTAAGCCATCTTCAGAAATATTTATTTATATTTTCAGACTAATATATTGTCGCCAAAATGACTTGAAAATGGGGAGTTCTTCCTCCAAGTTCCGTAAACATCTGAGTAATGGGGATGAGTACGCTGCACTCAACCAGTACAATAACAGTAGTGAGTTGCGTAAGGTGCTAGACCCAAACTCATCATATGGTGACTCACACAACCATGAGACGCCTCTGCATTATGCTTCGAAGTTTGCAATGAAAAGTTTGTTAAGGTGAGTTGTTAAAAGTGGAAACTGTTGGTCAAACATGATTCAAAAACTGATTTCTTCATGGGAAACTTCGATTTTTTAAAAATTTTGAAATACATAATGTATTTGAAATGTTCAGATACATAAACAGCAAAAATGGGTAACAGGAAAGGTCGACAAATTAACAATGACATACATGTACATGTACCAATTAGTTGAAGCCATCCAATCGACAGAGCCCCAGACATACATTGTACATGTCATAAAAAAACAACATGTACTCTCACGTGAAAAGCACCAGTAAAAAGGCTGTGCCTTTGTTTGGACTTCAGTCATATATATTTGTACTGATTTTGTGTCAAGAATTTATATACATTCTCCCTTTTTTTGAAATATGCATACTCCAGGTACATGGCATTGCTCGTTGTAAATAAGATGATGTTGTGACATTGAACAACAATTGATCAACAAATTTATTCTTTGTAGGATATTTCTAACAGAACACAATGGAAATCCTAACAAAACAAATGGACACAAACACACATGTCTACACTGTGTGTGTATGGAGAAGGCAGAACACTCCCAAGTATATCCTGTCATGAGACGTCGAGCTGAATGTCTAGATATATTGATTAAATGGCGTGGTGCTAAGTTAGAAGACAATGAGACAGAGAGGGTCAATATGGGAGCACTGGATGAGGTATCATATTTTAGGAGTGAGACTTCCTTTTTAGGTCCTAAAATGTGTGAATTACTGCTAATATTATGAAATTTAACCTTTCATAAATTTCCTGTTTCCAATTAGTCTAATTAATAACTTTAAATTTCTCCAGGACAAATTTAATGAATGACCTGAATTTAATTATCTTTAAAACAAAGATGTATTGAGAGCATTCATTTTCGACTGAATTGATATAACAACAAAATTAAATATAATGAAAACAGACACCACTGTAAACATTAAATATTAAATATATAAAATTGTTTGAATTGAGTTGAAGATATTGTATTTTTAATTGCAGGATTTGAACACAGCACTGCACTATGCAGCCCAGTCAGGACTCAAACAATGTGTGGAAGTAAGTTACAAAAACAGACATGGTTTGTCCTGAACAGTTTTTTTTTTTTTTTGCTAAGGCCATATTTTATATCCGTTTAATGTTACATGCTGAAAAGGCCAAGATTTGTTAGATACCTATCATTTTTTGCATTTTTTATAAAAATTAAGGAAAAACAAGTGTTTTTAGTCTTCCTGGTCTCAGGTTTTTACAGATAACCTCTGCATAACATACATGTAATAACAATCAATTTTAATAACTGGAATTGGAACCTTTTGTACATTCACCGACATGCTTCTCAAAAAAATTTATAAAATTATTGATCTTTTCAGATGCTCGTTACACATGGGGCACCACTGTTCCTAGAAAACAAAGATAATCAGACACCTTGTGACAGTGCTGAGAAAGGCGGACATGCCGATATTGCTTTATATTTAGAATCTAAAATGGTTTTCTCTGTAAGTAATTGGGTTTGTATTTTGTTTAAATATAAAATGGAGTAAATTTTAAAAGAATTATTGACTTTATTCTGTGTTTTAGCAGAAGTTGGCTTTTTGCAATCTGCATTTTTCCATTAAGGTTTATTTATTTAATTCAGTTAAATGTACCCATTTCCAACTTTTATTTCCTTGTTGGCAAAATTATTGCTTCTCAGGCAAAGTTACCCATACCTGGATTTATGCATATTTGATTGCCTACAATGTTGGTAATGTTTGGTTTGCCAAATGTTTGGTCATGAACATTTTTAATTTATGTTAGTCCAGAAATAGTACACTATAAATTTAGTAACCAGATACTGTAAATGATAATTTTTCTCTCATAGATTTCCTGCCGCAGATACTGATTTTCATTGCCAGAGAAAAAATGTTCTCACTATAAACAAATACAAAAGCTGTTTTGATAATAGCGAGTATAGTTACAGTGATTTCTTTATTTACACTATAGGCTGATGGACCTGAAGAAAATGAGGAAGACATGTTTATACTGCCAGATTCTGAGGTAAATAGATGTGTCTATACATGTATATAGATATTATTGTTTTTTTTAACTCTCTGAAATTATTTTAGACTTGCTACAAGTCCCTATGTAATTTTTAATTTTTACATTAATTATTTATATGAAATAGGCACTTCTCTATCCATACTTTAATATTTACTATCAGTGTATGAACATAGGGAATTGTATACACTGTTTGATACTAAATAGGTATGGATAGAAGAGGTGCATTTTGTAACAAAAAAAAGTAATTATAAATGGGAAATATTACACAGAGACTTGTGGCAAGTCTAAAAATATTTATACTTTCATGTCAAGGTAGATGTAAGAGATTGGATTCTTTTTTGCTGTTTTGCCAGGTGCTCTGGTGCTGACAATTATTAGGTAGAAATGCTTTAAAAGGATGATTTAAAACACAGATGTATATATAATGTAATGGAACTAGGGGTCTCAGAATAGTCATATTTATAAATTTGAGATAAAAATCTGACGAAAAAATAACAAACAGGACATACATTATAGTATAAATATTTCGCAGATATTCTTTATACAAATGTATTGTTATCAAATTATCTTAATTGTGTTATCTGGTTAATAATTATGTTAAAACCTGATTGCTTGAATGATCAATTTTCAAATTTTTAAAAAGAATATCAGTTCTGTTAGATCTCTTTTGTAAGAGTACGTCCTATTGGCTACAGATAATTTCAGGATGAAACAGATCGTTTTCAATTTCAAATGCAAATAATGTATTTTTTCTCAATTGACAAATTTTGGTATCTTTCAGTAAAATTGGATTCAAAGAATATTTTTTTTAATAGGAGTATAATGGATTAAGAGCCCAGGATTTGCAGGAAGCCAAAGATCAGTTGCTAGTGGAAACAGCAGACATGCTCAGTGTACCACTTTTTACAGCAGAAGCTTTACTTAGAAATCATGGTAAGCATAATGTTTGAAAGAGGGGAGAACAGTTTATTGTGAAAGCAAATTCAATTAAACCTATATTTTGTGACTGCCCTCTCACATTATTTTTGTTTGTTTAGTTGGGGTTTTACGCCGTTTTCAGCCCATTTGGCTATTTCACGGCGGCCAGTTTTAATTGGTGGAGGAAGCCGGAGTACCCAGAGAGAACCACTGACCTTAGGTAGGAAAATTGGCAATCCTTGTCAATTTAGATCGGAGTCGAACACACCCCGCCACAGGTGAGATTCGAACTCACAACCTCAGTGTTGACAGGCTAGTAGTAGTCATGACGAACTACCTAGACCACTCGGCCACCGAGGCCCCCCCTCTCACATTAAGAAATAATCTTTCAAGACAATTTATCTCATCAAAGAGGATTGTATTTACTAGACCGATGACCATTTTTGCATGAATACTTTGACAATAATTTATTATGATTTGTTGATTAACTCCACTGTATGTTAAATTACTAAGATGAACATATGTGGTGGTTGTCGATAAATGACAAGTAGCATTTTTACGCCTGTCCCAAGTCAGGAACTTCAAGTCTTTGTTAGTCATGTGTGTTTTTTAATTTTGGTTCGTTTGTATGTTTCGGAGATTAGCGTGCCATCCATTTCACTAAACTAATATGCATTATTGTTTAGGGCTGAAGCCCGCCTCTTGGTGCAGGATTTTCATGCTGCGATGAAGACTCATTGGTAGCCTTGAGCTGTTTTCTGCTCTTTGGTCGGGTTGTTGTCTCTTTGACACATTCCCCGTTTCCATTCTCTATTCTACTGATCACTGTAATGATGCAATGTTGACATCTTGACCCATTTTAAGGTATTGGCTTGTGGCTTATCATTGAAGGTGTTACAAAAACTTTATCAGGTTGAGGAACAGCAATAAAATATTTGTTCACTGACTTATGGTATTATTCAATTGTTACATGTATGGGTTACTTCTTTTTCATTATGACATTTTCAATAGACTCCCTATATGTAATGGCAGAGGTATTTTAAGGCAAGATTTCCATAAAGCAAACAAAAGTTCACATTATATTGTATAAAATCTTCACAGATGAAGCTAAAGTTAATAAAAAAAAAATCAAGACTTTCTCTGATATTAATAAGGATCAACACCAACAAATTGGAAAAAATAGGGAAAAAATAAAACATAATTAGATTGATAAACAGAATATTAAAATATTGATTTTACTGAAGTCATTCAACATTTTTTCTCAGAGTGGTCAAGAGAGATTTTACTAGAAGCCTGGATGACAGATGCCAAAGCCTGTTGTGAGAAATCTGGAGTAACACCACCACCTTCAGTGTTTTCAGACAGACCCCACGTACAGCAGTCTTTATCATCGCTAGAACCGAGTCTTGCAAGTCGACATGAAGTAGATGTATGTATAATTGTCTGTACAAACATTTCTCTTATACTGTCTTTTGATCTGTTTTTATATACTGCTGCCTCTAGAATCAATCAATTGATAAATATTTATATTACTGCTGTCAAGAACATGTACATGTATTCTGCCTCAACAAACTAATAACAATTTTTTTTCTTTCGAAAATTTAGTTGATAATGACAGATTATTACATGGGATTTTCCATATTGGCCCAGGTGTAAGCACAAGACACCCATATTGAGCCTGATTGCCAATAGGGGCCGAGGGCTAATACCGGGGCCAATATGCAAAATACCATGTCATAATCTTATCACATTTTGAGGGGAAATATTGGAAACATATCTGCCATGCAAAATCAAACGTATTACTACTATATACAGTTGATTCTCATCATTATCTCAAACTCTTCTATCTCAAAACTTCTGATATCTCAAAGTAATGTTTTGGTCCCCAGAATCAACTTTGCACTATATTTCCTCCTGATATCTCAAACTCCTGTTATCTCAAACTATTTTTGTTGGTCCCTTCAACTTTGAGATAAAGAGAGTCAAGTGTATGTGAGAATGATTGATATCTTATGTTCTTTTACAGTGTGCTATACATATGTTCTTTTACAGTGTGCTATATGTTCTTTAACAGTGTGCTATATATTCTTTTACAGTGTGCTATATGTTCTTTTACAGTGTGCCATATGTACCCAGATATTTATTACCAATGAAGACCCAGTACAGATGGCCTGCTTACATCAGTTCTGTAAAGAGTGTTGGAGACAGTTAGTATACATATAATTATATCAATCAATCAGATATTTTATTGTCATAGAAATCAAATATATAATTTGTGACAAACAAAACAAATAAATCAAACATACATCAAATTAATCAATATAACATTAAAACATCAGTCAAAATTAAAGTTTTGGGTCTCCCGTCCTCAGTTCTAATGACTGTCTAATAAAGGAAACTGTATTTTTAATTTGGGTTTATTATTATTTTAAGTTTTATTGTGTCATTTATATCAGTATCATCCCACTCAGGAATGTTTTTCATAAATTCAAAATAATTCTTCCTAGTGGAGTTATATTTAGGGCATTTGAGAAAGAAGTGTTTTTCATCCTCAATCTCATTGCAGAACTTGCAAAACCTTTGATTTCTAGGGATTTTGAGATATATAACTACATGTATGTTGAATATTTAAGAAAAAATATAGATATTTTTAAGAAAATTCTTTAGTGTTTTCAAGGTAATGATTTTAAAAATTATTGAAGATTTATTAAAAGAAAAAGTACAAGTTTATATATAGATTCTTCTTCAGGTACGAGTGAGTTATGGAATTTCTCCACCCGAGATAGTTAAATTTTTGATTTTCAACACGCGAGCCTTTAGCGAGCGTGTTAAAATCTAAAATTTAACTATTGAGGGTGGAGAAATTTCATAACTCACGAGTAAATTGAAGGAGAATCTGTTTCTCCTATGATTTTCGACAAAAACCTCAAGAAAACATCGTTGCTATGTAGTTTGTTTACATTGACGTCATTTCGGGACTTCTCTAGTTTATCGTTCCAATAACTGTAGAAAAAAGGGCGGTAATTCCCACGTAGAAATTTAATCACCTGGAAGTGGTTAAAGATATTATGTATTTTTATCCGACCGATAAATAGTCAAGAATAGGAGAAATTTATTATATTCCTTTAAATATACATGTAGGTTTTGATAACCCCTTTTTGACAACATCTCTGTAGGGTTTGTTGAAGTTAACCAATAACAAATATATGTTTTTATCAAACTGTACTTATAAAATTAGAAAGATAAAAATAGATAGATACAAATTTTTTTTTATAGGTATTTGGATTTGAAAATCCAAGAAGGAGATGCCCACAATATCACATGCCCTGCATTTGACTGTATGAAGCTAGTTACTGTAGAAGTTATAGAGAGTGTAGTATGCCGAGATATGGCCAGGCGATATCTACAGTTTGATATCAAGGTAAGTTTCCTGTAAAAGTATTATGCAGAGATATGGCCAGGCGATATCGACAAGTTAATACCAATGTGGATAATTTCTTCTACAAGTTAAAATACTGTTTGTCTAATACTAATAAAATGATTGCTTATAATACCAGCTGGTAGTTTTATAATTTCAAATGTTGAATTTACCATCTTAAAAAAAAATTTAAATGAAATGATCTCAACTCCCTAAAATAATTTATAATCTTCATATACATTTTAGGCCTTTGTTGAAAGCAATCCTAACATTAAATGGTGCCCGTTTCCCGGTTGTGGACAAGCTGTAAAGATGCCTGAAAATCATACCAAACTACCTAGTGATACGTCCAAAGCAGTGGATTGTGGGAAAGGTCATCTATTTTGCTGGTCGGTAGCTCTTTGAAATCAATAAACTCAAAAAGTCAAATACGACGTAACAGAATTCTACTCATCTGCAGTAAATTGTTTTGTAATACTTGCACATCTTGAAAGTGAAATGATCTAGAATATGTTTGAGAGTTTTTATTATTTTGTGTGTTTGTGTGTGGTGTATAAGTGATTTCATCAGTATGCATGTACAAACAAAAGATAAAAAATATTTTGCAATAGCTCTAAAGATAAATTAAAATGAATACTGTCATTTAAATTTCCAGGTGTTTGAATTGAATTGAAAAGTTTAATGGCTTCATTGTCTAGAAAATTTCTTAGACTATAGGCAAAAAAGTCATTATTTAGATAAAAAACTTTTCTTTTTTTTTTGTCATAAAAATGAGACATTACCTGTATCATTCAATAGTATGATTTGACTGCTTTATAATAATCATTTATTCTGTAGGGAATGTCTGGGGGAAGCACATGAACCTGCCAGTTGTGAAAACTGGAAAAAATGGTACAACAAGATAGGAGAGGTTAAACCTGAGGAATGTGAGTTGTCTCCCTTTTAACGGTAAAACACAATCTGGCGAGCAAACATCTCCCAACAGTCATGATGGAAAATCCTGTCTTCTTGTTACTCCGACAGCTTTTTGTTATTATATGAAGTTCTCTCTCATGAAATTAGATAATTTTTGTGTTGTATTTTTTAATTCCTGGTTTATGGTCCAAACTTTACCATATACATATAGAATGTCTGAATGTGATATTGATTAGCTTAACTAAAAAGTTGCAATGTTAAACCTATAACAATCTAATTGATACAGAAACTGAAAAGTGGTAGGGATAACTGACCCTGCAATCTAAATTATGTACTGTCCACTCTAATTCTAGCAAGCAGTCACCTTGTTCGTAATAATACTGTATTGGTTTTTATAGTGTGTTTTGTGCACCAGAGTTTTAGCATAGATAAGGGGGGTGTGGGTTCCCATAAAACTGGTTTAATCCCACCACTGTTCAGTGTTTGTACCAAGTCAGACTATACTGACTCTGTTGTGTTCATGTTTGTATTTTGTACTCTTTTATGTTATTACTGCGTTCTGTCAGTTGGGTTGCTTTGATCGATTTGTATGTCATTGTTAAGCTTTCCTGTTATCCATTTTGTTTTTTGTTTATAAACAGGTTTTACCCATACTTGTAAGCATTCAAACTTCTCTATATTCAGTTTATCTTCACTTGAAACAGTTTTACAAAAGTCGTACCTGTAGTAAATTCTCCAACAGACCATGTTGTGTCGTAAACTTATTATGATTGTGTATATTTTGTTTTCAGTGAATAGTACAGAGGTAGAGACAGAGAATGCAGCCAACTGTTTGTGGTTGGTTACTAACTCTAAATCATGTCCAAACTGTAAATCTCCTATACAGAAAAATGAAGGTTGTAATCATATGAAATGTTCAAAGGTAGGTATAAAATATGACCAAGTAATTATTGTTTAACTGATGTTTTAATTTAAATAATAAAAGATTACAAATGACCTAATCATCTCATTCTAATATAACCTGCTTCAAATTAATTCTACATCTGTGATAAAATAAGGATATTTTCATTTCAACGTCACAGATGTCAGTAAAATCATAGTAAAGTTTCCCACAAGATATAATGACATGTACATATTATCAGGTTTTCTGCACACATATATCGTAAAATATCAGCCACGAGACACAATCTGAAGCTTTTTCGGCGAGTGAGCGTAGCGAACGAGCCAAAAAGCTTCATATTGTGTCGAGCGGCTTATATTTTACAATATTTGTTTGAAGAAAACTTTATGATAAATTTATCGTATTGTTAACTAGCAATCTTAATGGAATTTCTTACTTTTCAATGGCCATCCGCCTATAACCAGATGTTTTCCTGATATATTCGGGTCAACGTTTGGTCAAACATTATGATGTCGCTGATATATTCAGGTCAGCTCATATTAGGGTCGGGTCAACTCTTTACGACGTCAGAGTGCCGAAATACGGGAAATTCTGAAGGCCTCAGCAGGTCGATATAGCCATAGGGATAGGCATAGTATAACTTGCGTTGTGCAATGGCGTCTTTGTATCTGAATACTTATGTTGCAGCGTTTCACAGCATCAGCAAATCAATGTGATAAAAACTTGTCAGGGTAGGCAGATACTTGTGTATCCTAAGGCCTAATAAACTTTGTAGGTTTTTCATCCATATTGACCAAGAATGTGAATGCCATAAACAATTTAAGTTATCACACACCTATACCAAAACAAGGTATAATAGTTAGTTTGAAATTATTGAAAAAAACCTGTTATTTTTTTGGTTTACTGACATGAAAATAACCCCTGGATCGTGATAAGTAAAGACATTTTTTTTAAGGCATGATTATGGATAAAAATCTTTCTGTTAATTTTAATTGTCCATTACTGAGTAGAAGTTGTTTTGAAATTTTTTTGTGTTATTTATATTTTATTTCAGTGTAAATATGACTTCTGTTGGGTGTGTTTAGACCCCTGGAAGAGACATAATTCCAGTACTGGTGGCTATTTTAAATGTAACCGATATGAAGCGGTTAAGGTAATCTCGGAGAAGGCCAACAAGGCACAAAATGAGGTAAGCTACAGTTGCAGCAAAATTATATTTTAACTATTATCGAATATATATGGTGTTTGTCACTAGTAACAGGCTTTCAACGTTAAAATACTTTTTATGAAAACAAACAGCAATTTTAGGGAGATATTTTATGAAATATAAGGGAATTTGTAGAGCTTAATAAGCATAACTTACCTACAAAAATCATAATTACTGATGTAATAATTAGATCTTTACCAGAGATAACAGGGTCATAGTCATCAACACATCAAGTAAATGCTGATTATATGCATTCATGACTACAACCAATCTCTGGTAGATCTTTATCAGTATCTGCAAATACTAAAACTACTATTGGTTTACAATAATATAGATCATTAATGACATTTTACTACAAAAACATGTTATAAGAAAGGAATAATACATCAATTTTTGCAAAAAGTAGGAAATTTAATAGAAATATAGGGCAATTTTAGAATTTGAACTAAAAAATTATGAAAATAAGGGGTGTCCAAAAAAAGGGAGGAAAAATATGAAAATAAGGGCCAGTTGAAAGCCTGTTTAGTAACAGAATATGACATGTGTTGTGATGAGGAAATACAGATTATTTTGTCATGACATTTTACTGCTAGTTTACTGTTTGTGACACAGTTCCCTAAACAGGTTCTAGGGGTTATAATGAAATCTCTGTTAGATGTGAGATATTTCTTCATGTTCAATACCTTAAAGCTTGCTTATTATATAATCCTTTGATATCAATTTTGATGCACAAGTTATGTACATTTCGTTGATTTACGACTCAACAGTTGTGCTCAGGGCCTAAAATGTTGAAAACCAAAACAACAATCCAAAAGGTTGAAGACCAAATTGAAAAAATACTAAATGGGGTAAAGCCAAAACCATCTAAGGACAGAGCTATGCATGAGATAGAAGAGTGTAATTTATATATATATACACATTTTGTTTTGAATATGTGGACAATATTTTCATAATTATAGATGATATGGTAGGTTGATTATAATCAGAAATACTTCATTGCATTAAAAAACACATTTCTTTTTTTTGTAGGCAGAAGATCATAACACTCACATGCAAGAATTAAACAAATTTGTACATTACTACTCCAGGTTTAAAAACCATGAAAATAGCTACAAAGTTAGTATATTATAGTCAGAAAATACTAATCCATATACTGTAAATTCGGAAATTATTGTGATTTTTTTATTATTGCGAAAAATGCGACTGATTTGTAATCGCAATAATTTAAACTCGTATTTTGGAATTTTTTATATAAATGAAGCAGGATTTTTCTCAATTTCACAAAAATTAAAAATCGCATTTTGGTCTTAAATGACAAAATCGCAATAATAAATGCACGCAATAATTTCTGAATTTACAGTACATCATAATACATCCGCCAGTGGTACCTACTAGGATTTACAGGTTGAAAGTTTGATTTTTAGGGTTATTTTTGGAGGATTATGGTGTTGGGTGTTTTGATACGTATGCTGAGGGAAGTCCATGATGGACATAAGCTGGTTTATTTGTGTGATATTGAATAAAAACCATATTGATGAGTCAGTTTATAAATTATATTTCAAAACCATATTAAGGTTTATGCAAATATTTCCTTGAAACTATGCATATTCATTTCCAGATATTGTATTTATTTGTTTAATCTACTTAAATCATATTGTTATAATCCACAACTGTAATTAATTTGTCACATCTAATCTCTTTACACAAAACCTGGATAGATGAGAAACAATATAACTGATTTTATATGTGATATCTTCCCATGTGTGAATGTGTATTAATTAAAAAAACAGCCTTGGTGATCTTGTGGTAGTGTGCTCGCCCCAAGTGTGGCAGGCGGCGGGTTCAATCCCCGGCCGGGTCAAACCAAATACATTAAAATTGGTATTTGCTGCTTCACTGCCAAGCACGCGGCATCTAAGAGTAAGAGCAAAGACTGGTCAGCGCAGAGTCAGTATAATGTGTCTGAGTGAGGTGATATGTCTTCCTGTGGACAGATACCTCGTGAGCTAGCACTTTAAAATTCTGATTTAGCGTGTTGGTCTAGTACAAAGCAGGGATCATATTCATTATCATATCAACATGTTCTCGTCCTGATATGCACCTGGTTGCCACTGGACGTTAAACAATAATTTATCCATCCATTAATTCAAAATGTTGCCAGCTAAAAAATGGAAAATACTTTTAACGTAGACTCGTGTGATGAAATAAATATGCACTTAGTCTAGAAAATGGTAAAAATATCAGGGAGCTTTAACTGTGTTTCAGTTAGAGGAACCCTTATTAAGTACAACCAAAAATAAGATGATGAAGTTAGCAGAGGCTGTAACAGACATAGTAACAGCTAATGCTGAGACGAGGTTTGTCGAGGATGCAGTTCATCAGCTCCTAAAAGCCAGAAGAGTACTGAAATGTTCATACGTGTACGGATATTATCTAGACGGACCAGGCTATAAAAAAATTGTCTTTGAGTTTATGCAGGTAAATTTTGAGTCGTAATATAAAATTTTAATATGAGATATGAAAATGTTAGGATATGGGGTATGTGTCTGTGAGATAATATTCCATTAGAAGGAACATGAGATAAGGGGTCTTCTGTTGGTTAGTTTGATATGTCAACAGTATCCCTGTTTGAAAGGTTTGACATAGACCTTGAAATAAATAATTTGGTCCTCATCAAAAATTCAGTAAAAATGAGTGAGGTAGATAGAATTGTATAATTACAAAGGGGACAGTATCACAATTGAATTGACCTTTTTCCACAAACATTAAGAGGAATTTGCATATTATAACCTAAATCAAAATACATCTGTGAAAGTCCAGCATTCACACATTTCCATTATTATCATTGTAAAAAGAAAAGTAACTGTTAAAATCAAAAACAGAGTATCTTTTATGAATTTGCCTGTTTAATTTTTAAAGTACTGTGGCGGAACAAGGAATCAGACATTCTCTGGTAAGTTTTGAGTTGTCAACTAAAATATTGGAAATAAACGCTAATGTTTATTGTAGACTGAATTGGAAGAATGTACTGAAATCCTGTCACAAATGGTAAACAGACTTTATTTACGTACCCCACGGAAACGTATCATAGAGCAAGCCCAGATCGTACAACGTAAAAGGCAGGAGTTCCTGTCAGCTGTTGCTAAGGGACTGGTTCCCCCTGAAACACCACCAGGACTCCGGAAACAGAAGAGAAGGAAGTACAGCATGGACTTTGAAGATGTAATTTCCTTTTACTGTATAAATTATTAGCATATATCAATATTTTTAGTTATGAATAAAAATTCCATAAAGGTTTATGTGGTAGACACAATTGTGTGAATATTTTTTATCAGAAACTATCAGCTCACTTGTTCGCTAGTATGCGATTTCAAGAATTTGTGCTTGGGAAATACTTCCACCTTACCGTTTATTGTTACAAATTATTGCATTCTTGCCTTACAGAAGTAGTGTTGTGGAAAAAGAATAAAAAAAAATCTTGCAGATAATTTGTAAAGAATATAGTGTTGAACATTTTTATCATAAGCCATGAAAATATTTATTGTAATTGTATTTCTGTGTATACAATAACTTTTTTACATGTCATTTTCTTTCCATTGATCAATGTTTTGGTAATTTTGTAAAATTCATTATTTCAAGTTACGTATGATTTTAGTCTGCAGTATCTACAAATTCAAGGAATTAATTTGGCAAATACATGTATTATAAAACTTAAGGGAAAAGAATGTTAATGTTGTCTTTATTGTGACTTAAAATAAATATTATAAATGTACTGGTATTCTTTTAGGATGAATTAAGATCTGCCGTGTTAGCCTCCATTCAGGATGTCGATCCATCCAATCCATGGATCAAAGATGCCTCGGGACGTCATACCAATGTAACGGCCATGTTAGATTGGCCAGACAGTGATGATAGCGACTCTGAAGTCACAACAATAATAAAGCTCCACGGTAAATTATAGGGATCAAAATGTATAAAAATCATTGTGTTGAACGGCTGACTATATAAACTTAATAAATTACTGTAAATATGGAAATTATTGCGATGTTTTTATTATTGCGAAAATTGCGATTGGTTGAGGATTGCAGTATTTAAAGCTCACATTTTTAATGCATTTTATCATGTCCGATTTATTCTAGATTTGTCTCCCTTTGTTTACATTTACACAGGTAAGTTTCTGGTCATTGATTGCTGACATACGGAGACAGGGTAATTGGCAGATACTCAGTTGTATAGTTATTGTTTGGATAGTTATTATATATATCATTGTAAACGTTTCATAATTAATAAAATAATATTGTAATATTTTTGAAACCATTAATTTAAACGATAAGATTAATAAAACTTCCATTTTAAATTTTTACCCGATCTACAATCGCAATAATAAAACTTTTTTTCACACAGACGGAGATCGCAATAATTGAACCTTATAATATTTCCTGTTATAGAAGAACCGCAATCTTAAGTGCATGCGAAAATTTCCAAATTTACAGTTTATAAATTGGTTTTGTTTGTTTAGTTGGGGTTTTACGCCATTTTCAGCACATTTGGCTATTTCGCAACGGCCAGTTTTTGTTGGTGAAGGAAGCTGGAGTACCCAGAGAGAACCACCGACCTTCGGTAGGAAAATTCGCAATCCTAGTCAATTAAGATCGGAGTCGAACACACCCCGCCACAGGTGAAATTCGAACTCACAACCTCAGCGTTGACAGGCTAGTGATCATTAATAGTCATGACGAACTACCTAGACCACTTGGCCACCGAGGCCCCCTTATAAATTGGAGAACAGTATGCGGTGGGTGGTAACTCTGAGAAAGTTGTTCTGAATAAAACAGAAAAATTTGAAGTTATAGGTTACAAGAACATACATTGTACTTTTCAGTTATTCAGATGTAGTGATTGTAACCATTCTAAAATATTACAATACTTGGGGATAATCTGATTTGTTTAATGGACTAATTGGCTATATACTTTATATGGAAGGGTACAGGTATATAGGGATCGTATTGTTTGCCCTACTATTAATCCCTCTGCACACTTGGTCTCTGAGTGTAATTGAAGTACCACTTGATCAGTTGCTTAGAAAAGATTTTGTTTATCTGTTATGGACCATTAAATAAAGGCCAGATTTCTTATTGAGGATTTTTACTTTTACTGTTGCAGAGAAAACTCACTCAAAATTGCAGGAATTTTAGGTATGTAATTGTGGGTTTCTGTGATTATTAGATAAATATAACTTACTTTACTCTTTTTGTTCAGTTGTATTATTATTTCCCCAAAACAGCAACCAACAATTTAGATATATTTTCTTGTAGGAACATGTCTGAAGAAAGGTTGTAGTAGGACTCGTGTGAAGAATCCGAGGACAGGAGACTGGCAAGAGTACTGCAGCAGAGCCTGCATGCAAGCAGATCAAATACAGACTTCTGAAGAACAAGGTCAGTATTCTATTGTATCCTGTTGTATTTTTGAATATCTTTTGTTTTGAATTGTAAAATTATCAGTATTTATTCCAAGGATCAAGTCACAAACTCCAAGAAATGTAGATAACCTTTTTACTGGGACATCTTCAAAAAAATACCCATTTTTAAGTGAAAATCAAAGGATATACTATGATAGAGAATAATACATGGCAAAATCTTTATCACATGCTTTAGATTTCAATACCAGCCCGATTGATGATATTGATTGAGTGGTGATACGGCATGTGATATGGATTTTGACATCTTTTATACGCTTTATCATATATTTAAACCGTGATGAAGAATTTTCAGTTTATCTTTCTAGTCACATGACGAATATCATTTTAAAGGGTATGATGAAGGGGTGATGATATCAATATCATCACAGTAGAAAATACAGCTGACAATGTTCTTTCAGTATCGTATATACAATTTTCCTTTATCATGTTTATTTAGTACTAAGTATATGATAAAACATAATAATATTAAAAACAGTATTATTAAAAGCCTCATATATGTACTTTTCCATATTGACCAACATGAAGCAACTTTCAAGACCTTGGTTCAAGGAAAATCAAATTTTTTTTTTCCATAAACCTTATTTTTTGATACTTTCAAAATTGTCAAAGTTATGATCGTTGTTACAGTTAATTGTTATAATCATTAGTTAATTACTTTCAGTCCTAATCAAGCGTTTATTTCATCTTTCTAAACCATTTTAACCATCAAAAAGTGATTTTTAAGTAAATGTTATTGATTTTTTCCTACCTGGAAATTTACCTTCCAAAATAAATCCGAAATGAGGTCGGAATGGAAATGCATATTCGCATTTTTCAAAGGAATGAATTTTAAATATTTAAATGAAATGAATATATTTTAGAAAACATATACTCTTTCTAGACTTTAAAAGTTCTAGTTATAGATATTAAAAAAAAGACGATGAAACAAAAAAATGTATTGTAAAAATCATTTCTGAGATGCTCTGAATCCAGGTTATGTGTTGCATTTTTTTGTCAACAACATGGCAGGTTGTTTGAAGTTTGCTTCTGTTTTTGTCTTAAACATTTAAACAACTATTTTCAGGAACAAAATAGATAAATTGCTAAGTGCAAACTGGAGGTTAATTTGTTATTTTCCTTGAGTAACTTGGTCAAGGTAGATAACAGACTCTTTCTCATTTGGAAGCGTTCAGGTTAACTTGGTTGTCAGATGAACAGTGTTCATTGTAAACCCAAATATGAGTTTTTCCTCATATTTTTGTGAATCCTCAGTGGCCGAGTGGTCTAGGTAGTTCGTCATGACTACTAATGATCACTAGCCTGTCAACGCTGAGGTTGTTAGTTCGAATCTCACCTGTGGCGGGGTGTATTTGACTCTGATCTTAATTGACAGATTGCCAATTTTCCTACCGAAAGCTGATGGTTCTCTCCGGGTACTCCGGCTTCCTCCACCAATAAAAACTGGCCGCCGCGAAATGGCCAAATGTGCTGAAAACGGTGTAGAACTGGAACCAAACAATTTTTGTTGGTGCAAGAATAAGGAACTTTTCTGATGTCATTACCAATGTTCAACTCTTGTTTCCTCTTCAAAAATAAAAATGATGTAAGAGACATTTGTATCTAACCCTTCAGTTCAACAGTTTTGATACAATCTGTACAAATATAATATATTGATATCTGCTTTATTCATTATTAGAAAATACAGAACAAGAAATAGTGATTGATGAACAGATGGATTTACTGAGGGCATTAGAGATGTCTAGACTGATTTATCTACAGGAACAAGGCATTCTGTACGAACAACAAAGGTATGGTTTATCTTCTTTTGATTATGACAGCTAACTCCAGTCCCACCTTACCACCTTGATTACATCAGCTTACCTTACAGTAATCCACATTCTCCAGTCCCACCTTACCACCTTGATTACATTAGCTTACCTTACAGTAATCCACATTCTCCAGTCCCACCTTACCACCTTGATTACATCAGCTTACCTTACAGTAATCCACATTCTCCAGTCCCACCTTACCACCTTGATTACATCAGCTTACCTTACAGTAATCCACATTCTCCAGTCCCACCTTACCACCTTGATTACATCAGCTTACCTTACAGTAATCCACATTCTTCATATGTTATGCCACCTAGTACCAGACTTGATAAAGTTTAACAAACTTCTGTAAAATATGTAGTTATTTTATATTGATTTCTTTTTAAATCCTACAAAACAATTATTTATGGAACTTTGTGGTTAGATGATGATTTTAAGCAATTTAATTTCTGAAAAATATTGAAATTTTCAATTAAAAAATTTCGAATTTATATTTCTAAATTTTCTTCTTTTTTTTTTAGGAAATTTCAAAACTGACCAATGAAAATTTTGAGAAATTGCAGTTAAAATTAGACTATAAAATATTATATTTACAGGAAGATGAATAGTAATTTTTTAAGGATTTGTTAAGAAACATTTTTAATTTGTAAATATATTTATAAATTTTTTACAGTAGAGAGAGTGTTATAATAGGAGAAGGACAGTCACCAGATGAACCTTCAGGTAAATTTAGCAAATTATCCATTTTTCTGCTCTTTATACGACCGCAAAATTTTTGCGGTCGTATATAGGTATGACGTTGGCGTCGTCGGCGTCGTCGTCGTCCGTCCGTGTCGTCGTCGACCGAAGACATTTGGTTTTCGCACTGTAACTTTAGTATAAGTTAATAGAAATCTATGAAATTTAAACACAAGGTTTATGACCACAAAAGGAAGGTTGGGATTGATTTGGGAGTTTTGGTCCCAACAGTTTAAGAATTAGGTTCCAAAAAAGGGCCCAATAAGCATTTTTCTTGGTTTTCGCGCAATAACTCTAGTATAAGTAAATAGAAATCTATGAAATTTTAACACAAGGTTTATGACCACAAAAGGAAGGTTGGGATTGTTTTTGGGAGTTTTGGTCCCAACAGTTTAGGAATTAGGGGCTAAAAAAGGGCCCAAATAAGCATTTTTCTTGGTTTTTGCACAATAACTTTAGTATAAGTAAATAGAAATCTATGAAATTTAAACACAAGGTTTATGACCACAAAATGAAGGTTGGGATTGATTTTGGGAGTTTTGGTCCCAACAGTTTAAGAATTAGGGGCCAAAAGGGTCCAAAATTAAACTTTGTTTGATTTCATCGAAAATTGAACTATTGGGGTTCTTTGATATGCCGAATCTAACCATGTATTTAGATTCTTAATTTTTGGTCCCGTTTTCAAAATGGTCTTCATTAAGGTCCAAAGGGTCCAAAAATAAACTTAGTTTGATTTTAACAAAAATTGAATTCTTGGGGTTCTTTGATATGCTGAATCTAAACATGTACTTAGTTTTTTTATTATGGGCCCAGTTTTCAAGTTGGTCCAAATCGGGGTCCAAAATTAAAATTTTGTTTGATCCATGACTATGATGTCATTTTCTATTTTAATACATTTATGGTGTATTTAAATGGGCTGTTATGGTTGCAAAGTATAAAGAAATGGGAGGGGGGATTTGAAAACAAAATTTAGGGGGAGTAAATGAGAAATTGGGGAGGGGGCAATTTTTTTCTCATTTCATATTTCATAAATTAAAAAGAAAATTTCAAATTATTTTTAGCAAAAAAAGGGTGGGGGGGGGGGTTACAATAAATTTAATTGTTTTTTGGGTTTTTTTTGGGAGGGGGGGTCAATGTGCAACTTCATAGTGTATTGCACAAAAGCTACAAAAGGGGTAATTTTTTTTTTTGGGGGGGGGGGGCAATCCTCCACAGCATATTGTATTGCACAAGAAGCAAAAAATTGAATATAAGTTGAAATCATATGACCAATTCTAAGTTCTTTGATTTCAGTTATTCTGTGTCAGAAACCTATTATGTGTCAAATATTTCAAGAAATTTTCAATTGCACAGTATTGCGCAATAGCAAGAAATCTTCAATTGCACAGTATTGTGCAATAGCAAGAAATTGATATGTGTGCCCTGTTATCAAAACTTTATTATTAACAAATTCCATTGGAAATTTGCCAATAACTTTAGTTTAATGAACTTCATTGGAAATTTGCCAATATAAAATGTGCTGATGAAGCTTTTTTGTTTATCTCATCTAAACTGCTTTTAAATTATGTATATTTAAAATTTGCCATCCATGACTATGATGTCATTTTCTATTTTAATATGTTATGGTGTATTTAAATGGGCTGTTATGGTTGCAAAGTATAAAGAAATGGGGGGGGGGGATTTGAAAACAAAATTTAGGGGGGAGTAAATGAGAAATTGGGGAGGGGGCAATTTTTTTCTCATTTCATATTTCATAAATTAAAAAGAAAATTTCAATTTTTTTTTAGCCAAAAAAGGGGGGGTTACAATAAATTTTATTGTTTTTTGGTTTTTATACGACCAGCACAATTTTTGCGGTCGTATATTGGTATGACGTTGGCGTCGTCGGCGTCGTTGTCGTCCGTCGTCGACGTCGTCGTCCGAAGACATTTGGTTTTCGCACTATAACTTTAGTATAAGTTAATAGAAATCTATGAAATTTAAACACAAGGTTTATGACCACAAAAGGAAGGTTGAGATTGATTTTGGGAGTTTTGGTCCCAACAGTTTAAGAATTAGGGGCTAAAAAAGGGCCCAATAAGCATTTTTCTTGGTTTCCTCACAATAACTCTAGTATAAGTAAATAGAAATCTATGAAATTTTAACACAAGTTTTATGACCACAAAAGGAAGGTTGGGATTGTTTTTGGGAGTTTTGGTCCCAACAGTTTAGGAATTAGGGGCTAAAAAAGGGCCCAAATAAGCATTTTTCTTGGTTTTTGCACAATAACTTTAGTATAAGTAAATAGAAATCTATGAAATTTAAACACAAGGTTTATGACCACAAAAGGAAGGTTGGGATTGATTTTTGGAGTTTTGGTCCCAACAGTTTAGGAATTAGGGGCCAAAAGGATCCAAAATTAAACTTTGTTTGATTTCATCGAAAATTGAACTATTGGGGTTCTTTGATATGCCGAATCTAACCATGCATTTAGATTCTTAATTTTTGGTCCCGTTTTCAAATTGGTCTACATTAAGGTCCAACGGGTCCAAAATTAAACTTAGTTTGATTTTAACAAAAATTGAATTCTTTGGGTTCTTTGATATGCTGAATCTAAACATGTACTTAGTTTTTTTTATTATAGGCCCAGTTTTCAAGTTGGTTCAAATCGGGGTCCAAAATTAAACTTTGTTTGATTTCATCGAAAATTGAACTATTGGGGTTCTTTGATATGCCGAATCTAACCGTGCATCTAGATTCTTAATTTTTGGTCCCGTTTTCAAATTGGTCTACATTAAGGTCCAAAGGGTCCAAAATTAAACTTAGTTTGATTTTAACAAAAATTGAATTCTTGGGGTTCTTTGATATGCTATCAGAATCTAAACATGTACTTAGTTTTTTATTATGGGCCCAGTTTTCAAGTTGGTCCAAATCGGGGTCTAAAATTAAAGCTAAAAAAGGGGTAAATTATTTTTTTTTTTTTTTTGGGGGGGGGGCAATTCTCCACAGCATATTGTATTGCACAAGAAGCAAAAAATTGAATATAAATTCAAATCATATGACCAATTCTTAGTTCTTTGATTTCAGTTATTCTGTGTCAGAAACCCATTATGTGTCAAATATTTCAAGAAATTTTCAATTGCACAGTATTGCGCAATAGCAAGAAATCTTCAATTGCACAGTATTTCGCAATAGCAAGAAATTGATATGTGTGCCCAATTTTAAATTTTAAATTGGTTATTTCTGATTTATATATAAAAACAAATAATACTGATATGGTTTGAATAGGTAAATTAAAAATTTTTAAGTTCTTAGACAACATTCATTCTGTGTCAGAAACATATGCTTTGTGTCAAATATTTATTCACAATCCAAATTCAGTATTGTATCAAGCTTGAATGTTGTGTTCATAATTGCCCCAACTATTCAGGGTTCGACATCTGCGGTCGTATCTAGCTGCGCCCAGCGGAGCATTTTATTTGAATATGGTAAAAATGATATTTGCAAAAAGGATATTTCTTGTCACAAAATACTCAGATGCATGTGACAAAAGTCCAAACAAAGGAACATGGTTTTTATTGCTGTTATTCATCTTGACATTACAGTGAGGCCTTTATCTACAGAGAAAAACCTTGCAGTCAGTCTGAGCAGATATTTTCAATATACATGTATTTTATATAGTGATAGATATAATATAAGTTTTCACCTTAAGTTATTTTAATTTCAAGATATAGTTCACTTTTCATATCTGTATGTTAAAAGAATTGTGATTTAAAAGAAAAAAGATTAGAAAATAGAAATTATGAGTAAATAAAGTTATGCCATTGAACCAAAAGTTTAATTGAAGGCACCCGTTCAGAAAATTTGAGTCGTCTAGGTATACGTACTTAATCATAATTTATGTACTAGTGATCACATCCCAACAACTGGCAAGATGTGATCAAGGCCAATCTTAATGAAAAGAAATTGTGCTAGGTTTACTTGCCAATGAATATGGTTCTTATTAGGTAGATTGCCGCCACAGTTTCTTTGAAGGTAAACACAGACATTCCTTTTTTAGCTCACCTGGCCTAAAAGGCCATGTGAGCTTTTGCCATCATTTGGCATCTGTTGTCCATCATCCATCCTCGTACAGCATAAAATTTCTTTAAAGATCTTCTCTGAAACCACTGGACCAATTGGGACCAAATGCAATGATGCTTAGGGTATCTAGTATTAAGTTTGTGTTTTATTTTCTTAACCATCGAGAAACATGGCTGCCATGGCTAAAAATAGAACATAGGGGGGTAAACTGCAGTTTTTGGCTTATATCTCAAAAACTAAGGCATTTAGAGCAAAACTGACAAGAAGTAGAAAGGTTTATGAGGTCAAGATCTACCTGCCCTGAAATTTTCAGACGAATCGGTCAACCCATTTTTGGGTTATTACCACTGAATTGTTATTTTTGCAGTTTTCGGCTATTAACTTGAATATCATTATAGATAAATACAAACTGTTAACAGCAAACAGGTTCAGCATACTATAAAATAAACTAAAAGGTAGCTCTACAAGTAAAATGGAGGGTTAAGTGTCAAGGGCACTGAAAAAGTCCATAGCAACTGATGACAAAGTTCACAGCAACCATACATATTTAGATTAAGGACCCTATAATTTACCTGTACAAGTAAAAAAAAAAGGTCAAGGTCATTGAAAAAGCCCAAAACAACCCATGAAAAAGTCCCTATCAACCATATATATTTAGATTTATGACCTATAATATAGCTGTACAATATGGAGGCTCAAGGGTCAAGATCATTGAAAAAATTTATAGCAACCAATAACAAAGTCCCTAGTAACCATATATATTTGGGTTAAGGACCCTATAATTTACCTGTACAAGTCTAAAAGAAAGGTCAAGAATCAATGCCATTGAAAAATTCCATAGCAATCATATATATGTGGGGTTCAGGACTCTATATTGTAGCTGCACAAGTCAATATTAAGGCTAAAAAATGCAAAAATAGCAAAATTAATCATTGATGCAAGATATACACAAAAAATAACAGGTGAACTTTATGAACTGCCTTAGTGGGTCTCGTGGTAGCATTCTCGTGTGCTTGCCTTGAGTGTGGAAGGTTGGGGTCAAACAAAAGACATTAAAATTGGTATTTGCTGCTTCTCTGCCAAGAGGAGCAAAGATCGACTGGTTGGCTCGGAGTCGGTATAATCATGAGCTAGCACATTAAAAATCTGGCTCAACTTGTTGGTCTAGTACAAAGCAGGGATTGTATTCATTGACGTATCAACATGTTCTTGTCCTGATATGCACCTGGTTGCCACTGGACCTTAAGCAATAATTCATCCATCCATCCATTTAACTTTACATACTATTCCGACATATTTTCTTTTCATTAATAGCATCAAATGATAAATTGCCTGGGAAAAAGACCAAGGAAATAAGATCTAGAGAATTAGGAGATATTGTACAAGGTGTTCCGAACAGAACCGTAGATGACGCACAACATAGTGATTGTATAGATTGTCGTACTGTTCAGAAATTGTTGGCAGACACAGGAATAGGTGACCTTGACTTAGGACCAGAATTTTCATCACATTCAAATGAACAAAATAGTAAAACTGATGGAATTCTTCAGGGTACATCTGACGATCACGGATTAGATTTTGCTGGACTAGAAGGTGCAGTTGGTTTAAGCCATGATCATGGAAATATACCAGTTCCAGGGCCTAGCGTTGACTTAACAATCACAGATTTTAATGGTGCTCAAAGTGACATTATAAAACCCAGTATTTGTGAATCATTTGGTATCATAAAAGATCTCTCTGTGTCTAACATTGACTTTGGTGATAATGATAAAACTAAAAACTTTTCTACCAAATGTGATATTTTAAACACAAAATCAAACAATCATGACAAATTTCTTGTTAAGAACAAAAATATATGTATGTCTGAAATTAATGAACAAAGAAGAGGGCAACACGACAAATTAAGTATGTCTTGGCCTTATCCAGAAGACAAAGAACACATAGTTGTTGGTGGAGAAATTCAGGACGATTTTTCAATTGATTCTAGACCTGTTCCACCTAAAAATGAAGAAGAGGACAATTTTGACTTACAAGCTTCATTAGAGAAATTTATGAAAGATCTTTCTTTGCATGGTTGTGAAGACTATCAGTACAAAAATTCAGATGATGCAGAAGAAACATCAGAAGAAATGACTCTGAAACAGGACAAAACAGAGGCCATTGGAAAAATTGAATCAAATTCTTTAAGCTTTCCTCCACCATTAGAAGAAAAGAGTAATGATGAAAAACATTCATTGGACTTGGATATGTCTGTAAAAAGTGGATATGATTCTGAAATAAAACATTCATGTGATCAGGATGAGTTGGCTGGTGCGTCTGCTTTTTGTAGTGATATTGATTTTGATCATGACATGACTGAAGCCGAAACAGTTGTATCAAATTTCCTTAATGCACAAATGTTGAAAAACTTTCCATTAGATCCGCAGATAGAAATTGTAGAGTCTGCACCAGATCAGGGTATAGTTGAGTATGATAACATCATCCCTAGTGCCTCACAACCAACAAAGTCATATCAGGAATCAAATCAACAAGAAAATATAGTTTCAAATTTAACTGAATCACATGATCATGAGAATGAAATTAATATCCAGAACAGTTCAGGAATGGAAGAGAATCAATGTGATGAAAATTCAACATTTGTATAGAACTTGTGGGCTTTTATTTATTGCTTATTGAATACACTGTTACAGTATCAGTTTGTTCCTGTGATATGGTGCTTACTTATATTTTCAGGATTTTTTAAAAATTAAATGTATGTTGTTTCTTATTCTAATGCATAGTCTGCATTTTTTTTAAAAATTTGTTTGCACATAGATGTTTATAACATTTAGTTCAATAAAACTGTGGTGATACCATATGAAATGTTAAACAGAAAAAAAACCTAAATGCAGTACGTAGAATTATAAGACAGAATAAAAATAAATCCTAGATTTTCATACCAGACTATACTGATATACAATGTACTGATGCTCCCATTCCCAATTGTTTTACATGTATGTCTCTTATGCTTTGGAAAGCATATTTACATTTGGAACTTCTTCATGTTTTTCCTTGAAAATCAGAAATGCATCATTTTACGTATATTTAATACATTACTTTTTGTAAGGTAATATTATAAATGATTTCAATTTATTTATAATCTTTTTATCATTTTTCAAAAAGAAACAGATTATAGAGAAAATGCTCCCTTTTTTAAAAATACATGTATAAAAATCTAGGAATGTATTTACTGTGACCTAAAGGGTTGTAAATTATAACTTTTTTAATTAGCAACAAATCAATTGCAAATATTTCAAAACTCGAATTTTTATTTTTTATGTATTTTTATATAATGGCAAAAAGATTTAATGTTTAATTGTTAGCATACAATGCGCCAAAATATTGTTGTCGTGTCATGCCATGCTTTAAATATTTCATTTCAGTACAAGGTATATGTTTTTTGTTGTATTCAAGAATTTGATTTATTAAACATTTTTCAGTTATCTGAAAAATTACACAGCTGGCTTTCAATCTTTTTGCAAGACATTGCTTTATTCAAAAATTGTTTAAAAATCAGTTTTATTTATTATTTTTTATGCACTTTGCTCCTCATTATATTGCCCAGTTGAAGAAACAGTTTATTTCCCAGGTAGAGGAGCAGTTGTATCTGAAAACTAATATAAAGAATTAGAGCCATTTTACTCCACATTCATTTCACTCCCTCGCCAATTTCAAAAAGTCATCTAAATAAATCTCTCAGGGTGTAGCCTTTAAAATGTTCTCTTAAGATTTGCTAATAATAAGTAACAAATAAGTTAGAGTAGTAAAAATTTTTTCTATATACCTGAATATTTCTTTGTGAGAAATTTTCAACACAAGTTTGCCAAATTTATGTCTCTAAGATTAACCAAAAAGTTTTATTGCAAGTTCTTTTTTATATCTCTTTCACTGCTGATGAGTTGTCAGTCAACGAAACGGCCATACAGTGCATCAATTTATTTTGGTATTTTGTGATACGTTTTTTTTTTTCAATGTGACAGTGGAAAGAATTTTGTTCTGAGTGTCATTCTTGGCAATATTCCAAAACAATCATACAAAATGCTTTGTAAATTACTCAAAATGTCTCATTACTAGACCTTTGACAGTAGAAAATGAACTTATAAATGATTAAGCATAAATGTTTTGTTTGTTAACATAAAAACACATTGAATAAAATTGATTAGGATAAAAAGTTGATGAATATTAACGAATATGAGGGGAACAAATATTGGAAATATGACCCTACTCCTTTAGAGATGACGTGTTGGGTTGGAAATTAAATGATTTTCTGAAAAGGGCTGTTAACATGTACACTTGTTGAATGCATTTTGTTAAAATAGTGATATAAATATATACGTCATTATAATACTCATGTTTTCTTGATCTTAGCGTTCATCTTATTGAACAGCAATTTTAATTCTGGAAGGGGTGATTAGGATTTTAAAATAATCCACCATAAAAAAATCTGTTCAGAAGGAGTTTCAAAATCAGTATTCATGGTGAAATAAATTTTTGTTTGACAATTCCTTATATACCTCGGTGTAGGTACTTTGAATAGTTTTGATAGTATGAGCACATAATGGGTAATTCAAGTATCTTTGTTTTTAGGACAACTTGATGCTTCAAAAACAGAAGCAAAGGATATTTGTATTTTCTTTTCTAAAATCCCTGGCAATCCCAATAAAAAATAATATATTGTCTCCTTAGACTTGTATGTTTTTATTATTGCCAAATGTGAACATGCAGGGTATGTTTTTGTAATTTTATGTCATGGACAAAATCTTTTTTGGTGAGGACAATTGGCACAATAGATCATCATAATATTATTTTCAAGAAGCTGCAAAGTAGTAAATATATAATGAGTCCAAAATGTCCTTCTGCTCAGGCCCATGAAAGTTAAAACTCACTTAGTATTCAAAGAGTTTGTAAGTTTATATGTGTGCTGAGATTAATATTTTATCATGTTTATTAGATAGCTTGAAGCACTGTGTATTTTATTTTTAGATAATTCACCATATAGTTTAATCATTAATTTTCAGAGGTATGTGAACTTAATTTAAAAACTTGATACATATGTGATGTAATACACTTCAGGGGACAATTTTGTTTAGAATTTAAAGTCTCTTTTGTGTCCTTAATTGCTCCTTTTTAAGTTTATCAATTTTGAAAATCCTGTCGTAAACCTAAAAATATCTCTTCAATACATTTTTTTTATAAATCACATGTATATTGTAGAATCTTGCACCAATTGACCTATAAAAAGTCATACTTTTTAATATTTAAGCATATACAAAAATTGACATGGGAGGAATCTCAGCTTATAGTTCAAATTGTTTTTAAAGTTGAATTCCACTGGAGACAGTGTTCTCAAATATTCTATATCTGTTACATCATTATAACATGTAAAGAGAGGTGTTTAGTTTAACTGATCTCTATTTTTGGTTTGTTTTTTTAAGTACATGTGCTGTACTTTTACCCATGAACTTCTGCTTTTAGACATCCAAGATCCAAAATGTATGTCTGCAGTAAGATTAATTAAAAAATATCTATATTGTTATGTTGCCAAACTTCATCAGATTGTATGAGAGCTGCATATGAAATTGTTTTGGGTTTGAACCAATATTAATGTTAAAACAGTCAGTTTATTTCCAACAACATTAGGCCACACAAAATTGATTTTTATTTTTTTTTATTGCTAATGACAAAAAAAGGTGTGAGTGAGCAAAATTTCAATTTAATTTTTTTTTCTTCAGGACTAGTTTTCTTTAGGCAAAAATCAAATTTACATGCAGCACAAGGTTTTTGTAACTAAAATATTGAAAAAATGTACTAAATTTTAAGAGCAAGTGAAATCTTTTTATTTCTAATTTCTTGAAAAATGAAGAATTTGGGTTAAATAATAGAATTTTTTACAAAATGAAGCTGCAAAATATTTGTTTATTAAAGTCTGAAAGTTGAAGTGGCGAAATCATAAGGACTAAAAAATCAATTTGCTGTGGCCTAATTTGATTTATCAGTGATTTGCATTGTTACTACTACTGATATTTAAAATTTTCTATTTATTTTATTTATCTTAAAATTTGACTTGAATTTTATTGAGGTAAAAGGACACTAAAAAGTGATTTTTGGAAGGAAATCCACATAGAAAGACGAGAAATATAAAGAACTATTGATTTTGTATTTTTATATTAAACACTTAAAATATTTATGTTAATTAAATCTTTTACAGGATATTTTTGTGGACCAGTTTTTAATGGAATTATTTGGCTACTTGTTGTTGATCTGTTGTTTTATTTATTAGCTTTGAGCTTAATAACAAATTTGATGTGCATTATAGTAATAATAAAATGTTATATTGCTAAAAATTTTGTTTTAATTTTATTTCTTTCCAGATAGGGATGTATTACCATTGCATCTAGAAATCATGTAGAAGGTTGTTGCAAGGTCCACATTCTTTTTAGGTTTTTAGATCACATGGTCAAAAGGCTCATGTAAGCAGCATCGTAATAAGCTCTCCTTTAAAATTCTTGTCCTCTGAAACCACCTGGCCAATTAAAACAAACCCTTGTAGCAATAGTCCTTCTTCAGAATTATATCTGATGTCCCTGTCTGTCATTCAAGATGGCCATCATAAATGAACATAGTTTAACATAGTAATCTATGAGAAAATTAACTTAAAATCAATTTCTGATATAAGCGAGCCAATTGGAACCCACTTTGCCAGCAATGGCCCCATGATGGTCCTTAATCAGATTTGTATCCAATGATTTGGACCGTCATCCAAGATGGCCTCCATATGCAAACTTAGCTTAATATTGGACCCTATGTGAAAAAGTTCACTCAACATTCTGCTCGTCTGAAACTGCAAAGCCACGAAGCAATATGGAATAAAAACTTGGCAGGAATGGCCCTTAGGCAGTCTTCTTTGAGAGATTTATCCACAAATCGAAAAGATACCATAGTTGGAAGAGATACTGTAATAACAATACGACTACAACACCACATACCTTTGAAACACATTCTCATTATTGAAAATTTAAAATTCCTATACATGAAAAATTTGCAATAAATGAATGCATTAGATGGTCCTAGTTTTGCTCTTTCCTGCATGAATAAAAATAAAATTTCAAGGTGAAATATGACATTACTTCATACGTTCAAGACCTATTTTCTCAGAAAATAAAAATTTGTCATAATTTATGGTTTATTGGTCGTATGAGGGGCAAGGTGGCCTAGTAGGCGCTGGACTTTAAACCACGAGGTCGACACCACTGTGGGTTTGAACCTCACATGTGTCAAGGTTTCCAGGCACCTACCTTAGCTTGGGGGTTTCACCGATTTCTGGTCTGGTATATCGGGCTTTCCTCCACAACAAGCCTGGCGACCATGCGAGAACACGATATCTACCAAACGGTCGTTCATCTCGCCGTCGGTAAAAAAGCTCTACAGAGCTTATGTTGATTGTTGACTTGTACACACCGACGTTAAATAAAACTTACCTTTACCTTTACCTATTTACAATAACAATCCAAAGATACTGATATTACATATAGTACATTTATACTATGCTGTAAACCGCGCATTTCAAGGAGTTACCTCTCATCAGTAGCATTTGGAAGACCAAAAACCAAACTTATTTTAAAGAAGAAGTACACATAACCAAAAATACCGAAATATGAAGCCAAATTTCAGCTAAGGAGATCTACCATGTGCAATACAAGGAATGAACCCTTAGTATTTCTATTATTTTTGAATTTTGCTAAATACTGGCAATTTCTGTAACAAATCAATGAATAATCATGTCAGACAAATCTGACGACTGGGTTGGCGAATACCCTCGGGGACCTAGGGACCACCATGCAGAGGCATCGTCCCAGGAGTTTCAAAATAACAATCCAAAGATACTAATATTAGATATAGTAAATTTATACTATGCTGTATACGACGCATTTCAAGGAGTTACCTCTCATCAGCAGCATTAAAACCGAAACATTTGGAAGACCAAAATCCAAACTTATTTTAAAGAAGAAGTACTCATAACCAACAAATTGAATATCGAAATAGGAAGCTAAATTTCAGCTAAGGAGATCTACCATGTGCAATACAAGGAATGAACCCTTAGTATTTCTATTATTTTTGAATTTTGCTAAATACTGGTAAAACATAAAACATGTATATATTCTGATATTTTGCCACCAGACTCTAGCAGACTCTATTTAAATGTGCCGCTGCCACGACAGTAAACAAAAATGTTTGCCAATCTGTGTAAGTACAACTTACAAACCACAAATTATGGCAATGTTTTATTAAATTGATGAAATAATATTATAATAGCACTAATACACCCAGAAAATATCAAATATGTATAAATTCTAATATTTTACCACCAGACTCTTAGACGTGCAGACATGAAATGTTTTGAAACTTGGCAGGATTGATGACAACAATAGCCTAGGCTCTACAACTTTTGGTTGAGATTCATCAGATCAGACCGTGGCTGCGGCTGTTCAAAGTTTCCATTGAATTTTTTTTGTCTTTTGGTCAGGAACTAATGGACAGATTTTAACTAAAATTGACAGGAAAGTTTTGACCCCACCAATGTTCGATGTCTGTACCAAGTCAGACTATCCTGACTCTTGTGTTCAAGTTTGTGTTTTGTACTCTTAAAATTATGTTAAAATTGTCTGGAGTTCTCTCAGTTGGGTTACTTTGATTAATTGGTACGTCATTGTTGACCTTTCCTGTTATCCAATTTGATGTTTAAGGACCTCAATCACAGTTCCACCTTTGGTTCCAGATGGATGAATAACATGGCCACCAGAGGCATGGTTGATTTTGATTGCTGTGACTGTTCAAATCTTAATCTTTTATTTTGATGTTATTTTGAAACGTTTTTGACGTATATATTTAAATGATAAATCAAAAGAAACTTTTGACCTCGATTATAGTTATGCTATTTACTTACATTTTTTCTCCAGAATTGCAACTTAACCTTTTTGAAAACTAGAAAAGAATACAGAAGCGATAACTACAGAAGTAGGAAGGTCTATAAAAATAAATACAATGAAGAGGCGAGTTCCTTTTTTGTTAAGATTCAGGATTCTTTAATCGCTTTTCACCAAAGGAAAGGGACACAGATAAATATTTTTGTATATGATATATGACATGAAAACACGAAAAAAGGAGAGTGTTTAAATTTATCTTTTCAAAACAATTTCACTTTTCCAAATCAAGTTACATTTAAGTTACATTTTAGCTATTTTGGAAATTTCCCTGCTTCTGGCATATATCCCCGAAACCATTACTTTTCAGATTATTCTGAATTGTTTTTATCCAACGAGATTAACTGTCAATATTTCAAATAATACTTGATGCTTTGTTTTCACTGGATCTGTAGGTTGATCATATGGTTTGCTTCAAATATATTTTCAAGTAACAATTAAATTCCTAGAAAATATAACTCATTCATACTTTGACCTTGCTTTCACATCACATAAATATGGAATTCAATTCTCATCACTTGGCGTCAGGCGTCCGTTAAATTTTACAAAAATCTTCTCCGAAAGTACTGGGCCAAATAGAACCAAACTTGGCCACATGCAAGTAAGATCCAAAAACAAGTCAAATGACAAAAATCATTAATTGACCCATTATAGGAGTTTTTGCCCTTTAAAGACGGCGTCCGGCATAAACTTTCTTTTAAAGACGGCGTCCGGCATAAACTTTCTTTTAAAGACGGCGTCCGGCATAAACTTTCCTTTAAAGATCTTCTCTGAAAACCAATGCGCCAATTGTGACGAAACTTTGGTGCAATGGTCCTTGGGTGACCCCTTTCCAACATTGTGTCCGGCATTACCGACTTCCAACCGACATAGCTGCTGTGACTAAAAATAGAAAAAGGGGGGATGAATTTCAAAAATCTTCTATGTAACTACAAGGCCAATTGGAACCAGACTTGGCAGCAATGGTTTCTAGATGGTGCTCTTTCAGAATTGTGTCCAATCACCCAGACGATCATCTAAGATGGTCGTCACAGCCGAACTTAGTTTAACGTGGGACCCTATGGGAAATTCATTTAAAAATATTCTGGTCTGAAACAACTTGGCCAATTGGAACCAAACAGAAATGGTTCATAGGTGGTCCCCTTTCAGAATTTGTCCGATGACCGGGAATGTCAACAAAGATGGCTGCCACAGCTGAACATAGTTTAACATAGGACCCATTGGGAAGATTCATCAAATAATCTTCTTGTCTGAAACCACTGCGATAATTGGGACCAGACTTGGCAGCAATGGACCTTAGATGGTCGTCTTTCAGAAGAATGTCCGATGACCAGGAATGTCAACTAAGATGGCCACCACACTCTACTTTTGTTTAACATTTTACCTATGGGAAAACCAGCAAAGATAACTGCTACACTCATATTTTCAATCCTGCTGATGTTGGACAAGTTAAATTCAGGTGAGCGATACAGGCTCTTGAGAGCCTCTAATTATATTCTGAAATGTATTTTGAATTTTATGTTTGAAACAATATAACTGGAGGCTTTTGTTTAATTTGTTTACCATGGTAGATCTATATCTGTTGTCATTTAATATAAAAATAATTCTTTTCTTATTTGAAAGGTTTAAAGGTAAACCTTTACGTAGATATTCGCAAGCATGCGCTGGTAACGTTTCCGCCAATATTGATTTGTTCGCCATTTTTGGAATTTACAAGACAATAATTGTTTTGAAAGCATAAACAAATTATTTGGACATGGATTTTAAGCATTTTTAACATTTTGAGGTCAGTCTTTATTCTGATGTTGCAAAAGATTTTTAATATATTAGTTTGAATTTTTCGTCTTTCACTTTTAGTGTGCTTTTAATAGAAGGTACTATACCATGTATACATTCTTGTTGTTTGTCATTTTTGAACATTTTACAACAAATCAGGACTTGAATTTGCTCTTTGCTATTTGTGATTTTCTCGATTATAATTATGCTAATTATTTACATTTATTTCTCAAGAATTGCAGCTTAGTTTTTTTTGATAATTAGAAAAGAATATAGAAGCGATAACTATGGAAGCAGGGAAATCCATAGAAGAGGCGAATTCCTTTTTTTGTAAAAATTCTAGATTCTTTCATCACTTTTCGCCAAAGCATAGCAAAGGTACACACATAGTAATTTTTGTATATGATATATGACATGAAAACATGTAGAAAGAAGAGTGTTTAAATTCATTTTTTACCTTTTCAAAATAATTTCATTTTTTCATTGTATTTCAAACTGATCAAGTTACATTTAAGTTACATTTAGCTATCTTGGATTGAAATTTTCCTGCTTCTGGCATATATCCCCGAAACCATTACTTTTCAGATTATTCTCAATAGTTCTTATCCAACGAGATTAACTGTCAATATTTCAAATAATACTTGATATTTGTTCTCCTTTCCAGTCATTGGATTTGCAATAAGGTTGATCATATGATTAACATCAAATATATTTTCGAGTACCAATTAAATTCCTAGAAAATATAACTCATACATACTTTGACTTTGCTTTCACATCACATAAATATGGAATTCAATTCCTTTTTTAGCTCATCTGACCCAAAGGGTCAAGTGAACTATTCTCATCACTTGGCGTCCGTCGTCCGTTAAATTTTACAAAAATCTTCTCCGAAACTACTGGGCAAAATGGAACCAAACTTGGCCACATGCATCATTAGGGTATCTAGTTTTAAAAATATGTCCGAGGATCCCGCCTGCCAACCAACATGGTCGACATTGCTAAAAATAGAACATAAGGGTAAACCGCAGTTTTTGACTTATATCTCAAAAACTAAAGCATTTAGAGCAAAACTGACGGGGTAAAAATGTTCATATGGTCAAGATCTACATGCCATAAACTTTTCAAACGAATCAGTGAACCCTGTGTTGGGTTATTGCCCCTGAATTGTTAATGTTACGAGAATTTTGCAGTTTTAGGTTATTATCTTGAATATTATTATAGATAAATATAAACTGTAAACAGCAAAAATGTTAAACAAAGTAAGATCTACAAATAATGCAAATGACAAAAATCATTAATTGACCCATTATAGGAGTTTTTGCCCTTTAAAGAAAGCGTCCGGCGTAAACTTTCCTTTAAAGATCTTCTCAATTACGACGAAACTTTGGTGGAATGGTCCTTGGGTGACCCCTTTCCAAATTGTGTCCGGTATCACCGACTTCCAACCGACATGGCTGCTGTGACTAAAAATAGAAAAAGGGGGAAGAATTTCAAACATCTATGTAACTACAAGGCCAATTGGAACCAGACTTGGCAGCAATGGTCTCTAGATGGACCTCTTTCAGAATTGTGTCCAATCACCCAGACGATCATCCAAGATGGTCGTCACAGCCGAACTTAGTTTAACATAGGACCATATGGGAAATTCATTAAAAAATCTTCTGGTCTGAAACAACTTGGCCAAATTGGAACCAAACAGAAATGGTTCATAGGTGGTCCCCTTTCAGAATTTGTCCGATGACCGGGAATGTCAACAAAGATGGCCGCCACAGCTGAACTTAGTTTAACATAGGACCCATTGGAAAGATTCATTAAATAATCTTCTTGTCTGAAACCACTGCGATAATTGTGACCAGAACTTGGCAGCAATGGACCTTAGATGGTGGTCTTTCAGAAGAATGTCCGATGACCAGGAATGTCAACCAAAATGGTTGCCATAGCCGAACTCAGTTTAACATAAATATTAACATTTAATATATGGGAAAACTTAATTTGCAGATCATCATACCATAAACTTGGCCATTTTGAACCAGACTGATGACAGCAATGGTCCTCGTTCAGAATTGTGTTTGAGAACCTTGAATGTCAACTAAGTTGGCCACCACACTCTAAATTTGTTTAACATTGTACCTATGGGAAACCAATTTGAATGGAAGAGGTTAAAGTTTAACACAACATCTAAAACCAATAGACTATTTACAAGTAAGATATGGCTGTATAAACAATAAATAAAAATCAGACAAAACGTTACAAAACATTTTACAATATCACGGAAACGCTATCACATAAATACAAACAGTGAAATAAAATCGGTCAGAACATATAACAAATTAAAATTCTGGTTAAGGCCTATAATCAGGAATACAGTGAGACAGACTATATTCTCGAATATAGTCCCACGTCCTTCAAATATTGTAAAATACGGTTGCCAACAACCTTTGTTAATAAATCTTTATATTGTTGACTGTGTAGTACCGACACATTATGTCGGATTTATCTACACAGTAAATTAAAAGATGTCTAATACTATGTCGACATTGGCAAGGTATACACTCAGGGGGCGACTCACTCTCTAAAATAAAAGAGTGAATCCTCCTGGTGTGGCCAATGCGACATCTAGTTAACACAACTTGATCTCTTCGGCTTTTTCCAGAGAAACAAACATTCTTGCAACAATTGGCTCAATAAAATGTAATTTATTGTCTGTGAGTAGATCCCACTGGGACTGGCACAGACGTAAAATATACTTAAAAATCAAAGGTTTAAAATTAGTATATGGCACTGACACATTAGTAATGGGGTCGTCTAAAGCATCCTTTGCAATCCTATCTACAACTGTGTTTCCTCTTATACCAATATGACTTGGTATCCAGAAAAAGATTATTTGTTTACCCATATGGACAAGCCTTTTATAGAATTCAATAATGTGTGAAATTAACGGGCTTTTTTACTTTTGACTTTCTATAGCCAATAAACATGAAAGAGAATCTGAACAAATTAGAAAATGTTGTTTATCAGAAGATCTAACGAATTTCAGGGCAAGAATAATAGCTCTTGCTTCAGCTGTAAATATAGAACTGGAAGATGGAAGACGGAGGGTTGCTGCTCTTTGCCCATAGACAGCAGCAGCAGCTACTCTATCCCCGTCTTTTGATTTATCAGTATAAACTCTATCAAACCTTTGAAAATGTGATTTAATTTCAGCATACTGTTGCTGAATTTCAATGGGATAAGTCTCAGACTTTTTATGTTTTCTGAGGTCAAAAATTAATTTGGGTTTGGGTACAAGCCAAGGGGACGATTTAGGTACATCAATAGCAGCTATTTCATCAAGGTTGATGTTACACCCAGATATGTGTGGGATTTTGTTTTCATGCTGTTCAAATACATCCTCATAGAGAGGGTTGAAAACACAGTCCTAGGCAGGATTTAAGGATAGGCTTTCAGCTTTGTTAAATATTGTAGACCAAGTTTTATTCTACGGTTATGAAGAGACTATAAACTTTCTACGGGAGAAGTTCTGAACGCCCCCAAGGCCAAACTTAGGCCTTGGTGATGTACAGTATCTAAAATTTTTATATAGGATTTGCCAGCAGATCCATATATAATGGAACCATAATCAAGTTTTTATCTAACTAAAGATCGATATAAATTTAATAAAATAGTTTTATCAGCACCCCAGTCAGTGCTGGAAACAACTTTTAAAATATCCAATGCTTTCAGGCATTTCGCTTTAAGCATTTTGATATTGGGTAGAAAGGTAAGTTTACTGTCAAACAGGAGTCCAGGGAATTTGGTTTGTTTTGACCACTTTAATTGGAGAATAATAGTGTCAGTTGGGGGTCGGTTTATTACAAATTGCATACATAGGGTTTTAGAGTTGGAAAATTTAAAACCGTTTTCCGTAGCCCATTTTTCAATTTTATTTAAAGACAATTGTAACTCAAAGCGAACAAGATGATCTAACGTGCTTCTACCCTGTCGGATCCCACACTGTATATTGGACAGGAGACTATTTGTCTCTAAGAACCAAACAAGACGGTCGTTGATCATCCGTTCCATCGTCTTACACACGCCACTTGTGATGGCTATTGGTCGATAATTCGACGGTTCAAAATGATCTTTTCCAGGTTTTGGAATAGGGACAACTGTAGCCAGCTTCCACATAGATGGCAAGTCACCAGTTTCCCAAATGTTATTAAGTAAATCTAAAAGTGTGTGTAATGATGTATCAGGAAGATATGGAACGCCGTAACTGTCTTATAGTGTAGATATTTAATGTGTTTTGTCACTTTATCTTTACGTCCTGTCATTTCTACATTATATTATGTGCAAGTGCCTTTATTTCCTGACATTATGTCAAATAAACTATTTGATTTGTCAATCAGTTGTATGTTATGTCATTGCTAATCTTTGTTATGTGCAATATACATTACATTATCTTGCAATTACTGTACATTCTGTGAATACCTATAAACTTGATGATCAAACACCTTTACGTTCTGTCACCTTTCTTCTATGTTTGTCTATTCTCCCTGTCATTATGTCAGTTAATAATTGCGTCCTGTCTCAAATAGGTTTGTTATGTCGAATGTTCTAAACGTTTGGTCTGATTACATTTTGTTCTATGAAAAGCTGGTTTTGTTCTGTTTAAATAGCTTTATGTTGTGTTTATACATATGTATCTTCTGTTATAAATTATATATGATATGGTATTTCCTATATTTGTTACGCCAATCAATTGGTACTTTCAGTTTACGTTCAATATGTTTTGTCAGTTCACCCGTACGTTATGTGCAAACACCGATTACGTTATGATAAACGCCTGTGTGACGCAGATTAAACAAAACGCTATTGCGACATAGAAATATCGTTATAAACATAGCGAGTAACCGGGTAACACATTCGCTCCGAAATATTGGTGTTTTGCTCCAAATTTTACAGAATAGAAAACAGACAATGTTCAGATGTTGAATTCCCTCACAGATAAGGCCACACCAAATTGATGTTTAGTTCTTTGGATTTCGCGGGCCGCTCCGATTTTTTGACGATGTAAATTTTAAGAATTCTTTCTTTGCCAATTCATTTCCCAAAAAATGCTGAAGATGTATCCCAAATTTTTCATTTTTCAAGAAAATAAAAATAGATTTTTCCCAACCACTGGATGCATATTTTACTTTTAAAATGACTATATCCAGGGAAAGATCTAGTTGGAAATATAAATGTAGTTTTTATTTATTATTTTATTGGAAACAGGAAAGAAAATACATAACATACCAAACTTCGACACCTAGTAGTCCTTTGAAAGCCGACCTGTACAGGGTTAATTTAGTCAATGATCCAGGTTGTATTTGCGGGTCCCCGTTCGAAAATTCAATACATTTTTTCTAGAATGTCCGATATATCTAAACCTCAGAAACCAGCTATATGACAATATCAGACCTTTTGTCCACATTTCCATTGAAAACATTTTATTTGGACAATATTACTGACGAACAAAATATCATTCTATTTAGATATGTTCATAATTATATACATCATACAAAAAATTGTCTATAATTAGACAATTACCCAATTAATGTACTCGACCCCTTCCCTTATTTTTATTTTCTAGTACATGCAATCCCTCTTTAATGTATCAATCTGTAGATTATTTAATTACCAACAGCCTTTTAATGCGCATCATTGTATATATACTTCTTTTTTATGTCTATAAAAATTGTTTATCTACATATCTATATGTAATATATCTTTGCTGCCATCTTGAAGTATGTATAATGCTATTGTATGGAGAGGATTTAATAAGTTGTAATAATCCAATTGTTCTTTTTGACAATAAAATATTTTTAAACTAAAGATCTAGTGTTATGCTTCTGATTATTATCATTATTATTCTGTTATTATTATCATTCCGCCAACCGTGCAATATCTTACGAAAACCGTCAAAACAATGTACTTTTTTGGAACGGTGAAGTCCAATAGAATATAATTGTGTGACAATTTTAGGGGTTTCAGAATGTATTCTTATAAGTCAATTCCTAAATACGAAAAGTCTTAAAACTACGCACTGAGCTTCATCAAACCATTCAACAAAGTTTCGCTTTCATAACTTTAAGCGTTAGAAAAAATAGAGGAACAATTATTTTTTTTACCAGAGGCAATAACTTTAATTTCACATGGCCCAGACTAGCAGGCTTAATATCCGGAATATATTATGTACCAAATATCTTCCCGATATCTTCAAAACTCTGTCATGTCTGTTGGTACGGTTGGCGGAATGATAATAATAATACAAATAATAATGATAATAATCAGAAGCATAACAATAGATCTTTCCCTGGATAGAGTAATTGTAAAGGTAAAATATGCATCCAGTGGTTGGAAAAAATCGCGAGAGAACAATTTCTATTTTTTTTCTTGAAAAATGAAGAATTTGGGATATATTTTCAGGATTTTGGGAAAATGAATTGGAATAAAAAAAATTCTTAAAATTTTCGTCCAAAAATCAGAGCGGCCCTCGAAATCCAAATAACTAAACATCAATTTGGTGTGGCCTTATCTGTTAGGGAGTCCAACATCTGTACATTGTCTGTTTTCTATTCTGTAAAATTTGGAGCTAAGGCACCAATATTTCGGAGCGAATATGTTACCCGTTAACTCGCTATGTTTATAACGATAATTCTTTGTCACGATAGCGTTTTGTTTAATATGCGTCACACAGGCGTTTATCATAACGTAATTGGTGTTTGCACATAACGTACCGGTGAACTGTTAAAACAAATTGAACGTAAACTGCTATCTAAACAGAACATCACCAGCTTTTCATAGAACAAAAAGGTAATTAGACCAAACGTTTAGAACATTCGAGGTAACAAACCTATTTGAGACAGGACGCAATTACTACCTGACTTAACGACAGGAAGAATAGAGAAAACATAGAACAAAGGTGACAGAACGTAAAGGTTTTTGACCATAAAGTTTATAGGTATTCACAGAATGTACAGTAATTACAAGATAATGTAATGTACATTGCACATAACAAAGATTAGCAATGACATAACATACAACTGATTGACAAAACAAATAGTTTATTTGACATAAAGTCAGGAAATAAAGGCACTTGCGCATAATATAATGTAGAAATGACAGGACGTAAAGGTAAAGTGACAAAACACATTAAATATCTACACTATAAGACAGTTACGGCAATCCATAGTATGGAACTTTATATTATATGTAAGTGCCTTTATTTCCTGACACTTCGTCTCTGTGTTATGTCAAATAAACTATTTGTTTTGTCAATCAGTTGTATGTTATGGCATTGCTAATCTTTGTTACGTGCAATATACATTACATTATGTTGTAATTACTGTACATTCTGTGAATACCTATAAACTTGATGATCAAACACCTTTACGTGCTGTCACCTTTCTTCTATGTTTGTCTATTTTTCCTGTCGTTATGTCAGTTAATAATTGCGTCCTGTCTCAAATAGGTTTGTTATGTCGAATGTTCTAAACGTTTGGTCTGATTACCTTTTTGTTCTATGAAAAGCTGGTGATGTTCTGTTTAAATGGCTTTATGTTGTGTTTATACATATGTATCTTCTGTGACAAATTATATTTGATATGGTATTTCCTATATTTGTTATGCCAATCAATTGGTACTTTCAGTTTACGTTCAATATGTTTTGTCAGTTCACCCGTACGTTATGTGCAAACACCGATTACGTTATGATAAACGCCTGTGTGACGCAGATTAAACAAAACGCTATTGCGACATAGAAATATCGTTATAAACATAGCGAGTAACCGGGTAACACATTCGCTCCGAAATATTGGTGTCTTAGCTCCAAATTTTACAGAATAGAAAACAGGCAACTTTCAGATGTTGGATTCCCTCACAGATAAGGCCACACCAAATTGATCTTTAGTTCTTTGATTTCGCGGGCCGCTCCGATTTTTTGACGATGTAAATTTTAAGAAAAATTCCCAAAAAATGCTGAAGATATATCCAAAATTCTTCATTTTTCAAGAAAATAATAATAGAAATTTTTCTCCTGCGATTTTTTCCAACCACTGGATGCATATTTTACTTTTAAAATGACTATATCCAGGGAAAGATCTATTTGGAAATATAAATGTAGTTTTTATTTATTATTTCATTGGAAACAGGAAAGAAAATACATAACATACCAAACTTCGACACCTAGTAGTCCTTTGAAAGCCGACCTGTACAGAGTTAATTTAGTCAATGATCCAGGTTGTATTTGCGGGTCCCCGTTCGAAAATTCAATACATTTTTTCTAGAATGTCCGATATATCTAAATCTCAGAAACCAGCTATATGAAAATATCAGACCTTTTGTCCACATTTCCATTGAAAACATTTTATTTGGACAATATTACTGACGAACAAAATATCATTCTTTTTAGATATGTTCATAATTATATACATCATACAAAAAATTGTCTATAATTAGACAATTACCCAATTAATGTACTCGACCCCTTCCCTTATTTTTATTTTCTAGTACATGCAATCCCTCTTTAATGTATCAATCTGTAGATTATTTAATTACCAACAGCCTTTTAATGCGCATCATTGTATATATACTTCTTTTTTATGTCTATAAAAATTGTTTATCTACATATCTATATGTAATATATCTTTGCTGCCATCTTGAAGTATGTATAATACTATTGTATGGAGAGGATTTAATTAGTATTAATAATCCAATTGTTCTTTTTGACAATAAAATATTTTTAAACTAAAGATCTAGTGTTATGCTTTTGATTATTATCATTATTATTCTGTTATTATCATTCCGCCAACCGTGCAATATCTTACGAAAACCGTCAAAACAATGTACAGTTTTGGAACGGTGAAGTCCAAATGAATATAATTGTGTGACAATTTTAGGGGTTTCAGAATGTATTCTTATAAGTCAATTCCTAAATACGAAAACTCTTAAAACTACGCACTGAGCTTCATCAAACCATTCAACAAAATTTCGCTTTCATAACTTTAAGCGTTAGAAAAAATAGAGGAACAATTATTTTTTTTACCAGAGGCAATAACTTTAATTTTACATGGCCCAGACTAGCAGGCTTAATATCCGAAATATATCATGTACCAAATATCTTCCCGATATCTTGAAAACTCTGTTGGGTACGGTTGGCGGAATGATAATAATAATACAAATAATAATGATAATAATCAGAAGCATAACAATAGATCTTTCACTGGATATAATAATTTTAAAAGTAAAATATGCGGTTGGAAAATTTTTATTTTCTTGAAAAATGAAGAATGTGGGATAAATTTTCAGGATTTTTGGAAAATGAATTGGCATAAAAAAATTTCTTAAAATTTACATCGTCAAAAAATCAGAGCGGGCCGCGAAATCCAAAGAACTAAACATCAATTTGGTGTGGCCTTATCTGTTAGGGAATCCAACATCTGAACATTGTCTGTTTTCTATTCTGTAAAATTTGGAGCTAAGACATCAATATTTCGGAGCGAATGTTTTACCCGTTTACTCGCTATGTTTATAACGATATTTGTTTGTCACGATAGCGTTTTGCTTAATCTGCGTCACACAGACGTTTATCATAACGTAATTGGTGTTTGCACATAACGTACCGGTGAACTGATAAAACATATTGAACGTAAACTGAAAGTACCAATTGATTGGCATAACAAATATAGGAAATACCATATCATATATAATTTGTCACAGAAGATACATATGAATAAACACAACATAAAGCTATTTAAACAGAACATCACCTGGTCCAGCTTTTCATAGAACAAAAAGGTAATCAGACCAAACGTTTAGAACATTCGATGTAAAAACCTATTTGAGACAGGACGCAATTATTAACTGAATTAACGACAGGAAGAATAGACAAAATATAGAAGAAAGGTGACAGAACGTAAAGGTGTTTGATCATCAAGTTTATAGGTATTCACAGAATGTACAGTAATTACAAGATAATGTAATGTACATTGCACATAACAAAGATTAGCAATGACATAACATACAACTGATTGACAAAACAAATAGCTTATTTGACATAACACAGAGACGAAGTGTCAGAAAATAAAGGCACTTGCACATAATATAACGTAGAAATGACAGGACGTAAAGACAAATTGACAAAACACATTAAATATCTACACTATAAGACATTTACGGTGTTCCATACTATATGGAACGCCATAACTGTCTTATAGTGTAGATATTTAATGTGTTTTGTCACTTTATCTTTACGTCCTGTCATTTTTACATTATATTATGTGCAAGTGCCTTTATTTCCTGACTTTATGTCAAATAAACTATTTGTTTTGTCAATCAGTTGTGTGTTATGTCATTGCTAATCTTTGTTATGTGCAATGTACATTACATTATCTTGTAATTACTGTACATTCTGTGAATACCTATAAACTTGATGATCAAACACCTTTACGTGCTGTCACCTTTCTTCTATGTTTGTCTATTCTTCCTGTCGTTATGTCAGTTAATAATTGCGTCCTGTCTCAAATAGGTTTTTTATGTCGAATGTTCTAAACGTTTGGTCTGAATACCTTTTTGTTCTATGAAAAGCTGGTGATGTTCTGTTTAAATGGCTTTATGTTGTGTTTATACATATGTATCTTCTGTGACAAATTATATATGATATGGTATTTCCTATATTTGTTATGCCAATCAATTGGTACTTTCAGTTTACGTTCAATATGTTTTGTCAGTTCACCCGTACGTTATGTGCAAACACCGATTACGTTATGATAAACGCCTGTGTGACGCAGATTAAACAAAACGCTATTGCGACATAGAAATATCGTTATAAACATTGCGAGTAACCGGGTAACACATTCGCTCCGAAATATTGGTGTCTTAGCTCCAAATTTTACAGAATAGAAAACAGACAATTTTCAGATGTTGGATTCCCTCACAGATAAGGCCACACCAAATTGATCTTTAGTTCTTTGATTTTGCGGGCCGCTCCGATTTTTTGACGATGTAAATTTTAAGAAAAACTCCCCAAAAATGCTAAAGATATATCCCAAATTCTTCATTTTTCAAGAAAATAAAAATAGAAATTTTTCTCCTGCGATTTTTTTCCAACCACTGGATGCATATTTTACTTTTAAAATTATTATATCTAGGGAAAGATCTATTTGGAAATATAAATGTAGTTTTTATTATTATTTTATTGGAAACAGGAAAGAAAATATATTACATACCAAACTTCGACACCTAGTAGTCCTTTGAAAGCCGACCTGTACAGAGTTAATTTAGTCAATGATCCAGGTTGTATTTGCGGGTCCCCGTTCGAAAATTCAATATTTTTTTTTCTAGAATGTCCGATATATCTAAATCTCAGAAACCAGCTATTTGAAAATATCAGACCTTTTGTCCACATTTCCATTGAAAACATTTTATTTGGACAATATTACTGACGAACAAAATATTATTCTATTTAGATATGTTCATAATTATATACATCATACAAAAAAATTGTCTATAATTAGACAATTACCCAATGTACTCGACCCCTTCCCTTATTTTTATTTTCTAGTACTTGCTGTAATGATATCAATCATTTGTATTTACTTTATCTTTACACGTGCATCTATTCTTAGTACCACCTACCGGATTGAGTGACAGTTTAACTGATTAAATATATAATTGTATCTTGGGGATTTCTAACAGTTGTTATAATCATGTCTTAGAGTAGTATTAAAGTATTAGAATTTACATGGATTTAGTCATCAGTCAATAAGTAATTGATGAATATAACATGGTGCCAGGTGTAAACAACTCGTGAATGTTAAGACTATTGTTTGGCGAAGGCATCGAAACAAAAAACATGGAAGCCCATTTAAAACAGCCTCCTGAAATGAACTTTTCCCGTGACGGAAATATGGCAGAAAGATGGAAGAAATGGCGTCAGACAATGGAGTTATACTTAGATGTGGCTATGAGCGAAGCGGATGAAAAGGATAGATGCAAAGCGTTGCTTTATGTGATCGGACAGGAAGGCCGGGACATTTTCAACACCTTTAACATCCAGGAAGGAGACAAAGGGAACATTGCACCACTTTTCATGCACTTTGAAAGATATTGCATACCGAGAAAAAATGTAACTATGGAACGTTACAAATTTAACACAAGAGTACAAGGAAAATCAGAGTCAATAGATCAATTTGTGACTGATTTAAGGAATATGACACAAAATTGTGCGTTTGGAGCCATAACTGAAGAACTTGTACGTGATCGCATTGTATGTGGGACAAACTCAGAAAGAGTGAAGGAAAGATTACTCAGAGATGACGAACTAACATCGCAAAAGCAATAATTGTTTGCCGAGCAGACGAGGAATCTAAACGACAAATAAAAACATTAAAAGAAGAGGAAACTGTGGATGCATTAAAAAGAAGACCACGTTACCAAAATCAACAACAAAGAAGAAAGGAAGATCAAAAATTCAATTGCGGAAAATGCGGAATGCAACATGAAAAGCGAAATTGTCCTGCTTATGGAAAAAAGTGCCGAAAATGTAATAAATTGAATCACTTTCAAAAATGTTGCAGATCCAAAAGAAAAGTACACGGGTTGGAGGAATACGAATCAAATAGTGATTCCGATCAGGACGAATTCTTCGTTGGAAGCGTCACCGAAAAGAGGAAAACGGAAATTGTCGGAGATGAATGCTTTACAACATACAAAGTTCAAGGTAGGAACATTAAGTTTAAAGTTGATACTGGCGCACAAGTTAATATTTTACCGTCCACAATATTTGACAAGCTCTCTCATGTAAAATTAATGTCAACCAAAACAACGCTAACAAGCTATTCTGGTGATAAACTGAAAGTACAAGGCAAATGTCAATTGAAATTACAAAATAAACAATTTGATTTCTTTGTTACCGAGACTGAACAATCACCACTACTTGGATTGAAAGCATCCAAAGATTTGGGACTAATACAAGTAATCATGACCGTGAAACCGGAACAAAACCCAATTAAAGCATTTCCTAAGGTATTTAATGGACTAGGGTGTCTAGAGAAACCATATCACATTGAAATTAACAAAAGTATTCAGCCTGTCGTAAATGCACCGAGAAACATACCAGCAGCGCTAAGAAAAAACTTGAAAGAGACTTTGAAAGAAATGGAAGAAAAGCATGTTATTAGAAAAGTTGACGAACCAACTGACTGGGTAAACTCACTAGTTGTTGTTAAGAAACCAAAATCAGACAAATTAAGAGTATGTTTAGATCCAAGATCCCTTAATGTTGCCATAAAAAGGGAATTTTACCAATTACCAACAATTGAAGACATAACAACGAGAATGTACGGCGCAAAATGGTTCTCCAAAGTTGATTGTAACCAGGGCTATTGGCAGCTCAAACTGGATGCGGAAAGTCAATTGTTGACAACCTTCAATTCTCCCTTTGGCAGGTACTGTTTTATGCGAATGCCGTTCGGTATCCGAAGCGCACAGGAGGTATACCAAAAACGCATGTCGCAAATATTTGAAAATATAGAGGGAGTAGAAACGGACATAGATGATATTATTATTTGGGGACAAACAGAAGAAGAACACGATCGTAGGCTTGAGACTGTTCTACGGAAATGTGAGGAAGTAGGTTTAACGCTTAATCCAGAAAAGTGTCAATTTAAAATGAGAGAAGTCACATACATAGGACATGTACTAAGCAAAGATGGGATCCGTCCAGATCCAGAGAAAATCAAAGCAATAAAAGACATGCTAGCACCAATCGACAAAAAAGGAGAGCAGAGGCTACTCGGTACTGTTAATTATATAGCCAAGTTCGTACCAAACATGTCAACAATAACAGAACCTATAAGACAATTACTCAAAGATGAAACACAGTTTATTTGGACACACGAGCAGAAATCTGCTTTTGAACGTATCAAAGACATTTTAACTAAAGATCCTGTGCTAACGTATTTTGATGTTACTAAACCAGTCAAAGTAAGCTGTGATGCGTCAAAATCAGGGCTTGGAGCTGTGTTATTACAAGATGATAAACCTGTGGCGTTTGCTTCGAGGTCCATGACCGAGACCGAAACACGATATGCAAACATCGAGAAAGAATTGTTAGCCATACTGTTTGTCCTTGAGAGATTTCATCAGTACACATATGGGAAGCATGTACTTGTGGAATCAGATCATAAACCACTGGAAGCTATCGTGAAAAAGCCATTAGCAAATACACCACCCAGGTTACAGAGGATGTTACTCAGATTACAGACTTATGATTTTTCTGTAAACTATAAGCCTGGGAAATTAATGTTCGTACCAGACATGCTATCAAGGGCATACATAAAAGATGACAGAGAGAACATTAGTGATGACATTGAATGCTTCATCAACATGGTAATTAAATCTATGCCGGTATCGGATAAGAAAATAGAAGAAATTAAAGATGAGACAGGAAAAGATGACAAGTTGTCAATAGTTAGAAAATATATCCGAGAAGGATGGCCTGAAAATAAGTACGACGTACCCAATAAAATTAATGAATATTGGAACTGTAAAGATGAACTTACGGAATACAAAGGAATAGTTTTGAAAGGTGAAAAGATAGTTATCCCAACTAGTCTACGAGATGAAATGCTGAAAAGACTACATGAAAGTCACCTTGGTATAGAAAAAACCAAGAAGTTAGCCAGAGATTTTATATATTGGCCAGGCATAAATGGACAGATTTATGACATGATAACAAAATGTGGAATATGCTTAGAACACAGAAATTCAAAACAAAAGGAGCCAATGATCCCGTCTGAAATACCCGAAATTCCTTGGCACACAGTCGGAACTGATTTATTTCATTGGAATGGATCTGACTATTTGATCGTTGTGGACTATTACTCAAGATATTTCGAGATTGCCAAGCTAGAAAACATCAGTGCAAAAACAGTTATTACACATTTCAAATCAATATTCGCACGACATGGCATACCAACCAAAATTCGTAGTGATTCTGGGTCTCAATATACATCTGCTGAATTTCGGAAATTTGCTACAACTTGGAATTTCGAACATACTACATCGAGTCCGTATCACCAACAATCAAGTGGACTAGCAGAAAAATATGTTAACATCGCAAAAACCTTGCTTGACAAAGCTAAAGCTGACGAAAAAGATCCATACATCGCTTTATTAGATTACAGAAATACTCCGATAAACGATGTTAGTTCACCAGCGCAATTACTCATGAACAGACGTCTTAGGGGAAAATTACCTGCTACTCAGAAACAACTTACTCCGAAGGTGCCGAATATCCGTACTACCCGTCAAAAGATGAAAATCAACAAAATTAAACAAAAGAACTATTATGATAGACATGCAAAAAACCAACAGAAATTTAGAAAAGGACAAACCGTTCGTTATCAGCACAATAACCGTTGGAAACCAGCTATAATAACCGATCAACATGACCAGCCGAGATCATATACCATTCAAACTCCACATGGAAATATGTATCGCCGAAATACGAAACATATCATAAAGACAAATGAAAACTTTGAAAATGTTTCACTAGATGATGAAATTCCATTTGAACATTCAAACGAGGACACAAATATAGTGAAAGAAAACCACTCGAACAATTCTGAAGAACATTACACAACCAGAAGTGGCAGAACAGTTAGACCACCGATCAGATATAAAGATTATGTTAATTAAAGAGGTCAGTCGCGATCTGAGTAGTGCCGAAGGGTCACAATAAAACCCTTGCTCAGATATAAGGGTAGGAAGGCAGAGCAGTCTACTCTGACCTTACAATGATGTTAAAATTTATTTTAAATAATCAGACAATATATGTTATAATGCCAACTAAATCTAATTTTAATTTAGTATAATTTTATTTAATAGAAAAATCTGTTCATCAAGGCATTCATTACATCAATTATTTCCTAAATGTGTCTGATTGTTTTAATGGATTGTAACATTACTGTGAAACGCAAACATCAAGAGTCATAAATCGTTTGCTTTGTAAATACTGTAAATTTTACTTTTAAGATTTCTCATCGCTTCACTGAATGAACATTTAATTACTATAACAGTTTCTTCACAGGGGGGTTGTAATGATATCAATCATTTGTATTTACTTTATCTTTACACGTGCATCTATTCTTAGTACCACCTACCGGATTGAGTGACAGTTTAACTGATTAAATATATAATTGTATCTTGGGGATTTCTAACAGTTGTTATAATCATGTCTTAGAGTAGTATTAAAGTATTAGAATTTACATGGATTTAGTCATCAGTCAATAAGTAATTGATGAACATAACACTTGCAATCCCTCTTTAATGTATCAATCTGTAGATTATTTAATTACCAACAGCCATTTAATGCGCATCATTGTATATGTACTTATTTTTTTATATCTATAAAAATTGTTTATCTACATATCTATATGTAATATATCTTTGCTGCCATCTTGAAGTATGTATAATACTATTGTATGGAGAGGATTTAATAAGTTGTAATAACTTGTATCCAATCCAATTGTTCTTTTTGACAATAAAATATTTTTAAACTAAAGATCTATTGTTATGCTTCTGATTATTATCATTATTATTGTATTATTATTATCATTCAGCCAACCGTGCAATATCTTACGAAAACCGTCAAAACAATGTACATTTTTGGAACGGTGAAGTCCAATAGAATATAATTGTGTGAAAATTTTGGGGGTTTCAGAACGTATTCTTATAAGTCAGGGTGATATCTCTCAGATATGCAGTATATTCTTAAATACGAAAAGTATTAAAACTACGCATTGAGCTTCATCAAACCATTCAACAAAATTTCGCTTTCATAACTTTAAGCGTTAGAAAAAATAGAGGAACAACTACTTTTTTTACCAGAGGCAATTACTTTAATTTTACAAGGCCCAGACTAGCAGGCTTAATATCCGAATTATATCATGTACTAAATATCTTCCCGATATCTTGAAAACTCTGTTGGTACGGTTGGCGGAATGATAATAATAACACAAATAAAATGATAATAATCAAAAGCATAACAATAGATCTTTCCCTGGATATAGTAATTTTAAAAGTAAAATATGCATCCAGTGGTTGGAAAAAATCGCGGGAGAACAATTTCGATTTTTATTTTCTTGAAAAATGAAGAATTTGGGATAAATTTTCAGCATTTTTGGAAAATGAATTGGCATAAAAAAAATTCTTAAAATTTACATCGTCAATAATCAGAGCGGCCCGCGAAATCCAAAGAACTAAACATCAATTTAGTGTGGCCTTATCTGTTAGGGAATCCAACATCTGAATATTGTCTGTTTTCTATTCTGTAAAATTTGGAGCTAAGGCACCAGTTTTTCGGAGTGAATGTGTTACCCGGTTACTCGCTATGTTTATAACGATATTTCTTTGTCACGATAGGGTTTTGTTTAATTTGCGTCACACAGGCATTTATCATAACGTAATTGATGTGTGCACATAACGTACCGGTGAACTGATAAAACATCTTGAACGTAAACTGAAAGTACCAATTGATTGGCATAACAAATATAGGAAATGCCATATCATATATAATTTGTCACAGAAGATACATATGAATAAACACAACATAAAGCTATTTAAACAGAACATCACCAGCTTTTCATAGAACAAAAAGGTAATCAGACCAAACGTTTAGAACATTCGAGGTAACAAACCTATTTGAGACAGGACGCAATTATTAACTGACTTAACGACAGGAAGAATAGACAAAACATAGAAGAAAGGTGACAGAACGTAAAGGTGTTTGATCATAAAGTTTATAGGTATTCACAAAATGTACAGTAATTACAACATAATGTAATGTATATTGCACATAACAAAGATTAGCAATGACATAACATACAACTGATTGACAAAACATATAGTTTATTTGATATAACACAGAGACGAAGTGTCAGGAAATAAAGGCACTTGCACATAATATAACGTAGAAATAACAGGACGTAAAGATAAAGTGACAAAACACATTAAATATCTACACTATAAGACAGTTACGGCGTTTCATAGGAAGATGCTTTAGAAGTTTATAATGAATATCACCAGGGCCACATGCTGTGTCGTGGGCCTTTGACAGAGAATTTTTGAGTTCATCCAAAGAGAAAGGGCTGTTGTAGTCTTCTGTATTTTTAGATCTAAAATTAAGGTTAGTTTTCTCAGTGCGATTTTTGATTTGTTGAAATTCCTGAGTGTAATTTTGAGTAGAAGAATGCTTAGAAAATGTGTCTGCAAGTTTATTAGAGATGTCCTTTCCGGATGTTAGAAGAGTCTGGCCATCTTCAAGATGGTGGAGATTGTTTTTTCTGTTTTTTCCATTAATTTTTTTGTATGAAATTCCAAACTTTATTCATTGGTGTATGGGAGTTTATTTTAGAGATGAAGTTTTGCCAAGACTTGCGCCTCTTTTGTTTAAATGTTCGACGTGCTTTAGCACGAAATATACGAACATTACTGAGATTGTCAGAGGTTGGATTCATGTTGAACAGTCCTTCGGCCTTTTTCCTGTGTTTCTTTGCTTCCTCACAGTCGTATTCGAACCAGGGTTTGCTTGGTTGTTTTGGATTTGTCGAGGTTTTAGGAATGGTTCTCTCAGCTATCGATACTAACTTTTCAGTAAAATTAAGAACTGGATTTCTAACGTTACAGAAATTATCTGTCCTAAGTTCATCGCGACAGAGTTGTTCGAACAAAGACCAATTGGCTTTGACAAATTTCCAGCGAGCAACTCTCTCAGATGACGAAGGAAAGAGATTTTCTAAATTGACTGGGAAGTGATCACTTCCACATAAGTCATCATGGGCCCGCCATGAATAATCCAGTAATAAAGAAGGATCGCAAATGTTAGATCGATGGCCGAGTACGAACCATTTCATGAGTAGAGATAGGTGTTAGATCCATCATTAAATATACAAAAACCTTCCTGGCTTAAAAAATTTTCCATCTTTTTTCCATTGTCATTTTGGGAGTTACTAGGATTATGAGCATTAAAATCGCCCATAAGAAGAATATGGGCAGGCAACTGATCCATTAAAGATTTCAACTGGCTGATTTCTAAAGATGAATTTGGCGGAATATAAACAGAACATAATCATGATAATGATATTGTCTTCTGACGAGAAAGCCGGACAGCAACCGCCTGTTATTCAGTGGTGTTTAAGGGCATTTCGCTATGAATGATTCCATTTCTAATGAGGACGGTTGAACCGCCAGCAACTCTTTCCTCCTTTGAGGCCTTCGTGCTATATAAAGAGTAATTTTTAATATTTACATTATCATTGTCTTTTAAATTAGTTTCTTGAAGACACAAGGCGACAGGAAGAAATGTTTGAATAAGTAAAGATAACTCAATTAAATTTATTTTCAAACCTCGACAATTCCACTGTATTATATTATTCATTTATGTGGTGGGAGAATGGGGGAGAAGTTGTTAGATCTTCCTTTGTAAGAACTTCTGTTTTGGCCACTATATGCACGGATGTCAGCGGCTTGCGGAGTAGAGTTCACAGATGGAATTAATGAATCACCCCATATCGATTCTAAGTCATTTGACGTCGTATCCATTTGTTCAGAGTCATCATCTGCTTCCTCGTGAAACTCGGAGCAGAGATCTCTGAACTTATACAATTTGTTTTTCTCCGCCTTGGAGAGTCGATTCGAAGACTGTTTATTTTTATTGACTGACGAAGAACGAGTTGTTTTTTGCGAAGACGATGATGATTGTTTCTGTTGAGATTTTTGGCTTGAAGATGTGTTAGATTTTTGGTTCTTGGATTGTGCTTGGTTTTAACTCGTGGTATTTCTGGCAAAAGATTCTGAAGTTTTTGAAGAAATGGATAATGTAGACTGCTTTGATGGAGTGGGTTTTTTTTTGAGAAATTACCCAGAGATAAAAGAACTGGCAGTACTTGTCCGTTTGGCCAAGTAAATTCAGTCTGCATCTGGAAGGATCTTGTTTTAGTTGGGGTTTTAACGCTTTCTGCGCAAGTTGTATTTTGAGAGGAGTTATTCTGGACAGAGACCAACTTTCGAGCTTCCTGATAACTGAGATTTTTTTCTGCTTTAACTTTTTGAATTTAGAGTTCAGTTTTGTAGACATCACAGATTCTAGAATTAGCCATGTGTTCACCGCCGCAGTTTATACATTTTGGATCATTTGTACAATCAAAACTGGAGTGGCCCTCTTCAGAAAATTTGACACATTTTTCTGTATTCCTACAGGAATTCCTACCGTGTTCAAACTTTTGACATTTGAAACAGAGGGTAGGGTTTGGTATAAATGTGTCAACCTTGATTCTGTAAGGAACGATGTAAATATGTTCAGGTAGTTTTGGGAGATCAAATGTAAGAAGATATGTATTGAGTTTCACAGTTTTATTTTCAAGTTTTTTTGGTAAATCTTTTGACTTTAGAGACATTTTGCGGTTGTAATTCTTCACAGATTTCTTCTTCAGATAAATCAGCTAGGTCGTGGTCTCTGTCTGGAATTACACCTTGACAAGAATTTAATGTTCTATGAGGATTAACAGAGATTTGAATATTTCCAATGTTAGTCAAAGAAAGAAGGTTTTTGCATTGTTGTTGTCTAAAACATTCGACGAGTATACATCCAGATTTCATTTTGGTCACCGTTTTAACATCACCTGCATAAGATTGGAGTGTTTTTTGTAGAAGTAATGGAGAAAATTTTGTAAGAGGTTTTTCAGAATTTTGACTTGAAAGAACCAAAAATTGAAAATATATGCCAGGATCAATATTTGGAGATTTCAGTGTAGGTCCATCGTCATCGCTGTCTTCATTTTTCCTTTTAGCACTGTTTGGTTTGGAGGGGGGTTGTGTTGTTTTAAATTGAGACTCCATGGTGATTGTATACTGTTTCGCATTGTTCTTTGCTATTTGTGATTTTCTCGATTATAATTATGCTATTTATTTACATTTATTTCTTCAGAATTGAATTGCAGCCTTGATTTTTGATAATTAGAAAAGAATATAGACGCGATAACTTTAGAAACTTTTTTTTGTAAAGGTTCTAGATTTTTTAATCACTTTTCGTCAAAGCATAGCAAAGGTACACAGATAATAATTGTTGTATATGATATATGACATGAAAACATGTAGACAGAAGAGTGTTTAAATTCATTTTTTACGTTTTCAAAATAATTTCTTTTTTCCATTTTATTTCGAACTGATCGAGTTACATTTAAGTCACATTTAGCTATTTTGGATTCATTTCCCCTGCTTCTGGCATATATCCCCGAAACCATTACTTTTCAGATTATTCTGAATAGTTTTTATCCAACGAGATTACCTGTCAATATTTCAAATAATACCTGATACTCTGTTCTCCTTACCAATCACTGGATATGCATTAAGGTTAATTAATGATTTACAAATTAGGCAAACGAAATAAAGTTTTACTGACCATTTACTTCTGTACTTGAAAGGTTAAAGCCACATGAGGCTTGCTAGCAAAACATAATGACCCTGTTCTAGACGATTTTACAGAAATTATTAGTAAACTCTTGAACTGCGACACACTCATACTATCTAAATTATTGGATCAATTAATCAAAACTCTTAGTTTAAGTGAAAATAAGAACATTTAATTTACAATATAAACAAAGACAATAAATATATGATTTAGATATTGTCATATCCGGTAGTAAATGACACATTATTACATGTAAACTGTTTTGAAATGATGTTCAAACTTTTTTCAGAACTTCAAGTTCAAGTTTTACGTAAGACTACTTTTCAGAATAACTGAAATTCACCTTCAAATAAAAGAAATTAAGAACCAACCCTTATATAATATATATATAAGTATCAGCAAATTAATAACGAAGAGAAGACACAGCGGAAAAAAGTCCGTAAGATTGAAATCCAAAGACAAGTCAACATAAAAGGCAAATTACCACAAAGTATAATTGCATACATACGGATAAGTCTCGTTAAATTTGGTTCAATGTATTTGTTCGGCATTGGAGATCTATATATTTTGTCATTTAAAAATATTTGAAAAAATAGTTCTTTTCTTATTCGAAAAGTTTAAGGTAAAACTTTACCTGGAGACTCGCAAAACATTCGTTGTTTACGTTTCCGTCAATTATTCGCCCTTATTTTGGAATTCACAAGACAATAATTGTTTTGAAAGCAAAAACAAATTATTTGGACATGGATATTAAGCATTTTTAACATATTAAGGTCAGTCTTTATTCTGATGTTGCAAAAGATTTTTAAAACATTTGTTTTAGTGTATTTTTAATAGAAGGTACTATACATTTTTGTTGTTTGTCATATTTGAACATTTTACAACCAATCAGAACTTGAATTTGCTCTTTGCTATTTGTGATTTTGTCGATTATAGTTATACGATTTATGCTATTTACTTACATTTTTTACCAGCATTGCAACGTAGCCTTTTTTTATAACTGAAAAAAAAACAATAGAACCGATAACTACGGTAACAGGGAAGTCCATAAAAATAGATCCAATGAAGAGGCGAATTGTTATTTTTGTAAGGATTAAGGATTCATCAATCATTTTCGCCAAAGTATAACAAAGAGGTACAGAGATAATAATTTTTCCATATAATATATGAAATGAAAACGTAAAAAGTAGAATGTTTAAATGAACATTTTGCAAATAGTTTTTCCAATTTATTTCTAACTGATCATTGAGCCTTTGCTTTGAGTTACATTTTAGCTAATTTCCCTGCTTCTGGCATATATTCCCGAAAGCATTAATTTTGAGATTAATCTGAAGTTTTTATCCAACGAGAGTAATTGTCAATATTTTAACTAATACTTGATAATATGTTCTCCTTACCAGTCACTGGATTTGCATTAAGGTTGATCATATGATTTGATTCAAATATATTTTCGAGTACCAATTAAATTCCTAGAGCATATAACTCCTACATACTTTGACTTTGTCTTCAAATCACATAAATATTGAATGTAATTCCGTTTTTAGATTCTGAAATGTATCTTGAATTTTATGTTGGAAACAATATAACTGGAGGCTCCTGGGAGGTTGTATCGATCACATGGATTTACATTGCTGACTTGCAGCATTTGAAAAAAATGATTGGTTATCATGCTGATTGGTGGTTGGTGTAACTGTGCCTCGGGGGCCTACTTGCTAAACCATAATTTGTGACGATTGTCCTGCCAATATTGGATCCTATTCAGCAGACAAGAACAGAAAATATACACTAAATATGTCAGTTTATAAAAATTCTTACTTATGGACTAGTCAAGTAGCTAAAATTTGGAATGATTTACAATCAGGCAAACGAAACAAAATTTTACTGACCATTTACTCTGTATTTTAAAGGTTAAAGCCACATAGGGCTTGCTAGCAAAACATAATGACCCTGTTATAGACGTTTTTACAGAAATTATTAGCACAAGCTTGAACTACGACAAACTAATACTGTCCACATTATTGGATCAATTCACCAAACGACTTAGTTCATACTGAAAATAAGAACATTGAATATTCAATATAAACTAAGACAATATATATATATATATATATATATATATATATATATATATATATATATATATATATATATATATATATATATATATATATATATATATATATATAAACGTGTAAAAAGTTGCAAAACAACATCAAAATAAAACAAATAAAATTTTGAATTATAAAAATAATTCAAACTTAGCAAAATTTTCGGATCACTGAGATCCTTCATCAGTGCTGTCGCGTTGCGAAATGACTAATTAATTACGTGTAGAAAACAATATGGCTAATCGTGATCTTGATCTTCCTCGTTTGTGGCAACGCATGTAAACAAAAATTCAAATAAATAATCCTTTATCATTAGGTAGAGAATTATTTTACACAACTATAACATTATAACAAATGAAAAAGTACACGAAAAAAAAAAGCACTTGGAAATAACAATAAAAAAGGATTATTCAACATCTGTATCAATTGACAAATTTATTTCTATTTATTTATTCCCCTTGGATATAAGATGGCTAGTTCTTTTATCCAGAAGCTTTCTCTTGTCTGCCATTCTTGAACACTCTAAATCAAATTTTGTTCTATAATAGAAACTTTCATTTTACCAAAGTCCCCAGGATTGTGTCCAGTCGACCGAAAGTGTTAGCTGACGGGTAGAAAGTCAGATGTTGAATAATCCTTTTTTATTGTTACTTCCAAGTGCTTTTTTTTCGTGTACTTTTTCATTTGTTATAATGTTATAATTGTGTAAAATAATTCTCTACCTTATGATAAAGGATTATTTATTTGAATTTTTGTTTACATGCGTTGCCACAAACGAGGAAGATCAAGATCACGATTAGCCATATTGTTTTCTACACGTAATTAATTAGTCATTTCGCAACGCGACAGCACTGATGAAGGATCTCAGTGATCCGAAAATTTTGCTAAGTTTGAATTATTTTTTTAATTCAAAATTTTATTTGTTTTATTTTGATGTTGTTTTGCAACTTTTTAGACGTTTATTTATTTTTATTTTGCATTGTATCGTTAATTTATTATCGGTCCAACATCTAGTAAGTTCGAACGTTGGTTATTACTTTAGACGTATATATATATATATATATATATATATATATATATATATATATATATATATATATATATATATATATATATATATATATATATATATAATTTAGAAACTGTCACATCCTGTAGTAAAACGGCAAATAATTGCATGTACACAATGTTGTGAAATGTTGTTCAAATTTTTTTTCTTCAGAATTTGAAGACATTTTCGCCATTTTACGTAAGACGGCTTTTCAGAATTAATAAAATTGTCCATGAAATTAAAAAAAAATACGAACCAAACCTTTCATTATATAAGTATCAGCAAAGGAATAACAAAGAGACAAGAAAGTGGAAAAGGTCCACAAGACCGAAACCCAAAGACAAGTCAATATAACAGGCAAAATACCACAAAGATACATGTATATGTAAAGTCAAGTCAAGAAATACCAACATATCTAACAAAATAAAAAAAAACTGATAATATATCAACTTGTTAATTTTTTAGATCCCTATTACTTGAATGAAAACAAATATTCTGAGTAAACCGAAAGTTGTGAAAGTTTAAATTTTTGCTTCAATTCAAGCCTCATTTAATCTTTTATTTTAATGTTATTTTGAAACGTTTTTGACGTATATATTTAAATGATAAATCAGAAGAAACTTTTTTAATCGAAGTGTGAGTACTTATATATTATTTCTCGTCAATCCCTTTCCCATATATATTCTCATTTTCGCACGTACAAATAAACCAAATTTCATTCAGCATTCTTTAGTTGAAGTATAAATCTCGTTTAATTTGGTTCAATATATTTGTTCACCATGGTAGATCTATATCTGTTGTCATTTTAAAATATTTAAAAATAGTTCCTTTCTAAAGGTAAAACTTAATATATTTGCCATTTTTGTTGGAATTAACAAGGTAAATATTGTTTTGAAAGCATAAACAAATTATTTGGACATGGATATTAAGCAATTTTAACATTTTGAGGTCAGTCTTTATTCTGATGTTGCAAAAGATTTTTAATACATTAGTTTGAATTGTTCTTCTTTCACTTTTAGTGTATTTTTAATAGAAGGTACTATACCATGTATACATTCTTGTTGTTTGTCATTTTTGAACATTTTACAACAAATCAGGACTTGAATTTGCTCTTTGCTATTTGTGATTTTCTCGATTATAATTATGCTATTTATTTGCATTTTTTCCAGAAGCGCAGCTTACCCTTTTTTTATAACGAGAAAATAATATAGAAGCGATAATTACAGTAGCAGGAAAGTCCATAAAAATAAATCAAATGAAGAGGCAAATAACGGTGTCCAAAATAAAAAAGGAAAATCCAGGATTTCGTTTTTATCGACTATGTTTTCCCATTTTGCATCAATTGTAGCATTTTGCAAATGTGTTTTCTTATTTATGCATAAAATGTGACATTTATATACAAAAAATGCTTTCCTTTGGTTTGAAATTATTTCTATTGCAGAACGTAAGTCAGTTACGTCATGTACGTTGTTAAGTTACAGTGAATGAAAATGAAATATAGTCAGATATCAGAGAAGAAACGTTTCCATTGAATGTATTTCTGGTCCTTTTTATGCTGTAAAAATTATACCGAAGTTTTTCATATAAAAAGTATTTCTTGTACAAAGGTATTTAACTGGTAAATTTGGGAAGAAATGTCTTCCAAAATCCAACGAACAATATGATTGTTTGCATCTGGACAGAACTGATATTTTGGGAAGAAAAATCTTCCGAAATGAAATACTAAGACCAAAATAATGATTACGCTATATTAAATAAGTTGTGCGCTTCTAAGTTGTGATCTTTTTAATCATATCATATAAATATATTTGCATAACTACATATTAAGGTATTTTAATAATAATCTACACGCCAGAGGAATACGTAGACTGCAAATGCCCTAAACAAGTCAGTAATATTCATAGAAAGATGACAAGGGATCTCAATTTAAATATTTGAAAAGACTGATGTAATGTTGACACAATAAAAAACTGAAAGAAAATATAGATTCATTTTAAGGAATGATACAGACAAGGAGCTTGCCTATGGATAAATTTTGTTGTAATGTTATCTCATATTTGATTAATTAATTCTGAATGTTTTCAAGCGTTTAGAACTCATATTTTCTGTATTGATCAAATGCATGACAGACGTATTAAGAATCCTTGGAACCATGATCCTATGAAACTTTAGCCTCAGCTTCACATTGATGCGAAACAATATATAATGTGATACACAGTAGAATATGACGAGTCACGCATGTGGATGAGAAGAAGTAACAGCAAATAAATAGTAAATGTTCTAATATAAGAGCAATATTTTGATGTTTTCTTGTCTCTAGATCTTTTCTGGAAATCTTCATTGAGTGTAAATCATAAGTTGAAGGTTCTTCTCGGGTTGGTTGCAGATTTGCCTGAAAATGTTCTAAAAACTATTTGCAAATAATATCCATTAAGTATCCAGTCAATATCAAAGTAACGAGAAAATGACAGAATAATGCGAATGAACATCTTTGATTCTTATGTTAATTATTTAGCTCACCATTGATTTCGTAATTAAAACTATCATGAATATTGCAATGTTTTCGGCGAAACCAACCAAAGCATTCTGGTTCCTATTTTTTTTACATTTTTAAGGCTAACACAAATGGACTCGGTTTAGAATGAAAACCACTTTATAGTAACATCCCATCAACATTTTTGTCTAAAAAATCCCCTAATGGCCCAAGACCACCATATGTGCACACTAATATCATCCCCTCCATAAATTTACGGTATTTCTTCCGTATTTATTTTCTGACACTGTCGTCAGACTTGTCTGACATGATTATTCATTGATTTGTTACAGAAATTACCAGTATTTAGCAAAATTCAAAAATAATAGAAATACTAAGGGTTCATTCCTTGTATTGCACATGGTAGATCTCCTTAGCTGAAATTTGGCTTCCTATTTCGGTGTTTTTGGTTGAGTACTTCTTGTTTAATATAAGTTTGGTTTTTGGTCTTCCAAATGTTTCGGTTTTAATGCTGCTGATGAGAGGTAGCTCCTTGAAATGCGTCGTATACAGCATAGTATAAATTTACTATATCTAATATTAGTATCTTTGGATTGTTATTTATAAATTATAATTCTTTGATACCAATTTTGATCCACAAGATGTGCACATTTCGTCGATTTACGACTCATCAGTTGTGCTCCAGGCCTAAAAGTTGAAAACCAAACCAATAATCCAAAAGGTTGAAGAGTCATTTCAAAATACCAAAAATGATCAAAAGGGGCAAATCCAAACCATCTAAAAACAGAGCTATCCCCGAGGGTGATACGCCTTAGTTTTCACATATTTTACAATTTTGTAACAGCAAATTGTAAGTATCAATTTCGTGCTAGTATCGAAATACTAGCAACTGAGCTGGGGGTGCCCTCGGGGTCTTAGAGTCCACCATCAGTGGCATGGACTCAGTGGTTAAAAAATAATTTTTTGATACCGATTTGATGACTAAAAAGTTGAAAACCAAAACAATTATCCAAAAGGTCGAAGAACAATTTAATTAAAAACCAAAATGACCAAAAGGAGTAAAGCCAAAACTATTTTTAAATGGATTTTGTTCTAAATTTATAGTAGAATGTTTAAAGTTGGTGTTTTAAAAAAATTTAATAAGCTGTCGCAAGGGATCTCAATATTTAGATTGTCATCTGCTGTCATCTGCTGTGTCCAAGAATTCTGCTACTCTCGGAGATATTTCTGCTGATATCATGAGTTACACTTGTAACATTTTTTTTTTAATTTGGTATTATGATTTGAACCTGCTTTAAAGGGCACCTCTATTTCACTGTCTATAAAGGGCACAGTGAAAAGTCCCAATCATTAACAAAGTATGTAAAATTAACCTCTCTATAAAGGGCACCTGCTCATAAAGGGCACTTTTTTCTGGTCCCTTAGATGCCCTTTATAGACCGGTTTGACAGTAAGTATACTTTGCATATGACAATTCAATTTCATTTTAATATAAAATGCACTATGAATTAATTTTGGTCTCGGATGTAATAGGTTGTTTGAAATATTTGTTTTGCTTCTTTCATTCTTTTAGTTTTTATAATCGGTAGTCCAAACGGGTGTATACTATCACAATTTTCAATGGTACCACCTAATGACCATTCTGTCACAGTTTGGTTACAATAAACCAAAAATGTTTTTCTAATTCAAGTCACACTGACCATATTGGGACCCTTACACTAAAGTTGCATAATAACCATTCCATACAAATCGTATATTCTAACTTAAGTGACGGTGGTCATTTTGGTGGAAGGTCCACACCCGTTGACTCAAATATGAAAGGAAACTACCCAGAGAGAAATCCAATCAATTTTCGTCTCAATCTGCGCAGTGCGCATTTAAAGGAAAGCTAAGACAGAAATTAACAAAATGATCATAATTTTCGAATTACATGTACAGGATGAGCTAAAATAATGAAAAAATTGTTCTTGTATTCACCCTTCTATTTAACACTGTTTCTTTCTTCTGGGACATTGTCCTTGGTAGATTTACATTTACAATCCGTTTCTGAAGATAATAAGTTTATTATTAATTTTCTCTTTTATAATATATTCGTGTTAAAATTTAAAACTGTGGCCATACTAGTTACAAGAGTTGAATGAGAGAAAAATTCTTTAGGATGAATAATGTGATAAAAATAATTTGAATCAAAAAGATAATCTAATAAAAACCCTATAGTCATATTTGTTATAGCAACGATTATCACTGTATGATTTGGTTATTGGTACAAGGCCTTAATTAACTGTAATTGATTTTGATAAATATTGGACGTCAGTCTAACTTTGTAGATACATATCGTACTGACTAATAATGATGTTAATATGACAGATCTAATATTACCATATTACTGTTACTAGCTGCATGTAGTGGGAATCAAGTTTATATGTTATCATAATTATTGGATCTTCAAAATCGTGTAAATATTAATGTACATTAAAATTGATAGTACAGCCAATATAAGCATTTTAAGGAATGTAATAAATTTAAGAACAGTTTTCTGAATTTTAGTTTTGTAATGAAATGAAACAAATTTGGGAAACTTCATTTGTATAATAAAGTTAATATTATTCTACAGTGTAACATCATTGCTGTGCCGAACATTTTCCATTATTTCAAAGGATTTTTCTTTAAAAAAAAAACGAAAAGAAAAAACAAGTCTGGTGAATTCTGAAAGATTGTTATCAACATGGCAGAACAAATGGCAATACTAGAAGCATTTATGAAGCAGGAAATTCTAGGCCAATTGTTGCATTTCAATCGTTTTCAAGTTAAATCTTAAAAGAAAGGCATAATAAAGTGTTATTCTGTAGACATAATAAACGTATTTTCAAATAAGAGTGGTTATAGTGTGAACTCGATGGTACATGTACATGCTATTTATCAACGAGACACTAATCACGCAACATAAATGAAATAAAGTCTAAAATCATACCTTGCTTCTTTCTTGACTCTGACATCTGTCTGATATACAACATGTAGAACACTTTCCAAAATAATTTCAGGTATTTAAGAGTGACATCGATGTAAAATAAAATCTGTTTTTCATCGTAATAAATTTTGTGAGAACTTTTATGAGTTTTCTGGTTTTTATTATCTGACCACTGACCACTAAACTTGCAATAATATTATCAGCATGTGTAATCAGATAAGATCTTATTTATCTTCTGATAGAATCAAATCGACATAATTCTCTTTGGCGTATCAAAATTGAATTATTGTGATTATATTTATAGTAAACACACATTTTATTATTCAACTGGCTATTCATAACTTGTAAAACGCATAGCATATAGGATGGTCAAAATACATGGTCGCTAAAAACCAGCAACAGGCCCTTCTTGAACTTTTTTTATGATCCCGGCTAAATTACTGCGTGAGAAGAAACATGCAACTATAAAATCATACATTTTTCAGGATTACTGTTTATAATATCTACAATTCTTTCGTGATGTTTCGTCAATCTTTTTCGATCTTACCATGATAATCCTTTACGCTTTTGTGTTTTTGTATGTGAGTGCGTCAGATATGTTGGCGCGTGCACAAATATTTGTTCGTTCATTCACTTTGATTGAAGCACTACATTTAAGATTTTCTTGGAATTCCCGGTCTTTATTAAATAAAATTTTATTTTATTCTAGGTGATATTTAATATTTAATCTTGGTTGTTTCGTATTGAAAACTATTATTTTGTATTATTAATTTCCCATTTATGATATTTTTCCCCATATAAATGTGTATTAATTTTTGAAATGCTTAGCCGTTACACAGTCATGTATTTTACACATCAAGATAATCCCCCTTTTGTGCATAAATTATTTAACAGTTTAAACATCCCGGGATCGTTTTAACAAATGTGTCCTTAGACTAAGACATGTCCTGGGATAGTCTGAGGACATGTCCTAGTCCTAAGTAATGTTATCGAAGCTATACTAAGTTCGGATGTGTCCTAAATTTTTTCCTATAGTTAGGATGTAGACATGGGTGTCTTAGGTGGTCCTTACAGTTAGGATTAATTATTGTAATATAAACAAGTATCAGACGGGCGCGGAGACGGGTAAATACGCGCTTACATAGGACACGGGAAAAAAGAAAGGAATAAAGGCATCAAAAAGGCAAGTTATTAAAGCCCGATAGTCTTAACGTTGAGGCGGTAAACACGTTTTACAGAATGATTTCGTCCTGAAAAAGGTTAATTTGTAGTTGGCACACTTGACTCTTTCGAAATATTTCAAAACGTCGTTAAAATATAGAAAATAATGATCAAAGCAAAGAATGTAAAAAAAATAACGAAAAAGTAGCGAATAAGGAATAAGGAAAATAAAGTAACGAATAGGGAATAGGGAAAATAAAGTAACGAATAAGGAATAAGTAACGAATAAGGAATAAGGAATAAGTTGACGACCCTTTTTAGTGGTTACTCCATAGACGGAGGAGTAGATAAATACAGTTATATGTATTATAAAAACAAAACGTATGCTCCCTTGTTACATATTATATCTATTTTCTGTTTAGGAAATAAACTGAATTATTAAATAATACGATTAAAACAGCCCTAATACTACCAAAACGGCACGTGTCATACTGGTGACGTCGTCCTGGTCATATAAATCACGTGATCTATATTGCTTTTCGGCCCGGTCCAATACTGAAAAAGCAAGTCAGTATTAAAATTATTTGCCCTGTAAACATATATTGTGCATGTAATTCAGGATTCATTGCCAGTCCGTATAGAAAATATTGGCCCTATATTCACATCATTGCCAGTCCGTATTGGTCATATTGGCCCTATATTCACATTACAGTATTGAAAAAGTTGGATTATTTAATAAAAGTGTTATGAACTGGCTGTTTCTGTATTGGCAATGGTATAGATTCTCGGTCAGCTGTATTGGCCCTCGACCCTACGGGTCTCGAGGCCAATACAGCAAACCTTGAATCTATACCAGTGCCAATACAGAAACAGCCAGTTAATAACACTATAATATAGTGAATATTTTAGAATATGTTGAATTTTTTTACATTAAAATTTTATCTTATAAACACCATAGATATAAAAAGAAATTGTACAATACTACATTTATTAACCTTTCTCGCAATTATTTTTCACCCAAAAACTTTTTTCTTTGTCGTCTGCACATTTCATTTACGCAAAGGGAGAAACTTTCTTTCAAGTTACATTCAGATTACAGATACACAGTCTATTGTTATTAAAGAATGTTTAAAATTCAAATTTTGAAATCGACATGATAGATGAAACATATTTTTGTAAGCGACATGATAGATGAAACATATTTTTGTAAGCCTAAAACCTTATAGGCGCCAAAAATATGAAGACATGTGTATCACAGCTGTGTATTTATGCAAAATTATCTTTTTAAAGACAAATCCCTCTATTCAGATCTACCAATAATATTTTCTTTAATTTTTTTTCCCACTTTAGCCTAAGTAAAAGCTTTAAAATCAGCCAATAAAAAAATGGGGTCACCGACCTCGTTTTCGATTTATAACGCCATCTTTTTCACAAAATTTAGAAATCGGAACATGTAGTTTTTTACAGTTTAATTTTTTTATAAAAAGTCCTAATCACATGAAATTTGTTTGTTTTGTTAACCGTATTGTTTGTAGAACCTATATTATTCGTATTATCATCTTCTGAGGGACAGATGATGACAATATGTTGCTATTAACATTTTCCCGCCTTTTTTTATGGTAAAATATCTATTTAAAATCCACTATTGTAAAAAATTTACCAATGTTTTTTCTATAATAATTACACAGAATATTCATTTTCAATTATTTAACAAAATAAAAAAATAAAAAAGTGGGGTCACCGTACTCTAAAAAGAGATATTTCGAAGAAAAGGCATAAAAATTTGAAATGGCGGGAAATTATAGCGCCAATTCTGAAAGGAACGTCTTTTATACGTTAGATAGAGTTGGTGATGTTTTCACGGGTTATATGGACTAATATAAGTACCGTCAACTGTCTGCGGTCGTATAAAGATAAACTGGATATATTCGGAATTATAACTGAACATATAGTAAGTGTACTGATGCTAGCAAGATACATGTATCCGTCAGTTATAAAATAATTTCATATGTTAAATGATTTATTTAAATGATTTCGGGTGTACCATATTTACAGTTTTTATTTTCTTTTATTTTTAATGAAAAGTAATAAAATGTTATTGATACTAACACCAAAAAAATGTAAGAGCGTCAGTGGTAAGGAATTTGCAGTGCATTAAAAATTGCATTTCCGTCCAGATAACGATAAGGATAAAGATTAACGAGAAAAATCTATTAGTCAAAATAAAGCTAGCGGTTGCATTAGATAATAATAATTATAATATTTATTATAATTTATAATAATAATAATAATAATAATAATAATTAAAAAATACAATAAAACGTTAGTTGATTTCATGTTCACTAATTATACTTTATGACCTTAGATATATGAAAATTATGTGCATATAGTCCAGACCGGATAATTTTTGTTGATATTTATTTTATTTTAAAAGTTTAAGACACATATGATTAAATACGGTGCATTTCTATCTTAAAAATCGTTTAACGTTAACTTTTGTGAACCTTCCATTGATTCCAGTCGTCTTTCTCTTTCCGTTGATCAACGTTAGAAATTCGCGGAAATCTCGACGTCACAAGCCACGGACGGCATAATACCGTTGCGCTGCTCTATGCGCAAAAACAATAGAGGGATTTGTCTTTAAACAAAGGCAAGGATTGCATGACTATTGTTAAATTGCTATCAAATAAACCTTCGTATTTAACATAATATTTATAAATTACTTTTTCTATTTGTACGAAGTAATATTTGTTTACATCTACGTAAACTTTTCATGACTAAGCTGAAAAAAAACTGATCACATTTGTTGATTCCAGTTTTAATGTAAGTTGATTTAAAGCATAGAAATACTATGTGTAGATCATGTATATGTCGAATCATTATTTAATATAATATCAAAGCTGCATAAGCATAAGGACCCATTCAAACTGAAAAATGTTTCATTTTTAAAATACGAAAATTTCCCAATCAATAACCTCAAATAGAAATATAGATTCTCCTTCAGGCACGAGTGAGTTTAAGTGGTTAAAGATATTATGTATTTTTATCCCACCGATTAAACACGTCATAAATAGGAGAAAACAATTTAGATCTAGATGTTATATTTAACTAAACTAAGATTGCGTATCAATTGGAAGTGCGTCCTGCAGAACAATAAAGATTCGATCGCCATTGTAACCAAATGATTTCATTTGCAAAGGCATAGGACTGTATAATCTGAAAAAAAAGCCACCCTTAATTCTATGTGCTTGCTTACTAGGTATTAGTATTAGAATAGCTTCCCATGCGCGAAAGTGAAAATAACTCTTACAGGAACTCGACTAAGTTTTACTAAACTTGTTTGTATTGAAATGAACCAAACAACAACTACTATAGAAGTACAAAATGTATTAACATGATATTACAAATTATTAAAAAATAAATCTATTACTGATATAAATCTGTATTTAAGTACTTTTTTATTCGTTGTTTCACCAAACAATGTATTATACTGACATTTTTGATAGCATTACCATTTTGAGGAAAATGAAGGAAATGTTTGGTGTGTTATACACATTTTTATTTAGAACTTGTTACTTAAAAGTTCCGGCGTAACAAATTGGCTGTTACATTTATATGAGGTCGTACTGTTATAATCGCTCAAATCTAAAATAAAATGAGTTGAAAATGTTGGTCATTTTCAGTGATAATCTACACGAGTTGAAAGATAACCACGGGAATACAATCAAGGATGAGCTCAAGGATTAACGGAGAAAATAATTTAGCCAATAAAAAACTGCAGCGTGATACCGAGGCTTTCCGTAATTTAGCCAATCGGAATTGTGAAATATATATAGCTGGCTTATATCAGCTAGTTTTACCAGTATTTTCTTATTATAGGATATATAACAAAAAGCATGGCTGCTGTGTCAGTCAAAGATCCCACTTGTACAAGTAAATTAAAATTTACTTGAATAGGTAACTGAAAAATTGCAAATTTGATTGCCTCCCTTTTAATACTGTGATATTAATTTACTTATACAAGTAATTTTTTTAGATACCATCTAAACATCACAAGATGCTTTCATGTTAACTTTCATATCAGAGTTGTTTCCCTTAGTTATTACTTGTACAAGTAAAACGCAATTCATAATGATAGATAGGCCTATATGGTGTTAACCACTGGATATGAGTTGGATTTGTTCAGTTGAAGTAATTGTTTGTATGTCCAAAAGAGCAATGTCCAATTGATTGATCCATACTTGTGGTCCAGACGCAGTCTGTTCATGGACAGATACATGCTAATCAATAATCAGTTTGATAGGTGCCTGAAATGTATCATCTGGGAACAGTAATGGGATATTTAGACTTAGAAGTATCATTTTGTCAAGTCTGAATGAGAAAAGGACATTGTCAAGCAGTTGAACACCCAACCCCCCCCCGCACCCCCCATTTTGTTGAATCGTAATATTGATTAATGACAAAAAAGTGGCTTTTCCTATCTATTCTAACCAGCTTGAACACCTGAACGACCCTTAGATGATAGCATTTTTTTTCAGATAGTGTCCCGTTGATGCATACTTTGTTTTTTTCCTATTGAATAGAAACATGGCCAATTTATTTCCATTAGTTATCAAAAAATACCCACAGTAATGACAGTATATTCTTTTAATAATTATTTTTAACATACACAATGACATAACTAACAAACTAAAAATATAACATTATATTTCCAACCGTCATGGCAGCATAATGAGATAATGGAATTCCCACCATTTGAATTTCTTTTACATGCCTAATACAAGTGATACATGTAATGACACTAAAAATATAAAGATTATCAATATCAAGTAACACATGGACACATTTTATGACATTCCCGAGACAATGTACCATACATCATGAGAGACACTGTTTAAAACACTGAGCAATAAAATATTCTGTAAAAGAAAGAAAAAAAACATGAAAAAAATATTAAAAACGCATTGTTTCTAATTAATATATATACAGCACAACCTATGATATGCTTGTGAATTTCTTTGTTGTTAATACCCCATATTGCAAGATAGGGCAATTGGGAATATTCAATAATGCATATTAAATCCTTCACTGTTCCAATAGTGCTCTTACAACTTCAAATAAAACTGTCCTACATGTAAATAGTATATTATATGGTGTACAGGGTACATTTGTGTACAAGCTTGCAAAGTAAAGCATTCCGATATATACACTAAATACACATTTTTTTCTGAAATTTACTTATATAAGTCTGATTTGTTTTACTCGCTGAAGTAAATCTTTTATTATACAAAATATTTGAACTTTGTCTTAATTGGGAAATTTAATTCTATAAGATTTAATGTTTTTACTCCATAGTGTAAGTGAAAAGTATATTTGAACTTTGCCATCCATGAAATTTTCATAACTTAAATATTTCTTATAAAATCTGTTAACTTAAGGTTTGTTTTTTTACTCCTCGAAGTAAAATTTTATCATACAAAACATTATAATTTTGTCTTGTGAAATTTACTTGTACAAGTAGAGTTTTAGTTTTTTACTCCTTAAAGTAAATCTTTTATTACATGAAATATTAAACATAACTTTGCCTTGTGAAATTTACTTGAAGAAGTCTTGTTTTTCTACACTTTATAATTATACAGAAATTTTTTTCAACAGGAGTTCATGTAATGCTTGTTCAATTTGGGACAGTACAATTTCAAATAAAATTACTTCTCCGCCTAATAAAAAATATTTGTGTTTTTGCTGAAATGCCTTAATAAGTAAAAAATAAAAATATGTCATGGTAGGCCCAAAAAATTAAGGTTGGTTGGGTTAGGCCGTAATTTTTTGAGCATATTACCTATTTCTTTGCTACTTAACCGAACGTCAAGGTATATTTAATAATAAAAAAAGACCAACTGCATACAAATCTACATCAAATCATATGTTGTCAATAAAGGTATAAATTTCTTATACAAGTAAACAAATTTTTACTCTATGAAGTATATTTCTATATGAAATACATATGTGATATAAATTATTAAAACCTCACCTTAAGAGATTACTTGTATAAGTAAACTTTTTTCCTGATTGAAGTATATGGTGCTATTATGGCTCTTTTTCTTAAAATGTTTACAAGGTTAATGGTCAAATGTAAAAGCAACAGTGCTGACCACAACTAATTGCAGTTGTGAAAGGGTTGACCAAAGTTAATAAATTAAATTAGACACACTTTACATTACATTGTATTTGAAAGTATAAAGGATGCTTGTGAATTTCTTTGTTGTTAATACCCCATATTGCAAGATAGGGCAATTGGGAATATTCAATAATGCATATTAAATCCTTCACTGTTCCAATAGTGCTCTTACAACTTCAAATAAACTGTCCTACATGTAAATAGTATATTATATAGTGTACAGGGTACATTTGTGTACAAGCTTGCAAAGTAAAGCATTCCGATATATACACTGAATACACATTTTTTTTCTGAAATTTACTATATAAGTCTGATTTGTTTTACTCGCTGAAGTAAATCTTTTATTATACAAAATATTTGAACTTTGTCTTAATTGGGAAATTTAATTCTATAAGATTTAATGTTTTTACTCCACAGTGTAAGTGAAAAGTATATTTGAACTTTGCCATCCATGAAATTTTCATAATTTAAATATTCTTTTTTTGTCTTATAAAATCTGTTAACTTAAGTTTTGTTTTTTTATTTCTCGAAGTAAAATTTTATCATACAAAACATTATAATTTTGTCTTGTGAAATTTACTTGTACAAGTATAGTTTTATTTTTTTACTCCTTAAAGTAAATCTTTTATTAAATGAAATATTAAACATAACTTTGCCTTGTGAAATTTACTTGAAGAAGTCTTGTTTTTCTACACTTTATAATTATACAGATATTTTTTTAACAGGAGTTCATGTAATGCTTGTTCAATTTGGGACAGTAAAATTTCAAATTAAATTACTTCTCCACCTAATAAAAAATACTTGTGTTTTTGCTGAAATGCCTTAATAAGTAAAAAATAAAAATATGTCAAGGTAGGCCCAAAAAACTAAGGTTGGTTGGATTAGCAGAAACACAGATATATATATTTTTAGGCCTTACTGAAGTAAGTTGTTACATATGAAAGTTTATCAGACTCTTGTCCTAATGCTAAAAAGTTCAATGGTAAAATGTAAAAACAATAGTGTTGACTACAGCTCATTGCAGGTGTGGAAGGGTTGACCAATGCAAATAAAATTAGATCTAGACACACTTGACATTATATTGATTTTGAAAGAATAAGGGATGCCTGTGAATTTCTTTATTGTAAATATGTATAAAATATGGCCATTGGGAATATTCAATAATGCATATTAGATCTATCAGTGATCATATTCATATAGTGTATAGCCCTTATAACTTCAAAAAATTGTCCTAAAATGCACATGTATAAAAAAAAATATTTTAGATAGTGTACAAGCTAGAAAAATAAAGCATTCTGATATGATATGATATGATATATATATATATATATATATATATATATATAAAAGAAAAAAATGGTCCGTACGCTGGTACTATATACAAAAAACATTAAGATGCAGAATGAATCAGTTTCACTTTTACGACATTTATTACTACAAGCGCTTTCACTGCTTTACACAGATCTTCAGGTAGATGCCATACATGTTATAAACAATGTTAATAATAGAGTGACGTTAACAATATAGAGTAACGTTAACAACAAGGGAAGTAACTTCCAATTGTGTCTTTCGCGCGAAAAATATGATCGCAGCGTCAAAATAGAAATAATGATAAATTATTAATGCAAGTTCAAATATCAAGTTCTCCTTTACACCGACGCCTAAACAAGCACTATTTAAGTTCGAATGTTTTCATAGTACAACTTCAGGTAAAATATATAAAACAAATAAAATGTAATGCCTATCTATCTACCATTTTTTGGCATGTTAGCGGAAACGCAGGTATTTTTTTTATTAGGCCTTAATTAAATTTACTAACTAAAGTTTATTTTTTTACTCCCTGAAGTAATTTTTTATTGTGCAAAACATAATTTGTCTTACACGTCATATGAAATCTTACACGTCAAATGAAATTTACTTATACAAGTTTCATTTTTTTTACTCCTTAAAGTCAATCTTTAGGGGACTAGTCACTTTTTTCTTGTTCTTTGTGTTTAAAATGTTCAATATTGTGTATTTGTTAATCTGTTTTTTGTTGTTGTCACAAACTATGTTTAAGGACAATAAAGTAATTTGATTTAAAAAATTAATTGAAATACTAAATAGAACATTGCCTGGTTAAATTTACTTGTATAAGTTTTATTTTTCACTCTTTATACAAATGATTGTTTGACAGTTCATGAAATCCTTGCACAATTTTGACAATAGTAGAATCTCAAATGAATTTACTTCTCAGCCAAATAAAAAATACTTGTGTTTCTGCTGAAATGCTTAAATAAGTCAGAGTTGTAAGGTATAACGTCGGGGTATCCAAATCGACCACAGGTACCCAAATCACACGTGGTACTTTATTTTTTAACGCACCATAAAATATATGAACTCATTTTACAGAAATTTATTAAAAATAACCTTCTTTAACAAAATGTAATTGTTTTTCCTGAGTTTTGTCAATGAGGCTGATATTTAACCATGGGCGATTTGGGTACCCCAACGTTAGGCATTATTTTCTATTTCTCTAATTTTACGTGCATTTTTCACATCTCTCAACCAGTGTTAGAATAATTTGATAATCAAGAATTGGCTGAAAGATAAACGTTCCATACCTTTATATGTATGTCAATGTACGTGTTTTAGGCATCTTTGAGAAATGGTTTGGTGCACAAAAAATTCTAGACTCCATACTGAAAAGACATGAAAGATTAAAATTTCCCTAACAGACTTTTTAAACTAACAGACTAACCTTTTTTTTAAATGTATCCCCTACTCCCCCACACGAAGGTGCTTGTTGCTTGTTTTTTTTTTTTTTTTTTTTTTCTTACCTAACCAGCTTTTTTACCCCAAAAAGTCCCCATCCTAAGTACAAGCCCATGTGCCCCCCTCTCCCCTCCCCATTTTTTGATTACTTTTAATATGAACACTTTAGATGCTTTAGGTATGAAACCATTTTTTTTTATCCATAAACATATAAAACTCATGATTGGAGCCCCTGTCTTGACAGTTCGGAGACATGTTCCCATCCTGATTGTTGTCCCCAATAAATGTCGATAACGGTAGCTTCACGAAACAAGCTACAAGGACGCATGAGTTGTCTCCCCAAAATGTCTTTAAAATGAAAAGAAATATTTTTTTACTTGCATGCGTAAATATTAAGGAACAGTGGTCAACTTAAAATGACGTGCGTCAACCCATAACCGCAGTGCGCTTCTTCGTTACATAATAAAATAGACTGCTTAACCATTCTGTTTTATCAGAAAACTCTCCGTATTTCTAGATAAAAGTTTTCTTCAACAAACCAATCTCTTGAAAACTAGCCCAAAAAACACAAATTACGATTAAAATCTTTCAATAAAAACACTTTCATATTTACCTTTCAAAACTCCACGTAATATTTTCGATGGCTGTGATGTTCTGATTCTCCCTAATGCATTTCGGGAATGCTCTGATACGTCAATAAGGGGCAATTTCAAAAAAATTGTCGATCTCGGGAAAACTCTCCGATCAACCATTTACGCGATCGCGTAAATTTTTTTTTACCCATTTGAGTAAAAATCGATTTACTTGTACAAGTGGGATCTCTGACTTGTGTACATGTACTTTAGAAATCGAACATACAATATACGACGAAATAAAGTGTTTAGAGACAGAGACAACCCTTTAAATTAAAGTTTTAGATTGGTGGTGCACGAACATGTTGCTGGACAGAACGCCGTAGAAACATACAGACAGATAGGCACACTTTAATTTAATATATGTGTAAAATTTCATTTCATTCTGATATATAACATTAGAGATATCAGCACAAAATTTATACAGTACCTCGTTTTTCATGTTTGCTATGGGGAACCCAAAAAATCAAATAAATCAAATATCTGCTGCACATCGACAGTTATTCGTGATAAATAAAAATGTATGTATTTTCTTTTCATTCTGATAAATAATAATAAAAAAAATAGACTCGTTGGAATGTGGGTTTCTTTTTAAGTCATGTTGTGAACATATCCATGGAAAATCACAGGTATCGAGGGGACCCTATTATAGTATTTTGTATTTTCAATTAACTAACGATTTCAATCTCTAATAGATATCATACCGATGTAAATAATGATAATTATAGATTAATACATGGTCTTTTTCATATTACCCTTGTTATCAGCCCCGAGGGCTTTAGCCCAAGGAACGATATCAGTTGAGGGATGATAACACGGGCAATATGAAAAACACCATGTATCAATCTATTTGTCACATATTTTGAAATATTTTTACTGTTGAATTAGATTTCCAAGTCATGAAGGAAGTTTTCAGTTTTCGACATCCCTGAATATAAGTTGCACATTCACAATGCTGCAGCTATTAAACAGTATTATTTATTTCACTTGGAGTCAAACAAATGAATGCAACTTCAGTTCCTGTGTTTTTCCCCGAGAGCTACAAACAAATTTTATAAGCCCCTATTTGAAACTGCTTAGAACATTTATGAACGGTTAATTCACCACAAATAATGATCAGACGATTATTTACAGCTTAGCGGAAGTGACGTAGCTGAAGCTCACCCGAGAGCAGATAACATGATGTTATTGTCCCGGGGGCAAATAACCTGCATTAAATAATTTTTTATTACATATGCAAGATCGGCGTTATTTGAATAAAATATGTGATAAAGCAGTACATGTATATACACAGCTGAATTTTCATTAATTTGACTGCCGTTTTATTTTTCTTTTATAAGCCCTACAGTTTAAAAATGTTTTTATTCTGGATTTCTTTTAAATATAAAAAGAGCGAAAGTAAAAATCTTTCATTTTTTTTCAAAAATAAACATATAATTATCCAAAGAATATGTTAGCGATGATCCTAAGTTAGTCCTACCTAGGACTATCCTAAGAGAGCTTTGTTTTACATCCTAAGACAATCCTAATTGGAGTCCTAAGACAAGTCTTAGGACATATCTTAGGGCATCTTGGTTAACACGTCCCCCGACTTATTTCCAGTCGTGGCAAAACTGTATGGATAGCAATTATCACCTGTTGTTGTTCAGTCAAAGATATAGAAAGGCTTAGTCATTAAGTTAAACCCTTAATCCAAATACCTAAATTTTATATAACTATAGGCGCAGTGGGCTGAGCCTGTATCGCTCACCTGACAAAATGCTTCTACAAACTTCCATTAATTCTTTGGTTGAATTTGCTTCAAAAGTTCCAGAGCAGATGATTAAAATATATTTTTCTCATAGGGTCCAACGTTAAAAGTATTTCCCCCTGGCGGCCATGTTTTTCTCAGATTTGAACATAATGAGTCAACTTTGTAAAGGACCTTCCATACATCATTCCAGTACAGTTTTATTCAATTTGCTATTATAGTTTAGAGGAGATGATCAAAATATGTTTTTTTCCATAGGCATGTATGTTAAACTATGTTCCTGCTGTCAGCCATTATGTTTGTCGCATTCAAACGAAATGAGCAATCCCTCTAAAGGACCTTGAATACATCATTCCAGAACAGTTTGGTTAAATTTGCTCAAGTAGTTTCAGAGTCGATGAACTTTAACATATTTTCCCATAAGTTCCAATGTTTAACTATGTCCTGCGCTGGCAGAAATGTTTTACAGCGGATCGGAAAAATTTCAACAATCTCAGTATAGGACCTTCCATACATCATTCCAGAACAGTTTGGTTAAATTTGCTCAAGTAGTTTCAGAGTCGATGAACTTTAACATATTTTCCCATAAGTTCCAATGTTTAACTATGTCCTGCGCTGGCAGAAATGTTTTACAGCGGATCGGAAAAATTTCAACAATCTCAGTATCGGACCTTCCATACATCATTCCTGTAAAGTTTGGTTAAATTTGCTCAAGTAGTTTCAGAGTCGATGAACTTTAACATGTTTTCCCATTGGGTCCAATGTTAAAATATGTCCTGCTCTGGCTGCCATGTTTTTTGGCGGATCGGAAAAATTTCGGCAGTCTTAGTAAAGGACCTTCCATACATCATTCCTGTAAAGTTTGGTTAAATTTGCTCAAGTAGTTTCAGAGGAGATAAACTCTAGCCTGTTTTCCCATAGGGTCCAATGCTAAACTATGTCCTGATCTGGCAGCCATGTTTTTTGGCGGATCGGAAAAATTTCAGCAGTCTTAGTAAAGGACCTTCCATACATCATTCCTGTAAAGTTTGGTTAAATTTGCTCATGTAGTTTCAGAAAAGATGAACTTTAACATGTTTTCCCATAGAGTCCAATGTTAAACTATGTCCTGTACTGGAAGCCATATTTTACAGCGGATCGAAAAAATTTCGGCAATCTTAGTAAAGGACCTTCCATACATCATTCCTGTAAAGTTTGGTTAAATTTGCTCAAGTAGTGTCAGAGGAGATAAGTTTTAACATGTTTTCCCGTAGGGTCCAATGTTAAACTATGTCCTGCTCTGGCAGCCATGTTTTTTGGCGGATCGGAACAATTTCGGCAATCTTAGTAAAGGACCTTCAATACATCATTCCTGTAAAGTTTGGTGAAATTTGCTCCATTGGTTTTAGAGGAGATGACCAATATTTGAAGGTTTACGGACGACGGTCGACGGACGGACGACGGACGCGAAGTGATGGCAAAAGCTCACATGGCCTTTGGCCAGGGGAGCTAGAAATGTAAAAGTATATTTTATTGGATAATTAGAAAGATAATCCCTTATGTCAATCATTTTGTAATGTGTCTTGTTTTATCTTTTACTTGTTAAATTCAGTCTTATTATTGATCGTTAAATTGAAAAAAAAAGTGAATAAAATATGAAAATGCTCTTATACCTTTTCCCCTAAATTATTTTAATTTATTTTTCAAATGTAATAACTTGATTAGTCAAAATTATATGTATGTACAATGAATTTTTTGAGTCATGTACTTCTGTACTAGCTATATAGTGTATTATGGTGTTGTGTCTAAAGTTAACCCGAAGGATACATTTATAGGACATAAAAATGAAATATATGTTTATATCTGTGATGAAATACATCTTAATATGCATGTGAACTGGGTCAAAATTGGTCATAATGTATTCCAACACGTTCTTGAATATTGCTGTCAAGTAGGGCTGGGTCATCGAATATATTTCTGAAACAGGACCATGTACGAATCAATGCTGCCAAGTTGGGTTTGAATTGGCTCACTGGTTTTGGACAAGAAGGATTAAACGTGCTTTCTCGTAGTGTCTTATAAAAAGGACAAATATACCTAAGGAGCAATCAAAAAAACGTAATCCATTGGGCATACAAACCCGGGAAGACAAACGAACAACCACAAGCACAACAAATAAACACAGAAAACTAAAAACAATGAACACGAACTCCTATAAAAACCAGGAGTGAACCCAGGTGCTCCGGAAGTGTAAGCAGTTCCTGCTCCGTATACGGCACCCGTCGTGAAGTTTAACAAAGTCAATCCGGTGGAAGTCACAAATCGTAGGAGGCACATGAAAGGTTACGACAGTGGGAACAGGTCCAACATCATCTTAGATATTGGAACACCGTAACGGTCAATCAATTCATGATGACGACCGTAAAATTTCTTAAGTGATGACATCAACTTATCCCTGACAAAACCCTGGTTAAGAATCTTTTGTGACAGCAGTAATCCTCTTTGTCGAAAGTCAGGGTAACTCACGCATGCCCTTGAAAATCGGATAAGCTGAGAAACGTAGACGCCATATGCAGGCGATGCTGGTATATTGCTACTTAAGAAGGGAAAATTAACTATAGGAAAGTTGAAGTCATCACGTTTGTCATAAAGTTTTGTCTTCAAACGTCCCTCATAGTCTATTTCAAGAAACAAATCCAAATATGAAGCGGACTTTTGTGTATCTGTAGTATCCCTAATTTCAAGTAGATAAGATGTAGAAAGTCTTGGAATTTGTCGTTATTTAACGACAACACATCATCTATATAACAAAAAGTGAAATTAAAGGATTGGGCTAGTTTCTTTTTGTTTTCACGTAGTAACCCTTGAATGAAGTCCGCTTCATATGAATACAGAAACAGATCGGCGAGGAGAGGAGCACAGTTGGTTCCCATTGGAATGCCGATTGTTTGTTGAAAAATTAGACCGCCAAATTCAACGAATATGTTGTCTATGAGAAAATCTAACATGTTTGTAATTTCATCTTCAGAATACTTTTTGTCAGAATCAGAGTGGTTTAATTAATTATTTTAAACTATTTTTAGAATCAGAGTGGTTTAATTAATTATTTTAGACTATTTTTACGGTGATGGCAATCTTTTGGATGATGGGCTAGGTCATCAAATATAATTTTGATCAGACTTAGGCTGGTTGAGCTAATACACATTTAAAAAATCTAACATTTCATATACATATGTATATGTATTACTTTAAACAGAATTTCCAAGCAAAATGCATATCTCTTGCATCTTTCTTCTTTAAAAACCTAGGTTTTACTCAGCTAATCTTTGCATTTACGGATTTCTGTCCTAAAATTTTCAACATAATGAAATGTTTCATATTAAACTTTTTTACACTAAATAGAAAAAAACTGACAACAATTTACAGAGAACAGAAATTGGAACCTCTCACCCCTAATCCGTACCCTAGGTTAAAGCAATACACATTATAATTGTTGGTAGAACTGAAAGGTTTTGTAAAATAAAAAGATGCATTTAAATACATCATTCAATAAACGGCTACCTTTTTGTAGATCTTACTTTGCTGATCATATGTGCCATTCACAATTTCTCTCTATCTATTATAATATTAATGATAATAACCTGACACTGCAAAAGTTCTTTAAAATTATCAATTCAGAGGTAAACATCCAATAAAGGCTTGACTCTTTTTAATGGTTACTCCATAGATATAAGAGTAGATAAATACAGTTATATGTATTATAAAAACAAAATGGATGCTCCCTTGTTACATATTAAATCTATTTTCTGTTTAGGAAATAAACTGAAATATAGTGAATATTTTAGAATTTGTTGAATTTTTTTACATTAAAATGCTATCTTATAAACACCACAGATAAAAAAAAAGTACTATACTACATTTATTAACCTTTCTCGCCATTATTTTTCACCCAAAAACTTTTTTCTTTTAAAGGGAGAAATTTTTTTTGTAAATACAAGTTACATTCAGATTAGAGATACACAGTCTATTGTTATTCAAATTTTGAAATGGACATGATAGATGAAACCTATTTTTGTAAGTCTAAACCCTTATAGGCGCCACAAATATGAAAACTTGTATATCACAGAGGGGTATTTATGCAAAATTATCTTTAAAAAAAAGGCAAGGATTGCATGACTATTGTTAAATTGCTATCAAATAAACCTTTGTATGTAACATAATATTTATAAATTACTTTTTCTATTTGTACGGAGTAATCGGGCTGATAACAAGGGTAATACCCACATTCCAATGAGTCTATTTTATTTTTTTTTATTTATCAGAATGAAATGAAAATACATACACATTTATTTATCACGAATAAAGTGTCGATGTGCAGCAGATATTTGATTTATTTGATTTTTTTGGTTCCCCATAGCAAACATTTTCAAAATGGCCATCGTTATTATGGGAACGGGTTAAAGTGTCCAGAAACTTAAATGTATCCAATATTCACGAAACTGTATGCAAGTGTTATGCACTTCAGTATCGGAATTTTCAAAATTCTCACGGATACCATGGAAACAGAAACATTTCCGAAATTCAATTTTCATCAGATTTTATAGAAAAATTGGATGCCACGCTGGAGATGTTCTTAAACTTGGAGTTTGCAACCGTTACCATAGACACGGAACAATTCCAAAAAGCTGAAGTGTTCATGTTTAAGGTCAAGCACGGAAGTACACTGTGGTCTTGAAATATTCAAGATGGCTTCTGTTGCGATAGAAAATGGATAATTATGGAAACAGTACAGAATGTAAGCACAAGCCGGCTTTAATAAAACCACATGGTACTATTTAAAGAAAAGTGCTTTGTGAAAACAGTACAAATAAATTACAAAGAACGTTTTCCCATTAGTTACCCCCGACCCCCCCCCCCCCCCCCCCCCCACAATGCCAGGAAAGAATAATATAAATCTGCTACATCTTCACACACAGTCATGAAAAATTACATGTATCGTTAAGATTTTGATTGATAATAAAGGTCAGAAGAGTCAATTATACGAAACATATCACAGTTTTTAAATGAACATGAAACCTACATGCAGTAATCCCCGCAAGTAGTTGGGATACTTACCGGAAGTATGAAAAAAAAAACTTTCTTGCCTGCGTACAGATGGTAAGCCATCATTCTATTAAGAAATAAAATCCAATGTAAAAATGAAACTAGAGGCTCATAAGATGCTGTATTGCTCACCTGGATTTAAGTTTTCCACCTTAAGCATAACTAAAAATCAAAGTGTAACAGTCCATTTTCAATGAAGTTTTCAATAGGGTCCTGTGTTAAACTAAGTTCAGCTGTGGCAGCCATCTTGGTTAACAGTCTAGGTCATTTGACACAATTCTGAAAAAGACCATCTAAGGACCATTTCTGCCAAGTCTGGTTCCAACTGGCCCAGTGGTTTCAGACGAAAAGATTTTTAAATGTTAAACAAGTTCGGCTGTGGCAGTCATCTTGGTTGACAGTCCGGGTCATCGGACAAAATTCTGAAAGAGGACCATGTAATGACCATTGTTGTCAAGTTTAGTTCCAATTGGCTTAGTGGTTTCAGACGAAGAATTTTAAATGAATTTTCCAATAGGGTCCTATTTTAAACAACGTTAAGCTGTAGTAGCCATCTTGGTTGACAGTCTAGGTCATCAAACATAATTAATTTTGAAAGAGGACCATCTAAGGACCATTGCTGCCAAGTCTGATTCAAATTGACTCAGTGGTTTCAGACAAAAAGATTTTTAAATGAATTTTCCATAGGGTGTTATGTTAAACAAAGTTCGACTGTGGTAGGAATTTTGGTTGCCAGTGAGGGTCATCGGACACATTTCTGAAAGAAGACCATCTAAGGACCATTGCTGCCAAGTCTGGTTCCAACTGGCTATGTGGTTTCAGACAAGAACATTTTTAAATGAATTTTCCCATAGGGTCCTATGTTATACTAAGTTCGGCTGTGACAGCCATCTTGGTTGACAGTGGGGGTCATCGGACACAATTCTGAAGCAGGACCATGTAAGGACCATTGCTGCCAAGTTTAGTTTCAATTGGCTTAGTGCTTTCAGACTGGAAGATCTTTAAATGAATTTTCACATTGGGTCCTATGTTAAAACAAGTTCGGCTGTATCGGCCATCGTGGTTGACAGTCCGGGTCATCAGACATAATTATGAAAGAGGACAATCTAAAGACCATTGCTGACAACTTTAGTTCCATTTGGCTTCGTGGTTGCAGATGAATTCTCCCGTAGGGTGCTGTGTTAAACTAAGTTCGGCTGTGGCGGGCGGCAATTTTGGTTGACAGTCTGGGTCATCGGAAATAATTCTGAAAGAGGACCTCCTCGGGACTATTGCTGACAAGTCTGATTCTAATTGGTCATGTAGTTTCATAGAAGAATATTTTTAAAATTAATCCCTCCCCCTTTTCTATTTTTACTCACAGCAGCCATGTCTGTTGGAAGTCAGGGATGCCAGACATAATTCTGAAAGGGGGCCACCCAAGGATCCTTCGAACAAAGTTTTGTCCCAATTAGCACGGTGGTTTCAGAGGAGAAGATATTTAAAGAAAATTTTACACCGGACGACGGACAACGGACTCCAAGTGATGGCAATAGCTCACATGGCCTTTTAGGCCAGGTGACCTAAAAACGTTAAGGTCACAACTGAAGCTAAAACTCACAATTTCATAAATTCAAAATTCCAAAGCCTAATTGAGGAACCGCATATACTATATTACAATACTGAAAAGAACTAAAACGAATAAACTGTCAAATAAAAGAGAAGGTTAGGTCAACAATCTTAAATTTGATCCGTTTCGACAATCAAAATTCTAAAACTAAATAAAATCTGTAAACTTAACGTGACCGAGTGCGACTGACGGACGGACGAAACAATCAAAATATGCCCGAACGTGCGGATTTAAAAATAAATAAGAAATAATAATTATGCCCCCCCCCCCACCACCTCTCAATGGTGATGGAGAAATATTTCGGTTACATACTTCTAAATTACGAGTACTGGTATTATGATATTGTTTAAGGCAATTTCTAGCTCCGATTTGAGCGCTATTCAAGTTTTTTTTTATATGCATGTAAATCGCATCGAATCTGCTTACGAAAAACAAAAAACAAAAAACAAAAAAAAAAAACAAAAAAATATAGACAGATAGTGGATACTGGCAAATATTTTCAATAAGAACTTAAACTGAAACATTGGCAAGGCTCAAAATTCATATTGGCCAACTTGGCATCAAAATAGTAAATTATACGAATTGAGCAAATAATCTAGATCTAATACACTTCTAGAATAACATTAAGGTCGGAAAGGGAAAACGGCACCTATATATAAAAAAGAGTAAACTTATTTCCCTTGCGTTTAGAAATAAATTATATACAAGCTTGTATGAACACAATTTTTCTCATTCGAAATAAATGGAAGAAAATTATAGTGCTGTCGCAAAAACACCTCTTTATCAATGATCCTCTCAGTCGTCCGTTCATGTTTCGTTCAGAGATATCTCAAGACTTTTCGAAAAAAATGCATATAAATAAGCCACTAATTTATCCATTTTTAGCTCACCTGACCCAAAAGGTCAAGTGAGCTATTCTCATCACTTGGCGTCCGTCGTCTGTCGTCCGTCGTCCGTGGTCCCGCGTCAGTCGTCGTCCGTTAACTTTTACAAAAATCTTCTCCTCTGAAACTACTTAGCCAAATTGGACCAAACTTGGCCACAAGCATCAATGGGGTATCTAGTTTAAAAAATGTGTCCGATGACCCAGCCTACCAACCAACATGGCCGCCATGGCTAAAAATAGAACATAGGGGTAAACTGCAGTTTTTGTCTTATATCTCAAAAACTAAAGCATATAGAGCAAAACTGAAATGGGGTAAAAATGTTTATCAGGTCAAGATCTACCTGCCATGAAATTTTCAGACGAATCGGTTTACCATTTGTTGGGTTATTGCCCCTGAAATGTTAATTTTAAGAAAATTTTGCAGTTTTAGGTTATTATCTTGAATATTATTATAGATAAAGACAAACTGTAAACAGCAAAAATGTTAAACAAAGTAAGATCTACAGATAAGTCAACATGACCAAAATCATTGATTGACCCCTTATAGGAGTTTTTTCCCTTTAAAGACTGCATTTGGCGTAAACTTTCCTTTAAAGATCTTCTCCTCTGAAACCACTGGGCCAATTGGGACCAAACTTTGTTGGAATGGTCCTTGGGTGGTCCCCTTCCAATTTAATGCCTGGCATCCCCGACTTCTAACCGACATGGCTGCTGTTACTAAATATAGAAAAAAGGGGGATGAATTTCAAAAATCTTCTTCTATGAAACTACTGACACAATTGGAACCAAACTTTGCAGTAATGGTCCTTAGGAGATTATTTTTCAGAAATATGTCCGATGACCTGGACTGTTAACCAAGATGGCCGCCTTAGCCGAACTTAGTTTAACATAGGACCCTATAGGAATATTCATTTTCTAATCTTCTTGTCTGAAACCACTAAGCCAATTAGAACTAGACTTGGTAGCAATGGTCCTTAGACAGTCCTCTTTCAGAATTGTGTCTGATGAACCGGAACATCAAACAAGATGGCCGCCACAACCGAACTTAGTTTAACATAGGGCCCTTATGGAAAATTCATTGAAAAATCTTCTTGTCTGAAATCACTTGACCAATTGAAATTAGACTTCGCAGCAATGGTCCTTAGGAGGTCCTCTTTCAGAAAGGTGTCGGATTTCATGGAATTCGAATCAAAATGGCCACCACAGCAGAACTTAGTTTAACATAGGACCTTATTGGAAATTCACTCAAAAATCTTCTTGTCTGAAACCACTAAGCCAATTAGAACTAGACTTGGTAGTAATGGTCCTTAGATGGCCCTCTTTCAGAATTGTGTCTGATGACCCAGATGTTCCACTTAGTTTTTAACATATAGGGCTCTATGGGAAAATTCATTGAAAATTCACTTGAAAAAAAAATCTTCTCATCTGAAACTACTGAGCCAATTGGAACTTAAATTGGCAGCATTGGTCCTTAGATGGTCCTCTTTCAGAATTGTGTCCGATCACCCGGATTGTCAACCAAAATGGCCGCCACAGCCGAACTTATTTAATATAGGACCCTATGGGAAAATTCATTTAAAAATCTTCTTGTCTGAAACCACTTAGCAGGTTGGAACCAAGACTTAGCAGTAATGGTCCTAAGATGGTTCTCTTTTAAAAATGTGTCCATTGACCAGGACTGTCAACCAAGATAGCTGCCACAGCCGAACTTAGTTTAACATAGAACCCTATAGAAAAACTAGCCAAATTGACTACAAAACTTAAATTTTTAGTCCTGCTCAGGGTGAAAAGTTAAATCCAGGTGACCGATACAGGCTCTTGAGAGCCTCTAGTTTCAGATATACATAGGAATTGTTCTCAAATAAAACGTTTTTGGGGAAGATCAATAAGCCAATGAGGAATTTTTCATCATATAAAGAATTGATTATATTTGATGATAATTTGGTAAATTATACTGTTAAGCATAAGAAACTTCTGTACTGAATTTTAATTTGAATTTTGGTAAATTGAGATTCATATTATGGATTTCGTTTGTAAACAAAAAAAAAAGAAGCCGTCCATATATATATACTTATCAGGTACACCTTAATGTTAGGAATCTTTAAAATTTGTCTAATTTAGGCGATACTATGCCATCACTATATGTACCCATTGGTCCCCATGCCACCGTTCCGCTTTTCACTATAAAATACCGATAAATCAAGTAGGAGGTTTGGTATGGATAATTTGTGACGAGAATTGCAGAATTGTTAAATTCAGCTTCTACAATTATTTGTCAGTTCAACCCTTATTGAACCCGTTGATTATCAGGTACATGTACATGTAATATTAAGGAAGTGGGACACCACACCAGAGCACAGTCTATGTATCAAACTTGGAAATTGTCCATTTAGCTCAGAATCGACACTTAAGATTAGGGCAATTTTCTCCTGCATTGATTTCAAAACCAAAACGATATTTTGCTGTGAGTGACATTATGTATATCATTTCCAATGACAGTACAATGGGTTGGTTCTAAGTGTCCTTCTTGGCAATATTCCCAAAAATTATTAAAATTTACAAAAATCGCCAATATAAATGACATTTGCGGATAGAAAACGTGAACGTATTAATGATAAAAATACACTGAAACAATCGTTTATGATTAAAAGTAGATAAATATTGAAGATTAAAAAATCAATGGTAATTTTCTTCTATTTGTTATATCACAAATGCCAAACCTTACTGTCCTAATGTTCTAATTTTATGACAGATAATGTATGAACATGCATTTCATAACATAAATATGACATAAATAATTGCTGTGTGCACATTTTGTCGATAAACACAGTACATATGGGGTAAGTCCAGGGGGAAAACATTCGTAAGCTTTAAAGATAAGAGCAAATATATGCCAGTTTTCTTTTATAAAAAAAATAGGCATAATTTTTTGTTGTTATTATATTAAACGCAAAATGGTCGTCAAACAGTGGTAGTATTCCTGGAAGCCAACATATATTGGCTCCTAAGTTATCCTGGTTATTTGGTGTCATAAAAAAAACTATCTTCATCTACGACGAAGAAAAAATACTGCAAGTGAATTAAAATATTCAGCAATGGTGGGAAAATATATTCCTCAGAGACAACCCGTCAAAACATTATAAACAGAAGTCAGGGAAAACCGTAATTCCAACAATACAAATGTATCAAAGTTGATCATAAGCCCAAAGACAAAGACAAGACAAGTAAAACTAGGACAACACGACAAAAAAGACTCAAAAGCTTAAAAACCACAGCACAACAAATTATAAATTTAATATAATGGGCCACTCAGAGGCCACCAAAATCTGGTATTTAAGCCCATGTTTCATTTAAAAGAAAATGTCGAGCAAAACGAGACGAAATTATTTGTGGAGAATATGTCCCGGTCTTGTTATTTTTTTTACATAACATAAAAATTCTGCTGACAGTTTAAAGAGGGCGATTGCCGAGTGCCGTCCTACCCCACAATGGACCCATCGCTGATGTCCTTTGTCACAATTCGACACAACCTATTCTGAAAAAAAGACGTATGAACCTGCAGTTCAGACCATTAAACTATTATAATCTGTCTCTTTAAACAGTTTACATGTATATAAATTTGGGACCTGAATTCTCCAGTCTATTCCGCTATAGGATAAAGTTCCACATTGTCTCAATTTCGGGAACAAAAAAACTTTTTTTAATATGTATGGTAATAGAGATCCTTTATAATAGCTAATAATAGTCAATTGTTTATACGATTTACTATAATAGTCTTAACTTGTGGGGAAAAAGTGCATAGCTCTGTCCATAGATTGCTTTGGCGCTACCCTTCGAATATTGTGGCATTTGAATCTGCTCGTTAACGTTTTTGGGTTATTGATTTAGCATGCATTCCAACTTGAGATATGAATTGGATGAATACAACTTCTTTATCAAATATCCAAATGGCCTTATTTAATAGTAGGTTTCTGATAAATTTTCGCATTTATTCTAAATCTTTGCATAGTTAGCTCTGCTTATATACTTTTACGTGCTGTGCTTTTCATCTGTAAAGAGTACACATGTATGTTGAAACATATTTAAAAAAACAGTGCAATATTTTCATGTATGACGTTTTCAACCGCTAGCCTCGTGCTTTAAATTAAAGCTAGTGATCATATTTCAATTGCACAAATTAAGATGCATTAATTTATTGCACCAATATGGAATGGTATTGGTTGCAAACATTTGATATTTTTCATTTAAATGCAATATTTTTTATTTAATTGGTATATTTCTTCTTTTAAATGCAAACTTTTTTTATTTAAATGGTATATTTTTTTCATTTAAATGGAATATTTGTTATTCAAATGGTATAATTTGTCATTCAAATGCAATATTTTTTATTCAGTTGGTAAAACTTGTCATTTTAATGCAATATGTTTTATTCAATTGGTATATTTGTCGTTTTAACTTTAATTTGCAATGTCTAGTAGTTTTTAAATTCATATGCAATAATTGCATTATAGGAAATTGTTTGACGTCACATGGTCAAATATGCCTGAACGTCTGGGGTAACAAGGACGGTTTTAAAGTGGCCTCGCGCCCCGGACGCGGCGTTGCTGCATTCTTATTATCTTTTCTTACGTCTTTCCTATCGCTGCGGCACGCATTCTGGCAGAAGGATAGCCTTCGAATTCATTTTGTTTTTGTTTTTAAATAAATGTAGGCTTTCCTTCAACACTTTTGAAAAATAAAGGGTGTATTACGATGTATGTGTCAGTTAAAATGATTTGTGTACAAGTTAACAGTTATAAAAATTTTCATTTGTACAATGAAATTCTCCCATTCTTTTTCTTTTTTAGATTTTTTTTACGTAAATTGATTAGAAAAAAAACTTATGAAATAACAAAGTTCTTGTTTGATTAATAAATACTATTGCCGAGAAATCAGTGTTACCATCCAAATTACAATTTACTAGATTATTTCAGATAATATATTTTAATTGTTGTTTGCCGGGGTGTTATATGTGAAGAACCCTGAAATCTGGTAAATTATTAATATTATGGCAACTATTTTAAACCTTAAGGGAAAACCACAACCACAGCTAGGTTTCAAATTTCAGTTAAGAAAATGCAATGTCAAAAGTTGGGTGAAAAGAAAGGATTAAAAACAAAATTGGCCCGATTACGTGCTGAAAGAATGTCTGGCTCAGAAAAAGGAGAAAAAATTTCAGTTTTAAAAATTATTCTTGTCGTTCTCACCAACCGTAAAATATTAAACGGTTGCTCTTGAAAGAATTTTTACATGTACATGTACGTATGCAAAACATCATTTTTTATATTTTTTCCGTAACGAGCAGATAGTGATTTTATAAATATGTTGTTAAGTTCACCCCCCAAAAAATATTTTTACAAAACATTCTTTCTAATGTGTAATGTATTTGAACTTTTATATCTGTAATGAAATTTATTTTATATAGTAAAGCATATCTTAATTTCCTAAAACGAATGCACCCAGATTTTATCCAAATCCGATTATTCTTTAACTTGCTGAAAAATAACACTGTACATATACGTACAATTGTATCAGCACATATTAACTCGCAGGGAAGTGATTGATAAGTTATGTTCATAATGTTTGTAAATATGAGCTCTCAAATTTCATGAAATCGAGGCTAAAGTAAAAGATATTCTTAATAGTAAGGCCACACCAAATTGAATTTTAGTTTTTCGGATTTTTGGGTATCTTGGGCGCCCGGGGCGATTAAAATTTTAATTTTTTCTTGAGGATTAGTTTTTAGGCGAAGATCAAATTTACGTGCGGGCACTAATTTTGTAAAGTAAAATATTGCAAACATGGGGAAAATGCTAACTTTTACGAAATTGTAGGAGCGGGAGAACAACTTTTTCATTTTAATGTACTGAAAAATGAGGAATTTGGGACGAATTTTCAGCATTTTTGCAAAATGGAGCCGCAATTTTTTTCTTAATTAAATAGTCTAAAAATCGGAGCGGCGAAATCCAAAATAAATATCAATTTGATGTGAAGATTGTGGTGGATTTTTTTACATCCGGTATTCAGAGACATAAATTAAGTTAGAAAAAAAGAAACTTTGAAACTCTTGAAATAAAGCTAGATTTGATTGACACTATTATATATTTTCAATGCATAAGATACTTTAAATTCTAGTAGACAAAATGCCTTTTATAAAAATTGAAACTTTGAATGTTTTCAGAGTTACATACTTCAAATAATGGGCAGGATAATGTTTAGATGAATTTAATTTAGGTAGAGCATTTTACCAGTTTTATTACTATTATTATTACAAATTTCAAGTCAGCTTGTAGTGTTCGGATGAAAGTACAGAATATTTTATTTGAAAATGTTGAAAGGAAATATAATGGCGCGAACAAGTTTCACTAGCCAAAACAATATCTGTCAACATGGTAGAGGACATAAAACATGGACAAATTTCCAGTAGCTATCACAGCGCTTCGCAGTTTTGTTGATAGGGATTTACTGTTGAAGCTCAGTACCCCAGCCTTTTTGTATATTTCAGATCTTTAAATTCTGAAATTTTACATTAGCTGTAGTGGTATATAAGCAAGATTTCATACGTGGTCATATCTGCTGCAATTTCGAAGCACATGTAGTAAAGAAACAAATCCTGAAACTGTAAAACAATTGGCTGAAATTGGTATAACTCATACACATTCCGACACAATTTTTATCTTATTTTATCTTATATTATCAGTCCTGTGAACAATGATACCATTATCAGGTAACTCATGTAGGGTTCCATACCTTACCATATTGAAAGAAGAACAGAAAGGCCATATTCAAGATGACGTGCCGAAAGTATCCTCTCCTCATCAAATTTGTCCTACTGACATTAATTCAGGACTTTAGAAATTTATACACAGAAGCGGAGAGAGAAAATTATTCAACATGGGAACAATAAATTCAACACTAAGGATTTATACAATGTAAAGCATTAATTTTCGTAGTTTTCGTATATGCATTCATTAAATTTTGATAAACCAAACATAATAATCCGGCTTCTTGATTAATCATAATATATACCGTAAAGAAACATTGGTCAAGATATGACCTATATTCATCCGTGTCTTATTCTCTAGTTTTTTCTTTTAGTTATGTATCCGTGGGTGGCAATTGTTTGTTACGTTCGATTCTCGTGAGTTCGTCCTGCCTTTGGAATTTTCCCACTGTTTTGATTCTTCTGTATTTTTTTGCCGATATTCAGTGATTGTTTCCAAGAGGGTTATGGGTTAAATTACATAATACATGGGTAGAATACCCCCAAAAGACTGGAATATTCTTACAAAAAGTATATAGATAGCACTTTTGTTAATGTTCCTTTCATTTATTTTAAATCTTTAGTCTGAAGCTACAACTGGAGAAAATATTTCTCAAATTATGATATTTCAGAAGAAAATTCTTCTGAAAATAATAATGGTGATGCACTTTCAGTAAAATTCAATTTCATTTCTGGTAATAAGATTGATATTATTAATGCTATTTATGAAGGTTTTTATTTTTTATACCTAATTCTATCAGAGAATACCACCTAATCTTACCATTCTGATATCAGTTGAGGGATGAATTGTTAACATGTCAGACAAAATCATAAAAAAGTTGTCAATTTATAGAAAATTCCAAAGCATAGTTGATTAAAAGGAAATCCTGGATTTTCATTTTTTATTTTGGACTGCATTTAATGTTTTTCTTTTGTAAAGATTAAAGATTCATTAATCAATTTTCGCCAAAGTATAGCAAAAAGGTACAGAAATAATAATTTTTCCATATAATATATGACATGAAAATGTAAAAAGTAGAATGTTTAAATGAACATTTTGCAAATAGTTTTTCCAATTTATTTCTAAGTGATCACTGAGCCTTTGCTTTGAGTTACATTTTAGCTAATTTCCATTCTTCTGGCATATATTCCCCAAACCATTACTTTTCAGATTAATCTGAATAGTTTTTATTCAACGAGATTAACTGTCAATATTTCAAATAATACTTGATATTTGTTCTCCTTACCAGTCACTGGATTTGCATTAAGGTTGATCATATGATATATTTTCGAGTACCAATTAAACTCCTAGAACATATAACTCTTACATACTTTGACTTTGTCTTCACATCACATAAATATGGAATGTAATTCCGTTTTTAGATTCTGAAATGTATCTTGAATTTTATGTTGGAAACAATATAAGTGGAGGCTCCCAGGAGGCTGTATCCTCAGAGTGATTTACCTTTCCCAATAGACAGCATTTAAAAAAATGACTGGTTATCATGCTGATTGGTGATTGGTGTAACTGTGCGTCGGGGGCCTAATTGCCTAACCATGATTTGTGACGATTGTCCTTCCAATATTGGATGCTGTTCACAGCAGACAGAACAGAAAAAATACACATAATATTTCAGTTTATAAAAATTCTTACTTATGGATTAGTCACGTAGCTAAAATGTGGAATGATTTACAAATCAAACGAAACAAAATTTTACTGACCATTTACTCTGTATTTTAAAGGTTAAAGCCACATTGGGGCTTCCTAGCAAAACATAATGACCTTGTTATAGACGTTTTTACAGAAATTATTAGCCAAAGCGTGAACTGCGACACACTAGTACTATCCACATTATTGGATCAATTCACCAAACGCCTTAGTTTACACTGAAAGTAAGAACATTGAATATTCAATATAAACTAAGACAATATATATATATAATTAAGAAATTGTCACATTCTGTAGTAAAACGGCAAATGATTGCATGTACACAATGTTGTGAAATGTTGTTCTAATTGTTTTCTTCAAAACTTCAAGACATTTTCGCCATTTTACGTAATACTGCTTTTCAGAATGAATAAAATTGTCCTTGAAATTAAAAAAAAACTACGAACCAAACCTTTCATTATATAAGTATCAGCAAAGGAATAACAAAGAGACAACAAAGTGAGAAAGGTCCACAAGACCGAAACCCAAAGACGAGTCAATATAACAGGCAAAATACCACAAAGATACATGTAAATGTAAAGTCAAGTCAAGAAATAACAACATATCTAACAAAATAAAAACCAAAATAAAAAAACTAATAATATATCAACTTCTTAATTTTTGGATCCCTATTACCTGAATGAAAACAAATAATCTGTCATGTATTTAAATTTTTAAAAGTTCCTGGTGAACAGCCTGTAATAACTCGGTAAGATGTCAAGTTTACATGTGAGTCCAATTAAAATATTACAGATATTTAAAATATTAGAAATGTAATTAAAAAGAACTTAAAATCATGTATTTGAAATTACGTTATTTGGTAATTACTAACTTTACCTGCTGTGTAGATTACTATACAAGGACTCTTTTTTTTGCCATTGCAAGTGAAGCTGGTTAGGGGGTGTAAATTAAAGCATGCCAAGGTACCCGTACTCGCTACATTTAACCTAATCATTTCACTGACATAAGACAACGCAACGAAACTGATGAAGGATCTGCGTGAACCGAAAGTTTTGAAGGTTAAAGGTTTTACTTCAATTCAAACCTCATTTAATCTTTTATTTTGATGTTATTTTGAAACGTTTTTGACGTATATATTTAAATGATAAATCAGAAGAAACTTTTTAATCGAAGTGTTAGTACTGATATATTATTTCTCGTTAATCTGTTTCTAATAGATATTCTCATTTTTGCACGTACAAATAAGCCAAATTTCATTCAGCATTCTGGAGTTGAAGTATAAATCTAGTTAAATTTAGTTCAATATATTTGTTCACTATGGTAGATCTATATCTGTTGTCATTTAAAAATATTTAAAAATAGTTCTTTCTCATTCGAAAAGTTTAAAGTTAAAACTTGCAAGCATGCGCTGTTTACGTTTCCGTCAATATATTCGCCATTGTTTTGGAATTCACATAATAATTATTGTTTTGAAAGCATAAACAAATTATCTGGACATGGATATTAAGCATGTTTAACATAATAAGGTTAGTCTTTATTCTGATGTTGCAAAAGATTTTTAATACATAAGTTTGAATTTTTCTTCTTTCACTTTCAGTGTACTTTTAATAGAAGGTACTATACATTTTTGTTGTTTGTCATATTTGAACATTTTACAACCAATCAGAACTTGAATTTGCTATTTGCTTTTTGTGATTTTGTCTATTATAGTTACATGAGTTATGCTATTTACTTACATTTTTTACCAGCATTGCAACGTTGCCTTTTTTATAACTGAAACAAAAAACAATAGAACCGATAACTAAGGTAACAGGGAAGTCCTTAAAAATAAATCCAATGAAGAGGCGAATTGTTATTTTTGTAAAGATTAAAGATTCATTAAACACTTTTCGCCAAAGTATAACAAAGAGGTACAGAGATAATAATTTTTCCATATAATATATGACATGAAAACGTAAAAAGTAGAATGTTTAAATGGACATTTTGCAAATACTTTTTCCAATTTATTTCTAACTGATCATTGAGCCTGTGCTTTGAGTTACATTTTAGCTAATTTCCATGCTTCTGGCATATATTCCCGAAAGAATTACTTTTTAGATTAATATAAATAGTTTTTATCCAACGAGATTAACTATCAATATTTCAACTAATATTTGCTAATTTGTTCTTCTTACAAGTCACTGGATTTGCATTCAGGTTATTCATATGATTTGTTTCAAATATATTTTCGAGTACCCATTAAATTCCTAGAACATATAACTCCTACATACTTTGACTTTGTCTTCACATCATATAAATATGGAATGCAATTCCGTTTTTACATTGTGAAATGTATTTTGAATTTTATGTTGGAAACAATATAACTGGAGGCTCCCAGGAAGCTTTAACCCTCACAGTGATTTACCTTTCCCACTAGTCAGCGTTTGAAAATAATGACTGGTTATCATGCTGATTGGTGGTTGGTGTAACTGTGCCTCGGGGGCCTACTTGCTTAACCATAATTTATGACGATCGTCCTTCCAAGAATCGATCCTGTTCACAGCAGACAAAAACAGAAAGCATACACTAACTATGTCAGTTTATATAAATTCTTAATTATGGACTAGTCGTGTAACTAAAATTTGGAATGAATTACAAATAAGGCCATTGAACCAAAGTTTTACTAACCAATTACTTCTGTATTTTAAAGGTTAAAGCCACATGGGGATTGCTATCGAAACATAATGACCCTGTTCTAGACAATTTTACAGAAATTATTAGTAAAATCTTGAACTGCGACACACTCATACTATCTAAATAATGGATCAATTAATCAAACGCCTTAGTTTAGTGAAAATAAGAACATTGAATATTATATATAAACTAAGACAGTATATATATAATTTAGAAATTGTCATATCCGGCACATTATAACATGTTCACAATGTTTTGAAATGTTGTCAAACCTTTTTTCTTCAGAACTTCAAGTTCAAGTTTTACGTAAGACTACTTTTCAGAATGACTGAAATTCGGCTTGAAATTAAAAAAAAAGAACCGACACTTTCATTATATAAGAATAACGAGGAGACAAGACAGTGGGAAAAGTCCTTAAGAATGAAATCCAAAGACAAGTCAACATAACAGACAAAATACCACAAAAACATATGTATATCTAACAGAATAAAAACCAAATTAACTAATAATAATAATATTTAAATTGTTATTTTTTTATCCCTATTGCCTGAATGAATAAAATTATTTTGTTATGTATTGAAAAAATTATAATTAAAATTTTAAGTTTCCTTGTAAACAACCAGTAATAATCCAGTTAGATGTTAAGTTTACATGTTAGTCCAAAATAGTACGGGTAGTTAAAATGTGCGTATTACACTATAATTAAACAGAATTTAAATCAAGTATTTGTATGATAAGTACGTAATTCCTCCCTTTTATCTGTTGTCTAGATTACTATACAAGGATTTTTCTTTTTTGCCATTGCAAGTAAAGCTGGTGGGGGAGTGTAAAATTACTCGTTGCCAACGTACCCATACTCGCTACATCCAATCTAATCATTAAACTGTTATCAAACAACACAACAACACTGATGAAGGATCTCAGTGAACCGAAAGTTTGAAAGTTTTAATTATTATTTCAATTAAAACCTTATTTAATCTGTTTTATTTTGATGTTATTTTGGGACGTTTTGGACGTATATATTTAAATGATAAATCAGAAGAAACTTTTTAATCCAAGTGTTAGTACTGATATATTATTTCTCGTCAATCTGTTTCTAATAGCTATTTTTATTTTCGCACGTACAAATAAGCCAAATTTCATTCATCATACTTGAGTAGAAGTATAATTGCATACATACGGATCAATCTCGTTTAATTTGGTTTAATGTATTTGTTCCGCATGGTAGATCATTTAAAAATATTTAAAAATAGTTCTTTTTTTATTCGAAAAGTATAAAGGTAAAACTTCACCTAGATAGTTGCAAGCATGCGCTCTTTAAGTTTCCATCAATTTTTATATGTTCGCCATTTTTTGGAATTCACTAGATAATAATTGTTTTGAAAGCATAAACAAATTATTTGACATGGACATCACGCATTTTTAACATTTTAAAGTCAGTCATATTCTGATGTTCAAAAATATTTTTAAAACATTAGCTTTGAATTTTTCTTCTTTCACTTTAAGTGTACTTTTAGTAGAATATAATATACATTTTTGTTGTTTGTTATATTTGAACATTTTACAACCAATTAGGACTTGAATTTGCTCTTTGCTATTTGTGATTTTCTCGATAATAGTTGTGCTATTTCGTACTATTTACTTACATTTTTTCTCGAAAATTGAAACAGCTTTTTTGAGAATTAGAAAAGAATGCAGAAGCGATAACTACGGTAACAGGGAAGTCCATAAAAATGAATCCATTGAAGAGGCGATTCCTTTTTTTGTAAAGATTCAAGATTCTTTAATCACTTTCCGCCAAAGCATAGCAAAGGGACACAGATAATGATTTTTATATATGATATATGACATGAAAACATGTAGAAAGAAGAGAGTTTAAATTTATTTTTTACCTTTTCAAAATAATTTCATTTTTATAATTTTTTTTCGAACTGATCAAGTTACATTTAAGTTACGTTTTAGCTATTTTGGATTGAAATTTCCCTGCTTTTCGAAATTCGACCCATGTGGGCACCAATTTTAGAAAATCTAAATTATAAAACCTTATTGCGCATCTGCACATGCTGCATGACAATACTGTATAGAAATAAAATGCATAAATTGAAAAATGAAAGACGAGTTCAGGTCACAAGCTTTTTCGAAGTTCAACCCATGTGGGCCCCTTGATTGGAAAATAAAAAAATTTAAAACCTTATTGCGCATATAGAGGTGATATGCAACCATTTTATATAGAAATTAAATTCATAAACCCAAAAGTGAAGGAGAGTTGGTGTCAAAAAAAAGTGTGACGGACGGAGACAATCGCTATATCCCCGAACTTTCTTCAAAAGTGCGCGGATAATAAAGTGAAAATTGAAAGAGGGGTTGATGTCACAAAAGGGTGCCGGATCGACGAATGGAAAGACAGACAGACGGACAGATGTAGGGCGATAATAATCTCCCAAAACTTTCCTCGAAAGTGCGGGAATAATAAAGGAAATATAAATAAAACTATTGGAAAACAATACTCCTAAAAACTTCTTTGCGGATTTTAACCAAACTTGGTAGGAATGATGTAGGGAAGAACCTCTACACACGGTCCAACTTTGGTTCCGGTTTGATGAACAACATGGCCGTCAGAGGCCATTTGTGATTTTTATTGGTCAAATTTCAAAAATCTTCTCCTCTGAATTTCAGCATTAAATGTCTTGTAGGATTGATGACAACAATACCCTCTACAAACAATCCACTTTTGGCTAAGATTCATCTGATCAACCGACGGCTGCGGCTGTTCAAAGTTTCCATTGAAACCATATAAGAAAAGTCAATTGCTCAGGAACTAATGGGCAGATTGTAACCAAAGTTTGCAGAAATGATGTATAGAAAGACCTCTATTAAGGTTCCACCTTGGTTCTGGATGGATGAACAACATGGCCACCAGAGACCATCATTCATTTTTATTGGTCAATTTTCAAAAATCTTCTCTGAAACTACAGTATGAAATTTTTTGACACTTTGCAGGATTGATGACATATATTCCCTCTACAGACGATCCACTTTTGGTTGAGATACATCCGCTCAACCGAAGGCCTCGGCTGTTCTACGTTTGCATATAAACCATATTGGAAAGGACTTTTATGTCATTTGCTCAGGAACAAGTAGGTAGGTTGTAACAAAAGTTGACAGGAATGATGTATGGACGGCGCGACCTTGACCAACTCTCGACGTTTGGTTCCGGTTGAAAGAACACATGGAAGCCAGAGGCCATCTTTGATTTTTAGTGGTCAATTATCACAAATCTTCTTTTCTGAAACTACATTTTGAATTGTTTTGAAACTTTGAAGGACTGATGACAAATAAACCCTCTACAAATGATCCACTTTTGGTTCAGATTCATCTGCTCAACCGACGGCCACGGCTGTTCAACGTTTCCATTGAATCCATATGGGAAGGGGTTTGTTTTGTCATTTACTCAGGAAATAATGGGCAGATTGTAACCGATGTTGGCAGGAATGATTTATGAAAGAATCTCTACCAAATATTTACCTTTGGTTCTAGTTTGATGAACAATGTGGCTGCAAGAGGCCATCCTTGGTTTACATTGGCCAATTTTCAAAAATCTTCTCTTTTCAAACTACATTATGAAATGTTTTGAAACTTTGCAAGATTGCTGAAGACAGTACCTTTTACAAATGATCCACTTTTGGTTGAGATTCATGTGTTCAACCGACAGCTGCGGCTGTTCAAAGTTTTCATTGAATCCTTATTGGAAAAGACTTGCACAGGAACTAACTATATAACTTTGATGGATGAATAAGTTTGTCTTAATATGTAATTTTTCACTTTTTTGAGTCACGGATTCTTTTACGAAGGTCTCCAATGTGCTTTGTATTTTTCTTTCTCGGTATGCATTTTTTCATTTCCCCCTTACGGCTTTCAATCGATTTTTGATTGTTCCGAACGTCTCGATCCCTTTTTCCTTCAGTCTGGAAAAACCTCGCATATAGTGACGTCGTAATGTCATTGGCGTTTTCAATACACTCGAAGTATGATGTCGATAGAATTAGAACGTATGATTGGACATCTACCAATTTTGGATAGCCTACGCATCTCCGTTTTAAATGGAAAACTTTTCACTGCATTAACACTAGACACATCTTGACATTATGTGTAACAGATAGTATATGGTCGAATTTACCTAGTTTTGCCACTGTACTTTGAAATTGATCTTGACTTGAATTTTTGACAACAGTTTTCTTTCTCAACGCAGTTCTTCAAAAAAAAGGACAAATATACCTAAGGAGCAATCAATAAAACGTAATCCATTGGACAGACAAACCCGGGAAGACAAACGAACAAAAACAAGCACAACAAATAAACACAGAAAACTAAAAACAATGAACAACACGAACTCCTATAAAAACCAGGAGTGAACCCAGGTGCTCCGGAAGGGTAAGCAGTTCCTGCTCCGTATACGGCACCCGTCGTGAAGTTCAACAAAGTCAATCCGGTGGAAGTCACAAATCGTAGGAGGCACATGAAAGGTTACGACAGTGGGAACAGGTCCAACATCATCTTAGATATTGGAACACTGTAATGGTCAATCAATTCATGATGACGACCGTAAAATTTCTTAAGTGATGACATCAACTTATCCCTGATAAAACCCTGGTTAAGAAGCTTTTGTGACAGCAGTAATCCTCTTTGTCGAAAGTCAGGGTAACTCACGCATGCCCTTGAAAATCGGATAAGCTGAGAAACGTAGACGCCATATGCAGGCGATGCTGGTATATTGCTACTCAAGAAGGGAAAATTAACAATAGGAAAGTTGAAGTCATCACGTTTGTCATAAAGTTTTGTCTTCAAACGTCCCTCATAGTCTATTTCAAGAAACAAATCCAAATATGAAGCGGACTTTGGTGTATCTGTAGTATCCTTAATTTCAAGCTCACTGGGGTAGATAAGATGTAGAAAGTCTTGGAATTTGTCGTTATTTAACGACAACACATCATCTATATAACGAAAAGTGAAATTAAAGGATTGGGCTAGTTTCTTTTTGTTTTCACGTAGTAACCCTTGAATGAAGTCCGCTTCATATGAGTACAGAAACAGATCGGCGAGGAGAGGGGCACAGTTGGTTCCCATTGGAATGCCGATTGTTTGTTGAAAAATTAGACCGCCAAATTCAACGAATATGTTGTCTATGAGAAAATCTAACATGTTTGTAATTTCATCTTCAGAATACTTTTTGTCAGAATCAGAGTGGTTCTTCACGAAATAAGACTTTTCTCTACCTAGAACAAGGAATTTATACCTGCGTGTCCCATTTTTCTTGAAAAAACATTGATGAACTAGTTGCTTTAAGCGATCTTTTAATTGAGAATGTGGTATGGTAGTGTAGAGTGTAGAGAAGTCGAAAGTTTTTATGCTGTTGCATGTAGCCAAAGATTTTGATTTTAGATATTGAAGTAAATTTTTGGAGTTTTTAAGAATCCACATTTGATTGACGCCACTGGTGGAATATGATGTTTCACAGTAATTCTGAAGGCCCTCTTTAACACATGTCAATATGGATGTTAAAATCTTTGAAAGAGGTTTTGTAAAGCAATTAGCTGACCCAGCAATGTACCTTTGTTTAAATGGATTCTTATGTAGTTTAGGAATCCAATAAAGAGCAGGAAGGTCCATTTCTTCATCCTTTGTAGAAATGCCAAAGGAATGAAGAACGGTCTTGTGGTTATCAAGGACTTCCTGCTTAGTGAGTGTGGTCGGTGTATAAGTTGGGTTACCCGCAGTGTTATCTATTCCCAATTCGTTTCTAAGACACTCAAAATAATAGTTCTTACAAACAAAAACGATGTTATTGGGGGCCTTGTCAGCTGGGACAACTACATATTTGTCATGGAGGCGAGTCAAGTTTTCAACAACCTTAGGGTCTTTAAAGATGGATATAGCTTTAGTGCTCATAGACCCTTGGAGGCTTTTAATTCTGATTTGGATCATTGACCTAATAGCCTTCACCCACTCTGAAAGTGTGTCAGCAGGCTCCTGTTCTTTTGAAGTCCATTTTCTGGCATAGTCCTCAACCGAATCCATAAGTAACTTGAAATTGTATTTCCAATTAATTGGCTGAGGTTCTCGGTATTTGGGGCCTTTAGCTAGCATATTTTTAAGCTTTTGATTATCAACTATATTGAGATCTCCAGTGATAACATGACCCACAGGACTATAATTGAATGGAGATGTCGAACAGGAGCAGTCAGGGGGTTTAGACTTTGAGGAATTAAGGTCCCGCAATGCCCGTTTGTAATTGAAAATCTTGGTTGCAATGGGTTTTGTATAAGAATAAGAAATAAGTGGAACAGTTTGGTCTTTGAAATATGGCGGAATTTTAGATTTTACTGTTTTGTGGTGAAGGATATTGCTGAGATTAATGGCATCCAAGCCTTTATTAACAAAGTTAACTTTGAGGAACGACCTTTGGTGAGATTCGTCGTTATGGATGCGAACTGGTTTGAATAATCTGTGAGAAGCAATATCCGATACCACAGCAGCGAGTTTGTATTCAGCTGAATTAAAATTCTTGATTTGTTGCTCCATTGCTTTTTTGTGGAGTGAGCTAAGCTTACACAAAGGAATGGAATATAGTTTAGTTCGAATGTGATGTAGTCCTAAAGGTTTTTGTATGTACGGCAATAACGCATTTAAGGAGATATCATGGTCAATAGGCGAAGTGTAATGTCGATGACCATGACTGCGTTTACGGCGTGGAGTTATATTGAAAATATTCATCACATTGATTTCGCTGCATTTTGGGCTTGAAAGATTCCCAATGCTGTCAATTTTATCATTGCAACCATATGGCATAGCGGTACCCAATTCCTTAATCCAAAATTCTTCTGTTTGTCTGCGAAGGGGTGTGCTGAGGTTTGGATTATTAGTAGGGTGATATATTTTAAGATAGTTTATTTTTTTATTGTAGAAATGTGCTCGAAGGAAGAAGAACAGTTCTTATTGCTGTTTCAGTTTGTGAAGAATTCCGGTGCTGATGTTGTACGCGATTATATAGATCGAAAGATTACAGAGTCACATGGATCATTTGTAACCTTCTTGGCGGAAAAAAAACATTTTTTCCATCATCAGGTGAACGGAAAGCTTTTTTGCTGTGAATGCCCACCTGCTGGGTGCAGTATGAAAATAAAAGGGAAAATGATGAGAGAATTTTTTCAGAAGATGTATTTAGCGAATAAAGATTCATTTGATTCTAGTCACAATGTTTATAAGAATGGGTTCAAAGAAACAGTTTGTATTTGTGGATATAAAGAGAAGTCTGAGGACATAAGTGACTTCGACATAAGCTGTTTTCATTGGTTGATATCGGATCTATCTATACTGCCTAACGACAAGAAAATGATTAAAAACTTTATTGACGTGAGAAATTCAGTTGCGCATGCAATAGATTCTAAAGTATTTAACGCAACGGACTTGCAAAGATTATGGGATCAAGTAGAGAAAAGTCTAAAAGTAATCAATTGTTCTCCGAGATTTATAAAAAGAATTATAAATGACGCAAAGAAGAAAATTTTGTGTGGTGAAGAAGTAGAAAAATTAACCACAGCAGTTGTTGAGAAGGTAATTATTATCTATTCGCACTTTAACTTTGACAACGGCCTACAGAACAATGATCCGTTAAATTGGTGTGAGGTACGTAACCAAATTATATGACCTGGTCATAATGTTGACTAAATTTTCCTTATATAATCGGTACCCTTACTGATTGAAGATTGATATAAATGCAAAGAGGTAACATATACGGTAAATGGACAGAAAGTTACAAAACTGATAGGACAAAAAGTCACAATTATATATTGAAAGAACATTTAGGACAAAAAGTCACAATTTATTTGTTATCACTTACACTGTTGTATTCAGGACAAAAATTCACAATTTATATTTTCTTATTTACACTAGTATATTAAACCATCAAATATTTGCACATTGAAAGGACATACAAGGAAAAAAGTAGAATGAAAAAGTAATTTGTGGAATATATAGTTTTATTTCCTATTAAACCAAAACACCACTTAACCACGAAGAGATAAGAATATACTGCTGCCAAACAAAAGCCATGATATATAACCTTATTGTGCTACTGATCATTGACTGTTATACTTAACATGCTTAATAATAATAATTTTTTTTATTCTGTCATTACAATTATTCACATACCATTTAATTGTTGAGTCATCACCTGTCAGTTGTGACACTTGATTTCTTTATAAATGTAATCATGTTTTTTTTAAAAACAAAATCTGTTGTATACAAATAATTTTTTTTTTGTAAGTTTCAATATTAATTGCAAATTATGATTTTATATTAAAGTCAAATATCATTCTCAATATTATTCACTAATTAATTTTAACCATTAAAAAGAAGCTTATCTAATATTAGTATCGTTGGATTGTTATTTTATAATCCTGACAGTAGTATATAGGGACAGTTAAGTTAGTATTTGAGGAGGTGCTGAGGAGGTGCCGGATATGACGTCACATGAACCGGAAGTCACGCAACCGGAACCAGAAGTACCCGGAAGTGGTTTGCGCGCATACGCACCCGGAAGTGATGGATTTTCGCGCCATTTTCGCATTATTTGTTTACGGAAGTGACGTTAGTCACTTCTTGGGACCAGGATGTACCATGCTTCACCAAAAATCAGATTGGATTATCTCCCCCTTCCGCCGTTCTTCTCGGTCGTCTCTGGGTCTTTCATCGGTCTGTATAGGTAAGGATCTCGCATCGAGTCTCTAGGGACTGATACTCTCACTGTTATGTCGAAATCCGAGAGTAATCGAAGTACAGAGAAGTGATTGGATTATCTCCTCTTATCCCTCTCTTTTCATTTGCGGGTGATGTTTTTCTGTGAGGACCAAAGGTAGGATGGGATTATGTCCCCTTACCTCCAAGTGATGCTGTCACCATTAGATCGATGGAGGGGTGTCCTAAGCAACCACCTTAGCAACGACGGTCCATTTCATTGCTCTATGATGCACTTCGTTTCTTTTCTCTTGCTCCATGCCGCTCGTCGCTGTTCATCACTACTCATGACCTTACTCCCGTGCTCATTTCAGTTCTTTGGAGCTACTTGTCACTGTTTTCGCTGCTGCTGCTGCTCCTGGTGCTTGTTGATGTTCGTCATCGCTGTTTTTCTCTTGCTATTCTCTTGCTCATCCTTGTTTTTCTCTTGCTCTTTGCTGCTCATCGCTGATTTTCTCTTGCTCTTTGCTACTCATCGCTGTTTTTCTTTTGCTCTTCTCTTGCTCATCGCTGTTTTTCTCTTGCTCTTTGCTGCTCATCGCAGTTTTTCTCTTGCTCTTTGCTGCTCATTGCTGTTTTTCTCTTGCTCTTTGCTGCTCATCGCTGTTTTTCTCTTGCTCTTTGCTGTTCATCGCTACTCATAACTATACTCACGTGCTCATTTCGGTTTTTTGCTGCTGCTGCTGCTAGTGGTGGTCCAGGCTCGTGACTGGCTATCATAAGATAGGCTGCATTAGCCCTCCCCTATTTTTTAAGGCCACTCTGCATTTGTCCAGGCTTGTGACTGGCTATATATATATATATCTAATAGGCTTATATATATATATATATATATAAGCATATATAGGCTGCATTACCCTCCTTCCATTTTTTTGTTATATTTAGGTCTTTCCACTTTCCGTGGAAAGACCTTTTGCTTTTGTTCTGATTATTATTTTTTTTTTAGGTCTTTCCACTTTCCGTGGAAAGACCTTTTGCTTTTGTTCTAATTATTTTTTTTTAGGTCTTCCACTTTCCGTGGAAAGACCTTTTGCTTTTGTTCTGATTATTTTTTTTTCTTCTGCCGTCTGAGATGTTTTTTTGTTACTTGACATATCGAAACGATTTTTGGCCCATGATATCGTACAGTGATTACAATTTCACCATTGAACCTGTGTAACCGAACACTTTTTTTATAGGGGTTATCTCCCCGCTCCTTCTTTTCTTGTTATCTTTATTTCTCTGTAACCGTAAAAGATATCGAATAAAATCTTTTGCAATGTCTTCAGTGTATCTGTGCGCAACTTTGTTCCATTTGGTCGGAAACGATCTGACGACATTTCATAGGAGTTATTTCTCTTCAAACGACTTTCACTTTTGGTGTATCATACAACTTGTTATTAAGAGTTGGGATATCAACATGCAACTTTGTATTTAGGGACCACGGCCTCTAACAAGTAAATTGAGGTCAAGGTCAAGTTCTAAATTTTGACTTGCTTGTTATCGCTTCTCCTCTGAAACGGTAAAAGATAGCTGATAAAATGTAATGGAGAAAATGTTAAGGACGTTGAGACCTAGCTTTGTTCCATTTGCATAAAAGTTGTTGAACGTCATTTTATAGGCGTAATTACCCCCAGAACGTTTAAATTTTCGGTTTTTCGTTTACTTCTCAACAATGGTACATGATAAAGGCATAGGGTCTTTTGTTCTGATATCAAGGATTGATAACCTTCAAACTGGCATCAAGGTCAAGGTCAAGATCAAGTTCTAAATTTTGACTTTTGCTTGTTATCGCTTCTCCTCTGAAACGGTAAAATATAGTTGATCAAATGTAATGCAGAAAATGTTTAGGACGTTGAGACCTAGCGTTGTTACATTTGCATAAAAGTTGTATGACGTCATTTTATAGGCGTAATTGCCCCTAAAACGTTTACTTTTTCGGTTTTTCGTTTAATTCTCAACAATGGTACATGATAAAGGCATGGGGTCTTTTGCTTTATCATCAAAGATTGATAACCTTTAAATTGGCATCAAGGTCAAAGGTCAAGGTCAAGTTCTATTATTTGACATTTGCTTGTTATCACTACTCCTCTGAAATGGTTATGGATAGCCAAGGAAATGTAATGGTGGAAATGTTTAGGACATTGATGCACAACTTTGTTACATTTGAGTTAAAGTTGTATGACGTCATCTTTTGGGAGTAATTGCGCCTAGAACGTTCAAACTTAAGGTTTTTCGTTTATAACTTGACGATGGTACATAATAATGGCATGGGGTCTTCTGCAATGACATCAGCAACCAATGACCTTGAAAAGGTCACAAGGTCAAAGGTCAAGGTCATGACCTATATTACTTATTTTGCATTTTTTCATACTTTATAAGGTTTTTTTTCAGATTTTAAAAGCAATTTAAGTTATTGAAAGCGTGAAATTCAGGCACTACTTTTGATGACGTCATTTCTGACAACGTTATTATTTCTGTAGACGTTTTGAATATATTGGAATGTTAATTAACGTGACAATGTTACAGCCCATGAAAACGTCTAGAATAGTCAATTTATAAGGTCACATTAATGACGTTTTTGATGTTTATAGTGCAAAACAGTATAATTCATCACAAACATTTAGTTTGCCAGAAATAAAAATTATTCTTAGTTATTCAAACTAGCAGTTCATATATTTTTTTAACAATTGTGAAATTACCTATCATATCAAACCAGAAGTGATTTTTGTAATACGGGAGGTAGCATAATACCTCCCTTATTTCAATCAAAAGTACATAGAACCATATATTTTTGCAATCGCTGAAAGCTTAGCTATGCTCTAAACCAACAATTACATTTTAAACCTCATTTTTGTTATCAACAAATCTGCAATTGAGGTGCAATTTTTTTTTCTTCTGCCGTCTGAGATGCTTTTTTGTCTTATAAAATATCGAATGGATTTTTGGCCAATGATGTTGTACAGTAATGGGCGTTTCAAAACTCACCCTGTGTGACCGGACACTTATTCTTATAGGAGTTATCTCCCCGCGTCCCCTTTTTCTTGTTATCGCTATATCTCTAAAACCGTAAAAGATATTGACCCAAAATCTTTTGCAATGTCTTCAGTGTATCTGTGCGCAACTTTGTTTTATTGGTTGGAAAGGATCTGACGACATTTCATAGGAGTTATTTCTCTTCAAACGACTTTCACTTTTGGTGTATCATACAAATCGTTATTTAGAGTTGAGATATCAACCTGAAACTTTGTATTTAAGGTCCATGACCCCTAACAAGTAAAATGAGGTCAAGGTCAAAGGTCAAGGTCAAGTTCTAAATTTTGACTTTTGCTTGTTATCGCTTCTCCTCTGAAACGGTAAAAGTTAGCTGATAAAATGTAATGGAGAAAATGTTAAGGACGTTGAGTCCTAGCTTTGTTTCATTTGCATAAAAGTTGTATGACGTCATTTTATAGGCGTAATTGCCGTTAGAACGTTTAAATTTTCGGTTTTTCGTTTATTTCTCAACAATGGTACATAATAAAGGCAATGGGTTTTTTGTTTTAACATCAAGGATTGATAACCTTTAAATTGGCATCAAGGTCAAAGGGGTCAAGTTCTATTATTTGACATTTGCTTGTTATCACTACTCATCTGAAATGGTTGTAGATAGCCAAGGAAATGTAATGGTGGAAATGTTTAGGACATTGATGCGCAACTTTGTTATATTTGAGTTAAAGTTGTATGACGTCATATTTCGGGAGTAATTGCGCCTAGAACAAACTTAAGGTTTTTCGTTTATAACTTGACGATGGTACATAATAATGGCATGGGGTCTTCTACAATGACCTCAGCGAACCAATGACCTGAAAAAGGTCACAAGGTCAAAGGTCAAGGTCATGACCTATATTACGTATTTTGCATTTTTTCACACTTTATAAGGTTTTTTCAGATTTTTAAAGCAATTAAAGTTATTGAAAGTGTGTAATTCAGGCACTACTTTTGATGACGTCATTTCTGGCACATTATTATTTCTATAGACGTTTTTAGACGTTTTGAATATATTGGAATTTTAATTAACGTGACAATGTTACAGCCGATGAAAACGTCTAGAATTGTCAATTTCTAAGGTCACATTAATGACTTTTTGATGTTTATAGTGCAAAACAGTATTCGTCACAAACATTTAGTTAACCAGAAATAAACATTTTTTCTTAGTTATTCAAACTAGCAGTCCATATATTTTTTTAACAATTGTGAAATTACCTATCATATCAAACCAGAAGTGATATTTGTAATACTGATGTAGCATAATACCTCCCTTTTTTCAATCAAAGAACCATAGAACCAGATATTTTTGCAATCGCTGAAAGCTTAGCTATGCTCTTAAACCAACAATTACATTTTAAACCTCATTTTTGTCATCAACAAATCTGCAACAATTGGTTTTTAATTTTTTTCTGTTTTTCTTTGTAATATGTTAGTTGCAATTTCTCCGTCACATAGAGTCATTGCTGTCTTCAGCTGGTGGTGGATCGTAGTCGTTCAATACACGGTTAAGCAGATATTTTCGTTTTTCTACGGCCTATTCCCATGATTCTTTTGATTCGTAGTCTTCCTCTTCTCTCAAGCGTTTATCGTTTTCTTGATCTTTCTATGTAGGGGGTCTTTATTCATGTCTTGATGCCAGGACACCAGTCCGAGGTAATGCGTTTCGTATATATGGTTTTTTATCCTCGCACTTTCGAAGAAAGTTCGGGGATATAGCGATTGTCTCCGTCCGTACGTCCGTCACACTTTCTTGTGACATCAATTCCTCCTTCACTTCTGGGTTTAGGATTTTAATTTCTATATAGAATGGTTGCAAACCACGTTTAGATGCGCAATAAGGTATTAGAATTTTGATTTTCTAAACAAGGGGTCCACAAGGGTTGAACTTCGAAAATTTGGAATTCAAGCTTTTTAAAAACTGTCAATTTAAGCTTGTGTCCTAAACTCCTCTTTCATTTTGCAATTTATGTTTTTTATTTCATTACAGTATTATCAGGCACCATGTGCAGATGCACACTAAGGTTTTAGAATTTTGATTTTCTAGAATTGGGGCCCACAGGGGTCGAATTTCAAAAATTTTCAGTTGACGATGACGATGTAAACTCCCTATTTTTTTTAGTTTATGCATTTATTTCTATATAGTAGTGTCATGTACAATATGTAGATGTACAACAAGGTGTTAGAAGTGTTAATTTCTAAAATTGGAGCCCACAGGGGTCGAATTTCAAACATTCCATTTAAGATTTTCACATAAACTTTGTTTTTCATTTTGCGTTTTTTTTCTATGCAGTATTGTCAGCAGAATATTTAGATGCAAAATTATGTTTTAGAATTTTAATTTTCTGAAATTGGGGCTCACACGGTTCGAATTTAATAAATTGTAAATTTAAGCTTGTTTTTCATTTTTCAATTTATGCATTTCATATCTATATAGTAGTGTCATGCACAATATATATAGATGTGCAGTAAGGTTTTAGAATTTTAATTATCTAACCTTGGGGCATACAATGGGCAGATTTCAAAAATTGTCAATTTAAGTTTTTGACATAAATATTTTTCATTTGTGATTTCTTCATAGAATGTTTGCATAACATCTTTAAACTAATTGCAGGGTTGTGGAGATAACTGTTGATTCCGACAGTCCAGATTTCTAGTTTTATATAAACTCTGAAATCATTAAACTGTAAATCTTAAATATATAGTTTTTCTAATTATCCTCGCACTTCGTAGAAGTTCGGGTACATTTTTATCACCCCCGTCCGTCTGTCCGTCCGTGACCTATACTCCTCGTTCATTTTTAACTTCATGCATTTAATTTCTATGCAGTATTGTCACATTCTGTATGTAAATGCGCAATAAGGTTTTAGAATTTTGATTTTCAAAAACTGAGGCCCACAGTGGTCGAATTTCGAAAATTAGGAATTAAACTTGTAACCTAAACTGCCCTTTTACTTTTCATTTAATGCATTTAATTTCTACACAGTATTATCAAAATCTGTATCGAGATGTGCAATAAGGTTTTAGAATTTTGTTTTTCAAAAATTGGGGCACACAGGGGTCGAATTTCGTAAATTGGCAATTTAAGCTTGTGACCTAAACTCCTCGTTCATTTTTCATTTTATGCATTTGATTTCTATTCAGCATTGTCACATACTATACGTAGATTGTCAATAAGGCTTTAGAATTTTGATTTTCACGACTCGGGGCCCACAGGTATTAAATTTTGAAAATTCGAAGAAGTTCGGGGATATTGTTATCGTCCCCGTCCGTCTGTCCGTCTGATGGTCTGTCTGTCTGTCCATCCATCCGTCACACTTTCTTGTGACCTAAACTCCTCGTTCCTTTATAACTCCATGCATTTAATTTCTTTACAGTATTGTCACATATGGTATGCAGATGCGCAATAAGATTTTAGAATTTCGTTTTCTAAAATTGGGGCCCACAGGGGTCGAATTATTTAAAATTTGGAATTTAAGCTTGTTACCTAAACTCCTCTTTTCCTCTTTTTTCATTTTATGCATTTGATTTCTATACAGTATTGTCACATATTATAGATAGATGTTCAATAAAGTTTTAGAATTTTGATTATCAGGACTCGGGGCCCAAAGGTATTGAATTTTGAAAATTTGGAATTTAAGCTTGTGACGTAAATGCCTCTTTCATTTTTCATTTTATATATTTAATTTCTTAACGGTATTGCTACACACTGTATATAGATGTGCAATAAGGTTTTAGAATTTTGATTTTCAAAAATTGGGGCCTTTAGGTATCGAATTTAAAAAATTGGGAATTATAATTTTCCAAAATGTGGGCCTATATTCAAAGGTAAAATTGTGAAAAAGGTGCACAGGGATACAAATGTGGGTAGTGCGGGGATAGATGTCGTTTCCGACTGCCTCATCTAGTTTAAAATTATTTTTAACAATAATACTCACTGCATTTTCTTTCAGTTCATGGAAGATAAAAGAAATGTGTTTCTTAATAATAATTCTGTTACCGATGGATTCACAGCGCAGAATGAAGGTACAATAATTTATCAAAACGTTCTGGTTTTCCAAATCAAAATTGGTATAAGCTAAAAAGATTCGAATGTGAGGTTTATGCACAAATCATATATTTCTACACATGTTTGAGTTAGATATCGTTGCAAATAATCAACAGAACTGATAACAATGACATTCCAATCAAATTTAAATAATATGAAGAGTTCTAAGTTTACATATATCATAAACAAACAACAAAATGAACAACAACAGCATACCAATCAATCAAAGCAATCCAACTGACAAAACGCCGTACAAAAATAACATAAAGGGGTACAAAACAAGACACTGTATATTGTGGGGTTAAACCGGTTTATGGATACCCAAACCTTCCTTTTATCTATCCTGACACTCTGGTGTATACAAGCGTTGATAATCATGCTGTATTGGTATTTATAGTGTGTTTTATACACCAAGGTATCAGGATAGATTAGGGGAAGGTTACGGTACCCTGACAACCGGTTTCCCCACCACTGTTCAGTGTTTGTACCAAGTCCGACTAACAACTCTCAAACCTTTAGCACAACTTATATTAGTGGTACAATTACCGAGCCAACTTTCAGGTCCGTATCCAAATAACATAAAAGGAGTTGCCTGACAAAGGAAAAATGTATCCTAAGGCTACTTGTGTAGTCCGGCCACCAGGACAGCTATTCAAATTCCGAAACATTTGGCACAATATACATTGGCAGGGCACTTACTGAGCCAACTTTTAGTTCCATATTACAAATAACGTGAGAGGAGTTGTGCGAAAAAGGAATAATGTACCTCTAGGCCACCCGTGTAGCTCGGTTCCAAGGTTCGCTATTTACATTCCAAAAAACCTTTGGCACAATCTACATTTGCAGCGCAATTACTGTGCCGACTTTCAGTTCCATATTCCAAATAACCCGAGAGGAGTTGCATGACAAAGGAATAATGTTCCGTTAGGCTCCCTTTGTAGCCCGACCCACATGGGAGCTATTCAAATTCCGAAACCTTTGGCACAGTCTCCACATTCAGTGCAATCAATGACCCAAGTTTCATCTTTCAACATCCAGTGGTTACTGAGATTATCCTGGACGTTAATAAAGTACGTACGTTCGTACGTCAAACAGCAAAACAGAATTCTCTCGCTTCGCTGAAGCGCAGGGATCACTAGCTATTTTAAATACCGTGGCTCAGAGGTAAAATGAAAAATCTCGCCGGTAAAGAAAGGAATTTATTGTATTTTACGAATTCAACATCAAATTATCAAGAACTTTATGAATGAGCAAACACTAAAAATTCCATATATTGAAAACAGAAATTTTGAAAGTTTATGAATTTGAACATCAGAGTTGCTAGAAATCAAATAATTAACGATAATTTTCAAGTTAACATTTAGCACAGTTTAAAGATTACAAAAAAGTAAAATTTCACTAACAATATAGTGAAAATAAAGTTGTAATAAGAGGTTAAATATCTAATGTGTTGTGTTGCATTAATTCGTTTTGAGATACCGTAAAACGATAAAAATGAAATTTATAAACAATATAAGTGACCGTACAAACAATGCTTTATTGGTTGATCTGTAAAATGTTATCCTCTAACTTCTATTTTAACAGATGTCAAACGGTCCTCTAAAGTTATTGTAAGACAAGCTATTCAAGAAGTGGTATCAATCAAATTGGAATATTAAAGAACTCCAAAGACTTAAAGAATATCTTACGATCTCGGTCCATTTCAGTCTAAAACAAAACATAAAAACATTTGATTTCTCTACCCTCTATACCACAAATCTTCATTCACAACTGAAGGAGAAGTTGAAAAAGGGCAACATCAGATGCACATACCTTGTCATTGTAGAGATAAATCATACTTTGTTAAAAACCACTCAATTCGAAGATAAAATTTACAATTTAGTGGACGTGTTTTCCAACAGACAATCGGCATTCTTATAGGCACTAATTGTGCGCCATTCCTTGCCGAAATGTTCCTCTACCCATACCAGGCAAACTTCCTTTACGGGCTTCTTAAGGCAAAACAGAAGACTTTAGCCCGTACCTTTAATTTCAGCTTCTGCTATATAGATGTTTTATTACCCAACAATTCACGTTTTGGAAATTTCTTAAATCTCATCTATCCCAATGAGCTCGAAATTAAGGATACCACAGACACTGCCAAGTCTGCATCTTTTCTTGACCCCCATCTCGACATTGAGACGAGAGGAAGGCTGAATACAAAAAGTTACGACAAACGAGATGATGTTGACTTTCCAATCGTCAACTTCCCATTTTTGAGCGGCAACATTGCAGAATCGCCGGCGTATGTAGTGTATATTTCACAACTCATACGTTATTCCAGGGCTTGTGACATATACATTGACTTCCTGGAGAAAGCCCGGTTCCAGACAGGGGTATTTTGCTTTTAAGTTATCCTTATTAAAGTTATATGGATGTTATCACGACTTGGTTGACAGGTATGAAACCGTTTCCGAAATGAAAATGGCCCTGTTCTATTGATTGTTCTCCTTCCTCATCCCGGATTTGACATGGATAGCATGGCGGGTGTCCTTCAGGAAGCACTCTTCCCGAGCACCCGAGTAAACAACCGGTTTTTTTGGTGGGGTCCATGTTGTTCATATGTTTTTTAGTTCTTAAGTGTAGTGTTTGTATTGTTTTCTCTTATCTTCGTTGTTCTCTGGAGTTTGTCAGTTTTCCCCTCCTTCGTATATCACTTTGGTATTTCCTGTCTTTACTTTAGCAATTAAGTCTTGTTTCTGTTGTAACTAATGGGAATATCAATGACTATTAATCATAATCCATAACATGCTAAAACTGCCTTATGGGTCAATATGTAATGTGGTGTATGAAAACATACATGTATATTCTACATAGCACGGGGACAGTGTTAAACAATTTCTGTGACTATTTCGGCATGCATTTATGCTGAACGTCTAATATAACCACAGTATTGTGTTTTGTTCAAATAATTGACAATTTGAAGAAATCTGCAGGCAAACACCAACTTACGTCTTTATCGCGGCTACAAATCAGTGTCCCCAATCGCGAATGTGGCATTGTACACGGTGATACATGTCGTACAGAAAGATTATTCAAACGACAAGAAGGCCTATAACTAAAATACCATTTCCTTGAAAAAACTACTAGTGACGGTTTCGTGTAAATTATAAGAAACATCAGATTATCCTATTTCTACTTTGTACTGTGCGAAAAATCTACCATCCACCTTCTAAATGATAGATAAAAATTTAACCAAGAAATGAAGTTGTTTTCCATATTGGACAAAATGTTGGACACGGTAAAGTCATTTATCAGGAAACTTCTGTCAAAATATGCTTGTCTATATTTGTCTTTGTCTTATTCGAATCCTAGAATATCTGAGTTTGCAGAATTTTTGATCTTTATGTTATACTATATTCAGTTAACCCAAAACTACCTATTAGTGGGCGTTTAATATACTAGTATACCTTATTTGTTTTACGGCTTTATTGAACTTGCTCGTTTTACAAACAAATGAATAACTATCTGTTTTATGTGATAAGTAATTACTATCGTATACTTTTAGAATCCGGGAAGTTAGATAAAGTAGCTAAGGACCTACATGAAATAAAAGGTAAATGTTTCGAACATTTTGATGATAATAAAGAGAGACACTAGGTTAATTGAATGCACATCACTTGTCTGGATTTTTCATTAGATACGCTTGGAGGTAATATATTGAAAGGTAAAAATCTTATGCTAAATAAAATAAAAAGTAGGATAACTGTAGATGCAGTAACCTGATACAAGTTATTTCGTTATTGTTTGACAAATATCATATTGACGTTGATTTCAATCACGGTTCTTTTTCAAATCATAAAATTAGAGTTAATTTTATTTCATTCATCAAACTGAAAAATCGTGAATGAAATTTCTTATTTTATTATGCTCGTTATCATATCCGTCTGTACAACCTATAGTTATTGAAAATCGTATCGTGTAAACATGATCATTCAACTTTACTCTGAATATGGGGAAGAAAAAGTATTTCTAGTGACTTGCTAAGGACCATATCCGAAAATCATTTAAAAACACAATTGGCAAATTTAAAACAGAATGGCAGCAGTGGTCCTTGATAGTCATCTTTTAGAATTTTGTACATTGGATTTTCACCTAGAAATATTTTATGTAGTCTTCGGTACATGTCAATGTTAATTTTAAGGCTTATTTAAACTCATATCCACCAATGGTGAACCACAAGATACGAAACAATAAAACAGTTTTCTTATATTATTTTATGGACTAAAAATACAACTGACAAAACTTCATAAAAGTAAACAATTGTAGTCTATTTTATTAGTGGATATGAGTTTAAATAAACCTTAAAATTAACATTGACCAATTGATTTATGAAAATTCCAACCGATAAATATGGCTATATTAGGGTGTCGAATCCAAAATAATTGCACCGCGTTATTTTCATTTCCATTTATAACTTACTAAATGCATTTTTGTAAGAAAGGAACGGGTAAGTTTATTTTCCTATATACTAATGAAATAGTTTCTTTCTTTTTAAAAACAAAAGCACTGCTACAAATTCATATGAACAAGAAGACTGTGACAGTCGGAATTCAGTGTGATAATGAAGTTGCTGCTAGAGAAAATGGAAACTCAAGCATATCAACGCCTGAATCAACAAGTGAGCATTGGTGTTTAGGTCACCTGGCCTATAGGGATATTAGCATCGTCCGAGATGGAACCACGGCCAAACTTATTTTAAACATATTAAAAAGGACTGTCAACCAAGATGGACACCAAAGTCAAACTTATTTTAAACATATTAAAATATCAAACATATTAAAAAGGACTGTCAACCAAGATGGCCACCACAGCCGGACTTATTTTCATAGGAACCGAACAGGAAAATCACTAAAAATTGTCTTGTCGGAAAGTACTTGGCCAATTGAACCAGACTTTAATGATTCTTAGTTGGTAATTTTTTTTGAAATTGTGTTCGATGACCCAGACTGTCAACCAAGATGTCCACCACAGCATTTTAGCATAGGACCCATTGGGAAATTTAATTTCTAGATCTTCATACCTTAAATCATTTGACCATTTAAAACCAGCCTAAACAACAATTGGTGTATAGAAGGTCCTCTCTCAGAATTGACGGGTGCCGTATACGGAGCAGGAACTGCTTACCCTTCCGGAGCACCTTTGTTCACTCCTGGTTTTTATAGTTGTTCATTGTTTTTTAGTTTTCTGTGTTTATTTGTTGTGCTTGTGGTTGTTCATTTGTCTTCCCGGGTTTGTCTGTCCAATGGATTACGTTTGTTTTGATTGCTCCTTAGGTATATTTGTCCTTTTTTGTACTTAATTACCACAGCCGCACTCAGTTAAAAGAAAAACAGCCAAGATAAATCATTAAATCCATTTGAGCGATACAGGCTCTTGAGAGACTCTAGTTTCTATTCATTTCATATCTTTCAAAGTATATAATTTGTAAAATTAAATTGACCGCTTTTATAACTTATGTTTTTGACATAAACTTCTCATTTTCAAAATTTTGCTAAATCAATACAAATAAATTAATGAGGTGATTGTTTGCATTTATACATATAATCCAAAACCGTATACTGGTATGTTCCATGGATTATTTCTGCAGTCATCTTCTCTTTTGTTGAAAATATTTCGTTCTCTAGTCGGGTAAGGCTTCTGAGACATGTAAGGTATATCATAATCTATCCACTTATTTTCTATGAATTTTCATATCTTGCTCTTCGTTTTTATTCCTTATTTGTTATTTAAAAAGGCTGAAAATACAGTTGAGAAAAAAATTAAAAATTCTGTAGCGCATCATCTACATTTAACTATCCTTCTTTTATTTAAGATCCGGATGCTCAAATGACGCTTAAAGGTTTAGAACATTCGGAAGAAATAACACTTATTGAAAACAGTAATAACCAAGAAAAGGAAGCCGGTTATGAAAATCAACCTTCAGTTGATATTTTAAAAGGAAGAGTCGGAAGTGTAGTACTGGATTTAAAAATCAGATCAGATGTTTTTGATAGTCCGGTCAAATTGCGCACTGAATTAATCGTAGCCATTAAAAAGGTTCTACAAATGGGAAACATTAACACTAATGTGGAAGGCACAATAACAATAAATGTTCTGTTCTTGAATTCTCTCACAGAAGGTAAGTGAAGAATATACATGTATGTCTTAAATATATTTGAAGTTACATTGATAATTCGGAGTTTAAGACCGGTCACTGTCAAATACTATTACAAAAACCCAGCCAAATCCAAAACCTACATAACAATTGTGAACACTTGATGGAAATGGCTCCTCTGTAATCTACAAGGGTAAAAAACCGGAAAAGAATTGGAACAGTCTTCCCCCAGACATTGCTGGAGCTTTTTCGCTTGACATTTTTAAATCTCAAGTGTGAAAGCTAAACTCTAAAAGTAACTCTTCAGGGGGGAGAGTGGGGGTATGCTTACACATAAAATCGGCAAAGTATTCAACTAGTTGAAAGAGGCCGGAATTTGGAAGAAGGAAGATTTCATTATCTGACATATGATTGTCCTCCATTATTTTGTAATTCATTTTTCCTTATGTACCATTATTAAGTCTCCCAAACATAGTTTGGAGAATTATTGTTTTTGCCACAAGATCAGGACGATAGCTCTCCACTTCAAATCACACGTTTTAATTACTATAGTACTTAATAGCTGAAATTCCCAACCTAAAACTGTAAATATTGGTCCTCCTTATGGCAAGGTACATTCAAGAGTTCATTTTACATTAGTTTGGTGTTAAACCCGAAACATAATTGTCATTGAAACTCAACTTCTAGGTTTATAAGTTGGTAGCTCACTTCATAAAATTATTCAGTTAAACCTGACTTCAAGAGTTTAATGGTATTTCTATATAATTAACATATGAGCTACCTCAAAATATGCTTTCATATTAGGATTTGTTACATAATTAAAGAGAAATGTATGTGTTGATAAAGTTTCATTTACAGTTTTACTATTCTTTTAGCTCAAAAAGAAATCGTTCAAAGATTGTTAGTTCAGTCCACAGTGGAAGATTCAGCTGCCTCTGTTATTACAACAACTTCAACTGATATTTTAAGTCGAGAAGGTATTTCACCAATACTTTTTTGTATTATTGGATACATCTAATATTACTATTTAAATGAAATTAATATTTTAGCTATATATATATTAGTCTATTGTGCTAACAATATTGTGTCAGAAATCTAGATCAGAGAAAAGGGCAAATAATAGCAGATAATAATATTTGAAGTTTACAAATGTAGTATATCTCGTTTGAGAAATTGGTAATTAAATCAGAATATCTGAAAATCCTATATTGTCTACTGCATAAGCTTTATAGTCAATTGAACATTAAATATGAATATTTTTCGTTAGTACTTGTAGCGGCGACTCACGTCATCCTGATATAAATATAGACTGGTGACTAACTTTAAAAAGTGGAAGGGTTAGGTTTTATACTGAAACTGGTCAATATTGCCTCGCTTTGTATTCACGCAAGACATATAATTTCAATAGTAATATACACAGCGAATTAACTTACTATGGCCACAATTTAAATACCTTGACAGCAAAATTGAATAGTCAAGCTTCATAAATTTAATTCCAAAGCAAACACTTAAATATTCACTATTTAATGTCATACTATACATAGTATATTTCCATATTTTTGAGCGCTTAAAAAGTCATTCGTCAAATGAAGTGAATATGAAATTTAACGATAGGCATGTAACATATAACACTGATATCACCATCTTTGCTAGGCAAGGGTTACGATTCGCTTCTTTCCTCTTCATCTTTGGCAGATTAAACCAAAATTAGTAAGCATCTTGCGGCAGACATTAGTCAGGCCTACACTCATTACACCACTATTGACCAATGAAAACGGTACTATTTCGATTTTGTAATACTGAACATACAAAAGTATTTTGGCATTCCATTGTCTGAACGAGGAACATAACCCAAAACTTCAATAAGTTTATTAAACACAGTAAACGGTCTGTAAATATTGTTCTTTTGTGTTTTGGGAGTAGAGTCTCGTGGCGTAATATGAAATATGCATTTGCCCATGTTAATTGTTTAAATCACAGTCGTTTGAATTTTAGTGATAAAAATATTAAAAAACAATGAAAAAAAAATTGTAATATATGTATTATATATTACAATTTTTTTCATTGTTTTTTAATATTTTAATCACTAAATTTCAAACGACTGTGTTTAAATTATCGACATGTAATCGCTGCGTGCTGATTGGTGCAGATAGTTTCAGCTACATCGGTTATATATAAGTACCACACGGACTCGAAATTCCTGCTTAAACTGCCAAAGGCGACGAGAGAGAAGCGAATCGTAACACTTTGGCTTGCGAAGATGTGATAACACATTAAACAGATAAAATCAATTTGAAAAAAAAAAATCAAACCATTTTATCAATATCCCGTTGACAGTACAGACACTTAACAATGATGGTATTAAACAGGTTTTATAGGTACCCAAACCTTCCCTTATCTATCGCCACTGTAACTGTATCCGTTCTATGGCATTCCATTTTGTTTTGGCTAATTTCAAAAGCTTAAGCCCAAAATATTTCACTAAATTTTACTTTGCAAATGTATAAAGTTGAGGCAAAACTGGTTTCAAAGCATGTTTTTTTAAAGAAATGTTCTAGATATGATTATCCGTTTGAGCAGTCTTGCCGACCTAAAATTAAAGCACTTTTTCATTCACTTGAGATGTTTTTAAACAGTATACTTTTTAAATGATTTAAGAAAGAACAAATGTTTATCTGCTCGCGCATTCTAACGTACAATAAATGTAAATTATATCCACTAAATTGTACACGTATCATCAATCAATGGGATCCTATTGGACAACCACTTTCAGATCCTCTTTTTAGAAACAATACAGCTGGAAGATATGGGATCAGTTGTCGCTAGTATGCCCCCTTCGGGAAGGCATCCATATACAGTCATGTACACTGAGCTTAAATAGACTTATCAACAATGGTAGATGTACATGAAAAAATTAAAGGGTGTTGACTCATTGAAACCCAGAGTAAGACAGGGTTTCTAAGAGTCAACAACGTTTTATTTTTATCATGTTCGTGATCAATGGCATATTTGTCGAAACGTTGGGCAATTTTAACTTTTTAGCTTGGTTGGATTTTTTTACGATTTGGTATCTGGTTTTTGTCGGCTTGTACATTTGAGCCGTTTTATTCCCCTTTTAACAGCTCACCATTTCCATTTATTGTTTTTGTATTATGACCTGACAACCTCAAACGAGATGATCTCTCCTTTCTGTCACCTGAGGGCAATCTAGACAGCTCCAAGTGTTGATATACTGTGATCAATCACAGATACCTAGCACCCAAATAGAACCAAACCTGGGTGTTTCTCCTTCAATATTGTATCAGGCTACCCTGAGTGACAACCACGAAACAAAAACAAAAAAATGAATAATTAATCGGATTAAATGTAGTTATAATGTAGGTATAATCAAAACGCGAGCATTTCAGGCTCAATACGAAAATAATATGGAAACAACAAATCTGATAACAGGAACGCCACCCGGCAGACAAAACCCCAGCCAAAAAACATAAAAGAACAAAAACGTTAACATGTGTATAATACACCACGAGCATCAATAAAAGTCGAAAGCGGAGCCTGAGACTTATTTTTGCGAGATGGTATATCAAACTTAAACCTATGTCCTCATGTAAAACCTATGTCCTCATGTAAAAAATGTCAACATATCTTAATTGGTATTTTACACTTCATGTGGTAGAGGGAAATAAAACAGACCAGCATTACTATCTCTAGCCAAGTTTTCTAAGGACATACTTTGTTTATGTCGAGGTAATGACAAAACATACCATAAGAAATCATTTATTACAACTATGTTATCACTTTTCTACAAAACTAAAGTTAATCTTTTATCTAGAACGTTAATTTTAAATACTATCAATCCATTTTGAAACACATTTGTATTTTGAAAACCAACAAATTCTATAAGATTAATTCGAAATATTTATTCATCAATTTTCATCATATAAATTATTGAAGTGAAGTTATTTTTTGCTCAACTACTTTGTTTTAATTGTCTCTTGCATTTGTTTTTTTTCAAAATATGTGTTAGATAAGAGTTGTCATTTATTGCTGTAACCTTCAGCTTGACCAGTACAGAGTTTCATTGCGATTTGGAAACACTTGGGGTGTTAACACATCTAACTAGATTCAGGCAGTCGGAAACGACAGCTATTCCCGCACTCCCCACATAGTGTATCCCCGTGAATCTTTCTCAATCATATCTTTGAAATCAGGTCTAATTTTTGGAAAATCAAAATTCTAAAACGTAATACTGCTCCTCTGCACACAGTCTATGACAATACTATAAAGAAAAAAACCTTATAAAATGAAAAATGAAAGAAGAGTTTCAGTCCCCAGTTTATAATTCCCAATTTTTGAAATTCGACCCCTAAAGGCCCCAATTTTTGAAAATCTTATTGCGCATCTATATACAGTGTGTGACAATACAGTAAAGAAATTCAATACATAAAATGAAAAATGAAAGAAGAGTTTAGGTCACAATCTTAGATTCCAAATTTTCAAAATTCAACCCCTGTGAACACCAAGTCAAGAAAATTAAAATGTGAAAACCTTATTGCGCATCTACATACAATTTGTGACGATACTGTATAGACATTAAATCCATAAAATGAAAAATTAAACAGGAGTTAAGGTCACAAGCTTAAATTCCTATTTTTCGAAATTCAACCCCTGCGGGTCCCAATTTTTTAAATTAAAATTCTATTAAATTTAAACATAACCTTATTGCGCATCTACATACAGTATGTGACAAGATTGTATAAGAATTAAATGCATGAAAATAAAAATGAACGAGGCGTTTAGGTCACAAGCTTCAATTCCTAATTTTCAAAATTCGACCCTTGTGGATCCAAATTTTGAAAATCAACATTTTTAAACCTTATTGCGCATATATATATATGCAGCATGTGACAATACTGTATAGAAATTTAAATGCATGACGTCGAAAATTAAAGAGGAGGTTAGGTCACAAGCCTACATTCTTAATTTTCAAAATTCGACGCGTTGGTTTTGTTCAGCTTGTGTATTTTGTACATTTAAGTCGTTTTATGCCCCTTTTGACAGCTCACCATTTCTATTTATTTTTCTTGTTTTCTATTGTCGCTAGAGCTGCTTCGCAAATATACAACATTTCAGGCTGCGAGCACAACCGATGAGTCGTAAATCGACAAAATATGCACATCTTCTGCATCAAAATTGGAATCAAAGAATTTTTATTTAGGTTTCAATCTTGCTATTGATCTCATATCAGCTGGTAGGATCCTGTAGCTCTGTTAAACGAAAACAATTTCTTATGGTCATTTCCAGCTTGTCAGGTCATGTGTGCTGCTGTTCAATGTTAAAGAGGTGTAACGAACATTATATATAACTATTATATTATATAGTTGGGCGACTTACCTACAGTCGAAAATATAATACCTTATTTCCATCCAAAAATAGTATGCAGTCATTCTATAAAGAAATTAAATCAATAAACCTAATGAAAAAACCTTAGTTCACAAGCTTTAACTGACAATTTTTGAAATTTTTAAAATCAATATTCTAAATCCTAAATATAGTGTAGGACAATACTATATACAAGCAAACTGAAAGAGAAGTTAAGGTCACAAGCTTAAATTAAAAGTTTCAAATTTCGACCCATGTGGACTCCAATTTCAGAAAATTTAAATTCTGAATCCCTTATTGCACATCTGCATATGGTGTTTGATTATACTGTATATAAATAATATGCATAAATTGTAAAATTAAAGAGGAAATTAGGTCACAAGCTTAAATTGGCAGTTTTTCGAAATTCGACCCCTGTGGGCCCCAATTTTAGAAAATCAAAATTCTAAACCTTATTGCGCATCTGTATATGGTGCATAACAATACTGTATAGAAATAAAATGCATAAATTGTAAAATGAAAAAGGAATTTAGGTCACAAGCTTAAATTCCAAAAGTCCAACCCATGTGGGCCCTTGTTTAGAAAATAAAAATTCTAAAACCTTATTGCGCATCTACAGGTGGTATGCAAGCATTCTATGTAGAAATTAAATTCCTTAACCCAAAAATGAAGGAGGGGTTGATGTCACAAGAAAGTGTGATGGGCGGACGGACGGAGACGACCACTATATCTCCGAACTTCTTCGAAAGTGCAGGGATAATAAAACTTATTGATCTTTATTATTCAAGTGAAAAGAATATTACCTCAGTGACCTTTATTAAATATCTTGAAAAGACTTTTTACAGCCTCAAAATGTCCAATACACTTAGATGATGATCTCAGTAATGTACATATATTAAAAGTAATTTAAATTTTTCATAACTTTGATAATTCCTTTTCATTATGGGTTTTAAAAAATTAAATAATGGATCAGAAAAGGAAACTTGGTTATGAAGATAGCGTTCTATGATAATGTAAAGAATTTTCCTCATTATACTTGATTATTGTTTTCCTGGATATGATAATTTTAGTGCAACTACAATGTTATCTTAGAATTGCTATCAATTTAATTATAAAATTTGCCTATAGTTTTAATTTTTCTTTTTAAGAATATTGAAATGTTCGGCTGAAAAGAAAATTCAAATGACGAAAAATTATTGTTTTGGCGATAGAGTTGACGAAATGAAAATTGGTCAAGGGGGAAATTAATTTTATTCCATTATAAATAAATACTCCATTAACAAAATTTGATTCTTCAATTGTGAAGCCATTCTCTATTTAAGGGGGTAGGCCTGGGTAAGGCCAAAATTTTCCACTCGTTTAATTTTTTAATATTTTCGTCATGCATTATATATGTCTCAATACACCACCTGAGAAAATTTTGTTGAAATTCAACCACACGTTTCCTTCACATGGTTCATTGAAAATGGGCATTTAAGGGGTACCCTTCATTACATGAGATGACACAAGTAAATGAATATTACTACCTCTCATAGGACATATGTTTGATAAAAAATAGTTATAATTGTTGAACTGAAGAACAGGGATATAGTCTTAATCAAAAATGAAATATGATGGTAAAATTCATTCTTTATATGCAAATTCAAAGGTAAAAAGTACCAGACATTTCGTTCATTTTCAGTTGCCTCATTAAATATTCAAACACTGCTGTAAAAAAATTCTGTCGTTTAATTCTTACAAAAAACTGTTAAAACAAATATCATATATATGTGTGTTATATGACAAAAAATTATGAAATTTTAACTACAGGTTTTCACAAAATACTCGATCAATTTTTGATATTTAATAAGACATTGAAAACGATTTTCCCATAATACTATTTGAAGCTGCAAGGGTAAGTATTGCCGGTGTGGTGTAAAATATAAATATACCTGAAAATTATATATCTTCAATTTAATTATTTAATTTAGTCCAGTTTTCCTCATTCACTTTAATAAACCAACACATTTCAATGTTCAATATATCCACTTGAACATTTTGACCAAATGTCCAAAAGAAAAAAATCGATTTCATTAAATTTTGATTATTTACAAAAATAAATAAAAAAGCTAGACCATCCCATTAGGGGTGGGGGTAAATAATCCATGCTATTTAAAGACGAACTAAAGACGACCAGAACGCAATTATTATTGTAATGCTCAGGTATATCTGATTTTTATTTAGAATAAAACGTGTCTTGGAACTTTGTCTGTTTATAACTGGTAAGTAAATATATTAGCGTAATTCCTGGAAAGAGGGATTATTATGCTTTGCATGCAACATTGAACGTACAGTTGTTCAAATACTACGTTCTTCGTGATATGCATTTCATAATTGCCACTGGATGTTAAACACCAATTCATCAATATATCGAATCCTACATAATTATCGATTGCACATATTTCGAAAAAGTTTTAGATTCGTTACGGAGATGCCCCTTATCGAACCTCTTCACTTCGTCTAATGCGAGGAAATATGGTAAATCATAGTAATACTATAGTATTCCTATTGTTTGACGTCAAGAAAAAAACATCAATAGGAGTTAACTCACTTACCCCAGGCCTACCCCCTTAATTACTTTAATTATGTTGTAGAAAAATAAAACTTCTCATATATAAATATCAATAAACACATTTATGGGATACGACGTTTTTTGTGCAACGATTTAGTTTTTTAGAAGTTTCGAAAGCCATATCTTCTATTATAAGAGTGCTATTTAACAAACCTGACAACATATTTACACCTCAATCTTTAAGTTTTGAAATAATGTTATTGTCCCCGCCGCATCGCAAAGGAGGGACCTAGTAATGGTCTGCGTCCGTGTGTCCGTCTGTCCGTCCATCCACCCCAGTTATTTGTCAGCGCTACTCCTCTGAGACTGCTGATCGTATTTCGTTATCATTTTGTAGGCTTGTTAGTCACCCTATGTACTTTATCCTATCGCACCACCATTTTGATTTGACCAATTTTACGGGAGTTATGGGACTTTTACTTTTTTTTCTGCATTTGACTCCATAGGAACACTGTCAGCGCAACTCCTCTGAGACCGCTGATCGGATTTCGTTAAATTTTTGTAGGGTTGTTAGTCACCATACGTATTTGATCCCATCGCACCACCATTTTGATTTGACAAATTTTACCGGAGTTATGGGACTTTAATGTTTTTTGTGAATGTGATACTACAGGAAAACTTTGTAGAGGCAATTTTTTATTTGTTTTGTACTGCATTTTTTTTTATTATGTATTGACATCCATACTATACCACCATTTTAATAATACACATTTTGTATATCTTACGGGGCTTCGAGTTTTTCTCTGCGGCGGGGGACATATGGCTATGTGTAGTAATCTTGTTCTTAAAGTAATTCTAGTTAAGAACATTCATTAAACATTTAGAATTTATTTAGTAAAGTTTAAATGCATTTTTCGTGTTATTTTTCCTCATTAAGTGTCGTTTTTTTCCCTTTTATATATAATCATATTTATAATTCACACAATATATCATATTTTTGTCCATAAGTATCATTTATTTAATTTTAAAATTTATTCTCGAAAAAACTTTGTTCATAAATATAAATATGGATGTGGATAATTAAAAGAAATTTCCACATTAGTCCATTAAAAATTTTTTCCTATGTCATTTTACAATTTGAAATTTTCGTTTTGTAAATTTCAAAATTCTTTTTATAATTAGACAGCAGTTACACGATATCCTTAAGTTTTCTTAATTTTTTAATAAAAAGATGACTTTTAGACCCCTGATCTCTCGCGATCTCTCAGAAGATTTATCCATGTTAGTCGTGCCACAGTTGATTTTGGAAATAGGTTATTTAAATTACTAATTATAATAATTAGGCATCCAATATATTTTGTTTTCCAGATGATATTTTGATTATGATGTATTAAATTTACAAAATCTTTAACAAAAAATATGAGGTGTTTGTTGCTCATTGTCATCGAACGTCATAAAAACTGAATCTGTACTATGTGGACCAAGTTAGCTATTTTCACCTCTTGGTGTCCTTCATCCGTCATCGCCCAGTGAATATTTCTATAAATATCTTCTTTTCTGAAACAAGTATATCGGGTTTGTGCTCTCTACATTTAATGATTAGAAAATCCTGTAAATTACGAATGAACGACTAGCGTGTAGATTTTTTCCTGGTAACATTGTCTTAAGAATCTTGTTTTATCAAAACAGGCAAACAGCTACCGACAGTCAATATATCTACCTGTTCATCTTGTGTTGAAAAAGATAAAATGGTAGGATTGTTGGAAAATCAGCTGCTGCTAGAAAAGAGGAAATATGAGATGCTTACGGAAGGTATGTGGAATACAAATTTTCAAAGTCTAGAAAACAAAACCAGATCAATATAATCTAAAACTAGATGTATATACATGTAGTTGGAAACGACAGCTATCTCCATAATCATCACACTCTCCAACAGATATATCCTTTTCCACCACTTTCAAATCTTATTTTGCAATATGGGCCCTAGGTTTTAAAAAATATAAATTATAAAACCTTACTGTGCACTTACCTGCCTTGTTTGACAGTTTTTTATAGAAATAATATGCACAAGGTGATTCCTACCCCCCAAACTTTGTTTGCGGGGGGTATAAATATATAATCCATAAGCATGGGTGTTTTATTTACACAGAGAAATATTGCATCCCACTGCAAGTTCATCATACTTAGAGCAAAATTACTCTGTACAAGTACAATGATCAATATTTATCCAAAACTTTTCTGAATATTTTCATCATCTTTTTCTCTAATAGTCACTATGTATCAAATGGGAAGATATAGAGAAAAACTAGATGTACTGTGAGCAAAGCTCACAAAGGATACCCCCCGCTTTGCCTTGCCCAGGGTAAAGTTTCATAAGATATTTGCATCAATTTAAGCATACTCATGGTTGCCTTTACTACTCCAAAACATGATATATTTGTTCATGTTTCGAATGGCTGATGTAACATGGGAAGTATAGGTACAGCAAAAATTGTTATTTTTTTTTTCAAATTGAACCTGAAACATATACCAATACAGATCTAGAATTAAGAGTATTAGTTATAAAATAGAAGTCCAATTATCTCCCTTGTTTAACATCGGAAAGCAAACATTTTCCTTCATGCACATCTTTGGATGATGTACTTCCTTTGTGTAAAGTTTCGTTGAAATCCATTGAGTGGTCTAGGATGAGTTGCGCTTACGAGGTTCACAAAATGTATAAGCCAAAAAAAAATAGAAGTCCAATTATCTCCCTTGTGTGATATCGGAAAGCAAAGATTTTTCTTCATGCACATCTTTGGATGATGTACGTCCTTTCTGTAAAGTTTCGTTGAAATCCATTGAGCGGTCTAGGAGGAGTTGCGCTTACGAGGTTCATATATAATGTATAAGCCAAAAAAAAATAGAAGTCCAATTATCTCCCTTGTGTGATATCGGAAAGCAAAGATTTTTCTTCATGCACATCTTTGGATGATGTACTTCCTTTCTGTAAAGTTTCGTTGAAATCCATTGAGTGGTCTAGGAGGAGTTGCGCTTACAAGATATATGGACAGACGGACAGACAAGGTGATTCCTATATACCCCCCCCAACTTTGTTTGCGGGGGGGTATAATAATATTTATATTCATTTAATAACACATGTTACACTGAAACAAACATATTTCCATCTTTTATTAGTTTTTAATCAATTATATCTTTCACCTGTTAAAAGAAAAAAACAATCGGTGTACCATTATTAACTGGTAAGATCTTAAAATTATTTTTACTGAATCAGGTCATGCTTTATCAAACTGAAAAAAATTTCCAATGTACCGGTATTCCTAATTTGAAAGTATGGGCTATTTCAGTTCAAACATACAAGTACTGTTTTCAATGATGATAAGCATTCATAGACTATAAGATCTAATGCAGGGATATCACAACAATATCTTACTAACATTTCCACATTTCGCTCAAAAGACAGTTGCAGTAAATTTCAGAACAAATAACTTTTTTAATTTTGTCTTTGACTTTGGCTTCAGAGCCTTCACTTCAGTCTGTTGTACTGCCTGTAGGCTGTAGCTACATTATCCCTTTTGGGATTCTGTGTTCAGAGCTGTTTTTCTGACATGGCCGTCCACAATCTGGAACTGTTTTCCTGACTTGGCTGCACGCATCTAATCCCTTTAGGATTCTGTGTATGGAGCTATTTTTCTAACTTGGCCATTTTAAACTTTCCTAATGACTAGTAATGTGGCAAAATCTTGTGCAGGCATTGTAGGTCTGGTGTGATAATATGTGAATTAAAAAGTGGACAAAAGACTTAAAACTATTTTTGAACTATTAATCTTAAAAGAAGATATAAAAGAAACGATTTTGAATCAAATTTGACAGGTTATGCATTTTCCGGTAATTCCAAAATTTCTCAAATTAAAAAAAACAATAAAAGTCTAACAAGTATCATATTAGGCTTATATGTAAGTTTTAAGATCAAAATAAAAAGGCATACAATTTTTAAAATGTAAATACAAAATGTTAAAGATAAAAAGAAATATTAATGGTATGTTCTGATACATAAGTTCAGCTTAGAGAGGTTCTTTATGACCAATATTTCTTTTTACACAGGTTTCAGTATATTTATATATTTTTTACAGGAAGTTCAAAAATGGAGAAATCAAAGCAGCCACCAACAAAGAAACAAGATGAAAAGAAGGGGGAAAAAGGGAGAAGTTGTAAAATGTATAGTCTGGTATTGCTGACAGTCATAGTCGCTGTTGCTGCTGTCCTGTATGGCAATGGTGAATACAGAGAGAAAACCTTCGAATCTGGTATGTACAATACTTAATTTACCTTAGGGCATTGCAGGGTGATAATAATAATTTTCCCCATCCTCCAATACTCAAAAAAATATTCTATTCTGGAAACATCTTTGTCGACAAGCCTACGTCACACTGGAATATAATACAAATATCAATAATGTTGAATGTTCACATTATTCGTTTCTATTTAAAACAAATCAAGGAATGAGATTCAATGCAATATTATTTCCTTTTTGTGTTTAATTTTAGATAATTACATATGAGTATAGCTACCAAATCTGCTCTAGATTAACTTTCAATCTCATTCATAGCCTATTTGTGTCCCAAAAAGATTTAGAAACCATAATTTTGTGTATCGAAATGGGGTAATGCACACATATCAAATTATTTCATCCAATCAGATTCCATTTTACATTGAACTCCTTGGTTGTCTTGTGGTAGTGTTCTCGCCTCAATTGCAAGGCTTTGGTTCTATCCTTGCCAGGTCATACCAAAGACATTAAAATTGGTATTTGTAGAAAAATAAGAAAAACAGACTGGTTCATGTGGTTGGCTAGGAGTCAGTATAATGTGTCCAGGTGGGGGATATTTCTTCCTTGGGACAGTTATAATTACCTCATGAGCTAGCATGTGAAAAATCTGGCACAGCATATCATATCAACATGTTCTCATCCTGATATATATTATATAATTAGATAATTGCCACACAATGTTTAATAATATTTCATCCATCCATCACATTGAAAATACTCAGCAAATTGTGAAAATTTAAACTAGATTGTTACGGCCGAAATCACCTTTAAATTGTAGCCAACAAAAGACACAAATCAATAATAAAATTTAACAAGATTTATTATATACAAAGTTTACAAAAAATATTACAAGAAAACTAAAATGTCAACTTAACTGTTCAAAATCCTTCGCCTTTTCCTAATCCGGAATTCTTCTCGTCACTGTTGCGGGAATCCAAACGGAATATTATATCCAATCAGTCACAATCTAGTATGATGTAACGAAAATAAAAGTCTGTCAAGTACGATGTGTGAAACGTAAATAAATCCTACAGCTGAGAACACAAGAATGTCTGGTCCAACACGTTCTGATCTGAAAGTCTAACTTTCTTGTCCGTATATTTACTGTAGAACGGAAACTTCTGGAATACGGTAGAAGTTCGAATCACACCATAATTATTACGTAAGTCAAATAGAAAGTTCTAGTCATTCCATCAGTATCTATTATTGTTCCAGGGATTTCTAAACTGCGCAGTTATAACATTATTTGGTAAACAACTATAAGTATTATGTAAACATAGTATACATGTTATAAGGCTACGCAAAACAAATTAGGCCAAGATAAATAAATATAATAATTACAATATCATAACAAGATAACATGTTATGAATTAGGGAGATAATTGTGCAGGTTATACTAGAAATTATTTTATCAATCATGTACACGGTACATTGCATGAAACAAGTGTAAAAATAATCCATGTGAGCACAGCTAAAATCTTACAAAAGATACTAAGCAGTGTGTCAAATTGTAAAATTTTGTATAAATTTTTCTGTCAAAGGAAGTACATCATCCAAAGATGTGCATGAAGGAAAATTGTAACAGTGAAGATGTCCCAAAACCCAGATAATATAAATTATCTAAGTTCGTATCCTACGATATAGAAATTTTTACACCCCGAAGTACTCTAGTACACCCTGAGGCGAAGCCGAAGCGTGCACAAAAGCAAAGAAGATTTTATCCCCGGTTTCAGCCCTAATCTTGGGATTTGTTTTTAAAATTCAGACGAAACATAGAACGCTAAACAACGTTTTTCTGATTAAAGGAAAAATCTAAAGTGAAATATGTCAATTTGGCATACTTTTTACCAGGTATAGGGTACTATAAGCTACCTGTCATATCAAAGTAAATCATATTTGCCGTCCAACGTCTCGATCGCCACGTCATAATAATAGTGATAAGTTCCCCGGGGTAATGCTTTGCTTCGTCCGTGTATATGGGTTGGCAGCGCAGGGGTTTGTATCGGCCATCATTGATCATTGACCAATCACAATCCAAGATTTGTACCAGTCCGGGATAAGTAATTCTATTCACAATCGGCAAATTTCCTTGTTTTAAATATGGAGTAAGCTCTGACGTCCGACTTAGGTAATTCTAAAAACGGTCATTTGACGTCAGAGGAATATCGAACTAATGTAGAATTTGTCATTTCATTTCCATTGGAAAACTCCACATTAGAAACAAAAACTGGTTTAGTCAGACTTCTGGTAGTTTTTAGTGTTTAGTGACATAACCGAAAATATGAATTAGCACAAAATACCAAACTTGTTTCCTCCATAACAGACTACCTTTTATCTAATAGTCCGTAGATTGATTGACTGATTGATTACAGAACGGGGCTTTATTGTGCAGGGAGTGTGGCATTCCCTTAACACGTCACCCACTATGGTCCGCGGTCAGGCATTCCGTATTATAACCTGACAACACCCCCCCCAACGAGAGGGTCTCCCCTATGCACAACCTGGGGACGCGCTTGGCATCTCTATGAGTTGAGCTCCTATGATCCGTCAAAGGTGCCTAGAATCGTCTTTGGAAGCAAATCAATAACACTTCACTGTAATGATAATACACCAAATTTAAGCCATGTAATTTAATACCATTTCACGCCATGTCGACCCATCTTATCATATAGTGGCGAAAACGTGTTGTGTTTTAAACTAAAAACGAACCAAATGATAAAAGCTTTATAAATCAAAAAGAATATTAACAGTTAAAAGGGAATATACAACAAAAGTAAACATTAAAATTTGTGAACATAAAGTTGAAGCTATAAGATAGACACATAACAATAATTAATTTATGAATATCAACAAAAAGATCATAGATAACAAAAACGATAGCACAGATAAGCTATGAAATTTATAAAAACGAAAGTCAAATATGCATAACATGTTTCGATAAGCACTATACCCAATGACATAGTCATACAGACTGTTTTCTGGAATAGTCAAACGTACTTCAAATATTGTAAAATATGGTCGCCAGCGTGTTATATTGCTGACTGTAGTACCGACTTATAATGTCGGATTTTGTTTGGACTTTGTTTTATTATTATTTAAATGTTCACAAGCTAATATAGTACAAAACAACATACAAATACAATTTCAATTTTCACAAAACACAATAGACAAATTACAAAAAAGAAAATGAAACAGCTCTCACTCACTCATCCATCTAACATCAATCAACAAATAAACCAGATAAACTATTTCACCTTTTGTAAAATTTATTAATGTTTCCTTTAGATAAATAAATTTGTTTTTTTCAAAAAGTAATAATCAGAAATAGAATGTCTGATATTCTCAAAATAAAGGTTATTTCCACTAAGCCTCTGCATATTGATATAAAATTTAACTAAAAATACAAGTAAATTCAATGAAATAAATTGTTTTCCATATTTTCCAAATAAATTTCATTTTTTGTATAATTCATAAACACACCTGTTTTCTCATAAATCCAAGTCTCTAGTAGAGACCAAATTCTTCGAATGTGTTTACATTCATTATATAAATGAATAAGAGCCTACTCTTAAATTTTACAAAAAGTACAATTATAATATTCATTTTTAACTCAAATGTTCTTTAAAAACTGTTTTTAGCAAGAGTTTTATGCATAAATCTATAAATATACTAAAACTATCTCAAAGTTAGATAATTGGTATATTTATACACTAAAACTTCCAGTTTTCTAAAGTTAACATCTTCTAGAAGTTGTAAACTATATAACCATTTACTTTGATATTTTTGTGTACAACTTATCTTTTAATAAAGACATCATAGAAGATTATACTGTCTTTTTAAAGCCCCGCCTGTAAGGAAGGCTGGGCATATAGTTGTTCGGTCTTTGCTCCAGTCCATCCGTCTGTACGTTCATACGAGGTTAAGGTAAAGGATTTCTCAAGCTGATTTAAAAAGGCAATATTTGGCTTTGGTAAGCTGATGACCAAATGAGTAAATTTAGACAAAAGTAGAGATTTTACTACTGTCATTCTACCAAGTACACTAATGTAAAGTTTTCCCCAATGTTTGATCATATTTGTCACTTCAAGAAATTTTGCTTCATAATTAATGCTTATCATATCATCAACCTCAAGACAAAAATTTAATAGGTTCATTTTGTCCATTCTAAATTTTAATTAGTACATAACTTTTTAGCTCTGTTTTTTCAAAGAACCTATATAATTGGCTTTAGTATTACCAATATTTGGTTTCAAACTGATCTTAATGATCCAATATTTTTTTCAGTGATTTTTCACTACCATCAGCTTAAATTCATTTTGATTTACAACAATTCCTTTTATACCAACATCATTACGAATGAGAATACCCATAATATCTACAAATAATAAAAATTTATCAGGAGATATCGTCTCCGTGTAGGCAGCTTCAACCTAGTATATAAAAAAAACTCAGGGAAGACCCATTTTGAATACCGCAGAGTGTGGCATTTTTATTTAATAACTGTATCCAATCTATGAACTCAGGGCTGAAATTTAAAAACTGCAGAACTTCTCTTATTTGTTACCCGATTTTTACAGTCATACAATGTCCCATTTGATCAACTTTTGCATGTCGACATGCTGCATTGACAGAGATCTATCCCAATATTTCTGAACCGTTTACGAGAACTGATTTTATTATATGGTGTTATAAAATGCATTCGGCTTCATTAAATAAAAATAAGAAAAAACATGTCTTGATCTTATGGTTGTTCATTTGTTTTCCAGGATTTTCTGTCTAATCGATTGCGCTTTTTGGTTTGCTCCTTAGGTATATTTGTCTTCTCTATAACAATGACATAACATATAGTTAACGCAATCAGTATGTCATCTAATGATAATGACAAAATTAACTGATTATCCAAATAAACAGTCCTCTTTTTTTAATAAACAACAAAATGAATAACCGGAAGGGTAATAAATGACATAACAATGATTTTGACATGTATGGAACAAGTATTTGAACAATGCAGAAAAACTCAATTCAGAAGATATAAATATATGCCTGAATCATTATACTGAAAGTGTAAATCTAAAAAGTAATATTAAAAACGGCAAAAGCATGTGCAAAAACTGTGAAAAATATCCGATTGATCTCTCATACATTTCTTTCTTTTAATGCTCTTAATTATTTCATTCTTTAAATTCACTTACATTTTTAATTTTCAAACGAAGACATTACACACGCGTTATACCGGAAACGAGATCAATTGATTATGCGATTATAAAAACACAATGTGGACAAATACTTTAAAACAATTCTCAATACATGAATTTTGAAGAAGGAAAAAACAATGAAAATAAAATAACAAATAAATCGGTAAAATTTTAATTTCAGAAGTGGGATACAACTCGGTTGAATAGCAAATATTTAAATATCTACACTCTGAAGTAGGAAATCCAAATATTACAACCCACAAAAATGGGTGACACGAAGGAGAATATTATTTACATTTTGGATTTTGCTTCAGAAAATTATAATTTATTCTAGAAATGTTTGTCCGTGTTCGTAAATTCTTTTTTATCTTTTTATGACGTCATTAGTCTTATTAATATCAAACATTGAAACAGCAGTTTATCTATCCTGTTCATTTTTTATAAATAGATAACAGCTAAGGATAAACACAGACTTGGAAATGAACAGTTGTTATGAACATCTATGTACAAAATCAGTGCAACACCTTCATCATCTCAACCTAAATTTTACCTATTGAACAGAATAAATATTCTTAACTTAGATATTCACTTTATTCATCATCATCATAATATATGTTCTGATAAAGCGTAAAGTCATTTTTGCAAGATTCGTAACCTTTACGCATAAATCTGTGCAGGACATGTCTTGTGTGAAACAGATACTGTTTTTGCAAGTGCAAAATAGATCTTGCAGGAAATCTGATACCTTCTGACCTTCAAAGGAGACTGGAACTAACCCATCGTCTGATTTTTTCATCCATAATCAAAAGGTGTTCCTATTTTCGTTCTGAGATCATGAGTATTCATCTGAACCTTAGTCTGCCAACAAGACCTCAAAAACATGTTTGAAACTAGCTTCACATGGATGTCGTCTAAATAAACCCATTGGTAGCCTTGAGATGTTTTCTGCTCGGGTTGTTGTTTCTTTGACACATTCCCCGTTTCCATTCTCTATTCTAGAACATTTTCGGTTTGCTAAGGTAACTCGCATTTTGTTTAAATCCGCGTGAAATATTCTCAGCTTTGTTAGCTCACCTGTCACAAAGGGCCAGGTGAGCTTATGCCATCACTTGGCGTCCGTCGTCTCTCGTCGTCGTCGTAAACTATTTCTAGAATCTTCTCCTCTGAAACTACTGGGAAAAATACCTTCAAACTTTAATTGAATGTTCCTTAGGGTATCTAGTTTATAAATTGTATCCGAAGTTTTGATCTATCAACAAACATGGCCGCTTTTGCTAACATTAGAAATAGGGGTCAAATGCAGATTTTGGCTTATATCTCAAAAACTAAAGCAGTTAGAGCAAACTGCTAAGAAATTTTCAGGTTAATTCGAGAACCCATTGTTGGTTAGTCAGAAGTCGTTTATTTTTAGGAAATAAACCAAAGCAGTTAGAGCAAAACTGACCGAGTAAAAATGTTCAACAGGTCAAGATCTACCAGCCATAAAATTTTTGATGTATGGGACAAACCTTTGTTGGGTTATTGCCCCTGAATTGTTAATTTCGCAGTTTTAGATTGTTATCTTGAATATTATTATAGATGAAGACAAACTGTAAACAACAAAAATGTTCAGCAAAGTAAGATCTACAAATAAACAATATGACCAAAATCGTCAATTGACCCCTTATAGGAGTTTTTGCCCTTGAAAGATTATTTACATGTAAAGAGAAAATAATGGTCTGACATTTTCACAGATGTTTAGGATGTTACTTGAAATAACTAAATGGTCATTGAAAAATTCCACAGCAACCGATGAAAAAGTCCCTAGCAACCATATATATTTGGGTTAAGGACATTATAATTTACCTTTACAAGTCCAAAAGAAAGGTCAAAGGTCAAGGTCATTAAAAAAGTCTAATGCAACTGATGAAAAAGTCCCTAGCAACCATATATATTTGGGTTTAGGACCCTACAATTTACTGTTCAAGTCAAAATGGATGGTCAAGAGTCAATGCCATTGAAAAATCCATAGCAACTGATGAAAAAGCCCCTAACAACCATATATATTTGGGTTAAGGACCTTAACTTTACAAGTCAAATAGAAAGGTCAAGGGTCATTGAAATAGTCTATAGCAACCGATGAAAAAGTCCCAAGCAACCATATATATTTGGTTTCAGGACCCTACAATTTACCTGTTCAAGTCAAAATTGAAGGTTAAGATTCAATGCCATTGAAAAAGTCCATATCAACCGATGAAAAAGTCCCTAGCAACCATATGTATTTGGGTTCTGGATTCTATATTTTAGCTTTATAGGTCAATATAAAGGAGAAAATTGTGACGCTATACATTCAATAGCAAAAATAATCATTGATTCAAGATCTACTGGTACACAAAAGATAACAGATGAGCGATTCAGGCTCTCAGGAGCCTGTTGCTGTCATATAGCCGTGAAACTAACTTTTGAGCTGATAAAATTGCAGCAATGATATTGCAATTAGCGAAGCTGGAGAAGAACCTGACATCAAAAGAATTTTTCAGCACAACTGTAAAAACAGACTTCTTTTCGATGCCAAACAAAGCTGACGTAAAAACATTCATGTGTCGACTTCCTCGTGTGTGCTGAAGATGTTTGAGCATTCACCTTCTTTTGTTACATTTTTTACCATGTCTTGGTTACTGAAGCCCCCAACTAAATACAAAGCCTGGGCGTCAGCCATATGAATTCCTGAAGTGCTGCAATTTACAACAAAGTCGCATAAAAAGAGAATTAGTGACTCTTCGTTCTTGGACACATTGATTAATTTATTATCCAAGTGCCAAATAGCCATTGTATTATGCTTCTTAATATCTCTGGATTGAGTGACAGCCATACCATCTTTGATGAGGACTGTTGATGTTTCATCAAAGTGTTCTAGATTTGGAAGGTTGTTACAATGTTCTTCCAGTTGATGAGATAGGTCAGCTTTTGTTTTCCGCATCGTTCTATCATCATGAAAGAGAGATTTTGGAATATTCCCAATTGGAAGAGAAATAACGATGTCCAACGAAATATCCTTACAGTTTATCAGCGCTAGTGCTCTTCGAAAGACAAGTTCTGGGCTGATATTCACGTCTAAAGTTGAACCAGACCTACATTTCAGCATTGATTGATGTTGGAACGTGGTATTGGGACACACAAGCTTCAATCGTGATCTTTAGACAGAGAAGCCTTAACAAATCTCTTCACCTGTTTTTCAACATCTTGAACTAGTGTTAACTGTGACTGGCGTACACCCATGGAAGCATGCATTCCATTAGCTATATTGATAAGGTCATCACGGTGACATGTTGGATTGGTTATTTTGTCCTGAATATGTGCAATCATGGCATTCACATGAACTTCATCTCGTTTGATACTTGATGGGCGCACTTGATCATGATCAGTGCATCGTCTGAGACTATACCTGCACGAGATTTCATGGCTGAAGCAACGGTTGCCAGAATATGTCGTGTGGGAGACCATATGACGAGAGCATATTTATTTCTCGTGAAGCCAACAATGCCAACTTAACCTTTGGAGTCTTTAATCGGTTTTTTTCAAAGACCATATCAAACTATACACCGATGAAAGAGCCTTCTGTTTGATGACAAGCGAATTATGGAATTTCCAAAATATTTAGTAAACAAACAGGCAGTCATCTAGAGTAATTCATCCAGTTTGTGAAAGAGATATACAGAAGCCATGCAGCTTGCAAAAATTAATGGATTGGCCATATTCCCTGACGTTCTGCTCGAATATTGTACATTAAAATTAAAATGTATAAACAAATTCCAGTATTTAAAAGTTGGAGATTTTTCTCCCTCACAACAAACTCTTGACAAAAGGTGTGACAAATTTTGCTGAAGAAATTCAACAACGGTATTGCATGCATCCAGATATGCATTCGAGGGGTTGCTTTCATTGTATTTTGTCAAAAGCAGGCTGTTTTTAAATTTGCCTTCAAAGTGGGAGGATGATCAAGACATGCATTAGATCTTCATAATATAGAATTAAACCTCTCACAGCCAAGTTATATTATTTTATCTGTTAATATCTGATCCACTGTACACGCCACATAAACCTCTGAATCAACTAGAAGGTCTTTAAACCTCCGGCACCCCATATACGATATAGCGATATATATTTTTTATTTCAACCTATTATTCAATGAATGTTTTCAATTTTCCAACGATAAATTTTACGAAATGGTCACATATTTTGATAAAATAAAAACAAAATGAACTGTTTAAAACAAATGTAAAGAGATTATTTTGAACCAAATAAGTTACTTTTGACACAATGAATGCGTGTTAAAACTTACTTTTGCTGATGTGTTTGTTCCATGTTTTGACCCACCCCTGTTACCTCTTACGTTTATTTCCGCCATGAAGGGACCACCGCCAATCAATACGACAGGCATAAAAAAGGTATACACATTAATCTTTAATATTATGCATATGTGAATTAAACTCAATTAAACTAGAGTCTGTATCCTAGATCGCCGCTCCACTGAAAATTATACTTCATTATGATTTAAAAAGTGAAGCATTTTTAGTATGTGTAAATTAAAAATTCTACATACAATTTGTAGATATTTAACAAAAGAGTTTTGCCCATGATCATAATGAAGTCCAACTCTTCAGAACTTTAAAAAAAAATCAATAATTTACTTTGTCGTCTTAGGAAACGACCAGGCTTAGATGCTTTTTAAATATGGCAGATTATTATTATAGGTCTGGAAAATAATCCAAAATACGTTCCTTTTGTGTGGAAAGTTATGATTATAATTAAAAGATAATTATTTTACTCATTTCACAGGTATATGTATTTTGTCTATTGCAATAACTGCTTATATACGTATGTCCAAATTCACCCGATCTGATATGGCATTATTTACCCAGGCATGTTCAAATGGCTTTTTTAGCCGAGGTTGTGAAAATATGGGATAACATTGGTACAAACAGAGGGCAGTGCTTACACATCCCAACCCGCTGATATATACATACATTTCTACAACACTGAAAACAAAAATAAAAAAAGAAACATGAGAAATTAAGAACTCCAGGTCCCGCTATAAACATAAATAACAGCAGAGAGATTTAACAGCCCAGTGCTGATAATAAGCATCCAACAATCCTAGTGAGACCGCCTAGACAGTTTTTATAAATGTTTAACCAAGAAGTCAATTATTATAATAAAAACAAATAAAAGTATTGCGTTGACGAATTCTTTTTTTTTAAAGGTCAATAGTTCTTTACAGAAGTGATTATATGTACGTTCCTCAAAATTTTAGTTTCTTTTTACTTTAACCTGACACAGAAAATACATTCACGAAAATCAAAAGATCACTAAAAATGATTTAACGGAGCATGACATGCTTACCCTTCCGAAGCACCTCGTGTCATTCCCGTTTTTTTTAATGGGATTTCACATTGCTAGTGCTTTAGTTTCTGTGCTTTCTTATTCTAATTTTGTCTAGTTTATTATAATAACAATCCAAAGATACTAATATTAGATATAGTAAATTTATACTATGCTGTATACGACGCATTTCAAGGAGTTACCTCTCATCAGCAGCATTAAAACCGAACATTTGGAAGACCAAAAACCAAACCTATATTAATCAAGAAGTACTCAACCACAAATACCGAAATAGGAAGCCAAATTTCAGCTAAGGAGATCTACCATGTGCAATACAAGGAATGAACCCTTAGTATTTCTATTATTTTTGAATTTAGCTAAATACTGGTAATTTTTGTAACAAATCAATGAATAATCATGTCAGACAAGTCTGACGACTGGGTTGGCGAATACCCTCGGGGACCTAGGGACCACCAGCAGAGGCATCATCCCAGGAGTTTCAAAATAACAATCCAAAGATACTAATATTAGATATAGTTAATTTATACTATGCTGTATACGACGCATTTCAAGGAGTTACCTCTCATCAGCAGCATTAAAACCGAACATTTGGAAGACCAAAAACCAAAAATCAAGAAGTACTCAACCACAAATACCGAAATAGTACATTTTTTGATCTTTTAGTTATACATATATCCTTGTGGTGTTTGTTTGTTGTGTTCTATTTTCCTGACTTTGTCTTTTCCTTGTACTTCGAATTTTTAGTCTTTCCCCACTGCTTTGTCGCTTTGGTATTCTTATGCCGATATTTAAAAATGCGGTAACAAATAACTATATTTCCATTTTGTTTTTATGAACCAATACATTTAAAGATACTATAAGTTACTTTCAAGATTTTCGAAATTCGGGTATGGGCGGCGAAAAGGGTAAAAAAGACGTCAAAAAAAAAATTAACAGCTTAAAACAAAATCAACAGACTCCAATGTAAAACTAATGGACATCGATGTTAAACGAACAGCTTAAAATTAAATAAATAGACTCCAATGCAAAACTAACAGACATCGATGTTAAATGAACATCATAAAGTTAAATCAACAGACTCGAATGCAAAACTAATGAACATCGATGTTAAACGAACAGCTTAAAATAAAATCAACTGACACATGCAAACATCTACCGATGTCAAACAGCCAATGTCCGAATTAACGCCAGGTGGTGGTGTGGTTCTGCTGTAGATAAAAATAGTCATCTGATCTAGGAATCCAGGAAGCTGTTCGTTTAACATCGATGTTCATAGTTTTTTTCATTCGAGTCTGTTGATTTTACTTTATGCTGTTCATTTAACATCGATGTCTGTTAGTTTTGCATTGGAGTCTGTTTATTTAATTTTAAGCTGTTCGTTTAACATCGATGTCCATTAGTTTTACATAGGAGTCTGTTGATTTTGTTTTAAGCTGTTAATTTTTTTTGACGTCTTTTTTACCCTTTTCGCCGCCCATATTCGGGCATGTTACAAAATGGTTACTAGTGTATTAATATTATAACTTAAGAAGAAAAGAAGCTGCATTTTCTGTATAATAAAATGAACTGTATAGAACTATAGTCATGTTATGTTAAAGGCATTGAGTTTTCTATGGACTTTTTAAAATCAATTTCTGGCTAATTGAAGCTACAAAACTGAAAAAAAATCATTGAATAATAACACTTAGGATGGGAGCGAAAAATGTAGATAGTGAGATTTAATTTACTATCCGGACCTAATAAAAATGGAGAGATTGACGCTTTAAAAAAAAAAATTCCAATAGCACAGCATAAAATAACACCCCTCATTATTTAAAAATAAATTCGGATCTACATTTATCCATAACATATATTTTCTTATCTGTAATTAACTAGCCTTTTCTGGAAAAAATGTTAAAAAAAAAGGAAATTAAAATTTATAAAAATAACATGTTTTCAAACGTGATTTGAATTTATCGCGGCGCGCTGCTTGTTATCAAGCCAGATAAGATTTTTAATATCAAACTGATTTGTCGTGATTCCTGGTTACATACAAAATTTTACATAATTATTTAGAATTTAAATATAAACTAGAAGTAGGGGCTGTCGGAACGACAGCTATACCTGCACGCAACATTTATTTGTAAACAAACATTTTTAACATTTTCAATTTCCATTGCATTACAGTTTGCATCTGTAACAAATAACCTTTGCAGAGATAAATCACAACCCACGTTTACTGTAATCTAACTTTTTGGCCTCTATTCCCTTTTTGGCCCTTTAAATCCTCAAAATGCAAAGCAAAGCATGATTAGCATTACAGTTTGCATCTGTAACAAATAATCTTTTCACAAATATATCACAACCCACTTTTACTATAATCTAACTATTTGGACCCCTTAAACTGAAATTCACAAATTTCTTCATTTTTTTTCTTAATTTTAGTAATAATGGTCTTTTTATGTTTCTGCCCTTTCTGGTCCCACTTTAAAAACATTTGGAATTCCAATCCCTTATTGCGCATCTACAGTTGGTAAGCAACATTATGGCAACAATAAAAATGATTTCAATTCAAAAATGAAATAGGAGTTCGCGTCACAATGCTCTTTGTCTATCTTGGCTCTTTTGGTCCCTCCCAGCCCCCTTATAGAAATTTGGAATTCGAAAACCTTATGCGCATCTGCATGCAATTAGCAAGCAACATTATGACATAGTTATTTTAGTAATTATGCTTTTTTTCTGTTTCTGCCCTTTTTGCTCCCTCCCACCCCTCTTTTAAAAAAATTCGAATTCGAAAACCTTATTGCGCATCTACAGTTGGTAAGTAACAATATTGCAACAATAATAAAAATGGTTTTAAATTCAAAAATGAATTTAGGAGTTCACGTCACAAGGCTCTTTGTATAATTTTGCCCTATTTGGTCCCTCCCAGGCCCTCTTTTAAAAATTTGTAATTCCAAAACCTTATTTCGCTTTTGCAGTCAGCAAGCAACAATATGGCAAAAATAAAAATTGTTTAAATTCAAAAATGAAAGAGGAGTTCACGTCACAAAGCTCTTTGTTTAATTTTGCCCTTTTTTGTCCCTCCCAGACCCTCTGTTAAAAATTTTGAATTCCAAAACCTTATTGCGCTTCTACAGTTAGTAAGCAACAATATGGCACAAAAAATTGGTAAAAATTCAAAAGTGAAGGAGGAGTTTGCGTCACAAGAAAGTGTGACGGACGGACGGACGGATGGACGCAACGACAATATACCCGAATTTTCATTCGAAAGTGTGGGTATGAGGAGATATATTTCAAAGTAATGAAACTGAAAGTCACCACATACGATTTGAAGAGAATATTTTGTACGAAATATTTCAAAAACCCTTGGAATCTATTCTTTCTTCTTTTTTTGAATATTTTTGGTGTCATGATATTAATTATGCAATTTCCATCAATAACAGATTATTATAGGCACATGTTCCATAAAAAATTTTAAAATAATTTTTTACACTATCGATGGTCTTGATAGGGGTTTAAATTCTGTAATAAGTTAATTTTTGTCCCATTTTTCCCTGTTCAGTTAAAAAACCAATTAATTTGTAAATTATATCAGGTAAAATATTTTAGGTTCTTAAAAGCTTATTCTGTATTACTTATTTTTTATGCAAATAGATATTTTATCGTATCCGTAACCTCAGTCTAACTATATAATCTGATTTTTTTTTAGTAGCACATATTGAAAGAATGAGAGACGAAGAGATTCGATGTAATGATGAGGTCTGGAGACACAAATATCACCAACTACGACGAACGATCTATAAATCTGTAAAAGGACCATTCGATATGGGTACGTTGTATAGGGAGTATACATGTGCATTTAAATTAATAGAATTTGCTTTTAGTTATTACGGAGTCACAATTTTAAGACGTCTTAAAAGTAAAATGGTTCAAACTTTTGAAACAAAGCGTGCACATATATTATGTGATGTCACACTAAAAATGAAATGCACACAGAAATTTGAAAACAATCTGTAGTAAACTATTTGCTGCATGTCAAGAGTGGAAACAAAATTAAATTATTGCAGCTGGAATAACTATGTAAAAATTTCAGAAATTGTAAAATCCAAGACAGTCAAGATGAAAAAGACAGAAATGACCGTTTAAGGTCAAGTGTGTCACCTGTGTATCGAATTTCTGTCTTTATCTATAAAATCTTTGATACCATTTGTGATGCACAAGATGTGTATATATAGAATAGGTTACCTACAACAAAAATTCACGACACACTGTGGCTAATTAGACATCTTATGGCACCCACCCTTCCATGGTTTTAACAACTATTAAAGCAACATCACTAATTAACATTTCGACTTTCATCTTATTAAGCAATGTACATATATATTAAGAACACGTGTAACAGTTTGCTGAAAAATAGTGTAAACCAAAAAGTTAAAAATGAAAAGAATGCATTCTATAACTATTCATGCTTAATGTTCACTGAGATGGGAGCACAGAATTATACTGTTTAGTTTTAATATGTGTTTTTAATTATTGAAGTTACAAAATTATGTATCCTTTATGCCTTAGTTTGTTATGTCACATTCTAATTGTGTCTTGCGTTTGGATTTTCATTTTTCTTGTTGCTATACAGTATTGTTTTTGTCGATATACTTTGAAAGTCAAACAAAAAAGGACATAGGAAATCGGTAACAGTCAGTATGAATGACAGTGCACAGTGAAATATAATGTTCTTGTTTCATTGAAAGCATAACAACTAGATAACTTTCCTGGAACATACAGTTGAATTGTAATAAACATGGTATTTAAGGGAATACTGTACAGTGGTGGGTATTGGAAATGACGTCGCGACGAGATACACATTATGACGTCACAGTATCCTAGAATTAAAACCCTGATACCTCCAGAAATTTCTCAAATCAGCTCGTGTTATCAATCAGTTGTCTATTTCTTAAGTATAATCATACTATAAATGTATAGAAAAAAAAACAGTAGAATGTTGCTTTCTAAATGCATCTAATATTACCAAATGATTATTTGGCCAAAATTTGCATAGTTTCCTAAATAGTTTATCAATCATTTCCATCATCGATATATCTCAGAGCAATGTCAATGTATTCGGGAATTTTATAAAAACATGGTGAATATATTTTTGGTTAAAAGGTTGGACAGTTTTTTGTGGGCCTTTTTATCAAATATGCCAAAAATGTAAAAAATATATAATCATGAAAGTATGGTTTTCTTCTTCGAAAAGAATACATAAAAATCTACTTTATAGTAAAATCTCAGCAAATAGTCACTACGTGAACCTTATATTCCCTTTACATGAGAACAAACTTTTCTTGAATATAGGATTAAGTGTGTTCGTATTTCTTTCTGTACATTTTCATTTTCTCACTTTCTCATTTTGGAAAGCCATATACATTGTCGGTAGTCTCCAAACTTCCTGCTAAAATAAATATTGTAAATGCCTCCCTTTTATTAACAAACAAACTATATGTTAAGAAAGAGACACAATGTGTGTTGAACACAAAATGATACATGTAAAAATATATACAATTTCATTTAAATTTGACATACTGGAAAATCACACTGTTCTATATCGGCTGCCTGTGAATATATTGCATTTGAAAAGATGTACTAAATCTGTAATTATCATATTTTTCGAATACATTTCGACCCGACTTAAAAAACAATAAATATAACAAATCACGTTATAATAATGTTCTAAAAGCATAAAAGAGCAAAACACCCATAGAACCACCTGATAGTCAGAATGGTCTGACTCCGTGCAGGTACTTAGCAGTGACGGGATTCAGCTGTCTTTATGGGTACCCAGATCCTTACCGTATGGTTTATATCACTTTCTAAATATCAAAAACTGCTTGATATCCCACAAGTTAATCACTAGCAATTAGTTAGATGGTACATAATTTTGAAAGTGGGATGAAAATGAGCTCGTAATACTAAGGTTCGGTGCTGGCCGGATTCTATCACTCTAATAAACGAATTATTCAGTAATAACACTTTAAATATTCTGTGATTGAATTAAATAGAATTCGTTAGTCTTCTTCATAGACAAGTATACGTTGAAAACCTTTAAGCCAATTTGAGAAAGAACAATTTTTACAGATCGCATTAGCAAGAAAATATCTTAAAGTAGTGAATCCCAAACTGAGACTATCCGGACTCTGTTGGTTCTATGTATAAGTGTTGTTCTCTTACGTAGTAGGGTTTAAGGGATTTTATCCAAGTCAAAATCACGCAGCGATGCGGTGTTCTCATGTAAGGGCATTTCCTCCTTCTCTTTCACCGGAAGTCCTTATAAGGAACCCCGTATGAATCATACCAGACGTAGTCTGTTTATATTTGATCGTGTAGTATGCCCACACCGACGTACGATGAGTCACTCTTGTACTTTATTTGGTCAGGACGTCTAACCCCCTTTGTCAGATGAGTCACTCTAGGACTCTATGTGGTCGTGACGTGTAACCCCTTCGTCAGATGAGTCACTCCAGGACGTGTTCCGATCGTATTTGGTACCTTTCGTAACACGAGTCACAGCGGACGTCCATACATGGATGCGCGGTGAACCAACCAATGAGGACGACGAAGAAGAATTTATAAAATGACCCGTTTCCCAACCCTAGATTTATTCACAAGTTGACCCAGATGGACACAATATGTTGTAATATTGATCTGAGAAACAATATATTTGTAAAAAGAGCCACCGAATGGAAAGATGAAGTCCTTATAGACATCAGAGAGTGGGACATGAAAAAAAAAACACGATAATCCCAGTGAAAAAAGGGATTAGCCGCCCTCTCCACAGATGGAAGATGCTGGTGAACAGTTTCGAGTTTCTAGACCAAGCCCTCGATGAAAAGGAGGAGTACAAAATCCCCCTTAGCGGGAACGTGTACGCATCAGTTTAAGCATCACCATAAGACAATTTTGGCTTCTTGAACATCAAACAGAAGTTGCTCCAACCAGGAAGAGAAGTTGTTTAAGACCCACGGAATATTCTAAGCTGAAATACATTGCCATGTCATGGTGATTGGTGATTTCGTTCCGGAACTTAACTCTATGGTCCCTTGTCCCTATAGATCGGATCACATCAACCAGTTAGAATTTCAATCATGTCCAGAGTGTAATCCAGACAACTGTACGGACTGGTGAAAAGACAATGTCCCGAACTGTAATTACATATCTACAAATATACATTATAATGTGTGTGAATATATTTCATAGTAAACTATTGTATTTAATATTGCCATAGTTAAATATTATTAACCTTTAATTCAATCGTAATTATCAAAAAATGAAAAGTAGAGAATTATTGTTTCTGCTCCCTTTTTCAGTCAAGACAGTCACCGCAACCTGGACCGAATTCAAGGCCAGATGCGGACGACAGGACATTCAGATGTCGGCGATGTCCCTAGTGATTCTCCAATCGACGCAAGCTGTACCTCCACGGAATGCAGTAACAATGCCAAACCGGAAGCGGCGTTCTGCAGTCTCGGCCATGGGAACAGGATGAAGCTCTTCGGAAGATAGAATGGATCTATCCTTAAAGATCGTCTACGAGACCAACGCTCCACTCATTCTGGTCCAGAGAGTTCCGTCTCATCCACTTATAATGTGCCACTCACCAACTATTTCACGGTGCCTCAGTTAATGGAACACGCCGAGCGCATCTACGACAGACAGGACCACGCTTTTGATATCAACCTGGAGTTCGGCCTCATCTTACGGCACACAGAAACGGGAGGATATCGATTCTACCGACCGTATGCCAATGAATCCTTGCTTGTGAGGCCTGTCTACATTTCCAAACGCAAAGACTAAAACAGACTCCGTCTACGTCTCCAGCGCTTCAGTGTTTCCGATTACATCTTACTCCAGAGACCCGACACAAAATGGAAACCGTAGCTGATCACCATCGTCAGATTCCTATCATACAATCTCAATTACCCGTTAGGACATGTTGTGGAGCTTCCAATTCACCAAGGACGACAAATCTGACACTTCCCAGGACTTTTTTTTAACCAGATGGCGTATTTAGATGGATGTTTTTCCATCAACGTCAACGTGTTCTATTTGAGGGACGACGGCGTGGCCTTGACCATCTACAAATCCAGATGCCATTACGACGACACCATGCAAGTCAACCAATTCGATCATCACTTATCGTTCATCTCAAATTTACCTGCATACATATAAAAATACCAGTGCGGTACATCCGTTCGACATTTTAATCGTTTGGATAACATGAAAACACACCAACGCAAATTTACAGGACAGACCGTAAACAACATTAAAGGTGAATTTCATATCAACCCCAGGACCATCTTCGACAAGTTGAAGGAAAATGGCATTCACGTTACTGACCGTCCCTTCAAATGGTTCATCGTCTACGATTTCGAAGCCATTCTCGTCCCCATCCGAGAATCCAACTCGGCCAAACTCACATTGACACAACAACACGAACCCATCTCCGTCTGCAGCAACCTTGAGGGATTCACGGAACCATACTGTATTGTCAAACACGATGTTGAATCATTCGTCCGTCAGATGGTAAATTATATGACAAAAAATTGCCGATGCCTTCAACCAAATCTACGCCTAAATTAATAATCCCTACCGTGCCATCTTGTAAGTCGACATTGACGATGATAACAAACTGGATGCCTTCCTGGACGACGACGAACTCCAAAAAAAAAAAAACGAGAAGAACATTTACTAACGGTTCAAAGAAGAAATCGATGCCTACTGTCACCAGATCGTCGTTTTCGGATTTAAGTCGGAAAAATACGGCGTCATCTGACACTACCATCCCACTAAAGTTCCACGAAAGATTGAAACATCTCGCCATAAGACTACGATAACTGTCATCACGTCTGGCCTGATTTCGACCTTCCAAGATTTCCTCGTGTTGTACAACAACTTGGACGTCGGGTCTTTAGTCCAGGCAGCCTGAAATTTGCAGAAATTGTACTTCGAGCGGCACATCGACCAGCATCGCCGTATCCGGACTAGCACGCCGGATGCTCTTCAATTACGGTCGACGGGCCGGTGCTTCGTTTGCCTTGTTCGACGAAACCAATAGTGATCTCTACTTTACCTTCAAAAAGAACTTGACCGGCGGACCGTTCATTGTTTTCAATCGACATCACAAAGTAGGACAAACCTTCATTCGGAACGATTTCACCAGACCATGTCAAAATATCATTGGCTTCGTCCACTAGTAACATCAGTTTGATCTTAAACAGCCATTGCAGTGTTTAATCTTAACTGTCTTGATTTCAAGTATTTCTGAGATTTTCAAATAAAATCAAGTTAACAAGACCAAAAACAAGATACAATGCCTTGCAGTCAATCAAGACTGTTTAAGACCAGTTGATAAAAGTTAAGAATGAATTATTCAATGTTTAACAATACCTGTGCTGAACTTGACCGATCTTGATTGACTGGCAAGATATCTTGTTTTGATCTTGTTATCTTTACTTTGTTGAAAACTACGGACATGCAGAAAAACAAGACTAAACAGGAATAAACAAGACCAAAATGGCCGTTTAAGATCAAAATTGAGTTACTAGTGGATACCAACGCTTTGTATCTGTATTGTATCGATCAAGAGATGCTGTCCGGTTCATTCATTTGACGAAGTTTTGAAGACAACATTAAACTTCAGAAGCGGGATAAGTACACCCTCATGCACGACTGGATTTAGTACCTGAATCACTCGCAAGGTCTCCACATTCGACACAAATTAAATACTGGCAAAGAAAAAGATCGGTCCGTATCCCGTCGATATTTACGACGCCAATACTAACACCGTCTACAAATTCCAAGGTTGCTACTGGCACGGTCACGACCGTTGGGTGACAAATAACGTTAAGGACCAGAAATGGCATGAAACACGTCAAGTGAAGTACGACAAGACAGTCAAGACCGCCACCTTAATCCAGGCTCAAGGATATGTGGTCATCGAGAAGTTGAAATGCCCATTTTCGTAATGATATTAGAAGGAACGGAAAGCTGAAAACCTTCTGCCATTCCGGAAAACCACCAACCCTACAAAGTTCCGTCAGCGACAACGATATTTTAGAGGGTGTAGCCAGCGCACATGTCTTCGGCATGGTGGAATTCGGGTACCCGATAATTGGTCATCGTACTTTCAACATCCGCCATTACAAATTATCAGAGAAACCTCGAAAACGGCAGGTAGGTGGCATGCATGCTCATCAGATGTTGATCGCTTCTCTTCTCCTAAAATAATATTTGGAACACGGCATGATCGTCACCAAGATTTATCAGGTAGTGGAATTTACCCTGCAGTGCGGTTTCAGGGATTTCGTCCGAGGAGTCAGCGACAATCGACGACTGGGACATACAAATCCCGATAAAGCCATACGGCGAAACCGTTATGGACCAGGAAATGTTCCAGCCGTCACCTATGTCCAGGGAGAGGGCAGGGTCATGATCGAAGCCAACAAACCGCAATTCAAAAAGCTGTTGACATTGTTGGAGAAAGACGAATATTTCGAAGTCGAAAAATTCAAGGAAAAACTTGACATAAACCTTCCCATTCAGATACGTTACTTCACCTTGCAGTACGGGAAATTTTAACGCTGCAATTCTATGATTTTCTAGACGTCGACGTCGACAGATCGGATTTCTCGTAAAGCGAGATGATACAGATTCGAAATACAATCTCGCCTCTGTTATCAGACCACGCATGTGAGAGGCATACCAAAAAGCACTGACATGATGTTGTCCCGACGACGTCGAACCCAAATGGATACCGTGCAATTGTTTCAAACACATCAAATACGACAGGAGGACACCGGGACTGTTTGAAATCGAATACGAGGGTGGTGTGATGATCGGGCTGTGTTCGAAACCCTACATCGTACAAAAGACTAGACTCATTCACACTACAAGCACAACGATGATCGCCTCCAGACTGTTGAGACGTGCCAAGAAACTCCCGATGAAACGTCTCTTCAGAGAAGTGAAAATCATCCCCAAAGGCATCACGAACGTCGTGTCAATGCTCCTATGACCACCTTTCGACACGTTCTGAACACGCAACATATAGGACAGAGCATGCAACAACGGTATATCCACGAATCAACAAAGAAGGAACGGGTTTTCGAATCAGTACCGTTCCGCTCCATCTAGAGCTGTGTCATGTAATAAATGAAGAATCAAAGGACGAGGAACCCATGGAAATCGATGACTCCGAAACACCTTTGGAAGCGGACTTGGATGAATATCTTTGAAATTTTTGAGTCTGAAAATCCTATGCAAATTACGTTGAAAATTGTATATATATATCTGTTGCCTTGTTTTTATGCATCACTAGAAGGAACCCGCGATTCTCGCGGCAGAGGTAAGGGAGTCGATATTTGATAGGTAAAATAGTGGGAAAAGCTGAAGTCTGTTAACAATACTGATACTGCAGAGTAAAAAAAATGTTAAGAGGGAGATTGCGAACAAAAACCTATATCACTGATACCACAGTTTCAATTTGATGCGACAATCTCGGCGGGTGTCTTTAAGGAGGAGAAGACTCATAATTTGCTGGTGCAGCTGATTTTTATGGATGCGTGTTCATTTTGTTTCGCCGAATACCAGATATTGCTATTTACTGGTAACCAATGCATTATCTCAACAACAGAAGTATATCGTTAATTGCAGCATGTTGCCATTTACGGTACACCTACATGTATACTATTTCAATAGGTACCGGAAAAGAGCAATATGTATCTGCTTGAAGGGAATGCACAGTGGTGTTAGTCTTAATGTGTTTTTTTTTTCAACAATTTTGTATTGTCGTTATGTCTTTGTTTGTTTCCTAAGTTTGTTACCCTTGGACTTTAGTCTTTAAATACTTAGCGGACAATCCTTGGGACAACCATTCCATTCTGAGTGTTTATCATGTACAAGCCACGTGAAGACCAGACACACCGTACATGTAGGGGTTCAGCATGTGATCATTTTTTTTTTTATTTAAATGACAAACTAACATACTGTAAATGTCCATTGTGCACAACGGGACCTATTATTTATTTATCCAGATAATCATGGCGTCTCAAGGGTATAATTATTTTTGTTTATTTTTTTATCCCTCATCGATGGAATATACGTCTAAGTAAAAATTAAAACATTAGAACATTTTCACACAAAACTCAGAAAAAGAAATTCCCCTGAGGGCAAACTCGGGAAGTACTGAATGTCACTATTACATGTTATATCTCAAACATTTCCAACATTTTATGGTTTCAGAGTTTTTATCGCTCAGAGAAAACGGTCTCTTCCTTTAGTATTAATTATTTTTAAAGCGAATGTATTTTGGTTTCTAAAAATGTTGAAATTAGAGAGGACAAAAATTTCCTGCAGATGTAAATATCGTAAGACGACTATGCATTTTCCATGTTAAAAAGGTGTACTTAGAATTTGCTCTAGTCTCAAGTTCTTTAGCAATGAGAAATAAAACTCTAGAATTTTTTACGTCTTCCGATTTTTTGTACTGTGTGTATATTTGATTGTGTTCTTTTGAATAAATATATTTTATTTGTGAACCTTTTTGTCTTGGTATTTAACGCGAAGCATTCAGAGGTCTTTTTCTTTTTGGTTTCGTCCCCAGTCTGCGATTTTCTCTGTTCGGATAGGAGTTTTTGGTGTCGATAGTCTGTGTAGTCCGAACGTTTCTTGTGTTTCCAGCCCTTTTCTAATCTTGGCTTTTCCCAAGACAAACTTTTCACGATACAATTTATCCACTCCTGCGAACGAGCCTGGGAATCGAGGGTCATAGTAGACTTTTTCCAGGTATTTCTTTGTAGTTCAACTCGGCGTTGATATTCTCCACTGCTTCTTCCTCTTATTCTTATTTATCGTTTGAAAAACTGTTTTATCATTTCGCATTTTCAACTTTCGAGGTTTATATCGTGGACGTACCTTTCGATCTGGTTTCGATCTTCTCGAATGGTCGACAAAATGGCAAATAATTCGTACCGTTTTCCTGCCAATAGTTCTGTCCTTTGTTTTCAGTGTTAATCCGAATTCGACTGTCTTCTGAATTCCAATTCTAAAATCACTGGATATATCTCGTCTAAATCTTTGTCCTGTTTTATACCCGTAATCAACATCTTACTTGATAGATGACAGATGTAATGAAGTCCTTCGCGTCGAAACATCATGGCGGGAAACAGTTCGGGTTCGTAGCTAAAATGAAGGGGTAATCCACGAGAATCTATCATTCCGTTCAACTGATGGGCAGCGGAAGCCGTGATCACTTTGAAAGTTTCTTAATTCCACTGTATATCCAAGCTTTAGAACGATTCTGGCGTAACGTCGCAGACTTTTTCTTCCTTCCTGTAGGGACGAACATTTTTCGTTACAATTTATTTTCTCTTGTAGAAAATAACAGGCAGTTCCCTTTAATCTTCTTGTCGTAACGAATGTTGGTAAGTCTACGATATACGTCTCGGGGGTCGACGGAACATCTGAAATCCCCTTGAACTACCATCTTCTTCACTCTCCAATTTCATTCCAAGAGTTCTGCCAGAGATAAACAATACCTGAGCGATTCGACGAAGGCACGTAAAATTTCGGTCCCCTTCTGATCAAGATCATCAACAGTTGTCGAACTTTATTTTTTTATGTATTTTTGGATGTCCGTTTCGAGTCGTCGCGCGTTTGGGAAATGTGATGAATCCTATTGTATCGAAGGGCCATCTTTTGTCGTACAGGGCGCGGGAATTTTATTAGCAATAGTCATATCCTGACCTAATATGGATGTCACCCATTCGTTTTTAGTCATCATTTGCTGGGGAATGTCATAATTGTATCGAGGGACCATATTGGGTCGTCAGGATGCGGGGAATTTTTCAGCACGAGTCATTTCCTGAGCTAATACGGATTTCACCCTTCCGGTTTGAGTTATCATGCACTGGGGAACGTCATGAATCCTATAGCGTCAAGAATGACAATATTTGGTTGTCAGGATTTTTTTAGCATCATACTGCGTCATCAAATAAGGTCACATATATTTTTGAAAATTCTATTTTTAAGTAAAGTCAGTTCCGGGGTGAAGACATGACCTTCCTTAGAATATGGGCGACGCATACCCATATATGGGAGCACTGCAGCGCCACAGGCTTTCGACTTGGATTGGATAAAATCCCTTACATCCTACTACTCCCTTAAATTTTTTCATCTGAATGTCAGTTGATTGGATTATGTTAACTGATATCAAAGAAAGGAATCGCTTTTTCTAATTCTTTGAATGTTTTCAGGGTATCCGATTGGTTGAAGAAAATTCTGATAAACCACTAATGATTTGTTGTTCTTGATCGCTGATTGTTTCTTTGGAATTCCCATTCGATTCTCTTGATTCTGTTTGAAGATCCCACAGCAACGCGTAACAAGGTATCGCCAACGCCTGCAATATTCTACATAATAAAAATGGGGTTTAACGAGAACTTGCATCAAGGGCAAAATGTTAGAATTCTAGATTGATCAATGATTCACCGAAATTTCGGTTTCCAACGTAACGCATCGATTGATTGCATCTTAAGAAAGACGCCATAGGCTCAATACGGGGCTCATGGCGAATTGTGTGTTAATAGTTATATTACGAAAAATTAAGTACTGTAGAAAGACTAAGAAAAACAGAATCTTACATCACGAGCAGTTTATTATCATTATATGTCTAAAGTCTCGATGCTTAACGTCATATATCTGGCCAAATTTAAATGTTTAACTATCTTGAATCTAGAAGCAGAATAAACCACTGCTTGTGATATAAGATTCTATATATCATATTGTTCATTCCAACAATAAATGTATCTAGAAAAAAATTGTTATATGAATATGATTTTCTGTTAAACAGGGAATCCTTTGACCCAAGTGGCAATTCTGTGCTGTAGAAAATACATCAATGCAAACCCATTAAAAAGAAGGTTATTCGATGTGTTTGGAACTACGGAAATTGAAGTTGAATTCCAAAAGGGTGATACAATTAATCAACAACTTGATAATCTGCTGAAACGCAGTAAAATTGTAATCATTGTAACTGATTATATACACATGGATTCTAGAATATCAGACATATCAGACTGGAAATATAAAAAAAGAATTATTATTCTGTCAAAAGATGTACCAACAAACACTGTTTATGGAACTAGATTGTACACAAATTTAAATCTTTTACATTTTAACTTTGATCGCATTTTGGGTTTTTGGAATGTAGAAAATCAGAATTTTGAAATCTGCATTAAATTAATGATTGAACTTATGCGACTCGAATACGTCCAATCAAAGAAAATCGTGGATGATACTAATACTGACAAAATGTGGACTGGTGAGTATTAAAATAAATAATAAAAATAAAGAAGCAATAATAGAATAAACATCTGTATGTTTAAAGTATAACGTAAAAGTTTTTAATTTAAACATCCAAATAAAGCGCAAAACATATACTCAAACAAATGTGATGAATGAAAGTGCTGTATTGAACAAATAAATGTAACGAATGTGCTATGTTAAACATTATAAACTTCAGTTTTAAAACTACCTTTTACAATACTAAAAACATTGCTAAATTAATTGGAATATCTCTGATGTACGCATTAAAATTGGATAGTTTTTAATTCTGGTAAATTAATGCATTTAGAATTTTTAATAAAAATACATGTACATGTCAATGAAGTCCATTCTATTTCTTTCTTATCATCTTATTGATGATGGATGTATAAAAAGAAAATCATGTAACAGTACATATAATTATGTGTAAAACTAAAGTCGCTTAAGGAGGCTCGTTTAATTTTCATAAAACTTTGATGAACTATTTACATCGACCTGTTTTCAAAAATATAAAAATTTCAAGAAATTTGAACCACACAATTTACGGGAATAATTTCATTAGATATGTAGCGGTTTGAAAAACTCTAATTTTGATCATTGAGAAGCTTGATTTCTTGTTACTAATAGTATGTGATTAAAACATTCAGCTGATTTTCAGAGAAGTAACTTCCTAAGGTGTTCTGTACCCAATTAAGATCAGACGAAATGTGTGCCATTGATTTATTTCCGTCCTTAGACCTTATTAACCTAAAGTTGGTAGAAATTGACTAATCAACATTCAACATGTTAAAATTAACCGATCAATATGCATTGGTGATTGACCTGGGGCCGTATGCATAAAACTACTTAAGTTAAGATTTTGCTAAGAAATGACTTAAGTAAACTCCGCCCAAGTAGTATTCATAAAACAATTTAAGTTAAGAATTTGCTTAGCAAAATCTTAGTTTATTGAAACCCCGCCCACTCCACTTATGTCATATGCATAAAACAACATAAAAAATTAATTAATTTTTTACTTAAGTCTAAGACACCTATAGAAGTGTCTTAAGTCGTTCCAAAACCTATTAAATAATTTATATGTGAGACCTGCAGAAACTTAAATACTTACAATGCAAGCAAGTCCTATAATATTTTGGAAAACAAATATCCTTTTAACCCCCTTTTCTCTAGCGTGTGGCATAATTTAAAAACATTCTTTTTTGGCTTATTCATATACTACATACATTTACATGTATTTAAATTTTGTTAAAATCTACTCGCTCAATATTTTGTATATATTTACACATGTGCTGTCTTATTAAACAGTGCTTACTATTAGGAAACGCACGACATTAACTCGTTTAACGAACGATAATTGTTTCTCATCAGTTACTTCCTTTCAAAAGCATTTATACTAAACATCGCTCGATACCATATATGACTAAACGAAGAAAAGAACGGATTTTAGAGATTGCACAAATACCATAGATACATGTATCTATCACGATTCTGAGGTAAAGAGAAAAGTGAATTAAAAATGGTGTCCACACAATATAAAAATGTTAATTTAAAATTAAGATTGTTATATAATGTAAACCATAGGATATAAGAATACAACTATTGTCCAGCGAACAAAGCCCCCAATATTTTCGTTTTTGTATGCAAGAACTTTTATTTTGTGTCTTAGAAACGAGTTGGGAATAAATAACACTGCGGGTAACCCAACGTATACACCGACCACATTCAGTAAGCAGGAAGTCCTTGATAACCACCAGACCGTTCTTCATTCATTTAGAATTTCTACAAAGGGTGAAGAAATGAACCTTCCTGCTCTTTATTGGATTCCTAAACTACATGTTAAGAATCTGTTTAAACAAATGTACATTGCTGGGTCAGCTAATTGTTCTAAAAGATCGCTTAAAACAACTAGTTCATCAATTGTTTTTTCAAGAAAAATGGCACACGCCGGTATAAATTTCTAGTTCTAGGTAGAGAAAAGGCTTATTTCTTGAAGAACCACTCTGACTCTGACAAAAATTGTTCTGAAGATCAAATTACAAACATGTTAGATTTTCTCATAGACAACATATTTGTTGAATTTGGCGGTCTATTTTTTCAACAAACAATGGGCATTCCAGTGGGAACCAACTCATCTCCTCGCCGATCTGTTTCTGTACTTAAATGAAGCGGACATTCAAGGTTTACTACATGAAAAACAACAAGAAACTAGTCCAATCCTTTAATTTCACTTTTCGTTATATAGATGACGTTTGTCGTTAAATAACGCGTGAGTTACCCTGAATTTCGACAAAGAGGATTACTGCTGTCACAAAAGCTTCGTAACCAGGGTTTTCTCAGGGATAAGTTGATGTCATCACTTAGGAAATTTTACGGTCGGCATCACGAATTGATTGACCGTTACAGTGTTCCAATATCTATGATGATGTTGGACCTGTTCTAACTATTGTAACATTTCATGTGTCTCCGCCGATTTGTGACTTCCACCGGATTGACTTTGTTGAACTTCACGACGCGTGCCGTATACGGAGCAGGAACTGGTTACCTTCCGGAGTTCATTTTTTTTCATTCTTTTTTAGTTTTCTGTGTTTATTTGTTGTGCTTGTGGTTGTTCATTTGTCTTTCCGGGTTTGTCTGTCCAATGGATTACGTTTTTTATTGCTCCTTAGGTATATTTGTCCTCATTATTGTTACATTTGTGTAGAAACTATTAAAAAGTCCTTTTCCGATACCCTTTATGACTCATTTTACGGTTTGTATTTGGATTAAAATTAAAAGTTCACTGTTTCTCAATGATCAAGGCAGATTTCGTTGTGACACTTCTTGCACATTTGCTGTATAATATGAACCTTTATTTCGTAAATTTTTGCAATAAAGCGACACCTTTTTATAGAATAAAAATAAATTATCACATATAAACATGGTTTAAAATAGGTCATCTTCAATGGTAACGCGTAACAATTAAATTCTTCAATGAATATGTAGTGACACGTGTAAACAATCCAAATTTCTGTTTTACAAAGAATTTTCAAAAATCCCTATTGACAATTATTTCATTGCTTATATTATTATTTTTTTTTATATCAATTAAAAGTAAGGGTTTCCGATGTAATGTTACTGAAGTTTTTCTTAATTAAGTAGTGTAACTTGCTAGGGTGTAGCGTGGACTGGTTGGTCCTGCACGTGTCACACAGTGGGAATGTATTTGTGGGAACGTATTGGAGTTAATGCTCCAAATTCGGTCTTCTACTTGGATTAAGAATACCCGTGGGCCTTGAAATACGCACACTGCTGTCCCCTTTGCACATAAGCGAACAAGAGTTACAGCAGGGTTATCTCCGAACGTCAAGACGCACATTCTAATGTTTAATAGACGTAGCAGTGTCTTGCACACTTATAAACTAGTGCGTTCCTTGTCGGTTGACAAATGCGCTTATTATCTTCTCCTATATACAACCTTGGCACCAGCCACTACTCTTCACGCTTTATTGTTCTCACCTTGGATTTCTAATCTTGACTGGAGTGGTACGTATTGCAAGCTACAATGACCGACAGTACAACAGTTCCTTTAACACTAAAAACGACGGTTTATATATACATATTTTGACTATCCCAATTCATAGCCGAGTCCACTTTACGACAATTAAAATATCACTGAGACGTTTATTGTAATTACAGGGCTGCTAACACAAGTAAAGCTTTTCAGTGCCGCCAAGGTAAATCAGTGATTGGAATGAGGCTATAAATCCGGAAATTCGCTAAACATATCTCTAAAGTGAAAGTAGAAGAAACGAGTAATAACCGTAACAATGAACTGTTACGAATTCTCCAAACTACGTAACTGATAACTCGAATGCCTTACATTGTATTCAATGAATTATTTGTTTTTTTTCAGAGACTGAAATGAAGAAATTGTTCCAATATCTAAGATAATGTTGGAACTGTTCCTACTGTCGTAACCTTTCATGTGCCTCCGCCGATTTGTGACTTCCCAAGAATTGACTTTGTTGAACTTCACGACGGGTGCCGTATACGGAGCAGGAACTGCTTACCCGTCCGGGGCACCTGGGTTCACTCCTGGTTTTTATAGAAGTTCGTGTTGTTCATTTTTTTTAAAGTTTTATGTGTTTATTTGTTGTGCTTGTGGTTTTTCATTTGTCTCCCCGGGTTTGTCTGTCCAATGTGCTACGTTTTTTTTATTGCTCCTTAGGTATATTTGTTCTTTCTGTAAAGTTTATCCATGCTTAATGGAGAGGTTACTTAAAAATTCTGAAATGGTTATTTTTTGTGACCCTAGTTTTACAGTCATACAAAGTCACACTTGATCAACTTTTGCTTGTCGATATGCTACATTGATAGAGATGTATCCCAATATATTTGAACCGTTTACGAGAACTTAATTTATTGTATAGTGTAATATAATGCATTCGGTTTCATTAAATAAAAATAATAATAAAAGACTTCTTATCTGCCGTGATAAGTCCTCCCAACATCAAGTCAGTGTAGATTGAATCATATTTATATTAAATGGTACAATTGCAACATAACAAGAATTTTTTTTTAATTTATGACCAAGCAAATGAATTAATATCTATTTTAAAATTGTATGGCTGATACATTGATGCATTCCTTTTATCAATATAATCCACGATATGATTTAGGGACGGAAAATAAAATTTTATAAAAAGATAAAAAGGACAAATATACCTAAGGAGCAATCAAAAAACGTAATCCATTGAACAGACAAAGCCGGGAAGACAAATGAACAACCACAAGCACAACAAATAAACACAGAAAAATAAAAAAAACAATGAACAACACGAACTCCTATAAAAACCATTAGTGAACCCAGGTGCTCCGAAAGGGTAAGCAGTTCCTGCTTCGTATACGGCACCCATTGGGAAGTTCAACAAAGTCAATCCGGGGGAAGTCACAAATCGGTGGAGGCACATTAAAGGTTACGACAGTGGGAACGGGTCCAACATCATCTTAGATATTGGAACACTGTAATGGTCAATCAATTCGTGATGGCGACTGTAAAATTTCCTTAGTGATGACATTAACTTATCCCTGATAAAACCCTGGTTAAGAAGCTTTTGTGTCAGCAGTAATCCTCTTTGTCGAAAGTCAGGGTAACTCACGCATGCCCTTGAAAATCGGATAAGCTGAGAAACGTAGACACCATATGCAGGCGATGCTGGTATATTACTACTCAAGAAGGGAAAATTAACAATAGGAAAGTTGAAGTCATCACGTTTGTCATAAAGTTTTGTCTTCAAACGTCCCTCATAGTATATTTCAAGAAACAAATCCAAATATGAAGCGGTCTTTGGTGTATCTGTAGTATCTTTAATGTCAAGCTCTCTGGGGTAGATAAGATGTAGAAAGTCTTGGAATTTGTCGTTATTTAACGACAACACATCATCTATATAACGAAAAGGGAAATTAAAGGATCGGGCTGGTTTCTTTTTGTTTTCACGTAGTAACCCTTGAATGAAATCCGCTTCATATGAGTACAGAAAAAGATCGGCGAGGAGAGGAGCACAGTTGGTTCCCATTGGAATGCCCATTGTTTGTTGAAAAATTAGACCGCCAAATTCAACAAATATGTTGTCTATGAGAAAATCTAACATGTTTGTAATTTCATCTTCAGAATACTTTTTGTCAGAATCAGAGTGGTTCTTCACGAAATAAGCCTTTTCTCTACCTAGAACAAGAAATTTATACCTGTGTGTCCCATTTTTCTTGAAAAAACATTGATGAACTGGCTTTAAGCGATCTTTTAATTGAGAATGTGGTATGGTAGTGTAGAGTGTAGAAAAGTCGAATGTTTTTATGCTGTTGCATGTAGCCAAAGATTTTGATTTTAGATATTGAAGTAAATTTTTGGAGTTTTTAAGAATCTACATCTGATTGACGCCACTGGTGGAATATGATGTTTCACAGTAATTCTGAAGGCCCTCTTTAATACATGTCAATATAAATGTTAAAATCTTTGAAAGAGGTTTTGTAGAGCAATTAGCTGACCCATCAATGTACCTTTGTTTAAACGGATTCTTATGTAGTTTAGGAATCCAATAAAGAGCAGGAAGGTCCATTTTGTCACTCTTTGTAGAAATGCCAAAGGAATGAAGAACGGTCTTCCTGCTTAGTGAGTGTGGTCCGTGTATAAGTTACCCGCAGTGTTATCTATTCCCAGTTTGTTTCTAAGTCACTCAAAATAATAGTTCTTGCAAACAAAAACGATGTTATTTGGGGGCTTTGTCATCTGGGACAACTACATATTTGCCATGGAGGCGAGTCAAGTTTTCAACAACCTTAGGGTCTTTAAAGATGGATTTAGCTTTATTGCTCATAGACCCTTGCTCATAAACCAGCACATTAATAATAGAAAAAATACCTGGGATGCTCATTAAATCTATCTATAAAGAACGACAACTCTTTTTTTTTATCACAAGAACACCTACAAAAAATAAAACAAAAACAACTGGACAGGCATGACCCCTAGCCAGTAGCCATACCATGGAAAAACGCATCTAATAGGTAATCAAAATGTATGTATTTACATTTAAATTTGAGATGGACGGGTGGACAGTTTTAAAAATTACGCTATAACACACCCGCGAGATCACAGAACGAAATCACTGTCATCTTTTGATAGATATCGTCGTGAAACAAAAATTTTTCTCTTAGTAAGTGACCTTATCTACCTTTTACCCACTGGGGCCAATAAAAACAAGATTTTTCTCTTTCATGTTCATTCATTTGCGTAAGGGCCAGGCAAAATTCAACTTATACATAACAAATTTTAAGGATATGGGGTAAGCAGCAATGAACTTATAATGGCCACTTTGACCGTTTTATTTTGGAAACGGTGCAAAAGATACAAAACAAAATTCTGCAGTACCTTTTTGGGGGTTTTTCGTGAGGAATCATTTCTAAAGGTGTTGTCATGGGCATAATGATTATCCCGGCTAGCAGTTTCGAATCTATTCAGAAACACTTGTGATACATCCAGTGTTTAAAGGGGTGGGACATGAACTATGAGGATATCTGAGGTTATCACAAAGAAATAAAACATGTTTATAATTAAGGGCAAAGGATCTCAATATCTGTTTTGATTATTTACAAAGGAATGTGTAAAATCCTTTATTGCATGCGTCTCCCTATACCCAATTAGTAATATATGTGGTTACGGGGTATGGAGTAAAATGGTTTATGAGATTTGAACATTGCTTTCTAAAACGTATTAAAGGGATACACATTTTTACGGATTTTGAAATAATTAAAAATTATTGATTTGAGGGGCGATGATGACCCCCACCCCCTTTTTTGTGGAGGTGTTAAGTGTTTATCAGTCGGTTTGTCTTGTTATATGTTTAGGGGTGTGGATGTTAAAGGTTTATGAGATAATTGAACATGATTGATTTGAAGGGAGTGATGAAAACCCCTGGGGAAGCGAGGTATGTGTCATTTGATGCGTCTTATTGTTAAGAATAAGAAAATATATGGTTTAAGGGTGGGGATTTCAACGGTTTATGAGATAGTTGGACATTATTGATTTGATGGCATTAGTGATAACCCCCGGGGAAGCGAGGTATGTTTCATTTGATGCGTCTTACGGTTAGGAATATGAAAATATATGGATGTGGATTTTAACGGTTTATGAGATAATTGAACATTATTGATTTGATGGGAGTGATGATAACCCATTGGGAAAGCGAGGTATGTGTCATTTGGTGCGTCTTACCATGGGGAATAAGAAAATATATGGTTTAAGTTAGGGGACTTTAACGGTTTATGAGTTAATTGAACATTATTGATTTGATGGGAGTGGTGATAACACATTGGGGAAGCGAGGTATGTGTCATTTGGTGCGTCTTACCATGGGGAATAAGAAAATATATGGTTTAAGTTGGGGGACTTTAACGGTTTATGAGTTAATTGAACATTATTGATTTGATGGGAGTGGTGATAACCCATTGGGGAAGCGATTCATTTGTCATTTGGTGTGTCTTACCAAGGGGAAAAAGTAAATATATGGTTTAAGGGTGGGAATTTTAACGGTTTAAGAGATAATTGAACATTATTGATTTGATGGGAGTGGTGATACATGAAACCCCCTGGGGAAGCGATGTATGTGTCATTTGGTGCGTCTTACCATGGGGAATAAGAAAAGATGTTTATGGGGTGGGGATTTCAACAGTTTATCAGATAATTGGACATTATTGTTTCATTGGGGTGAGGGTCATCCTACTGAAAGAATGGAGTACATGTCATTTAATGCGTCTTATTACGGAGAATAATAAAATATATGATTTAAATCTATTGATTTTAATTACAAATGAATTTTTCAAAATTATCGACTTTGGGTGGGGTGATGACCCTCCCCCCACCCTAGAGGAACGAGGTATATGTCATTTAATAGATAGTGTATAATAAAATATATGATATGAGATGATTAATGATCACTCTCGTAGAGTTTTCCGATGAAAAACAATTTCCCCATAGTGTCCTATAGTAAACCCCTCTTTGAACTGCTCATTAAACGTCTCAATGATCCCATCCAAAATGAATAGTATAAGCCACATCTAGAAGCATTGACCTTTCATCATTGAAAACCTCAGATCCATATCTCTGACAGTTATTGGGAACTCTAACGAACACAATCGGAGAGGAAGAAAAAAAATGTTCAATAAAAATCGCAAATCAAAATCTATAAGTCTCCCACTTCGTTTTGGAGACTTAATAACTATATACGAACGAATTGGACAAGGTATCAACATACTATATTGAACTACCGATTTATTCTGAGGTCACTTAGTATTTAAATGATCTGTTCTACGTTCTTACTGGGATGAATTTCATTACAGAAGAAATTTTAGTCGCGTTATGCATATGACTTAAGAAAATTGCTTAGCTACATTGTAGGTCAGTTCTTAGCAAAATGTTAGTTTAATAAATACTTAAGTAAAGATGTTTCACGCATACGGACCCAGTTGAATAACTTTCGATTAGGCGGACTATGCAAATATACTAATACTAATTAAGTTTAGTTAAATTATTAGCGATATTAAATATCAAAAAGTGGGACACAAAATGGTGCCCGAAAATATTTCAAAAACTAGAACAGTTCCAAAAACAAAGAAAAAAATAAAAAATTAAAATATGAATAAATAAATGATTTTAAAAATTTAATAATAGTAAAGAGTAGAGTCAGTATGGTCCTATTTTGGCCTATATACTGATTAAATTGTTTAACAAAGTAGTCAGCAATAAAAATACCACCCATTAACTTTATTTGTACTCCCTTATTGTACCCCCCGCAAACGAAGTTGGGGAATGGGGTATATAGGTTTCAGTGTGTCTGTCGTCCGTCTGTCCGAAATAACGTTGTCCGCAACTCCTTCTGCATTACTTTCATGATTCTCATGAAAATTAATGGAGTGTTAGATCACTATATGGAGATGTGCATATTGTCAGTATTTTCTGTTCGGGTGTGTAGTTTGAAAAATATGATGATTTGAACTTTGTGTAGGCTTCAAAACAGACATGTTGCTGCGGGGGGTATTAGTCCCTTTCAGGACAGTTCTAGTTTTGTATTGGAGCTTGTCTCATAACCTCATACAATTTTCAATGAAATGTTTTTACGGAGTTTTGTAATATATACTTTCTGTTTTACTGATATTTTTTATTTCTTAGTCATAGGGAAGCATCTCGCGAAAATGCCTGCCGATAGTTTGGCTATCAATTTATGTTTATATTTTATACATTCGAATACTGCAGCAACGCTTAATGTGGATCAATATGTTCTGGTCGTGTAGATTGATAAAGAACTATTATTAATAGCTGCCAGTTCTGTTCACGAGCGTAACTGATGAAAATAAATGCGGATTTGCGCATCATACGGAAGGAATTAAGAATTTTTATGGTGAAAAATATGTCATTATTATTCATTTAACAATGCCTTACCGTTTGCAGAAAGATCAAAGGAAGAAACATTACAGAAAACAGAACAGAAATAATTGTTCTCTTTGCTAATTGACTGGATATTTGGGTATGAAATTAATCATCAAATCACAATTAAAACAAAAACTCTTAATATTAAATTAATGATATTCCATTCTTTGTCATAGTTCGAGGTATATCATTTTCTTGGATAAACTGACATATGAATCAACTTATTATTTAGATAAGGAATGCCATTTATTTGAAATTTGTGTTCAAAATCGTGTAGATAGAACAAATTGACGATAGGCGAAAATTGTACAAAATTCCATACGATTAAATGGGTTACGTTTAACAAAATCTAAATTTGTAGTTTATATTTATCAAATTGATGTACTTTTATATTATTTTTGTCCAAAATAATTATTTATGTACATTTTACTTATCATTATGTATTAAAACAATCTAAAGTATTGTTAACCGAGTAAATTGTGTAATGGTCTGAAGGAAAGACTTAGTAGCAATGACTCCTGTTCATTTATAAAGTTTATTCAATTTATATTTGTGATCTGTTTTATAGAACACATGAAGTTTTATCCTATGACAAATCATTATTAGAGAAGAAGATTTTGTAGATAGAAGAGGAACTATTTGGTGCATGTAGTTTTATGTTTTATATTCATCAGATATTGTGTTATTTAGATATTAATACATGTGTTGTATCCATTCCACAACTTTTTGTAAAATATTGCTGGACAATATATGTAACAATACTGAAACAATAACAAAATATAATCAGAAAAAATATAAATAATTGCACCAATTTAAATATTACAGAATCCCATTTCATATTTTATATGCATGGAAATCAAGGCCTTAATTGTTGAAAATAAAAACAATCCAAAACAGTAAATAGCAAACTTGAAAATTGTCGAAATGACCAAAAGGGTAAAGTAGAGACCATCCGAAAAAAAGAGCTAAAAAAAACCACTGCTTGGTATGTTTTAATTTAGATGTTTTCCAATCACATTTCCAATCACATTCAATTATAGACTGCTAACTCTTCCGGGGCAACTGAGTCTACCACATGTTTTTGGTGGGGTCCATGTTGTTCATATGTTTTTAGTTTTTATTTGTAATGCATGTATTGTTTTGGTCTTCGTTGTTCTCTGGAGTTTGTCAGTTGTTTCGATTCTTCCCTCCTTCGAATATCCCTTTGGTATTTTTTACTTTACTTAATCAATTATGATCTAAATTATTTTGTAATTGCGGTAACCTTTCAATCACATTTCACATCCAATTCCCTTTATTTTTTTAATATAAATTATTCCATGTATTACTTTCTGCAATTTGCAGGAATTAAATGTTAAAATACTGAAAATAATAAAAAAAAATAACAAAACAAAATAATCAGAAAAAATATGAATATATACATCAATTTCAATATTCATAGTTCTTATTCCATATGCATGGAAATCATCAATGATCATATTTAAGAGAAATTAGATAAAACAAAATATCAATATTTATTTATATTTATTTCAATTTATATATTACAGTGTATTCTTTTCTCTGCTGATGATTTTTTTTCATGTTTTCCAAGTTAAAGAAATACAAATAAATCAATGAAAATTTCTTCTTAATGCAAAATATTTAAGAACTTTCACAAGCGTTATGTAATAACCAAAATTTAAATTTAACAAGTGTGAAAATGCCTGCAGGTCATAATTGGAAATAAGGCAAAACTGGGTCAAAAGTGTCCAATAATAATGAAAATTTAGTTGTTGTATCAAACTTTGATGTGCTACCAAATTCTGCAGGCAACTGTAAGGCTAAATAAATAAACAGTCATGCCGAAAAAAAAATGCTGGCCAAAAAGGTTTTAGCTAATTATAGTGGCTTCAGGTAAAAACATATATTTACCGTTGGTGGAAAAATATTTTGCCTAGTTTCTACATTAATTGAACTTCAAATGAATGATATATACAGTGTCAAAATAAGATGGTGACAATATAACAATCTGTATTGCAATATTTGACGTGATTATGTGTACATGTATATGTTGTGTCATTGGTAATTGAATCAGTTGCTTAGGTAAAGTAATTGTAAATTAATCAATTACTCCCTCAAATCAAAGGTGAAATGTTAATTGTAATTTAATGTCATGTTTTTTTTGTATGTAATTGCAATTTAATGAATTAATCTTTAAAATAGTTGAGTCCAATATTATTTTTCTTTTTTGTAAGCTCCCACTTAATATTGAATTCGGTTTCAATCATGAAATAAACTTGAATTAACAGCAGAACTGTTCAATGTCTGTACCATATAACACTCTCATGACGCGGTGTTTGTGTGTTGTCTGCTCTTTTATATTATTTTGTTTGAAGTTAGGTTGTTTTATTGTCGTTAATTGACTGTTATATCAATTTGAATCCTTTTTGTTCAAGTCAAAATATACTTGTTTTTTCAAAGGTTTGTTTGAAGTATAAATGTAGTATTTATGAAATCACAGATTTAGAGATTTATAATAATTTTGTACAACTGTTATTTACTGCAGGTATTTTGTCATGAAATTCTTAATATATATTCTTTAGGTTAAACTTCAGTAGTATTTACTATTAATTAATTTTTAGACAATTATTTTCTTTTCAATATACCTCATCAAAACTTGTATTGGCTGCGATAGCATTAGCCTTTCTACTGTATAAATAAACATTGTTTCTTGTAATAATATTAATATATTTTTAATACTTGGGCAGTATGCATTCACAATATTGGCATATATGTATTAATTAACTAGTGCAAACAGCAGTCTATGTTTGTAATTTAGACATCATACGAAATGTATTTCAAATCGTCAGTCACGTTTTACTGTAATTAAGGCTACATAGAACATAAAATAATACCGGAATTTACAACGTCTACAAAAATAAAGGTACGTTGCTACTAAGTTGCGGTCATTCTTATTAAAATCTTATGGACGTCATCATGACTTGGTTGACAGGTATGAACAAACCGTTTCCCAAATGAAAATAGACCTGTTCCATTGTGTTGTCCCTTCCTCATACTGCATTTGACATGAGCAGCATGGTGGGTGTCCTGCAGCAAGCATACAACGCTTACTGTTCTGGAGTACCTGAGTCTACCCCTGGTTTTTTGGTGAGGTCCATGTTGTTCAGTTTTAGTTTTTAAGTATAGTGTTTGTATTGTTTTGATCATGTCTTCGTTGTTCTCCGGAGTTTGTCAGTTGTTTTCGATTTCCCCTCCTTCGAATATCGTATTTCTTGACATTACTTCTAAGTGATTACACATTATAGCTGTAGCAAAGAACGAAATATTATAGAAAATTCCAATACAAAATATATTATCAAAGGTAAAACCAAAAATATATGTGAGGGTATATGATATATGAGGATATATCAATATAACCTCTTTATATCAGTCTAAAGACAGAACAAACAGAGACCTATTAAATGGCCCGGATGTGTTGCTTCTCACAGGTTTTCAATAAATCGTTTACGCAATATTTGAATGATGACTATCGAGCGAAAGATCAACGATACAAGAAATAAACTACAAGCTCACCTGAGCCTGTATTGGTCGATTGGTTTTTATTAGGCCACTTGAAAATGTAAACTCTTTTGATTTTGTTAAAGTAACACCAAATGTCAAAGTGACTTTGATATTTGACCTTCGACCTAAAAAAAAAGGTGTATCAATTCCATCTGCATTGAAAACTGTGGCAATCTGTTGTGCCTGCCTGAGCAAATGACAAAAAGGTCCTTTCTCATATGATTTCAATGAAAACTTTGGACAGCCGCATCCATTGGTTGATCAGATGATTCTCAATCAAAAGTGGACCGTTTGTAGAGGGTATTGTTGTCATCAATCCTGCAAAGTTTAAAAAACATTTCCTACTGTAGTTTCAGAGAAAATTTTTGATAATGTGGCAGCCATGTTGTTCATCCAACCATACATCATTCTTGCCAACATTGGTTACAATTTCCTTATCAGTTTCTGAGCAAATGACAAAAAAGTCTTTTCCCATATGGTTTCTATGAAAACTTCAAACAGCCGCAGCCGTTAGTTGAGCAGGTGAATCTCAAACAAAAGTGGATCGTTTTTAAAGTGTATTGTTGTTATCGACAGACGACGGACGCAAAGTGATGACATAAGCGCACATGGCCTATAGGGAAGGTGAGCTTATAAAAACCAAGACCCAAAGGATAATTAGATATAGACAAAAGGAATAACCTTAACACGTTCGATATTCTTAATCAGAATAAATTTAGATTCCTTTTCCTTTTCCCCCATCATCCCTTCTAAAAGACCAAGATTTGCACCCCGAAAAGTTCTGAACATCCATATGAAAAAATTAATGGAGAATAAATGCCATTTCTAGGCAAGTCTACGCCCGGTGAGATCATTTCCATTAGTTTATTTTTTTTAGAAAACATAAAGAAAGGTAACGTGGTTTGTATGATACAACATAACCAAATACCAAGTTATTTAATACACTAAATGTGCATTCCAGTGTACATTTATACCCTAAAAGTTAAACATTTGAAACCCCAAAATGCGAATGTTTTTAAATATAGTAAAAAAAGACCAATAACATGAAAAGGTATAATGGTTAAACAGACAACTTTGTTTCTTGTTAAGCAACGTTAAGGATTTACGAAGAAGCACATTTTGAGATTGGAATGTTTGTAAAATATTCTAGTACGTGTGTTGCACAAAATATAGTTCTTCTAAATATCTTTAAAAAGTTCAATTACAAATGTACCACTGTACATTATTCCGATTAAATCCTAGTATGTTGTCGTACGGTAATGTCTTGGTTTCCAGTTCACCAGTAAAACAACTTTGTGGCTTTTTCATGAAAATGTCCCTAGAAATGCATTAAACAGACGTATTTTAGGGAGAATTTTTCAACATCGTATCCAACGATAAAGGCAATATTATATGAATTCTATAGTCCTTTTTATCTGACGAATTAACAAACAAATATACTGCTTCAAATAAATCTCTAGGTATTAAGAATTTAAACTAAAATTTTGGATATTCACAGTTTTAAATACAATATTCCGATTTTATAAAATAAGTCAAACTGTTTCAAACCTCTTCAACGATTGCGTTAAAATTGTAAAAAAGGACAAATATACCTAAGGAACAAATAAAAAAACCTAATCCATTGGACAGAAAAACCCGGGAAGACAAATGAACAACCACAAGCACAACAAATAAACACAGAAAACTAAAACACAATGAACAACACCAACCCCGAGCTGCTCTGGAATTGTTAGCAGTTCCTATGGCAAGCCAAAGTGGGCAAAACAGGGTATTTTCTAATATTAGAAAATGAATTTGTAATATTAGAAATCAAATTTCTAATATTACGTATTCAATTTGTAATTGAATTCCTAAAAAATATTAACAATTGAATTTCTATTATTACTAATTCAATTTCTAATATAACTAATTCAATTTCTAATATTACTAATTCAATTTCTAATATTACTTATTCAATTTCTAATATTACTAATTCAATTTCTAATATTACATATTTGGTGGCTTTTGTAATATTATTAAATAGAATTTCATTTTCTAATATTACTTGTTAAATTTCTAATATTACAAATTCAATTTCTAATATTATTAATTCAATTTCTAATATTAGAAATTCCTCAATATTAGAAAATGAATTCATAAATGCCTTTAATTTGTAATATTAGAAATTGAATTTCTAATTTTAGAAAATGAATATGTAATATTAGAAATTGAATTAGTTATATTAATAAATCTATTTGTAATATTAGAAATGGTGGATAATTTCTAATATTTCTTATTCATTTTCTAATATTCCTTATTCAATTTCTAATATTACTTATTCAATTTCTAATATAACAAATTAAATTTCTAGTATTACTAATTAATTTTCTAATATTAGAAATTCCTCGATATTAGAAAATGAATTCATAAATGCCTTTAATTTGTAATATTAGTAATTGAATTTGTAATATTAGAAAATGAATAAGTAATATTAGAAATTGAACTATTAATATTAGAAATTAAATTAGTTATAGTAAGAAATCTATTTGTAATATTAGAAATGGTGCATAATTTCTAATATTACTTATTCAATTTCTAATATTAGAAAATGAATTAGTAATATTAGAAATTGAATTTGTAATATTACAAAATCATTTTCTAATATTATCAATTCAGGGCTGTTTTCTAATATTAGAAAATCAAGAGTTTCTAATATTCATTAATAAATTAGTATTATTAGAAATGATTAAGTAATATTAGAAAATGAATTTCTAATATTACAAATTCATTTTCTTATATTAGAAAATATCTCATATTTGTCCACTTCCGCTTGCCATAAGTTGCTGCTCCGTATACGGCACCCGTCGTGAAGTTCAACAAAGGGTCGTGGTGCAAGTTTTCTCAATTTTTTAAGCCACAAGAAAAGCGAAATTTTGTTTGGGTAAATTGTATTTTAATTTTATCTGAAGTAAATTTACATGTAAAGAAATTTGTTCTCCGCAATTAACCTGGGGCCAGGTTTTCGAAATTATCGTAAGATTGATCATAAGACATATCTTATGACATTACTTGCGACTAAGTTGTTATGGTCTTACGACCTATCGTATAATGTAAAACAAAGGTATCCTAAGACAATCATAGTTACGACGATCGTATGACCATTGCATGTCAGTAATGACAAATAATGAAATTTTAAATGATTTAACAAAGTATGCAATTTAATTTTTAAAAAATAAATGTAATTAAAAGAAGAAAAAATAAATAAAAAATAACGTTTAATTAATTTTAATTAAATAGCCTTTAAAAATGATTAATGTGTATACGTTTACTGTACATGTGTAACAAGCATGTACAAGTAAATCAATTATGGAATATGACAATCTATTAACATGGATCAATAAAACCATTGTAAAAGTTTATCGGTCTACTCTATTTTAATATGAATAAGAAATACCCAGGGTTCGAACATTCAAATTCCCGCTTAGCGAATTATTCGTGCTTTTATACATATACGATCATTATAAGACCATTTTACGACACCTTCTTTGGTGTCGTAACTTTGTGACAAATTTTTTGACATGTCACAAGTTGTGACCTTTTCGAAAACCCATTTTATGACTTCGACATGTCCTAAGACAATCTTACGATATGTCGTAGTCATAAAACATCTTCGAAAACCTGGCCCTTGCTGCGTGTTGGGGTAATTATAACTAATTAACGATTTGACATGTATATTGTACCTTGGCTGTCCGAATGGTTATTGTTCCATCCCTTAATTAAGGTACACATGTACATTGTATGTATACAGCAGGGATCCGGAAATTCCATCTGCCTCTGCCGGACATTTTTTTAATTGTCAGTTTACAGCCTTTACTCTATTTATCAATGTCAACACACGACCTTATTTCATACAAATGTTGTTATGCACAATTTATAATTTTTTGGGGTAATACCTTAAATAAATGTCGTGCGTATGTATCAACTCTTTGACATTCTGTGCGGCATTATTTGTGTATCGATAATTTCGATGTTATAGGTGTCTTATTCGACGTCCTCGTTGGTAGTTAATTAAAAATGATAATAATGAAAGAGAATACTATTTCTGTTTCATGTTGGAATGTTCATGGTTTGGGGAAGAAACACAGGGATAACACTTTTTTAGAATATTTAAAAAAAAAACGACATAAATATTCTTAGAGAAACCTGGAAGAATGATGAAACAGATATCAACATACCAGATTATAACAACTTTTCATCTTTCAGAACCAAAAATAAAAAAGCGAAACGAAATAGTGGTGAAATTATTGTATATAAGAAATACATAGAGGCATTACATGCTTAAAAAATATATCCAAATCCCCAAATAGAATATGGTTTCATTTCGACCAAACATTTTTTGGACTAAAAGATCTTTATGTATGCGGAGTTTACATTCCACCTATAAATTCTACACACTATTCATTTGAATATAAAAAAAAATTAGAATCTGAAATTAATTAACTATCAAACAAAGGTCAAATACTTCTTATTGGCGACTTTAATTCAAGAGTCGTTAATAGTTCAGATTTGATAGAAAATGATAATAGTAATAAGAATCAACAAAACTTTTACCAAATGGTTATAAATCTGATATCAATATTACAAGGAAATCACAAGATAAAGCACTTAATCCCGAGCGAAAAAATCTTTTACATCTCTGTGTAATTATTTTATTTATAATTATTTTAGTTAAAAAAGTAACATTACCTAACAAATCATCAAAAAATCTACCATTTAGTATTGTAGACTATTCTATAGTCAGTGAGAGTCTAGTGTCCTCGGTCAAATACTTTATTGTAAAAAACTCAACTTATATTTCGGATTATAACCAAATAATAACATACTTAAAGTGTAGCAGTAAAATCAGAAAACATTCCAATAATTATAATAAAATAGAATCTAATTTTAAATGGAGAAATATGTCCAAAATCCTTCTACAAAAAGAACTTGCTGAGAAATATACATATGAAACTATTTCCAATTTTCAAGAAACAGTTTTTGAGCAAAATATAAATGGAGTCAACTCTGCAAATGAAATAAATACCAATATTTACATGCAATTAACAGATAAATGCATGATAAAGAAATTTAATAATAAGAAAAAAAGAAAACATAAATATCCTTGGACTGATTCCCAGTTTCTTGCTTTAAGGAGTCCTGTGAATTACTACAGTAAACAAATGAAGTTATCCCCCTTTGATCAAAAATTAAGATTAACATTCCTAACATATTGCAAGAAATTAAAACAAATGTCAAAATGTAAAAAAAGAGAGTTCAAACAGAAGATTCTAGATAAGATAAATACTATTTCTCCACAAGATAATAAAGAGCTCTGGAGTATCCTTAAAAGTATAAAAAGACAAAGTGATGATAATAAAAATTCTGAACTTCACCTTTATAAATTTGCAGAACATTTCGGTAATCAAGGTAATCCTGAAGCAATATATAAAACTTTTGAAAACAATATATTATGTGCGCTATGAAAACACGAAAAGAACTTAAATTTCAAAGACCCAGATAAACCAATAACAATTTCAAAAATAAAACCCCAAATAAACAAACTCAGAAATGGCAAAAGTTGTGGACCAGCTTTTATTTCCTATGAAATCATTAAATACAGTAGCACAGCTTTACTCACATCATTAGCTAAATTTTTCAATTTAATCTTAAATACTACCAGATATACTTTTAATTCTATACTAAATAGTAGATTATTAATTATATTTGAAAATTTAATTAGCTGTTCTCAGTTTGACTTTAGAAAGTACAGTCGAACTACTGACAATCTGTTTATTGTTAAAACCTTGTTGAATAAATACATAAATAAAAAAAGAAGAAAGTTTATGGATGTTTCATAGATCTAAAGACAGCTTTTGATTCAGTATGGAGAATTGGACTATTCTACAAAATTTTTAAAAATCCAAATATTGGCTCAAAATTGTATAATATGATTAAAAATATGTATCAAAAGACAGAAGCACAGGTAAAATCCAATGAATATATATCTGACCCTGTTTTAATTGAAAGAGGTGAGATATTTTGAGTTCTTTGCTGTTCAATATATACATTAATGACATCCCTGATATATTTGATAACAACTGTTGCCCAGTTCTTCTATAAAAAATGTCATTTAACTGCCTTATGTTTGCTGATTATATTTTATTATTATCAGAAACTCCTGAGGGATTACATAATTCTTTAAATAAATTAAATGAGTATTGTAAAAATTGGCAACTTTCAATAAATAATAAAAAATCAAAAGTAATGATATTCCAACAAAAGTACATTTTAGATAATAGACATGATGTTTATTTAAGTGAATGCAAATTAGAAAAAGTCTTGAAATATAAATATCTTGGGAATATCATTGAAGCATCTGGAAAATTCCATTCCACACATTTAGAATTATCAAAAAAGCCAATAAAGTTATGTTTTCCATGTTTAAATATCTTAGCCCTTTAGAAAATATTAACGTCAATATTCATAAAAAACTGTTTGAATCCTTAATAAGACCTATTCTGATGTATTATTCAGAAGTATGGTATATGAATTTTTACCAGAAAATTATTAAAGCTGCTCAGAAAGCAAAAGATAATAATGATACTAGATTTGAAATAATGTCTTTAATAGACACCAGTTTATTAGAAAAAATTATGTAAATATACTCTTGGCCTAAGCAAACATATATTGCAGCCAGAGCTGAATTAGCCTAGTATCCAATTGATACATTTATTAAATTACAAGCTATTGAATATTTAGGTAGATTCATGAGTGGAATTAATAATCCATCGTTAAATGATGCCTATTTATTATCAAAATCTCTTCATTCATCAGGTACTTATTCATGGTATACATTTGTGGACAATATATGTGTTAGTGATGATATAAATCAAAACGAATTTATAAATGTTAACTATCAGCAAAAGAAAAATAATTTAACTAAAATACTAAAGCAAAAGCTTACAGACAATTATGAAACATTATTTTTCTCCAAAATGCATACAATGACAGAAGATAGTAAACTCTTCTTGTACAGTAAAATCAAAACTCAATATTAAATGGAAAAATGTATGAATAATTTAAATTTTGAAAATAGATAGTTATAAAAATGAGAATAAGTGATCATGTTTTAGAAATTGAAAGAGGAAGGTACAAACAAATTAAAAGAAATAACAGAATATGCCAAAAATGCAATTTAAATGTAATTGAAGATGAAAGACATTTCTTTTTTGTATATCCAATATATAATATTTTTAGACAAGAATTCTTTAATAATGTTTTAACCAAATTATCAGATATAATTAGCTTATCAACTTCTGAGAAACTGAAAAGAATACTTTCTCATAATGATCTTATACAGTTTGCAGTTCCATTTATAAAAAAGTCTCTCGAACTTAGGAAAGTGGATTCTACAACTGCGTAGATTTTGTACAAGTTTGTGTATGCTATATTGATGTGACTTTATTCTACTTTCTTTATTATGTTCATTTTGTTTGCTATCAACCCCTAAGGGTATAAACATGCAGTTCAAATAAAGTTGTATAAATAGATCGATATGGAAATGGACTACACAAATAACGGAGTAGAAATGAACTAAATAAATGACTAAAATAAATTAAAGTTAAAAAAACTTTGAATTCAGTATATGAAAGTCTTCACGAAAGATGAAATTTTTATTACTTTTTCATATTTAACTATAACGATTCGCATGCTCAATGAATATTTTCTATAAACTACACATGCAGAAAATGGCAAAAATGTGGAAATCTATAAGTTATGTCGTGTTAAAACTAACAAGGCATTTTATCTTCTCAAGTTTGTGATTGTGAACTGTTCGATCGTCCGAAACATACCATGTAATGAATATTTTTTAATTGCAAAGTAGAAAGGGTGAAAAACGCCTGATTGATCGTCATTGATGAATGACCTCGATTGAACTTTTGGAAATTGTTGAAAGGTGTACATGTATTATAATTATACGTCATAAAAACACAGACACCTCTGTTAATTACCGTATTGAGAATATTAATTGCTGTAAAAACAGTTTGAAAAGATCAGTCAACTATAGAGAGGAAATGACCTGTTCTGCCGAACTTCGAAATTGTGGCGATGCGACTTTTCTGTACATCTTTTTATTAAAAAATAGAAATCTTGGACGTCCGTTTGACCCTTTTTATGACAGGACAAATAAACATTTCTCTGGTCATGTGTGGAAAATAGAAGGAGTTCGGATCCTTGGAATACAGGTAAACAAACAGCGTGATTTCACTTTTAACGCTAAATATATTGATAATTATGCAGCATTTTAACAAAGAGGTGTGTGCGTAAGGGGGGATCACAAAGAATGCAGAGATCAAATATAATTTCAAATTTCAGATAAGTAACATTTTAATTTATTTGAAATTGATAATTTATCTTTTTTTGGTATTTATATATTGTAAACATTTGACATATTATATAAATAATTCCATTTACTCGTATGAACAATACTACTTTATGACAAGGTAGAAGGTGATTGGGATGGGTGCCATCTTGAATACTTTCACAACAATCGTAAAAATAACACATTTCAATTTTATTTTGAAGCAAGAAAAATGGGACCCGAAATAAATTGGTCTTCATAATTATATTTTGTCATATATTACATGGAAATGTATGAAACATTATTTGACACCAAATGAAAATGGACCTGTTCCATTAATATTATCCCTTCCCATGCATGTACATGGACGAAAACCACTTTGATAATTTTGCTATATCCGAAGATAAGCGGATCAATCACGAAAACAACACTATCTTTTCCTGTCATATTTTTTATATGACCTTGTGTTTATGGTAAAATCAATTCATTATCAACATTTAAAATCTTACTTCATTTGAAAAAATATTTCAATATAGTTCTAATGAAGTGTTGATGCAACGTTTTGTCAAAAGAACAAACCTAAGTGCCTTAATTTTATAATTTTTAGTCTGATAATTGCGATATTTATAATTCTCATGAATTTGTTCATGTTATTTACGGGGGTCTTATATCGATAATTGAACGAAAGCACTATATAGGCAAGACGACACGCCGTAGATTTGAAATATTACCAAGGAGTATAATATTCAAAGGAATTTTAAGAATTTGTATTTCAACTAAATAATAACTAATTTATTCATTAATTTATCTTTCTGTGCCAGTCTGTTAACTAGGGTTCCTCAATAAGTAATTAAATGATAAGTAACCCAGAGATTTACGATACCAATTTACCGATATAAAAGATTTGTCTTCACACTAAGCCAACAATTTAAATTTTGTGAGATACAGGTAATTTTTTTATCTTTAGTAAGTGAGATTTAGATGTTTTTTTTATCTAGTAATTAATGAAGGTAATTAATGAGAGATTATACTACAGTTTTTTTCTATTTATGCATATGCAAAGAACAATTTAAAATGGAAAAAATTGAAGAAAAATCAGAAAATAACTAATATACGGAATACAGTTAATTACACTTATAACATGTATAAATCTACTATGTCATATATATTGCATCAATACATTAAACACAAGTTTTAAAAGACAAACATGCATGTCAGTGGCAATTAACAAACATATTTCGAATTTCTAACCTAAAAATGTCAACCTCAAAAGATTTACCGAATAAACACATCAGAAAAATGGAATAATGTTTAGAAAATTTAAAGAATGAAGAATCTGAGATCCTCTCTCCAGACCCTCATGCATGTACATACAGATGTTGGAATTTTATATGAAAAGTAAATAATTTTCAATAAGTGATTTCTTTCTTTTAATGATTTTTGCGAATACTATAATAATATCCAATATAAGAAAATTTCAATCCATTAATATGTATAACTGTTTCCCATTATACACAGAAGATCTGTATTAAATGCTGTAGGAGGTGCTTGTATCCTCCGTAGACAACTGTCACAAAAATTCACAAGCCCACCCACAATACAACCTGCCTGTCAAATATACTCGGATTTGAACTAAACATATCTGCTTCTCTTTGTTTATCATATAATACTTCTGTTCCATTTTGAATAAAGCTTGTCATTTAATAGATTAAATATTTATTAATTTTTGATAACGCAGAAGTTAATTTATCTAAAAGGTCAAAAGCATGCGTTGTGTACATTTCTGCCATTTTGATAATCACCATTTGTGAAATTACAAGTAAGATATTAAGATATTTCTGCTCTAACATAAAAAGAAAGATTTCATTTGATGAATATAAATAGAAAAAGAAAAGTTTGATATTATTTTGTTATATTTCATCTTTTTCACCTGTCATTTAGTACTTACATTTGCTCTTTACTATACATTTCGTTTGTTATACGTTACATGTAGATAGACTTACTATTGTTTTCACATGTTATGCAGCATTTTTACAATGTAGATAATACATTTGCAACTTGTGCAAAAAAACAGAGTGGTTTTATGGGACACCTCGGATCAGATTACTTGATCACATCCCAAAAAAGATACAAACCGTACACATTTCAATAATTGTTATGACAGATATGTTGATCGCCTCTTAAATATTGTTTGAATTATATTTGATCAAATTTATTGCAAAAAAGCTAATTGACAAAGTAAATACAATTATAGTCGCGAAAGATCAAGAAGAGTCTGATTATGACTTGTATAACGAATGAATTTCAACACAGAAGTCACTGACCAACACGTATCGTTCCTAAACTTTTGATATATTACTAAACGTGATGCGTTAAAAGGCTCAAAATTCTAAAAATCTTTTCATTTTTTCATAAATACCTCTCGTGTGGAATTATTCTTTCATCAAAATGCGTAAATGAACCAAAAGACGTTTTCTTTGAAATAACCTTATGTACTGTATATTGATGTTCGGTGTACGGGTTGTTGCAGAAATAGACTAAAGTTATGTACTGCACATTGATCATTTACAAAATTAAGATATTCGTATCTAAATTGCCTTCAAATACTTGCATCTATTTAAAAAAAAAATCTTTTATAATTTGATTGTATATAATTATATCATATATTGATTCACTCTAAAGCTGGGGCTTTATTCGTTAAGATTCATAGACGTACCATTTTCCGTAAACTGCTCTCATTTCTTTTACAATGTTTAAGGTTACGTCCATTTTATGTATACGAATCTTTGTAAATGCGACTATTGTATCTCTGTTTATGTGATATTTGAATATATACTACGGTCGGGAATGAAAGGAAGTTGGGTAAATGCCCACGAGACAAAAACCGGCAAACCAACTGACGTGAAAAGTGGCAAAGAGGGCATCGTTCAGCCTTCAAGAAGAAACAGAACTACACTGAACGACAAGATCTTAATCATTGGCGCCTAAATATAAATTCGTGGACACATTGTACAAAACTAACAATTATCTGAACACACCCTATATTCTCAAAAAGTACACAAAAAACAAGAAAACAAGAAAATGTCACAATGTATATTTCATTAATTGCTGAAAGATCCATAGAGGTATTGGTAGAATTCATCTGGAAATAAAGAACATTTTAATAATTCTTATATCCATAATGGGAATTTCGACATTAATTATTCGATAAAAAAAGCTTCGTCGGTGACAAAAGCCTAGATATAAAACTTGACAGTGCACATGTATGTGACTAAACATGTTTATTGATTATAAACTAATAACTATATATATTGAAACAGAACAAACAAAACAAGAAGAGTGCTCACGGTCCCCCGCATTGCAAATCGACCGTGTGACCTTGACACTTAACTTCTTTTACCAGAATCAATAAGTGTCTTCCTTTCCACTAAAGCCTTCACCTGTATAAAGTTTCGTTAAATCCATGAAGGCTAACAGAAGTTATGCCCCGGAAACGAAATGCAGGACAGAAGGAAGGACGGATCCGATGGACAGACGGAAATCCAAATTCTTTAGTCCCCCGCCAGCCGGTAAATAGATGTAATCTTTAAAAAGTCATTCCACCAAAAATAAAGTTATAATATATACAAATATGCAAGATTGATATGCATACATGTATATTGAAATTCTAGGGTTACTGTTTCACTAAAGGTCGTAAGAGTTAAGACAGATCGTAAATCCTTTGAATGTATACTGTTACGACTGATCGTAACTCTTACAACCTCAGTTGTCTTTGACATCACCAGATGTGGACTACACCATAAAGACAGAAGCCGCTTTTTATGAAGCTGGTCATGATCAAATAAAAGATGTTATTCATGTTGTTCACTGTTTTTCAGTTTTCAGTGTTTATTTGTTGTGCTTGTGGATGTTCATTTGTCTTCCCGGGTTTTGTCTGTCTAATGGATTCTGGTTTTTGGATTGCTCCTTAGTTATATATGTCGTCTTTATACTATTTGCAATACGGACTTTTTCACGACTTTTGGTCTCAGATTTTGGTTGATTTAAACAGTCAGTCAACCATGAAATAGTGTCAAACAGTTATTTGCCAGAATTACATGTACTCCTACTGAGGCATCTGCATACCAAATATTGGAGGTATTATTCTGATAATTTATGGGATATGGGCGTAATCTTGTAGCAATTCTCATGAAGTCACTGAACTATGCAAATGATGTCAAAGGCCATATGATACTGGCGCATACTTTACATCGTGGTGCACCAAAGTTCTAGATTTAGACTTTATAACGAATATATTGGTCACAGAAATTAAGGTCAACGGGTAATTGCATAATATAATTCAAAAGTCCATATCATTAAAAATTCATGAACAAACTAAGGATGGGCTGTGTCAGAAAATGCACACAGTCGTCGCCGTACATGTACTAAATTTAGATCAACTTAGACGATCCTGGAGATCCGATATGTCTCGCGTCGCAACTGTCACAGTAGAGACAAAATGTAAAATTCAATTAATTATTCCCTCTTATGAATAGCCAAATATTTTGTTCTGTATATATTTGAATTTTATCTAATCAAAACGCCATACACTTTCCGATCATTACACGGTACACATGAACACGATACAATCACAATCAACGGTACAAAATTTGAACACATTTTCGCAAAAATGTTCAACTATAAAGACAATTGAAAACTACCGACTAAAAATGTTCATCTCTTCCCTCAACAATCAGAACATGTGTGAAATAGGTCACGCTTTTGTTGACAACTTTTTCGAAATTTCGAAATTTCATGTTAAGTACAGAATACATAATTACTATTCACGTTTTACCTAGTTCCGGACGATTTACAAATATACTGTACAATTTAATTTCATATTTGAAATTTTATTTATTTACTTATGTGACAAAAAATGTGCGTTAAGTTCCATGCGACATATAAATATCACAAGCGGCTTGGTAGTATAAAAAGCCGTGCATTTTAATATTGTCTCATTGCCAACAAATTCTCGTGGAGTAAGCTTCAATTGGAAAGTTGGATAGAACTGTATAAAGCCACGTGGCATATACATATCTACAGAAAGTTTGCAGTTAAGTATACCTATTAATTCAAATATATATTCATCTTTTAAATATTCTAATGCTATACCAAAAATAATTAGAAACAAATTTAAGTTATAAATTTTGATAGTTTTGAAATATTGCAACAATAGTTTATTTCGTTAAGTTTGGTGAATATTGAAAATAATTTAGTTCTTAATTATTATTATGTTACAGGCAAAGGAGATTAATTTCATCGATTTAATGTAAATTTCAAAATGGTTTAAATGTCGGCGTGCTCGAATTATTTATTCACGGTCAGTTTATTTGCATATTAATGTTTATCGTTCAGTTTATTTAGGACTACGGTGCCTAAAGTGAGTATTCTCTATAATTAGTGATTGAATTTGTATGACATTAATATCTTTATTGTATATGATTCAGCAATTTTAAAAAATAATTTAATGTTTAAGTATGTTGATTGTTTAATTTGAATTCCGCTTGTATTTTAATTGTAAATGTGAATTTAATTTTCGCATCAATGGTTTTAAACGTTAATAAAACATTGATATGGATTTACTGCATTACAGAAATGCCAAGGACAGGGCAGAAGAGGGGAAAAAATCCCCATCCCTACAGGAATGCACCAGGAGGAGCCCGTTGGAATTTGAGACGGAGGCCAAATAAAATACAGCCAGATCAAGTTGCGAGGAGGGGGCGCAATCGAGCAGCTCCTCAAGATATTGATGTTCAACCGGTAGCTCAAAATCAGCCTCGTCCAGTAGCACACCATATCCCATACCTGACCCCCTACAGGAGGCTACAGCACAAATTCCTGTTCCGATGCAGGAACAGCAACCTGTGTACGTACAACAGCCAATGACTACAGCAGCCCATGCCAGTACAGCAGTCTGTGACTGTTCAACCTATAGGTGAGATTAGTTCAGATATAGGTAGTCAAATTATTATTCAAAATGATGAACCTCTTTATATACCTAGTCTAGTAAATGAATATGAATATATCTCAGAGTCCAATTGTTTTATAAAATGAGTCAATCTCCCCCTACAGGAATGAAAGCCAGAGGAACTGAAAATGTTTCTATGGAGTTTGGTGTTGTCAATAACGTACGACGGGGCAACTTCCTAGGAGGACTTCTTATGCCTTCTGGGGCCTTTAAAACCTGAAGCAGAATTAGAAGAAGGCCCAGGCTTAGGGGTGGACTTACCTGCACCACCACCAGTTTTCCTTCTCTTGTTCTGAGGAAAACAGGAATTCCTAGGAGAGAAGTTGGCAACTGATCTCTTACAACTGTTTACCTGTACATTAACCTTAACAAGGGCAGGTGTCTGTCTGATCTGTTCTTACACTTCCTGAAGAGAAAGATTAAAGATCTTAACCGATAGTGAAGACCCAGTAAGAGAATCTTTCACACTAACAGATACATTTGATTTCTCCAAGATTTCGGACCTCTTAGAAAGAGAACGGTTAGCTAGAGAACCCATGATTAGGAGTTGGGAAGCACCAATAGCCTTGTCTACTTTGAGTAAAAAAGACTTAATCTTTAGAGAAACAGTAGAATCCTCGCTATTAAGACGGGAACACACTGCTTCTAAAAATGTTCTGCTGTTCCAAGTATTTGGGAAGTACTACGCAGAAGATTTTCGTTTTTTGACCAGATCGACTAATATAAAAGAAGGCCATCAACTGGCTTAGAATTAATAGCTGCGGAAAGAGATTTCTCAACTTTAGGAACTAACCTTCCAAGAGAAGAGTTGAAGATATCATAGTCCTTCACCCGGGCGTGCTCAGAAGAGGCAATTCCAAAACCTGTAATGTTCCCAGACGAAACCTCGGAAGCTGAACCACCTATCCCTTCATTAATAATTTGCAGGGCACTGGAAAAGTGATCAGGCTCTGGAAAGCTACTACGAGCCTTACTGTCAGAAAAGCCACAGGAGGCCTCGAAAACAGAGGAGAGCCTTTTGGGTTTAGGAGGTGACGCAAAAGTAACCTTGCTGACCTCCCTCATGATAGTGGAAACCTTATCTCTCAAGGTAAAAGGAGCTTCCTCACCCTCGGACTCCTTAGTACGAGAGGGTGGAACTGAGTTCGATTGAGAAACAAGCGAAGCAGTATCTGTAAGGGTGGGATCTGACGGAGCAGGATCTGTAAGAGAAGGATCTTCCTCGTCCTCAGAAAAATTGCTTTCCTGACTACCAGGAGCCACAGACACTCTGTCATCCTCAACCTCTTGTTCCCTATCGCTGTCCTGATCCCTGGCCACGGGACAAGGTTGGACAGCTTTAAATTCAAGGACAGAAAGCCTTTTAGAAAAGGAGGAAAAATCCTTTCGAATAGAATTTTTGAATTCCTCAGTATACTCTTGAAAGATGCAAGAGCTGTACCAGTGACAGAAACCGGCTGGTTGTCCTGGAGCTCAACAGAACAGGTGGGCTGGGAAACAGTTGCCGGCACTGTTATGGTGGAAGGTACTGCTACCGAAGGAGCAGGTATTGCTACAGACGGAAGGTTAGCAGTATGGCCAGAGACCGAGATTGAAGGGCCAAAATATCCACCATATGGCCAAAAACCAGGCATACCTGCACCAGGAAAACCTTGTGCCCAAGGTGGTCTAGACCAGAAAAAATTATCATTACCTGACAAAGGCAGGTAAAACCACAGTATGAACGGGGGGGTCTAGAACCTTGAGGCCTATGTTCATAGAACTACCTGGAGCATAAGAAACTGACCATGTAGTAGAAACAGGTCTGGATATGGTGTGGGTGACAGTGGTCACAGTAGGAACACTTCCATGCCTGATAACAGAAACCGGAGGTGTCTGCTGAAAAGCGATACCTGCAACCGAAGTAGAAACGTCGGTAAGTGGGCAGGTAGTAACTGGAAGCGAACATGAGTTCACCGGAGGCGAATGAAAAGGTAATGAGCCATCCAGAAACACATCATTCCCTGTGATAGTCTGGAATGGACTGTTTATGTCATTGAATGACGACATTTGAATTAATATTTCTCTAAATTAATTGAATGTAGATAAATATAATGTATCGATGAATAAATGAGGATATCAATAATTAAAAAATATTAATAATATTACAGTATACACAAAGTTTGTCAAATCATAAGTGTTTTCATCTGTGACTACAAATCCAAAAGCGTGTTACTACGTGCGCAGCCGGAAATATAATGGATGTATAGAGGTTTGGGGTTCACACAGGTGCCTGGGTGATACCATATAATTGCTACTTTTAGTTTTGGGGATTCCGGCTGTTGCTGCCATGCGCTAATGGTATACTCAGAAGTTATGATGGTAACGTATTTATTACGATAAAATTTGGTCACCACATCATAAGGAACATTCATGCTGTGTTTGCTTTCAATCAATTCATTGGTTCTCTAGAAAAATCACTTAGGGTCCTTTGTTAAAATAAGTCCCCACCGGCGGCCATCTTGGATGACGGATCAGTACCAAAGTAAAAATATTTGGTCAGCACCTCATAAAAAATAGTATTCATGCTATGTTTGGATTCAATCCATTCAGCAGCTCTCAAAAAGAAGATTTTTGTATGTATTTCCAATAGGGTCCTATGTTAAACTAAGTCCCCGCTGGCGACCATCTTGGATGACGGATCAGCATCGAAGTAGCAACACTTGGTTGGTCAGCACCTCTTAAGGAATATTTATGCTATGTTTGGTTTGAATCCATTCGGCTGTTCTCCAGAAAAAGATTTTTGTATGTTTATTCCATAGGGTCATATGTTAAAATAAGTACCACGCTGGCGGCCACCTTGGATCATCATCAAATAAACAACACTTGGTCCACACCCCATAAAGAACAGTCAATGACACTGTTTCCGTTAGGGCGGAAAAACAATATGCACATACACAATATTATCATGCAATTTTTAAAGAAAAACATTGCAGTAATACCCTTATTATTAATGCAAAACACAATCCCATTAGAGATATAAGCATACAGTGTACAAAATACAACATAACGGATTTTATAAAGGATATAACTGGTTTTTTTTATATTACTTGATGTTGACGGATTCAGAAGCCTTTTAAGTTTCTCAACGTTACTAAAAATATTAAAACTATTCTCTACTGTATTAAAATAATTGAATAATTTTGCACGTAGATCCTGGGTTAAATCGCAGGACAGAAAGAAATAAAATTTGTCATCAATTTCATTTTACACTAAATACATAATCTTTCTTCTCTTCGTATTTTTTGTATCTGTCAATTTCTATTAGTAGTGTATGGTCACTGATCCTAAATTTTGTGAACAATTTGCGTACCTCAAAATTTGGATGATAAAGATAAAATTCTTTTTCAGACTGATCTAGTTTTATAAATTTATATAAATATATTTTTGTACTTTCTTGAAAATTTTCAATTTTATATCTTAATTTCTTTTTATAATACGCATCAGTTTCTTTTTTAAGCAAAGTGTTTAGTATTTTTAAAAACACGATTCGGTGTCTTTTAAATCAATACCTTTATCTAAAGAGAGATTATTTGCATAAGGAAACCAAGTATAAATGCCTTCGGAGTCCCAAGTTTTACTCACTGTGAAGGCATCTTTTAATAAAGGATTTATATTGTGATAATACAATCTAGAAAGATATTTCATAGTTTGCACTGCAATATATTTTTCTTATGGTTCTCTTTCCATCTCTGACCTTACGGCTATATTGATTTACTGATATTGAAGGAAAACCGTAAAATATTCATAATATCTTTCTCATTACAGGTGAATATTGCTGTGATGTTGTCATTCTTTGTAACCCTGGCAACTACGAAGAAGCAATCAGTTTGAAGACTCATCTGCTTAATTACGGGGCTGCTGGTGTTATCAAAATAGAACACCTTACAAAGAATCTAAGTCATGTTAAATTTATGAAAGAGCTGCTGACAATATCTCGCACCATAATTCTTTTTGACATACTGTTCGAGCAGGAGACAAAACAATATATATGCAAAGAGTTCCAAAATAGAACTGTAGGAGTGTTTTCACATGAACATTACCTTCATTATCCTGATTTAAAGTTCAGAGTATTGTTTAAAGATTACTACATGGATACTAAATTTCCAAATGTAGTTCCATTTGTGCAGTTATTGGTAGATCGGCTGAAAGACACAGAAAGCATGAGAAAACGTTACAAAGATTTAATGGACAAAATACGAAGTGGTTGCACTCTAACGTATGGAGGAGGTAGGTAATTTTATATGTATGTACCAGATCAGGTAACAGTCAATGTATATCAAAACATGTGTTTTAAAATGAGTAACTGTATTTTCATTTTGAAGAAGACAGTTTCTTAAAATGCCGTGATTATCAAAAGAATGTATATGCATTACTTACTAAAGCAAAATTTATTATTGTTGTAGAAATTATAGCGTTACATAGAGTCTCAAAAGCTTCTTAACATTTGTTTAAATATTGATATTCATTTGTATATTTTGTTCTACACCCCTATATTTATTGTCTCTACTTCCTAATAAAAGGATAATTATAATGAAGTATTAACAATGAAATAAAGAGCATTTTTTAGGGTATGGGGTAATATTTTAAATAGGTTTAATGGTTTAGGATGAGATGAAACTTGAAAGCGAAGAGTGATATAAAGTGTAGAATGGTTGTGTGCAAACATGAAGTTAGAATGAGTGTAGTAGTAAGCTGGGTCAAAATGTGTTAGATAGAATCATGGGTAAGAATTTGATAGAATTTGTTGGATTTTGTGCAAAACATGCGTCAAAGAGTGTTTAGGGATTAGTAAAGGTGAGATTCTACCCTCAACTAAGCTCTGAATACCTGTACTTAATTGGTTGAGGTTTTCTCTCAGAATGTTAGCATCATTAACAAGAGTTGCAAGGATCTGAGAAATTTGAGACATAGAATCCTGAAAAGAAGAATGTGAGTTGTAAAAAGATTCAGTAACTTGTTTGATTTGTTTTGAGTTTTGTTGAACACCTTTCATGAGGTTTGTTGTACGGTTGTCTACAAGAGAAATAAAAGATGATAAATGTGATCCATGTTGTTGTAAAGTGTTTGCCATAAGAATTGAACGTCTGTTTAATTCATTTATGTGTCTTGCTAACATTTCGACATCACCCATAGTTGCTAAACCAAAAATACCTTTAGCCAATGAACCAATAAATGGTAAAATTGCTCTTTGGTTTCTTTTTACAAAATAGGTTGATTGAGGTATAAGAGCATGTATAGCCTTTACAGTTTCAGAGAGTTGTGATTCTGTAGAATCATGTAAAGCATGGATGAAATTTACCATATTATTAATTGAGGTACAATTACTATCTAAATCTTCACACAAATACATTTTAGGCAACTCAACTTTGAAGGTATGAAGCCATGCTTCCTTAGACATATGCAGGTACGACTCCTGTTTGAATATAACTCCGTCATTTAGTCTCTCAGTGACGTTCATTTCATTTGATGTTAAGGTTGCTGCAGGTTGAATCACCAGACATGCTACTAGGACCATGATTGTCAATACTTGGGGATGTTGTAAGATTCCAAATTTACCTACAACGATACAAAAAGAAAGAAAATGAGTGATGTTTGTCAGAAATGAGTGCACATCTGCAGAATGTACACTCTAGCACTATGAACTACATTAAATGTAAGGTTTTGACAACATCACCTAATTTAGAATGCGAAAGTTTAAATTTTAGAAAAATCAAGCCTAGGAACTTACAACAAACCCTAGACATATCAAATCATTTAACTTAACGTTTGGGTCAACAAATCTGGTTATTGGATTCAAGCATGCATATCATATATATAAAGATTTATATTTCATTAACATTTTTGTTTGTGTGCACATACATGTATATATATTACTTCATAAATAATTAATGTTTTATTTGGAGTTTTCTGTAATGTATAACTTTCTGTTTTTGAAACAAGATTGTCTTATTTTTCCTTTTGTGGTAAACCTGCTGTTTATATATTGCAGAGTAGCATCATTAAAATGATCATCAGTGACCCATTGTCTGGATCCATCATTCCATTCAATACGAATTTCTCTTCTACCATTTTTATACCTGCCTCTTATAGCTCTGTTAAATGGATAAGTTCTGTTATCAGTAGTTTGTGTATTTTGTACCTGAGTATTTCTAATTTGTACATGATTGTTCGTATTTGGCTGAACTGCTTGTTGAGTGTTTGGGCGAACAGGCAAATTATTTTGCTGAATTTGTTGCTGAGGGGAGGGATATGATTCTGAGGGTTGGGGGCTTGTACGTGAGGATGAGCATCAACCTGAGGTTCATCTTGAGTATTTTGAGCATTATTATCATCAACATCATTGTGTTGTTCTACCGCCTCATTTTCATTTTGAGGTCTGAAAGCAACTGGTTTGTTATAATGCTTTAAATGACATGCATTTATTATTGACTGGTGAAGTTTATTTTCTTAATGTCAAGCAATTTGTATGTATAATTGTCACCTTTGTACATAATGCGATAAGGACCTTCAAACTTGTCATAAAGCTTTTTAGACTGACCAACTGGGATTTTATTTATGGCTTTTAGTACAAGATCACCAACATTAAAATCTGGCTCATTTGCTTTTTGGTCATGTCTCTGTTTGTCAAGAAGTTTTTGACGTCTATGATTTTCAGCAGCAATTTCATGGACAATTTCTAAATTTTTTGTTATCTCCTGAATGTGGTCTTTAGTAGCCTGATCTAAATTGTCTTTTGGCACAAAAGCTATGTCAAAAGGCAATTTCATGGGTTGGCCAAAAACACATTGAAAGGGAGATATTTCAGTTGCATTTAGTGCTGGAGATTTCCGAATGGCCATCATTACACTTTGTAAATAAAGGGGCCATTTATGTTGGTACTTGTTGCAATATGTACGTAATGTAGCAGCTATGGTTGAGTTTTGGCGTTCAACCAAACCATTTGTCTGTGGATGGTAAGAAGACGTATGATGCTGAGTGATTTGAAATATTTCACATAAAGCATTTACTATATGAGACATAAAAGTTCTGCCTCTATCTGAAAACAATATACAAGGTGCTCCATATCGACAAATGATTTGGTCAAAAATAACTCTAGCGACTTCTTGTGCGCTCTGCGTTTTCAATGGGAAAGCCTTTGGAAAGCGACTGAAAGCATCAATCATTAACAAAACGTAACTATAACCATCATCACTTTTTGGAATTGGGCCTAAAATGTCTATTTGCCACCTTTCAAACCTTTGCACAGGAGGCATTGTCCCGAGAGGAGGGTTAAATTGGTTATAGTTTCGCTTTGCCATCTGACATCGATTACAAGATTTAACATAAGCCTCAACATCTGCATATATAGTCTGCCACCAATACTTGGAACGTATTGATTCATGAACTTTGTCGACACCGAAGTGTCCGCCACCTGCAAGAGAATCGTGGTAAGACTTCAGAACATCACCTCGTAAATCTCTAGGTATACAGAGTTGTCTGTTGTATTTTTGATGTTCTAAGACTTTCTTACCTCTTCTTTGATCTAAATGAAACAAAAGATTATTAACCATTTCATACTTGTCAGCCTCAAATGTAACCTTTCTAGCTTGCTTGTCATCTTCAGGAAGTTCTCCATCTACAAGATATTTAATAATTTAATTATTAAAATCTGGACATGCTTTCTGCATCTGAAAGAGATCTTGTCTGTTTTCAAGAGCTTGATCAACTCTGTCCTCATCTAAGTGCAACTACTGGAACTTGATCATCAGGATAAATCAATGCAACCATGACTCGATTTACAGTATGGTCAATTTGATTTGACTCTGAACTCTGATCTGAAACTGACAAAGATGCGATATTAGTTTGTTTCGCTGGCGGCGCGGTGGATTTCTTCAGCTGATCAATGAAGTCATCTTTTCTCATAGCTTCTGAAATTGCAAAAATTACATCATCAAAATTGTTTGTTTCTGAAACAGAAGTAGAATCATTATCATTAGAGGTCTTTTATAATCTCGTCTGCTTAAGGCATCTGCAACACAATTTGATTTTCCAGGTTTATAAACAACTTCCTAATTGTAATTTTGTAAAAACATGGACCAACGACCCAGTCTTGCCGTTGGATTTTTCATATTGTTTAGCCAACACAAGGCTTTATGGTCAGTATGAATGGTAAATTTATCATTTGATAAATATGGGTGATAGGCTTGAATTCCACACAGAATTGCTAAGCATTCTTTTTCTGTTGTGGTCCACCTTCTTTCACCTTTGTTTAAAAATCTACCGCCATAAGCGATAGGATTCTCATTTCCCTCAGAATCTTTTTGACTTAGTAAATAACCTATTGCAGTATCAGATGCATTACAAGTTAAAATGAAAGGGTCAGAAGTTTTTGGGAATGCCAATATTGGAGCTTCAAGTAGTTTTTGCTTCAAAGTTTCAAAAGATTTTTGGCATTCCTCTGTCCAATCAAATTTCTTATCTTTACAAAGCAAAGAGTTTAGTGGATAAGCAAGTTTTGAAAAGTTCGGAACAAATTTCCGATAATATCCTACTAAACCTAGAAAGCTTTTAACTTGTTTTTGCGTCTTGGGCACAGGAAATTCTTTCATAGCTTTTGTTTTCTCTGGATCTACCTCTACTCCATTTTTTGAAATGAAATGGCCTAAACATTTCACCCTTTTTACTGCAAAGCGGCATTTTCTAGGCTGAAGCCTGAGATTGTATTTATCTAAACAGTTAAAAACTTCTGCCAAATGAGTCAACTGTTTCTCACAGTTCTCACTAAATATGAGAATGTTATCAATATAAACCAAAACAGACTTCCAATTCATTTCTCTTAAAATTGATGTCATTAAAGTTTGGAATGAAATTGGTGAATTTGCCAAACCATATGGAAGTCTTTTCCATTCATATATGCATTTTTAAGTCAACGCAACTGAAGATTTTTGCCTTTGATTCACCTATTGTGTCGAAAACACTTTCAAGTCGAGGGAGTGGGAAATTTAGCATGATAGTCTGTTGATTCAGTTTTCTGTAATCAACAGCAAATCTTAGTTCTGATGTGCCCTTTTTGGCAACTAAAATAACAGGAGAGTGCCATATAGAATTTGATTTCTCTATAATGTCATTCTTTTCCATTTCCTCGACTTGTCTGTTGATTTCAGCATTAACCTTGGGAAAAGCTCTGTAAGCTGGCAAACTTACAGGTCTTGGCCCAGGGTGTGTTTCAATTCTATGTGCAAATGCATTTGTGACACCTAAAGTCAAATTTGAAATCCTTTTGATTTGGTTTGCCTTTCATAGGCTTGTTTTGTTTATGATGCTTAGTTTGTTTGGCGTCACCTTCAAAAGCAAAAATGTTCTCTTCTGAGGCATGGAAAACATTAGCTAAAATTTCCCTTCTTTTAATAAGTATATCTTTGTTAGTAGGGTTGAGAATTTTCAGCATTGCCTTTCCCTTTTGAACTTTTTCAACACATTTTGCTCCTACTAAATGTTTTAGTGCTAGTGTTGGTTTTGGCTCAATAAGAATACTGTCATCGTTTTTGAACTTTGAAATGGTAACTGCATTGAAGGTTCTATCTAGCCCTGAAACTGCTTGCAAACTATATGCAAATTTTTCCTTTTCATCTTTCAAATGAAGTAAATCATGTTCAAGGTCAACATTCCCTTTGTAATATTTAATAAAATCATAACCTAATATGAGAGAATGATGCACATTTTCTACTACATTTATTCTAAATGGAAATGTCTTGTCATTTATGACAACAGGAAGTAAGATTTTTCCTGAAACATCTAACTTTTGACCACTGACACCTTTAATTCTTTGAAAAGTTGGGGTATCAAGTGCTGAATTTGCATATTTCGTCTTTCTTAAAAGATCTGCATTTATGATACTTATGCTATCACCAGTGTCAACAAGAGCATGAGTTTTCTTATTGTCAATTTTTGCATCTATTGTGTTTATTAATAATGGTGTAGTAATATTAACATCTACACAATCGTTGTCTCTGTGCCTATCCTTAGAACAATGCCTATGGATAGGCCCGCACCCCTAATTTCTATTTCCGCCCCAACATGCAGGAGCTATATGATCTAATTTGTTACATTTATGGCATCCTTTACCCTTAGCATAACAATTTAAAGAAGATCCACGGTACTTACCACATCTATGGTACTGTGACTGCTGACCATCTTCGAAGTTGAACTGGTTCTGGGTTGGTTCGTTTTAGTCCCTTTACAATTTTGGTAAGAATTGTTGACTCTTGAAGCTGGTGGAACCCTGTTTTATTTCTTGTAATTCTATATTTAGTGCTGAAGGTTTGAAACGATTGGTTAGTGCTGTTTTGAGTTGTGATAATGTCGAAATATGGGTCTTGGCCTGCTCAAACCATTCGGAGGCGATGCCCTCTAGGAATAGCGGAAATGCATTTAGGATCTGGCTGTCTGTCAAATGGAGAAAACTCATGTATAGTAAGAAGCTGTTTAACCACTGCACTGCTGACTTTTTTCCATCAAACTTCTGTACATTTTGGATTACCTGATGGATGTTACAGGAGACCATCGGTGGTGTAGCTACTGGTTGTGGTACTTAGAGTAATGGTTGTGCTTGCTGTATGGAAGGTGTGGGTGCAGTCTGCTGTCCTGACGGTGCTGAAGTTGACTGATGAACCAGCTGGCTGCGTTATGGTTGCTGTTGTGGCAATTTGTGTTGTAGACACTACGGTTACTGTTGTTCCTCCGATCATGGTGTTGTAGTTGGCTTTCCTTGTGATTACCATATACGTATAATCTCAAGCCGGGTCTTTTGGTCTTCCACCACTTTTTATACTGCTTGCTTGTGTGTATTTTTAGTGTTTAAGCAGTTCGAGGGGAATTGCTCTAGAGCTGGTAGAGATGGTGAATGTAAGTGATGCGGAATGATAAAGGGCCTCACAACGGAAACGACTCAGGGTCTTTGGTTGTAGGCTGAAACGATATTAAATTAAACTTAGAAAGAATAAGTTTTAATTATTTATTTGTTCCTCGATGTACACATTGAGATCATAACAACAATTCCTAAAAGAAAGATAATTAAAAAATCAAATAATGTCTTTAACAAATATCAATAGATCTAAACAAAAATAATCTTTTACAAAATAACCATGAATAAATGTCCTTGAACTTTGACCTGTTTTCTAAAAATAGCATAATAATTTCCTTAGTTTCAAATGAAAAACTGTTATTTTATTTACTATAAAATTTGTAAGATAAATAATATTTAATTATTTGAATATATTGTTTCATACGTAAAGTTGAGGATTAAAGAAAATATTAAAAATAATCTAAGCTAAAACAAATGCACATTAAAAATGAATATGAACATTTAAGGACAAAAAAGCTTTAAAATGAGAAAACATGTAATCTGAGATTTGAGTGCTACAACGTCGCAAAACTAAACTCGGAATGGACATTTACTCATTACGAAGCTAAATAAAATAATTATAAAACAGACAAAATTATTTACAAAAAATGCCAAAATGCAACATGAAGTTAAGCTATGAATTATTAATAATGGACAACTAAAATAGTTGTTAATAATTTAAGGAAGTGAATCTTTACATTTAAATATTTTCAAATTAAGCAATAACAAGCATTGGACATTTTCTTGTCTTTGTTTTGGGCAAATATTTACCATGAATACATTTCGACAAGTTTGTCTTTGAAAATCATTTCAGAATTAACTCCCTTTATTAATAGCGGGAAAACAAATTAAGTCTTTCAACTTCGATAAAGGTTGCAATTTACAAAAGTGATATTTGGCATTTAAAACAAATTTAAAATAAAAGAGAATGGGATTATTTACAAGAAAATAAAGGAAAAAGAAAAATAACTTTTTCATGAGTCTTTTAAATGAAAAAACATGAAAACTTGAATAAAGAATGCGACAACGTTACAAGACTTTAATTAAGAAGAACATTTTATCATTAAAAAGAAATAGTTAATAAATGTTGCAATTTAAATAAAAATCAAAATAAATGCAAAGAAGCAAAACTATTGCAAAGAAAAATATATACAAAGTTAACATACCTGAAACGATATTAAATTAAACTTAGAAAGAATAAGTTTTAATTATTTATTTGTTCCTCGATGTACGCATTGAGATGCGGCATCGTAGGAACATTGTCTTTTATATTGGATTAGCAATTAAAATTATTTGGCCAATGAAAATCAAAATTTGTAAAATGGTCAGTTGTCAATCAAAATCTTGACCAATCGTATAAAATATGAATCAGCTTTATCGGCAAAAACATGTCAAAAATAAGTAATTCTAATTTAATCTAAAAGGCAAATTTAACAATGTACTGTATTACGTAATTAATCTCAGCTTAATTTATGTGCGGAAACGGAACGGAAACGGAATACGGGAACGGAAAAATTGCATTATTTCCATAAAAAAAACGTGAAACCTTCAGTTGTTCTTCAATTGTAATATAAAAAAAATAAGGCCACCTAGTTATATATCAAAAACAGTCGATGTTAACGAACAACAGTCGGACAGTGAGTCGATGTTAACGAACATCATCGTCGGACAAGAGAATTAAAAATGACCATTTAAGATTATTTATCAACGAATTGCAAGTGAGGAAGAAATATCAAAACAAGTGAGGACGATAGAAAAATAGGGGATTTGGGGAGAATTTAACGACTGCATATAGAGTATTAGTACATAGCCCGGAAGTGTGGGGCTATAACCCCCCTCCCCCCTTGAATCCGGAATACGCTATAAATTTACAGCTTGAATCCAGTGTACGTTTTAAATTACAGTTTGAAAACCGTTATTTTGTGCAAATATTCCAAAATTTGCATCTGCGTACGGCCTGTACGAAGTGTGATGCCTGGTCATCACACGGAATCCAGGCGTAAAATTCTTTAACAACCAGGCGTCATCCCAATGTCTAAAGAAATGGAGTAAACCAGGTGTCAATTTAGGCGTAATCCAGGTGTAAAATGGGGCGTAATATTTAAATGAGTACGCCTGGTTGAAAAAAAAATCCAGGTGTAATATGCAAATAAGTACGCCTGGTCAATTGCAAAACCAAGCGTAAATCTATGTTTAGATACAAAACAAAGAGTTAGTGGATGTACACAACTTTCTGTGTATTTTGTGTAATTGAAACAAAATATATAAGCACTGAATGATCTTTAAAAATTCTGTGTCTAATGACATAGAATGACAAACGTATATCTTATGTTACTAAATTTCTGCTAGTGCCTGTGATATAATTAAATTTGAGATTATTTAATATTTACAATGTATAATCTATTATCTAATTTATATTTTAATTCAACATTGTTTACACCATAATTACCATAGGAAAAATGTTATTCTTTATAAATTAGGAAAAACAAAATATGAAAAAGTAACTTAACATGAATGTTGCAATTTTTAAATTGAATTGTGATTACTCAGACAGTAAATAATGACATTATTTGCATTGGAAATCATTCAATAAATTATAAAACTTACAATTTTTTAACACAGTTTTGTTGTTCTTTTTGTAAAAAATCCAATTTTAATTCTTGTAAGGGGCAAGAAAATTGTTTATAACATGCAGCCTGCATTTCCACTCCCTCCATGCCAACTGAGAGCCAAATTTTGAAATATTTTTCCCATGATTCTTTGATTAATAGAGCATTCTGGGTAAAAGTCTTCTTGATATTTACGCCTCCCAAACAATTTACGCCTGGTACATTTGAATTTACGCCAGGTTTGTAAATGGTTGTACGCCCATCACAACTCGGGATTACGTGTCCTGTTCTTTTACGCCTGGTTTTTGATTCAAAAGCACAGTTACGCCTGGTATGTTTGAGTTTACGCCAGGTTTGTTACTGGGTTTACGCCCGTCACTACTTAAGATTTACGTGTCCTGCTCCTTTACGCCTGGTTTTTGTTTAAAAATCACAGTAACGCCTGGTTTACGCCAGATTTCCAGGCGTAATACGCCTTATTATTTCGTACGGGGGTATACTGCATGTGTTGCGTACCGCGTACCATGTCTGCGTACGAAATACGCTCTAAAAAAGCCCCCGAATCCTGCGTACGAAAAGAGGGGTTATAGCCTCAAGTGTCAGTCACTTGGTTTTATTTTCACTTTCGATTGCTACTTTTTGTGCACTATGTTTGCAAAAATTGCTGAATTGCTGAAAATACAATTAGCGCCATTTAAAAGTGAATGGCTGAAACTATAAAACTTCGACTATTGATGGGCAAAATATTTGCAACTGCAGACGTGCAATTTGCTTCCTTAGTTTACCTACATATTTCGTATCCGCACGTCTTCAAACTAGGCGTGTTAAAATTTCACACGTCTTCAAAATGGAATAAAGGTTGTTTGGCGTGAAGTAATCAGTAAACAATGATACTCTTTCGAGATTAAACATCACATGAAACTAGAATGCACGAGGGCGACATCTGCAGTGTTATGAGAAATTAATATATTCGCCATATATTCTTATATATATGTTTTAAAGTACACGTAAAACCATGTGGTTGAGTGTAACTACGGACTGAAATAAAACCACCTCATCTGAAATCAATCAGACTAACTTGCTTGAGTCAATGAGTACATGTACCTTCACGGGCTTACACTAATACATGATACTCGAGGATATAACCCAATTTTTGTTACTTTGCCCTTTGGCTAATTTTTAGGCAGCACTTGGTAGCATGGTACTCGAGAAGCCGAAATTTTAATACTCGGCACTCAGAAAATCGAAAATGCTGATAAAATAAACTTGCATGGTACTTAAAGCCGATTTTACATAGTAGTCGGTTCTTAAGGGAATTACACCCTCATACATAAAACTAGGGTAGATTATTTAGGATTAACTGGGTGAGGTGTAATACTCTAATATATAATACATTGATACTCATCATGCACTACAAGATTACGACATTGTCATGATGGATCTTGGTGAATTCTCAGAGAACGAATGCTGACGTACCACCATATTTTAAAACTAATATTACCCTACCTTCTGCATTTACGTCAGCCATTTAAGGAAGCTATAATCTCGGATAGAAGGTAGCAAATTTTGCTTGCATGTTCAATGATATCCAAGACTTATTTGCTCAACAAGAAAGGTTTGATTATTTATCTATATATATATGTATCAATGTAGACTGAGATATGTCTGAGGGACTGTCTTGATTTTGCCTTCACATTTTCCTATATTGAAGATCCTTTAGAAACATGAAGACCTAGTTGTGCCCTGGCATCATTCAGAGAGATTGTGTCAAAATTTCGATAAGTAGTTGCCGAGAAAACTGCGACAGAAATTTCAACATTCCAAACAAAAAGTCCCTAGTAAATAGGAAATTGATTACAGATATTACGAAAATGAATCACACCATACGGCATAACATACAGAAATAATGTTTCAAAATTTCAAGCAGCTGTGACCAGTAGTTAATGAGAAAACTGCGACGGAAAAAAGTTACGGACGGACGGACAGACAAGACAGAGTAAAACAGTGTACATTCTCTCCTATGGAGCGGGAGTACAAAAACATGTATAAAATGTCCTTTTTTCAAGCTACATGTCTTGTAGGCAAAGCTAATGAAGGATGCCCACGCCAATCTTCATCCAGCTGTCTGTGGATAAAAATTCTAAGTCAAATTATATCATTTTAAAGTGTGGGCATATACTTTTTTTCGACATGCACATCTTCATATGATATACCCCTTTGTGTAAATTTCATGAAATTTTATGAAACCGGTCAAAAGTTATGCCTCAGAAACCCCCTTTTTTGCCTCAATTTTCAATTTCATTAAGTCTTTGTGACCTTGACCTTTGACCTACTGACACCAAAATCTATGGGGGTCTTCCTTACCTTATAACCTATCTACTTTCCAAGTTTCATGAAATCCCATGAAGATGTTCTCAAGTTATGCCCCGGAAATCAATTCCGAACGGACGGACGGAAGGAAAGCCGACAGGAAAAGCGGCCGGGGACAAAAAGAAATTTAAACCTTTAGTAAAACTTTAAATTATCCCCCTTTTTTGGAGGTCAGTGACGCATGAAGTTGGTGTAAGGGTGGAATTTTATTATAAATTTTTTAGGGATGGCAAAATAGATGAAAAATGCTACTCGGATACTCGTAACTAATACTCGGCAAGTACTCGAATACTCGCATAAAACAGAAATTACATGTGACGAAAACAATTGCCCTTTCAATGTTTACTAACTTTGGAAATTTAATGGTAAATAATTTGCATAAACTGCACAGTTTCAATGAACGTAGATGTGCGTCAAAATAATATCTTTGCAGTCGTAGCATTTTTTAATGCATAAAACTCTAATAATTTGATATTAAAAAACCTTTTTAAATTTTCTCAGCGGTTCAAAAGATATTTAGAATTTTCTTTTCCAACAGAATATTAACTTGCATCTGTGTTTGTTTTTCGGCCTCAATTTCGAACAAATGTGTTACGAAAACGTACAGTGACCAAACATCAGTGGTCTAGCTATAACGTTGAAAATGTAAATAATTACTAATTAGAATCACAAGAAATTAATGACCATTTGATTAAATATTGCTAAAAATTATTTCAAGGGTCTAGGTTTGTTCATTATGAAATAAAGAATAAGCTGATTAGTTTTGTTTATTTAACTTGTGATGTGTACACAGTAAAACAGTTAATTATCTGGACAATTAGATGCATAAAAAGTCAGTATGATCTGTTTATTGTTACGTAACAAATTTCATAACAGTTTTCAGAAAGAAATATTTAAAAAAAGAAAGATCGTAGTACAAAAATTGGCACTCGATACTCGAACCTTCCAAGCGATACTCGAGTATTCGGGTACTCGTTGCCATCCCTAAAATTTTTATTTGTTCATATCTTGATGCACACGTATGATAAAGCTTGTTGATGATAACATACTTTCTTTGTTGCGGAAACGAAACTTAAACCCGTAGGTAAACCGGACTTGGGAAGGAAGAACGGACGGATTGACGAACAGACACAGAGACCCGAAGGCTATGCTTTTTAATTAAAGGCAGGGCATAAGAACCACGATTTATCCCAGAGTACCATATATAAACAGTTAAGAATTGAAAATTGGGGAGGAGTCGTGTCTCCTATTAGTACAATATAATGAAATTTTGCACAATGACGACCCTTTCTTACTGCTGAGCAACTTTTATCCTTACATTGATTATTTATCTCCATTTGTTTGCATTGAAATGGTTAAGGCAATTAAAATTTACAAAAATTGTTATTTCAATGACAATAAATCAATCTGGATGTCCAATTGAAACGGAGTTTTGCACAATGACAGATCTACGTAACCAAAAAATAAAGTTAAAAATGTCTATGTGAAAACTTTGATAGTTGCCTTCGTTTTCAAATTATTTGCAGAAAAGGTTGACTATTTTTACTATGATTTTACATGTAGCCAGCATCCCATGATGGAGAGACAATGTCTAACAAGTTTCAGTGGTTTCAGAGAAGGTTTGTTTTCTTTTTTAAAACGTAACTGACGACGACGGTGACGGGTGATCGCAGACGGATGCATTATGATGGCATTAAATCTTGATCCATGGCCAGGTGAGCTAAAAAACCAACAAGAAGCTATGAAAGAGCCTAAATCACTCACCTTGACCATCAAACTCACCACAAATACAATAACCTTGAAAACAGCTGCATGCATATATAAATTAATTTTCTTTATGGAATATTTTGCGCTCTGGCAGATAAACTTCAAAAATTTTTCAGGGTCTGACCTAGGTCGACAGATCATTAACATGTCTTTGTCACAAACTGTTTATATATGTTTCATGGCAATAAAATTGATTGTTATTGTTTTGCAGGTATACCTAAAGAACAACCACGCATGCAAACTTTCCATGAATTATGCCCAGTAGTTTCAGGAAGATTTTTGACAAATTGTTTTAACCAAGTTTTAAAATCCACATTTTCACACTTGAATATAGCTCATAATTTGACATTATACTGATCTACATTTGTAGCCAGAAACCAAATACCAATGCCATCAGCCCGAACGGACTGCAGACGACGGCGGATGCCAAATGATGGCAATGTTCATGGGCTTTCTTAAAACAAAAACTGTCTGACAAAATTGTTATTAGTACCGATTGGTATTAAAGAAAAAGCAGAAAGTTGACACAGTTTCCCAAAGTCTAAAAAGGCATGGGATGAGTACTTTTATTATAGGGCCCTAAACCTGCATTTTAAATTTTTGGAAAACTCCAGCAAAAAAATGATTTTTATGCATATTTTCCGAAAACAATAAAACAATAACAGTGAGTTTTGTCACAGTTATAGTTTTAACGTGGTATTTTAGAAAAATGCCTTTTTTATATAAAAACCACAATTTTACTCTTGACTTTTGAATGCTTACTATAATATATGTGTAATTATCTTATGATTACTTGTGAAATACATTTTTAATTTGACAACTGACCATGTTGTACGATCATAACTTGAAATAACTTAGATTTCAAAAAATAATAGGAAGTTTTGTATATTTTCCATCGAGTTCTAACTTCGTATGTCGATATGTGCCGCTACTTTAAAAAAAAATTAACACTTACCCTTGCAAGAACTTTTTAAATTGTTCTTCCCACATGCCTATATAGGGTCGGTGGCAGATATGAGCAGAATGAATTACCGTTGTCTTGGATGGCAATTTTATTTAAAAAATATCTCGAATGATTGGTTATTTAAAAATCTTTAGAGTAACTGCAATGATAAAAAATTCTCAAACATACATTTCATCTGACAGTTCTAATGGATTATCTTCATTTATTATATATTACTCTAACACCGCTTCTAGTTTAAAATTATCTTAGTACCATTATGCCATGGGGGATATAAATGATTTATTGGATTCTCAGTTAACACATTTCGACTTCAGTCCCTTTAAAGGATTTAGATAAGACCAAATCCTTGTTAAAAATATATTAAAGCATCAAAAGACTTTCGGTGGCAAATACCTAGAAGCATACCACGTGTACTTTGCTTGTAGTGAGAAGATATCGCCGACGGAGCTAGTTTTTCGGCTTAAGTCGGAACAGTTCTTTAAAAATGAAATTACAGTACAGAGGACCACATGGTATAAAGATATGCATAAGCGATCTATGATAATTCAAGTTGTTCAATACAATACGGCATAAACCCAAGTCAAAGAGGACAGCAGTTCTTAAGCAGTTTATTAGCATTCACAGTTCTGACTTGACAGCTGTTCTTTAGCAGTTCATTAGCATTCACAGTTGCCTAATTCAAGGCAATGGTTAATTTGCATATAGGCATTCCAATAGCATTCCTTAGCAGTTTATCAGCAGTTTATCTAGCCTTCACAGTTATTTAGCTGTTATTTTTAACGAAAAATTTAAATGAGATACCCCAAAACTGCTATCTTCTCTGAATATTCATGAATATAACAACAGCTGTCAATAATGAATATTCATACAAAGTGCTAAGTTGTACATCCTAATATGGTTTTCAAAACTGCTAATAACTGCTATGGAATGCTATTGGATCTGTCAAAAGTTTGAATGCAAAGGTACATGAATATACAGAGTACAAGTTATGCATGTAGAAATATTTTACTGTATGTAGGGGGTTGTAAACATGTTTTGTGAGTACTCAACCTGGCCTTAGAACCCTTATTAATTATGTTTGTGGCCTAATAATAGGAACAATAAAGAATGCACTTTAAAAATCAGTGCTTATAAAAAGCAACTAATTCAATAAGAGGGGTTACTGGAGACTGTATTAATTATCTTGACAAAGGGATTTTCAGATTAAAAGTTATTCCTTTTTAATTATTATTCAATTATTAAGTGCACTACTAGTTTCTCAATATATATTTTTTTTATGTGGACCAAAAGATAACAGTTTTTTGATTACAAAAAAAAAATTCTTATGTTTTGACCTTCTGATACAAAATAAGGTTACATAGATTTAAACTTCCTTAAATGGATTGTTAGGTCAATATTAAACAATTGTTAATAAAATTGGGAATGGAAATGGGGAATGTGTCAAAGAGACAACAACCCGACCAAAGAGCAGAAAACAGCCCAAGGCCACCAATGGGTCTTCAACACAGCGAGAAAATCCCGCACCCAGATTCGGGCTTCAGTTGGCCCCTAAACAAAAATGTGTACTAGTTCAGTGAAAATGGACGTCACACTAAACTCCGAAACATATAAATGAACTAAAATTAAAACAAACATACAAGACTAACAAAAACCAGAGGTTCCTGACTTTGGACAGGCACAAAAATGCGGCGGGGTTAAACATGTTTTGTGAGATCTCAACCCTCCCCCTATACCTCTAGCCAAGTCAACATAAAACAATCCGCTATTTGCAGCCTAGGTTTCCCTAATATTCCCTCCCCCCTTTTTCAACTCTTGAATATGATTTGTTTTTGTTTTTTTACAAAATTATATCAAAATATTCATCTTTTTATTTTTAAATAACTTCTTGCACTGTAAGTCTATGCTAGTATTTCATTATAATTCTGTGAACATCAGATATTCTAGGTGAATAAACAACTATCCCCCTTTTTTATGGCTGTCTGGTATGATTTCTGTTTTCCCCTCCAAAATTATGTCAGAAAATACACATGCATCAACTGTAACTGCAACTTACTGTACTGCAGGTGTGTGAAAGTATTCCATTTAGCCTAAATTAAACTTTATAATTGACATGAATACAGTTTTTCACCAGCAAATATTTATACACATCTTGGAGCCAAAATGCACATTTGAAAATGATCAAATAATCTTCAAATAAAGGTTTACTTTCAAGCTGAAAACACAGCCAGATCCAAGCATTTTTATAACAAAGATTAAAACCAAAACTGCTATCAAACTGCTGTCAATAACAGTTTTATGGTATCCAAAATGCTAAGGGTGAATGCTAAGAAATGATGAAACAAGGCAGTTTTTCAAACTGCTATTAAATGGACTGCTAAGAACAGCTAACAAACTACTAAAAATATGAAGAACTGGTAAATAACAGCTAAAAAACAGCTAATAATAGCAGTTCAATTTGACTTGGGAAATATGACTGTTAATTTTACTAGAAACCAAATGTGCAGATTATACGTAACAACAGACAATGCAAACAAGTCCCATATTATGTCGATTATACCCGGCTTCTTAGCATTAAGAGTATATACATGTAACCATGTAACATTCATTAATTAAGAATTGAATGCATCTTTTTGTAGCTTCATTGGCATGTAAAAGTGTGGACCGAAGCACATATTGTATGAAGCGCGGGGAGCGCTTCATACAAAAAATCACGGTGCCTTCGGTCCACACTTTGACATGCACATGAAGCTACAAAAAGATGCATTCAGTTTTTATAATTACATTTTAGTGCAAAAATACTTTAATCTGATAATATTAAGTAATGCACGCAGTAATAATCAATTTCGCTCAATAATATGTAATTGATTAGTACACAGGTGTCTCGTGCTGCTGATTTTCATTTAGACATAAAAGACAGCTTGTTAACTACGTGTCGCAATGTTATTGGTTAAGAAGTATGTTATTACGTCAAAATGTAATTATTATATTTTTAAATAAAAATCGTGAAGTTTTCCGTTTCCGTTCCGTCCCGCCTTTTAGTAACACCCCATTTTTTAATGAAAATTTAACGGACATGACGGATAAAAACCATCATATTGCAGGTATATTCGCATTACTTATAAAGGCAATTCGTTTAATAGGCTTTTACAGCAATGAGTTTTTCGTTTCGTTTAAGGTGGTACCCAACACTTTCACTAAAATTAATTTGGCTCGTTTAATTTTCATAAAATTTTGACAAAGTATTTACTTTGACCCATTGACAAAAATTTAAAAATTTCAAAACATTTGAACCAACCAATTCATTAGAAAAATTACACTGATTGTATATCAGTTTGACAAACACTAATATTGATCATTGAAAAGCTTAATATTCCATTAACAACACAACGTTATTAAAACGTTTAGCTGATTTTACAGAGTTATCTCCCTGTAGTGGTAGGTACCACCTTAAAATGAAAAATGATTTTTAAACTTTAAGTATAGTTACTACTCATCAGTTGGACAGTTAGTCAATATATAATGCCGTAGATTTTATTTACCCGTTCACGCTACTCGTCATTTAAAAATTAGACATTTGTTTAACAAAGTATAAGTAACGTTTTATCTGCGGTTGATATGCCAATCTAATATTTTTATTTTCGTCTCGTCAGCGATTCAGTTGGATCAATGATGTCTTACCTTTCTTATCAAACTAAAAACTCAAATGTGATAGATATAAAATCTTACATGACTGATATTTTTTTAACTGACAATATTTTGTAAAAATAAAAGTACATGCTGAAATTTACATCTACTCTTAATAAATGGATTCTGCAATTATGTCTGACCCGCTGGTGATTGAACGCTACTGTAAAGGATTGATCAATAGAATTTTCTACCAACATATGCTGAAAAGAATCACACTAAGGAATGTAATGCATGAACTGAGCAGTGAGTAATATTAAAATATTTTCTTAAAAAGTAAAATTATGCTAATTCTAAACATTAGAATGCAGACAGGAGTATTATTATCCGTTATATTAAGTGATTTTATCTTCCAGAATCCTTAGTAGATGAGAGGAAAAAAAATCAAACCTTTAAATGAATATCATACAGAATTTCATGGTAAGTATTTTCTTGTTAAGTAATATATATTTTGTGAAAAATCTATTTTTATTTCACTATATATTGGTAACTTGAACGTCAACACAACTTTCGAAAGAAAGTTCGGGGATATAGCGATTATCTCCGTCCGTCCGTCACACTTTTTTGTGACATCAACTCTCCCTTCACTTTTGGGTTTAGGAATTTTTGTATAGAATGTTTGCATACCACCCGTTGATAAGCAATAAGGGGTCGAACTTTGAAAAATTGTGAATTAAAGATTGTGACCTAGAGTTTATTTATACAATTTATACATTTCATTTCTATACAGTCATGACAGTATTGTCAAATGCTATATGCAGATTCACAATAATGATTCAGAATTTAAGTGTTTGAAAATTGGGGCCCACAGGGATCGAATTTTGAAAAATTGCCAGTTTAAGATTGTGACCTAAACTCCTCTTTCAATTTGCAATTTATGCATTTTATATTTATATAGCTATATATTATTGTCCTTGCTATTTGTAGATGCGCAATTAGATTTTAGAAATTAATCATCTAAAATTTGGGCCTACAGGGGTCGATTTTGGAAAAATTGTCAATCTAAGCTTGTAACAAAAACTTATCTTTTGTTTTTCGAATATATGCATTTTATTTCTATACAGTATTGTCATACAACAAATGCAGATGCACAATAAGGTTTTACCATTTTAATTTTCGTAAATTGGGGCACATATGTACAAGGGTTCGAAAATCTAAATTTTTTTTCAATATAAGCTTGTGGTCTAAATTTACAAATTATATGCATTTTATTTATATAAATTATTGTCCTTCACTATATATAGAAACACAGTACGGTTTTATGATTTTGATTTTTAAACCTGTGGTTTACTCGCGTCGAATTGTAAGATTTAGCTTGTGATCCAAGTTCTTTTCACTTTTCATTGGGTTTATTGGTATAAATTCTTAATATAATGATTGCATACTATATTTGGATGTGAATAAGGTTTATATTTTTTACTCTCGGTAAGTGCCCCACTACAGGGGTGCACGGATCACTGTCGATTCCAGCAGTACTGTTGTCTAGTTTTATTTGGGCTTCAGATAAATTTACAACCACTTATATATATGTTCTCCTTCAAAATGCATCAAATGAGTTGCTACGAAGCATTGTAATATAATTAAAAATAATTCTGATATAAATTAATATTTGAACCTTTTTACATGATTTAAATATACATCAAGCTCTATATAATCGTGTTTCTGCTATAAAATTTGTGTTTGAATACTTTCTCTATTTCATGATATAGTGACGAAAATTTGATTTCAATGATAAATTGGCATTTGAATTCTCTGGTGTAAATGTGATATGTATTACATAAAACTTACGGATTGAATGCATTGTCCCTAAACAATGGAGTCGAATGCTTCGTCAAAAGGAACCACAAAACAAATATAGTAAATTAATTTGAGGCAGTCAGAAACGTCACCTATCCATGCACTCCTTACATGCTATATCCATGTGTACCTCTTTCCCAATCATATCTTTGAATACAGGCCAAAATTTTGGAAAAACAAGAGTTTTTGTCACCAGCTTATACAGTGTTATAATTCCCAATTTTCGAATTTCGACCCGTACAGGCCCACATTTGAAAACTAAAATTCTTAAACATCTACATACGGTGTATTATAATACTGTAAAGAAATTAAAAACAAAAAATGAAAACTGAAGGAGGAGGTTGGGTCACAGGAATAAATGTCCAATTCTAGAAATTCAACCCCTTTGGGCCACTATTGTGAAAATCAAAATTCTAAAACCTTATTGCGTATCTATATGCAGTGTTTGATAATACTGTAAAGAAATTAGATGCATAAAATGAGAAACGAAAGAGCAGCTTAGATCACAAGCTTAAATTCACAATTTTTGAAATTCGACTCAAATGTTTGAAAATAACCTAATTGTGCATATACATACAGTTTATCACAATACTTTATAGAAATTAAATTCATGAAGTCAAAAATGAAAAAGGAGTAAGCTTACATTCCACATTTTCGAAATTCGACCCCGTCAGAGCGCAAATGTTTGAAAATCAAAACTCTAAAACCTTATTGCGCATTTACATCTTAACACATGTACAGGATAGAAATTAAATACATGAAGTTAAAAATCGACGAGGCGTTTTGGTCACCAGACAGTTTGACGGACGCACAGGCGGTCAGGGCCGATAACAATATCCCCGAACTTCTCCGAAGAAATTAAATGCATGAAGTCAAAAATGAAAGAAGACTTTAGGTCACATGCTTAAATTCACAATTTGTGGGCCCCAAGTTTATTACGCATCTACTTAGAGTATGCATCAATGCCAATTAGAAATGAAATGCATAAAGTGAACTAGAGGATCCCAGGAGCCTGTATCGCTCACCTTGACTATGTCCATCTTGACTGGCAGCATGGAACATTGCTGTCAAATTCCGACTGGCACACTGGTTTCAAAAAGATCTTTCAGTGATTTTCCCCATTAGGTCTGATGTGAAAACTTTGTTGCGCTCTGGTAGTCATTTTCAATGGCGGATAGTGTCTGACAGAGTACCACCTAACAACCATTTGATGCAAATTTGATTCGTTTTGTTTCAACTGGGCCAGTGGTTTCAGACAAGATGTTTTTGTAAAATTTCCCATAGAGTACTGTTAAACTATTTTCGACTCTGGCAGCCATATTGGATTGCGGGCGGGATCATCGGAATTAATTCTTAAAGAGGACCACTTATATATAAGGACCATTGGTTTCCACTCTTTTGCAATTGGCCAAGCGGTTTCAGACAAGATCTTTCAATAAATTCCTCATAAGGTGCTATGTAAAGCTATGTTCGGTTCTGGCAGCCATCTTGGATGGTAGATGGGGTCATCGGATAAACTTCTAAAAGAGGACCACTCAAGGAACATTGCTGCCGAATTTTGAACCAATTGGCCAAGTCATTTCTGACAAGGAGATTTTTAAGTTAATTTCCTATAGGGTCCTATGTTAATCTATGTTTAGCTATGGTGGCCGTCTTGGATGCATGGGGTGTCATCGAATATAATTCTGAAAGTGGACCACCTAAGAACCATTGCTGCCAAATTTTGTTCAAATTGGCCCATTGGTTTCAGACAAGAAAGTCCTTAAGTAAATTTCCCATAGGGTACTATGTTAAACTATGTTTGGCTATGGCGGCCATCCTGGATGACGGGATCATTTGATAAATTTCTGAAAGAGGACCAACTAATGACCATTGCTGCCAAGTTTTGTTCCAATTGGCCTAGTGGTTTCAGTCATGATCTTAAATAAATTTTCCTATAGGGTCCTATGTTAAACTATGTTCGACTCTTGCGGCCATCTTAGATGACGGGCGAGTCATCGGATAGAACTCTGAAAGAAGACCCCTAAGGACCCCTAAGGACCATTGCTGCCAAATTTTCTTCCAATTGGACCAGTGGTTTTAGAGATGATCTTTAAATGAAAGTTTACGACGACGACGTACGTACGACGGACGGTGATGGCAATAGCTCACATGACCCTTTGGCCCTGAAATTCCAACTTTTCGAAATACGACCTCTGTAGACACCATTTAAAAATAATCTACGAAATAACATTACGAGGTAGGGTGAGGTGTAAATTATTAATATATTTCTGATGATGATTTATCTTCAGTCGAGACACCATTCTATTATTCACATTCTCGCATTGTCAGTCATTCAGATGGTATAATGCTTTCCCATCTTTTATATAAATAATAAACCAAAACATGATAGAAATAAAATGTTAACAAGATTTCGGACAAAAAGTGCATGTTGAATTAATGGACTATGCTGAATTTTGTTTGATATACCATTTGAAATCTTAACTACATGTTTATACTTATTGATCAAAAAATAATCTGCCAACATTGCAGATACAATTAAATAAGCTTGCTACACATAGATATGGAACAAATTACGATATATCGATAGATGAAATTGGCCAGTTAGTCAGGCAACAAAATAGTCCTTAAAAACCTTCAATTTATCACATACATCCCCCCTTTTTTGTCGATCAACTATCAGATAACACACAGGAGCAGAATCGAAGACAGATCATAAACTTGCACAAGTGTTTGTGAATCGCTGGTGTCACCTTATTCGCAAAAACTAGACTGATTGAATTTCTTGAATTATCATAAGATGTTAAAATAATATTACCCACTATTTCACTTTGTATGATGTACCGTAAATACTAAAATATATGATTAAAGGGTAAAAACATAAGGAGACACTCAGAAATCAACCCCCGTGAAAAAAAAATTGCCCTAGGGGTAAGTTCCCCTTGGATTAAATCTAAGCGTCTCAGAATTGCTACCACTTTACATTTTTTTTAAAAACAAATAAGAACACCATTTTAAAAGTTTTAACTATAATCTGCCGTCTGTGACCTATAAGCAAGGGCAGCATGTGAAATGAAACGCAAAAAGGAATCTAATTACTAATCAAAAGATGAAAAGTGCTAAAGCTCAAATGGACAAGTTCAGCAGCGGAGCAGCAAAAATAGAACTAGAAAAACTTCAGTGTTCTACCTATAACAGATTAAAATTAAAAGCAAAATGTAAATTCACACTCTGGTTATTACAAAAGGTGAAAATCTATCATATTTAAACACAGTTGATTTCAAATACTTGAAGTCACTTTAAATCAGAATAGTCCTATGAATATTTTAATTGCGACAACCGCTAGCGCTTAAAACTAGCCTTGTATTGAAATTAAAATAGTACGCCAACCAAACAGTTAGCCATACGTTCCTGAAACTATAATGGAGAACTTTCTATTGGCTTCCTATTTCGGTATTTTTGGTTATGAGTACTTCTTGTTTAAAAGAAGTTTGGTTTTTGGTCTTCCAAATGTTTCGGTTTTAATGCTGCTGATGAGAGTTAACTCCTTGAAATGCATCGTATACAGCATAGTATAAATTTACTATATCTAATTTTAGTATCTTTGGATTTTTATTTTGAAACTCCTGGGACGATGCCTCTGCATGGTGGACCCTAGGTCCCCGAGGGTATTCGCCAACCCAGTCGTCAGACTTGTCTGACATGATTATTAATTGATTTGTTACAGGAACTACCAGTATTTAGCAAAATTCAAAAATAATAGAAATATTAAGGGTTGATTCCTTGTATTGCACATGGTAGATCTCCTTAGCTGAAATTTGGCTTCCTATTTCGGTATATTTGGTTATGAGTACTTCTTGTTTAAAATAAGTTTGGTTTTTGGTCTTCCAAATGTTTTGGTTTTAAAGATGCTGATGAGAGGTAACTCATTGAAATGCGTCGTATACAGCATAGTATGAATTTATTATATCTAATATTAGTATCTTTGGATTGTTATTTCATTCTTATTTCTATTGTATACTCAATTTGTCCATAAAATGACCTCTGATGATCTTTAACTTTGTGAAAATTCTATAAGTCATTGCACAGTTATTCATACAAGCATTTATCTCATACCATTTTGGTCGAATTATCAATGGGTCCTCGCGGAAAACTACTGACCCTTTGCCATCTCCTCATAGAATTATTTCTCAGTCAAACTTTTAAAATATGTTTTCGTCCGACCCGTCTGTTATTTCCTCATAAAATTATTGCAAAACTAAATGCGTCTTCGTCCGCTACTACTTACATTTCAGTTTTTTCCCCATAAAATTATTTCAAAATTATAAATGGGTCTTCGTCCGTAATTACTGACCCTTCAATTATTTCCTCATAAAATTATTTCAAAATTAACTGGATCTTAGTCCGTAATTACGGACCCTTAAATTATTTCCTCATAAAATTATTTCAAAATCAAATGGGCCTAATTCGTTCGTAAATGCTGACCCCTCAATTAAAATATTTTAACTAACACTTACCTTAGGCTTAGTAAAACAAATATATTTCCAAAGTAAAGTCCGCACAAAGAAAAGAAAAACTCAACACGTCGAAATGGAGAGAAAAAGAAGGGGTCGCTGTACCTAGAAGGTGCGAACAAAAATGACATTGATTCAATCACGTCTCACGAGATCTCACTTAAGATATGAAAAATATTCACAGATGATATATTCTGTTTAATATTTTCTTTTTTTTTTTTCGCAGGTTGGACTGATGCAGTTATTCTCAGTAGAGGGAAAGTCTATGAGAAAAACAAAGAAGAAACTGAAGAAATAGAATATATGTTAAGAAGGAAAGGTTTCACCATTTGTAATGAGGTTCACAGAACAAGCATCCTTACTTTAGACGATATGCAAAGGCTGCTGGAAACCTTCAGAGTCATAATCCTACTCTCGAATGTATATATTGATGATGAAATTTTATGCAGCAATCCTTTTAAATATAGAAAAAGAATTATTTTGGTAGATTTCGATATCCACTATGCCCGGTTCCAAAAAATTGAATTTCTGCCTTATTTTCAAATAAATTTTTCACGTCCTTACCTTTCAATGCTTGAAGATTTTATAAACTTTTTTGAATTATTCATTGAAAATTTGCGACATGAATTACCATCATCAAAGCCAGTGGATGTTAAGAAACCAGTAATCGGTAAAACTGAGGAGGAAATTAGACAGCATAGCAGTGACATAATATGTTAGGGTTAATACGGTAAGTGTGAATATGACTTTACACGAAAACCGATCCCTTTTCTTTGTATATGCATGCATATTTACAAGTTAAACTAGATATAAAACAGGTCTCATGTAAAAAAAAATCGTATTGCATGACTAAGTCGGTATTAGAATTTGCTCGGAAGGTCGAGTCATGTGCAATTATATATATTTATATATATATATATATATATATTGGCATGCCGGTACAACGCTCCATCAATTCGGAGAAATGGTAATATTCCGTACATTACATTTTCTGATGAACCAATGGTTTCAACAACTCAATTGATACAATAAGAAAGACATCAGCGAAATCTTTGACTACTTTTCATTACCTCCTCTTCTTTCTTTACCGCTGCTAATGTACTGTACTTTGACATTTACCCCACGTATCCATTAGTTCAAACTGCGAATATAACCAAAAAAAGGGTTAACCCAAAGCAATCAAAATTTAGGAATAGCAATAAATTTAAAGTATCAATATCTCCGAAATACCAGCAAATGGGTGTGCTATTGTAAAAGTGCACTAGCAGCAGATGTGTCGACTTAGTAGTATATGATCGTAAAAAACTTATTGGAAACTTGAAATTGATTTTATTTTGTCGAGCTCAGTTATGTTCAATCTACAGAATCTATTTTTCATGTGGATAAGATTGTTAGTTTGAGAAAAAAAATATCGATAAAATTGGAGTTTTTCTGGCAAAAACAATAAATGATGGATAGTTCTTGACATTGATACTGGAAAAGGAATATTGATGCGATATGACAGAAGTAAGTTCTATAAGACAATGCGTATCCAAGAAAATTGTAACAGAGGAAACCAAACAGAATCAGAACAAGACAAACAATCTAAATCAAGGACAATGTGAACTATAACCACGGGGTGACATAAGATTCTCCAGCTACATTAAATACATAAATAAAATCTCATGATCTGATTGCATTTCATTTCTTATATTGTAACAATTTTTTCAATGCTGTACCATTTAAGTCAATTTATTTTATCTTACAGAGGAGAAATTGGTATCCAATGATGTTTTATTCGAGATGAGTTATGGCTATCTAGAAGTTCAGCAATATGTTTTTGACGTTGTTATATACTGTTCATAGGAGGATTATTAGTGTGTATGCACGTTGAAATTATTTATTCTTATTTGTATATATATTGTTTAAATTTGAGTTATTTATTATAATTGTTTTATTTTCCTTCTGATGAAATTGATTTTTTTCCGGTAATATTTTTTGAATTTATACTAGATTTCATACATATCTTTGGTTTGAAAATTAAATTCGTGCTAAACAGGATAGCAAAAATCTAGTAAAACCAATTTTGATTGTTTACAGGAAGGTGGGGGGGTGGCTTAGTTTATGCATTTAGTTTTAATCTTAAAAAATGATATTGTAAATTTTGTAGATATGTGTGTTTCTATCTTGTGCATCAAAATTGGTATGAGAGAATTTTGTCTATGCACTGTTTCAAAATTGCCCTGATTTACTACGGCATATAACTTTTGATTAACCGTTACTGTATACATTAGCATTGCAGCTGTAAATTACTTTGTTATTTGTATTTTTTAAATATGAAAAAAAAAAAATTTAGCCGAAAGTTTACCCTGACATGGTTCCAGGTAAAACGGTAAGGGTTCGACCCCGGTCACTTGAAAGGCGTACACAATATTGATCGACACTATTATAAAATGTGCGTTTAACTTGTGGAATGGATATTTGTTTTTAATCAGGGGTCAAATCTGAATAAAATTGCATGAGATATCAAAGGTCTTTCCTGAAATTAATTGACCATATCAAAAAGTTTTCTGGTATTGACAATTGCGCTTGTATTATCCATTTACCGGTACATGATTTAGGTCAAATAACCCGATTATTATGTCATTGTTGACCTTTTCTTGTTTTTATTCACTATGTTGAATTAAGGGAACTGAAAAGTTAATTATGTAAAGCAGATCTGTCGAAAAATTAAAGAATTATCCAGAGATAACTTAAGACTGACAAAGTGAAAGGACTAGTGATCAGAAAAATTAAATAACCTACCCCATCCTTACAATTATAAGTCAGTGAAATAAGAAGAAAAATATCGCACATATGTATACAGAGCAGGAACTGCTTACCCATTTTGATTACCTGAGTTCACTCCTGGTTTTAATAGGAGTTCGTGTTGTTCATTGTTTTTTAGTGTTTATTTGTTTTGCATGTGGTTGTTCATTTGTCTTCCCGGGTTTGTCTGTCCAATGGATTACGTATTTTTGGGTTTGCTCCTTAGGTATATTTGTCCTCTTCAATTCATGTAACAATGGAACTTTAATTTTTCAAAACTCTAATTTTTATTTTTTATGTATTTTTATATAATGGCAAAAAGATTTAATGTTACATTGATAGCATACAATGCGCCAAAATATTGTTGTCGTATCATGCCTTGCTTTAAATATTTCAGTTCAGTACAAGGTATATGGTTTTTTTTGTGGTATTGAAGAATTTGATTTATTAAACATTTTTCAGATATCTGAAAAATTACACAGCGGGCTCTCAATCTTTTTGCAAAAAATTGCTTTATTCAAAAATTGTTTAAAAATCAGTTTTATTTATTATTTTTATGCACTTTGCTCCTCATTATATTGGCCAGTTGAAGAAACGGTTTATTTCCCAGGTAGAGGAGCAATTGTGTCTGAAGACTAACAAAAAGAAGTAGGGCCATTTTACTCTACATTCATTTCACTCCCTCGCCAATTTCAAAAAGTCATCTAAATAAATCTGTCAGGATGTAGCCTTTTAAATGATTTGCTAATAATAATTTACAAATAAGTTAGAGTAGTTAAATTTTTTCTATATTCCTGAATATTTCTTTGTGAGAAATTTTCAACACAAGTTTGTCGAATTTATGTCTTTAAGACAGTTTTTTACGAACCAAAACGTTTTTATTGCAAGTTATTTTTTATATCTCTTTCACTGCTAACGAGTTGTCAGTCAACGAAACGGCCATACAGTGCTGCAAATGTATTTCGGTATTTTGTAATACGTTTTTTTTCAATGTGACAGTGGAAAGAATTTTGTTCTGAGTGTCATTCTTGGCAATACTCCAAAACAATCATACAAAATGCTTGGTAAATTACTCAAAATGTCTCATTACCAGACCTTTGACAGTAGAAAATGAACTTATAAATAATTAATTAAGCATTAAAGTTTTGTTTGTTAACATAAAAATACATTGAATAAAATAGGATAAAAAGTAGATGAATATTAACGAATATGAGGAGAAAAAATATGGGGGAATATGACCCTACTCCTTTAGAGATGAAGTGTTGGATTGGAAATTAAATGATTTTCAGAAAAGGGCTATTAACATGTACAAATCTGTTCAGAAGGAGTTTAAAAATCAGTATTCATGGTGAAATAAATTTTTGTTTAACAATTCCTTATATACCTCGGTGTAGGTACTTTGAATAGTTTTGATAGTATGAGCACATAATGGGTAATTCAACTATCTTTGTTTTTAGGACAACTTGATGCTTCAAAAACAGAAGCAAATGATATTTGTATTTTCTTTTCTAAAATCCCTGGCAATCCCAATAAATTCTCATATTTTGTCTTCTTAGACTTGTATGCTTTTTTTTTTATTATTGCCAAATGTGAACATGCAGGGTATGTTTTTGTAATTTTATGTCATGGACAAAATGTTTTTTGGTGAGGACAATTGGCACAATAGATCATCATAATATTATTTTCAAGAAGCTGCAAAGTAGTAAATATATCAAGAGTCCAAAATGTTCTCCTGCTCAGGCCCATGGAAATTAAAACTCACTTAGTATTATTCAAAGGGTTTGTAAGTTTATATGTGTGCTGAGATTAATATTTTATTAGATAGCTTGAAGCACTGTGTATTTTATTTAGATAATTCACCATATAGTTTAATCATTCATTTTCAGAGGTATGTGAACTTCATTTCAAAACTTGGTACATATGTGATGTGATACACTTCAGGGGACAATTTTGTTTAGAATTTAAAGTCTCTTTTGTGTCCTTAATTGCTCCTTTTTAAGTTTATCAATTTTGAAAATCCTATCGTAAACCTAAAAAGATCTCATTCATTACATTTTTTTAATTAATCACATGTATATTGTTGACTCTTGCACCAATTGGCCTATAAAAAGTCATAATTTTTAATATTTGAGCATATACAAAAATTGACATGGGAGGAATCTCAGCTTATAGTTATTAAAATTGAATTTCACTGGAGACGGTGTACTCAGATATTCTATATTTGTTACATCATTGTAACACGAAGTAAAGAGAGGTGTTTAGTTTTACTGATCTCTATTTTTGGTTTGTTTTTTTTTGCAAGTACATGTGCTGTACTTTTACCCATGAACTTCTGCTTTTAGACATCCAAAATCCAAAATGTATATCTGCAGTAAGATTAATTAAAAAATATCTATATTGTTATGTTCTCAAACTTCATCAGAGTGTATGAGAGCTGCATATGAAATTGTTTTGGGTTTGAACCAATATTAATATTAAAACAGTCAGTTTATTTCAACATTAGGCCACACAAAATTGATTTTATTTTTTTTTATTGCTAATGACAAAAATAGGTGTGAGTGAGCAAAATTTCAATTTAATTTTTTTTTCTTCAGGACTAGTTTTCCTCAGGCTAAAATCAAATTTACATGCAGCACAAGGTTTTTGTAACTAAAATATTGGAAAAATTGTACTAAATTTTAGGAGCAAGTGAAAACTTTTTATTTCTAATTTCTTGAAAAATGAAGAATTTGTGATAAATAATAGCATTTTTTACAAAATTAAGCTGCAAAATATTTGTTTATTAAAGTCTGAAAGTTGAAGTGGCGAAATCATAAGGACTAAAAAATCAATTTGCTGTGGCCTAATTTGATTTATCAGAGGTTTGAATTGTTACTACTACTGATATTTAAAATTTTCTATTTATTTTATTTATCATAAAATTTGACTTGAATTTTATTGAGGTAAAAGGACACTAAAAAGTGATTTTTGGAAGGAAATCCACATTAGAAAGACGAGAAATATAAAGAACTATTGATTTTGTATTTTTATATTAAACACTTAAAATATTTATGTTAATTAAATCTTTTACAGGATATTTTTGTGAACCAGTTTTTAGTGGAATTATTTGGCTACTTGTTGTTGATCTGTTGTTTTATTTATTAGCTTTGAGCTTAATAACAAATTTGATGTGCATTATAGTAATAATAAAATTTTATATTGCTAAAACTTTTGTTTCTTTCCAGACAGGGATGTATTACCATTGCATCTAGAAATCATGTAGAAGGTTGTTGGAAGGTCTACATTATTTTTAGATTTTTAGATCACATGGTCAAAAGGCTCATGTAAGCAGCATCGTCATAAGCTTTCCTTTAAAAATCTTGTCCTTTGAAACCACTTGGCCAATTAAAACCCTTGTAGCAATGGTCATTCTTCAGAATTATATCTGATGACCCTGTCTGTCATTCAAGATGGCCATCAGAAATGAACATAGTTTAACATAGTAATCTATGGGAAAATTAACTTAAAATCAATTTCTGAAATTCAGCGAGCCAATTGGAACCCACTTTGCCAGCAATCGCCCCATGATGGTCCTTAATCAGATTTGTATCCAATGATTTGGACCGTCATACAAGATGGCCTCCACATGCAAACGAAGCAATATGGAATAAAAACTTGGCAGGAATGGCCGTTAGGCGGTCTTTTTTTTATCCACAAATCGAAAAGATACCATAGTTGGAAGACATACTATAATAACAATACAACTACAACACCACATACCTTTGAAACACATTTTCATTATTGAAATTTTTAAATTCCTATACATGAAAAATTTGCAATAAATGAATGCATTAGGTGGTCCTAGTTTTGCTCTTTCCTGCATGAATAAAAATAATATTTGAAGGTGAAATATGACATTTCTTTCATAATTTCAAGACCCTATTTTCTCAGAAAATAAAACATTGTCATAATTTATGGTTTATTGGTGGTATGAGGGGCAAGGTGGCCGAGTGGTTAAGGCGCTGGACTTTAAATCACGAGGTCGACACCACTATGCGTTCGAACCTCATGTGTCAAGGTTTCCAGGCACCTATCTTAGCTTGGGGGTTTCACTGATTTTCTGGCCGGGAATATCAGGCTTTTCTCCCCCACAAGCCTGGCGACCATGCGAGAACCCCATATCTACCAAACGGTCGTTAAACTCGCCGTCGCTAAAAAAACTACAGAGCTTATGTCATGTATGTTGATTGTTGACTTGTACACACCGACGTTAAATAAAACTTACCTTTACCTATGTACAAAGCTCGGTAAACATAAAACAAAAACAGCAAGAAAATGTTGTCATACATGTATATAATCTGATATTTGTCTACTAGACTCTCTTTCCACCATGACGGTAAATGAAAATGTCCGACGATCTTCGTAAATATGACCAATAAACCATAAATTATGACATTTTTTATTTAAATTGATGAAATAATATTAAAGTAACACTGATACGACAAGAAAAGATTATAAAACATGTATATATTCTGATATTTTGCCACCAGACTCTATTTAGATGTGCATGCCGATGCCACGACAGTATACAAAAATGTTCGCCAATCTTTGTAAGTACAACGTACAAACCATTAATATGAAATAATATTATAATAGCACTAATGCACCAAGAAAATATCAAATATGTATAAATTCTAATATTTTACCACCAGACTCTTAGACGTGCAGACATTATGAAATGTTTTGAAACTTGGCAGGATTGATGACAACAATAGCCTAGGCTCTACAACTTTTGGTTGAGATTCATCAGCTCAGACAGTGGCTGCGGCTGTTCAAAGTTTCAACTGAAACCATATGGGAAAAGACTTTTTTGTCTTTTGGTAAGGAACTAATGGACAGATTTTAACTAAAATTGACAGGAATGTTTTGACCCCACCACTGTTCGATGTCTGTACCAAGTCAGACTATCCTGAATCTTGTGTTCATGTTTGTATTTTGTACTAATTGTAAAATTATGTTAAAATTGTCTGGAGTTCTCTCACTTGGGCTATTTTGATTAGTTGGTACGTCATTGTTGACCTTTCCTGTTATCCAATTTGATGTTTAAGGACCTCCACCACAGTTCCACCTTTGGTTCCGGATGGATGAATAACATGGCCACCAGAGGCATGTTTGATTTTGATTGGCGAATTTTCAAAAATCATCTCTGAAACCACATTATGAAATATTTTGAAACTTTGCAGGATTGATGAAAACAGTACCCGCTACAAACGATGCACTTTTGATTAAGATTCATCCCATCAACCGGTGGCTGCGGCTGTTCAAATCTTAATCTTTTATTTTGAAACGTTTTAGACGTATATATTTAAATGATAAATCAAAAGAAACTTTTTAATTTGCTCTTTGTGATCTTCTCGATTATAGTTATGCTATTTACTTACATTTTTTCTCCAGAATTGAAACTTAACTTTTTTGAAAACTAGAAAAGAATACAGAAGCGATAACTATAGAAGCAGGAAAGTCTATAAAAATAAATCCAATGAAGAGTTCTTTTTTCTTTTTTTTGTTAAAGATTCAGTATTTTTCAATCGCTTTTCACTTTCCAATTGCGACCAAACTTTGGCGGAATGGTCCTTGGGTGACTCATTTCCAAAATTGTGTCCGCCATCACCAACTTCCAGCCATGTCGGCTGCTGTGACTAAAAATAAAAAAAGGGGGGATGAATTTCAAAATTCTTCTATGTAACTACAAGGCCAATTGGAACCAGACTTGGCAGCAATGGTCTCTAGTTGGTCCTCTTTCAGAATTGTGTCAAATCACTCAGACGATCAACCATGATGGTCTCCACAGCCGAACATCGGACCCTATGGGAAATTCATTTAAAAATCTTCTGGTCTGAAACAACTTGGCCAATTGGAACCAAACAAGATAGAAATGGTTCATAGGTGGTCCTCTTTCAGAATTTGTCCGACGACCGGGAACAAAGATGGTCGCCACAGCTGAACTTAGTTTAACATAGGACCCATTGGGAAGATTCATTAAATAATATTCTTGTAAACATCCACGCCAATCGGAACAAGACTTTGCAGCAATGGTCCTTAGATGGTTCTCTTTCAGAATTGTGTCGGATGACATGGACTGTCAACGAAGATGGCCGCCACAGCCGAATATAGTTTAACATAGGACACTATGGGAACATTCATTAAATAATGATGACCGGAATGTCAACCAAAATGGCTGCCACAGCCGAACTGAGTTTAACATAGGACGCTATGGGAAAATTTAATTTGTAGATCATCATACCATAAACTTGGCCATTTGGAACCAGACTGATGACAGCAATAGTCCTCTTTCAGAATTGTGTTTGAGAACCTTGAATGTCGATTAGGATGGCCACCACACTCTAACTTTGTTTAACATTGTACCTCTGGGAAAACCAGCCAAGATAACTGCTACCCTCAAATTTCTCAAACGTTGGACAAGTTAAATTCAGGTGAGCGATACAGGCTCTTGAGAGCCTCTAGTTATATTCTGAAATGTATTTTGAATTTTATGTTGGAAACAATATAACTGGAGGCTTTTGTTTAATATGGTTCAATGCATTTGTTCACCATGTTAGATCTATATCTGTTTTCATTTAATATAAAAATCGTTATTTTCTTATTGGAAAAGTTTAAAGGTAAAACTTTACCTAGAAATTCGCAAGCATGCGTTGTTAACATTTCCGTCAATTTTGATATATTCGCCATATTGTGGAATTAACAAGATAATTATTATTTTGAAAGCACGAACAAATTATTTGGACATGGATATTAAGCATTTTTAACATTTTGAGGTCAGTCTTTATTCTGATGTTGCAAAAGATTTTTAATATATTAGTTTGAATTTTTCTTCTTTCACTTTTAGTGTACTTTTAATAGAAGGTAATATACCATGTATACATTCTTGTTGTTTGTCATATTTGAACATTTTACAACCAATCAGGACTTGAATTTGCTCTTTGCTATTTGTGATCTTCTCGATTATAGTTATGCTATTTCTTTACAGTTATTTCTCCAGAGCAGCCTAGCTTGTTTGATAACTAGAAAGGAATATAGAAGCGATAACTATAGAAGCAGGGAAGTCCATAAAAATAAATCCGATGAAGAGGCGAATTCCTTTTTTGTAAACATTAAAGATTTTTTCATATAATTTATGACATGAAAACGTAAAAAGCAGAATGTTTTCCCACTTTATTTCTAACTGATCATTGAGCCTTTGCTTTAAATTACATTTTAGCTAATCTCCCTGCTTCACGCATATATTACCGAAACCATTACTTTTCAGATTAATCTGAATAGTTTTTATCCAACAAGATTAACTGTCAATATTTCAAATAATACTTGAATAACTTGATATTTGTTCTCCTTACCAGTCACTGGATTTGCATTAAGGTTGATCATATGATTTGCTTCAAATATATTTTCGAGTACCAATTAAATTCCTAGAACATATAACTCCTACATACTTTGACTTTGTCTTCCCATCACATAAATATTAAATGTAATTCCGTTTTTAGATTCTGAAATGTAATTTGAATTTTATGTCGGAAACAATATAACTGGAGGCTCCCATGAGGCTGTATCCCTCACAGTGATTTACCTTCCCACTTTTCAGCATTTAAAAAAATGACTGGTCATGATTGGTGGTTGGTGTAACTGTGCCTCGGGGGCCTACATGCTGAACCATAATTTATGACGATTGTCCTTCCAAGAATGGATCCTGTTCACAGCAGATAAAAACAGAAAGCATACCTAAATATGTCAGTTTATAAAAATTCGTAATTATGGACTCGTTGTGTAACTAAAATTTAGAATTAATTACAAATTAGGCAAACGAAACAACGTTTTACTGACCATTTACTTCTGTATTTTAAAGGTTAAAGTAACATGGGGCTTGCTATCGAAATATAATGACCCTGTTCTAGACGATGTTACAGAAATTATAAGTAAAATCTTGAACTGCGACACGCTCATACTATCTAAATTATTGGATCAATTAATCAAACGCCTTAGACTCTGAAATGTATTTTGAATTTTATGTACTGGAGGAATACAATATATGACATTAAAAGCTCCTAGTTTACATTAAATCGTGCCAATTGCATGGTGTTTATATTTTCAGATTAAATAATATCTTACAAATGTTCAAATGTAATATTTAAATTACTAAATCCCCATATTTCACAAACTGATAATATAAAATTGACTTTACTATTTTTTCAAGTAGATCAAATTGTGCAATACCCCCTGTTTAAGGGCATCATAAATTGCTTTTCCTGCTTTATTAATATTTTGCGTCATAGAGCAAATAAAAATTAGATTCCTAGAATTTAACTCCTCGTAGATTGACTTTGACCCTCTCTTCACATGAATATGTAATGCAATTCTATTTTTAGATTTTGAAATGGGTTTTGAATTCTATAAAATAAAGAGACCTGCATGTCAATTTTCCAATAGGGTTCTTAGTTAAGACATGCTATGCCAGAAATTTGGTCTGCAAGCTTTATTGTCCTAGTTATCCACATGTGTGTTTTGATTGCCCCAATTGGTTCAGAGGAGAAGACATTCAAGAATTTTCATACTTTTAAACTAAAGTTCGATTGTGGCAGCCATCTTGGTTTACTGTCTGAATCATCGTACACAAATCTGAAAGAGGGCCATCTAAGGACCATTGCTGCCTAGTCTGGTTCCAATTAGCCTAATATTGTCAGACCAGAAAATTTATAAATGTATTTCCCATAAGGTTCTATGTTAAACTATGTTCGGTTCTGACACCCATCGAGTCCTTTTACACAATTCTAAAAAATACATTTAAGAATCATTGCTGCCAAGTCTGGTTCCAATCGGCCCAATGATTTCAGACGAGATGATTTTTATATGAATTTCTTTTAAGGTCCGATGTTAAGATAAGTTCGGTTATCTTGGTTTACACTACGAATAATCGGAAACAATTCTGAAAGAGGACCACATAAGAATCATGGGTTTCTATTTTGATTGCAACAGTGCAAGTGGTTTCAGACAATAAACAACAAGACGGACAACAAGAAAGGGAGAACAATTTTCAGTGCAATTTCCCATATGGTCCTATGTTGTCCACGTGCAGAGTATGACAATACTGAATAGACATAAAATGCATACAATAAAAATATGACAAACTGGTTTAGGCCACATGCTTAAATTCACAATTTTTGTATTTCGATCCCTGTGGACCCCAAGTTTTGAAAATCGAAATTTTAAAACCTTAGTACGCATCTACATACGGTGTGTCATAATACTATATAAAAGAAAAATGGGTCAAAGACACAAATGGCCGGGTTGCTTTACTGGGTGTTTACTATAGTGGTGAAAAAGGTGATTACAAGATCATATTGCCCATTGGCAGTCATGAATATTTGTATAGACAAAATCAGACACATTGTATGTTGGTGTACGAGCACAGAGGCAGTCATCAATTTAATTAGAAATAGGTGAAGTAAGCAATATTTGATTTGATTACATGTTGATAAACACTTGTTTGGAAAAATGGGAAATAATTCCTGAAATAATTCCATAAAGTGAGGTGCACATTTTCAATATATATTGAAACATTCTGCGAAGTTTCAAGGATGCGGTTGAAAAACTGTAGGAGAAGTTGATTTCGCAAAATGGGTACCCTCTATTGAAGATGTCAATAAAAAAAGACTAAGTTCCAAAGTTTGGAAAAATGGGAAATAACTCCTGAAATAAATCCATAAAGTGAGGTGCACATCTTCCATATATATAGAAACATTCTATGAAGTTTCAAGGATGTGGGTGAAAAACTGAAGGAGGAGTTGATTTCGCAAAAAGGTACCCATTTTCCCCGCCCGCCCGCCGCCGCCCGTCCGACATTCACCATACTATAACCCGGATTTGCACTCTGTGCAACCCGGCCAATAAAATGGATGAAGTTGAAAATGAAGTTTAGGTCAAACGATGGACAGACAGACGACCAATATCAACATCCCCGAACGTTCTTCAAACGTGCAAATTGAAATAGAACTGGATGGTAAACAATTTTCCTTAAAACTCTGTCAATCAGCTGATGACACTTCTTAATTTAGATAAACTCGCAAAAAGAGGATAGTTTATCAATAAACATTATAGAAACCCAAGGTGGCTTCTATGGATTTAAAGAAAGAATATGGTTCGGAAAATAAAACAAACCAGAGAAAAATATGAAAGATTTAAGTGGAAAAGTATAATCCAGTAAAAGGTCTAGACTTTTATTTTGGAGACAATATCAAAGAAGGTCAAAACGGATTTTTTTTTTCTTTTTTCGAACGTCCGCGATCCATTTATCCTTCAGCGTGGAAAACTTCGCATATAGTGAAGTCATAATGCTGTTAGAATTGGACATATACTCATTTGGGATAGCATCTCCTTTTTACATGAAAACTTTTCAACATTTTATTTTGGATTAATACTAGACAATTCTTCACACTATACTTTGAAATGTTATATCTTGAATTCTATTTATAGTTTTTTTTTATAACAGTTCCCTTTTTCAATCGGGTTGTTCACGATATCATTCATGTTTTTATTGTAGAAATGTGCTTGAAGGAGGAAAAGCAGTTCTTATTGTTGTTTCAGTTTGTGATCAATTCTGCTGCTGATGTTGTACGTGATTATATAGATCAAAACATTACAAAGTTCTATGGATCGTTTGTACAGTTCTTGGCGTTAAAAAAACATTTTTACCATCATCAAGTGAATGGAAAGCATTTTTTTTGCTGTGAGTGCCCAGCTACTGGGTGCAGTATTAAAAAAAAGGGGAAAATGTCGAGCGAAATTTTTCAAAAGATGTATTCAGAGAATGAAGATTTATTTAATTCTAGTCACAATGTTAATAGGAAAGGGCTCAAAGAAATTTGTATTTGTGGATATATAGAGAGGTCTGTCGACATAAGTGACTTCGACATAAGCAGTTTTCAGTGGTTAATATCGGATCTATCTATATCGACTCAAGACAGGAAACCCATTGAAGAAATTGTTGAAGTGAGAAACGAAGTTTGCCATGCGATTAATACAAAAGGATTTGACGAAACGAACTTGAAAAGATTGTGGAATCAAGTAGAACAAAGTCTGAAAGATATAATCAATTGTTCTCCAAGATTTATAAAAAGAATCATAGGTGATGCAAAGAAGAAAATTTTGTTTGTCGACGATGTAGAAAAACTTACCATTGCAGTTCAGCAGGTAATTATGATCTATTCGCAATTTAACTTTGATAACGGCCTATGGAACGATTATCTGTCAAATTGATGTGAGGTAGAATTGTTTTATATAAATTTTAAGCCAAAATGTTAAATACAATTTTTATATATGAGAGTTTTAAGTTCGTTCCTATTACACATAATACTGCTCTAGTATAGACATGTAATATGTACATAAAAATTCAAATGTTCTGCCTAGTTGTCTTTAGTTAATATTTGTTGAGTCGCACACAGATTGTGTTATTTTTATTCTATTTTTTACCACCAAATTACATTAATTAATTTTTGTGTATATCAAATACAGTTTGTTTCTTTACTATTAGCCGTATTTAGGGCTCCTACCTTGAGATAAAATCATCTTTATTGGCGGTCATTTTAGTTGTTAGTCCGGATGATTGAACAAAAGAGTACCTCTGCTGTCATATGTTGTCCTTATTGATTTATTAGTTTTAGCCAAGAAGATTTTTCCATGAATTTTACCATTAAATAAGTAATGTCAGAGAGATGAACTTAAAAGCAACAAGATGTAACACACAGAATGTTTCACCAGATTAATAGCTAGTTTTTAGCTCACCTGACCCACAGGGTCAAGTGAGCTATTCTGATCATTTGGCGTCCGTCGTCCATCGTCCGTCGTCGTCCGTTAACTTTTCCAAAAATCTTCTCCTCTGAAACTACTTGTTTAAATTAAACCAAACTTGGCCAAAAGCATTATTGGGGTATCTAGTTTAAAACATGTGTCCGATGCCCCCGCCTGCCAATTAACATTGCCGACATGGCTAAAAATAGAACATAGGGGTAAATTGCAGTGTTTGTGTTATATCTCAAAAACTAAAGCAATTAGAGCAAAACTGATATAGAGTAAAAATGTTTATCAGGTTAAGATCTACCTATCATGAAACTTTCAGACAAATCGGACAACCCTTTGTTGGGTTATTGCCCCTGAATTGTTAATTTTAAGGAAATTTTGCAGTTTTAGGTTATTATCTTGAATATTATTATAGACAAATTGTAAACAGCAAAAATGTTCAACAAAGTAAGATCTACAAATAAGTCCGCATGACCAAAATCATTGATTGACCCATTATAGGAGTTTTTGCACTTTAAAGACGGCACCCAGTGTAAACTTTCCTTTAAAGATCTTTTCTTCTAAAACCACTGGGCCAATTGAGACCAAACTTTGGTGGAATGGTCCTTGGGTGGCCCCCTTCCAAAATTATGTCTGGCATCTCCGACTTCCAACCGACATGGCTGCTGTTACTAAAAATAGAAAAAGGGGGTGACTTTCAAAAATCTTCTTATATGAAACTACAAAGCTTTCTAAGAATTTGTTGAATTTTCTTCTGAAATGTCGCCATATCGACCACCACCTGTCGTTTGACGAACCTCTTTCTGTTTCACCATTGTCTACATTGTATTATTTAGAGTTAGTTTTAAGTGATAAAGTCGGTGAGGCTTACGGAGGTAAATAACATGCTGCAAATTTTGCCTTTTTACACATGTAGAATTGGCGCTATTTCAATAAAATATGTACTAACATCCTAAAAAACGAATGTCGGAAAACAAAATATCCAACACCCTTTATTTTGCTATTACATATGCCTACGATCAAGCACCATTTGTTTTTTTTTTTTTTCAAAACAGAGTGGCTTGAAGTCAATACGTATTTGCTTTGATTAAGTCTTGATTAAATTTCTTGAATTGGTCTTAAGTTTGTTTCAATTTTCTATTATAAAATATCGGCAAAAGGATACCGAGGGGGAAAATGGTCCATAATTCCAAATCCAAGGAAAAAACAAAGTCTACAAAATGGAACACAACAAACAAACGCCACAAAGATATATGAATCCAAAAGAATAAAAAAACATAATAATCTTAACAACAATAAAAGAAGATATCACAGAAACTAACAAACTTTTGTAGTAGTATATTTAGGCCAACATTCCAAGTTCAAAGGGGTATGTTTCCTAGAAGAAACATTGAATCATAATTTCCTGTCGATATGCACATTTACACAGTATGCCCTTATTAACTACAAAGTTTCATGAAATTCTTTTGTGTGGTTTCAGAAGAGTTGAGCTCACCCTCTGTTTCACTAGTATATTTTGGGCAAAATCTAAGTTTATATTTTGGGCAGAATCTAAGATCATATTTTGGGCAGAATCTAAGTTTATATTTTGGCAGAATCTAAGTTCAAAGGGGCATAACTCCTAGAAAATAAATTGAATCAAAATCTCATGTCGATATGCACATCTACAAAGTATGTCCTTATTAATTACAAAGTTTCATGAAATTCTGTTGTGTGGTTTCAGAGGAGTTGCTCTCACAACAATAGGACTGATGGACGGACGGATAAAAAACATTATACCCTACGCAACTTTGTTGCGTGGGTTATAATTATGGTAAAACAATTGTAACCTGTTCACTTCGATCAATACATATTTTATGTTCCCTCGTCTTTCGATCATTCAATATCCTGCAACATGTTGCTTAAACGATATAAACGAAAACAAATCGTATTACTAATCTAATATTTTTAATTAAATATGATTTGCTGTCACTAAATCACATGACTATTTCCAAAGGTTGCTACGAAAACAAGCTATATTTAGATTTTAAGTAAAAGCTAAACATTGCACAATTCATACAGCAGAGAAGAAGTTAGCCGGTAGCTTTGATTTCATCAATCCCAATGAGTTCGAAATTAAGTATACCACAGACATTGCCAAGTCTGCATCTTATCTTGACCTTCACCTCTAAATGGACACCAGAGGAAGGCTGAAAACAAAACTTTACGACAAACGGGTGACTTTTACTTTCCAATGGTCAACTTCCCATTTTTGAGCGGCAACATTCCAGAAGCGCCGGCGTATGGAGTGTATATGGCACAACTCATACGTTATTCCAGAGCTTGTGACAATACATTGACCTACTAGACAGCCGGCTCCTGACATAAAAGTTGCTAAAACAGGGGTATGTTGCCTCTAAGTTGCAGTCATCCTTATAAAAGTTTTTGAGATGTCATCATGACTTGGTTGACAGGTATGGAAAAACCGTTTCCCAAATGCAAATGGACCTGTTCTATTGATGTTGTTTCCTCCTCATTTGCCGTATTTGACATGGGCAGCATGGCAGGTGTCCTGCAGGAAGCAGAGACTGCTTACTCTCCCGGAGCACTTGAGTATACCCTCGTTTTTTTGTGGGTCCATGTTATTCATTTGTTTTTAGTTTTTAAATGTAGATTTTGTATTGTTTTGGTATTGTCGTCGTTGTTCTCCGAAGTTTTCGATTTTCCCCTCCATCGAATATCCCTTTGGTATATCTCGACTTTACGTATAACTTAAAGAATAAGAAACGTATAATAAACTAAACGAAACTAGAACAAGACAGCACAGAAACTAAAGAACTAGCAATGTAAACTCCAATAAAAAATCGGGAGTGTGACATTTGGTGCTCCGGGAGGGTAGGCATGTCTTGTTCCGCCAATGGCACTCGTCATGTTGCTAGTGAAGTGTCAAGTCTGCTGAGGTGTTAAGTCCGGTGGGATGTCAATTAAGGAAAGACGTGAAACCTAACTGAAGATATCTGGACTCCTACGCGATATGGAAACTTCGTATCGCCAAACAATTCGTGATGACGACCGTAAAACTTTTGGAGTAATGAAATTAACTTAGACTGAACATAACCCTGTCTTAGAAGTTTATGTGACAGCAATTTAGCCCTGCCGAGAAAATCACGGTTTAAATCCTATGCACGACAGTACAGAATTAACTGTGAATTGTACACACAATAGACAAGAGACCTTGGTATGCTACTGCTTAGAAAGGGGAAGTTCAAAATCGAAAAATTAAAATCATCACGTTTGTCATAACGTTTAGCTTTCAACCGCCCGTTATTATCTATGTACAGTACAAATCTAGATATAAAGTAGACCTTGGTGTATCTGTGGTCTCTTTAATTTCAAGTTCGCTGGGATAGATAATATGTAGTAAGGATTATTAAGTGACAAAACATCTATATAGCGGGAACGGAAATTAAAGGACTGGGCTTTTTTCTTTTCTTTTCGATTCATTAGCACTTTTAAAAAATTTAACTTCACACGAAATCAAAAACAGGTTGACCAAAAGCGGCGCACAGTTTGTCCCCATTTGGGTGCCGATCGTTTGGCATACATCTGAGGTGGGACCACTTTCGGCAATGGTTAACTAAATATTAAATTAAAGATTGTGACAGATATATTGGATGGAAATTGTGAACTTTTATTAAAGAACTTCAACCTACAACAAGAATTAGTCGGGTCGGAATAGATACTTATCCGGAAAAGCGCAGTGCACATTCATAAGGATAGGCGTACATTCTACATTGGGATTTGTAGGCAATAAGTGACGTGCGATGGGTTTGTACACCTTCAAATGTTGTATAAAAGGCGAAAAAGGGGATAACAAGAATGGGATCATGGACACACCAATTGAGTAAAGCCATGCAATTGCCACAGACCCTAAGAAAATAACATAAAACCGATCAAAACCATCGTCTTGTAATACATGTTGTATTCGTATATCTCTCTCTTGCTTATTTATTGTCATTTAATTATTGAAGAAATATTAGGCATGATTTATTATTTGTTATTTTCGTTAAAATTTTGACTCCAGTGGAATTTTATATTATTACTGTCCGTGTGTCTGTACTACTGTTTGAAGACCACACAATAGCTTCTCAATGTAATAAATCATTTCCAATGTTCAATCCTATGGCATGATGTCTTATTGGCTCTACCCTTACATGTCTTACATAAAAGATTTAAAAGGTATGTATTTCCTAAAAAAAATGAAATATGATACATTTTCATTTTAGCAATTGGAAGTTCTAAACAACAATTGCATTATTGGTCAGTTGAGTACCATTCAGGAGGGCACAAACAGAAATGCTGAAGAAGCCAAAGGTATATTATTTTATTTTATCTTATTTTATTTGATTTGATCTTATTTCGTTTCAGTTTATTTGTTTTATTTTTATTACATAAATTATAAGATGGCCCGCTGATTATGATACTTCATCTAGGATTCTGAGTGTATATCTCCGTTGCTGAATATTCTGTGTTACAAATTCAAAATCTATGAATATTGTCTCAAATCACATCCGGAAATGCGGATAACCGAATGAAAACCAAAATTTTAAAGAGTATAACCAGGTTTGAAAATGACTAAAATCAACTTATGACATAGATGTGGAAGAGTGAGAAAATCCTTAATTTCAACACATTTAACCATTTACAGTCTATGGAATGTGCGAATCGAGTACAGACATTTTAAATGTATACGTTATAGATTTTAACTGTAGTCTTGTAAATAAACAGACGATAAATGTATGCAAAACAACATTTTTACATAAACATAGTACAAATACTGCAATATTTGTATTAATAAATTGTCACAGTAGTTTTAAGACCTGCTCGATTTGCTATCTACTAATTTAATTCAGTGGAGCATGAAATCAATACACTAAAAGGTGATTGACACGCACACTAAAACAAATTAAGTAAAACGAAACTTTATAAAACAAAATGTGTATTGACAAATAAAACAGAAAATATCAAAATACAGCTAAACAATAAAATTCCTCAAAAATATGGTTACATAAATAATATCACAGTTTAAGTTTTTGAAACACAGAAATATGCATTATCACAGTCAAAAATAAATCAACAAACAAAAGGATTTAACATTCAACAAGTTAAACAAATAAACTTGTAAAAAGATAACGAAAATATTAAATGTGTGATGTGGACTATATTCTAGAATATAGCCCAGCATCCCTCAAATAATGTAAAAGACTGTCACCAGCGACTTTTGTAAACAGGTCTTTAGTATTGTCGACTGTGTAGTACCGACGAATGATGTCGGATTTATCTACACAGTCTATTAAAAGGTGTTTGAGAGTGTGTCGGCATTGGCACGGGATACATTCAGGAGGCGCCTCATTTTCTAAAATAAAAGAATGAGTCGTCCTGGTGTGGCCAATGCGACATCTAGTTAAAACCACCTGTTCTCTTCGGCTTTGGCCGAAGAAATAAATATTTGTGCCAACAGTTGGTTCAATAACATGTTATTTATTTTCTGTCAAGAGATCCCACTTGGAATGCCACAGACGTAAAATATATTTATAAATCAAAGGTTTAAAATCAGTATAAGGCACGGACATATAAGTAATTGGGTCATCTAAAGCATCCTTCGCTATACTATCTACGACCGTGTTTCCTCGGATACCAATATGACTTGGTATCCAAAGAAAAAATATTTCTTTGCACATTTGGACAAGTCTTTTATAAGAATAAGATACTCGCATGGAGTACCTTTTAATGTACGCAAGCCTTGTACCAGTGGTTGCCCAGCATGACAACCGCCCAATTTAACATCCACACGATTAGCCCATGAGCCACTGCCTTCTTGAACCCAACCTTATAATGGTACTATTGTTGTACATTTTGGAAAAAGGTCAAGTTCAAGGGCATGTCATGACCACCGATTGATCAGGACCGGGCCCATCCGACCGCCCATTTAAGATAAAGTAAGAGCCAAAGTTTTCTGCCACCAGGATCCCGTCCTCTATCCGTACGGGTATCCACACACGGCAAACATGTGGTCCCATTAAGCCGAGGAAACCTTGCCCCATTAGCCACCGCCTTCTCCGCGATTCCGTCAGTGGTTACCTGGAATCCAAAAATCAACCTATATGATACACGCAGTCCACCCAACCCATCGCAATGTATCTAGGTGTCATTGAGGATTCCTTGAGATCTTTTCAAATAACCACCAGAAAAAGCAGAGGGAAAGACATGACCAGTTACTGGCTGAACAGGGACCATTCAGCCTTTCTAGGAACTGGGTATTTGAATATTTAAATGAACCAATTGAAAAAGCCAAACACGTGTATATCAAAAATATCTGAATGGATAAATATCGTAAATCGACTTTTGATTAAAAAAGATGAATGCTATTTTATAGAATTAATGTTTGAGAAAAAATAAAATTAAGATAAAACAACAATAATAACAAAAGTGGAATACCAAATCCAAACACAAAAATTTGAACCTATTGAGTTTTGTGACCCATAAGGAAACTCCAAACCCGTCAATCAATAAATTTAGAATTCAATAAAGGAATTTTGGAGCATAAAAAAATAACATGTGTACTATCGAAAAGGGAATGGCGTGACCACCCGATTGACCGAACCGGGCCCATCCGGCCTCCGGTCGGTAAAGGTTGTGCCCCAGACGGTGATCTAAACCGGCCATACAGAAACACTTCCTATTGCCGACACGGGTTTGCGACATACGGTCTTTTTTAATTGTGTATCCGGGACCCACACGTGGAAATTCTACATGTCGATTCGCATTTTCATGACTTCTTCAGCAACAGTATATATCATGGATGCTTTCGGTTTTTACATGTATTATTCAACATATATAATTCATTTGTGAACATCTATTTCAGAATGCAGTGCAAAGATAAATGAGATGGATGAAAGACTGAAAAATGTTGAAGGTAATGCCTTTTTATTATATGAAAAATATGCTATAGACCTGTTCCATCGATGTTGTACCTTCCTCATACCAGATTTGACATGAGAAGCATGGCGGGTGTCCTGCACGAAGCAGAGGCTGCTTACTTTTCAGGAGCACCCGATTCTACCCCTGGTTTTTTGGTGGAGTCCATGTTGTTCATATGTTTTAAGTTTTTAATAGTAGTCCATTTATTGTTTTGGTCTTCGTTGTTCCCCGGAGTTTGTCAGTTGTTTCGACCCCACTCCCCCTTCGAATATCCCTTTAGTATTTCTTGACTTTAGTTCTTGTTTTCTATAATTCATGCAGTTTGTTTTCACACTCCCGTGAACGACGTCTAGAATCACTTTTCTGTCTGTATATGTATAAGTCATGTCGGGGTAAAAAATGTTAAATGCCTTGAAGGAATTAAATGACATTTGATGGTATTGTTTACCACCAACAATAATAATTAAATGGTTTGTCGTAAATATCGACAAAAGAATACAGTGGGAAAAGTCCACAAATTCTAATTCCTAGGAAAAGACAAAGTAAGGAGAAGGAGCAAAGAAAACAAACGCCACAAGGATACATGTTTACCTAAAAGAATAAAACACAAATGATAAACTAGAACGAGACAGCACAGAAACTAAAGCACTTAAAATGTAAAATCCCATTAAAAACTAGGAGCGACTTCATGTGCTCCGGTAGGCTAAACTCGTGAATAAGGTTTTAACGTCTAATTAAAGGTAAAAAATTAATTTAAGTTTACATACACAGAATGTCAAAAAATAAAGTCATACAAAACCGTGCCCGACTTACCTTCAGTGTCTGTAACAAGTAACACTATCCTGACGCTATGTTGTGTTCACGTTTGTGTTTTGAGCAGAAACCGCTTACACTTTCGGAACACCTGGGTTTACTCCTGGTTATAAGGAGTTCGTGTTGTTCATTGTTTTTTAGTTTTCTGTGTTTATTGGTTGTGCTTGTGGTTCTTCATTTGTCTACCTGGGTTTGTCTATCCAATGGAATATGCTTTTTGATTGCTCATTAGTACATTTGTCCTTTTTTGTACTCTCGTATGTTATTTTTTGTCCGTGGTTCTGTCAGTTGGGTCGCCTTGATTGATTGGTACGTCATTGTTGACCTTTCCTGTTATACATTTTGTTTTTTATTACGACTTCAAAGAAATTAAATTATACTTCGTAATATTGGTTTCCACTAGAATAGTCACTATTGTTTCCTACTATCCGAGAGTGTAGTGTACCTTTCGTCCTCCAAATCATACAACAAAGTCATGGCTAGCGAATAAGGTTAAAATGCGTGGCGACCGAACTGATGAAACTGTGTTTTATATTCAGTATTATTTAAATGAAAAATTTAAATAAAACTTGCAAGAAAACGTGTAATCACGTGTACTATTTTCTACAATATAATGAATATTAAGGACGGGGAGTTTATATAAGATCTTAGTTATACATGTATCATTGGACACATATGTTATTGGTCATCTCTTTATGTACAATTCACATTTTGTATTGCCAATTTTGAAGCACAAACTTAGGACAAGGAATGTTGTGTTATAAGCAATATCTTATACAATTTCCAATAGAAATACCAATCTTCACACGAGGTTCTTTTGGGGTGATTTTCTAACATGAGCCATTCGTCGAGCTTAAAAATTGTCTATTAAAAATACCTTTCTACCCATCGTGTCTGAAAGCAGCACCTTTAAATCGGAAAATCAACGCTTCCAGAATCAAGTTTCATTACTTTTGACGTTATAAAATAGAAAGGAGTCCCCTTTGCTTATATCTGAAAGCCACGGAGATAAGAAAAAAATCCAAACACCACTAAAAGTGAAAAATAACTGGAGAAATCTCGGAACGCTCCTGTAAGGTTTCAATTATCTCTGACTCGACAAGACTCGTTAGAAAAATTTGGCTTCGGTTGATGAGATTTCTTGATATTGCACTAACTGATATTAAATTCTTTATGTACACAATTTTATATGTACACTTTCTGTGTACAGTGCATTAATTTTTGGGTAAAATATGATGTCGTCGTGTAATAATATGACGTTGTTGAACTCGAACAATTATCCAACAAAACTTTCAAGATATATGTGATGCCTTAAATTTAAGCAAATCCACTTACTTTTCATCATGAAATTATGAATTACGTGGTATAGGTACCAAAATCTAAAGTTTTATGAGATTTCGTCAGCATTTTTTGGCTTCAATTTTGTTGGTCATTTAAAATTTAAGTATCTCTTCAAACTAAATCATTTACAGTTTGATGAAATATTCATATACAGCTGTATTGGTATCACATGATGGTAATTGTTGCTGTTTTAATAGGTGTACATTAATATGTTTGTGTTTCTGAAAATTTAGTCAGAAAATCTATATGCTGGATTATTAATCGAGCAAACTAATATTTAACGGTGGTAAACGGCAATCTCCTTTCAACGTTTGTTATCTAGAAATATACACCTCAAATATTTTATCACTATCTTTATATTATAATCGTGCCAGAGATTCTGAACAAAATCAGTTTTCTATAATATTCCAGAAATACTGGTTGCACAGTATTCAAAAAAGAATAAGGCAGTTTCTGTCGCTTGCCAGTTCAATTTTGAGGACACCGAAAGCGAAACTGAAAAGCAAAAAACACCATCGTCTTTGGAGGACAAAAGTAAGTTAAAATGTTGTTTGAAAACACATTTGAACAAAATATTATACTTTAGTTAATATTGTGTCATTTTGCAATATTTAATGATTTTTTAATTCCAGTATTAAGTTGTGGTTATTGTCTTCGCTATTGTTATAACATATTCCTGTCTGTGTCTTCATTTTTACTTGCAATGATTAACAGTAAACCATACCTTTATCTTGTGATCTTTGTTAAATTGTTGCAATTGATTATTTTTTCAAAACTGTTTACGTGTAAAGCATAGCAAATACAATATAAATGAATTTCGGGACAGGTCAAAATTATTTTAGTCATACATATTTACGTTTTTCAATGAACCTTTTTAAAGAATGTAGAGAAAGTTGTATGAATTGTATATTTTCTTAACTTATCTTTTAAGGCCCGAATGCCGAGATGATAGTGGAAGGCCTAAACGAAACGGAAGAAGTGGCTCTAATACAAAACAGTAATAGTGAGAAAGTGGAAGATATTTCTGAACAAGATCCAATACATATATCTAATCCAAGATGTGGGAGTGTAGTTCTAGATTTAGAAATTAGAGATGACGTCTTCGCTACCCCCGAAAAATTGCGTTATGAAATAGACGTAGTTGTTGACAAGATTTTACGAATGGGAAACGTTGATACCAGTGTTGAAGGGGCAGTGACAATAAAGATTTTGTTTCACAAGTCTATAACTGAAGGTAAATTTGATAGATCAGACAATGAAATTGACAAGAACTTAATCTTTTTACAACGATTTTACATTGATTAATAAGTTTAATAAATTTATTTTGTATTACGAAAATGTAACAGGATCAGAACAGAAAGTTCAAAAGTGTGTTTTACTATTACTTGACACCAAAAGGAACAAAGAAACTTTATAGGTGAGATCAGGTACTCCTGAAGAGGAAGAAAATTGAACAATTCATTGATTAAATTGCATTAATAAATTAATATCACATTAAAACATTACAATTTCGAACATGTTGGTACTTTTTAAAAGACACTTTATCTTCTGCTTTTGTTTACACTTATGTTATATTATTCATATGAAGTAATTCAAAATTTGTATCATATTTAAACATACACCATGTATCAATTTAAACGGTCTACTGAAATGTATACATTCCACTGTAGGTCAACGAGAAACTGTAAAGAAGATGTTTTCTGAATGTACTAAACAAAATCTGCCTATACCGGTAATATCAGCAGCTCCCATAGACAAAGACATGACACCAAGTGAAATTCAAAGTGAGTTTTGAAATCAATTTTTCTAAATATGATCATACCTTTATTTTATAAATTATGACTAGGCCAAACATGTTCATATTAACATCAACAAAAGTAGAAAACTCAAATTCTATGAAAACCTCGATTATGTATTGTTTTAAAACAACCTACTATAAAATTATAGCTGTTTTCAAATACATGTACATGATGTATAATGATTGTATTTTCACAAATATTTCTTGATACTACTTTTAATGATAATAATAAAGCTTTAAGAACATAGAAATGACAGGCAAAAATAAGATGCAATATGGTATATTAGAAACAGCTTGAAAGGAGCAAAAAACATGCCACAACAACATTGATGTATCATTTTTGCTTCTCATCTTTAGCATTTTCATTTATATTTTTGATTTTCTACAGATGAGACGAATGTCTATCAATGCAAGCTTTGTAGCAAGAAGGACAAAGAAATAATAGAACTAGTAGAGAAAAATAAACGATTAATGAAGCAAGAAGGTAATATGGAAGAACAAAGCACACGACTCGTAATAAGTCGGAGTTTTTTGGTATATTCTACCTCTTTAAAATCGAAAAAAGAACAAGTGCATTATGCCTGTATTGATAATTATAATAAAGGGTGTATTTTGGTCACGTATTATAGATTTAAGGAATTATAATTTTACGATTGGTTTAGTAGATACAACACAGTTTATCCAAAACCGTATACAAATTAGACCTGTAGTTTTTACACTGACAAAGTACATAAGTATTGACTTCGAGGAAGAGATCATGTTCATATATTTAATTACGATCGTCCTTGATCGTCATAATCTCTCGACAGTAGTGTATAAAAATGTGTTAGTTTTAATTGAAAACTAAAATCTTCCCTCTTATCATAAAGTCTGATTTCAGTAGGCTCAATGGTTTTAGAGAAGAAAAAAGTTAAGGACATATACGAATTATGACAACACTTTTGTCCTTGAGATAAAATAATCTCATTACAAAGGAAAACCTCGCCTTCCAAAAAATGTGAACGGTTTATTTACTAAGTACAAACTGTACAAAATATCAACCTTATAGTTATTGAAGCAGTGACAAAAATCTACTTAGTATTTGTTACTTCTCGCTCTTAATCTTCTCGAAGACGTCTAGTTTTGTCTTATCGTTAATAAAATATCCTAGAACATCGACATTGTTGATTTGAAAGACGACAATGGCCAACATCTGCTTTCCTATCCGAGGAGGATTAACAAGATATATTAGACGACAGCGACGCGGAAACACCAAAAAAATGTAATTTAGTTTTATGCTGAAATGTTAATATAAAGTCATTATTCGTGGGTTCTGTCAATGAAGCCAACTGTACATTAGTTACTAACTTTTAAAGATATTTGGGGTTCAATAAACTACTTAACAAATATTTCAAATTGGAAAGGAATATTGATTCTAATTTGATTACTTTCTAAACATAAAATTCATTTATATTTTTGATTTTCTACAGATGAGACGAATGTCTATCAATGCAAGCTTTGTAGCAAGAAGGAAAAAGAGATAATAGAACTAGAAGAGAAAAACTGCACTTTAACAGAGGAAAATAAACGATTAATGACGCAAGAAGGTAATATGTAACAACCAATCACACAACTCGTAATAAGTCAGATTTTTGGGTATACTCTACCTCTTTAAGTTCGAACAAAAACAAGTGCATTATGCCTGTATTGATAATTATAATAAGGTGTGTATTTCGGTAACGTATTATAGATTTAAGGAATTATAATTTAACGAATTATGACAACACGTTTGTCCTTGAGATAAAATAATCTCATAGCAAAGGAAAACCTCGCCTCCCAAAAAATGTGAACGGTTTATTTACTAAGTACAAAATGTACAAAATATCAACCTTATAGTTATTGAAGCAGTGACAAAAATCTACTTAGTATTTGTTACTTCTCGTTCTTAATCTTCTCGAAGACGTCTAGTTTTGTCTTATCGTTAATAAAATATCCTAGAACATCGACATTGTTGATTTGACAGACGACAATGGCCAACATCTGCTTTCCTATCCGAGGAGGATTAACAAGATATATTAGACGACAGCGACGCGGAACACCAAAAATGTAATTAGGCTTCAGTAAATTTTCTTTCGGTATTATATTCATTTATTTATTTGCAAATTACACCCATACGGGTCAAAGCAAAACACACAATTTAACAAACACAATGCAATAGATGTACAGATTAAGCACGACAACATGGTTATTTAGACAAAATAAAACAATTTTATGCACAGTAGATTTTAAGCACTGTTGAATTCTACTTTAACGGAGGTGGACCCTATTTTTGCAATGCCAATGAATGCTTGTAAAGTCACAAATGAATGGTAGAAGTTCAAGTTTTGGGATTTAAATAGATTTAATATATAAATTTAAATTGTTTATGTCAAAGTTTTGGGGGATGTTTAATTGTTGAAATAAGACTTTTCTAAATTTTTTATTGACATTACAATGGAAGAAGAAGTGATATTCGTCTTCCAACTTTTTACAATTAGTACATAATCTAAGATCTCTCTGAATATTTTATATCTACCAGTTTCTATGTTTAGTTCTTGGTCACTAACTCGAAACTTCGTTAATAATTGTCTATTTTTGAAACGATTTTCTTTCAGTAAATAGTCTTCTTGTTTTATTTCAGTTTTGATTTGTTTATATAGAAATAATTTAGAATTATTATATAAATTTGATAGTTTAAATAGTGTTTGGTTTGTGTAATGATCATTTACAATTTGTTTTACTTTTTGTTTTAAATTTAATTTTATTTTATATGGAAAGGTTTATCAGGTTGTTGATATTCGTTACCATCTACTGCTAATTCATCAAAAATTTTAACAGCAAGTGTATACCATGTGTATAGTCCTTCGTTATCCAAAGTTTTATTTAGATTAAATAATTCTTTTAAAACAGGGTTAATATTATCAGAATTTAATCTACAAAAATACACAATACATAGGGTTTTTATAAACGAGTCTAAAGGAAATCTCCCAAGTTCGGATTTTGCTGCAATATTACATGCTCTTTTCTTTAAACCTAAGACAGATTTGCAGTATCTGCTATGCACTTTTTCGTATGAAAGTCTATCTAAAGAGAGAGAATATCGCAGGTTTTCCCATTTTTTGTTGCTCTATCTTTTGATCTGACTATAGGGAGATAATCCTCCATAAACCAAATTTCACAGTTATATGACATCACCGGTCTAATTAAAGTGTCAAAAAGTTTACATAATAAATTAGGGGGACAAAGACTGAAAGTTAGAAAAACGACTTTTGAGAGCAAATATTGCTTTTAAGCCTTTTTTGGTCAACTCTTGAATTGATTTTTTAAATGTGCTTTAAAGTCGATAATATTCCCCAAAAAGTTATATTCCTTAGTTTCATTTAGTATTTGTTTTTTAAAATAAAAAGGACATGTAAAAGAGTATTTATTTTGAAAAGTCATTACTTTATTTTTTTTACATTAACTCTAAGTTGCCAATTATGGCAATATATTTCTAGTTTATTCAAAGCATTCTGAAGCCCTTTGTGTGTACTAGACATCAACACAAGGTCAACTGCAAAGCTTAAAGTAGATATATTAGATTTCTCGAGAGTCAGGGGGTCACATGATATATCAAAACTTTCGTGTAAATAATTTACAAAATAATTAAAAAGGGAAGGGCAATCCCCTTGTTTTACTCCTCTCTTTAGTCTAAAAAATCTGAATAATCAGTATCTGCCTTAATTGCAGAAATGCTTGAACTGTATACATTTTTTTATAACTTCATAGAACTTGCCTCCAATGCCACTTCCCATAAAAAAATTGTACATTAAGCCTTCATGTCACAAAGAATTAAAAGCCTTTCGAAGGTCTACAAAACAGGCATAAATTTTTTGCTTCTTTTTGTTAAGATATTTAGTAATTAATGTTTTTAATATGAAAATACTGTCTGTGGTTCTGTGATTCGACCTGAACCCGAATTGCTGTTTTACATACCTATTTTCATAGTGGATATTCAACCTTTCATTCAATAATGAGCTAAATAATTATGCCATGGAGGTTTGAAGGGATATTCCCCTGTAGTTGTTTAAATCTAAATTATCCCAAGACTTAAAAATAAGGATAGTAAAAGATTTTTTTCGATTTACAGATTTTTTTAGGTCTTTACTCTGTTTTAAAAAGTTGTATCTTAACTCTAGATTGTATGGTTCTAACCTAAGCTTATGTCCTAAATTGACAACTGTTCTTTTTTATCTTTTATTTCTTGATCAGCCCATTTTCTTTTCTTTTTTTTCTTATGTTTTGAATGTTTAATTATTTTACAAGATTTTCTAACTAAATTTTCAAAGATTTCAGATAATTTATTGTTGCGTTATCTATCCCACTTTGATTATTTTCAAAAGTTTCATTTTCAAAGGATATTATTTCTTTCACTGTATCGGCTTCACTCATGGCATTGATTAATTTATTTTGGGATATTTGTTCCCATCTATATGAATGATCAATATGATGCTTAAAAGTAGCCTTTTTTATATATTATCTAGATCAAATTCACAACTAATATGCACTGAATTTTAGTGAATGGTCTGACAAGTATGTTAAATCAGATAGCTGAAAAAACATTATTGATTTCATTAGGTCCACATCAGCTATATCATAATCCACAGTGCTTGCTGCGATTGGTTTTTGACAAGTAAAATTCCCAAACAGATCTCCTACATATCTACCATTTAACACTCTGAGCTGGGAGGCAATGCATAAGTCAATTAAAATCTGACCTTGTGTGTTAAATACTTTATCTGTAGAGTTTATTTGTAAATTAAAATCTTGACTGTAGTTGTCTGCTAAAATATTTTGAAGTGAAATATGTGGATCCCCTTCATTTTGAATTAAATCTAATGAATCAACAATTCTTGCATTCATATCTCCTATGATAAGAATATTACCTTTACCATTGAGGTTTGATATTTCTGTCTCTAATTTCGAAAAATCCTTACAATAGTGTTGGGAACTAATTGGGGGAATGTAACATGCACAAATAATAAGATATTTTCAGAAGCCAAAAAAGTTTTTTTATCTAAAACACTTATTGGCTACATATTCTTGGAATAATAATACCAACTATTGCCCCTTGGCTTTGTATTGAGGCAATCGTTGGGGGACACTACACTTATTCCTCTCATACACAGTCAATAAGTAAATACTATATTCATAGTTATTCATATATAATAATTTGTAAATTTTAGTTTGACATGAAGCCTGTAAGAAAAAAATCTTATTTCTGCCCACCAAATATATATGTCGTCACTTTTTATAATAATTACCCACGTGTAAGATAGTGCACGTCATACTAATTTATCTCAAACCGTTCTATCCACAAACGGTACGCGATAATTAACTTCATGCTCTTTGGCTGACAAATATCCATCAAAGAGTCTTTCAATCGTAATGTCTTTGCGCTGCAGCTGGGAGATTTGCAGAAACACTAGAACAGGTCTTTAAATATGACACTTTCAAAAAGAGTAGATATGCAGATGGTTGTCAACAAGGATGAATTCAAAACTTATTCTTAGTATAGGCCCCTTTCTTGGTTTATGAGCCATCATGGAGATCGTATGTTTGTCCTGTTTATCAGGTATAACATATGCAATTATACATGTATTAGATTGGATTATTTGTCTGTGTGCTCCTTTGATAAAGAATACGCAAGTTCTGGTAGCGGCTCAACATGAGCGGGAGTTGTGAGAGAATGTTAGAGAGACGTGGTGTTATGTGTCATAAAACCATAATATACCAAGAAAATAAAGCCTCATCTTGCTTCAGGCATACAAAACTAATCACAGACTAAGAAGTTGTATTGGAACACGATAAAGTTAAGTTCTTCGACTGGTTTTATGCTGAAATTTTGATATAAAGTCATTATTCGTGGGTTCTGTCAATGAAGACAACTGTACATTAGTTACTAACTTTTAAATATATTTGAGGTTCAATAAACTACTTAACAAAAAATTAAAATTGGAAAGGAATATTGATTCTAATTTGATTACCTTCTAAACATAAAATTCATTTATATTTTTGATTTTCTACAGATAAGACGAATGTCTATCAATGCAAGCTTTGTATCGAGAAGGAAAAAGAGATAATAGAACTACTACAGAAAAACGACACTTTAACAGACCAAAATAAACGATTAATAAAGCAAGAAGGTAATATGGAAGAACAAATCACACAACTCGTAATAAGTCAGATTTTTGGGTATACTCTACATCTTTAAATTCGAAAAAAATCCAAGTGCATTATGCCTGTATTGATAATTATAATAAGGGGTGTATTTTGGTGACGTATTATAGATTGAAGGAATTATAATTTTAAGATCGGTTTAGTAGATACAACATTCACAGTGTTTCCAAAACCGTATAAAGGATTACACCGTTGTAGTTTTAACAATGACAGAGAAATTAAGTATAGACTTCGAGGAAGAGATCATGTTCATATATTTAATTACGATCGTACTTGATAGTCATAATCCATCGACAGAAGTGTAAAATCGCCCCTCTTATCATAAAGTCTTATTTCTGTTTGCCAAAAGGTTTTAAAGCAGAAGATAGAAAAGAGTTAAGGAAATATAGGAATTGGGACAAGACTTTTTGTCCTTGAGATAAAATAATATCCACTTTTTTCTTTAAAATTGTAAACCTTACGGTATGGATTTTTAAAGTTTAAATAAAAAACAGTGGTGGTCCATGTGCTTTTTTGCTGACATTTTTTTAAGAAAAGAGGTGTTTGCAGATCATAGCGCAGTTACTACCCCTTCCCCAAGTATTCCTTTAAAGGGAGTAACCAATTGATCTGGATAAAGGTGGAAAAGGGAAAGGATTTTTTAAAAGGCAAAAACATCGCCTTGGATCGAATAATGATATCTTTTGAATAACCAGAGGCTCCCAGGAGTGCATCGTTCACCTGATATTTTCATTCATTGCTACAGGACCTTGAGATTAACACCCATGCCATGTTTGGTTTTAACCCATTCTGCAATGAAGCCGTTTGTATGTAATTCCCGTAGTGTGCTATGTAAAACTGTCTCCCGCTGGCGTCCATCGTGGATGACGTATTGGCAACAAAATAACAACTCTTGGTCAGCTCCTCATCAGGAACATTCATTCCATGTTTGGTTTCAATCCATTCATCGGTTCTCCAGAAGATTTTTGTATGTATTTCTGATAAGGTCGTATGTTAAATTAAGCCAACCCCTGGCGGCCATTTTATATGCTGGATCAGCACCATAGTAACAACATTTGGTCACCACATCATAAGGAACATTCATGCTGTGTTTGCTTTCAATCAATTCATTGGTTCTCTAGATAATAATTTTTGTATGAAATTCACTTAGTTCAAAATGTGAAATGTGGACGGACGGATGGAAGGCGGACGACGAACGACGGACGAAAAGTGATGGCAATGGCTCACATGACACTTTGTGTCAGGTTTGCTAAAATGGGCGGAAAAACAATATGCTCATTGATACTGCAAACAAAATATCCAGGATCCAAGATCAGTTAATTTCTCAAATTAAGACAATGAAAAATACTCTTAACAATCACACCAAGTTTCGATTTCACTATAAAAAAATATGTTGCAGATAAAGTTTTTTGAAAGTCTAGACTGGTTCTTTGGTAAGTCTGTATGTCAATAAGTGATTGTATAACGTTTATTTGATGCGTGTAAATTTGCGAACTGAATTTAAAAAAATGTGAAATTCAATTTCACGATTTAAATTTACTCGATCCTTTTGATACGACCGCATATATTTGCTGTCGTATTGTGGTATGAGCCTGTCGTCATCGTCCATGGCCGGTTAGGTTTCTGTTAATTACTTTTGTTCTATTAAACATATACTTATAGTATTTTGCCTCAGTATTATCTTATAAGAACTACAGGTGCGGAATTTTTTTTCTTGGGGTCAACAAGGTGTTTGAGATATAAGGGTCCAAAAAAGTTTTTTCGTTTTGGTTCTCTGTGTATAATGGGTTAAAGGGCCAAAAATAATCAATGTGGCTTGATATATCAATTTCTTTCATTTAATTATTAGGTTTTTTCCCTTTTAATTCATCTTGATGAAATCTTTGATAAGTATGGAATAAATTTTTTCTATCTTTAAATCCCCTACCGGTAACGTCCATCAGACATAATAGAGTTTTTCGGGACTTTTTTCATTAACATTTTAACCAGCTAGTCTTATTTGTGGTATGTCTGCTTATAAGAATGAGTTACAGATCAAGTTTGACTTTCACGCTGATCGGATAATTATTCTCAAAGTTATTAACCTTGGAATTAGGAATTATTGTCAAAATATTAGTTTTCCGGACTTTCGTTGCAGATCCTTATACCAAGTGCATCTTATTTTTTTTAATGTGAGCTTATAGATCAGCTAGGTTTGAAATTCAGGATGATCTGGTAATTATTGTGTACCCCATTCAAACATATTTTTGGATTTTTAGGAATCACTCTTTCCAACAGCCAACGTCCAATTTTCATAATTAAGGAGCATTTGGTGTGTATTCTTTCAGCTCAAGGCGACTGGGGAAATTGCATTGCTAAGCGGAATCTCAGATGACTGTTACTTTCCAAGATACAAATGGCATATGGGTCAAAATTAGAAATTTTGGAAGAAACATATTATAAACCCACACTACGGAGTGGGTGGTATACTGGATTCACCTTGTCCGTCCGTCTGTCCGTCCGTTCAAACTGAAATTTTTCGTCACACTTATCTCGGCTTCTGTACAACGGAATGTTTTGATATTTGGCATATCGCTTTATGACCATGAGTTGTATCGTCTCACCTATTGTCAGGTCTGTCAAGGAACCACTTCCTGTTTGCCGATACTTACAATACATTATGTTTACATGAAATTTTTCGTCGCACTTATCTCGGCTTCTGTGCAACGGAATGTTTTGATATATGGCCGGTAGCTTTATGACCATGCGTTGTATAGTCTCTCCTATTTTAATTTCTGTCAAGGAATCACTTCCTGTTTGCCGATACTTACAAATTTTACAATACCTTATGTTTACATGAAATTTTTCGTCAAACTTTTAAAGTCTGTTTTCCCAATTTTAATTTAAAAAAGAGTGGGGTATACTTTGCAAGATAACACGTGCAACCTCATGTTTTTTTTTATATTTTATCAGATTTCATTGTAGATTATTTCTTTTAATTGGTCATGATGAATACTTTCAGTGGTGTGGAAATATATTTTTCCATTCTTTAAATTTTTCGAAATAGAAAGGGTTAAAGGGAAAAATGCAATGCAGCTTGATGCATGTATGTAAATTTTTATTTATTCCAAGTTAATTAAATTCTAGAAATGATTTTTTCGTCATTCAATAAACGTCTAAAATAAGAAAAATTAGCGTCCCGGAAAATAACCCACTGGGTGCTAATCCGACAACCGTACAAAAGGTAAGATAGTAGACATACCTACCACCGAGATCACGCATTCAAGTTTGTATCATATCTGTAGGTCAATTGCCAACTTCTCGACAATTATAATAGATACTAGATCAAACCCGCGTAATTGCGGGTACAAATATGATCGAAGTTATTACGCTGCGCATCAGCTCATTGTTATTTGTATTTGGTTTGTTCTTATTGATTAATGGGCGTCTGGTTCTTATCTGGGAACCAGACTTCTATACAAGAATAGCTTTTAATGTAGCATAAAATAATCTTCCGAATTTTCATATTGACTCGGACAGCCTCGATATTTTTCTTCTTTATATATACTGCTGTTTTGTTATGGATAATAAACGGAACGCAGTATCTTCGACTAATTGTCAGCGTCACCTGAGATCATCCGAGTTTGATAGAGAAAATAAAATTAAAATCCTCCAGCCTGCCCAAATATTTTCAGCAGAAGTGGAAGGGCAATCTTTAACTCTATAAATTAATTTGATTTGGCAAAACAAAATTACAATTGTCCTATTTTAATAAGTAGAAATTTTACAGCATTTCTATTTGACTTTAATCCGGGAATTAAACTTTATTTACATAACATGAGCATGGATGTATATAATCCCTGCAACCATATCATGTCCATATATGAACAAATTTTTCTAGTTCCTTTTTCAATATATATTATAGCTTTACATTTAAAATGTTTATTATTGGAAATTTTCTAAAAGACAATTGATATTGAAGTATATATTTCATTATTAATATGTCATTTTTTTATATTCATATACACCTAACACACGCTGAAAAAATTTACAATATAAATACAAATTCAAACGTCTGTGACACTAATCTTTGTAGGTCACAATGAAATCATTAAGTTGTAAGTAATTCAGGAAAATCAGTAAATATTCAACATGATTTCATATGTTCTTCAGATTAAAATTTATAAAAATGATTATCATGCATTCTTCCAGAGAAGACTTCTAGGTAACATCCCAGACTAATACAAAGTAATACAAAGTGATTCATTAAAGCAGTTGGTTTGCTACATATACATTACAATATATGAACAAATAAGCTCGTATATCCGAACTTTGTTAATAAGGATCTGAAGTTGTCCCAGATATGATGACCATTAAGAAACTGTATTTATCCAATCATTTCTTAGCTTTTGATGATAACTTAAATCATCATAGTTTTTATTGATCCTTTGCCAGGAATGAACAGAACTTTGGGGTTTTTAAGCATTATTTTCCAGAAACTTAATCTTAAACTGATTTGTGGAGGAGTATCAATTCTTAACAAGGCAAATTTGAAATCTTTTACACAATTAATTCAACAAATCTTACATATTACTAAATGTCTTGCATGAAGCTAACATATTTCAATTTATATTTACATCTAAACAGTCTGTCGACAATCAGCAAAAATCACTTAAAGACTTTAAAAGTGTCCTTCTCGCCCGCGTGTTGGAGTGACGAAAAACTTGATTTTTTTTTCCTTTTGAACACACGAAGAAAGTCACTCGAGGGTGGAACGGGGTCTCCGATCCCGTCTTTATCCTGCAGGCCAGTCCGTCGTCTCTGTTGCCAGCGACGAGACCCGGGCGCAAACACGAGAAAGAAACTACTCTAAGCGGTGGATCACTCGGCTCGTGTGTCGATGAAGAGCACAGTCAGCTGCGTGAATTTATGTGAATTGCAGGACACATTGAACATCGATATCTTGAACGCACATTGCGGCTTTGGGTCACTCCGGAAGCCACGCCTGTCTTGGGGTCGGTTGAACATCAATCGCAAAGCCCTCGAAGCGAACATACTCGGTTTCGCTCCGTCGCCTCAAATACAGACCGGTGTATCCTTTCCGATCCGGTTCCGTGCCGAAAGGACGCATGCTTGTCGTCGATTAACTGTTTTGTCGACACGTCTTCCTCCAAATGGTCTGGTGCACGGAGCCGGCGTTGCCTGGCGGAAATTTCCGGAGAACTGACTACTGACAGAAGAGGGAGAGAGAATCTCTCTCACCCTCTTTTTTTCCATCTCCGACCTCATATTGCATTTAAATGAATAAATATACCACTTAAATAAAAACTATTGAATTTAAATGACAAATTACACTATTTGAATAAAAATTATTGCATTTAAATGAAGAAATATACCAATTAAATAAAAAATATTGCATTTAAATAAACAATATCAAATTTTTGCAACCAATACCATGCCATATTGGACAAGAAAAGTCCAAGCCATGATGATACGGAAGATGTTGATTTACAGTCATCTTAAACAACTACAATGTATTCGTGAAAGTACACACAAGTTACATTCAAAAGGAAATATTTTCCCCTTTTTATGAAAGATAAAATATCTGAAGTTGAGATGCCAGTCTAATATTTTAATTCTCGTCTTGTCAGCGATTCAGTTGACTCAATGATTTCTTACCTTTCTTATCAAATTAAAAACTCAAATGTGATAGATATAAAATCTTACATGACTGATATTTTTTAAACGGACAATATTTTGTGAAAAAAGTACATGCTGAAATTTGAATCCACTCTTAATTAATGGATTCTGCAATTATGTTTGACCTACTGGTGATTGGATTCTACTGGAAAGCATTGATCAATAGAATTTTCTACCAACATATGCTGAAAAAAAATCACACTAAGGAATGTAATGCATGAACTGAGCAGTGAGTAATATTTAAAAAGTCAAATTATGTTAATTCTAATTATTAGAATGCAAACAGGAGTATTAGTAACCCGTTATATTAAAAGATTTTATCTTACAGAATCCTTTCTACATGAGAAAAGAAAAATCAGACCTTTAAAAGAATATCGTAAAGAATTTGGTGGTAAGTTTTTTCTAGTTAAGGAATATATATTTTGTGAAAAATCTTTGTTTCACTATATATTGGTATTTGAATTATACAAACGACAGATAGTTCGGAGATATAGCGATTATCTCCATCCGTCCGTCTGTCACACTTTCCTGTGACATCAACTCTCCCTTCATTTTTGGGTTTAAGAATTTAATTTTGATTATAGAATTGTTGCATACCACCCGTTGATTAGCAATAAGGGTCGAACATTGAAAAATTTTGAATTAAAGCTTATGACCTAAATTTCTCTTTCATTTTTCAATTTATACATTTTATTTCTATACAGTATTGCCATGTACCATATGCAGATGCACAATATTAACTCTTTACCATTTGCAAATTTTTGTCCAAAAATCATGCAAAATTAGATTTGTACAATTGACCACACAGATAAAATTCAGATTAAAAAGATAAAAACATTTATCGTATTCAGTGCAAAAGCATAAAACCCTAGCTTCATTTTTTCAAATGTAGTATTTGATAGAAACACTTGATTCCAGCAAATATTTTCCTGCAAAGAATCCCAGATAATTACAAATCTCTCAACGCACACATAAAATATAAACTTTTTTGAATGCATGCTTTCCAACATATTGCATTCTGTGTAAGGATTTTCATTCAAATATTTCATTCAAATTTATTAGCTCTTCATGGTCAAAGGTCATGGACAAAACACAATACTGAACAAATCTGATAATTATGCACAATTATATCAATGTTACAAATGCAGCTGAAAAATGTTATTATAACTTGGACAAGAAAAGTCCAGGTCATGATGATACAGAAAATGTTGATTTAAAGTCCTCTTAAACAACTGTAATGTATTCGTGGAAGTACACAGAAGTTACATTCAAAATCAAATGTTTTCCCATTTTTATGAAAGGTAAAATTTCATCATAGATGATAAATAAATCATTTCACACATATTGGCACAATCTTTACAATTACAAACTGGTAGTTTCTGCGCAGCGCAAGTCCTTTGCCTCTTTTGAAGCAACTTTTACTTGTAGTATATATCTATTGATAATAACCTATTCAACCAATGTGTTCATCTTACCTAATTTCAGCCACCTTTTTCCACATAAAAAAAGTTTCGTTAACCTCTATGATTGTACATTTTCATACGAAAAAACCGGATTTGTTCTTTTCAAAATTCGGTTAACGTGTGCATGTAAAAACTTCCTACGTTTGACTCTTTTAAACACACCAGAAAAAATTACTGCAAAGCAGTTAAATTAATTGAAGAAGTATTTTACAGCAGAATTTATTGAAATGGCAATGGCAATGTTGAAAGTTTGTTCTTGTTGAGACCGTGAACGATTTCAACTAAAATCATATAGAAATTTGTTTAAAGAAGATCATAATTTTCGTTTATAAACTTGCATCAAATTAAAGAAATGAGGATTTGGTTCAAACTTTTGTAACTGTTGTCTTTGAATTTTACTAGAAATGTTGAGGAATGTTTTTCGTGCTTCAAACACAATATTATCATGCAATTTAAAAAAAACACATTGCTGTAATACCTTTATTATTAATGCAAAACACAATCCCATTAGGGATATAAGCTTACAGTGTACAAAATCCAACATAACACACAAATGTGACAATAAAGAAGATATATAAACAGTTAATTGTTATGATAACCCTCTCTCCTCAAATCTTATGACTGTTTTAATATCACTTGGTGTTGACGGATTCAGAAGCCTTTACGTTTCTCAACATTATTAAAATTATTAAAACTATTTTCTGCTGTATTAAAATAATTGAACAATTTTGCACGTAGATCCTGAGTTAAATCTCAGGAAAGAAAAAAATAAAGTTCGCCATCAATTTCATTTTTACAATAAATACATAATCTTTCTTTTCTTGGTATATTTTGTATCTGATATACTGTTGAATATTTCATATTAATTAGTTGAGATATATACTGTAGAACACATAATTGATGCCGAAATTTATAGCGGTACTTTATTTATTTAATAAACACTTCGCCGGAGTCCGATTCTGTAGTTGTACCTAAATCAATAAAGATGTACAACGAATTCGGTATTGTGAGTTTTGGGCTAAGCCCATCAGTAGAAGAAGGTTTGCCAAACACCCCAATAAAAGGCAACGCAACATATGGTGGAGTAACCCGTTTTTATTCTGTTACCTCTTTTTTATGACATCACATCATTATAACACCCGTGGCAACAACGTAGAACGAAAAATGGACACGGGCGATAAAATGGACTATCTTAACACTGCACTTCATGGCCTAGTTCAAACCATGACACAAAATGAAGCGAACAAAGAACAACACCGTTCGGTGCACATTACGAAAATAACTACACAGAATTTTAGACCGGAGAAATATAGTGGAAATATCTCGGAATCACCAACAGTATGGTACTCTCAATTTCACAGTTGGGTCGAACTAAATCGAATAGAAGACGTGAATATTATAAAACAGTGGGAAAGCCAGTGACATTGAAGAGTTACTTCCGGTGGTCACGCGGGAAAGGGGACATAATCTCAAATTTTTGAGGTGGCGCTGTGAGCAGCGTGTAAACAAAAACGTAGCATGTCATTCAGACAATAAATTTATCAAAACGACTTATCATTCAACAGTATTTGCGGTTTAATTTTCATCCGAATAGATTTTGTTAAACGACTGTAAAAAAAATCATTAAAATAATTGTTTCGTTATTGAAATATGACCAAAAAAGTTTCGACCTCCTTTGACTTCCAAAAAACCGCGGGTAATTCCCCCGTCTCGAAATATCTGACACAATTGCATCCTAAACTTTTCATTGGTTGAGATATAAATACATGTTACCTAGATAGATAAAGGCACATGACAATACCAAGAACTTCCCGTCACTATTTGTCTTGTTTACATAATTAACGCTTGAAAGGGGGGTTAAAAAACGACATTTTTCAGGCATTTTTGGAGGAGTTATTTCATCACAAAATGGAGCACTAGATCTACCAATTACCCGTTTCAAACAACACAAATGATTAGAACAATGCAAAAGGATAATGTTTTCTCGAATTCAAATATATTTTAGTAGAAAATGGTGAAAGATTGAATGCATTTTATCGTCTTTTGTTGATCTGTCCTTGTTGCTCAGACTCTCAAAAGCAATTATTGTTTTTGATATGTAATCATTATGCAGTATGTAACATATTTAAGTACTACACTGAGACTAGTTTTGTGTTTCACAGTTAGTTCAGTTGTCTGGTGCTCCCCTCCCCCCTTTTCCTACTTTCAAGGAAAAAAAACCTTAAACACATGCCAGGTGAAAAGTTAATCTCTACAGCTCTACACAGCGGACTAAAACATGCAACATATATACATGCAAGCCAGGAAAATCTTTAGGGTAGTTGTGTTGTATACATAAATATTAAATAAAAGAATGATCCAGCCTTTAAAGGGTCCCAAATATTAAATGAGTCTTATTGTTCTTATTCACAACTTGAACATTTTTAGCCATATGTTCACAACACCCGAGTTGTTTGTATTAATTTATACAGAGATCAACAAATATATAGCCTGGGACTGTGTCTTGAAGAACCAATCTGATGAGTCAATCCCTTTTCACTTGATTTTTATAGAGTCTGTTCTTGTTTAAACAAATCTGCTGTACCAGACTAGTGGGAAGGTTACACTCCCACATTTGTTAATATGTGCCTATCCTTATTAAGAAACCTGTTGGACACTAAATCATTCATTTTATGGGTGTATGGGCCATGTGTAACTATTGAAACAAAAATTGTTTTAATCAATCAGCAGGAATACTTAAAGCCAAGAACACATCAGTCTCAGTTCATGTTAATATATGACTAAAAATGGAATAAAACAGAGGCCAAGTTGCTTGTAAGATCAAACTTGAAGATGCCTTGTATATATCTCACTGATTTTGGTGGTTCTGTTTTATATTATTGAAATTAGTGTTAAACCCACATCTCTTATTTCACACTATAGAGGTTTCCCTAGACCAATTTAGCATGGTGCTGCACCATGCCTCCATCTTAGAGCACCATGCTGCCCTCATCATCAATTTTACAATGTGCCCCCAAGTAGCCAACTCTAACTCTCAATTTTTAGTTTAATCTTATCTTTTTGAAACTGATTTGCATTTAATCATGTACCCCTGTTGTGTTGGCACACTTTTATGACACTTTTACACAATCACACTAGGGTGAAGGCTGTTTATTGCAGGTTTTGATAAATATACTGCCCTCATGTCAAGATGGGGTGCCCCAATATTATCTTTTTAAAACATTGAGTGCCCTCAAAATATGACATTTACCACTGGATGAATATCCCATCAAAAAGAACTTATATTCTGATAGCTTATCAATCTGATTAAAATACAGTAAATCTTGCATTTTAGTTCATTCTTCAAAGATAACAATAATAATGCACACAATAATTTTGGAATTTACAGTATTAAAAAACCAAGGTTTTACAAAATCATTTGATCCCATGTGGGAAAAGACCACTTGGGCATATAATTCTTAATACTACATGTTGAGCAGGATCAACTTTCTCATTCAGAGCACCTGAGATCATCTTTATTTTTGTGCGGTTCATGTTGCTTAGTCATGTGATCCATGTCGTAAAGTAGACACGATTGTCTTGTGAATGTCATCGATATTTTTTTTGTGATGGTTTTATCCAAGTTTTCAACTTACAGTTAATTGTCCTTTTATATCATCCACCTATATATCAGTAATACATTGAAACTTGACCATACAATGCAATATATTGCATGCAAATCCCGGACTTGTGTGATTAAACATGAAATAACCATTAATGTTGAGATTATCAATGTAAAACAAATTGGAAAATCAATCAGGCTACATCCCACTGCAAATGTTTGCACCTGTCAGGAATCTGATGTACAGAGGTTGTCGTTTGTTTATGTAATTAATACAAGTTTCTAGTTTTTTTTTTTAAATAGATTAGAAGGCTCCGTGTTGAAGGCCGTACCTGGACCTATAATGGTTTACTTTTATAAATTGTTATTTGGATGGAGAGTTGTCTCATTGGCACTCATACCACATCTTCCTATATCTATAAACATTGGATACAGTTGTTTTGCACCAATTATTTTACCATTTATACAATGGTCTTGATGGATGGTTTGGGTTTGGATATAGGTGATAGAATTACTTGTTAATACTTAGTTTATCCAAATACAACACTAAAGCATACATAAGATTCAATATTTATTAAACTGAAAAACAAGAGGATTTTTTTTTTATATGTCTTAAATGAAAGAAAAAAAAATTACACCAGCTAGATTATCAACCTTTAACATATTTAATATTTAATAAAGGAATGTAATAAAAGTCCTTTTCAATTTTCCGTATAAAAATAAAGAATTTGATATGATTGGCAATGGGACAATGTCCTTTTGTATCAGTCCTGTGGATCATAATTGAATAACTTGCAGATAATTTAGTCACTGTACTTGACAAATGAATGTCAAGATAAAAACTACAAACTGAATAACTAGCATTAATACACAAAACATACACAGAATGACTAGCATTCACAATAATAGGTACTTAGGGTGCAATACCGTCTTTCCCCAAAACAACACAGAATGACTAGCATTCACAATTAAAGGTACTTAGGGTGCAATACCGTCTTTCCCTAAACAAAACAGAATGACCAGCATTCACAATTATAGGTACTAAGGGTGCAATACTGTCTTTCCCCAAACAAAACATAATGACTAGCATTCAGTTACAGAAACAGTAGTCTTTCCTTGCAGGAAGAAAATCACCAACAGTGACTTATAGTATATTTTACATTTTAGGTTGACTTTTTTGTCAAAATTTGTTTCAACTAATTGTCAACAAGAAAAAATTAGTCAAGAATTTATATCCTTGAAGTTAGTACCTTTTGATCTTGTTTTATCAAATAGGCTCTGCTGAAAATGATAAATGTAGCTGTGTGTATATTTAAAAACAAAAATAAGTTAAAGGAAAAAAAGTTTAAAGGATGAAAAATATAAAAATAATGTAAAAATGAAGCATATGTAAATAAAAATTTAAATAAGTAAAATGAAACATACGTAAATAAAAATTTAAATAAGTATAAAAAGAAATAAACTTCTAGAAATTAAACAAAAATACTTAAGACTTTGAATCTAAATAAAAATAAAAACTGCAATAATGATATATCTTAAAATGTAAGACGCATTAATGTTAAAAAGTCCGTGTGAAACATCATCTAATGTCAAATAGTCCTCTGTTTCATAAATCCTCAAAACTGAAATGTTCCAAGCTATTCTTCATTCCTATTGTTATCTGTAAATATAAAAGATACATAAATAAGAATTATTTTCAACTTCTAATTAAAGCAAGTATTAGTTAACTGTAATAAAATTATAGTTATATTCTAATTGTCTACTGATTCTTTATAATGCAGTCCAACAATTATGACTAGTTTCAGATTTCAAAATAAATGTCTCTAATTTCACTAAGACTTTTTGAAATATATTTGCAATCATCATTTTTATCAAACTAAAATAAATTTTATTGTAATAGTAAATAAACAAGAGTAAATAAGCTTTAATAGAATAAACAAATAAGACTAAGGATGTAAATAAATCACCTATGTTTATGACTTTATATGATATGTCTAAGGAGAGCATAATCATGATACAACTACATATACTCAAAGACATTATTCTATGAATTTATTAATATACTTGATCTTTAATTGACCACTTTAACACATCAATTTTTTTTATTATAGAAATCATGTCATATATATATTGATAAATAACAAAGTTAAACTTCATATTGCAACATTATATTATCAATTCTGTTGACTGAAATGCAACAGGTAAGAATGTGACAATAACAATTAATTAAAACAATGTTAAAAATATTTTACCAGAATGGACACAATATTTAACAAAATTGCAATGCTGTTGACAAACAATGGGTAGTTGTGTAGGTTAGGTTTCACATAACTATATATTTCAGTTTTTAAAAGAAAAAATCCTATTTTAATACAGGTTGAACTATTTTACTATGCAAGACAACTAAACACTATCATCACACGACCTCAATAAATAAATTAAAATGTAGATGAAATTATGATGAAGCAAAAGTTTGTGTTGACAAAATTAAATTTTCATCGCAGGACGGGGGCGTTGAATTACATGTGGTCTATAAAATGCTTGGATTTTAGCTTCGAAAAAGGGTCAATATCTCGCTATATACCGATCTGATCTATGGAAATGATGTAAGGAATATTGTTCAGTCCTTTCTACATTTGAATCAATAATTATGATGAAAAAATAATGGGATTTGTGAGCTTACAAACCTGCTGTTTATGAATGTCTGTTGAAAATGGTGCGCTTCCTTTTCAAAGCCTCAGTTGCAGTTTGACAAGGAGTGATGGGTAATTATGCAAATAATTTGGGAAGTCCATCATCATAGATGCTATTTTTGGTCATTTTATATTTAAATATAGATTAGGATGCAAATGTGTCAGTTATTTTCAGAAGGGGAAAACACCCGCCATATTTTTATCTTCCAAAACAACGTAGTCACTTGTCATTTTCAGAAGCTCGTTTCTTGTAAAATAAAATCTTCTGAGAAGAAAAAATAGTATGGTCACCTGTTAAACTCACCTATATAACTAAATGATGATTAAATGATGCAAGTTTAACTGTCTTTAATGATAAAATTCTTGAAAAATCACACGTACTCGACGTAAACAAATTACCGAGATGGCGCGATACTGTCGCCGTCTATGTAAAAATCGTGATTGTCGCCCTTGATGTTTTGGCCGTTACGTCATATGGAAGGAGGCGCAGAACCGATCCGTGGCTTTCCCACTGAAACATTCTTTGCGCCTATTAATACCAGAGGCTGATCTTTCATGGATAGATTCGTTGGAAGTAACAAGTGAAGGAGAGTTATCTAAAGAATTTATCGAACATTTTAATTCAAAGCAACCTCAGTGGATGTTAGAAAAATGACTTTGGATCAAAACCATGCTTCCAAGTGAAGATTTAGAGCTGTGCAAAACAAGTTTCAAAATCTTGCGGAACGCTTAGGACAGAGCGATAAAGAAAAAATGGCTGCATTGGTACGAGAATTACCAAGTCACCTGTATATGGCTGTGATCCAGAAAGATCCTAAAACCTGGGAGGAAGCCACGAAAAGTGCTAGACTTTCCTATGAAGCAATAAACATCACATCCGCGTCAACACCATCTATTCCATCTGACGTCAGGAAACTAATAGAAAATCAAAACAAATCTTTGTAACAATTGACAACAATTTTGAGTTCCATCAACTTGAAGGATCATGTTCAAGAAGAGTCCGCTGCAGTTTGTGCCGGAGGAATACCGCAAGGCCGTCCCAATCCAACAGAACGGATAGTATGTCAACCTGGCCGTAATCGCATTCCACAGGATTATACCAGAAATCTTCAATCAGACAAACCACACTTTCCCAAATGTGATTATTGTCCGAAACATGGACATTACACCCGTGTAAGCAGAAAACTTCGCGCAAAAGTAAAGAACAATTTAAAAGAGTAGGAACAAGGTGTCACCAAATCAACTGTTCAGAAAACTCAAACCCTTGAGCGTAGTAATGGAAAAATTAACATTGTTTCAGACAATAATCAGAGTGCGAATATTGTCGGATTTAACGGACCTACATCAAATTCGAAATCTGATAAGAAGTAGTTAACTTTTTAAGAAATTTTAGTCCATTGAAGATATATAACAAAGACGTACAGGCCATGATTGATAGCGGATCAGACATTTGCGTAGCAAATTATGATATATAAACAAAGTACTCAAATTTTTAAAACTGTAAAATTTTAACATCAGATAAACCTTACATTGTAACAGCCGGAAATGAAAGAGTAAATGTACAAGGTGTAATCATAGTACCTGACAAATAGCAGATAATATTGTTGATATCAAATTTTATTTTGTTAAATCTTTGTTAACAGATTTTATATTGGGTTTGGATGTTTTGAATGAGAAAAATGTTACTGTAGATTTTGGTAAAAAAGAATTTTCTATAGATCCTAGAAGAAATTTGAAGGTAAATGGTGGAATTGACATCCAGGCTAAGTCCGAGGCTGTTGTTGTTGCATATATTAAAGGTAAACCTCTCCCCAACGGAGTACAACTTCAGACGAAATAATGTCAGAAAATTTAATGTACGGTAAAACATTATGCAGTGTTACTGATGGCAAGGTGTTAATGAGAATAGCTAATTTAAGTTCAAAACCCTATCATTTATATGAGGGAAGTGATATAGGAAAATGTGTGTGCCTGTCAAAGGATAATAAATTGATCGATTTTTCAGACGATAAGACTTTGGATAATTCTAATGTAAACAAAAGTTCATTTACACCATCCAAGGCATGCCATATTAATGATAACCTCAGTGCAGACAGTGTTAATTATATTAGCTGTCTAATTAATGAATTCCCAGACATTTGCACCGATTCTGACGGAACATTTGGAAAATGTGACATTATAGAACATGAAATTCTTGTAAATCCAAATCAAATTCCAATAAGATAAAGATCTTACAGAATTAGTCATAAACAAAAGGACATTTTGACAGACACGATTACTGATATGATAAAACAAGACATAATACAAGAATCCACCAGGCCATGGGGATCACCTTGTATGTTGGTTTCTAAAAAGAATCAAGGCGGATATAGGTTTGCTTGTGACTATATGAAGTTGAATGCCGTGACTGAGATTCAAGCCAATCCTTTGCCCACGGTAGAAGAAGCCCTAGACAGTTTAGGAGCTCAGGGTCCGGCTTGGTTTTCATCATGTGACCTACATAGCGGTTTTTTTTCAAGTTACCATAAATAAGGAGTCTACACCTTATACCGCTTTTCGTACCCACATGGGTCTTTTTGAATTTAAACAATTGGCCCAAAGGGTTAGCCAATTCCCCGCTACCTTTCAGAGAGTAATGGAAACAGTTTTAAGAGGACTGTTGTGGAAGTCGTGTTTAGTTTATTTAGATGACGTGGTAATTTTCTCACGAAAATTTGGTTCATTTACGAGAGGTTTTCAGTCGCTTGCGAAGTGCAGGTTTGAAATTAAAAAGTGTCATTTTGCTAAAACTACACTCAAATGTTTAGGGCACATTGTAAACAAGGAAGGTATTGCTCCGGATCCCGAAAAGGTATAAGCAGTACAGTCGTACCTGTACTTCGCAACCTTAAGGATCTACGGTCTTGGCTCGGGTTATCCTGGTATTACCGTAAGTTCATAACAGGGTATTCTAGCATAGCTGCTCCTTTATACAAGTTTACAAAGAAGGACACCCCCTTTGTTTGGACCGAGGAGGCTCAAAAGCTGGAAAGCTTATTTTGAATAGGGTCCATATAAATCGACTGAAACATGGGACAGTTAGGTATGACGATTTAGATGAAAAGCCCCCTGATGGCATAGATGCAATTGAGCCTGCAATTTTGTCAGATTCTGAAGTCCCACAAGAAAGCATTACAGGCTCAGAAATTGAAACTGAAACAATTCCTGTCAACGAAGAAGTTCAAGAAAGTGATCAAAATGACGACAAAATGTATGAAGTTGAAAAGATTTTATGTAAACGTTATTTCAACGCCCAATGGCATTACAAGGTACAGTGGTTAACTTTTGACAGTAAGTTTAATTCTTGGGTGAGTTATGACGATTTGTCAACTGAATGCCAGAAATAGTTAAAACAACCCATAACAGGATTCCCACAAACAAAAGAAGTAAAAAGAAAAAGTAATTTCTTTTCTTTGTGACTGAATTTTTATGTATGATTTTTGTATAGTTTTTCTCGTTTCTTTCATTTTTTATTTGTATTTTTTTAAGTACACATAGTAATAGATCGGACAAGGACAATCATATTTTGTTGTTAACAATTTATTCTTCCTATTTTGTCTGTTATCATCAATTGCATACTGTTGTGCATGCGTTTATATATATGTTTATTTTTCTCGCTACAGATTTTTTTATGTGCAAAATGTATACATCAGACAAAGAGTGTCAAATTTCGCTTATGTTTTAACGATGTGATATTCTATTATGTCTAGTATCAACATGTACTGATTTTATTGGTGCTATCTTTTATGTAGCACATGTTAATTTGTAATTTTAATGTTTACATGTAAAATGATTCCCAAACGCACGGTGTAACTGAAGCACGTGTGTAGAATGTCAATCACGACAATGCGCGTTTTCGACTCCTCCTCTATAGAAATAGTTCAATTTCATTGGTCTGTTTTTCTTTTTAGTTAGAAAAAGAAATTCTCATTATTGGTGAAATGGCCATTTATCAATCTGAGTGTTTTTTTTATTCATGAAACTGATCAAACCATGTGTTAATTATTTTTAGCTAAAGATAAAAATTAAGCGTTTGTTTTCCCCAATTATTTTTTTTTAGTATTTTTGGAAACATACAATTTTTTTTCATTATGTATTGATTCATAAGGAAAATTTTTGATGAAATTTTTATTTAAACTTTAAACATGTTTTATTTTAATATAAATGTTTTTTTTACAAAGTAGTAGAAACTTTGTTTTCATCGCCGGTTGGTGTTACAAAGTAAAATACTGTTAAATATTTTATATTAATTAGTTGAGATAAATACTGTAGAACACATAATTGATGCTGACATTTATAGCAGTATTTTATTTATTTTATAAACACCTCGCTGAATGTTTTTATAGAGACAGTTCCCACGATAAGTCTAGTTTTAGTTTAAACATATTTTATTGCTATAAAACACAACAAAAGGATCAGACACAAGTAAATCATACTTATGAAGTCTTCTCTTAATATATTAACACTCATAACAATAATAGAGCATGAAATACATGCGTACACATATATATATAAATATACTAATATGATAAACTTATTATAACAAAATTACAATGGACGGGATGAGGAGGAGAGGTATAGAGAAAGAGAAACAGAGAAGAGAGGGAGAGGAAGAGAAAGAGCGAAGATGAGTCTCTTTGGTCATGTCTAGTTTTTATAAAATGTTTAACACATGTAAGAATATATCACACGATGTGAAAATGCATGCTTGCAATATTGTAGTTAGTCTGTAGTTGTAATTAATGAATAAAGATGTAAAACGAATTCGGTATTGTGAGTTTTTGGGCTAAGCCCATCTGTAGAAGAAGGTTTGCCAAACACCCCCAAAAAAGGCAACGCAACATATCTGTCGATTTCTATTTGTAGTGTATGATCACTGATCCTAGATTTTATGAACAATTTGCGTACCTCAAAATTTGGATGATAAAAATAAAATTCTCTTTCAGACTGATCTAGTTTTATAAATTTATATAAATATAGTTTGTTATTTTCGTGAAAATTTTCAATTTTATCTCTTAATTTCTTTTTATAATGCCTATCAGTTTCTTTTTAAGTAAATTTGTTAGTATTTTTAATGATTTAGCGTTATCACACGATTCGATATCTTATAAATCAATACCTTTATCTAAAGAGAGATTCTTTGCATAAGTAAACCTTCAGAGTCTAACGTTTTACTCACTGTGAAGGCAATCTTGTTATCTATTGTCGCATGAGCTGTTTCGCAACATACTTATTTTTTTTCTTTTAATAAAGGGCTGATATTTTCATAATACAATATAGAAAGATATTTCATAGTTTGCACTGCAATATGTTTTTCTAATGGTTCTCTTTCAAGCTCTGACCTTACGGCTATATTGATTTACTGATATTGAAGGAAAACCTTAAAATATTCACAATATCTTTCTCATTACAGGTGAATATTGCTGTGATGTTGTCATTCTTTGTACCCCTGACGACGAGGAAAAAGCAATCAGTTTGAAGACTAATCTGCTTAATTACAGGGCTGCTGAAGTTATCAAAGTAGAACACCTTACTAAGAATCTAAGTGAGGTTAAATTTATGAAAGAGTTGCTGACAATATCTCGCATAATAATTATTTTTGACATACTGCTCGAGCAGGAGACCATACAATATATATGCAAAGAGTTCCAAAATAGAACTGTAGGAGTGTTTTCGTCTGAACATTACTCTCATTGTCCTGATTTAAAGTTTAGAGTATGGATTAGATATTACAACAGCGATATTGAATTCCCAAACTTAGTTCCACTTGTGCAGTTATTGGTTGATCGGTCGGAAGATACAGAGAGCAAGAGTAAACGTCGTAGAGCAGGTAAGTAAATTTTATATGTATGTACCAGATCAGGTAACAGCCAATGTCTATCAAAACATGTGTTTTTAAATCATTAACTGTATTTTCATTTTGAAGAAAACAATTTTTTAAAATGCGGTGATTATCAAAAGAATGTATATGCATTAATTACTACAGCAAAATTTATAATTATGGTGATAGAAATTAGAGCTTCACAAAACTTCTTCAATTTTTTTTAAATATTGATATTCAGTTGTATATTTTGAAGTTCTACACCCCTATATTTATTGTCTGTACTTCCTAATAAAAGGATAATAATAATGAAGTAATTAACAATGAAATAAAAATTATTTTTTTAATGAAAATTTAACGGATAAAAAACCATCATATTGCAGGTATATTCGCATTACTTCAGGCAATTCGTTTAATAGGCTTTTAGAGCAATGCTTTTGTCGTTTCGTTTAAAACAAAAAATGATTTTCAAACTTTAAGTATGGTTACTACTCATCAGTTGGGCAGTTGAGTCAATAATGCCATCGATTTTCTTTACCCATTCACGTGATTCGTCATTTGAAAATTGGACATTTGTTGAACAAAGTATAAGTAACGTTTTATCTGCAGTTGATCGATATGCCAGTCTAATATTTTTATTCTCCCCTTGTCAGCGATTCAGTTGGCTCAATTCTTTCTTACCTTTCTTATCTAATTAAAAATTCGAATGTGATAGATATAAAATGTTACATGACTGATATTTTTTAAACTGACAATATTTTGTAAAAACAAGTATATGCTGAAATTTAAATCTACTCTTAATAAATGGATTCTGCAATTATGTCTGACCCGCTGGTGATTGAACGCCACTGGAAAGGATTGATCAATAGAATTTTCTAACAAAATATGCTGACAAATATCACACTAAGGAATGTATTTGCATGAACTGAGCAGTGAGTAATATTAAAAATATTTTCTTAAAAAGTCAAATTATGTTAGTTCTAAACATTAGAATGCAAACAGGGGGCCTCGGTGGCCGAATGGACTACGTAATTCGTCATGACTACTAATGATCACTATCCTGTCATCACTGAGGTTGTGAATTCGAATCTCACCTGTGGCGAGGTGTTTTCGACTCAGATCTTAATTGAAAGGATTGCAAATTTTCCTACCGAAGGTAGGTGCTTCTCTCCTGGTACTCCGGCTTCCTCCACCAATAAAAACTGGCCGCCGCGAAATAACGAAATGTGCTGAAAACGGCGTAAAACTCCAACTAAACTAAACTAGAATGCAAACATGAGTATTATTATCCGTTATATTAAGTGATTTTATCTTCCAGTATCCTTAGTAGATGAGAAGAAAAAAATCAAACCTTTAAAAGAATATCGTACAGAATTTCGTTGTAAGTATTTTCTAGTAAAGGTATATATATTTTGTGAAAAATCAATTTTTCTTTCACTATATATTGGCAACTTGGATTATACAAACGTAAACACATCTTTCGAAAGAAAGTTCGGGGATATAGCGATTATCTCCTTCGTCCGTCCGTCCGAAGTTATTCCGATTGATGTACTTGAAATTTTCTATTCAAAATGACATCCCATGGAGACTGTTCGCATTGCATTGGACCAGCGATGACGAATAGCAACAAGCAGCAGGAGCAGCAGCAGCAGCGAAAACAGCGACGAATAGCCCCACAAAACCGAAATGAGCACGCGAGTAGTCATGAGTAGCGATGAACAGCGACGAGCAGTGAAGAGGCATGGAGCAAAAGAAGAGAAACGAAGTGCATCATGGAGCAATGCAATGGACCGCCGCTGCTAAGGTGGTTGCTAAGGACACCCCTCCATTGATCTAATGGTGACAGCATCACTTTGTGGTAAGGGGACACAATCCAATCCTACCTTTGGTCCTCACAGATAACATCACTCTTGGGAAAAAGCGAGGTATAAGGGGAGATAATCCAATCACCTCAATCACCTCAATCCAATACAGACCAATGGAAGACCAAGAGACGACTGAGAAGCACGGGAAAAGGGGGAGATAATACAATCCGAATTCCGGTCAAGCATGGCACATCTGGGTACCACCATGTGACTGACATCACTTCCGTAAGTAAATAATGGTAAAATGGCGCTAAAATCCGCTACTTCCGGTTGTGCATGCGCGCAAACCACTTCTGTGTACTTCAGGTTCCGGTCGCGCATGCACGGTCGGCACATCCGGCTCCTGGCGCGTGACTGACCACTTCCGTAGACAATTGGCGGGAAAAGCCACTACTTCCCGGTTGTGCATGCGCGCAAACCACTTCCGGGTACTTCCGATTCCGGTCACGTCACTTCCTGTGACGTCATTTTCGGTTACGATGACTTCACTTCCGGCTACACCTCCTCATCTTCCTCCTCAACCACCTCTAATGATAACTAATGAACTGTCCACATACCAATGGGTCCTCGAGGAAAACTACTGACCCTTTGCCATCTCATAGAAATATTTCTCGGTCAAACTTTTACCATATGTTTTCGTCCGACCCGTCTGTTATTTTCTCATAAAATTATTGCAAAAATAAATGGTCTTCGTCCGATACTACTTACCTTTCAATTTTTTTCTCATAAAATTATTTCAAAATTATAAATGTGTCTTCGTCCGTAATTACTGACCCTTAAATTATTTCCTCATAAAATTATTTCAAAATTAAATGGGTCTTCGTTCGTAATTACCAACCCTTCAGTTATTTCCTCATTAAATTATTTCAAATTAAATGGGCCTAATTCGTCCGTAAATTGTGACCCCTTAATTAAAATATATTAAATTACCACTTATCTTAGGCTTACTAAAACATATATTTTTCCAAACTAAAATCCGCACAATGAGAAAAGAAAAACTCAACACGTCGAAATGGAGATGAAAAATATTCAGATGTTATATATTCTGTTTAACATTTTTTTTTTTTTTTTTTTTTTTTTTTTTTTGCAGTTTGGACTGATGCAGTTATTTTCAATGGAATGGAAATCCATGCAAAAGAAAAGTTATTAGAAGTAGAACATATGTTAAGAAGGATAGGTTCCACCAGTTATATTCATGATCTCACAACCGACGACCTTACTGAAGACGATATGCCAAGGCTGCTGAAAACCTTCAGAGTATTAATCATACTCGCGAATTTACATACTGATGTTGATTTTTTAATGGGCAATCTTTTGGAATATAGAAAAAGAGTTATTTTGTTAAATTTCGATAACTTTCATTTCCCAGAAAATGAATTTGTACCTCAATTTAACTTTGTTTCTTCACGTGAAGATTTTATAAACTTTTTTGAATTATTGATTGAAAATTTGCGACATGAATTACCATCATCAAAGCCAGTGCATGTTACGAAACCAGTAATCGGTAAAACGGAGGAGGAAATTAGACAACATAGCAGTGGCATAATATTTTAGGGATAACACGGTAATTTTTAAGTGTGTATATGACTTTAGTCGATAACCGATCCCTTATTGCATATTTACTGTCACAATTTCGAGTTGAACTAGAAATAAAACAGGTCTCATGTAAAAACAAATCGTATGGCATAATTAAGTCACTATTAGAATCTGCAACAAGAGTACATGAGTATTCGCTTAGAAGGTCGAGTCATGTGCATTTTGTTATATATACTGGCATGCCGGTACAACGCGCCATTAACTCGGAGAAAACGGTAATATTCCGTACATTACATATTTTCTGATGAACCAATGGTTTCAATAACTCATATGATACAATAAGAAAAGACATCAACGAAATCTTTGACTACTTTTCATTACCTCCTCTCCTTTCTTTACCGCTGCTAATGTATTGTACTTTGACATTTACCCCACGTATCCATTAGTTCAAACTGCGAATATAACCAAAAATGGTTAACCCAAAGCTATCAAAATTTAGGAATAGCAATAAATTTAAAGTATCAATATCTCCGAAATACCAGCAAATGGGTGTGCTATTGTAAAAGTGCACTAGCAGCAGAAGTGTCGACTTAGTAGTATATGATCGTAAAAAACTTATTGGAAACTAGAAATTGATTTTATTTTGTCGAGCTCAGTTTGTTCGTTTGAGAAAAAAAATATCGATAAAATTGGAGTTTTTCTGGCAAAAGCAATAAATGATGGATAGTTCTTGACATTGATACTTGAAAAAGGAATATTAATGCGATATGACAGTGGTAAATTCTGTAAGACAAGGCGTATCCAAGAAAATTGTAACAGAGGAAGCCAAACAGAATCAGAACAAGACAAACAATCTAAATCAAGGACAATGTGAACTATAACCACGGGGTGACATAAGATTCTCCAGCTACATTAAATACATAAATAAAATCTTCATTTCTTATATTGTAACATTTTCAATGCTGTACCATTTAAGTCAATTTATTTTATCTTACAGAGGAGAAATGGGTATCCAAGAATGTTTTATTCGAGATGAGTTATGGCTATCTAGAAGTTCAGAAATATGTTTTTGAAGTTGTTATATATACTCTTCCAATCTAATTAAAAACCGATCTCTCATCGCTCCCGTTTTCTGATATGTCGTGTGGGAGATCTAACAAAACCCGCTTTGAGGTCACATGTGAGTGACCTCGTAGGTGTGTCCTGTTCGACCAATGAAATTGCGGCTTCGGCGATCTTGGAAGTTGATCGTGTGGTAAAGGGATGTAACTCATTTTATTAACGAAGAAATCGTCAGTCCCCAGAATTTATTCGGATCTTAACGCTCTAAAATATTGGCTTAATGATGGGAACTCAACTCATTTGCATATCATTATAAATTCATAAGTTCCAGTTTACTCACATGTGACCTCAAAGCGGGTTTCGTTAAATCTCCCGCGCGACATACCAGAAAACGGGAGCGATGAGAGATCGGTTTTTAATTAGATTGATACTCTTCATACAAGGATTATTAGTGTGTATGCACGTTGAAATTATTTATTCCTATTTGTATATATATTGTTTAAATTTGAGTTATTTATTATAATTGTTTTATTTTTCTTCTGATGAAACTGATTTTTTTCCGGTAATTTTTTTTTTGAATTAATACTATATTTCATACATATTTTTGGTTTGAAAATTAAATTCGTGCTAAACCAACAGCAAAAATCAAGTAAAACCAATTTTGATTGTTTACGGGGGGATGGGGTGGGGGGCTTAGTTTTTGCATTTGGTTTTAATCTTAAAAAAAAATGTAATGTTCAATACCAACCAATGTACTCTTTCAAAATTGCCCTGATTTACTACGGCATATAATTTTTGATTAACCGTTACTGTATACATTAGAATTGCAGTTGTAAATTACTTTGTTATTTGTATTTTTTAAATATGAAAAAAAAAAATTTTAGCCGAAAGTTTACCCTGACATGGTTCTAGGTAAAACGGTTTGAGTTCGAACCCGGTCACTTGAAAGGCGTACACAGTATTGATTGACACTATTATAAAATGTGCGTCTAACTTGTGGAATGGATATTTGTTTTTAATCAGGGGTCAAATCTGAATAAATTGCATGAGATATCAAAGGTCTTTCCTGAAATTAATTGACCATATCAAAATGTTTTCCGGTATTGACAATTACGCTTGTATTATCCATTTACCGGCACATGGTTTATGTCAAATAACCCGATTATTATGTCATTGTTGACATTTTCTTGTTTTTATTCACGATGACGAATTAAAGGAACTGAAAAGTTAATTATGTAAAGCAGATTAAAAAAATTAAAGAACTATCCAGAGATAACAAGAATGACAAAGTGAAAGGACTAGTGATCAGAAAAATTCAATAACCTACCCCTTCCTTACAATTATAAGTCAGTGAAATAAGAAGAAAAATATAGCACATATTTATACGGAGCAGGAACTGCTTATCCATCCTGAGCACCTGAGTTCACTCCTGGTTTTAATAGGAGTTCGTGTTGTTCATTGTTTTTAAGTTTTCAGTGTTTATTTGTTTTGCTTGTGGTTGTTCATTTGTCTTCCCGGGTTTGTCTGTCCAATGGATTACGTATTTTTGGGTTTGCTCCTTAGGTATATTTGTCCTCTTTAATTCATGTAACAAAGGAACTTAAATGGATTCCCATTAAAAGATTATTCTTAACAAGAACAAAATCCAGCTGACTATATGTAGTATACACAATATAACACACTAAGTTACATTTATGATATATTTACCTACTATAATGAATTTAAATTTCGATCTATTTTCCTTGTAGAGAAATTTTGTTTTGTTTGACTTTTTTGTTTTCTATTTCATTTGATATATTTGCTATACAAGATCATCGCATGAAGGCTGACATTCAGCCTTTAAAATGACAAAAATGGTTTTTGTATTGACTTTCTTGTTTTATTTTACATGATGAAAGTTTTTATTTCGCAAGATGATCAGTATATAAAGGCTGAAATTTCATCCTTTTAAATATACAAAAAGGTTTTTGTGTTGATTGTTTTTAGCTCACCTGATCCAAAGGGTCAAGTGAGCTATTCTCATCATTTGTCGCCCGTCGTCGTCCTTTTTAAAAAAATCTTCTCCTCTGAAACTACTGGGCCAAATGGAACCAAACAAGCATTATTAGGGTATCTAGTTTACAAATCATCTCCGATGACCCCGCCTGCCAACCAACATGGCCGACATGGTTATAAAAGAACATAGGGGTAAATTGCAGTTTTTGTCTTATATCTCAAAAACTAAAGGATTTAGAGCAAAACTGACATAGGATAAAAATGTTCATCAGGTCAAGATCTACCTGCCATGAAATTTTCAGATGAATCGGTCAACCCTTTGTTGGATTATTGCCCCTTAATTTTTAATTTTAAGGAAATTTTACAGTTTAAGGTTATTATTTTGAATATTATTATAGAAAAAGACAAACTGTAAACAGGAAAATTGTTCAAAAAAGTAAGATCTACAAATAAGTCAACATGATCAAAATCATTGATTGACCCCTTATAGGAGTTTTTGCCCTTTAAAGACGGCATGGAATGGTCCTTGGGTGCCCCCTTGCAAATTTACGTCCCGACTTCCAACCGACATGGCCGATGAATTCCAAAAATCTTCTATGAAACTACAAGACCAATTGGAACCAAACTTGGCAGTAATGGTCCTTAGGAGGTTCTCTTTCAGAATTGTGTCTGATGATCCAGACTGTTAACCAAGATGGCCAGCATTACCGAACTTAGTTTAACATAGGGCTCTATGGGAAAATTCATTGAAAATCTTTTTGTCTGAAACCACTTGACCAATTGGAACCAGGCTTGGCAGCAATGGTCTTTAGGAGGTCCTCTTTCAGAAATATGTCCGATTTCATGCTCTGTTAACAAAGATGGCCGCCACAGCCAAACTTAGTTTAACATTAGACCCTATAGGAAAATTCACTAAAAAATCTTGTTTTTTTCTGAAACCACTCAACCAATTAGAACTAGACTTGGTAGCAATGGTCCTTATAAGATAGTCCTCTTTGCGAATTGTGTCCGATGACCGTACTGTCAACCAAGATGGCCGCCACAGCTGAACTTAGTTTAACATAGGGCCCTATAGGAAAATTCATTGAAAAATCTGAAACCACTTGACCAATTGGAACCAGACTCGACAGCAATGGTTCTTAGGAGGTCCTGTCAACCAAGCTGGCCACCACAGCCGAACTTAGTTTAACATAGGACCCTATGGGAAATTCACTCAAAAATTTACTCGTCTAAAACTACAGAGCCAACTGGAACTAAACTTTGGTCCTTAGATGGTCCTCTTTTAGAATTGTGTCCTGTCACCCGGATTGTTAACCAAGATGGCTGCCACAACCGAACTTAGTTTAATATAGGACCCTATGTTAGAATTCATTTAAAAATCGTCTTGTCTGAAACCACTTAGCCAGTTGGAACAAGACTTATCAGTAATGGTCCTCAGATGGTTCTCTTTTAGAAATGTGTCTGTTGACCTGGACTGTCAACCAAGATGACAGCGACAGCCGAACTTAGTTTAACATAGAACCCTATAGAAAAACCAGCCAAATTGACCGCAACACTTAAATGTTTAGTCCTGCTCAAGGTGAAAAGTTAAATCCAGGTGAGAGCCTCTAGTTTGTTATTTTATAACATTAGGACACTTTTTTATATACAATATCGTCATATGAAGCCTGAAATATAACTTGTTAGTAAGAAGATTTTTACATTTTAGCTTTAAAACCAATATTTTTGTCATATATTGCTTACGAAAAACGCATGTACATGTATATTGCTTTGTAGTTCCATAATATCATGTCATAAGTTTATTTAGCATTTTACGTCCCTAAGGACCAATAGCTACATAAAAAAGGCAAGGATGCAAACATGAATACAAATGCAAAATACTTTTAACTAACAGCAAGAAACATAGTATAGAATGAATTAGCCCCCTGTCCTCAGTGCTAAAGACTGTTTTAAAAAGGAGCCCAGCACTCTCACTTGGTCCTTGGTGTTAGGATTTAATATTTCCCGTAGTTTGTCCATATCAGTAGTCATTTTCAATTATAAAAGTACTACACTTAAGTTTTCTAGTATTATTATTTTTGTTTTACTGTAGAAAAAGAAGTGATACTCATCTTCAATAACGTTACAAATATTACATAATCTTAAATTTCTTGGTGTTTTAGAGTATCTACCCGTCTCAATAGCTAAAGGATAATCATTATTCTAAATTTACAAATCAGTTTTCTGCATGTAATCGGGATTATTACTAAACAAATATTTTTCAAAGTTGTAATCATCTTTTATTACTTTAAATACTTGTAGTTTGCTATTCTCATTTACGTTATCCAATCTATTTTGATATTTGTTTAAATAGTTGTTGATGGTCTCTTTTTTATAAGATTTCTTATTGTATTTATAGTTGAGATTAAAGTTATTTTCTAAATTCACATCTAGTTCAGTTCTTATGTGATTAATTTTTATGTATACCATGAGTAAATACCTTTATTATGTAACATTTTTTACACTCCATAACATTCTTTTTAAACTGAGGCATTATCTAAATTGGTTAAATCTATCTTCCTATACCAGTGACTGAGTTTTAATGAAATAGTCTATTGGAAATCTACCCAACTCTGACTTTACAGCTATGTTGCTGGCACATTTTTTTACACCCTAATTATATTTACAAAACTTTGTATGAACACTATCAACAATAGATCTATCAATAAATTTGAAGTAATCTGGTTCTATGTTATTTTTCTTAGCACGCCAATCTGAATTAAATATATATGTTCTATATAAATCCATATACCATATTTCTGCATTAAATATAAGAACTGGTCTTACCAATGAATCAAAAAGGTGGCATGCTTAATTATTTTGTAACTGATTAATGTCATTGGTTTTTATAGAATATAATATTTTCATTGCTTTTTGAGCTAAATTTTTGGCTGACAAAATAAGACTGTCGATATCTACTATATAGTTTCTTAGAAATTTAATTTCCTTAACAGACTTAATAATTTCTTGTTTATAATAAAAAAAAATGTATTATCATTGCTCTTAGGTGGATGAACCACCTAGTCATGACTTTTGTTTTCTTACAATTTACACTCAATTGCCAGTTATCACAATAATTTGACAATTTATCAAGACTATTTTGTAGTCCTTCTCTCTTGTCTGACAGCAGTAATAAATCATCTACAAAAGACGGACTTCCAATTTTTTATGTTTCTGATACCAACGGATGGCTAGAGCTTTGTATAAATAAATCTGCCACGTCATTAATGAATAAAGTGGAACTCAAGGAATCTCCTTGTCTTACACCTCTATTGATAGAAAAATAATCTGACCGAGCACCATGAGTTCAAGTGCAGACATACTTTCTCGATACATCATCTTGATTATTCTTATCATATATCCCCCTATTCCATTATAATGTTTTTTGTTAAAAAGATTGGTACCTTAAATGTTCAAAACATCTTCATATTCCATACTTTCATATTGCAATATTTTATCGGATAAGTTTTAGTGTAGATTTCCCCTTTTTATTTTGGACATCGTAATTTTTTTTAGATATGTGCTTAACTTGTAATTTTCCTCAAACCATAGGAATGAAATGAAACGGATATTAAGATGATGTGGTGTGTCACAGCAGTGAGATGATTTCAGATTCCTCTCATGATTCTGCCACTGGAGTTTTTAACCAGTGTAATTGACGTTTTTATGATACGTTTTTTTTATTCTTTTACGTGTGGCGTTTGTTTGTTCTGTTCCATTCTCCTGACTTTGTCTTTTCTTTGGACTTCGAATTTGTGGAGTTTTTCCACTGTTTTGTCGCTTCAGTATTCTTTTGTCGTTAATTCATAATGAAACTTGTCATTACTACTTAATCCATATAAAAGTCAGCCTGATAGATAACAATAGTATGTCAATTTGAGTATAAAGGGTGGTATGATGTGAATTCATAGGTAGAAATTAATACCTCACAGGATATGATAACAAACACAAATTGTGATTGTCATTAATTGAATCATTCAATAACATGAGTTGCATCGTAAATGACTACAAATTAACAATAATATATCTACGACAACCACATGAACTACATCTAAAAATAATGAAAAAGGCAGACAAACAGACTGCATCTTATAACAATATCTAGCTGAAACTGCAAACTATTAAATTGAATGCACCGCATTAAATATAGGCTACTAGTTTGGGAAAACTCTGGATGCAAAACATATTTTGTCAATTTCCATGACAAATGGCCGTTTCAAATTGGACATGTTGTATTACCTGCCTACATTCTCTCAGTTTCCAAAATAGCTTTTTTTGTCTGAAAAAAAAACTTTTTGTAGGACTCTCAAAAACTTGAAATGAATTTTCAACTTAAATGTAGATTTGAGAGCAGTTACAGAGTGTAACGAATAGACTTCAGCAGAGAATATGTCTAAATACTATTCCAGTAGTCAAAATATGGTCAAGTAGTAATGGTGATTATGTTAGAAATGGATCATGAAAAGATTATTTCACCAAATTCTGGTATCAAATGGCCCAGTAATTTTACAGTTGTTTTTTTCTTTAACAGATGTAAAGTTATGGTTCTAGCCGTCATATTTCATGGATGTACTGAGCTAAGTAGACAATTGTTATGGTATTGTAATTATTATATACTGAACCGCAAAAGAAACGTCGCACAAAATGACATGTTCACATACATTTATTTCAAAGTGACATTTATATATTTTAAATTAATTTTTACAAAATTTAATGAATGATTTACAGTCTTTTGGTTACAATGTTCACAAAAACGTCACAATTGTCGCAACGTCACATGTTTTCAATGCTGTGCTCCCACGTCCGTTAATAACGTGTATGTCCTCCACCGGCACCAATTACTGCGGCACATCTTCGGTACATGGAGTTGATGAGACGATTAATAAACGCCATCGGAATACGTGCCCATACTCTCTGAAACGCTTGTGAAAGTTCAGCTGCAGTTGTCGGACTTGGCTGCTCATTATTCAACCGTCTTTGAACTTCGTCCCATAAATGTTCAATAGGGTTTAAATCTGGACTCAAAGCCGGCCAATCCATAACATTAATGTTATTCTGCTGTAGGAAGTCTCTTGTGGCTCTTGCGGTATGCGCACGTGCATTGTCCTGTTGGAAAGTCTTGTTTTGATGACGTGCGAAATGGGGCTGAACATGGGGTGTCAAGACTTGGTCGATGTAACGGGCAGCTGTTACGCCATTTCCTCTGCCTGGGCCAAGGTTCTGAAAGATGACTGGACCAAGTTTAACGTTAAGGCCGATTCCACCCCATACCATGATGCTAGGTCCTCCCCATGCGTCTGTTTCCAGAATGCAGCTGTCTTCGTAACGTTCCCCGCGTCTTCTCCACACTCTGGTTCTGCCATCGGCTGTTGAAATGCAGTAACGGCTTTCGTCAGAGAAGATGATGTTACGCCATTGTCGATTTCGCCAATTCTGTCGCTGAGTGGCCCACTGAAGACGAGCTTGACGGTGTCGAGGAGTAAGAATAGGTCCTCTTGCTGGACGGCGACATCTCATGTTTCTAGCAGCTAATCGCCGACGAACCGTATCATCACTTATGGGTCGTCCATGTGTTCCAACAGTGTTTCTGGCAGTTTCGCCAGCTGGGGTGAACCGATTCATCAAATGGTGACGAACAATGCCTCTATTCTGTCTAGGGGTAGTGACTTGGGGTCTACCACTCCGTGGACGGTCATTTGTGCTGTTTGTTGCATTGTACCGTGTCCGTAGACGTTCAATTGTTCGAACAGCACAGTTGAAGTCGTTGGCAATAACTCTGGCAGATTGCCCAGCATCCAATCGACCAATGGCCTGTTCTCTCTGTTGTGGAGTCAGACGTGGCATAGCTTCTGTGTCAACACTGATACTAACACTCTTTAATTTTCTCCGGCCTTTTATACCCATAAAGGAGCATGAATTTCACGACATTTAAGATTTAAGAAAAATTACCGCCAAGTGTGTCCCACGAGCGGTTTTAGGTACGGTCGCTCTACGATATCAACTGAAAATTATTCAACCGAAAATTTAATTCACAGGTAATTTAATCTTACCTGGTGATGTAATCGTAATACTGATTATATAAAAATCATTAATTAATATTTTTTTTGAATTTTGCTAACATTTTGAAAAAGCGACGTTTCTTTTGCGGTTCAGTATATTTATTTATCTTGGCCTAATTTGTTTTGTGTGGTCTTATAACATGTATAATATGCTTACATAATACTTATAGTTGTTTACCAAATAATGTTATAACTGCGGAGTTTAGAAATCACTGGAACAATAATAGATACTGATGGAATGACTATAAGTATAGAACTTTCTATTTGACTTACGTAATAATTCTGGAATGATCATAATTTGCGTTGTGTAATTCAAACTTCTACCGTATTCTAGAAGGATTGGAAGGTTGGACTTTCAGAACGGATCGCATCAGACCAGACAGTAACATTCTTGTGTTCTCAGACGTTGGATTGACACTTTTATTTACGTTACACACATCATACTAGATTGTCCAATAGCATCTAACAGTTCGCAGGCACGCGGGGAACGTACACAAAGAGACCAAGTACACAGTGAGGCCAAACGTCATCATACTATAAATATATGAATATGCTCAGAGATAAAAATAAAACACCGTCCGCTACATTTGTATGTTGGTTTTCCCGAAAGAAAAAAATAATATAAAACGTAAAATTCAAAACTATTATAACATGATTTATAACAATGAAATTAATTAATATTTTAGATTATTTACTAGTACTTCATTTGTTAAACAATTATTTTTAATCATGATTTAGCCCCTTGTTGTTTTTGTTTTACGCTTCGCGGGGTTTCAGAGACCTTCTTTACCAACCGGGGGGAGTCTGGGTAATATTAGTGGGTCTAGTCCAGTAACATAGGACCTCGCTGCGATATTTGTCATACATATTTGTTTTCTGAAATTTTCTTTTTACTTATTTTGCTATTTTTATAACGGGAGTCAAATTTTCGGGATGAAAAATTTTCGGGATGAAAAATTTTCGGGGAGGGCTATAATTTTGAATTTTGTGATGTTAATTTTGTCATTTCTTGAGATGCCACATAAAATATGTCTTGATTAATGCTTTTGTTGAATAATTATCTGTTTTGTGATATATTATCTACCACAAGTGGTAGAAATGTGAATTTGTCAAGCTGTATCTGTTCGTTCATTTGCTTGTGGTCAAAATATAATTTTCATTCATGCATATATTATGAAAAGCTGAATCCATCACTGGAAAAATTAAACTGTTCTCCAAGATCTCAATCCATTCTATTTTTCTTCCTAAAAAACCGAAATTTGAAAATTCAGTGAATGGTTGAGGAAGAGATATACTACAGTTATTAAATGATTCAAAAAGGTGGAGGTGAAATAACTTTTGGAGGAATAAAGCATTCTCTTGTTTCCAATCAATCTTTCACAATGCAAGAATCTACATGATTCTGTAATGTTGACAACAAACGTATAGCTATTAGGGAGCAACCATTTGATTTTATGGGGGGCATGGAAGGAATTTGAAAAAAGGCAGGACCAAAAATCCTCAGAAAAAAAGCAGGATAAAAAATGTAGTTAAAAAAAATGAAAAATAGGCAGGACTTAAGATTACTTCCATGCCCCCCCCCCCCCCCCCCCTCCCCATATAAATCAAATGGTTGCTATCTTACTGATGTACTCTCTTTATCTCAAAACTCCTTATACCTCAAAGTCATTTTTCGTCACAAGGGATATATTTAAAACACCACAAAACTATAAGACAGTGAAGACTTCAATAATCATATCACATTGTTCATCACCTGGAACGAATCACTTTTAATGGAAATACTATAATGAATAGGCATTTTAATTTGTGTGTTGGGGAGGGAGGCGGTACATTATATTAATGTAAGATTGAAGGGGGTCATTTTTTCATTTATCAGATAGGGATATCACTATTTTTGTGATATATGCTGTAAGAAAAATTCAGATCCCTCATATCATTAATGACCGGCCTTCGGTGCATATCTTTTGACATACCACGCGGAAGAAAACTAAAATGATATTTAAATTGAATGCTAAAAGTTAATAGTCAAAATTGAAAGCAGATGTAATATAATTTTATGATTATATAAACAAATGATCCTGGTACAATAAACACGTAAGATTATATCCTTACTTCACTGTTATACTGTTCAGAGGTTAATGAATTTTTGCATACTGTTAGATCCTAGTACGTAGAAGTGCGCAGTATGTCCTGGTCCAATACTTTTTCCCATAATTTTATACCCTTTTGGACTTAGAAATTCTGTCTATCCCCCATTTTTTTTTTGTACCCACAGTTTCTCAAACATGGCCTATCAGAGGTTAATTAAACTTTGCATACTGTTAGATCCTAGTACGTATATGTGTGCATGCGAAGTATGTCCTGGTCCAATACTTTTTCCCATAATTTTATACCCTTTTGGACATAGAAATTCTGTCTATCACCCAATTTTTTTGTACCCGCAATTTTCTCAAACATGCCTTATCAGAATTTAATTAAACTTTGCATATTGTTAGATCCTAGTACGTAGATGTGCACATGCGAAGTATGTCCTGGTCCAATACTTTTTCCCATAGTTTTATACCCTTTTGGACTTAGAAATTCTGTCTATTCCCCAGTTGTTTTTGTACTCGCAGTTTCTCAAGCATGCCTTATCAGAGGTTAATGAAACTTTGCATACTGTTAGATCCTAGTATGTAGATGTGCGCATGCAAAGTATGTCCTGGTCCAATACTTTTTCCCATAATTTTATACCCTTTTGGACTTAGGAATTCTGTCTATCCCCCAATTTTTTTTGTACCCGCAGTTTCTCAAACATGGCTTATCAGAGGTTAATTAAACTTTGCATACTGTTAGATCCTAGTACGTAGATGTGCGCATGCGAAGTGTGTCCTGGGCCAATACTTTTTTCCATATTTATACTCTTTTGGACTTAGAAATTCTGTTCTGGTCCAATACTTTAGTCTTTTATTAGATATGCACATAATAAGGATTTCATTGATCGATTAGCTCCTCATAGCTTTGTTAAATTGGGCTTCAAAATTTTTTAACACAGATTTGATATCAGTTTTTTTGTAAATTAACAACAGTGGGGGGTATAGTTAGTGAGGTCCCCTCGCAGTTCTAGTTTTGGTGGGGCCCATGTTGTTTATATGTTTTTAGTTTTTAAGTGTATTGTTTGTATTGTTTTGGTATTTTCTTCGTTGTTCTCCGGAGTTTGTCAGTTATTTTTGATATTTCCCTCCTTCGAATATCCCTTTTGATATTTCTTGACTTTACTTAATTGACCAGAAAAACCAAAACGGCTTTAAATCCATTTTTGTAACGTTGTTTCATTAATTACACCACTTTGTTTAAAAGGAAGAAATAAAAAGTAAAGGGGTTCTATTACACTCAAGAGCTATTTCTCGTTGAACAAGAACTTGAACTTATTTATGTCTGTGTTTACAAATATTTTTGTACATGATTGGATGTCAAATCATTCGCCTTGACCAGAAATAAAGGAAGGTTTTGGAATATTTTGGCTACTGTCCAACTTTATTTGATAATTGAATAACGATAAATAAAGATTGATTATTTTTTCGGGGCAATTTATTACAATTTGTGAGGATTCCCACTGTGTCCCGCGGTTTTTACATGTTCTTATGCCCTAGATGAAAATATTTTGTAAATATTGCTACATGTAGCAATATGGCACATGCTAATTTTATTCACCGGAGAAGTAGGCAAAGGGAAAATAGTATCGTACCTCGTTATCAGGCATTATTCCCGTATATCGTAAAATCCGGGAAGAAAAAAGGCATTTATATTTTGACCAATATTAGCACAGCAAATGGTTATCAAAACAAAGTCAATCTTGATGTCTTAGTGTTTCATATCTGTAATTCAATCCTGTTGACATTTTATTATACATTAAAATCATGCAGTTTTTGATGAATGATGTTTTATATCGACATCACGACTCGGCATGTACGTTGTCAGCACATTAATTTTTTTAAAAATGTATTAATTTAACTAGGTGAAACAAATATTCGATTTAAGAACCAGAATAGGAATACCGACGCTATAAGATAGTGGGCAAAAACAAAGCGAATACAACGTACGTGAGAACACTAAAATTGCAAACAAATACTATAAAGACACACCCAAAGGATGGAATCAAAATATGTATATAGACAATGGCCTGGTGGTGGATGTACGTGTATCTCATTAAAATACATGTATATAGACATTGGTTTGGTGGTGGATGTAACTATTTCACACTACTGTACATGTATATAGACATTGGTATGGTGTGGGAAGTACCTACAAAACATTATAATACATGTATTGAAACATTGGCCTGGTGGTGGATGTATCTATATCACATTACAGTGCATGAATTTAAACATTGGCGTGGTGGTGGATGTATCTATATCACATTACAGTGCATGAATTTAAACATTGGCCTGGTGGTGGATGTATCTATATCACATTACAGTGCATGAATTTAAACATTGGCCTGGTGGTGGATGTATCTATATCACATTACAGTGCATGAATTTAAACATTGGCCTGGTGGTGGATGTATCTATATCACATTACAGTGCATGAATTTAAACATTGGCCTGATGGTGGATGTATCTATATCACATTACAGTGCATGAATTTAAACATTGGCCTGGTGTTGGATAGAATAGAGAATGGAAACGGGGAATGTGTGAAAGAGACAACAACCCGACCAAAGAGCAGAAAACAGCTCAAGGCTACCAATGAATCTTCAACACAGAAAATATAAATCATTCAAAGCAATAGTTTGAATGCTTCCATCTTACGCTACATTATTTATTATCTGTTTATTTATATAGCATTTTTGGCAATATATGTTTAATACTGCAAACTAATGTATGAAAATTATATCTTTTATAAAAAATAATTGCTTGACCATTCTTTCTTGTTATATTTTTTATTATCTTTTGATTCTCGATCATGTATTAACATTATTGTAAATTTATGTAATATTTGCTTAAACATTTAATTTTATCTTGCATAATTCAAATTAAGAGTATAATTAAGAGATTAAGAGTCTGTCAGTTGTCGTTCACAATTATTAAAAAATATATTGTTTATTAACTTTGAACTGTAGCGTTGTCAATTTGTCTGAACGTTAAAAAAAATATCAACCCTTCTGGGTTCGGAGATATAAAAACCAACTTCTGTATTAATTTGACAAAAGTAACTATTTTTTCTTCAAAATATAAGACACAATCTGTAAAATACATAGTCACTCAATTTTTTTTATGAGAACCTATAAAAATTTTACAATTCATTTAAACTGAAATATTTTCTACTTCAAAAACAGTATCAAGTAGGTGCTGTAATGTAAAGTATAATTTATCCCCCACTTCACAACTGAAAACATACTGGTAGCAGTTAATTCTCATATATTAGTGCTATGACTTAGCAAAAAATAGACATGTGAAAAATTGGAGAGATTGTGAATTTCATAAGCAAATATCATTTCTACTTTAAATTGGAACAAAAGTAAACATTTCCTCTGAATTCATGTTTAATTGCATTTTTATTTTTCATGAATAAACCATTAAACTGTCTAATGTAAACATTCACTTAAATGGAAAAATATGATCTCTAAGTGATTGTAACAAAAAATTGATGATTTTTTTAAACGTCGACCAGCCGCACATTTAATGTCACATTACAATAAATAAAGGCTTACTTGAAAGAAATCAGAACACATTTTGAAACCATATTGATATCTTACGTATATGATCAACAAGTGTTTATTTTGTCTGGCTAAAGTAGTCCATTTTCTCATTTTAAATAAATTTAAAAAAAGAAACACAATTTGATTGATCCTGGGGCCAGGTTTTCGAAAATATCGTAAGATTGATCGTAAGACATATCTTATGACATTACTTGCGACTAAGTTATGATGGTCTTACGACTTATCGTATGGTGTAAAACAAAGGTATCCTAAGACAATCATAGTTACGACGATCGTATGACAATCGCAAGCCAGTAATGACAAATAATGAAATTTTAAATGATTTAACAAAGTATGCAATTTAATTTTTTTAAAAGTAAATGTAACTAAAAGAAGAAAAAATAAATAAAAAAGAAAGCTGAATTAATTTTAATTTTTATAGCCTTTTAAAAATGAATAATGCATATACTTTTTTGTACCTGTGTAACATGCATGTACATGTAAATCAATTATGGAATGTCACAATCGATTAACATGGATCAATAAAACCAATGTAAAAGTTTATCGGTCTACTCTATTTTAATATGAATAAGAAATACCTAAGGTTCCAACATTCAAATTCCCACTTAACGAATTATTCGTGCTTCTATACATATACATATACGATCATTATAAGAACACCTTACGACACCTTCTTTGGTGTCGTAACTTTGTGACAAATTTTATGACCTGTCACAACCCTTTCGACCCTTTCGAAAACACATTTTATATGACTGCGACACGTCGTACGATATGTCGTAGTCATAAGACATCTTCGAAAACCTGGGGCCTGGTTTTCGAAAGTATCATAAGATATGTCATCAAAGGTGTCCTAAGATAGTCATAGCTATGATGCTCTTATGACTGTCACAAGTGGACATATTTACGTTATTTTTAATAATTATATAAAAAAAAGACTGAAAAATAAGTATGACAATAATAATTATTATCATTAATTTATTTATGAATGTATTCTTTTTATTAATTATATGTTTAAATCTAGTTTGTTTATATATATATAATAAATTAAAGATATTCAAGTTCATATATTATTATAAAGCTTCAATATTTTATTGAAGTCTCACCACTTGTATATTATTATACATGAGGTGTTATTTAATTGTGATTACTTTTAAGTATTGGTACATCGAATATTTGTAACGAAATACCCGTGCAAATACGTTACTAAACTACTATATAAAAGGAAATAAATAATTTAGATATTTATTATACGTTATCATGAGTAAGAAAAGAAGCCCAAATTTTACGTCAAAAGAGATACAAATTTTGACTGACGAAGTCGAGAAGAACAAGTCCTTACTATTACTTTTATGATAATCATAAGACCATCATAAGTCAGGTCGCGAGGCGTCTTAAGTTTATGATAAAAGTTATGACATATCGTAACTTATGACAGTTTCGAAAACATATCTTACGACTATGACATGTCCTAAGACCATCATAAGACATGTCTTAGTCATAAGATACTTTCGAAAACCAGGCCCCTGGCCCCTGTATTTTCAGCAGGTTTATTTGACAGATTATTTAGCTTGCATGCTTAATGTATAGTTATAAAACAATAACATTAATACTTAGAAGGAAGAAAAAAGTTAAATTGAATGACCCTTGAGGGGAATGAAATATTCTAAAATTTGTCGAAAGATAAAATCCCCAATTTGAGGTATCATTGGCAGCCTGCCAAGTAAAGGATTTTGATTATCCCACTATCAGTCTAAGAAAATGATTCCTTCTTGTAGTGATAATTTTGAAAAAACAAATATATATATATATATATATATATATATATATATATATATATATATATATATATATATATATATATATATATTATATCATTGTGTTTATAACAATGCTAAAGGTATATACCAATAGCTTCAAATTTGAATATAAAGCTGTTGCGGCAAAAATAATGAAAATGTCAAATTTAGACATTTTAATGCAAATGTGAGTTTAATTCTGATGATAGGGCCACATTAAATTACTTGTTCGTTCTTTTGATTTTTGGATGGCAAAAATAGGTGGGGGCGGGAATTTTTTTTTTTTTTTTTTTTCTCTTGAGGACTTTTTTTTTTTTTTTCGAACGCAGATCAAATCTACGTGCGGCGTGCATTTTTTTTTTTAAATATTGCAAAAAAATGGAAAAAAAAATCCCATTTTTTAACAAAATTTTAGGAGCGAGTGGACAATTTTATTTTCAGTTTATTGAAGAATGGAAAATGTGGGCCCAATTTTCAGAATTTTTTTTCAAAAAAGTTTTTCTTAGAATTTACGTAGTCCAGAAATCGGAGCGGCGAAATCTAAAGAACTAAAGACCAATTTTGCATGGCCTAGTCTATAAATTTCTTATCAATGCCATGAAAAGGTAACATTAACCAAAGACATGAATGTTAAAAGAATGGCAAAGTATTTGATAGATTGACTACAAATAAAATAGCTAAAAGGCAAATTTTTCTCATTGCGAAATATGCAAACAATGCAAATTTAGGGTTGAAAATGATTTTCGTTCGGGAACAGTCTTTATTTATCAGCTGATCAAAATCGGGATTAATTTTTTCAACTTAATATTTTTTATCGGCAACCCTCCCCCTAATCACATAAAAGAATGACCCCCCCCCCCCCCCTATCCTGATTTATAAACCGTTGTGAATGGGTTACACCAGCTTACAGGCATTGGTCTTGATAATAGTTGTTGGATATCAAATTGCAACAGCATTTAACCAAATGGAGTTTATCAAATACTTATAGTTTCATATTTAGTTTAAAAATAATTGTAGTTTTTGACTTATTCTAATTATAATAGACTCTGTGAAAGTTCCATGGACATGACGGACAGCAAAAAAGTGATGACTTTAAATTAAAACAATTAAGACAAGATAATAATAGAAAGCACTGAAAACAACTATCGATGTAAATATGGACATGCCATTTTAGATACAGGACTAAAAAAGTGATTAGAATTTTCATTTAAAATTACACGAAAAGACAAATTAGGAATGATTTGTTTTATTTTGAAACAACGAATAAATGTGTGTATTTTTTACAATTTATACATTAATATATGCAGAATAAATTTTTAAAAAAAGAATTTTCACCCGTAAGCCAAAATTATGATGAAAAGAAGATATAATATGCTGTACTAATACCATGAATTGGTGGATTTATCATCATTGATATAAGAATGATTTATTTCCTGTATTCCAGCGTTTAAAAGAAACGTATCAAACTAGGCCTCTGAAATTTTCAGATAACACATTCGTCCTCAATCAGTCAAATTCTAATTGAATTATGTCTACTGCAGTTGTTACGTGATGACGGCCCAAAGAAATAGAGCCCTTAATTTTAGGGTCACCAATTTTAGTAGTAGCTATAGATACTCGAAACCGGTCATTCAGATTTATTTCTCACGCTAAATCTACCAAGGAATCAAACTGAAAAACAAGAAGTTACTTGTGTGCTAGAAGTGGATATATCGGATAATATATCGTTTGACGATATATAGCAAGTCATATAAGAATTGAAAATAATGCAAACTTCGAATTGCAGATTATGTTCAGGCATAATTTAGTTTATAGCAGAAATGTGATCTTATAGAAAGTATATATATATATATTATTTAGAAACCACGAAGTGGAACCTTGCATTATGATACTTGAGCGACGGTGCATCTAAAATTATATAAAAGATATCAATACACTTCAAAACACACACTTTATATATATATGTACAAAACGTAACAAACACAAAATCTCTAATAAATTCGGCGAATGTCTCGAAAACTACCTACAAATAGATTAAACAGATTTACACTCCAACACCAGAACTGCAAAAGGGGCAGAAGTCACCATCTGACATGTTGATCCTGAAAAGATACTTTTTAAAAGAAATATCATTAGTAAAATTAATAAATAAGATAATAAATTCCTTTCGCATTTATAATTTTATGAAAGTATTGATAATCTACATTAATTTTCTGAAATAAGAATTTAAGACAATTGAATAAACTTGGATTTCAGTATCTTTTTATGTCAAAAGGAAAATATTCTGCTGGTGTTTCGATACTAGTTTGAATTTTATTTTTTTTTAATTTACTGTAATTCAAATTTTGTGAATATGTTTGAGTAAATATCAATCACTAAAATATGGTATAGAAATCTACTGTCTGGACATCTTCATTCGTGGAATGCATTTTTCAAAAATTTGAATACCTTAATCAATGCGAATTGTCTAGTCACTTGGTTGAAATATGGAATGAGATCGTACCCGAAACAATTTGAACTTACCTGATTTTGTTCAACCATGTCTTCCACAGAAACACATTTTATTTCGGTATTTTGTGATACGTTTTATTTCAATGTAAAGGGGTGATAACTCTTCCTATGGGATTTTATAAAATTAGGTATTAAAACCCCGTGTTGCATGAAATATGCACGAGGGGCATTAAAAATATTCAAAATAACAGTTTTACAATTTTTATGATGGATCTCAGATAATTTAAATTATTATTTTTTTGAAATTTCCAAGTGCATTAACTTTCTATATATTGGAAATTCCCCATTCAGAATCATTTGTGAAGTATACAAACATAACTTCTATAAACAATTTACTCTTTTTTTATATTTTCCTGGACGGCTCAATAAGGTTAAGTAATCAAAAAAAATAATGTCGTATAATTCTAACGTTTAGACTTTCAAAATGTGAAAATTAATTCCAATAAACGAAGTGTCCAGACAGTAAAGGAATAAATTTAATTTCTAGAAGAATCGGAAAAGAAGGATGAATGGGTTTATCTCCGTTAAAAATAAACGTTTTCTATTTTCAGAGCTTCTACACAGTCAGAAAAATGCACTGTTTCTTCGGTTTGGTCGACATGTCTCCCTGCAAACTATAATCAATAATCTCGTGAGCCATAATGTTGAAAAATCTCAGTGCTCTTTTTACTGTCTATTAATAGAAAAAAAGAACAAAATCATGGTACTATATCTCAATTTTTAATTTAAGACCAAACGTAACTGTAAAAAATACTTAGAAAAAACCAGCCCATCTGTATATAGAATTGTCGGTAAAACAAAACTGCATGTTCACGACAATGACCGACAATGCTGTATAAACTATCTTACGCTAAAATTGTTAAATGAACTTTACCATGTCACACATATACAGATAATTGGTCGTCCTTCAAAAATAAAGCACCAAAGCCCATTAATAAATTTAAAAAATAGTATAGTAACTATTTTTTTAATTCAGTATAAATCGTTATTACAAATTTACTTTGTTATAATGGATTTTTGAATTCGTTATTTCAGATTTAATTTGTTATCTAATTTTCCGAATATGTAATTTTATGAAGTTTGTTCTATTCTTTGAATGAAGTAAAAGAGAAATAGCAACACAAGAAGGATAACTCCTGAAGAAAAATGCTGCTTCTGATGTGTTTAAAAAGTTGAATAGTCCCCACCGCTTTCAAATGAAACATTTCATGCATAGTAGGAATCTCAAGTCTTTCAAATAAAATCTTCTTATAAAGAAACGGTTTAAGAATATAACGAATATATATGTGGCCCGTCAGGTTTCGGGGGCGGGGTGTAGTAAAAAAAAACAACAATTATCTGTACTCTCGTTACTGGAAATAATTTCTTTTCGTAAATTTTTTTTTCAGAATCATACAATAAAAAAACAATATAATAATATTTAACCAATTATTGGCCTACAAGGGGCACGGGAAGGGTCACTAGTACTTTATTATGGTACAGGTGTGCGGCCAGCATTTTTGAATCCCACCCTATAGTCATATATTTCAGATTCCAAAAAAAATCCAACCTAACCATATATAAACGTCTCTTTTCCTGACCATTTCATATATTTTGTAACCTTGTATTTCCACAAATAGTCAATCATATCTAAAGATGTTTGCATCCAGAGGGAAAAATAGAGCAGGTAACTTTATAAATCTGGAAATATTAATTTATCATATGGATATATTAAAAAAAAAATTAGAATTTTAGATGAGAAAAAACAGACCCTTTTGGGCCGCACATATGCAGCTACCATTATATGGGCAGTTACACCCCTACCCCCGTGACAAGGGGCAATTATAAGTAACAATTGTAATTTGAAATATAAAACATCCCACAGTATTACATTGTAAAACATAACCCTCCCCTTACTACAAAAAGCTAAAAAATCATTGTAATTGCTGACGAAATATTATGTAAACTATAATAAAACAAAATACATAAACACCGATTAATCCCATAAAAAATACTCCCCCCCCCCTCCAAAAAAAAACCAAACAAAACAAAACCATTCAATACAATATTTTATTGTCATTTAAGGTGGTACCCAACACTACAGGGAGATAACTCTTAAAAATCACCAGAGCGTTTTAATCAAATTTAATAAGTAAAGAGACATTAAGCTTCTCTATGATCATAATTGATGTTTGCCAAACTGCTACATATTCAATGAAATTATTGCCGCGAAGTTTGAAATTCTATTTACTAAAAAAAAATCAACATTTATGTCAACAGGTCAAAGTAAATATTTCCTAAAAATTTTATGAAAATTAAACGAGCCAATTTTATTTTAGTCAAGGTGTTGGGTACCACCTTAAACTATAAAAAAAAGTTTGTTACAAATAAACACTATCTAATGGAACGATGCTGGTCTATTTATAGTTTACACCCAGCTCTAACCTTATTTAGTGCATCCGGGCACGATTAATAATCACAAAATGCTTTGATGCGTATCATTTTATTATCTTTTAAACACATTTCATATTCGATATGTCAATCGCCACCTCATTAATTTTTCTCTCTACTGAAGTTAGTAGGTAATCTATAAATAATTCCCATGATGCTATGCTTTTATCGATGACGTACGTCTTGTCTTGTAGTGTCTGACTGTCTCTATGTGGACTGTCTCATGGTGTACGTGCACTGTTGACTGCCACTTATTGGACATAGTATTCTGTTTGGATTCCCGCAACAGTGACGAGAAGAATTCCGGATAAAGCAAAGACAAAAGGATCGGACTTTTGTAAACTTGTATATGATAAATCTTGTTAATTTTTATTATTGATTTGTGTCTTTTGTTGGCTACAATTTAAAGGTGATTTCGGCCGTAACAGAAATTGGGGGCTCGTCTAGGGATAACGTTAATATCTTATTAAAAATTTCTCAGTATTTTTATTAGAATTAGCCAACAAAATTCTACAAAATGGCATTTGATGCTGGTAAATTTTTGAAAACGCCAGACCTGGAAGGGTTTGATAAACTAAAGAAAGAAGAATTAGTGTTACTTGCTTAACATCTAAAATAGATTTTAGAACATCTACATCATGTATGAGAAAAAAAATTATAAAAAATTTGGTAATAGACAATTTAGTTGACTCAGAAATTTTTGGTGAAGAGGCTCTTGAACTCAAGGTCGAAAATGTTGATGCTTTCAAATTAAAACAGCTTGAATTAGAACATGAATTTAAATTAAAACAGGCAGAACTTGAAATGAGGGAAAGGTTAGAGATGGAGAAAATGAAAATAGAAATGGTAAAACTAGAAAGCAACACTAAATATGAGTCAAAATCAGAACATTTTGACGCAGCAAAAAATATACGTTTGGTTCCCAAATTTTGTGAAAAAAACAGTTGATAAATTTTTTCCACAGTTTGAGAAAATTGCTCAAAATTTGAATTGGCCAAAGCCTTATTGGACTACAATCCTGCAAAGTGTTTTTGTGGGCAAGGCCGCTGAAATTTACTCAGCACTTTCTTCAGAAAAAGGTTCTGATTATGACAGTTAAACAGGAAGTTTTGCTAGTGCCTAAAGCATATAGACAGAAATTTAGGTCTTATAAAAAGTTTGAATCACAAACCTATGTCGAATTTGTTAGGGAAGAAGAAGATCTATTTGACAAATGGTTTACGTCAAAGTAAATAGGTAACAATTTTTATAAATTAAGACAATTAATGTTATTAGAAGAGTTCAAGCAGTGTGTTAATTTAGACTTAAAAACACATTTAGATGATAAAACTGTTGAGACATTGCAAGATGCAGCCGTTGTTTCCAATAATTATACCCTTTCACATAAAAGAAGTTTTAAAGGTCAAAAATTTAATACTTCAAGCGGAAATTACAAAAATCAAAGTTCTGAACGTACTGACAGTAAGCCTGTGGCACAGAATAAGAGTCAGTCTAGTTATAATATGTCTGGTCCAAAATTTGATACATTTGAGAAGAAGTCACTAACTTGTGCTTATTGTAAGAAAAATGGTCATCTGATGGCTGATTGTTTTAGACTTCAGAAGAAGAATGAAAGAGATAATAAGCCAAGTCCAGTGGTTGTACGACACCCGTTGTTACCAATAAGTTGTAATGTCCTGCGAGTCAGGCTTTTAAGTCCAGTTTTTCTGCAGCGCTGCTGCAGCGAAGATAAGCTTTAGCTTATCTAGCTGACGCTGCGCGTATGATTGTTAGCACGCTGGCAATAACTTTGCACTGAGCCATCTAACCTCTTTATATGAATGTTTTCGCATTTTTTACTGTTTGCGTATTGATACAATGTTTGAAAGTAGTGCAGTGTCCATTATCAGGGCCCCATTCAACCTGAGCCAGTCTCAGTTGTATGCTTGTGCATTACCTGCGGACATTTTGATCTCTTTATTTTTCAGTAGATTTAATTACACAATTCTTGTACAATGCGACTCGTTATAGCCTTTAATTTCGATGTTTATACAATCCAGAAGGCGTTTCTCAAAGATAGGTCAAGTCCATCTCCTAATCTACTAATAAGATTCGATGCTACGTCACATCGACCAGTTGAAAATTTAAACAAGTTCATGGTCAATATCGGTCGTCACATAACAGATATGAATTCCCACGCTCAGTTGTGCAGTTGCGAGTTATTGATACCGTAATATTTTCATGAATATTTTTGCAATGGACCAAAAAATAATTGTTTGTTTCCCCAAACCGGGCGGTATCAATTTATCAGGTTTCGTACACATCTTTCTAGACTATTTAGTGTTTTTCGGAGAGGGCTTATATATAGGTTTAGCCTGTTGACCAATCTTATTCATGATAACTTTTATGAATAAAATATTGTTTATATTAAATAATTACAAACAAATTCGCCTTTAAGACGGAGTTTGAAGGTGTGCATTTTAATCAGATCGCGGAAAATTCATCGCGCATGCTCAGAAATATTAAGTACACAGGAATTCACGGAGAATGTCTAAATATAATTTATCGATCAAGGGAAAAAAATATGCGATGTGTGCAGTACATTCTTATTTTAGAAAGGTACACTGTTTTATACGGAATGGAATAAAAGAAACAACAATTAAGGTTGAGGAGAGAGCACAAGGATTATTAATAAAATTTTTATAATTATTAATTGACTCCGTTTATTTTTGTCGATTCAATACTGTATTCATCTAATTTGATCGTTCGGCTATTTTCGACAATTAGTAGAGCATATAAATTATCTAAACAGTGTTTGGTCGTAATATCGACAATCTGGCAATACGAGAAATTCCTATGGAGTGACCATTTGACTCGATGGGCCCGGTCGATGGGGTGGTTTTGGATGACGATATGTATATCCAAGAACAAGACTTATCAATCGTTTTTGAAATTATTATTTGTTATTGAACGTTTTTGGAATGACGTTACATCAGAGACACATAAAACATATCTCTGGTTGTTTTCACTTATCTTCAGGCTATATCGTCAATTTTCCCCGTCCAGTCCCAATACGGGGATATTTCAAAAATGCATTCCGGATATTTATATAAATTATCTGAAACCGTCCTGTATACTGTTCCTCAAATTTGCCCGTTTAACTCTTTAACGTTGTATGTGTGTCTTTTATTTCGTTATTTTCTTGAAATTGGATTACAAATTATTACGAAATGTCATCAATTGAGATTTTTTTTGTTTGGTTTGTAGTACATTTTTCTTAATGCATATAGTCAAATTGCACGTATTTGGTTCTTAAAATTGTTATGTTTTGAGAAAATGTAATGATAACAACATTTTATATGCTTCCTATACTAATACATTTTGTACATAACGGAATAAATGTCATTGATTAATCTTTATTTCGTTCTAAGATGAAATAAAATTTCGCCGTCTGTTTACAAAATGTAACGTTTCCTGTGTTGGGAATTTTCCTCAAGTACAAATACAACAATTAAAACTATCTATTATCCATTTCATTCGTTGTTGGTCGGTCTGCAATAGGTCATATCAGATTTCCCCGTTGCTGATATAACCACATTCAATATTTGTCCCGAACATCCGTAAGTCTGCCTTTTTATGACATACATAAGTTATTTTTCCAAATTGTATTGATTGAAGATTTTATCATACCGTGGTATATTTTCCCGCCAGTTTTTGCACGAGATTATCAAAGATACATGTACATACTTTGACACCTGTCAATTCATGTTACACAACCAAGTTCATAATACCCTGACCCGTTACTTCAAACAATATACCGCGGTCAAGATTATTGTCAATCATTCTCTGGTCTGCTGGTGACCCATTTATTTATGCTGACACCGATGTTCGACAAATCAGTTATTACGGACGTAAAAAAAAACTCGAGATCAAAATATTGGAAAACCGGTAAAAGATATAATGATGAATTAATAAGCACAACTATCAACAAGAGGCTGTCGAATGACAGCAAACCGGATTTTCCTGCATGGAAATGATGTTTGCAAATCTGGATTCCCAAACAGGATGAAGTAAAGAAATATAATGAATTTTTGTAGGGTTTTGTAGGGTTCAGAAATGGAAAGGCAAAAATCAATCTTGACCTCCTATTTATAGTAAGTGATAAATATTGGAATTTTTGAGAGTATATAAGTACACACACGGTGAAAGTGAAAATCGTCAATATCGGAACGGTGAAAGTGGAAATCGTCAATATCGAACTTGACCTCCATTTTGTCATCAGTAACAACATATTAAAATTTGAAAAGCTTTGGCTGAACAGTTCATAAGTTACCACAGGGACACCACTAGGAAAGCCATTTTTCAATCTTTCAAGAACCATAACTCCTGAACGGTGAAAGTGAAAATCGTCAATTTCGAACTTGACCTCCATTTTGTCATCAGTAACAACATATTAAAATTTGAAAAGCTTTGGTTGAATAGTTCATAAGTTATCACACGGACACCACTGGAAAAGCCATTTTTCAATCTTTCAAGAACCATAACTCTTGAACGGTGAAAGTGAAAATCGTCAATATCGAACTTGACCTCCATTTTGTCATCAGTAACAACATATTAAAATTTGAAAAGCTTTGGTTGAACAGTTCATAAGTTATCACACGGACACCACTGGGAAAGCCATTTTTCAATCTTTCAAGAACCATAACTCCTGAACGGTGAAAGTGAAAATCGTCAATATCGAACTTGACCTCCATTTTGTCATCAGTAACAACATATTAAAATTTGAAAAGCTTTGGTTGAACAGTTCATAAGTTATCACACGGACACCACTGGAAAAGCCATTTTTCAATCTTTCAAGAACCATAACTCTTGAACGGTGAAAGTGAAAATCGTCAATATCGAACTTGACCTCCATTTTGTCATCAGTAACAACATATTAAAATTTGAAAAGCTTTGGTTGAACAGTTCATAAGTTATCACACGGACACCACTGGGAAAGCCATTTTTCAATCTTTCAAGAACCATAACTCCTGAACGGTGAAAGTGAAAATCGTCAATATCGAACTTGACCTCCATTTTGTCATCAGTAACAACATATTAAAATTTGAAAAGCTTTGGTTGAACAGTTCATAAGTTATCACACGGACACCACTGGAAAAGCCATTTTTCAATCTTTCAAGAACCATAACTCTTGAACGATGAAAGTGAAAATCGTCAATATCGAACTTGACCTCCATTTTGTCATCAGTAACAACATATTAAAATTTGAAAAGCTTTGGTTGAACAGTTCATAAGTTATTGCACGGACTCTGTTTGGCAGCCGCCCGTCCGCCCGCCCGTCCGCCCGCCCGGCCGGCCGGCCGCCCGCCCGCCCGCCGTACATCACCAATTTAATAACCGATATTTTCCTATGAAAATCCGGTTAAAAATCGAAATAACAATCCAAAGATACTAATATTAGATATAGTAAATTTATATTATGCTGTATACGACGCATTTCAAGGAGTTACCTCTCATCAGCAGCATTAAAACCGAAACATTTGGAAGACCAAGAACCAAACTTATATTAAACAAGAAGTACTCAACCAAAAATACCGAAACAGGAAGCCACATTTCAGCTAAGGAGATCTACCATGTGCAATACAAGGAAGGAACCCTTAGTATTTCTATTATTTTTTAATTTTGCTAAATACTGGTAATTTCTGTAACAAATCAATGAATAATCATGTCAGACAAGTCTGACGACTGGGTTGGGGAATACCCTCGGGGGCCTAGGGTCCACCAGCAGAGGCATCATCCCAGGAGTTTCAAAATAACAATCCAAATATTGTAATATTAGATATAGTAAATCACAATTAAAATAAACAGGTATCTAAACTCAGCTAAGAGTTACCTTCTGCATCAAAAGGAAGAATTATAAAATTATGAAAAGGATTGGAATTAAATTAATAAGAAACCATAACGTTTATTTTTAACCGTTTTATTATATATATAGATCTGCTGACCATCCACCGTGTTTCGAAGTTTCACCAGATAAAGGATGCCCACGTTCAACGAAGTCAATAACCATCCGACGTGGATAGGATGGTGGGCAATTCTAAAAAAAACTTCGGCATTGCGCGGTCCGTTATACTTATTCCGATTACTCCTACATGAAATTTCATACAAAAATCTTCATTTAGAGAACCACTGAATGGATTGAAACGAAACATAGCATAAATGTTCCTTATGCCGTTCTGGCCAGGTGTTGTTACTTTAGTGCCGATCTGTCATCCATGATGACCTTCTGCGGAAGACTTAGTTTAACATAGGACCTTATGAAAAGTACATACAGATTTTCTTCTTGAAAATATCTGAATGGATTGAAACCAAACATGGCATGGATGTTAATCTCAAGGACCCTTATCGATGAACAAATGGAAATATCAGGTGAGCGATACAGGCCCCTTGGAAACTCTGGTTTATTTACTTGGACATGCGATGTTTTGGATGCCACTTTCTACTACTATCTTTAACTTTAGTTTTGTAAACATAGAACAAATATACAACTTTAATTTTTTTTAATCAATTTAATTATCTATATGTCTTTGTTTTACATGAAGTCTTTTCATTATAGTATCTCCCTTGTGCAGTGATCTGTCCTTTAATGGTTTTGCATAACCCCTTTTGGTCATTTTGGGGGTTTTGAATTGCTCTTCAACCTTTTGAAATGTGCTCATCTTGTACATCAAAATTGGTATCAAAGAATTGTATTTTTATCAATGGCGTCGATATGCCGCTGCTGGTGGACTCCAAGTCCCCGAGGATATCCCCAGCTCAGTTGCTAGTATTTTGATACTAACTCGAAACTGATACTTAGAATATACTGTTACAAATCTGCCTCGTGCGTGGCTATGTCATTAAAACGTTTTGGCATAACCCCTTTTGGTAATTTTGGCAATTTTAAATTGCTCTTCAACCTTTTGGATTATTGTTTTGGATTTCAACATTTTAGGCCTTGAGCACAATTGATGAGTCGTAAATCACATCTTATGCATCAAAACTGTTATCAAAGAATTGTATCTCTGATGATTCATAATTCAGAAAGTGACTGTTTACTGTTACACTGTAGAATATGTTATGTCGTACCATAGTTTAACTGTTGTTAGCCTTTTGTTATAGTTTGGGGATATATAGGAATCAGCCTGTCCGTCTGTCTGTCCAGAATTTTTTGTACCCGCAGTTTCTCAAACATGCCTTATCAGAAGTTAATGAAACTTTGCATACTGTTAGATCCTAGTAAACTATGTAAATGCGCACATGCGAAGTATGTCCTGGTCCAATACTTTTTTCCATAATTTTACACCCATTTGGACTTAGAAATTCTGTCTATCTCCCATTTTTTTTGTACCCGCAATTTTTCAAACATGCCTTATCAGAGGTTAAAGAAATTTTGCATACTGTTAGATCCTAGTACGTAGATGTGCGCATGCGAAGTATGTCCTGGTTCAATACTTTTTCCCATAATTTTATACCTTTTTGTTCCCTTAGTTATATTTTTGGACTTAGAAATTGTGAGACAATTCACCATGATAAGGATGCCCTAGTTCATTAAATTAACAGCAGCGGGGGTATAGTTGGTGATGTCCCCTCACAGTTCCAGTTTTACCTGTTTTAGAACGAAATATTGAACTTTATTACTTGATCTGACTAAACAGTTACACGAGTTATTTTAGTGAATTACTGAATAAGTGAAATTAGTCAGAATGGAACATTTATTATACCCCCTGTAAACACAGTTTTAGGGCTTTATTTTGGTGGGGTATATAGGAATTGTCCATGTGTTTGTCTGTCTGTCTGTCCATGTATATTGTAAGCGCAACTCCTCCTAAACAGTTCAATGGATTTTGATGAAACTTTATATGAAGGTTGGGCATCATATGTAGATGTGTATGAAGCAAGATAATTACCGCTGGATGCTTGCAAAGGAAGATAATCATACTTAGGGTTTTACAAATTTAAATCTTGTCAGCGTAACTCCCCCTTAACCGTTCAAAGCATTTTGATGAAACGTTATATGAAGGTTGGTCAGCATATGTAGATATACATGAAAGAAGACAATTATCGCCGGATGCTTGCAAAGGAAGATAAGCCAACTTATGGGTTTGAAGTTTGTTATGATATTGTATTATTATATTTATTTTGATATGATATTGTAATTATTATATTTATTTATCTTGGCCTAATGTTTTTTGGCGTAGCCTTATAACATGTATAATATGTTTACCTAATACTTATAGTTGTTTACCAAATAATGTTATAACTGCGCAGTTTAGAAATCACTGGAACAATAATAGATACTGATGGAATGACTAGAACTTTCTATTAGACTAACGTAATAATTCTGGGGTAATTCAAACTTCTACCGTATTCCAGAAGTTTCCGTTCTACAGTGTATATATGGACAAGAAAGTTAGACTTTCAGAACATAATTTATCGGACCAGAGGTTAACATTCTTGTGTTCTCAGCTGTTGGATTGACGCACTTTTATTTACGTTACACACATCAAACTTGACACAATTTTATTTACGTTACATCATACTAGATTGTGACTGATTGGATATAATATTCCATTTGGATTCCCGCAACAGTGACGAGAAGAATTCCGGATTAAGAAAGGACTAAGGATTTTGAACAGTTAAGTTGACATTTTAGTTTGTGTAATATTTTTTGTAAACTTGTATATAATAAATCTTGTTAAATTTTATTATTGATTTGTGTCTTTTGTTGGCTACAATTTAAAAGGTGATTTCGGCCGTAACAAGTTTGTAAGCATAACTCCTTGTATTGCAAATGGGGTAACACTCAGTGAGGTCACTCACAGTTCTAGTTTTTCATGCGTTGTGAAGGTCTTTAATCAACCATTAGTTGAATTTCTGGTTAAAGATATCCGTTCAACATAATTTCTAAATGGAATAGTATAAATGTCTCCAAGTTTGTTCAATGATCAATTATTTTATTGCACAATGGTAGATTTGAAGTAAATTTATTATATGTTAGTGCAATATCAGCATGACGGTTGGTGTAGTATCAGAAATCCTGTTAAGATTCAAACGAACAATAAGGCATAGGAAAATGAGGTTAGTGCGAAATATTTAGCAGCAGCGCTGCAGATCAGCACTTTAGTGCTATGTTTGTGATTACATGGAGGATTATATGGGTTTGTTTCTATTGTTGATAATACTACTCCTCAGCCTAGATTTTACGGGACACTGGAGCTTCTCGGACTTTGTTGTTAGAAGGTGTGTTGCCTTTGTCCGAGGAGACGTCCGTTGGTGCCTCCGTTTTGTTACAAGATGTGGAGTTAGGTTGTATAGATGTTCGCCTCCATCGTATTTATTTGAAGTCAGATTTAATTACTGGACCAGTTGTTTTGGGTGTTCGTCCTACTCTCCCTATTGAGGATGTTTCACTATTGCTAGGAATGATTTAGCTAGGAACAAAGTGGTTGCTGAACCAATTGTTACAAGTGAACCGGTGGTGGATGTTAAATCACCCGAAGATGATGCTGAACTGTATCCAGCTTGTGTTGTTACTAGGGCGATGGCAAGAAAACAAAAAGATGAGGATTTACAAGAAAGCCAGTATGATTATATGGACCTTTCTGACACTTTCCTTGCCGGCATTGAAGGTCACGGTAACTCAGAAAAGGTCATAATAGACCACCTGTTACTAACACGCATGTAATTATGCCATGGCCAGACGTGAACAGCTATTCATTAGACAAAAGAAAATTTATGGAAGAACAAAATAAAGACCCGGATGTTCTTCAGCTCCTCAAGAGGGCTCTACCCAAAGAAAAAGCAGACAAAGTGGCCGAATGTTACTACCATCAAGACGGCATTTTGATGAGGAAGTGGAGGCCACCTGATGCTATCCCAGAGGAGGAATGGAGAGTGGTATACCAAGTGGTGGTGCCTAAAGACTATAGGCAAGAAATTATTGGTCTTGCCATGATACCCCCTTGGCTGGACATTTAGGTATAAGGAAGACTTGCCTTAAGATCTTACATTTCTACTGGCCCAGACCACTTCTGCCAATTCCAGCCTTTAAAGAACCTTTCAGCCGAGTACTTATTGATTGCGTGTTACCAAAGACCAAGACTGGAAATGCGTATTTATTGACGATCATGTGTACATCCACTCGCTTTCCTGAGGCTATTCCCTTAAGGAATATCAAGACACCAACTATTGTCAAAGCGCTTATCAAATTTTTCACATCAGTAGGACTTCCTAAGTCTATACAGTCCGACCAGGGTTTAAATTTCATGTCAGGTTTATTTCAGCAAGTCGTTTACCAGTTAGGGATTGCTCAGTATAGATCAAGTGCTTATCATCCAGAATCTGAAGGTGCTTTAGAACGTTTTCATCAAACACTGAATAGCCTTTCTACTTTAAAAAATGAAACTGTATTAATAAGTACATGAAAACATTTTTCTTATTGTTTCAAGTGTAAATATTAAAAATTATTCTAAAAAAAACTAAACACATCGTTACTAAAATGGTGAAAAATGGTTACAAAATATTGCCAAGTTTTTTGTATCTGTGATCAGAATTTAAAAGTTGCTAAAAAGACTGGTACAAGACTCACTAGACTTGTCTAGTGACATTTTCCTTAGGCTCCTCTACTGTTACCTTATAAAAGTCAGATGTTGTTCTGGAGTTAAGTCGCCTTGTCCATAAAAAAATCAAATATGCACGAAATTAGCAATTTTCGGGTAAATTAAAAAACGTGTCGACTTAGATGGGCTCAATATATATTGTTAAAATTTGAAACATACTTTGTTAAGATAAGTATCTTTCAATGGTCAACTGCTAATCAATGCTAAACATACAGCTTCAACTCCTATTTTGTGTTTTAATTTAATGAAGTTTACCCTTGACTTAATGATAAACGTCAAGTAAAAAGCCTACACTGAAGAACATGATTAGAACTTTTTGTCTTCAATTTGACAGGGACTGTGATGATGGTGTTCACTTCCTACTTTTTGCGGTCTGAGAGGCTGTTCAAGAATCCCTTGGTTTTAGCCCCTTTGAGTTGGTGTTTGGTCATACTGTAAGGGGACCTCTGAAATTGATTAAGGAAAAATGGCTTACTGAACACACTGACTTGGATCTTCTAGACTATGTATCTAGATTTAAAGAAAAATTGTATACTGCTTGTCAAATTGCTCAGAAAAACTTAAATACTGTACAGAATAGGATGAAAATATGGTATGATAAAGATGCCAGAGACAGAGTTTTTGAGCCTGGTGAAAAGGTACTTGTACTTTTGCCAGTCCCTGGGCATCCTTTACAGGCTAAATACTGTGACCTTATACAATCGAGAGTAAAATCAATGATTTGAATTATATTGTAAAAAACTCCAGGTCGGCGTAAACAAAATAGAGTGTGTCACATTAATATGTTAAAACCATATTTTGGGCATACTAATGAAGGTGAGAATAAACCAGTTGCCATTTAGCCATGGTTAAATTGGAGAACGATCATGACAAACCAGATATAATTGAACCATCTTTTGATTCCAAGACTATGGAACAAACTGTTAGATTGAAAAATTCAGAAATTTTGTCAAATTTAGACTCAAGACTTGCACATCTGCCTTTCGATCGCAGAGAAAAATTGAAAACTTTGGTATTTTCTTTTAAAAATCTTTTTCCAGATGTGCCAAACAAAACCACTACTGTTTGTCATGATGTTGATGTAGGCGATGCTTCTCCAATTAAACAACCTCCTTACCGGCTCAATCCACTTAAACTTGATGTTATGAGACAAGAAATTAGATATATGCTTAACAATGATATTATTGAGCCGAGTACCAGTGAATGGAGCTCTCCTTGTCTCCTTGTGCCCAAACCAGATAAAACCTTTCGTTTCGTTACTGATTTCAGAAAAGTGAATTCAGTTTCAAAATCTGACTCCTATCGGATTCCAAGGATAGACGATTGCATTGATAACATTGGGCAAGCAAAATTTGTAAGCAAATTTGATTTATTGAAAGATTACTGGCAGGTCCCCTTGACACCGAGAGATCGTGAAATATCAGCTTTTGTAACACCAGACGGCTTATTTCAATATACTGTCATGCCGTTTGGTATGAAATATGCTCCAGCTAGATTTCAAAGAATGATCAATAATGTTGTAAAAGATTTACTGTTTTTATGCTTATATTGATGATCTTATTGTAAGTAGTGATAGCTGGGAAGAGCATTTAACACAATTATATGATACTTTTGATAGATTGTCACAATCAAATTTGACTGTTAATCTTTGTAAAAGTGAATTTTGTAAGGCCACTGTTGATTATTTAGGGCACACAGTTGGCCAAGGTCAAGTGAAACCTATTATGGCTAAAGTGGATGCAATTACCAAATTTCCTCCTCCTACAAGTAAAAAACAACTTATGAGATATTTAGGCATGATTGGATTTTACAGAAAATTTTGTTCAAATTTTGCTACTGTTGTTCAACCATTGACTCATCTTTTACGAAAAGATTTTAAATTAATCTGGAGTGATAATTGTCAAAACGCTTTTGAAAAAAGCAAATCACTTTTAATTAACAGTCTCGTTTTTATCATTCCAGACTTTAAAAAGCAATTCAAACTTGCCGTTGATGCAAGTGATGTAGGAGTTGGAGCACTTTTATATCAAGAAACAGATGATAATGTTGAGAAACCTATATCATATTTTTCCAAGAAATTAGATAAACATCAGAAAAATTATTCCACTATTGAAAAAAAATGTTTTGCACTGTTGTCTGCACTTCAACATTTTGATGTATATTTAAACCCCACTATGCATCCTAGTCTGGTTTATACTGATCATAATCCTCTCACCTTCATACATAAAATGTAGAGGTTGACTAGGTGGAGTTTATTGTTACAGGAATATGATATTATTGTAAAACATATTAAAGGTAAAGATAATGTAATAGCAGATGCTTTATCTAGATCTTATTAAAACACTGAATACATACTATATATTTTACACTCAAACTTCTTTTAAGGGGGGAGGTGTTATGATATTGTAATTATTATATTTATCTTGCCCTAATTTGTTTTGTGTGGCCTTATAACATGTATAATATGCTTACATAATACTTATAGTTGTTTACCAAATAATGTTATAATTGTGCAGTTTAGAAATCACTGGAACAATAATAGATACTGATGGAATGACTAGAACTTTCTATTTCACTTACGTAATAATTCTGGAATGATCACAATTTAAGATGTGTAATTCAAACTTCTACCATATTCTAGAAGGATTCTATGGATTTCCGTGGGGGCTCTATATGCGGACGAAGGTTGGACTTTCAGAACAGATCGCATCAGACCAGACAGGAACATTCTTGTGTTCTCAGACATTGGATTGACACACTTTTATTTACGTTACACACATCATACTAGATTGTGACTTATTGGACATAGTATTCTGTTTGGATTCCCGCAACAGTGACGAGAAGAATTCCGGATAAAGCAAAAGACAAAAGGGTCGGACTTATATTAAATTAAGTTAACATTTCAATTGTATAATATTTTTTGTAAACTTGTATATAATAAATCTTGTTAAATTATTATTAATTTCTGTGTTTTGTTGGCTACAATTTAAAGGTGATTTCGGCCTTAACACAATTAAGAGTTTCATTCTCAGATAAATTTTCACAAATTTCACAGAAATGTGTTTTTATAATGATGGATAGGCAAAAAAGCTCTGGTAATCTTGACCAATATCATATACTAACAAAAAACAGAACTAAAAATTTTAAATATTATTATGTTTATTCGGTTTGTGAGGTTTCACAATGGAAAGAATATTACAATAAATTATCTTCAGACAGATAATAAGCTATAAACTGTAATGCATTAAAGCTTTAACATAAAGATAACAAAAATTATAACATGGAGTAATGATTTCAGTGCAGACCACATAGTATAAGGCTGCTTTCTCTCCAACAATATCATTTCTTGGTGATTTCCAATAATTTTTTAAATCCTTTTAATTAATATACAATTTTACAGCTGGTTCACTGAATATTTCTTTCCTATGCAATACACTGGTAAGGATATCAAATTATTGAAATAATATTGTCAAAAATACAAGGCATGTCACAAAATGATCAGCCTTACAAACCTTATGTGTTTGCATTTGATACATATAAGTGTATACTTGCATCCATTTTTTCATTTATCATTTTTATACAAAAATAGATATTACAGTAGAAATATGAAAACTGATTTTTATTTTCTATAATATGACAAAAAAAACACCACCAAAAAAAACAGTATACAAACAAAGGGTATACAGTACCTGTTAGGGCAAACAGGAATATGAACATGATCAAAGGAAAGATTTTTTCCACTTAGAATTCAAATTTTGTGAGGAGTTTTACTTGTGAGAATTTCTAACAACAATTACATGACTGTTATTATTGCAATTTTCAGTTTAAAAATGTCATGTGGTTTTAGTCTAGAAGGTGTAAAAACAGTAAAATGTAAGGTAGAAGGTAATTTCAGAGGTGATTGGGGACAGGGTCTTTAAAACAAATACAGGTCTAAGTCACAACAAATCTGATTTCCTACATCACTGTTTGGAGCCAGTAGAACATTTGGTTGAAAATTTATTTAACCTTAGTAACCTACCTAAGACAGAAAAAAATTTGCATCAAATAACTAGATATATAATTAGAAAGTGAAAGACTAAGATTAATAAAAAAAAAAACTGAAATAGCAGTACATTATAAAACTAAACATGTGACCAGCCAATTAGATACCAAAAAAAACCCTTATTTCTGTTATTTCTGGTTTAACTACTTTTGTTTAAATTTCCCCCTATTCCACTGTTATTGAATAACTTATATTACTTACCCATCTCCAACATATATATATATATATATAATTATACAAGCATACATTGTGTATTTAATTGTTAAATGTAGGTATATTATATTTATTTTACACAACTATTATGCAGAACAGTATACGAATTTTAATGATGCATATTATGCATACTGTTAAAGTATATTTAGCTTGAAAATTATTTTCATACATGGTCAATAAAATACAATAACAAATATAAAACAGGTGCTTTATTTACTGTATCACACCATTTTCACAGTCAATGGTTTTTCACTGATTCCCAATATGAAATCTATGGAAGGTAGAGAGGTAGCCGCAATAGAAACTGAGAACATGTGACACAATATAAAGCCATTATACAGAAATATGCACATAATCTTGAATAAAATGCTATCTGTCACTTGTTTTTAATTTGAATGAAATGAGGCTAGCACTTTTAATAAATCAAAATAACAAAACCTATACCATGACAAAATATTTCATATTTTCTCATCAAAACTTAAAAAAAAAAAATGTCTTAAACGAAATTGCTATCTTATTTTATAAATATTTCTCTATCTTTTCTAGAATCCAAATGGACACAGTATCAATATTCCTGAACCAATGTCAAATATCATTTCTACTATACACTGTCTTATTATCACATTAACATCTTTTAAACATAGCACGAAGTGCTTTTGTCCAGCACTGATGCTAACATCCCACTGTAACAGGCATTAATATTTAGTTGATTTGTAAAAAGGATTTTTAAAAGGAGGCATCAATTTTATTTTCGCGAATTGAAAAAATGGATGTAAATGAATTATTTCAGACATACTTATTAGCAATTGATTTTGAATTACTACAAACAGATGTATAATTGTTCACTGGGTCCTTTATAAAAAAAAATTCTCTACCATTTTGCATAACTTTAAGAAGATACTACAAGTAGTGAAACTAAAACTCACAAATTAAAGGATACTCAAAATTCAGATATAATTATAGAGTGGGAATCTCGATTGTTTCAAATATATAAAGACCAACCCTAGGTACCCCTCATACACCAATGAATGTGCGTCTTGTTATAAGGAGAAACAAAATACGTTTAGAGTTGAGATATCAACCATTTCATAGTTATTTGAATGTCAAGGGGTTTGATAGGGTGGATAAATATGACAGCTGACCGTCAATTTGGAATTTTACAATACATAGCCATCTTAATTTTTTTTACATCAAAATACAACAATGTTTAGTATAATTGGAAGATCGTCCAAAAAATAAAATTTGTTCGTTCCGTCCTTATTTTTGACCCCACAATTTTGGCACAAGACCGACCTGGCGTATGCATGTTAAGAATAGGAAAACATAATAATACGTCATACTTTCGGCATCGTTATTTTATTTTGCTTTCAAAAAAATATCTTTCTTGTTCCTTCAAATAGGTGTTTTAGTGTCAAAGCCGAAAACGGCAGCAAACTCTAATCGACCCGCCATACTGTTGACAAATTCGCAACACGTGACCAAAAGTTTTGGAGCATCTCACAAATACTTTTTACTACACGTGTTCAACGTTTGACATTCGTCTTGTTAGAATATATATAACCGTAACATTTTATTATATCTAATAAGAGGATTTGTTTTCTAAAAAAAAAAATTATTTCATTTATTTATTTCAAATTTATTCCTCTGACAAACGTGAATACACAAGTCCTTTCCGAACTTGTTTCGTATTTCTTTTCGAAAGATAACTTCCAGGTAGAAAACAAATCAATAAAAATATATTTTAAAATCGTTCTCATTACAACTATTTTTAATGCAGTAAATGGTTGAAATGGTTAAGAATGACGAAATGAACACTGAAAGTAATTAAATTACTCAAAATATTAAAATTACCGACTGTCATTAGCCGGTAAGAATATTACGGATAATCTTGGTTGTAAATTAAATTGAATTTCCCTCGCTTTCGCACTTATGTGTTTTTTCATATTCATTCGCTAAAAATTGCTAGACTCAAAACAGTTTTCTCCAACACCCATTTGTTATTCGATAGAGTTATCTTTCTATATATGTTATTTTTCAGTAAATAACGGCATGCAACCCTATGCATTGTACCTTGATTTAAAATTGTATTGAGTTCATAGGAACTATTTGCAGATTGGGGGTACTTTGGCTCAACAGATCGTCGTGTTAACAATTCTCCAGCACGGCTAGTTTTTAACAAAACTACCAGTGCTGGACTAAAAATCATCACTTCTAGATAACAGCATCCTCCCAAGTCAGGGTTTTGTATCCACGTTCGTTCCTACAAACCCCTGACATCATACATTCATATTTTGAGGGTCGGAAGTGAACGATTTTAATTGGTTCTTCTCAAGGTCAAAAGAGAATCCATTTGCGTCGTATGTAGAATTTTTTAAGTCACATACCAGGCGGCGATATGTTCGACCTGCAAAATATGAATGTGTGATGTCGTGGGTTTGTAGGAACGAATGTGGATACAAAACCCTGACTTGGGAGGATGGATAACAGAGGATAATCAGCATAGTGCAGGTAACACACTCAATAAAAATCATACCATGTATGAAATTAGCTAATGTTTTTGTTTTTCTTCTAAACAAAGAATTTTAATTTTGTTATGAGTAAAAAAAAATTTTAAATGGAGCAAGTTATAAATGCAGGAATTGTGGGAATGAGTTCCACGATTTAACTATTACATGTAAAACAAGGTCAGCTGTAATCGATTTCTGATATTCCTATTTTTCTGAACACAAAACTTTAATGTAAAAAGATTATCGGTTTCCATAGGAACACAAATTATACCTCTAAAGGTTTTTTTTCTAATTAGACTATTAATTTATAACATTAAAAAGATTACAAGTGATGTTAACATTTCTAAAGTTACCTAACATGGAGAATATATCTACATGAATATACAAATATATTTACATATTGCACATGGTAACATTATATACATAAACAATGAGACAAAACTTCTGATCACATGACATTACCCAAGGATAAACTTAAAGAGACATAGTAAACAACAACTCGGTTTTTAAATTTTTATTTACCACTTTAAGCACAGATTTTTATATTGTGACATCCAGTTTTTATGGAGCTCGAGAACCTAATAAGAATCTAGGTCAGAAAAACTAGCAGGCCATCAATTAAAATCAACTTTCAATACATATCACCATTATCTCAGTGCAGACAGGCTGGTGATAATTTCTCGTTCCCACGCACACAACCTAAACCTCTCTGCCATAACAGCCATTTTTATTCTTAATAGGAAAAAAAATGGGAAACTTATGTTCATATCATTTTAACTTTTTACATGTATATAACAACTTAAGAAAAGTTTGTATGACCTATTAGAATTTTTACATATGTGTATTTTCTCTATCTTATTAGTGATTTCAACAAATAACAAATATTTACAATCCAATGTAGACAAATTCTATTTTCAGTTTTGTAAATATTACTTAAGGTATCCGGACCATAAATGACCACGTGATTATTCAAAATTTCCTGGATGTTCCATACAACAAAATTGAAATAACCTCGGTAATTATCGGCAAAATTTGGAAATGCCAATATAACTTATTTTTACAGACTCTGCATATAAACAACAAAGCGTGTTTCAACTTGACAAAAATGTATACATAAAATTTCAGCTTTAAATTGTTTGGTTCAGCCATTCACGGTCAAAAAGAGATACAATTTTTTATTATGATCTATTATGTCTTAAGCACTAAGTAAATAGGTTAAGGGGTCATGTAAGTCAATAGGTTAAAGGTCAATGAAACAACATCCAATAGAACTGGATCAAAACTAACTATGTAAAGATATCAACGTGTGGCCTTCAACAATGAATAAGAGACCACAATATATAACAAGCACTACATGGCCCAGTAAATTATACAGATGTCAAAATTTCAACAAGAGTTACCAGATATCCCAAATAAACACATTATTCCATACAATAAACATATAACAATAAACAGACTAAGGTACCTCTGGAAAGAAAGATGTTTATTCAACAGTAAATTAGTTTCTACATGATTTCCAATGTATTGTGATATAAAAAAAAACATTGGTCAAATATATATTTTTATAAATACAAAATCTTAAAGCTGGGTTATAACAAATCTTGTTAATTATAAAAATAAATGATTAACAAATATTCTGGTTTATAAATTTGGTCAAAATATTTAACAATACAAGTAGACAAACATAACACAATTTGAACCTCATTATGGTCCTAATATAGATTTAAATAAAGGTAATTCTAAAAATTAAATACTAGGATATTTAAAGTAAATATCAATTAGAAATATTGCCATAGAAATATGTATTAATAAGGTTAACAACATGTAGGCTTTCTTGTTTTGTTGTCCACATTGAGACTACATCTCAATTTCACAAACATTCATATGATTATAAACAAAATTGGTTCCAGGACATCGGCTGAAAAACATCAAAAACCGTAAGGCAGGTCACTCTTATCACTGCTCGTAAACATACAAATGTTTGTGAAATGGGGTCCAAGCATACACCACAAGACAAATGCCAAAAAAACAAGAATGCCAAAAGCTGATAACAAATTATTACCAATTCCAGTTAGCACAAGTATAGACACTTTATAATTATTTAATTTTCTGACAATTCTTGACATCACAAAAATAAAATACTTTACACCTCAGTATTCAAGCATGCCATCTTACCTGACTGACTGCAACAAAAGTGAGGTCATTCATTCATAACTGAAAGTGAAATTAAATCTATTCCTAAAACAAATTCATCCAATCACAAATGTATGGATGTAAGGCCAATCAGACTTGATACTGTATGTAGATTTTCATTAACTTATAATGGAGGAGGCAGGGGGTCAAAGATTTTAATTTTATTTTTAAATTCACTGAAATTAGTGGCATAAAACAACTCCTGATGATTGGAAAACCTATGCTGAATAATCAATAGGCAGATTACAAAAAAAAAACTCATGTATGAAAAACAGAATTTGTCAAAATCGAAAAATTCAGAAATCAATTATGTTTTTGATATTTTTCCTTAAGGAATATATAGCTGAAGAACTAACCAAAATCTCAATATCCAGCATATTCTGCAAAATTTTCACTCGTGCATTTAAGTGTCAGGAAATAGACCAAAAAATCTGAGAAAATCCTAACTTACTAAAAAGTAAAACATATTTGGCAGATTTAGGAAAGTTGGGGAATGAAAATCTACACATTTGTTTTGATTGGTCTGACAAGGAATGTCAACATTTTATTGGTGTCTATTAAACAATGAAGATGGCAATAATCTTTATTGATTATGCAAGAATAATTATTGCACATTTTACCCATTTTTATCTTGCAAAATGCACATTTTTTTCACTAAGACCTAAATAGCAAAGGGATATTCAATATAGCCAACTACATAAGTTTGTAACTTGTTTCCCTTTAATTAATGTATATTATGTCTAAATGTTCACTGTACATTAAGTTAACATTTAGACATAATATGTTTAAACTAACTACATGCATTACAGATAGAGAAATATTATAATATTTGGCAGGTTCCAGTTAATTTATTTATGAAGGTCAAAATGTGTAATGTTTACACTATAAAGGGTTCTAGTTTACATGGGAACAGGTTTTATTGTACATACAAACTTCAGAATACTTAATACATGACCTATTATTTTCATGAAGGCTACAAATAAATAACTTGAGGAAACATAACTTATTCAATTCATGTCTAAAACTTTAGGATAAATTATCTTCATTGAAAAATAAATTTACAGTCATTAAGTTAAAAAGTTAAGTTTAAGTTTAAAAAAAAACCGAAAAATTTATCTTATACTTAAACTGATGGTTTAACAGTAGCCACTATAACCATAACAACCGCTGGTTTACAAAATATAAAGAATTAAAACATACAGATGAATGAGATTTATAGCGTACTTTTAGATGTATCCACATTAAATCAACTGCTAATATATGTAATAAAAGGCATTCAAATCTCAAATCTGCAAAAACAAAGGCATCTTAAGAAACTGAGTTAAATAATACTGTTACCAATTTGAGCATGCTTACTTTTTTAGAGCATTATATTAATTAAAATACCGTAATTTTACCGTATCTGTACTAGAGTTCAATTTCCATAGTGTCCACTTTATACAGGGTATATAATGGACAGGTTAAAACTGAAGATATCAATCTCAATGTAAACAGAACACAAATGGTATAAAATTAGCTACTATTATAATGAAAAAAGTTACAAATTCTCAAAATAGAATCAAAATGCACAAATCATTACTAAAAACCATACTAATATAATTTTTGTCAGGATTTATTACTTCATCCACTAATGGGAAAAAAGGTAAAGTAACAGTTTTTACTGATAAAAAAAATGGAGAATTTGAAGGAAAAAAAATTTCAAAAAAATTACTATCAGTTAATGAAACAGATCTGATTGTGACAACCGTGTAAAAAAGACCAGAAATGATACTTTGGCAGCCATTTTTCTAAGTATAATAAAGGAACTGTATTGATCTGCTGTAGGACACAGATTAAGTAATGTCTAACATACTTTGAAGTAAAGGTGATAGCTAATATAAAATTTAAATGTTAAATTAAAATAAATAAACAAAAATAAAATTTTAATTATTATTGATTTTGTCCGATTGCTTTTATTAGCAGTATTTATTACTACAAAAATTGAATGTAATCTACATAAAAAAAATCATATAATTAGCTACATGTAAGTTGCACAATAAGCCTGTGAAAAACTTGGCAGGTAATTGTTTACAAATAAAAATAAGGCCATGAAAAAAGTGAGGTTTATAATTATGAGTAAATAATCTGTAGATTTTCGTACCCTTAGCTTCAAAATTGTCAACACTAAATTTTGTTAAATTTCATTACATATTCAGTCTTTCATGTTTCATTTCCAAAACCAAAATGACAATGCAAATCTTTGCATAACATCATGATGTCTTTTTTATATATATATTTAGTGATTTGTGTAATTAAGTTATTTTTGACATAAATCAGAGATTCCAACCCTACCTGATGAAAATTAGGAGTAAAATTTTTGGCTTGGTGTATGGGCCCACCTAGGACCCGAATGGGGTGCAGCGGCAAAGCCCTGGGCTGGAGTCCAGGTGGCCACAGGCCACATTAAAGGGTTCATAGTATAGGGGAGTAAACCATATACTTGTATCTGCATCACTTAGACATTTCTTCTTATCTGTCTCAGCGATACAGATCAAATTCTAATAATTTACCAATTCAGAATTTTTACCAATCGGGGTAACAAGGTAACAAATCGGACAGCAGATTTTCGGCCAAAAAAACGGATAAATTGCACTAAAATCGGGGTGGTTGGCTTCTCTGCATAAATTAGGAAAGAAATTCAAAAATATTTGTAAGGATAAATGAAAATCTACAAACTAACTTTAATTAGCTCTATCAATGTATAAATAATTATATTTTCAACCGATACATAAAAATTATTTTGCTATGATACTGGCTGTACAAATGTTTTAGGAAATAGTCCTCTTCTGTGTGGTTGTCCTTCAACTTCTCCTTCCTGAAAATTAGAAAGAATATTTATGAAATTTATCTTTTCTGAAAGATAAAATTCCAGTTAGAGAATTATTTATAAAAACATAAGCTTAAAATCAACAGCACATGTCTGCATAACTGGAAGTTAACATTTTATTGTATGTGTGTGTGTGTGTGTGTGTCTGTCTAACACTTGTTTATTCTTTCTACCACTGAATAAACTTGGGACTTTCTATCAACAAATTATCTTCCTACTACCATACAATTAAATATCGTGTAATTGCCTAACCAATCAATCATTGAATCAATAACCCATGTGACTACTTACCCACCAATCATCCTCCTCCTCTCTTAGCACAATTAATATTTCCCCTTCTGAGAATGTAAGTTCATCTTCATTGTCAGCCTCACAGTCAAATAATGCCTGAAATTTCTGACCAACTGGGGTCTTCTTCTGAAAGAAAGTTATCAGTGCTTAAAACTGGTTGGCCATTAATTCTAAATTTTAAATTGGTTCCCTCATCTTTCTTAAAAGAGCCTACAATTCTATACTATGTACGATAATGGATCTTGGGTTCATATATTATTTGAAAAAGTTCAACATTTGACCCATAGGATATATGTTTCAATTTTTTGTTCTGACCTTTTTTTCATTTCTATGCTAAAAGTCAAATGGCATAAAATATATTTTTCTAGAGATGACATAAAAATTTGCCTCGCATCTAAAAAAGGGCATTTGACAAGTGGAAAAAATAATTTGAATTGAAAAATGTAAAAGTTCTGTTCATGTTGCAGAAATAGTTTGGTAATAGCTAATTCAGGGGAGATAACTCCACAAATTGCACAATTTTTTTTTACAAATTTTCATATATACATCTAAACAGATCTAGTACTACAGTGGGAACCAATCAAATCTAATGGTTAAAATAGAGATATCCCAGCAATTTTGAAGGAAACGAGATATAGTGAAAATGCAAAGACTCAGCTGCAATTCTTTTATTATTATTTTTTTGTTGCCAATAAAATTAAATAATCAGAAGGAGTACTTATTAACATGTACTGTATTACGGACCATTTGGTTTATAATGAGTGCCGGTTCAACTTGAACTGAGGTGATACGCAGGAAGAAGACAATAATAAGACTTATCATCCTTCCCTGTGATTCTATCAGCTTGTTGAGCAGCTCCGAAAAATTCATATCAAGAAGCACATGCGCTGAGCAGGAGTTATCAACAGTCAGCAGGACTTATCAACAAATTCTCCCAACGTTTGGCAGCTTAGAACTTATTAAATAGCTTTCAAAATTGCAAAATATTAATAAATATATCAAGATTTGCTGTTCCTTTTTTATATTATGGCATTTTATTTAAATGAATGATGAAGAAATTTCTAAAAGTGACATCAACAAAATGTGTCTTTCCTCGATGCTAATAATGTCTGCTGGGACTTCTTTCCACTCCTTTCCTTCTGCTTTAGTTTCACGGAAAATCATGAACAAAGATTTCCAGAATGATTTTGTTTTTTAAAACATGAAAATACACCTTAATGTCAGATTTTATATCGTTTATAAGATATTTTACATGAACATTCAGGAAATATATACTTATTGGTATGGTAAACAACGTAACGGAAAACTTGTTGTTGCGATGAAGAAACCATACTTTTACCGTGAAAATTTGGGAGAATTCAGAATGTTTACAAATATTTACTTTTCAGATAAGTAATTAAGATGATAAGAATATTATCTGCATTTTGACAGCTAGATATCATAAAATATCACCCCGCTCGACAGAATATGAAGATTTGGGACTCGTTTGCTACGCTTACTCTTCCCAAGCTTTATATTTTGGCTCACTGGATGATATTTTACGATATCTAGCTGTCAAAATGCAGATGACATATACTTCAGTTAAGCAGAGCTAGGTTTCCTTGGGTGAAAATATGATGACTTTACTGTGTTTGGAATACAGGTTGGCTTTAGAACGACTTAGTGAGCAAGTTTTGTAAGCTTATACCAAGTTGCATATTAAAACCAGAGAGGATTTGTGAGTAGAATCTCCTCAACAAAAAAGACACATATGAGAAATAAGATACACATATTCAAAATAAACATTGTCATTTATATGCATATGCTACTTTGTAATCAACATGCAATAACTTCTCTTTCAGAGCCTCAGAAAGAAGTCATTTCTCCCTATCATTCTAAATGCTACAGAACAATAAGTTAATACTGAAAATAGTAAATGGTAACAGAATAATATTTCATAAGACATGCCAGCTTTACCTTCCTAGGTAAGGGTAATGGCAGTGTAGCTCTACCAGATGACTTGGAATCTGTAATGTAAGAAAAATATGTATGTGTAGCATTCATCCCTCCTAAGCCAAGAAATTAAGTTAATACATGAAATTCAAAACACTTCATATAAAATTCTTAATAAACTGCACAAAAAAGTTTTATAATGACGATTTTAAACATAAGTTGTCAAGATTGCTGCAGAGTAGCCAACAGTACCCCGTCACTATTGGCATACGTAAAGCATTATAGTAATGCCATCTACATTGTAAACAAGAATGTATGGATACAAAATGAATACCATGCCTTACATACTGTGTTGAACTATGTTTATTGAGGGCACTAACAAGAAGCTGATAGGAAAATAGAGGGTCCCTGAATTCAATTTGCCAATCAACAGCTATAAAATCACCTAAGAAACAAACATCTGTATCATTGGACGTAATTCTGAAAGAGGACAATCTAATAACCATGGCTGCCAAGTCTTGTTCCAATTGGCTGAGTGGTTTCAGACAAGATTTTTTAAATGAATTTTCCCATAGCGTCCTATGTTAAACTAAGTTTGGCTGTGGCAGCCTTCTTGGTTGAATTTCTGGGTCATTGGACACAATTCTGAAAGATGTCCATTTAAGGACCAATTCTGCCAAGTCCTGTCCCAGACCTTTGGACACAATTTTGACAGGGAATCACCCATAGACCAATCCACAGATCTTTGGTCCATTGCTTTCCAACAGATGACTTCTCAATATCTATTTTTACAAATGGCAGCATTAATGTATGTACACTGATCATATAGAAATTACAGTACATATTTCAGTAATCCAGCCAGATCATATACTCTTTCAAACACATAAAATAATTGAACTGTCAAATTGACAGGAAATTGTGTTTTTCACCATTGTTATAAGACACCCACAAACACAACTGCCATACAACAAAAAGCTTATATGGCCAAATTAAATCTAGATTCTTCCTTATTCTTGAGGGTTTGTTAATGAAATATTCAGGGTTGGAGTGGGAAATTAAGGGTCAGTCTGGAAACAAGGAACACACATATACTTTATTTTGGCCTAATCAGATTCCCAGTTCAAATATTGGTAATTTTTTGGCCTTAAGCTGACTATCATATTATATACATTTTTACTCACCATCACTATTAGACCATGCCCTTTCTCTTGGCAATGGTCTAACAAATCTGGAAAAAAATAAATTATAAATGATACATTTTGTGACTATGTCAAATACCTTTAATAGAATTTGTACCATACATATTTTTGGTTCTGAAATACAAGTATTTTTCCAAGAGTTTCAATGGTGAATTTTTTTAGTTATCAAAGACTTTTGTTTTTAAAGATACTGGAGCTGTTCTACGTGAAATAAATACTGAACATATTTAGTAGTGCACAAACTAATACAGTCAAAAGTAATTCCATTTTCTTGGATTTTAATGCATTATCGAGGCCTTGAGTTGTCTTCTTTCAATTACTTTCAATGATCTGAACTAAATAAATACTGCTTTAACAATGTAGCATTCGACTTAAGATTTGGTTTGGCTATGCTCCCTTGCTAAAAAATTTTCATTTTGCATCTTGTTGTGAATATTTTATGAAATAAGTATGCCTAAACTTGATAATACATGCTTAAGGATGCTCGCTGGTCACGTTTTGGTCTTTCTGTCAGATTTTCGGAATCCTCGGGTTTTATCCATTTCTTAAACATGAAATTTTTTGCCCATGAACCCCCACTTTTTCTTTTATAATTCAATCATATATACCTTAAAATGGTATTTGACAAAATTTTATGAATTCCTTTTTATTTTTTCATACATTTTTGAGAGACTGAAGTTGTCAATGCAAAGACAATGAAAAATCCAGAGAAAACCCATTTCCCGCAAATTTGCAAGGTCTTGTAGCTCTAAAATGAGCATATGAACCTATATTTTTTTCTTGTTTATTTGTTTACTATTCATATGTTCTCTCAAACTAAAACACCTATTTCAAATCCTATTTATTTCCTATTAGACCAGCAATCATCCTTAAAATTAATTTTTAGGTTCTGACCCTCAGCAAAGTACTCTCAACACAACGGTCAAAAAAATTTATTACAATCCTAAAACATTGTTCCATTTCATGATTTTTGTTTAAACCTAAACTTCCAATCAAATCAAAAACTGAGGTGCAGCAAAACATTTGGTGTTACCGAGAATAATAACCAGAAAAAAATTAAAGACTGTAACTAAGATTTTTACATTATGGACACATATTATTATTTTAACCATCAAAACTGGCAAAACAGGTTCACTATTGGAAAAAAAAAATTTTTCGTTAGAACACTTATTTTACCTCTGAAGAAATGAATCCAAACAGAAATTCCACTTATATCTTTGTGGGAGGGGGACAAGAACTTGTAAATTTATTTTATATGGCAGAAAATCTTACCCAGATCCTGGTTTATCTGGAATTTCCAGAGGAGGTGAAGGTCGACTGCCTCCAATTACCGTTTTTCTGAATCCTGGTGGAGCTGGTCGAGGAGGTGGGTCTGATGGTGTTCTTCTGTGTATGACTTGATCTGGAAATGGTTCTGATTTGTTCCTGGTATGTGTCTGTGTTTTCTCATTTGGCGGAGGTGGTGGAGGTTTCTTCATCCGAGGAGGCAGTGGAGGGCCATTTGCACTCTGTCCAATGTGTGCGATTTTATCAGGTGGCTGTAAGATGTCGTGATGATTGGTGGAAGTGTTGTTCATGGCTAAGTTCGGCTGAGATGCACTAACATTTGCAAGACTACTGTTCGCAACTGTAATGAATGAACAGAAAAATATTCTTGAAAATATATGTCTGAATCGAAAAATGTAAGTGAACATTAATATTGCTAAATGACAATTTTGCTTTAATAAAATTAATATATGGCCCTATGCGAAACCTACTGTTCTCTGTTAGATTTTCTTACATGGTAATGACTTATTTCTTCTTTCATTCAAAACTTTAAAATGTATACACTTTTTCTATGACATTATGCTATTTAAACTGAATCTTGGATTTCCAAATTCAGAAACTGTTTCCAAATTCAGCAACTGTTTACAATTTCTAAAATTATCAGAACTTTTCAAAATAATAGGCTTATAGCTATTTACACAATAATTATCGGGAATATAATAAGCATCAGTGTTATAATAAAGAAAATAAGGTGACTATAACATAAACAACTCTTGCTAAAAATTAAGATTTTCCAGTTGGTCAGTTTTCCAAAAACTAGATGCATCCATAAATTATAACCATTTTGTGACATGTGAGGAGCAACTCACGCATTTTTTTTTACTTCTCAATTTGACTTTCAAACAAAATAATTTGTAATTTTTCAATCACCTGTTATAAGCCAAGGGCTGTGGTCATATTCTAAGATAATTTTAGAAATATTGGAATTGGTTGTGTTAGCTTGAAGCTGAAAAGGATGGAGTTGGGGCTGCTTTGACCTCATTAATTAATTTTCATTTCTGTATCATTAGTTGACGATATTCATGCAATTCTGTGACTCAACAAGGCTAATCAAAAGTTTAAATGCACACTATAAACTTTAAAATCAGGTCAGTTGTTCCATATCATGTAACTGACACACGAATCTATCTGTCTTGTGAGAAAAACAGAAAAGTACACTAAATTGTTTTACATCATTCTAAGTGAAATTTGCTAGATAGTGGCAGCCAATTTTCCTTGCTGTAAAATTTCATTTACCTGGAGAGAATTTCTCTGACCTTCCTTAAGAAAAACAGACCAACACAACAATTTTATTGATAAGAAAGTTATTTGCGGTTGAGACAAACTAACTGGACAATTGGCTAATGATTCACTCAGTAAAATTTTATATCTTATGTATAAACAGAAATAAATTTGATTTACTAAACAAGAGTTTAAAAATATTAATAAAATTTAATGGAGAAACATAAGTCCACTATTGACCCCAATGAAGTTAACCAGGGGGAAATATGCATCCTTAGAACCAAAGACAGACAAGTACAGTTACCTCCCTTGGGGAACTTTTTTTTTAGAAATAACTCATTAATGTTTGTCATTCACATAACATGCTGTTAACATTCAGACAAAAATCATATGTTGTTGTCAAAAAAAAAAACAAAATAAAAGAAAAGCCATTTTTCATGCAACACATTAGGAAAAGTTTCTGAATTTTTCTGATTGACACAAATTTAGGACAGTCAGGAACTTTCAAATGCCATACTGGAAGGATTGGAAAAAAATATCTCTTATAGACATCCAGCATTACTCCAAATCAAAACATTTGTGAGAGATTTCATGCAATGATTTTCACAAGTATACACATATATATTATGAGACAAAAAGAAGTTCTCATGCATTTCTCATATGGGACCATGAGAAATTACTTACTGCTCCTACAACTGCTTCTTTGTCGAGAGTGTGTAAATTCTAAAAACAAATTTGTCTATGAACTTTCAAATGAAAGATATACAGGTATCAACCTACACTGGAATGAAATTTCACAACCCAGAAATACCTGTTCTAGCAGTCTCAAATATTTTCTCACGTAAACAAACTTAAACTAACTGACAGATTTTCTCCCCACCTGAACCTCAAAAATTGCAATTTCCCAAATTGTTTTTAAAATTTCTCGATTTGATCCTCAGTACAAATTTAAAAAAAAAAATTTTAAACTTTCTGCTGTAATTTTCGACCTTAATACTTAGATTTGTTTCTGCCATAAAAATTAAAATACGATATCCTTGCATTTACTCCTGATAATTTAAATAAATACACTGAATTACAGTGACGTTTAACATTGCACTCCTAATTTAAAACAAAACAAAAGCAGTATACAATTAACAATGTATCGTTTGATTTCATTGGTCAATAGGACAAAAACAAGAACACCTGTATTAGATTTATTCAGTCAATTAACTCATATTTACTATGACTATGTATATGTTAACACACCGAGATAGTCTATGAAAAACAAATACTGAACCACATTACTTTCTGTGCAGATCAAAAAGTCTCATGTGAAGAATTATTCAATTTGGTCATTTTCAGTTGTCTAAAAAGAAACTTTTGATCATTAAAAGTTTGTTTGTATGTGTTTGTTGATGAAATCATGTGAAAAACACTTCTGATAAATTACACAGTACTTTAGTATATTGATGCTGTCTTAGATTATCAAATTTATGCTAGCATCAACTATCAGATTTATGCTACCTTGACTATCAATTAAAACATTATAAATAAAAGAAGAATGTGTCTGAGGACACGAATGCCCCCACTCATGCTGGTTTATAATACATGAAAACTCTTTTTGAGAGCATTTGAAGTCACTGCTGGATTTTAAAGAGTTCTATTGATCTAGTCTTAGGCATTTCCAATTTTCCAAGTTATAATAGGACACAACTCTATAAAGGTAAATGACTCACTGCTCAAATTCGAACTCTGTCTGCGTGTTGTGGTTCTTAACATTGTGTGTGAGTTTAATAAAATTTGGATGAGGCAAACTTAAGTTAGAGTGTGGAAACGAAAAAAGTTTGAAATTTTCCAAGTTATAAAGGGGTATAACTCTAAAATGGTAAATGACTCACTGCCCAAATTCAAACTCTGTCTGCCCCTTTTGGTTCTCAGCATTGTGCATGAGTTTCATAAAATTGGATGAGGTAAACTAGTTAGAGTCCGGAAACTAAAACCAGACAGACGAAAGGACAGACAGTCAAGGCTAACACCCTTCGCCTAGCAGCGGGGGCATAACAAAGCAGGACAAATATTATCCAACCAATCAGATTACATGTAAATTTTAAAATTATTTGGTACACTACTCACTTCTTGGTTTGTTATAAACAGCTTGTGACTGTGACATGGACCGGTCCCTTTGATCAAGACCATCTTTATGACTGCCAGGTAGTTCTAAAGCACCGCTAGTTACTATACTTCCTGGTCGGGAATTTTTTCGTCTTTCTGGTGTGCTCTGAAAGTACAAATGTTACAAGTTCTGGGCCTAATATAGGACTTCCCATATGGGTGCTGAAGTTTTGCTTGAAGGAGACAAAATTAAGCCCTTTAGAGTTATTGACTTATAAAAAAGGGAAAATATAAGGACAATAAAACCAAAACTCTCCCAACCCCTCAAGGGTTTCATTGAAGAAATTTATTTATTCCTTCTTGTATTTTATGCAATTTTCTATTTTTAGTATCAGCAGCCATATTAATCCACTGGACACAATTTTGAAAAGGATCCATTCCATCAAATGTGTGCTAATAGGACAAGCATGTTCAGATGGGAAGACTTTTTTTACTATTTTTAACTAATTCCTGTATTTTTAGCTTACATATATTTTACATTTCTTAAGCATGATAGGGAAAAATGTTCTCTTTCTGAGGTCGACAGAGCTAAGTGGTCATTATAAAGGAATAGCCATTGTACATTGTTGTAAAGTACCATATGCATATATATGATAATATCTTTATTTTTTTAGACTTCTGCATTTACCTTAACCTAATTTCTACATTATTTAAAGTCTCACTTTCATAAACTTTATCATTACAGTTTGAGCTTTTGGCAAGAAGGTGAATTCAAAGTCAATATGTTGACTTCTTCATAATTGCCATCTAGCTCAAACCCTGTTAAAGTCAAGCAACCATATACATGTATATTAATCAAAGGTTAGGTACAGCGTAAAGTTTCTAAAAAAAAAAAAAAAAACATTATTACCTCAAGGTCATCATCACTGTATCCAAGGTCATCTCCATAGGATTCCTCCTGTACAAAATACAGTATGAACATGTCATAAAATAAACAAGATAGCTGTCTGAGTGACAACAAACCGGGTTTTCCTTCTATTTCATTTTTACTGAGTAACTTTTCTCCAACAAACTGCTAATAGCAATATCTATATGAACATAGTGTCTAAATATTAGAATATATTTATTTTGAAAGTAAAATGGAGGTCAAAGGTCAATGAAAACATCCTTTATACCTGACACATCATTGTGAGGTAACATAATTACACATCAAATACCCGAGGCCTAGGTCTTATGACAGGAGCCTATATCGTTCACCTGGACAATGTCCCTCTTGACTGGCAGCCTGGAACATTGCTGTCAAGCCAACTGGCTCACTGGTTTCAATCAAGAAGATCTTCAGTGATTTTTCCAAGTAGGTCTTATGTTAAACTATGTTGGGCTTTGGTGGCCATCTTGGATGACGAGTGGGGTCATCAGATAAAACTCTGAAAGAGAACCACTTAAGGACCATTGCTGTCAAGTTTTGTTCCAACTGGCCAAGCGGTTTCGCACAAGAGGATCTTTCAGTAAAGTCCCCATAGGGTCCTATGTTAAACTATATTCGGCTCTGGTGGGTATATTTGAAGACGGGTTGGAACATCTGATATAATTCTGAAAGAGGACCACCTAAGGACCATTGCTGCAAAGTTTTGGTCCAATTGGCCAAGTTGTTTCAGACAAGAAGATCTTTAATTATATTCCCCATAGGATCCTATGTTAAAGTATTTTAACTCTGGATGACAATCGGGGTAATCGGATATAATTCCAAAACAGGACCACCTAAGGACCATTGCTGCCAAGTTTGGGTCCAATTTGACAAGGGATTTCAGACAAGAAAATCTTTAATTAAATTCCCCATAGGGTCCTATGTTAAACTATGTTCGGCGCTGGCAGCCATCATGGTTGACGGGCGGGGTCATGGGATACAATTCTGAAAGAGGACCACCTAAGGACCTTTGCTGCTATATTTTGTTCCAATAAGCCAAGTGGTTTCAGACAAGAAGATCTTTCAGTAAATTTCCCATAGGGTCCTATTTTAAACTATGTTAGGCCCTGGCGGCCATCTTTGATGACGGGCTGGGTCATCGGATATAATTCTGAAAGAGGACCACCTAAGGACCATTGGTGCCTAGTTTTCTTCCAATTGGCCCAGTGGTTTCCAAGGAGATCTTTAAAAGAAAGTTTATGACAACAACAGACAGACCAGGTGAGCTAATAAAGTGAAATGAGAAATGTGGTAAATGTTGACAAGATAACAACCCAAAAATATAATTCAAGAAGTATACAAAGAGGTAATCCCACATCCTTAAACACATGGAATATGCTTAGGTCCTTGCATAGTTTAACACAACATGGTTCATTATAAACTATTATTAAAACAAACTATAAAACTTACAAAGGTAAGATCCCAGTCAATGTTCACGTTGGCGAAAACATCCTTTCTTCCTTGTAATGACGCTTTTAGCTAAAAAAGACAAAATGTTTCATTCACGTTCCCGAAGGAGATGAACTGAAAATAAAATTTAATTTAAATTTAAATTCAGAAGATTGTACTGGTACTGTTGAAATTAACTACAAATTGGCAAGTAATAATGAAGTATTGAGCATTAAGGATGATCGCTGGTCTAATAGGAAATAAATAGGATTTGAAATGGGTGTTTTAGTTTGAGAGAACATATGAATAGTAAACAAATAAGCAAGAAAAAAATATAGGTTCATGTGCTCATTTTAGAGCTATAAGGCATTGAAAATTTGCAGGAAATGGGTTTTCTCTGGATTTTTCATTGTCTTTGCATGGACAAATTCAGTCTCTCATAGATGTATGAAAAAATAAAAAGGATTTCATAAAATTTTGTCAAATACCATTTTAAGGTATATATGATTGAATAATAAATGAAAAAGTGGGGGTTCATGGGCAAACAAGTTCATGTTTAAGAAATGGATAAAACCCGAGGATTCCAGAAATCTGACAAAAAGACCAAAAACATGACCAGCGAGCATCCTAAAGAACACTTAACTCTCAAAATCAAATAAATCAAGGTACATGTAAATATAGTCAAACCTGAGTATAAAGGAAATCAAAAGGACAGGTTAAAAACGACAGGGGCCCTATATGCACATTTAACTCTCTTTATCACCAAAATGGAGAACAATAAAAAAGTTCAAAAATAATTTGCCAGAATTAAGATTATGTAATCATTAAAGCCAAATGACAACCTTAAATTTTAGTACTTTTTCAGCCAACCCAATCATGACTCGTTCTTACAGCCATTCATTCAAGACAATTAAGTGTCAACTTTTCACACATGCCTATAACTACTCACCATATCAACACAAATCTCGTGATTATTTTCTTTGGCTATATCAAGTGGAGTTTTCCCATCATTGTTTTCTACATTGGCAAGTTCAGGCTTCGTTCGTAGTATCAATTTCATACACTCGGTTTTATTCAGTAATGAACACAAATGTAGAGCATTGTTCCCTTGTTTATTTTTATGTCCTAAACTACCCCTGAAATGAGAATTATCAGTTTTTGCAGTAGGGAAATAGCTATACATGTACATGTAGGTAACATTATACAACATATTTTTTTCTTTTCACGAGCATCATCTTTTGTGATTTAGTTCAAATTCTTTGTTTTGAGTATATCAAATTTCTTGTTTTCAAGTAATTACAAATTAGCACTCAGAAGATAAATTAAGTAGCAAATTCTTATATTTTTACTTTTATAATTTTTTTAAGGGACAGTTTTCCATGTCTGGATCTTAGACACTTTCACAACATGAAATTTTCAATGCAACTGGATTTTTTTTTAGCTTATTTGGTAATGAACTGGGTTTTAAAGTAAAATTTTTTTCATTTTATGCACCCACAATTGCACTGTTATTTGTACCCATTTGGTTGAAAACTACATGTACAATACTGTTTTTAAATTTACAATACATGTATATTACGTTCCCTAATTACTAATTAAGGTTTTGTCTCTTATGAATTATTTCTATAATCTAATGACAGGTGTATTTTAAGAGGCAACCACTGCTTATCCAATCTAGACAACATGAGTTCACCCACTGGTGACCAAAAAATGGGGTCCAAATTGCTAATAATACCTTTAGTTTTTTGTGTTGCATTTCTATTGTTTGTTTTGTTCTCATCCTTCCCCATCTTGTCCTTGTTTGTGAATTCATGACAATTGGCATCCTCCCAAGTCAGGGTTTTGTATCCACGTTCGTTCCTACAAACCCCTGACAATACTCATTCATATTTAGAGGGTCGAAAATATCGCATCCTGGTGTGTCACCTAAAAAATTCTACCTACGATGCAAATAGATTTTCTTTTGATCTTGAGATGCAACCAATGAAAATCGTTCATTTCTGACCCGTAAAATATTAATGAATGTTGTCAGGAGTTTGTAGGAACGAACGTTGATACAAAACCCTGATTTGGGAGGATAGACAATTGGATGGTCCTTCAGATTTTTCTTACATTATCCTTTCACTATAAGATACTTACACATTACTATTCTGTAAAATAAAATCTACTATATGTAATGAATATCCGTCCTCTTTCTCTATAGATAAGTCAAGGGCAGTGCCTGAATTCTCCTGTAAAAAGAATAAGACACTTTAGATAATAAGACAGACGGCGCCTCTATTATCATTAAGAATTCTACTGTCAAAAATACTTCACATTACAGAAATTGTTACCAGGAATAAATATAGTACAAAGTGCTATCTGGGATTAGGTAAATTATTTTCATATAAAGAGAGCTAACTACAGCTTTAATTCACTTGGTATTCAAAACAAGTAAATTCTTTAACTACCAGTTTCAGAAAAAATTTGAAATTTAGAAATTTGCATTAAATGATGTGTTTAACGTCCAGTGGCAACCAGGTGCATATCAAGACGAGACCATGTTGATATGTTAATGAATATGATTATGATCCCTGCTTTGTACTAGACCGACACACTGAGCCGGATTTTTAATGTGCTAGCTCAAGAGGTGACTGTCCACAGGAAGATATATCACCTCACTCGGACACATTTTACTGAGTCCGAGCTGACCAGTTTTTGCTCTTATTCCTAGATGTCACGTGCTTGGTGGAGAATACCAATTTTAATGTCTTTGGTTTGACCTGACCACGAGACCACTGAGGCGGTGCATTAAATGAGAAACAGTCGTCATCTCCTTTAACCAACATACAAAGGGGACATACATTCTGAAATTATAATTAACTCCGTTTGGTCTTGAGGGCTAAAGAATAATTATTTTATTATCTCCTTTGGTTAAATTGGTTAAAAGAGATAATTACTGTTTTTTTATTATTATTTTTAAGCATCTAAAAAAAATTCTTTCATCCTACATAACTGGATAATAATTTTTGAAATTATCATAAATTGTTGTAAGATTAGGTCACCCTCCTTTTGTATACATACATCATCTGGCAGTTTCATCATTAAATCAGCTCCCTCTGTATATACTTACATCATCTGGCAGTTCCATCATTAAATCAGCTCCCTCTGTATATACTTACATCATCTGGCAGTTCCATCATTAAATCATCACCCTCTGTATATACTTACATCATCTGGCAGTTCCATCATTAAATCAGCTCCCTCTGTATATACTTGTATTAAAGCATGGATATCCTGTTGTATTACCGCCTGCTTTAGATCCTGTTTCAGATCTTCCTTATCAGTTATTGTTATTATTGCATATTTATGTTCTTCGTATTTGGCCTTTATGTAGTGAAATCTCTCTTCCCTTAATATAAAAATACATTATACTGAGACAAGTAAAAAAGATTTAGAGTAAAATTTAGAACAGCACATGTAAAAACAGTACGTATTGTGAAGTTTTTATTTCAGGTTTGTCGGAACAGCACATTATCATTACTTAACATTTTATTCACACCAAAAATAAAAATGCTCTTCATAGCCAATATTTAAAAACAATCCTTTAACATTAATAAACTTCACAGTATATTTTTTGTATTAACTAGATGCTTGTCAAAGAGAGTATAGTACGAACAGTGAACACACTTTTTTTAACAATAAACAAAATCTGTTCAGTAGCAGGTTTTAATTTCATACTGGAATATATTTTGGCTTCCAAAATATCATTAAAACTTTACATATATACAGTGAACTTACATAGGACTAGTAGGTTTTAATTTCATACTAGGGTCTACTTTGGCTTCCATAATTTCATTAAAATTTTGGTTTCCCACTACTCTTGCAAGCTGTAAGGAAATTTAATATAAATTTCATTTTTAACTATATCCACATTGACACACGTGTAAATAAACAAGGGACCTCACTAAATGAAGTCCATGAGCCTTGAATCTATGAAAATAAAAAAATTATAACATCAAAATTTTTTGAACTATTGAGGACCAAGATGCATCTTAGTAAATTACCATATTTCATTATAAACTAGAGTTACTGTGGTCTAGTGGGCCACAAATACCCCCCGCGCCAACTGCTTTGTAAACCTGTCCACATAATCTGTCCTTAACATACTATTGATACCCCCCGATCATGCATCTGTTGAGCCCTCTGCACTTTAGAAAGTAAAAGCTGTAAGAGGAGTAGATGAAACACCCTGCAAAGTTTCAGACTATTGATTTAAAGCTGTAAGAAGAGTTGATTACACAAAATGGGTACTCTTCATATAGAATATTGTTGGAAAATGAGCAAGTTCAAAATGCAAAAATGATGATAGAAAATCTTAATGACTTGCTGCATGTATGTAGATCACCAGTAAAACATGCTGAGTCAAAATCTATGGGCGTTTGCAAAGTCGAAAGTTCTACCATCAGTCGAAGTGCCGTGAGGATAAGTCAAAGTTCTTAAAGGGGGAATGGGGGGAGACATTTGCTGGAAAAAATGCTGGGAAAAAAACTAAGTCCAAACTTGAAAAAAATCTGGGCATAGTGGCCCCTAGAAAATACGCTTTTTTACCCCCCCCCCCCCCCTTCCCATCACCCAGACCATAACAGAGGGAATTAAGAGAGAGAGTGAAAGACAAGCAGGGACAAATTTCAATTATCCTAATGAAATCTTACTTGTCTTTTGTGAGAAAGTGTTTTTATGTTGATAGTTGATAAAATGATCTACATACCTGCAGCAAGTCATTAATCTGGAAACATTTCCTTAATGCAAATTGTAAAGAGAGGAGCTGTACTAAATGGGAATTCATTTTAGGAGAAGAAGTTTTACATTTCAACCAGTCAGAACATGTAAATGCTCATGGCAGCCATTTTGTTTCACACACCATGATAAGTTATGCAAATTTTGTAAAGGACCTTCCATAGATCATCCATACCAAAAATCAGTTCATTTGGCTTTACGGTTTCAGAGGAGAAGACTTTTAAATTTCGACCAATCAGAACATGTAAATGCTCATGACGGCCATTTTGATTCTCAAACTAGGAAGATTTATGCAAATTTCCTTCCATAGATGCTCCATACAAAAAATCTCATCATCACCATTCACTAAGGATACCATGTTTACTTTAAAAACCAAATATTGTTGAAATCTGAGCAAGTGTAAAAAATGGCGAGAAAATGGCTGCCATTTTAAAAATAGTAGTTTCAGAGAAGAAGATTTTTGAAATAATAACATAAAAAAAAGCCAAAAATGTCAAAAAAGGGCAATTACTCTAACATCAGTTAACAGATTTTCACGAAAATCAGCACACAGGTAGCTCTCATCATGCTGAACACTTTCAACCAGCAGAATTTGTTGTAACCTAATGATTTTTGAGATATTTGCGAAAAACTGTTGTTTGACCCCTATGTTCTATTTTTTGTAACAGCAACCATGTTTTTCGACGAATCAAAATCCCAACATCAATTCTATGCAGGGTATCCCAAGGAACAATCTTACCAAGTTTCATTTGATTTTCAATAGTAGTTTCAGAGAAGATTTTTGAAATAATAACATAAAAAAAAGCCAAAAATGTCAAAAAAGGGCAATAACTCTAACATCAGTTGACGGTTTTCATGAAAATCTGCACACAGGTAGCTCTCATCATGCTGAACACTTTCAACCTGCCAGAATTTGCCGTAACCTAATGATTTTTGAGATATTTGCGAAAAACTGTTGTTTGACATCTATGTTCTATTTTTAGTAACAGCGGCCATGTTTTTCGATGAATCAAAAATCCCCACATCAGTTCTATGCAGGGTACCCCAAGGAACATTCATACCAAGTTTGGTTCTAATAAGTCAAGTAGTTTCAGAGGAGAAGAGTTTTGTATAATTGTTAACGACGACGACGGACGAAGACAACGGACGCCAAGTGATGGCAATAGCTCACATGGCCTTTGGCCAGGTGAGCTAAAAATTATAACATCACAATTTTTTGAACTATTGAGGACCAAGATGCATCTTAATAAATTATTAAAAGTTTACAAGACCAATTAGATGTCTGAACTTGCATTGCATGCAAATAAGAGAATTTTTAGCATCAAAACAAGCATTTGTTCATTGTTGGGATCAGACATGACTTTGACAACCATGTATAAAGAGCGGAAATCATACTTAGGCAGCCATTTCAATGTGAATAATAAAGGAACTGTGATGGAGTAATCAAGACTTACAAGAACGGAATTTTGCTTTAAAGCAGAAGAAAATTAGGTCTTTAGAATAAAAATGATTTTGGAATACAGTAATTAATCTATTAGGCACGAGAGTCGTAATTAAAAAGCAAGGGAGGTAATTCAAATTAAACAAATAATGGATCAATCATAGTAGTAAAATGAAACAAAGGACCACAATACATGTATATCCTAAAAAAATTACATACCAGTAATTGTGAAGTTCCTAATTCATCTATAACTATACTCTGGGTCCTAGAAATATGTACACCTAACTGTCTGTGTATTCCACAGCACTCTAAACATATTAATATACCTAAGTTGGTCGACATCCATTCTGGATCTGAAAAGAGAAATTTTATGTTAAGGTGGTACCCAACACTTTCACTAAAATTAATTTGGTTCGTTTAATTTTCATAAAATTTTGACAAAGTATTTGCTTTGACCCATTGACAAAAATTTTAAAATTTCAAAACATTTGAACCCACCAATTCATCAGAAAAATTACACTGATTGTATAGCAGTTTGACAAACACTAATATTGATCATTGAAAAGCTTAATATTCCATTAACAACACAACGTTATTAAAACGTTTAGCTGATTTTACAGAGTTATCTCCCTGTAGTGTTAGGTACAACCTTAAATTATAATTAAAAATTCAAATCAGGATTATAAATATATTTAACTCAGATATCCTTAACTTTTATTATTGTGTTAAAAATGCAGCATGTATATGTTAAAGGAAATTCTTACACAAGAAAATGGATAAGAGGAAAAATCGACAAATATATACCGATCAATCAACACTGCCCAACAGACACAACATCAGACAAATATATCATGAAAGAGCATAAAACACAAACTTAAATACAACAGTTATGTTTTAGTACTTTCAAGAAACCCTTGAAATCTTAGATATTATATGTAATCCCATTTAGTAAGGAAATTTCAAAACCAGAATGTCATATATTAATCAAAACATTTTGAGTATTTTCAATACAATTTACAATCCCATTAACAAGTACAAATATGAATTTGAAATTTTTAAGCCTATAAATTTTTTTGAAAAGATTACCTTTTGCACCACAATCACAGCAGACACCATTGCCAGGCAACCTTTTGACAACTTGAAGAATACTGGCCGTCAGCTCTTTTAAATTTTGGTTTATACCAGGTGAATTTGTGTTATCATGAAAAGCTTTCATCAAAACCTGCTCCTTGGCATTATTCAAAACTGATATCCATCTGAAATAAAATACAGATTATAACTTAGACAATTTTGCCTAAAATTCTTTCAAGGCATACATGTATTTTTTTAAAGTGATTTCCATTGCAAAACACATGTTTCAAATTTGCTAATTTGTAATTTTTCAATATACTAATACATGTAATACAAAATACAAGCATTGAAATTAATTCTGAAATTCAAATGCAAAGTAACATTTTTGTAAAGCATTGAAATTAATTCTGAAATTCAAACACAAAGTAACATTTTTGCACGCATTGAAATTAATTCTAAAATTCAAAAGCAAAGTAACATTTTTGTAATATAATTTTGTATCTGAATTTTATTGAAACACCCTTTCTTCCATTTCTTCAAATTAATTTCTGACAGCGCAAATAAAACACTAGAGATTAAATCCACCTATATATGATTCAGTAATATTACACCTTTTCCAATTAGAAAAATGTCCAGTAATATTCTCATCCTGTTATCTACATGACTTTGTATACAATTTGGTAAATACAGGTAATTATGCAATTGGAAGATTATTTATTATCTCCCTTTGTAAAACTTAATTAAGGGAGGTAACTGCTTCATACTTACTCTTTCATGCTTTCTTCTTCATCTGCTTGGAAGTGATAAGTTCTATTTTCTGTGATTAAAATCATAAAGTTGATAAAAATCTAACTCCACTTATTTTTGGTATTATATTTAATATTAAATGGATCTTCAATTTTCTTCATTAAGTTAGTTAAATTAAAAAAAAATGGTACAAGTAAGCACACCCTATTAGGGATGCAACAATTTTGTTTTCCTTTCAATAGGCATACTTTAATTCCTTTTGTAACTGATAAGAAAGAATGTGAAGAATAAATATAGATTCTTTACACAAACCATACATGACAAAAGTTTGAACAAAGCAACTGTATCTTTGTAGCCATTCTGCACCTTAAAAATTATGGTGAAGTTTATGATTGGTATGGACTACACCTATGAAAGAAATTTCACATCTCACAAGTTTTATACAATATTTAGTACTGGCTTGAGCAGAATTCATTGCTAGGCAGTCTGCAGCATTTTTATGATATTTGATGAGGTGCACTAACAATGCAGGAACTTTTTACAGATTACAGTTGATATCAATACAATACTTACGAGACACTAGATCAAAACACTTTTTGCCAGCATCATCATGTACTAACTGAAAACACACAAAACATAAATTTTACAATGAAACCCTTATAAACAGTAAAAGATATATTTTGACTTTCAAGGGTGCTCTAATACCACAAATAAAAAGTTTTTGTGCAGCATTATTTATTAACAGAAAATTACTAATCCACAAAAAAAATGGTTTCCTCAAATCAAAGAATTTTCAACCAAAAACAACACAAAAATCTCCAATGGAGCACAAAAAAATAAATAAATTTTTTTGTTTTTTTAAGATTATAGAAATATTTAGCAAGTATTTTACAATTAAAGGTAACAACTTGATCACCCTCCTCTGAGTACTAACCTTAACTTGGCATGTTAAGAGATTTAATTTCACTGGGTCTTTACTTTCCTACAAAAAATATTTCATGTGAAATATTCAAATCAATTCAATTCAAATATTTATTGTGATAATAATAAACGAAAACAACATCAACATGATCACTTATATACATTGTGGAGTAAATTTTCAAGAGTCCCCTGTCCTCAGTTCTATCGACTGTTTTAAAAAGAAACCAAGTCTATTTACCTGAATGTGTGATCATATGTAATTTTATTTATATCATTTAAATGTATAAATTGTATGTTCTCATTTAACAAACTTCTTATACATGTTTTTTGCATTTGCTATTATTCTAATCATCAGATATACATACATGTATTATAGAAGATATCATTCTGAAATGGGAAATGGCTCAACTGTTCTGCATTCTACATTCCATAATGAATAAGCTTTGTTTGTATGAACCCTACCCAATATAACTGTCTGTATGAACCCTACCCTATATAACTGTCTGTATGAACCCTACCCAATACAACTGTCTGTATAAACCCTACCCAATATAACTGTCTGTATAAACCCTACCCAATATAACTGTCTGTATGAACCCTACCCAATATAACTGTCTGTATGACCCTACCCAATATAACTGTCTGTATGAACCCTATGGAATATATAACTGTCTGTATGAACCCTACCAAATATAACTGTCTCTATGAACCCTTCCCAATATAACTGTCTGTTTGAACCCTACCAAATATAACTGTCTCTATGAACACTTCCCAATATAACTGTCTGTTTGAACCCTACCAAATATAACTGTCTCTATGAACCCTACCCAATATAACTGTCAGTATGAACCAACCCAATATAACTGTCTGTATAAACCCTACACAGTGTAACTGTCTGTATGAACCCTATCCAATATAACTGTCTGTATGAACCCTACCCAATATAACTGTCAGTATGAACCAACCCAATATAACTGTCTGTATGAACCCTACCCAATATAACTGTCTGTATGAACCCTATCCAATATAACTGTCTGTATGAACCCTACCCAATATAACTGTCTGTATGAACCCTACCGAATATAACTGTCTCTATGAACCCTACCCAATACTATAATACTGACAATGTCAGAAAGGGCCCCGCCGCCTTGTGTGATTGAACTCATGGGAATCAAAAATGCTTCAAAATCTATATATTCCCCAAACTGTGTTTTCCGATTTCCTAAAAATCAAAAGGGATCTTCGTCTGATCATGTCCAACACTGTGTATAAAATTTATGAAAATCTGTGAAGACAATCTGAAGTTATCATACGACATAGTATAATTAGTTAATTCTCAAAATTTGCATTTTTTCATATAAAAACTAAGTTTTTCCAAAAAATTGCTGTCTGATTTTCCTCAAAACAGAAAGGGACCTTCCTTTGGTGAAGCCCAATATTGTGCATAAAAATCATAAAAATCCATGAAGGCAATCTTAAGTTATCGTACGACAAAGGAAATACTGACGGACAGACGGACTATACTGACGGACAGACAGACTATAGGGCTGCAACCATTTCATGGCAGGGCCCTAATAACTGTTTGTATGAACCCTACCCAATATAACTGTCCATATGAACCCTACCCAATATAACTGTCCATATGAACCCTACCCAATATAACTGTCTCTATGAACCATACCCAATCTACCTGTTTGTAAGGACCCTAGCCAATATAGCTGTCTGTAAGACATACATGTATTATACAAGATATCATTCTGAAATGGGAAATGGCTCAACTGTTCTGCATTCTACATCCAATAATGAATAAGCCTGGTCTGTATGAGCCCTACCCAATATAACTGTCTGTATGAACCCTGTCCAATGTAACTGTCTGTATGAACCCTACCAAATATAACTGTCTCTATGAACCCTACCAAATATAACTCTCTATGAACCCTACCAAATTTCACTATTTGTATGAACCCTATCCAATATAACTGTTTGTATGAGCCCTACCCAATATAACTGTCTGTATGAACCCGACCCAATATAACTGTCTGTATGAACCCTACACAATGTACCGTATATCGGGTTTTTTTCGCGTCAGGTTTTTTTCGCGATTTAATGACAAAATGGGCATGTTAAATTTTCGCTGTTTATTATTTTCGCTGATTGGTAAAATAAACGCGAAAATTTAACACGAAGTAATCCGAAATACAGGTAGAGAGAATTCTGAAATAAAGTATACACAAATTTTATTACTGATTGACAGAAAATCAATGAACAATCATTATATTTACAAACTGAAATGTACATAAATCAGAAAACAGACGACTGGTGTTAACTGTTACAGTTATTTAAAGGTATAATTTACAGCATCTGCTATTCCACTATCTTTAAATCCATTGAAGACAAGTTCCTTCTTCCCACGAATATTTTCATACATTTTCGTAATCCATTTTGCACCAAGTGGTTTCATAACCGTAAGTGAAAGATTAACTGTTACATGTTCAATGTCGGGGTTTTCGGCTAGCTCCTTGGTAATTTGATCAGCATACCAGGTTTCAAATTCACTTTTCATAAAGTGTTTAACACTTTTATTGACACTGAAATCCATAGGTTGTAGTAAATCTGTACAGTTTGGAGGAATTGTTACATGTACCAATCGGTCTTGTGTAAGTTTGGCTAGAAAGTCATCAGTTATTTGAGCTCGGAAGCAATCAAAGATAACAATGGCTTTTTGATGAAGTGGCAAGTCATTGCGATCAATAACGTTATTAACATACGGTTTTATGACCTTGTCTATGTAGTCAAACATCGTACCTCCATTTGCCCAGTGATTTTCAGAAAGTTTTAGGAAAAAGTCTCAGTACAGTATTCATAAATTAATTTATGTTAAATTTGGCATGCGGTTTGTAGTTAAATTTGTACCGTTAATGTATTTTTTTAATTATTTGATATTTTAAATTATGAAAATTCAACGTGTAAAACGACATTGAAAGGGTAGCTTATCTTCTAGTTTTCATTGACAACATCTTTAATTAACTTTAATGACAATAACACTTGACAATAACACTGATTGCTCTATTTGACGACAGGTGTGATTAACCATAAATGTAATAAAATGCTCCGCTGGGCGCAGCTAGATACGACCGCAGATGTCGAACCCTGAATAGTTGGGGCAATTATGAACACAACATTCAAGCTTGATACAATACTGAATTTGGATTGTGAATAAATATTTGACACAGCATAGGTTTCTGACACAGAATGAATGTTGTCTAAGAACTTAAAAATTTTTAATTTACCTATTCAAACCATATCAGTATTTTTTGTTTTTATATATAAATCAGAAATAACCAATTTAAAATTGGGCACACATATCAATTTCTTGCTATTGCGCAATACTGTGCAATTGAAAATTTCTTCAAATATTTGACACATAATAGGTTTCTGACACAGAATAACTGAAACCAAAGAACTTAGAATTGGTCATATGATTTCAATTTATATTCAATTTTTTGCTTCTTGTGCAATACAATATGCTGTGGAGAATTGCCCCCCCCCCCCCAAAAAAAAAAAAAAAAAAATTTACCCCTTTTTTAGCTTTTGTGCAATACACTATGAAGTTGCACATTGACTCCCCCTCCCAAAAAAAAAAACAACAAAAAACAATAAAATTTATTGTAACCCCCCCTTTTTTGCTAAAAAAAATTTGAAATTTCCTTTTTAATTTATGAATTATGAAATGAGAAAATTGCCTCCTCCCCAATTTCTCATTCCCCCCCCCCCCCTAAATTTTGTTTTCACCCCCCCCCCCCCCCCCCCCCCCATTTCTCTTGATACTTTGCAACCATAACAGCCCATTTAAATACACCATAACGTATTAAAATAGAAAATGACATCATAGTCATGGATGGCAAATTTTAAATATGCATAATTTAAAAGCAGTTTAGATGAGATAAACAAAAAAGCTTCATCAGCACATATTCAAAATTTGAGATAAAAAAAAAGAGTTATCCCTCTTTGTACATATTTTTATAATCATGTTGTCATATTTGCTCTAAGTCATATTTAATTGTTAGCAGTAGTATGTATGTTAGTATCATATAATTTTAAAATTTCTGATTTGTAAGTTTATTCAATATATATGTTTGGATTGAAGTCATTGTTGGGTGTTACTGAAGTTATCCTTTAATTGTAATGTAAATAATGTAAATTGGTTTAAATTATACTGATTCTTGCTATTGCACAATACTGTGTAATTGAAAATTTCTTGAAATATTTGACACATAATAGGTTTCTAAAACAGAATAACTGAAATAAAGAACTTAGAATTGGTCATATGATTTGAATTTATATTCAATTTTTGAATTCTTGTGCGATACAATATGCTGTGGAGAATTGCCCCCACCCCCCAAAAAAAATAATTTACCCCTTTTTTAGCTTTAATTTTGGACCCCGATTTGGACCAACTTGAAAACTGGGCCCATAATAAAAAAACTAAGTACATGTTTAGATTCAGCATATCAAAGAACCCCAAGAATTCAATTTTTGTTAAAATCAAACTAAGTTTAATTTTGGACCCTTTGGACCTTAATGTAGACCAATTTGAAAACGGGACCAAAAATTAAGAATCTAAATGCACGGTTAGATTCGGCATATCAAAGAACCCCAATAGTTCAATTTTCGATGAAATCAAACAAAGTTTAATTTTGGACCCCGATTTGGACCAACTTGAAAACTGGGCCCATAATAAAAAAAACTAAGTACATGTTTAGATTCAGCATATCAAAGAACCCCAAGAATTCAATTTTTGTTAAAATCAAACTAAGTTTAATTTTGGACCCTTTGGACCTTAATGTAGACCAATTTGAAAACGGGACCAAAAATTAAGAATCTAAATGCACGGTTAGATTCGGCATATCAAAGAACCCCAATAGTTCAATTTTCGATGAAATCAAACAAAGTTTAATTTTGGACCCTTTTGGCCCCTAATTCCTAAACTGTTGGGACCAAAACTCCAAAAATCAATCCCAACCTTCCTTTTGTGGTCATAAACCTTGTGTTTAAATTTCATAGATTTCTATTTACTTATACTAAAGTTATTGTGCAAAAACCAAGACAAATGCTTATTTGGGCCTTTTTTAGCCCCTAATTCCTAAACTGTTGGGACCAAAACTCCCAAAAACAATCCAAACCTTCCTTTTGTGGTCATAAACCTTGTGTTAAAATTTCATAGATTTCTATTTACTTATACTAGAGTTATTGTGCGAAAACCAAGAAAAATGCTTATTGGGCCCTTTTTTGGCCCCTGATTCTTAAACTGTTGGGACCAAAACTCCCAAAATCAATCCCAACCTTCCTTTTGTGGTCATAAACCTTGTGTTTAAATTTCATAGATTTCTATTAACTTATACTAAAGTTATAGTGCGAAAACCAAATGTCTACAGACTCCGACGGACGACGGACGACGACGACGACGACGACGACGACGCCAACGTCATACCAATATACGACCGCAAAAATTTTGCGGTCGTATAATAAAAACATGAGATTACTATTACGCAATATTATCTATAATAGTAGGCTTTCTAAAAACAAAGAATTGATTATACATGTACAAACACTACCTGTGATCTGACGTTTGTCATCTATGCCTGAGATTTCAATACGCTTTGACCCCTCTTCAGCCATAGTCCATTGAGATACTGGAACGACATGCAATCCAGTCTGATCCCAGTTTATAATAAGTTCTGCTGGGACATTATGTTGTTCTGCACGTTCTTAGATTTTATTTAGAAATTTCTCCTTTTCAAAATCAAAGTTCTCAATTTTATCGGCCTTTTTTGAAGTTGTCCCCTTACGTTTTACAAAGTCCATTCTTTTTAACAGAGACAAAGCCCAGTCGCGAGTAATGGAAATATGTCCACCGTTTTCAACGAGCAAAGATCAATCCTTGGATAAAACGAGGCCTTTTGCAGCTGCCCGAACAATTGCAGTGTTAATTACGCCGCCAGATTTGCGAACTGTTCTAATGTATCTTTGTATTTTATCATCTAGTTCATCTCCCATCATGAGTTTTCGGCCACGTTTTTTAGATGTTAATTCAATTATTTCAGATACTTCATCACTTTCAGTGCTGTCATCATAAGTCAACTTACGTTTTCTTGTACTAAGTTCTTTTAGATACTCCTTTTTGAAACCACGTACTGTGCTTTCATTTATTTTTCTCGACAGTAACGGCGAAAACTTTTTAACTGTAGCACTAGAGCTATGCTCAGCAGCATATTTTCCCATTTCTAGTCTTTGACTTGGGCTATACGTAGCATATTTCCCACGAATTGATGGCTTAGGGCTTTCCAACAGTTTTTTAACCTCTTCATTGGCAGCTTCAAATTCTTCATTTTGCGGCAGTTTAGATTTTTCAGGCACTAGATATTTTAGCAACGCCATGTTGACAATCACACACACAACTGACTGTATATTATATTTTTATCTTTAGTATTTTTGAACAGTGTTCACATACTTGTATTTTCATTCTTTACTTACCTGCATGAATGTACATGGAATGTTAAAAGAAAGACAACTCCGACACATTATGGGAAATTTTCGCTGGGGTAAATTTTCGCGATTTTATAGCTGCCGCGAACAAAGCGAAAATTAAACACACGCGAAAAAAACCCGATATACGGTAACTGTTTGTATGAACCCTATCCAATATAACTGTCTGTATGAACCCTACCCAATATAACTGTCTGTATGAACCCTACCCAATCTAATTGTCTGTATGAACCCTACCCAATATAACTGTCTGTATGAACCCTATCCAATATAACTGTCTGTATGAACCCTACCCAATATAACTTTCTGCATGAATCCTACCAAATAACTGTCTGTATGAACCCTATCCAATATAACTAAGGAGTAAAAAGTTGTAAAATGTAATCTCCTTCTGTTTCTTCCCTTAAACTTCATCATATCAAAGTTTGGCAGTAATAACTATAATCACAATTTCTATAACCTTTACATGTCATTTTTTACAAGTATGCCTTAATACTTACATCAGAATGACCTATTGACATGAAACCATTGACAATTGAACATTTTCTTTTCTGCCACATTTTTTTCATTCTTCCCTCACTTTTCTTTAGTAGAAATCCTTCCTTTTCAAAGCCGTGAACTTTATTGCCTTGTAGCTGATGAAGGGAATATGGGGTTGGTCCTTTAGATGTTGGCTAAAGAGATAACAATTATACATGTATATTAATTACTATAAACTCAGAATTAAATGCAATGTTTTCAATAACTAGAGGCACCTCAGGATATTTGAACAAACAAAAAAACCTGACAATCATTACAGCCAAAAGAGAACATTTTACTGTCAATCCTAACAGTGTCAAAATTTCAATAAAATCAATACAGACAAAACTTGAGTTATCATACAAAGTGTGAAAGTGTGGATGTATCGTATAACACAATACATCTGTCAAGGAGTAAATAACAAACAACACACACTGAAGCAGACAAAATATACCTTCACCATCAGCCTTATTGTATTTGCCAAGCTCTTAAGGCAATTCAAGTTAATTGATAGAATTTCTCATCCCTTCTCAAAAATGTTTGGTGAGTGGAAGGATTTTCTTTTTTTCTGAATAAGGAACTTCAGGATGATTTGGCCACATCCAATATTTAACTTAAGTCAGATACTGTGTTTTGTATTGTTTTCATAAAATTCATATTCATTCCACCCCATTTTCTCACTTTGGCCAGCAACATATACGATAGTGAAGACCATGGACTGGATATGAATGCCAAGAAATAATTATATAAATTTTACCATAAACAGAGACAAAAAAATTTACAAAAATACTTTCCCTAAAAATAGAAAATTGGGGCAGGCAGGGGTGATAATTTATCTATTAACTTGAGTTGGACTTTTCTCCAGTTATCCTAAGTATCATGATGCATTTCTTTAAATTACTAACAATCATACTAACAAAATAAAGGCATTAATTCATTTTTAAGCCTTCTTACCCTGTTTGGCACAATAAAAATCTATTAATAAATCACAGAAAAATTTATTCTGTTTTGTTCCAAGCCATCACAGTAAATGTCTGATAAAAGGTGTCTGATAAAATTTTATAAAAAAAAAAATATTACAACACCACCCACTACACAATATGAAATAAATTAAAATTAAAAATAAAGCCACTTCAAAGTGAGAAATGTTTTAGAGAGTATAAAGTACTTTTCAATGTAATTATCTAAAAATACATTTATACAAGAAAATGTAAGGATATGGGGTATGATCAATGAGGCAATACCACAAAGATAAAGGAGAATAAATTTATTTCATATTATATTTACTGTCTGCAAACCTAAAACAGAGGAATGAATTTTTAAAAATTTTAGTAACTTAATTTGAAATATCAAAGCATTTTGCTGATTTATGCAATGAGAAACCAGAGTGAGTTATCTTTTCGTAGGTAAGGGAGATAATAAATTTGTCTACATTTTAGCCTCAGGACAAAAGGGAGAGAATTTAATTATCTCCCTTACCTACATTGGTTAGGAAAAGATAACTCACTCTGGTTCCTCATTAGCTAAGTTGTAACTAAAACAATTGAACTTACCTGATTTTGTTCAATTTTGCCTTCGTGAGAAAAAAAAACCATTTCGTCTTTTTTTGGAATTTTCAATGTAAAATAACTCTTCCTTTAAGATTTTTTTTAATTAATATTTCATCCCTGTGTTGCATAAAATACGAAAAGTGATTTAAAAATAGTTAAAATAATGATTTTACAAATTTTAGGATAGGTTAGAGTCAGTTACAATGTAATTCAATTTTTTAACTTTTTCAAATTTTCAAGTGCATCAATTCTTAGGCCATTTATTTTTAATTAATTGGTTTACGGATTTTTTTTTTTTAAGTATCGGTCGGTTGGAAAAAATTTTCTTAAAAAGAGGGAAAATCATGTACAATGAAGACGTATTTTGAACAATCTTGGTTATATTGGCAAATATACAAAGGTTGCAAATGATCAGTTTAAGACTTTTTGACTGTTCACTTTGCTGTCTTAGGCTTTTTTCTACCATTTGTTTGGGCTAATCACTTTGCAACAATTGCTGTTTTCACTCTGTATTCTATATTAATATGCATGTCAGATCAAATATACTATAAGATTAAGCATGTACTTTATCAATTTTTAATGTATCGATAGTACTTTTGGATTCGATATCTTACGGAATCAAGATTTTCATACAAAACAAACTTAAAAGCCGCATGGATTCTAAATTTGTTTCATAAAATTTGTTTCGGAAATTGGCATCAACTAATGGCTATAAATAGATTTTATTTTTGGATCATGTTTACAAGTATTTTATTGATGGATAATCTATTTTTAGAGGAATTGGAATATAATCTTTTATGAAATTTTGATGCAAAAACGATTTTATTTTTATTTTTGGGATGGCTGAGTTCAGAGGGTCGGTGGTAATAAGAAACCACACAATTTTCATTTTATTTTTGTTATTCAAATCGGCAAAATCGGGTCGACGGATCCGTAAACCAACTATTTAAAAATAAATGGCCCTATAGAGGAAATTTCCCATTCAGAATCATTTTTAAGGGATAAAAATATAACCTTTATAAGCAATTGTAGAAGTTTTCTTTTTTCTTGGACAAACATGGTTAATCAACCAACAAAATATTATCTTCCAATTCTAAAATTTATACTTTCAAAGTGCCAAATATCTATTCCAAGAGCTGTGATTCACAGACAGTAGTGTTGGTATATACATGTATAGTCTTGCTCATTTGATAAATCCAGAAGTAAGCCTTATTGTACTTCCCTGCGTCTATATAATCCTACTCAGCTGCTCTCCAATCTTCATATTAAGGCTTTTTGATGTATGAGGGGAAGTTATCAGCGACAGCAGAACTTATCAGCAACGTCACAATACGAGAGCAGGACTTATTACCGAATTTGTAAAATAAACAGATTACCAGGTTTTCTGGGTAAAGGTATTGTAAAATATCAGCCGCCCAACACAATATGAATCTTTTAGGCTCGTTCGCTGCACTTACCGGCCAAACACCTTCATATTGTGGCTCGCACCTGATATTTTACTACATCAATGTGCAGAAAACCCGATAATCTATACATATCAGACCCATGGGGCAAAAACTATTATGCCATCATAATTGTGCGATACAAAAATCTGCACTAGATTTTTAACCTACTGAGATCTTGTTTAACAGATGCTATATTCCAATATCTGTTAATAGCAAGTGCAGCGAGCGCTAGTGGGAGCATATGGGTCATTTCGAAAAGTCTTTGTTTAATGGGGGCAGCTATTATGCAATCCAAAGTGAATTTATTTGTTAAAGCGAATATGACCAAATTGTGCTACATACTAAGGCTAGAAAAAGTTTCGTTCACCGGAAATGGAAGTAAGTAAGGGAAATAACTTGCTTCAAATTATAATTTATGAGTCAGAATCGTGATACTGGAAATGAGTTTCTGGAAAGGGCTATTGCTGTGCTCGCGTCATTGGCAACGCCAACAGCATATTAAAGAATTGGTACGGCTTTCAATGATGAAGCTGATGATGTGACTGAGGTATTCCTTCTTTCCCATACCAGTTCCTATGCTGTTCAGGACAGATTATTAATAATCTTGAGAGAGGAAAGTGGTAAAATGTGACTGCTCATCAAATAAAGGATAAACATTTTATGACACCAAATTTTCCATATCAATTCTCCTATCATCCCTTGATACATAACAGGCCTTGTGTTGATATAGGAGTCCTGGAATGTTTTGGGACTGATCTGGAAAATGGACTGTCGTAATCTATATAGTCAAAACCATCACCTGTCTATAAAGGGCACCCAAGGGACCAGAAAAAAGCATATCTAGACATCACTATTTTAGTTCAAGCTGGGTTAGGCAGGTGACTTCTAAATTAATTGGAGTTTTTTTCAGCTTTTTTCACTTGTAATTAAGCAGCTAAGCAAATGGTCATTGGAGTTAATTATTTTTAGAAAGCAAATGAGAATGTTAATCTTATCCCTTCAAAATGAGATGAAATTGAAGTGGCTTTTGACTTATAAGTTACCCGTTTGTCATAGTGAAACAAAAGGTACTGAAATTAAAACAGACAAAATATAAATTAAATAAGGATAAAGAATTGTTTAAATATTTACACCAAGAGGAACTTCAAATATTGTCTTACTAACCAAAAATTGTAATTTTCTTTTATTATTTTTGAAAATTTTCTAACAAAACTCTTGACTAAATATTCTAAAATCATCTCAAGAGAACAGATCTTGAATTCTGTTTTTTTATATAATACAATTTGTTTACTCTTAGTGTAAATACAGAAACAAAGGACATCTATGGAAACATTTAATTACCAGTCCTAAGGTAGAATTCCTGTTTTGCTTGCCCAATAAAAATAAAGCAACCAGATATAAAACTCATGTAAGCCATCTCAACATTCAATGACAGCTGAATAACTACATATGGTAGACTTAACTCATAGATGCTCAAAATATTTTTATTATATTGTTCCTTGTCAATATAAGATATTAAAGTTCAGCTGTAATTATCAAATTCTGAATATTTTCTTTCATTTTGACACAAGATTAATGTCTATTGACTTTAATTGATAAATTGTTAGTTAACACGAAATAAAACTTGATTTAATTGTTACTATCTTTACAAAACTTCCCGGTGCAAAACATTGATAGATTTAGTTTTAAATTTTGTTCTTTGTACATTTATTTTCATGTTTTGGATAAATAAACTTATTCGTTTAAAGGAATTAAAAACTCGATGAGGACTAGAACTAATTCAGTTCTGGAATAATGTTAAAAATTCCGACTTCACGATGATCGCAATTTGAAAATTTCATAAGTGACAAAAAATTAAAAAATCCATTTTTCCACAAAATTCAAAAAGTGACAAAAAAATTAAGAGATTTAACAGTATATCTACTATAAAATAATCCATTTAGAAAAATCTTGTAAATACTCACTTCTTTGTATGAGGACATTGAGCCTTTAAGAGCATCCCTGAGTTTAACCAGCTCCTGTCGCTCTGCTGTCTGGGTGCGTTTGATTGCTTCTAACTGATTAACTAAATTGTCAATAAATGATTGGAAGTGATTTATGGTTTTCAGTCCTTCCTGGAAGAATCTGAATATAAAAAATTAATTAAATATGACATTTGTTTTCATATTACTTTAACTCTTCTAACAGCTATTCTTTTAAATGTACTATGAAGGTTGTTGAAGATATACTCTTTTTTCAGTGGAATTGGTTATATCAATGTGGCAAGTTTTTCAAATGGAGCGGAGAAAATAGAAATCCTTGTCATTTTTAAGACACAAGTCAAACACCTGGCCATGACTCAAACTTACGATGTTCCATATTATCAGGTTAGTGATCAGAAATAGTTTTGACACATAAAATTCTCTGATACGAATTTGATGGACAAGATGTGCATATTTCGTCGATTTACGACTCATCAGTTTTGTTCAAGCCCTTAATTGTTCAAAAACTAAAACTACAATCCAATACGTTGAAGAGCAAATTCAAAAATGCACAAAATACCAGAAGGTGTAAAGCCAAAACTATCTCAGGACAGAGCTACATGTATTAATCCACCCAGTCAACAAAGCACTTAGAAACATTGAGGTAAACTTCATATATCTTTATTTATTTTTTCTTTTTTTTTTAATTTTTCATATTTTATTGAAATCTGTACATTTGTTAATTGAAAACATTAAGAACCGGTACCTTATCCCAGCCTCGTTAACATTAGTAAATAACATATGTATACACATGTTAGTATTTGTTAGTAATGTATATAGAAGTTTCCTTATTTGGAATATTTTGATTAACATGTCAGAAATTTCAATTTGGATACTGCAAGTCAGATAAATTTTCCAAAAGGTTATCTTGTATTAAACAAACATACAGATATTCTAAAATATTTAGTTTAGTTAGAATTAAAAATGGAGGAAAGACAAAAAACGAAATAAATAAGGCTGATATGTGTTTTAGCAGATCTGATTTTGACAACAGAAAACAGAGCAGAAATCACACTTCAGCAGCCATTTTACTATGTATAATCAAGGAACCGTAATGGAAAAATCGGGACTTCCAAAAGCAGAAGAAAATCAGGTCTGTAAAACCTAAAATTTTGAAAATATCTTTATTTTATCCATCACACAACCACTTGCCAAGAATAAGTATATACAGGATGTCAAAATATACATTTTTTACCAACATTTTATGGGTATAAAACTTACATTGTCAGCGCTCTATAATAATCTACTAAATGCAGCAGTAACTCCACTCCCTTCTTGGTTTTGATTTCATTTACTCGTATTAAGTACTGAAAAAAAATAACAGCAGACAGATTTTATTTTTTTTTAAGTAACCTATATAGATGCAGGGATATTTCACACAAAATACAAATCCATTCAATGGTGGATGATGGATGGATGAATTATTGTTTAACGTCCAGTGGCAACCAATAGGTGCATATCAAGACGAGAATATGTTTAATTGATATGAACATGAATATGAACCCTGCTTTGTACTTGACTGACAAGCTCAGCTGGATTTTTAACAGGCTACCACACGATGTAATAATCCACAGGACGACATATCACCCCATTTGGACACATTATACTGACTCCGAGCCGACCAATTCTTTGCTCTTACTCCTAGATGCCGAGTGCTTGGCAGAGCAGCAAATACTAATTTTAAAGTCTTTGGTTTGAACTGGCTGGGTGGGTATTGAACCCACAACCTTCCTTCAGTTCATTCAACGGTGAAACATACCATATTGTTTCTAATAGAAGTCACCTTGCTAAATCCTAGACTGTAAAACACTTTGACTTCTGATTAATGATTAATTTTCAGAATGAAAATTGATTAACACTCATCTATAAGAAGATACAAAGAAATCAAACAATTCATTCAGGTAAATCAGACAAAAATTGATATCGATGTCTATTTGATAATGCTTTTGACACAGAAAGTAAAAATTTTGTTTTTCTAAATAAAGCCTCCCATCTGAAAATTTCAGAATAAATACGGTATACAAAAGCAAAACAGGTGCTTTATTGGGGATCTTTAATTTGAAAGTTGCCGTTAATCTTCAATGAGCCAAAAGCCCAAGACTTACAGCAAGATTTACTGTGCATCTTTTTTAAAATAGCAAGAGGATGTTCAGTAATACCTCAAAGGTTTCTTTAAAAGGGAAGTTAAACGTATTATACTAATTTTTGTTTCTAATAATTGTAATTAATTAGGGCTATTCCATTAAAATGGAGGTTGGAGGGTAGGAAGGAAAGTTTTATTATAGGACATGAGTCCTAGGTCATTTTTATTGTGTGCCTATCAGATGTACATAAATTTATCTAAAAAACATCCCTTCTTACCCTCCAACATTCATTTAAATGAAACAACCCGTATTGTCCTTATCAGTGCTGAAATGCCCAAAAAATATTTTTCACATTTTATGTAGCATTCATTGATTTTTACGTAAAGTATGTCCGAGACCACAAACAAATATGACATTGCAGAATTCGCTCTAGTTTTGTTTCCGAAAAAATTTGTTTCATGTTAAATTTGATATGTGCAGAATTGTACTATATACTGAAGTTTTTCACCAAGAAATCACTTGCTGAAGTATATGAGACACATAGTATACAGCCTCTAGTGTCAGTTCATAACTGTATCAACATGGAATGACATAAATCTCATATGAAAGATACCCCAAGGAGTAAATGAATATAGAAATTCTTAATTGTATTTGTCAATGAATCTAATCCTCTTTCAATAAATTTGAAAAGAATCATAATTTTGCTCCTTTAAAGTTTACTTCAGCATACAATGAAGATTTATTAAGACTTTTTCATGTCTCCAAATTAAAGTCAATAAAATCCTAATGGTTCCCAATGTTATAGAATGGGGATATGAAGACGGAGCATTTAAATACAAAATAAAAAATATCCTTTTCCAGAAACTCAGTCACTCATACATGTATGTTACCAATTTTGATTTACTCCTTTTTTTGCAAGAGAACAATGTACAACTATTACCTCACAAAGCTGTAGTTGAATAACTTTTCTTTCTTTTTCCATTTCTTCTGCAATCTGTAAACATAAATGTACATATGACTCGTTTACTTTTATTTGTTTAGGTTTTATTTAAATTTTAATTAGTTATTGTATAAATATGATAAAAAAAAAATTTTAAATAAGACTTATTGAACAAACCTGTTTATTATTTCCTTTCACAATCAATGAATCAAAACAGACATAGGACTTTATGTTTTGTATAAGGAAACTATAGTTAATTGTTATTTGTTTTCCTTCAGAAATGTAATTTTTTTAAATTCTGGTAAAAAGATTTGAAATTTTCATCAGGAGGTCATTCTCAATAGAAGAAGATTTATAACTCTAGACCTGAGTTTCATATTTATATCAAAACTGCATGGTCAAATTCACAGGTTTTTGTTGAATAAAGCAGATTAACTGATATTTGTGGTTTAGTTAAATTTGATCTCAAATACTTAAATTCACATTTTCACTACATATACTAAAAAGATGAAAATTTGTGTCCAAGGATATATATTTTTCGCAATAAGCTATTTATAAAATTGACCATGTAAGGATGTGGTTAAAGCTTCAATGAGACATCTCATATTACTGTCTCGATTCTTACAGATAAAAGCACTTATCATCTTTACCCAGGGCTTTCCAAAGTAGCCGGTAGACGGCGGAAATCCGCCGTGTAGGTGGATACAAGTGCCGGCTACTTCATTGACAAAGAAATAAATTCAAAACGAAGAAAACAAATTTAAATATGTAGACAAGCGTCGAGAGTCGTATTGTTGCGATAAACAAGGATGTAAAACCTGTAGCTACCTTTAGCTAAATATAGTTCAGGTGAATTCCAGTCACTGATTGGTCGTCTATTAAAAGTGTAAATTTACGTCATCTCTAATCAGAAAGCATCATATTTTTGCAATGATAATAAAAAAGGAGTTCCGATGGTCAACAAAACAATTAAGTAGTGGGCTACAAATTCAACTTATTATTAACAAAAATGAATGAATTTTCAGCATAAGGGAAAGATTGAAGGTTACACAATCCTGCACACAAAAAAAATAAAATTTCTTTGAGATTATTTTTTTTTAATTTCATACATAAAAAATGGTAATTTGAAAGATTGAATTAGGTGCCAGGAGATTGCAAGAATGCAGGATTTTGCTCTATTTACCCCAGACCCCCTGTACAGGCATGTCACAGCCGCCTACTTTTAGATTTCAGCCTACTACTTCAAATTGTATGGAAAGCCCTGTTTACCTCGGCTCCTGTAATGGTTTCCCTGGTCATACCAGCTTCCCTTGCTTGTTGCTTCTTCTCTTTTTCAATCTTAGTACTAAAAGTGTATATATAATAATGGTAATTTCCTAGTTAACTTATCAGACACAAAAAATTAAACGGTATTCACATGGATGTTACATGTATCTTGAAAATGTTGCCGGATCTTGATTTTCTGTAGTTTTATCCATTTCAAAGCATTTATAGTTTTGCCCTATGAATTATTTTTGTTTTATTGCTTTTGCATTGACAAAATTAGAAAGTATGAAATCAGTTATATTCCCTGATTTATTCCTGTATAAAACCTCTTGTAGTTCTGTACTTAGCCATTGTTTTTTATAACAGGTTATATTGGCCAGTGTTCCCCTCTGCCCTCTGCAATAAGTATAATATAAAATACAACAAAACCCTTTTTAATACACATAAACAATACTAAATTAATTGAAAATGAATTAAAGAGTGCTGGGAACCTAACAGAACTCTTGAAAGGGCATTAGATAAGTGAATAATTGATATTTCTTAAAAAGTTGACTTGATCCTGTTTGCCCTCTTCAGATTCCGAAACGTTAAAGTGCCCCTCATCCTCAATATATGCCCCTCTGCCCTTAAATCCTAGCTGGAACACTGCTTTGGTTAAAACTATTTAAGGATGCTCGCTGGTCATGTTTTGGCCTTTTTGTCAGATTTTCGGAATCCTGGGGTTTTAGCCATTTCTTAAACATGAAATTTTTTGCCCATGAACCCCCACTTTTTCTTTTATAATTCAATCATATATACCTTTAAATGGTATTTGACAAAATTTTATGAAATCCTTTTTATTTTTTTCATACACTCTGAGAGACTGAAGTTGTCAATGCTAAGACAATGAAAAATCTAGAGAAAACCCATTTCCTGCAAATTTTCAAGGCCTTATAGCTCTAAAATGAGCACATGAACCTATATTTTTTCCTTGCTTATTTGTTTACTATTCATATGTTCTCTCAAACTAAAACACCTATTTCAAATCATATTTATTTCCTATTAGACCAGCGATCATGTATGAAAAAATAAAAAGGATTTCAGAAAAATTTTGTCAAATACCATTTTAAGGTATATAAGATTGAATTATAAAAGAAAAAGTGGGGGTTCATGGGCAAAAAATTTCTTGTTTAAGAAATGGATAAAACCTGAGGATTCTGAAAATCAGACAAAAAGACCAAAATATGACCAGCGAGCATCCTTAATGCTGTACCTGTTCATCATAAACTATTACACTAACCATTAACAAATTTTCTTAATTTACAATTTTTCAAATTTCATCAACAACTAAATTTGTTTTCTGTATCTTTTTCTACTTACAATTTTGTTTCATAATCTTTCCAAGATTTATCAATAGGTTTCCGTAAGTCTCCTTTCACACCCTTCAAATCATTCTTCAGGAATGTATCCAATGGAAACAACAACATACTGTGTAACTTACTGACCTGTCAAAAGTCAAAATTTGTTAGCATAAACTGCTAATGATTGGTCCATTTTAAAAACACCATTTTCTTAGACAACTAAAACAATAAAGTACACCTTTTACAGACGTAATTTTGACATCAGCGGAAAACTTCGGCAGCCATTTTACTATATATAATAAAGGAACTGTAACGGATAAATCAGGACTTCAAAAAGTGGATGAAAATCAAGCCTGCTTTTAGCTTAACAAAAGCATATTAGAAAATTTACATTTATATGTGCCTCTCAAAGTGTTTTTACATATATTGGAGTATAGGTTTGATTTCTGACAATTTTTAGCTTCATCTGAACAGTTTTTTTTAAATATGGGCAACTAAGAGCTTGCTAAGAAGTGGGGCCTCATGCCCAGTTATCTTTCTGTACTATCTGGGTTCAAATATCTCACCAATGGTCAACAATGTTTGTTTAGTTTGGGTTTTATGCCGTTTTCAGCATAATTTGCTATTTCATGGTGGCCAGTTTTTATTGGTGGAGGAAGCGGGAGTACCCAAAGAGAACCACCAACCTTCGGTAGGAAAATTGGCAATCCTTGTCAAATAAGTATCTTATGTCTGTCAGTGGTTTCATACCACAGTTACAATATAGTTAGTTCTCTTACTAAATTCCCACTTACCAACTCATTCATGGAACCAGACAATTCTTTGGTAACAGTAGAAAATTTTTTAAATGCCTCATCTGAAATGTATAAAATTTGTATTAAATGCAATTTATTGTCAAATACGTGTACATTTATGTGTTAAAATATTTGATTCCTAAACAAAACAAAAATGTACATCATTATATATATAAAATACTAGACATTGAACCCGCGCGATGGCGGGAAAATAAGCTTTTTTTTGTGGTGGCCATATTCACTTTAAAAAGTTTTTGCGGCCATGGCATTCGTGGAACAGGAACTCAATGTGGATGTTGTGGCAGGCTTCCCATAAACTTTCCGGTCAAGTAGGTGGTATCAACTGATAGTTTCATGACTATATATGCTGTAGTATTCCAGAAATGGATGTTAATGCAAACTTTAACCAAAGTCAATGAAGCGTGAAATGTAGGTCAACGTGACCTAATTGTCATATGGTTGTTCGTTACTACCGAAGATGTATCTACTGATGATACATGAAGTGGACTGTATGCCACGTAGAATTACCAAAATGGACCTTAAGGTTCCATCATAGTCAAAATCTATGACGAAAATACAACCACATAAATTGTCAATATGTTTATGTTACAATTAATTCTGAACTGGAACTTGATGAAAAGCTTTCATTAAATACACATTTCATAATGCATTACCTTTTTCATTCAGAATAAATATGAAAAAGAATGTGAATAAACATTTTCTTAGTGACGGATGAATTTTTCAAAAGATGCCGTGAGTTAAATAGAACATATTTTTGGAAAATAATTGTTCCAATTGTTTCATTGTCATCATGGGCAGGGCAAGCGAGTCTTAATTTCACAAATAAATCCAATAGACGATAAAAGCATTTTTAGTGTGTGGCTGAGTGTGCTGTGCACGTTTATAAAGATGTCCGAGATAAATTTCGTCATTAATGATAAAGATGACCATTTGTTAAAAATATTTTTATCTAGGGCTTACAGGGAATTGTACGGTAGAGATATATTTAGACAGGTCACATGACAAATAATGTAAAAATGGCTGGTTTTATCACTTTGTGCAAAGTAAACATCCGAGCAATCCAAAAAACAACTGAGTTAGGAATCCTCTGAACTTTGCCTAACTTCTTCATAATCTTCAAAGTTCATAATGTTTATAGTTAGGAGAAATTGCGTTATTGTAGAAAAAACAATCATGAATACATGAAGTGGAAACATCCCACTCGAAGGAGAATGTTTTTAATTTGTTTTATTCTTCTTCCGTAATTTCAAACAAAAATACATTTAAAATATTTGCATAATTGTTTATTTAAATGAATGTGTTAAAATGATGCATTCGAGAACCTTCTAAGGGATATGTTGGGAGAATTCATACCGGAAAAGTCCATGCAGATTCCATTTGCACATAAACAAAACTGCAGTTTAAATTTATAAATGCAGATTGTCAAATCCGATAATAACCTTTATAATCTGAACCATACATCGTTTATTTTGAACCACGCGTTTTGCCGCCTATTCGGCTAATTCGTAAATTTAGTATTATAGATGTAAAAGAATTGTTTAAAGAATACTTCTAACCAGTAGGTCATGACCAGGCAGTCTTCAGCTAAACAAAATTCTGTTTACTTCTTGCACTGGGATTGGTGAGGTTGTTTTTTTCATCAATGGACTAGTTCTTAAAAATTTCCCAGAACAAAATTACAACCGAGCATGTTCTATTCTGAAATTACAACATTATGTCAGATAAATTTAATTTAATTGTTTTCATCTCCAGCCAACTCTGCATAATCATTTCTTTTAAATTTAAGACGACTGTCCTTACCAACAACTGGTTCCTGTTCAAGATGGCTGTCTCCAACATGTTCAATGTTCTCAGCTAATGTATCTTCATTCTCCACATGTTCTATAAAAAACAAATTCCATTAAAAATTTATATATGTAAGTTATGATGATGATATTATAAAAGGTTACATTATCCATGCAACAGTACAGATAAGCATTCTGAGAGTATTGCTGAGCAATACAATGTCCCCTACCGACTGGAGCTGTGAGAAAACACACCAAATGCTCCTTGACTATTTGAATCAGATGTAGATGTTTGCAAGGAGTATACAATAATTACTCGATCAGCCTGAAACTACCGGTAAATCTTGATCAGTAGTTCATCATTAAATTTCATATCTTTTAAATCCATCTTCAACTAGACATGTAAGAATTATTGGCTTCTTCTTAAAATGGTCATTAGAACTGAGGTCGGAGGTCTCTTAATCTAATCATGTACTTATGATTATAACTTTTTGAATATATATAAACTTGCACTAATTGTACTGTTTGTTTGTATCATGCTTGTCATAGACATTAGTTTTATATGTTTTATGGCAATAAAATATTATTATTATAAGTCTACATACTAAAAATAAGATCAACTGGTAAAACAGGTTTCAAAAAAGCATTGAAAACTAATAATTTAACAATAATTTTTATCTCCAAGGGTAATAACTCTCACAATGATTACCTGATCAGTGTGAAACTCAAACTCTGTAGCTCATTATTATATGCTCATATAACACAAATAAGATCAATTGGTAAAAGGGTTTGAGAAAAAGTCTGGAGTCTGGAAAATTATTATTTTGGCAATAATTCTTATTTCCAAGGGCAATAACTCTCACAATAAATATCCCATCAGCAAAAAACTCAAATTTGATCTGTAACTCATCATTTTAAGCTAATATACCAAAAATATGATCAGTTGGTTAAACAGTTTCTGAAAAAAGACTGGAAAACTATTATTTTGACAATAATTCCTATTTCCAAGGATGATAGCTATCACAATAATTATCTGATCAGCATAAACTTCAAATTTGATCTGTAACTCATCATTATAAGCTCAAATACCAAAAATAAGTTCAGTTGGTTAAACTGTTTCTGAAAAAAAGTCAGGAAAACTATTATTTTGGCAATAATTCCTATTTCCAAGGGCAATAACTCTCACATTAATTATTCGATCAGCAAGAAACTCAATCTTGATCTGTAACTCATCATTATAAGCTCACATACCAAAAGTAAGTTCAGTTGGTTAAATGGTTTCTGAAAAACCTCGGGAAAACTATTATATCAAAATTGACCTGTTACTCATCATAATAAGCTCACATACCAAAAATCAGTTGGTTAAACGGTTTCTGAAAAAAGTCTTGAAAACTGTAGTGTGACCGTTGCCGGTAGGGGACTAAAAGCATGTTATAATACTAAATGTGTAGACTTCCATAAGGAGCAGATGACCCTAAAGCCAAATCAATTGAAAAAGGAAAGGTTGTTCAGCCACATGCTTTTTGATGTTACAAGGCTCATTCATGATTAGGTGACAGATCCTTGCAGCAAAAACAGGTGACTTTGAGAAGATTTTCCAGTTCAAATACATTATATGTATCAATATCACTTCTGAGGATAGTCTAAAAAACATTCCATCAGATGGAGATGAAAAATGGGTGTTATGTGTTAAGGAAGAATAACACCCTTTGCATGTTAAAAGTCTTCTCTATGCAAGGCTTAAATGCTGCTTCAGGGGCCTTTCCAATTTGGGATTAGTATAAATTGCCAAGCTAGTTTCCCAGTCCACTGTAAATAAACAAGATTAAACTAATATACTACTTCAAATATTTCTTAGATTTTCTGTCATATTCTTATCATTTTAAAGATTTGACCATCCCAGATTATCAACAGTATTTGATCTATTCAAGTTAAACATGCCCATTAATGAGTTAATAGCTACCCCCAATACACTGTACATACTTTTAATAGAGTTGTATAAAGCTTTTACAGATTTTTTCATCTTTGACACACTGCTTCTGTCGACATCCAGTTTCTAAAAATATAAATTTAGATATTACCAATACTATTAGCACAAGGAAAATATATCCTGTGCTTTAAATTTGAGAAAAAAGGGAGGTAATACAAAAAAGAGAGTAAGTCTGCTGCAAGTACATTTACCATAGTGTTTGTTTATTTGTTTAGTTAGAGTTTTACGTCGTTTTCACCACAATTTGGCTATTTCGCAGTGGCCAGTTTTTATTCGGTAGGAAAATTGGAAAATCATTGTCAATTAAGATAGGATTCCAACCCCGTCACAGGTGAGATTCGAACTCGGAATCTCAGTGTTGACAGAATTTTACTTAACATTTTCCTCAAATTCATGAGTATTTCCTCAAAATTAATAATTTTTAATGACCTGATTGGTCAATATTTGAGTTGAGGAATACATCAAGATTATGAAACCCCAGCCAATACTTATATATATATACAACATGAAAACCTGTATATTAGAGTGATACAATCATTCTCTGGAACCAAAACGCCATAGCTACCTAGAATATATTTTCAAGTCCTTTCACAAAAATGTGTGAGTCTTCCAAGGAAGACATGTTGCCTGCGGACATCAATTTTTACAAAAGATATAAAAATTAAAATTAGATAGAAGTTTCGACACCCTCCCCCCCCTCCTCCTTCTTTCAAAAATGTCAATTTTTACAGAGAAAATTTAAAATTTTCTAAAAATGAAATATATATGCACACCTGTGCATTAAGGTTAATGCACAGCGAAAGTTTCATCAAATTCCTTTGAGCGGTTATGGAGTAGTTGAGGATAGAAGGTTTGACCCCCCCCCCCCCCTTTTTTGCAAAAATGTCAATTTTTACCCCAAAAAATTTACAATTTTATAAAAATGAAATATATATATGCACACCTGTACATTAAGGTTAATGCACAGAGAAAGTTTCATCAAATTCCTTTGAGCGGTTATGGAGTAGTTGAGGATAGAAGAAAAGTGTGACGACCCAAGACAGAAAGTGATCCCTATGTGTCAACCATGCATTCCGCAGGCCACACAAAAACTTCTATTCCTTACAAATTTTATAATCAGAACCATCCTCAGAGTTCTAGCTCATACTTGCTTGAAGAGGGACATATTTTTAGGATAAGGGGCCCAAAAAAAAAAGAGATATGAAAATGGCAAACCAGATCATTTTAATTTTAATAAACAATATTATTCAATTGTATAGTGCTCTTTTAGACTTCTTTTAGCTTCTGTCATCAGCGTCACAAACTTGCGCAACTCAAACACTATTTGTATTTCAACCTACATACAAGTATTACATCATCACTTCACACAACTTTAAAAGTCAAGAGCTTTTTGATCCACTTATGCTCCCAACTAACCATGTGGGCAGCATAATAAAGATTGAATCCATGAATAGCCTATCCTGTAACTATAATTATTTTTATTTCCTTGTATGACTGACTCGCTATAGTTCTGTTGGATTATGCATACCATTTTATGTTTTACTTATTACTAGAACATTTCCTGAAAACTGAAGAGCTTTTGGTGCAAAAAAAAAAAATTTCCTGATCATATAGTTGTAATGCTACGTTGCTTTGTATGTCAATTCAAAGAATTTTTGTAAAATACCTACCTTTTACAACTTTTTAAGAATAAATTGCACAACCTTGTTACAAGTACATGTGTATACTAACTATTTTTCTATGCTATAAATGACTCACAATGCATTCTTTTAACTGCTATCATACTGAGTTTTTTAAATTTTTAAAAGGGGGGGGGGGGGGGGTCTTGCATGATAATTGTTTGACACAATTGATTGATTGCCCTTTATATCCCTCATGTTTTACAGTTTTGTGGTGTGTTTAAGTACCATGTTACAATGTATCTAAGGATCATGCAATGGTTGAAAAGTCTGCCACTATTATTTCTTATATCTTTAGAAATTTGTTTGGGGGGTAATGAAGTAATGGTGGATCATGATTTTTTTTTGCAGCATCCACAACCTACATATTTTTACACAATCTGGTGCATGAATTTTTATATATTATTTTAATCCCGCATTATATTCATGATACTTTCATGAGACTGCCTTTTTTCCTCCAGACATTGTGGCCTGGATTTTTTCAAGTTCTATCCTTGTTGCTCTCCCCTCAATTGTCCCTAAAAACATTAGATGGTTGTTCTCCAATTTCTGATACCGGATGCTACTTATACACAGTGTATCATGCATTTGTATTTTGAACTCATAAGCCTACACTTTATGTATGTGAATATATTTATTCATATATGTAAAATTTTATTTAGTAAGTTAAAACTCATCACGACATGATTAAAGGTCATGTGAGTGCAAAATATAGCACTTTAATATTTATTTCCCAACTCACTGTACAGAATAAAAAACAATTTGATGGATCAATTATTGTTTAAAGTCAAGAAAACAATTGTTATTTTTTGTAGCCTAAATATCAGATATCAAAAAAGGAAGAATTTTATGTACCCAATGCTTGCATTATTAGTCAGTCCATGCTGGAAAAAGTTAGTCATCTTAAAAACAACCACAAGAAATTTTATAATGTCTCTATATCAATTAATATTGTTAACATTTTTATTACAAGCTATCTTTAAAACAAGAGGAAAAGAGTAAACAGGTCACCAGCCTGACATGTGATCATTGTATGAGGTTATCAACATTTAAAGCTTAAGGAAACACACATGCTATAAACATATCTTCCTAGCTTCCTCAAACACATGTATATTTCCTGTATGGACTCTTCAGTACTGTTACATATTTCAATATGAAAATTTTTTGATTTGTCATAAATTATGGCCTGCAGCCAATAAAAAATGTTTTGTCACAAAAATGGAAATAATTTTTTTACTCTTGTAATAACTACCAAATTAGGAAAATCAAAATTAATACAGATCTAGACTGATCTTTTACTTTGAGTCTTCATGGTATTTGCTAAAAATCTTTTCCTGCAATAACCCTTCAGACTAACTTGGGTTTGACTTTTACTATGGGAGGCACCGTGGTGTAGTGGTTAGCGCATCAGACTATGAAGCCAAAGGTCCCTGGTTTCATTCCCATTTGGGATAAAAATTTCAGGATCATATTTGCGACGCTCTATCAACACCATTTGAGAGAACTGTCTCGGTAAAAGATGCTAGCCAGTCGGATAAAGACAAAAAATGGCTGTCCCATGTTAAGGAAGAGCAACATCGTTAGCACGTTAAAGACTCCTCTGTAGATATCAAAAAAAGATTACCGGTAGGCTAAAATGCTGCTCTTGCACCTGCCAAGTTGCGAGGGATTAGTATAAGTTGGTATAACTTGTTTCCCAATCCACTATAAATAAGCATTCTGAAAATATAGCTGGGCAATCTATGTGCCCTACTGGCTTGAACTGTGATAAAACATGCAAAATCTCCTTCAGTATGTGAATCAGGCAAAGAAGTATGGACAGAGTGACTTCTAAAAACCTTTAAACTATATTTGCAAGGGGTACACAATAATAACCCGATCAGCTTGCTCTGTAGCTCATCATTATAAGCTCACATACCAATAATAAGATCACTTAGTAGGGTAGGAAAAAAAGTCCAGAAAACTAGTATTTTAACAATAATTCCTATTTCCAAGGGCAATAACTCACAATAATTATCTGATCAGCAAAAAATTCAAACTTGATCTGTAGCTCATCACTATAAACTCACATACCAAAAATAATATTATTTGGTAAAAGCATTTGCTGAAAAAGTCCTGATAAATATTATTATGACCTATTTCCAAGGGCCATAACTCTCACAATAATCATCCATCCATCATGAAACTCAAACTTGATCTGTATCTCATCATTATAAGCTCAAATACCAAAAATATATGTAAGATTATTTGGTATTAGGGTTTGCAAAAAAAAATCCGGAAAATTATTATTTTGGCAATAATTCCTATTTCCAAAGACGATAAGTATAGTCAAGAAATACCAAAAGAACAAACTCTCACAATAATTATCTGATCAGCATTTAAATCAAACTGGATCTGTAACTCACGTGATATCAAAAATAAGATCAGTTGGTTAAACAGTTTTTGAAAAAAGTCTAGAAAACTGAAGTGTGACTAACAGACAGAGTGCATTGCTGGTAGGGGACTAATAAATAAGTTTAAAGCAGACTGAAATGAAATTACTCCATTCAAACATTAAACATATCAAAACAATGAGAGTTAGCTGAATATTGCAATTTTTTACCAGACATGTTAGGCTAGTGATGTATTATTTTTTACTATCGTGCAAGTGATTTACAATGTCAATGTACAAGACTAGTGCTTCAGAGTAATTACAAAGGGCACATACATGACATACTGGACTTCTGTTTAATTCTCAAACCTTATCAGAAATGTGTCTTCTTGATTGTAACAACTCAGTGGTAAAATATTATTACCATGGTTGTCAGAGTTTCAACCAATTACAGAATGATAAATCTTACCCGAGGGTGTCTGAGTTTTCTCTATCTTGCGTGAGTTATGAATTGGTATTTGATCCTCTTTCTTATATTGTTTATAACCTGTGATTGTACACGTACTTGTACATTGCTTTGTTTTTTTAATAACAGTGTGTGTTACATTTGTGTGGCATAATAATGAAGCCAAACAATGCAAGTAAAAGGAAAATTCACCCAAAGAAATAGGATTTGAAAAACAAACAACCAATGCATCTTTGGAGTTATATATTGTAACTATTATAGTCTGACATGGTACCTTTAATCCATCAAAATATACAATTCATTGATATATGTTTTTCACACAGAAATAATACAATTTAATCCCAGGTTAAGGTCAGTACTTTCAGTTTCCCCTGGCACACTTGCAATTATGGAAGATAAGATGCTTTATTCAACAATTTTTTCTATTGTAGGCAGTGACCATGTGGGAATCCTAGTCAAATCGACACCTGGTCAAATCGGCACCTAGTCAAATCGGCACCGGGTTAAATCGGCACCCAATGTAGTCATTTCGGCACCCATGATAAATATGTTGAATATATATATTTTTTTCAGTATTTTAAGCAAAAAGATTAAAATAAAGAAGGTGTTGTCCAGAAATATTGACTTATTAACATTTTTGGGGGTATCTGTATGGTTTTTTTTTTTCGTTCAACTTAATGTGTATTCGAGGTATTGGATATTTGTTATGCATGTTTTAACCAGTTGGGCCCTGCAGTGAGATCTTCAACACGTAGAAATCATTAATTTTCACCCTTAATGAAAGTTTCAAGCCACTATAGCACCGATTTGATGCTTTCTTTTATAATGAATAGTGACCAAAGCAGCGATGGAATAAAATGAATGATGATATATAAAAGATACTCAATGTTTAAGTTTGACACCAGGAGGTTTCATTTCTAATATCTTATTAAACTCAAGTATACATGTAATCTAATCACATTTTTTATTCAAATTTCAAAAATTATGCGCTGTTCTTAAAAACTAGACAAAGTGATGCCCCCTGCACTCAACTCTGTGAAATAACTGTATTACGGAAGGACGGACGGACAGGGGTAAAACAAGATGCCCCCACTTTTTCATTGCGGGGGAATAAAATTTTGCAAATAAAACTACTGAGGCAAATTGCCTTAATGGAAGCTACGCCACTGTTCCATATTCTAAAGACCAGTAAACAAACGATTTTTTTTTGGTGTATTTTTATCCTCTCGATTGAAAAGCATCAGGACATGGATGTATTGTTGGTAATATAAAAACGAGAATTATGATCAAGGAGCTACTCTGCACCAAAACTAAAATAGTGAATTGGGTATAAAAGAAATTATGAAATTGAGTTACGCTTTATGTTGCTCAGACTGTGCTTCTTTCTAAGATGACCACGGAACCCAGATCCGGAAGAATAAGAAGAGTCACACTCTGGGTACTTGTACATATATTTGTATAGGAGTCCTAGAAATATCCTATTATAACCCTTTGATATATCCCGATAGTATTATATGATCCCTGTCAGGGCATATAATCAAGCCCCCTTACTGTACCCCTTCATAACTACTAAAACAACAATATGTAATTATGTGATTTTAAGAATGTTGGCACTCATGGAACACACCGTGTCGTCTGACATTGTGATAGTAATGGAAGGGACTCATATTTTTCCCTTTTATTGCTTCTAATTTTCTCATGATTAAACAACAGCTAGGGTAATGGCTTCATTGTTTTTTATTTAAGTTTTTGAAGAAAAAACATCAATAACTACCTGTATAGAGTTAAAACAACAAACAAGTTAATAATTTAATTGATAAAAGTTATTAATTAATTAATTGAAAAGACAATTAACTTATGTATTCTAACTGTTTAATAACATGTGATGATTTTTAACGATGTAATGAATGATAAAATCCAACCCCAAAATTTAGAATTATTAATATATATGATATCAAATATCTATACATATTTATACATATTTAGAATTATATATATATATATTATTTCAAATATTATTGGATGCCGAATTGACTATTAATAGGTGCCGATTTGACTTTTTCTATAGGTGTCGATTTAACCAGATGCCGATTTGACCTGTACCCACCATGTGGTGTTTCTTCAACAAAATCGAAAGGTCACGTATTTCATTCAGTTTAAAAACTTCAGTGATATTGGTTGCCTTTAATTACCTCCGAAATTTGGCTGTTTCGCTAGAGAAAGTGTCCCAATTTGTCAAAAAAATCTAAAATTATTTCCAATATGGTGTACAATTTTTCCAATTGGTGATAGTCTCAGTTGTAAATGTATATAAATATCGTGTTTCTATTCACAATGTTATTCTTTGATATCTGGATTTATCAGAATCAACATGGTTTTTGTAACGCATGTGGTTTTCAATGTCTTCTAAATACAGGTAAGATATTGCCATTTTTACTGTTTCTTTCCCCTTCAAGAAAATGATCCATTATATTAACTTCAAATTCAAGTTTTAGGACACTAAATTCTCAAAAAATTAAATATTTTCCCCAAAAAGGATGGAGGTAGTTTAGAAAAAAACCAACAAAATCAATGAGATTATTACCCAAGGTTAAGACAAGGCAACATCAAACCTTTAAAAACAGGAACTACAATGTATCGAAAGTGAGAAACATAAATAACCACCAAATTGTGAAAACTGGGAAAGGTTTGAGCCAGTTATTGATCATGAAATTTTTAGAAGTTTGTACTGGTTAAATGAAGCAACAAATCAGCAAGGAAAGAAGTCCAATTTGCCAATATGTTGTTAATTGTCATAGAAGTTCACATACATTTGTACTGTCAACATCAATGAATACAAGACAAGAGGGGCATTAGGTGCTTCTGTTGCGCAAGATCAAGCAAATTAACCAAATGACCCCCCCCCCCCCCCCACCTTTACAAAGGGTTTTGAATACCAATGAAAATTTGACATTTCTCCTGCAATCTCATGATTTATGGATATTCCAAGCATTATTCCCCTTTTCCTCTTAGCCGAAATAGATGTAAACAAATTCAATAAACTCACTTCCTCCAACAAGTTTACAGTATTTCGACATTGTGACAGTGTTTTGGTGAAGGAGGACGTTGTTGGCGAATTGTAATCCTCCCATGTTTCCTTTAAAAAATCCGAGACACTTATTTGCTCGGGCATTTCAGTTTATAAGAGCTTCTGCAGAGAGCATTAGGAAGTTTTATTCCCACAGGAAGTGAACTTATCCCCACTTGAAGATTCAAAATGGCCTCCCTAATTTGCATAAAAGGAACATGCTACAACCCATAAAATTACTCCGCTCATTTCTTTTAAATTTACATTTTAGTTGAGCTAAAATAATTGGAACTATTTCATCAGGGTAAAAAAAATATGAACCCATATTTATTAATAGGTTGATAGATTTTGGAACTATTCTTTGGGGTGAATTTTAGAAGCAATCATTTTAGAATTATTTACTCAAATCACAGACCTTTAGCAGTTTAGTTTGATTGTCAACATCGAGTTTCTGGCGATGTCATTCCAGATACTTATAGTAGGGTAGGGTATATAAGTAGGTGGGCACATGTTTTTTTTTTCTTTCTTTGTTTCTCATACATTTGAAGCAATACTTCAAATAAATTCTTTGATACCAATTTTGATGCTGAAGAATATTCCAAGAAGCGCACATTTTGTGATTTACGACTCACCAGTTGGCTCAAGGCCTAAAATGTTGAAAACCAACACAACAATCCAAAAATACCAAAATGACAAAATGGGTAAAGCCAAAACCATCTAAGGACAGGACCGACTATGCACGAGGGAGATACTAATTAGTTTTATGTTCAGTTTATGTTAATTTCATCACTCAAAAAGTTCTACGGTCATGTTTGTATTGTTTACTGTATATTTCTGTAAACATTTGATTTAGCGACATCCTTTAGTTTGGAATTAACATTAATAAAATTATTCTTATTCTTCTTATTCCTGTTTTCTTTTTATTTAGTTTATTATACGTTTTTTTATTCTTTTAGTTATACATGTATCCTTGTCGCATTTGTTGTGTTCCATTCTCCTGGCTTTGTCTTTTCCTTGGACTTCGAATTCGTGGACTTTTCCCACTGATTTGTCTCTTCGGTATTCTTTTGCCGATATTTTACAAATTTTACAATTTTGTAACAGTAAATTTTAAGCATCAATTTCGGGCTACAGCTAGTATCACAGTATTAGCAACTGAGCTGAGGATACCCTAGGGGACTTCGAATCCACCAGCATCGGCATCGACTCAATGGTAAAAATAAAATGATGTGCACATTTCGTCGATTCACGACTCGTCAGTTCAAAGAGGTATAAAACAAACAGGCAAAGTGTGCAAAAAAATCGTTGAATAAAAAATAAACACGGGTTTGCCTGTATGACACATTCGATCCCCGTTTCCATTCTCTATTCTATTTTCTACTTTCGTTCAATATTAAGGGCCGGGGAATTTTCAGTATCATTCCTATTGAAAATGGCTGAAATCAGTACTTTAGCTTCCGGTTCCTGGTTTTCTGTATCAAAATTGGAAATTTAAAAAAGTGTCACTCGCGAGGCTGGGTTAAACAAATTTTAATTTTGGTCTTCGTTTCAGTGCCTATGTACGAACCCACCAAAAACTATGACATGAACTCAGTAGTTGGATAGTTTATGAGAAATGGAACCATTTTGGGAGGCAACTACTACCATTGTGGAAGCAAACAAGACCATTTGTATTGAAAATCAGTTTGACAATTAGTTAAAAAAAAAACATAAAGTTAGTCCATTAATATTAATTGTTTTGATTTAATTTATTGCCTGTTAAACAAAATTACATCAGATGTTTTGATAAAGGGGACAGATAGACACCTTTGAAAGTAACGCAAATTCTTAGTGTGGAAATTATAAATGCAAAAAGGTCCGAGTAATTCTTAAAAATTAGTGCAGTTTCCCACATTTGTTTAAGTTGGCATGAATTGCATAGATGTCCTTGATATATCCCTTCAAGATGAAAAGTGCTTAACCGCGCCCATGATGTCACCCACTTTTTCAATGACATATCTATGGGCGTTTTTTAGTTTAAGCAGAGTCTTGATATGTTTTTCTTTCTTTTCTATGGTGTGATTTAATTCTTTTAATTTCAAATTTGTTGTATTTGTTAAGCTGTATATGTCAATCATAAAGATACTATATTAATTTTTCTGACGTATTTGTCCTGTTTCCTGAATTTGGTCCTTAAATGACTCCATCATGTCCCTTCAGTTGTCTCATTATTAGTTTGGTACATTTGTAAATTCATATCATCTATACTTTGACTTGGGAGGATGACCAGACCCAGATTGAAACCAACAATCCACTACACTCGAATTCCGAACACCAAATCCATGACACAATCAAATGTGTTTAGAGAGAAAAGACAGATTCCTTTTGTGTATATAAGTCCAAGTTTGTTTTAACAAATCTTTGTCACTGATTACAGGTAGACGTTCATAATAGCACTAGTTCAGTTTGATGTTCAAATATTACCATCTTGACTTATAAATGTACTCCGATTACCATTCCGGGCCTTTTCTGTTCCGATCACAATCATACATAGATGGCCAAGATGATAAGATATGGAGATATATGGAACAAAACAGAACAGAAATTTTATTGGTATGAAATACAGAGCAGAGGATTAATTGTTACTATTTGAACAGAGACAATTACATTGTTGAACATAATAAATAAATAAAAGAGTTTGAATACATGTTTTAAACATTGAAACGCTATGTAATGCGTACTCGATTGGAATGCTTTTCGCGCAAATTATTTTTGGCAATGTCTAAAATTCAAATATCTGATTAAAAATTGATAGATAAGCGTAGTCATATCAGTACGTTTTAAGGTTTTAAAGTTCGATTTTTAAGCGAAAAATTAGAAAAAAGTTTATACTATAAAAGCATGAAAAGATTTCTCGAATATTAGCGATGACATAACCGACTCTTTTGTCGGAATATGAAATTCTAATCACAGACGTCCCAGAAAGAACAGAAAAAATACGCGAAATCACTTTTGACATAGGTGAAGGATTTAAAAAAAATTCTGTGTCAAATATATCATGTGCCCCTACCATGCCTACGTCGTACCTTTTCATTGATGAAAGTGGCTAACCGGTTTATTTGGCGGGCTTCTTAAGGAAAAACAGAAGAAGTTAGCCCGTACCTTTAATTTCATCTTCCGCTACATAGATGATGTTTTATCACTCAACAATTCACGTTTTGGGAATTTCTTACATCATTATATCTTAAAGCGATTTTCCAATATTTTGATCTCGAGCACTCCTGATGAGTTGTCAGTCAACGAAATGGCCATACAGTGCATCAAATTTATTTCGGTATTTTGTGATACGTTTTATTACTACCACTGGGTATATGTCACTGCTGGTGGACTGTTAGTCCCCGAGGGCATTATCAGCCCAGTATCCAGAACCTTTGTCCTGGGAAGTTTCATTACTCAAATGCCTTTAAATTTCCCGTTCAAAATTTGACAAAAATTACCAGAAACTTCTAAGGCTCTTCCTTTTTGTGCAGATACCTGCTTGTTTTAATTGTTTTGATTTTTGATGGTTGTGCTTATTAATTCATCATTATATCTTTATGCGGTTTTCCAATATTTTGATCTCGAGCACTGCTGATGAGTTGTCAGTCAACGAAATGGCTATACAGTGCATCAAATTTATTTCGGTATTTTGTGATAAGTTTTATTACACCTCTTCCATCCCAATGAGCGTTGTTTATTTTTGTTTTTTTTTGTCTGGTGTTCTGTAGAATGGATGGCGTTAATTGATTTGTGACCATTGTTGACCTTTCCAACAATAAAATGGATTATATCATAAACCATAGAACACTACACATTTGCCTTATTAAGGCTACTGCAGTTGCCAGCTTGCTCTCAAATTTAATTAGAAGTCTTTTTTTTATATATAAAAGATTGAACCCAGATATAGAATCCTATGTTTACCCACGTCTACACGTGGAATCCATCTTCAGTGTCGGTCCGGGTCATTGGATACAATTCTGACCATTGTAGCCTAGTTTACCGTTGCTGTTAAGATTTAATCTGACACAATTGTTTTAGATTTTTAAATGAATTTTCCCATAGGGTCCTATGTTATACTAAAGTACTAAGTTCGACTTGGATGGCGGCCTGAGTCGTTAAATACAATTCAGAGAAAACTACACAAGGACAATTGCAGTCACGTTTTGTACCAATTACCCGAGAGGTTTAAGACAATATTTTAATTGAATTATCCCCAGATTCCAACAGTAGCTTTCTAGGTTTTATTGGGTCTACAAATCGTACAGTATTCTGGAAGTGTATTTATCCTCGCCAATAAAGGTCTAATATGCTTAGTCACCTTTGAATTTGCTTTTACATACGAAATATTTTGGAGAAATATGTTACATTGTAATGTAAAAGCTAGAGGCCACATAGAAATGTTATACTTTCGGTACAAACAGAAAGGATAGTATATTCATAAATCAAATCCCCTCGACTTTTACTTTATGCTTAAATATATTTGGTGTTTTTGTGTTTCAAGGTCCAGATTTTAGCAAGTGCAACTCATAGTAGATATAACTAGAAATACTGTGAGCAAAGCTCACTAATTGATACCCCCCGCACCCCCTATCACAAGGAATGGCAAAGTCAATGTTTTGCTATGGAAAACATAAGAAGTTGGTCAGATCAAAATCTAAAATAGGAGGTGTACTATGGCATCATGTGATAAAGATTCTCTGAAAGTCTCATAGAATTCCCTTTAGTGGTTTAGGAGGAGTTGCGGATGGCATACTGGTACCCCCTATCACAATGAATGGCAAAGTCCATGTGTTGGTATGGAAAACCCCAAATGTTGGTCAGATCAAAATCTAAAATAGGAGGTGCACTACAGCATCATGTAAGAAAGATCTTCTGAAAGTTTCATCAAATTCCATTCAGTGGTTTAGGAGGAGTTGCGGATGGCATCATGGTACCCCTATCACAATGAATGTCAAAGTCCATGTTTTGGTATGGGTAACCCCAAATATTCATCAGATCAAAATCTAAACTAGGAGGTGCACTATGGCATCATGTAATAAAGATCCTCTGAAAGTTTCATCAAATTCCATTCAGTGGTTTAGGAGGAGTTGTGGATGGCATCATGGTACCCCTATCACAATGAATGTCAAAGTCCATGTTTTGGTATGGGTAACCCAAAATATTCATCAGATCAAAATCTAAAATAGGAGGTGCACTATGGCATCATGTAATAAAGATCCTCTGAAAGTTTCATCAAATTCCATTCAGTGGTTTAGGAGGAGTTGCGGATGGCATCATGGTACCCCTATCACAATGAATGTCAAAGTCCATGTTTTGGTATGGGTAACCCCAAATATTCATCAGATCAAAATCTAAAATAGGAGGTGCACTATGGCATCATGTAATAAAGATCCTCTGAAAGTTTCATCAAATTCCATACAGTGGTTTAGGAGGAGTTGCGGATGGCATCATGGTACCTCCTATCACATTGAAAGTCAAAGTCCATGTTTTTCTATGGGAAACCCCAAAAATTGGTCCGATCAAATTCTAAAATAGGAGGTGCACAATGCCATCATGGGATGAAGATTCTCTGAAAGTTTCATCAAATTCCATTCAGTAGTTTAGGAGGAGTTGCGGATACAAAGGTCGGACGGACGGACGGATGGACGGACGGACAGACGGACGGACGGACACAACGAATACTATATACCCCGCTTTTTTCAAAAGCGGGGGTATAACAAGAGTGGACACACCAAATGTCTCGCCCGAGTACGCACTTTAACAAGAATTAATTATCTGATAACGGACAATGTAACAAACAAAATGAATTAAAAGAAACAGTTATGATCATACACATCTGATGCAAGTTACTAAACCCTAAAATTGTGTCTAAGGTTAGCTATTACTCAGTTTTTTCACTTGATCGGGCGGAGCTTATATCGGTTGAATTACTACGGAACTATCAATTTGATAAGTGGAGTCTGGTAATCTGGATTTTGCCGTTACCTTCAACGGAAATCCAAAGTTACAACCAGAATCCCGCGTTGAATCCGATCGATTGTGTTGATAGTTATAACCAATGGCCCATTCATACCCGGTTGCATGATTATTGACCATGTTTTTTTAAAAATTATTCTTTTTTATGTGATGCAAGTCATTCAAGCATGAAATAAGGTCAATGTCTGGTGACAGGTTCCAGACTAGCATGTTCCCAACAAAAACTATCTACAGACCAAATATTGCGGGTTAGAGTAATACAGTTGCCAAGAAATGGACGTTATCTAAAAAATGTTGCACAAGCCAATCATTTCAAGCATGAAATTGGAGTCAATGTCAGTCACCAGGTGTCACCAACAAGAACTATCTATACACTAAGGGAGCAATCATTTGATTTTTATTGGGGGGGGGGGAGGTGCGCTAGGATGAAACGATTGATCATGACAGAAACAAGAATAGAAGTTAAGATGACACTAATGTCCCACCATTTAAGTAATAACCATAAAAAGGCAGAAATTTAGAAAGTTTGTATCAAGACCACATCTTCATAGAAAATAAGATTCAACCCAAACCGAGTCTGCAGCATTACATTACATCAATGAAGTCGAAACCATCAATAGGCATGAATTTAATGACATACAAGTGTACGAAATTTCATGATTCATAGAAACTAAAGGCTCCTATGAGCCTGTATCGCTCACCTTGACAATGTCCATCTTGACTTGCAGCCTGGAACATTGCTGTCAAGTTCCAATTGTCTCACTGGTATCAAACAAGAAGATAATTCCGTGAACTTTCCCATAAGGTCATATGTTAAACTAAGTTCCGCTCTGGCAGCCATCTTGGACGGTGGACAGGGTCATCAGATATAAATTCTAAAAAAAGGACCAACTAAGGACCATTGCTGCCAAGTTTTGTTCCAACTGGTCAAGTGGTTTCAGAGAAGATCTTTAAAGGAAAGTTTACCGCGACGACGGACGCAAAGTGATGACAAAACCTTTGGGCCAGGCGAGTTAAAAACAAGATGTACTGGGAGCCATTTACTCACTTGTGATACTCTCGCTTTTCGATAAGATCAAAAAATAAGAAGTTGACGTCGCCTTGGTCCGAAAACGTATCCCACAATATGGCGTACATGTATAGAAGGCTTGTGACAAAATATCAAGCGGTTGTGATGAGTACATTGTAGTTTCAGAAAAATGTGACGAATTTTTTTTGTCACGGACGCACGTAACCACAACGGTAAAACAATATACCGCCTCTCGTTTCAAAGAAAACATTGACCTGAGGATTCAGAATCATAGTTCCCCATGTCCACTAAACTGAAATCTAGGCCAAACCCTTAAAATGGCATGTTTTATAAAGTACATTATGCGTATCATAATGTAAATGTGTAGTTTCATAATGATGTGACCCAATCTTCATAAAAACAGTCCTTCAATGCAAATCTTATATTTAACGCGGAATTCTCCATTACATTTCCCATGTTTACTACTGAAGTTAAAACGTGAAATTTTTGTTACCTTAAAACGGCATACATGTTAGAAAGTTCATATGTTGATATGACCATATCTTTATAGAAAACCGGGACTGGACCTGTGCCGCAGCATGCAATTCATTTATCTGCAAACAGAATGTGACTGCACGACAATTAAAAACAAGAGGCTCTCAAGAGCCTGAATCGCTCACCTGGCAAACAATGCGCTATAAACTAAATCTCATCATCACCATTCACTAAGGATACCATGTTTACTTTAAAAACCAAATATTGTTGAAATCCAAGCAAGTGTAAAAAATGGCGGGAAAATGGCAGCCATTTTAAAAATGACCCTCCAAAACAAACTTTCATCATCACAATTCAACTCGGGATACCATGTTTACCTTGAAAGTAGCTTTCATCTTCATTTTCTTTCTATAATTCAGGAAAAAATAGCAAAAAACAGCATTTTGACCCCTATGTTCTATTTTTAGTAAGGGCGGACATGTTTTTCGACCAATCAAAAATCGAAGCATTAACTTTTTGCAGGATACCCTAAGGAACAATCTTACCAAGTTTCATTTGATTTTGAATAGTAGTTTCAGAGAAGAAGATTTTTGAAACAATAACATAAAACAAGTAGTTTCAGAGGAGATAAACTTTAACATGTTTTCCCATAGGGTCCAATGTTAAACTATGACCTGCTCTGGCAGCCATGTTTTTTGGCGGATCGGAAAAATTTCGGCAATCTTAGTAAAGGACCTTCCATACATCATTCCTGTAAAGTTTGGTTAAATTTGCTCAAGTAGTTTCAGAGGAGATGAACTTTAACATGTTTTCCCATAGGGTCCAATATTAAACTATGTCCTGCTCTGGCAGCCATGTTTTTTGGCGGATCGGAAAAATTTCGGCACTCTTAGTAAACGACCTTCCATACATCATTCCTGTAAAGTTTGGTTAAATTTGCTCAAGTAGTTTCAGAGGAGATGAACTTTAACATGTTTTCCCATAGGGTCCAATGTTAAACTATGTCCTGCTCTGGCAGCCATGTTTTTTGGCGGATCGGAAAAATTTCGGCAATCTTAGTAAAGGACCTTCCATACATCATTCCAGTAAAGTTTGGTTCAATTTGCTTAAATAGCTTCAGAGGAGATAGCAAATATATGCTTTTCCCATAGGGTCCAATGTTAAACTATGTTCTGCGCTGGCGGCCATGTTTTTCGGCAGATCGGCAAAATTTCGGCAATCTAAGTCAAGGACCTTCCATACATCATTCCTGTAAAGTTTGGTTCAATTTGCTTCAACAGTTTCAGAGGAGATAGCAAATATATGCTTTTCCCATAGGGTCCAATGTTAAACTATGTTCTGCGCTGGCGGCCATGTTTTATGGCAGAACAAAAAAATTTCGGCAATCTAAGTCAAGGACCTTCCATACATCATTCCTGTAAAGTTTGGTTCAATTTGCTTAAATAGCTTCAGAGGAGATAGCAAATATATGCTTTTCCCATAGGGTCCAATGTTAAACTATGTTCTGCGCTGGCGGCCATGTTTTTTGGCAGATCGGAAAAATTCCGGCAATCTTAGTAAGGGACCTTCCAGACAAAATTCCTGTAAAGTTTCGTTAAAATTGGTTCAGTGGTTTCAGAGGAGATAGCCAAAATGTAAAAAGTTTACGGACGGACGGACAGACGGACGGACGACGGACGCCAAGTGATGGCAAAAGCTCACATGGCCTTTAGGCCAGGTGAGCTAAAAAATAGCTTACACGCTACAACTCAACATTTCGGGGCTGCAGACAAAATATAAAATCATTCCCTTCTGTAGAGCAAAGAAAACTTTGACGAAAGTTTCCTACCAAAGGTCTTTCCAACAGACGGACAGACGGTGTCGAGCGATTACTACCAAACCTGCCTTCGCCTTTCCCCCAACTGTTTTTTAGACATATATTCAAGCATGAAATCAGGTCGAAGTTGAGTGACAAGTGTCCGACAGACAGGACACAAGAACCATCTATATACCAAATAGGGTTGGCCTAGGTATTACATTTGCTGAGAAAGACTTAAATATAACGAGTCACTCAAGCATGAAATTGAGGTCAAGGCGTATCGATAGGCGGCAGATTGTAATGTACCAAACGAGAACTACCTAGACAATGTTAATGACCAGCTTCAACTGGTTGAAAGAAAGTCACTGGGAGGTATAGAACAAGACAGATTTCAAAGACATGTACAAACATTTTGAATACTGATGAATGATATATACGAGTTAATAATGAGTAGTTTTGTGTAATTTACTGAATTTTTAGAATTGCTGTTTGAATAGAATCCACTGTGTCAGATTTGATTGACAATCTGGTTAAGGTCTAGAGTCAGGTTATATACTGGCATGAACCAAACAGAACTATCTTTAGACAAAATATGGCAAGTCTAGGTATCATAGTTCTTGAGAAATGGGCTCAATCACGAGTGTGACACAGGTCACTCAAGCATGAAATTGAGGTCAAAGTCCAGAGGTGTCAGACCGTGATGTACCCACTATTTTTGGTACCTGCTTATATTGGTATGGGTATTTTAATACCATTCACTTCATTTGTACAATGTACTATTCTGGGGAGAAAATAGATGCTCTAAAGGCGTATAATGGTACTGCTACACAAATAATTTGTAACCCAATACATTTGAATGATTTTATTTTTACTGTTAACAGAAACACTGCTACTGTTTCATTTTGTGTTTTAAAAAAATCACAGATTTATAGTAACAAACCCCCCAATAAATGTCATCACCACTGCACTATTTCTTACATGAATTACACAGGTAAAATTGTCCTGTACACTACCACTCAGTGAAAGTATTTGGTCCAATATTTGATTTGAGTAGTTAATGCTACATGTCTTCACATAGCACAAACTTCACAGGAGAAACAGACTCCAGTTCTTTATTCTACCTGAGACCACATTGTTTAATTCTTTGTCTCCATACAACTTCCAATCAGAAACTTGTTTTTACACACTAGCAGCCCTCAGAAAATGTAATTGTTTTAACTGTTTTGAATACTGATACAATCTTATTGTAAATTTGTTTTTGACTGAGGACTTGGTTTGTTATGGAAAAAATCACACGGATACATGTGTCAATTTCAACAGATAGCAAGTCTATTTTCGTTCACTTTTTCCCTGAGATGTAATGCACTCCGTTCACAATCCTAAATGAATTGTTAAATGCCATCAATACATTCCATCTTTCACAAATTGAAAGTACACTTCATTTTGTCATCTCCTTTCAAATGAGTCATTTCAGGATTTGAATTCATTCGGAACACATACAATTTGCAAGAAAAAGCACAATGGTTGATTCTGTTGATGGAAGGGTTTTTGCAAGCAGTCAGTCACTATGACTGTTAAAATTTGTAAAATGACAACTTATAATGAAAATAAAATCACCACTGATTATTTCCTAAATTTAAGATGAACAGCACTGGAACATTATCTATGGTAAGAATTTTAGGTTGAAGTCTAAGCTAACATTTCATGATATATATTCTGAAGTAAAAGTTCTCAAAATGCTCTCTGGATACTCCAGCTACAGAATTACCTGAAAAACAGTGTAATGATAATAATCAACTACTGACATAAAAATCATCAAACAAATATGGCTTTTACCTATATACTCAAAATTTTTAAATCAGTAGTACATAGATATGAATGTATATAAATCAAAATACATGTATATCTTCTGAGAATATATAACAAAATCCTACTTATTAAAGTTTGTAATTTTCTACAGACGTCTAACCCAAATTCATTTAAGCAAAGTTAAATCATAGGATAAAAAATACCTGCACTTTGAAAAATTATTTAAAAGACAAAGCATTCATATTTGCTGTTTGAAGGCCATGAAATATTGTACTACTATGTACATGTACAATCTAAGCTTTACATTCCTAAGGTAGAAAGTACTAGTTCTTATTGATCATGGAAATTTACAAAATTTGCCGATTTATTATAGTATCACACTTTGTTTTGATTTATCATGTTTATGGTAGCATGCCTATTTCCATATCTTTTGTAATGGAACATATACATTGTCAATGTAAACTGTATACATGTTTCATTTAAGCATACGTGTAGATATACATGCACTATAAATAGTATTGAATCTGCATGAAATGAATGATGAAAGCATATATAATTATCATGGGCATTCAATTAATGTAGAATTATTGATGAAATGTACATTAAATATAATAGCTCTGACATTTCAGCAAAGTGTAATTAAACACAATGAGATGGTTTAAAATACACATTAGAATAAGCAACATGTACAACACTAGGTCAAAAGCATGAAGCTTTAGTCAAGTTTAAAACTTGTGATCTTCTAATTTATGAATATTATTTGGTATAGTTCCAATACTTTTCTGAACGATAATTCCAGTGGCTTTTTTTGTTTTTTTGTTTCAAATTTTCAAGGGTGATAATTAAAATAATTTTACTTATGAGAGGGATTCTCTGCAAAGCAGTAATTCTACATACGATCAAGATGCTACACATAGCCATATGTCCCCAACCGTTGCAGAACCAGTCTGCATAAGAAGTCTAAGTCCCATAACTCCTACAAAATTTCTTGGGGTTATAAAATGGCGATAAGAGTATGCACATCTACACTTCATAACAATGCATCCTACCAAATATAGAAGCTATACACCAAGTGGTTTCAGAGGAGATGCATCCACAAGGTCTTCTATAGTTGAAAATGTTGAAAATAATCCATGTCCCACAACTCCCAACAACATTTGTTGAATCAAAATGGCAGAACAGTATGCACATCTACACTTCATAACAATAAATCCTACCAAATATGGGAGCTATCTGCCAAGGTGTTACTGATGGACAGACGGATAAGATTACCATGTCCCTTTGTCGCTTCTTGGCGGGGGACAACAAACGCTTCATGCGTACAATGTAATATAAATTCACTGTGCAGAACTTGCTGGTCTAAAGCTATCTAGTGTGTTCCCAGGTGGCAGATAGGGGACGATTTGTCAGGTCATAATACAGAAAGTCTAACAGCGGAAAATAGTAGACATTCAGCAACAATCAATCAATCCTATCATGCTTACTTAACCAGCCCTCGAAATGGTCATCAAATTGAGATGTACTGATAGTAATTTAACTTTATAGAAAATTTCATTATTTATCACAAGTGGTTCCTATCAAACTAACTTTAGCAGAAATCTAAAAAATTGTTGACGCCAAAGACAGAAAAGTAGCATGTCTCACCGGTTTATTCCTTTTGTTTTTAATTTCAAGGATATTTCCTGGCCAGGAAGGCATAAAAATAAATTCCCTGAGCTTAATGGTTTTAACTTTATACAGAATTTAGTGATGTTTGTTGTCTAGGATTGTGAATGCTTAAGTTACAATGTACACTGCAGATAGCAAACAATTTCTGACATGCATCAACACCCTGCAAAAGTTTAGATTTAGATCTTGAAGAGATAATTTTTTTTTATCACTCACATAATAGGGATAAATTGCTTCGCTGAGCGCAGCTGGATACGACCGCAGAGGTCCAACCCTGAACAGTTGGGGCAAAAATGGACACAATATTCACGCTTGATACAGGTCTGAATTTGGATTGTAATTAAATATTTGATACATAATAGGTTTCTGACACAGAATAACTGTAGTCAAAGAACTTTTGGACATATGATTTGAATTCATATTCAATTTTTTGCTTTTTGTGCAATACAATATGCTGTTGCGAATTGACCCCTCCCCCCCCCCCAAAAAAAAATGAAATTTAACCCCTTTTTTTGCTTTTTTGCAATACACTATGCTGTTGCGTACTGACCCCCCCCAAAAAAAAATCATTGTACCCCCCTCCCCACCCTTTGTTTTGCAAAATAAAAAGTTGAAGACATTTTCTTTTTAATTTCTGAAATCTGAAATGAGAAAAAATTACCCCCTCCCTCCCCACAATTTCTTATTTACCCCCCCCCCCCCCCCTTCCCTTTTTCCAAAAAAAATATTCTTTCCCTCAAGATATGATCATAATCCCTATTCAAATTTCTCATGGAGTTTGCAAACATAATTACCCATTTAAATATATCATAAAAGTCTTAAAATAGAAAATGTCATATGGACAAAATTAATATTAATTAATAGTAACTTCTAAAAATAAACTGACAGCTATAAATCACCCCAAGACAATCTACATTTCTTTATACATAATTTACAAGCAGTGTGAGGGAGGTAATTGAATCATACACATTTTACTTTAATGTGTTTGGATTACCTCCCTTACACCAAGATAATAACCAAACAAGAAAAATGCTTATTGGGCCCTTTTTTGGAACCTACATGCAATTCTTAAACTGTTGGGACCAAAACTCCCAAAATCAATCCCAACCTTCCTTTTGTGGTCATAAACCTTGTGTTTAAATTTCATAGATTTCTATTACCTTATACTAAAGTTATAGTGCGAAAACCAAATGTCTTCGGACGACGACGCCAGACGCCAACGTCATACCAATATACGACTGCAAAAATTTTTCGGTCGTATAAAAATGAAAGGTTTGTCAATGAACTGCCTCTGCTGATCTCTATTTGATGCAGCTGTGCTGTCAGATTCATTTCCTCTACACCAGCGAAATGGCTTCTGATCTTTTTGTGCACCTTTTTTTATCTCATCCAAAAACCAATTAGTGAACTTTTAAGTCTTATGAAATGCAAAACAGAAGCAGACAGTGAAAAACAAAATTTCTAATCATGTACTATGAATCAGATGTTGATGGGAACAAAAAAGTTTCTCATTTTTCAATGTTGATTGAACTTATTCAAAAATAGTAATTTCCAACAAGCATTGTACTTTCATCACTTTTGCTTTTAAAGACTGAAGATGAACAATTTCTAAAGCGATATCATTCATTATGACATTTGTTTGGGAAAACTCAAAATTTTAATTATTATGTAAAGTTATCTTTGGCTGGTAAGTGTGAAGTACTTGACAAAAAATGAAGAGCATGCTGTGAAAGACGTCAAGATGCTAACATTGAGGGAAAGACTTGTAGTATGGTACAATATGGAGGTTTTTTTGGCAAACAAGTCCAAATCATTGTGGTACTGAGAACTGAGATTTTCAATATTGAAATATCTCATTTGCATCTTTCCACAATGTTTGTTATTGAAGTAAACAGTAAATTGAGAAAAATATGAAAATCTAAATGCTTTTATTCACTAGAGGATGTTTTGGAATAGATGGATTTCAAATCAAGTTTGGAAAGACACACTTCTATTTCCTATTTAAATTACCAGATGACTTGTAACAGTTTTTTTAAAGGATTTTCATATTTTAGTCATTAAACAAATTTTTGATGAAGTATATAGCAGTGAATAGTTTTGACCAAATGAAAGTAAAATGTACCTTTTTATATATTTAACATGGCAGTCAGCCTGAAAACTTTACTGGTGATATACATGTATATGAACTGTCAACTGAAAGGAGGGAAACAAATTTTTTGCCATATTTTCCAGCCTCAACATATCTGGAGGGTTTTTTGTACAGGAATGAGACTGTCAGAACACAATTAGATGTCTTGAAAAAAAAGCATGCAGTGAAGATATGTTTTGCTGTGTATATAAATAAATGACTGAATACATGCAAGTACAAAACAACAGTTGTATTAATTTTATGAGAAGTTCGTTGTTTGTACCTCACCAGGCATTTATTCAGTTGTGTTTTTGTTTTATGTGAACTGTATCAACAATATGGCTATCCATCTAACATCAAATTAGTTTGTTTGATACAAATATACAACAAAAACTTACTTAAATGAAAGCATGGTATAAAAATATTGCAACACAAACAATAATTTTTATTAGATTCTGACACTGTAAACCTACCCAGTGTCAATTTAGGGGCTTTTAATCAGCACCATTTTTCTTATAATCTCCACCTTCCTCTTCCTGACGTTTCTCATAGTGGCTAAAGTCATCGAAAATTGAAGTGGTATGCCGATAATTGTGAAGAATTTTCAGTACTTGTTTTCCCTTGTCTAACGGCACCTCTTGCGTATCCCTGGAGTTTGTCACTGGCTTGTTTTCATTGTTCTCCAGTCTTATGTGTCTAAGGTGTCCATTCGGAACATCTTTCACGTAGATCCACTTAACCTCAAATTGTCCCTTCCATTTGTCCTGGGCCCAAACTCCTACATCAGAATGATAGTCCACAGAACTCATCATTTGGGCCATTCCACAGAAATGTCCACTACCATTGACACTGAAGAAGAGAAACACTGGTCCTTTCCCTTCACGTTCTTTATATGCCCCATCCAACCGTTTATTTCCATGCTCTGTGCTACACCATACACTATACTTAATTGAACGGTGGATATCGTCCTCAGAGTAGCTCTTGATAATGAAAAATCTAGCCCCTTTTGGGTTTAAGTTGAAATCCTTAGGATTATATTGATTTGCCGATTTCAGTTTGTCCAAAACAGGATGGGATTGTGCCGATGACGTAGTTGAATTATTTGCTTGTCCCGAACTACCAGAAGTATTGTTAGATTGATTGGTGTTCCCAGTATAGTTTGAATTCATTGATCGACTACGTGGAGCACTCCAAGACCGTCCACCCTGCTGTCCTCCCTGCTTTCCAGCAACATTGTTCCTTGTGTCCCATGTCCCAATATCCATATTTTGCTTGTTGGGATTCATGGGAGCACGGGGAATTGAACGAGGTTGAATCTTTGGCTGTGGACGTGCAGGCTGACTTGCAATTGCAGCCCAAGATGTTTTCTTTGGCACCTGCTGTCCACTTGAAACTGGGCCAGTTGGTTGTGTCATACCACTGGCATCCCCACCTAACTGTCCTGCATCCATGTACCCATTGTCAATTCCCTTTTCACCTGCAATAGACATTCCCTTTAGTCCCTGTTCAACACTATTCATTCCCGGATCTCGTTCGAATTCGCCGTTCATCGAGTATGGTTCAGCTGGTATCACTTGCTCTTGTCTATAGTAGTCTTCAGGATAACGGGCATCCTTCCTTCCTTGTGTTCCATTACTCCAATAATCACTGCCTGAATATTCAGTCCAACCAAACTGAGGGTATCCAAACCCACTAAACATTCCATTATAGTCATAACTTCCAAATGAAAGCATAGTAGCATCTCCACCATTTGACCAAGCTCCATCACCAAGTCCTTGCCCAAGATAAGGAAATGACATTGTTGGATTGTAATAGCTAGGCATGAATGGATCTGGACTAGACATTGGACCTGCACTGTATCCCTGAAAAATTTTGAAGCCATATTCAGAACTACACATGAAAAACCATGAACTCAATCGTGAAACTACATAAATACTACTATTATTTTTTACAATGTGTTTTTTTAAATTAGTTTATGCTCTTCTAAATGAAAGACCTTAAGATATTGTCTCTGTTCAACTCAATCATGTATGGTAGAATGCTCCCCAAAGGGCCAAAGGGAGAGGGTGACTTGGCGAACAAATTTTGAAACTGGCGACAAAACTGCTTTGGTGATTTTTTTTGGTGACAATTTTTGAATGCCAGTACGACCCCTGGATAGGGATTATAGGGTGGTTCAAAAATATAGGGATTTTATAGGAAATATAGGGCCGCTCGAAGGCCTGCTGATGATAAAACAACATTTAAAACATGTAACATGATCACTGTTTTAGAATTGCCATGTAGTATACAGGATTCACCATGACCTATTTTCAGAGGTGTTTACCCCTATTTCAGTCTATCAGTAGTAATAACAATTTTCTCAGTATTTTTCAGTAGTATCACCAGTGATCCGCCGGAGTTGCCCGCTTTGTAGCTGACGTATTTTGAGTTTTCATAATTTCTTCAAGCATATTTTAAATTATCTTTCGTTACATACTTTGAAAGATCGGTAAAACATACGATTAATAAAAGGTGTCCCAAAAACCGCAGAAATCTCTATCTCAGACGTGTTTACTTTAGTTTAATACATAACCACCGCTCATTCAAGCACTTTGAGGAGAAAAAAAATAATTTCTTGAAAAGAACCGGAAACCGTACTTCCGTGAATTAAATCCGTAGTCCGTATTTTGCATTTAAAATCCGTGTAAAATACGGAAAATCCGTAGTGGTAAACACCTCTGTATTTTAAGTCTGGAGGTCTGCCACCCTTTAATAATCAGTGCCAAGATTCATTCTTGACAACAGCAATTTTTTGTTTTAGGACGGAACAGGGAAAGGAGCATAAAAGGTTTAGTTTGTAAACTCTTACATTCCATAACATCGATTATATACCCCAAAAGACATGTATAAAATCCGAGACTTCCGAAAGTATATTATAATATATATCAATTGCCCTCTTTTTCTGTCGTTAGAAAAAATACCAGAACAATGCATCTCTGTGAATTGCACTAACTACACAAGGTGACTTAACAACCTCAAAATCTTAGCTAATTCGCTGCTCAACTGCTATATTCATGGTATTCCTTGCTTATATTATACATTTCTGGATTAACCTTCAACTTGCAAAAAAAAAATATTTAAAATCAAATGTAATCATAAAAATTCTGTGAAAAACAGAACAGACCTAAATAATGATCAAGTTTTTTTACCATTATGTAATTCACAACTTTGTTATGGACATATTAAAGTGGAAACGATTCACCATTATGAACCAAAATCATGGTATTTTTCCAGACCGTACGATACATGGGGGGCGATTACGATATTAATGATATGGGGTTGCTACTGACCAAAGAAAATACAAAAAAGTTTACAGACGTTTTTAATTACAGTTACAGAACTGATACAAAATTTGTATATGCCTTTGGTATTATAGCCATGATTTCATTTTTAAAAAATTAATAGAAACAACTGTTTGGTTGGAGACAATGCATGTTTTTTTTTTTTTATGAACATCAGCAGTGTTCTCCCCAGGCTTATATACCACATTGGTACCACTGTGCTATTAAATTTGAGTAATGTATATATTTTTTACTTTTGATGCAATGATCGGTTCCCATTTTCCTTAGTTTAAATTAGGAGAAAACCAGAATAATTCAAATGCAGTAAAGTTTTGCATCATTATTTATAATCATTCATCAGAAATTGTATTCAAATTCTTATAAATCCTTTTATTTCAATAATACGATTCAATACAAACCTATGTGAATTTTCTATAACAGTGTTATTAAAAATTTCTGGGGAGAACACTGATCAGCACCGTGTCGTGGCCAAGATGGAACTTGAGGGACATAACAACAATTCCCAAAGTCAATGGATCGTACTAATAAAGTATTGTGATATGTATCATAAATCTATTGAAATATCACAATATGTATTGTTTGTCAAAAAAGTGTACTGTTTCAACCCTAGGACATATCATATCACAGTACATACAGTGTTACAATTATCATTGATAATAAAAAAAAATTTTATGTTAAATTAATGTCCAGTTTCTATGGTAACCATCAGAGAGCTAATTAAAAATCAATGTCAAAAATACATTGGCAAATAGGTGATACTGTGAAATACATGTAACAAATCTACTTGGTTGCTGTAAAATTTACTGTAAGCCACGCAACAGTTTGTACCATTTTGTTAGACTCTAAACATATGTACATTAACACTCAGTTAATGTTATCAACTTTACAGTAGCTTCTTCTAAAAAGACTTTTAATAATTCTGATTATAAATTCTTGTTAAAGAAAAACAGAGCTTTTTTAAAACTTGCCAAAATGAATAAATTTTCCTACTTTTTTTCTGCGACTTTGACAGCTATGTTTAAGGAACCAAATTAATGTAAATTACTTGATGCAAAATGACCAAATAATATTTAACATACTGAATTTAATTTAAAAAATTATTAGCAATATGAACAGTATGCCTTGTTATTTAAAAAACATATGTGATAGTTTGATCTCAAATGCAAATGACAATACTTTTCAGAGAAAAACAGAACTAAACATATATAAACACTTAAAACATCAAAAAAAATTTTGACAAATTTGGCATCTTGCAATAATCTTAAATAGGTGGGTCCAAGTTCAGTTTTGCATTTGCTTTACATCTACCTTTTTCTAACAATGAGAGAAAAATATTTCAAACCAAAAAAAAACACTCATAGTAACAGATGAACAAGTAAAAATTAAGTTGTTTTTATAAGTTTTTTTTAAAAACTTTCTTGCATTGTCCTTATCAGAAAAGATGTCCTGTATTTTACTGTCCCTAAAGATGAATGTGGACATCTGAATTTTTCCAAAATAAAGACCCATTTCCACAAACTAACAAAATTGATTTTTGTTTGTTTGCTAGACATTTTTGAACTGGGGAAAGGTATGTGCATTTTATGTCTACAACCATTTTATTTCTTGTCTACTTCTCCATGCATTGCAAATTTTTATGCTCATTTTCTACGAGTTTCTATCACCTAAACTACCTGAGGTTGCAGGGGTGTGATGTACGGTTCAAATTCTTCGTCTTTTACAGTTTCTTTAGCTTGTCCATTTGCCACTGAAAAAATTAAAATAGAAGATAGTTACAATACAGAACATTAAACCAAGTTAAAAAATATATTAAGAGACTTTCTGATGGTTTTAATTTGAATCATAGTATATGAAAGCATGATACATTATGTGTTTCTTCTAATAGACACCATGTGGGCTTAGAAAATTTCCAAACGTGTGGCTAAATAAGAAACAAATTACTTTCTTTGTCAGTCTATGAAATGGTGACGGCTTGGTTGTTATGGTGATGGAGTTTTGGCTGACATGGTTATGTTGGACGGTTGAAGAAAATGTAAAAGGCTATAGTTTAAGGGGGGCTCTATTAAACGTATAAACACAGTAGAACATGCCAGATGCAGCAGATTATCTGGTTATTCAATGTGTTGTTTTTTAAGATATTAAAATAAAAAATCCAATGTAGTGACAATATGTTAATGGAGTGAAATGTTAAGCAACAAGGAGTCTTTATCAGTCTATGAAAGATTTGTTATGATGTAAAACGAAAATGGCAGTACCTTGATTTGGCTGTCCTTTTCCTCTCTGTCGTTGCAAGTACATGAAAAAAGAAAAAAAACATAAAATATAAATTAGATTACTTTCTTTCGTAGTGAATATTATATACAAACTGATCGAAGTCGATATTGATTTCAGGAAATTACAAAATAAATTCACAAAATGGCGCATGGTGACCATACCTGATCAAGACTTGCAGACATTCCACAGAACGCGTATACACTTGAATTTTTAAGTTAAAATTTAAGTCTATATTGTCTTTTAAATATGAGGTTTCTTAAAAACCACGACTCCACTCTTATTATTTTACTGTAGTTGCACAATCAGAATAAATATTTGTCCAAATTCACTTCCCTCCAAGGAACAATGGCGGCGGATATGCATGTGCCTCGATTCCGTACAATCCACGTGATTAAAAGATGACGTCAACAATGTAATTCACAAAAGGGGGTTGAATAGGCCAACAGGTGCCCGTTTAATATATTCGTGTGTTTGTTTGGTGTAAATTATGTAGGATTGGAGCTACTTCTTACTTTTTAAATTTTTGATAAATAAATAAAATCAATATTTTATTGAAATCATAGGATGTCATCAATGAAAAAACAACGTACAAGTATTATGCATGACCTATATTAAGGTAAAATACAATACAAATGTTTTATTGACGAACAGACAAACAGAGTTATTGTTCAATTCTAAACAAAAACAAGAAACTGCATATGTGTAACACATACAATAGTGTTATATCCTCTCCATGACCTCAGCTGAGGCAAATATTTTTGATTATCTCCCTTAGACAATATTGTGAAAATGCATATTTTATGCACATAATATAAAGTATACATAATCTTTAAAACTCGTAATTTTAAGTTAAGTACACCCTTTTCTTTCAATTTTTCCTTTCACGAGGTGACAGTCCACAGGAAGTGGGTCACCCTACGGCGACATATTAATTAGAGATAAGATAAGATAAGATTTTATTGTTCAATCCGCAGGGGGTAAATCTGAAAGACTAGTCGAATGGCACATTGATAGTAAAAATGTGTATTATGTGTAAATATATGGTATATTAATATCTTTATGGTAAAAATTAGAAAAAAAGATATTTATGATAATGCCCACCTGTCCTCAAGCACCCGTGGTTCAATCAAGGGGCAGAGTCATTACAGTGATTCCAAAACATATATTATACTATAAATATAAATTAAATAAACAGTATACAAGCAAACAATTTACAGAAGTTAGATCGGTACACATGGTACATAAGTACTAACATATCTATAACATTTTTATTTCCAATCAAAGGGCCCTAAAAGGGCAAAAAGTATAAAGGATACAACATATAAGACAAGGAGGGAAAGAGCATTCATTGATAGAGTTCACAATAATTAAACCACACGTAGTATATATGACACAAATATTTTTCAAAATAAATAATTATGATTTTGACTCTTCACCTTAAAAATGTCATTCTTTAACATGTTTAACTAGCATGTATCTCGATAGCACCTACTCGTCTTTATCTGTACTGTACTGAACTATAATAATGAAACAGCATATTGGTATATGTTCAGAAGATTTATTGAAAGCTCCTCAGACGTTTTGTTTCATTCTTTTCCTATCACTTATATGTCCGGGCGTGTATTTTTATCTATATGTACGTCATCCCAGTATTACGAAATAAGAACAGTTGCACGATCTTATATTTAATATATATTGAAAACATTTCTGTTTTGATTTTTTACAATACAGAAATCGTTCGCCTTTTGTTCTTGGAATTACGGTCCTTTTTAAAAAAAAAAATACGCGTGTCTTCGGGACCATTTAGTGCATAAACAACAAAATGGAGAACGGGACAGGTAAAAAATGACATAACAACACTGAATAAAAAATAAAATAAGATAACATAAAAACAACAGGGAGTCAGGACAGTCCGAGTATTGCTGTTGCACCTTGATGAACACAGCGAGTCGACTGCATGGACTGTTATTTCATTGACGTGGCATCTACATGTCTGTATATTGCAATATGTGACATAAAAACTTCCCACTTTTTCTTACCTGTCCCAAGTGTTATAGGACCGTGGAAAAGCAAAAAGAGTAGACGAATGTTTAACGATAGCCAGGCTTCACTGCCGTAGTGCATGGTGTTATCAAGGTTATAGGTCTCTTGTTAATGATAATGCTAACTTAACCATGGCTTGACGGCAATATTTTTCAACTACGTTTAATATTCAGAGGAATTTAAGAGACGAAAGGGAAGAATTGGAAATAAATCCCGACTCGAAAATTGTGATGAAAAATGTCCATGAGGGTGAAAGGTTAACATTCGTCATCTCAATCCCTAAATAGGGGTTCAGCAGTGCAGGAAGATCTCTACGAAACAAAGACGAAAAATATTAAAGAAAACGTCAGAAAAGGCGAGAATAATAATTGCAACTAGAGACCTTAAGCGTAAGATATGAACAAAGGCTGAAGACAAAACAATATATTAATACACAACAAGAGCAAAGCATTGAGTTGAAAGGGGTGAAGCAATTCTGAAGACAAGAGACAATACAATAATAAACAACAAGAGCAAAGCATTGAAATGAAAGGAGTGAAGCATACGCCAAGTTAAGACAAGATACAATACAATGATACGCAACAAGAACCGAATCATTGAGTAGCCAAAGGATATAAAATATATCAATGTTAGGCACATCTGCCACGGTGAAAGCTGTATAACCATATTTTGTACTTGTCACATTCTGTTTCAGGGTTGTCGTATAATTAGCATTTACACCAGATCTCTTGTTATTTCTTACACTTGTATCATGAATGAAGTTTTTTCCTTTGATCTTTTAAAGAATAAACCAGAGAAGACGAGCATGTATGCTGTAAACTAAAGCACTTAGATGGTATTGCATGAAAGGTCAGGTGTGCCCATAGAACTTCAATGAAAAACAACCATGCAATATCCAAATAAACCTATGAACTTGAATTAAACAAGAAGCTGTCTGCTTAACAGCAAACCGATTTTCCTTCATTACTGTTCGAGCTGCCCCCTTGACCTAATTTGTCAAACTATTAATCAGATGTTTCAAAAATTGCCAAATTTTAATGACAAATAGCCATCATTACAACACAAACCTTGCTAAAGACACAAACATTGCAATTTCTCCCTTTTACAAAACCCAATTGGTCATAAAACACTTTATGCAACCTCAGTAGACAGCAACTGAACCAAGCATTCTGATAGTATTGCTGAGAAATACAATGTCTCCAACCGGCTCGAGCTGTGAGAGAACACACCAAATGCTCCTTGACTATGTGAATCAGATGCAGGCAAATCCCATAACTATGTTTGCAAGAGGTACACAATACTAAACTACATGATCAGCCTGAAACTCAAACTTGATCTGTAACTCATCATTATAAGCTCACATACCACAAATAGGATCACTTCTCTGACTTGTTAAAATGGGTTGCAAAAAAAGTCTGGAAAACTAATATTTTGGCAACATGTTCTATTTCCAAGGGCAATAACTCTCACAATAATTATTCCATCAGTGGAAACTCAAACTTGATCTGTAGCTCATCGTTATAAGCCAAGATCTTGCATTACAGCAGATTATTTACAAAAGTAAAAACGACCATGGTAGACATTCTGAATTATGAACTTGGTAGAAGCATACATAATGCATATTTTGTTGTCATTTTCTCTGGCAGTTTCCAAGAATATCAAAATGTGAAAAGAACAGGCCTTTTACAACTACATTACTGAAGATCTTGGGGCCATTCAGGCCAGAGGTGGCATAGAAATGCATTTAAAATGGCAAATAACATACTGATGTTTATCATCATTTATTGAATAATATTTAATCCATCAGTTAACAGAATAATAAAAAACCAAAAATTGCTAGACTACAAAATTGATTAAATGAAAATTCTGCAATCTTAAAAAAAAAACAAATGACTAGCAAAAAAAGCATAATAAATAAAATCATGTGAAATGAATCCTGTCTAAATACAATCCTAACAAAAACTGAAACAGTCCACGAAAAAACATGTACTGTCAAACTGGATTAACTATTCTGAACACAATTTATAATACCCTGGCCGTCATTTCTTTGCTCATTACAAACAATAAAGGAATACAAAAAAAATTATCAGACACACCATCAGTTCTCTTTACTTCAAGTTTTTCTGAGAAAAAAATGCTGATTAGGTAACAACCTTTTTCTTTTCAAGAGATAAAAGGAGATGGCAGTGTGCTAGAATTTTTCGACAAGTAAGAATAGATTTGTTCACATGAGCACATTATTTCATTTTTTAATGACAATAGAAGGTTCTATACATATTAAAAAAAAGTCCCTCCTACTAACATATTGGCTGATGCCTTACACCTGATAAGGCTTGAAGTCAGTCAGTGTTTCTATGGCAACATATGAGTTAATGAAGTACATTAACTGTTCTGTGTGCCATATTTAATAAATTACTGTAGTGTTGAGAACACACATTTCTTAGTTTGATATTAACAATTAACAATTTTATTGTACAAACATAGATATAATAACATATAAGAAAGATAGAAACGAATGCCAAATATGAGACTTCAGTTTAAAAAAATTAAACATGTCTTTTTTATATATATTATTGATATAAACCAAACTGTTGCATATAAATGAGTAACATAAAACATCAAAATTACATTAATAAGCATAAAAAGCACATCACAATTTCATTCATACATGTATTAAACACATCACACTAGTATGTAAATGCATAATACACATTACACTAATATGAAAATGCATAATACATATAACACTAATATGAAAATGCATAATAAATATAACACTAATATGTAAATGCATAATACATATAACTAATATGTAAATGCATAATACATATAACACTAATATGTAAATACATAATGCATATAACACAAATATGTAAATGCATAGGACATATAACACTAATATGTAAATGCATAATACATATAACACTAATATGTAAATGCATAATACATATAACACTAATATGTAAATGCATAAAACATAACATGAATATGTAATTCCATAATATGTAGAACACTAATATGTAAATGCATAATACATATAACATTAATATGTAAATGCATAATACATATAACACTAATATGTAAATGCATAATACATATAACACTTATATGTAAATGCATAATACATATAACACTAATATGTAAATACATGAGACATATCACCCTTATATGTAAATGCATAATAAAAATCCTATTGACATGTAAATGCATAAGACACATCATTATTACATATATAAGTATTTAAAAAACACTATACAATTAAGCAACTATATTTAAAAGTTATAAAACTAACACATAAGGATTAAATGTTAACATAAATTAGCATATTCAAAAGCATATAAATACAGTGAAATTCTATGCCTTATAGTGCTAAAAAAAACAATCCTAAAGCAAATTCTTACATTACATTTAATACTGCTAGTAATAAGATCTCAGAATCTTATTCTATTTATCCACTGTATTCAAAACTGATTGATAATGGCTAATTAAGACTTCATAATATATAGAGTTTTAAAAATAAAAGTAAATACCTGTCTTACATTGATAATCATAAATTATTACAAATGTATACCAATTTACAGCAAAATTCAGCAAATGCTAGGTGATGAAAACTGGGACAAAAAGTGATGAAAAAAAATTTCAAAAATATTGTAAAAATGACTTAATATATTTCGTTGTGTATATACTGTCTAATTGCAGATTTTTGCAAAGGGTTCTATGGAATAACTTGTGTAAATAGTATGAACAATAAAAAAACCCTTGTAAAAGTCCCCCTAACGTAAATGCAATGTGTCAAGATTCGCCGAAAAAGTCAGTAACAGAACTGAAACATCTGAAGGTTCTGATGAATACATTTAAAGACTTGTTGGCAGAGATTTGTATAACATTCAGTGGCAAATATTGCATGGATTTTCAAAAGAACTAGTTTTCAGCCATTCTTGATTTGATTACTGGGTAATCAGGCAGTTTAAGTCTTGTAATTGAACCATGTCTTTTTAAATCCTTTCAATAGTGAATTTGCAGCTCTGAATGGTCAGAAGTTGATCTTTTACATAATGATGTTCCAGCATCCTTTGAAATAAACAAACCACAAATTACATGAATTACTTTCATCCCGAACAGTGTTTTCCTGATTATAGAATACAATGACATGGCAAAAATAAATTGTACTTTTGTTTACTAATATGTTATTACGTTTTGACACCCTTGGTAGTTTTAAAAATTCTCAAATCTATTTTGGAAGTATAAAATTTATCTATCGTGAATGTAGAGATAGCATAACCCAATCAAAACAGGAGAAGCTATATTTCTCAGTTATATTTACTTATTTTAAATGAAGTATCAAAATTCACTGAACTATTCTCAAAGATTGATCAGCTTTGTTTTCAGAAATTTCAATTATTTTTGCTTAAAATCATTAAAAAACTGACAATTTTGTAACTACAATTGCAGTAAATGCCACATCTGTTCTGTAAGGTAAGAGAAAATACACAGGGAAAGTGTTATGCTTTCTTTGGTTTTACCGATAAATTGTACACTTTTAAATCTAGTTTTTCTTATAATTACATATATGTTGAGCAATCAATAAAAGACAAAAATATCTTCAATAAAGTACTTTATATAAGACAATAGATATGTTATGTAAACATTGCTGATTTTTAAAATTCAACATATAAATTTTAAGTACAGTATACAAAAACTGCCGAGAAAAATATGTATTGTACGAAGACCTGGCCTGAGGGAATCCTGCGATGAGAGACCAAACTCTGTTGTTTAAATATTCAAAACCTTTACAACTGAACATTTTCAATGTGAAATAAACCTATTTTGAAGAAATGGACTTTCATCCTTGACGGTGAAAACAGTGGTCTCCCAAATCAAGTTCAACAGTAATTGATTGTCATTTGCATAATTGGATTTCAATATTATTTTGTACATAAAGAATGCAAATTTTTTTTATTTCTACACGTTGCAGGGTTAACTTTTAAGAGTGTAATCGAATCCCAAAAGGCTATTCAAACATACTTTAAAGTTCTTTGAAAATGTGTCATAAATATTTGAAAAAATTACTGGCCTTCAGGAAAACATCTGATGTACCTTAGTAAGTTGTCAAAAGTAATTTTTCTATGTTTAAATGCATCGTAGCTTATACTTGTTAAAAGTAGTGTTTCCATAGAAATAAAAAAAAATTGCACAATATTTCTGTTATAACAGTTTTTTTTAAAATAAAATTTCCCCTTTAAAACATTTTTTTTACTATAAAACTCAATGCTAACATCCAACTCCTGTCTGTTTCCTTAAATTCTCCAAAAAACTGTCATCGATTTCTTCAGGTGTGAAGTAATCATCATCCTGAAAGGTATAGTATGGCAATTACATTTCAACAAGTTGTGAGTTCGAATCTCACCTATAGCGGGGTGTGTTCAACTTCTATTTTAATTGACAAGGATAGCCAATTTTCCTGCCGAAGGTTGGTGGTTCTCTCCAGGCACTCTGGCTTCCTCCACTAATAAAAACTGGAAGCCGCAAAATAGCCAAATGTGCTGAAAACAGCGCGAAACCCCAACTAAACAAACATTTCAACAAGAAGCTGTCTGAATGTAAGTGAACTGGGTTATCATCACTGTTTTTGAGCTATTTACCATACATCACCAAAATAATTACCAGACTTTTTCCGTCTATAAACAGCACTTTCATCAAATTAATATTTCATTTTGACAATGCATATTTTTTGATCATGTTCGATTTGCAATTGAAATTGATGAATATGTACATGTATATGTCAAAATATCAACAATTAAAAATTTATGCCATGTACATTACCAGACAAATTTAACCCACCATTTTCATTTGAAAATGTCTGTACCAAGTCAGGACTTTTATTATGACATTTCCTTTGGAAATCCATTGAAACTTTATTAAGGCAAGGAATTCATTATCTTGTCTTCCTTTAACAAAGCACAACCACATCCTAAATCTGCCTTAGTGTGGATAAATACACTGAGTGCAAAAAAGATATTAAGGATACTCGCTGGTCATGTTTTGGTCTTTCTGTCAGATTTTCGGAATCCTCTGGTTTTATCCATTTCTTAAACATGAAATTTTTTGCCCATGAACCCCCACTTTTTCTTTTATAATTCAATCATATATACCTTAAAATGGTATTTGACAAAATTTTATGAAATACTTTTTATTTTTTCATACATCTTTGAGAGACAGAAGTCGTCAATACATAGACAATGAAAAATCCAGAGAATACCCATTTCCTGCAAATTTTCAAGGCCTTTTAGTTCTAAAATGAGCACATGAACCTATATTTTTTTCTTGCTTATTTATTTACTATTCATATGTTCTCTCAAACTAAAACACCTATTTCAAATCCTATTTATTTCCTATTAGACCAGCGATCATCCTTAAGTATCATGTCAGCTCTAGTCATTAGATGTTACTATACTTACAAGACCTCTGCTATCCACAATATCAGCACTATCCATTGTACTCATTCCTGTTTTCTTGGTTTTTCCCCTAGCCAGCTTTATTTTCTCTAATTCTTCATCTAAATTCTCGGGATGAACTGATTTTATGTCTGGCTTTTTAAATAAAATTTGAGCAACTCTCTTTGAAAGATTTTTGGCATCTGCAATATCATATTAAAAGTAAGTAATGGTTTGTTCTCATGTATATTTAGTACACATAGTAAAATAGTATCAAACTGCATTTTGCATTCACATGCTAAAATTCACAGAACGTTTCAGAGATATTTTACCATTTTAAAACATTTGTTAAAAGGCTAACTTTTTCTAAAAAGTTTTGTCTAAAAAATAGAAAATATAGAAACAGAAAATGCATTAATTAATAGCATAAACTAATACTATATTTTTAGTGCAGTTTAAATACCAAAGTAATTTTACTATGTTCAAGAATAATGAGTGGAGGACAAGTGTTCATCCATGACAGGACACTAAGGGACAAAACTATTTTTTGGTTGAGTCAAGGCAAAAATATTTTGGCATTTTTTCCAATAATTTAAAGAAAATCTTTTTTCATAGAATTTAGGGAATTGATGTGTCCCTTTCTGATTCTTTCCAAGGACGATAATAATGAACTAGAGGCTCCCAGGAGCCTGTATTGCTCACCTTTGGGCCAGGTGAGCTAAAAATGATACTCCAATGTATGTTACATTTTTATCTACAAAGTTGAACCACTTGTTTTACTGTAACAGGTATGAGAATTAATAGCAAACTTTGACATGAAAACCCCTTACAATGCCCCACACTAACAAAATAATAATTGGAATTGTCCAATGGAAAAATCTAGTAATTAAAATGAGCACAATTTGGTTTTTCAGCTTTTCGACTAAACATACTTACCAAAGTTCATTTTGTCAGCTATTTCTTGTTTCAGACTGGGAATCTCTGAAAGGGAGGCAACTTGTAAGGCACTTTCAATCAAACAAAACAATTCTGCCTTGTCCTCTCTACTCAATGCATACAGGTCAGCCATCTAAAAAGCAACACATTTTTTGTATTTCTTTATGCCCACGAAGATTGTTATAAGTTCAAACCTGCAATATGCCAAACATCTCAAAATAAACCAAAATTTTATAAAATGTTCAATCTCACATCAAAATGTCATTGAGATTCAATATTAATTTCTCATATTCAAAACTTTAATTAAGAAATCTTAAGTTTGTACATGTACTATTTATTGAGTTACACTTGTCAAGTATGCCATTGATAACTTACATAAATTAAGGTGGTACCCAACACTTTCACTAAAATTAATTTGGCTCATTTAATTTTCATAAAATTTTGACAAAGTATTTACTTTGACCCATTGACAAAAATTTTAAAATTTCAAAACATTTGAACCAACCAATTCATCAGAAAAATTACACTGATTGTATAGCAGTTTGACAAACACTAATATTGATCATTGAAAACCTTAATATTCCCTTAACAACACAACCTTATTAAAACGTTTAGCTGATTTTACAGAGTTATCGCCCTGTAGTGTTAGGTACCACCTTAATATGAGTATATCAAATTTCATATCAGCATATACATATACCTCTGTGACTTTATATTGCCAGTTTTTTCTGACATCAGTTTCACTGTCAAATTCTTGATTTAAGTACAAAGCAGTAAATTTACGGATAACCTCCACTAAATCTGATCTAAATCCTCTAAGGCCATCCTGACTATCAACTGGTTTAGCCATACCGAAGTCCAGAATTCTAGTCTCAATAATGCCATCTGGAGATTCTTGTAACATTATATTTCCAGCTAAAAAATCAAACACGGTTCTTTTAAAATAAGCAAACCTTGAATTTTTGTCAAGTGTTTAAAGAAGTTTGATAAGACTTATTTTTAATTTTTGATTATCATATACATGCAGTGCAAAGTATAAAGTCATATTAACACATTCAGCTGGGAATGAAACAATGAACATATGATCAACAAATTCATCTGATACTGCCCAAATTTAATTTGCCTTTATCATCATATACAAGTGGTAACACCAAAATGATACCACAAAATTTGATATCTCTGTATTTCTACATTCAACAATTGTAAAATTGAATTCAAGTGGATCCCTAGAGGCTATTAAACAAAGATAATGTTTAGTATGCATTAGAAAGTGAACCTTCTAACATACTTTCAGTGTTTCAGAAAATATAGTGATGAATGTTTGAAAAATTAACCATAGATATATTGGATGCTCTGCCTAGTGTAATTCCACTAGATTTGAAATCCACTATAGTTTTTTCTTGTTAATAATTCCAATACTGTGTGTATTTTGGATTTTTATTGGTCGACAATGTGATGTCTGGTATCTTTTATTTTCCGATAAATGAGGTTATTGGTATGAACATGTGAGCCAGTAAAAGAGTGCCATTTTAAACGGCTCATTTCTTTCTTATTTTGCCGCAAAGTGTAGTTTTTATGGAATTATAATAATAGTTGTTTTCTGCAATTTATCAGTGCATAAATCTGACCAGGTTGGACTTTATTCAGTTTGTTAGTGTCCTTTATACACCGATAAATTGCTTCAAAACAACTCTTAATACTATAATAGTAGCCTTCCCTGAGAATTTTGCCAACCTTCTTCTTTACCAATTTACAATAGACAGTGCTAATACTTACGATGGAGATCTCTGTGTGTCCATCCTTTCTGATGCATTGTGTGTACAGCTGATAGTAAACCATGAAAGATATATAATGAAAAAGGTCTAACTAGTGATGGATCTTCATCCCAGATGTCAGTCATATGGATATCTATTACATCTCTCAGGGTTATACCTGTAATACAGTTATTTTTAAATACAGTTAATAGATGAGATTTCTGAAATTAATGCAATGTTTTCTTAATGCAAATTGGATTAAATGACCATTGAAATAATAAAAATTGTAGTTTAACTTTTTCATAGTAATTAGTAGTACTGGAATGTTTGCAATTATAAATATATGCATTAATTTCTGAATTTACAGTATGACTTTTTTTATACCCCCGCTCCAAAGCAGAATGGGGTATACTGTTTTTATACCCCCGCTCCATACTGTTTTACCCATGTGGTTCCGTCCGTCTGTCCATAACAAAATTTTTCGTCACACATTTCTCTGCAACTACTCATCACAGACACTTGATATTTTGTCAGAAGCCTTCTATAGGTACGCCATATCGTGGGATTTGTTTTTGGACCAAATTCCTGTTTGACGATTTCATTAATTTAAAATGTGTTCCTAATGTTTTCATTACAAAACAAACTGTGTATGGTACTTATTTTCCATCAATAACATACCCTTATCTATTTTCTCCATAAATATATGTATTCTATTCCCTTCAAGTTTAAAGCTGTATAAATATGGTGGAATGCCTGTCTCATTTAAATCCACCCAGGCTCTAATTTCTTCTTGTCTAAATACAGAGATCATCATCTGAAGAAAAATAGTATTCTACAATTATAATTACATTTATTGCCTCTAATAATATATTATATATTAACATTCAGTTTTGGAAGAGTGTAAATTAAAAATACATTTTTATGTTCAGTCTCTGTTTATTCATCACTCAGAAAACATTTTATGGTCATCATCACAAATTGATTGGTTGATACGTAGTTTCTATCACACGTATGAGACTAGATATCTTCAGTTAGATTTCACTTTCTTTTGGAACTGGAATTGACACTTCACAGTCTTTTTTGCTCACAGGCAATTTGATGTGTGCCGTTAACAGACTGGGACATGCTTACCCTTTCGGAGCATTTGATGTCACTCCTGGTTTTTAGTGTGAGTTCACATTGCTAGTGCTTTTATTTCTGTGCTGTCTTGTTCTATTTTTGTAAAGTTTACTATACGTTTTTTATTCTTTTAGTTATACATGTATCCTTGTGGCATTTGTTTGTTGTGCTCCATTCTCCTGACTGTTTTTTCCTTGGACTTCGAATTCGTGGACTTTTCCCACTGATTTGTTGCTTCGGTATTCTTTTGCTGATATTAAGATATTTAATAGAGTGAAGAAAATCATATTAAATTTGACAAAGTTGCCATGCTCCTCAATATGTTTTTCCCCTACATTCTACATGTATCAATAATAAAAAGTTTTGAATTTACGCTAATCAATCTTTGCTTGTGTTCAGTCCTACAGAATGTTGTCTAACTGACTCTTACCTGAAATCTTCACCTTTTTCATTATTATCTATTATAAAGCATGAAGTTTGTTACTCAGGTTATAACTTCCCAAGCAATGAAAAAAAGCAGAAATGCTGTACCCCAGATGGCAAAATGTGACAATCTGCTAAAGAACGGTATATTTTATTTGGGTTGTATAGTACTTCAGGTTAATTGGCTGTAACATGGCATCCAGTTTTTATTGGTGGAAGAAGCCAGAGAGGACCACTTACCTAATGCAGGAAATATGGCAATCCTTGTTAAGTAAGATCAGAATTGAATATATCTTGCCAATGAGTTTGATTGGAACTAGAGTTGACAGTCTAGCGATCAAAAGTAATAGCGAGAAAGAACCTGGAACATTTGGTCAGTGCAGCTCTGATAAAAGAATGGTTGATGAGTTGGATTGGAACTCAAAACCTCTTACTGACAGTCTAGTCATGATCAAAAGTAATTATGAGAAACTACAAAGACAACTTGGCTAGCACTGTTCTGCCAAAGAATGTTAATAGTTTCATCTGCTCTCTTCAGTTTTGCCATAGTTTCGATTTAAACAATGTATGGAAAATAAACTCAATTCAAACAGACACTCCAAATCAACATAATTCATTACTTACAGTTTTATGTGCACTCTCAGCTTCTGTTTTCTTATCCTTTACAACAATTATATCTCCTGCAGAATTACCCTTTCCTAAGACATCTGTTGTTATGCTGAATTCTTTCCCCTCTCTGTATCCCGCTTTTGTTTGTACCTGAAAATTTGAAAATTTTCTGGTTTTTAATGAACACTGAATTTGGGATTGCATGCAGCCTTTTTTACTCTTTGTAAAGGGAAGCTATTACAAAAATGAAATGGATATGGGATAAGCATCAATCAGACAACATTACATGGTATTGAAAACTTTGTAAAAGAAATAAAAAAATGATTACATCTAACAACGATATTATTGTACAAGACTGGACAAAACTTTCTGACATCTGATTTTGATATGAGCTGCTTCATATGAGAAAAGCTCAGAAATTCATAACAAATTGTGTAAATTATTAATTCTTTAACATTTCAAAGAAAATGTAGCTTTGCTACAATTTAATATTTTAATGCTTTAGACATTTTCTACTGAAGTGTTTTTTTTTTCAATAAAAAATGTCAATTTCCTAAACTATGTAAAGATCTGATTTCTTAACCGATTAATAATGATACTGCACTTCTTTTTGGCAAAACAATATTTTATAAGAATTTCAGGAGTTTCTACAACTCCTGATGGAGGTTTATGTTAATTTGGGACTTATGTGAGTAGGATCAATGACCACTCCTGATGGAGGTTAATGTTAATTTGGGACTTACGTGAGTAGGATCAAGGACCAATCCTGATGGAGGTTTATGTTAATTTGGGACTTAGGTGAGTAGGATCAAGGACCACTCCTGAAGGAGGTTTATGTTAATTTGGGACTTACTTGAGTAGGATCAATGACCACTCCTGATGGAGGTTTATGTTAATTTGGGACTTACGTGAGTAGGATCAAGACCACTCCTGATGGAGGTTTATGTTAATTTGGGACTTAGGTGAGTAGGATCAAGATCACTCCTGATGGAGGTTTATGTTAATTTGGGACTTATGTGAGTAGGATCAAGACCACTCCTGATGGAGGTTTATGTTATTTTGGGACTTAGGTGAGTAGGAAGTTAATTTGGAACTTACGTGAGTAGGATCAAGGACCACTCCTGATTGAGGTTTATGTAAATTTGGGACTTACGTTGAGTAGGATCAACGACCATTCCTGATGGAGGTTTATGTTAATTTGGGACTTAGGTGAGTAGGAAGTTAATATGGGACTTACGTGAGTAGGATCAAGGATCACTCCTGATGGAGGTTTATGTTAATTTGGGACTGATGTGAGTAGGATCAATGACCACTCCTGATGGAGGTTTATGTTAATTTGGGCTTTACGTTGAGTAGGATCAAGGATCACTCCTGATTGAGGTTTATGTTAATCTGGGACTTACGTGAGTAGGATCAAGGACCACTCCTGATTGAGGTTTTTGTTAATTTGGGACTTACGTGAGTAGGATCAAGGACCACTCCTGATGGAGGTTTATGTTAATTTGGGACTTAGGTGAGTAGGAAGTTAATTTGGAACTTACGTGAGTAGGATCAAGGACCACTCCTGATTGAGGTTTATGTAAATTTGGGACTTACGTTGAGTAGGATCAACGACCATTCCTGATGGAGGTTTATGTTAATTTGGGACTTAGGTGAGTAGGAAGTTAATATGGGACTTACGTGAGTAGGATCAAGGATCACTCCTGATGGAGGTTTATGTTAATTTGGGACTTATGTGAGTAGGATCAATGACCACTCCTGATGGAGGTTTATGTTAATTTGGGCTTTACGTTGAGTAGGATCAAGGATCACTCCTGATTGAGGTTTATGTTAATCTGGGACTTACGTGAGTAGGATCAAGGACCACTCCTGATTGAGGTTTTTGTTAATTTGGGACTTACGTGAGTAGGATCAAGGACCACTCCTGATGGAGGTTTATGTTAATTTGGGACTTATGTGAGTAGGATCAATGACCACTCCTGATGGAGGTTTATGTTAATTTGGGACTTACTTGAGTAGGATCAAGGACTACTCCTGATTTAGCTTAATGTTAATTTGGGACTTACGTGAGTAGGATCAAGGACCACTCCTGATGGAGGTTTATGTTTCTTGAGATATTCAATCAGTTCAAGACAAGCATCCATCTTTATCTGAACATCTGAATCAGTTCTGGGTTGTGTCATCATGTTTGCATAGGAGGCATCCCACCAGATTTTTCTGAAAATGTTATATGTGTTAAGGGTTAAGGGATTAGATTCTCATATATAATTGGTTTATAGGTAAATGAAAATTTTATGATTTATGAAACAAAACACGAATCGGATACTTCTCCAATCTTGCTCTAAAACAATTTTTTAATGAAAACTTCAAAATGAGATACTAACCCTAAAAGTCCAAAGAGATCATCTGTTACCCAGTCCAAAGAAAGATCATCTGTTACACAGTCCAAATTAGTTTATTCTAATTCAGGAGAAAATCAAAATTATATCATAAGTCATTTGTTGACCTTTTGTTGACTTTTGAAAACTGATTTTTATCTAATTCAAGTAAAAAATCTTGTTCTTCAACATTTTTTTTATCTCAAACACAAAGTTCCTTTAAAGAATCCAAGCAGATGAAAGTTACAATCAAATGGTTTAGATATATTTTTAGCAACGATCACCTTGACCTTTAACCTCCTCAACTCAAAACAAGTAAGAGTTATATTGGTATCTTGAAAATCTTTCATCTGCCAAATTTCAAAATCAAACTGGGCATATCTATAGTTATTTTCTGGTAACTGTGTAAGTCACACTGCCTTTTGACTTATTTATTTCAAAATCCACGACGTTCTTTCTCTCCTGGTTTAATAAATTTACATTTTATTTAAAAATTAAAAGCAGCATAACAAAAGTTTTATGTCCCCTGCTCTTATGCTATTATAATAAATACTAATCAATGTTTACTTTGATTTTTCATCTTTGTATTGTATGACTGGTCTCCCCTTATCATCTTCACCAACAATGGCTGAAAAAAAAACAATTTTATTAAGATTAGGAATATCATGATAATTCATGCTCAATTACAGGTTATTTTCAAAGAAAATATTTTTTTTTGCTTATTTATCTGGCTGTTAAAAAATTAACTAAAAATTATTTAAATAAATCTTATTTAATTTGGAGCCCAAATAATCAACAAACATTAAAATTTCATGTTTTTAACATACTTCCTTGATCTGATTTGGTGATATTTTACACATGCCAACATAAAACAATACTAGTATATATATTTCTTAATTCACTTTAAAATAAAATGCAAACATTCGAATTCAAAATTATGGCACTCAAGCAAAATCTTATTAAAACTTTTAACTGATGTAAATGTTTCATCTAATTTAGTGAATTAATATATATTATAGTGACACTACACATATCTGACATACACAAAACTCAGAAAACTGTTTTCACCATAATTCATTTGTAACATCACAAGGGTTTAGGAAGTGCATAAACACACTTGGGTAGAATTTCTTAACATCTTGTGTCTTACAGAAAATAGTGACACCTCAAATGCAATTGCCCCATCATAAATTAATCATATCAATTAAAAAGAAAAGGACATATGTGATAAAAATTAACAAGAGAATATAAAAATGAATGGACGCTGAAATGCATATTAATTGTTTTGTTTTGTTTGTAGTCCATGGGAGTTGTTCTATGAAATTTGTTATGTTATGTGTCTCTGCTAGAAAGTTATGGTAAAAAACATTCCATTAGTTACAAGTTAATATGTATAATGTTGATTATGAATTTTATTAGCACTCCTTCTTAACTCTCTCATGCATAACAATTGATGATGTTAAATTTTGACATTACTCTACTTTATTTCAAAATTCTTGAAATGAGATGCGATATATATTTCTTTAGTTTGTTTAATTCTAGTTAATTTTGACTAAAGCTGCAAAATCCGCTCTGAACTAATTTTCAATCTCTTATTTGTTCAGAACAGATTTTGCAACAATGGTTGTGGGTATCTAAATGGGTTACTATATCATCAAATCACATTCTTCAAATTTTAAAATTACTCAAGATAATGTAAAAAATTTGAAAAAAAATTCTTAAAAACTAGAGAGATCAGTGGGCATGATTAATATTAAGGTAGTATAAATCAGACATTTATGATTACAGTTTGCCTCGTTTCCCCACTAACTTTGGTTTGTGGCTATATGTAGCTCCCTGAGATTCAACCTTACAGCAAGTAATATGATTGTAGGTCGATTGGTATCAGCGAACTGAACTCGGACTTAACCTAAGTCAATGAAGAGCAATAAGTAGGTTAGAGTGACCTTATTTTGGAGGGAGGCCATGTTACTCCCGAGATGCACCCTCACACCAAGTAATATGATTGTAGGTCCCTTGGTATCAGAGAACTGAATTCGGACGTAAAACTTAACCTAAGTCAATGAAGAGCAATAAGTAGGTTAGAGTGACATACTTTTGGTTGGAGGCTGTGTTGGTTCCGGAGATGCACCCTGACCTCAAGTAATGTGATTGTAGGTCACTTGGTATAGAACTGAACTCGGACGTAAAACTTAACCTAAGTCAATGAAGCACGATAAATCGATCAGAGTGACCTAATTTTGGTGGGAGGCCGTGTTACTCCCCAAGATGCACCCTGACACCAAGTAATATGATTGTAGGTCCCTTGGTATAGAACTGAACTTGGACGTAAAACTTAACCTAAGTCAATGAAGCACGATAAATTGGTCAGTGTTTTACTCCCCAAGATGCACCCTAATACCAAGTAATATGATTGTAGGTCAATTGGTATCAGAGAACTGAACTCAGACATAAAACTTAACCTAAGTCAATGAAGTGCAATAAGTAGGTCACAGTTACCTAATTTAGGTGGGAGGCTGTGCAACTCCCCGAGATGCACCCTCACACCAAGTTATATGATTGTAGGTTCCTTTTTATCAGAGAACTGAACTTTGACGTAAAAACTTAACCTAGTCAATGAAGGGCAATAAGTAGGTCAGAGTAAACCTATTTTGGTGGGAGGCTGTGTTACTCCCCGAAATGCACCCTCACAAAAAGTAATATGATTGTAGGTCAGTTTGTATGTTAAAACTGATTTTTGACATAAAACTTAAAAGCCAGTCAACCATGTAATATGGGTCATGTGACCTTCATCTTATGTCACATGGTCAGTCTCTTCAACGTGCACCTGGATCCAAAGATATATGACCCTATGTCAACTAGTAACCGAGAACGGGCTGTGGACACATACGCGTATCTCTATGCGTATACATGCGAACCTGGACGTCGGGGGTACTCTATTGAGTTGAGGCGAACTAAAAAAACTATTGTTGTAAATATAATGAATAAGTTATGTTTACATTTAATATACCAGTATTTTATCAGAATCCTGTGCCTCATGTGATCACAAGTTAGAATGTTTTGATACTCATAAAACTTCTTATAATATAAATAAAATATGATTATAATTCATGCAATTTCTTGTAATAATATTGAAAAACTTTACTATCATGCATACTATTCTGCATAATAATCTTTAATCTATTAGGTTCAATATTAAGTAATATTACTGACTCTCGACTCTTATATTACCATGACCTTTGAATTAAGTTGTGACCTCTTTTTCAGCAGCTAGTAATATGGAAATATATCAGGCTCAGAAATATACAATATACATTGTGTGTACATTTGTACATTGTGTACAAATGAAATTTATATTTTCTGACAATGTATTTATATTTTGTTTATCCTGCAACACTAACTTGTCTATTTTAGATAAAAGGCATGAAAATGGACTTTTTTAGGTGATATGAAGTAGAGGGGTTTTTGGTGTAAATCTAAGAAACATGATGTCATAAACAATATGAACTAGGTCAAAATATATACAAACTATTCTTGAATAGGAGGACAAGGGTACCAGGAAACTTTATTAGGTTACTATCCAATATCGAAAATAATTTAATCAGCTAAAGGCGTCATTGCAGGATAAAATATTTTACCCCATTGCTTGCTTGACAACAACATTATGATATAAATATTAATTCTCGTGTAAATTCTGCATAAAGACACATTGTTTATTCTAGCATGTTAAAATTGTTATGCATTTTTCCACTCCATGAAAATATGAGACGCGATTTTTTTTTATCTCCCTTGAACTGACAAAAAGGGAACCAGAAATCTACAATTATAAAGTTTGCCTCATTCCCACACTAATTTTGGTATGTGGCTGTGTAGCTCCCCGAGATGAAACCTTACAGCAATTAATGATTGTAGGTCGCTTGGTATCGGAAAACTGAATCTAAGTCAACGAGGCACAGTAAGTAGGTCAGAGGCTGTGATACTTCCCAAAATGCACCCTGACACCAAGTAATATTATTGTAGGTCACTTGGTAGGAGAAAACTGAACTCAGACATAAAACTTACCCTAAGTAAATGAAGCGTGATAAGTAGGTCAGAGTGACCTAATTTTGGTCAGAGGCTGTGTCACTCCTCGAGATGCACCATAACACCAAGTAATATGATTGTAGGTCCCTTGTTATCGGAGAACAGAATTCGGACGTAAAACTTAACCTAAGTCATTGAAGAGTGATAAGTAGGTCAGAGTGACCTAATTTTGGTGGGAGGCAGTGATACTCCAGGAGATGCATCCTCACACCAAGTAATATGACTGTAGGTCCCTTAGTATTGGAGAACGTAACTCGGACGTAAAACTTAACCTAAGTCAATGAAGCGCGATAAGAAGGTCAGTGACCTAATTTTGGTAGGAGGCTGTGTTACTCCCTATCATGCACCCTCACACCATGTAATATGATTGTAGGTCACTTTCTATATTAAAACTGATTTTTGATATAAAACTTAAAAGCCAGTCAACTGTGTAATATGGATCATGTGAACTTCATCATGCACCAGCACATAAAAATATATGACCCTATGTCAACTAGTAACTGAGAACTCGCTGAGGACGCGGAAGTGCACGCAGAAGTGGATGCCGGGGTGACTCCAATAGATCCCCTCAACTTCTTTGGAAGGGGAATTAACTAGAAAATGTGTCTATAAGACATGAATGCCCGGTCCTAAAAACAGCCCAAGTGTTGCTGAACTGCCTTGTACTATACAAGAGGACTGTAATGGTGATATATCACTGATATATTACTATAGGATTCTGAGAAATGAACCTAAAGTCACTGAAGCATGAAATGTAGGTCACAGTGACCCAAGTGTTGCTGAACTTTGTTGTACTATACAATAGGACTGTAGTGGTGAAATATCATTGATATATTACTATAGCTTTCTGAGAAATGGAGATAAAAGCAAAACTTTTCCAAATAGGGAGGTTTGTACGGACAAGGGTAAATCTATATGCCTCAGCCACATTTGTTTGTTTGTTTGTTTAGTTGGGGTTTTACGCCGTTTCAGCACATTTGGCTATTTCGCGGCGGCCAGTTTTTATTGGTGGAGGAAGCCGGAGTACCCGGAGAGAACCACCGACCTTCAATCTTCAATCCTTGTCAATTACGATCGGAGTCGAACAAATCCCGCCACAGGTGAGATTCGAACTCACAATCTCAGCGTTGACAGGCTAGTGATCATTAGTAGTCATGACGAACTACCTAGACCACTCGGCCACCGAGGCCCCTCAGCCACATTTGTGGCGGGGCATAATTAATGGAAACTGTTATGTAAGGTTACAAGTAAATCAATAAAACATGTTAAAAATCTTAGTTTCATTAAAGACACATGCTATCTAGTAAGGTATATTCCAGGAAGATAATAACCTGTATCAAAGAATAGGTTACTGTAAAAAAAATATACAACTTTCTAAAATATTGTATCATAATAAATTTTATGCATTTGAAATCTGCTTTCTTCTTAATGGTTATCAGATGTATTGATCACGAAAATAAATGTACCTGCAAAATGGCTGTTCTCTCCTGATGCATCAAAAAATAAAAATTTGGAATTTCTCAAAAATACTCCTTTCTGTTTCACAAACCTGACTCTAAAAACTGTTATTTCAAGGAAGTTATCCCCATTTAATCCTAGGCTTACTAGTTGTTTTTGCTTGCCAATCAATTTTAAGAATCTTTTTATCCATGAAAAATTGGTGTAGCCTGAATAATAAGTGTTTCACGGTATACAATATAATTGAATCTTTTTATCCATGAAAAATTGGTGTACCGTGAATAATAAGTGTTTCACAGTATACGATATAATTGTACAAAACTTATTTACGTTTTATATAAAAAAAAATTAAATATACTTGCTAAAAAAATAAACAAATCTTTGTATATTGGCTCCCAGAGATTATTCAAGTTGAGGGATGATAACAAGGCTGATATGAACAGGCCATGTATTTAATCTGTTTAACACATGTTTGACCATTACAAAACATGAATGTGTCAGTCTGTTGATAAACCAGACAGAATCTCCCTGTTCTAATTGATAATCCATTATTAATGTCACTGAAGCTAAAATGGTTTATTGCAAGTGACTTATAATAGCTGCCCCACAGAACAGATGACATGTATTCAGCCTCAGATTACTGGTATGTTATTTGCCTTTATCACATCCTATGGGTGTTTTCATATTACGTAATTTATATAATACGTTTTGTACAATTATACATCATATACTGTGAAACACTTATTATTTGTGAATTTTAGTGGATTTCGTGGACAAATCAATCCACAAATTTATGAACTCTGCAAAATATTATTTGGTTGTAAAATATTATGTTTTGGTTGAGCCATCAATTATCATTTATAAGTTGAAATTAATCAAATGAAATGAGATTACAGAGCATCTAATAGATCAAAATTGTTTATTTATCTATAATTCCATTCTAATTTGCATATGATAAAATACAAGAATTTCACTAGTCGGAAGGGCAAAATCATAAAAGTTTATACATCGATAAACCTGTATTTGGCAAGTATATTCATGTGCTTTCTTGATTATTTAAAGTTTCAAATGAAACATTAAATGTGAAGAACGCTGTAAAAGAATAAATTTTATGGATGATACTGACAATAATAGTTAAAATTTCATGAAAATTGGTTTAAAAATTGATGAAAATTGCGTTTTAAAAAATTCCGTGAAAATTTGCTGTACGGACATCACAGTCAAGACTGCAATGTCATATTTGTAAACAACGCAACATGGATTCTTCAAATGCAAAAAATTGGACATTGCCAGGATTCTGTACACTTCAGATTATGTTAAAATCTATCAAAACATAAGTTTCCTTGTTTTTTTCAATTTGTAAATGACTTTGTTGACTTTATTATTCAATTGTTCAGCTGCAAAAATAGTTCCAGATTCAAGATGAATGTCGCCTGAAAAGGGCAAAGTTATTTTTTTTCATTTCGGTTAGGAACAACTTTTCGATGTTTGAAATGGAATTATAAGGATTAAATACGATTTTGTATGAGTTTATCAATGTGTAAACTCGGCCTTTTCACTCACAAACTCAACATAAAGTCCTTTGGACTTTTTTTAGTTTGTGAGTGAGTCGGCCGAGTTTACACATCGATTAACTCATACAAAATCGTATTTAATCCTATAGTGAATTTAAATATTTTTGCCAATTACAACATGTTTTCATTACAACATTTGTTTTGAAATTCAAAATTTACAAAATTAAGAGCCCACTAATATGATTTCTTCCCCTCAATTAACGAAAATTGATGTCAACAAAAATAACTGAATTCACAGTATAGTCATGGTCCAATATGCAGTAACAGAGGCATAGCAGTAGTTAGAAATCAAGGGAGATAATACATTTTAATAAAGTGAAATATTATTAATGAAAACCCCCAAGCTCCCCAAAAAAAGACAATTCCCCACTTAATGATATTTGAATTGTCTCCCATATATACATAAGTTATTTTTCATGACAGATGGGGTCTTGTATTTAGCATGAAGTGCAAAAATTACTTACTGAAGTAGACAAGACCTTCATCAGACATCAAAAAATATAGGAAGATTTATCTAAAAACACATTATTATTGTGCAGAAAAATGACAATTTATATATTGATGTCTATAGATGACACCTTTTCTAAAGAGCAGATAACTCTGTAAATGGAAGACAACTCACTCTTACAAAAAATTGAGAATACATGTATATAATATTTCCTGGAACAACCCTTACTGAAAACCATGCAATTACATGTATTTTCTGAGTTAACAATTACACACTAGTATTTAATAGAGCATGTATTTTAGGTTAGTACTCTAATCCAATGTGCACAAATATATACCTGTTGTTAATGTTTCTTTACTTCAACTAATAAATCAATTAATAATCAGATAATATAAATATAATATAGGAAATAGACATTCACTAATAATCATTGTATGCTGTGCACATCAATGTCAATTCAATATTCAATGTTTAATTCAAACAAAAGACATCAGGCTCCCACACCTCAATCCCATGCACATGCTTCCTTTTGTCACATAACATTATTTAAGTCATGCATAACCCAGTTCCTAATCATAATGAATATGTTTACATGACCTAATCAATACTGCCAGAGGCCAAAAGACTTATGTGTTCCTTGTTAATAGTTACTAATAATCAATGTCATCACAAAGTTTATACAAGTTAAGTTTCCAAAATCATTTCATATTCATATTTTCAAAATCAACATGTCTAAAAATGTTACTAGTTACAAGAAATAATCCTGCACACAGACACATGTTTATACATTGGTTTCTACCTACAAATCTTTCTAAAAATACATCATTTCAAAATCTGAATCATACTCACCTTCATTTTTTCTAAGACTCTGTAACAGTAATAAAGTTTTCTCCCTTGATGTTGGGGAGAGATCTTCTATAAGTGAAGATAACTCACCTGTAACAATAAAACAAAAGTTTAATGTGATCACATGTATGATACAATACAGTCCATATAATTATGACTTCTTTTAAGGTTGACCGCCTTGGTGGTCTTGTGGTAGAGTGCTCATTTCGAGTGTGGAAGGTTGCGAGTTCGATCCCTGGTCGGATCAAACCAAAGACATTGAAATTGGTATTTGCTGCTTCTCCGTCAAAAAAGTGGCATCTAGAAGTAAGACCAAAGGACTGGTCGGCTCGGAGTCAGTATATTGTGTCAGAGTAAGGTGATATGTCTTCCTGTGGACAGTTACCTTGTGAGCTAGTTAATAATCTGGCCCAGCATGTCAGTCTAGTACAAAGCAGGGATAATATTCATATCATATCAACATGTTCTTGTCCTGATATGCACCTAATGGTTGCAATCTAATTAAAATCAGATCTTATTGCTCATTTCAGTAACTGCATGCAGTGACTGAAAGGAGCAATTACCGGTAGAAGATCTAAGTTTACTTAGATTGCTTATGGTTGCCACTGGACGTTAAAACAATAATTCATCCATCCGTATTTTAAGGTTGATATTTTTAATTGCATATTTTCTGAAATGCTTCTTTAATTTCCTTTCCTCCTCATTTCATATTTGGAAAGCAATTTTAATAACACAATTAAAATTTTAGTTTTCTGATAGATCACAATAACCTAAATAGCTGCAATGAAAATTATATCTTATAGTGATAAATATACAGACATTTACCTGATAAAAATTTCTTCCAATTTTATTTTCAACCTACCATTGCCACTGGAATCTTTTATTTCAACAGGCTGGGTTTGAAGAATTTTTGGTCTTTTATCTTCCATATGTGATGTCATGCTTACAATAGATTGTCATGGATACTTGTAATATCTTCATTGGTATCTAGAATAGAATTTGTGTCATAGTACAATTCCTTGTCTTTTTATGATAGTATATAGATCCTGCATGTTCCTATGTACATTGATGTAAACCATCAATAGCAACAATATGATGAAATAAGCTACAAAATAATCATTACCAAAGTCTGAAATAAGTCTAATTTTTCTTATCTTTAATGATGATAATTATTGTATTTCAATCTGTAATATGTTATAACCTGATTAGTTTAATAATAAATTTAAATTTTAATAAACATATGAAAGGAAGTGCATCTTAATCCAATGTCAGGATTTTGAAAAAACAAGATGTACTGACAGTCTGTGAGCCATTGCTCACTAGTGATACTCTGCTTTTCGATAAGGTAAAAAAATAAACGTCAAACAGGAAGTTGATGCTGCCTTGGTCCGAAAACGTATCACACAATATGGCGTACCTATAGAAGGCTTGAGACAAAATTTCAAGCAGCTATGATAAGTATGTGCAGAGAAAAATGTGACGAAAAATTTTGTTTCCAAAACCATAGGGTCGAAAAATAAATGAAGTCCTCAAAAAGGAAGTTGATGTCACCTAGGTCTGTAAACGTATCCCACAATATGGCGTAGCTATAAAGGGCTTGTGACAAGTTATAAGTGGCTGTGATGAATAGTTGCAGAGAAATATGTGATGAAAAATTTTGTATTCAAAACCATAAGGTCAAAAAATAAACGAAGTCGTCAAACAGGAATTTGATGTCACCTAGGTCTGTAAACGTATCCGACAATATGGCATAGCTACATGTATAAAGGGCTTGTGACAAGATATCAAACGGCTGTGATGAATAGTTCCAGGGAAAAGTGTGACGAAAAATTTTGTTATGGAAAACAGTGCACACATGTACGGACGCATGGAACCATAAGGGTAAAACAGTATACCCCACCCCCTTCTTTGGAGCGGGAGTATAAAAATCATATTTGCAATAGTCATTGATACACAATATACAGAAAAGCTGTGGCACAAATCCGCAGGCCATAACCTTAGCATCTTTAAAAGTTAAAATAGCAACAGGAACAATATACCTGCAGTAATATCATGCAAAATTTAGCAACAGTCATGTGTCACCAGTTTGTCTGTTATGTAAAGAGGGAAATGAAGATATCATACATTTTATATTAAAATGTCCATCACTACAGAGGATAAGAAGTAACATTTTAGATCTTATACAAGTAGCGCTAATTAAACTGGAAAACCAGAATATTACAAAGGAACTAATGACCAGCGATGAAAAATCTGTGTCAACTAATCGTCGACTGCTCAAAATACAGATTTATTGATGAAAATACAAAAGAGAGGGTAGAAACTATATCTAGAGGTCTCTGCCATTAAACTGGGAAACCAGGATATTACAAAGGAACTAATGACCAGCGATGAAAATCTGTGTCAACTAATCGTCGACTGCTCAAAATACAGATTTATTGATGAAAATACAAGAGAGGATAGAAACTATATCTAGAGGTCTCTGCCATGAACTATTCCAAGAGCGATCAATGCTTTTGGCTTAATAACTTTATTGGCTTATAATTAAACATAAAATGCTTAGTCTAAAATATTCATACAAGGAAGGACTATGGACAGATCTGTATATAGCATGAGAACATTATAATCTTTTAAATGAAGAAGAAATTCTCATTTACATACATGTACATACGAATGAAGGATCAGCTTTAATAAGAAGCAATGTGCCAAATGTAAATACTATGGTAAGGTCACATACCCCAGAGGAGATTTTATAAATAACTTTTTTTATAGATTTAAAAGATTTACCTTTTAAATTAAACCAGATTTTTAACTGAAGGAGTGATGTTTTTACACCGATCTACAGTATTGGTGGTTCTCCTGACATAGGAGGGAGTTACAGTATAGAAGAAGAACAATACTTATGGATCTGGTAGAATGATATCAACCTTGGTCAATATTATTCAGGTCCATATATATTGCTCGGTCGATATCATTCTACCAGGTCCATATATAATGTATTGACCTCATTAAAAGTCCATAATTGATAAATATATTTTTAAAAATTGTAACAACTTTAAGACTCGGTCAGGGATCATATAATACTACAGCTTCCTGACTCGGTGACAGTTTGAATTACCTGGTGCAATGAAATTGGATTGAGACAATAAATCTCTCTTTTATGTAACAACTTGATTTCTGAAATAAATATTGTAAGATATTGCTGATACAGCACAATAAACACTTAAAATAACTTAAATTGCTTCAAACGGGGGAGATCTGTGATGATTTGGGTCCATTTTTAAGTCATGTGACAAGTTTGCTACAAATCTCGGAAATGCTATAAAGAGTATTGTGCATTCGGTCGTTATTGCCATCATATTTTTTAAAACAAGGAGAATAATTAAGCATCAACAGAACTGTGTACAAATCTTTAATTTTAAAAATTACACAAAGATTTGTTTTTCAAAAACTTCTATAAAATAAGAAAGTTGTTTATGTTGTAACGGGCTTCCCTTGATTAATACAGAAGTTATAGAACCGTAACAGGTTTATAACCACCCTCCATTAGCTGCGCTAGTGGAGTACTCCTTTAGCTCAGTTGGTAGAGCGGTGGACTACTGAACCAAAGGTTCCGGGTTCGATCCCCGGTTGGTGCGGTAGGTAATTTTGGGAGACAAATCATGCTCTATTGTTACATTGGCGCCCAACTAAAAAACCCACGATTGTCAAAAAGGGCTAGTTGGCAAAAGGGTTGAAGTTGGATATCGTCATCGTAGGACGATGACTCTTGAGGTGGGGGAAGTGTAACGGGCTTCCCTTGATTAATACAGAAGTTATAGAACCGTAACAGGTTTATAACCACCCTCCATTAGCTGCGCTAGTGGAGTACTCCTTTAGCTCAGTTGGTAGAGCGGTGGACTACTGAACCAAAGGTTCCGGGTTCGATCCCCGGTTGGTGCGGTAGGTAATTTTGGGAGACAAATCATGCTCTACTGTTACAATGTATCACGCTGATAAACTTTGTTACAAACCAATCAAATTTTCAACAGAGCATTACAAAATTAGTTTTCAAAAGCATCACTTTTATTTGTACATAGTATATAAAACGACCTGTAAATAGTATTATTCCCTATAAATCATACCCCCCCCCAAAAAAAAAACAAACAAACAAAAAACATTTATAGAACATAATTTACCCAATATTATTATATGTGTGAATGGGTTTCATATGGGACAGTTAACAATATTTATCAAACTACTGGGCACGGACCTTTTTTCATCTCCCATACTGACTGCACATGAAAATAAAAAATATAAATCAGTTTTGATCGGAAAATTAAATAATACATTTTAAAATATTTTCTGAATGTGCCAAATAGAAACCTTTTAAATACACAGCACAGGACAGGACAGTACATCATTTATTGCCAAACAGGAACCTGATTATCTTTATTGCTAAGTAAATAAAAACGTTATTGTTCATTACTAAGATTTATAAAAATTTGACATTTATTTGCTACAGAACAAAATAACTAATTTCTTTGAGAATCAAATTTTGAACAGACACATCAAAATGAGTTTCATCTTCACCTAAACCACTGGAACAATTCTTACATAATCTTTCACACCTTAATAATGATTTAGAAAAAGGGCCAACTCAATCAAATTGCAACCTTTGTGTTGAAACACTTAATTTACACAACATGCACAAGGCTTACCTTTGATCAGAAATGTTCATACAAGTGAGATAGTACTCGAAACCAAATTAAGTGATCTTTAATCTTCAAATATGTGCATGGATTTCTATCTACATGTAGTTGTTTTTTCTTCGAATTCCTACCAATCAGATACAAGTATTTCCCGCAATAATTTTTCAACCAGATTATTACATTTAAATTTACGGTAGTTTTTAATAGTTTTTTATGCTCAAATCTTCGAGTAACCTTGTAACAAATGAATACCGTGAGCATAAATAAGCATCTTTAAACAGTGGGGAACTGGATGTTATGGTCTCAAACCTATATTACATTATAATGTTTGAAAATCTTTAACCACATATAGTAACGTTCTTAAACCATCCTGGATTTCAATCAAACTTGGACAGCAGCTTGTTCATGACCAAAAGATAGTATCAAGAGGAAAATTTTGTAATAACTTTGTTCCCATTTTCCGTATTTTACTTATAAATGAACTGAGTTTTTCTCCCCGTTAGCATTACATACAGTCTGCAGTTAAAGTTTTTAAAACATTGATTACTTTCTTAAAGTAAATGATCAATACATGTAAATAACATGTGAAGAAAAATTATGTATACATTCAACTAGGTATCAAGACACTTCGGTACCTGGACATTTCGGTACCCATTGAAAAAGACAATTCGGTACTGAGACATTTCGGTACTGAGACATTTCGGTGCCATATGTAAGACATTTCGGTACTAGAAAAAAAATTATTGTTGACAATTGTGTTTTTGTGTTATTTATCAATAAAATTATATATGAACTGTTATAAAATGACAACTGATCTAAGTTTTGATTATGTACTGTTAACAATTTGTTATAAATTGTGAGATATTATAATTGTATAAATTATGTATGTATCAATTAAGAACTAATAATGATGTTATAAAATTACTGTAAAATGATATATTTGTTTGATGTCAATTTTAATAAAGAATTGTTGATTTTGCAATACATGTAAATAACATGTGAAGAAAAATTATGTATACACTCAACTATTACAAGTGGGGTCCAATAACAGCAAAACAGCAAATTGATTTGGCTTAAAATAGATAACAAGGAATCGAAAGTGATAAAAACAGATAACAGTAAATGAAAATTAGTAACAGATAACAGTAAATCGAAAATGGCTAATAACAGTTTTAAACATCATTAAAGTATAGTGTCACATGCACAAAAATGTTATAGTCCCATAACTGCCATAAAATTTGTCAAATCAAATCGCGTTGCTATAGGATCAAGTACATGTGGTGACTAACAATCCTACAAAATTTGAACGGAATCCGATCAGTGGTCTCAGAGGAGTTGGTCTGCAAAGTGTTCCTATAGTATCGAATGCAAACTAACCACATGGATCAGATTCTAATATATTCCTTTGTCACCTCATCAATCAGTATAATCAACTGTAAAAGTAATACTACTGATTTTACAAAGATTTCAGGCAAAACTCATAAAATGTCAAAGCAAGGCAACAAAAAAGTAATTGCTCTATAAATGAAATTCACGACAAGTAGATATACATTGTAAGAAGTTCGGGAATTTAGAGTCACATGTATCACAATGACAATACTGTACAATTTTTGTTATTTTTCAGGGGTTTTAACTCTGAAACCACAATGAACCTGATAATTAAATTCAAATTAAAACCAGACCTGGGAGGGGGACTTGTAGTTGGTTACTGCATATAGAATGGTAACTAGTATATGTGTGGCCCAAAAGGGTTGATTTTATCTCATTTAAAATATAGGATAAGGTATACTATTTTAAAGAAAAAATTAATATATATCAGGTCATATTTCTAGATTAATAAAATTTCATGCTCTATTTTTTACCCTCAGCATGCAAAGCTCTTAAGTTTTGATTGACTATTTGTGAAAATACAAGGTGAGAAAATGTATGAAAGGGTCAGGAAAAGAGTGTTTTATATTAGGTTGGAATTCTGTGTGCTGATTGAATAAGCCTTTGGACCATGTTTGCTTTTTTGCAGCCTGGAAATTTTCACATCAATCACAGAACCAAGGCCTCTTTTTTCTGCCTCTTCCCTAACTTCTTTGATTACCCTTTGCAGGGGGAGGGTAATCGGGAATTTGACCCTTTTCCGCTCCTTGTTTTGAAGTTCAGTGCTGACACAGGCTATGCCAGGGCTCATATAATTTATTAAACATTCTATAATGCTATCAGGACTATCATCTTGGTTTGCCGCCTCACTTTCTGGCACATCCATGTTTTGGTGAGGATCAATAACAACAGGTTTGTTTGTTAAGTTGGGGTTTAACGCCGTTTTCAGCACATTTTGGTCATTTCGCGGCGGCCAGTTTTTATTGGTGGAGGCAGCCGGAGTACCCGGAGAGAACCACCGACCTTCGGTAGGAAAATTGGCAATCCTTGTCAATTAAGATCGGAGTCGAACACACCTCGCCACAGGTGAGATTCGAACTCACAATAACAACAGGGGAAAGAAACGTATGTTTAAGTGATGGTCTTTGATGGGTATGTAACAGAAATCCTTCTCTGAGTAAGGTGCACTATATTAGCAGTGGTAGGACCCCAATTTTCAGTGATCTTCAATTTCTACCTAAAATTGGCTGTCAAAATTCTAACATTCCAATTTTCAATAACTGATAACAGCAATTACATTCTCACAATAACAGATAACAAAAAAACTAGAAATACTGTGAGCAAAGCTCACTAATTGATACCCCCGCACCCCCTATCACAAGGAATGGCAAAGTCAATGTTTTGCTATGGAAAACATAAAAAGTTGGTCAGATCAAAATCTAAAATAGGAGGTGCACTATGGCATCATGTGATAAAGATTCTCTGAAAGTCTCATGGAATTTCCTTTAGTGGTTTAGGAGGAGTTGCGGATGGCATACTGGTACCCCCTATCACAATGAATTGCAAAGTCCATGTGTTGGTATGGAAAACCCCAAATGTTGGTCAGATCAAAATCTAAAATAGGAGGTGCACTACAGCATCATGTAATAAAGATCCTCTGAAAGTTTCGTCAAATTCCATTCAGTGGTTTAGGAGGAGTTGCGGATGGCATCATGGTACCCCTATAACAATGAATGTCAAAGTCCATGTTTTGGTATGGGTAACCCCAAATATTCATCGGATCAAAATCTAAAATAGGAGGTGCACTATGGCATCATGTAATAACGATCCTCTGAAAGTTTCATCAAATTCCATTCAGTAGTTTAGGAGGAGTTGCGGATGGCATCATGGTACCCCTATCACAATGAATGTCAAAGTCCATGTTTTGGTATGGGTAACCCCAAATATTCATCAGATCAAAATCTAATATAGGAGGTGCACTATGGCATCATGTAATAAAGATCCTCTGAAAGTTTCATTAAATTCCATTTGGTGGTTTAGGAGGAGTTGCGGATGGCATTATGGTACCCTTATCACAATGAATGTCAAAGTCCATGTTTTGGTATGGGTAACCCCAAATATTCATCAGATCAAAATCTAAAATAGGAGGTGCACTATGGCATCATGTAATAAAGATCCTCTGAAAGTTTCATCAAATTCCATTCAGTGGTTTAGGAGGAGTTGCGGATGGCATCATGGTACCCCTATCACAATGAATGTCAAAGTCCATGTTTTGGTATGGGTAACCCCAAATATTCATCAGATCAAAATCTAAGATAGGAGGTGCACTATGGCATCATGTAATAAAGATCCTCTGAAAGTTTCATCAAATTCCATACAGTGGTTTAGGAGGAGTTGCGGATGGCATCATGGTACCCCCTATCACATTGAAAGTCAAAGTCCATGTTTTTCTATGGGAAACCCCAAAAATTGGTCCGATCAAATTCTAAAATAGGAGGTGCACAATGCCATCATGGGATTAAGATTCTCTGAAAGTTTCATCAAATTCCATTCAGTAGTTTAGGAGGAGTTGCGGATACAAAGTTCGGACGGACGGACGGACGGACGTACGGACGGATGGACGGACACAACGAATACTATATACCCCGCTTTTTTCAAAAGCGGGGGTATAATAATTGTCCTATAACAGCTAACAAGGAATAAGACAATAACAGCTAATAGCAAACATATTTTAGGAATAACAGATAACAAATAATTAATTTGCCCTATAACAGCATAACAGTTATACCCCTTGCCCCCCCCCCCCCCCCCCGCCGTAAATTGTATAGAAATGCACTTGGGCGATCATGAATCGATAAAAAAAACTACTTTTAGTTCGTGCTCAAAACATTTTGGTGCTATATAGTGCTTCCTCGTATATTTAGAAATATATTTATGCTAATTGGGAAAGTTTAAATTTTGGTCTTATCCCTTCCAAATGCTTTTGAAAATTTTGTCTTATTTTCTCGTTAAGTCCATACTGTTAAATCATCTAACTACGATAAATTGGCTTCTTTGTCGTTTTTAACATAAAATTGCGATTTAACCAAAACTGATGGAAACATTTTGGTGCTATGTGCTAATTAAAACATTTATAAATTTTTGAAATATCGTAAATGCAATAGTTTAATTTTTTATTATATCCCTTTCAAATTGATTTGAAAATTAGTTATTTTCGGAAAATCTGTTATTATTTTTCAAGATGGCGACGATGATCAGAAATGGCACTAGGAGCGAAAATACAAACATTTAATGATTTTCAATTTCGTATTTGCATCGAAACAAACGCTTATGTTTGAAATATAAAGTATATATATATATATATAAATAGCTGACATAACTTATTAATAAGTATATAATGCAATTGCACTGCATATTAACTTATCCTCGCCAAGGGCGATATAGATTATGAAAAAAAAAATCGCACCTTTGCCAGTATTAATGAAAACTAACACAGATGATGGATCATTTCATTTCTTTTCAGTCGAGGATTTTATTATATAATGTTTGTGTGATGAAGTTATAATAAAAAGGGGGGATATCCATACTCTAGATACTGATATATTACTAGAGACATATTGTTTTATGTCTCGGATGTTACTAATAAAGTATATCCTTTGGTCTTCATATATCATATGTTTGAGTAAAACCTTCATAACTTTTCGAAATATCGTAATTGCAATAGTTTACATTTTGATTATGTCCCTTCCAAATTGATTTGAAAATTAGCTATTTTGAAATGTGTTATTTTTTACTATTATTATTCAAGATGGCGCCCATCCTAATCAGCTTCTACCTTGCCATAACAAAGTAAATATATATACGAGTAAATAGAATTACTCATATAATATGTCAAATGTTAAATATATAAATACCAAAAAGATAAATTATTAATTTAAAATAAATTAAAATGTTACTTATCTGACATTTGAAATTATATTTCATCACTGCATTCTTTGTGATCCCCCCTTAAACACACACACACCTCTATATTAAAATGTTGCATTAATTATCAAAAAATGTGGCGTTAAAAATGAAATCACGCTGTTTTTGGTCAGCAAACGGTTTACCTGTATGGTTCATTCAACCTATGCTTACATTTTGAAAAAATATATAAAAAGGTAAAAAAAGTTTGTAGGCATAGGTTGAATATTGTATAAACATAAATGTCTTGAGTAAACATTGTCTAATTAAGAAGATAATTGGTTAAGTCAGATATTTGGGTATTTTTGTATCTCAATTTGTTTTTGGTTTTATACGGAAATTGCACCATTGTTAGATATGTAGCAGTTTATGGGGTGTCATATCCTTTCGAGACTTCGTATAGATTAAATGAAAATTATACTAGAATATAAATTTGATTACTTTAATATTATAATATTTGATTCAATAATATGCATAGCAATAACAATAAAAACAAAGCACTAAAATTTACACTGACAGTAAACATTAAGCATTGTCACTCATAAAACAATGACAGTAAACAAACACAACCACTGAATAACAACTAGTGACATGGTAATTTAGTCCAAGTGTAACAGATATGAGGCTGCGTCTGCGTAGTCAGTGGGAGCGATTTCACCATTATGGAGTCTTTCTGTTAGTAACGAAATGAACATCTAACTCTGCTTTTGCCATGATTGTGACTTAAAATGATGATTGAAACGTGAGGGTCATGCTTTTTTATACCTATTCAGCGTGCTGTATTGAAATATTATATATATATTTATTATTTTTAACCTTCCAACACTTTTGAACATTTTTAACCAATAACAGTCCCCACATATTCAATTTACATTTACTTGTCCTTATATTATCATTTAGGCTTTCAAAATTCTTATATCGAACACTTTTATTTATTTTATTTGTAACTCACATTTATAAAATAAATGTTAAATCAAATTCATACATATTATAAAAATTTAGGTTTAAAACAGTTGTATTTACCTTGATTTACCTGTAATTAACCCCTGTAATTATGACTTAATTGTTATATAAACACCTATTGTATTTTGTTTGTAGGCATTCCTTGAATATGATTTTTCAAAATGTAGGCATAGGTTGAAGACACCACCTGTATACATACAATGTACCTGTGTACCTTAATTAACGGTTGGAACAATACACATCCGGACAGTCAAGGTACAATATACATGTCAAATCGTTAATTAGTTATAATTACCTGAAACGGTGTCTTCTAGCTATTCCAACATTTTGAAATTACATATTCTACCTATTCCGACATGCAGAGAACAATAGATGTTGTTATAGCCTAATATGTTGTTACAATAATTAGTAATTAATTAGTTTTACAGGTAAAATTTACCTGAGAATTAAATATGAAAAATTACTGTTTATAAATTTTCCTACAAAATAAATTTTGAGTGAAAATGAATTAAATTCTAATAATATAAGAAAATGAGGAATATGTTTTATTAAAATAAAAATAAAAATTATATTAAACTTTTTAAAACCATTTTAACTTTCTACCATTTAACATGCCAATAATTGACAATGCCAAGCTGGTTTTTGGTTGATGAAGCCAAGCTTATTACTTTTTAATTTATTTTAATGATTTATGAATAGTATTCACTTTTATCTTGATGCCAAATGTCAGTTCAAAGCTGAACATCCCAAGCTTTAAAATGAGCTTAAATAGTGAGGGTCAGCCAGTCTGTAGTCATTCATAGTAAAACATGGCAAATGCACAGTTAGACATTAGATTTACCACCAACAGACTAGGCAATCAGAACCTGATCCACAATGGCTTTAAATTCCAAGTTAAAACTAGACGTGGAGAGAGATGTTACTGGCAGTGTTCCACCCGCAACTGTCCTGCAACTATAAATACTAAGAATGACTTACCAACCAAAGTAATGGCAAATCACAACCACCAACCTGACACAATGCAACTTAATTTAATTTAATTCTTTATTTATTTAACGAGGATTACCAACAGCCAGAGGCTACAAGCGGTTCTCCTCCAATGCAACTTAGAGTAGATGACATCTTACGAAAGATGAAAAGACGTTGCAAAGAGGAACTTACACCCATTCCTAGCATATACCAAGAGGAACTCGTCAAACTACGCAACCATGAGTGGAATGATGACACACATAATCTCGTTTCACACATACCAACTTTCCAGTCCTGTAAAGGCAGCCTATACAACGAGAGACACAAACTACTACCCGCACTACCAAACTCAGCAGCTGATATTAATATTGAGGGTGAATGGGCTGAAACAACTGTTCGACAACAATTTCTTCTAGCAGATGACAACACACATGGCCGCATGTTGATATTTAGTACACCAACCAACCTTACTCACTTAGCTGCAGCTACTACTATTTATGCTGATGGTACATTTTACTCATGCCCTACCTACTTTTACCAGTTATATACTCTTCACGCTATGGTTGATGGAACTATGTTTCCACTGGTGTACAGTTTACTACCCGGTAAAGAACAACCAATGTATATTCGACTACTCACTATACTCAAAGATCTATGTAACACCAACAACACTCCTCTTCACCCGACAACCATGTTTGTAGACTACGAAACAGCAGTACACAATGCCGCCTACGCAGTATTCCCTGGCATCAACATCAAAGGTTGTTTCTTCCACTACACCCAGTGTATATGGAGAAATGCACAGAAACATGGCCTTCAAACTGCATACAAAGATGATGAGTATGTCCACCAACTAGTTCGTAGAGCAGCTGTACTACCACTACTACCACCAAACACTGTTGAAGACGTATGGTTTAATGCACTTGAGGACATCAACGATGCCGACACCAACACTGACACTTTAGGTTTCACCGACTACGTCACCAGCTACTGGGTTGAAGGCCATCGCAACCTCTGGAACCACTACGCCACAGGGGGACCCAGAACTACAAATCACCTTGAAGGTTGGCATGGGAAGTTGAAGAAACTTGTAAAATCACCATACCCGAACATTTTCAACATGATTCGACTACTCAAACAAGAAGAAGCAATACACGCATTGACTCTAATACAGTATTCAGCTGGTGGTAAACGAGTACCAAAGAAAAGAAAATACAGAGAGATAGACAACAGACTCGCCAACCTGAAAACCAGACTTCAAAACCAGGAACTCACACCAGTCCAGTATGCTGATGCCGCATCTTACTTGTTACACATTGACTGAAATTTACTATGTTTTATTTGTGTTTCAGCAGTATATTTGTGCTTTTTGTCTTGAATTAACTTTTGCAATATTGCAGTATGATTTTAGTAATTTGTTTATATTTGTGCTTCTTTCTGATCAAAGAATTTTGTTAGTGCTAAATAATTTAGTTGTTCAATATGTTGTTTATATATAATCAAATGTACAAAATAAAAAAATGAATTTATTTAGTTTTAATTTCTTTTTCTCATGTTCAAATCATTTATTCCATGAAGATACCCGGAGGCATGATTCAGACAAAGTCATCACAAATATAACAGAATACAACAATACAATATCAGACAAAATCAGTTTTTATAGCACAGTTTCCCAATAAACATTAAAAAAATCAAAAGTAACTGTACTGAAGTAAGCAAAGGATACATTTACAAAACATATTAATTCCAACATTCTTACAAAAAAATCACCTTTTTACCTGTAATTAACATCACCAATTAAATAATGTTTTTACAAGCTAATCCGATTGTTTGTCCAATGTTTACACAATAATTCCACCTATTCCAACATGAAATTTTTGTTTTTTTACCTTAAATTTCAAAATGTTGGAATAGGTGGAATGAACCACCTGAAACACACAGCATGTTGATTGCGCATAATAAATTTCTTCAGATAAAACTCAAATAAATTTCCCAAAAAAAAAAAAAAAAAATCGCTTTTCTCGCGGCTTAAAAAATAAAAAAAAACTTGCACGCCTTTATCACGTGTAATTATGTACTTTTGACAGTTTGTATAAATTGGTGATGAATTTCATATTAATTATTGTCACAATTTCATATATTGAAATTGTAATCCATGTGAAATGTTACTACATATTTCAAATAAAAAGTTTTTTAAAGTGAAGACGTGGAGAACGTGCTATAATCAATACAGAGTTATCGAAGTACGATGAATGCCTGGCATGGACGGGACCAGTAGATTCCCGATATTGGGTAACCAGTTAATAAGTCTAAACAGAGTTACCTAACATAATTATGACCGATATAGCTGCATATGTTTTGAAAGATAAATATTAACTTTTGCGAATGTAACTTTATTTCAAACTTCAATCCCATATATATTTGTATTCGCATTTTAAAAGTCATATACGACAATACTTTACCAGGACAGACCACTTATACAGTGTATATAGTGCTTTCTTAATAAATACTTTGAAAAAATCTCACCATAGGATAATTTCTGCAACTTAAATCTAAGAATCTGAGAAAAAATCAAAGTCTGTTGTAGCAAGAAGCAAGGAATAACAGCAACTGTAAGAAAACGTTGAAAGGACAGCATGCCATCGAAGACGGGACAATAAAGGACATCACACCTTAGAAGACGGGACAGAAAAGGACATACCACGCCACCGAAGACGGGACAAAAAGAACAACACAAAGAGTAACCCAAACAAATGTGTATGCGCCGAAAAAGCAAGAGGCAATTTGAAGATAGATCCAGTTATATGGTATCCCTTTCTACAATGGTGTTTTATGATTCTGACTCTTCACCTTAGAAATGTCATTCTTTAACATGTTTAACTAGCATGTATCTCGATAGCACCTACTCGTCTTTATCTGTACTGTACTGAACAATAATAATTAAACAGCATATTGGTATGTGTTCAGAAGGTTTATTGAAAGCTCCTCAGAGGTTTTGTTTCATTAATTTCCTATCACTTATATGTCCGGGCGTGTATCTTTATCTATATGTACGTCATCCCAGTATTACGAAATAAGAACAGTTGCACGGTCTTATATTTAATATATATTGAAAACATTTCTGTTGTGATTGTTTACAATACAGAAATCGTTCGCCTTTTATTCTTGGAATTACGGTCCTTTTTAAAAAAATCACGCGTGTCTTCGGGACCATTTAGTGCATAAACAACAAAATGGAGAACGGGACAGGTAAAAAATGACATACCAACACTGAATAAAAAATAAAATAAGATAGCATAAAAACAACAGGGAGTCAGGATAGTCCGAGTATTGCTGTTGCACCTTGATGAACACAGCGAGTCGACTGCATGGACTGTTATTTCATTGACGTGGCATCTACATGTCTGTATATTGCAATATGTGACATAAAAACTTCCCACTTTTTCTTACCTGTCCCAAGTGTTATAGGACCGTGGAAAAGCAAAAAGAGTAGACGAATGTTTAACGATAGCCAGGCTTCACTGCCGTAGTGCATGGTGTTATCAAGGTTATAGGTCTCTTGTTAATGATAATGCTAACTTAACCATGGCTTGACGGCAATATTTTTCAACTGCGTTTAATATTCAGAGGAGTTTAAGAGACGAAAGGGAGGAATTGGAAATAAATCCCGACTCGAAAATTGTGATGAAAAATGTCCATGAGGGTGAAAGGTTAACATTCGTCATCTCAATCCCTAAATAGGGGTACAGCAGTGCAGGAAGATCACTACGAAACAAAGACGAAAAATATTAAAGAAAACATCAGAAAAACGAGAATAATAATTGCAGCTAGAGACCTTAAGCGTAAGATATGAACAAAGGCTGAAGACAAAACAATATATTAATACACAACAAGAGCAAAGCATTGAGTTGAAAGGGGTGAAGCAATTCTGAAGACAAGAGACAATACAATAATAAACAACAAGAGCAAAGCATTGAAATGAAAGGAGTGAAGCATACGCCAAGTTAAGACAAGATACAATACAATGATACGCAACAAGAACCGAATTATTGAGTAGCCAAAGGATATAAAATATATCAATGTTAGGCACATCTGCCACGGTGAAAGCTGTATAACCATATTTTGTACTTGTCACATTCTGTGTTAGGGTTGTCGTATAATTAGCATTTACACCAGATCTCTTGTTATTTCTTACACTTGTATCATGAATGAAGTTTTTTCCTTTGATCTTTTGAAGAATAAACCAGAGAAGACGAGCATGTATGCTGTAAACTAAAGCACTTAGATGATGTTGCATGAAAGGTCACGTGTGCCCATAGAACGTCAATGAAAAACAACCATGCAATATCCAAATAAACCTATGAACTTGAATTAAACAAGAAGCTGTCTGCTTAACAGCAAACCGATTTTCCTTCATTACTGTTCGAGCCGCCCCCTTGACCTAATTTGTCAAACTATTAATCAGATGTTTCAAAAATTGCCAAATTTTAATGACAAATAGCCATCCTTACAACACAAACCTTGCTAAAGACACAACCATTGCAATTTCTCCCTTTTACAAAACCCAATTGGCCATAAAACACTTTATGCAACCTCAGTAGACAGCAACTGAACCAAGCATTCTGATAGTATTGCTGAGAAATACAATGTCTCCAACCAGCTCGAGCTGTGAGAGAACACACCAAATCTGAATCAGATGCAGGCAAATCCCATAACTATGTTTGCAAGAGGTACACAATACTAAACTACATGATCAGCCTGAAACTCAAACTTGATCTGTAACTCATCATTATAAGCTCACATACCACAAATAGGATCACTTCTCTGACTTGTTAAAATGGGTTGCAAAAAAAGTCTGGAAAACTAATATTTTGGCAACAAGTTCTATTTCCAAGGGCAATAACTCTCACAATAATTATTCCATCAGTGGAAACTCAAACTTGATCTGTAGCTCATCATTATAAGCCAAGATCTTGCATTACAGCAGATTATTTACAAAAGTAAAAATGACCATGGTAGACATTCTGAATTATGAACTTGGTAGAAGCATACATAATGCATATTTTGTTGTCATTTTCTCTGACAGTTTCCAAGAATATCAAAATGTGAAAAGAACAGGCCTTTTACAACTACATTACTGAAGATCTTGGGGCCATTCAGGCCAGAGGTGGCATAGAAATGCATTTAAAATGGCAAATAACATACTGATGTTTATCATCATTTATTGAATAATATTTAATCCATCAGTTAACAGAATAATAAAAAACCAAAAATTGCTAGACTACAAAATTGATCAAATGAAAATTCTGCAATCTTAAAAAAAAAACAAATGACTAGCAAAAAAAGCATAATAAATAAAATCATGTGAAATGAATCCTGTCTAAATACAATCCTAACAAAAACTGAAACAGTCCACGAAAAAACATGTACTGTCAAACTGGACTAACTATTCTGAACACAATTTATAATACCCTGGCCGTCATTTCTTTGCTCATTACAAACAATAAAGGAATACAAAAAAAATTATCAGACACACCATCAGTTCTCTTTACTTCAAGTTTTTCTGAGAAAAAAATGCTGATTAGGTAACAACCTTTTTCTTTTCAAGAGATAAAAGGATATGGCAGTGTGCTAGAATTTTTCGACAAGTAAGAATAGATTTGTTCACATGAGCACATTATTTCATTTTTTAATGACAATAGAAGGTTCTATACATATTAAAAAAAAGTCCCTCCTACTAACATATTGGCTGATGCCTTACACCTGATAAGGCTTGAAGTCAGTCAGTGTTTCTATGGCAACATATGAGTTAATGAAGTACATTAACTGTTCTGTGTGCCATATTTAATAAATTTGTGTAGTGTAAAGAACACACATTTCTTAGTTTGATATTAACAATTAACAATTTTATTGTACAAACATAGATATAATAACATATAAGAAAGATAGAAACGAATGCCAAATGTGAGACTTCAGTTTAAAAAAATTAAACATGTCTTTTTTATATATTATTGATATAAACCAAATTGCTGCATATAAATGAGTAACATAAAACATCACAGTTACATTATTAAGCATAAAAAGCACATCACAATTTCATTCATACATGTATTAAACACATCACACTAGTATGTAAATGCATAATACAAATTACACTAATATGAAAATGCATAATATATATAACACTAATATGTAAATGCATAATACATATAACACTAATATGTAAATGCATAATACATATAACACTAATATGTAAATACATAATACATATAAAACTTATACGTAAATGCATAATACATATAACACTAATATGTAAATGCATAATACATATAACACTAATATGTTAATGCATAATACATATAACACTAATATGTAAATACATAAGACACATCACCCTTATATGTAAATGCATAATAAAATCCTATTGACATGTAAATGCATAAGACACATCATTATTACATATATAAGTATTTAAAAAACACTATACAATTAAGCAACTACATTTAAAAGTTATAAATCTAACACATAAGGATTAAATGTTAACATAAATGAGCATATTCAAAAGCATATAAATACAGTGAAATTCTATGTCTTATAGTGCTCAAAAAAACAATCCTAAAGCAAATTCTTACATTACATTTAATACTGCTAGTACCAAGATCTCAGAATCTTATTCTTATTATCCACTGTATTCAAAACTGATTGATAATGGCTAATTAAGACTTCATCATATATAGAGTTTTAAAAATAAAAGTAAATACCTGTCTTACATTGATAATCATAAATTAATACAAATGTATACCAATGTATAGCAAAATTCAGCAAATGCTAGGTGATCAAAAGTGGGACAAAAAGTGATGAAAAAAAATTTCAAAAATATTGTAAAAATGACTTAATATATTTCGTTGTGTATATACTGTCTAATTGCAGATTTTTGCAAAGGGTTCTATGGAATAACTTGTGTAAATAGTATGTGCAATAAAAAATCCTTGTAAAACTCCCCCTAACGTAAATGCAATGTGTTAAGATTCGCAGAAAAAGTCAGTAACAGAACTGAAACATCTGAAGGTTCTGATGCATACATTTAAAAACTTGTTGGCTGAAATTTGTATAACATTCAGTGGCATGGATTTTCAAAAGAACTAGTTTTCAGCCATTCTTGATTTGATTACCGGGTAATCAGGCAGTTTAAGTCTTGTATCTGAACCATGTCTTTTTAAATCCTTTCAATAGTGAATTTGGAGCTCTGAATTGTCAGAAGTTGATCTTTTACATAATGATGTTCCAACATCCTTTGAAATAAACAAACCACAAATTACATGAATTACTTTCATCCCGAACAGTGTTTTCCTGATTATAGAATACAATGACATGGCAAAAATAAATTGTACTTTTGTTTACTAATACGTTATTACGTTTTGACACCCTTGGTAGTTTCAAAAATTCTCAAATCTATTTTGGAAGTATAAAATTTATCTATCGTGAATGTAGAGATAGCATAACCAACTCAAAACAGGAGAAGCTATATTTCTCAGTTATATTTACTTATTTTAAATGAAGTATGAAAATTCACTGAACTATTTTCAAAGATTGATCAGCTTTGTTTTCAGAAATTTCAATTATTTTTGCTTAAAATCATAAAAAACTGACAATTTTGTAACTACAATTGCAGTAAATGCCACATCTGTTCTGTAAGGTAAGAGAAAATAAACAGGGAAAGTGTTATGCTTTCTTTGGTTTTACCGATAAATTGTACACTCTTAAATCTAGTTTTTCTTATAATTACATGTATGTTGAGCAATCAATAAAAGACAAAAATATCTTCAATAAAGTACTTTATATAAGACAATAGATATGTTATGTAAACATTTTTAAAATTCAACATATAAATTTTAAGTACAGTATACAAAAATATAAACTGCTGAGAAAAATATGTATTTTACTAAGACCTGTCCTGAGGGAATCCTGCGATGAGAGACCAAACTCTGTTGTTTAAATATTCAAACACTTTACAACTGAACATTTTCAATGTGAAATAAACCTATTTTGAAGAAATGGACTTTCATCCTTGACGGTGAAAACAGTGGTCTCCCAAATCAAGTTCAACAGTAATTGATTGTCATTTGCATAATTGGATTTCAATATTATTTCTTTGTATACAGCTTGTACAACTATAAGCACCATAAAGAATGCAAAATTTTGTATTTCTACACATTGCTACTTTTAACAAGGGTTAACTTTTAAGAGTGTAATCGAATCCCAAAAGGCTATTCAAACATACTTTAAAGTTCTTTGAAAACGTGTCATAAATATTTGAAAAAATTACTGGCCTTCAGGAAAACATCTGATGTACCTTAGTAAGTTGTCAAAAGTAATTTTTCTATATTTAAATGCATCGTAGCTTATACTTGTTAAAAGTAGTGTTCCCATAAAAATAAAAAAAAATTGCACAATATTTCTGTTATAAGTTTTTTTTTAAAATAAAATTTCCCCTTTAAAACATTTTTTTACTATAAAACTCAATGCTAACATCCAACTCCTGTCTGTTTTCTTAAATTCTCCAAAAAGCTGTCATCGATTTCTTCAGGTGTGAAGTAATCATCATCCTGAAAGGTATAGTATAGCAATTACATTTCAACAAGTTGTGAGTTCAAATCTCACCTATAGCGGGGTGTGTTCAACTTCTATTTTAATTGACAAGGATAGCCAATTTTCCTGCCGAAGGTTGGTGGTTCTCTCCAGGCACTCTGGCTTCCTCCACTAATAAAAACTGGAAGCCGCAAAATAGCCAAATGTGCTGAAAACAGTGCGAAACCCCAACTAAACAAACATTTCAACAAGAAGCTGTCTGAATGTAAGTGAACTGGGTTATCATCACTGTTTTTGAGCTATTTACCATACATCACCAAAATAATTACCAGATTTTTTCCGTCTATAAACAGCACTTTCATCAAATTAATATTTCATTTTGACAATGCATATTTTTTTATCATGTTCGATTTGCAATTGAAATTGATGAATATGTACATGTATATGTCAAAATATCAACAATTAAAAATTTATGCTATGTAAATTACCAGACAAATTTAACCCACCATTTTCATTTGAAAATGTCTGTACCAAGTCAGGACTTTTATTATGACATTTCCTTTGGAAATCCATTGAAACTTTATTAAGGCAAGGAATTCATTATCTTGTCTTCCTTTAACAAAGCACAACCACATCCTAAATCTGCCTTAGTGTGGATAAATACACTGAGTGCAAAAAAGATATTAAGGATACTCGCTGGTCATGTTTTGGTCTTTCTGTCAGATTTTCGGAATCCTCTGGTTTTATCCATTTCTTAAACATGAAATTTTTTGCCCATGAACCCCCACTTTTTCTTTTATAATTCAATCATATATACCTTAAAATGGTATTTGACAAAATTTTATGAAATACTTTTTATTTTTTCGTACATCTTTGAGAGACAGAAGTCGTCAATACATAGACAGTGAAAAATCCAGAGAATACCCATTTCCTGCAAATTTTCAAGGCCTTTTAGTTCTAAAATGAGCACATGAACCTATATTTTTTTCTTGCTTATTTATTTACTATTCATATGTTCTCTCAAACTAAAACACCTATTTCAAATCCTATTTATTTCCTATTAGACCAGCGATCATCCTTAAGTATCATGTCAGCTCTAGTCATTAGATGTTACTATACTTACAAGACCTCTGCTATCCACAATATCAGCACTATCCATTGTACTCATTCCTGTTTTCTTGGTTTTTCCCCTAGCCAGCTTTATTTTCTCTAATTCTTCATCTAAATTCTCGGGATGAACTGATTTTATGTCTGGCTTTTTAAATAAAATTTGAGCAACTCTCTTTGAAAGATTTTTGGCATCTGCAATATCATATTAAAAGTAAGTAATGGTTTGTTCTCATGTATATTTAGTACACATAGTAAAATAGTATCAAACTGCATTTTGCATTCACATGCTAAAATTCACAGAACGTTTCAGAGATATTTTACCATTTTAAAACATTTGTTAAAAGGCTAACTTTTTTCTAAAAAGTTTTGTCTAAAAAATAGAAAATATAGAAACAGAAAATGCATTAATTAATAGCATAAACTAATACTATATTTTTAGTGCAGTTTAAATACCAAAGTAATTTTACTATGTTCAAGAATAATGAGTGGAGGACAAGTGTTCATCCATGACAGGACACTAAGGGACAAAACTATTTTTTGGTTGAGTCAAGGCAAAAATATTTTGGCATTTTTTCCAATAATTTAAAGAAAATCTTTTTTTCATAGAATTTAGGGAATTGATGTGTCCCTTTCTGATTCTTTCCAAGGACGATAATAATGAACTAGAGGCTCCCAGGAGCCTGTATTGCTCACCTTTGGGCCAGGTGAGCTAAAAATGATACTCCAATGTATGTTACATTTTTATCTACAAAGTTGAACCACTTGTTTTACTGTAACAGGTATGAGAATTAATAGCAAACTTTGACATGAAAACCCCTTACAATGCCCCACACTAACAAAATAATAATTGGAATTGTCCAATGGAAAAATCTAGTAATTAAAATGAGCACAATTTGGTTTTTCAGCTTTTCCACTAAACATACTTACCAAAGTTCATTTTGTCAGCTATTTCTTGTTTCAGACTGGGAATCTCTGAAAGGGAGGCAACTTGTAAGGCACTTTCAATCAAACAAAACAATTCTGCCTTGTCCTCTCTACTCAATGCATACAGGTCAGCCATCTAAAAAGCAACACATTTTTTGTATTTCTTTATGCCCACGAATATTGTTATAAGTTCAAACCTGCAATATGCCAAACATCTCAAAATAAACCAAAATTTTATAAAATGTTCAATCTCACATCAAAATGTCATTGAGATTCGATATTAATTTCTCATATTCAAAACTTCTAAGAAATCTCAAGTTTGTACATGTACTATTTATTGAGTTACACTTGTCAAATATGCCATTAATAACTTACATAAATTAATATGAGTATATCAAATTTCATATCAGCATATACATGTACCTCTTTAACTTTATGTTGCCAGTTTTTTCTGACATCAGTTTCACTGTCAAATTCTTGATTTAAGTACAAAGCAGTAAATTTACGGATAACCTCCACTAAATCTGATCTAAATCCTCTAAGGCCATCCTGACTATCAACTGGTTTAGCCATACCGAAGTCCAGAATTCTAGTCTCAATAATGCCATCCGGAGATTCTTGTAACATTATATTTCCAGCTAAAAATTCAAATACGGTTCTTTTAAAATAAGCAAACCTTGAATTTTTGTCAAGTGTTTAAAGAAGTTTGATAAGACTTATTTTTAATTTTTGATTATCATATACATGCAGTGCAAAGTATAAAGTCATATTAACACATTCAGCTGGGAATGAAACAATGAACATATGATCAACAAATTCATCTGATACTGCCCAAATTTAATTTGCCTTTATCATCATATACAAGTGGTAACACCAAAATGATACCACAAAATTTGATATCTCTGTATTTCTACATTCAACAATTGTAAAATTGAATTCAAGTGGATCCCTAGAGGCTATTAAACAAAGATAATGTTTAGTATGCATTAGAAAGTGAACCTTCTAACATACTTTCAGTGTTTCAGAAAATATAGTGATGAATGTTTGAAAAATTAACCATAGATATATTGGATGCTCTGCCTAGTGTAATTCCACTAGATTTGAAATCCACTATAGTTTTTTCTTGTTAATAATTCCAATACTGTGTGTATTTTGGATTTTTATTGGTCGACAATGTGATGTCTGGTATCTTTTATTTTCCGATAAATGAGGTTATTGGTATGAACATGTGAGCCAGTAAAAGAGTGCCATTTTAAACGGCTCATTTCTTTCTTATTTTGCCGCAAAGTGTAGTTTTTATGGAATTATAATAATAGTTGTTTTCTGCAATTTATCAGTGCATAAATCTGACCAGGTTGGACTTTATTCAGTTTGTTAGTGTCCTTTATACACCGATAAATTGCTTCAAAACAACTCTTAATACTATAATAGTAGCCTTCCCTGAGAATTTTGCCAACCTTCTTCTTTACCAATTTACAATAGACAGTGCTAATACTTACGATGGAGATCTCTGTGTGTCCATCCTTTCTGATGCATTGTGTGTACAGCTGATAGTAAACCATGAAAGATATATAATGAAAAAGGTCTAACTAGTGATGGATCTTCATCCCAGATGTCAGTCATATGGATATCTATTACATCTCTCAGGGTTATACCTGTAATACAGTTATTTTTAAATACAGTTAATAGATGAGATTTCTGAAATTAATGCAATGTTTTCTTAATGCAAATTGGATTAAATGACCATTGAAATAATAAAAATTGTAGTTTAACTTTTTCATAGTAATTAGTAGTACTGGAATGTTTGCAATTATAAATATATGCATTAATTTCTGAATTTACAGTATGACTTTTTTTATACCCCCGCTCCAAAGCAGAATGGGGTATACTGTTTTTATACCCCCGCTCCATACTGTTTTACCCATGTGGTTCCGTCCGTCTGTCCATAACAAAATTTTTCGTCACACATTTCTCTGCAACTACTCATCACAGACACTTGATATTTTGTCAGAAGCCTTCTATAGGTACGCCATATCGTGGGATTTGTTTTTGGACCAAATTCCTGTTTGACGATTTCATTAATTTAAAATGTGTTCCTAATGTTTTCATTACAAAACAAACTGTGTATGGTACTTATTTTCCATCAATAACATACCCTTATCTATTTTCTCCATAAATATATGTATTCTATTCCCTTCAAGTTTAAAGCTGTATAAATATGGTGGAATGCCTGTCTCATTTAAATCTACCCAGGCTCTAATTTCCTCTTGTCTAAATACAGAGATCATCATCTGAAGAAAAATAGTATTCTACAATTATAATTACATTTATTGCCTCTAATAATATATTATATATTAACATTCAGTTTTGGAAGAGTGTAAATCAAAAATACATTTTTATGTTCAGTCTCTGTTTGTTCATCTCTCAGAAAACATTTTATGGTCATCATCACAAACTGATTGGTTGATACATAGTTTCTATCGCACGTATGAGACCAGATATCTTCAGTTAGATTTCACGTTCTTCTGGAACTGGAATTGACACTTCACAGTCTTTTTTGCTCACTGGCAATTTGATGTGTGCCGTTAACAGACCGGGACATGCTTACCCTTCCGGAGCATTTGATGTTACTCCTGGTTTTTAGTGTGAGTTCACATTGCTGGTGCTTTTATTTCTGTGCTGTCTTGTTCTATTTTTGTTTAGTTTATTATATGTTTTTTATTCTTTTAGTTATACATGTATCCTTGTGGCATTTGTTTGTTGTGCTCCATTCTCCTGACTGTTTTTTCCTTGGACTTCGAATTCGTGGACTTTTCCCACTGATTTGTCGCTTCGGTATTCTTTTGCTGATATTAAGATATTTAATAGTGTGAAGAAAATCATAGTAAATTTGACAAAGTTGCCATGCTCCTCAATATGTTTTTCCCCTACATTCTACATGTATCAATAATAAAAAGTTTTAAATTTACGCTAATCAATCTTTGCTTGTGTTCAGTCCTACTGACTCTTTACCTGAAATCTTCACCTTTTTCATTATTATCTATTATAAAGCATGAAGTTTGTTACTCAGGTTATAACTTCCCAAGCAATGAAAACAAGAGGCTCACCAGAGCCTGTATCGCTCACCTGGAGTCTGGTTTTCATTGGATAATTAATCAACTATTTGACCAAGTTTGTTGCAATTGGTTCAATTGTTCAGGGAAAATTTGTTGAAGATTTATTTTTCATAAGGTTTAATGTTAAAATATGTTCCCTGATGGTGGTAGTCCTGGCAGGAAGTTGATAAAATTGACCAGGAATAAGGGTGAACCTTAAATAAATGTAACAGAACTCGGCCTCAAATTACACAAACCAATAACTCCTAAAAAGAATTTGGGATTCCCTTCAAAATTTCAGGGTAGGTAGATCTCAACATGGCAAACATTTTTCAATTTACATTTCACTTCTATCTCAAATACTTCTGGAGATAATTGCAAAAATGTTAAAATTTTGAAAATTTGACAAAAAAAGGGCAATAACTCCTAAATGAGTTTTGGGATTTCCTTTAAAATTTCAGGGTATGTAGATCTCAACATGGCAAACATTTTTCAAATTTACATATCACTTCTATCTCAAATAGTTTTGGGGATAAATGACGAAAAATGTTAAATTTTAAAAATTTGACAAAAAAGGGCAGTAACTCCTAAATGGGTTTTCGCATTTCTTTCAAAATTTCAGGTTAGGTAGATCTTGCCATGCTGATCAATTTTACCCCATGTCAGATTTTTGATATCTGTAACGGTTTTTAAGTTATAAGCCAAAAACAACACATACACCCTTATATTCTATTTTTAGCTACGACAGCCATGTTTTACGTCAGATCAAAATAAATTGAGGATCGTTTGTAGAGGACATGTCATAGATCATTCCTATTAAGTTTCAAACCAATCGGCCCAGCGGTTTCAGAGGAAAAGATTTTTTAATGAAAAAATTTAAAAATTTGACAAAAAAAGGGCAACAACTCCTAAATGGGTTTTGGGATTTCCTTTAAAATTTCAGGGTAGGTGGATCTCAACATGGCAAACATTTTTCAAATTTACATTTCACTTCTATCTCAAATAGTTTTGGAGATAAATGACAAAAAATGTTAAAATTTTGAAAATTTGACAAAAAAGGGCAATAACTCCTAAATGGGTTTTGGAATTTCCTTCAAAATTTCAGGGTAGGTAGATCTTGTCATGCTGATCAATTTTACCCCATGTCAGATTTTCGATATCTGTAACGGTTTTTGAGTTATTAGCAAAAAACAGCAATTTACGCCTATGTTCTATTTTTAGCAACAGTGGCCATGTTTTTCATCGGATCAATATAAAATGAGGATCGTTTGTGGAGGACATGTCATATATCATTCCTATGAAGCCTCGATCCAATCTGCCCAGCCGTTTCAGAGGAGAAGATTTTTGAAAATCAGCCAATCAGAAACAAGAATTGCCTCTGGTGGCCATGTTTCTTGACCAATCAGAACTAAATGAGGAAACTTTGTTGAGGACCTTCCATACACCACTCATGCAAAGTTTGGTTGGAATTGGCCAAATGGTTTCTGAGGAGAAGATGTTTGAATGAAAAGTTTACGACGGACGGACGGACGGACGGACGAAAAGTGATGGCAAAAGCTCACATGGCCTTTTAGGCCAGGTGAGCTAAAAAGCAGAAATGCTGTACCCCAGACGGAAAAATGTGACAATCTGCTAAAGAACGGTATATTTTATTTGGGTTGTATAGTACTTTCAGGTGAATTGGCTGTAACATGGCAGCCAGTTTTTATTGGTGGAAGAAGCCAGAGAGGACCACTTACCTAAAGCAGGAAATATGGCAATCCTTGTTAAGTAAGATCAGAATTGAATATATCTTGCCAATGAGTTTGATTGTAACTAGAGTTGACAGTCTAGTGATCAAAAGTAATAACGAGAAAGAACCTGGAACATTTGGTCACTGCAGCTCTGATAAAAGAATGGTTGATGAGTTGGATTGGAACTCACAACCTCTTACTGACAGTCTAGTCATGGTCAAAAGTAATTATGAGAAACTACAAAGACAACTTGGCTAGCACTGTTCTGCCAAAGAATGTTAATAATTTCATCTGCTCTCCTCAGTTCTGCCATAGTTTCGATTTAAACAATGTATCGAAAATAAACCCAATTCAAACAGACACTCCAAATCAACATAATTCATTACTTACAGTTTTATGTGCACTCTCAGCTTCTGTTTTCTTATCCTTTACAACAATTATATCTCCTGCAGAATTACCCTTTCCTAAGACATCTGTTGTTATGCTGAATTCTTTCCCCTCTCTGTAATATCCCGCTTTTGTCTGTACCTGAAAATTTGAAAATTTTCTGGTTTTTAATGAACACTGGATTTGGGATTGCATGCAGCCTTTTTTACTCTTTGTAAAGGGACGCTATTACAAAAATGAAATGGATATGGGATAAGCATCAATCAGACAACATTACATGGTATTGAAAACTTTGTAAAATAAGTAATAAAATGCTCCGCTGGGCGCAGCTAGATACGACCGCAGATGTCGAACCCTGAATAGTTGGGGCAATTATGAACACAACATTCAAGCTTGGTACAATACTGAATTTGGATTGTGAATAAATATTTGACACAGCATAGGTTTCTGACACAGAATGAATGTTGTCTAAGAACTTAAAAATTTTTAATTTACCTATTCAAACCATATCAGTATTATTTGTTTTTATATATAAATCAGAAATAACCAATTTAAAATTTAAAATTGGGCACACATATCAATTTCTTGCTATTGCGCAATACTGTGCAATTGAAAATTTCTTCAAATATTTGACACATAATAGGTTTCTGACACAGAATAACTGAAATCAAAGAACTTAGAATTGGTCATATGATTTCAATTTATATTCAATTTTTTGCTTCTTGTGCAATACAATATGCTTTGGAGAATTGCAACCCCCCCCAAAAAAAATAATAATTTACCCCTTTTTTTAGCTTTTGTGCAATACACTATGAAGTTGCACATTGACCCCCCTCCCAAAAAAAAACAAAAAACAATAAAATTTATTTTAACCCCCCCCCCCCCCTTTTTTTGCTAAAAAAAATTTGAAATTTTCTTTTTAATTTATGAAATATGAAATGAGAAAAAAATTACCCCCTCCCCAATTTCTCATTTACCCCCCCCCCCCCCCCCCCCATTTCTTTATATTTTGCAACCATAACAGCCCATTTAAATACACCATAACATATTAAAATAGAAAATGACATCATAGTCATGGATGACAAATTTTAAATATACATAACTTAAAAGCAGTTTAGATGAGATAAACAAAAAAGCTTCATCAGCACATTTTATATTGGCAAATTTCCAATGGAATTTGTTAATAATAAAGTTTTGATAACAGGGCACACATATCAATTTCTTGCTATTGCACAATAATGTGCAATTGAAAATTTCTTCAAATATTTGACACATAATAGGTTTCTGACACAGAATAACTGAAATAAAGAACTTAGAATTGGTCATATGATTTGAATTTATATTCAATTTTTTGCTTCTGGTGCAATACAATATGCTGTGGAGAACTAAGTTTAATTTTGGACCCTTTGGACCTTAATGTAGACCAATTTGAAAACGGGACCAAAAATTAAGAATCTAAATGCACGGTTAGATTCGGCATATCAAAGAACCCCAATAGTTCAATTTTCGATGAAATCAAACAAAGTTTAATTTTGGACCCCGATTTGGACCAACTTGAAAACTGGGCCCAGAATAAAAAAACTAAGTACATGTTTAGATTCAGCATATCAAAGAACCCAAAGAATTCAATTTTTGTTAAAATCAAACTAAGTTTAATTTTGGACCCTTTGGACCTTAATGTAGACCAATTTGAAAACGGGACCAAAAATTAAGAATCTAAATGCACGGTTAGATTCGGCATATCAAAGAACCCCAATAGTTCAATTTTCGATGAAATCAAACAAAGCTTAATTTTGGACCCCGATTTGGACCAACTTGAAAGCTGGGCCCATAATAAAAAAACTAAGTACATGTTTAGATTCAGCATATCAAAGAACCCCAAGAATTCAATTTTTGTTAAAATCAAACTAAATTTAATTTTGGACCCTTTGGACCTTAATGTAGACCAATTTGAAAACGGGACCAAAAATTAAGAATCTAAATGCACGGTTAGATTCGGCATATCAAAGAACCCCAATAGTTCAATTTTCGATGAAATCAAACAAAGTTTAATTTTGGACCCCGATTTGGACCAACTTGAAAACTGGGCCCAGAATAAAAAAACTAAGTACATGTTTAGATTCAGCATATCAAAGAACCCAAAGAATTCAATTTTTGTTAAAATCAAACTAAGTTTAATTTTGGACCCTTTGGACCTTAATGTAGACCAATTTGAAAACGGGACCAAAAATTAAGAATCTAAATGCACGGTTAGATTCGGCATATCAAAGAACCCCAATAGTTCAATTTTCGATGAAATCAAACAAAGCTTAATTTTGGACCCCGATTTGGACCAACTTGAAAGCTGGGCCCATAATAAAAAAACTAAGTACATGTTTAGATTCAGCATATCAAAGAACCCCAAGAATTCAATTTTTGTTAAAATCAAACTAAATTTAATTTTGGACCCTTTGGACCTTAATGTAGACCAATTTGAAAACGGGACCAAAAATTAAGAATCTAAATGCACGGTTAGATTCGGCATATCAAAGAACCCCAATAGTTCAATTTTCGATGAAATCAAACAAAGTTTAATTTTGGACCCTTTTGGCCCCTAATTCCTAAACTGTTGGGACCAAACTCCCAAAATCAATCCAAACCTTCCTTTTGTGGTCATAAACCTTGTGTTTAAATTTCATAGATTTCTATTTACTTATACTAAAGTTATTGTGCAAAAACCAAGAAAAATGCTTATTTGGGCCCTTTTTTAGCACCTAATTCCTAAACTGTTGGGACCAAAACTCCCAAAAACAATCCCAACCTTCCTTTTGTGGTCATAAACCTTGTGTTATAATTTCATAGATTTCTGTTTACTTATACTAGAGTTATTGTGCGAAAACCAAGAAAAATGCTTATTGGGCCCTTTTTTGGCCCCTAATTCTTAAACTGTTGGGACCAAAACTCCCAAAATCAATCCCAACCTTCCTTTTGTGGTCATAAACCTTGTGTTTAAATTTCATAGATTTCTATTAACTTATACTAAAGTTATATTGCGAAAACCAAATGTCTTCGGACGACGACGCTGACGACGGACGACGATGCAGACGACGACGACGACGACAACGTCATACCAAAATTTTGCGGTCGTATAAAAAATGATTACATCTAACAACGATATTATTGTACAAGACTGGACAAAACTTTCTGACATCTGATTTTTGATATGAGCTGCTTAATATGATAAAAGCTCAGAAATTCATAACAAATTGTGTAAATTATTAAATCTTTACCATTTCAAAGAAATGTAGCTTTGCTACAATTTAATATTTTAATGCTTTAGACATTTTCTACTGAAGTGTTTTTTTTTCAATAAAAAATGTCAATTTCCTAAACTATGTAAAGATCTGATTTCTTAACCGATTAATAATGATACTGCACTTCTTTTTGGCAAAACAGTATTTTATAAGAATTTCAAGAGTTTCTACAACTCCTGATGGAGGTTTATGTTAATTTGGGACTTATGTGAGTAGGATCAATGACCACTCCTGATGGAGGTTAATGTTAATTTGGGACTTAGGTGAGTAGGATCAAGGACCACTCCTGATGGAGGTTTATGTTAATTTGGGACTTAGGTGAGTAGGATCAAGGACCACTCCTGATGGAGGTTTATGTTAATTTGGGACTTACGTGAGTAGGATCAAGATCACTCCTGATGGAGGTTTATGTTAATTTGGGACTTATGTGAGTAGGATCAATGACCACTCCTGATGGAGGTTTATGTTAATTTGGAACTTACGTGAGTAGGATCAAGATCACTCCTGATGGAGGTTTATGTTAATTTGGGACTTAGGTGAGTAGGATCAAGGACCACTCCTGATGGAGGTTTATGTTAATTTGGGACTTACCTGAGTAGGATCAAGATCACTCCTGATTGAGGTTTATGTTAATTTGGGACTTACGTTAGTAGGATCAATTACCACTCCTGATGGAGGTTTATGTTAATTTGGGACTTACATGAGTAGGATCAAGATCACTCCTGATGGAGGTTTATGTTAATTTGGGACTTATGTGAGTAGGATCAATGACCACTCCTGATGGAGGTTTATGTTAATTTGGAACTTACGTGAGTAGGATCAAGATCACTCCTGATGGAGGTTTATGTTAATTTGGGACTTAGGTGAGTAGGATCAAGGACCACTCCTGGTGGAGGTTTATGTTAATTTGGGACTTACCTGAGTAGGATCAAGATCACTCCTGATTGAGGTTTATGTTAATTTGGGACTTACGTTAGTAGGATCAATTACCACTCCTGATGGAGGTTTATGTTAATTTGGGACTTACGTTAGTAGGATCAATGACCACTCCTGATGGAGGTTAATGTTAATTTGGGACTTACGTGAGTAGGATCAAGATCACTCCTGATGGAGGTTTATGTTAATTTGGGACTTACGTGAGTAGGATCAATGACCACTGATGGAGGTTTATGTTAATTTTGGACTTAGGTGAGTAAGAAGTTAATTTGGGACTTACGTGAGTAGGATCAAGGATCACTCCTGATGGAGGTTTATGTTAATTTGGGACTTACATGAGTAGGATCAAGGACCACTCCTGATGGAGGTTTATGTTAATTTGGGACTTACATTGAGTAGGATCAAGGACCACTCCTGATGGAGGTTTATGTTAATTTGGGACTTACGTGAGTAGGATCAAGGACCACTCCTGATGGAGGTTTATGTAAATTTGGGACTTACATTGAGTAGGATCAAGGACCACTCCTGATGGAGGTTTATGTTAATTTGGGACTTACGTTGAGTAGGATCAATGACCACTCCTGATGGAGGTTTATGTTAATTTGGGACTTACGTTGAGTAGGATCAAGGACCACTCCTGATGGAGGTTTATGTTAATTTGGGACTTAGGTGAGTAGGAGTTAATTTGGGACTTACGTGAGTAGGGTCAAGGATCACTCCTGATGGAGGTTTATGTTAATTTTGGACTTACGTGAGTAGGATCAAGGACCATTCCTGATTGAGGTTTATGTTAATTTGGGACTTACGTGAGTAGGATCAAGAACCACACCTGATGGAGGTTTATGTTAATTTGGGACTTACGTGAGTAGGGTCAAGGATCACTCCTGACGGAGGTTTATGTAAATTTGGGACTTACATTGAGTAGGATCAAGGACCACTCCTGATGGAGGTTTATGTTAATTTGGGACTTACGTGAGTAGGATCAAGAACCACACCTGATGGAGGTTTATGTTAATTTGGGACTTACGTGAGTAGGATCAAGGACCACACCTGATTTAGCTTAATGTTAATTTGGGACTTACGTGAGTAGGATCCAGGACCACTCCTGATGGAGGTTTATGTTTCTTGAGATATTCAATCAGTTCGAGACAAGCATCCATCTTTATCTGAACATCCGAATCAGTTCTGGGTTGTGTCATCATGTTTGCATAGGAGGCATCCCACCAGATTTTTCTGAAAATGTTATATGTGTTAAGGGTTAAGGGATTAGATTCTCATATATAATTGGTTTATAGGTACATGAAAATTTTACGATTTATGAAACAAAACACGAATCGGATACTTCTCCAATCTTGCTCTAAAACAATTTTTTTATGAAAAGTTCAAAATGAGATACTGACCCTAAAAGTCCAAAGAGATCATCTGTTACCCAGTCCAAAGAAAGATCATCTGTTACACAGTCCAAATTAGTTTATTCTAATTCAGGAGAAAATCAAAATTATATCATAAGTCATTTGTTGACCTTTTGTTGACTTTTGAAAACTGATCTTTATCTAATTCAAGTAAAAAATCTTGTTCTTCAACATTTTTTTTTATCTCAAACACAAAGTTCCTTTAAAGAATCCAAGCAGATGAAAGTTACAATCAAATGGTTTAGATATATTTTTAGCAACGATCACCTTGGCCTTTAACCTCCTCAACTCAAAACAAGTAAGAGTTATATTGGTATCTTGAAAATCTTTCATCTGCCAAATTTCAAAATCAAACTGGGCATATCTATAGTTATTTTCTGGTAACTGTGTAAGTCACACTGCCTTTTGACTTATTTATTTCAAAATCCACGACGTTCTTTCTCTTCTGGTTTAATAAATTTGCATTTGATTTAAAAATGAAAAAGCAGCATAACAAAAGTTTTATGTCCCCTGCTCTTATGCTATTATAATAAATACTAATCAATGTTTACTTTGATTTTTCATCTTTGTACTGTATGACTGGTCTCCCCTTATCATCTTCACCAACAATGGCTGAAAAAAACAATTTTATTAAGATTTGGAATATCATGATAATTCATGCTCAATTACAGGTTATTTTCATAGAAAATATTTTTGTTTGCCTATTTATCTGGCTGCTAAAAAATTAAATAAATCTTAATTTGGAGCCAAAATAAAATTAAAATTTCATGTTTTTAACATACTTCCTTGATCTGATTTGGTGATATTTTACACATGCCAACATAAAACAATACTAGAATATATATTTCTTAATTCACTTTAAAATAAAATGCAAAAATTCGAATTCAAAATTATGGCACTCAAGCAAAATCTTATTAAAACTTTTAACTGATGTAAATGTTTCATCTAATTTAGTGAATAAATATATATTATAGTGACACTCCACATACACAAAACTGTTTTCACCATAATTCATTTGTAACATCACAAGGGTTTAGGAAGTACATAAACACACTTGGGTAGAATTTCTTAACATCTTGTGTCTTACAGAAAATAGTGACAGCTCAAATGCAATAGCCCCATCATAAATTAATCATATCAATTAAAAAGAAAAGAACATATGTAGTAAAAATTAACAAGAAAATATCCAACGAATGGAAGCTGAAATGCATATTGATTGTTTTGTTTTGTTTTTAGTCTATGGGAGTTGTTCTATGAAATTTGTTATGTTATGTGTCTCTGCTAGAAAGTTATGGCACAAAAACATTCCATTAGGTTACAAGTTAATATGTATAATGTTGATTATGAATTTCATTAGCACTCCTTCTTAACTCTCTCATGCATAAAAATTGATGATGTTAAATTTTGACATTACTCTGCTTTATTTCAAAATTCTTGAAATGTGATGAGATATATATTTCTTTAGTTTGTTTAATTCTAGTTAATTTTGACTAAAGCTGCAAAATCTGCTCTGAACTAATTTTCAATCTCTTTCGTAGCCAATATTTGTTCAGAACAGATTTTGCAACCATAGTTGTGGGTATCAATGGGTTACTATATCATCAAATCACATTCTCCAAATTGTAAAATTACTTAACATAATGCAAAATATTTGACAAAAATTGTTATGAACTAGAGAGATAAGTGTGCATGATTAATATTAAGGTAGACATTTATGATTACAGTTTGCCTCATTCCTCCACTTATTTTGGTGTGTGGCTATGTAGCTCCCCGAGATTCACCCTTACAGCAAGTAATATGATTGAACGTCGATTGGTATCAGAGAACTGAACTCGGACATAAAACTTATCCTAAGTCAATGAAGAGCAGCAAGTAGGTTAGAGTTACCTTATTTTGGTGGGAGGCCGTGTTACTCCCCGAGATGCACCCTCACACCAAGTAATATGATTGTAGGTCCCTTCGTATCGGAGAACCAAATTCGGACGTAAAACTTAACCTAAGTCAATGAAGAGCAGTAAGTAGGTTAGAGTGACCTTATTTTGGTGGGAGGCTGTGTTACCTTCCAAGATGCACCCTGACACCAAGTAATATGATTTAGGTCCCTTGGTATCAGAGAACTGAATTGGACGTACAACTTAACTTAAGTCAATGAAGCAAAATAAGTAGGTCATAGTAAACTTATTTTGGTGGGAGGCTGTGTTACTCCCCGAGATGCACCCTCACACCAAGTAATATGATTGTAGGTCAGTTTGTATGTTAAAACTGATTTTTGACATAAAACTTAAAAGCCAGTCAACCATGTAATATGTGTCATGTGACCTTCATCTTATGTCACATGGTCAGTCTCTTCAACGTGCACCTGCATCCATAAATATATGACCCTATGTCAACTAGTAACTGAGAACCGGCTGTGGACACATATGCATACACGCATGCGTATGCGGACCTGGGCGCCAGAGGTACTCAATTGAGTTGAGTCGATCTAAAAAAACTATTGTTGTAAATACAATGAATAAATTATGTATACCAGTATTTTATCAGAATCCTGTGCCTCATGTGATCGCAAGTTAGCATGTTTTGATACTCATAAAACTTATAATATAAATAAAATATGATTATAATTCATGCAAGTTCTTGTAATAATATTGAAAAACTGTACTATCATGCATACTATTCTGCATAATAATCTTCAATCTATTAGGTTCATATTAAGTAATATTACTGACTCTCGACTCTTCTATTACCATGACCTTTGAATTAAGTTGTGACCTCTTTTTCAGCAGCTAGTAATATGGAAATATATCAGGCTCAGAAATATACAATATACATTGTGTGTACATTTGTACATTGTGTACAAATGAAATTTATATTTTCTGACAATGTATTTATATTTTGTTTATCCTGCAACACTAACTTATCTATTTTAGAGAAAAGGCATGAAAATGGACTTTTTTTAGCTGATATGAAGTAGAGGGGTTTTTGGTGCATAATCTAAGAAATATGATGTCTTAAACAAGTGATTAAGGTCAAAATACATACAAACTATTCTTGAATAGGAGGACAAGGGTACCAGGAAACTTTATTAGGCTACTGATCCAATATCGAAAATAATTTAATCAGCTAAAGGCGTCATTGCAGGATAAAATATTTTACCCCATTGCTTGCTTGACAACATTATGATATAAATATTAATTCTCGTGTAAATTCTGCATAAAGACACATTATTTATTCTAGCATGTTAAAATTGTTATGCATGTTGCCACTCCATGAAAATATGAGATTCGATTTTTTTTATCTCCCTGGAACTGACAAAAAGGGGAGATAATTTTTAATTTGCATATGGATGAATGTTTTAATACGCAAAAATTAACGCTTATGCTCTTTTGGTAAATAGTCATTTTAATAAGAGATAATTCCCCAAATATTTCTAATTAACAAAAAGTGTTTCTTTTCATTATGTTTTCAAATAACAGATACATCCAAAACTTACCATAAGAACCAGAAATCTACAATTATAAAGTTCGCCTCGTTCCCACACTAATTTTGGTATGTGGCTGTGTAGCGCCCCGAGATGAAACCGTACAGCAATTAATGATTGTAGGTCACTTGGTATCGGAAAACTGAATCTAAGTCAATGAAGCACAGTAAGTAGGTCAGAGTGACCTAATTTTGGTCAGAGGCTGTGATACTCCCCAAAATGCACCCAGACACCAAGTAATATCATTGTAGGTCACTTGATATGAGACAACTGAACTCAGACATAAAACTTACCCTAAGTAAATGAAGCGCAATCAGTAGGTCAGAGTGACCTAATTTTGGTCGGAGGCTGTGTCACTCCCCGAGATGCAACATAACACCAAGTAATATGATTGTAGGTCCCTTGTTATCAGAGAACCGAAATTGGAAGAAAACTTAACCTAAGTCAATGAAGTGTTATAAGTAGGTCAGAGTGACCTAATTTTGGTGGGAGGCAGTGATACTCCAGGAGATGCATCCTCACACCAAGTAATATGACTGTAGGTCCCTTAGTATTGGAGAATGTAACTCGGACGAAAAACTTAACCTAAGTCAATGAAGTGCAATAAGAAGGTCAGTGACCTAATTTTGGTAGGAGGCTGTGTTATTCCCTATCATGCACCCTCACACCATGTAATATGATTGTAGGTCACTTTCTATATTAAAACTGATTTTTGACATAAAACTTAAAAGCCAGTCAACCGTGTAATATGGATCATGTGACCTTCATCTTATGTCACATGGTCAGTCTCTTCATCATGCACCAGCACATAAAAATATATGACCCTATTTCAACTATTAACTGAGAACTTGCTGTGGACGCGGATGTGCACGTAGAAGTGGACGCCGGGGTCACTCCAATAGATCCCCTCAACTTCTTTTGAGGTCAACTAACAAGAAAATGTGTCTATAAGACATGGATGCCCGGCCCTAAAAACAGCCTAAGTGTTGCTGAACTGCCTTGTACTATACAAGAGGACTGTAATGGTGATATATCATTGATATATTACTATAGGATTCTGAGAAATGAACCTAAATGCAAAATTTAACCGAATTCACTGAAGCATGAAATGTAGGTCACAGTGACCCAAGTGTTGCTGAACTTTGTTGTACTATACAAGAGGACTGTAGTGGTGAAATATCATTGATATATTACTAGCTTTCTGAGAAATGGAGATAAACACAAAACTTTTCCGAATAGGGAGTTTTGTACGGACAAGGGTAAATCTATATGCCCCAGCCACATTCGTGGCGGGGCATAATTAATGGAAACTGTTATGTAAGTTAACAAATAAATCAATAAAACATGTTAAAAATCTTAATTTCATTAAAGACACATGCTACCTAGTAAGGTATATTCCAGGAAAATAATAACCTGTATCAAAGAATAGGTTACTGTAAAAAAAAATTTACAACTTTCTAAAATATTGTATCATAATCAATTTTATGAATTTGAAATCTACTTTGTTCTTAATAGTTACCAGACGTATTGATCACGAAAACAAATGTACCTGCAAAATGGCTGTTCTCTCCTGATGCATGAAAAAATAAAAATTTGAAATTTCTCAAAAATACTCCTTTCTGATTTCACAAACTTGACTTTAAAAACTGTTATTTCAAGGAAGTTATCCCCATTTACTTGTTGTTTTTGCAGGCCAATCAATTTTAAGAATGTTTTTATCCACGAAAAATTGGTGTACCGTGAATAATAAGTGTTTCACAGTATATGATATAATTGTACAAAACTTTACGTTTTATATAAAAAAAAAAAAATTAAAAATGCTTGCTAAAAATACTTGCTAGAAAAATATTATTCGGTTGTAAAATATTACGTTTTGGTTAAGCCGTCAATTGTCATTTATAAGTTGAAATTAATCAAATGAAATGAGATCATGGAGCATCTAACAGATCAAAATTGTTTATTTATCTATGAATTTAAATATTTTTGCCAATTACAACATGTTTTCATTTCAACATTTGTTTTGAAATTCAAAATTTACTAAATTAAGAGCCCACTAATATGATTTCTTCAAAGTTCTCAATTCACGAAAATTGATGTCAACAAAAATAACTGAATTCACAGTATAGTCATGGTCCAATATGCAGTAACAGAGGCATAGCAGTAGTTGGAAATCAAGGGAGATAATACATTTTAATAAAGTGAAATATTATTAATGAAAACCCCCAAGCTCCTAAAAAAAAAAGACAATTCCCCACTTATTAGATATTTGAATTGTCTCCCATACATACATAAGTTATTTTTCATGACAGATGGGGTCTTGTATTTAGCATGAAGTGCAAAAATTACTTACTGAAGTAGACAAGACCTTCATCAGACATCAAAAAATATATAGGAAGATTTATCTAAAAACACATTATTATTGTGTATTGAGGATATTCTGGTGAAGAAAAAATATTTTGCAGAAAAATGACAATTTATATATTGATGTCTACAGATGACACCTTTTCTAAAGAGCAGATAACTCTGTAAATGGAAGACAACTCACTCTTACCAAAAATTGGGAATACATGTATATAATATTTCCTGGAACAACCCTTACTGAAAACCATGCAATTACATGTATTTTCTGAGTTAACAATTACACACTAGTATTTAATAGAGCATGTATTTTAGGTTAGTACTCTAATCCAATGTGCACAAATATATACCTGTTGTTAATGTTTCTTTACTTCAACTAATAAATCAATTAATAATCAGATTATATAAATATAATAAAGGAAATAGACATACATTAATAATCATTGTATGCTGTGCACGTCAATGTCAATGCAATATTTAATTCAAACAAAAGACATCAGGCTCCCACACCTCAATCCCATGCACATGCTCCCTTTTGTCACATAACATTTAAGTCATGCATAACCCAGTTCACAATCATAATGAATATGTTTACATGACCTAATCAATACTGCCAGAGGCCAAAAGACTTGTGTGTTCCTTGTTAATAGTTACTAATAATCAATGTCATCACAAAGTTTATTCAAGTTAAGTTTCCAAAATCATTTCATATTTATATTTTCAAAATCAACATGTCTAAAAATGCTACTAGTTACAAGAAATAATCCTTCACATAGACACATGTTTATACATTGGTTTCTTCCTACATATCTTTCTAAAAATACATCATTTCAAAATCTGAATCATAATCACCTTCATTTTTTCTAAGACTCTGTAACAGTAATAAAGTTTTCTCCCTTGATGTTGGGGAAAGATCTTCTATCAGTGAAGATAACTCACCTGTAACAATAAAACAAAAGTTTGATGTGATCACATGTATGATACAATACAGTCCATATAATTATGACTTCTTTTAAGGTTGACCGCCTTGGTGGTCTCGTGGTAGAGTGCTCATCTCGAGTGTGGAAGGTTGCGGGTTCGATCCCTGGCCGGGTTAAACCAAAGACATTAAATTTGGTATTTGCTGCTTCTCCACCAAGCAAGTGGCATCTAGAAGTAAGACCAAAGGACTGGTCAGCTCGGAGTCAGTATAATGTGTCAGAGTAAGGTGATATGTCTTCTTGTGGACAGTTACCTTGTGAGCTAGTTAAAAATCTGGCTCAGCATGTCGGTCTAGTACAAAGCAGGGATCATATTCATATCATATCAACATGTTCCCGTCCTGATATGCACCTTATGGTTGCAATCTAATTAAAATTACATCTACTAATTGCTCCTTTCAGTAACTACATGTACATGCGGTGACTGAAAGGAGCAATTACCAGTTGTAGATATAATTTTAATTAGATTGCTAATGGTTGCCACTGGACGTTAAAACAATAATTCATCCATCCATATTTTAAGGCTGATATTTTAAATTGCATATTTTCTGAAATGCTTCTTTAATTTCCTTTCCTCCTCATTTCATATTTGGAAAGCAATTTTAATAACACAATTAAAAGTTCAATTTTCTGATAGATCACAATAACCTAAATAGCTGCAATGAAAATTATATCTTATAGTGATAAATATACAGACATTTACCTGTTAAAAATTTCTTCCAATTTTATTTTCAACCTACCATTGCCACTGGAATCTTTTATTTAAACAGGCTGGGTTTGAAGAATTTTTGGTCTTTTATCTTCCATATGTGATGTCATGCTTACAATAGATTGTCATGGATACTTGTAAAACTTCATTGGTATCTAAAATAGAATTTGTGTCATAGTACAATTCCTTGTCTTTTTATGATAGTATACAGATCATGGATGCTCCTATGTACCTTGATGTAAACCATCAATAGTAACAATATGATAAAATAAGCTACAAAATAATCATTACCAAAGTCTGAAATAAGTCTAATTTTTCTTATCTTTAATGATGATAATTATTGTTTTTCAGTCTGTAATATGTTATAGACTGATTACCGGTAGTTTAATAATAAACATATGAAAGGAAGTGCATCTTAATCCAATGTCAGGATTTTGAAAAAACAAGTTGTACTGACAGTCTGTGAGCCATTGCTCACTAGTGATACTCTGCTTTTCGATAAGGTAAAAAAATAAACGTCAAACAGGAAGTTGATGCTGCCTTGGTCCGAAAACATATCACACAATATGGCGTAGCTATAGAAGGCTTGACACAAAATTTCAAGCGGCTATGATAAGTATGTGCAGAGAAAAGTGTGACGAAAAATTTTGTTTCCAAAACCATAGGGTCGAAAAATAAATGAAGTCCTCAAAAAGGAAGTTGATGTCACCTAGGTCTGTAAACATATCCGACAATATGGCGTAGCTATAAAGGGGTTGTGACAAGATATCAAACGGCTGTGATGAATAGTTGCAGGGAAAAGTGTGACGAAAAATTTTGTTATGGAAAACAGTGCACACATGTACGGACGCATGGAACCATAAGGGTAAAACAGTATACCCCACCCCCTTCTTTGGAGCGGGGGTATAAAAATCATATTTGCAATAGTCATTGATACACAATATATAGAAAAGCTGTGGCACAAATCCGCAGGCCATAACCTTAGCATCTTTAAAAGTTAAAATAGCAACAGGAACAATATACCTGCAGTAATATCATGCAAAATTTAGCAACAGTCATGTGTCACCAGTTTGTCTGTTATGTAAAGAGGGAAATGAAGATATCATACATTTTATATTAAAATGTCCATCACTACAGAGGATAAGAAGTAACATTTTAGATCTTATACAAGAAGCGCTAATTAAACTGGAAAACCAGAATATTACAAAGGAACTAATGACCAGCGATGAAAAATCTGTGTCAACTAATCGTCGACTGCTCAAAATACAGATTTATTGATGAAAATACAAAAGAGAGGGTAGAAACTATATCTAGAGGTCTCTGCCATTAAACTGGGAAACCAGGATATTACAAAGGAACTAATGACCAGCGATGAAAATCTGTGTCAACTAATCGTCGACTGCTCAAAATACAGATTTGTTGATGAAAATACGAGAGAGGACAGAAACTATATCTAGAGGTCTCTGTCATAAACTATTCCAAGAGAGATCAATACTTTTGGCTTAATAACTTTATTGGCTTATAATTAAACATAAAATGCTTAGTCTAAAATATTCATACAAGGAAGGACTATGGACAGCTCTGTATATAGCATGTGAACATTATAATCTTTTACATGAAGAAGAAATTCTCATTTATATACATGTACATACGAATGAAGGATCAGCTTTAATAAGAAGCAATGTGCCAAATGTAAATACTATGGTAGGGTCACATACCCCAGAGGAGATTTTATAAATAACTTTTTTTTATAGATTTAAAAGATTTACCTTTTAAATTAAACCAGATTTTTAACTGAATGAGTGATGTTTTTACACCGATCTACAGTATTGGTGGTTCTCCTGACATAGGAGGGAGTTACAGTATAGAAGAAGAACAATAATTATGGATCTGGTAAAATGATATCAGTCGGACCGCCAAGTGCCATTTTGACCGTTACACTAGTGCATTCTATTTACAGAGAAACAGGTGGAGATAATTTCAGAATTTTTTCCACCAGATGGCGCTTTTAGTCCCGCCTCGAATTTTTGATTGACATGACGGGTGTGAATTGTGTAAATATCGTTGTGCTAGTTTTTGACTTTCAAATAACATGGATGGAAATATGTGTAAAAATTATTTCGTTAACACCCTGGCCTATTGGATTCACCTGACACTGAAAATTATAAACGTATGAGACATCAAAAGTGAGTATTTTTTGCGCACCTCAAAATGGCCGGCGACACACGTTGCCACTTTTTAGCAAATTAACAGATCTCGCTCGTTTACCGTTTCACTGGGAGGAGCCTATAATGCTTTTTTTTTGCAAATTGATATAGTATCGGGTCTTTTATTTTCAAGTTAAAAAGGCTGTCTCGAGACTCCGTTACATAGTTCTTACTCAATGTCCAGGGATATCAAAATATGCAAAGAAATGAAGTGTGTTTTCACATAATGACACGACTGAAGTATTTTTTATGTTCAATATTCAATTTTCTGCAGAAAATTTTAAAGGAGTGTCTGTTTTTAAGATCAGTCACCTGGAAATTGCCCTGGGCCCTTCCCATTTTTGTGGTTGATGATACATGTTTTTTTTTTTTTTTTTTTTTTTAAATTTACTCAGGTTCATCTAATAGGTTACATTATGGACAGAAAAAATCCATGATGAGATGATTTTGTTTAAAAATAAGATAATAAAAAAAAGATTCACAGACAACATTTGAATAAATAGTGTTGGAACACTTTTAGTCTTTACAATATTGTGAAATTATGCATAAATACTCAACCTATGAGTCACCAGTTTTATTTATTATCATTGGCAATGTACAGGAAAACTATTAGTAAATAATTGTATATCAAAATATATCTTTTAGGTGTATTTGTTTTACTTTGGATGGAAAATAGTGTATGATTTTCATATGTCTCTATGTGTATAATTTCTTAAATTTTTGTCAAAATAGTAATCTTGTAATATCTACAACTTCAAATTTTATAACCACTTTTTTAAGTAAGGTTATCTAATTTCTTTTCATATATGATTTAATTTTTTTTACCCTTTGGTGTCATCTAGACTATTTAGTTAGAATAGTCCTATGGTTCAATCAAGTAATAGTTTTCAGTTTTCAGTTTTATTATATTTGGTTGTGTTCTCAAAGAATATTCATTACATTCACATGAATTTCACCATGTTAAGTACATGTATACAGCATTAATCATGTTAACTGACCTATTATCTTAAATTCTGTTGAAAATTTCTAATTTTTGTGCTTTGCCTTTCATTTCAAAATCCAGGATCTTGGGTTAGACTTCCACATTACAGTTTTTCTTAAACAAATGATTTTATTTTGTTATTTCATGATTTTTAATTCATGTTCATGTCCAGATTTTTACTTTTTTACATGGAAAGTCAGCAAATTTCAATAATAAGCATGAGAAATTGGTCTATAAAATCACATGTATATTTTTGTTTTACCAATTTTGGCACTACAGGAGGTGAAATAGGTCAAATACACAAAAAGCAATAATAATTATTCTTAATCAATACAATAAATATTAATTCATGAAAAACAAGATTGAGAAGGCATAACTTAATGTACAAATGTAAAATTTCCTTTTGTTGAAAAGAATATGCATATGATTTATGTGATTTGCTGGCAAAAAATAAATCTTTCCATGTCAGATCCTTACAGTTTTTGACAATTGAGTAATGGATAAAGGTAATTTTAATTTTAATAAAATTTTCTTTTTTTCCAATGCTTTTTTTTGTAATTTGTTACTTTTTAACCAAAAACTCACAATTTAGGTCCTGATAAAGACAAAAATCCATTATTTAATAGCTTCCACATTGCAAAATGCACAAACCATTTAAACAGAAATTGGAGCAAGTATTTTTTTTCAAAATTAAAGTGAAAGAAAATTATTTAGTCCTGCTTTTGAATAAAAAATATAAACATTTGTCATTACTCAAATAGACCTACATTGCATACCAGTAATTATAATAATAATAATAATAATAATAATAATAAATTCTTTATTTAAAGAGGGTAACTCAATTAGAAGTAGTCTAATTTTCATTGAGGCCCTCAAACAAAATACATGTATACAGTTGGTGTATTCCTCCTATTCCCACTTTTTATAAATCACTATTCCTCCTATTCCCACATGCATATAACAATAGATGTTTTTATAGTTAATTTGTTTATTTAGCATTTAAGATTAATAAAATATTACCTGAGATTTACCTGTATTTCGTAATATTTATATGACAAATTTTGCACTATTTCCTCATAGATATGTTATTAATATATTTTTTATTGAAAAAATACATAATTTAATTTAAAATAAAGAAATAAACTAAATTTTTGTCAATTTGGAATGTAAAATAATGAAAATATAAAAATTTTACACAAAAAATAAACAAAATTAAATCAAAATGTAAGGATAAGTTTTGGGCAATAAATGATTGAAGCTGAGGAATAATAAGTGACAACTTACTGGATATGTTCCACTGCAAACTGTCCTGCAACAATCAACACCCTTAACAACTTACCAACCAAAGTCTCAGCAAACCACAACCATGGATCTGACCACATGCATCTGAAGGTAGACAAGGTCATGCAGAAAAAGAACTAACTCCAGTTCCAACCATTTATGAAGAAGAATTGGTAAAACTCAGAAATGACGACTGGAATGACGACACACAACAACTAGTAGAGAATATTCCAACTTTCACATCTTGTAAGAATGCCATGTGCAACAAACGCAAGAAGACCCTACCAGTTTTGCCAAAAACTGTGGATGACATCAACGTAAATGGTATATGGGCACAGACCAATGCAAAAGGGTGTTTTTTCCACTATACACAGGCAATATGGAGAAAAGCACAAGAGACAGGTCTACAGGTTCCATACAAAGAAGATGACAACATCCACAAACTAGTACGTCGTGCAGCTGTACTGCCACTGATTCCAACTGCTGAAGTCGAAGATGTATGGTTTAATGCCCTCACAGACTTAGATCAGGTCGAAACAGATACCAACTTCACTCCTTTCACAGACTATGTTACAACATTCTGGGTAGAGCAAAACAGACACCTATGGAATCACTACGAAACCCAGGGCCCAAGAACTACCAACCATTTGGAGGGCTGGCATAGCAAGTTAAAGTTTAATACATGTCTACTTTTGTCTGTTGTTACATTAGTACTTTAAAATTAATAAATGATATCAATACTATTATAGTTTCTTTAATCAATCATTTTTCATAAGAAAACAACACAAAATAACTTCATTTCCCTGTCCCAAATCAATAGTTACAAAATAAAAGTACATATTTTTTATTTATTTATTTGTTTATTTTATAGGACTATTGTGACCTTTAATTGTTCTATAAAATAAATTAATAATAAAAATATTTACTTATATTTGTTTCTTTTTCTTGAATTTATCCTTAAAAAATATACAAACAAGTTTCATTTACCTGTCCTCAATCAACATTTAGTTACATGTTAATTAGTCAATGTTTATACAGTATAATCCTTTGTTTACACAACTTTTCCCTCTATTCCCACATGAATTTTTACCTTTTTGTACCTGAATTTTAAAAAGTGGGAATAGGAGGAATGAACCCTACACTTAACATTCATACATTAAAATACAATATATATTACTAGTATATACACAATTCAATCATTCAAATACATACAAACATACAAATGGCAATAAATGGCAACAATTGGTAAAGTTTTGATTAAATTTTCTTATTCTTACAACAAAAGAAAGATGACAAATTATTCGACTTGCAAAGAATTTTCAAGAAAATGATTATAACAATGTTTCTTAAATAATTCCACATTATGAAAATTTTTTATTTTGAGTGGTAAATTATTCCAGACCTTTGTTGCAGAATAATGAAAAGATTTTTTATAAAAATTTGTATTTGGTCTTGGAACAAATAGATCATTATTAGAGACAGATCGTAAGTTGTGGTGTTGCACATCATTAATATTTAGCATTGCTAAGTAATCAGGTGTTAGTCCATTTACAATTTTATACATTAGAATTGATTGTTGGTATTTTATTCTATTTGTAAAAGATAGCCATTTTAAAGATGAAAACATAAAATTAGATGGAAGTGAAATATCGCATTCAAGTATAATTCTTGCTACTCTTTTTTGAAGTTTTATGATTCTATCTGAATCTTTTTGTAATAAATTTCCCCAAACTGAACTACAATAGTCTATATATGGTAGAATATATGCATTATAAAATAGTTGTCTTGTGTGTATAGGCATATATACTTTAATTTTAAACAAAAGTGATATTTTAGATGAGATAATCTTACATATACGATCAACATGATCTTCCCAGCTTAAATTTTCATCAATGTCAATTCCAAGTAATTTGAAAGAATGGACATTTTCAATACATGTTTCATTGACGGTAATACATAATTCTGATAGTTGTGCAAGTTTTTGTTTTGAACCCAATTTCATACACTTTGTTTTTTGTGCATTAATTTTCATACTGTTATTGTTACACCAAGATTGTATAGCATTTAAATCATTTTGCAATATGCTGTTTATTTTTTCAATGTTTTTATTATGAAAATGCAATGTTGAATCATCAGCATATAAATCCATGTCGGATTGTTTAACATGAAGTGGTAAATCATTTATATAAATTAAAAATAACAAAGGACCTAAAATAGAACCTTGAGGCACTCCATATTTTACAAACGATTTATCAGATTTAATGTTAGCGTATTGAACTTCTTGTTGTCTCTCAGACAAATATGATTTTATCCAATCTATCGTATGTTCTCCGATTCAGCTACTCCCCAGGCTTTCAGTTGTTAATTTCTAATGGAAAATAATTTTAAATTCATTTCTGCACATTCTACCATTCAACAGAAAGATCCTGAACCCCTCCACAAGAAAATGATAGAAGTAAGTGGAAGCACCTGCCTGACCACCTCCCTTTTTTCCCCTGGTACATTATTTATTCTTAAATATGGGTTTTTTATGTTTATTGGCACATATTTATTATATCATTTGACAACCAAGTGTGAAACTTATTTAAATTTCCTTTTTTTATCGATCGCTACCGTCATACCTTCTTTGTTTACATTTTATTGACAACGTCAACGTTGATTATTCCCCTTTATCACGCAATTTTCACAGAAAAAGCTCGCTCGAATTGCGTTTCACTCAGTTTTGCGGAGAAATATTTGAACTGTTCTTCAGAAAAGGAACAGCACACCTTTTCCGATATAAAAATCCCCGTCCCGACATCTGACAATGAAGAAATTGTCCTTTTTCTGACCAACGGTGACGAAATTGTCAGCATCATTGCCAACTTTGATTGTAAAATTTTGTATGAAAAGCACGCTAAAATATCTGTTTTAAACTAATATGAAAAGAAAATATTCTCAGAAACCGTTAAATACCATCCCCTAGACCCAACTCAAACCGTACGTCATGTATGGCCAGAAAAACCGGCAGGTGATTGACGTTACAAAAAATGACCCATTTTCAAATAAAAAGTCACGTGACTCTGTAAATAAAAACGACGCCATTATTGACTTGGCGGTCCGACTGATATCGACCTTGGTCAATATCATTCAGGTCCATATGTATTGCTTGGTCGATATCTACCAGGTCCATATATAATGTATTGACCTCATTAAAAGTCCATAATTGATAAATATATTTTTAAAAATTGTAACAACTTTAAGACTCGGTCAGGCATCATATAATACTATCATATACACTTCCTGACTGGGTGAAACTTTGAATTACCTGGTGCAATGAAATTGGATTGAGACAATAGATCTCTCTTTTATGTAACAACTTGATTTCTGAAATAAATATTGTAAGATATTGCTAATTCAGCACAATAAACACTTAAAATAACTTAAATCGCTTCAAACGGGGGAGATCTGTAATGATTTGGGTCCATTTTTAAGTCATGTGACAAGTCTGCTACAAATCTCGGAAATGCTATAAAGAGTATTGTGCATTCGGTGGTTTTTGCCATCATATTTTTTAAAACAAGGAGAATAATTAAGCATCAACAGAACTGTGTAAAAATTGTAATTTTAAAAATTACACAAAGGAATTGTTTTTCAAAAACTTCTATAAAATAAGAAAGTTGTCTATGTATCGCACTGATAAACTTTGTTACAAAACAATCAAATTTTTAACAGCTAGAGCATTACAAAATTAGTTTTCAAAAGCATCACTTTTATTTGTACATAGTATATAAAACGACCTGTAAATGGTATTATTCCCTTTAACCCATACCCCCCCTCAAAAAAAAACAAACAAACAAACAAACAAAAAACATTTATAGAACATAATTTACCCAATATTATTATATGTGTGAATGGGTTTCATATTGACAGTTAACAATATTTATCAAACTACTGGGCACGGACCTTTTTCATCTCCCATACTGACTGCACATGAAAATGAAAAATATAAATCAGTTTTGATCGGAAAATTAAATAATAAATCTTAAAATATTTTCTGAATGTGCCAAATAGAAACCTTTTAAATACACAGCACAGCAGCATTTATTGCCGAAAAGGAGCCTGATTATCTTCATTGCTAAGTAAATAAAAACGTTATTGTTCATTACTAAGATTTATAGAATTGGACATTTATTTGCTACAGAACAAAATAACTATAATTTCTTTGAGAATCAAATTTTGAACAGACACATCAAAATGAGTTTCATCTTCACCTAAACCACTGGAACAATTCTTACATAATCTTTCAGACCTTAATAATGATTTAGAAAAAGGGCCAACTCAATCAAATTGCAACCTTTGTGTTGAAACACTTAATTTACACAACATGCACAAGGCTTACCTTTGATCAGAAATGTTCATTCAAGTGAGATAGTACTCGAAACCAAATTAAGTGATCTTTAATCTTCAAATATGTGCATGGATTTCCATCTACATGTAGTTGTTTTTTTCTTCGAATTCCTACCAATCAGATACAAGTATTTCCCGCAATAATTTTTCAACCAGATTATTACATTTAAATTTACGGTAGTTTTTAATAGTTTTTTTATGCTCAAATCTTCGAGTAACCTAGTAACAAATGAATACCGTGAATGGTTTTTTTTTTCATGTCCTTACTACACAAATAAGCATCTTTCAACAGTGGGGAACTGGATGTTATGGTCTCAAACCTATATTACATTATAATGTTTAAAAATCTTTAACACAGTAACGTTCTTAAACCATCCTGGATTTCAACCAAACTTGGACAGCAGCTTGTTCATGACCAAAAGATAGTATCAAGAGGAAAATTTTGTAATAACTTTGTTCCCATTTTCCGTATTTTACTTATAAATGAACTTAGTTTTTCTCCCCGTTAGCATTACATACAGTCTGCAGTTAAAGTTTTTAAAACATTGATTACTTTCTTAAAGTAAATGATCAATACATGTAAATAAGATGTGAAGAAAAATTATGTATACACTCAACTATTACATTGAAAACATAGATAACAGCGAAATTAGGCGAGACACCGATTTTTTTTTTATATGATTCCGCTTTCATTAAATGAAAACTTCCAGATGCAGTGAAATAAACTCCCAGATATCTATAGTTTGATACACATTCTAATGTGTTTTGAAATATGAAATTCTGTTGGATTTTTCTTCCAGCTTAATTAAAAATCATGATTTTTGTTTTTGTTTATATTTACCTTCAGACACCAGTCATCGCAAAATTTTTCTAACTGTTTAATCTCTCTTGAAGAACGCGGGATGAAGAAGAAGAAATGACATTGTCATCTGCGTTCATCAGACAACTTAGTTTTTTCTTAATGAAGTGTGAAATCATCTGCACAGGCGTGCGAATACGAGGGAAAATCATTAATGAATATTTTTAATTTGGAAGGTTTTAATTTTCACCTTGGCGAACGCCATGAAAAAAGAATCAGCCAGTGAGTCCCTAGTCTTAACACTGGCTTTGCTATTTTCATATACATAGCAGAGATAATATCATAAAAATTTCCAATTTTCAAATCTAGCAATTTTAGCTTCAGACCAACATGTATCAAACTATCAAATGCTTTGTTAAAATCTACAAAACAACAGCACAGACGACCATCTTTTTGTTGACAGTATTTCTAAATTAACGTTTTAAGAATAAACACATGGTCAGCTGAGCGAGCATTAGCCAAACTGCCAAACTTTATAAAGGATTTTCCATAGATGTTATAGTTTATTTTGCCATACCATTCAAGAGAAACAATTTCAAAATCTGACAATGAGAAATGGAATTTGTTCATGGCGGTAATGTTTGTTGTCCGATCGGGTAAAAAGAAAGGCGTCCGTGCCCAACCCCTCAACAATCGGGATTTAAAGGTTGGATTATCTATACACAATACACTCTCAACTTAAGATCACAAACCTGAATCAGCTTACAGCAAGTACATTTTTGCACAGCTGAAGAATTAATTCTGTTCTTTAACCTTTTAACTTTTTTTATGCTGCTGTACGGATCATCACCTACAAAGGGTATGTTAAATTTACGAAGTTGGGATCTCGTCTGCCCTGAAACACGTAAACGGACAGTGTTCCATACAAAGTTAAGCACTATATACCCTGAATTTAAGTTATCTTACAAGTTCAAGGGAATGAGAGAACGCGATGAAGGAATGAAGCAAAAAATCTTGACTTCGGAAGATGACCCTCAACTACTAATAATCTTTAATAAGGAATTTTCTCAATAAGCAAGATTTATGAATCCTTGCATAAATGATATAGACTAGTGTTAGAAATATATTTACTTGAACATATGGCCACATCAAATTTATCTTTCGTTCTTTGGATTTCGCAGCTCCAATGTTTGGACTATGTAAATTTTAAGAATTTTTTTAAGCCACTTCAGTTTGCAAAAATGCTGAAAATACGCCCCAAATTCTTCATTTTTCAAGAAATTAAATAAAAAAAAATTGTTCGACCGCTACTAAAATTTTTTTAAAAAATTAAGATTTTTCCCCATTTTTGCAATATTTTAGTTCAAAAATGTGTGTCGCACGTAAATTTGATCTTCGCCCGAAAAAACTGGTCCTCAAGGAAAAAAAAATGAAATTAAAATTGCGCCCGCTCGCACTTTTTTTACCATCCAAAAATCCAAACAGCTAAAAATCAATTTGGTATGGCCTAAACAAACATTATAACACATGACTATCAGGGGGATAGAGCAGATTGTTACTCAGAGAAAACCTTGTCGGGGGGGGGGGGGGGGGGGGGTCACTTCCAATATATGATGAGATAGGGATGAGCCGCTGGAATAGGTACCTTTCTCACGCTTCGTAATATATGATAAGGGTGTGCAGTTGAGATGAAAATATGCGATAAGGATAGGAATTACTGAAAAATGACTGATGGGATTATGTGATAAGGTCAATATGTTGCATCTAAATAAAATATCAATATTCAGTCTGACAGTTTATGTGTATAATCAATCACTGCAGTATAAATCAAACATTGTTTTTCTTGAAAATAAAGAATTTCTGTTCATTATAATCGTTTTGATCCAAATATATGAAAAGGTATACTTTTCGGCTACAAATATGGGATAAGGTATACATTTTTGAGATTTTTAATATATGATAAGGGTGGGGGTCCTGGTGTGCCAGCTGCTCACCCCCTACCAAAAAACATATTGAGTGAACCCCCCCCCCCCCCCCCCCCCCCCCCCCGAGACCTTGTCATCCGAGGCGATTTAATATAACTTATTTATATTATATTTCATTCCGAAATTTACCATGAAAAGGGTAAATTCTAAAAGGTAAATATATGTACCAGGTATTGTCTAAAGTAAAGAATTACAGTTTACAATATTTTATTCATGGATTTAATTATTAATATATATCAAATGTGCAATCCGAGATTTATATATAGCAAATATCCCACAGTATTAAGAAGCAATTTAAAGGCGTATGTTATATATTAAGTAAAAAAGAGCTTTGTATTGATATATCAATGTAATTTATATATAGAATCAGAAAATTGGTAATATTTGAAGTAGATAGAACATTAAACTATCAGTATAGGTCAAATACTTTAAAAAAAAATGAAAAGAGATTGAGATAAATCTCGACGAGACTATATAAGGTGCATGCCCGACTTCTGGATATTTTTTTCTCTTATTTAACGCGTACTTTGAACACATATTAGAACATTGATAATAAACACACGAATATTCTTGTTTATGGTAAATATTGATATTAAAAGTACGCATTATATAAGAGAAAAAAAAATCATATCCTGTGGAAGAGACAACAACCCAGAAACGGGATCAGAATGAAAGAAGAAATACATGTCATCGTATAACATGCTCAAAATGAGCATTTGAATTCTCGCATAAGCTCACACTGCACATTTTACCTCTTAATTTCATAATATACAAAAAGTCCGTAAAGAAAATCAATCTACACCACACAATGTTTGACAAAAGCTGAAGTAAAAAAATAAATCAAGGTCAAAAAGAGGCATACAAATCATACAAAGAATGGCCAAAGCAGTTTTAAACTCTTTTTTCTGTTTCACATGATATCATAAAATATACCTACTGATTTGTGGGAGTTTGAACAGATAAGAAACGTCCATTAATGCCATATTACTTGTCTAAATCTGGAATAAATCTGGTGGTTCTTCTTGTCAGTTTTATATTTATTTTACAAGACTGCTATCTCAACCGGCTCAATAAACAGCAAATGGATAACAAGAAAGGTCAACGATGACACACCAGGAACTGTATATGGTTAGTATTATATGATCCCCGGACACACCAATTTATCAACCCCAGCCAACAAACAGAACCCCGGACAAAACATAACATGAAAGAGCATAAAACAAAACAGCCAATTATAGTCTGACTATCAAAACTAACAAATAATAAACAAACGATGTCATATCTCTTTGTCCTAGCAGGAGTATGCAGAGTTTCAAGTTTAAAGTTTTTATTTCACTCTAGACAGATTACACTGTAACAAGAGGCATACATGTATAATACATACACAATACAATGGCGAACATACAAAGAAACATATAATAAATAAACATATATACATGTAGGTACACAATAAACTTTTTTTTCATTTAAATAACTTATAAATATGTAATAATTTTTCTTATGAAAATAGCCAAATTATTCAAAACTCTAACATTACAAAGTGAAAGCATACCTTTCATTTTTTCATAACTTGGATTTGTTGTAAAGTAATTGGGTATATATTTTATTCTTAACCTGTTAATTTCTACATGAGGACAAACAAAAAGATAATGAAATTCATTTCCAATTGATTCATTTTCACACAGATGACACAAACGATTTTCTTTTGGAATACCATTCCAACGGCCAGTCTCGATTGGAAATTTGACATTTGAACATCTTATTTTACTTATAAATATTCTTTTGTTTTTGTTCAATTTTAACAAATATTTTTCCAGACAAAAATCACTTTTAAATAATGCATAAAATTGCCCTCTAGATGAGTTGTTAATGTCACTATGCCACCTCTGGATAAACTGATCACATAATATTTGTTTTACACATATTTTAACATCAAAACTACTCAGTACACATTGACTATTCCATACATAGCTCAAACCTGTATCATCTAATACTGACTTTAGATAACTGATCCATTTTGATGTACACATGTCTGTTTGGTGCATATAATACAACAATTGATACATAATACTTGATAATTTTGTTTCCTTTGTCAGTAGTCTTGACCAAAAATTCAACATTCGTAACTTAATAAAAATTTCTAAAGGGAATCTACCTGTTTCACCGTATGTCATAAAGTTGGGTGTACTCGATCTGACAGACAATATTCTTTTAATAAAACCAAGTTGAACTTTTTCCAAAATATCTTTATTTTCAAAACCCCAAATCTCACATGAATATAATAAGATCGGTGTAATTAATGAATCAAATAATTTAAGTTGCAGATCAATAGGTATCGAAATGTTTCTAATTTTTCTGTAAAGAGCAAAAAGACCTTTTTGTGCTTGTTCAACTAGTTTCTTTTTTGCTAATGTAAATCTGCCATTATAATTAATAAGTACACCAAGATATGAATAAGAATTGACTATTTCTAAATTTGAACCATATAATTCAAAATTAACAGCATTTCTATTTTTCCTTTTCGAGAATATCAATACTTTTGATTTGTCAGTATTAACCGACAATTTCCATTGAGAACAATAATCTTCAAAAACTTTAAGACAAATTTGTAATTCCTCCGCTGATTGAGCTAACAGTATAGTATCGTCCGCGTAAAGTAATACAAAAATTGATATGAAGACTCTTAAATGGTCCTGGCATTTTTCTGAAACTTTTTGAAGACCAGTAATATTATTGGCACTCAAAAAGTCTTCTAAATCTGAGAGAAAAATAGAGAATAAGAAAGGCGATAAATTTTCGCCTTGTCTTACTCCAAGATCACACGAAAAAAATCCAGATATATCACTCCCTTGCTTAACACAAGACTTAATGCTATTGTACATACTATAAATAACATTAAGAATTTTACCACTAACACCCTTTTGTACCAGTTTTTGCCATAACCCAAGTCTCCATACCGTATCGAATGCCTTTTTGAAATCTATAAAGGCACAGTATAATTTTTTACCAAATGACATATATAGCTCAGTCAAAACATGCAAACAGAAAATGTTATCAAGAGTCGAATAGCCCTTCCTAAAGCCCGCTTGTGCTTCAGGAATAATGTGAAATAAATCAGCATACTTTGACAATCTCTTATTTAAAACAGCAGTAAAAAGTTTGCCCATAGATGATACCAGGGTTATACCTCTATATGAATCTGGATTCAAGGGATCACCCTTATTTTTATAAATAGGTAAAATGATTCCCAAAGTCCAAATTTTAGGGACAACACCGGTATCTAGTATTTTGTTGAAAAGCTTTACATACAAGGGTAAAAATAAATGTATCGTAGACTTAATATACTCATTCACAATCATATCGTATCCGGGCGCTTTCCCGTTTTTCATATCTTTTACAGCTTTCATAATCTCATCTTCCGTAACGTTGCCGTTCAGTATTTCATTTATTAAATCATCGTTACAATCTGGAATGTCAAAATCATTATCGGATTCGACATCTTCGGCGGCAATATTAAGATTTTTAAAATAATCATATAACTCATCAATAGATATCTTTGATTGTCTATCGGCTGATCTATTTAGCTTGTTAAGTATTTTCCATAACTCTCTCGGTTCTGATTCGGACGTTGCACGCAAATCGTTTTCAAGCTTAAATTGGTACTCTTGATAACATTTATTCATTTGGAATTTATACGATTTCGCAGCGCTTTGTAATTTTCGGCGATTATCATCGTTTTTCAAGCGATTATATTTTTTCTTCGCTTTGTGAAATGCATTACGTTTTTCATGACATTGATCGTCAAACCATGGTTGATCAGCTTTTCTCTGAGTATTTGAATAAACAGTCCTAGTACCAAACGTATCTATAGCTGAATCTAGGTACAATTTATTCAAATCTTCTACAAAAGTATCTAAATCGGTCTGAAACGAAATACTGTTAACATCAAATTCGTCTATTCGATTAGTTAGTTCATCTACATCTAATAATAAGCTATTTTCGACTTTGTCAACAAACTGGTTTTTCTTGTCACTAATCCAACGGACAGGTTTACTAGTACCCTCTACTGGATTATTGTTATGCAAATCATTTGTTGCCAAAGTAGAAAATTTGACATGTAATCGACAGTGAACGTCAGAGATCAATGGATCAAAATCTACGATTTGAAATTCTGTTATAAAGGGAAATAACTCTGGCGAGACAATAAGATAATCAACAATGCTAATTTCACTACATGTAACTTTACCTATACCTGCATCATCACAAATTCTTCCATTTGCAATAAAAATACTGTTATTTTTGCAAAAATTTAGCATTTTATAACCATAATTATTACATCGACCTCTGTCTTCACTACTTCTTTCTACAGGTATATTTTTATCTTGCAATTTTTGAAATTCATACAAATACTTATGCACATCATTTATTTCATCAATATTCAAAAATCTCATCAAATTATCATTAGGTACAACATAATCAGTCATTGTACTAGATCTGGCGTTAAAATCACAATCAGTGCTGTAACAGTACTTTCAGTTTTAAATGACAAAAGTTCTCCTTCTATTTGATCAAAAGACTCTTGTGAAGAGTATTTAGAGTTTTCTGGGGGAATATAAATACACCCCAAAAGTAAATGTTTTTGTTCAATAATATTTTCAATTTTAACCCATAACACAAATTCACAATCAGTATTTTGAAAATGAAGTATATCTTTTAACTCTTTTTTGAAAATAACAGTGATACCACCTGATTTTTTAGCAAATTGTTTTCTACACTTTGAAAAACTACTATACCCTTCTGGTACATTCAACACATCAAAATTATCTATTTTTGATTCAGTACATATAAAAATGTCATAATTTATTATAATTTCATTAAATTCTTTGGTCAACAATTTGTTCTTTATACGACAGACATTGTTGATCTGTCCTATGTGGAACCGTTTTGAACATCTCTGTCTTGCGGAGGTATTGGAAAGTGGTCCATCGGAACTTGCATGTTTTGATTGTTCACACGTCTACCGTTATATGTACCCCTGTTGTACTGATGTCCTTGTGTTCGCATTTGCTGCACATCCTCGGGATAAATTCTCTGTCCATTTACATAAAGTTTATCTTCCTTAAATTTAACGTTTTTTCCCATTCTTTGTTCCCTTTTAAATACTGGCCAAAGTATATTCCGTCTCTCCATAATTTCGTTGGGAAATTGCTCGTAAACACTGTATGGAGAGTCTTTAAGTTTACCAGGGGCAGCTTTCAAAACCCGGTCCCTATCCTTGCGCCTTTCGAATTTTGCAACAATGGTACGAGGCTTACGATCACGTCTTGGTCTGAGCCTATGTACAACATGAAACCTGATTTCATCTTCAATACCCAACTTTTCCCTAATAAATGTTTTTAATACTATTTCAGTGTTGATGTTGTCGATCATTCCTTTCACTCTCGTGCTCCTCGACACCCCCAAACAAAAGATTTTCCCTCATTGAACGAGATTGAACATCAACAAGTCTTTCCCTCAACTCATCATTTTCAAATTTCATTTGATCTCGTTCCCGCTCGACCATATAAAGCCTTTGTGTTATATTTGTAGTGTTTATTTCTGAACCAGATACCCTGTTTTCTAATTGTTTTATGTCATGTTTTACTTGCAGGATTTCAGTCTCAATATTTGAAAATCTGTTTTCTATTGCACCGAGTCTTCTGTCTATAGATGGTAAGGCTTCAAGATTACCCAAAAGAGCAGGGATAGAATCCATTTTATTTAATTTCGTATATATGTCACTAAGAACTGCTTCTAATGGTAGACTGTTTGTGTTGACATTTTGGGGGGAGGGTTGATCCGAGAATATCAGACGTTGTGAAATCGGTATTTGGTTTACTGCGGGTGTATTATATGGTACATTATATTGTGTATATTGTGTATTGTCATATAAAACTCTCCGGGCACTCTCTATCGAGTTTCCAATAGGTGTATTACAGTTGACGTCCTTTGTGTTATTGTTTACTAAATTGTGTACAGCCATTTTGGACAAAGAAAACAAAATAGAGTCCGATTAAATATAAATAACTTCAACTACCTTTAGTGTATCATTAATCCAAGAATAACATTACAATCCGTATTCAATATAAGTCAGTTTTACACTAATATATAGCCATGTAAATTCCAAAAACACTATAAACACATAGAAAATTTCGGAGCCCACAACTCACGTCCGAATAGAGAGAAGGCAAGTTTCAACAGGATACCTAACAATCCTTGTCATTGAATAGTAGCCCTGTTTAGTCATTGTTTATTTAGGATTTCCAATACTTGGAACTATTCAAATAAACAGTTCTTCTGGAGTATTATTTGTTTTGCGTTCCAAAAATGTGACGCGGTCATTGTGTAGCTTACTGCACGCAAAGAGTTACAGTACACGGTTTACGTATGTTTGTTGGTCTAAATAGTAATAATACCAGCGCAGTTTCTTTACATTTTATGTGTAAAAGCATGAATGAAGAATTATTTATTTAACAATAACGAGATCTGTTTTTATTTTAGCAACTGAATAATCCGCGGCATGCGTATGAATTCATATTCTTCTCTGTGGCTCAATTAGGTCTACAGCAATTGTTCCAGTTATCAACTTGTTAGATTATTCTCAACAGTGTTTAAACTGAGTATACAATCTATCTTTCCTTGTTTATTATAATTCTTGAATTTTTTACACTTTAATTTTTTGGAGCAATTTATCCGTGTGTTATTGCTTCTACTAAGGGGTGGACAGTTCAGGTTCAATATATTTGGTTACAAAGGCACTTTATTTCATGCCATGCTCAAAATCTTTGGTTGCTGCCTTAATGATTTAGTTTCCACATCTTTTCATTTTCCAAGAGAAAATTTTCTTATCTGCTTGAACATGTTGAAATAAAATAAATTTCTCTTACTTTGACTGTTTTTGTTTTTGTTTTGTTTTTGTTTTTTGTTTTTTGTTTTTTTTTTTTTGCTAAAACTGTTTTAAATTTTTGTGGCATTTTGTGTGAGCACAGTGTTTAGTTTTGGCATATTCAGGAAAAATATAAAAAAATAATAATTTAAATGAAATTCGCTGTCATAAGGGTATAGTTTGCTAATCTTTATTGATTGGTTCATTAACACTAGCCAATATTTTAAAAAATTATAATCGCACTTGCCCAACATGTGAAAAATAAGAAATTATCACCTGGCCAACATGCCAAAAATAACAAAATTTCAGCTATCATGAGTTTATTTCAGAAGTCATGTATATACTGATATCTAACAGACATTTAAAATATAAATTTCGCAATTAGTAAAGTTGAATTTCCTCTTATAATATTTTATTATATTAAATTTTATTAGGTGTAAATAATGAATCCACCGTATACATGGTATACATCACATACCCTTTTAATATTGTAGGCAACTCTTCATGAAAAAAAATAACTATTAAACTCTATTGTAAAGGGTACTCAGGAAGATGATATAAATTCCAATTTCTTTAAAACTATCAGTTTAACTTATGGTGTATTGGTTGAAAACATGACAGCTACAAAAAGAGCTCAAGTAAATTAACCATGAGTAATATAATAGACTTAAAGTGCAAGTTTAAGAAAAATTCCGCAGCCATATTCATAACCCCTAGATAAGAAAGTTTTGATGTTTTTTTATTAATCAATTCAATAAGGTATTGATTTGGGATCGAAAAATTATTTGATCTTAGCGATCCGTGGTGGTCAGCCATATTTTTATAGGTGGAGTCACAATCGCTGTGGGTGTAGTCCTAAAACCGCAAAGTTGTAATCAGAAAGTGACACGTCATGGGAGTACATTTTCAAAATGATTTGCAGGGTATGATTTGCAGGGTAAAAGAGAACGGGTTTTTTAAATAAAGAAAAGTAGTTATAAAACAAATAGAATAAAGATATTCAATGTTTAAAAATTATTCTATCGATTCGTATTTCTTCATACTCAAAGAAACAAAGTATAACATTTCACATTGTTGTGAACCACAGTCTGTCACCTGCTAAACATGTTTATTACAAACAATAAGACGAGATATGTATTATCTATATATTTGTGTTTATGGCTTCATTGAGGTGCTTCACAGGTAAATCGTTAAATTAGATTCTTAAATAACCACTTCCAAACTGACACTTTGTTGTGTGCTAATTAACTAATGGACAATAGTAAATTACACTGTATTATAATATTTATCATGCAATCCAAAGGAATAAAAATTTGAACATCTTTATTACAAACCTACATAATTACCAATGATTAAGAAAATTAAATTCGTAAAAGTTATCAAAATCATGATTTTTTTTAAAAGTTAATCTTGATTTTGGGGTAGACCTCAAATTTTTATATTTTTATTGGCTTCTGACAGAAAAGTTGCTCAGACAGGGGTACGTTGCTCCTAAGCTGAAGACGGTCATCCCTATTAAAGTTTTATGGGCGGCATCATGACTTGGTTGACAGGTATGAAAAAACCGTTTCCCAAATGAAAATGGACCTGTTCCATTGATATTATCCCTTCCTCCTATCGGATTTGACATGAACAGCATGGCGGATGTCCTGCAGGAAGCAGAGACTGCTTACTCTTCCAGAGCACCTGAGTCTACCCCCAGTTTTTTGGTGGGGTCCATGTTGTTCATATGTTTTTAGTTTTTAATTGTAGTGCATGTATTGTTTTGGTCTTGTCTTCGTTGTTCTTCGGAGTTTGTCAGTTGTTACGATTTTGCTTTTCTAAACATTTATTAGGAGAGCTAGAAGTTGTTTAAATTTGGCTTGCTTTTTATAATAATTTGTGAGCAAAATACTTTTAGATATTGTGCCAAAAATATTTGAATATTTTGACTTTAGGGTTACTGTCTGTCTTGATAATGTCAGAGGCATTTAGGTCTGTCCTTCCTGAAAATTCATAAAATATCCATACCCTTTTTTTCAGACAACAGATTCTGGGAGATTCCTGATCTACATTTGATTGATGGGCCTGCTACAAAGCCTGACAGTGTTTTACAATTTTACAGTGCATTCTACATATACTTGATCTTCAAATACCATGTACTTTTTCAATTAAAAATGATGAATCTCATTATTCGTTACATTTTTGTTTGTTCTATCTTGTTGGGGTTGTAGCCTGGCAGTTTGTATACTTTCCACTGCACAACAGGACCCAAAACAAGGAATTTGTACAGGGGTCTAAATACATTTACCTCCCAGGTAACACCAATTTACATATCTTCAAGTTATCATTTATATGATAGTAGCTCCGCCGAGTCAAAAGATCACAGGAGCTACGTTATGATAGCTAAGTAAACAATACCATTTAGGCCAGGGACTGTCCGTATATATGGCCCCTGTTTAGGAAAAGGAGATATAAAAACAAAAGTTTGTTATGCAAAACAAACCCAACAATAGTCTTTTACAAAGAAAGTGTGACTACCAAATATTATTATATTTTCAAGTTCTGAATATATATAACAATGGTCTGAATATTAAATGTCATATCCCGTGGGTAATTTCCTATACATAAATATATTTTCCCCATGGGCGTAGCTTGAGAACTTTAACTAGTGAGGCAAATCTCCGAGTGGAGCGAGCCGAAATTTTAGTATTATGTGATCTCTGAATTGGCTTACGCTTTATGTTACTCAGACTGTGCTTTCTAAGTTGGCCACGGAAACCAGATAAGGAAGAATAAGAAGAGTCACACTCCCGCTCCGGGAGGGATATCAAGTTGGTTACCTATTCCCGTTTCCCGTTTCCTTATTCAATAAGGAATAAGTAACTGGTTACCAGTTCCTTATTCGAAAACGGTGTGCCGGGAAAAAAGTTTGTCAACAGAATAGGAAGAAGAAATGAACTTTTTTGTCTTTCCCTAGGCAGGAAAAAAATAAATTCTCAAAAACAAAAATATTATGACTGATCTTTACCTCCTCATTTTTATATATGCAATTAATGTCGGACCACCTGTTATTAGCGTAATTTGATATATCTATTCTGGTGGAAGAATTAGTTACTTACTATATCGTTGTTATTTTTTGTTGTTTTTGTTTTTGTTTTTGTTTTTTTTTGGGGGGAGGGGGGGGGGGGGTAATTTAATCTTGTAAATTGAACATAGAGATTCTCCTATTGATATTAAGTTTATCAACTTCCTAAATGCTGAACCTTAATGAGTAAAATATTGATTTGGAAAATGTCATCAATTAGGGATTTTTTTTATAAAGGATTATGTTTTTTTTTATATGATTTAAATTTTTGAATTTATTCTAAATACATCGATATTTAGTTAATAAAATTATATGTATGGTTTACTTCTTTGATATAGAGTTTATAAAATTTTGATAATATTATAAATTTGATACAACTGACACTGTAATATTAAGTTTTCAACAAAATAAATTCTATCATAATTAAAGAAGCATAACAATGACAGTCCGAGATATATTACCCGTTATTATGGGTTTCCCTGAAGGTCTGACACGACAAACAGGACTTGCACCACATCGATATATCACGAGTAAAACCAGCCCAATAAAACCTAGACTTTATCTGCGGCCTGTGCTTCCCGTAAATCCTTAACAGTCCATTGGCTTAACCAATTGGAATCGGTTTTATCGGTTAGACATTCGTCTACATTTTCCTTGTCGGCTGAGGAATCCGTAGATTGATCGATATTTAGTTCCGGTCGGTCCGAATCAGTGACGGCAATGACGTTACAAGGGCAACTAAGTTCCGGTGCGCATTGTTGACATTCTTCTCGTCTGGATTTTCGTCTTGGTATTCTTGACAACGCGTCAGCGTTTCCGTGAAGATGTCCTCGCCTATGTTCTATATCAAAGTCGTAGGTGTCTAATGAGGATAACTATCTTGCGATCATACCCTCTGGTTCTTTGAAATTCTTTAGCCATTTTAGCGAAGAATGGTCAGTACGTAACAAGAAGTTCCTACAGATAGTACCGGAATTGTTTCACGAACGTTACCACTGCGAGAAGTTCTCTATATGTGGTACAATATCCACGTTGCGTTCTAGATAACGTTTTACTCCCATAGGCAACGACTCTTTCCTCGCCGTTTTGGATTTGCGATAGGACGCTACCTACACCGAAACTGCTATCATCCGTATCTAGTACAAACTTGTCGGGTACTCAAAGATCGGAGCTGACATTAACAAATCCTTAAGACTAAGAGAGGCTTTCTCGCAATCGTTGGTCCAAATGAACCTCTTGTTTTTCCGAGTCAGCTGTGTCAGGGGGAAAGCAATGGTCGAGAAATTCTCAATAAACTTCCTATAATATGACGCTATTCCCAGAAAACTTCGGACATCGGAGACTGACCCCGGTATAGGCCAATCCTTTACCGCGCTAACCTTGTCTGGGTCACATTTAATGCCGTCTGCAGAGACAACATGTCCTAAGAAGCGGACTTCGTCACGGAAGAAAGTACATTTAGATGGTTTTAGTTTTAAGTTTACGTCCCTTAACCTATAAAATACTAACTTTAGGTTCCCGACAGTCTCATCAAACGTTTTGCCGAACACTATGACGTCGTCCAGATAAACTAGACAGCGGTCCCACTGCAGTCCGGAAAGAGTCAGCTCCATGAGACGCTCGAATGTTTTTGGGCTATTACCGAGTCCAAAAGGCATTACACGGAACTTATAATTATCATCGAGGTTCATTTTGACTTGAAAGAATCCTTGTTTGAGATCAAGAGTACAATACAATTTTGCACCTGATAAAGAGTCCAAAGACTCGTCAATCCTAGGCACTGGATACCTATCTTTTATCGTGATTTGATTAAGCTTGCGATAATCTACGCAGAATCTCGTGGTGTTATCTTTCTTCTTCGCTAATTTAAGACAATAGGCGCGGCATATGGCGAGTTATTAGGCTCATTTAACCCGCCGCGGGGCATTTTGTCAATTTCTGCCTCGGCGACTTCACGTTGGTTCATCGGTAGCCGTCTTTGTGGTACCTTAACAGGTCGATTTGTTTCAAGATTTATGCGATGTTTAACTAAGTCAGTTTGTCAGTTTGTCCTACTTTCCCATCCATCCGGTCCGACGATGTCGAAATACTGACTTAAAACCGATTCTATTTCCCGATGTTTCTCCGTTAACTTATCGGACATGTCTTTCAAGAGAGGCTTTAAATGATCCGGCAATAAAACAGTTTGTCGCGTGTGTGACCTACCGAGATTACCCTTACAGACTTCTTGGTACGGCTGTAGCGATGCTACTGGAACGTCATTCTTAACTATAACGGCCTCGGGCGTCGGGTTCAAAACGCTAAAAATTAAGTACATCCGGACCATCATTGTTTAATTTCTCAAAAACACTAGTAGATAAAAGTGTCGCAGCGGAACCCGTGTCAATTAACATTTTTATACAAGTTTTATCAATAAACATATTTACAAACCAACAATGTTGCCTTACGGTGGCCAACTGTATTTTAGCAGGCCTTTCATTCAATTCCTTATTTTCTGAAAATTGTTTGACTGTACTGTCGGCCTCAAGTACAGTCATTTCGAGTTTAAATCAGCAGGTTTAAATGAGTTTGATTGCGTCGGTCTTTGTTGATGGTACCGCCGTTTATTAAAATTGTCATTTCGTCGATCGGGACAGTATCTATACGAATGTGTCCCTCCTTCCCGCAGAGAAAGCATTCTGTGCTTTTAGGATCCATATTTGCGACGTCGGAGCTTTTGTTATGCTGATTGTCGCGAGCCGCGACGTTTTTCATCACCTCTTGAAGCGAGTTTTTCATTTCCGTTATAGTTTCCTCAATTTCATTTAGCCTAGAATCACTCAAGTTCGTTCCCGTATTTGGCTTTGTGTCTCTATCGCGAGTCAGAGCTAGTACGGGCGCTTGCTCGCTTTCCCTAGGTTTACGTTGGGATACTTGGGTCCCCTCGAAAGCCTCAAATTCAACGGCTAACGATATTGCTCGGTCCAACGTTGACGGGTGAGCAAACTGGACGTGGCGCTTAAGTTCAGCGCCATTTAAGCCTGAGATAAACTGCTCGACGACTAAGCTCTCTCCCATTTCTATAGATATTAATGGAAAGGCTCTACTTCCTAAACGCTTTATTGCATGCCCGTTATCAGTTACGGTTTCATTCCGGTTTCTTCTACGGTTTCGAAATTCACAGCGATACGACACCTCTCGCTCTGGGGGACAAAATCTCTGCATCAGCGAGAAGGCGTCATAATTGTCAAGAACGTTAGGCGTTAATTCGCTTAGTATCCTTTGGGCGACACCACGAAGGCTCATTGCTAATTGTGCAGCCTTTTCGGACGCAGACCACCGATTCCATCTTGCAACCTGTTCAAAATGACAGATGTAATCCGTCCATCCTATTGTGTCCCCATCATATAAAGCAGGCTCTTTTATTTTTCTTGGTTGTGGGGTTAGGCATTGAAACTTTATTTCTGGTTGTTGGCCACAGTTATAAGCTGGTCTAGGGTCTCTCGTACATTTATTCCTTTCATTTCCTTGACAATGCATGTAATTGCATGTATTCTCATGATAATTAGAAATAGGATCCTTTGACTCATAGTGTTTTAAATCACCATTTCTACCTATTGTGTGCTTGTTTTGTTTATGTTCTACCCAACAGGTGCCCCTTTCCATTGACGTCAGCACGTGACCTGACGTTGTGTATTCCGGTCTTTTGAAGTTTGAACGCGGTTCAATGCAAATGGCAGACGTTTTTGTGTCTGACTGTTTCCCAGAAATATGCGCTTTGTTCATGACATTAATGGATTTTTTTGGTGTGTTTGTGTTAGATTCGCTATGATTATCATCTATTCCGTAAAAATTGTTTGCTATTGTGGTTAGAGACGAAAAATTCAGGAGAAAAACTGTCATGATCACGAAGAACTGACCCAAGGTCATTGGTTTCCATTTAAAAATTCAAGGATGTCGAATCATAAAACTCATCGTCGTCATTATATGGCATAATTACTTGTTCCCTAGGCATTCTGTTATTGCCTGTTAGTGTGTGAAGGCATTGGTCGCCTGTAAAATCCAACGATTGTGCGAAGTTAAGTGTGCGAGTGTGATCCTTTGGAGTTTCAATGGCGGATTGTGTATTGCCGTGTGGATGACATTTGTTCATATTGTGCTTCAGATCTGGGATAACTTTATTTTGTTTGGAGTCTAATATGTCTAGGGGTAAGTTATTTTCATAATTATGTGTTCTTTGTTTACATGTTTGTTCCCTTTCGTCCACTGTTTTGTTTACAAATAATTTTTCCGGTTTGTGATTCCTTGTGAAACTCGGAGTCAAAAATTGTTTGAGCCCGTAAAATCCTGTACTTATGTTGTTGATCCAAGACGACATTTTGTAAATATTGAAATAAATTTAATTTTATATCCGTTTATGTGGAAATTTCTCAATATCCCGCGGACGTAGCCCCCAATGTAATCGGGTGTATTTTATCTCATTTACACCTACTCCCGTGGTTCCAGGATCTATTGAGTTAATATAGTACGATTGAATGGCTTTATTTAGCCGATATGTTTACATGAACATTTACAAAGAAATGATGCTGTGGTGGACGGTAAATTCTTACCGGAAATCCCAATTTAGTAAAGTATATAGTAGAGCTGTTTAATGACTTCTACGTCGTCTGCTGTGTAAAATCCGGGCTAACCCGAGAACCGGTGAAATTCCTTAATATAGTCCCGGGAAACCGGCCGGTTCCGGCGCCAAATGAACCTGTGAAACAGGAAACTGGGAATGCTGCTAACAACAATAATATGAATTAATAAAAGAAGGGGGGTTATACGTCCACCACTACATTTCTGTTAAAAAAGTAAAGGAGTTTGGAGAAAGTGTTATTCCCGACTTTCGATATACAGAGTTATCGGTCGTAATCGGAGTTATCTTTCTTGCGTGAAGGTGACGACACTTCCTTCTCTTCGGTAACGAGTGTAAACAATCAGTAACTAATGAGAATAACAGACATAAATGAAAAAACTACAGTCGAGGACTTTTTAACTTTGAAGAAAAGTGACTTAGTATCATTCCTTCGGTCAAACAGTGCAAAGATATCTGGGAACAAAGACGAACTTGCACGAAGAGCCTTTGAAACCAATCAAAGCAACAATGGTGTGATCGCGTCAGTTCTTGTTTCTCAACAATCTAACACTGTAAATAATGTTGATATTCCCCCATATAATGAACTTAACTCTGGATGGACTAGTGATCAGGCTTTGTTGCCACTTATTTCCCACCAGGATGTGGAATCTTATCTTATTCACAGTAGTCATAGAACTGGGGACAACGAGCAGATGTTATGCTATCGCCAATTCATCCGTGGATACAACTTTTTCAAGGAGAACTATGTTCATGACTTAATGATAAACAGTATAGATGATAATTGTGAATCATGTTACATAAGATCAAAGTGCCACCCTTCAATGAAGCAACAGGGACCATATCATCAATGGATTCTCGTGTCAAAGAAAACACCTGTTATAATCTACAAGGCCAGCTGTAGTTGTCCAGCTGGGTACGTATGGATATAATTTTTAATTTTAACACTTTTACTATAAGTTTTCAACAATTACACAATAAGTGACCGGTCAAAATTTATCAAGGCATGGGACTGGTGCAAAACTTAAATGAACTATAAAAAAAGTTGAAGTCCCATGGTTATACAAATGAAGAAAAGGTGATGTCCCATTCTATTTTGCAAAAAAAAAGTTGGTGTCCCATGTTAATTCATACAGTATAAACTGTCCTTCAAACCAATGTGCCAGACAAGCATACATCAATTCAAATAATAATTAAAACAAAAAAATTGACAGGAATAAACCAAAATGCCAAATAACTTTGCAATTTGTAAGAACTGTATATAATTGAGATAGCTGTCAAGTTTTATGAAAATCCAAGTTGATTTGAAAAAGTTATAGAAATTTTTAAAGGTGACTATCTGAATTTAGTCCGAACTGAAAATTCTAGCTTTTTTTAACCTATTAATTGAAACATAAAATTTGACAGCAATAAACCAAAATACCAAATAACTTTGCAATTTGTAAGAACAGTATATAATTGAGATAGCTGTCAAGTTTTATGAAAATCCAAGTTGATTTGAAAAAGTTATATAAATTTTTAAAGGTGACTATCTGAATTTAATCCGAAGTGAAAATTCTAGCTTTTTTTTTACCTATTAATTGAAACATAAAATTTGACAGGAATAAACCAAAATGCCAAATAACTTTGCAATTTGTAAGAACAGTATATAATTGAGATAGCGGTCAAGTTTTATGAAAATCCAAGTTGATTTGAAAAAAGTTATACAAATTTTTAAAGGTGACTATCTGAATTTAGTCCGAACTAAACATTCTAGCTTTTTCGCCTTTTAATTTAAACCTAAAATTTGACAGGAAAAAAAAATGAAAAATAACTTTGCAATTTGTAAGAACAGTATATAATTGAGATAGCGGTCAAGTTTTGTGAAAATCCAAGTTGATTTGAAAAAGTTATAGAAATTTTTAAAGGTGACTATCTGAATTTAGTCCGAACTGAAAATTCTAGCTTTTTTTAACCTATTAATTGAAACATAAAATTTGACAGCACTAAACCAAAATACCAAATAACTTTGCAATTTTTAAGAACAGTATATAATTGAGATAGCTGTCAAGGTTTATGAAAATCCAAATTGATTTGAAAAAGTTATATAAATTTTTAAAGGTGACTATCTGAATTTAATCCGAAGTGAAAATTCTAGCTTTTTTTTTACCTATTAATTGAAACATAAAATTTGACAGGAATAAACCAAAATGCCAAATAACTTTGCAATTTGTAAGAACAGTATATAATTGAGATAGCGGTCAAGTTTTATGAAAATCCAAGTTGATTTGAAAAAAGTTATACAAATTTTTAAAGGTGACTATCTGAATTTAGTCCGAACTAAACATTCTAGCTTTTTCGCCTTTTAATTTAAACCTAAAATTTGACAGGAAAAAAAAATGAAAAATAACTTTGCAATTTGTAAGAACAGTATATAATTGAGATAGCGGTCAAGTTTTGTGAAAATCCAAGTTGATTTGAAAAAGTTATAGAAATTTTTAAAGGTGACTATCTGAATTTAGTCCGAACTGAAAATTCTAGCTTTTTTTAACCTATTAATTGAAACATAAAATTTGACAGCACTAAACCAAAATACCAAATAACTTTGCGATTTTTAAGAACAGTATATAATTGAGATAGCTGTCAAGGTTTATGAAAATCCAAGTTGATTTGAAAAAGTTATATAAATTTTTAAAGGTGACTATCTGAATTTAGTCCGAACTGAAAATTCTAGCTTTTTTTTTACCTATTAATTGAAACATAAAATTTGACAAGAATAAACCAAAATGCCAAATAACTTTGCAATTTGTAAGAACAATATATAATTGAGATAGCTGTCAAGTTTTATGAAAATCCAAGTTGATTTGAAAAAGCTATATAAATTTTTAAAGGTGACTATCTGAATTTAGTCCGAACTGAAAAATCTAGCTGTCAGGAATGTTTATTGAAAGAGTTTACATTATTATTATCTCCTCGCCAACAAAGTTGCGAAGGGATATATGGGACTGTCCTTGTGTCTGTGCAGGCCATATACATGGTTTACAGTCAGAACTTATTGATTTGATTTAATAAAAAAAAAGTCAATGTCCCATGCACATCTTAGTTGAAAAAAATTCAGGTCCCATGGAAATTTTGCTTTAAAAAAGTGCATGTCAGCACAGACAAAGGACACAAAGTGATGACTATAGCTCATATGACCCTTATGGTCAGGCGAGCTAAAAATATGTATGTTAAGGATGGTTGGTTAAAACCACCCTGGTTCAAATCAGTGTTTTTACTGGTTTTAACTGCCCTGGTCAATACTCCTAAACTGGACAATATTTCTGGTTTCTATTTTCAGGCTAGGTGAAGGATGTACCCATATTGCAGGTCTTCTATTCAAGCTCGAAGCATGTGCACAGGAAATAAAAAATACTGCATGTACTTCAAAAAAGTGTAACTGGAACAAGGGAGGTAAACGGAAAAAAGATCCACAAGAAGTACTAAACATGTCCTTCAAAAAGTTGAAATATGGGGGAAATGAAACTTGTGTAAAAGAAAAGAAAAATAATTTTACTGTGAAAAATTCCATTACTGATCAAGGTCAAGATTTTTTATCACTAATAACAGCTAAATTAGGCAATTTGAATTATACTCCAGCATTTTTGGATTTAATTGCCCCAAGTTCTGAAGCTTATGACATTAGTAGTGGCATGAATGTTATTAATTTTGAAGAAGTTGAAACATCTGAATCTTTACATTATAAATCAGACAGCTACATAGACATTATGTCGATTGTTCAAAAAGAACCACAGATGAATGAAACCATACTGCTGGAAAAATTTAGGAATATTCCCCAGACTGTAATTGATGAAATAGAAAACAGAACAGTAGGTCAGTCTGAAAATCCACTTTGGTTTGGAACAAGAAAATTCAGAATAACAAGTTCAAATTTTCATCAGATTGTTACACGCAAGAATGCAGATGTTGAAAAGTTAGTGCAATCTTTTTCTAAGCCAGATAAGCTAGTCAATGTGGCACCATTAATTTGGGGAAGAAAACATGAACCCGTAGCAAGAAAGAAATATATTGCTCACAGGAGATTAAAATACGGTGAAAAGATCTTTGTGAAAGAATGTGGTATTTTCTTATGTGACGAATTTGGATTTCTTGGTGCTAGTCCTGATGGACTTGTTAAAAAGTGCACAAAGCTTGGTGAACAAAAATGTTTACTTGAGATCAAATGTCCATGGAAATGGAGAATGAAAACAATCAGAGAGGCATGTTTGGGCAGAGACTTTTTCTGCGAAATTGATGAACAAAACAATATTCAATTGAAAAAATCACACAAGTATTTTTCCCAAATACAAGGACAAATGGGAATTTGTAAATATGAGAGTTGCGATCTCGTTATTTACCTTCTGAACGATTTTCTCACAGTTGAAGTGAAATTTGACCAATTGTATTGGGAGAATATGGAACAAAAGCTTATTGAATTCTATAAAGAGAATATGGTTCCACATATTCTAGCATCTAGCCAAAGTCATGAGTGTGGTGATGATTGATTGGAGTGGCATAAATTTCTAGTAACGAGTAACATGTAGTTAGGCTAAATAAAATTAATTTTTAGATCCTCATCCCCTCCCCCTCTTGTTTTCTGAGTGGCAAAATGATAATTTAGTTTCCATTTAAAAGAAAATTGCACATTAATCTTTGATTTAAGGAACCAATTATAACAATTTTCCTTACCCTCCCTATATTTTTAGTGGCACGAGGATGACAATCTAAATAATAATTTTATTTGGCCTTGTTTTGCATTAGAGTCATGACAGTCTCTCCATTTTGACTTATCGCAGAATTTGAAGTTATAAAATCAAAATGACATGAATTCTTAAAGAAATAATTTTTAGTAAAAATATATATACTTTTTGATAATATGAAGGTTAGAAGGTCTGAGAGACACATTTTCTAGTCAATACAAGATAAATTCCTCATTTTTATATCATCATCGGTTTTTAAGCTCTCTTTCATTTCATTTTGCTATGGATTTGAGGGGAAAATGATAAATTCATAATCCTTCAAACTTTTTTCTCTAAAATATAACTAGTCATGTTTATGATCTCGGATTAAAGTAATGTTCAGGTGCTTTTAAATGTATATTATTTTGACTACATTTAAATTTGTTGATACAAGTGGGAATATTTCAATCCTGCATTTTTTCTTGTTAATTTATTGTTGTTTGTTGAAATTTTATTTGTTGAGATTATATTTCTACATCTTTTTTTTTACATTGAATTAAATGAAAATGTTGTGTTTTGTCAGTAAATTAAATTGAAAATGATTTTCTGATATTTTTTGCCTTTATTCTTGTTATCTACCCATTCCAATGCAGTGTCTGTATACTTGCAATAAAGTTACATAGTAATCGCATCCATTCCAGGGGCCTGGGTGGCTGATTGGTAAAGGTAATTAGTTTACCTGTACAATCACTGTAGCCAATCACCTCTGCATTGTGGGTTCACACCCCGCTTTGTAAACAACAAAAAAGGATGCACTCGACATGAAACCATATGTGATAAGGTTTGTCAGTTACAAATGTACCTGCTCAAGGTTGGCGACTCAGGCTTCCTACGCCACTAAAACTGACCACTGCTGAAAGTGGGGTTCAACCCCATTTGATCAGTCAATCAATCATCCATTCCAAGCATCTTTTCTGAAATCAAACCAAACTAAATTGTTCCTTCAGGTATCATGCACAGAAGTGGTCTTCAAAAATGAACAATGTCTATGTCATTTGTCTATGGGAAAAACTGAGACGTGGATAAATGTCCATGAGACCGTCACAATGATCCAACAAAACAGCAAAATACAAAATCTCATATAAAGAACACCTAGTAGTCTTCAACAATGAACAATGATGTCACTTCTGGTCATTTGTCTATATGGGAAATACTGTGATGTGGATCCTGGAATAAATGTCCATGAGACGACGATCCAACAAAACAGAAAAATGCAAAATCTCATATCTATAGAGAAGCCCTAGCAGTCTTCAACAATAAAACTGATGGCATTTGTGATTTTGTCTGTGGGAAATACTGACACTAGGGTCGCCTTGAACTTGCTATTAGGTGTGAGTTATTTGCTCATTGTGGCTTTAAGATGAAGAACAACAATGAGCATTGTAATCCTTTGCTATTATCTATGTTTTACCATGTATTGTTTGGGATTTTGTCTCATATACATTTACCATATATCCTTCCATTTTATTCATGTTGAATTATTTTCATGAGACAATGATCCAACAAAACAGTTAAATGCAGAATCTCAAAAAGAGAACGCCTAGTAGTCTTCACCAATGAACAAATGCATTATAAAGAGCAAGTGCTTGTAAAAATTGGCATAACATTATTTAATTCCTATGCAATCACTTCACAAGGGGAGGCAATAAATTAGTCAAAGCAGAACACACAAAAAATATGGCATCAGCCTTTGAACTCAAACTGATGGGTAATATTCCTTGTAAGATGCGAAAGTTCTTGATCTGTTCCATTTTTCTCTCCACATGAATTCTAGCAGATGCTATCCTCCTTGTACACTCAACTTCAGATTTAGAAAACTGATTCCTTTTAGAGGACATAAATGGCGGACAATACAATTTTACTCCTTTTTTTTTTAAATCTGACTGTATGTGAATGAAACCCTTGTCCACCATTACAGCATCACCTTCTTCCAAAAGTTCAAGAAGTCCACAGTTTCTTGTAATATGTACATCAGATGCTGAGCCACCCCATAAATTTGATAGGAAAACAACAGCTCCTGTCATGCTTACACCTACTAGCGCTTTAAAAGTGTTGTGTGATTTATAGCTGGAATAAGTCAGTGATTTATTTTCTAATGCTGATGGTGTTTCTATAAATAGTTCTGTACAATCAAGAACAATTCTTGTGTCACTAAAGTTTTTAAAGCAATCAGGTACTTTCTGTTGAAGTGTATGAAGAGGAGGCAAGAAAACAATTGATTTAAGGCATGTTGCCATTAGGCTTATCCATGAATTAAAAATTCTAGAAACTCTTCCTGTTGAAATTTTAAATCTATATTGCAAATCATTTAATAATAAACCTAACCGAAGTCTCATCATTACCATGAAAAACTCATCTATCAAACGTAATTTCCTATTGGACTTTTCTTGCATCATGCATTCATCGTCTACATTCATACGGTCAGCCCCTGCGGCAATGAGAGTATCAAACAAAGCCTTAAATGCCAGGTAGCATGGTAAACCTGTATAAAAGAGTACCTCCTCATCTGATGAAGCTATGTCTTCTATTATAATTTCTGGTCTTGTGACTTGAACAGATAATTCAGCAGTTGGTGTATGGGTTTGAGTGATTTTGTCATAACTTGTATATGATGTTGTTGATAATGGTCTATTTTCACTTTCTGTTCCAGATTCACTAAGCGTCTGCCTCACTGGATTTTTTGAGTACCTGAAATATTCAATACATTTATTAAAGTGAATATAAACAAGAACAGTTATGGATGAACCCATATTTTTTATGTGATACGTAGACAATTTTTGTTCAATTAATTTTTATCCCCCGATCAGGAGAGTGAAAGAGGGCGCGTAGATTGACCCTTGTCTGTCTGTATGTACGTATATTGTGTATGTCCCAATTTTGTTAAAATTGTGTGTTTAGGTGGATATCTCAGTTACAAGACATGGTCTTGCAATGATAATGAAACAGTGGATTAGGGTTCACTATCAATTAGGTCATTTTGACCTACATTTAATGCACATTGGTTAAATTTTGTGTTCAGGTGGATATCTCGGTTACTAGACATACATTTATAGTATAGCAGTGATTCTGTACCAGTGGATCACTCTTGGGTAGTACAACAGGGTTCACTATTTATTAGGTCACTTTTGACCTACATTTTACGCATCAACGACTTTGGTTTAATTTTGTGTTTAGGTGGATGTCTCAGTTACTGGACACGGTATAGCATTGATTGATGCTTAACCAGTGGATAGGTTTTGTACAACAGGTTCACTTTTAATTCTACATTTTGTAAATGAGCTACTCTGGTTAAATTTTGTGTTTAGGCTGATATCGCAGTAACTAGACATAGTATAATTTTCTGTCAACTTGAAAGTGCCAGTTATAATTATATTAATTGTTTGAAATCTACATACATTCAACTTCAAAATGAACCAGAACATTGGGTACGTGGCGAAATAGGGTACACAGCCAGTAATGGCAACCATTTTGAACAAATCAATTTTGATTTGATGAAAAGGCTGAACAGTTCATGGTAATACTATGACTTTTTTTCACTATTGACAACTTACGAATGAATTTGCTCAATCACATCTATAGAACAACAAGGCTGGGGCTGGTCTGAATTTGAAATGGCTGGTTGTAACATTGACTCCGTTTCCGAAAAACTGGTGGATCCTAGACTGTTTTTTGTGTTCCTAGATTTGCATTCTTTGACTACTTTTTGTGGGAGGTGAAGACTTGGTACTTGATGAAGGGTTGTACGTCCTTCTCCCCTCGGAAAATGATCTGAACACACTGAAGTGTATGTTGACGGTTTAAAGTCTTTCCGACTGATTGCACGTAGCCATGCCGAGCGTACGATTCCTTCTTTTGGTAGTCTATGAAGTTTAACCGTTCTATCAAATCTCCCTTTGTCTCCGGACTTGTTGTGGCAGTTCTTGATAGCACAGTAATTAGGTTTCCCCATTGTTTTAATACCGGAAATGGTTTGACACCTGATAACAAGAAAGACAACTCCGACAACGAATGATAACTCTCGTTACCGCAAATGGAGAATACATAAAATTGATAAGTTGATAAAGATAATGTTTACTAAACACAATTCATTGAAAGAGGACAAATATATCTAAGGAGTAAACCAAAAAACGTAATCCATTAAAGACAAATGAACAACCACAAGCACAACAAATAAACACTGAAAACTAAAAAACTAAATTAAAAAAAATGACCAACACGAACTCCTATAAAAACCAGAAGTGAACTCAGGTGCCCCGGAAGGGTAAGCAGTTCCTGCTCCGTATACCCCAGACAGCATGCTTACGTTGGGCAAAGTTGAGAATTGGTTGTACCGTTGGTCATCCGTTAGCGTTGGTATTCTTACGTTGGCCCAACGTTTTCCATCCGCTGTGGTTGATATGCTTAGGTTGGCCATCCGTTGGCGTTGGTATGCTTACGTAGGTTGGTCATCCGTTGGGGATGGTATGCTAACTTTGGCCCAACGGTTGGCCATCCGTTTGGATGGTATACTTGATCACTCAGTGTTGGCCAACTTTAAAAGAATATGGTATATTCCAACCTAGTGCATACGTTGGGCCAACGTTATGTGTTTTCATCATTTTTTTAAAACTTCGTGTAAACGTTTACAGTCCGGTGTGATTACTTGGCCTATATATAATAATTGACTGAATGGAACTGGGTCAATACCGAAAAAGAGGACAAAAAAAATCATTATTGGCCTTATTGAGTACATTTTAAATGTATTTAAAATGCATTTATCACATATTTTACACCGATTTTGCATACGTAATAAAAGCATAATTTGATGCATGTTACGTAACCCCGGGACAATACTTGAACACCATACGAGGACAGATAACATGTTATCTGATTTTTATTAATTAATAACTCTCTTACTAAGGGACGAGATCAAAAGTTCAAAGTAGGATAAAAAACTTAATTCAAATAGTTTGGGGGGGGGGGGGGGTAAAATTCGCTGCAAGTTGTGTTATCCGACATCGATTTTCGGATTGAAAAATACGGATTCAAGTGATCCAAGTCATTATACAGAACAAACATACATTATTGGGGAAAAACATGTCCCATGATACAAAAAGTATACTCTCAAAGCATATACCAATATTGGTCAATAAATTTTTCCCAAATTAAGTTAAGAGGGGGATGGGTGGGGGGTCAGTGAAAAAACTAAGTGAATTAAGTTTTTTATCCTACATTGAACTTTTGATCTCGTCCCTAAATAAATAAAAAAAAAAAAAAAAACGCATTGTTGATTGTTTATCAAAGGATTGTAAAGAAGAAAAAATATATTTAAACATTAAGTTATAAATCTATCATTGATTTGAAGTCTTGTATATAAGAATAGTACGCTTAAAATAATTAAAGAAAGAATAACTTTTGAATTCGCGGACTGATATTATCCTTCATGATTTCTGGCTGTTAAGATAAAAGATATTAGAAAAATTCCTATTCGTCTCAAAGTTGTGTCAGACAGGAAATTACATCTTACAATCACATAAAGCTTTATTTTCAAAGAAATCAGTCAGTGCAATATGCAAGTTATGAAACAAATCCGAATAGACGATATTACACTTCATTTTTATTTGTGAAAAACTGGAGTCAGTTAGGAGCGCACTTATTACTAAAATTTTCACTGAGGGAAGTTTTTTCTTAGCTAAAAGTAACTTGAAGAAACCAGTCGACATTCTACAGGTAATAATCAATCCATTTTACTACATAACCCTAGAGGAAAATCAAAGTGTTGTGGATAGAGTTAATAACTTTGTGGAGACTCTGTGTAGACAGTTAATATTTAAACTGCACAATAAACGCTATGCTATGGGCAGCCATTCGGGCAAAAATTAACAAAAAATTAAAAACAGACGATAAACTAAAAACAGACGCAAAATCACAAAAAAACAGACACAAATTTGAAAAACAGACAAAAAATACAAAAACAGACATACATTTTACTAACAGACAGACGATCGGGCAAAAATTAACAAAAAATTAAAAACAGACGATAAACTAAAAACAGACGCAAAATCACAAAAAACAGACACAAATTTGAAAAACAGACAAAAAATACAAAAACAGACATAAATTTTACTAACAGACAGACGATTCAGTAAAACAGACAAAATATGAAAACAGACACAAATTTTACAAACAGACGTAAACTTAAAAAACAGACACCAAATTCAAAAACAGACGTTTTTAAGTGTTATATATATTTAATACTTCTATATATAAAAGTTAATTATTAAATTTTTTTTTCCCACTTTTTTGCTAATATAATATGAACCAATTAAGCTGTTAGAATTTTAACAAACATCAATACAAATAAATACAATCTGGTTTAATAAATCAAACATTTTCATAGTAATTAACTTGGACACACAATAATTTTGATTCTGGTTCATTTGACAGGGGAGATAATAAAAAAAAAAATTTTTAATTTAATACTCAAGACAGGTTTTTATCCTAAAACTTGGAACACAACAAGTCCTTGTGAACAAACCACAGGGGCCCGACTTCTGGAAATTTATTTATTTATTATTATTTTTTTTTTTTGTTGTCTTATTTCATGAGTACTTTTAATAAATATTCACTGTAACAACGAATATTCTGCGTTTATTATCAATATGCTATACACTATCCACGTCCTTATACTAAAAAAACCTAGGATTTTTTAGTATAAGGACGTGGATAGTGTATAGCACATTGATAATAAACGCATAATTCGCGTTGTTATAGTAAATGTTTATTAAAAAGTACTCATGAAATAAGACAACAAAAAAATAAAACAAAAAAGAAATAAATATCCAGAAGTCGGGCCCCTGTGGAACAAACGACCATTGTTTATTTAGAGGAGGGGAGAAGGTCCCTGTGATCAAACTTCGTAATCAATTTCTTATTTCTTTGTTTGACCGTGTTAGATAATTACTTTTGTATTTTTATAAAAGGTGAGATTGCTCAATGCTCTACTATTTATATTATCATATTTATTTTTAAAAAGATTCTTAATCTCTAGTTTCAGGGATTTGACATTATTTCATAGTTTTACAGGGGGAAATGTTTTCCTCTGGGACATGATCGTGTGATGAAACATCCTTTATAAATGCATGTTGAAACATGCTCTTAATATCGGTATGCAGTCTATAAAGGATGTTTCATCACACGATCATGTCCCAGAGGAAAACATTTCCCCCTGTAAAACTATGAAATAATGTCAAATCCCTGAAACTAGAGATTAAGAATCTTTTTAAAAATAAATATGATAATATAAATAGTAGAGCATTGAGCAATCTCACCTTTCTTTTATAAAAATACAAAAGTAATTATCTAACACGGTCAAACAAAGAAATAAGAAATTGATTACGAAGTTTGATCACAGGGACCTTCTCCCCTCCTCTAAATAAACAATGGTCGTTTGTTCACAAGGACTTGTTGTGTTCCAAGTTTTAGGATAAAAACCTGTCTTGAGTATTAAATTAAAAAGTTTTTTTTATTATCTCCCCTATCAAATGAACCAAAATTATTGTGTGTCCAAGTTAATTACTATGAAAATGTTTGATTTATTAAACCAGATTGTATTTATTTGTATAGATGTTTGTTAAAATTCTAACAGCTTAATTGGTTCATATTATATTAGCAAAAAGGTGAAAAAAAAATTTAATAATTAACTTTTATATATAGAAGTATTAAATATATATAACACTTAAAAACGTCTGTTTTTGAATTTGGTGTCTGTTTTTTAAGTTTACGTCTGTTTGTAAAATTTGTGTCTATTTTCATATTTTGTCTGTTTTACTGAATCGTCTGTCTGTTAGTAAAATTTATGTCTGTTTTTGTATTTTTTGTCTGTTTTTCAAATTTGTGTCTGTTTTTTTGTGATTTTGCGTCTGTTTTTAGTTTATCGTCTGTTTTTAATTTTTTGTTAATTTTTGCCCGAATGGCTGCCCATACTATGCTTTATTGGCTGATCTAGATAGAGTGGACAGTAGAAGGCTAAATATAACCTGCAAATAATTATTTCATTTTTGTGTCTTTGGGTATACATGTTGGGCTGTTATTTCAATAAGCCAATTAAGCTCTAAATCTTATTTGGTTCCGTCATACCAACCCAAATAAATTTTGCATTTGAATTATTTATGGTGATGGAAGTCCTTGTGTAATATATATGTTGGTAATGAACTACTTTTATTGCATCATTGTGTTTTAATATTTGCTGTTCCTCTATCATTGTCTATGTGAAGTGGAGGTGAGTCTTGAATGGCAGAACTTCGTCTACAGATTAGATTGCTGTTATAAGTCTTGTTATGTCACGTGACTACGATAATTTTGAAATTTCGAAACGTGGGACAGAAGTCTAATTACCTACAAATGCAAGTTTTCTGAAGCAAAATCATCGACCATGTTTAGTCCTATAAAATAGGACCTGAGGGGCGATATTTGTCTTTTCATATTTGTTTTCTGATATTTTCTTTTTACTTATTTTGCTATTTATAATTTTTCATTTTCTGTTTTACTATCAATGTGCCGCCCCGAAATTCTAAAAATATAAAAAATGAAAATATCAGCAAGAAAACATTAAAAATGGAAAAATAATGCGCAGTCATATGTTATAGGACTACGACCTTAAGATTAAATCAATAGACTCCAACGCAAAACTAACAGCTAAAAACAAAATCAACAGACTCCGATGTCTCTGTGTTAATATAAGAAAGTTTTATAAAAAAAATTTTGTGTCAAAATATTTATGACCATGCAGTCAATTTAGTAAATTTGAGATTTTTCTCATTTTTTTAGAACAAAGAGCATATGATTTCAACTTCTTTGTTATTAATGATTGAAAAAATGCATATTAAAGAATTTTAAAAAGAAAACATTAATACGGGATGTACATATTTTTGGTAAAATCATTTCTTTGTACCCCTCACCCATTTTCTCAATATTTTGGCTGATGACACTGGCCAGATTGGTTATAAAATTTGAAAAATTTTATTACTCAAAAACTACTTATTGTTAGTACATAATTTTTTCCACAGTTTAGTTGGGTTATAATATTTTACAGCCATGAAGTTTTTTCATAAATGGATGAATTATTGTTTAACATCTAGTGGAAACCATGAAGTGCATATTAGGACGAGACCATGTTGATATGATATTCATATGAATCCTGCTTGTGCTAGACCGACATGCTGAACCAGATTTTTAACGTGCAGGAAGTCATATTCACCCCACCTGGGCACATTATATGGACTCCGAGCCAACCAGTCCTTTGCTCTTGTTCCTAGATGCCATGTGCTAGGCGGAGAAGCAGCAAATACCAATTTTAATGTCTTTGGTAGGAACCGGCCAGGCATCGAACAGCTGAACTTCTGCATTCAAGGCGAGCATGCTAACACGGGACCACCAAGGCATTTTTCCCCGAAAGAAAGCTTATAACAATCACCTCAGTATATCAGAAAATATTATTAAAAAATTTTTTTTTCCGCATGGATGGACAGAAGGATGATCCACTTAGCAACCAAAGATACTGTTTTCCCCTTATTCATTTTAACTTGTATTACAACATAACCATATTAGTCCAGTCAAAATAAAATGTGACCCCAAACTAATTGCAACAAAAGGTATTTTGAATCTAAATTGCTCAATTATATCTTAAATGTACACAGATAAAATTCCATGAAAATCTGACCATGGGAAACTTCAAAACTACTTTCAAATATACTGTTGGATTTCCAGTAGAACAGGGGAGGTAACTCTTGCTAAAACGTTTTTTTTTTCAACAAATTTCTTCTTCTGCTTGTTAAGAAAGATACTTTCATAGACTAAACTGGCTTAATTTAACTTGTTATATATTCTTCTATTTATGATACAAGAACATTCATAATTTTATTTGTAGTTTGATTTTAATGACTGTTTAAAATCACAGAAAATGCTTACTTTGAACCATATTTCGATTTTGAAAAAAATAATTAAAATAATTGTTAATGGTTCTCCCTTTTTATTATACATCAATAATTTAAACTTGGTTAAAAGAATTTTTAAATCCACAAAAAAGTGTAAGTGCTACATATATTTTCATAAAGATTTAACAATTCATAAACTTGATATCCTATATTTTTAGGAAATGAGGGAGAAAAATCTAATTCAAAACTTGAATTGAAATATCAAAACTCTGTTAGAATAATTGGTTTTAACCTTTTTTAATGCTAAACATGTTTTTTGGCAAAGTATTTTATACAGGAAAATCAGTTATTATTTTGTTGAGATTTTGACCAAATTTCAATTAGTTTTTACAGAGTTATCCCCCTTATTCAATAAAAATTCCCATAGGAAATTTATTTCAGCTGTAATTTTATCTGCTTGCATTCATTTCATGGTGATTTTTTCTTGGTTAATAATCCTTTTACATTTCCTGACTCAAAAAAAAAATTAATTTCTTCTGATGCAATTAAGGGCCCATTTTTGCTAGTTTGACTGGACTATACATTCATGTGCTAATAAGTTTTCTTGCAAGTTGTATTTCTTTTTTCTTTGAAATAATTTTTGAAAAAATACTGAGAACTAGAGGCTCAAGTGGTGAGCTTGTATCGCTCACCTGCCATCCTTTTCAACATTTTTGTTCATTTATCTATTTAGTTTGTGATTTTTTTTTAACTTGAGCAAAATTAAGGAATTGTTCATGGAACCAGTTAGCCGTCCAACTGAGGAGAAATAGTCAAATTTTATGAAAGTTATTGCATAGAATTTACCTCTGGCCCTATTACTGTCTCCTGTTAAAGAAGTCCGGTTGGCATTTTCACATTTAAAGGGTTCTTTGCCTGAAAATTTCGACCATACTTTTTTTAGACTGGTGAGATTTTTTGCAAATATCCCCTCCCATTGAAAATTACAGCCTTTCCTGGAATCATCATGTTTTCACTGTAGATATTACTTAGGCAGTAGAAACTAGAGGTACTGTTGTCACAGGAGTCCAGCATGCTGGACTGTTTTAGCACGCTAAAACTGATGTCTCCCCTTCCATACCCATAGTTTTTTTAACATTTTTTAGGTATCATCAAGGTGGCAAATTAAGAGCTATGGTACATAATACATGTAGTTACCTACAGATATGTGCTTCAACAAGGAATGAATAAGGTAATATATAGTTTTGGGGAAGGGATCTGAACCATTTTTAAGATAAAATAAGGTTTCTGATTTTGAGGGGGTGGGGATGATCCCCAGGGCTAAGATGTATAGTACATTCAACTTGTCTTGTAACCATGAGTAGTACAATATATGGTTTAGGGGTGGGGATTCCAACCATTTTTAAGATAAAATAAGGTTTCTGATTTTGAGGGGGGTGGGGATGACCCCCAGGGCTAAGATGTATATTGCATTCAACTCGTCTTGTAACCATGAGTAGTACAATATATGGTTTAGGGGTGGGGATTCCAACCATTTTTAGCTCACCTGGCCAAAGGCCATGTGAGCTATTGCCATCACTTGGCGTCCGTCGTCGTCGTCGTCGTCTGTAAACTTTTTCAAACGTTAACTCGTCCTAAACTACTGGACCGACTTCAACCTAACTTTGCAGAATTGTTCTTTAGGGCATCTGGAAAATTTCTATCGTTTAAAATTTTTGAAATGTCGAAAAACATGGCTGTCGTTACTATAAATAGAACATAGGGGTAAATTGCTGTTTTTTGCTAATAACTCAAAAACCGTTACAGATATCGAAAATCTGACTGGGGTAAAATTGATCAGCATGACAAGATCTACCTACCCTGAAATTTTGAAGGAAATTCCAAAACCCATTTAGGAGTTATTGCCCTTTTTTCACATTTTTGGCTTTTTTTTATGTTATTATTTCAAAAATCTTCTTCTCTGAAACTACTATTCAAAATCATATGAAACTTGGTAAGATTGTTGCTTAGGGTACCCTGCATAGAACTGATGTGGGGATTTTTGATTCGTCGAAAAACATGGCCGCTGTTACTAAAAATAGAACATAGGGGTAAATTGCTGTTTTTTGCTAATAACTCAAAAACCGTTACAGATATCGAAAATCTGACGTGGGATAAATTTGATCAGCATAACAAGATCTACCTACCCTGAAATTTTGAAGGAAATTCCAAAACCCATTTAGGAGTTATTGTCCTTTTTTCGTCAAATTTTCATAATTTAACATTTTTCGTCATTTATCTCCAAAACTATTTGAGATAGAAGTGAAATGTAAATTTGAAAAATGTTTGCCATGTTGAGATCTACATACCCTGAAATTTTAAAGGAAATCCCAAAACCCATTTAGGAGTTATTGCCCTTTTTTGTCAAATTTTTAAAATTTTAACATTTTTGCATTTATCTCCAAAACTATTTGAGATAGAAGTGAAATGTAAATTGAAAAATGTTTGCCATGTTGAGATCTACCTACCCTGAAATTTTGAAGGGAATCCCAAATTCTATTTAGGAGTTATTGGTTTGTGTAATTTGAGGTCGGGTTCTGTTACATTTATTTAAGGTTCACCCTTATTCCTGGTCAATTTTGTCAACTTCCTGCCAGGACTACCACCATCAGGGAACATATTTTAACATTAAACCTTATGAAAAATAAATCTTCAACAAATTTTCCCTGAACAATTGAACCAATTGCAACAAACTTGGTCAAATAGTTGATTAATTGTCCAATGAAAACCAGACTCCAGGTGAGCGATACAGGCTCTGGTGAGCCTCTTGTTAAGATAAAATAAGGTTTCTGATTTTGTGGGGGTGGGGATGACCCCCAAGGCTAAGATGTATATTGCATACAACTGGTCTTGTAACCATGAGTAGTACAATATATAGTTTAGGGGTGGGGATTCCAACCATTTTTAAGATGAAATAAGGTTTCTGATTTTGAGGGGGTGGGGATGACCCCCAGGGCTAAGATGCATATTGCATTCAACTCGTCTTGTAACCATGAGTAGTACAATATATGGTTTAGGGGTGGGGATTTCAACCATTTTTTTAGATAAATTAAGGTTTCTGGTCTTGAGGGGTAGGGGATGACCCCCGGGGCTCAGATGTATACTGCATTCAACTTGTCTTGTTATCATGAATAATAAAATATATGGTTTAAGGGTGGGGATTTCAACCGTTTCCAAGATAATGTAGGCTAGGGGGTGGGGACTGACCCCCAGGGACCCAAATGTGGTACTCTGCACTCCGCCTTGACCTGATGCATATACCTTCCAAATATCATGAGGCTAGCTCAAGGAACAAAAAAGTTATGTTCCGGACAAAAAATTTGATTAGAAGAGGAAGAAGAACACTATTGAATTGGGATCTCAATGGTTTTCAGAATATTTAGTATTTTATCATTTGAGGGGGTGGGGCATGACCCCCCTCAGACCCCCCTATGGTACCAAATGATTTGTCTTATCATAAGGAGTAATAATATATATGGTTATAGGGTGGGGATCACAATGGTTTTCAAAATATTAAGTATTTTATCATTTAAGGGGGTGGGGCATGACCCCCCTCAGACCCCCTATGGTACCAAATGATTCGTCTTATCATAAGGAGTAATAATATATATGGTTATAGGGTGGGGATCTCAATGGTTTTCAGAATAATAAGTATTTTGTCATTTAAGGGGGTGGGGCATGACCCCCCCCGACCCCCTATAGTACCAAATGATTCGTCTTATCATAAGGAGTAATAATATATATGGTTATAGGGTGGGGATCTCAATGGTTTTCAGAATAATAAGTATTTTGTCATTTGAGGGGGTGGGGCATGACCCCCCCTCAGACCCCCTATGGTACCAAATGATTCGTCTTATCATAAAGAGTAATAATATATATGGTTATTGGTTGAGGATCTCAATGGTTTTCAGAATATTTGGTATTTTATCATTTGAAGGGGTGGGGCATGACCCCCCTCAGACCGCCCTATGGTACCAAATGATTCGTCTTATCATAAGGAGTAATAATATATATGGTTATAGGGTGGGGATCTCAATGGTTTTCAGAATATTTAGTATTTTATCATTTGAGGGGGTGGGGCATGACCCCCCTCAGGTACCAAATGATTCGTCTTATCATAAGGAGTAATAATATATATGGTTATAGGGTGGGGATCTCAATGGTTTTCAGAATATTTAGTATTTTATCGTTTGAGGGGGTGGGGCATGACCCCCTCTCAGACCCCCCTATGGTACCAAATGATTTGTCTTATCATAAGGAGTAATAATATATATGGTTATAGGGTGGGGATCACAATGGTTTTCAAAATATTAAGTATTTTGTTATTTTAGCCTACATTTTACAGGCTAGGGGGTGGGGACTCACCCCCAGGGACCCAAATGTGGTACTCTGCACTCCGCCATGACCTGATGCATATACCTTCCAAATATCATGAGGCTAGCTCAAGAAACAAAAAAGTTATGTTCCGGACAAAAAATTTGATTAGAAGAGGAAGAATAACTAGAATTGCAATTGCGAGCAATAGCAGATGTCGCCCCTGGCAGCCATCTTGAAAATGGTGGCCATTTAAAAAAAAAAGTATTGATTGCACACCTTCACATAGTGATCTAACTTTCTGCCAAGTTTCATTCAATTCTATCACGGCATCTCCGAGAACTAAGCCGGACAAAAATCATTGGAAAGAAAGAATAATAACTAGGTATGATTGTGATCGCCAGCGAGTCACAAGATGTCTCCCAAACAAACCCCCATTGCCACTATCTAGAGCTTATCAGAAACCCCCTAAATTCAAATTATTGCAATGTCCTATATAATGACCTTTGAAACGGCGGCCATTTTGAAAATTTTAAAAGTCGTTTGCAAAACTTCAGGTCACCCTTAACATATTCCCAAAGTTTCATATTGATTGGACATTGCATCTTTGAGAAACGTCGCGGACAACATTGAACGGAAAGAAAAAGGAAAGAAGAAGAAGAAGAAGAAGAAGAAGAAGAAGAAGAATAATAATAAGAAACCGGACAAAAACAATATGTCTCCCAAAACTTTGTTTGGGAGACATAACTAGAATTGCAATTGCGAGCAATAGCAGATGTCGCCCCTGGCAGCCATCTAGAAAATGGCGGCCATTTCGAAAAAAAAGTATTGATTGCACACCTTCACATAGTGATCTTACTTTCTGCCAAGTTTCATTCAATTCTATCCATGTTAAGTTTTTCGCCATTTTAACATCATTTTTCAAAATGGCCGCCAAACGTCTCCAACCGATCGCCATTTTTTTTCATCAGTTTGTTCTTCTAATTGTACTTTACAAACCTACGAAGTTTAATGAAATTCTATGGTACAGTTTTTGAGATATAAACGTGTTAAATTACCGATCTATGAATGGCGGCCATCTTGAAAATGGCGGCCATTTTGAAAAAAAAAGTTTTGATTGCACACCTTCACATAGTGATCTAACTTTCTGCCAAGTTTCATTCAATTCTATCAAGGCATCTCCGAGAACTAAGCCGGACAAAAATCATTGGAAAGAAAGAATAATAATAACTAGGTATGATTGTGATCGCCAGCGAGTCACAAGATGTCTCCCAAACAAACCCCCATTGCCACTATCTAGAGCTTATCAGAAACCCCCTAAATTCAAATTATTGCAATGTCCTATATAATGACCTTTGAAACGGCGGCCATTTTGAAAATTTTAAAAGTCGTTTGCAAAACTTCAGGTCACCCTTAACATATTCCCAAAGTTTCATATTGATTGGACATTGCATCTTTGAGAAACGTCGCGGACAACATTGAACGGAAAGAAAAAGGAAAGAAGAAGAAGAAGAAGAAGAAGAAGAAGAATAATAATAAGAAACCGGACAAAAACAATATGTCTCCCAAAACTTTGTTTGGGAGACAACTAGAATTGCAATTGCGAGCAATAGCAGATGTCGCCCCTGGCAGCCATCTTGAAAATGGCGGCCATTTCGAAAAAAAAAGTATTGATTGCACACCTTCACATAGTGATCTTACTTTCTGCCAAGTTTCATTCAATTCTATCCAGGCATCTCCGAGAACTAAGGCGGACAAAAATCATTGGAAAGAAAGAATAATAACTAGGTATGATTGTAATCGCCAGCGAGTCACAAGATGTCTCCCAAACAAACCCCCATTGCCACTATCTAGAGCTTATCAGAAACCCCCTAAATTCAAATTATTGCAATGTCCTATATAATGACCTTTGAAACGGCGGCCATTTTGAAAATTTTAAAAGTCGTTTGCAAAACTTCAGGTCACCCTTAACATATTCCCAAAGTTTCATATTGATTGGACATTGCATCTTTGAGAAACGTCGCGGACAACATTGAACGGAAAGAAAAAGGAAAGAAGAAGAAGAAGAAGAAGAAGAAGAAGAAGAAGAAGAAGAATAATAATAATAATAAGAAACCGGACAAAAACAATATGTCTCCCAAAACTTTGTTTGGGAGACATAATAACTAGAATTGCAATTGCGAGCAATAGCAGATGTCGCCCCTGGCAGCCATCTTGAAAATGGCGGCCATTTCGAAAAAAAAGTATTGATTGCACACCTTCACATAGTGATCTTACTTTCTGCCAAGTTTCATTCAATTCTATCACGGCATCTCCGAGAACGAAGCCGGACAAAAATCATTGGAAAGAAAGAATAATAACTAGAATTGCAATTGCGAGCAATAGCAGATGTCGCCCCTGGCAGCCATCTTGAAAATGGCGGCCATTTCGAAAAAAAAAGTATTGATTGCACACCTTCACATAGTGATCTTACTTTCTGCCAAGTTTCATTCAATTCTATCCAGGCATCTCCGAGAACTAAGCCGGACAAAAATCATTGGAAAGAAAGAATAATAATAATAACTAGAATTGCAATTGCGAGCAATAGCAGATGTCGCCCCTGGCAGCCATCTTGAAAATGGGGGACATTTCGAAAAAAAAAGTATTGATTGCACACCTTCAGATAGTGATCCTACTTTCTGCCAAGTTTCATTCAATTCTATCACGGCATCTCCGAGAACTAAGCCGGACAAAAATCATTGGAAAGAAAGAATAATAATAACTAGGTATGATTGTGATCGCAAGCGAGTCACAAGATGTCTCCCAAACCCCCATTGCCACTATCTAGAGCTTATCAGTAACCCCCTAAATTCCCTTTTGCTCTATTCACCTACAAAATTTCAGAATCCTACCCACCTAGGTTACAGAGATATCGCAATGTCCTATATAATGACCTTTTCCTGTTTCCATGGAAACAGCGGCCATTTTGATTTTTTTTAAGCCCTTTGCAATCGCCATCATTTAAAACCCCTAAATATCAATTTTCATTGAAATCGAAGCACTTCGAAAGAATTTCGAATTTTGGGCCCGAAAAATCACATTTTCGTAAATAACGCGAAAACCGTAAATATCGCTTCAAATTTTTTTTTCGTATAATTAAAGAGCACCTTTTGCTCTATTCACCTACAAAATTTCAGAATCCTACCCATCTAGGTTACTGACATAAAGCAATGTCTCCTATATAATGACCTTTTTCTGTTTCCACGGAAACGGCGGCCATTTTGAAAATTTTAAAAGTCGTTTGCAAAACTTCAGGTCACCCTTAACATATTCCCAAAGTTTCATATTGATTGGACATTGCATCTTTGAGAAACGTCGCGGACAACATTGAACGGAAAGAAAAAGGAAAGAAGAAGAAGAAGAAGAAGAAGAAGAAGAAGAAGAATAATAATAAGAAACCGGACAAAAACAATATGTCTCCCAAAACTTTGTTTGGGAGACATAACTAGGTATGATTGTGATCGCCAGCGAGTCACAAGATGTCTCCCAAACAAACCCCCATTGCCACTATCTAGAGCTTATCAGAAACCCCCTAAATTCAAATTATTGCAATGTCCTATATAATGACCTTTGAAACGGCGGCCATTTTGAAAATTTTAAAAGTCGTTTGCAAAACTTCAGGTCACCCTTAACATATTCCCAAAGTTTCATATTGATTGGACATTGCATCTTTGAGAAACGTCGCGGACAACATTGAACGGAAAGAAAAAGGAAAGAAGAAGAAGAAGAAGAAGAAGAAGAAGAAGAATAATAATAAGAAACCGGACAAAAACAATATGTCTCCCAAAACTTTGTTTGGGAGACATAATAACAAAGAAACGGAAGAATAACAATATGTCGTCCCGTGACTACGTTCGGGGCGACATAATAATAACTAGAATTGCAATTGCGAGCAATAGCAGATGTCGCCCCTGGCAGCCATCTTGAAAATGGGGGACATTTCGAAAAAAAAAGTATTGATTGCACATCTTCACATAGTGATCTTACTTTCTGCCAAGTTTCATTGAATTCTATCCAGGCATCTCCGAGAACTAAGCCGGACAAAAATCATTGGAAAGAAAGAATAATAACTAGGTATGATTGTGATCGCAAGCGAGTCACAAGATGTCTCCCAAACCCCCATTGCCACTATCTAGAGCTTATCAGTAACCCCCTAAATTCCCTTTTGCTCTATTCACCTACAAAATTTCAGAATCCTACCCACCTAGGTTACAGAGATATCGCAATGTCCTATATAATGACCTTTTCCTGTTTCCATGGAAACAGCGGCCATTTTGATTTTTTTTAAGCCCTTTGCAATCGCCATCATTTAAAACCCCTAAATATCAATTTTCATTGAAATCGAAGCACTTCGAAAGAATTTCGAATTTTGGGCCCGAAAAATCACATTTTCGTAAATAACGCGAAAACCGTAAATATCGCTTCAAATTTTTTTTTCGTATAATTAAAGAGCACCTTTTGCTCTATTCACCTACAAAATTTCAGAATCCTACCCACCTAGGTTACTGACATAAAGCAATGTCTCCTATATAATGACCTTTTTCTGTTTCCACGGAAACGGCGGCCATTTTGAAAATTTTAAAAGTCGTTTGCAAAACTTCAGGTCACCCTTAACATATTCCCAAAGTTTCATATCGATTGGACATTGCATCTTTGAGAAACATCGCGGACAACATTGAACGGAAAGAAAAAGGAAAGAAGAAGAAGAAGAAGAAGAAGAAGAAGAAGAAGAAGAAGAAGAAGAAGAAGAAGAAGAATAATAATAAGAAACCGGACAAAAACAATATGTCTCCCAAAACTTTGTTTGGGAGACATAATAATAACTAGAATTGCAATTGCGAGCAATAGCAGATGTCGCCCCTGGCAGCCATCTTGAAAATGGTGGCCATTTAAAAAAAAAAGTATTGATTGCACACCTTCACATAGTGATCTAACTTTCTGCCAAGTTTCATTCAATTCTATCACGGCATCTCCGAGAACTAAGCCGGACAAAAATCATTGGAAAGAAAGAATAATAACTAGAATTGCAATTGCGAGCAATAGCAGATGTCGCCCCTGGCAGCCATCTTGAAAATGGCGGCCATTTCGAAAAAAAAAGTATTGATTGCACACCTTCACATAGTGATCTTACTTTCTGCCAAGTTTCATTCAATTCTATCCAGGCATCTCCGAGAACTAAGCCGGACAAAAATCATTGGAAAGAAAGAATAATAATAATAACTAGAATTGCAATTGCGAGCAATAGCAGATGTCGCCCCTGGCAGCCATCTTGAAAATGGCGGCCATTTTGAAAAAAAAAGTACTGATTGCACACCTTCACATAGTGATCTTACTTTCTGCCAAGTTTCATTCAATTCTATCGATGTTAAGTTTTTCGCCATTTTAACATCATTTTTCAAAATGGCCGCCAAACGTCTCCAACCGATCGCCATTTTTTTTCATCAGTTTGTTCTTCTAATTGTACTTTACAAACCTACGAAGTTTAATGAAATTCTATGGTACAGTTTTTGAGATATAAACGTTTTAAATTTTCGGAGGGTACCGATCTTTGAATGGCGGCCATCTTGAAAATGGCGGCCATTTTGAAAAAAAAAGTATTGATTGCACACCTTCACATAGTGATCTTACTTTCTGCCAAGTTTCATTCAATTCTATCCAGGCATCTCCGAGAACTAAGCCGGACAAAAATCATTGGAAAGAAAGAAAGAAAGAATAATAATAATAATAATAATAACAAAGAAACGGAAGAATAACAATATGTCGTCCCGTGACTACGTTCGGGGCGACATAATAATAATAATAACAAAGAAACGGAAGAATAACAATATGTCGTCCCGTGACTACGTTCGGGGCGACATAATAACTAGAATTGCAATTGCGAGCAATAGCAGATGTCGCCCCTGGCAGCCATCTTGAAAATGGCGGCCATTTCGAAAAAAAAGTATTGATTGCACACCTTCACATAGTGATCTAACTTTCTGCCAAGTTTCATTCAATTCTATCACGGCATCTCCGAGAACTAAGCCGGACAAAAATCATTGGAAAGAAAGAATAATAACTAGAATTGCAATTGCGAGCAATAGCAGATGTCGCCCCTGGCAGCCATCTAGAAAATGGCGGCCATTTCGAAAAAAAAGTATTGATTGCACACCTTCACATAGTGATCTTACTTTCTGCCAAGTTTCATTCAATTCTATCCATGTTAAGTTTTTCGCCATTTTAACATCATTTTTCAAAATGGCCGCCAAACGTCTCCAACCGATCGCCATTTTTTTTCATCAGTTTGTTCTTCTAATTGTACTTTACAAACCTACGAAGTTTAATGAAATTCTATGGTACAGTTTTTGAGATATAAACGTGTTAAATTACCGATCTATGAATGGCGGCCATCTTGAAAATGGCGGCCATTTTGAAAAAAAAAGTTTTGATTGCACACCTTCACATAGTGATCTAACTTTCTGCCAAGTTTCATTCAATTCTATCAAGGCATCTCCGAGAACTAAGCCGGACAAAAATCATTGGAAAGAAAGAATAATAACAAAGAAACGGAAGAATAACAATATGTCGTCCCGTGACTACGTTCGGGGCGACATAATAATAATAATAATAATAATAACAAAGAAACGGAAGAATAACAATATGTCGTCCCGTGACTACGTTCGGGGCGACATAATAACAAAGAAACGGAAGAATAACAATATGTCGTCCCGTGACTACGTTCGGGGCGACATAATAACAAAGAAACGGAAGAATAACAATATGTCGTCCCGTGACTACGTTCGGGGCGACATAATAATCACTAAAACAATATGTCTCCCTTCGAGAAGGGGAGACATAATAAAGCAACACAATAAATCAGTATTATTTCTTCTTAATTTTTTCCATTTACAAAATCTATCACATGTCCATAATGAAATTATCTGTTTTTATATTTAACGTTTATTTGTTCACTTTCTTCCTGGCATATCCGACTGCTTCTGGGACACCTTTATTCAGTTGATCTTCGTCTGGTATTCTTTTTTTATTCAGTTTACTCCAGCCTCTTGCATAGTCTGATTTGTAATCTAAATACAATGGCATAAATATGATTGTGATATTCATTCTCTGAAAAATAATATGTTGATGCTAGATGAAATTCCTTATAAAGACCAACTACAAGGATTTGCTCATTAAAATTTAAACAATTAAAATTTGGCTGTATTGTTACATGTGTGAGTTATTCTCACTACTGTTTATGGGTTGGTTCAATTCAAACAATTTTATTAATACCAGATTCATGAAAAAAGAATCATTTGTGAAGACTTCGTTAATGTGTATATATACAAACCTTTCACTGTGACCTTGGATTTGTCAAGGGTTGGCCTGAACCCCCCTCTTTGGAAGCATAGAGTCCCTGGTCTCTGGAGTTTGCTACATGTAGTTCTTCTCTAACTATAAAATAGCCAGCTTCTCTTTCCTGTTTTCCTGATACTGTTGAGTTGCATCAACCATTAAGTCACATGACTCAATCACATGTAGCTTTATTTTGTCCTGAAACATTTGGGTAAAACTTTCCACAAATGCATGGATTCCGATCACCAACAAACATACTAAAACCTTAAGACTTGACACCGTTTGATAGAGTTGTAAAGACTCAATTGTCTTTCAACTAGAAGTATATAATTTTTAACTAACGGTTTTTCAGGATTGTTTTAGCTAAGTTCTAATGACATACATGTAGCAAGGATCCCTTCTCAAGTCTCCCCAATAGATCAAGATCGTACCCATTCATCAGCGACTCAAGCCTCTGGTATCTAATCTTATTTTTAAGAGCTACATACATGTATTATCATTATTTTACAATGTAGATACACAAGGTGGTGAACTGTAATCTGTATTTTCAGAAAAGCCCCCCTCCCCCTCCCCCCCCCCCCCCCCCCCCCCCATTTTTTAATACTTCCACAACAGACACATTTGGTGGTTAAAAATACATTTCTCTTCGAAATTGTTCAAAAAGGTACTCATATTCTGAGAGAATAATTTACTAGAACAAAAATATACCAGTAACCAATTTTAATCATAATAACATGACATTCACCAACGTAACAGGGTAAATCAGATATGAGCAGTGTTCTGTTATTTCATTCAAGTTTGAAAAAAAAACTTGGTAATCGGGATTTTGTGGGATGATAAATACCTTTTCAAACAGTCTTCATAAAAAAAAATTGATAACTGCACCCCTTTTGGACCTCCTTTAAATAAATTCAAGGTTCCCCATGCCCAGCCTATCCCAGCTGGGTCTGGGGGTATTCGCCCAATTCTACTTTGCTGACAACAAAATTTTTCAAAATGATTCTATAGTAACACCACCTCTACTAAGACCCCCAAAACCAATCTTAAAGACCCCCACAGAAAAAGCATATATAACATATCCCATCAAAACATTTGTTTGAACAGAAAAATAAAAAAATAAAAATTATACTCTTAAATGGATTTATTTTTTAATTTCAAGTGAATTATATCCCCAATTGAACCCCAAAATATCTTCTTCACCTTTGTTTGAACCCCCTTTAAAAACAATTTGGGCAGGGGTCTTCCGTGCCCAGCCTATTCTGGCTTGGACTGGGGGCATACACCAATTTCTAAACTCCTGAAAACAAAGCATTTGTTTCATTTTGAAGTGAATTGTATCCCCTCTTGGGCCCCAAAATTAATTCTGCACCAATTTTTGGACCCGTTTTAAAAAATATTAGGCAGGGGTTCGACTAGAGATACATATTGAATATATCCTAAAGTTTGATATGTAATGAACATGTTGCTGGAAAAGTGTTTTCCCCATAGGTTTCTATAGTAAACCCTATTTGGACCCCACAAATATAACCTTACTAGACTCCCAGAAAAAAATATTATTGACTGCACATCGAGAGATGCATATCTAACATATCCCTAAGTTTCATAGATATTGGACTTACAATATCTAAGAAAGAATGAAAGAAAGAATAATAATAATTAGAATTGCCATTGGGAGCAATAGCAGATGTCGCCCCTGGCAGCTATTTCGATGGTTGGATCTTGTTCGCCATACCAAAATTAGCCTAGATATAAATTTTCATCGAAATCGGACAATGTTGAGTTTTAAAATGAAAGGATTCGATTGCTGTTAAAAACATTTGTGGACCTAAGGCAATGGTTTTGTTCAATAAATACTTCTAAAGTTTATAGTAATTTAAAGTATTGACTTAAATGGATTAAATACTAAAATTGTATAGTATAATAAATTATAATATGGAACAAAAATAATTGATTTGCAGTGCTTTGGAATTAATGCATAAACAATAATCATTGCTTCTGAAACAATAAACATAGGTAATCTATCGATTACAAAGCTCACCTCGAAACGCATTATTATCACTAAGCCGTAATTGACTTGAACTTTTCAAAATTTTAAGTGCTCATCCATGCAGAAAAAGAAGGTCACAGCCAGCATCTGAACCATGCATCTTACAAAGCATCTCTGGATGCTTTGGTTGATGTGGTACTTGCCTGTTAGCAGGAATGCACTTTAACCATTCTTCTGTAAGTGGTCATCCATGCAAAAAATATAGGACACAGCCAGCATCCAAAGCATGCATTGTGCTAAGCATCACTAGGTGCACTTACCATACCAATATGGTTGATGTGGCACTTGTCAGTAAGCAGGAATGGACTTTAACCATTCTTAGGTCTGTAAGTGGTCATCCATCCAGAAAAAGGAAGTCACAGCCCGCATTCTAAGTCTGCTTTGTGTTTTAAGCTTTCTTAGGTACACCTACCATGCTAATATGGTCCATGTGGTACTAATGTTACATAAGCGGGAATGGAATAAAACATTTAAAAAGTTTCATCCATGTGGAAAAATTTATTGACAGGCAGCATCCTAAGCTGTCGATTAACTCACCTTTTTTATCCAGTATGGAATAACTTTTTTTCATTAGTAAAATATTGGTAACTTAAAATAGAACAAAGTGCAGCACAATAAAAAAAAAGGTTTTGCTAGGTGGGCCATATTTTTTTTGTGTGTTAGAGGTTGAAACATCAAAGGTTAGGGTCAAAAGATGAACATTGAAACTTAACAGTATAGTACTGATGTAAAGATTCATTAATCTTGAACCTGTTGTGCTTGGGATCTGGAGATGCATATAAAACATTGCTTGATAAAACTGCCACAGTTGCTGCTATCGTTTGACCATTATAAAAAAAAACAAGGAGACAACCAACTGATATGGAAAGGTAAGGCATGGTATAATTCATCATACTAAAGCTGTGTACCAAATTTGAAGTCAATCCCTTCTGTAAAAGCTGAGTACGAAAATTTTTCAAATCTTAAAACAGTGGGACTATATTGGCTCAGAAAAAAAAGGAAGATGAAACCACTGACCTGGAAAGATAAATCACTGTACAATTTTTCATGCATAAGCTGTATACCAAAGTTGAAATCAATCTCTTCAGTAAAAGCCAAGAAATCTGTTAGTAAAGTTTTTAATGGATGGACAGTCAGAAGGACAAGGTAATTCCCCTCTTACAAGCGAGGGTGTAAAAATATGCACAATAATCTTTTTTAAGTAGGTCACAGCCAGCATCCAAGCATGCATCGTGCATAGCATCTGTAGGTGCACCAACCATGGCAATATGATTGATGTGGCATGTGTCAGTAACCAGGAATGGACTTTAACCATTCTTCTGTAAGTGGTCATCCATTGGGAAAAAGTAGGTCACAGCCAGCATCCGAAGCATGCATCGTGCTTAGCATCTGTAGGTGCACCAACCACGGCAATATGATTGATGTGGCATGTGTCAGTAACCAGGAATGGACTTTAACCATTCTTCTGTAAGTGGTCATCCATCCGGAAAAAGTAGGTCACAGCCAGCATCCGAAGCATGCATTGTGCTTAGCATCTGTAGGTGCACCAACCACGGCAATATGATTGATGTGGCATGTGCCAGTAACCAGGAATGGACTTTAACCATTCTTCTGTAAGTGGTCATCCATCCGGAAAAAGTAGGTCACAGCCAGCATCCGAAGCATGCATCGTGCTTAGCATCCGTAGGTGCACCAACCATGGCAATATGATTGATGTGGCATGTGTCAGTAACCAGGAATGGACTTTAACCATTCTTCTGTAAGTGGTCATTCATGCAGAAAATATAGGTCAGAGCCAGCATCAGAAGCATGCATTGTGCCTAGCATCACTAGGTGCACCTACCACACCAATATGATTGATGTAGCACTTGTCAGTGTGTATGGATCTTAACCATTCTTCTGTAAGTGTTCATTCATGCGGAAAATATAAATCAGAGCCAGCATTCGAAGCATGGATTGTGCTTAGCATCATTAGGTTCACCTACCATACCAATATGATTGATGTGGCATTTGTCAAGAAGCGTGTATGGATCTTAACCATTCTGCTGTAAGTGGGTGCGGACGCCGACAGGTGAGCTAAAAATGAGGTGAGGTGAGCTAAAAATTATTCAAATTTTCCATTTATGGAATTTTGAACCCCTTAAACTGGTAGAGGTCCTTACTGTGATGTTTTAAATAATTTTGGTGTAAAATTTTGAAATTTTTTGGTTTCCAAGACAACTGCAGCCATTTTGGAAATTTTGAAACCCCAAAAGTTGGGGAGACACTTGCATATCCATTTTATGCAGTTTGAAATACCTTTGGAGCAAAAAATCAAATTTAAACAAAAATCCCTTTTTTGTTTCCATGGCAACAGTGAAAGTTTTTCCAACCGATTTTTTACAGAAATCAGTTTGACTTGATGCAAGGAATTATCCTTCAAAGTTTCAAAAAGATTGTTCGGGCAGGTACTGAGAAAAATATTTAAGTTTTCCAAATATTTTCATACTTTTTCCGTTCCCATGGTAACGGTGGCCATTTTGAAAATTTTTAATGTTACATGCACAACTAGACTTGGTGATCATCATTACTGTGAAGTTTCATAAAGATGGTTCCAGCCATCTCTGAGAACTCATCCAAACAATATTAGGTGGAAGAAAAAAAAGCAAAGAAACGAAACAATAACAATATGTCGTCCCGACTACGTCTATGGGCAACATAACTAGACTTGCCATTGCGAGAAATAGCAGATGTCGCCCCTGGCAGCTATTTCGATGTTTGCCCTAAAACTTGTAGAGAAACTTGTGCACACGTTAAAGGTCCTTACTGTAAAGTTTAAATAATTTTGGTGTAAAATTTTGAATTTTTGAAAATTTTACCTTTTTTTCGTTTCCATGACAATGGCAGCCATTTTGGAAATTTTGAAACCCTAAAGTTGGGGAGACACATCTAGTTTTAACAAAAATTCACTTTTTTGTGTTTCCATGGCAACAATGAAAAAGTTGCCCATTGTGGCCTTGTTTTTTGCCGGATCAAGTCGAAATGATGAATCTTTATAGAAGACCTCACATCATTTATATCAACTTACAAATCATTTGCATTAATGTAGTTTCAGAGGGATGATTTTGCAAATTTCAGCCAATCAGAAATAAGAATTGCCCATGGCAGCCATGTTTATTGCCGATCAAGACAAAATGAGGAATTTTTGTACAGGACCTCAGAAACATCATTTGTATCAATTTGTATTTATTATTTTATTTTGTATCAACTTACAAATCATTTGCACTTGTAGTTTCAGAGGAGATGACATTTCAAATTTCAGCCAATCAGAAACAAGAATTGCCCATGGCGGCCATGATTTTCGTCCAATCAAAATGAAATGAGGAATTTCGCAGAAGACCTTTAGTACATCATTCCTGCAAAGTTTGGTTCCAATTGGGCCAGTAGTTTCAGAGGAGATGATCAAAATATGAAATGTTAACGAGGACAACAGACAGACAACGGACGCAAAGTGATGGCAATAGCTCACATAGCCTTGCCAGGTAAGCTAAAAAAGAAGAGATGTCACAATATATACATATAGACATTTAAATATTCTGAGATGTTCCCCACATTGTACACGTGCTTGATGTACTAAAGATAGAACATGACATTAAAATATGTAATGGCAATGGATGTAGTTTTGTTTGCAACACCTTTTATTTGGAATAAATGAACCAGGAGATAATTTTACAGTTATAAACCTAATTATTTACTTGTCGAAATGGTCAATATGGAAAATTCAAAATAAGATTAAATATCACAATCAACTGTCAAATTCCTTAACCTTTTAAAATTTAGTCTTAAAACAGACTTGTTAAATTTTCTAAAGAAAACAAAATATTACGATGAAGATTTGCAGACAATCATTAATAGGGTACGTACTGGAATGTTTAGATTGATATCTTAGCTAAAAACTGTAGCTCTTTTTGAGTGATATATCTGGAACATTTGTACAGTGTGATTCCTCAAGATCTTATTATGTAAAATGGGAACATTGTATTAACGGCCATTGCATCAAAATTCCTTTTGATATAAAACAGTTTTGAGAAAAGATAATGTACGAGATTAGACCTGATTGATAGATTGGACACACTACATGTTTTGCCTGAATATGCACATGGACACAGAATAATGATTATCTGATACCCGACATTTTAAAAGTCAAAGGAAAATGTGTTAAAAGAAATTAAGGGTCAAGGTAAAAAGACAGGTGACAGACCGACATGCATCCACTAAGAACTATCTATTGATCAAATATGGTGGGTCTAGGTATTAAAGTTGCTGAGAAATTGACCTAATCTCGAAAATGTTACAAAGTTAGTCAAGCATGCAATTGAGGTCAAAGTCAAGAGACAGTTGTCAGTCTTGCATGTACCCAGCAAGAACTGTCAATAGACCAAATACAGTAGGTCTAGATATTACAGTTGTTGAAAAATGGACAACTTCGAAATGTGACAAAGTCACTGAAGCATGAAATTGAGGTCAAGGTCCAGAGACAAGTGTCAGACTGGCACGTACCCACCAAGAACAGTCGATAGATCAAATATAGTGGGTCTAGATATTACAGTTTCTGAGAAAAGGACAACTTCGAAAAGTGACAAAGTCACTGAAGCATGAAATTGAGGTCAAGGTCCCAAACCAGGTTTCAGACTGACATGTACTCACCAAGAAGTATCTATTGACCAAATATGGTGGGTCTAGGTATTCTAGTTGGAGAGAAATGGACTTAACCATGAAAAAGTAACAGTAATGCAAAGATGAAATTGAGGTCAAGGTTCCAAGCCAGGTGTCAGACTGGCATATACCCACCAAGAACTATTTATAGACCAAATATGGTTGGCCTAGGTATTACAGTTTCTGAGAAATGGACTTAACCACGAAAAAGTGACAAAGTCGCTCATGCATGAAATTGAGAAACCAAGCCAGACTGACACGTATCCACCAAGAACTATCTATTGACCAAATATGGTGGTTCTAAGTATTCTAGTTTCTGAGTAATGGACTTAACCCGAAAATGTGATTCAGGTCACTCAAGCATGAAATTGAGGACAAGGTCAAAAGGCAGGTGTCAGACCGACATGTACCTACCAAGAACTATCTAATGACCAAATGGATTAAACCACGAAACTTGGGACGCAGATTTTAAATTCATGTTTATGAAGTCAGTGAACCATAAAAATGAGGACAGGATCACAAGAAAAGTATACTGCGGCAAACCTTATATGATAAGCTACCTTGTGGACCATAAATCTTAATTGTAGGCATTACATGTGTAAAGTTGTTGAAGTTTTTAAAAAATTTACGCTGCCGCCGCCGGAAAGTAATACCTATATGTCACCTCCGCGACTTTTCGTAGCAGGCGAGACAAAAACCATTCTAAATATTTATATAAATTACTATATTATTAATTCTCAAAATTTACATACTTTATGCTTCATATTTATTGACTTTCACAATTTTGATACGGTTGATATTTAATTTGGAGATTGTAATTGTTAAACTATTGTGACATTATTATGATTGTTATCGCTCACATACATCACCTGTACATGTGAGCCTGATTGTAAAAGGTGGATTAAAATAAAAAAAGTTTGTAACCTTAAAAAAAAATACCACACCATCAAAGGTTGCTCTCAACTACCCCTATAAATTTTATAAAATTAATATATCTTTGCATATTTTTCTATGTTCAGTGATAGTATCTGTATTCGTCGCAGCCCGCACGTTTGGACCAACAGACAATTGTTAAAGTGGACTACCTTACACAGTTAGTAAAACCATTTTGTCCATCTTTGGTTTCAATTGTCTTTTTCGTTTCATATGCGATTTTTTATATTTTGAGTAATGTTAGCAATATTAAAGTTCTACAGTAGATTATTAAAGATTTTTTTTTTACAGAATTATCTACTTTTAGTAACATATGGGCGTATCTGTTGATTGTTCAGACCCAGAGTTTTATCTTAACTCACACTCAGTAGTTTAAAAGCAGATTTATAAAAAATATTTGCTGATTTTTCTTCTTTTAGCAATGTTTATCTAGGGAATGAAAAAACTGCGGTGGGACAAAAATAAAAGCAAAATCTTTTGACTCCGACCAGAAATGTGAGGGTAGTTGGGTAGAGACAGATAATTAAACCTCTGTAGTGGCTTTAGCCTTAAATCTACTGATGGGATCTTTAGTGTGCATGGAGTGGACATGTGGTTTTCTCCAAACACGTCACCGACTATGGTCCGCGGTCAGGCTTTTCTTATTATGACCTGACAACCCTCTAATGAGAGGGCATCCCCTATCCGCCACCTGGGGACGCGCTAGGCAGCTCTGGGTGTTGAGCCCCTGTGAAACATCACAGGTACCTAGAAAAAAAAATAAAATCTAAAAGAAAAAATAAAAAAATAAAAATAATAATAAAAAAAATCACAAAAAAACAAATGAAATTGCAAAATAATTTTCCAAATGAAAGTCAGATGACCAATTGTTAAAATTCAATCATTACAGTTTTTTTAATTGTAAATATCTGTAAAAAGCCAAACAAATATTCAACTGATGTACTCAAAAAGAAGGGAAAAAAATAGATGGACAAATTTCTGGTAAGTAAACTTGTGCTTTTAAATTATCAATTTTATATGCAGCATTAAAAATATGTTAAAACTGTTACCATAATCAACATTCTTAATTATCAAAAAAAGTTCGGCTTCACAATTTTAACTGATCTAAAGAAATACTGGGCAAAACATTGCAAGTAAAATATATTTTACAAATTCAGTTAACAATAAAAGAAAAAAAAATATTAACATTTCCTGTCATTTTAAAAAGCTAATAGTCACCAACAAATAAATACGTAACAATTAACCAAAAATCCTACTTTTAAAATTGGTTTGGTTTAGTTGGGGTTTTATGCCATTTTCAGCACATTTGGCTATTTCGTGGCAGCCAGTTTTATTGGTGGAGGAAGCTAGTGTACCTCAGAAGAGAACCACTGACCTTCTGCAGGAAAATTGCCAATCCTTGAGAACACACTTGCCACAGGTGAGATTCAAACTGACCTCAGTGCTGACAGGTTAGTGATCATCAGTAGTCACGACGAACTACCTAGCACTCGCCCACCAAGATCCCACTTTTAAAATTGATTTAATGAATAAAATCTAAGTTTCTTTACAATATTTCATAAAGGACTGATTTAGAAATTGACCTGAGTTCAATAATTCTACAAAATTTCAAGCAAAATTGTACATGTATCAATGCTGATTAACTTCTCGTAACCACTATTTTTCATGATATTTCTTATAATAGAGACTGTATAGAGGATAAAGTATGCTTGAACTGCCCAATTACCCAGAACAATTGATAGTAACAACGTTTATTAAATTTTGTCACATACAAATGTAGACGTAACTTCCCTAAACCACTTTTTCCCATGAAATTGTCTTTTCCCTTATGTAGTGAGCTGTCAATATGCCTAAGGCCCTTAACATGAGGTAATGTGCTCTATTACCACGAATGACATATATTATCAACAAATCTTATCAAAATATAAAGATATGGGGTTTAAAACATCATTGAGACAATCGAACACGTGGAATTTTTTTCCAAGATTAAATGGGACATTGAGAACCAATGTTGACTCTACTTCCCTAAACCACTATTTCATGAATTTGCCTTTTTCCTGTCATTGTGTTTAACTATGTATCTTCACTTCAGGATTTAACTGAACTGAATGTGCTTTTTACCTAGAACAGAAATCACCAATTTTATAAAAAAAAAAAAAAAATATAAATATATAAGGATTTAGATGTAAAATACTATAGAAATGAACACTGGAGAAATGTACTGGTGCTGATACAATTTTCCTATACTATTGTCCATCTTTTTTGTGACTGAACCATATTCAACTTTGCAAAATAACAATCCAAAGATTAACTAATATTCGATATAGTTTATACTATACTGTAAATACGATGCATTTCAAGGAGTTACCTGTCATCAGCAGCATTAAAACAGAAACATTTGGAAGACCAAAAAACAAACTTATTTTAAAACAAGAAGTACTCATAACCAAAACTGATTGGACATAAGGTGTTTATAACTACACAAAATAATCATTTGTCATAATTAGTTACAGTGACCTTGTCCTTAGACAAATTAGTGACCTACAATACAGTGAACTTCATCTGAAGATATGTGATCATTTTCTGCAAGTCATACATGCCCAACTGACATGACCAAAGCATGTTTCTGTACATGAAAGTTTCAAAGGCTATAATGTATTATAATTGGAAAAATGAAATGTTGATTTCTTTTTTTTTAATTAAAATTCATCCAGAAAATAAATAAAAATAAGGATTTTCTTGAAGCTTTTGAAAAAAATCAAATATTTCTTTAGAGGACAAAAATATTCATTTTAAAATATTTCTGTCTAAAATCAGTTTCAGAGGAGTTTTGTTAAAAAAAATGTCATTTATTAAACAATGGACTACACTTAACTAAATATTCAAACCTATGAGATCAGTGTAAAATGTCATTATGAAACAAAAATTGAAATTTGAAACCATGTTTTATAGTCTTTCTCCCATTTTAGCATTTTACAAATACTTTCCATAAATGTTAGTAATATTTTTGGGCCGAGTATTTTGATTATTTTTATTTATTGCTTTGTTTTGGTTTTTATTGTTAAGATTTTTTGTTGTTTTTTTTTGTACTTTTTTTTTCTTTTTTTTAAACAAAATTTTAGATTTCATTTGTGTTGCATATTCCTACATTATAAAAGGGTTTTATTTTTGTATTTATATTTTTTATATTTAAACTGTTAAATGTGTAGGATTGTTTGGAGGGAAAGTGCAGGTATTAGTGTAGTACAGATCTTAGTATCCTTCAATGGAAAGTAATTGTAAAATTTTTGAACTTAAATTATTGTATACTAAAAGAAACATTTGCTTAAACCTTTAGAATCTGATGAAACTGGAAATTTCCTGAGACTTCAAATCATTAAAAAAAATATTCAACCAATTTTGTAAAATGCAAAATAGAAAGAGACAAAAAAAAAAATAGTCCATTGCCAATATATGACCCTGAAGTTAAAAACTGATAATTTTGCAAAATATTTTAAACTTTACACTGACATATGCACAAAGGAAATTATAGTTAAAAAATCTACTGGACTGCATTTTATGAAACATAATAGTTATATTTTTGTCAAAAGATAAAACAGTGGTTCATAAATTCATATTCAAACCAACATTTTTACATTAGTGAGACCAATAATTTAATAATGTAAACTTATGAACTTAGGTTCACTGTCTATTTCCATGAAGTTTCAGAGATTTTCATGTTTGAACCAACATTTTTAGTTTCAAACCAATAATTTAATAATTTAAGCCTAGCTATTAACATAGGTTCACTTAAATTGTCTATTTCTATAAAGTTTCAGAAATTTTCATAGTGAAAATTAACTGTCAGCTGAAAATGATTTTTTGAAAGCCTTTATCAATGTCAAAACTAAAGAAATTCTGCACACGAGGATAATTGCAATAAAACGATCTCATAACAAAGTTTCAATACTTCAGGACATGTAAAATGTAAAAGTTTCAGCACTTGTTGGACCAAATAGTTTCAATATATGTCCTAACTAAAAAGTTTCAGGACATGTCCAACCTAAACTTTTCAGCACAAGAGGAACAAAACGGTTCAGCACATCAGGACATGTAAAATGTAAAAGTTTCAGCACTTCTTGGACCAAATAGTCTCAATATATGTCCTATCTAAAAAGTTTCAGGACATGTCCAACCTAAACTTTTCAGCACAAGAGGAACAAAACGGTTCAGCAGATCAGGACATGTAAAATGTAAAATTTCAGCACTTGTTGGACCAAATAGTCTCAATATATGTCCTATCTAAAAAGTTTCAGGACATGTCCAACCTAAACTTTTCAGCACAAGAGGAACAAAACGGTTCAGCAGATCAGGACATGTAAAATGTAAAATTTCAGCACTTGTTGGACCAAATAGTCTCAATATATGTCCTATCTAAAAAGTTTCAGGACATGTCCAACCTAAACTTTTCAGCACAAGGGGAACAAATAGGTTCAGCACATCAGGACATGTCAAACCTAAACTTTTCAGCACAAGAGGAACAAAAAGTTTCAGCACATCAGGACATGTCCAACCTAAACTTAACAACACAAGAGGAGCTTTCAGTACTTCTGGGTATGTACAGTGCACGTGTGGTACCAACTGGTCTCTTATATACCCAGCCTAAGAAGTTTCAGAACTCCGGATATATGCAACATAAAACTTTCTGCACATGTGAGATCAAGGGCTCCGAGTTCATGTAGAATCAGCATGTGTGGGTACTAAAGGGTTCACTTCATGTGTAATGTAAAAGTTTCAGAAACAACAATAATTTTATATAGGCCAGATGAGCCAAAAATCTAAATATGAATATTCACAATTTCTCCCAAAAATGAAAAATTTATTGCCCATCTCTGCAAAAATAAGCTGATAGAGATAAATTCCTGGATGTAAAAGAATCCGGGGTAAAGATGTGTCATCTATGAAACGAGATATTGATGAAAGTTGAAAACCTGGACTCTTAAAAAATCTGCCACATACATTACTTGGTTGAAATACTTCACCATTCTTCAATCAGCAAGGCTCCTAAAGATATACCAAACTTTGGCTTCTTTCTTTCTCTGAAACCTGCAAAACTAAGTGAAAAGTTACATGCATCATCTACTTGTGATGTGCAAAGTCATAATAATTTGGTCTTACTTTAACTTCTGCAGAAACCACTTTTTTTTCTTCTCAAGATTACCTTACTTTGTTTGCATGTATGAATGATCTCCGTCTTTTAAATCTTCTGCACAAGTGATTGCTATTCAAATAATCTTTTTAACTCAGAATTTCGATTTTTTTCTGGAATATCTCAAATTGTTCTTTAAGATGAATCTAAAATTTTAATATGTCTTGTCCCTTACTGAAATGAGTGGCAGTTATATATGCATTTCAACATTTAACATTTTTTTTTAATCTTTTGCCTGCTTGGAGATAAATCACAATCAATCAATCAAATCAACAACTCACTGCACTGTGTAACAGTCAATAATCTTCTATGATACTCCAATGGAAATCTGGAAAATACTATGGTAAAACAACATAAAAACAACCATCAAATATTATTCCTTATATATCTATTTCTATAAATAGATTGACGTCATAATAAATTTATTTATATATTTTGATGTGACGTATATATCTATATCTATACCTATTTTTCTATCTATAGATGTGACATCATAAAACAATGTAAATTTGTATCTCTCTACATGTATTTATCTATGTAACTGTCACAAAACAATGTGCATCTTCACCTATCTCTTTCTTTTTCTATTCTTATCTATCTATATTTCTATATATAGATGTGACATCATTTAACAATGCATCTATCTAGATGTCTTTGATTATATATCTATATTTACATAGTATATGTTAATCTCCATGTATGTTTCTATATATAGATGCGACATTAAAAAAAAAGAATATCTATGTATGATGTGAGTCCATAAAACAATGTATATCTATCTATACAAATGTACCTGAAGTTCTGCAGCAGCAGTGAAAGCCCTAGTAGTAAAATAAAAAAAACTTTTATTGTATGCCAAAAATGAATGGTAGAGCATTTGTATTTAGAAACACGATTAACAAATCAGAATTGGTTTTTGTGAGTTTTATTCCCTATCAAAGAAAATCTATGCCTCATGCAGTTTCAGTTGAAAGATATCATGCAGCACAGAGGATGAGTCCAGTAAAGCTAGAGCAATGATTACAGATGGTAAGCTTTTTCCCCACATACGATGAATGCACTCTCTATTGATTGGAGAAAGTTAGCCCCTTCCACACATCCAATGTAAACTGTACCAATTACAGAAGGTAAGCCCCTTCCCTTTATCCTCCACAAGGCTGGTAAAGAAATCCAAACTGTGAAAATAACCTTAATGTTTCTAAACATTTCATAATGTAGTTCCAGAGATTTTTGAAAATTGTCCAATTAGTGGATTGTTTGTAGAGGACCTCCTTCCATACATCATTCCTACCAAGTTTGGTTACAATCCCCTCAGTAGTTTCAGGGGTTTTTTAAAAAAATGTTATGCTCCGTTCCTAAAAATGTAATTTCAATTTTTAAAAATAAAATAAAATTTAAACAAAAAATATTTTTACTTGCAAAACTGATTGGGAAAAAATGGTTTCATCAGATACCTAAAAAAAATTGTAAAATATATAAGACCAATTGAAATAAAGACAATCAAATTTTCCAAACAATTATATTTTCAAAAATAATTTCATCAATTTTTCCGAGAACAAAGTGTTATCATTGAGAGATGCCAAAATCAAATTACAATAATTGTTAATTACCAACACTACCACTTTTAATTAAAAAACTGATTTCTGAAAAACAATTTTAAGTTTAAAAAAAAATTTTACTTAAAAATCTGTCATTTTTTATGTCTGCAGTTTGTCTTTGAATGGGAGGGGATGAATGACAACCAAGAAACACAAATACCTGAACAACTCTGGTAACAAAAACAACACAACAAAAACTATCAATCACTAAACCAAACTGTCTTCATAACAACCAATCAAACCAAACTGTCTCCATAACAACCAATCAAACCAAACTCAGTATCCATAACAACAAGGAGGGAAAAGTCTATAGGTCAATCATGTCCAATTTTATTTTTAAAATAATACTTTACATATCAGCCAAATAAATTTTAAGATTTTAATAATTTTACCAATTAGTTATTGAATTATTATTTTCAAGTGTTTGAGTGTTGGGTTAACAAAATTATTATTAATTTAATTCTGAGCATCTCTTAATCAAAACACAAAAGAAAAAAGAAATTTAAAAAAGTTGAATAAATTAAGCTTTTTTTTGCTTATCATCTGACATCAAAAGATGTTTATCAAATTTAAAATTAATTTTTTGTTTACTGCTGTACATATTTAATGATTTTTCTTTAAATATTTAATTAAATATCAAAACAAATGCGAAATAATGATTATAAGCCAAATTATTACACACAATGTTTCATTTTTATTTCCTTTTTGATTTTTTGTTGAAAAAGCAAAAATACTAAGTTAATATTCTAAATGGTTAATTTGATGAAACCATTCTTATTTCTTATTAAAAAAATAAAATAAAATAAAAATAATATCAAACAAGAGGTTCTTCAGGAGGTGAGCCTATACCAGTCATGCGGCTTTTATTAGGCCATTTGCTGCTAAAGAAACCTTGATATTTTACTTTTGACCCAAAAAAAAAAGGACGGATCATTTGAATATGCCTTGCTAACTTTGGTACATTAGTTCCTGATAAAAAGACAAAAAAGTCCTTTTCCAGCTGTTGGTTGATCATATGAATATCAAAAGTGGATCATTTGTTGTCATCAATCCTGCAAAGTTTCAAAACATTTCATAATGTAGTTTCAGAGGAGAACCCCGATTTTTTTAAAAATTGGCCAATAAAAATCAAAGACGGCCTGTGGCGGCCATGTTGTTCATCCAACCAGAACCAATGGTACATCGTTTGTAGAGGTCCTTCCATTCATCATTCATACCAAGTGTGGTTACAATCTGCCAATTAGTTCCTGAGCAATTGACAAAAATGTCTTTCCCCATATGGTTTCAATGGAAAATTTGAACAACTACAGTTTACGAACGATGGACTTGCCTCCTAAAATCAGTAAAGATTACAATGGATATTGAAAGAGGATGGACCTTCTGTAATCAACAAAGATTACATTGGACATGGCTCACTGGTTTTGCCAAATTCTTCACTGGTTTAAAATAAGATATTTCAATGAATTTTGCCTCAAGATCCTATGTTAAACTATGTTTGGATCTGGCACTATTTTGGATGGTGGGGTCATCGCATACAATTCTTACAAGACTTTCTGCCAAGTTTTGTTCAAATTGACTTCATAAATTCAGACAAGAAAAAGATCTTAAAAATAATTTCCGATAGGATACAATGTTATTTGGCTCTGGTAGCAATCTTGGACAGCAGGCACTAGGGTAATCAGATATAATTCTGAAAGAGGATCTACCTAAAGACCATTGTTGTCAAGTTTTGTTCCAATTAGCTTTGTGGTTTCAAACATGAAGCTCCTATAGGGTTGTATGTTAAGCTATGTTCATCTCTGAACAACTGCATATAATTTGCAATTAATCGTCCCACAACTATGGAATGACAATTGTTCAAATCCTCAGAAAGAATTATGCATACACATCTTTTCACATGGTGCCTTGCAACCGTCACATAATTTAAATTACAGGTAAGGAACCAATTTTACAAATATCATATACTGAATTTTATAAAGTTTCAGAAATATACATTCTTATGAACTGCCCATTCTGATTGAACTGAGAAAATTTTCTATCAGTTTTGCAAATACTGGCCATAAGCTGGGTAATCTCTTGCCTTTGACAAAATCATGACCAAATGATCAAAAGGAGATCATTAGTACGACCAGATTACTAACATCTCATAATACTGAGGCTTCAATAGAAGGGAGATAACTCATGATGTATCAAAACCAACTTGAGATACAAAAATTTTGTTCTTCGTAAATCTGTTGTGCAATCAGAAAATTTAGATAATCTTTATTTAATATTTAATTGAGTATAAATATTATTTAAAACATTTAAAGTATTTTGAACTAATGCACATTAACTTTAAAGGCAATATTACACCAAAATCCTTTATAAAAATAAAAAAAAAAACTAGAGGCTCACCTGGCATCTATTTGGCCATTATAAAACATCAGCTCTTTTGTATCCACAAGGCTTTTAAAGAAACACATTAAATGTCAAAAGTAATCTTGATATTTGACGTTTGACCTAAAAAATAGGTGGATCATTTGCATCTATCTTTCAATATGAGATACTTGCCAACTTGGTTAAAGTCTGCCTATTAGTTCCTGGGCAAACGACAAAAATGTCTTTTCCTATATATAGATTCAATGGAAACTTTGAACAGCCTCAGCTGTCATCAAGTGGATTGTTTGTAGAGGGTAGGTTTCAAAACATTTCATACTGTAGTTTCAGAGGAGAAGATTTTTGAAAATTAAAAATCAAAGATGGCCTCTTGCAGCCATACTGTTCACTCAATGCTGGATCGTTTGTAGAGGATATTGTTGTCATCAAGCCTTAAAAGTTTCAAAACATTTCAATATGTAGTTTCAGAGAAGATTTTTGGAAATTGGCCAATAAAAATAGAAGATGGCCTTTATTGGCCATGTTGTTTATCCAATCGGAACCAATGGTGGATCATTTGTAGATGTCCTTCAATACATCATTCCTACCAAGTTTGGTTACAATCTGCCAAGTAGTTTCAGAGGAGAAGATCAAAATGTGAAAAATTAACAGACGACAGCCTAATTATCCCAGGTGAGCAAAAAATAAATGTATTCTCTAAAAAAATAGTTACTACTAAATCCCTATTAAAGTTTTGGAAACAAAAAAAAATCCTTAAAAGTTTTTGAAGCAAATTAATTTTGAAAATGATAAATATAAAAATCTTTTAACGAACAAAACAAAAACAAAAATATTAACCACTGCAAAAAAAGGCATGGGAGCCAATCTGGAAAAGGAACAATTCTTTCCGCCACAGGGGTTGCCACCTCATCTTCAATGACAGCCCCATACCCTACAATTTCCCATGGAGATGTTGCTCCATGATCCTGTTCCCCTGAAACAATCACCTCCACAGTTGTGTTAAATAAGTCAACACTCGTCTCTATCATCTCATCTGAGTCGGACAAAACAAGTGTGATATCCCTAAATAACGCCATCCGTGGTGATGGTGTCACAGAAGTGCAGGCCTGTTCCCCTGAAACAATCACCTCCACAGTTGTGTTAAATAAGTCAACACTCGTCTCTATCATTTCATCTGAGTCGGACAAAACAAGTGTGGCATCCCTAAATAACACTTCCTGTGGTGATGGTGCTTCAGAAGCTGCAGGCGTGGACTCTGCCAAAGGATAAGATGGCAAATCCTCAGAAACTGAAAAACTGGCCATCAAATCCTCTGGCAGACGCCCAATGGTCACCTCCAGTGTAACATTCTCTGTAGACTCTTCTTCCATATCAGAAACTTCTGATGCAGGAGAGAAGACTACTGAGAAAGTTAACTCACCAGAAGTTTCTATTGAGACTTCAGGAGCCTCTCTAGCCACTTCTGGAGAAGGAGGGGGTGCGGGAATGTCAGGAACAGGTTCCAGACCTCGGACTCGTCTGGACCACCGCACAGGTTCAGACATAGGTCTTGGAGCAACATAACCATAGGGCTTACCAACCCTGTTCAGCATTCTGTTCTTCTCACTGTCAACATAAACTCGTGGTTTCTTCCTGAAAACAAAAAAAATTATCTTTAATTTCAACTCAAAATGGGATATTTTGGCATGTTGCAAATGTACCAAAATTAAAGCTAAATAATCCCTACACCAAAATATCTGACTATATTACAACCTTAGTTTTAATGCATTATCTAATTACATTAAGTAGAGACTCCTTAGGGCCTCAATTGCTGAAATGAATTTATCATTTAATCATAATAAATATAGAGGCTCCCAGGAGCCTGTCTTGCTCACCTGTACTTTATTTATCATTGTAAGTTAAAATTTGGTATTATTGGACAAATATAAAATATCAACACCTTGGGAAAGGGGGTGGGGGCTACTCCCAAACATTCCAACAGTATTATAGTGTAGCAGTAAAGGTCGGAGTTTTAACGAAGTTGCTGTCTAGAACATAGTCATAATTTCTCGCACAACTTTACCCTTAAAATCATGGCAGGATTATTTGATATAAAACTTGATGCACAAGATGTGCAGATTTTGACGAGTTACGACTCATCACTTGTGCTCAGGGTCTAAAATTTTGAAAAACAAAAACAACTAGAACTGTCACTAACTATACCCCATGCTGCTGTTAATTTTCAAAAACACACCTGATATCAAATCTGTGTTATAAAATTTTGAGGCCCTATTTAACAAAGCTATGAGGAGGTAATTGATCAATAAAATTCTTATTATGTGCATATCTAATAAAAGACTAAAGTAATGGACTAGAACAGAATTTCTAAGTCTGAAAGAGTATAATTATGGGAAAAAGTATTGGACCAGGACATACTTCTCATGCGCACATCTACGTACTAGGATCTTACAGTATTATTAACCTCTGATAAGGCATGTTTGAGAAACTGTGGGTACAAAAAACAAGAGGCTCCCAAGAGCCTAAATCGCTCACCTATCTTTTGTGTACCAGTAGATCTTGCATAAATGATTATTTTGCTATTTAATGTATACCGTCACAATTTTCTCCTTAGTATTGACCTGTACAGCTAAAATATAGAATCCTGAACCTAATAGATATGGTTGCTAGGAACTTTTTCATCAGTTGCTATGGACTTTTTCAATGGCATTAACTCTTGACCTTCAATTTTGACTTGAACAGGTAAATTGTACGGTCCTGAACCGAAATATATATGGTTGCTAGGGACTTTTTCATCTGTTGCTATGGACTTTTTCAATGGCATTGACTCTTGATCTTTCTTCTTAACTTGTATAGGTAAATTATAAAGTCCTTAACCTAAATTTATATGGTTGCTACGGACTTTTTCATCGGTTGCTATGGACTTTTTCAATGGCATTGACTTGACCTTCCATTTTAACTTGAACAGGTAAATTGTAGGGTCCTGAATCCAAATAAATATGGTTGCTAGGGACTTTTTCATCGGTTGCTATGGACTTTTTCAATGACCTTGACCCTTGACCTTTCTTTTTGACTTGTACAGGTAAATTATAAGGTCCTTAATCCAAATATATATGGTTGCTAGGGACTTTTTCAATGACCTTGACCCTTGACTTTCCATTTTACTTGTACTGTCACCATTTAATTTATTTCAAGTAACCCCCTACACATCTGTGACAATGTCAGACCATTATTTTCTGTTTACATGTAAATAATCTTTCAAGGGCAAAAACTCCTATACGGGGTCAATTGATGATTTTGGTCATGTTGACTTATTTGTAGATCTTACTTTGCTGAACATTTTTGTTGTTTACAGTTTGTCTTTATCTATTATTACATTCAAAATAACAACCTAAAACTGCAAAATTTCCTTAAAATTAAAAATTCAGGGGCAATAACCCAACAAAAAGCTGTCTGATTCATCTGAAAATTTCATGGCTGGTAGATCTTGACTTGTCAAACATTTTTACCTCATGAGTTTTGCTCTAAATGCTTTAGTTTTTGAGATATAAGCCAAAAACTGCATTTGACCCCTATGTTCTAATTTTAGCAACAGCGGCCATGTTTGTTGACAGATCAAAACTTCAGATAAAATTTATAAACTAGATACCATAAGGAACATCCTGTAAAAGTTTATAGGTATTTTGCCCAGTAGTTTCAGGAGAAGATTCTTGAAATAGTTTATAACGACGCCGACGACGACGGACGCCAAGTGATGGCATAATTTCACATGGCCCTTTGGGCCAGGTGAGCTAAAAATGGGGGATAGACAGAATTTCTAAATCCAAAAGGGTATAAAATTATGGGAAAAAGTATTGGACCAGAACATACTTTGCATGTGCACATCAACGTACTAGGATCTAACACTAAAGTTTCATTAACCTCTGATAAGGCATGTTTGAGAAACTGCGGGTACAAAAAAAATATGGGCACGCAGACAGACAGACAGATGGACAGACGGACATGCTGATTCCTATATATCCAGAACTATGTTTGCCGGGGGCATAATTAAATGGGCACAAGTACATGTACATTATAACGCTGTTCAACTGGGTATAACTGAACAGAATAATTCTTAAAAAGAGACATAATTTTGGTATATTACAAAAAAAAATTGTGGGATAGACAGAATTTCTAAGTCCAAAAGTTGATAGTATTGGACCAGGACATACTTCGCATGCGCATGTCTACGTAATAGGATCTAACAGTATGCAAAATTTGATTAACCTCTGATAAGGCTATGATGTTTGAGAGACTGTGGGTACAAAAATTCTAGACAGACGGACAGGCTGATTTCTATATACCCCCAAACTATGTTTGCGGGGGGAGGCGGGGGGAAGGGGGGGGGAGGAATTTAACTAGAGGCTCTCAAGAGCCTGTATTGCTCTCCTGGATTTGACTTGTCCATCATGAGCAGGACTAAAAGTTAAGTATAGCATTCAATTTTACTGGTTTTCCCATAGGGTCCTATGTTAAACTAAGTATGACTGTGTTGGCCGTCTTGACTTGACGGTCATGGTCATCAGACATAATTCTGAAAGAAAACAATCTAAGGACCATTACTGACAAGTCATGTTCAGACTGGTCAAGTGTTTTCATATAAGAATATTTTAATATGAATTTTTCCATTGGGTTCTATGTTAAAAATAACAATCCAAAGATACTAATATTAGATACAGTAAATTTATACTATGCTGTATACGACGAATTTCAAGGAGTTACCTCTCATCAGCAGCATTAAAACCAAAACATTTGGAAGACCAAAAACCAAACTGATATTAAACAAGAAGTACTCAACCAAAAATACCGAAATAGGAAGCCAAATTTCAGCTAAGGAGATCTACCATGTGCAATACAAGGAATGAACCCTTAGTATTTCTATTATTTTTGAATTTTGCTAAATACTGGTAATTTCTGTAACAAATCAAAATGAATAATCATGTCAGACAAGTCTGACGACTGGGTTGGCGAATACCCTCGGGGACCTAGGGTCCACCAGCAGAGGCATCATCCCAGGAGTTTCAAAATAACAATCCAAAGATACTATAGTATTAGATATAGTAAATTAACTTAGTTCAGGTGTGGCCGCCATCTTAATTAGTTCACTATCCGGCTCATTGCACAAAATTCTTAATTAGGGCCATCTAAGGACAATCGCTGCCAAGTCTGGTTCCAATTGGTCACGTGGTTACATACAAAAAGATTTTTCAATGAATTTTCCCATAGTGACCTACGTTAAACCAAGTTCGGCTGTGCCGGCCATCTTGGTTTACAGTCCTGGTCATTGGACGCATTTCTTTGAAGGGAACCTCCTAAGTACCATTGCTGCGAAGTCTAAAATTCACATTGTCCAAAAAACTAAAGATAAATTTGGTATGGCCTTATACTATTTCAAAAGTGGAGAACTGGAAAATCTTCAACTCATTTTTATAGTTCGTTGTCTACCCTCGCTCCGCTGCGCTCCACTTGGGAAAGATTTGTAATTTAACAAGCTCCCAAGAGCTTAATATTGACTTGTACAGCTAAATTATAGAATCCTGAACCCAAATATATATGGTTGCTTGGGCTTTTTCATCTGTTGCTATGGATAGTTTCAATGGCATTGACTCTTGACCTTTCTTTTTGACTTGTACAGGTAAATTATATGGTTCTGAATCTAAATTGTGCCAGGGATTTTTTAAATGACCTTGACTCTTGACCCTCCATTTTACTTGTACAGCTACCATATAATTTATTTCAAGTTATGGTCTTAACATCTATGACAATGTCAGACCATTATTTTTACTGATAATTACTAATCTTTCAAGGGCAAATCTCCTTAAGGGGTCAATTGACAGTTTTGGTCATGTTGACTTGTTTGCTGTTAACTGTGAGTTTGTCTTTATCTAATAATTTTTAAGTGAATAACCTAACACTGCAAAATTTCCTTTAAATGTACAATTCAGGGGCAAAAAAAACAACAAAGGGTTGACTGATTTGTCTTAAAATTTCATGGCTGGTAGATCTTGACCTGATGAAACTTTTTACCACTGTCAGTTTTGCTCTAAATGCTTTAGTTTTTGAAATATAAGACAACAAGAGTGGACACAGTACATTTCTCGCCTGAGTATGCACATGGACACAGAATAATGATTATCTAATACTGACTTTTGCAAGTCAAAGGAAAATGCATTAAAAGAAATTGAGGTCATGGTCAAAAGGCAGGTGTCATACCGACATGTATCCCCTAAGAACTATCTATTGACAAAATATGGTGGGTCTAGGTATTAAAGTTGCTGAGAAAAGGACCTAATCTTGAAAATGTGACAAAGGTCACTCAAGCATGCAATTGAGGTCAAAGTCCAGAGACTGGGGTCAGACTTGCATGTACCCATTAAGAACTATCTATAGACCCAACACGGATGGGTCTAGATATTAGTTGCTGAAAAAGGACTTAATCAAGAAATTTGGATGAAAGTCACTCAACCATTAAATTGAGGTCAAGGTCCAGAGACAAGTGTCAGATTGGCATGTACCCACCAAGAACTATCAAGAGACCAAATACAGTGGGTCTAGGTATTCTAGTTGCTGAGAAATGGACTTAACCACGAAAAAGCGACAAAGTCACTCAAGCATGAAATTGAGGTCAAGGTCTCAAACCAGTTGCCAGACTTGTACCCAACAAGAACTATCTATTGACCAAATATGGGGGGTCGATGTATTCTAGTTGCTGAGAAATGAACTTAACCATGAAAAAGTGACAAAGTCACTCAAAGATGAAATTGAGGTCAAGATCCCAAGCCAGGTGTCAGACTGGCATGAACCCACCAAGAACTATCTATAGACCAAATATGGTTGGCCTAGGTATTACAGTTTCTGACAAATGGACTTAATCACGAAAAAGTGACAAAGTCACTCAAACATGAAATTGAGGTCAAGGTCCCAAGCCAGGTGTCAGACTGACATGTACTCAGCAAGAACTATCTATTGACCAAATATGGTGGGTCTAGGTATTCTAGTTTGTGAGTAATGGACTTAACCACGAAAATGTGACGCAGATTTTAAATTCACATTTATGATTTAGTCAGTGAACCATGAAAATGAGGTCAGGGTCACAAGGCAAGTATACTGCGGCAAATCTTATACAATAAGCTACCTTGTGCACCATAAATGTTAATTGTAGGGACTACACGTGAAAAGTTATTAAAGTTTAAAAAAGAGTTTACGCCGCCATAGACGGAAAGTAATACCTATATCTCGACTTTTTGTCGCAGGCGAGACAAAAACTGCAATTTTCCCCCTATGTTCCGTTTTTAGCCATGTCGCCCATTTCGGTTAGAAGGCGGGGTCATCGGACATGTTTTTAAACTAGATACCCTAATGATGCTTTTTGGCCAAGTTTGGCCCCATTTGGCCCAGTAGTTTTAGAAGAGAAGAATTTTGTAAAAGTTAACGGACGGTGCCCGACGCTGGACGCCAAGTGATGAGTATATCATCTTTGGGTCAGGTGAGCAAAAAAATTGGTCAAAAAATCAAATGGCCGAGTTACATTACTTAACAATGACTAAGGAGTGGAAATTTGTAAATGTTATTGTAATTGATGAAATGAAGACTATAAGAATATGTAATGTTACAGCAACTGGGATTTCTGTGTTTGTAATGAATCCATCATAGGAGGTGAATATTTCCAATATATATACAAACATTCTACCAAGTTTGAAGACTGCATTGAAAACTGTAGGAGGAGTTGATTATACAAAATAGGTACCCTTCTTAAAGAATCATACGTGTGATATCCCACCCATTAGGAACGATCGAGACTCACACATTTCAGACCAATCCAATGACCCCACATGCAGGCAACCTGAACTTCCGTGGAAAAATAAATTGTTTGCAAAAGCCATCCAACTTTAATTGTAAATGAATATTTTTTCTTTTTAACATCGTCCTTAACATGAAAAGTACAGAACTGTTTGTTAATTCATTCTTTTTTCATACTGAACCTATCATTTCACGGTTAACTTGTGGCTGTCAACAACGATGACAAGTTATAACTTGTTTGTATTTTTGTAAACAATGTTGGGTTATCACCCTTTTTTAAGCCAAAATTTCACAAAATTATTAATAAATATATTCTGTTATACAAAATTTTTAGAAGGTTGGATAAATTCAATATATCTAAGCATTTCTTGATTGTTTTAATTTAAATACTTTATTAAATGCATATATGTTCCCATAAGGTTAAGCAAAAAAAACCCAAAGTACAAGTACTGTATTTTCTGGACTAATTAAGACTAAGTGGCCTAAAGGTTTAATTGATACTTTCTCCATAGACTTATAATGGTAAAATGGTTATTTTAAAGTAAAAAAGTCTCGACCTATATAGGCAGGAAAACACGGTATACATAATGAGTCAATTTTTTTCTGATAATCTTTTCCAAAATATGATCATGTTTAGAACTTCATGAAACAATGGGTAATGCCTAACCTCTCCCATCACCGCTATCATTGTTGCCTTCTTGGTATTTGCAAAAATTAATACATGTTTTTTCAATAATTAAGTCTTTATAAAGTTGAAGAATATATGATTGATGAAAAGATAATACTGTATGATAGTTAAGAACATGATACTTTAAATGTTGCGTAACCCCCACCCGCCTTTCAAAAAGAAAATCAGTTCCCCAAAAGGAATTTGATGATTTTGGCCACAAACACAATAGGTGCACAATGGCATTATATGATTAAGAATCTGAGAAAGTTTCATTAAATTATAGATAAGACTGTTTAAGGACGAGTTGCAGATACAAAATGGATACCCCACATCCCGCCTTTTTCCAAAAGTAAAACAGTTCCCAACAACAGTGGACACACTACATGTCTCGCCTGAGTATGCACATGGACACAAAATAATGATTATCTAATACTGACTTTTGCAAGTCAAAGGAAAATGTGTTAAAAGAAATTGAGGTCAAGGTCAAAAGGCAGGTGTCATACCGATATGTATCCACTAAGCACTATCTATTGACAAAATATGGTGGGTCTAGGTATTAAAGTTGCTGAGAAATGGACCTAATCTCGAAAATAAGACAGTCACTCAAGCATGCAATTGAGGTCAAAGTCCAGAGACAGGTGTCAGACTTGCATGTACCCACTAAGAACTATCTCTAGACCAAACACGAATAAGTCTAGGTATTACAGTTGCTTAAAAAATAACTCAATCAAGAAATCTGGATGAAAGTCACCCAACCATGAAATTGAGGTCAAGGTCCAGAGACAAGTGTCAGACTGGCATGTCCCCATCAAGAACTATCAATATACCAAATACAGTGGGTCTAGGCATTCGTTTCTGAGAAATGGCCTTAACCACGAAAAAGTGACAAAGTCACTCAAGCATAAAATTGCGGTCAAGGTCCCAAGCAAGTGTCAGACTGGCAGGTACCCTCTAAGAACTATATATAGACCAAATATGGTTGACCTAGTTATTACAGTTGCTGAGAAATGGATTTAACCACGAAACTTGGACACAGATTTTAAATTCATGTTTGTGAAGTCAGTGAACCATGAAAATGAGGTCAGGGTCACAAACTAAGTATACTGTGGCAATCCTTATACAATAAGCTACCTTGTGGACCATGAATCTTAATTGTAGGTATTACATGTTCAAAGTTATTAAAGTTTTTAAACAAGAGGCTCACCAGAGCCTGTATCGCTCACCTGGAGTCTGGTTTTCATTGGACAATTCATCAACTATTTGACCAGGTTTGTTGCAATTGGTTCAATTGTTCAGGGAAAATTTGTTGAAGATTTATTTTTCATAAGGTTTAATGTTAAAATATGTTCCCTGATGGTGGTAGTCCTGGCAGGAAGCTGATAAAATTGACCAGGAATAAGGGTGAACCTTAAATAAATGTAACAGAACCCGACCTCAAATTACACAAACCAATAACTCCTAAATAGAATTTGGGATTCTCTTCAAAATTTCAGGGTAGGTAGATCTCAACATGGCAAACATTTTTCAATTTACATTTCACTTCTATCTCAAATACTTTTGGAGATAAATGCAAAAATGTTAAAATTTTGAAAATTTGACAAAAAAAGGGCAATAACTCCTAAATGGGTTTTGGGATTTCTTTTAAAATTTCAGGGTATGTAGATCTCAACATGGCAAACATTTTTCAAATTTATATATCACTTTTATCTCAAATAGTTTTGGGGATAAATGACGAAAAATGTTAAATTTTCAAAATTTGACAAAAAAAGGGCAATAACTCCTAAATGGGTTTTAGCATTTCAAAATTTCAGGTTAGGTAGATCTTGTCATGCTGATCAATTTTACCCCATGTCAGATTTTTGATATCTGTAACGGTTTTTAAGTTATAAGCCAAAAACAACACATGCACCCCTATATTATATTTTTAGCTACGACAGCCATGTTTTATGTCAGATCAAAATAAATTGAGGATCGTTTGTAGAGGACATGTCATAGATCATTCCTATTAAGTTTCAAACCAATCGGCCCAGCGGTTTCAGAGGAGAAGATTTTTGAATGAAAAAATTTTGAAAATTTGACAAAAAAGGGCAACAACTCCTAAATGGGTTTTGAGATTTCCTTTAAAATTTCAGGGTAGGTGGATCTCAACATGGCAAACATTTTTCAAATTTACATTTCACTTCTATCTCAAATAGTTTTGGACATAAATGACAATAAAATGCTCCGCTGGGCGCAGCTTGATACGACCGCAGAGGTCGAACCCTGAACAGTTGGGGCAAGTATGGACACAACATTCAAGCCTGATACAGCACTGAATTTGGTTGATTGATTGATTGTTGCTTAACGTCCAGTGGCAAATATTTCATGCATCTTCATGACGAGAACCAGTTCAATTTATCAAACAATTCAATTAGGGGTGGGATGGGACACAAAGGGGAACCAATTTTGACTGCCACTGTAAAAGGAGGATGGTTGGGTAGGGTCGGATAATTTAGCCTCCTGTAGCGGCCATCAGCCTACTCTTTTTCGAAAACTACAGAAGGGGTCTTTAGCGTGCAGGGAGTGTGGCATTCTCCAAACACGTTACCCACTATGGTCCGCGGTCAGGCTTTCCGTATTATGACCTGACAACCCCCCCAACGAGACTGAATTTGGATTGTGAATAAATATTTGACACAGCATAGGTTTCTGACACAGAATTAATGTGGTCTAAGAACTTAAAATTTTTTAATTTACCTATTCAAACAATATCAGTATTATTTGTTTTTATATATAAATCAGAAATAACCAATTTAAAATTTAAAATTGGGCACACATATCAATTTCTTGCTATTGCGCAATACTGTGCAATTGAAGATTTCTTGCTATTGTGCAATACTGTGCAATTGAAAATTCCCCCCCCCCCAAAAAAAAAAAAAAAATAAATAATTTACCCCTTTTTTAGCTTTTGTGCAATACACTATGAAGTTGCACATTGACCCCCCCCTCCCAAAAAAAAAAACCAAAAAACAATAAAATTTATTGTAACCCCCCTTTTTTTGCTAAAAGAAATTTGAAATTTCCTTTTTAATTTATGAAATATGAAATGAGAAAAAAATTAAATGTGTTTGGATTACCTCCCTTAGCCCACCAAGATAAGATCATACATTTCTATTTACTTATACTAAAGTTATTGTGCAAAAACCAAGAAAAATGCTTATTTGGGCCCTTTTTTAGCCCCTAATTCCTAAACTGTTGGGATCAAAACTCCAAAAAATGGTCATAAACCTTGTGTTAAAATTTCATAGATTTCTATTTACTTATACTAGAGTTATTGTGCGAAAACCAAGAAAAACGCTTATTGGGCCCTTTTTTGGCCCCTAATTCTTAAACTGTTGGGACCAAAACTCCCAAAATCAATCCCAACCTTCCTTTTGTGGTCATAAACCTTGTGTTTAAATTTCATAGATTTCTATTAACTTATACTAAAGTTATAGTGCGAAAACCAAATGTCTACAGACTCCGACGGACGACGACGACGACGACGACGACGCCAACGTCATACCAATATACGACCGCAAAAATTTTGCGGTCGTATAAAAAATGTTAAAATTTTCAAAATTTGACGAAAAAAGGGCAATAACTCCTAAACGGGTTTTGGAATTTCCTTCAAAATTTCAGGGTAGGTAGATCTTGTCATGCTGATCAATTTTACCCCATGTCAGATTTTCGATATCTGTAACGGTTTTTGAGTTATAAGCAAAAAACAGCAATTTACGCCTATGTTCTATTTTTAGCAACAGTGGCCATGTTTTTCATCGGATCAATATAAAATGAGGATCGTTTGTGGAGGACATGTCATATATCATTCCTATGAAGCCTCGATCCAATCTGCCCAGCCGTTTCAGAGGAGAAGATTTTTGAAAATCAGCCAATCAGAAACAAGAATTGCCTCTGGTGGCCATGTTTCTTGACCAATCAGAACTAAATGAGGAAACTTTGTTGAGGACCTTCCATACACCACTCATGCAAAGTTTGGTTGGAATTGGCTTAATGGTTTCTGAGGAGAAGATGTTTGAATGAAAAGTTTACGACGGACGGACGGACGGACGACAGACGAAAAGTGATGGCAAAACCTCACATGGCCTTTGGCCAGGTGAGCTAAAAAGTATATGCCGCCGCCATGGCCGGAAAGTAATACCTATATCTCGCCTCCACGACTTTTTGTCGCAGGCGAGACAAAAATGATTTTGGCCACAAACAATACAGGAGGTGCAAAATGGCATTATATGATAGTCTAAGAAAGTTTCGTTAAATTATAGCGCGCGGTTTAGGACGGATACAATATGAGGAAAAAAAATGTGTTTTCGGTTACGGCCGGTAGGTAGGTTTTTTTCCTGGAATATCAGAAAATTTATTTCGTATTGTGTTGTAGTAAAATATCAGAAAATTTATTTTGTATTGTGCTGTTGTAAAATATCAGAAAATTTATTTCGTATTGTATTGTAGTATCATTAATTATCCATGTATTATGTTGTCTGATAGCTGACCAATACTGTATTGTAACAGTACTCCAGCTTGAAAATGAAAATGGAAGGGTGCTGGTAAAGGGCACTTAACAAGATATCCATTTTTAATTGCACTTCATCGCGATAACCATTCTTAAGGATGGATGGATGAATTATTGTTTAACGTCCAGTGGCAACCAGGTCCATATCAGGACGAGAACATGTTGATATGATAATGAATATGATCCCTGCTTTGTACTAGACCCACACGCTAAGTCGGATTTTTAATGTGCTAGCTCACGAGGTAACTGTCCGCAGGAAGACGTATAACCTCACTCGGACACATTATAATGACTCCGAGCCGACCAGTCTTTGCTCTTACTCCTAGATGCCGCGTGCTTGGCAGAGAAGCACCAAATACCAATTTTAATGTCTTTGGTTTGACCCGGCCGGGGATCGAACCCGCGACCTTCCGCACTCGGGGTGAGCACGCTACCACGAGACCACCGAGGCGGTCCATTCTTAAGGGTAACTAGAGGCTCAGAGTGCTGGGCCTGTATCGCTCACTTGGCAGAAATAAGAATTGTCCATGGCAGCCATGCTTATCGTCCAATCAGGATGAAAAAAATAATTTCATAAAAGACTTTCCATAGAACTTAGCCAAGTTCTAAACTTGATTTTAATCAACTAATGAGAAACAAGAATTGCCCATGACAGCCATGTTTGTTGCCTGATTAGGACGAAATGAGGAACTTTGTAAAGAACCTCCCATAGGTGTTTACTGTCAAGTTTCGTTCCATTTGGCCAAGTGACTTCAGAGGAAAAGATTGTTTTATATCAGCCAATCAAATAAAAATGTGGGAGTCTTCCAAGGAAGACATGTGTCGCCTGCGGACGTCAATTTTTAAGAAAGATATTTAAATTTTCTGAAAAGGAAATATACTTGCACACCTTTGCATTAAGGTTAATGGACAGAGAAAGTTTCATCAAATTTCTTTGAGTGGTTATGGAGTAGTTGAGGATAGAAGTTTTGTCCCACCCCCTTTTTTTTTTCCAAAATGTAAATTTTTACAAAAATTTTCTAAAAATGAAATATATATGCACATCTGTGCATTAAGGTTAATGCACAGAGAAAGTTTCATCAAATTCCTTTGAGCGGTTATGGAGTAGTTGATGATAGAAATTTTGACCCCCCCCCCCCCAACTTTTTCAAATGAATTTGATGAAACTATCTCTGTGCATTAACCTTAATGCACAGGTGTGCATATATATTTCATTTTTAGAAATTTTCAATTTTTTTTGTAAAAATTTATTAATTTTTACAAAAACAAGAGTGGACACACAAAAATGTCTCGCCTGTCGTGTATTTCTAATGAAAGTAAATATCAGTATTCAAAAAACAGAGCAAAACACAAAAACTTAACTATAACCACTGAAACATGAAAATAAGGTCAAGGTCAGATGACTCATGTCAGTTGGACATGTACACCTTACCATCCTTCCATACACCAAATATAGTAGACCTATTGCATACAGTATGCAAAAAACAGAGCAAAACACAAAAACTTAACTATAACCACTGAACCATGAAAATGAGGTCAAGGTCAGATGACACCTGCCAGTTGGACATGTACACCTTACAATCCTTCCATACACCTAATATACTAGACCTATTGCTTATAGTATCTGAGATATGGACTTGACCACCAAAACTTAACCTTGTTCACTGATCCGTGAAATCGGGTTGAGGTCAATTGAAAACTGTCTGACGGGGATGAGGACCTTGCAAGGTATGCACATACCAAATACTAATAATAAGAGAGAAATTAACATTACAAAAAATTTTAACTTTTTTTTCAAGTAGTCACTGAACCATGAAAATGAGGTCAAGGACAATGTACGTATGACAGTCGGAAACTTCATAACATAAGGCATCTATATTCAAAGTATAAAGCATCCAGGTCTTCCACCTTCTAAAATATAAAGCTTTTAAGAAGTTAGTTAATGCCGCCGCCGCATCACTATCCCTATGTCGAGCTTTCTGTGACTAAAGTCGCAGGCTCGACAAAAAATTGAAATTTTAATTTTTACAAAAAAAAAATTGAAAATTTAACAAAAAAAAAAATTGAAAATTTCTAAAAATGAAATATATATGCACACCTATGCATTAAGGTTAATGCACAGAGATATAGTTTCATCAAATTCCTTTGAGCGGTTATGGAGTAGTTGAGGATAGACTTTTTGACCCCCCCCCCCTTTCAAAAATGTAAATTTCTACAAAAAAATGTAAAATTTTCTAAAAATGAAATATATATGCACACCTGTGCATTAAGGTTAATGCACAGAGAAAGTTTCATCAAATTCCTTTGAGCAGTTTACGAGTAGTTGAGGATAGAAGAAAAGTGTGACGACGGAAGACGACGGATAGTGATCCCTATCTGTCGACCATGCGTTCACAGGCGACACAATAAACCATTAAAATCTCTGTAGATGTCACTATGAGACATAAACATTGCCCTAAGGACGATTTTAATTGTCAGTATTTTTACTGTATATTTTTTTTACACAGTGCATAGTGAAATTTAAATAAAACGTACTTTACCAGTCAGTGACAGAATGTTTAAATGTCTAAGTGATATTTACTTCCTCTGATCAGGAATGGCAATGGACTTGCATGGTTCAGACATGTGGTCAAAATTATATATATACCGGTATTGCTACCGGCAATAAGGAAAGGTGGAAATATGTGAAAAAGCCTTGGAAAATTCCTGATATTCTTTGTCATAAGAAATTGCAAACATAATTAAAATCATTTTAGATGTTTATTCCATGTGTGGCTCTGATCAAAAAGATCATTCTATTTATAGTAAATTTTGAACTTAGGCTGAAAAAGAAAAAACCTTAAAACTGAATTGTTTTAATTATTATGATTTACTGAGGTTAACAGCATTAATCTGTTTTTTCTTTACACTGTAAAATCATTCTGGATCCAAGTAATATTCATTGATTTGTTACAGAAATTACCAGTATTTAGCAAAATTCAAAAATAATAGAAATACTAAGGGTTCATTCCTTGTATTGCACATGATAGATCTCCTTAGCTGAAATTTGGCTTCCTATTTCGGTATTTTTGGTTGAGTACTTCTTGTTTAATATAAGTTTGGTTTTTGGTCTTCCAAATGTTTCGGTTTTAATGCTGCTGATGAGAGGTAACTCCTTGAAATGCGTCGTATACAGCATAGTATAAATTTACTATATCTAATATTAGTATCTTTGGATTGTAATTTTCTAAAATGTGCAAGTCTTCCAAGGAAGACATGTGTCGCCTGCGGACATCAATTTTTACAAAAGATATTAAAATTTTCTAAAAATGAAATATATATTCACACCTTTGCATTAAGGTTAATGCAAAGAGAAAGTTTCATCAAATTCCTTTGGACGGTTTACGAGTAGTTGAGGATAGAAGAAAAGTGTGACGACGAAAGACAACGCAAGACAGATACTGATCCCTATGTGTCGACCATGCGTTCTGTATTTGTAGTCCAATCAGGACAAAATGAGGATACTTTGTACAGAACATCCCATAGATGCTTCCTGTCAGGTTTCATTCCAATTGGCCAAGCAGTTCCAGAGAATTTTTTTTCCAATCAACCAATGAGAAACAAGAATTTCCCATGACGGCCATGTTTGTTGCCCGATCTGGACGACATGAGGAAACTTTGTAAACAACCTCCCATATATGCTTCCTCTCAAGTTTAGTTCCATTTGGCCAAGCGATTTCAGAGGAGAAGATTTTTGAAAACTCTTGCCCATGGCGGCCATGTCTGTTCCCCGATCAAGACGAAATGAGCATGTAACTTTATAAAGGACTTTACATAGATGATTGCTGCCAAGTTGAATTTCATTTGGCCCAGTGGTTTCAGAGGAGAAGATTAAAATGTGAAAAGTTAATGTACGGACGCCAAGTGATGACAAAAGATCACATGGCCTTTGGTCAGGTGAGCTAATAATACTGATGTTAATGTGTGCATCATAAATTCAGATTACGCACATTGTGTATTGTATATCATTACCATGTGTTTGGTCTTCTTTCTGGGATTTCCAACTAAACATGTATGCCATGTATTTACTAGAAATTGTCATAACGTTTTATTCGGTACAAATAAATAAATTAAACCTTGTATTTTTGTTTTAATTTTCTTGCTGTTTAAATGACAGAAATCCTACAAACAGCTAGCTGGCTGATGTTTTATACCTGCCTACAAGCCACTAATTTCTGAATATTTTTTTCATTACTCTTTTGTCATTGATTGTGAAATTTATGAGAAATCTACAATTACATAGTTCTTCTCGTTCTCCAACTAATTTTGGTGTGGGGGTATGTAGCTCCCCAAGATGCACACTCACAGCAAATAATATGATTGTAGGTTGCTTGGTATCGGAGAACTGAACTAGGACGTTAAACTTAACCTTAGTCAATGAAGTGCAGTAAGTAGGTCAGAGTGACCTTATTTTAGTGGGAGGCTGTGTTACTCCCCAAGATGCACCCTCACAGAAAGTAATATGATTGTAGGTCCCTTGGTATTTGAGAACTGAACTCGGATATAAAACTTAACCTTAGTCAATGAAGTGTGATAAGTAGGTCAGAGTGAATTAACTTTGGTGGGAGGCTGTGTTACTCCCTGAGATGCAACCTTCACACCAAGTATAATATGATTGTAGGTCCCTTGGTATTTGAGAACTGAATTCAGACGTAAAACTTAACCTAAGTCAATGAAGTGTGATAATGTGTTTTACTCCCTATATATTAAGATGCACCCTCACACCTTATTTTAATGGGAGGCTGTGTTACTCCCCGAGATGCACCTCACAACAAGTAATATGATTGTAGGCCCCTTGGTATTGGAGAACTGAACTCGGACGTAAAACTGAAGCACTATAAGTAGGTCAGAGTGACCTAATTTTGGTGGGAGGCTGCACACTCACACCAAGTTATATTATTGTAGGTCCTTAATGGTATCAGAGAGTGGAACCAGGGCTTTCCATACAATTTGAAGTAGTAGGCTGAAATCTAAAAGTAGGCGGCTGTGACATGCGGCCGGCAAAGCTGGCCGCCGTGCCATACTACAAGCTTGGCACCTGAACGGCTGAGGGTCTGGGGGCCGCTTTCAATTTTTTTTGGAGCAGGATTGTGTAACCTTCAATTCTTCATTATTTTCTTTCCCTTATGCTGATAATTCATATGTTTTTTTATAATAATAACAAATATTATTGTTATAAAATTTAAATTTTTAGCCTACTACTTAATTTCTTTTTGTTGACCATCGGAACTTCTCTTTGATTATCCTTGCAAAAATACGATGCTTTCCGATTAGAGATGATTTACAAAAAAATTTACACTTTTTTTATAGACGACCAATCAGTGACCGGAATTCACGTGAACTAAATTTAGCTAAAGGTAAACACAGGTTTTACATACTTGTTTATCGCGACAATACGATTCTCGACGCTTTTCTACATATTTTAAAGAGATTTTTTTTCTTTTTGAATTTATTTTTTTTATCAGTGAAGTAGCTGGCACTTGTATCCACCGTAAACGGCGGATTTCCGCCGTCTACCGGCTACTTTGGAAAGCCCTGTGGAACTCGGATGTAAAACTTAACCTAAGTCAATGAAGTGCTTTAAGTAGGTCAGAGAGACCTAATTTTGGTGGGAGGCTGTGTTACTCCCTGAGATGAAGCCTTACATCAAGTACTATGATTGAAGGTCCCTTAGTATCTGAGAACTGCTCGGACGTAAAACTTAACCTTAGTCAATGAAGTGTGATAAGTATATCAGTGACCTAATTTTGGTGGGAGGCTGTGAAACTTCCTAAGATGCACCCTCACACCAAGAAATATGACTGTAGATCCAAGCTTGGTATTGGAGAACTGAACCTAAGTCAATGAAGCACGATAAGAAGGTCAGTGACCTAATTTTGGTGGGAGGCTATGTTACTCCCTAAGACAAGTAATATGATTGTAGGTCACTTTGTATGTTAAAAACTAATTTTTGACATAAAACTAAAAACCAGTCAACCGTGTAATATGTAATCTTCATCCTATGTCACATGGTCAGTCTCTTCTTCATGCACCTGCACACAAATATAAATGACCCTATGTCAACTAGTAAGTAAGAACTGGCTGTGGACACGTGTACAACTTTGTTGAGGCGAACTAAAAATGTTATATTTAATTATAAATATGTAGCTTTCCATTTACATTCTACATTTTTTTTCCTTGGTTATAATGGATAAGGAAAGCTAATGTTACATCCACGGCTGTCCCTTACAGGGTCATAATTTCAATACCATGTGTCAGAGTTGTTGACATAAAATTTTACAAAGGTAACTTACACAAAATTATAATTGTACAAAAAAAGTTTGTAATTTATATTTTTTACAATAGACTCGTACATTTTCTTCTTGATATTTATTTTTAAATGTTATTCAACAATAAATAATGAATTTAATAATTCATTTGTTAAAAAAAATTTAATTGAAAAAAATTATAAAAGGGGAGCAACTCTTTATTTTTGTGCAACACCAAATGGCCCAGTTTGATACCTGAGCTCTGAACCCTAATTAGGCCAATTCTTGACAACAAAAAAAATGTTCTTAAAGAAAATTAAAGAAATTTATGACTGCTAGTGTATTAAGCCATTCACGGATTGAGTCCCCTCAGGAAATAACCCTTGCACGATGGCAGACTAGATTGGCTACTTCTTTGTTAATCCTTTAAAGCATTAATTTTGGGTCATTTATTTTTTTATTTGAATAAAAATGTTAATAAAATATGTTCTGTTCTCGATCTTTTTAGTTTTTGAATGAAAATGCGAAGATTCGGTAGCAAACAGGGGCTTCCATGGATAGATATTTTGAAATTCTTCAAATATCGTTAAAATCGCTCAAAATTTTCAATTTTGTCATTAAAAATTATAAAAATTATTTCAAGAAATAAACTTCCAATCATCAATGTCCACTCCCATCAATTTTGTACAAATTCGGCACGTTTGATACGAAATAGTTACTTTCCTGGCATCTAATATTGCCAAAAAAATTCTAAAATTCATTTTCCTAACTTTAAAATCCCATAAAATCCTCAAATTCTGGTCTTTTCACATGTTGTTTGTAAAAGATCCACCATTGTTTAATCCTTATCCGGGTTTCAAAAAATATTATCTTTTCGGCAAAATGTAAAAAATTAACCACACTGTCCTGGGTGAAAGTAACTATCACGCATGCTCCTTGTGTATCTAATTAGCTCGATTCCGTGATCTAAAAATAAAGTTGATATTTTTTTTTCACTGATTGGATGCCTTTTCATTATTCTTTCCATGAAAGAGTCTGTATATTTTTCTGTCAATAAAAAAAATTGAGTCAACACAGTGCACGATATGCTTCAGCGACCCTAAATTGGAATGCATCAGTGTCGTCTAAGTTTAATTAGCATATCAAAATCGGTGTTTATATCTTCACAATATTGCATTTTTGTGATTTTAAATACAATGTTCGACAATTCAAGTTTTTGGTCAATAAAATTTTTATTCCAGGAAAAAAACAGGGTCAATTACAAAATTTATTTTTTTACCCACCAAAAAACACGGTCAGTCGGGAAACCGGAAACATTTCTTTAGCCCAAGGGAATGGCAAACTCCATGTTTTGGGAAGGAAAATAAATCCAAAAAATGATTTTTACCAAATAAAAAATAAGAGGTGCACAATGGCATTATATGATAAAACACCTGAGAAAGTTTCATTAAATTATAGTAAGTGGTTAAGGAGGAGTTGTGGATACAAAAATTGGGTACCCCCATATAAGGCAATGGCAAACTCCAGGTTTTGGAAAAAGAAACCCCAAAAATGTTTTTACCCCACAAAAAATAGGAAGTGCACAATGGCATTATATGATAAAGATTTGGAGAAAGTTTCATTAAATTATAATAAGTGGTTTAGGATGAGCTGCGGATACAAAATGGGTACCCCCTCTCCTATTATAAGGCAACGGCAAAGTCCATGTTTTGGAAAAAGAAACCCCAATAATGATTTTTACCAAAAAAAGTATGTGTACAATGGCATTACACGATAAAGATTCTGAGAAAGTTTCATTTAACTATAATAAGTGGTTTATGAGGAGTTGTGGACACAAAATTGCCCCCATCCCCATTATAAGGCAATGGCAAAGTCTGTTTTGGAAAAAGACACTCGAAAAATAATTTTGACCAAAAAGCAAGTAGGAGGTGCAGAATGGCTATACGATTAAGAACATGAGAAAGTTTCATTAAATTAAAATAAGTGGTTTAGGGGGAGTTGCAGATACAAAATACTTTATTTTGAAGGGGGCTTCCAAAGTACCATTCCACCAAAGTTTAGTCCCAACTGTCCCAGTTGTTTCAGTGAAGATCTTTAATCGAAAGTTTATGGAGGATGCAAAGAGATGGCAATAGCTCACATAGCCCTATAGGTCAGGTGAGCTAAAATGTTGTTTTTTTGACCCAAAAAGTCTGACCAAAGAAAGACAACTCAAACTTTTTTATTTGGCCTATACCAGCTAGATCTAAATTATATGATTTAACTGTCAAGTTTTTTTGGCGTCAACCACTTGATTCTGAGGGGGGCTCAAGTTTCTGGAAATAATCTGCCCCAGCCCAAGTCAAAGAGGACAGCAGTTCTTAAGCAGTTTATTAGCATTCACAGTTCTTACTTGACAGCTGTTCTTTAGCAGTTCATTAGCATTCACAGTTGCCTAATTCAAGGCAATGGTTAATTTGCATATAGGCATTCCAATAGCATTCCTTAGCAGTTTCTCAGCAGTTTATTTAGCCTTCACAGTTATTTAGCTGTTATTTTTAACGAAAAATTTAAATGAGATACCCCAAAACTGCTATCTTCTCTGAATATTCATGAGAACAGCTATAATAACAGCTGTCAATAATGAATATTCATACAAACTGCTAAGTTGTACATCCTAATATGGTTTTCAAAACTGCTAATAACTGCTATGGAATGCTATTGGATCTGTCAAAAGTTTGAATAATTTACTGTATGTAGGGGGTTGTAAACATGTTTTGTGAGTACTCAACCTGGCCTTAGAACCCTTATTAATTATGTTTGCGGCCTAATAATAGGAACAATAAAGAATGCACTTTAAAAATCAGTGCTTATAAAAAGCAACTAATTCAATAAGAGGGGTTACTGGAGACTGTATTAATTATCTTGACAAAGTGATTTTCAGATTAAAAGTTATTCCTTTTTAATTATTATTCAATTATTAAGTGTACTACTAGTTTCTCAATATATATATTTTTTATGTGGACCAAAAGACAACACTGGTTCTCTTCTCTTTTGCTTTTGGATTAAAAAAAAAAAATTTCTTATGTTTTGACTTTGTGATACAAAATAAGGTTACATAGATTTAAACTTCCTTAAATGGATTGTTAGGTCAATATTAAACAATTGTTAATAAAATTGGGAATGGAAATGGGGAATGTGTCAAAGAGACAACAACCCGACCAATGAGCAGAAAACAGCCCAAGGCCACCAATGGGTCTTCAACACAGCGAGAAAATCCTGCACCCGGAGGCAGGCTTCAGCTGGCCCCTAAACAAAAATGTGTACTAGTTCAGTGAAAATGGACGTCACACTAAACTCCGAAACATATAAATGAACTAAAATTAAAACAAACATACAAGACTAACAAAGGCCAGAGGCCCCTGACTTGGGACAGGCACAAAACATGTTTTGTGAGATCTCAACCCTCCCCCTATACCTCTAGCCAAGTCAACATAAAACAATCCGCTATTTGCAGCCTAGGTTTCCCTAATATTCCCTCCCCCCCTTTTTCAACTCTTGAATATGATTTTTTTTTTGTTTTTTTTACAAAATTATATCAAACTATTCATCTTTTTATTTTTAAATAACTTCTTGCACTGTAAGTCTATGCTAGAATTTCATTATAATTCTGTAAACATATTCTAGGTGATTAAACAACTATCCCCCTTTTTTATGGCTGTCTGGTATGATTTCTGTTTTCCCCTCCAAAATTATGTCAGAAAATACACATGCATCAACTGTAACTGCAACTTACTGTACTGCAGGTGTGTAAAAGTATTCCATTTAGCCTAAATCAAACTTTATAATTGACATGAATACAGTTTTTCACCAGCAAATATTTATACACATCTTGGAGCCAAAATGTACATTTGAAAATGATCAAATAATCTTCAAATAAAGGTTTACTTTCAAGCTGAAAACACAGCCAGATCCAAGCATTTTTATAACAAAGATTAAAACCAAAACTTCTATCAAACTGATGTCAATAACAGTTTCAAGGTATCCAAACTGCTAAGGGTGAATGCTAAGAAATGATGAAACAAGGCAGTTTTTCAAACTGCTATTAAATGGACTGCTAAGAACAGCTAACAAACTACTAAAAATATGAAGAACTGGTAAATAACAGCTAAAAAACAGTTAATAATAGCAGTTCAATTTGACTTGGGAGGTGATGGTAAAAATTGATAACCTGGCCATATATAAAGGATAAAAATATCATTTCCTGATCTCAAAGGCGAAAATCTATTTTTACTTTTCTGCCTCAGCAGGGAACATAAAAAGCATTTTCAGACTGAAAATACATACTCTGGCCATGCAATTCAACACTGATAATCATTTAAGTAATGATAACATACACAAAAAAAAAAAAACAACTTACTGGATAACAGCCATCTTTCAGTACACTTCGAAATCACTTTGTAACACTTTGGGGAGCTAAAAAACAAAACAGTTACAAAAACAGCTTGTTGCAAAAAGAAAATTATATAAATTGGATTTTATTTTACATGAAACCGGTTTTAATTATGATGAGCTTCGATGTTACTGAAAATAACACTCATGGTGACCTTGTGACTTGCTGATATGTTTTTTTATTGACACATTATTCACATATATACACTTTCTTTCACAAAAGATACAATTTTCAAAATTGATCTTTTTTATATATGTGTGCTAAAAATCAACATAATCCATTTTCTTACATCTACTCTGAAGGTCAATAACGATTTTTAAGCTGTTTCCTATCTCTCTTTTTCAGTATTTAATTTGCTTTACGTCTTCGGCTGTGAGCCGACATGCTTACTTGAATTTGTTGCCTTATTTGAAGTCCATGATGTACACTTGTCTTGTTGTATTTACTTATTTTCCATGTGTTATAGTGAAATTTTTATTGAAAGTCGCGTATGAAATCCTTTTTCATAAATTACAATTTTAAGGTTTTTTTCAGTTTTCTGCAAGGATTTGACACTGCAGATGTTGTCTACCGGTACTCAGCATTTAATGATGTTGACTACCGGTATCCAGCATTTAACGACATTATCCCTGTTTTTCTTTATATTTTTGTTTAATAGCAAGTTTTAAGTATTTTCTAACATTACCATGAAATCTTCAGAGGCTTGTTACCATGAAATCCTGGTAGGCTGATGTTTGTTACCCTGAGATCTTGCAAGGATAATTGTTACCATAAAACCATCTTGGGAGTAATGCTACCATGACAACCTGTTGGTAGTCTGAAAGTCATCTCCAAGCAGCCAGCCTGTAAATCTGACTTACATGTATGAATTGACAAACACATTAAATAATAAATCTACAAATTAATAGTTACTGTATTTAAATTCCTTCATTTTGATTAAAACTATACTGCTACTTCAAGAATGTATTTAACAATTTATGACCTGTCAATAATTCTCCTGGCAATGCATTTGTTTTTGTAGTGACTAACAGTTTATAATTCCTGGGCAGAGAAAAAATAACTTTTCTACAAATCTTATGTTTCTCATAAACTATTGGGCAGCCTAAATTTACATTGCCACGATTACAAATGCACAAATAACAATTTATAAGCATCTGAAATCATGACAACAACAAACCAAGACATATGGGACATGTCTGCCTGCTCTCTCATCTGCCACCCACTGAAACATCAAATCATCAACAACATCCTAGGCTGTAGCTTTGTATTATTGTTGAAGTTCTTGTTGATTCTCAGGGTCTTGTGGGCTCGATTGACGCGATTTTCATAAATATTATCGGAGAAGAAGAAAAATACGACTATCCACAACGCTTACCAAAAATAATCTGCGAAGCGGGAAGGTTGGGTTCACTCGAAATCTACTCACTGAGGTCAACCGCCAGCGGGTTAAATATACAAAAAATAAGTACATTGAGTCAAGGACGTATGTTAGCTAGATACGTCCTTGATTGAGTTGATTTTTTAAATATAAAAATATACATATAATTTGATAGGTTTGATCGATATACCTTAAAGGTGGATATTAATAGTTAGTTTATCTCTTAAAACATTCATCCTATTAAACATGGAAAAGGCAATCTCGAACAATTCATTTAGATTTTTTTTATCTGTTTTATTTGACGTTCAATTATCAAGGGAATTCTAAAGTGCAAAAGGTTGAATTGTATATATACAACTCACTTCAAATCATTCAAAAATATCGGATATATTTTAAAAGTTATAATTTTTTTCTTTGATAAATAATTAAGATCAAAAGTTAACATGATCGAGAATCAAGAGAACAAATGAGGGGGTGGAAAGGGTATTGGGAGACAGGGAGAAAGGGGGCGGGAGAAAGGAGAAAGGGGGCGGGAGAAAGGAGAGAAAGGGCGGGAGAAAGGAGGGAGAACTATCAAAGGGAGACGAACTTTAATGTTGAAAAAAAATAAAGAGGTAAAAAAAACGAAAAAACTGGATACTAAATGTTCTAATAAATGGACAAATCTTTGAAAAAAGGCAACATTTATATTTCCCAAACCATTTTTGCCATTTCCGATCATTTCATTAAAGAATTTGATGTTCAATCTGACTTAAACTAACATGATACTATAGACAAATTATTTTATCGACATTTCAAACCATTGTTAACATGCTTAAGTCTTTACGCGTGAAAAATCTAAATTCTCCACGTTTACGCGTGAGTTTGATGTGGGATACTTAGGCATAGGAATAGTACATGTTCGTCCAAGAAACCATACTTCTGAGGGCTTAATACTTGTAAAGATAAAAATATAACTTTGGCATTTAAGTAGGTATTGTGTGTAGACTCTTTATAGGCCAATTTCGACCTACTGCACATTTATAAATGAACAACAAATGGATAATAGGACAGGTCAACAATGACATATATTCCAACCAATCAACATCACCCAAACAGACAGACCCCCAAACAAAAACAAGAGGCTCAGTGGGCTGAGACTGTATCGCTCACATGGCAGTCACAAACTTTTGATTTGGCTAGATTGATTTCTAGAAACTTTGTATATGATCTTCTATAAATGCTTCATACCAAGTATAAGTTCATTGGCCAAACGGTTTCAGAGGAGAAGTTTTAAATTTTGACCGATCAGAACATATACAGGTTTCTGGTGGCAATTTTGTTTCACGGACTAGAAAGATTTATGCAAAGTTTGTAAAGGACCTCCATAGATGCTCCATACCAAAAATCAGTTCATTTGGCTTTACGGTTTCAAAGGAGAAGAACTTTTAAATTCGACCAATCAGAACATGTAAATGCTCATGGCGGACATTTTGTTTCACGGACCATGATGAGTTATGTAAACTTTGTAAAGGGCTTTCCTCAGATCATCCATACCAAAAATCAGTTAATTTGGCTTTATGGTTTCAGAGGAGAAGAACTTTTAAATTTCGACCAATCAGAACATGTAAATGCTCATGACGGCCATTTTGTTTCACGGACCGGGAAGATTTATGCAAATTTCCTAAAGGACCTTCCATAGATGCTCCATACAAAAAATCTCATCATCACCATTCACTAAGGATACCATGTTTACTTTAAAAACCAAATATTGTTGAAATCTGAGCCAGTGTAAAAAATGGCCGTCAAAAACAAACTTTCATCATCACCATTCAACTCGGGATACCATGTTTACCTTGAAAGTAGCTTTCATCTTCATTTTCTTTCTATAATTCAGGAAAAAATAGCAAAAAACAGCATTTTGACCCCTATGTTCTATTTTTAGTAAGGGCGGACATGTTTTTCGACCAATCAAAAATCCAAGCTTTAACTTTTTGCAGGATACCCTAAGGAACAATCTTACCAAGTTTCATTTGATTTTGAATAGTAGTTTCAGAGAAGAAGATTTTTGAAATAATAACATAAAAAAAGCCAAAAATGTCAAAAAAGGGCAATAACTCTAACATCAGTGGACAGATTTTCACGAAAATCAGCACACAGGTAGCTCTCATCATGCTGAACACTTTCAACCTGCCAGAATTTGCCGTAACCTAATACTTCATATTTCAACAATTTTTGAGATATTTGCGAAAAACTGTATTTTTAGTAACAGCGGCCATCTTTTTCGACGAATCAAAAATCCCCACATCAGTTCTATGCAGGGTACCCCAAGGAACATTCATACAAAGTTTGGTTCTAATTAGTCAAGTAGTTTCAGAGGAGAAGAGTTTTGTATAATTGTTAACGACGACGGACGACGACGACGACGGACGACAAGTGATGGCAATAGCTCACATGGCCTTTGGCCAGGTGAGCTAATAACATAAAAGAGCACAGAACACATCACAGAGTCAGGATAGTCCATGCATATTTCAACAATTTTCCAGGTCACCTTAAAATATTTACGTTATCCACTTGACCTTACAAAGTAAGGTGTTCTCGAGGACAGGGAAAAATAGAGATGACACAATAAAAAACTAAGTCTAATTTCATGATCCTCATACATGACCATACATATCAAAAATGAGTTTCTTGACATTGGGGCATGCACAATGCACCATTGACAACATTCCAACATTGTGTATTAATTTGCGTACGAGTCGGAGGCAGGCCTTGTTCGTAAAATCAGTATATGCTTTAATAAAGACCTATGCCACCTATATATGGTCATATATTAATTCAAATTTGTATTAAAATCGATTGATCTGAAAAAAGACGGTTGTTAAGGTGGGAGATGGAACCAGAGGGGCGGGAGAAAGGAGAGAGGGGGCGGGAGAAAGGAGACGAGGGGTGGGAGAAAGGAGAAAGGTACCCCCCTTTCCACCCCCTCACATATGCGAGGAAGCACTTCAGTCTACATGAGATGCTGGGGACGGACAGATTATCCGTCGGTCAGCGAAAATCATTAAAATTCCTCACCCAAGGATCCACATTGGGCAAGTAACATACAAACAGATATAATTATCTACATATAACTACAAAAACCAGCCTAACTAAACAAATTTATTCAGGACTTGAAATGGTACACTAAGGTGACGACCATTTGATATTCTGGGGAGGGGGGGGGGCAGGAGGATTTGTTTTGGATGGGTTATTTATTTTTGTGGAAAATAAAGACAGATTACTTATTTTCTGCACCGTTGAAGCATGATTTTTCATTTTCAGTAAAACAAGGGACTGATTACATACAAAAAAAAACAATTATTTATTTTCACAATTATATTTATAATATTTGAAAATACACAATTTTTAAATTCATGTTTTTATTCTTAAATAAATAACATAGTCGAGGTTGTATCTGTTCGGAATTTTGGCTTTCCACCTTGCAGTCTCAGTCCCTGTCCAGCACTGTGGTATTCTTTAAGACCATCATAAAGATCATGCCATTTGTTGTTGTGTTTGATGCTAGCACAAAAATGGCCACCATTGCCATAAATCTGTGCACCAAGTTCATATAATATGTACCATTTAATCGAAATTAATCATCATCCTCTGGAAGTGAATCTTCTGAATTCAAAACTGCATACGTACAAAAAGCAATATAGGTTAAAATGGGAAAAGGTATTAAAGTGAGGTAAATGTTCATGAGACAATATACCTCAAGTGAAATGAAACCCATTTTCAGACATTTAAAAAAAAATAATATATCCTTGTTGTTAATAAAAAATCCAGTAATATAGCAATTATGTCTGAGCTTGGCAGAATCCCTGTATATTTTACTATTATTTTGTCAATGTTGAAATATTTTCATAGACTAGAAAATTTAAAGGAAGGTCTATTGTATGATGCCTATGTGTGTAACAGGCAATTGCATTCTTGTAAAGTTAATAGTTGGTATTCTAGTATTATGTTCATATTGAAAGAGATAGATTTACCAATATCAAATTTAAAGGAACTTGAATTAGGTCGTTTATGCAAAATTGTTAAAAATAAACTATCAAAAAGTTTCCTCAATTTTTGGGATGGCTTTAGAGAATGTAGTTTGAATTCCGACAAAGGGAAATTATTAACATATTTCACTGTCAAAAGATGTTTTGAAAGAGAGAAATATCTTGATTTAAATGATTTTAAAATTAGAGTTAGTGCTCATTGTTTAAAAATAGAAACTGATAGATATGCTAAAATTATATTGAACGTTCACAAAGACTATGTACTAAGTGCATACTCGGAGAGGTTGAAGACGGGGAACACTTTTTAGCTCAATGTCCATTGTATGAAAATGAAAGAAAAGTATTTTATGAAAATATATCTTTATTTTGTAATAATTTTGGGAACCTGAATAAAACAGCAAAGTTTATTTGCTTATTGACTAATAAAAAATATGAATGTCCTAAAAACATTGGGTATATTTATAAATAAGTGTTTAGAAATAAGAAATTTTATATAATAACATATGCAAATATTTTAATTGATATATTATGATAATATAGATATTGTGCATATAGTATGGCTCTGACCTGACTGTGGTTATTGTGGGTTTAAATATATATGTGTAAACTGTATATGTACCTCCAATGATATAAATCATTTGTATTTGATTGCTTGCTCTTAATGGGCCCTTAATTGGAAATAAAAAATTCTTATTCTTATTCTGTATGGTGTAGTTTATATATTATTAAAAGATTTGGGAAGTTTTTCCCGAAAAAAATATGAAAAAAGACGAATTTTGGTAGAATCTGGTGCCATCTCATGCTTTAAAACATGCATTTATAAAATGGTTTAAAAGACCTGCCGAGTTATTTATTTTCAATACATTGTAGGTCAGGTTATTTATTTTCAAACTACCACAGAACAAACCATTCTTTTTGTTATTATCAAGGCTGAGCTATTTATTTTCAAAATCCTCCTGCCCCCCCCCCCCCCCCCCCCCCCCCCCAGAATATCAAATGGCCGTCCCCTAAAATAATTATGAAAATTTATACTGGCATCAATTTTTGAGTGGGATCCTAAAACATGTTGAAAACTAGGAACCAAGTTAGCGACTAAGGTGAAAAAACGAGTTTTGATCCCCGAGAATACATGTATGGCACGCCGTTTTTATATTTATTCAAATTCCAAGATATCTTAATTATTTAACAAGATATTTTATTAAGTATAAAAATATCTTTAATTTTTATAAGTAAATAAGATATCTCTATAAGTTAATAAGATATCTCTATTAGTTAATAAGATATCTTATAAAGTATATAAGTATATAAGATATCTTACTTCTTTATAAACACATACTTTATATCTTATTTAATATATAAGATATCTTATTTAATAAATCAGATATCTTATTTAATATATAAGATATCTCATTTTATTATTAAGATATCTCGAAATTGAATAAATATAACAACGGCGTGCCATATACATATACAAGGTTAATAACAGTGTTTGAATGAGAACTATGAAGTTATATGTTCAGTATTAATTTTTTTTTAGATAAATTAATTTTGTGAATAAGCAGAATTCATTTTATCTATTTATTCCAATTATACAACACTATTATCAGAGTTACCCATGTTTTGATAATGATTTTTTAGTAAATTATTTTAATTTCAGCATTAGCCAACCTAAATTTCACTATAAGATATGAAGATACACAAAAAATGCAGAGCCTCCTATTCCCTTTGATGGCATACCATTTATGATTCGTGGTAGAAAGATATTAGAATGCCATCAAGGCAAAGACAGAGATTTTAAGAAAAAGGAATCTGCAAAAATTGCATCAAGAAATTCAAAAGTAAGCACTGATATTTCATTAATGTATGCACAGTACAAGTATTAGGGTTAATGGAATGTTAGCTAGTAGCTGGCTAAGTATGTGTTTGTCATTTTGGTCTCATAAATGAAACAGAATTTTTCCTTTAAATTATAGATATTCATCTTTTCTGAGTCTTTCAGATTTCAAATTTTACATTAAAAAATTATTACTTTTTGTTTTAAAGGAGAACCATGACTTTAAAAAAAGGAGGAGATTAACCAAGACAACCAAGAAAAAGTGATGTCCGGCAAAGATAAAAATCAGACATATAGTCAAATTTGTTGATTTCAAGGTAACAATTATTTTATTTTTTCAAGTATAGTAATGGAAATAACTGTGAAACTCTTTTAAAAGGCTTTGTAATATTCACATTGCTGAGAGTCAAATAATTGTATTTATCAAATGATTACAAATGTATTCAGAATTATATTTTTTGTTGCCAGTTTTAAAATTTGCTATTTAAAGTTACCCTCCCTCCTTTTTAAACATAAATAATTGCAAGCAATAAAACAAAGATTTCCATTGTATTTGTTTACATTGAAACCTCTGATCACAATCCTTGCAGAATGGAAACTATGATTTCATGCATTTAAAGTGATAAAGGTATGCATATTTATTATGTTTTTTATTTGTGTGTTAGATTTTTTCAATTTGGGTGCCAGAAATATCACCAAGTATGAAATTTTGTTGCCAGAATGAATGAAAAATTGCATTATGCGACATTGGCCAATCCCATTGAGCCCCTGTTATTAAAATGAGTATGTTATTTCAGCTTCCACAGACACACACAAGTCATGACAGAGAAAAAATGTCTTCGCTTGTTAGATCACAAATTAGCGGCAAAATTGATATAAGATTGAAACATGTATACCTAATTACCATCCCTAAAAACAGTGATCACAAAAAGCATATAATTGGAGAGGTATAGTATTTGTCATGTTTAATGAATATAAAATGACATAATATTTAAGTGTTCAAACTAAAGTATGATGTGAAACACTCCGGGCACTTATACATATATTTTGTAATATCTTTCTTGGCTTTTTTTTGGTGGTGGGTTTTCACTATCAGAGTCTATATCTGAAACTCCCCGAGGAGCAAATCTAAGTTCAGTTCACTGTCGTCCCACGACAAGAAATCACTTTTAGCCGACATGATAATATGGTAATATTTTTGAAAATGGTATGGATAATTTTTATGAATTCGATGGCTTGTATTTGTACAAAACCGTTGTATGTTCCTTTTCTTTTTTTTTCTTTTATAAATTTTCTCTATCATATCTTAAAATATAATTGAATGTTATCAAGAAAAAACTAAAGTCGGCACCAATTGAAGACATAATTAAATGAGAAATGAAGCAATCAAACCAATCATTTAATGATCAATACCGACGAAATGAAATTGTAAAAAGTCGTTAGTGTTGTAATGAATGGAGATTGTTTTATACAATTACGGGACATCAAAAAGAAAACAAAATTCATCAACAATCAATTGACAATAAAAGCTTGCGTGTCCCAGAAGATTTAATATAACTTTTTGAGACATTATATACATATACAATATATAATTAAATTACTGAAATTAATATCAAAATAAATAATGTAGTAATCTCCATTTAAAGAAACACCCTGAAATATAAATAAAACGAATTACTTACTCAAAGCCGGATATTTGTCAAACTAACCGAACTCGATTTTATTTTTTTCTAAATACGAAAATAATGCTAGCTTTGTTCGTGTAATTTTTAAATGCGAAAGTAAATGGTCGATTCCTAGCTTTATATTAGAGTCATAGAAATATCCTATTAGAGTGCACACAACAGTTTCGACGTCATGAATTGAAGGAACATACTGAAAAGATTGATACCTGGACAATTGGCTGTATCATATACCCATAGACAACCATATATCAAATAAAACATATTTGTTCAAGCTTTCACTGTATATAAGTATTTTTAAGGAATTCCTTTCCAAATTCTTACCATTACAGAAAGATAACTGACAAAAAATAGGCCTCCCCCCTTCAAATATTTCAAAAACAGACCAACCTCAGAGCATCCTAGCAAAGATACCTACGTAATTAAGAGAACTGAGTATATGTGTTTTCCAAAGTACACATTCAACTGGTTTCAGCACATGTAGTTTCAGGGTACATTCGCCGCCTTTTAAAATTGCTACATGAAGTGGTATAAAAATGTTGTTTTCACCTACACTATTTTTGGATGTTTTCAGAGTAGACTCCCATTAATAAAACTTTTCTGAAAATAATTACTTTTTTACATTTCATGCATTTTTTTAAACTTAAAATAAAGTCAAGACTCTAATTTAAATAATGAAACCAAAAAACAACCAGAAATCAATATCTAGAACTTATAAATAGAGGGAATTCCATACCTATGACATTATATATTTAGGGAAAAATCACTGGAATTTTTTACGAAACTGTTGTTTGCATTCTTATAACCGAGTGACATATCCCGTTAGTATTATATGATCCCTGGCCATTATGATGAGTGTGTGAGTGTAAAGAATTGTAAGGTGGGTTATTTTTGTGTCGCCTGCGGAACGCATGGTCGACACATAGGGATCACTATCTGTCGTCTTGCGTCTTGCGTCCTGCGTCTTGCGTCGTCTTGCGTCGTCACACTTTTCTTCTATCCTCAACAACTCATAAACCGCTCAAAGGAATTTGATGAAACTTTCTCTGTGCATTAACCTTAATGCACAGGTGTGCATATATATTTCATTTTTAGAAAATATTTAATTTTTTTTGGTAAAAATTGACATTTTTGCACAAAAAGGGGGGGGGCAAAACTTCTATCCTCAACTACTCCATAACCGCTCAAAGGAATTTGATGAAACTTTCTCTGTGCATTAACCTTAATGCACAGGTGTGCATATATATTTCATTTTTAGAAAATTTTTAAATTTTTTGGGTAAAAATTGACATTTTTGCACAAAAAAGGGGGGGGGGGGCAAAACTTCTATCCTCAACTACTCCATAACCGCTCAAAGGAATTTGATGAAACTTTCTCTGTGCATTAACCTTAATGCACAGGTGTGCATATATATTTCATTTTTAGAAAATTTTTATTTTTTTTTTGGTAAAAATTGACATTTTTGCACAAAAAGGGGGGCAAAACTTCTATCCTCAACTACTCCATAACCGCTCAAAGGAATTTGATGAAACTTTCTCTGTGCATTAACCTTAATGCACAGGTGTGCATATATATTTCATTTTTAGAAAATTTTTAATTTTTTTTGGGTAAAAATTGACATTTTTGCACAAAAAGGGGGGGCAAAACTTCTATCCTCAACTACTCCATAACCGCTCAAAGGAATTTGATGAAACTTTCTCTGTGCATTAACCTTAATGCACAGGTGTGCATATATATTTCATTTTTAGAAAATTTTTAATGTTTTTTTGTAAAAATTGACATTTTTGCACAAAAAGGGGGGGGGGCAAAACTTCTATCCTCAACTACTCCATAACCGCTCAAAGGAATTTGATGAAACTTTCTCTGCGCATTAACCTTAATGCAAAGATATCCATATTTATTTCATTTACAGAAAATTTATATATATATTGTTTTTCGTGAAAATTGACGTTTTTATTAAAAGGAGGTTGGATTCTTCTATCCGCAACTTCTCCTAAACTGCTCATAGGAATTCAATATAACTATGTCACTTGGTCAATAGCAATACCTCACATCTACCGTTAGAAATTTTTTTGACTTTCATTACAGGTGTTCATATTAAACAAATTGAATTACAATGATCAGCGTAAGAGACATAAAGTATTTTTAAAGGCAAAGGAGATAAAATGTCAAGACACTTCAACAACAGGTTCAGAGGCAAAGGACAGAAACAGCATGTTATACCAGATAAGTGACTTTATTTTTATTTCAGGACAGATTTCTCTACATCTTTTTCAGGTGTTCTTTTATTTTCAGATTAATTGAATATGCCAAAGAGAGGTAGAAGGAATCACAGACAAAGACGCCAACACATGCGCCAATATTATGCAGCTCATTACACCTCACCAAAAAACAAAGACATTTTAGAAAAGTCAAAGAAGATAGTGGTTAAACCTGTAGAATTGAAGAACAGCAGTAAGACAGGTCCAGAAATCATCAGAAGTAATGTCACTGGGGAAAGCTTATGCACAGATTTGAACGTTGAAGAGACAGAAGTTGTTAAGACATTACAGAGTTTAGGAACTAAACTGAAAACCAACAGTGATACAGGTCCACAACTCAACAAAAAGGACACCAGTACAAATAACTTAAGAAATGAGAAGCTGGTTAAGACACCATCAGAGCAAGTAACCCTCGAGGAAAATATATATGAAAAATCTTTTATAAATGTAACTGCATCTACAAAGTTGCAACAGAATGAACAGACTGAAGGTGGAAAGCCTTTACAAGCAGCACATGATAATCAAGAGGCAGCAATGTTAAAAAGGATTTCAAGAGAATTTACACGTCAATCATTGATATCGAGGAAAAAGGACATTGTTTTACAGGTCAACAGAGAATTCCAAAAAACTGTTCCATCAAGCCATCAAGATCTAAGTTTGTTACCTACCTATAACCCAAATGTTATATCTTCCATGGTGGGGACCAAAGGTACTTTTATTCCTGATGATGTTATTATGGCAGCTGTTAGTCTGTTAAAGAATCAGGATAGTGACAATCTGTTTACAATTGGAGATTTCCCACCTGCAGTCCAACAAGTAGCATTACAGAATCCAGATCAACAGTTTTTTTTTGATGATACGAAAATTGCCGTAAATTTTCTGTTAATGCATCACCATTGGTTGACATTAATTTTTGATCCACTGACTAGAATTATTCATTTGTTTGATTCTAAAAGAAATGTCAGCAGACCGATAGCAATATTACCATTGCTAAGACAGATGTATGGCAATACTATTGAGATTCAGCACATACACTATCCAATAGTTGTTCAACAGCCAGTAGATGATCCATCTTGTGGTGCCTTTTCTATTGCCTATGCCTTCTCATACATAATGGGTAGACTTCCAGAAAATGAACAGTATATAGCTTCAAAAATGAGAAATCATTTAAAGAACTGTCTTATCTCTAAAATCATCTTGCCATTTCCTACACATCCTCTAAGATTAACAGCTGCTAATGATAACTTAATGATGGTGAGAGAGAAGAATAGGTTAATGAAACAGAAAAGTAGAAGGAGCGAAACAAATAGAATAAAAGAACAAGAATTAAAAAGAAAAGCAAGAATCGATCCAGAGGTCAAGCAGAAAGAAGCTGACATGAAAAGAATGTCCAGACAAACTCATATGGTTAAACAGAAACAAGCTGACATGAAAAGAAAATACAGAGAGTGTGTAGAAGTCAAGCAGAAAGAAGCTGACACAAGAAAAAAGTCCAGAATGGATCATGAAGTAAAGGAGAAAGAAGCTATCATGAAAAGAATGTCCAGACAAAATTCTGTGGTTAAACAGAAGCAGGCTGACATGAAAAGAAAATACAGAGAGAATTCAGAAGTCAAGGAGAATGAAGCTGTTATGAAAAGATAGTCCAGACAAAATCCTGTGGTTAAACAGAAGCAGGCTGACATGAAAAGAAAATACATAGAGAATTCAGAAGTCAAGGAGAATGAAGCTGTTATGAAAAGAAAGTCCAGACAAAATCCTGTGGTTAAACAGAAGCAGGCTGACATGAAAAGAAAATACAGAGAGAATTCAGAAGTCAAGGAGAATGAAGCTGTTATGAAAAAAAAGTCCCGACAAAATCCTGTGGTTAGACAGAAGCAGGCTGGCGTGAAAAGAAAATACAGAGAGAATTCAGAAGTCAAGGAAACTGAAGCTGTTATGAAAAGAAAGTCCCGACAAAATGCTGTGGTTAAACAGAAGCAGGCTGGCATGAAAAGAAAATACAGAGAGTGTGTAGAAGTTATGCAGAAAGAAGCTGACACAAGAAAAAAGTCCAGAATGCATCAAGAAGTAAAGGAGAAAGAAGCTATCATGAAAAGAAAGTCCAGACAAAATCCTGTGGTTAAAAAGAAGCAGGCTGACATGAAAAGAAAATACAGAGAGTGTGTAGAAGTTATGCAGAAAGAAGCTGACACAAGAAAAAAGTCCAGAATGCATCAAGAAGTAAAGGAGAAAGAAGCTATAATGAAAAGAAAGTCCAGACAAAATCCTGTGGTTAAACAGAAGCAGGCTGAAATGAAAAGAAAATACAGAGATAATTCAGAAGTCAAGCAGAATGAATCTGCATCAAGAAGACTTTGGTATAAAAACAATCCCTTACAACCCCTGAAGACTGCTAAAAGGAAACAAAGATGGAGACAGAATCCATTTGTTCAGGAATCAGAACGCATAATTGCCAAGTACAGACGATTATCATCAGTGAATAAGAGAACTATTACTTACATACCAGTCAGAAAAGAAACAGTCATTAGTTCATCACACGGTAAGGTGAATGGAATCATACAGAATTTCAAAGATGCTGTTGCCCAGGCATGTGATTTTGAATGTACTTCTTGTGGTCTGCTTTTCTTCAAACAGTCAGTTATTAAAACCCCTCAGCTTAAACTACCTGAAGATTTACGCACTAAATGTATTACATCAACTGTAAGTGATGATGGAAATGAGTGGATTTGTCATACCTGCCTGAAATATTTAAGACGAAAGAGAATGCCACCTCTTAGCAAGGCAAATAAAATGACTTTCCCATATAAACCTGATGTTTTGAATCTAAACACTCTAGAAGAACGTCTTGTGGCTCCAGTCAATGTATTCATGCAGATGAGGGAGTTACCTAGTGGAAGACAAGTATGTATAAAAGGCAATGTTGTTAACGTTCCATCAGACAGTATCCAAACGGTTCAGTCTCTTCCTAGGAGAATTGATCAATCAGATACCATACCTGTTAAGTTGAAGCGCAGACTTAGGTACAAAACACATTATTTGTATGAAAATGTTCAACCAAATAAATGCCTTGCAGCAACTTACCATCTCATGCAAAAGGAATTATTTCAAGCATATGTCACTGAAGGAATTGACCAAACATGGAATGACCATTTCACACATCTTAATGATACTGAATGGACAGAATTTTTAACCAACAGTGAAGAACAAGACATAGCATCAGCTACAGATGTAAACAAAAATTCATCAACAAAAGAACAAGATCTTCAAATTGACTTAGAAATCAGTACTTCATCACAAGACAGAGATAAAAGTGACCAAAATAATGAAGAATCTGATGCTTGGACTGAGGATGAGGAAGAGAATGACAACCCATACAGTTTAATGGACACCGTGATGTTTGAGCAAGTAACAGAATATGATGGCCAACATAATATATGTGTAGCACCTAGTGAGGGAAACATTCCAATCAGTATTTTTTCAGACAATATTGAAGAATTGGCATTCCCATCCATATTTTGTGGTGAATCTAGACCTAACAATCAACAACGAGAAGTTCCAGTAAATTACTCAGATGTTGTTAAATCTGAATTAAGGAGAAGAGACAGGAGATGCTCATCATCAATTCCCAATTTATTCTTTAAGGCTAGGAAAATACAACTGAAGCAGATCAAAGACAAAGTTTGGCTTTCCATGCGAAGAAACAAAACAAAAGGAAAAATATACACAGCAAAAGAGGTACGAAATCCAGAAGTGGTGGACAAAATGGTTAAGTTGGATGAGGGGTATAGAATATTTGGGACACTGCGTGGTTCACCTCCTTATTGGGAGAATGCAAAAAAAGATTTATTCGCCATGATTAGACAATTAGGTATTGCAGCACTGTTTATAACTCTTTCTGCAGCTGAAACACATTGGATGCCTTTACTCCAAACTCTGGGGAAAATAATAGATAGAAAGACCTATACCGATGAACAGTTGAATGAATTAACATGGAACGAAAAATCAAGACTAGTTAGGACAGATCCCGTCACAGTTGCCAGATACTTTGATTACCGTGTTCAACAATTTTTCAGAACTTTCCTGCTTTCTCCTTTTTCACCACTAGGAACTGTAAAAGATTTTTTCTATCGTATAGAGTTCCAACAACGTGGGTCCCCACATATACATGGAGTTCTTTGGATAGAAAATGCACCTAAATTTGGAACTGATGATGCAGAGAAGGTAGACAAATATATAAGCAATATTGTCAGCACCTCCTCTGCTGATCCTTTAGCTAAATATCAACGACACAGACATTCAAATTATTGCAGAAAAAATAAGAAGAAACAGTGTAGATTCAACTTTCCACTTCCACCGATGTTATCTACTCAGGTTTTAGAACCACTTGAAGTCACTGATGAACAAGAACTTAAGATCCACAAAGAAAACTGGCAATGTATTTCTGACCATTTACACAACTTAGAATCAGGACAGGATAACTCACATACAGTTGAAGAATTCATTCAGTCTTTAAAATTATCAGAACAGGATTACATCAAAGCAGTTAGAAGTACTTTGAAAGAACCTAAAGTATTCCACAAGAGAGATCTAGATGCTATTCGTATCAACAGCTACAGTCCAAGTATTATGGAAGCATGGCAAGCAAATCATGACATACAATACATTCTTGACGCATACTCTTGTGCAATGTACATTGTCAGTTATGTCAGTAAAGGGCAAAGAGGCATGAGCGATCTTTTACGCCGAGCAACAGAAGATGCCAGAGATCAGGGCAGCACAATTCGTAACCAAGTAAAGGCCATTGGAAACAAGTTCAGCAAGAATGTTGAAATTAGTGCCCAAGAGGCAGTATTTATTACACTTCAGTTGCCACTGAAAAGAAGCAGTACTGCATTTACTTTCATTAATACTAGTCCAGCTGATGAAAGACCATTTATTTTAAAGAGTGAGGAGCAACTAAAGAATTTACCAGATGATTCCGACGACATTCAGTGTGGTAATCAAATCAGTAGATATAAAGACAGACCACAGTCTATATCTTCTATGTGCTTGGCTGATTTTGATGCATGGCATGACGTATGTTTCAAGAGGGTGAGATCAGATAAATATCAGACAGAAAATGAATTGGTTGGAGAAAATAATGAGGATGATGACCAAGGTACTGAAGCTATCTGTGATGCAATATCTAACAAAATTTCACTTTCAAGCAGTTGTGTCATGAGAAGAAGGAGGAAGAAAAAGATCTTAAAATCTGTCAGATACAACAAGAAGAAAGATCCTGAAAATCACTACAGGGAGTTGCTAATGCTGTACATACCTTGGAGAACAGAAGACAGTATAATTGGTTCTTGTAGCACTTATGAAGATAGATATAATGAAGTGAAAGACATGGTGGAGATCAAGAAGTCTGAATATGAAAGCATGGGTGATGAGTTAGATACAGCAGAACAGTTGTTACATAATGCAGAGCTGGATGATCAATGTTATGACACTGTTGCTCCCACTGTCCAGGAACAAGAGTTGCGAGATCGAGCTCTGGATAACCCAGATGATATTGGTGATGAAGATCTTTACACAGACTATGACCTAGGTCCAGATATTGGTATTCAGCCTACAGCAGAGGGTGGTACAGGTCAAACAGAAGAATTAATCAGAAACAGATTGTCCGATACTGAATACAGGGCCAGTATTCAAAAATTAAATATAAAGCAGAAAGAGATATTCTACCATATCCTCAGGAGGGTTAAAACTTCATCAGATCAGTTCTTAATATTCCTTAGTGGAGGAGCTGGTGTTGGAAAGACATGTGTTACAAAAGCAATACACCAGGGTTTATTGAGACACTATAACACAGTGGCAGGCTCCAATCCAGAACAACTACATGTTTTACTGACAGCACCCACAGGAAAGGCTGCCTATCTGATTGGTGGAAGAACTATCCACTCAGCATTTAAAATACCAGCTAACCAAAACCTGAAGTATAAACCTCTGAAGCCAGATACTTTGAATAGTTTACGCACACAACTTTCAGAGGTCAAAACGCTTATCATAGATGAAATTTCCATGTGCGGTTGTAACATGTTTATGTTTATTGATTTACGCCTGCAAGAGGTAAAACAAAGTGAAAAACCATTTGGCGGTGTGAACATTTTGTGTATTGGGGATCTTTTTCAACTGCACCCAGTTATGGACAACTGGATATTTCAATATCCCATTGAAGATTACAGTATTCTGTCACCAAATGTTTGGCTTGATGAATTTCTATTATTTGAATTGACAGAAATTATGAGACAAGCTGGGGACAAAACCTTTGCTGAAGCTTTGAACAATATTAGAGAAGGTTGCCAAAATGACAGAGACATTGCTTGTATCAAGTCCCAAACTCTTAAATCCAAAGAATTATTATACCCAAGAGAAGCTACACATATTCTCTATTACAACAAATCAGTAGAACAGCACAATGTTAGTATGTATGAATCAGCAACAACAGATAAAGTTTCTTTTAAAGCTATTGATATTGTGATTGGAGATGTAAATGCAGATATAAAACAAAAAATACTGCAGAGAGCCCCTGCTAAAGCTTGTGATTCCATGGGGTTACATAAGGTATACAAAACAGCTGTAGGACTCAGAAATGAATTAACAGTAAATATAGATGTTTCTGATGGGCTAGTGAATGGTGCCTCGGGTGTAACTAAATACATCTCAACCTCCCCAACAGGTCACCCTTGTTTAATTTGGATGCTATTTGATTCAGAAAATATTGGAAAAGACTTGAGACAGCAAAGCCGACATCTCTACAGAAGCTACATTGATGAAGACTGGACCCCTATAAAGAAAATTTCAAGAGAATTTCCTGTTGGTAAATACAAAAACGCTAAAATACACAGAAAGCAATTTCCACTCCAATTGTCATGTGCAAAAACAGTACATCGCTGTCAAGGGGACACTCTTCAACAAGCAGTTGTACAGCTTCCCAATGAAAGACGTTCACATGTACACTATGTAGCATTAAGCAGAGTGACCTCTTTACAAAATCTCTACATACTTCCTCCATTTGATCCAACAAAAATTACAGTCTCAGAAGATGTTAAAAGAGAAATGGATAGGCTTCGAAAGGAGAAACAGCTACAACTCCGCTACACACCTATCTACCAACTACCAGAAAATCAACTGAAAGTTTGTTTTCACAACTCACAGTCAGTACATCTTCATTTTGATGATATAAAGAGTGATTTCAGTTTCTTGGCCAGTGACATCTTGTGTTTTGTGGAATCCAGATTATGTGAAAATGATACAGACATTAACTTACCAGGTTATGTTACACTTAGAAATAATTTTTCTTCTACAAGATCACCATATGGAACAGTTATATTTATCAGAGACCATATAGAGTACAACTTTCAGACTCACAATAGAGATGGTATTGAACTGACTCTTCTGCAGATTACAGCTCCTACTTTATTAAATATCTTAGCAGCTTACTGCAGACCAAAGGAACAGTTTTCAAAAATCAAGTCTGCTCTCTCAGAATGTAACCATTTACTACCTGCACATCAAAACAACATAATTCTTGGAGATTTCAATACAGATGATACCAAATATGAACAACTAACAAAGTACTTGGCATCGTTTAACTACCACCAACTGATTCATGATGAGACCACAAACAATCACACAACTATAGATCTTATTTATACAAACATTCCAGAACAAAAGACACAAAGTGGTGTACTTGAATCTTATTACAGTCATCACAAGCCAGTCTGGATCTCAGTGGACACTTCTCAGCTTTATTAATAATAAAACTAAGTTAGAGGCTTTATAATTTCAACAAAGAGTATCAACTTACCAGCTTGCCTTTATTTATTACCTGTCCGGGTTGACAACACAGAAAGATTTAACATATTAACATTGTTGATCTATTGAAATGAACATAAAATAGCCTTATTTTTTACCTGTCAAGGAAGTCAACATACAAAGGTTTAGTGAAGTTAACTTGAAAAAGCTTTCCTTTTTTTGAAACCAGCATCAACACTTGCAAGTTTACTGATGCCAGTTACACTGCATAATCTCTGCACAGAGACTGAGGCTCTGACCCTACTTGTGACTTTGGTAAATAAAATTGCTTTTCTGTTAAGGTAGTTCGGGGGTATCCTTGTTGTACCTTCTCATCTCCTGCTACACATACCTCTTCACTTTCAGTCATTTTTTATACTAAGTTTTATGGGTGATTGGTTTAAATGTAGCTTTCCCTGTACGCAGGCGACACATGTCTTCCTTGGAAGACTCACACATTTTTAGAATCATCTCCCACTGTGTAACCTGTTAAAGGAAGATAAATAAATACTTTTTGTAATTCATTACAGCTGTACATGTTTTACGGCCACCAATCGCTCTAAATCACAGCCAAATGCTGTGAAAGAAAAACGTTTAGAGGAATTTCCGGTTGTGACTTGGAGGAAACTATTTACGTGACCTTTTGCAGGTAGGTTGTACATTTATGGTCCCATATGAGGTTTTTAAAGAGAATGTAAAAATTCTAAGAATGTCATCATACCCTTTAATAATTTCCCTGTCACATATTAACAGCGTTTTTTCATCTGTAGTATTATGTTGGCACTACAACTTTTGGCAGACAGAAGTTGAGGTGTTTCATGCTGCAGACGGAATTTTAAATCGTGTCTTCCGCAGCGAAATGGTTGTTTCTGGATATATTTTTTTATTCAAAAGGATTCTATTTGACGAGCAAACATTCAAGTCACCTTTAATTAACCAAAGTCTTTGAATTGCCAACAAATACGGACAATTAGTGCCATGCTGTGACTGGGAGAGATCTGTTGTGACTTGGAGGAACTAGATGTGATTTGGAGGTATCAATAATTAGTAAATTCAGTGGAGTATTATATAATTATGATATAAAAGTTGTCTTTCCGATTTTAAATGTAATTTCCCCCCTAGACTCGACCTTGAAAATGGAAGGGGCATAAAGTTTTACCCTTGTTCTTCCGTCCCGTTTCATTTAGGTTTTGGGTTCATTTCTGAGCAACACTTTGTGCAACACATCAATGATATTTTATCGCTACAATGGACTTGCAAAGCGCAACAGGTTTCAGCAATAATTAAAGCACACTGACCTCTGTTGTATGCTTGAATGAATCTTGTTTCATTCTGAACATTTATTAAAACAGTATAACAATGGTAAAATTCATTAGTAAATAAATATCAAAAATGCACTCTTTCTGAGATCATAATACTATAAAAATAAAAGAAAAAAATGTTTAAAAAATGTATAAAAATATCTTTGACATGACAATCAAAACAAACGTCAATACATGTATTCCTATTAAACATATGATATACCTTATCAAAACTTGTAAAATTATTTCAACAAATCTTAAGTGAACGAACGAATTGCATGCTCTACTGCGCGACGCTTGACATTCCATAATACGTGGACATATAAGGGCAAGTAGTAGGTTTGAAACCCTACACGTGTTTGTATCTTTTATGTCTATCAAGAGAAGATTGATGTTTATATGGTTTTCCACATAATTCACATATGAAAACATTTCCATCGTGGACTGAATTTTGATGCACATGTAGAGCTCTAGTCGTTGTGAATTTTTCAGAGCATGTATTGCAGTATTCTTCTTTCTTACTTTTATGGCACGCGTTGCTATGGTCCTTTAAAGAACTTCCGAAAGAAAATGTCTTTTCACACTGGCTGCATTTGAGGCGTTCCATGTTATGTTTTGTTCTCATATGACCCTTTAATTGATATTTTGTATTAAATCTTGAAGAACACTCCCTGTTGTCACATTTAAATTTCAGTGAAATGCTGATTCGTCTCGTGTCTTTTCTTATTAAATAACGTCGAAAACGTTTTTACACAAACGTTACATTTCTAATTTTGGAATTTTTTCAAGTTAATCCGTCTTCTTTGTAGATACTACCTCTCAGACTGGGAATACGAGGCATCGCATTCATTGCAATGATATTTTTTACCTGATCGTTCCATCTAAAAAAAAACTGACTCGGTTTTATTCTTCAGCAACACAATAGATGGTAAAATTGAGGAAGTAGATTTTCTAGAATTGTCATAAAATATGGGGCCTAGACAATTTCGTAGTGTTTATAGATAACTTGCACGTGTAGTTCTCTTTTTTGGATTGTGTGTAATGGTAAAATGTCCGTCATGAAAATCTCCGAAAGCGAATTGCTTGCCATACTAGAAAATAAAATGGTGGATTATAATCTCGTAATTATGACTTCTAAACGGTTCAGAGTAAGAAAAGTTAAAATTCATAATTATGAATATAATAAAACGTATCACAAAATACCGAAATCAATTTGATGCACTGTATGGCCATTTCGTTGACCGATAACTCGTCAGCAGTGCAAATCACCAGTTTGATTTCACTTGAGGCACGATCATTTCTGTTCTCGGTAGGTAAAAAACATATTGAAATTTAAAAAAAAGACAACCTTACGATTTTTTGGGCAAAGGAAAATAAATTGTTGGTTTCCTCTAACATGGTCAATTTAATTAGAAAGGCAGGCAGGTTTTTTTTTGTTTTTGTTTAAATGAATCGTATATTGTTATTTCATGTATGATATGCCATGGATGGCCCACGAATGGATTTAGTAAAATATTCTATTCTAATATAGTCTTTTCTACGAAGTTAATACCTTACCTCAAAGCAGAGATTGTTGTGACGGAAGTTTCGAACGGAATGATGGACAGACGTTACAGATGGACGGAATGACGAACGAACAAAGTGATTCCAGTATACCACCACTCTTGCGACTGAGATATAATAAAAATATTAATGCACTACTAAATTTTCTAAATATTGATTCCTCCAAATCACATCTAGTTCTTCCAAGTCACAACAGATCTCTCCCAGTCACAGCATTGCACTAAATGTCCGTATTTGTTGGCAATTCAAAGACTTTGGTTAATTAAAGGTGACTTGAATGTTTGGTCGTCAAATAGAATCCTTTTGAATAAAAAAAAATATCCAGAAACAACCATTTCGCTGCGGAAGACACGATTTAAAATTCCGTCTGCAGCATGAAACACCTCAACTTCTGTCTGCCAAAAGTTGTAGCGCCAACATAATACTACAGATGTAAAAACGCTGTTAATATGTGACAGGGAAATTATTAAAGGGTATGATGACATTCTTAGAATTTTTATATTCTCTTTAAAAACCTCATACGGGACCATAAATGTACAACCTACCTGCAAAAGGTCACGTAAATAGTTTCCTCCAAGTCACAACCGGAAATTCCTCTAAACTTTTTTCTTTCACAGCATTTGGCTGTGACTTAGAGCGATTGGGGGTCGTGTTTATAATCTGTTACAGAAAATACATGCATCTGTTAACAATTTTAGTCACATTATATATGGGGAGGGGGGGCTTGACAATAAATTTGGTGTATTTGTGCCAACTAAAAAAGACCCAGTTCAAAACAGGCAATTACCAAAAACATACATACTTCACAACAGGCAATGTCAAAAGTATACCCTGTGCTCATATAAAGACTACAATTTATACAAAAGTTTTCCGAAGCAAATGTTGTGCAACTAAAAAATAGACGGTACAGAATACAGAAAAGGAAATAAAGTTGTTATACAGCTGTTAATTCTGTATTTTATATGTCAAGAAATCATGACCATGTTTTGGACAGCAACATCATGAAAATAGTACACTTTATTGCTATACACTCATATTATCAAAATCATTGGAAGTAGCCCTATGGAATCATATTTGGTTGGATATATCCAAATCTAAAATGTTTATTATTAAAATAAAATCTACCACAAAATTTCATCCAGAATTAATAACATCTAAGTAAATAACATTGTTTGATCTGAATTTATTTTAAAATCATATATTTTTTTTTATATAAGCAGAATGTGAAGTAAAACATCTTCATCTGGCCATTTTTCTTACAACATTGCAAAATATTCCATAAGTCTGTATTTTGATTTCCTCTAAGATTGATGAATGGACTATCATATGAGTCCAGAAAAAGTTGCTATATATTTAGCAGTTCTGTATTTTAACTTTTAAATTTCTTAGAACATTAATTATAATCTTTTCTTTTGTATCAATAAAACAAGATTTATCTCTATTACAAAGAATTGTGCTAAAACGTTTCTTGAATTTGCAGCTAGGTGCCTGATTTCTCAGTATTTTAAGACTTTAGGGAGCAACCATTTGATTTTTATGGCAAGGGGCTAGGATGAAATTTTAAATAAAAAGGCAGGACCAGGAATTTGGCAAAATAAAAAGCCAGGACCACTTTTGGTGTTAAAAAAAATGCAGGACCTGTGTCAATCAGGAAGTTTATTGGTTTAAATGAAATAGAAGAGGGGGTGGAAAGGGTATTGGGAGACAGGGAGAAAGGGGGCGGGAGAAAGGAGAAAGGGGGCGGGAGAAAGGAGAAAGGGGCGGGAGAAAGGAGAGAAAGGGCGGGAGAAAGGAGGGAGAACTATCAAAGGGAGACGAACTTTAATGTTGAAAAAAAAATAAAGAGGTAAAAAAAACGAAAAAACTGGATACTAAATGTTCTAATAAATGGACAAATCTTTGAAAAAAGGCAACATTTATATTTCCCAAACCATTTTTGCCATTTCCGATCATTTCATTAAAGAATTTGATGTTCAATCTGACTTAAACTAACATGATACTATAGACAAATTATTTTATGGACATTTCAAACCATTGTTAACATGCTTAAGTCTTTACGCGTGAAAAATCTAAATTCTCCACGTTTACGCGTGGGTTTGATGTGGGATACTTAGGCATAGGAATAGTACATGTTCGTCCAAGAAACCATACTTCTGAGGGCTTAATACTTGTAAAGATAAAAATATAACTTTGGCATTTAAGTAGGTATTGTGTGTAGACTCTTTATAGGCCAATTTCGACCTACTGCACATTTATAAATGAACAACAAATGGATAATAGGACAGGTCAACAATGACATATATTCCAACCAATCAACATCACCCAAACAGACAGACCCCCAAACAAAAACAAGAGGCTCAGTGGGCTGAGACTGTATCGCTCACATGGCAGTCACAAACTTTTGATTTGACTAGATTGATTTCTGGAAACTTTGTATATGATCTTCTATAAATGCTTCATACCAAGTATAAGTTCATTGGCCAAACGGTTTCAGAGGAGAAGTTTTAAATTTTGACCGATCAGAACATATACAGGTTTCTGGTGGCAATTTTGTTTCACGGACTAGAAAGATTTATGCAAAGTTTGTAAAGGACCTCCATAGATGCTCCATACCAAAAATCAGTTCATTTGGCTTTACGGTTTCAAAGGAGAAGAACTTTTAAATTCGACCAATCAGAACATGTAAATGCTCATGGCGGACATTTTGTTTCACGGACCATGATGAGTTATGTAAACTTTGTAAAGGGCTTTCCTCAGATCATCCATACCAAAAATCAGTTAATTTGGCTTTATGGTTTCAGAGGAGAAGAACTTTTAAATTTCAACCAATCAGAACATGTAAATGCTCATGACGGCCATTTTGTTTCACGGACCGGGAAGATTTATGCAAATTTCCTAAAGGACCTTCCATAGATGCTCCATACAAAAAATCTCATCATCACCATTCACTAAGGATACCATGTTTACTTTAAAAACCAAATATTGTTGAAATCTGAGCCAGTGTAAAAAATGGCCGTCAAAAACAAACTTTCATCATCACCATTCAACTCGGGATACCATGTTTACCTTGAAAGTAGCTTTCATCTTCATTTTCTTTCTATAATTCAGGAAAAAATAGCAAAAAACAGCATTTTGACCCCTATGTTCTATTTTTAGTAAGGGCGGACATGTTTTTCGACCAATCAAAAATCCAAGCTTTAACTTTTTGCAGGATACCCTAAGGAACAATCTTACCAAGTTTCATTTGATTTTGAATAGTAGTTTCAGAGAAGAAGATTTTTGAAATAATAACATAAAAAAAAGCCAAAAATGTCAAAAAAGGGCAATAACTCTAACATCAGTGGACAGATTTTCACGAAAATCAGCACACAGGTAGCTCTCATCATGCTGAACACTTTCAACCTGCCAGAATTTGCCGTAACCTAATACTTCATATTTCAACAATTTTTGAGATATTTGCGAAAAACTGTTGTTTGACCCCTATGTTCTATTTTTAGTAACAGCGGCCATCTTTTTCGACGAATCAAAAATCCCCACATCAGTTCTATGCAGGGTACCCCAAGGAACATTCATACAAAGTTTGGTTCTAATTAGTCAAGTAGTTTCAGAGGAGAAGAGTTTTGTATAATTGTTAACGACGACGGACGACGACGATGACGGACGACAAGTGATGGCAATAGCTCACATGGCCTTTGGCCAGGTGAGCTAATAACATAAAAGAGCACAGAACACATCACAGAGTCAGGATAGTCCATGCATATTTCAACAATTTTCCAGGTCACCTTAAAATATTTACGTTATCCACTTGACCATACAAAGTAAGGTGTTCTCGAGGACAGGGAAAAATAGAGATGACACAATAAAAAACTAAGTCTAATTTCATGATCCTCATACATGACCTTACATATCAAAAATGAGTTTCTTGACATTGGGGCATGCACAATGCACCATCGACAACATTCCAACATTGTGTATTAATTTGCGTACGAGTCGGAGGCAGGCCTTGTTCGTAAAATCAGTATATGCTTTAATAAAGACCTATGCCACCTGTATATGGTCATATATTAATTCAAATTTGTATTAAAATCGATTGATCTGAAAAAAGACGGTTGTTAAGGTGGGAGATGGAACCAGAGGGGCGGGAGAAAGGAGAGAGGGGGCGGGAGAAAGGAGACGAGGGGTGGGAGAAAGGAGATAGGTACCCCCCTTTCCACCCCCTCATAGAAATTTAGGCCACGATAGTGGCAAAAAAAATAGGCGGGAAGAAACATTTCATCCTAGCCTCCCCATAAAAATCAAATGGTTGCTCCCTTACTATGACATTAAGATGAAGAACAGCAATAAAAGTATTGTTCGATTATCAGAAATTTTTGGGGGATTTTGTGTCAAAAAATTATTCATCATAATCTTTCTCACCTACTGTCCATTTCAAAATTTAATAAAATGCTCCGCTGGGCGTAGCTAGATACGACCGCAGATGTCGAACCCTGAATAGTTGGGGCAATTATGAACACAACATTCAAGCTTGATACAATACTGAATTTGGATTGTGAATAAATATTTGACACAGCATAGGTTTCTGACACAGAATGAATGTTGTCTAAGAACTTAAAAATTTTTAATTTACCTGTTCAAACCATATCAGTATTATTTGTTTTTATATATAAATCAGAAATAACCAATTTAAAATTTAAAATTGGGCACACATATCAATTTCTTCCTATAACGCAATACTGTTCAATTGAAGATTTCTTGCTATTGCGCAATACTGTGCAATTGAAAATTTCTTGAAATATTTGACACATAATAGGTTTCTGACACAGAATAACTGAAATCAAAGAACTTAGAATTGGTCATATGATTTGAATTTATATTCAATTTTTTGCTTCTTGTGCAATACAATATGCTGTGGAGAATTGCCCCCCCCCCCAAAAAAAAAAAAAAAATTTACCCCTTTTTTAGCTTTTGTGCAATACACTATGAAGTTGCACATTGACCCCTCCCTCCCAAAAAAAAGCCAAAAAACAATAAAATTTATTGTAACCCCCCCCTTTTTTTGCTAAAAAAAATTTGAAATTTTCTTTTGAATTTATGAAATATGAAATGAGAAAAAAATTGCCCCCCTTCCCAATTTCTCATTTACCCCCCCTAAATTTTGTTTTCAAATCCCCCCCCCCCCCCCATTTCTTTATACTTTGCAACCATAACAGCCCATTTAAATACAACATAAACGTATTAAAATAGAAAATGACATCATAGTCATGGATGGCAAATTTTAAATAACATAATTTAAAAGCAGTTTAGATGAGATAAACAAAAAAGCTTCATCAGCACATTTTATATTGGCAAATTTCCAATGAAGTTCATTAAACTAAAGTTATTGGTAAATTTCCAATGGAATTTGTTAATAATAAAGTTTTGATAACAGGGCACACATATCAATTTCTTGCTATTGCACAATACTGTGCAACTGAAGATTTCTTGCTATTGTGCAATACTGTGCAATTGAAAATTTCTTGAAATATTTGACACATAATAGGTTTCTGACACAGAATAACTGAAATCAAAGAACTTAGAATTGGCCACCCTTTTTTTGCTAAAAAAAATTTGAAATTTTCTTTTTAATTTATGAAATATGAAATGAGAAAAAAATTGCCCCCCTCCCCAATTTCTCATTATCCCCCCCCCCCCCCATTTCTTTATACTTTGCAACCATAACAGCCCATTTAAATACACCATAAACGTATTAAAATAGAAAATGACATCATAGTCATGGATCAAACAAAGTTTAATTTTGGACCCTGATTTGAACCAACTTGAAAACTGGGCCCATAATAAAAAAACTGAGTACATGTTTAGATTCAGCATATCAAAGAACCCCAAGAATTCAATTTTTGTTAAAATCAAACTAAGTTTATTTTTGGACCCTTTGGACCTTAATGTAGACCAATTTGAAAACGGGACCAAAAATTAAGAATCTAAATACACGGTTAGATTCGGCATATCAAAGAACCCCAATAGTTCAATTTTCGATGAAATCAAACAAAGTTTAATTTTGGACCCTTTTGGCCCCTAATTCCTAAACTGTTGGGACCAAAACTCCCAAAATCAATTCCAACCTTCCTTTTGTTGTCATAAACCTTGTGTTTAAATTTCATAGATTTCTATTTACTTATACTAAAGTTATTGTGCAAATACCAAGAAAAATGCTTATTTGGGCCCTTTTTTAGCCCCTAATTGCTAAACTGTTGGGACCAAAACTCCCAAAAACAATCCCAACCTTCCTTTTGTGGTCATAAACCTTGTGTTAAAATTTCATAGATTTCTATTTACTTATACTAGAGTTATTGTGCGAAAACCAAGAAAAATGCTTATTGGGCCCTTTTTTGGAGCCTAATTCTTAAACTGTTGGGACCAAAACTCCCAAAATCAATCCCAACCTTCCTTTTGTGGTCCTTGTGTTTAAATTTCATAGATTTCTATTATCTTATACTAAAGATATAGTGCGAAAACCAAATGTCTTCGGACGACGACGGACGACGCCGCCAACGTCATACCAATATACGACCGCAAAAATTTTGCGGTCGTATAAAAAAGTACAGAAATTATAATTTTTATGGCACACAGTTCAGTGATGTCATACATAACACAATGGATAAAAACATGGATCACTCCATCAATAACATCAGATATTACAGGTCGCCGTGATATTGGCTGAAATATCCCCAGCTCGGCGTAAAACAATAACCGACCGACTGACCGACCGACGGATCGATCGATCGATCAATCAATCAATTTTACAGGTATCTGTACCATAATGAAAGTGATGGAAATGTATAAGAATGTCCAAAATAATGCAAAAAGTATGAAAAATACATTGCATACCTATAAATAAATGAACCAAAATAAATAGATTCCCTATAAACACTTTCAGAAGATGGCATTGTAAAGACAAAATTATTTTAAGTTACCAATAGATTGCATACAGTTTAAGAACACTGTTTATAAAGAGCAAAATTAACCAAAGTGGTCCTATAATGTTATATACAGTGTATATGCCTGGTTACTTTTCGATTTGTGATCACTTGGTAATGAGAAAAAACAAACAAAGGTACAGAGAAAAGATAATATATAAGCTTCATTTAACCCTATTCCCAAAGGGAGATAACAAGGAATGTAATAAAAATTCTCCCTTTGGTAGCTTGGTTAAGGGAGATAACTGAGTTACGGTTCATATTATATTGGCCTAGTTCGATCTGTCTACTATAGTTTGGTAGGTTTTGGACTACTTGAACAAAGATTTGATCGGAATAAGGATTAACCAATCAACTCCATCAACAGAATGCTTGGTGACATCACAATTCTACCATAGTTCTACCATTTTAAATCGTGGGTAGATGTTTAGTTGACCAGACATGCGCAGCAAAACACAATTAAATGACCACACATGCGCAGCAAAAACTTTTAGTTAAACTATAGTAACCCTTTAATGATCAAACTAGGCCATTAATATTGGTTTGTATATGTGTAGGCTTTTTACTGGACGTTTATCATTAAGTCAAGGGTAAACTTCATTAAATTAAAACACAAAATAGGAGTTGAAGCTATATGTTTAGCATTGATTAGCAGTTGACCATTGAAAGATACTTATCTTAACAAAGTATGTTTCAAATTTTAACAATATATATTGAGCCCATCTAAGTCGACACGTTTTTTAATTTACCCGAAAATTGCTAATTTTGTGATTTTTCGTGCATATTTGATTTTTTTTATGGACAAGGCGACTTAACTCCAGAACAACATCTGACTTTTATAAGGTAACAGTAGAGGAGCCTAAGGAAAATGTCACTAGACAAGTCTAGTGAGTCTTGTACCAGTCTTTTTAGCAACTTTTAAATTCTGATCACAGATACAAAAAACTTGGCAATATTTTGTAACCATTTTTCACCATTTTAGTAACGATGTGTTTAGTTTTTTTAGAATACACTGGAAACAATAAGAAAAATGTTTTCATGTACTTATTAATACAGTTTCATTTTTTTAAGTAGAAAGGCTAATATGTGTGTTTCATCAGTCACCTTTAAAGCATGCATCTTTCTCCATCTATACAATCTATGTCTGTTTTGTAAAAATTTATTGTATTGCCCCTCTTGGCAATAAATATATCTGACTTGATTTGTTGAAGAAATAATTCATTGATGCCATGCTCTATGCTTATTTGAACATGGGTAGGCATTATTTTTTGTTATATTTTCACCAAGTGACATCAAGGTGTAAAATATTAACAAATTTAATGCATACCCATGTTAAAATAAGGATAAAGCATGGCATCAATGAATTATTTCAGTTCTAATAGGACAATATACATCATTTATGAAATCAAAGTGAACCCTATAAGGAGTCATCCACGGGAAGCCATGTTGATTTTAACAAGGAGAGAACTTTTACAGAAAAAGTAAAATGTTTTAAAACAAACAAAATAAAATCAGACTTACACATTTGTGAGATTTAAATGCAAATCCAAACATTCTAGATAATGTACAACATATGGTTTTCGTTTTCGACTGTCAATCTGGCATCATTTGAATGTATGACGTTATACCATGGATTGTAGTGTTGCAGTTTTGACAGCGACGCCATTTCATGTGATGATCATATTACAAGCATCTGTAGCACGTCATATTAGAATATGGTACAGATATCTTTTATAAAATGTGTTTATTGCAGTTATAAATTCACTAAAATATCTCGTGTCCATCACGATGTAATGGCATGAAATCATTATCTAAACTTAATAAACAACAGAATGGTTACAAATGATAACATGGTAAACCCTAGGTATCCAAAAACAGGAAATCCAAAATAATGTAACAAATATCCTCCTAATGTCGGTGATAAACTTCTGATTAATGAATTCACAGCCATGTTTAATCCTAACATCACACCTGAAATAAGCAGAAGACATTATAATATTACATAAAGTTTTCAATGTAGTCTAAATCTAGGAATTAAGGATTAAGCATAGTAATTGATTTCAATCAAATTTTGCTCAGATCCATTCATGTTTTTGGCACATTTGTACACATGCAATATGATTTACGTGCAGAAATTTGGCATATGACATTTAAAATGAGGTCAAGGACATGTAAAGTTACACTGAACTTACATACACATATATAGTTAATCTTTACTTTACAAAATGGACTGTACAAATGTCAAAGGAGTTGCATTTTCTACTTAAAATTAATCTCTGATACATGATTTATCAACCATGCCATAACACATGGTCTGCGTGATAGTTCTTAGAAATAAAGCAATCAGTTACAATGAAACTAGGTTAAAAATATTTTTAAATAAAAATGTTTACATAGTGGAATCAATTTTTCAAAACTGGTTGAATAAACATTTGAAAATTAAAATGTTACTGCAGTGTGTTCCCCAGAAACTTTTAATAGCATTGTGGTAGAAATTCCCATAGATTTGTAAGGAATTATTCTAGTATTGTAATAAAGGCATTTTTAAGAATTTGAAAAAGGTTTCATATGGTTTATGAGAAATAGTAAATTAATTTGTAGAATTTGACTGGATTTTAATTATTCTGCTTTTAACTTATGTAAACTATGGAAAAAGGGAAAAGATCACTGCATTAAAAGTAAAAAATATATAAATTTGTCAAAATCAATAGTACAGTGGTGAGAAATTATAGCACAGTGGTACCACTGTGCTATATAAGCCTGGGGAGAACACTGTGTTAGGATATTGTGTAGGTGTCAATGAGACAACAGTTTAAACTTATTTATCTATAGCTAATTGGGGAAACAAGTTATACCAACTTATGTTAATCCCTCTCCACTTGGCAGGTGCAAGAGCAGCACTTGTAGTGGCATTTTAGCCTACTTATTTTTTACATCTATAGGGAAGTCTTTAACAAACTAAGGGTATTGCTTTCTCTAAACACGGGATAGCCATTTTTCATCCCCATCCCACAGACTAGCATCTTTTATCGGAATCATCCTAGGAAATGGTGCTGATAGGTCATCGCAAATTTGATCCCTGAAATTTTTATCCCAAATGCGAATTGAACAGGGACCATTGGGTTCATAATCTGATGCACTAACCATGACAACCTGTTGCCCATGAGACAACCCATAGGACTAAACACCGAATAAAATTGTTCACATTTAGGGACCATTGTCATAGCAACAATGCACACCACAAGACAAGCACTAAAATAGAATTCAACAAAGTAACCAAAAATCCCAAATAGTATTTTTAACAACAAACACAGAGTTACCTGTATCTAATTCTGATACTGTCCTTGTTAAGGCACTAGATATAACAATATTTGATGATGCTAAACCAACAACTAATGGTGTCATTACTAAACACATCTGTAATATATCACTGACGAAAGCCTGAAAATACATGTAAATATTAAAATATAATGTAAGAAATCACTTGCCTAAAACCTTAAAACATTAATTAAGAACAGGTATTCATTTATCTAAGAACACCTCTGTGTTCTTGAGGTAGCCTGCACACCATGAGTGCATAAGGTTGCAAATTAGATCCCCGGCCAGGTAAAACCAATGACATTAAAATGGATTTTTGTTGCTTCTACACCAAGCACATGGCATATAGGAGTGACAGCAAAAGACTGGTTGGCTGGAAGTAAGAAAAATGAGTCTGGGTGGAGTGATATGTCTTGCTGCGGACTGTTACCTCATGAGCTAGCACTTTAAAAATCCTGCTCAGCATGTAGGTCTAATACGAAGAAGGGTTCATATTCATATAATATTAGCATATTCTTGTTCTGATATGCATTTAATAATTGGCACTGGACTTTAAACAATAATTCATACATCCATCAACATCATTTATAGTTCTTTCCCCAGAAATTTGAGAAGGCATGGTAAATTTTGTATTTTCAGGGCACTCAATGGTTAAAGAAGATAATATTGGGGGCACCCCACCTTGACTTGATGGCAGTATATTTATCAAAACCCTTTAATAAACAGCCTTCACCCTAGTGTGATGGTGTAAAAGTGTCATAAAAGTGTGCCAACACAACAGGGGTACATGATTAAATGCAAATCAGTTTCAAAAAGATAAGATTAAACTAAAAATTGAAAGTTAGGTTTGGCTACCTGGGGGCACATTGTAAAATTCATAATGAGGGCAGCATGGTGCTTGAAGATGGAGGCATGGTGCAGCACCATGCTAAATTGGTCTTGGAAAACCTCTAATTTATCAAAGTGAGCAGTATTCTTTGTGATTATACAGGCAAAAATGCCACACATGTGCATGTGCATGACACATGCGTTTCACATGTGTCACCATATGTGTTAGAGATGTTTCATGCCACGCATGTGACACATGTTTGCAAAACGCATGTAATACACATGATTCACACATGTAATCATGCGTTTCACATGCGAATTTCATGCATGAGAAACACACCAGTGTCTCATGCATGCACATGCGTTTTCAGATACATGCCATTCACATGTGTGTCACACATGTATTACATGCGTGGCATAAAGCATGCATATCACGCATGTGACACACCTTTGACACATGCATTTTCAGGTTCATGTGTGGCATTTTTGCCTGTAATAGGTGAAAATTAATCTTTACCTGTATCACTAGTATTGTTGTTTTATCCTGCAATCAAGGGATTTCCGGTCTAACAAAAGGGGTAGAATAAACTTTAGTCGTATTAGGTCAATGACCTAATAAAGTCTACTGGTACATGTTTACATGAAGAGCGTGAGGAGCGTAGCGAATGTACCAGATGACGCCGTGGCGTTTCCCGCATTTTCACTGTCAGTGAATTACTACTTCAAACTTAATTTTAAGGCATTTTACGTATCTAAAGGGGATTGCAGGATAAAGACAAAACAAAGTCATTGTTGGAAAATATAAAATTTATTTGGGCCCGCTGCGAAACATGGGGAAAAGGCTCACTAAAGCTCACCTTTTCTCATGTTTCTAAAGCTCGCCCAAATAAATTTTATATTTTCTGACAATGACTATGTATATCTAACCTAATAAAATATTATGGACATTTTAGTCCTTCAGCAGAACTGATGAGTCATAAATAGATGAAATGTGCACTATTGGTATCAAAGATAAAGAAACTAATAGTAATCTAACCAAATAAATCTGAGAATACTTACTAATGCCAGATATGACCATACAAGGAGAAAACTGGACCATTTTAATATATCATTCTCTGAAAATTTCTTTGTCAAGACTTTCACCCCTAGTCCTTGAACAACCTGAAAAACAAAAAATTAAATTTTATATTTTGTCCCTAATTTGTTTCAGAACAAACAAGCATAGATTATAATTCAGTAATCATAATTTCACTATAACCCATCTTAATTTTGTTCAATTGGTTGATAATATGTAAACGATTATCTATTAATATCAGTTGAAATCAACCGACTATTGATTATAATTGGCAGCATATTTATTTATGTTTTTCATCCAATTTTTAAGAGGTACAAAGAACACTAATGTCCTTGTCAGTGTACAAAACATCCAAATGAAAGATATGCCTCTAATATACAAATAATAGTGCATTATAGTAAATAGAAATTGTAGGTTCTAGAGCACATTAACAATATATAAAATATTGATTCTAAACTTACCATCGTCAAAATGCCGATATAAGACATCATATAACCATTTTGTTCTGGTAACAACTTAAATGTTTCCATAGCAACCACGGAAAACATACTCTGGAAAACTCCAATAGGAATGCCTGCAAAAAATACCAAACAGAAATTAAAGCCAATAAAATGTAGAACAGTATGTACTTGTAATCATATCTTTATTATTAAATATAAAATTTAGCAGCCTAAGAACTTTATAAATACACATTTAGCTATTAGAATTCTAGAAAAATCATCTTTCAAAATGGAATTACACAATATTATACAATGAGGGATATTACCTGCCAGCATTCTTATAGTCAACAAAAACAGGGCACCAGGTGCTGCAGCCAGCTGTAATATCTTCTTTATACTCAGTACTGAACCTTTAACTAAATATATGAGCAAAAATAAATGACAAGTAAGTATGATAATGATACCAGTGTGTATTTATGTACATTTTCCTGTGCTTCAGCTTATAGGTTTTTCAACTTATCTTGTTTTTAGGTGCAGCTTACTGTCATCTTTTTTATATCTAATTCATAACACTATTTAATTCTAAGTTTCAAGACTTTAAACTATGAATGAGGTGGGTAGTTCTTGATTTGTCATCCTGTCTGCATTCTTCAAACCCAACAACTCCCAACCCCAATCTGCCAGAAAAATTTTTTGTTAAGTACCTATAAAAGAATTTAGACTGCTCTATCGTGTTGCATTTCTCTGACATTGTTATTTAAAGGTTAATTCCATACACAGATTCAAATTTTCTCTGAAACAGCTTTCCCCCACTATATGGCTTAAATATCATCAATGAGGCACTAAATTCAAATAAACCAATGCTTCTCTCATGCACAACAACAGAAAAATGTTAAATATTTACATAATTCTGCATTACTTCAAAAATCAAGGAATGTGATTCCATGCCTTAGTGATTATAGCTGCCATATCAACTCTAAACTAATTTTCAATCTCTTTCATGGCCAATATTTGTTGGAAACAGATTTTTCAACTATATTTGTTTGCATGTAAATGGGGTTATGCCCACAGTTCAAGCAGAAATAATTTTATAGATTCATGTCCAAGAAATTTTGAAAATAATTCAGCATATATTAATAGTAAAAATTTAACCATATCATATTGTTATAACAAAGACCGATAAGTAGATGATATTGCATTTGTCCTGCAAAACTTAACTTTTGAAGTAACTACCACTCTTTTTGTTTTCTTTGGTATGAACTGCCCTGTTAACTATACAACAAATACAGATCCTTACCTTCTGAAGTAACTACCACTCTTTTTGTCGTCTTTGGTATAAACTGCCATGTCAAGTACACACTAAGTATAGATCCTTACCTTCTGAAGTAACTACCACTCTTTTTGTCGTCTTTGGTATAAACTGCCATGTCAAGTACACACTAAGTATAGATCCTGCCCTTCTGAAGTATCTACAATTTGTTTGGTATGAACTGCAATGTTAAGTACAAACTAAGTATGGATCCTTACCTTCTGAAGTAACCACCACTCTTTTTGTTTGTTTTTTTTTTGTATGAACTGCCATGTTAAGTACTCACTAAGTATAGATCCTTACCTTCTGAAGTAACTACCACTCTTTTTGTCTTCTTTGGTATGAACTGCCATGTTAAGTACACATCCTTACCTCTGAAGTGACTACCACTCTTTTTGTCTTCTTTGGTATGAACTGCCATGTTAAGTACACACTACGTATAGATCCTTACCATCTGAAGTAACTACTACTCTTTTTGTCTTCTTTGGTATGAACTGCCATGTTAAGTCAATCTAATTAAAAACCGATCTCTCATCGCTCCAGTTTTCTGATATGTCGCGTGGGAGATCTAACGAAATCCGCTTTGAGGTCACATGTGAGTGACCTCGTAGGTGTGTCCTGTTCGACCAATGAAATTGCGGCTTACGCGATCTTGTAAGTTGATTACGAAGAAATCGTCAGTCCCCAGAATTCATAAACTTTTTTGATTGGCTTACTGATAGGAAGTCAACTCATTTGCATGTCATTATAAATTTATAAGTTCCAGTTCACTCACATGTGACCTCAAAGCGGATTTCGTTAGATCTCCCACGCGACATATCAGAAAACGGGAGCGATGAGAGATCGGTTTTTAATTAGATTGATGTTAAGTACACATCCTTACCTCTGAAGTGACTACCACACTTTTTGACTTCTTTGGTATGAACTGCCATGTTACATGTAGGTACACACTATGTATAGATCCTTACCTTCTGAAGTATCTACTATTTGTTTCATATGAACTGTCATGTTATGTACACTTTAAGTACGGATCCTTACCTTCTGAAGTAACTACCACTCTTTTTGTCTTCTTTGGTATGAACTGCCATGTTAAGTACACACTAAGTATGGATCCCAGAAAAGCTGTAAAAGCTGCTGATTGTTCACTAAAATTTTAATCATACAGCAAAGACCGATAAGTTTTTAAAAAGTAAAAATTTGTAGAGCAATAGTATAAATATCAAGTTTTAGACGGTCTGATTACTTCATCTAAAAGTGTAAAACAAAGAACATTCAGGGAATATTTCTTGGAAATTTGACTAAGTATAGGTTAGGAGAATGATTTCATATGCATTGAAATATTTCAACAGACCATATCATTGCTTTCAGAGTACATTACAATAAGACTATTTGAGCTTAGGCTTAAAGAGTTTTATTTATACACATTTTATGAAATCTGCAACAGCAAGTACCCGCTATTGGATTTAGTGACTCTGCACATATTTATTATCATTGTTTTAGGAGAGTAACAATTCACTTGAGCACTGATATGTCAAAATACTTCTTACATTGTACATTTTGTACATGTACAACCTGGATAATGATCCTTTAAAGTATATAAACATCAGATCTTATGCATTTTCATTAAAAGCTGTGAACTTTTCTATGTTGGAATAAGATTTATAACTTACATGTAGGATTGTAATTGAAAATAATTTTAAAAGATCACACTTTTGTGGTGCTTTGACCAAGTCCAGTGTACAATTAGTTGTATAGATATATTTTTATAAAAAAAGTGATATAAGAACAAGTCATTCGGTTTTTGTACATTCAAATGAAGAAAAAATTGAAAACCTGAAAAACTTAGTAACAAGTCCTCCAATAAATGGTCCAATTACCATGCCGACACCATAAGATAATCCTAGCATTCCTAGAGCTGCTGCACGTTCATTCTCACTACTCGTATCAGTAACAATCATCTGTCCAGCTGTAATACAAATAATGAAAGAATAATTGAAGAACAAATCCAACATTATTATCAGCATCAGATCAGACCAAAAATGCCAAGATATGAAAACTGAAATATTACTCAATACTGAATGAATTTCTTTACTAATTAGAAAAGATGGCTAATCTTGCATATTCATGTCAAGAGACTAATATGCACATGCAAAAAACAAAAATATAAAAATGAAGCTTAACTTACTGAAAATAACAATAAACTCCAAGAACTATTGTTATGTCTTATATATACATCTTCCATTACATTAAATTCATGATTATCTTAGGTCACCTTATACTTATTTCTCATATTTACATAACAAAAAAACTCAACAGCAGCAATTTCACAAAGCAACAAAAAGAACTTGTGTTAGATTTTATCTATATAAATATTCAAACCAGGATGATTTACATAGGATTAAAAATATAATATATTATTTGTATCTGTATTTATTTTCTCCCCTGGCAGCTAGCTTATAAATCAAATAAAATACTGCATGGTAAAAAATTGAATGCTTTCTATTGCCTTATGCATTGCACGCAACAATTTACTTAGCTACATATATCGTATTTGGGTAACCAAACTGTAAATATTAAGGCCAGATCAAATTAATTTTAGGTTTCTTATTCGTGTTTGGGTTCCCTCTGAACTCTCCCACTGAACTGATCTTGGCTGTGAAAAAAATAAATAATAAATATTAAATTCCATCTGCCCTCTCAACTTTTATGAGGAGGAAGGATTAAAATCTATAAATTAATTTAGCATAATGCAGCTGCACGTAAATTCAAATTACCCTGCATTGCATGCATAAACACTGACGGTAACCTGGAAATGAACAGCATCGGAAAAGATCCAGCAATGCCAAGTAAAAAGTAGGTTGAACTAGCTGAGAAAAATGCCAGCATCATAGCTAATTGTCCACCCATCTTGTCACCAAACTGTCCAAACAATGGTCCACCGGCAAGCTGAACTACAGCAAATGTTGTCTGTAGATAACCAAACATCACAGGGTCTACTCCCAACTTCTTTGTCAAGTACTGTATTAAATAAAGGTAAACTTTGGTAAAATAATATTTTCATGTATTGAAGAAAAAAGACATATTGGTAGATCCTGGAATTTGTTCAAATGAGGATTAGAAAAATCTCAGAATAAATATGTCATGCTGTTGATCAGTATAATAACGTCATAATGAAACGAATCAATGTATTAATCAATTGAAATCAATTGTAAATAATTGTAAATGTTTTAATTCTTTTTAATTACTCTGCCTGTCAAAAAGTATCTTTAATAGACAAAAATAAAAAATTTAATATTATATACTTTTTTATTACCGTTGGTCCACTTAGAGCTTGAATATACATAAGAACATCAAATAAATCATTACATATTAAAATATAAAACAGCATATTTTTAAGTGAAGGTGACAATAATAATATTAATATTTATAGTTATTGTTTTGAAGACCAAGAGAGTTTGGGGATAAAATATTAATTTAGTTTTTCAATTTCATTTAAGCTTGTTATGCATTTCTTCATGTATACTACTTAAAGGTGGTCGGTAAATAAACATAACCAGCTTTGTACGCATTGTCCAAAATAACCACCTAGCTTTAGTAAAAAGAGGAAAAAATTGTAAAAATTAATACCTAGTGCCTCCCTATGATAACCGGACTAATTGACCCGTGGACCACTCGGCCCAAGACCACTCAGATCGTGTCATCGACAAGTTGGACTGTGAAGTAATAACACTGATAATGATTAGTGTTTTGAAGTGAGATTGTGGATCGGGTTATAGGATGTGACAAAATAATATACCAGCCTATTTGTGTAGTGCAGCAACTATCTCACCTCTTATTCGTGTTGTAATTATCCTTGTTAGATGATTAATTAGCCATAGTTATTGTTTAATTACTTCAAACTTTGCTAACAGAACTGTCGGTCCAAATCAAAACAAAGGGACTTATAGCATTGGGAAGGGAAACCACGAATTTGCGGCTATATTGGTTTTCGGTATTTTGTAATAATTAATTCCTCCAATTAAGGAGCATCTTTTTAAAGTGGACGTAAACCGGAAGAATCTTAATCCTGGTATCCCTAAAATGTTTTAATGGACTTGGCTATCTCATGCGGCGGGAAAATATTACCTGTATACCCTTCAAAATCCATAATGGACTCTACCATTGTTTAGTATAAATAGCGGAGTTCAGAGTCATTCTTTGTCAGTGTGTTGACCGTGATCAAGGTATACACTTGGTGTTAAAGTGCTTGGTGAGTTATTCCTTGGATTTAATAGTGAATTCTATGTGCAAAAGGAATTATATTTAATTCATTATTTCGGAATTCAAATAAATATTCATGGAATAAGCAAAGTGAAGTTTATTATGTGAAATTGTGAATTTGTGTTAAAGTGTTCATTGTGACAAAGGATAAGTTCTTATGTATATAGTGCATTTGACTAGTTGAATTGTTTATTATATTTACTTTGATTCCATTTGCCTTAAGTGTTTCAGGATCCAGTGCTTTGTCATTTTACTTAGTAATTTGATAGAGTCATTTGATAATTCATTTGGATAGTGCATTTTGATAGTCAAGTGCAATTTGCTACCTTAGATCGAGAGATAACTGCTTAGTGCCATTTGCTACCTTATTTTGAGTGTTTGCTACCTTATTTCTTTAGTTAAGTGTTAAGTGCCATTTGCTTCTTTGATTTAATAGTTAAGTGCTAAGTGCCATTTGCTACCTTATTTTGAGAATTCAGTGATAAGTGCCATTTGCTACCTTGATGTGAGTTTTGTTGTATGTCATTTTGCTATACTGAATCTTTTAAATATATAACAATATCATTTGGAATCCCGATTTATTCGGTACGAATCCATTGACCGCTCGTTTCATGTTACAAATTTGGTGGCAGCGGTGGGATTCCATTCTTCATAGATATTCAAATTGATAGGCAATCTGATTTTGATATATCGTTTACTTGCATTGTGTTTCCCTTTTGTGCAGTTTGTAAATAAATTTTGTTGTGTTTAAGATAAAGACACAGTGAACTGTATATTGTAAATTAAAGGAAAGCACAGTCTACAGTCAAGTGAACTGGTGAGTAAATTAGCTTATATAATGGCAGATTTAGGTAGTGATATAGGATATTTGACGTCTGCTATAGAACAGATAGAAGATAGCTTAAGAAGGAGCTTTGTGCATTCGACTCCAAAACCAAACATACGGAGTGATCATGCAGATGAAAAATATAAAAGTGATTCTGTTAAAAATAAAAGTGATTCTGGTTTTGCGACTGGCTTTCAAACATCAAAATCACAAGACAATGAAACAGGAAATACCATAGTTTTTGGAACGAAGCCTAAGGTAACTTTTAGTAAAAGGGAGCATGTCGACACGGAAGCATGGTCAAGTGCAGAAACGCTTCCGCTAAAAGAAAATGTAAAGAAGGATTCAAAAGTTTGTGATGAATCGAAGGAAACATCAGTTCAGTCTAACAGAGGTACTAGTGCTGTGCAAAATGCAGTGTCTGTAAGTGATAAGAAAACAGTCGTTGATAATGATAAGGATAAAAATACAAATAAAAATTCGAATCAGGGTGTTAAAATCAAACCTGCTACATATGATGGTGTCAATTCATGGATTGATTATAAGTCACATTTTGACATGGTGGCAAAAGTCAATGATTGGTCGAAGGATCAGAAAGGTCTTTATCTAGCTGTATCTTTGCGTGGGCAAGCTCAAGCAATACTAGGTGATCTGCCTTCAGAGGCTAGAAGTGAGTATGATAGCCTAGTGAATGCGTTGGAGGAACGTTTTGCTCCTCCCAGTCAAACAGAACTGTATAGGGTTCAATTCCGAGAACGTAGAAGGAAGGCAACCGAATCGCTACCTGAATTAGGACAGATTTTGAGAAGGCTTGCAAATTTGGCATATCCAACGGCACCAAGAGATGTGCGAGAAACACTCGCCAAAGAACAATTCATAGATGCCTTGCTGATTCGGATATGAGATTGAAAGTGAAACAATCACGTTCTAAAAGTTTAGAAGAAGCTATTAAGCTTGCAGTTGAACTTGAAGCTTTTAATAAAGCTGAAGATTCTAATAGAATGAAACATGGTTATTTGCGCTCCGCAGAGGTAAGTGCAAATCATAGTGACTCGTGTACTGCAGTTTGCTCTAGTAACGACAAGACAATAAGCAAGTTGGAGCAAGATATACAAACACTTCAGAAAATGATTAAAGATCTGGCTTGTGAAATGAGTACATTGAAAGGTAAAATAAATTTTCGATCCGAACGGGATATGAGTGAAAGAAAGGACAAGAAATGTTATAATTGTGGTAAGAGTGGCCACTTTTGGCGAGAGTGTACGTTCCCTAAACGGGATACTAGCAAGTTTCAAGGAGGACAGGGTCATGGAAATGGAAATAGCAAATCAAATGGAAGGGGAAAGCCTAAAGTTTCTAGTATTCAAAATAGACGTAAAAACAGGAAACCCAGTGTTTCAATTCTTGATGAAGCTGGTATGTATATTGATGTATGTATAGATGAGACGGCCACAAAATGTTTGGTTGACACAGGGGCAACCCTGTCAATTGTGTCATCAACCTTCTACCAGCAAATGAAAAAGAAGCCAGTATTAGAGGTAAGCTCCCAACAAATCACTTCTGCTAATGGAGGATACTTATCAGTAAAAGGCAAAGGGACCTTTAAGTTGAAAATCGGTGAAAGCGTATTTCAGTTGGAAGCTATTGTGGCTGATGTGCATGCTAATGGGATAATTGGCCTTGATTTTCTAAGGGATAACAAATGTGTTATAGATGTTGTATCAGGACAGTTGGTGATAGGAAAAGTGTCAGTTGACATGCATTTTGAAGGACCTATAGGATGCTATAGAATTGTTGCCAGCGAAACGGTGAGTATACCACCTATGAGTGAGATGATAATTCCAGGAACAGTTTGTGTTCCAAAAGGCCAAAATGTGAAACATTTCGAAGGGATTATTGAACCTCTTGAAGAGAAGTTAGAAACAGCAGGTCCATTAACAGCGCGAACAGTTGTGAACACAATGGACACTGTCCCTGTCAGACTTATGAATGTGAAGCCGGAAGTGCAAATGGTTCATAAAGGAACTAGTATTGGACAAGTCTGTGAAATTCTTAGTGTGTCCGCCAATAAAATGATTCAGAACAATTGCAATTCAAAGCAACAGCTCAGGCCTGATGTACAAAGTCTGTTAGACAGGTCAAGTAAACATCTAACAAAGGAGCAAAAACAGCAATTGAAAGAACTCCTCGTTAAGTACACGGATTCATTCGCCGAAACTGATAGAGATCTAGGAAGGACAAGTATTGTGAAACACAAAATAAACACGGGCAATGCACCTGCATTCAAAGAACCTCCTAGGCGTACGCCAGTGCATCTTAGGCAAGAGCTCGATAGGCAAGTTGATGAAATGTTCGAAAAAGGTATAGTTGAGAAATCTAACAGCCCATGGGCATCCGGGGTTGTTTTAGTGCGAAAAAAGGATGGCTCATATAGGTTTTGCGTGGATTATCGACGCCTTAATAAAGTTACCATGAAAGATGCTTATCCATTGCCAAGAATCGACGATTCTTTGGAACAGCTCTCAGGTAATGCTTGGTTCTCCACATTGGACTTATGTTGTGGTTATTGGCAAGTTGAATTAGACTCAAGTGACCGTTTTAAGACAGCCTTCGCAACAAGGAAAGGGTTATTTCAATTTAAAACAATGCCTTTCGGTTTATGTTGTGCCCCAAGTACCTTCGAGCGACTGATGGAGACAGTGCTTGCTGGTCTTCAATGGGACGTGTGTTTAATATATTTAGATGATGTAATTGTTATTGGAAAGACTTTTGGTGACATGATTCATAATCTGGACCAAGTATTGCAACGACTTCAAAAGGCTGGGCTTAAATTGAAAGCAAAGAAGTGTTGCTTGTGTGCTAAGGAAGTATTATTCTTGGGACATGTTATTTCAGAAAGTGGCATTGCAACCGATCCCTCAAAAATCGATGCTATCAAAAACTGGCCGACACCATCCAATGTCACCGAACTAAGATCATTTTTAGGCTTGTGCAGCTATTATCGCCGCTACATCAAAGATTTTTCTGCAAAAGCAAAATGTTTACACCGTTTGACTGAAAAGGGGAGACCCTTTGTGTGGAAACAAGAGTGTCAAGACGCATTTTAAATCTTAAAACATCACCTGACTAGTGCACCGATACTTGCTCACCCTGATTTTTCTCGAGAGTTTATTTTAGACACTGACGCAAGTAACGAAGCAATTGGGGCAGTGTTGTCACAAGTCGATAAGAATGACAAAGAAGTTGTTATTGGGTATGCAAGTCGCACACTTTCTAAGCCCGAACGTCACTACTGTGTGACCAGAAAAGAACTGTTAGCAGTCGTTCATTTTGTTAAACATTTTAAACACTATTTGTATGGCCGGAAATTTACCATACGTACGGACCATGGCTCGCTCCGCTGGCTCATGCAGTTCAAAAATCCCGAAGGTCAGTTAGCCCGGTGGCTTGAGGTTTTGAGTGAGTTTGACATGGAAATTGTTCACAGGCCGGGTAAAAAGCACAACAACGCTGATGCTTTAAGTCGTAAGCCATGCAAACAGTGTGGTTACAATAGCAATTGGGAAAACAACAGTAATGTGCAGGCCAGTGTGCGAGAAATATCAAGGGAAAGTTTTTCATGTGGGCTGACACAGGATGAACAACTATCACTCAAGGAGTTACAGGATGCGGACAAAAACATTCAGTTCATTAAAGAAGCTTTACTTAATGAAAAGAGACCGTCGTCGTTGGAAGTTTCTGGGAAAAGTTTAGGAACAAAGTGTTTATGGTCACAGTGGGAATCACTGGAAATAAGTGATGGAGTTCTCTACCGACGATTCGAAACTTCAGACAAATCAAAGAACCGTTTGCAAGCAATCATTCCTTTCAAGGAAAGGAGAAATGTGCTCTACCAGTGTCATGACAGCAAAACATCTGCACATCTAGGAGTACGAAAGACCCTAGAAAAGATTCGCCAGAAATATTACTGGCCTGGACTTCATTCTGATGTTCGTCGATACATAGCAGGTTGTGATTTTTGCAATAAGCGTAAGAATCCTATTAGAAAGAATAAAGCCCCAATGCATTTGGTGCAAAGCAGTTTCCCAATGGAACGTATCGCAACAGATATACTGGGTCCGCTTCCCGAAACATTCGATGGTAACAGATACATACTTGTTGTATCTGATTATTTTTCTAAATGGACTGAGAGTTTTGCCATGCCAGATATGGAAGCATTAACGGTGGCAAAATTGATAGTGGAACAAGTAATAACAAGATTTGGTGTGCCGTCCAACATACATTCTGACCAAGGACGTCAGTTTGAAAGTAGCTTGTTCAGTGAGATGTGTAAAATGCTCAATATCAAGAAGACAAGAACCACCCCGTACCATCCACAATCTGGTGGAATGGTGGAGCGATTTAATAAAACTCTTGTGACAATGCTAAGTGCGTATGTTAATGAACACCACCAGGATTGGGACAAACAACTCCCATATGTGATGATGGCATACAGAAGTGCCGAACATGAAACAACAGGTTTCACACCGAATTATTTGATGTTAGGTAGGGAAGTTTCAACGCCGATAGATATTATGTACGAGATTCCTGCCAATGTAAAATCTTCTCCACAAAATCAGTGGGTATGGCAGTTGAAAGAACGAATGGAAGAAGCACATGAAAAAGTCAGACAAAATACACAGTCTGCTATGCTACGACAAAAGAGGTATCATGACCTCAAACTCTCTTGGCAGAAATTTGAAAAAGGCGAACAAGCATATGTATATTTCCCTGTGAAAAAGGTGGGACAATCTTCAAAGCTTGCCTCTTATTGGAAGGGTCCGTTCAAAGTGTTAGAAAGATGTTCTGATCTTACATATAAATTGGATTGTGGGAGCAGGGGTAACCCTCAGATTATTCATGTTGATCGCATGCGTAAAAAGAATCCCCAGTTGATTGGGGGAGAAAACGAAGAATCACTAGAGCTCACATTGGGAAGTCAGGTTGATACAACCGAAGGCGAGGAAAGGCAGCCTGAAAAGCAATCAGAATATCCACAAGAGGCAAGTGAAGCATTAATAGACAATGATATGGAAGTAGTTGATAAAGAATTTGTTTCAGAGGAAGTGCAAGAAGTGGATGCTCCAAATGAGGGTCGCAGAATACGACGGCGTCCTGTTTGGATGAAGGACTATTATGTGTAATATCTGAATCGTAAAGATATAATTGTAAATTGTAAATATGTAAATATTGATATAGTGATATTTGTGATGTGTTGTGCTTTACACGTGACTTGCAGGATTTTCTTTTATATTTGTTGATCAGAATGCCAAAAACCAAAACTACTCCCAGAAAAGGCCATGAAGAGAAGGATATGGAAAGATGGTTGTGCGCAGTATGTCCTGCGAAGTTTAAGACCAAGGATCTCAGAGATAAGCACATAATTGAATGCACAGATAGCCGCTTGTTCTGTGAACTGTGTTCTTACAACACGAGTAAAAGGGCTTATTTAAACAAGCACATTAAAAACATTCACTGCAGTGTAGCAGCTGAAGAAGGGGAACTGTCCGTGGAAGAAAGTAGTGGTGAAAACAAGGACGGAAGTCCTACGGATAAGAATAACAATAAGACCACAGTAAGTGCAGACAAGGAAAAGTCTGGAACCCATGACGACAGAAAATTATGGATAGAAAGAGTGAGTCTGACGATTCTGATAATTCGGACGGCCCGAAGGATAGTACAAGGACCGTCGACAATTCAAGGAGTCTATTTGAAGACATTTCTAGTGATGATGAGGACTCGGAGGTGCAGGAGGTCGAACCTGCAGATACTAAACAGTCTAGTGGACAAGATAAGGAAGCTGGTGAGACTAAGGAAAGTCCTAGTTCTGGGAAATCTACCAGTACTCCGCTTGAAGAAGGAAGAACTATTAGAAAGATTACCCGACCAGCACCTGTCCCTACGCCGAGACGTAGGATTCCAGATTTGAGGCAAACGTTGACAAAAGGATTACAGCCTCAACTCGTCAGCACTCCAAAGACTCGTGAGGTCAGAAGGGCTCAGATGGAAAAGCGTCCAGATGAGAAGAGTGACGCTGAGCCAAAAATGATCACAAAGTATATAAAGATCATCACAGAATATGAGAAAGACGGAAAGAAGATCAGGGTGATAGAAAAGAAAGTACCAGCTTGAAGGAACGGTTGGAACATTTTGATCCGAAAAGAAGATGGAAGAAAGAATTGAACTATTATTTGTGTTTATTAAAGTCGACAGGCAGTGGCTTTATCAGAATTGATTTGTGTTTGTTGTTTCTTCCTCTTCTTTTCAGTCCTTCGGATGGGGACGTTAAACCCGATGTCCCGTGTGCAGGAGTCGCCACAACCTGTGCACGTTAAAGATCCCTCCTGCAGAGTTCGATAAGAGTAGGCTCATTGGGGGCCGCTGCAGAGGCAAAATTTGTTAGGGACCCCAAAATTTTATATTTAGGCCGTGGTAGTCAAAATTGCAGACGTCACTAGGTTAGGTTTAGGACTAAGTTTTTTTTGTAGGCACTAAGCTAGTTACTAGGGAATATTTAGGATAAATGATACATGGGTAATGTGCTTCAGAAGACATGCGAGGACGCATGGAGATAGAGGCGTGGGTAGTGTGACAAAATAATATACCAGCCTATTTGTGTAGTGCAGCAACTATCTCACCTCTTATTCGTGTTGTAATTATCCTTGTTAGATGATTAATTAGCCATAGTTATTGTTTAATTACTTCAAACTTTGCTAACAGAACTGTCGGTCCAAATCAAAACAAAGGGACTTATAGCATTGGGAAGGGAAACCACGAATTTGCGGCTATATTGGTTTTCGGTATTTTGTAATAATTAATTCCTCCAATTAAGGAGCATCTTTTTAAAGTGGACGTAAACCGGAAGAATCTTAATCCTGGTATCCCTAAAATGTTTTAATGGACTTGGCTATCTCATGCGGCGGGAAAATATTACCTGTATACCCTTCAAAATCCATAATGGACTCTACCATTGTTTAGTATAAATAGCGGAGTTCAGAGTCATTCTTTGTCAGTGTGTTGACCGTGATCAAGGTATACACTTGGTGTTAAAGTGCTTGGTGAGTTATTCCTTGGATTTAATAGTGAATTCTATGTGCAAAAGGAATTATATTTAATTCATTATTTCGGAATTCAAATAAATATTCATGGAATAAGCAAAGTGAAGTTTATTATGTGAAATTGTGAATTTGTGTTAAAGTGTTCATTGTGACAAAGGATAAGTTCTTATGTATATAGTGCATTTGACTAGTTGAATTGTTTATTATATTTACTTTGATTCCATTTGCCTTAAGTGTTTCAGGATCCAGTGCTTTGTCATTTTACTTAGTAATTTGATAGAGTCATTTGATAATTCATTTGGATAGTGCATTTTGATAGTCAAGTGCAATTTGCTACCTTAGATCGAGAGATAACTGCTTAGTGCCATTTGCTACCTTATTTTGAGTGTTTGCTACCTTATTTCTTTAGTTAAGTGTTAAGTGCCATTTGCTTCTTTGATTTAATAGTTAAGTGCTAAGTGCCATTTGCTACCTTATTTTGAGAATTCAGTGATAAGTGCCATTTGCTACCTTGATGTGAGTTTTGTTGTATGTCATTTTGCTATACTGAATCTTTTAAATATATAACAATATCATTTGGAATCCCGATTTATTCGGTACGAATCCATTGACCGCTCGTTTCATGTTACAAGGACAACTCGGACCGTGTGAAGTAATAACATTGATAATGATGACCTTAATACTTTGAATTGAACCACCAACTTTTATACTTTGACCGGGTTATAGGACAACTCAGACTGATCGATGTAGAAATATGACAATATGATGTGATATACAATTATTTATTTTTATCTCTAATAACAATTTAAAAAATGACAACAGAACAGCAGATTATTGATAAAAAGCACTATGATTGAATTATTATTATAAATGTAAAATAAATCATAAATGCAGATTAAAAAAAAAATAGTTATACAAGATCACCGTCCGATAAGCCGATCCGACTACTGGCTGTGTAGTCTTGTAATATGACAATCTGAGTACGGGACGAATTGTCCGATGAGAAGATTGAAATACGGAATGAGTTGTCCGATGACACGGTCCGAGTTGTCTGATGATACAGTCCGAGTGGTCCTGGTCCGAGTAGTCCCCGGGCCGAAATGTCCCCTATTCCCTCCCTATATGTGCCAGTCCCGATTCAAGATTTAATATTTCCAGTGTTTTCAACTGTGAATTAAAATGGGAATCCCCCGGATGTTGTCTAATTAACACTTAGCTCCATATAAGGTAGAGATGTCAAACGAATTATTCCTACTACTATGTGGGTTTTAACAACATGGCGGTATCTATGCAAAATCTCGTTAGGCTTATTATGTCTGAGTTTTAAGTTCCATTTACGCTTTGCCCCTATAAAAGGTTAAAATTATTTCACATGTACCGGAAGAGTTCCTGTCTGTATCCAGAAGCAAGTGGAGTAAAGAAAAATATTGATATGTGTTACAAACACAGATTTGTTGAACCGCCATCCAAATAAGTGAACTTCAGGAAACTTCTCATTTGATTTATCCTCATCAACATCAGGCGGCATTTCGTCGCCCGATATGCTGATCTTTTCTGTCATTCGTTTTTTCATATGGTTTGGTGTTATGCTAAAAGTGTTAATAAATTTTAATGAAGATACACGTCAGAAAATTTCCTCAGTGTCAAATTATTATTTGATTAGTAGTTCATTTTATTCTCTACTTTAAACGCGCTTCCTATAAAGACTAAAATTATAAATTAAAAATGACAGTACGGACAAACTTAACATTCCCGGATTTAATATTTCATTATGTTTTGGCCTGTTTAATTTTCCAACCTATTAGTATAGTACAGTTTTGCCATACTATTCATAATAATACTTTAGCTAAGCCAAAAAATATATAACATTAAAAATATAAGAAAATAAAAAATTCGCCGGAGAAGTTTTACCCATATCCGGAATTTGATTCAAAAATTGTACACTCCAAAAACAAAGCGGTAGGGAAGAGCGTGGAATATTTGTCAAAGAAAAGTAATTTTAATCAAATTTGAAATCAGTTATTTAGATAATATTGGTATGCTGAAAACAAATTAGATTTCCCGATAACTATTAATGTCTTGGGGACAACAGAAAATTCTGCGAACACACTAGATCAAATTAATTTATATAGCGAGGCCGTAGGCATAAAATGACCTTGTCCTTGCTCAGAAGGCTTGCATTTATATTTGGATTGCATTCCTGAAACACAAATAAGTTACCTTTTTAAATTTGAGAGCTGGAATTTGCTTTGAATTCTAGGACTATTTTGGAAACAAAAAATTTAGTCTGATATAAAAAAATAAATCAATTGATCCATTTTTTACTCAAACCTACTTTTTAAGAAAAAAACTATCGAATGACCATCAAAGGCTATGAATAAAGTACTTGTTTCCACCATTATGGCTTGAAACACCCAAATATATTATACACAAGAATTTTTAAGATTTTGGATAATATTTTGTTGTGTTATATAACGATATATGTGTTTCAATAATACTTCTAATATTCTGAAATGGCAAACTAAGGACAATTTTTTTTTTAATTCTGTCTCAAAGTACAGGTGTTATATAACCTTTGATAAATCATTGAAATGTCTTCGCAGAAGGGATAATATTTCTTGATACAATATATCTAGACATTCATAAAGAATTTTACAGGAATCACCATGACCTATTTAAGTGTGGAGGTCTGCTACTCATAAATTTTCAGCACCACACTTAAATATTTCAGTGCCACAATACATTTTGTTTTTGAATGGGGAAAGTAAAAATATACCAAAATGATGCATTTGTTTGAAAACTTTATTAGGAAAAAGGTGCAAAAAAAGAAAAAAATTACTTCAGTTCAGTTCTATGTTAGAAGAAGATTTATGCATCTTCCTTAATGACAATATGGCTGCTTGCATGCTGTCAGCCATAGTGTAAAAAAAATCACCATTTGTCAGCATAATTAGAACCAAGTCCACAGAAGTCATTACTGAGAAATTCTGGTAATTTTAATTAAAATAAATTATTGGATTTTTTTTTTTTTTAACTTTTGTTCTGGTTAATGAGATGTTCAAACAAGTCTGACTGATGCAGTTTTATCAGAAGTAAAATTCAGTTTTCTTCCACACTTGGTTTTTTTCCGTGGTGATCCCTGATTCATTTTTATCAAGATTTATTAACATAAGCCTGTATCTGGAAAGCATAATTTAAAATTCAGAAATATTTTTGAAAATTCAACATGGTAGGGTTAAAAAACTTTACATTGCTTTTGCCTTTGGTAGATCACAAAATGGCAGATAGTGATGAAGAATATGACAGACGTAAAGGACGTGACAAATTCAGACGAGAAAGAAATGACTATGAAAGACGTGATGATAGGCGAAGAGATCCACGAGCTTGGGAACATGAAAGGTAAAATTTTGTCACAACTGAAACATGGATTGGGGATTGCAGTAAAACTTTTATTTCATATGAAGAAGACAAGTCCACAGCTAAGTTTTGTAATGATATGATTATGATACAGGTATAGACAGTTCCCAACAAATATCTTCTTACAATTGTTACGGCCGAAATGACCTTTTAAATTGTAGCCAACAAAAGACACAAATCAATAATAAAATTTAACAAGATTTATTATATACAAGTTTACAAAAAATATTACACAAAATAAAATGTCAACTTAACTGTTCAAAATCCAATGTCTTTTCCTAATCCGGAATTCTTCTCGTCACTGTTGCGGGAATCCAAACGGAATATTATATCCAATCAGTCACAATCTAATATGATGTAATGTAAATAAAAGTATGTCAAGGGTGATGTGTAAAACGTAAATAAAAGTGTGTCAATCCAACAGCTGAGTCTTGTCCGATATCTTCTGCTCTGAAAGTCTAACTTTCTTGTCCGTATATATACTGTAGAACGGAAACTTCTGGAATACGGTAGAAGTTTGAATTACACCAGAATTATTACGTAAGTCAAATAGAAAAATCTAGTCATTCCATCAGTATCTATTATTGTTCCAGTGATTTCTAAACTGCACAGTTATAACATTATTTGGTAAACAACTATAAGTATTATGTAAACATATTATACATGTTATAAGGCTACGCAAAACAAATTAGGCCAAGATAAAAAATATATAATAATTACAATATCATAACACAATCTGTAGCCAATCAGAATTAAGGTTGTGCACTTGAATCCAACTCAAAGATGAGTTTGTTTTAATCCAGTTTATATAAACAAGTATTGTCAGTGTTCCTGCCCAATGTCATTAATTTTCTGAGTACAGTGAAATTTGAAACAAAGATATTTGGTTAATTGTGTTAGAAGTGGCACAAGACTTACATGTTATGATATTATTGCAGATCAAATGGCAGGTCCAGTTGGGGAAGTAGCAGGGAAAGAAGAGATCCATACAGGGATTACGATTCACATAGACGAGACCGAGGGTACAGTCCACAGAGACGAGACATGAGTCCACCACATGCTAAAAGAATGAGAAGAGATACATGGTTTGTATAAATCTTATAAAGTGCGTATATACTGTATATTTAGGAATTGTGAACCACCTCAGTGGCCTCTTGATAGCATGCTTGCCTCGAGTTTGGAATGTCACAGGTTCAATCCCCGGCCGGGTCAAACTGAAGACATTAAAATTGCTATTTGCCGCTGATCTGCCAAGCATCCAGCATATACAGTGTTCTAGGATTTTTTGGTCAACCCAACTTTCCAAGGGAAAGTCACTTTTCAAAATTCACTTTCCCTGATATTTTTTTTTTAAATTGGTGCATTTTGTGTATGCATATCTACACAAATAAGACATTGTTGTATGACTGAGTAAACAATACTTTTAAATACACAATTATTTATTACATGAACAAATTGAATAAAGTAACACTCAAATACATGTACAAGTAAGATAGAACATTCTTCAAAAACTCCCAAAAAGACGACGAACTATTCATACATGTACTTACCCTATGTTTACTTAATTATACAACCACAACGATAGTAAAATACACCTAAGAAATAGGAATCCGAATCTTTGTTTTCCATTTCCAATTTCAAATTATAATGGTTATGATCGAGATCACGTAGGCGCTTTATTTTACAAGCACCAAAATAACATTGATGAAAAACAACAAGAACCCGCGATCATACTGTGATTAGTTAGAGCTGATCATTATACAATACTATGGTTCATCTTAAATAGATACCATTGTCTGTCTGAAAATTTAAGAAATTTCATTTGGTTATTATGATTAGTTTTTTTATTCTGAAGTGAACTCTTCAAAGCTTAGTTCTGATAATTTTATGATAAATTTTCCTTCCTACAAATAAATTAAAACATGTAGTTTTTATCAATAGATGACAAGATTTTCCTCTAACGACAATGTTAGATGTTATGTTATTGTTACAATACATGAGATGTTTGCTCTTTTTAGATGTAACAGTGATTTTGGTATGAAGAACAGCAGTAAAAGCAGCTTCACTTGCTTAGTGCATTATTCATGTATTACATTAGCCCTCTTTGAGTTTTCCCTTACTTTCTTTACAGGGAAGGAGAAGGAGGATACCCTCCTTATGGTTATAATGGCCCTCCCAGTGGAGGAGGGGGTGCAAGTGGTCCTCCCCCATCTAACTGGTCAGGAGGAGATCCAGATGGTCATCATGGCCCTGGGCAGAACAGGTAATTTTAATAAATAGAAAACCTGTCAGTATTCTTGTCCGAATAATTATCTGTGGACATTTACATTATTAGCCTACAGGAATCACCACAGAAAAAAAATCAAGGTTGGAGGAAAGGTAAATCTGATAAAAGACTCTCTGATTGAATTCTTTTTTGCCTAATCATGAACTTTGAAACTGATTCACAGAAAAGAAAGAAAAAATACTAAGTAACTGCAGAAAATTAACATATATGTATTTCCATCTATTTTCAGCTAAACTTTCTTCATCAGTCGGCTTCCCCACTGGTAAAACTGTTTCATTCCTCAAACTTTATATACAATTTATTGAAGTCTAAACTAGATTTTGCAAGTATATGACTATTTGCATCGACTTGGCGTAAACTAACAATCGGTCAATCTTCCAACTTTACTGCCCTAATATAAGTGAATGTCAGTTTAAAGTCTTAGCTTCATGCTGTCAGAACCCTCTGTGGCATCTCTCTTTATTGCTAGTTTACATAAATTTATGCAAATCATTACAATTTTGTCCTATATTATAACAATTTAGGCCACACCAAATTAATTTTTCATTCTTTGGATTTTTTAATTTCAAAAATAGGTGCAGGTGAACGAAATTTTAATTTTATTCTTGAAAACTTTCTTTTTTCAGGCAAAGATCAAATTTACGTGCGGCAAAACAATTTTGAAATAAAATACTGAAAAAACAAACTTTTACAAATTTTAGGAGCGGATGAACAATTTTTATTTTCAATTTCTCGAAAAATGAAGAATTTGGTGCAAATTTTTGCCAACTGAGGTGACCAAAAAATTTTCTTAAAATTTACTTACTCCAAAAATTGAAGTGGCAAAATCCAAAGAACTAAAGATCATTTTGGTGTGGCCTTAGCATAAAAGTTCCAATCAGGATTTCACTGGCTTTCCATGTTGGTAACTCTTCTTGATTTGATAATTTCCCCATTCATACCAGTCCATCATTCTGGTATATTTTATTAAAGAACATTAAGTGCTTGACTGATTTAGATTACATTTGCTTTGGATTTGATTGATCTCAATATAAACTCTATCCGTATTATTGAATGTACATAACATATTAATTTTCTATGTCGCTCCCTATACCTTGACAAAACAAATGACAAATTTAAAGTTTGCTGCTGGCGTTTTAAGGGCGGTGCAAAAAATTTAAGAGTGGTCACACACACCTAAATAGGTCATGTGGTACCTGACAGTAATAGCTTATCGTAATTCATCTTACCTGGACAAATATTTCAATTTACTTTCATACTTTTTTATAGAGAAGAAATGCTAACACAGCCTGCAATGATGACATTTAAAGCTTTTCTACAATCCTTACCAGATAATATCAGTGATCAAGACGCGATTAAAAAATTCAATGAATACAAGGTGGATTTCAAAAAACAACAAATTAACGAGTTCTTTCTTGCACACAAAGAAGAAGAATGGTAAGATGTTTAATGTTTACTTTTGCTTGAAATACAGATATTTAGAATAGTCACAATTGAAAAAAAATGTTAATATATGGTCAGTGGCTATTAATTAGTTCCTGCATACAGGATTTCATATATACATGTATATCATCTTTTTTAAATATTTGAACAATGAGAAACCAGAGTGAGTTATCTTTTCCTAACCAATGTAGGAAAGGGAGATAATTAAATTCTCTCCCTTTTGTTCTGAGGCTAAAAGGGAGACAAATTTATTATCTCCCTTACCTACATTGGTTAGGAAAAGATAACTCACTCTGGTTTCTCATTTCAGTGGTGGAAAAGACAATAATTCATTACAACTATTGGAAACTACTATTTAAATGTGGTTCAACATTTTTTCAAGTAAACTTTAAATTCTTTGATGTAAAAGTTTCAACACTCACAGAGTTCTATAATTATATGATAAAAAAACATTACAAGGGAGTTTTGGAAAAATGGTTTTTACGAAATGTATAGAGAAATCTGCAAGTGGAAACACATTTATGGCCACTGAGTGTACATGTTTAACAGTGTTAAAGGCCTAATTTTATTGTTTCATGAACTATGGAAAACTTTGGGATATTGTTCAATCTTGTATTTTAAATGTCCTTTCATGTACATACATTTGTACATGTAATATCATGGGAAGTTTTCTCTTTGATGCAAGGGCCTCGGTGGCCAAATGGTCAAGGTAGTTTGTCATGACTACTAATGATCACTAGTCTGTCAATACTGAGGTTGTGAGTTCGAATCTCACCTGTGGTGGGTTGTGTTCGACTCCGATCTTAATAAGTAAAGAATTAAATGAAATTCTTGTTTACTTTTTGCAATTTATATATGGTAAATATTATTTCCCCTGGTATGCCCTTTATGCCTAATATTTGCTCGTGGCAAAATATTAGGCATAAACGGCCTACCCATTGTAAAATCAGGATATTTTCAAGCCACCATGATTTATTTGTATTCTAATAGGACAGTTTCTTTGACATTTTGAAATGTCGCAATATAGGTAATCAGACTTGTATCTGCTGCTCCTGTAAATATTTTGTGTTGGTACTATGAGCTTGTGAGAAACTTTATTATACTGTTGCCAAACAAGCCGTCTGACATCTGTGACGTTGGAATCAAAATATCCATATTTTACCAGGGTTGTAGACTGAAAGCGGTTGAAGCAGGTCATATTAGATTTTGAAATATCTTCTTGGAAGACATTATGAGGTCACTTTTACTTACTGAAAAATGGGTAGGGTGGGCAAAAAAAATTGGGTTAGTTGGATTAGCAGAATTCAGAATCACCGGTATTTTTTTTTCATGGCCTTAATTCAGTGACAAAGATGTTATCATGAATGGTTCTTTGCTGATTTTTTATTGGAATTCAGGTTTGAAATTTGGATTTTTCCAATTATTCCATTGCAGTTTCTTGATTATACATACAATGTAGTAATATGGTTTATGGTACAGAATTTCGGCTTTTTCTGGCTACCAGAAATATTTCTATTATACCAAATATTGGATTATAAAGGAAACCTGTGATAATTCTTAAAGTTGATACTTTAATCTAGAAATTAGTGTCTGTATTTACAGTATTTTGATAGCCCAAATACTTCTGATCAATTTGTTGGTATATATTTTTTGTAATAAAGTTGAAAAACATTGAAAAACAAATTGAGAGTTTCAAGTTTTATTTCTAGAAATGATTTCACACTGCATTATAAAGTGGTGTTCCACTCTTTCAGTTTAAATAAAAATAATATTTTTATAAAATTCTAAAAAAATATTTTTTTATATAACTGTATTTAAAACTTCCTTTTTAAACTGTTGTTGTCTATTATTTTTGTAAAAGCATGCTTTTATCATGTTAGAAAACCAGAGGATTCAATGTCTTTCAAAATTTGTTTATTAAATTAAATTGTCAGATATTAAGTATACACATAAAAAAACACCATGACATAATAAAATTTGTTCATAGAAATCCAGCCAGGGTTTTAAAAAGTTTTTAATATTACCTATTCCAACCTGTGAAAGTTGCCAACTGCTTTCTTTTATTTTATATATATGTGGAATTCGCCACCTACCAGGTATTCAGTGTATTTTATTTTGTACTGTAACTGAAGTAGTTTTATAGATGTTTTAAATCATATATAATTACTTCTCTGGTTTTCTAAACATTTTATATGATTTTATGTAATTTTTTCCCTAAAGGAGTAGCTGGACGGAGGCAGGAATGGACCAAAGACGCGAAATTATACTTCTTCTGTTAGGGTCACTGCGCACAATGCAGTGTATTTCTTGTATTGAGTTATAGGGTTTACGTTAGGCATGTTTTATAATATCGCGTTTTCATATGGAAGCAATATATGTATTGTGTACTGTGTATGTAATATGGATTACGCTTACGGACTTCTTTGTTCGTCGTTTAGCGGGTAAGAAAGGGAGGTAAATCAGGTAAATGAAAATCGTAAGTTTAAATTTCTGCTATATTTATAGCTTGTTAAGGGTTGTCGTCCATTGAAAAATCATTTGTAGTAATGAAAATGTTGCATGTATTTGAAAACAATTTCTTTTCATTTCTTTTCTACTTAGTTCAGTAAAAAAAACAGTCGTTATATTGTAAGAAATAATCAGTTGAGTTCAAAGTTCAGATAATTTTGGGTTAAAGAGTTTCAGTGTTTATTCAAAGATGGATATCATGCAAGACTTCAGATAGCCAATATTGTACAAATGTATTTGATTAACATGCTCACAATAAAAAATATGGAAAATGACTACAAAAATATACTAGAAATAAAATCAGCAGATTTTAAATTGAAACAAAAAAGCAACATTTTTTGGTGTAACGTTGTTTCCTGTTTCACACTAGAATTAAAATTCAACGAAAAAAAATCAATTTTTTATAAAATTCTTAAAAAATGGTTTCATTTTCCTAAAGGAAGTTGTATTATACCAAATTTGCATATATTTCACAGGTTTAAGACAAAATATCATCCAGAAGAGTGTGCCAAAAGAAAGGAGGAAATTAGGAAAGCTTTAAAAAGAAGGTGTGAAGTCTTCATAGAGTTTATGGAATCTGGACGAGTTGCTAGTGTTGCTTGTGACATTGAAAGGAATGAAGAACTTGTAAAACTTTTAGATGCTGGTAAAAAAATTGAAATTTAGAAAATTTATTATAAATCTCAGTCAAGAATTAGACATCTGGCAACCTTAAATTAATTTGTAATTCTTGATTGAATGCTTAAAAATTCAGATACATGTAACCCATATACATTTCTTTTATCATGGTCACGATAAATGATGCTAATCACATGGATGGAAAGAAAAATGGCTGTCTCATGTAGAGAGAGATTATCATTAATGTCATTAGGACATCAACGATTCCTTTATACATGTCAAAAAAGGGAAGGCTAAAATTGTACAACAGGGGCATCTCTTTCACCATTTTAATGGAAAAGTGTTAATTGCTATAACTTGTTTCCATCTCCTCAGAAAATAATTAGGCCTATATAACTAAGGCATACATGTATTAACAAAAATAAGAACTTAAGTTTGCAGGGGTTAAAAAATTGTCTAGCCCGATGCCCAGGACTCCCATTTTTTATGATGGGCTAGCCAATTTCAAGATTGAAAAGCCTGACAGGTGAGGGAAATAAAAATGCTACTTGTTATATTTTCCCCATGATAAAAGTAGATCACTGTCAAGGTAACCACTGTATTGAATCACTAACAACCAATAGCATTGATTTGCATTTGGGATACTCGTATTAATCAATATTGATGCCCTGTCTGGATTCCGGAAACAAAAACAAGCTTTGCTCTCTTCAGAAACCAGAAAATCATTTCCCTGTAATAAAAACGGTACAGCTTGGTCAACTTCAATTTTACTGTAAACAATGGACAGAAATAAAAAATATCAGCAAAAGAATACAGGACAGTGGGAAAAGTCCATAAATTCGAAATCCAAGGAAAAAAATTCTGTACATGGGTCCACAAATGACATAAACATACAATATATATCATCAAACTATTAGAAATATTTTCTATTAAAGTTACATGTTATATTAGTAAAACATGTCATATATGAATGTTAATATGTGACTTTTCTTACAGTTGTAATTAAATTAGAGGGGGGAACAGATTTTGACCTTACAGTATTGGACCAACCAGAACCAGAAGAACAGGGATCCAGAAGTAGAAATAACTCTGAATCTGTTACATTGGACCAAAGGTTAGCAAAAGATATGTATCTGCATTATTGAACCTTGTGTTAAACATTCTTTCTACATGTAACTTCTAAAAGTCATGTGTAGTTGTATTTGTAACCATTGTCACATGGACAGGACAGTCTGTGAGGATTGTCACATGGACAGGACAGTTTCTGTGAGGATTTTTCCACATTTTGATCAAACCCGTTTTTATTTGGAAAAATATTTTTGAAATTATTTGTCTATCATTACCATACATTACCAAAACCAATGCTACAAAATTAGCAGGTATTTCTGTTTCATGTCAGAAGTAGTGACAACTACCATAAAAAACTTCTTGTACAGCATGTGCTTTTTACTATCCAAGCTATCAATAAGATTTGGTTGCTCACCCATGGACGCATTACCATGTAAATCAGTCAAACTGAATGGGTAAAAAGAACATGCTAAAAGAAGCGTTTTGTGGTAAATATCAATTTCTGCCAATAAAATTTAATGTGGACTGATATTTTGCAGTTATTTCTTTTTCAGTATTGTCAGTTATGTTTTTATACGACCTCGTCGTCTGCGTCGTCGTCCGAAGACATTTGGTTTTCGTACTATAACTTTAGTATAAGTTAATAGAAATCTATGAAATTTAAACACAAGGTTTATGACCACAAAAGGAAGGTTGGGATTGATTTTGGGAGTTTTGGTCCCAACAGTTTAAGAATTGGGGGCCAAAAAAGGGCCCAATAAGCATTTTTCTTGGTTTTCGCACAATAACTCTAGTATAAGTAAATAGAAATCTATGAAATTTTAACACAAGGTTTATGACCACAAAAGGAAGGTTGGGATTGTTTTGGGGAGTTTTGGTCCCAACAGTTTAGGAATTAGGGGCTAAAAAAGGGCCCAAATAAGCATTTTTCTTGGTTTTTGCCCAATAACTTTAGTATAAGTAAATAGAAATCTATGAAATTTAAACACAAGGTTTATGACCACAAAAGGAAGGTTGGGATTGATTTTTGGAGTTTTGGTCCCAACAGTTTAGGAATTAGGGGCCAAAAGGGTCCAAAATTAAACTTTGTTTGATTTCATTGAAAATTGAACTATTGGGGTTCTTTGATATGTCGAATCTAACCATGCATTTAGATTCTTAATTTTTGGTCCCGTTTTCAAATTGGTCTACATTAAGGTCCAAAGGGTCCAAAATTAAACTTTGTTTGATTTTAACAAAAATTGAATTCTTGGGGTTCTTTGATATGCTGAATCTAAACATGTACTCAGTTTTTTTATTATGGGCCCAGTTTTCAAGTTGGTCCAAATCGGGGTCCAAAATTAAACTTTGTTTGATTTCATCGAAAATTGAACTATTGGGGTTCTTTGATATGCCGAATCTAACCGTGCATTTAGATTCTTAATTTTTGGCCCAGTTTTCAAATTGGTCTACATTAAGGTCCAAAGGGTTCAAAATTAAACTTAGTTTGATTTTAACAAAAATTGAATTCTTGGGGTTCTTTGATATGCTGAATCTAAACATGTACTTAGTTTTTTTTATTATGGGCCCAGTTTTCAAGTTGAAATCGGGGTCCAAAATTAAAGCTAAAAAAGGGGTAATTTTTTTTTTTGGGGGGGGGGGGGGGGGAATTCTCCACAGCATATTGTATTGCACAAGAAGCAAAAAATTGAATATAAATTCAAATCATATGACCAATTCTAAGTTCTTTATTTCAGTTATTCTGTGTCAGAAACCTATTATGTGTCAAATATTTGAAGAAATTTTCAATTGCACAGTATTGTGCAATAGCAAGAAATTGATATGTGTGCCATGTTATCAAAACCTTATTATTAACAAATTCCATGACTATGATGTCATTTTTAACCGGATTTTCATAGGAAAATATCGGTTATTAAATTGGTGATGTACGGCGGGCGGGCGGCCGGGCGGACGGGCGGCTGCCAAACAGTGTCCGTGCAATAACTTATGAACTGTTCAACCAAAGGTTTTCAAATTTTAATATGTTGTTACTGATGACAAAATGGAGGTCAAGTTCGATATTGACGATTTTCACTTTCACCGTTCAAGAGTTATGGTTCTTGAAAGATTGAAAAATGGCTTTTCCAGTGGTGTCCGTGTGATAACTTATGAACTGTTCAACCAAAGCTTTTCAAATTTTAATATGTTGTTACTAATGACAAAATGGAGGTCAAGTTCGATATTGACGATTTTCACTTTCACCGTTCAGGAGTTATGGTTCTTGAAAGATTGAAAAATGGCTTTCCCAGTGGTGTCCGTGTGATAACTTATGAACTGTTCAACCAAAGCTTTTCAAATTTTAATATGTTGTTACTGATGACAAAATGGAGGTCATGTTCGATATTGACGATTTTCACTTTCACCGTTCAGGAGTTATGGTTCTTGAAAGATTGAAAAATGGCTTTCCCAGTGGTGTCCGTGTGATAACTTATAAACTGTTCAACCAAAGCTTTTCAAATTTTAATATGTTGTTACTGATGACAAAATGGAGGTCAAGTTCGATATTGACGATTTTCACTTTCACCGTTCAAGAGTTATGGTTCTTGAAAGACTGAAAAATGGCTTTTCCAGTGGTGTCCGTGTGATAACTTATGAACTGTTCAACCAAAGCTTTTCAAATTTTAATATGTTGTTACTGATGACAAAATGGAGGTCAAGTTCGATATTGATGATTTCCACTTTCACCGTTCCGATATTGACGATTTTCACTTTCACCGTTCAGGAGTTATGGTTCTAAAAAATTGAAAAAAGGCAGTTAAAGTCGTCGTTTCCATGCAAAGGTCATTTGTTGCAGGAAAATCCGGTTTGCTGTCATTCGACAGCCTCTTGTCTATTTTAATATGTTATGGTGTATTTAAATGGGCTGTTATGGTTGCAAAGTATAAAGAAATGGGGGGGGGGGGGGTTGAAAACAAAATTTAGAGGGGGGGTAAATGAGAAATTGGGGAGGGGGTAATTTTTTTCTCATTTCATATTTCATAAATTAAAAAAAAAATTTCAAATTTTTTTAGCAAAAAAAGGGGGGGTTACAATAAATTTTATTGTTTTTTGTTTTTTTTTTTTTTTTTTTTGGGGGGGGGTCAATGTGCAACTTCATAGTGTATTGCACAAAAGCTAAAAAAAGGGGTAAATTATTATTTTTTTTTTGGGGGGGGGGGGGGGCAATTCACCCTTTGCATATTGTATTGCACAAGAAGCAAAAAATTGAATATAAATTCAAATCATATGACCAATTCTAAGTTCTTTGATTTCAGTTATTCTGTGTCAGAAACCTATTATGTGTCAAATATTTCAAGAAATTTTCAATTGCACAGTATTGCGCAATAGCAAGAAATCTTCAATTGCACAGTATTGCGCAATAGCAAGAAATTGATATGTGTGCCCAATTTTAAATTTTAAATTGGTTATTTCTGATTTATATATAAAAACAAATAATACTGATATGGTTTGAATAGGTAAATTAAAAAATTTTAAGTTCTTAGACAACATTCATTCTGTGTCAGAAACCTATGCTGTGTCAAATATTTATTCACAATCCAAATTCAGTATTGTATCAAGCTTGAATGTTGTGTTCATAATTGCCCCAACTATTCAGGGTTCGACATCTGCGGTCGTATCTAGCTGCGCCCAGCGGAGCATTTTATTCTAATTATTATGTTTTTTGTCGGCCCAAAAATATAATCATATCGACTGTTAAAACCACAAAGCTTTGACAGGAGAACTGCTGGTCGAAAAGTGGGTCAGACACACTGTACCACAAGAGAAAAACTGTAAACTTCAGTTTGACAGGCAAGTTACAACAAAATACCATAATTATTGAGAACATGTACATGTATAAATTTAACTTGAAATCTTTGTCTGTTTGTCAATAAAACTTATATAAACTTGTCTGTTTTTTATAGTCCTGAAAAAGAAAAGAAAAGGAAAAGAGAGGAAACAGAAAAGAAACCAGATGTATGATTACAATAAGTTATCTCCCTTTTGTTTACAATAAATTATCTCCGTTTTAAAAGAGAGTAGAAATCTCATATATTTGAGATCTATTATAAAAAATTATATGGAGAATAAATATGTTTACTGAAAAATAGTATTAAAAATATTAAACATGAAGAATTTAAATTCTTTGAGATTTCTCATAAGTCTAAATTCTAAAAAATTAGGATTTTCAAGTTATAACTGTAAAACACAGTTATAAAGTGATTTATCAAATAAAATGTTCAAGTAAGTTGCACAAAATACCAATAGGTATTGGTCCCAAAGGTACTCTAAATTTGAGCAGATATTAAGTATTAAGTAGATATTAAGTAGTTGATTGATTATTGTTTGTATTTTCAGGAACCGTTGAAATTACCCATCACAGCTGAACAAAAGGAACTTATGAAGAAAGCTCAGGAATTTTCAAAACAACAACAAGCTAAAAATGGCCAGGTAATGAATTTTCTTTATACTGTACGTGGTATCTGTATGTAAAGTAAAGCAAGTTATATTTTGTTCAGTCATGCGTACATTTGTAGCTCAATGAAAGGTGTGGTTAGCTCCGTCTTCAATTCCATTGCTAATGGTCAGTGTTATCTATGAATTTATTTGTGTCTTCTTTGAAACAATGATTTGTGATATGAAGTTTGAATTCCTACTGATAAAACAATTATATTTTGTTCCAAACATTTAAAAAATGTTACTATTAATGAAATTTATATACTTTGCAGGATGGTAAAAAGAGTAAAAAGAAGAAACGTAATAGAGACAAAACAGAGTATAGTTATGAAAGTGGGTCAGACTCTGAGAGCGAGTCGTGTTCAGACACAGATTCAGAACCAGCACCACCTGGTATGGAAGATGAACCTCCACCACCTGGAACAGAAATATCAGAAGAGTCCAGTATTCCTGGGGTTTCATCCACCGACAATGTCTCAAAGGGTCAGTTCAATTCTTCAGCTGTTTTTATTGAGACACATCAGAAAATCAGAAATTACCCCAAGCATTTTTTATTTGAGATCTATTGTTTTCATCTGTTATATTGTCTTTAATGCCATTATATGTTTCTATGTCTGTTCAATGGAATTTTAAGCTCACCTGGCCAAAGGCCATATGAGCTTTTGTCATCACTTGGCGTATGTCGTCCGTCCGTCTGTTAACTTTTCACATTTTAATCTTCTCCTCTGAAACCACTGGGCCAAATAGAATAAAACTTGGCAGGAAATCAGACAACACACATCTCTGCCATAGGCAATTGTTGTTTCTGATTGGCTGAGTTTTTCAAAAATCTTCTCCTCTGAAACTGCTTGGCCAAATGAAACCAAACTTGACAGTAAGCACATATTTGGGTCCTTTATAAAGTTTCTTCACTTCGTTCCGATTGGACTACAAATATGGCCGCCATTGGCAGTTCTTGTGGCTGATATAAAAAAATCTCCTGAAATCGCTTGGCCAAATGGAACCAAATTTTGACAGGAAGCATCTATGGGAGGTTCTTTACAATCTTTCCTCATTTTGTCCCGATTGGGTAACAAACATCGCCCTCATATAAAAAAGTTTTCTTCTCTGGAATTGCCGGGCCAAATGGAACAAACATTGACAGGAAGCATCTGTGGGAGGTTCTTTACAAAGTTTCTCATTTTGTCCAGATCAGACTACAAATATGGCCACCATCGGCAGTTCTTGTTTCTGATTGGCTGATATAAAAAAAGTCTTCTTCTCTGAAATTGCTTGGCCAAATGGAAAGAAACTTGATAGGGAGCATATATGGGAGGTCCTTTATAAATTTTCCTCATATCGTCCCGATTGGACAGCAAATATGACTGTTATGGGGCAGTTCATGTTTCTGATTGCTGATATTAAAAAATCTTTTTCTCTGAAATTGCTCGGCCAAATGGAACGAAACTTGACAGGAAGCCTCTGTGGAAGGTTCTTTACAAAGTTTCCTCATTTCGTCCCGATCAGGTAACAAAACATGGCCGTCATGGATAATTCTTGCTTCTCATTGGTTGATTAAAAAAACATTTTCTTTATCTGAAATGCTTGGCCAAAACTGTCAGCCAAACTTGACAGGAAGCATCCATGGAAATTCTATTATGAAATTAATTTTTGTCATCCTGATTAGACGACAAGCATGGCTGCCATATGCAATACTTGTGTCTGATTGGCTGATTTAAAGAATTATTCTTCTCTGAAACCGCTTGGCCAAATGGAATGAAACTGGACAGGAAGCATCTGGGAGGTTTGTTACAGTTTCCTCATAGATCAGGTGACAAACATGGCCACCAAGGAAAATTCTTTTTTCTGATTGGTTGATTTTTTTTTTTAAATTTCTCTGAAAATGCTTGGCCAAATAGAGCCAAACTTGACAGAAAATGTCTATGGCATATAACAAAAATGTACAGAACTGCAGTATTGATTGAAATCAAACATGGCCTGAATGTTCCTCATAATGTGCTGACCAAGTGTTGTTACTTTGGTGCCAATCCATCATTCAAGATGACCACCAGCAGAGGACTTAGACATAAGACCCTATGGGAAATACATGCAAAAATCATCTGGAGAACCGCCAAATTTTAGAATATGCTGACCTTTAAGTACAATGTAGAAGGACCTTGATGAAGAAAAATTTTGTTCCTACAAGACTTACCACACTTAATAATGATAGGGAGAAGTGACTTCTCTCTTTGAGGTACATCAATAAAAACATCTTTCATGCCAGGTGAGTAATGCAGGCTAAGCCCTCTGAGCCTCTAGTTTTTCAATAGGTTTTTGTGTATTTCAGATACAAAGCCAAAAGAGGAAGGAGAAACAGAAGAAAAAGATGTAGATACAATACAAGATGGCAGCCCAAAACCAAAAGCTCTGCATAAAACTTGTTCAATATTCTTAAGAAATTTAGCACCATCTATCACAAAACAGGAAGTTGAGGCTGTGAGTGTCTTTTAATACTATAGAGAAAATGTTTTTAAAATCTTTGTTATTCTTCACTTCTTTCATTTTGAACTACCGTCTTTTGGTGTTTATAAAACGCATTTATTTTTTGTTTTTATTGTTGTTTTTTAAGTTTACCAAATACATGACGGTCATATACTCATAAATTTAGAAAAGATTGCGTTCATTATTGAACTTTTGGAAACCCACGTAACTGAAGACGTGCGTTCATTATTGAACTTTTGGAAACCCACGTAACTGAAGGATTAATCCATGCAAATCTAATACATGTTTAGTACAATTATAAAATTTGAGTTTTTAATTATAATTATAAGTTTTAATTATTAAAATTTCCAAGCCATCACATTTTTGAGTTGATGAAAACAAAACATTCATTTCATGTATTAATAGATGTGTAAGAGATATCCTGGTTTTGTGAGAGTAGCTCTGCAGGATCCTCAACCAGAAAGACGATTTTTTAGAAGAGGTTGGGTGACGTTTGAACGAGATGTGAATATAAAAGAAATCTGTTGGAATCTGAATAATATCAGGGTATGTATATTATACTCTTAGATACATTTAAGTGATTTTTATCCTGCAACTCTGCAATATGAGCAACCAAAATGCATGGACTGTATATTTTAAAATGATAGACAGTCACCTACTGTATATCACTTTAGCTGTGAAGTCACAGTACAAAACCTTGGAATTTTACTTATGAAGTCGTGAAATGAGAGCTTTGCAGTCTTTTGACATTGCTCGATTAAATGCAGAAATTCAAAGTTTACAAGCTGTTTTTGACCAATTTTATGTTGCAGAATAAACAGAATATGTGTACATTGTCTCTTAATATAAAATTTATTTAAACTCTCTACGAAATATCATATCCCTCCTTTTATTTTACATAGTGTTTATAGGTATTTCTGGTCAACTGAGACGCAACTGTATACTTTGTCTTGCTTTATGTGCATCTTATATTCAATATTAGTAGAGGCCTTGTTGGCCAAATGGTCTAATTAGTTCAACATAGCTAATAACGATCAATAACCTTTCAATATTTAGGTTGAGAATTTAAATTGAAGTTGTGGCAAGGTGTGTTTATGTCCTGTGTTAATTGACAAGGATTGCCAGTTTCATAGTCTTTTCTTGGTAGACTTTTTTCCTGTACCATTTAAAACTAATCGCCATTATAGTTATTCACTTTGAAAGTGGCATGAAACCTTATAAATCAGAACCAACTTGTCAGTGCAATTTCTACATATTATTGTGTGTTATTTCTAGCTAAGAGATTGTGAGTTAGGAGCCACATTGAACAGGGAACTAAAACAAAGAGTACGTCCAGTCAACGGTATCACAGCTCATAAACAGATCATCAAAGCTGACATCAAACTGGCTGCCAAAATTATACAAAATCTTGATAGTAAATGGAAAATTTGGGAAGATGACAATGATGAAAAGAAAGATGAAATTAAGGAAGTACCATTTGATCAGATTCAGATAAAAAATCCTGTCATAAAGAAAGTTACAGATTACCTTATTGATGAAGGAGACTTTGAAGAAGAAGAATTGTTAGGTGAATATTTTCTTTTATACTATTGATTCATTCATTTTTATAGCAGAAGTTGGTTATTGAAAATTTGTAGTTATAAGAAAATTAAATTTTAAAGGTTATTTGTTATTGTCTGTTATTCATTCAAAGTTGTAGAATGTTGGTTTGCACTTGTTGCATTGGTCAAGATTATAATAATAACTCTAAATTTTCTACTCTAAAATACACCAGTTTTTTAGGAAAAGTGCAAAATTGTCAAAAACTTAGAATTATTGGCTTTCAGTCTTCATTTTATGACCCTGTAAGATTGACTTGGTCACTGCATGTTAAGAATAGGAAATAATAGGTCATACTTGGGATATTGTTATATAAACTACACTACTAGCTTAAATGGGGTAAACAGGTCTCTTATAGAAAAAATAAATTTTCCTTGAATTTTCAAAAGAGTAAAAAAATTAGAGTAATAACTTTTTATGTCTGATTGGTAGGTACGTGTATGTTATTGACGGCCTTTCCATTTAACCATTTATTGTATATTCAGAAGTATTTTAGATACATTTGCTTTCAAGATACTCATTTTCAATCTTGAATATAATTTGAAATGTGTGTTACCATCTTCCATTGCTAAGTTCTCAGGGCCCTTAGGATGCTCTAGAAACCTTCTACCCATTACGTAAAAGCCTGGCATTGGTGCTACAATTGATGAAGCTGTTACCGTGCTAATATATAAATGGTTTGATTTACACACTTTTTATTTGCAGATTACTCATTTCTTCACCACCTTTCAAACTAAGAATCAAATTATAAGTTATGTCATTATTAAATTGACACCAAGATAAAAAGAACTAGGTATGATTGTGATCGCAAGCGAGTCACAAGATGTCTCCCAAACAAACCCCCATTGCCACTATCTAGAGCTTATCAGAAACCCCTAAATTCAAATTATCGCAATGTCCTATATAATGACCTTGTCCTGTTTCCACGGAAACAGCAGCCATTTTGATTTTTTTAAGCCCTTTGCAATCGCCATCATTTAAAACCCCTAAATATCAATTTTCATTGAAATCGAAGCACTTCGAAAGAATTTCGAATTTTGGGCCCGAAAAATCGCATTTTCGTAAATAACGCGAAAACCGTAAATATCGCTTCAAATTTTTTTTTCGTATAATTAAAGAGCACCTTTTGCTCTATTCACCTACAAAATTTCAGAATCCTACCCACCTAGGTTACTGACATAAAGCAATGTCCTATATATAATGACCTTTTTCTGTTTCCACGGAAACGGCGGCCATTTTGAAAATTTTAAAAGTCGTTTGCAAAACTTCAGGTCACCCTTAACATATTCCCAAAGTTTCATATTGATTGGACATTGCATCTTTGAGAAACGTCGCGGACAACATTGAACGGAAAGAAAAAGGAAAGAAGAAGAAGAAGAAGAAGAAGAAGAAGAAGAAGAAGAAGAATAATAATAAGAAACCGGACAAAAACAATATGTCTCCCAAAACTTTGTTTGGGAGACATAATTAACCAATCAGTTTAAGGTTGGTTGTTACATTTAATTTTGTGTATTTCAGGTCAGTCAATGAATGATGGTGAATCTGACACCAAAACAGATGAAATTAAAATGGAACGAGACGAAACCATGATCAAGGTAAATATAACAAAGCCTTGCAAAAAAAAGCTTTCTCGTACTTACAAACAACATTGAGTAGGTTGGAATTAAAGTTGGCAACAATTGTCATCATGTGGTCCTCTTCTGGAATTGTTTATGATTACTTTACTTGCCACCCAAGATTGCCCCTATAGCCAAACTTAGTCTAACATAGACTCTGTTGGAAAAATTTGCTTAGAGACCTTGTCTTCAACAGTTGAATCAAATGGAACTAAACATGAAAGAAGTGGTCCTGAGATGGTCTTATACTAGCCTGATTGTATAGACAACCAAGACAAATTGGATCCAAATTTTGAAGGCAATGGTGTTAATTTTCAAAATGCTATCCCCACTGAATTTAACCAACATCAAAGATGTCACAATTTTAGCGTCTTTGACTTTTTATCCCCTTGCCAACGAACTTTTAAATTCTTTACACTCTTGTGAACATTTATACATGTACAAATTTCAGGGTCAAATTTTTTCACAGTGAGGGGATGCCAAGCTTTGCGTTACCCTTGTTAGAACTATGGTTGATAGAAATCCAGGCTTATGGGATGCCTTAGTTCATTAATAACTGTTTTGTTTATATTTGATTTGTTCATAAAATTAAAAAAAAAAAGAATATTGATTGCTTTGAATTTCAGTTCATTTGAGACAACATCCATATTAAATTTATAAAAAAAATATTCTAAAAAATCCAACAAAAAGCATTAGTTTTGAATGGCCTTATGCTAATATTTCCAGGCATTAGACAGTATGATTTTATACCTGCGGATAGTCCATTCGATAGACTTCTACAGTTGTAATGAGTACCCTAATGAAGACGAAATGCCACACAGATGTGGCATCATGCATGCCAGATGTGTTCCACCTACAACAAAAGTCACACAAAATGATAGTAAGTAGAGATGCATGTACATTTATTGAAGGGCACTTAATTAACACTTTCGTTTGCAAGGCCTGAATGTAAACCATAAAACTTGGCATTGATGGAAATTTTTTTAAATAACTTTATACAGTGTATATACATGTAATATTCTGAACTTTACATATTGTTTCAACATTGTAAAATGTAAAATAAAAATTAACCTGTCGATTGGGATCTCTCAATTATCAATATACATGTATGTCCGTCGGTCAACTGACAAACCAGCTTCTGAAATGGAACCCATTCTCAATATACATGTACATGTGTACTTGGGAATTACATCACAGACTCAGGGCATTTCAAGCTTTTAGCAAGCCCTATCGATACTAAATACTGATCTTGTGCATTAGGATCACATTACAAAGGGTAAATACCACAGTTCGATATGTCAACACATTAGTCTTGTCATTATCAGGTTTCATGCAAATGTAATTGTGAATTTTTCAGTCCCTAGAGGACATTGTATTAGATATATATGTACAATACTTTTATAACTCTTGTTTGTTATTACTGCTACATAAAATTCTATTACAGTTAATGAATGGATCAAGAATTTTGAGAACAAGATCAAAACTTTAACAGAACACCACGATAGTTTACCAGATGAAGAGGTTGTACGTCTCGGCAAAAAAGATCCGGAAGCATATCCTTTTGTTACTGTTATCATATTTTAGCATTTGAGATATCAGGACCATAATACTGTAGATAATGAACGACACTTATTTTTTTCTTTTTGATGGAAAATATTTTGTACCAAATTCTAAAGCAGGAAATTATATATATAGATATACCTTTTAATATACAAAGTTGAAACATAATTTGTAGTTTGAATTCTGTAATTATGAAGATATTTAAAGTTAATCTTGTACATATAGTGACTTAAAAGCTTGTCAAAAATTACCAGGATTATTATGCCTCCCGCAAACAAAGTTTGGTGGGGGGGAATATAGGAATCAGCCTGTGTGGCTGTCTGTCCGAAAACTTCTACCTCTTTTGTCATATTTCAACTAACTTGGTATAACTTAAGATAATGACAAGTAAACTCTGCTGTATAAAGGATTTTGCTGTCCATAAATTTTCCATGGAGTTCCGACCAGTTGAAATTGTGAGACAATTTACCATGCATTTTGTAATCGCGACTTCTCCAACATGCTTCATCAGAAGCTCATGAAACTTGTATACTGCAAGATCCTAATATGTAGAAGTGTGCAGGAGAAGAATATCCTATAAAAGGACATCCTTTTATTTTTCCCTGAGCTATACCCAGTTCGACTTAGAAATTGTTAAACAATTCACCAAGCATTTTGCAGTGGGGAGTATAGTTAGTGAGGTCCCCTCACAGTTCTTGTTATCATTACTTTGTATTTAACATCTGGAGGCATGTGGATTAATTGCTTGGTAAATTATGGACATGCTGACATTGTTAGGTGAATGACTGGTTGTTTGCTTAATTTCTAAGGGCAAATATTTCATGTTTATTCAGGACGAGATTAAATTTACATGTATACATTTTTTTAAGTAGGATTTTAAGACCATTAGTCACTTTTGTGCAATTGTTCATGACATAGGTAACATTTATACTGACCAGAAAGTGGGTCACTAAACTGTAGTCATTAGCATGTCTTCTTTAATAACAATAAAGTCACTGTTCAGCATTGCCAAGGCTTGAGCTATTATTTCTAAAAAGTAAAATAAAATCAATAATTAAAATTTAATTTCTTTAAATGAAAAAAAAGACATTAGTTGTGCTTTGCCATTTTAAAATGTTTTAAGGTCTTTGTAAACAGTCATGTGACATATGTACAAAATGTGTTCCAAACAAATGATCTTATTAAATGTTATTTTATCACCAGGCACACGTGTGGAATTAATCACAGATTACATAGTTATTCCCTAAAACAAATGTCAGAAGCAATTAAAATCAATTAAATAGATGATTACTGTTAAATGTCTGTCAACACCTGTTTTGCATTGTCGCCAGAGGGTTTATTTATCAGATAATTAACTGGAAACTTAAGATCAGTAAATACATTTTGTAGCTTTATAGAATGTAGATAAAATAACTTTGTTCATGTAGCGTTTGAATATTTTTCGATTTTTGTCTCGCCTGTGATGAAAAGTTGCGGAGGCGAGATATAGGTATTACTTTCTTGTGGTGACGGCGGCGTAAACTTTTGTAAAAATTTAATAACTTTGCACATGTAATACCTACAATTATGATTTATGGTCCACAAGGTAGCTTATCATATAAGGTTTGCCAGAGTTTACTTTTCTTGTGACCCTGACCTCATTTTCATGTTTCACTGACTTCATAAACATGAATTTAAAATCTGCTTCCAAGTTTTGTGGTTAAATCCATTTCTAAGCAACTGTATTACCTAGGCCAATTATATTTGGTCTATAGATAGTTCTTGGTGGGTACATGCCAGTCTTGACACCTGACTTGGGACCTTGACGTCAATTTCATCTTTGAGTGATTTTGTCACTTTTTCATGGTTAAATCCATTTCTCAGAAACTATTTGGTCTATTGATAGTTCTTGGTGGGTACATGCCAGTCTGACACTTGTCTCTGGACATTAACCTCAATTTCATGGTTGAATCACTTTCATCCAAGTTTCATAAGTCCATTTTTTCAACAACTGTAATACCTAGACCCATCCGTGTTTGTTCTATAGATAGTTCTTAGTGGCTATACATGCAAGTCTGACACCTGTCTCTGGACTATGACCTCAATTGCATGCTTGAGTGACTTTTGTCACATTTTCGAGATTAGGTCCATTTTTTCAGCAACTTTAATACCTAGGCCCACCATATTTGATCAATAGATAGTTCTTAGTCTATAGATGTTGGTATGACACCTGCCTTTTGACCTTGTCCTAAATTTCTTTTGCAAAATGTCAGGTTTCAGATAATCATTATTCTCATCCATGTGCATACTCAGGCGAGACATGTAGTGTGTCCACTCTTGTTATTGGAAAAGGGTAGATCAAGGAGTAAGGATGATAAATTTATACTCTCATAGGATAATAAGGACAGTTTAATTATTCAGCCTTACAACAAGGCTAACTATGAACACCTTTAAAGAGTTGTTGCAAGAGTTCTGCTTTCTGCAAAATTGGTGGTATTCTCTCAACATAAGGCATCTGACTGAAATTATAGTCAAAGACATAAACATAATGACCATACCCCAAGACACAGCACTCAATGATCACCAAATACACTGTACTTGTACTAGTGTCAAAAATTCAAAAACATATGTATTGTTTTCCAAAATTTCTTAACTCTTTATACTGAAGTTGAGAAGTTTGTAACAGCCAACACACAAGAGTTAGCCAAGGATAAATGGTTATGTCCAATGAGCGGTAAAAAATTCAAAGGACCAGAATTTGTACGGAAGCATATCTTCAATAAACATGGAGAGAAGGTTGAGGAAGTCAAAATGGAGGTATGTGTAACTATAAATTACTTTACATTCAGAAATTAATGACATAGTGAAAAATGGGACAGAACAATTACCAGTACAGTAATTAGAACTCTCATTATAGTTGTGACCAATCATTGGCCATTGATTATTAAATTCATTTCTGTTACTAAATTACTTGCAATCTTTATTGAGTCTTAATTCCCTTTAACAAACCATTTTGATTCTTCTTTAATACGTATACAAATGATTGTAGTTAGAATTATTTTTAAGTAAATTTATGAGATTTAAATAACCGATACAAAAAAACAACCAGGTATTTTAATTCATTAGATTTATCAAATGGCCCAACTCTATATGGTATGTACATTGTATATGCCTCATTATGTGTTTTCTGCTATTTGGCAAAATGACACCCGAGGTAGAAGTCATGTTCTATTAACCTTCATCAGATAGACTATCAAATGAGTTCCTCTCAGTAATCCATAAGTAGTACTCTATTTATTGTTTCCTTTCTTCTAGGTTTCATTTTTCAATAATTATCTGATGGATCCCAAACGACCGGCACTACCAGAACACCCAGGCAATAAACAGAGTTCTGGTGGGAGAAGCAGCAGTGGAGGGGACCAGTTTTCAGGACATGGTGGGTTCCAGGGTATGCCACCGATTGGATATTCAGAGGGTCGTCCACCAATGATGTACGGAAGTGGTGGTTAGTATTTTATTTAATAAAAACAAATTTGTCCTTATGTGACAGAAAGAACCTGCTTTAAGGAACACCTCTATATAGCAAATCCCTGCCTATTAAGGGTACCACGGAGATGTCCCTGTGATGAACAATGCTTATTAAATTAACCTCTGAAAAAAGGGCACTTTTCTCTTATTCCTTTTATACACAGTTGTTGTAGCAGTTGGTTGCAGGTTCGATCGCTGGCTGAGTCGAACCAAAGACATGAAAATTGGTATTGCTGCCTCTCCATCAAGCATGCAGCATCTAGGAGTAAGAGCAAAGGACTAGTTGGCTCAGAGTCCGTATAATGTGTCCGAGTGGGGTGATATGTCTTCCTGCAGACTGTTACCTCATGAACTAGCACATTAAAAATCTGGCTTAGCGTGTCAGTCTAGTGCAAAACAGGGTTCATATTCATAACAAATCATATCAGTGTGTTCTCGTCCTGATATGCTTTTGATGGTTGCCACTGGACGTTAAACAATAATTCATCCGTCCATATTTTATATTGGATAATATAAACTGAGATAAAGTCTAGTGTTTTGCAGGTAGGTGAGTGATTCCCATCCAGGGAGAATAATTCATGAATTACACATGATACATGACATGCTTACACCATTAAACCATGAAATTGTGGTCTACAAATTTCAAATTTTTACCTGTGTGACACTTAAAGGATATTGTGGATAAATTCCATATATTTTATTGGAGTGAAATATCCCAGTTAATCTTCCAATTTGATTGGCAATGCTGACAGGGGATATTAGCTGTAAAGATCCCAAATAACATATAATATTCACATGAAAAATCTCAAGCAAAGAAATAGTGCTTTTGTTGTTGTCTCTCCATAAAGTGACAGTAAGGTCTCAACAGAGAAAAAATTTCACATAAGACTCCAAAGTTAAAACTATAGTTTGTATTGTTATTGAAGGTAATGGACCCCCTTCATATCACTCTCCATCATATCGCAGTAGAGAACCTTACAGAGGGTATGGAAGATCAGGTTATAATCGTGGATACAGGTAATTATACATTTATTTTTTGGTATTCAAAAGTATCATGGCACTACTGTCTGGACACAACAGTTCATTAAATCGATTTTTCGCATAGAAAACAAAAAAAACATCAAGTTGTTTATAAAGGTTATGTTTGTATACCTCGCAAATGAATCTAAATGGGGAATTTCCAATTGAAAAATCAGTGCACTTGAAAAGGTAAAAAAATAATTTGAATTTATCAACTCAGACCTATCCTAAAATTGTAAAACTGTTATTTTAAATATTTTTAATGCTCTTTGTGCATATTTCATGCATCACGATGTTGTAATACTTAATTTTATAAAATCTCATAAGAAGAATTATCTCGCTTTTACATTGAAAATTCCATAGGTGGAATTATTTTGTTTCTCTGATGACATGATTGAACAAAATATGGTCAGTTCAATTGTTTCAGTTAGGACTTAGATCATTGCATCGTTCACCTAAGTGACTCAACGATTATCATTGTTTAAGGTATTCAAATTCTGAAAAATCCATTTTTCAAACTGAAGTGTCCAGACAGTAGATACATGTGCTTTGTGTTACCTTGTGTAAAAATTTACACTTTACTTATAGACATGACAAACATTGACCTTTTGATAACCTACATGTATTAAATTGATGATAGAGGTTTAGCACAGAGATTTTGCTGTATCAAGGAAAGGATTTATCTCTGTAATACATTTTAACCCATTAAACAAACTTGGCAGTAAAGAATTCTTACGATTTGGCCTGCTGGGTAACTAAATAGTAAATTAGCCTATTCATGTTTTCAATGCAAATCAGTTGTGAATGTTTTCATTGAAAACATAAAGCTTTGAATATGGTATTGCTTTTGAATTTCCTTTTTGAGGTAAAAGTGTCAACAGGCCCAAAATAAGCTATGTCACCAATTTTGTTTTTGATCAGTTGGTGTCAAAAAGAATAGTGTGACACAAGTGTTTACCTGTGGAAACACTGTTGTGGTATTATAAAATTATAGTTTTTGCCCCAATACTTGGCTGGAGTTTTTCCTCAATACTTGCCTCAAGCTTTTCCCTATTACTTGGCTAGAGTTTTTCCCCAATACTTTGCTAGAGTTTCCCCCCAATACTTTGCTAGAGTTTTCCCCAATACTTGGCTAGAGTTTTCCCCAATACTTGGCTAGAGTTTTCCCCCAATACTTGGCTAGAGTACTTGGCTAGAGTTTTCCCCAATACTTGGCTAGAGTTTTCCCCAATACTTGGCTAGAGTTTTCCCCCAATACTTGGCTAGAGTACTTGGCTAGAGTTTTCCCCCAATACTTGGCTAGAGTACTTGGCTAGAGTTTTCCCCCAATACTTGGCTAGAGTACTTGGCTAGAGTTTTCCCCCAATACTTGGCTAGAGTACTTGGCTAGAGTTTTCCCCCAATACTTGGCTAGAGTACTTGGCTAGAGTTTTCCCCCAATACTTGGCTAGAGTTTTCCCCAATACTTGGCTAGAGTTTTCCCCAATACTTGGCTAGAGTACTTGGCTAGAGTTTTCCCCCAATACTTGGCTAGAGTACTTGGCTAGAGTTTTCCCCAATACTTGGCTAGAGTACTTGGCTAGAGTTTTCCCCCAATACTTGGCTAGAGTACTTGGCTAGAGTTTTCCCCAATACTTGGCTAGAGTTTTCCCCCAATACTTGGCTAGAGTACTTGGCTAGAGTTTTCCCCCAATACTTGGCTAGAGTTTTCCCGCAATACTTGGCTAGAGTTTTCCCCAATACTTGGCTAGAGTACTTGGCTAGAGTTTTCCCCCAATACTTGGCTAGAGTTTTCCCCAATACTTGCCTTGAGTTTTTCCCTAATACTTGGCTGGAGTTTTTCCTCAATACTTTGCTAGAGTTTTCCCCAATACTTGGCTATAGTTTTCCCCCAATACTTGGCTAGAGTTTTTCCCCAATACTTTGGTACAGTTTTTCCCCAATAATTTGGTAGAGTTTTCCCCCAATACTTGGCTAGAGTTTTTTCCCCAATACTTGGCTACTGTTTTTCCCCAGTACTTGCCTCAAGTTTTTCCCAAATACTTGGGTAGAGTTTTTCCCAAATAGTTGGCTAGAGTTTTTCCCCCAATCCTTGGCTAGAGTTTTCCCCAATACTCTGCTAGAGTTTTACTTAATACTTGGCTAGATTTTTCCTCAATACTAGGCTGGAGTTTTTCCCCAATACTTGGCTAGAGTTTTTCCCCAATACTTTGCTAGAGTTTTTCCCCAATACTTGGCTAGACTTTTCCTCAATACTTGGATAGAGTTTTTCCCAATACTTGGCTAGAGTTTTCCCCAATACTTTGCTAGAGTTTTTCCCCAATACTTTGGTAGAGTTTTTCCCCAATACTTGGCTAGAGTTTTCCCCCAATACTTTGGTAGAGTTTTCCCCTAATACTTGGCTAGAGTTTTCCCCCATACTTTGCTAGAGTTTTCCCCAATACTTGGCTAGAAGTTTTCCCACAATACTTGGCTATAGTTTTCCCCAATACTTGGCTAGAGTTTTCCACTGGTAGGATTTTGTATTCTTTGGATTTTCAACAATGGCTTTCAGAAAAAAAAATGATCAGTGTTACAGCCATACATGTATATTTAAAGAAAATTTATAATAATTTATTGGATATTTTAGCAGTACTTGTATGTGCATGTACCTTTACCTTTATAAATCAAAATGGCAAGACAACACAATTCTGATTTTAACTGTTTGTCATTATGGTATTTTCATTAAAGGATAATTATGTTTTCTCCTGTAAAGAGTTTTTTTTTCATCTTATATAGTTAAAGGCTTTTAAAAACTATTCATGGGTATGATCACCTAGGGACTCTCACTTTTCTAATGAAAACATTAAAATAAGAACAGGAAACTGTTTTGAAAGGAAATGATAAATGTGAATTCTCTAAATAAATTGTCCTTTTGAATTGAATTCCTATATAAAAGCCTTATAAGACTAACAAGTTATACAGGGCACTTTCTAGTATACATGTACTTAATGATGAAATGATCATGTTACAGAGGGCACCTGTTGTAGGGTTTACTAATATAAGACTATTCTTTGTAGATCTGACAGACATCGACGTAATCAGTTGAGTAAAATATCATTAAGTCTGGATAGTGTTAGAAATTGACCTTTCAAGTGAAAAATTGGAAAACAGTATTGTTGTATTTTAGTTATTTAATATCAGTTGATCTTGTCATTGCCTCAAGCATAAACTGAATTTAATTAGATTTACACGTTTGGTACTATGAATTAATTGTGTTGATAACCCTTTATGTCCTTATGCCACTAGAGTCATCCAATGTTTCTTTTACTGGTAAACTCTTTTCAACAATGTCAGATTTTACAAAGGCAGTTGAATTATGACCGAAGAAAAATTACCATGTTGGGATATTTCAACCTTTAAAAAACTTTTGTTAAAAAATGTTTGAAAAATTAAAATTAAGAGAATTTACAGGTATATTTTTGAAATGGGTGGACAACAATTTACCTCATTAAATTAATTTTAACAATACCCCGGTAGTTCTGTTTGCAAATTACCTATTGGATTTAAGTAATTTTAGAATATTTAAGTTTTTTTTTTTTATGCACCCCGGTAATCATACACCAAAAGGACATGTTCTTTTAGAACAACAGAAGACAATTTAATTCAGTTCATTAATTTTTATCAAATATATTTCTGTTTCGGGTTCTTGTTGAATAAATTTACCCACCATGCCATGGAGAATAAAATTGAGATTTTTGTTTCTGTATCTATCTTATTCACATTTAATTCAGTTTATAACATTACAGCATTTTAATGCGCTTCTTTTGAAGTCTGAAGATATAACCTCAATCAGTTGGTCCTAACGTTATTTTTGAGTGCGCACCATACATGTTAACGTTATTTCAAATAGATAAAAAACAAAATTACAATCAGTCCTTATAATTTACTCCCTAATAATGTATCAGGCCTAATACGTACAGTTTACGCATGTGATTTCTGTCGCTATCCAGAGATATTGGTGTGATTTTTCATTCATTTAACATCATCCCATTTATTTTTTGTCACTTATATGTTTTTCTACATCCTTCCTTTCATTGATTTGCACAGAAATCTTGTATATTTTATATTATAATGTTATTAGCTGTCTGATTTTGTATTGGCACTAATATAGAGAAACTCAGTCTCATTTGACCAAGGAACATTCAGCTGCATACCAGTTAAGCTTGTTTGGTATTTGTTCAAGGGCCAATACAAAAAACGTTCAAGATTTATAAGACCTCAAAGAGGCATTTTAGTACTGGCTGGGATTGTGGGAAATCTTAGCAAACTCCATACATACATGTACTTATAGCCTCCTGAATAAATTTTCTTTCAATTAAATCATTCATACCTCTGTTCAGTGGCCAAGTAATGTTATCAAAGAATCAAATCATTTTTGCAAGAAAATAGATTTTAGATTTGTAAAACAGTTGTACATGTAATTGCTGATTTTAAAGAGGGTTTTAAAAAATTCTCATTACATATTCAGATTTTGCTCAAATGTTCCCTGGCCAAGTCAGTTCAAAAAAGGCAATTTTGATGAAAGTGAAATTTTGGACAGATTCCAAAACAGACATTACCCAATAATATGTTATATATAAGGAATAAAAAGGCTGAATGTTTTTCAAATTTTTATCTAAGTTTGGTGATTTAGGACATTGTTTGTTTTACTGTATCATAAGCAGAGGACACTATTGAATTCTGTAAGGCTGGATTCAGTCTGCTTGAATATCTCCATTGCTTTAATGATATTTATTTATTATTGATGTCAATTTTTAGCAAACCAGTCAAATCTTGTATCTTGATTTTTTTATGCCTTGCACGAAAGTGACTGGGGCATATAGATTTACCCTTGTCCGTCCATCTGTACGTACACCCCGATTTGGTTAAGTTTTGCGTTTAGCTCCATTTCTCAGAAAACTATAGTAATATATCAATGATATTTCACCACTTCCATCCTCTTGTATAGTACAACACAGTTCAGCAACACTTGGGCTGCTATGACCTACATTTCATGCTTCAGTGACTTTGGTAGAGCTTTGCATTTAGGTTCATTTCTCAGAAACCTATAGTAATATATCAATGATATTTCACCACTACAGTCCTCTTGTATAGTACTAGGCAGTTCAGCAACACTTGGGTCGCTATGACCTACATTTCATGCTTCAGTGAATTTGGTTAAGTTTTTTTTGGTTCATTTCTTTGGAACTAAGCATAGTGTATCATTGATGTGCCTTGGGTACTACTGAGCAGTCATACAATAATTAGGTCATTATGACCTACATTTTATGCTTGAGCGACTCTGGTTAAGTTTTGCATTTAGGTTCATTTCTTTGGAACTACGTATATAGTGTATCAACCAAACTTCATCAGTGGATGTGTCTTGGATAGTACTGAGCATTCATTCATGATGACCTATATTTTAGGCGGGGCATCCATGTCTTACAGACACAATTTCTAGTTGTAATAAGAATACTACTGTTGTTTAATAATCTTTCTCCTGCTCTTGATTTGTTTAATCGGTGGGATAACTTCCCCATTGATTAAACTTCTACGTGGGAATTACCGCCGTTTTTTCTACAGTTAACGATAAACTAGAGAAGTCCTGAAATGACTTATATGTAAACAAACTACATAGCAACGACATTTTCTTGAGGTTTTTATCGAAAATCATAGGAGAAACAGATTCTCCTTCAATTTACTTGTGAGTTATGGAATTTCTCCTCCCTCAATAGATAAATTTTAGATTTTAACACACTTGCAAATGCTCTCGTGTTGAAAATCGAAAATTTAACTATTGAGGGTGGAGAAATTCCATAACTCACTCATACCTGAAGGAGAATCTGTATTTATCTTGTAGATGAAAGACTTATCAATCCACACTATCTTATAATCAAAAGGGTAGCTTCTACTTAGAAACACCTGTCTTACATAACAGAGAAATGTGTAAAATGGGGTTATGGTGCAATATATTGTCTATAAAACTGTGACAGTCTTCTCTTTTCTGTGTGATGTTATCCTTCATTGTCACATTTTTTCATCCAGTTGCAAAATATGTTAATGGCAAGAAAATCTGGCATAATTAAATTATAAAGAACATAGAAACCCTGTGTAGATTATCAAAAATAAACAACCATTCATATCTGTTGGAATTTGAGAGACTATAATTCTTCCTAACAAGACATTTCTATGTATTTATTTTCAAAATAATTCATATGAGCATGAACTTATATTGATTTTACAATGGGTTGGCAATTTATGCTAAATATTTTACCATGAGCAATAGCAAGTAAAAAATAAAGGGCACCTGTTATGGGATTAACTAATATAACGCTATTCTTTGTAGATCTGACAGACATCGACGTAATCAGTTGAGTAAAATATCATTAAGTATGGATAGTGCTAGAAATTGAACTTTCAAGCGAAAAGATTGATTGATTGATTGTTGCTTAACGTCCAGTGGCAAATATTTCATGCTTCTTCAGGACGAGATCAAGCAGAAAGAGCCAACCCATTTAAAATTCAACATAAATTCATAAACAGATGAATTATGACAATCTTATAGAACAAATGTGAAAAAAATCGCAAAAATATGCCTATTGTACCACTTGTTTAAAGTATGACACGGATCTTAAATGACAAGGATTGGCAATTTCTTGCCGAAGGTCGTGGTTCTCTCCAGGTACTCCGGCTTACGTTACCGATAAAAACTGGCCACCGTGAAATAGCCAAATGTGTTGAAAACGGCATAAAACCCCAACTAAACTAACCACCACTTTGGGCTCGGAAGTCTTTAAAGTATGACATGTTAGAATCTGGTAACGACAGGATGTTATTGTTTTTACTATGGATGCACTAAATAAAGCCTTTTTAGCGATGGTAAATGGTAAAGTATTATTAATGTTATCTGTTTTTCTCATTGTTGGCCTTTGTGGATAAACTGTATAGGTAGGTCGTCATATCCACTAATGATTGCCTAGTCTGTCAGTGTATGTTGTGACATGGTGTTTTTGACTCGTAGCTTATTTAACAAGGATTAACAGTTTTCCTGCTGATGTTTGATGTTTGGTGGCTCCCTCTAGGAATGGTCGCTTCTTCAACTTATGAAAACTGGCCTCCCTACTATGGCCAATGATTGCACTGAATATGGTTTAAACCCAAGTAAATAATAAAAATATTGTTGGATGTCTTGAAACTATTATTGCGAAAGAAATGAAACTTTTCCACAGATTGACTTGTAGGTTACCTGTCGATTTAAAACTTTTGTAAGTTCTTCTGTCCTACTGAATAAATACAATAGCTGTTGTTCTCTGTAGAGTTTATTCAATGGGACCTTTAAATTTCTTCTAAGAGAAATCCATCACTCATTGATTAATTTACCTGAACAATAAATTTAACTTTCAGTAATGAAAATACATGTAGCAATACTAAATAAGGACACACAAAACTGCATGTGGTGTTGTATTTATTTTTTATCAAATAATTTAATAGGCTACTAGATTATATGAGGGAAATGTTGACTGCATTGGCATTTTGCAATATTAGCCTCAAGTTCCATAATAAACTGATCTACTTTATTTGCAATATGCACCAATTATTACTTAATTGTCTACAGCTTCTCATAATTTTGTACCAATGTTTTGTTGTTCAATTTGTTCAATAACACTGATTATAAACAGAAAAATGAAAATTTTTGACATTAAATTGTGCTATGTTCCTATTGAAATTTGTGCCTTTCAAATTATTATCTCTTTCTCTGCCAATATGTGTCATTATTCAGTATTGGTACATTCATTTTCATCACCAGGAGTTCAATTTTTTGTTCAGGTAAATTAATCAATGAGTGATGGATTTCTCTTAGAAGAAATTTAAAGGTCCCATTAAATAAACTCCACAGAGAACAATAGCTATTGTATTTATTCAATGGGACAAAAAAACTTACAAAAATTTAAATCGACAGGTAACCTACAACTGAATCTGTGGAAAAGTTTCATTTCTTTCGCAATAATCTTGTTTAATTTTTTTGTTGACATGAAATACATTGTAAATGTTTGTAGATGTATTTTTTTAAATCCAAGTAACCATTTGTAATTTTTTTTATTTCAGATCTGATCCCAGACGAGTAATAGAATACAGAGATTTGGATGCCCCAGATGATTCTGACATATTTTAGAGAACAGGAAGGACGTTTATAAAGGGAGACAACAGAAAAAAATCAACAAGAATGTGGACAGTGTTTTCTACATAAGTGGTTCAAAGTGCTCTTTTGAACTTTTATTTCTTGACTAGAAATTTGTGAAATAAGATGTTATTTCTTGCAAAAAGAAAGATCAAATGAAGTTTGTTCTTTATCATTTGACTTTTATCAACAAATTTTTAAGTTTTTGTTTACATGTAAATATTTCTGTTTGTGATCATGTTTAAATGTCCCTAGCCGTCAAACAATAAAATATGAGGAAAATCGTTTGTGATTGTGTTTAAATGTTCCTAGCCATCAAGAAATAAAATATGATGAAAATCATTTTTGGTTGTGTTTACAGGTATATTTGTAGCTGTTCATACATGGAAAATATGTGGCAGACATCTTCAAATGTATATTTATACCAAACATGGTAGAAAATTACTCATCTTCAATTATTCATACCTAAATACTGAGGTAATAAGGAAATATAAAAATTGCACCATTTTATGGTATGAATTGAGACCTCCAGTGGAATTAAGGAACAGTTTTTGACATCTACAGTAGTGTGGCACTCTACTCTAGGTTCTGGTGTATGACTTTCTATGTTTTAACCTGATAAACTCCTCCTCAGAGAGGGTCGATCCTACCAACACCACCTGAATGCCTAGGGCAGCTTTATAGGTTGAACTCCCATGACCCATCACAGTAACCCATACTTTCTTAGTAAATATTAGCAATGTACAGACTTTATCATAATACAGCATTTCTCTGGTTAGTTTTTCTTTGTACATTAATCACATGTCTGTCTTCACATATTGTCCCATTAGCCAAGTGGTCTACTGTCTGGACACCTCACTCCATGGAATGGATTTTTCAAAATTTCAATACCTTAATGTGAATTGTATAGTCAATTGGGTGAAAGGGGCAATGAGCTATGTCGTAACTTAAACAAAATAACAATCCAAAGATACTAATATTAGATATAGTAAATTTATACTATGCTGTATAGGAAGCATTTCAAGGAGTTGCCTCTCATCAGCAACATTAAAACTAAAACATTTGGAAAACCAGAAACCAAACTTATTTTAAAACAAGAAGTACTCATAACCAAAAATACTGAAATAGGAAGCCAAATTTCAGCTAAGGAGATCTGCCATGTGCAATACAAGGAATGAACAATGGAACTTACATGATTTTGTTCCATCATGTCTTCCAGAGAAACAGCAAAATTCCACCTATGGAATTTTCAATGTAAAAGGGAGACAACTCTTCCATCGAGATTGTTTAAAATTAAGTATTATAACCCCATGTGTGCATTAAAAGTATTTATATTCACAGTTTTACAAATTTTAGGATAGGTCTGTGTTGATAATTTCAAATTTTTGATTTTTATTTTACTTTCAAGTGCATTAATTTTACTATTGGAGATTCCCCATTCCAAATCATTTGTGATGTGTATGAATATAACCTTAATAAACAACTTTACAACTTTTATGTTTTCTCGGACGACTCAATAAGGCTTATTAACCAACAAAAGGTTGTCTAATAATTTTAATTTTTAGACTTTCAAAATGTGATAAATACATTCCATGAACTGAGGTGTCCACACAGTAGACAGTTCATTATAACTACTAATGATTACTGTCAACACTGAGGTCGTGTGTTTGAATCCAGCTCATGGTAATGGTGAATTCAGCTCTGATCTGAATTGATAAGAATTGCCAATTTTCCTGTCAGTAGTTCTTTGAGGCTTCCTCCACTGATAAAAACTGGCTGCCACTATATAGCCAATTAGACTGAGTGGTGTAAAACCCTAATAAACCATACTAATTTTGTCTCAAACCAGTAGGAGATATTGTATTGTATTTTATCATATAATTAAAAACTATTACTTTGATTTCGAATGTCTAATACAGACACTTTGCTGAAACCTGTATCGCATATTCTGTTGAACAGACACTTAGCTCAAACCCGTATTGCATATCTTGTTGAACAGATGCTTAGCTGAAACCTATATCACATATCCTTTTGAACAGATGCTTAGCTGAAACCTGTATTGCATACCCTGTTGAACGTCTGATACAGACACTTAGCTTAACCCTGTTTTGCATACCATGTTAAATTCCAATGCAGACGCTTAACCCTTAGTTCCCTGTATCAAGACTCCTATTGAAATATATGATCCACACACACTCAGAATGCTTGCTCAATATTGGTTTGCCCCTCTGGTTATTCATTGCATTTAATACTGAAAAAACAAACATAAATTGCATAATACAAGAGGGGGAACATTATGGCAATCACTAATCAAAATTCTTGGTTTATCAAGACTTGCTGAAGCTGTTGACCAGCACATTTATAAGATTTATATTTAACACGTGTTATTAAAGTACACCTCAAAGAATTACTCTACCAAACCTTAAACGATTATATATTAAGATGTTATATATACTTCAGAAGGAAAGTTTGATTATCTGACCAATTTTTAGACCTGCAAAATCTGGTTCTTGTCATTTTAATCTGAGCTTGCTACAGTAAGTGAAAACAAACCACTATACTTTTAAGGTGTTTGTAATTGTAGTATAAGTGTTCTAGAAAACCTGTGTAAATAATGAATGGGGTAATACAAAAACATTAAATGATGCCACTCTCACGCTAACAAACACAGAAGATACTAGTATCAAAAACTACGAAGGATCTCTTTTAAATAAACAAGAAAACGATGTGACTTTATAAAGAAATCAAAAGTAGATAACAGATAACCGCACAACATTGCAATTTTTCATTTGTTTGAACGGAAATCTTCGAAGTACACGTATAGAGTTTGTCGGTGTACCGGTCCCGGTATCCCAGATTTTTATTTTATAATTTTACATATAAATTGGCTCGCCCATCTTTTTTGTCTCCAAAAGGGTTGAATGTGTGATGAAATTGTGAAATCTCACTCCTATAATTCCTCAAATTTTTCATTACCACGAAACGTTGTTTTATGGATTACAATACGTAAGCTTTTAGAACTGTTTGACGTACTATCTTCGGTTTGGCTACGCTTCGGTAGGAAAATTCAGACTATCATATAAGATTTTGATATTTAAATTAGTTTCAAATAAATTTCCTTACGTGTTATTTTTAAATTCTTTACCCTTGACAAATTTATAATTTTCAGAAATCTAAATTACTTTTTTCTTTAAAACATCCTGTTCGACTTCTTCATTTCATGGAATCCAATGATTATTTGCAGTTTGTTAAAAAAAATCAAATTAAAAGTACATAGGAACATATAACAGTAAGTAAATATGAGAAAGACCTCATCTAAATTAAAGAACCATGAAAAAGACCAAAAACGTTGAAAGCCGAAGCAATAATCAAAACACCTGCAAAAGAATACCTAAGAGACAAAACAGTAAACAAGTCCGTAAAATCCAAATGCAATTTTAACTAATGATAATGAATGCAACGGTGATACATGTATAATTAAAAGAATAAAAAAACTGAACAGAATTAAATGTTGAAGAGGTACATGTATGCAAATTTTACCCAAAAGGACCAAAGGGGAAAAGCCAAAACCATCCAGGGACAGGAGATACTAATTAGTTTCAAGGTAATTGAATAATTTTAAATTACAACTGTAAATTTCAATGTTTCTAGACTTAGTTTAAAAGACGACGTTCGTCTTATGCTTGATGTTTAAGCCCATTTCTATTATATTTTTCAAAAACTTACAAACTAGATTTGTCATAAAGAGAAGAATGGGCCTCGGTGTTCCAGTGGTCTAAAAAGTTTGTTGTATTACGTTTTTAGTTCTAATACAGCTCGAAACGGGGAGTTTTCGACTTCAATATTAAATTTGTATATTCAACATCACAATTCTTTTTAAAACAAAACAGCACAATGATAATATTATTTTAAGAAGAATAGGATATATAATAAATATTATTGACAAGTCATGTGCGTCAATTTTTACATAGAACTGACCTGATTATATTAAATGTATATTGTTTTGGAGGCAGAGATGAAGAAGGAACAAATTATTTAATCCGTGCATAAAGAAATGTCATATAATTGACTAAGGAGAAAAGGCAAGCTTTCAATCCTTATAAGCAAGCTTTAACAGCAGTCTGTGGTAATCTAATTTAAGAGAAGTGGACTCCAGTGGATGAACTCAACAAGATAAAAACATTCTACAATTTCCGCATAATTAAAGATTAAGGTCTTTCATGGTTTGGAATCTAAAAACAGTCTCACTGTACTTCATACACCCTCATATCCCTGTCTATATTACATAACTAAGATATTATTGAACTATCTAATATTCATAAGTAATATTATATAACTTTATAACATAACTCAAATAAATGTATTGAATTACTGTCACACCCCCTTGTGTGTATCAAGACAAAAACCCCCCAGCAATAGTTGTCGTTAAAATATCCACTGAGATAGGAATGCCTGTTATATGGGAATATCTACTAAAGAATCTCTGAGCTATGCTATATATTTTGCTAATATTTATTTCTTCATAATTTGTTCTTGTTTAAATGTTGAGGGAAAACTTTCTGGGAATACACACGTGTACTTCGACATTAATTGCCATTATTTATTTGTGTTTCTTATTGGAACACCGTAAAAAAAAATGTCTAGATCTTCAATATTCAAATCTGTAAATGTGTTGATTCTATTTCTCTACTAAACTTTTTTGAATAGTACTGCATTAGAAAAAAATATCAGAAAGTTGCATAAATATTACGATGGTTTTTCAAAAACAACTAAAATAGAGATATCATTTATATAATGATTTACATACTTAGAATACATTTTTGAAATTGATTTTGTATATATCTAATATCCACGGATCCTTATAATATCTAATAAAATTACATTAATATTATGAAATTCCGGGATTGATACATTTTATTTTTCGATTTTATTTTAAAATATTTTTATTATTTGAATTGTATTATTAATTTATAAGTTGATAAATGCCAATTGCAGAGACATGTTTCGTTTGAGAATCAATTCGCACTTTCTCTGTTATCAGTTTACAAATAAAGGTGTTATAACATAGACCCAGACACTATTCTGGCAATCTGTTAATTGTCAAAGTAAAACTCCCGGTGAGATAGATATGTACTCCCACAGTTACGCACTTTTGAATTTTAAGCAGCTTGTGTATGCGTGAAAACAATTGAAAGTTGTTTGATAATTGAATTAATCACCCTTAATTGCTGTGTAAACAAATTAGTTGCTTGTGGTTATAAGATGTTGCCGACAGTGTCTCAGCGTTATTTTCAGGACAAGAGTTAGCTATAGGTAAATAATATGTCGGAATTTTATTTATGAAATATTAATAGATAAAGAAAGATTTTTTTTACAATACTTAATATTGACATGTAATCTGCCAATAAATGCTCAAATAATGTAAGCGTCATCTTTAGAACTGAATTGAGAAAATTTACAAATAGCGTCACAACGCTATAATGTTAGTATTATTTCATTGATCAGCTGTTGTGAAATTGAATGAATGAAAAGGCCCTACTCGAGCACATAATCGGATGAATTAGTTTTTCTATGAAAGAGTTCATTTTGAACGCATAATATAATATTTTGAAGGTATGTGTAACAAACATTTTCGCATAAGACGGAGTCTGTTCATTATATAATAAAAGGTAGAAAACATAAACATTTTAAGTCTTTGAGTTATTGGTGAAGGGCCTCTTCACGTGATGTCATATCGCGGGAAATACAATTTCGCGCCATTTTGTAATTTGCTTTGTTCACGATCTGTGGTCGGCTGACAGTGGTTGTTTACATTACGTAGTCGCCAATAATCTTTTTTCATCTGGTTATTTGTAGTAAAGGATTAAGTGATTACTATTTACATTTGATTTTAAAAACAATTTAGGAGTATATTCTGGAGAATATTTATTATGTAGCATCACTGATTTTTCTAAATTTCAGTTTTTAATGAACCGGAAGTTGACTGTCATTGTGTCGGCAAAACTTCAAACAAAGAGTAGAGGCCACAATATTTCTACCATCTCCTAGAAGATGCCACGGGGAGGTATATTGGAAAACACGGATATTTGTGCAGCTGTTATAAAACAAGAGCCAGAGTTTACTGTGGAAACTTCACCTCAAATTTTAAATTTATCAAGCATTTATCGTCAGCCACTGAGTGCTACTAAGCCTAAGGATACTCAAGCATACTATCAAAGCTACACAGTACATCAAGGTGGCCACACCCCACGCACAATTTGTTTGAGTCCTTTAGGGCTTATTGAGGATGTTAAACCTTCATTTGGGAAACAGGTAATTCCGGGTTTTTTTTTCTATTAGATTCATTCAACTGTGCAAAATATTAATTTCCTGGAATGTGGGCGTGTGAAGCATTTTTATAGAATTATTTTGGTCACTTTATATTGAAACATTTATTTTTAAAAAATGTATTCTTACAGTACCATATAAAGAACAAAAAAACGTGAGATTTTATGAATATAGTATTTACCAAATAAAACAAAAATGTATATACTGGCTGAGGTTCAGGTTTCTGTAATGTTAATAATGTGTTTCTGTACTAAAAAATTGGTAAAATTTTCATTTGACTTTTTATTTGAAAGAAATAGTTCTAACACACATGGTCAGATGGGGTATTCATTCATGGATATTCCATGTCCATGGTATCAAGTTTTTAATTAAATGTTCCAAGTAGATATAACAAGCTGGAGAGGTGGCTATACATGTGTACCTGAATATATGGAAAATTTTGCAAAGACGATGCATCATCTACTTCCTACGTTTGACAGTCTTGCATGCTAGATCTGAAAACAATAGAATTTTAGCATTAGTTTACATTTTTCTGATTTATAATACAAAACTAAATCAAATATATCAGTTTTTTGGCTGTTTAATTATGTTATTTAAAGGCAACTTTTTTTGGCCAAAAGTTCTCCATAAATGAATAATAAGCAGCAATCAAAACTTCAAGAATTCCTCAAAGGGTCATGTGAGCTAATCTCATCACTTGTCGTCTGTCGTCCGTTAACTTTTGCACAAATCTTCTCTGAAACTACTGGACCAAATGGAACCAAACTTGGCCACAAGCATCATTAGGGTATCTAGTTTAATAATTGTGTCTGATGGCTCAACTGCCAACAGCATGACCGAAATGTGGCTAAAAATAGAACATAAGGGTTACCGGTAAACTGCAGTTTTTGTGGAATATAGCATTTAGAGCAAAACTGACATGGCATAAAAATTGTCATCAGATCAAGATCTACATGCCATGAAGTTTTCAGACTAACCGGTGTACCTTTTGTTTGGTTATTGCCCCTGAATTGTTAATTTTAAGGAAATTTTGCAGTTTTTGTTATCTTGAATATTATTATAGATAAAGACAAATTGTAAACAGCAAAAATGTTCAACAAAGTAAGATCTACAAATTTCAACATGGGCAACTTCCAACGGATATGGCTGCTGTGACTAAAAATAGAAAAAGGGGAAATGAAATATAATATATGAAATATGAAACTACATGACCAATTGGAACCAGCTTTGGCAGCAGTGGTCCTGAGGATGTCCTCTTTCAGAAATTTGTCCAATGACCCAGACTATCAATTAAGATGGTCGCCACAGCCAAACTTAGTTTAACATAGGACCCTATAGGAAAATTCATTTAAAAATCTTTTTGTCTGCAACCCCTGAGCCAATTACAACTAAACTACTCAGCAATGGTTTTTAAATGGTCCTCTTTCAGAATTATGTCCAATGACCTGAACTGTCAACCAAGATAACTGCCACAGCCGAACTGAGTTTAACATAGGACTCTATGGAAAAATCAGCCAAATTGACTGTTACACATAGATTTTCAGTCATGCTAAGGTGGACAAGTTAAATTCAGGTGATTGATACAGGCTCCAACTACAAAATACAACTAAACTTCAGCATTGAGGTAATGCAAAATTTATAGGCAGCATTTCTTCCCCAAAAAAGGTTGTTGAAAATAACAGAAAAGACATGTTATAAATCTTAACATTTTAAAATTGATGTGAACATGCCCACGACCATGGAAGTTGTGGAATTCGACGAGAGTTGTTGAAATAAACAATTTGTCAAATTCTAGGATTCTCAGACTGATAAGTACATATTATCAGGTTTTCTGCAAACGTTTATCGTAAAATATCAGCCGCGAGACACAATGTGAAGCTTTTTCGGCAAGTGAGCGTAGCGAACGAGATAAAAAGCTTCATATTGTGTCGAGCGGCTTATATTTTACAATATTTGTTTGAAGAAAACTTGATGATAAATTTATCGTATTGTTAACTAGCAATCTTAATGGAATTTCTTACTTTTTAATGGCCATCTGCCTATATTCGGATGTTTTCCTGATATATTCGGGTCAATGTTTGGTCAAACATTATGACGTCGCTGATTTATTCGGGTCAGCTCATATTAGGGTCGGGTTAACTCTTTACGACGTCACAGTGCCGAAATACGGGAAATTGTGAAGGCCTCAGCAGGTCGATATAGGCATGGGGAAATACGATAAATTAATTTCTTAGCCATCCTTTTCTATCCTTTCCTTGAACATTTATATGCAAAATTTCCCAAAAAATTTACAGTGTAATGAGGACATTTTGAAATTTGTCTACAAAGTCCATTGTAGAACGTTGAATTGCTTTGATTTGACATTTTCTTTGATTATTATACAGGTGAAGAGAAAACTTGATCTAGAAGCTGACACAATTGTTGAAGGTTTTAAAACTCCAGCAAAGAAATGTAAAGGAAGAAGAAAAAATCAAGATGCAAGTCCTAAAGGTATTAACATTAAGTGCAGTAGTTATGTATTCAAAACTTGATCTGCTGTGATATGTTCAACAAGAGTCAGTGTTCAATTATTAGCAAAATTCACTTGTTTTAGAAGTTTTACATCATAGTACACATTCATGACATTGAAACAATTTTTATTCTAATGTCAAGCCGTTTTTGAGAAATTCCATGAATGAAGTTGTGAGACAAAACTTTGGAGCAAAAAATTTTGCAAACAGTAAATACCACCACACGATTTTTGCACTCACAGGAAGAACATTCTATATGCATTTTAGATCTGCACATTACAAGATTCCATTTGGCGTTGCGGAATGAAAACCTTATTAGTAAAATCTCTTTGGACCTATATATATAATATTAGAACTAAAAGTTATATTTTACTATTCCAAGTGGTGTAGTAAGATGTTGTTCAGCGTACCCATATTTTAGTAACTTTCAGTTTCTGTCCAGTAAAAGTTATACCTCAACTTTCACAAAAGTCTGAAGTTCAACATTTAGTTGATGATAAGATGACACTACACAGACTGGTAGTATTGATTATCATATGTATTATGTTTCAGCTCGATCTCCTTTAGAAAAGACAAGATATGACACATCATTAGGGCTTTTAACAAAGAAATTTGTTGGATTACTGAGGAATGCTACAGATGGGGTTTGTATATTGTGGTTTATACAAAATTTCTTGAAATAAGTATGGGTCAGGCGACAGCAAACAAAGAATATTTTAAGCTTGGCATAAAGGTCATAGGGGAATTGCCCTTCCAGGAGATAACTTTTTTTTTAGAATAATTTTTTGAAACTGAATTTTTAAGAGAGCAGAGAAAAAAATTCATCTCAAAAACAACCAGAGATACACATGTGTGCAACAAACTTTAAACTGAGGCCACAGGTTGCATGTGACTCGTTGGATATTAAAGTTTGACTAACAGTAACCTAAAGTATTTTAGAATGAATGCTTTCTACTGATAATTTATGCTTAAACATACAAAGAATGTCAGTTCGCATCAAGTAAAGTTTAAAATAACAATATTTGCAGGTTCTGGATTTAAACAGAGCAGCTGAGTATTTGGCAGTCCAGAAAAGACGTATATATGATATCACAAACGTATTAGAGGGTATTAACCTTATTGCCAAGAAGTCAAAAAATAACATCCAGTGGAAGTAAGTAATAATCACTAATCTTCACAAAATGTCTGGTTGATTTTTAAAGTAAAAAAAGATTTAAAATGATCTTTTTTCTGTATATAAAGTAGAACCCCCCTCCCAAAGAAAAAAAAAACATTCCAAGGTAAAGAGAATTAGGACCAGACACCACAAAAGCTAAAAGCACTAGCAATTTGAACTCAGGAGTTGCATCAAGTCCTCTTGAAGGATTGTAACTATTATACAGGAATAAGAGACTGGGATTTCTTATGGAGACAAGTACATACAATGCCTGTGAAATAGATTTTATATGGTCAGATATCTGTCCATGGAAGGAAAAGGCATCTGTTAGACTGCTAAAATGAATTAATAATTGTTTACCAAAAAAATGAAATCAGTGAAATGGAAGATATTAGTTTCTTGAATTCTGTGTAAAGGTCCTGTTCTCTGACCAACATGACTTATTGAATATGCATGTAATTAGAATTGAAATGTTTCTTTGATACTAACTCAGTACCCTTACCCTTTTGCCGACGAGTCCACGTTTACCAGGATTTCCGAGTCAACTCGCTGACAACAAGTCCCATTTACCAGGATTGTCACTTAGGTTTTATATTTCCCGCTTTTGTAGCAAACATCAAGAGTTTTCGTTCTTATATTTGAAACCCGGATAAAGATAAAACAATTGCGGATCTTTTACAAAAAAACGTGGAAAAGACCAAAATTTGGGGATTTTAAAGTTAGGAAAATGAATTTTAGAAATTGTTTGGCAAGATTGGCTGCCAGAAAAGTATATATTATGTATCAAATGTGCCGAATTTGTCCCAAATTGATTGGAATTTGACAACAATGATTGGAAGTTTACTTCTTGAAATAAAATTGCATATTTAGAGTCATTTTAACGATATTTGAAGACTTTCAACATATCCAGCCGCAGAAACCCCTGTTTGCTACCGAATCTTCGCATTTTCATTCAAAACTAAAAAGATCACGAAGATAACATTTTATTAAGATTTTTATTCAAATAAAGAATAAATGACCCAAAATTAATGCTCTTAAGCATTAACAAAGAAGTAGCCTCTCAAGTCTGCCATCTTGTCTGGGAAGCCATCATGCAATGGTTACTTCCTGTGGGGACTCTATCGGTGAAAAGGTTAAGTTCTCTTTGAAACTTTAAAAAAATATTTTATTATTGGATATATTTGGAATTGAATGTTTAATTTACTCTTTGAAGTTAAACAAATATACTGGTAACTTTGAAAATAAAATCTAAGTACAATATACAAGAGATTTAATCATTTTTGCAGAGGATGTTCCAATTCAATAGCAGCTAATCCTGACACACCAGCATTTTCAACAGAAATTGTAGACTTACATTCAGGTATGATTTAAATATCCAGAAATTTTTCAGAGTAATGTTCATGTAGCCAAAATTTTATCTAGAGACTCAGTTAGATAAAAAAAAATTACTAAAAAGTTTTGTATTGGCAGTTCAGGCAAATCATAAACATGTGAAAATTTTTTCCCTTCCAGCTACATTTAAAAGCTGTGAGGATACATGTAGCATAGATAGGATAAAGCAGGTGCTACAAGCCTATCAATTATGGCTGTGTCATTCATAGACTTTTGCAAGTCTTATATTGGGATTTCGGGTGAATGATGTTTGTAATATTACACAAGCATTTCAAGACATTAGTTTGAAGGATAACGCGTCCAGGACACACGAACGTACCTTAGCGAGAACCCTCTGAGGAACCTTCATTTTGCACATGTGTTTGTGGAAACGAATAATAAGTCTAAGTCATAAAGACGCTTTACTATAAAAACGACCACACCATTCAATACAAGCACTTAAAAGATTAATTCAAGTATAGTAAACAACGAACGGTTTTTCCAGGAATAAGAAATATAAAAAATCTTGGAACTGAAATCCAGGTAAAATATTTTGAGTTGGGCCGATTTTCGTGGGTCGTTCAGAGAAGGGCAAACATTTAATATTTTAATTTAGGCCTAACGGTGGAATTAAAAAAAAATTTGTTTAATATTTCAAAAGTCTATTCATTGGATGTTCAGTAGGGGTGTAACAATACTCTGAAGTGACGGAAATGTTTGATTTATTTGTCATTTTTGGTGTTCGATTCATTTGTCATTGTTGCCAGTTCTGTTTTGGTACGCAGGACCTAATACTTATTATAGCCGTTTCATTGAAAGTGAAAGCAAAGGAGGTGCAGGAAAAAAATCAATAATGGTAACGGCCAAGGACACAGTCATGGCAGGGGATGAAAATAATACTAAGGTGAAACTTAGGGATCCACCTGTTAAATTTTGATCTCAAGTATGAAAATGCTATATTTCATATATATAGATACATATATGGGGTATTTGTCCTGATAACTACATAATACATACAGTGTATCGTATTGAAAGTAATAGTATCGGGAAAGAAGCGTATTGTTACACCCCTAATGTTCAGTCCACCAGAGTTCTTTATATGTAATATTTATTCAATGAAGTTGTTATTATTAGATGTAGCAGATTTAGAAGCCAAAGAAAATGAATTGGATCAGATGATCGCCACTTGTACTAAACAATTAAAGATGTTGACAGAAGATGCACAGAATTCTAAATATCCTTTTTTTATTGTGTTGTATGAAAAAATTAAAATTCTTAATCTGAATTTAAATCAGCTTTAGTAGATGTTAAATGCTGACCTATAAAGCTTTACCATTATGGAAAAATTATGACATTCCATATCTTTTTTTCAATGAGTTCTTGAAGCATTGGTATGGGAGTTTAGGCCAAAAAAAATATGTTTGTTCATGGTTACCCGACTGACCCTAAAGTTTTTTTCCAGATTTTTAACACGTTTTATTAACCTTTGGATTACTTAACTGCTTAATTTGTTTGTCAAAAATAATGGTAGAATTGATAAGAACTGCTTTAATTGTTGTTAAATAGATCATTCTCATGTGCAAATGGAGAAATTACGGTAAACTGTATAAAAACTGGAGAGGGACAGGAAAAATGTTATTTTTTTCTGGATTTTGAAGGAAAAAATATTTGCTGACCTGCCAACTCTATTTTTTGGGGGATTTAGCCGGAAACACTTTTTTTTTGGCCTTTACTAATTTTCTTTGGATATTGAGGTACCATCCATGGGTAAACCTTGTAATATTGTAAATTTTACATCTTCCTTCACATTGCTTCACTAAGGATAAAAATGTGGTCGCTCTATGGTGACGTCTTTAAAAAAAACAATCTTGTCATAGCTTCTTTCTTACATAACCAATATATTTATTACCTTAACTGTATTACGCATGCTTATGTTACCTACCAAGACTTACGAAGTATAAAATCACTGGATAACCAGACAGTTATAGCGATCAAAGCACCACCAGAAACAAGGTACGAGGCTGTTTGTATCTAACATTCTAACATATCATTTCTTCACCTGTGTTACTGTCATAGAAAATTTAATCTCATGTTTACATGCGTGAAAGTTTTCCGGCATTTGCTGGATTTCCAGAATATTGATCATTTTAGTCTTTATATATTCCTATATAAAATAATGGATTCTTCCAATTTCTGGATGTTGCATTCTGTATTGATAACATGTTCTGTCTTGAGAAACTGTTCACTGAAAGGAAAAAATTGGAAATTTGGACTAACGCATGCCTAAAAGTTTTCTGGAATTATCTTGATATATGGATTTTGATCATTTTTATTCTGATATATTCCTGTAGAAAATATTAAATTTTTACCCGATTTCTAGATATTGGCACCTCCTCTACTTTTACTATGCTAATGTACACAAACGAATTCAAGCAATACTGGATCACAAGACAAAAAAGTTTCATATCACACTTGGCAATATTAGGCCTAAAAAAAATATAGTTGTGTTTAGGGTAACCCGACCCTACCTAATTTTTAGTGCCTACCCTAAATTTTTTACAACCTTTCTTCAACAAGCACTGTTAAAGTCAAGGTGACTCCAGTATACAACATAACTAAAAAAATTAATGTAAAAAAAAAAATTTCCCTACCTACCCTACCTAACTTTTTTCAGTGTGTTACCCGAAACACATGTATTTTTTTATTTGGCCTTATAACACATAGAAAAATAACCTCTATGATCCTATTCTAATGTAAAGAAAAGATTCATAATGAAATTCATACATATTCCTTAAGGAACTTGTTTTTGAAATGTTTGCAACAAAAAAATATAAATTTAAATCTGTGGATGATATCTTGTATGTAAATAGTGGAAATTTAGCTGCTAAAATAAGAATTACTTTTGATATAGACATCACAGGAATTTTTCTTTTTTGTGAACTTCAATTATTTGGAATACTAACGCTTAAATGTTTTTTTTTTTGTCTTTTAAGCATTAATGCAGCCGAAGTTCTGCTGTATATTTCTGCGATATTTCTGTCATGTATTGTGATTGTCAAACTGTTTATCTATGTTCACTTAGGTTAGAGGTGCCAGATCCAGCACAAAGTATACAGATATGGTTAAAAAGCCAAAAAGGTCCAATAGAAGTGTATCTCTGTCCGGAGGAAGCTGGAGGCGAAAACTCAGACAATGGTACTGCTAGTTCTAGTAGCGAAGATGAAAGTAGATCTAGTTTTTCAACGTCCGATGACTCCCGTTCCTGTGATGACTTTAAATGTAAGTAAAGTGTTATATTTATGCAGACTTTAAACAATGTATTATGTGTACTTTTAGTGTTGCTTGGTCTTTGCACATACAAATGTTTGCTGTTTTTTCTCAGCTACTGTATCATTCATGGTCCTTCAAATAAAGGAATTTGCAGGGTGTGAAAATAGTTGTAGGTTGGATACAGGCAAGATCAGCAGATAAAGTAATACGTATACATGTATATTATACAGATTTTTCCAGGGGATATTTTTTCTCAGCTCATCTTCTCAGTAGTTTGTATTATAAGTTTGTTTCCTGTTAAATACAGACCGCCTCGGTGGTCTCGTGGTAGCGTGCTCGCCCCGAGTGCGGAAGGTCGCGGGTTCGATCCCCGGCTGGGTCAAACCAAAGACATTAAATTTGGCATTTGCTGCTTCTCCGCCAAGCACGCGGCATCTAGGAGTAAGAGCAAAGACTGGTCGGCTCGGAGTCAGTATAATGTGTCCGAGTGAGGTGATATGTCTTCCTGCGGACAGTTACCTCGTGAGCTAGCACATTAAAAATCCGACTTAGCGTGTCGGTCTAGTACAAAGCAGGGATCATATTCATTATCATATCAACATATTCTCGTCCTGATATGCACCTGGCTGCCACTGGACGTTAAACAATAATTCATCCATCCTGTTAAATACAAGCATCTTTGTACTGAAAGACAAATCTATATATATTGTAACAGATGCAGTTTATATATTAAAATATTGAATAAATGTATGTGATTTTTTCCTGTTTTTGTAGCTCGTCAAGAAGTGCCTTCTGTACAGAAACAAATTAAACAAGAACCTGGATCGCTTTCTACAAGAGTTAAAAATGCGTTGTTAGAAGATCAAGATATTTCTCCTGATTCTCTTCGTAATATATTACCACAAACTGAAGATCAGGACTTCTTTTCCATCGAACCGCCCATAAGTCTTGATGACTATCTCTTTTCAATGGATAGCAGTGAGGGAATATCGGATCTTTTTGATGCCTATGATTTTGATATACCATCGCATGTCTGATACAAAAATTATATGGGATTTTACAGTAAAGCATGGATTATAAAAAGACAGACAGACAGAATATATTGATTTTTATTTAAGGTTACATTATTATTGTTATGTTGATGCATGAAAACAGAAAATATTCTTGCTTAACATCTAATTAGTGCAAAATTTAACCAAACATGTATGTTCTTTTAAGCAGTTTTGCACCAATCCGATGATAAAAAATGTTGTCAATGACATGATGCAATAATTAGAATAATTAGCAAAATGACAATGTCAGTGATACATAATGATGAGTACTAGTTACTACTATTATAATTCTAGTAACTATGGCAACAATTTTGATTTTTTTTTTTATTCTCTAAAAAAATATTTTTTGTATTGTTGAGAACACCAGTAGTACAATGTATGCTGGTTTTGTTGATTTTATTGTTACTGTTCACATTTCAGGAATTATTAAATATTATTTTGTATTACATTTCATGCTCCATCCATTTCATCATGTTGAAAAACATTATAAGGTTACCCAGGGGAGATAATGAAGCCTTTTGTCAAAGGGAGACAATTAGTTATGTCCCTTGGTAAATTAGTTAAGGGAGATAAATGTCTAATGTTGCTCGTTTTAATAGACAACGAACAAGAGAATTTAAATTGTGATATGTCATAGACCATGAAAAAAACATTTTGTTGGTTCATTAACGTGCCTTCAGTTTTAGAAAATGTTTTATCAGAAGTGCCTTAATAGAAATAATTTTTAATTGCTATTTCAAATATTATAACTTAATACTGAAATTTGAATACCTAAAATCTACAAGGAGTTGCAGAACAACCCAGTAATTCACAAATGTTCATAGTACACGAGTGAATTAATTGGGGTTTTTTTGGTTGAGTTACATTGGTATGTTCAGAAGATTTAATGAGAAAGTACAAGGATTTTATTTTTATATGCCACTATATCACATCATAGAGTGAAATGGATTACTTCACACTCAAAAATCATGGTTTATCCTTGCAATCAGTTTAATAAATATTTTATATGCAGTACTCATTACCGTCCTTTGCATTTAAAGATGTATATCAAAATAAAAAGATTTAGATTTATTTGTTAAGCATTTACGAATTTGGTTATTTTTGGTAATTCCATTGCAGAGATAACTATTGAAAATCATGAAAATAGACATTCGGGTTGAAAGTTAACACATTCGTTACACTAATGTGATGACTTGCTCCAGTGTTGTTTGCATTTTTCTCATTCAGCAACAAATTTGGACCAGTCAGCCAATGATGTGTTCAATATTTTTTACCGTTATGTGTTCACTTAAATATTTGCATAAGGATGTATTATTATTGTTAAGCATTTAGTATTCACCCCATGTGTTCATTGAAACTTCAATGCAAAAATTAATGCCACATGTGTTCATTTAATCCTTTGTTTTAAAACTAAATTGTTGCATGAAATTATAATGAATGATTTGTCTGAATGAGTTCTGAAATCCCAAAAAACATCTATGAATATGTACATTCAATATGCATGATTCTGTTTATATTTTGTACAAATAATATCAAAGGTATGTCAGAATTTACTACAATTTGGGTTAATTGATAGTGTAAATGTCATGACCAACTTGTGTCTTCATTTGTTAAGATAAAGATTACAGAGTGAAGCTCTCTTAATGGCTGGATATATACAAATAGACAATATATTCCTGTCACACAATGTCTGCTACCTTTACTTTCAGTAGGGACAATTTCACTTTTTTAAAAGAAATTGCCAAGTTCCAGAGGGTAGTAGAAAATAAAAGAAATTTGTTAGACTAAAAATGTCAGTTTGATGTTAATTTTGTTTTTGAAGATATTTCATTTTCAAATTACCTGCCTTGATATTGCATGTATTTTAAAATCTTATTTTTTGTTTGTTTGTTGTGATTCTGTTATAGGAAACATCTTTTTCATATTAGTTTCCATGGAAACACAGACTTAGTGCTATTTACACCAGTATAAAGTATGCTTTCTATGTTGTAATTAGTTCATTTGTAAAAAGTAGAGAAAAAAAATACTGAATATAGTTCCATTTAAAATTGATGAAGCATTGAAAATCATTTGATTAATGTAATGTAGAAAATCAAGTGTTGATTCCCTTAGAGATGGTTTTCTTCAGCACTCAGTTGTTTTTACTACAGTGAAACCTATATTATTATTATATGGAGATATAGCAACACCTAAATAATCATGAATATTGCATTTATGTGTGAAAGTAGGGCAAATTTAAAATGAGGCAAAAGATAATTTTTGTTAGTGTGTATTTTGTATGTAATAAAACAGAGCTTATATTTTTGTTTAAGCTACTTTTTAGTTTATTTTTATTTAATTGTTATTAGCTTCTGTGTTTATTAGTTGATAAATTTACCTATGAAAGAAATGAAAACAAAATCAATGTATTTTATATGAATATATTAATTTGCATTAACATGCTAATTTGAGTGTATGTGTGAATAGAAATTGAATAATATTAATATTTTAATACATTTAAATCTACGGTTCCAATTCCTTAGCCGTTGTGTAGAATAGACATATTTTTATTCTAATACATGTTATTCATTTAGTAAAATTGTAAGGGAAAGTCGTCTACATGTATTTGATATTTTAGAAAACAAATATTGAACAGTTTAGTTTGGCAAACTTAAGATATTCTATTCTGCTGTGTTAATTCTGTATTTTATAACACATAAAACACTTGCTAGTCAGAAATTAACAGAAATATATTTATATATAGTTATATCATCAGGGCTTGACAGTAGTTATTTTCCAGATAGGTAGTTTGTTTGGGAGACATAGTTATATTTTTAATTCTATGAAACCGGCTATTTATTGAGCCAAATAGTCCAATAAGTTGTCAGAAGCTTGAATCGAAGGGCCACATATTGCAGGGGTTAAAATTATCTGGACACAATCATAGCCCTGGACTGAAAATTTACTAGCCTAATATGTTAAGTACAAATCTTAAGCAAAGCAAAGTATTTATTTTGAAAATGTTTTTTTTCATTGGTTTATGTATGTGTACCACATATTTACATAATTTTTGTTTTGTTTTGTTTGGTTTTGATTTCTGATTTATTTATTAATATAGAGTCGGGTAGCAATATTTTATTTATATCATAAATGTTGTGGCTTGGATGTAGAAGTTTTTCTATTGAAAGTTTTTTCTTTTTATTTTTTTTGTCTCATGGCAGGAAAATCCTAAACCTACAAAATTGAAAAATGTCATTGGTTTCCTATACAAAAGTAGGTCATTTATAAAACCAGGTGGTTCCATTGTGTTGAAATACCCCTTCTGTAGCCCTATTTCTGTATAAACCACCATTGTTTGCTAAAGACAATTACAAAATTATACAACTTCTTTTCAGTCCATTTTATTTTAAACCTGTTCATAAAGGGATCCCAAAGATTAAATTGTCATCTACAAAATATAAAAATGGCACCATTTAAAATTGGCATTTTCCCTGAAATTGTCATGTACAGGCATGACAATCTAAACTTTTGAAGCTGATTTTACATTTTCTTATGTCCAAAAAAATTTCAGCATTTGCTTGATTAAGTACATGTATATCTACAGCTGAGATGAGTCTTCATTGCCCCACTTTCGCATTTCAGCTTTTTTCTACAATTTAATTGCATATAGTCTAAGACCGAAATACAAAATCCTAATGTTATTGATACAATACGTTCTTAAAAATTTAGTTCGGTAGTGGTCATTTTTTAATGGAAAAAATACAACTTGGAAATGTACAGCAGGCAGCTCCAAAAAACTGAGGAAGGAAAATTTATTGACAGATTTTGGTTCAATTCTTAAGGCTTGAATTTCATACTTGAAAGAGAAAATGTTTATACCCGCACTTTCGAATGAAAGTTTGGGTATATTGTCGTCTGTCCATCACACTTTCTAGTGATGCAAACTCCTCCTTCACTTTTGAATTTTTACCAATTTTTTTTTTGTGCCATATTGTTGTCTACTAACTGCAGAAGCGTGATAAGGTTTTGGAATTCCAAATTTTTAAAAGAGGGCCTGGGAGGTACCAAAAAGGGCAAAATTATACAAAGGATGTGAACTCCTCTTTCATTTTTGAATTTAAACCATTTTTATTGTTGCCATATTGTTGCTTACCAACTGTAGATGTGCAATAAGGTTTTGGAATTCCAAATTTTTTAAAAAGGAGGTGGGAGGGACCAAAAAGGGCCAAAACAAAATAAAAACAATTACTAAAATAACTGTCATATTGTTGCTTGCTAACTGCAGATGCGCATAAGATTTTGGAATTCCAAATTTCTAATAGGGGGCCTGGGAGGGACCAAAAAGGGCCAAAATAGACAAAGAGCCTTGTGACGCAAACTATTTCAGTTTTGAATTTAAATCATTTTTATTGTTGCCATATTGTTACTTACCAACTGTAGATGTGTAATAAGGTTTTGGAATTCAAAATTTTTTTAAAGGGGGGTGGGAGGGACCAAAAAGGGCCAAAACAGAAAAAAACCATAATTAATAAAATTTTATCTAAAGAAAAAAAATTGAAGAAATTTGTGAATTTCAGTTTAAGGGGCTATAGGTCCCTAAAAGGTTCCAAATAGTTAAATTACAGAAAAAGTGGGTTGTGATATATTTCTCCAAAGGTTATTTGTTACAGATGCAAACTGTAATGCAATGGAAACTGAAAATGTTAATGTTTGTTTACAAATAAATGTGGGGTGTGGGTATAGCTGTCGTTCCGACAGCCCCTACTTCTAGTTTAAATTGCTGTTGTATATCTTAAAACTCCAACAACTACACATGAAAAAACTTTCAATAGAAAAACTTGAGATGATTGTGACATGTTGTGTGGCACTTATTGAGTTGGAGCACATTTGTTTGTATTTTCTATGGGTTTTATTTCACACAACACAGGATTTTTGTTTGAAAGCAAATGCAAAACACTTTCTTTGAAAATTCAATTTTTTTCAATTTTTGGTATTAGGCCGGATAAAAAATATAGATGTGGTTCTGGTTATCTTACCTAACCTCATTTTTTTGTCACCTTCCCTTAAAGATTTTATTAACATTTTGTGATAGGCACTTATTCCAAATATCTCTTCACTAGGCCCGGGCATATAGTGTTTCAGTCTGGGTGTCCATCCCTATGTTCTGCTTTAGGTTAAAGTTTAGTTTGAATGTAGTTTAATGGGAAGGAGATGTCATATAAACATGAAACTTTGTTGCTAAATCCCTTAAGATGGGATCTAATCGGAATTAAGGTCAAAGGGATGATGTGTACTACAGAAATTAATGACTAGATATATGAAACAGAGTTGTCTTCCTTAGACCGTATTGGGAAAAAAGTTAAAGAATTTTACTGACTATAAAATGCAAATTTGCCATATATTTGGAACTAAATATCCATGTCAAACTGTAGACTGGATCAGTTTTGTATCTTTAATAACTATTTGATGGTACTATTGATGATTGTAATATGGAAAAAGATAACATCTGAGTTCGTTTTAAATTTGAAGTAACTACACATTTAATAATAAGCTTTGGTTAATATTGTATGTTCCAAGAAAAATGTGAGATAGTAATCAAGAACAGCAGTGACAGTGGCAGTTTTGTTACTGTATCTGTAGGAGTTTTATGTCGAAGGTTCGTCCACTAAATCCTTTCATATGAAGTATGAATTTTGATATAATAGCGATCTCAAAGTGATTGTCATAGGATTGTACTTTTGCATTATATTTAACACTGACATCACGAAGTGCATATTCTTATGCTCAAAATATTTTGAAATTAACCAAGTCATACTTACTGACTTAACTTTTGCATGGTGCAAAGGCCAGTGCAAAAAGTTGATGCAGGTAATGAAAGTTCCCTCATAAAAAAAACACATTAAAGTTAATTGATAGACTCTGCCTGCCCATATATTTTCATTTTTTCGGAATGCAATTTTTAGAAGTCTATTTCATATAAAATATTTAGTTTAACTGGTCACAAATGTTATTCCTAACCTGCAGACATCAAGAAGTCTAGTGCATATTACCCTTGCCAAATACGAATTGATGACAGAATTAAATCCATTTAGCCTAATAAGGCCAACTAAAATTAATTAGTAGATTTTCATCCAACTTTTTGAAAAAAATGGGGCGGGTGGGAGGATTTTATTTTTTATTTCATATGAAACTATTTTGTAAGGTGTTATTAATATGTAAACGTTATAAAATGGCTTATATATGTTTTTATTCCAGAAACACGCACAATAGAAATTTCAACTCCAATCTCTGCAGACTTAAGCTGACCAAAAGACATCTAAAGGTCACAAAAATAGTCGAATCACGAAAACCATGTTGAATTGTACAGGAAGTTAAGAAAAAAACGAAATTATTGACACGGATACCGGTAACGGAGATGAACAAAATCCGGAAATCATAAATTTTAGAAAATAAAAAAAATCGGGGCGGCACGATTTTCGAGGGGCAGGCAGGGATGAAAATCTATCAATTAATTTTAATTGGCCTAAACAATAAAAAATAAAATCAATCCTTCCATATATGCCAACCATAACGATTCTTCCGTAATTGTTACGAATTTCAGGTAAAAATTACAGTGGTACGGTTTACAGTCTATTATTACGGATTTCAGTTCATTACTGGTCCTGCTTTATATTTTAATCTTTCATTACAGGTTATTATTGTGGAAAGACAAAGCGCTATAGATAATCAGTTTTTAAATACTTTTGGGACGTCTCTGGATTATTTGCTTCATAAAATGATATATTCAGTTTTTGTTACGTTTTCAAATATGTTCTGATTTCTGAAAAAAGTTGCAAATTACTGAGAACTCAGATTTTTTTTCCGGATAGCATGAAATAGGAGAGTTTGGAATCTATGTTCTCCAATCCACCCTATATTTTGTAGAAGGGATGGGTGATAATCTATCAATTGACTTGAATTTGCTTAAGGATGTTGCTGCTCATTTTCAAAATAAAATGCTTTTCATAGCACTATTAAATATTGATAGTGGATTAATAAAGGACTAAAAAGAGCGAAAAACAATTATAGGTCCGTGTGCTTGTTTTCGAGATATAAGCTGTTGAAAATTTGGTCGGAAAAATGTACACTCTTGATTTTTCATAGCTTTATCATTGCCAAGTTTTATTTCTCAAAAACCGATAAATAATGAGGATTTTATAAGATTTTTAAAAATGGCTTATTCTTCATGCAGAGGATTTATGAAAAGAAAAATGGGTGTTAATGGGGAAAAATAATTTATGGCATTCAAATGGAAAAAAAACTAGATGATTCTGAACATCTGACAAAAATTCAAAAACATGACCAGCGAACATCCTTAAATAACAGATATACTGGTAGTCATTAGATTGAATATTTTTCATTTGAGTACCAAAAAGACCAAATGTTAAAAGCAGAATTTTAAGGTAGTGTCTTCAGAAATATATTAAAATATATGGATTTAGTGTTTTCTAATCCTCACAATTATCAATTTAATTATATCAGTGTGTGAATGAAGTGTGAGAGACAGTTATTGTTGTGCTTAAAATAAAATTATTTAACACTTCATTCAATGTGATTATTTTCTAGCTGGCCCACAATGCAACACTTAGCATAAGGTTTACGATTCTTATCCGTAATAAATAAATCATTGGTATTTGCATTAATCGGACAACATGGCACCAGAGACATATAATACACGTCTCTGATGGCACTAAGAGAATTAGCATAGTATTCAGTTGACATTTTTGTCATCAGTTTTTGACGGTATAAAGTACTAACAGGCTTCTGGCACTACTGTAAATTGCGTTATCTTTGTTGGATCACTTGTTTTTATTGTGCCCCGCCTGTAAGGCAGGCCAGGCATATAGTTCGGTCTGTCCGTCGTCCGTATGAGGTTAAGGTTCAGGTTTAAGGTAGTTTTTCATGAAGGAGTTATGGTATCATCATGAAACTTTGTAAATGAATAGCTTGTGATATGAACAGCAGCATTTTGATGCGAAACGGATGCTGTGACCTTGAGGTCATGTGGGTCATCAACTGAATTTCTTTATAGAATTAGAATCCGGTTCAGGCTGAAAGTAGTTTTTCATGAAGTACTTGGAGATAGTATTTCATCTACCCTATCGTTAGGGACTTCAGTCAACAATATACACATGCAATTCTATGTACTAAATTATGAGTACTTGTTTAAAATAAGTTTAGTTTTTGGTCTTCCAAATGTTTCGGTTTTAATGCTGCTGATGAGAGGTAACTCCTTGAAATGTATCGTATACAGCATAGTATAAATTTACTAAATGCCTCTGCATGGTGGACCCAAGGTCTCCGAGGGTATTTGCCAACCCAGTCGTCAGACTTGTCTGACATGATTATTCATTGATTTGTTACAGAAATTACCAGTATTTAGCAAAATTCAAAAATAATAGAAATTGTAAGGGTTCATTCCTTGTATTGCACATGGTAGATCTTAGCTGAAATTTGGCTTTCTATTTCGGTATTTTTGATTACGAGTACTTGTTTAAAATAAGTTTGGTTTTTGGACTTCCAAATGTTTCGGCTTTAATGCTGCTGATGAGAGGTAACTCATTGAAATATGCGTCGTATACAGCATAGTATAAATTTACTATATCTAATATTAGTATCTTTGGATTGTTATTTTACATCATTGGCGGGGCATGTAGTGTCCATTGGACACATACACACTTGTGTAATGGGAGTTTGTAGTTATAACTTTTTTTTTTTTTTTGGGGGGGGGGGGAGGGGGGGGGGGTTCTTGTATGGTTTTGTTTTCCTTTTTGGTCCCTCTATATTTTGCATTTGGTTATTTGTATTCTAGGTTAGTCCCCCGGATTGAAAACTTTTCCTAAGAAAAGATATACTTCTGTACGTTTGTATTCCTATTTAATCGCTCCAATTTTCATCTTTTATTTGTAAATTAGAAATGAAGGGATGGATGGATGGATGAATTATTGTTTAACGTCCATTGGCAACCATTAGGTCCATATCAGGCCAAGAACATGTTGATATGATATGAATATGATCCCTGCTTTGTCCTAGGCTGACACGCTGAGTCGGATTTTTAACGTGCTAGCTCATGAGGTAACTGTCCGCAAGAAGACATATCACCCCACCCGGAACATTTTACTGACTCTTGAGCCGACCAGTCCTTTGCTCTTACTCCTAAATGCTACATGATTGACGGAGAAATAGCCAATGCCAATTTTAATGTCTGGTTTGACCCGGCCGGGGATCGAACCCGCGACCTTCCGCACTCGAGGCCAGCAAGAGACTATCGAGGCTGTAGAAATGAAAGGATATATGAAGTAAAAATCTGAGACGATAATTCTGAAACTGATTTGGAAAAGCACAAAAAGAGATCAAGCTTCTTTCAAAATAAACTCCTTGAATTAATCCGACGATTTTCTGTTAAAAGCTCTGTCTCATCTTCTCACCATTACTTTAGTCTTTAGGGAAAGTCTGCAAACACTGGATAGAAACAATTCCAAACAAAAAGTGAATTTATAGTGTTTTATTTTTCAGACTTGCAAAAAATCAATGACTAGTTCTACTATATGTATACAAAAACATTTGGCACGAAAAAGCACAGTAAGGGTGCATCTAACAAGAATATTGATGCAGGAAAATTTTCTTTTTTTATCACAGTTTGTACCATTTTTTTTTCATGATGCAACATGACTTAATTTCTCAATGATTTTACGTGACTTGTATCCATTAAGCTTTTCCAATTGAATGGTTAACTTTAATATATTCATAACTGACACGAAAACTATCCATAAAAATGAATTAATCTTTTAAATATCAATTCCTTCTGCGTGAAATATAGACATTAACTTAAAAAAAATAACAAATATTGTGTGTATAAGATAACTACACTAATTATTCATAATAACATGTAAACTTCAAGTAGTTGTCGATTCTCGCTTCTATAACTACATTTTTCTGACTAGTAAAAATTAAAATTAAATCCTTTGCTGCATTTAAAACTATTTGCAAATATCCAACATTTGGATCACCATGGTGATTGGGATTTTTTCGAATTAATCTTGTGCTCATAATTTTTCTTTGACAAGTACGGTCTGATTTCGTCCGTTAGCGCCATGGAAAATTTTAGATCCTTTAGATCCGGAAACACATTTTCATTCTGTCCATAACGATGTAATTTTGGGAAGCCGTCTTCTAACTTTGACTTTGAAACTGATATAAACAAAAGCCGATCTACAAGTTCCACTTTCTCGCCCTCATACTTCAAAATACCCTCAGACAGCTCGCGAACACCAGACGATATTTCGGCGTCACTCATTATTTCCATCATTGGCGGAAATTTTTCTTTCAGCATGGAAAACCATTTTCGTTTTGAAATAATAAGTGGCAAGCACTCCATCTCCCACTGAATGTCAAACTTGCATTCTTGTAGATCATTAATGATATCCATATAAGCGGGTTCATTCGATTCCAGTCTCTCTTTTGCATCCCCAAATAAGGGAAGCGTGTTCAAATTACTTGGACGATGAATAATGACCAATTGTCCTCCTGGTGCTAAACAACCCATGATATTCTCGTACGTTTCTTTCGGATTCTCAAAGTATCTTATGACATCTTTCAAAATGATTTTGTCAAAGATGAGTTTTTCTTGGTCCTTGCTTTTCTTTAACTGTCTAAAATATTCCTCTGAACCAGTTTGGGCAACTCGAACTGACAGAACCTTTTCAGTGTCTGTTTCGACATAGCTATAGTGTCCTGGTATGACTGTCATTATAGGTTCTAGAATACAAAATTTGTTTGCTATTTTTTCTGCAAAGCTTCCTTTTACATCTCCAACATAACACAATCGATCTCTTGTATCAAGGTCCGTATATTTCTGTAGTAAATTATAAAATTTACTGTCATATTCTGATCCAAAATCATACTGTTCACTAATTCCATAAGTTGGAATTCTGAAACGGTTTCTATATCCCTCCGATATTACTGCGTACGGTCTTGGCGATTCTGGTCCAAGATACGACGAGGCCATAGTGTAGCAAAATCCAGGATCAGAAAATCAAGAACTTCTGAATCATGTTGAAAGAAAAACAGTATATTATTTTAATTCCTGTGGCTTTTTATCATGCTCAAACTTCAGTCTATAATCTTTCAGTTCGATTTCCTCAAGTAAAAGTGTATCCAATAGAAATGCAAATATATCTTATTTGTAAAGCTTTTAAAATCCAATATTTTCTTTTAGTTTACTTGAACACCTTTCCTGCAGATTAAAATATTTCAATCACTACGTAGCCGATCCTATTGATTTTTATTGACCAATTTTTATCCTGGGGATTTTAATGTGACAGTTCAATCCTCGATGAGATAATACACAAATTGTGTATTGCCAAAAATGTATTGCCTTTGACGATTCTATTTAACACTTTATTGATCCCTTTAAAAGCTTTTGATCGTGTGCAGGTGACAATGAATAGGTGTAACTTCCGGTTCACCCATCCGTTTCCAAGGTTGCATTGTTAATAAAATATATCGTTAAGATGTCTCTTATCGTCTAGTACCCAATACTTTAAAGTTTTACAATTTAAATCGACATATATATAAACCATATCAAATATTTCATCATATTCATATCATGTCGAATCGAAAATATATAGTTTAATGATCGGATAGGATCAATTTAACATTATGTTGTGTGACTTTTCAGTTTGGTTCCTGTTTCGCAATATCCCATATTTTGACTTACTGGGCTTAAAGCCTGCCTTATCAAAGGCTCGAGTTTTCTTTGGGTTTTTTATATTCAAGGGAAAACAGAGCACTGATTTTAACTTTGACCTTATAATTTTAACCTTTTGTGGTTTTGTTTGATCTCGAAAATCTTCCTTAGAGATTGCATTTTACATCGTGTCTCAATATCTTCTACTTATAACCTACTTGTTACCCACAAATCTTCCTAGGTTGATGTTGAGATCATTACAAGTACTTTTTGTGTATGGTGTTTCTGTTGTTAATTTTTACTATCTTTATGTTTCTGTTATTTCCACTATAAATCCCTTTATTACATAAGTTTTATTCATGTCGGTTTTCTATTGGTCCATCGGTATAACCATGATTCCCCATTTTTCCTTGGATTACATTGAATTTTGTCTTTATGAAGTCCATAAATTCTCGTATTGCACTCATGTGCATTGATTTCTTTTAATTAAATCGAAGCGACCACCCAGATTTAAGGTTTGATTCCATATGAACCAGTATGTATGGTTGCAATATGAATATGGTTTTTTTTACTGACCATAAATTGTGAAAAAGAATTATTTTAATCAAACTATGGTTCTTAACATATTCTAATATGGGCTGCTGAAAACGTTTTTAAAACAGACCCGTGGTAAAATTTCCAATAAACCACCACACGTATGCAGTGACGACGTCACAATACGTTTCGAACGCAAAAACGGCATATTTTGTTCAATGGCGTCGGCAATTTAAAGATGTTTTTCAATGGATTTTTCCTATTAGAATCGAAATAATTCATGGACATCCGTGGTTTGTGGTCGATTTTATCATATTTCTGTGAATTTAACCCCCTCGCTCTGGGTAAAATTTCGACAGAAATATGGCACATCGATCCGTGGTATAATCTCCAAAAAAACCACGGGCATCCATGAATTTCTTAATTTGGTATGAAGAAAACCTCAAAAGTTGGGATAACTTATGTAATAAAACAATTACCTCACTTTACCTCGATAAATATGAGGCCTTGTCTCGATCGTTCAATATTGCTATCCTCAGCAGCATAAAACCTCAAATTTAACTCGTCAAAGTGCGATAATTGGATAATATTAATTATCTTTGCTTTTTTCTCTTGCATTTATTGTCTTGTAATAAAAGTAGATCCCCTGCAAAGTCAGGATCTGTTATTTGGGTTTAAGACAACAATATCTGTGAATATGTGATTTTCAAATTTTAGGTCATTTCCAATTCTTGTTTACTTCCTAATGCTTTGGCGATAAAAAGGACCAGAAAGTGGAGGTGGTATCGTTGACAAATATACAGCGCAGAAAACCTAAAAAGTAATTCCATCATCGCTTTAAAACTCCAGTTTCTTTAATAAAAACCTCTTTCGTAGCTACCAAAAGGTAATCGCTGCCTTCCCTATCCTAACATTGAAAACTTATCTGATCTTTCTTTGTGAATGCCTCGGAACTCATCATACGTTGTTGCATATATGATGGTTAACTTAATTTGCATCTCCGTTAATCTACGGTTGAATTATATCTACTTTCCTCTCATTATCACATGTCAGAACGTTGCAGTACGGTACAATGCTCGGACATAAACGCTGATTTCCTTTGATTTCTCTGTTTTTCTTCCTTGTTGTATATTTCAGTATCCATCCAGTATTTAATATATTGAATATATGTATCACTGCCACTCTTCGGTGTTTTTATTTAGCCTCTCCGGTTTTGTACCGTGACCAACTATGCATAGTCATATAACAATAGGATGTTTTAAAATGAACAGTCATTTTTTAATTCTTTCTCTTCCAAAATTTCTACCTCTGCCACACTTTTTAATCCAATTGAGAAAACGACTGAGCTACCGTTCACTGATCATGCTGATAGGAATCGACACGTTTGATATGTTTCTACTGTGGCGGTTTTGGTTTATTCAATTAAAAAATTATAGTTAGCTCCCTTTTATTTTAAAGATTTTCAAGGTGACATTTGTTTAATTTTATGCTTACGTTAAAAATATGAAGAAGTCTGAATTTAAACACTTATTTTGATATTAGATGTTCCGATATGATTAATTCTAAGGAATGTTTTTCTATATATTTAATACGTTTTAAATTTTATGTCTAAACTTTACCGTTTTTGAAAGTTATTTTGATTCAGATATATCTCTTTAAATTTTAATGTGTATTGTCTATGATCATACGTAATAACGTAAGTACTGTAGACCATTTAGGTTATACAACCTTTGGAAAAGGATCGAAAGAACCTTGTAGGATTATTTTCGCTTTCGGAATGTGTTTATAAATTTGAACAATAAACTTTTGGAATAAAATTAATCATAATTTAAGATAGGGTAAAAAAACGTTAAGTTGCCACAGTTTGTTTCTTTTAAGTTCACCTTGCCAGTACTTTCAAATTAAGACCGCCACATTTGTTATTTTTGATACGAACTTTTTGGTGCTTTTTTTGATATCGTTTATTTTTGTTTTCTTGTTTTGGTGCTATTTATACATGATGTTCTGTTGATATAAAATATGAAAACTTCTTTTTGTCTTATTGTCAAACAATATAACATAGCTGATCACAGTGGAACGAACTAGGGATATGGATTACCAATGAATATAGAGTTGGTTCATTGAGCACACACGGCATAGGCTCGTGTAACTTGGCGTCCGTCGTCCGTGGTTTATTTGGCTTTGGTTTCATGGTAATCTAGATCCTTTGGTATTCAGCCGGAACGGTAACACATAGATACCGGTACCGCCTGTTACATTTTTGGTGGCCAGTGTAAACTGTGATTATAAGCTATACAATATTGACAATAAGGCAATAAAAAAATAAATAAATAATAGATAGGGGTAAAATAAGTCAATATAAATATGTCTGAAGCTGGCAGTGCTGATATGTCATTGGATGATGATTTGCCGGATTATTTACCAGAACATTTATATAAACAAGAAGAAAAAAGTCCACAGTACGAAACTGATATATTACAACGTGACGATAAAGTTCCGACATCTAGTAAACGACAAGTAAGTTTTGGAGGATCGGAAAACATAAGACATTCAACGCCGTTCAGTTATTTCTCTGAAGGTACGGAATACGCTCCGGAAAAATATTTTTACGAGCAAAGACAGGCACGAAATAACATGTTTCAAAGAGATGTAAGACCGTATGATGCTGCAACAGAAAGATTAACAAATGATCTGTCCGAGTTGCGTCAGCATCAAATTTATAGTACAGTACCACAAAGATATCGCGATACGGATAGACAAAGCAGAAGATCAAATTACGATCATGATTTATATGAATCTCGTTTTGAACACACTAGTAATAATCATGCTGCGGACGCGGGACAAAACTTTCGTCCGAGAAATTATAGTCCTTACTCTTTCAAATCAAGTACAAATACGGGAGATTACCGTGATTTTTCACCGTCTTTACGAACCTTCCGTACAAATTCAATGGTCAGGAGAGAAAAGGAGCCGGAAAAATTTGATGGCAAAAACGTTGATTGGAAGGAGTATATCGTCCATTTTGAACAGGCTGCAAAATGGAACAACTGGACTGAATCAGAAAAAGCCCAACAATTGGCTATGAGCCTTCGCGGCGTTGCTCAGAAACTTCTAAGTGACTTAACGTTTTCCGTTGTAACTGATTACACAGCTCTGAAAAATGTATTAGCACAACGTTTCAATCCAAAAGAACGTGTAACCGCATATAGATGCGAGTTCAGGGCAAGACGTCGAAAACCCAACGAAAATCTTTCAGATTTCGGATATGCATTACGCAGACTTGTTCGTTTAGCTTATCCCGATGATGAGTATAGTAATGTTTTAGAGCAATTAGTCATCAACCAGTTTATTTTGGGGCTAGCTCACCCGGAAATGGAAAGACATGTTCAATTTACACACCCACAGACGCTCGAGGCAGCAATAGCCTGCGCAGTTGAGTTCGAGGCGTTTACCAAATCACAAACGAATAATTGTAAACCAAGAGATGAAGAAATACCGTATACAATCAGAGCTGTCAGCAAAGATAATAGAGATAAAAATGATAAAGACCCTAAAAAAGAAAATGTCGTAAACACTGAGCTTTTAGAACTTGTCAAAAATTTCTCAGAGAGCATGAGTAAAATGTCAGATAGACTGGATAAAATTGAAAATAATGCTAGTAATCATTATAAATATAGAAAACCCCCAAATCAAAACTTTGGCTATAACCATTACTATAAACAACCATTTCTCTGTTGGAATTGTGGAAGGGAAAATCATAAAGCTAGATATTGTAAAAATCCCTCAATGAATGAAAAGAACACTGGAAATAAAGTACAAATTCAGGATGATCAAAATTCAAATCTAAAAAATTGTTAAGGACTGATTTAGAGGCCAAAGAATCAGTCCAAGTGCTTAGTCAATTACAAAGGCCGAATGTTAAAATAAACTCCGTTACACAGCGCTGTTTGTTTGCTAAAACAAAAATACAAAAAACTATTTTCAATTTTTTGATAGATACTGGTTCTGCTGTAACATTGATGGCTAAAAATTCTTTTGATAGTTTAGGATTATCCACTGATACTTTAACCAAAGTTTCAACAACTTTGACTGCTGTAGATGGTGGTAAACTAGAAGTATTTGGACAAATTAAATTAAAATTTTCTCTTTCCAACAAAGTTTTTGAACACGATTTCATTATAGCGGAATTGCACGAAATGTCTGGAATTTTTGGTGTTGATTTTTTAGAAAATTTTGACACTGCTTTAAATTTTTCTAAATCTCACATGCTAATTGCAGGACATAAAATAAGGCTTTATAAATTAGGATTCACAACATGTGCTCATATAAAACTCTCTCAAAATGTTGTAATTCCACCTGAAACTGAAATAACCATAAAAGGTCATGTTTTTGGACAGAAACTGAAAGGAATATCAGTACTTGAACCACGAAAAGATTTTTATAAACAAGGGCTTATGTTAGCAAGAACTCTTTGTCCTGACTCTGACAATTCAATTTTAGTTAATGCAATAAATTTAACTAGTCAAACAGTCAATTTAAAGAAAGATACTTTACTTGGCAAATTAGATGAAGTAACTAATGTTCAGAGTTTATCAGAAACAGATTGTAAAAGTGAAAATCTAGATAATTTAAATTTACCAGAACATCTAAAGAGTCTAATTGACAATACTTCTCCAGACTTAACGGTAGAGGAAAAGAGTAAATTAGAAAAATTACTTAAAGAATACCAGGACATTTTTACTGGTCCTGATAAAAAGTTAGGGCGTACTGGCTTGGTGAAACATTCAATCGATACAGGAGATAGTAAACCAATACGGGTGCCTCAAAGAAGGGTTCCTTTGGCCCAAAGTGAAACCATAGAAACAGAAATTGAGAATATGTTAAAAAATGAAATCATTGAACCAAGTTCAAGTTCATGGTCTAGCCCAATTTTATTGGTAACGAAAAAAGATAAATCTGTCCGATTTTGCATAGACTATCGAATGCTTAATTCCGTCACTAGAAAAGATGCATACCCGATTCCTAGAATTGACGAATCACTTGATGCATTAGGTGCCAAAAAATGGTTTTGTACTATTGATTTAACCTCGGGATATTGGCAATGTGAAATGTCCCCAGAGAGCAAGGAAAAAACCGCATTTTCATCACACAAAGGACTTTTTCAATTCAAAGTACTTCCTTTTGGACTATGTAACGCCCCAGCAACATTTGAACGTCTTATAGAAATGGTTTTAAAGGGATACCAATGGGAAAGATGCCTATGCTATTTGGACGACGTCATTATTTTTGGGGAAACCTTTGACAAAACCCTTGAAAATTTAAAATTAGTATTTCAAAGATTCAGATCAACAAATTTGAAATTAATACCAAGCAAGTGTACAATGTTTCAAAAACAAGTTCTTTTCTTGGGACACATAGTTTCACATAAAGGTGTTAGTTGCGACCCAAGTAAAATTGAAACTGTAAAAAACTGGCCAAACCCAACTAATGTCACAGAAGTTAAAAGTTTTTTAGGTCTTGCTGGATATTACCGGAAGTTTGTTCCAAATTTTTCGGAAGTTGCTTCACCCCTTACTGAGTTAACAAAAAAGGCTAGGAAATTTCAGTGGACTGAAAAGTGCCAAAACAGTTTTAACACGTTAAAGAATTTACTCATCTCGGCTCCCATTTTATCTTATCCCATGAAAAATTTCAATTTTGTATTAGATACGGATGCAAGTGCTAATGGAATTGGTGCCGTACTATCCCAGGTTCAAGATGGTCAAGAAAAAGTGATAGCTTATGGTAGCAAAACATTAAGCGATTCACAACGAAAATATTGTACAACTTATAGGGAATTGCTAGCAGTAGTAACATTTGTAAAACAATTTAAGCATTATTTATATGGTAGACCTTTCAAAGTTAGAACCGACCATGCATCTTTGATCTGGTTAAAAAATTTTAAAAACCCAGAAGGCATTTTGGCTCGTTGGATAAGTGTCCTTGATACATATGATATGAAGTTGGAACATAGGAGTGGTTCTTTGCATTCAAATGCTGATGGTCTTTCAAGACGTCCCCATAGGAAATGCATACGGGATAACTGTCCAGATTGCACTAATGAAATGTTAGTTTTAAAAGACAGTGAAAATGGTGAAATTGAAACCAGTTCACAACTTTAACTCCAGTACGGGTCTTAAAACCCGAACAAGGTAGTCAAGTTTCGGTGCAGGACAGGGATTCTTCAAATGCAGATGAAATTGATAGTTCAAATTGGCTTTCTGAATGGTCTGATGATCAAATATTAGATTGGCAAAACGCAGATTCTGATATCAAGAAAATTTTAGATCTGATGGCTCAATTTCAAATCAAACCCCCTAGGAATAGTATTGAGGCAAGTTCATATACAACAAGAGTGTTGTGGAGTAATTGGGAACGTTTGACTGTTCAACATGGTATTTTGTACTATAAGTTTATAGATAAAACTGGAGAAGATAAAACATTGTTGGTTGCTCCTTTTGAAGTCAGAGATTTGATTTTGAAACATCTTCATAATTCCCGTTTGGCTGGACATTTAGGACGTGACAAAACTATAGATTCAATTAAACGCAGATTTTTTTGGCCTGGAATGAATTCAGATATTAATCGCTGGTGTCAGTCGTGTAATGAATGTGCCCAAGCAAAAGCAGGCCCTGGGTTAGGTCGTTTTCCCCTACAACAGTCAGTGGTAGGCGCACCTTTTGATAGAGTTGCGGTTGATATAATGGGTCCATGTCCGGAAACAGAAAATGGCAATGAATATGTGATTGTTATGTCCGATTATTTTTCTAAATGGGTTGAATCTTTCTCTGTACCCAATCATACAGCATTAACTGTAGCAGATAAATTGGTAACTGAAGTCTTTTGTCGTTTTGGGGTCCCAACACAAATACATTCCGACCAAGGTCGAGAGTTTGAATCAGAATTATTTGCACAAATATGTAATTTATTAGACATTGAGAAAACTCGAACATGTCCTTATAGGCCACAATCTGATGGGTTAGTTGAGCGAATGAACAGAACATTAATTCAAATGTTATCCATATTTGTTAATCAGAACCGAAATAATTGGGATGACCACCTTCCTTTTCTGTTAATGGCGTATAGGGCTACTATACAAGATAGTACTGGGTTTTCACCATATAAAATGTTATTTGGTAGGAACATGACATGCCCAATTGATATCATTTCAGGGTTTTCTTTCAAAAATAAAGTATCCCTCTGTCCAAATAAATATGTTGAATGGGTTAAACATTCCCTCACTACCACCTATAATTTTGCAAACCAAAATCTTCAAAAAGCTGCATCTCGTCAAAAGAAAAATTATGATCGTGGTATAAAACCACGTACTTTTGTCGAAGGTAGTTTTGTATGGAGATGGTACCCCCCAAAGGCAAATGTAAAACTAGGTTTGGGATGGACAGGTCCTTATTTGGTACTAAAAAAGATCACCGATGTCCTTTATCAAATAAAGTCGAACCTCTCCAATAAATTATTAGTTGTCCATGTTGACCATTTGAAACCTTATACAGGAAAAAATATACCAGATGAATGGAAAAATGAATTTGAAACTTATGTCCCAAACTCTGTTGATGTTAATCAAGACAATAATGTAGGAGAATTTAGCTATATGGATATATCAGATGATTTACAAGAATCTGATGATTTACAAGAGACTGTTGAACTACCCGACCCAATTTATACCCCTGAGGCAGCCCGTGTTCCGATTACTTTGCCTGTTACACCATCCAGAAGAACACGCTGTGGTCGCCAAATTAAAAAAACCTAATAAATATACTCCCGATTGAATAATTTCAAAATGTAAATATGTAAATATGATGTTAATTTTTGTAACAGTATTGTATGTAATGTGATATGTAACAGATGTTTGAAAACATTGCCCACCCTACCCTTTTTCTGTTATGTTTAGAGAGAATAAAATAGAAGTCGAATGTTCCCCTCTAAAAATAATTTATGGCTTAATATAAGTTTTTTACGGTTATGTGACTGCAGGTTAATCATGTTTATTAGTGCTAAAATTAAAAATGTCCTAGATAATTTTATGTCTTTATATATTTGCATTACCTTTAGTAAGGATATTTTATATAAATATTTCTGAAATAAAGATGAAAATTTTGCAAACTTTGTCTAATACAGATATTTTTGAGAAGAGGTTATAAAGAGGATAATATGTTACAGGAGTATGTATTTCAAATGCCTGTATAATGCGCAGTATACTAGGTGTTTTGTGATATTAGATAAATGGGATTTCCGAAAAATTTAAGTAGGGATTCTAGTCTAATTTAAATAAGAGATTACCATAAATAGTATATGTACTAAGACTTCTGACATAAGTAATGGTTTTTGGTCTGGTAATTTATTGTGAGTAGAGTGAATAAGAGATTTTTGTTAAGCAAATATGATAATACTTGGGAATTTCTATAGTACCGGTTATTACAATTTGCTACATAAATATTCTATGGTAAAAATACATGTATTAGACAATAAAAAAAATCATTTCTGGTTTAAAAACTATTACAGAAAATGGAAGACAAATTAGATATAGGACTTGATGAGAGAGAACAGTTAACATTAGATGATGATTTAAGACAAGCATGGCCAGACGAAGGCATGGCATGCGATGTGCCTGGTTGTTCTGCACGTCACATTAACAGTTACAACGCATACATCAAACATTGGAAAAAAATTCACATTGCTCATACAAAAGTCACTTTTTGTTTCAAGTGCAATAGCAGTTTTGTACGTAGAACTGATTTGTCAAGGCATTTGAAAACGCATCACCATTTATCACAAGTAGATTCTGCAAAGACATTAGTAGAAGCAAAATCAAAATTTTTAAAAAATAAGAAATATATAAACCCTGGTAGTGTTTTGCCCAGGAAGAAAATATAATTTTCATAAATTATTATTTGTATTTATATATCAATTTTATTACAGAATGTCAGATATATCTGTTGCAAACTTTGTTATTCCTGAGTGTTCAGAGGATTCAGAAAGGGAACCTTGGCCTTCTCAGGGCATGCCCTGTGAGGTCGAGGGCTGTAAAAGCCCTCACTTTAATTCCCACGGAAAGTACATGAATCATTGGAGGAAATTCCATCGTCAGTTCATCAAGCTCTTCTACTGTTGTGTCAAGGGATGTGGCATGAAGTTCACAGAACGATGCTTTGCCACAAGACATTTAAGGCAACATCACAAGATGCCTGACACTGAAGTTAAAAATGTTGAAATCCGGAGAGGTGATGAACCTAACAAACATTACATGAATCCTGGAGATATTAAAGCCAGACGATATAGCAAGATTAACATAGACGCGAGAGATGCCGCTAAAAGAGAGAGAGAACAATACTCTAAAGATCATCATGTTACATTTGACAATATTGCTGATCCGTCATCATCTTTGTCCGTGTGCAGGGGGGAATATTTAGACTTTGATAATAACATGAATGTAAAGGGGCGTGTGAAAAGATGGTAAAAAGGACAATAAGGACATTATTGGGGGTAGGGCATTGTTTACTGTTGTTGTTTTATATATATATAATATGCACTTATTAATTTAATTTTTTGTTTAAAGAACAAATCATTTTTAAATAATGTTTGTTCTGACGGGGGAGGAGTGTGGCGGTTTTGGTTTATTCAATTAAAAAATTATAGTTAGCTCCCTTTTATTTTAAAGATTTTCAAGGTGACATTTGTTTAATTTTATGCTTACGTTAAAAATATGAAGAAGTCTGAATTTAAACACTTATTTTGATATTAGATGTTCCGATATGATTAATTCTAAGGAATGTTTTTCTATATATTTAATACGTTTTAAATTTTATGTCTAAACTTTACCGTTTTTGAAAGTTATTTTGATTCAGATATATCTCTTTAAATTTTAATGTGTATTGTCTATGATCATACGTAATAACGTAAGTACTGTAGACCATTTAGGTTATACAACCTTTGGAAAAGGATCGAAAGAACCTTGTAGGATTATTTTCGCTTTCGGAATGTGTTTATAAATTTGAACAATAAACTTTTGGAATAAAATTAATCATAATTTAAGATAGGGTAAAAAAACGTTAAGTTGCCACAGTTTGTTTCTTTTAAGTTCACCTTGCCAGTACTTTCAAATTAAGACCGCCACATTTGTTATTTTTGATACGAACTTTTTGGTGCTTTTTTTGATATCGTTTATTTTTGTTTTCTTGTTTTGGTGCTATTTATACATGATGTTCTGTTGATATAAAATATGAAAACTTCTTTTTGTCTTATTGTCAAACAATATAACATAGCTGATCACAGTGGAACGAACTAGGGATATGGATTACCAATGAATATAGAGTTGGTTCATTGAGCACACACGGCATAGGCTCGTGTAACTTGGCGTCCGTCGTCCGTGGTTTATTTGGCTTTGGTTTCATGGTAATCTAGATCCTTTGGTATTCAGCCGGAACGGTAACACATAGATACCGGTACCGCCTGTTACACTACCTTTTGGATCAGCTGAGATTAAAAATGGACTAGCTATTTCCAGTATAGCCATTTAACAATCGAGAGTAAGGCAATCCAATGGATTGAATAAATTATGCATTATTTTGGAAATAAATGAAGCTATACTTATACATGTATCCGGATAAAAATGTGTATCTTATATTTAATTAAATCAATGTCTGGCATATATATGTGGTTATCAAATCAAGTCGGGGTACACCAAGTTGAAAGAGTACTGGAGAGAAAAACGTTAGCAATTTATTTATTGATCCTTATTACATGTATGACAAGTAGATTCAACTGACAACATTCAAGTGACCAACAAGCGTAAAATGGGCAGGGTATCCAAATTACCAGGGTATTAATATTAGCTCCATCGCCAGATATGCAGATGTACTATGGCGTATATAAGAATGACTTTGTTAGTACATTCAAATGTGACCTTATAAATAACGTTACGACACACACGGGTGCGCAATCTGGCCCAGTTGTACCGTGGACACTTTGTGTTCCCCGACGTTAGCTGGTAATTAAGAATCGGCATGCAATTTTGAAAATATGTGAACCCCCCCCCCCCCCCCCCCCCCCTTCAAGGATACAGTTTTGAAGTTTATTTAAAATTGTAAATATTTTTCAGTGATAGTTTAATCTGGATTTAAACTTAAAATGTCTACTTAATCAGGAACTGTATATGAAGTATTATATGATCCCTGACTTAATTTACCAGAATCAACTGACTTGAGTCTGGTTTCATTCCAGAATGATAAAAAGTTATTTTTCAGAACGTTTTTATCTAAATTTTAAATCTATTTTCACTATATTTGTTTTATATCATGCATGCATGTCCATATATTCACCTCTTTATAATAAAATACAACTGATGAATACCAACATGCATGCAACGAAGAGCCTATATTAATTTTTATTTTATTCGAGAGCTGCCTTGAGCAAACTACAGACATTTCCTTCTAATGCGTAACAAAGAAAATTAGTTATATCATATTGAGATATTACATGCCCTGGGACTATTAATACAACTAAGTCATGAGTCCCAGACCTGGCCAACTCTGATAATACTGCTAAATGAGTGCGGTTGTTGCTAATCTCTCATACGTATTTGCAAAATTTAATATTTTATTTTTCATATTCCCACTATTTTAAAAACAAATATAGACTAAATTTTGATATAATATGTTTAAACGGTCCGTTATTGTGCGCTGACTAATGACTCAAACCTTAGTAATGGTTATTAGTGACTAAACGTGACCTCGTTTCATTGGCGGTCAAAGAAAAATATAAACATTCCGATCTGCTGAGGGAAATTCTTCTAAAATTCTCTGAGGACATCAATGTTTCTATTCACCACGACAATTAAAGACAGCAGTTTTATATCTGACGAGAAAATAACAGAACTTAAGTTTCCATTTAAAGTTAGTTTCAAGGAAAATTACACGAACGAAACTGCATGCCTTGTCAAAAATGAAAACAAATCAAATGACCCCTTGGTTTCCAACAGGACCTCTATTTACACATGTATTTGCAACTGCATATAAAAAAAAGATATAATATCAAAAGTGCCTGTTTTCAGTTGCCGCCATGAATATTTTAGCACAGCACAAAAATATCCCGAGTAAATGTAGACCCTTGTCTTCAACAAGGATTTTATAAAATATGTGAATAATAGTAAAACAGTGGCGGAAAGCCTTTAAACACACCCTACTCAACAATAAAAGGTATCCAAGTAAATCTGATGGGAAATGCAGTTCACATTTTTCCTTGATATTTTAATTGCATAACTGTCAATAGACATATTGACAGTACTTAGAACCTGAGCCCAACTTGGCCTAATGAAGTCGTAGAACAATTCATTTTTAGCTCACCTGTCCTAAAAGGGACAATACTTCCTTTTGGCACCCGTTGCGGGTATGTCTATCCTTATTCCGTCTACCAAGGGTGCCAAAAGGAAGTCTTTCCCTAAAAGGATGCAAGCTTTTGGTGTCCGTCGTCCATCGTAAACATTGTAAAAGATCTTCTCCTCTGAAACCACTAAACCAATTACAGCCATACTTAGTCTGAATGGTCCTTAGGATATCTAGAATAAACTTTGTGTTTTATTTTATTGTCAGTCGGAAAACATGGCCACCATGGCTAAAAATAGAACATAGGTTGTAAACTACAGTTTTTGGCTTATATCTCAAAAGTGTTCATCAGGTCAAGATCTACCTGCCATGAAATTTTCAGACAGATCGGTCAAACCTTTGTAAGTTTGTTGGGTCATTGTCCCTGAAATTGAATTGTTTATTCTAAGGAAATTTTGCTGTTTTAGGTTAAAATTATAGATAAAGACAAACTGTAAATATAAAAAATGTTCAACAAGGTAAGATTTACAAATAAGACAACAGGACCAAAATTGTCATTTGACCCCTTATAGGAGTTTTTGCCCTTTAAAAGGGATTTTTCAAATTGTTTTTTTTTTTTTTCGTCAATTCAAAAATCATCTCCTCTGTAACTACTTAATAAAGTTCAACCAAACAAAGGCTGAAAGATTCTTAGGGTATCTTGTATAAATTTTATGTTTTATTTTTTTGTCCGTCAAGAAACGTGGCTGCCATAGCTAAAAATATAACATAAGTGAAAAATGCACTTTTAAGCTCATATCGCAAAACATAAAGCAGTTAGAGCAAAACTGTCAAGAAGTAAAACTGTATGAGGTCAAGATCTACCTGCCATGAAATTTTCAGATGAAACGATCAACCCATTTTTGGGTTATTGCCTTTGAATTGTTAATTTTAAGGATATTTTGCAGTTTTAGGTTATTAACTTGAATATTATTATAGATAAGGACAAACTGTAAACAAAGTAAGATCTACAAATAAGTCAACATGATCAAAATTGTCAATTGACCCCTTATAGCAGTTTTTGCCCTTAAAAGATTATTTACAGGTAAACAGTAATTATCAGTAAAAATAATGGTCTGACATATTGTCACAGATGTTTAGAGCATAACTTGAAATAAATTAAATAGTAGCTGTACAACTAAAATGGAGGGTTGAGGTCATTGAAATAGTCCATAGCAACCAATAAAAAATTCCCTTGCAACCATATATATATTTGGGTCAAGGACCCTATGACCCGTACAAGTCAAAAAGAAAGGTCAAGGTCATTGAAAAATACCATAGCAACCATATAATTCAAGACCCTATTATATAGCTGTACAAGTCAATATGGAGGGTCAAGAGTCAATACCATTGACAAAGTCCATAGCAACTGATGAAAAAGTCCCTAGCAACCATATATATTTTGGTTAAGGACCTTATAATTTACCTGTACAAGTCAATGCTATTGAAAAAGTCCAAAGCAGCCGATCAAATCATCCTTAGCAACCATATATATTTGGGTTCAGGATTCTATGTTTTAGCTGTAAAAGTCAATATTTAGATAAAAAATGCAACTGTATACATTAAATAGCAAAGCAAGATCTACACAAAAAGTAACAGGTGAGACATCAAAAGTTTTCTTTGTGATGTTGAAAATTGGATTATAGCAATGACAGATGGTACCGTCAGCTTTGGTATGACTTCTCTGAAACTTTACATGCCGAACTATCAGTAGAATTGATTAATTAAGACGATTCACAAGACTGTAAGTAGGGTAAAATATTTAGTGAGGCAAGGTTTCAGGAGCCAGCCTAGTTCACCAGCAGTGGAACAAAATTATGGCAGAGGCTTATTTAAAGTAGGCAGTGTCTGTACCAAGTCAGACTATCCTGATCTGCATGACTCTGTTGTGTTTATTTTTGTGTTTTGTGCTCTTTTATGTTATTTTTTTGTCCAGAGTTCTGAAAATGGGTTGCTTTGATTGATTGGTATGCCATTGTTGACCTTTCCTATTATCATTTTTGTTGTTTACTGGTTAGCATGTTAAAATCAGAAATTTAACTATTGGGAGTGTAGAAATAGTGTAACCTCAAGTAAACTGAAGGAGGATCTGTTTATCGTATGATTTTCCATACTGAATTATACAAATTTAAGATCCACTGTTACTGCCATTTTGGATTTGCTGAGTGTTCGGTTACTACAAATATGACTTCATAAACAAAATCAAGCAATGAATAAATAAAATTTGACATCACAGAAGGAAAAAATCATGAGGCAATGTAATCTCCCTTTGGTATTGAATAATGTATCACAAGGCTTAGCACACATGCTCTTGTCTCAGAAAAAAAATTACTATAGCAAAACAAATTTTTTGTGACAAGAGCCTGTGGCTTAGGAGTGTGAAAATTGCTATATAAAATGGGAGAAAAGGTATTCATTTATTTATTTTTATTTCAGAAATGTAATTGGTATCCAAGTCATGAATGGAAGTTCATCCGCCTGTTACTGCTGTAAAGATAAAAAAGATAATATGGATGTTGACTCGGCTCTTGATGAGCTGGGTATGCTCAGTACAGTCACAAATAGTCGGAAACAGTACCTCCGAGAAAGAATCAGAACTCGTAGTGAACCTACACAGAAGGAAGCTAGGTCTTTTCATATTGTTCAATTAGACAAAAATTACATCAGTAATATTTCGTCTGGAACTTTTGGAACATTTTATCCCAGTATTGATCCGGGAGAAGATGGTGTAGCTGATCCAAATTCATCATCATCTAGTCAGGCAATCAGTGATCAAGAGAAATATCGAGATACACCAACCTCAGTTCGAAGAGTTAAATGTATAAGGAGATCACTTATGAGGAAAAATAGATATAAAAAACCATATGAAGTTCCATGGAGGATGACCTCCTCCTTACCGGAGACAGTTATTCAGTATGATGAAAATGTTCCAGGTCTTTCAAAATCCAATTCAGAATCCCCAATTAAAGGTGTTCAAATACCAACAAATTTGACTAGGTCAAGATCCTTAGAAAATATTGAATTAGCAAGATCTAGGTTGTTAGAATTATTTGAAAAAGTTCCTGATGCCAAAGAAAAACAGGAAATGGAAAATGTGTCAAAACATTTAGAAAGAATGCACGTTTCAGATAAATTGGAGAATGTTTCAAGAACTTTAGAAAATATGAATGTTTCAGATACGATAAGTTAATAGATATTATTTATATTAGGAATTTTATATAAATTATTAATTTAATTACTAATATGGTATTGTGCAGTAGATTTTCAGCCATATTCCATTGAATTCTAGTGTCAAAATATCTCAAAAATTGTTAGGAAAATTTTCCTAAACAAGTTACATACATTTCTCAAATTCAGATTTTATATCTGTCAGACTTTGTAATTCATAACTTTGTGAAATAAGCTTGATTCAGTGTATAGATGGAAGATTTGCTAGGGTATTGCCATGCTAGCTTTGAAATGTTTGTATTGCAGTGTTGTTAAAGCTTCATAAAAAATTCATTGTTAAAAACCTCTGTCCCAATTCAAATTAATTAAATAATTAATTCTAATAATTATATGTTATTCTAGCATGACAACAATGTATCAGATAACCATGGGCTCATCAAATCTTGTAGCAATAGCAGAAAGCTGAGACATTGAGCCTAAAGGGAGACAATTACAATTATCTCCCTTGTATAACTTAGTTAGGGAAAATAACTGACCTTTTTTCATTTATGCAATAAATAACCCTGCCATTGATTTAAAAAAACAGTAAAAGTTTTAAGATTGAGCCCATGATTTAATCACTAGAGCTAGTTGTACAAATGTAGAAAAAAATATGTTGTATAAAGATTTCAGGTTGACTTCATGCTATAAACATGTAGGTACAAATTTTCATGATCAGAATGCATGTACAATGTATACTGAAATTTAACAAAACAATGTACAACTTGATTCTGCTTTTCAGTTTGAAAATTGCATCACCAATATTTTTTGCATAAAATTGGTGCCAGGATTGGGAAATGGTATTTTTCCCCAGTGTTTCTACCCCTCCCCCCACAAAAAGAAGAAAAATAATGACATACACACTGTTATTTTTTAACTGCATTCTACTTGAAACACATCATTTCTGTCAGCCTTCTCAATTGGATAAAGTTTCATATATAGTACATGCTTTTAGAGGGACTAAGGAATGTTTTGATTAGGTTAATAATTTTAATATTATCTATAATGTGTCTGTTGAATGAAATACTGTGAGTTCAGAAATTAAATTAAAAGTGTCTGTTGTCAAAATTTTCACAGAATTGATATAGCTGTAGTTAAAAAACTAGCATTGTGATGTTTTCTACTTGTGTTATGGGTAAATTTTACAAAAGTACAGAAATCACATTAATTTAATCTGACAATATTGTCTGTTGACAAAGGTACACAGTGATAAATGCACACAGAAATTTCTGAATTTACAATATTTTACTCATTTAATCATTTTATGGCTGTTGAAAATATCACTTATGTTTTAATTTATTAGAATATTTTAATTTATAACTTATATTAGAAGATTATTATGGGGATAATTACACAAGAAAAATATGTAATTTTAGAAATTCATTAAGTTTCATCAGAATGACTTGTAATTTTTAGTAAAGCACTTTGTTCATTTTAAGTGCGTTGAATGGTTGAATACACAAGAAAAAAATACTGATATTTTATAATTATCTTCAATAACAACTGACCATTTTTCCAATTTAAAATTTATTATCTCCCCTTACTTCTAACTTATTATGCCTGCGTTATTGTATTATATTTAATTATTGGGGATAACATGAGATGAGAGTGAAATGTATCAGTTGAGATAAATTCATTTGAAATAGGGTCGATATTTCTCTTGCCAAAGTTCTCCCAGGTTATCCTGATTTCTCCAAAAATAAAAACTGATTATCATGGTTTTGTGTTTAAAGAGCCATATTGTGTACCAACATTCCTTGTAGCTCATCAAAATTTATCATTTGTGCTAACCTAAATACTTTTGATTCAATTATTTTTGCATTTGAATCTTGTTCTGTTTTATTTTATTTATAATGTTCTGAAAAAGTGCAATTTCAAAATTCATCCTGTTCAGTTTTTATGATTTTAAATTTTTATCTAAATATATGTATTAACACAGTTTACAGAAAAGGAAATATCTATTAGGAGTAACCCCTATTGATAGCCTGTCCCATTTTTTCTTTTTTCCACAAAACGATTTTCTAAATCTTGTTCATTCCCATTTTTGGTAAAATCTATGTTTATTTCATGGCTTCCGTTTCCAGTCCATGAAAAATTATCTGTCTTTGCTATTTTTTTTAGCCAAAGTGAGATAAAGGGATAGTATACATCAAATTTTGGGATAGAAAACCAATATCTGACAAATACATTGACTTTGTTACTGGCAAAGTTGACCACAAGTCCCATATCTCAGACTAACCAAAAGTAAACATTTCCATGTATTTGGGCCTTGTCAGTCATTGAAAAATAAAAAAATAAAAAATGAAACTTCCACTCGGCCCAAATCTTTTAGAAGGGGTTGATGATAACCTATCAGTTAACTTGTATTAAAATGTTAAAGTATTATAAAGGTTCTGATTCACTTTAGTCACTGAAAATGTATATGCAACACATTTTTTATATGCCCGTCATAGACGGGAAATATTATGGTATATAAATGTCCGTACATCCAACTGTCCCACCGTCAACACTTTGTACCATAACTCAAATTATCTTCAATCAATTCTCATGAAATTTTAACACATTAGGAGTAACAGAAGAAAGCTCCCTTTTGATTTTGACGATTTTAACTTTTGTCGTTCTAGAGTTACATGTATGTGACATAGATTTTCCAAAAAAAATAATTTTTCACATGTTGCACACTAACTTGAGTATGCCTAGACTGATTTTCTTCAAACTTTAACACATTATTACAAATAGTGGTCTGAGGGTCTGTATACTTTTTTGATAATTTTCACTTTTGTTGTCCCAGAGTTGTGGTACTTAGATTTTCCAAATATAAGCAATTTTTCACATGTCGTGAACTAACTCCATTATGCATAGACTGGTTTTGTTCAAACTTTTACACATTTTTAAAAATGGTGGTCTGAGGGCCTGTATACTTTTTAACGATTTTCAATTTTGTCAAAGAAAATTTAAAAAAAGTTTTAGCATACACTTTAAAATTCAGTTTCTGCCAGCAGATAGTCCAAATAATTATGCCTCCAAGTAGGTTATTTATAATTTTTACACAGCATCTATGATGGTCAAAAATAAGTCCAAATGATAAATGGCCTCATTATCTGGACTAGCTAGCAGAATGTGTATTCTCTTGGTAGTATGTACACGTACTAACCATGCAGCTCTAGCTTTATGTATCCCCTTACGTTGGTTATCCTCTAATTTTCCTGTTTATTGAGGAGTGAACCTTAAATCACAAAGCAAATGGAAAAAACTGTCACCCATTTTATTAAAAAAGACATGAGTAAATAACCCAATTGATGAAATCTTATCAGGAGCTCTGTTCTAAGACTCGTGCAAATAAGCTATATATTTTCCCAACAATGTACTTATATTGTATAAGCATTATATTGGCTGCAGAATCATGAGAACAAAAAATAATTTACCAAATTTAACATTAAAACTAAGTCAGTGCACGACAATATTTTATTTCAGGGTTTCCTGAATTTTAGGCTTAAACATATATACATGTACTAATTCCACTAGAGTAGTCTCCCTTAAATGTGCAAATGTGTTTGCTTCTTCACTTCTTTGCATACCATATATTAATTTATTATTTATTAATTAACAAGCATTGTAAGAACAATTAACAAACTGATTGACCTTTTGTTTACTTATTTAAGAAAATATGATATATATTTATTCATTATTCAATGATATTATGATATGAAAAATAACTGTAGAATATTTTTCATTTAAGAGACCAATATTTGATTCTTAGGGAAGGGGTAGGATGTTCAATATCTAGAGCAAGAAAGACAGTTTCCATAATGTAATGAAAATAAAGGACTGAACTTTTCTTGGAATCACTCAATTGCAAATTTTTGGCGAAAAAAATTGAAGCTTGTAAATGCACAGAAACATGCATACCCTCCCCCCTTTTCCCCTTAAAAAACCAAATAATTGCTCCCTAATACCTGTATACATGTTAAATAAACATATTCATGTAGAGTAAAAAATCATTTTATCATTGGTACTGAAATTATCACCATAACAAGCCTGGTATGACAAGTATTTGTAAGTTTCATTTAAAACTGTTTTTATTGCTTTTATCAGCAACACCACAAACGATATGGACTCACATTGCAATTTGATAATTCTAATAGGCTAATACACAACTGATAATGAAAATATCCAAGGGTTATATGCTATGATATTCAAGTTTTGTTGTGACCCATTAAATCATTGTTTTAATTATTTGCTCAATGTATTTATGAATGTTAATTTATTCCATAAAAATCATCATGATTTAAAATGTGAAAAATTTTAGTTTTATTAGTATTATTTGTTGCCTTTGTGTTCATTAGGCAGCACTGTCAGGTCTTGTCTATTGCATTTGTCTGTCCTCTGTTACAAATCCATAAACTAATTGAGTTAATTGTGATTCTTTTCTGATTTTACTCTCACTTTTTGATTATTTTGTCATGTATAAAGGTTGGTGATTTGAGTAAGTACTGAATTAGTTTAACCCCACTATATTTTGTCTTGTATAGAGGGTGATGGTTTGAGAAAGTACTGAATTAGTTTAACCCCACTATATTTTGTCATGTATAGAGGATGATGGCTTGAGTGAGTACTGAATTAGTTTAACCCCACTATATTTTGTCATGTATAGAGGGTGATGGTCTGAGTAAGTACTGAATTAGTTTAACCCCAACTATATTTTATCATGTAAAGAGGATGATGGTTTAAGTACTGAATTAGTTTAACCCCACTATATTTTGTCATGTAAAGAGGGTGATGGTTTGAGTAAGTACTGAATTAGTTTAACCCCACTATATTTGCATGTCCAAGTCAGATGTCTCTGTCGGTTGTTTTTTGTCTCTGTATTTTGCTTGTATATTTTGGAAACGAGTTTTCATTCAGGCAGTGGCTCTGGTTGAATTCCTTCACAATGCTTTGACGCAGTGCTTGTTTTAAAGCAGTGTAGGCTAGTTTTTTCTACTACAGTTGATGTCTCATTAAAGTTACATCGTATCCCTTAAAGTCGTTGCAGGATGTGACAGACGTTGATTTTACTTGAAAAGGATTGTCAGTTTTCCTGCCAAAGCTCATAGTTCTCTCCAGGTAGTCCAGTCGCAGTATGGCCAGTTGCGATGAGAATGGGGTGAAATACTACGCCAACCCCATAATTATTTTCATTTTTGAAAAAAAAAACTGTACATACATTTAAGGAGAACATGAAAACTTAACTACACTACATAGAATAGAGATTGGAAACGGGGAATGTGTCAAAGAGACAACAACCCGACCAAACAGCAGAAAACAAGCCCAAGGCTACCAATGGGTCTTCAATGCAGAGAAAATCCCACACCCAGAAGCGGGCTTCAGCTGGCCCCTAAACAATAATGTGTGCTAGTTCAGCAAAATGGATGACACACTAAACTCCGAAACATAAAAATGAACCTAAATTAAAAAAACACAAGACTAACAGGCTAGAGGTTCCTGACATGGGACAGGCGCAAAAATGCGGCAGAGTTGAACATGTTTCGTGAGATCTCAACCCTCCCTCTATACCTCTAGCCAATGTGGAATATACAATATTTTTGTGTATATTGTCACAAGCAAGTGTAGATTTTTTGTTTAGATCCCATCTAACTTACTATGGATTCCACAAGAAGTTAACCGTCTGGTGGTCTCGTGGTAACGTGCTCGCCTCGAGTGTGGAAGATGGCGGGTTCGATCCCCCGCCGGATCAAATCATTGACGTTAAAATTGGTATTCGCTGTTTCTCCGCCAAATACGCGGCATCTAGGTGTAAGAGCAAAGATCGACTGGTCGGCTTGGAGTCAGTATAATGTGTCCGGTGGGGTGATATGTAGTTCTGTGGACAGTTACCTCGTGAGCTAGCACGTTAAAAATCCGGCTGGGCGTGTCGGTCTGGTACAAAGCAGGGATCGTATTCATTATCATATCAATATGTTCAAGTCCCGATGTGCACACATAATTCATCCATCCATCCACAAGAAACTGGGGGCATAAAACAGAAACTTAAACCGGAGAAACAAATCCTTTGTGCCAGGAATTTTCTTAAAAATTCCCTAAAAACCTTTCAAGGCAAATTCTGGTCAATAAAAAACTTCAATAATACAAAGTGTGCTGAAAACCGTATTATCAAATTTAGTTCCCTCTAGATTAGACACAATACATAATAGTAATTTTAGGTATACAAAGTTTTAGAATTCGAGATAAAAACCTAATTTGATATAGAATAAAGAAATTCAAGGCTCCTACCTAAGTTTGATACAGAACCTACTGATACGGATCGTTGGGGGTTTACGCCAATTCCAGACAAATAGCTGTAACTTCATCAGGAAAACTGATAATCCTTGTTAATTCAGATCAGAGTACAACTCGCAGTTTCAGTGTTAACATGCTGGTTAACAGCCAGGATGAATTGTGAACTGTGTAGACGGGACACTTGGAAAAATGGATACAACCTCAAATTCAAAGAATTAACAAAAAATAAAATTTTGCGAGAATTTAACTGTGCGTAATAAAAATGTTTTCCCTAAAACGGAATTGCTAATAACTGTAACAGTACTGGGTAAAAGTCTCATTTCAAAACTACAGTCTTAGATGGATATTTTATTACTCATCACTGGTCTACAAACATTGTTTCAATAGCATAATCATAATACAGGAAAAAGGGTAGGTTAATGTTGTCAACAACCCCAAAAAGAGAGAGAATATGTTTCAAGAAAAAGACGCAACAAAACTATAAAAACGCCTAAGTGCTTGGAGACAGTAATAGTTTAATTCAGATGTGCTGCTCTTATTGGACTAGAAGCGAGATGGAGGACTTTATATCACTGTGAATATCCCCAATACAACCGAGAATGACAAGTGTCCCCGGGGTAGTACGCGTGTTGTTACCGAATTAAAAAAAAAAAAAACATTGAAATGGACTCGTCTAGTTTCACTTTGGCCTGTTACTTTCAGTTTGTCGAGTGATCATTTGAGAACGTGCGATTTTTTGCGCTTGTTACCTAAATGTAATAATGGATTATAGTAAGTGGTTTGGTTGTACATGAAAATATGGTCAACATAATAATTCAGATTAATGAATAATGATTCGTGAAATTCCCCTTTTACACATTTATTGATGACGTTTAGCGCAAATAGGATATCCTCCATACAACGAGGCATTTCCGGTAAAGTTCCCTCCCATTGCAAGTGGGTGGGTTGTTCTCGTTTTCCCACTTATTATCCGCCATGTCTGAAATAAAAACTTGACACGTTGGTAAGTTTCATTTTCGCAAATAGCCCACTACAAGACCAAAGAATAATTTATCACCCATAAATGTACTTAAATGATAAGGGCATGTTATTCGTCTTTGTCTTGAAGCAAAGTGAAATTATTGATTTTTATCTTTATTGAAATTCTAATAAATTTCCTTTGTGTGTACCCCATGTTCTATAGAAAGACAGAACATCACAAGTTTCCAAATGTTGCATCTTGTCAATAGACACACAAAACAGCTGATCATGACAGGTGTAATAAACAACAGGTGTGGTGTAATCCAATTAAGTGATCAATTGTTGACAAGTCTAAATCTAAATTATTGATCTACATGTATTGATCTGTTCAAATTGATCATGGTAACAATGGAAAGGTGTGTTAATAAAGTAGAAAAGATGATTTTTACTTATCTAAAATTTAGAAATATAAAGGATTCTATGGACAAGTTAGCTAGTTAATTTCATAAAGTATGCAATCAGAAGTGTTTCTATGAAAATATTGTTACCAGATTAATTTACTTTTCTTTTATATCCAAATTGTTGTAGATTTTGTCAGGAAAAACTGCAGATGTTTTTATCATTACATTACAGTGTATAAAAATTGAATTCAGTTTAAAAATTAATTATTTGATTTTTAAGATTAATGAAAGGGAATTAGTTTTAGACCAGTTACAAATTATGAAGGAGCCTGAGGTGTCTGAGTGTTTTAGGTATTTTGTCTGATTACTTAATTTGATCGCTACATGTAGCTTGCAATTGTCAATACTGAGATTGAGTATGAATCCAGCTCATGGAGAGGTGTTGTCCACTGAAATCTTAACTGAAAAGGATTGGTGGTTTACCTGATGTAGGCTGGCACTTAACTGACTGCAACAATGTAACGAAATGCGCTGAATGTGGCATAAAAGCCCAATCTAAAGAGAACAAAATGTCAGTTTTACAGTACTTTGCTAAGTTCAAGTTCCATTTCATTTTGAAGGGCCTCTGTGGCCGAATGGTGTAGGTAGTTCGTCATGACTACTAATGATCACTAGCCTGTCAACACTAAGGTTGTGAGTTGGAATCTCACCTGTGGCGGGTTGTGTTCGACTCCGATCTAAATTGACAAGGATTGCCAATTTTCCTACCAAAGGTCGGTGGTTTTCTCCGGGTACTCTGGCTTCCTCCACCAATAAAAACTGGCCGCCGCGAAATAGCCAATTGTGCTGAAAACACCGTAAAAACCCGACGAAATAAACAAAAAACATTTCATTTTATAAAAGACGCAGACCTGTTTACCACTACGATTTTAGCGTAGTTTCTACGGTTTTTTGTACTCAAATTACGCTCTACGCCCAAATAAGTCATAGTAGGTCACATCGGTGATAGTAATTTTTAGGCCTTGTAAAATCTAAAACTACACCTAAATATTGAAAACTACACTTTCTAAATGTATAAACTACACTACTAGCTTAAATGGGGTAAACAGGTCTAAAGATGTGGGTATAAATTTGCATGAAAAATGCTGCATAACTTTAACTGTCTAGGGGAGATAATTTTTTTATAAACTTTATAGGAGGGATAATTCTTCGGTTCAGGGTTCCTAATTATTCTAAAAATAGATTCGTGGGGCACGAAGATAGTTCTATGACAAAATTTACCCGAAGTTTGGACATGGTGTGCATTGTTATCTTTTTACATAGGATAAAGGGCTATTTTATTCTGATAATTAGCCACATTTCCAATGAAGAAACAAAAATTTTAAATTGCAAAAAGCTGTTGAAGCTGAGTAATGATACATTGTTTGGATTGGCCATCAAGGGGGAAATCCCTATGTGATATTCACTTTAAAGGAAATATATTGTCATTAGAGCCAACGAAACATATATTTAGAGCTATTTTGGTTGTATTATTATAGAAGAAAAATTAGGAGACCAGAACCTTCATAACTAATTATAAACTGTCTAGGGGAGATCATTGATATTGAACAGTGTAAAAGGATGGTTATCACGTTAACAACGTAATAGGTCCTGTTGTAATTGATTATGTTGTTTGACCAATATCGTTTATATCAGGTATTTATTGTTCTAATTAAAAGAATCTCAGATGAATTTCTGAAAGCATCTGATAACCAATCCAATACATCTGGACAGCATTCTGTTTACCAATCAAATGTTGTGTCATGCACCTTTTGCCCATTGCTTTTCTTCTATGAAAAGTACAGTTATCTTCTTTATTAAATATCTTTGGCTAAACCATTAAATTACAAAATTGACAAATGAATATACAGTCAAACTTCGGTAGCTCGAACTCTAATCGCTCGAATACCACCGATGGCTCAAACCGTTTTGAAAGTCCCGTCAATTGTCCCTTTATTTTCATTTTGAAAAAGCCCCGGTTTATAGAACACCGATTTCTCGAAAAGTCGAACAAAAAGTTTGGTCCCAACAATTATAAGATAGTGTATTTTACCATTGAAAACTCAATAATTAAATCTACAATCTTGTTGCCTGATACTTACAGGTATGCATCTAACACTCACAAGTTTAATACAAATAGATGAATCTGACTGGTAAATATTTACTGTTCAATGTAATAAAGATGTCATGATAACTGTTGACAAGTGATTAACCCATGAAATTTTAATTAAGAAATATTTCATGGTTATAATTAGCTATACCAACTCGTATACTGATGTTTCTGGCAATTTTTCGTACTTGTGCAAATTTCGGTAACTCGAACTACAGATAACTCAAACATATTTCGACAGTCCCTTGGAGTTTGAGCCATCGAAGTTCTACTGTAATTCTAAAGTCTTTATATCTTTTACATGATTGATACCAGAATTTCATTATTCAATGCAAGAACTTCTACTGAAAGTATTGTAAATACCAGGCCACCATTTCACACACAAAAAAATCTTGTCATAAGTATGTGAGTATTCAACATTCTGTAGATCTACATTCAGTAACAATTAATTACAGTCGTAAGATTCTTTGTGCAGTGGGCACTGTAGAACTGAAACAACATGTTAGTATGAAGCCCAAATTGGATGGAACATGTACATGTATTATGAATATGAAAGGATATAATTCTTGAGGCAACTACCTTAGTATTAGAACATGGCAAAAGATTGACAAAGACTTCTTTCGTGTATGCCTCTATAATGAGTAATGTGTAAATTTTATCCAAAGTGATATAGAGAATAAAATAATTTAGCAGAAAAATTTGCTCAAACAAGTGTTAAGTACCTTTTGTTGTGTCAGATCACCCTATATCTGTATATAACACCATGATATTTCAAGTTTCTCATGCATTATAACCCAGTCATCTGAAACCAAACCAAGATCATGATCTATTTTTATACCCCCCACAAACAAACTTTGGGGGGGTATATAGGAATCACCTTATCCGTCCGTCTGTCTGTCTGTCCATATATCTTGTAAGCGCAACTCCTCCTGGACCGCTCAATGGATTTCAACGACACTTTACAGAAAGGAAGTACATCATCGATAGATGTGCATGAAGAAAAATCTTTGCTTTCCGATATCACACAAGGGAGATAATTGGACTTCAAAGCAGGGGGTATCCTTTGTGAGCTTTGCTCACAGTACATCTAGTTTGAGTTGATGTAAATTTCTGCTCCCTATTAAAGGCCTAAATGTGAGTTTAAATTAAGCAATGTGTCATGGCTTCAAGTTTTTAATCTGCATGTCAAAAAAAAAAGACACTCCTCTTTTCACCATTCTATAGATGTAACTGCCAGTCTGAAATTTCATTAAATTATTAATTTTTTTTTCAGAAATGAAAATGTGGATAGTTTGAAAATTCATAGGACTCCACCCAGACAGGTACAACAAGAATGGAGAATTCATTACATTATACATCAGTCAATCATGCCTACCATCTCATTGGTGCGATCAATCAGCTACGAAAGCGACAAGAACTCTGTGATATCATCCTGAACTGTGGTAACACGTCCATTCCCGCTCACAAACTTATACTCTCTGTCAGCACTCCATACTTTAAAAGTCTGGTGGAAAACAAATACAAAACAGATACAAGTTTACACGAGTTAAGAATCGATGGGATAGATGGCATTGCTGTGCAGAATATCGTAGAATTTTTCTATACTTCTGCTGTTTCTGTTGACGATGTGACTGTGTGGACATTGTTACCGGCTGCATGTTTGTTACAAGTTGAAGAGATACAGAATTTATGTTGTGATTTCTTATCCTCACAGTTACAGTTAGAAAACTGTTTACTAATTCATAGGATTGCAGCAAAGTGTTTATGTTCAGGATTGCTGAAGGAGACGACTGAATTTATCAGAACTAATTTTGATCAGGTAAATGTTTGTTCTGGTATCTAATTTAAGGTGTGACAGTTTTAACATTAAGTAAAAGCACTTGTTATAAAACACAGAATACAAATTTTAGGCCAAATAAATAAACAATATATGTACACTGGCAGAAAATATATTTTTCAGCTAATGGCTTTGTAACAGGATAGAATTTACTATAGCTAGTTTTCAATTCCGGTCTTGATTGACAAGATTTTCCAGTTTTCCTACAAATGTCCACAATCCTGACTGGGCATTTGTGCTCCAAAATCATGAAAACTAGGCAGAAAGTTGTGTAAAAATTCTCCCTCCCACCTCCTCCCAAATTATATGTTGTAAGCTACCTGCTTATCAAAAATGTCAGACTTGGAGAAAAATGAGGTTAAAATCAAACCAATTTCGTCAGATAGAATTGTCAAAGATGATAAATGGTTCCAAATAAACCTTATAAAATTAATAAAATATAAACCTAAAAATTATATATTTATTTTTCAGTTATTGGAAGAAGAGACATTTTTAGAAGTTCCTGTAAATGAAGTTGTTGGTCATTTAAAACGTTTGAAAGACACAGGATTAGAAGATAAGTCAGTACTCCAGGCAATTAAATGTTGGGTCATACACAGTGTAGATGACAGACAACTGTTTGGTTATAAGGTATGGAATATCAAAAGGCAGAATTATTTATAAAATTAAGAGAGGCTTTCAACACTGTATAAAACTAGATTGAGGTGATTGGAAATGACAGCTATGCCTGTACTCCCCACAAGTTGTATCCCTGTGCACCCTTTTCACAATTATACGTGTATCTTTGAATACAACTGAAAAATGAAAGAATAAACTCCATTAAAGCAGTAGGCTGCAAAAATATTTCATTTACATCTGAAGTTTGGGAAGTTTTCTATGGCTTCAAATCATAGAAGTCACTATGGTGGGAATAAAAGGATTTTGTTGATAAATGCTTATGTTTATGAAATTTTAATTTAGAAGTATGAATAGGCTACCTGACTTATACGAGAACCGACTTATGCTCGAGTATATACTGTAGTATTTTTTTTCCAGTTGATCCAGGAATTCCCCAGTCTTAAGGAAGATTTAGAAAATTTTATACCGGTGGAGTATCAAGTTCCTCAAGAAGATGGTATGTGGTCTTTGTAGATTTTAATATTAGGACTTAGAATTCCCAATCATATAATAATATTTGTGATCTTTGAGCATTTGATAGCCTCCAGATTTAGCTGGAGTTAGCCATAGGCTTAACACACTTTGTAATATAGCACAACCTTGTATTTTATACATTAATGTTAATAGCATTATTCCCCCACTGGATATATCAGGGAGAAAATAAATTTGGGAATGATCCCTTGCCTCCAATTTATATTTTTCATGAAATTCTATAAAAAGTGTCTTATTCATTGTTTTGGATATTTCTTATAGGTTTTGGAGAAGGGTTTTTTAATTTCTTGTGTTTTCACTATCATAAGTATACTTCTGTGAATCTCATTTAATTCTCATTAGGAAAAATTTAAATCAACAGAAAGGTAAATTTTGGAAATGCAATTTTCAATCAGATTTTATAACGGAAAAATCTAGCTATTAGTTCGATGATGTATGGCGGGCAAAAGGGGGGGGTGGGTGTTGGATCCAAACCATATTGTAGGAAAACCTAGTTTGCCATCAGGTAGATAGCTCATGTCTTGTTATTCATTTTCTTATTTTAGCACGTGGAATTGTTTGAAATCATTTTAATATTTTTTTATTGAGTATAATGATATTAATTTCAAACGAATTACCGGAAATAATTGCAGGTATTGTCAAAAGAAGCACACCTGTGTTCTGATTCATGAAAGTCACTTGTTTAAATCTCATTGGTCAGTCTTGCATTCAAGTTATATTAGTATATAAACAGTTGTTCAATAATGAAGTTATGATTTAGTTTTATAACGGCTGTTTTGATTGGCTGTCATAGAAGATTGTTTTGTTGACAGTGATTGGACTATTCAGTTTGTTTCGTTGCCTGTAATTGGATTTTTTAGTTGGTAAGTTGATTTAGATTTTTGTTTCTTTTATCTGTAATTTTGCAAGATTTACCAATGAGTTTAAAAAATCAAAATAATTTGGCTTTTATTAGAATTAAATTTATGGCCTTTTATCAAAGCGATTATGTTTATTTTTAATATGTATACAAAAATTGAGTGATATCTAGTCTTGCTGAATTACTAGGGTCTGATAGAAAATGTTCATCAGAAAGATGCCATAAACATTTTAATTTTGCAACGTACAAAGTAAATAAAGAAATTCTAAATTTTTATCAAAACTTAAAAAATTGAGGTGGTTGAGCATATATTAAGTTATATGTGAAATAAAATAAATTGGGCAACTACAAATTTGTTTGTCTGGCCTAATGTGTGTTTTCATTCTTTTCACAGGACACATAAATTGGAAGGAAGAAGATGAAGACATAACAGAAAAAATAAAAAAGTCCATAGAATTTGGACAAAACTTTGACCTTGTTATCAAAGAAGAACCAATGTCGGAAGATGAAGATTATATAAAGGGAGACAACTGCTTAAAAATACCTGCAGAAAAATTAAAGGAAGAGTTATCTGACTTAGAAGAATCTATAAAACAATCAAGCAGTAAATTTATGACATTAAAAGAAAAAGGAAGTTTCCAGTTAATTTCTGCTGGAAATATAGATCTAAATAATTGTTCATTTCCAGGCAGAAGAGTGAGAGATGGTGGAACTCGTTTGAAGTATGAATGCTCTTGGCCAGAATGTCCAAAAAAATTCTTTTCTAAGACTGGTCTGAAATTTCATATTAATAAACATAATAACGTTTTCCCATACAACTGCGAACAGTGTGGGAAGGGATTTAATCGTACTTGTGAATACGAGGACCACATGAATGCACATGCGGGTAATTTTTGGAAATGTTCGATTTGTGGTGCTATTTTGAAATCTCAGCACGGTCGAAGAGTTCATGAGTCCCAGCATGCTAATCAACAGCTACCTTGTGACATTTGTGGTAAACTTTTCCCATGCAGGGATTATTTGAATTCTCACTTACGAGCACACAAGAGTTCATTTGAGTGTGATGTCTGTAAGAAAGTATTCAAACGTAAACACCATTATAAGGAACATATAAAGGTTCATGAAAAAAATGGTTTTCATTGTGAATTTTGTGATTTTGTTACAAACTATGCACAAAGTCTCAAAAGGCATTTAAAGAATTCTCACGATCCAGAAAAAATTGAATTGCAGACTTGTAAACATTGTGGGAAGACTTTTAATCGCCATGACTTTCTTATGAAACATGTAGAAAAGTGTAGGCCTCAGGGAGAAGGAATTTGGGATCGTTATAACAACAGTTCAGCTGAAGGATCACAGCTTTACATAGTTGATACTAATCCATCCACTTCTGTGTCGATGAAATCGGAATTTCCACACTTTTATGATGACCCTAATGGGCTTGACCAGGACACTTCACTCTCAAACTCTATGTTGACAAAAGAACTTAACAAAGAAATATCCAAATATTTTCCAGTGGATGGTAATTTCAGTAGCGAAAATGAAAAAAATTTAGACACCTCAGTGTCAAGGTTATCTGAAGATCACATGAATGAGAACACAGTGCAAGAACAAACAAATTGATCATGTTGATAGTGAAATATTGTACTGTAATCATATTGAATTTTGTACTAAATTTATAATTGATTATGTAACCAGAAACTAATTTCGATGAGTACCCACCTTTTAGATTGTTTTCAATGCAATATCTTGACAGTCTAGATGTTTAGTTTAGTAAATACAAAGTTGTACCTGTGTCCACTGAAAATTTCCATTTTGATATCAAGCTAATATAATTTACATAGATTGTACAACGATGACCAGTTGATTATGAAATTTATCAAATCGAGGTAATGAAATTTTAAAAATACAAATAAAAATTTCATTATTATGAGTGGATAAATGTCGTAATAAATGCGTCAAGGTTTCAATCTTTTTCTCTAATGACTATTTAAAACTCCGAGAGGTCTTCCGCACATTTGTTTGGGGGAAATTTCACGAGCATTTAACCACTGTGTGATGATATCAGAATTTATCAAAAGGTCAAGAGATGTACAAATTTGCACAGAATTAGAGAAACAGTAATAGAATAGTCCAAGAAGAAAAAAATACTTTGAACTTTGAAAAGTATGTTGGTACGAAGGCAAAAATACTTTTTGAAAATTTTGACTTGTTTCTGTATATATGTTTAGGGTAGGCACAAAAAATAGTGTTAATGTCACAAATGATATGTTTGTTTCTGAGTATTTCTCTTTTGAAACCACTTGGCTGAATACTGTGAGAAAAACGCACATACGTTGCATATACATTCTGTAGTAACCATTGACAATTCTTGTTTATGATTGTCCAGCATTTAGAAGATTTTCAATATTTTTAATTGAACTTTTGAAAACTACACAACTGCATGTAGTCAATCTTTTATAGTTTTGATATTTGCTGTGCATACTTACATTTTTATATGAGAAGATTGTGAAAAATGAACAGTGAGTAATCTACATGTATTCAGTTTTCTGTCATTTATTGTTTCTAAAAACCTATAAACTAAAAATGATTTATCAAATGTTTAGTGTTCATATAGGTAGTTTTGCCCATATGATACAGCCAGAAGTAAACTTGCCATATCAATATCCATATAGGTATTATGATGTCATAATTGTTGCGACATAAAATCTGGATCAGATGATTTTAAATAAATACTAGCAGCAGTTTTATTTCTTTGTCTCAAGTGCTATACTCCAATAACTGTAAATCAAAAAGTGGCAAAGTTTTCAATGATGTACCTGATGATGTAGGAAATATTATGTATAAACTTATAAATTGTTTCTTTCCCATACCAGTTCCAATACCTCGCAGGACATTTTATTGGTGATTTTGGGGAGAAAAGTGGCAAAATTTGTTTGTTGGTCATGTTGGAAATATACATGTACGATAAACAGTTTATGACTCCCCATGTTCTATATCAGCCCTAGGCCAAGGCTTCGGGACTGATATGCATGTCTCAGGATGATATCGGGACTGATATTGATATCTCGGGATGATAACGGGACTGATATGGAAATGCAGTGTAATAATCTATATCTATATTGGATGCCCTTCAAATAAAAGGCTGTTACTTTTTCTTTGAATTGAAAAAAATCAGCATGTCCAGGTTCATTTTAAATCAATAGATTGGACTCCAGCAGTGCTCATGCCTTCCCTAAATGGGAGGGTTTACTGCCCTTAATGCCCTAATGTCCAAAAATGTACCCATCTGCCCTAAAATTAAAAAATGGTTGATACTTTTTCATTAACATGATTAAATTGTAAAAAAAATAGCATTTCTAGCCACTAAACTAATTATCTGCCTGTAAAACTGATTGACATACAAGTATAGCAACCTTTAGTAGAAAATTGACAAGTGATTACCTGAGACTCTACCTGAGACTCAAATATTGAGACTTAAGAAAGTCGAATGTACTTGTATTTGTGATTTTTTTTTATTACAGAATATGTATGTTTGAGATTAAAAAACAATTGACACTTACAATGTATACTGTGTACTGTATAGATGGATTGTATGTTCTTGAAGAATAGTACGTAGTGTATAAAATTTTATAAAAATAAAATAGTACTAAACACTTGAATTGTTTACAAATCATTAAGGCCCATTCCTAAAACAAGTTACATAAACGAGAAAATGGATAACAGGATAGGTTAACTAATAACATAACCTACAATGTATCAATCAATGCCGCCTGACAGACATAATCTGGACGAAAAATAACATAAAAGAGTACAAAACACAAACATAAATGCAACAGAAAGTGAGAATAGTCTGAGCTGGTACAGACCAAAGTAGTTTTTTTGCACCTGTCCCAAGTCAAGAAGCCCTAGCCTTTGTTAGTCTTATGTCTTTTTTTAATTTTGGTTCATTTTTATGTTTTGGAGTTTAGTGTGCCTTCCGTTTTGCTGAAATAGTATACATTATTGTTTAGGGGCAGCTGAACCCCCTCTGGGTGTGGGATTTTCTCTGCATTGAAGACCCATTGGTAGCCTTGAGCTGTTTTCTGCTCTTTGGTTACGTTGTTGTCTCTTTGACACATTCCCAGTTTCCATTCCCTATTCTATACAAGTATAACCTGTTCCAAAATGTAAAACAATCCTAATAATCAAATGTTAAAAAAATCCATTGAATAACTTATTTAGCTCAGGAATATTTCAACATTTTAATCTCGAGCACTGCTGATGAGTTGTCAGTGAACGAAATGGCCATACAGTGCATAAAATTTATTTCGGTATTTTGTGATACATTTTTTTATCAAACTGGACTGCCGAATAATACATGTACTTTGGTGATCTCACAGTACAAAAATAGATACAATATATTCCAAGTTGCTCAATCGAATGGTCTGTATCGTTTCAAATTAATTTATTTGTGTATAAACGTGTTAATGTGACACCATAAAGCCTTAATCCTGTATTGCCTCACAAAGGTATTTCAAGTGTGTCACCATGATATTGGCTGTAACACCACCAGCTGAGCATTAAACAACAATCAATCAATCCTTTAAAGTTGGAAAAATTTGGTTGGCTTATTTCTTGAAAATTAATATCTATGTTGGTAACAAAGAAGGTACGTGTCAACTCTCATATACTGTGCATACTAACCAAAAACTCTAAAAAAAACAAAAATTCTTTTGATATTTATAAATTTAGTAAAATTTCAAACATTTTGATAATTTAAATTTGATAGCCTTTGGGATCTGCCTGCACAAGATTTAATAGAGATGTAACAACTATCTAAAAGTTAATACAGGTTGGAACCAGTCAGGTGTGCATTATGGCTGTTGTGGTAAAGTCATTTTTGAACAATCAATTAATAGGCAGCTTTATTTTGGTGCAAGAAAAAGTGACAATCACCAGAAAATCTGTTTAACCTTTTAGCTAATCAAACAAAAATTAAGAATAATAGGTGTGTGTAAGTGATAATGTACCCCATACCATTAGGTAGAATAAAATGTGGTATTTCTAAAAATGATTAGCCATATCCGAATCAACAAAACAACCCCTAAATGCCCTTCCCCTCCCCCCCAAAGGTTATCTTACCATATGAAATAAAGCATCTCATCAAGTTTGTTAATTGTGTTGATATGGATGAACTATCAAACTATCAATAATTTAGTACGACCCATATCAGTGATTAAAAGGGATGCAATGAGTAACTGTATTAACATCACATTGTGAGATGCTTTTTATGATGAAATAGAAAGGACAGGAGATTTAAAATGCTGATTTAGAACAAAACAAAACAAATTGAAATTCTGTTTGAATGTATGAATTACTTTTCTTTCTGACAGACTTGGCAGAAATGCTGGAACAGACCACAGAAAATATACAGAAACAATCAAATTTATTGGATAACACCAAATCTGCTGACTCATCAAAATTAGATGATATTGACCCCCTTATGTGTTTTGAATGTGCCGAAGTCTTTGACAGTACTGAAGAACTGAAAAGACATGTCCAATCTCATCTTAATACAATGTTTGGTCAGCAGAAAATGGACTCGGTAAGTAGGGAGAATATGGAATCCTCAGTCAATGTTGGTATCTATAGCAAGATGTTAAGTAATTCAAACTTGAAAAATAACACAGTTTTGGACAATTCAAAATCTGAAAGTAGTTACTTTGACTCTTACATGAAGGCAAGAGGATTGGATTCCCTGGCATTTGGTGGACAAAAACGTGATATCTCCAAAAATCCTTTGGTTCCTCAAAAGCAAGTGACAATCACCGTCACCACTACAAGTGATGATGGAAAAGAGCTCAAATTTATTTGTCCCATCTGTGGTAAGAGTTGTCCAAGTACCGAAGAATTAGGAAAGCACATGGATTCTCACTCAGGGTACACATGCGATCTCTGTGGCAAGTCGTATTCTACAAAAGGTAATTTACAAACACACATGAAAAAACACAATGGTGACAATGCAGCTGTCTGTCCTTATTGTAATAAATCATTCACCAGTGCAGCAGTACTTAAAATACACGTGAGGTCACACACTGGGGAGAAACCATTTGAGTGTGATCAGTGTGGAGTAGGATTTGCCAAGAATATCCACCTGAAGCGTCACATGTCGATACATACCGGTATCAAACCACATCAATGTGAGATATGTCAGAAGAGATTCAGTCGGTCTGATCATCTCAAACGTCACATACAAAGTATTCATACCCAAGATCGCCCTCATCTCTGCTCACTTTGTGGGAAAGATTTTGTCCGAAAATACGAACTGAATAAACATATGAAACAGGTACATTGGGGGTTTACTATCAGTGAGAATGGTAATGAATTGTCGGAGACAACGTATTCCAATAATAAAAATGTGACGGAGGATATTGCTGACAGTGAGCCAAACACAAATATGCAAAAACTACAGGGAGCTTTCACCATGGGGGACAATAATAATACAGTTGATGTCAAAGGTCAAGATGAGAACAATATTGCACAAGAAGTTGAAAGACCATTGATAAAGATTGAAGTTGATACTTTTGGTCAAAATGAAAACAATGTTGGTGAATTTCAACTGTAACACGTTGATTTTATGTTAGCCAGAAGTCTGCATATTTCACAAGAAACTTACCAGTAATATTTTTGTGATACATTTGTGTTTTTTGTTTATTAGTTAGAAGGGTATATTACCCGGTATGTTCTTCTTATTCACTAAATATGTGGATTCATTTATTTTTGTGCATGGTCTAAATTTTCATGGAATAGTTAGAATTTGCTCTTACAGGGAAAGTGAATATTGGGGTCTTGTGATTTTCTTGTGATATTTAATATTTTCATTGCCTTTGAAAACCACTGAAATGAGTATTCAATGAAAAATCATGAATCTACAGTTTTCAGTTAAACATTCAACTGTGAATTTACGTGAATACCAATTTGTGACTGGATTTTCCAATGGAAAAATTGAGTTATTGGTTTACCCTTGGATTAATTGACGTGTGCAGTTGGGTGGATCCATACAGAATCGAAGGAAAATCCAGTTTCTTTCAAATTGACAGCTCAGATTTTGTTGTGGAGAAAAAAAATTCTGTACTCTTGGATTGATTGATTGATGTTTTACACCATGATGGCATTATTTAAGCCATGTGACATCAGTAGTTATACCCTTGGATTGATTGATTCATTGATGTTTTACACCATGATGTCATTATTTAAGCCATGTGACATCAGTAGTTATACCCTTGGATTGATTGATTCATTGATGTTTTACACCATGATGTCATTATTTAAGCCATGTGACATCAGTAGTTATACCCTTGGATTGATTGATTCATTGATGTTTTACACCATGATGTCATTATTTAAGCCATGTGACATTAGTAGTTATACCCTTGGATTGATTGATTCATTGATGTTTTACACCATGATGTCATTGTTTAAGCCATGTGACATCAGTAGTTATACCCTTGGATTGATTGATTCATTGATGTTTTACGCCATGATGTCATTATTTAAGCCATGTGACATCAGTAGTTATACCCTTGGATTGATTGATTCATTGATGTTTTACACCATGATGTCATTATTTAAGCCATGTGACATTAGTAGTTATACCCTTGGATTGATTGATTCATTGATGTTTTACACCATGATGTCATTGTTTAAGCCATGTGACATCAGTAGTTATACCCTTGGATTGATTGATTCATTGATGTTTTACACCATGATGTCATTATTTAAGCCATGTGACATCAGTAGTTATACCCTTGGATTGATTGATTCATTGATGTTTTACACCATGATGTCATTATTTAAGCCATGTGACATTAGTAGTTATACCCTTGGATTGATTGATTCATTGATGTTTTACACCATGATGTCATTATTTAAGCCATGTGACATCACTAGTTGTACCCTTGGATTGATTGATTCATTGATGTTTTACACCATGATGGCATTATTTAAGCCATGTGACATCAGTAGTTATACCCTTGGATTGATTGATTCATTGATGTTTTACACCATGATGGCATTATTTAAGCCATGTGACATCAGTAGTTATACCCTTGGATTGATTGATTCATTGATGTTTTACACCATGATGGCATTATTTAAGCCATGTGACATCAGTAGTTATACCCTTGGATTGATTGATTCATTGATGTTTTACACCATGATGGCATTATTTAAGCCATGTGACGTCAGTAGTTATACCCTTGGATTGATTGATTCATTGATGTTTTACACCATGATGTCATTATTTAAGCCATGTGACATCACTAGTTATACCCTTGGATTGATTGATTCATTGATGTTTTACACCATGATGTCATTATTTAAGCCATGTGACGTCAGTAGTTATACCCTTGGATTGATTGATTCATTGATGTTTTTACACCATGATGGCATATTATTTTAGCCTCATGAAGCCAGTAGTTGTACCCTTGGAAATACCATATATATGTCATATTAAAATCAGACATTCCAAACTCCAAACTTTGATGTCCTCATGAATACAATTTTTTTCACAAAACCATGAAAATTCATACATCGTATCAATGAAAATGAATGAATCCACAGAATATGAAGTCTTTCAAATTTTGATTTCAATTTAAAAAAAAATGCAATAATTTGATATTAGATGTAATTTGTAATCTGAATGCTTAACTTTTTTAAGTCTGTTGTTCCATGGACTAAATCTTTCTTTTTTATGATGAAATGAATGGGAATCCCTCTGTTTTAGGCCTCAAAATAGCATTCTCATGCTTACCTGCATTCATGCAAAATAGATTTTTATGAATTTTTTTTTTATATGTGTCCTGTTCAGAGACTTGCATGAAATACTGCAGTGTTCTAAGTTTTTTTTATCAGTCCAAAGATACATGTATAATTATTTACTGGAGAAAGCATCCTTGTTTTTACTATTAGTAAAATAGTACAGTATGTTAATTTAAAGTTTGTTCTTTAATATTGATAGTTTATAGGAATAGCAATATAATAATACAAAAATAGGATGATAATTTGAAATGTTTGTTGTGTTTGTATTTTAAATTTTGAATTTGGCAGTCATCAACTGTAACTTATGGTAGATTAGGCACATTACTCATCCATCAATCATTGGTCAATTCAAAATGTCTTTTGAACTTATGAATATTCATAAAGCAGTATGACTGGTTGTAGAACAAAATTGTAATTTAAAAAAATACAGAAATTGATGGTTTTAAAGAAAATTTAGTTTTATAGCTGATCTAACGGGAAATGTTATATTTAAACAGAAATGTGTAAATTATGGATTTATGATAGAAATATCATCAAAAGGAAAGCATGGAACATACCATAATCAACCATGAATTACTGACAATATCAGTGTTTATATTTTAAGTTATCATGAGATTTGTCTGTTATATTGTTATTATTGTTTTTTATGTATGTTTTCTTTTATTATGTTTTGGTCAGTTTAATCACTGACTAAAAAATAAAGTGCTTGTTAATCTGACTGCTTTACATTCCATAATTTTAAAAGTGCTTCTAAGAAATGAAATTTTGTTATGTTATAGATGCAAAAATGAAAGAGTTATCCTTCTTTGCTGACCAATATAATTTAAGGCAAATAGCTGATTTAAATTTTAAAATTTATTCTTAATTGTTTGTTAGGTAGTGAAATTGAAAGTTAAATATTGTGAAAATGTTTTGTTAGGTGCAAAAATTTATAAATTTTATGTACATACAATAGATGATATATTATATAATGTTTGAATACCTAAGGCCAATTAAAATTAATTGATAGATTTTCATCCCCGCCCGCCCCTCGAAAATCGTGCCGCCCCAATTTTTTTTATTTTGTAAAATTTACGATTTCCGGATTTTGTTCATCTCCGTTACCGGTATCCGTGTCAATAATTTCGTTTTTTGTTAACTTCCTGTAACAATTCAACATGGTTTTTGTGATTCTTAGAGTAGTAAGCGGTATAAGCCATTTTATAACGTTTACATATTAATAACACCTTACAAAATAGTTTCATATGAAATAAAAAATAAAAAATAAAATCCTCCCACCCGCCCCATTTTTTTCAAAAAGTTGGATGAAAATCTACTAATTAATTTTAGTTGGCCTAAAGGGAAAAAACTTTTGAATTATTTGATGATTCGTTTATCAAAGCAACTTGGACATTTTGTTAAGGGCACCTGAGCTACATTTATATAATACTGATAGTCTGATTTATTAAGGTAGCTTGGAGATTTTGGTATTGGGACCTAAAATGTCATTTACCTACATGTACCAATAGTAATCAAGTCAAATTAAACAATTCTCAGTTATCTCCCCCTAATTAAGTTACCAAGTATAGGTAATTTTTATTCTCTCCCTTTGCCCCTAAGGTCTGAATTGGAGTTATTTTATTATCTCCCCTGACTAATTTCAAGGGAGATAACTGGTTAATGATGCTCATTTTACTAAATGTTTTTCTAGACATTTTGCTTATTTGTTTGAATTCTTATTTTTTTCCTCTTAATTAGGTTAAAATATAGTCTGGTGGTATCTTACTTTTTATAGACATATTTTTAACAGTTTTTCAAAGGTAAAGTTAATTGTTACAGTGAGAAATAAGTGTACAGTCGATAAAAAAAGTGAGGTAATTCTTGCCTACTTTTCTATTTTACAAAATTGCAAACTTTAATGTCTTTCATTTAATAGCATGTAACTTTGAATTATAATGCTGTACATTAATTCAGTGTAAATATTTCATAAATTTACTAATTAAATCACAAATTTGTCATTAGTGCATTTTTGTTGTGGTATTATTCGGTATTTATAATTAGAACTTAATTAATACACATTTTTATTCATTAGCGTTGGTTTATTTTCACATTCATTTTTTTCCATTTGTTTTGTTTAGACTTAATAAGTTTTAGTAAAATGCATATTTTTTTTTCAATATTGTTATGGTTACTGAATAATAATTATTTACAAATCATTTTAATGTTGTCATTTTTTCATTGAAAAGTTGTAACTATGCATACATAATGCAATGGTCTTTTCTTTTTATTTTATTTATATTGACTTTGTATAATTGTCAATATGGTTACCATATACTAATGAATTACATATTTAACAATGCATTTTGTTGATAAATTTTGTAATAAAATTATTTCAATTAATTTTTGAAAAAAAATATTAGGTGTTGATATGACAAGTTAATGTAGAACTTCTCTCATTATTTCCATTAGTAAAAAATGATTACATATATTATGTCACTAATTTAGAAATTTGATTACCTGAAATGTACATGGAGTGAACAACAACACTCTAATTCCTGATGTAATCAACTTCAAAACCACAAATAAGGAGATTTATAAATTTTCATCAGAAGATTGTAGTTATTTTGTGTTTTTTATGAAGAAATCTTATGAATATTATACAGGATTTTTCAGTGGAAAAAGTCCCTTCATTTTAGGCCTTGAGCACAACTGATGAGTAATAAACTGATGAAAACTGCACATCTAGATTAATATCAATGAATTTATTACCACTGAGTCAGTGCCTCTCCAAGTCCTTGAGGGTATTCCAAGTTCAGTTTCTAGTATTTCAATAATAGCTGGTATTGATGCATGTAATTATAAAATGTGAAATTTTGTTAAAACTAAGGAGTATCTCTCTCATGCAAATCTCTGTCCTTAGGCCAAAACAAAATATATGTCTGTTTAAGGTTACATTGTGACAAAAAAAAGGTACTGTATGTAGGTAGGCAAAATCATTTTATGGGAGAAAAAATGGTCAGCTGATGTTTTATTAGGGAAATAATTATGTCAGCAACATTTTTGTCCTAAAGTGGGAATAAAATGGGTTAGGGTAGGCACAAAAAATAGGGAAGGTAGGGTAACCTTAAACACGCATATATTTTTTTTTGGCCTTAGATGGTTTTGTCTTTATCTTTTAATCTTTTTGAATTTGCTCTTCAACTTTTGAAATATTGTTTTTGTTTTCAACAGTTTAGACCTTGAGCACAAGTGATGAGTCATAGACCTTGAGCACAAGTGATGAGTCATAAGTTAATGAAATATTCACATCTTATGTATCATACTTTGTATCATTGAATTCATTAGTTTGATCATATGGGCAGGTAGGTGTTAGGAAAATCTAGTTTTTCATTGCTCAGACAGATTCTTGTTTCAGTATTGGAGGTATTGTATGTAATTCACGTAGCCTGTCAGTAAATTATTTATAGTGTTGTTTGAACAGGTTTTGTAGATCTTTGATTTAGAAATTCAATATTAGTTATATATGGTTTAATATTGCATGAATATTGGTCAATATTGTGCTGAGCAGACTTTATATTGCATGATGATGAGCTTGTGAGTGTAATATACTGTATTGAGAGGGACAATACTCATCAACTTTCATGCAATTACCATTTTATTATATAGTAATAAATATTTTCTTCTATTTTCACATTTCTATTAAGAGCATTAAGCTCTAAATAACTTATTGAACTAGTGCGAATATGAATGATAAAAATCTTATTTGCAAGGGTTCAAAATATGAATTTGATTTGAAACCAGGGGAATATCTCATTGGTTATTTGAATTATAATCCTAAAATTTGTTGTCATTTACATTTCGCATATAAGTAGCTCAAATCAGCTCGTTTGTTTCTTTAGAAAAGCATTTTAAACAACAGACAGTTTTCGATTTGTTCTCTTTACCACGATTTTAATTTCTGCAAAGCATACGATGATCCAATAAGTTGCAAAACAAATTCGGAATGCTTTGTTATTGTTCCATGTTGGCATGCAAATACAGAACAATATTGCACAATATTTTTCCATTGAAATCATATGGGAAATATTATTGCTATATAATAATACTATTTATAACACTGACATATTGATAAGATCAGAAAAAGGCAGATGATTGTGTGTGTTTTTTTAATATAATTATTCTTCTGCATATGTACAGCAATGATATTGTTGACATCTATTGTTATGCCACTTTGTGAGTGGAATACATTTTTTTATTTCACATGTGAAATATCATAATTTTTTTCACTAAGTGATCACCACTTAATATAGTAATCAACATTTGGTAACAGGGAAGCAGAACCTTTTCTTTGATATGATATATGGAGCATAGCAAAAACTGTTAATGTCTTTTTAAAGTCTCATTAAAAATAGAGTTACCAGGTAGAAAAAAAAAATTTTTATTTTATAAAAATTCATAGTAGAGGCACAAAAATGTCATTTGAACCTAGAAATAATCAACATATTTTTATTCTTTCTTAAGTTTAAATATTTCTTACAAGCTAATTTTAAAATGAGAACATTTATAAGTTATCTCCCTTTACCACAAAGTTACCAATTTGTCCTCTGAATTCAAGGAAGAATATTTTATTTTATCCCCTAGGTAACTTCATTAAGAGAGATAACTGATGTCTCCCATTGTAGATGTTCTTTGTTTCACATGTGCACTTGTCAAGAAGTTTTTAACTGTCACTCGAAAAATCATATAGAGCCAGTCATGTGATACAGGCCATTCCAAAAAAAAAAAAAAAAAAAAATGAAATAAAATAATGGAAAATAAAACTAAACTACTTTAAACTAAACCTACTGATATTTCCAAATTCTAATTGTTTTTGATGATCCCTTAGTTTGAGATACGTTTAGCCTTTGTTGGTATGTTGTAACTATAAACCTTAATTTTACTAGCTTTTCAAAACTGAGATTGTGAATTCAAACCATTCTTTCAACAGGATGTGTTTGGTTGCAATCTTATAAATTGACAAGTATTTCCTGTTTTCCAGCTTACCCACTTATGGTTTTCTCCGAATACTTAGGACTCCCAACTCCCCATAAATAAAATCTGGTCACCACAATATTTCCAGTTGTACTGCAAGTGGCATAGTTCAAACAACATTTTATTCAATATCAATTGACTGGGATTGAACAACAGACAGGCCTATTGCAAGCCTCTCTCAAAAAGTGACATTAAACCAAAATTATGATTTTAAGAAATTTGAGATATTTTCACAGCTTCAATCATATTTTCTATTACTGTTTTACTTATACGTAATAAAAATTGGTAATAAATTAAAATTTTTGTATGTATTGCCTTATGTCAGCTACTTAAGAATGTATGTTGATTTGACAGTTGTTAAAGTTAATTGTTGCAGAAAGTAAAGGGCCAACTAATAATATCGATTGTTGTTTTTTTTATTATCTCAGCCATTTCCCCATCTGATGAACTAGCATCTTTTACCGAGAACATCCTTGCAAGTGGTGTCAATGGGGCATCTCAAATTTGATTTTATTGACTTTATGTTTGTATTATGTGATCTTCGTTGTTGTTTTGTGGAAGGTTGAATAGTATGTCATTGAAGCCCTAATTCTACAAGGGGGCACTCTATACTTATTTTTGATTTAATTTCTATTAAGGTTGTGCCAAAGTTTGATACAAATTGTAAACTTCCCTTCACCATGTCTAATAACCAACTCTGAACCCTTCTTTCCCCCTCATTTTAACTCATCCTGGAACTGTATTTAATACAAAAATGTATTATCAACTTATCTGTGCCCTTTGTCTTTTGGTCCACAGCTCTGTCGTTTCTTGAAATTTATTATTTAAATGATTTCTGAAATCATTAATTCAGCTGCAACCAAATTTGACAACAGTGATCCTTAGGTAGTCCTCTTAATTTCAGATTTGTTTCCAATTATCCGATAACCGGGACTGACATACAAGATGCCACCACAAAACAAAAATTGTCATGGTCTATCAGAATTGTATCCAATTGCCCAGATTGCCAACCAAGACGCCCACTTTCTTATATTTATCACTTAACACTGTCTACTTAAAACTTTTTTTTTATTTGTGTGCAAATGAAACTCAGGTGGGCGACACGGGCTCCTGGTGGCCTCTGGTCATATAATAACAAAAATTAAATGCAGAGGAATGGTTTCTGAAAAAAGTGCTCGTTAATTGTTTTACTTTTCAATTCGGCTCTCAGATTTCTTTAAATATGTACCAATACGAAAGAGTATAAAATACCATAGGAGAGCTTTTTGAACATATCAAACAGAATACAAGGATATACTTTCAATATATCTATATAGATTTGGCCCAGTTTTTCAATCTACAACACAGCGAAAAATCTTATCACGCGAACATTTTAATAAATGTTTCAATAAGGTTCATAAGGATTTTTTTAACGGAGAAAGGATGTTTTGTCTTTTTCGTATACGCCGATTATGACAGTTCTAATTTAAATATTTCTGAGGTCAGAAATCAAGTAACAAAATTATTAATTTTACAAATCATTTTACCTAAGACCAAGACAAAAAATTATCGATTAAAATGTCATAAAAATTGAGATGGGCAGATTTAAATTTCAAATCCTATTTATTTGTAATTTTTTCAATATTTATTTTTTTATTTGTTATTTCTAAGATAAAAATAATGTTTTTATTTATATGACAAAATATGAAGTAAAAAATGTAGAAAGTTGTAGTTTCATGGGTTGTTGAGGATCACAATCTATGAAATATTTACTTTTGGCCTAATTTTTGTAGATTAAAATTTTATGGTTTTGATTGCAGTTGTAAAAACACTACAAGACTTAATTCACTGAAAGTCCTTGGTAATTCACAGGAGTACTAAATATAAATTACGTATAATTATAGTTAATTGCAGCGTGTATCTAGTCTGTATGGGGGATTTCGTGAAATGAAATATAATTGAAGTTCAAAAGTTGAATGATTTTGGGAATTAATTTATTGAATAAAATATAAACTTCATCTGATTGTAAAGCAGAATTGTGCAAGTTTAATTGCTTGAATAAAATAATTAGCAAAAATTGTTGAATAGAATTAACCCTGTAAAGTGGACAAAATCACGGAGTTTTTTCGTCATTCCAAATCATGTTATAACGTGGACCCTGAGTTAATCTACAAACATAAGATGTTGGAGTTGACGGAGGTTGGACATATTTTGTAAGACAGGGGAATTCTTCAAAGATCTTCAAACATGGAATGAATGCGACTTTGTTCTAACATCAATCAAGAAAACTGTATATGTCAGAACCCTTTGTCACAGCCACTTGGAGGAAAATCAAAAAAGGATTTTTAAAAATGTGATGTCTGGATGGAATTAAATCAAACCTGTCGAAAGGAATAAACGATAAAGATCAAGATTAAACGACCAAATTATGCAGGCTGTTAGAACAATTACTTAATTCCGTAAATTCTATGTAAATAGTATCCACATCGAAGTTAATCCTTTACTTTTGATATAAATTCTGTTTTATCTCAGAACCACTCTGATATATTCGAAGTAATCCTGTTTAATGCTTTAAAATCGATCTTACGATGACAAAAACATCATGTGAAAAGCATGTGCAGGCTTAGTTAAAATGCAAAAAAATGTAAACTTTGTAGATACATGTATTTCGGAAACACTATTTAGTTCTGAATAAACGAAATCGGGACAGTTATTTTTTTAACATTTACTAGAAAGTTCGGTTAGAAACGGGAATCGTAATAAATGGAGAGTTACGGTTTCACTGGTTTCCATTGAATGAAAATCTGTGAAATGTTTCATTGAATAACTTAATATATCTTCATCAACACGAATACCTTGTTATAGAGTTTGAAGAAATTTAGTTATGTTTATTTCTGTTTTCTCCGGGACGTGTTACCAATTTTATCACATTGAGTTAATACTGAATTACTAAAAAACACGAGGAAATTTTGGACAACCAACGACAAACATGTCTGTATCCTGGAAAACATTAAAAACTGTCCAGAAAGTAGTGAAGATGAAGAAATCGGCAAAGAAAAAAGTTGCAGTAAGTATGATAGATAGATAGATAGATAGATAGATAGAGACAGACAGATGATGCATAAGAATATAAAAGTTCTCCTCGTGTCAAATGCAGAAAATAAGCACCGTAAATCAAGAGCCCCAAAAGTGCACTCAAATATCTGGAACGTGGATGACAATAATGAGTATCAAATTTATCATAGATTTGTAAAATCAGTCGTTAGCCATTTACATTTTATCTTTTTTAAGGTATTCTGATAGACAAATTAAAACTTCCAAATTTTCAGTGGTCATTAACCATATAAGCTAAAATCAAACCAAAGTAATCAAACACACCCGTTAAAATATGAAGTATACCCATATAATCATTTGGTAATTAAGAAGTTCAATGAAATAAAAAGGGATGTTTTTTTCTTTTGTTAATTTTATGATGCTGGTTACTGTCAGTCAGAGTTAAAAAGTTGATATCTCTACTGAATACTAACTAAACTCTATAGCGTTCTACACAAACTGTACTGTTACTTGGAATAATTTAATGTGGTTTATCAAAAAAAAAAAAAAAAAAAAAAAAAAAACTACGAGTAGCTGCCATGTACGTATATACTATTTATATTTTGTTAAAAGGTGTAGTACCCTACTTGTAGTGAGAGTAGGTTACTTTCCCAAATACCCGAAACTTGACCTGAAATTGAACTTAAAAGGTTTATTTTCGGGACGTCCAAACAGTTGCTGAATGCCGCAAAGAACAAAAAATACACGACAATCGGTTTATGTACTAATATTAAGAATCAAGTAATTAAGAGATTAAATTTAATAAGCTCATAAAACCAACGGTCAAAAATGTTAATTGTCATGCATAGACTAAATCATCATATATCATTGTTGTGAAGTGGTTTTTAAATGATAGCGCAAAGCAGCGCAGGGAAATGTTAGAATATTTAAGCGAATCTTATATTTTATAAATTGAATGATTCTTGCAAAGATCACCAGTTTAACACCACAAGTGAAAAATAAAACAATAAAATACCAAAACAGAAAACCAAAGACATTATTACAGGGATTTTTGCGTGCCCGCCCACCCTTAAAAATCTTTTAAGTTGGAAACGCTTAAAACCGGCCAGCAATTTGTTCTCGCCTTATAAATTTGGCGATAACTCCCAGAAAAGTCCAGGCTATTGATGAAAGTGAGCAACCATTTGTTCTTCGGAAAAAACCTTAAGTGCTGCGTTACTAACATAAAAAAATTAGCATCCTATCGCCTAACGTAAAATTAGTATATTTTTTCTAGTTTTTTTTTCTTCTTGTTTTTTTCTTCTTGTTGTTCTTGTATTTTTCAATAAGAATTGCCATGATGTAAATTACGAATATTTGCATACCAGCATTTGTACCTCTCCGAAGATTTAAAATAGCTTTCGACAAAAATTGTGACTCCCTAGCAAAAACAAATTATTTCATAAATAAAATATTTTCTTTTCGATCTATGGGGTATATAAAGGGCACTTACAAGATCTTTTGGAAATCTCTATTGATCAATAAGTTAAGGCTTATTGTCCAGAGGGTCTAAAACTAGTTTGTATCGAATTTAAATCTTTATCTTACATAATCAATGACGACTTCTTAAAGACGAATTAACGTCAAAATTATCAGAAATTGTATAATTCCTTATTCATACACATGTTCATTTGGTTTTATTGTTGTGTGTGTCAACGAAGTAACGGTACTGAGAAGGAAGTTTCGTATTTGCAATTTGGAAAAATGTTATTATACGGATACGGAAAAGGGTGCAAAGCGTAAATGGAATCTTAAGTCAAATATGGAATATCTTGAAGTCATATATGGAATTTTAAAGCCAAATTTGTAATCTAAAAATCAAATGTGGAAGTTCAGGTCAGCAAGCCAAGTGCGTTTGGTCTCATTGTGTTTTACTTTAAAGAGATACCGGAATCGCTATTCTACATAGGAACAGTCTTCGCAATTTCTTTGGGAAGTATAGTTACTGTTTGGGGCCTAAATATTTGTGATAGGAAAATATAACCCCCTTTATGATGATATCATACAGATTTTATTAGTTTATAACTCCGATAGGACTTTGTATTGCATTTACCATAGAATTATAAAACAAACTTTAATCCTTTGGTTCAGACGGATAATATTTTATTACTTGAAGTTTAACTGTGTTTTAATTTTTGTACACAAAATCTTTCCTCTAAAGAAAAATGCCACCATCAACGAAACCATGTTTGATTCGCAGAACTTCATCACAGTCTATTGCTAGGCGGAGAAAATTGGTGAGTAAAGTTGTTACCATGGAAACTGTTTTCAAAGAAACAAATTTCATTGAATTAGGGTTTTTTCTAATTTAACACATTAATTTATATTTGCAAAAAAGAGGTAAATATTATTTTTATTGTTTTAGGACTATTTATTGATTTTGTAAAAGATTGATACAATTTGGACGAAACTGGGAATCTGTAAATTATTTTTGGGGAGGCAGGGGTGGAAAGGGGTCGGGTTGCGAATCAAAGCGGATAAATTTCTGATCTCTCATTTCGTTATTTCATATACCCCCCATATTGATATAACAACATACTGTTTATGTTAAACATGTAAATTTCACGCATCGACGTTTGATATTTTAGTCTGTCACAGTTATATTTATCTATTAAATATTTTTTTGATAAATCACAAAAAGTCCAAAGAACCAAAAGCTGCAATAATTTCTCCGTAAAATAGTCAAGTTCCCATTAAGGTAGTTAAGCGGGAGTTCTAGAATTTCATTTCAGTCAGCCTCCCATGTTTTAGGGAGAGTACGTATGAGAAATGTGCACTTTTTCTTGGTTTGTTGGACGAATATGGCGTAGACCTTGTTTTTATTTTTATTTTAATTATGTAAAACTATGTACATTGTTTGCGAACTTCAGTTTTACAGAATTGTTCATACCAACAATTTTTTGTTTAGTCTAAGGCATATCGCAGAATGAACATTAATTTATATCTTTTGACTATAGGGCTTTAATTTTTTTTCTCTACTATCCTTAGCTACAAGCAAACACAACAATCAATAAATAAATAATCAAAAAGGGGATAGGCTAGTAGAAAACAACCGTTACCATGGTTACGCAAGTTTGGAAGCAGAAAAAAAATAAAATTACGAATTTTTATTTGAAAAAAATGCGCATTAATTTTGCAGTGTTTGCACCTAATTCTCAGGAAAAGACATTTTGGTGAATCGCATTTTATCAGCTACTTCAGAATCGAAACTGGAGTATACAAGAGACAACCAAAAGTTTAATTCATATAAAAATTGTTTGTTATATAAAGAACTTAAAACTTTTTAATCAGGGGACCTATGCCGATGAACAACAAACCAATTCACTGGAAAATGTGTTTTACAGAATGGAATCAATTTTCATAAAGAAGTTTCATGTGAAACACATTGTCATATAGAACGTTTGATCAATACACGTTATAAATTTATATTTAATCATTAAAGTGCAAGTATAGATTAATTGCAATTTGTATGTAACTATCTTTGTGTGAAATGAATGCTAGTTGGTGTATTGAGCTCCATTTGTTTTAGCAACGTAACAGTTAAAATAAGGACAAAAATTAATTGACATGCTTTGTTTTGTGTTTGAACAAATTATTTCATTTTTGATGAAATTTTATGTCTATAAAATTTCTTGATCGGAAAGATTTTAGGTGGAAAATGAAACCGAACGTTAAGAAAGTTAAGGTCTACAAGGTAAGAATATTTTTTCCTCTAACAAACTGTCAAAAAAAACCCCGCATAATATAGAAAAATTAGAAGTAAATACAAAGCTCATTTTTTTTTGGGGCCTCGGTGGCCGAGTGGTCTAGGTAGTTCGTCATGACTACTAATGATCACTAGCCTATCAATGCTGAGGTTGTGGGTTCGAATCTCACCTGTGGCGGGGTGTGTTCGACTCCGATCTTAATTGACAAGGATTGCCAATTTTCCTACCGAAGGTCGGTGGTTCTCTCCGGGTACTACGGCTTCCTCCACCAATAAAAACTGGCCGCCGCGAAATAGCCAAATGTGCTGAAAACAGCGTAAAACCCCAACTAAACAAACAAACAAACATTTTTTTTGTAATGTTTAAAAAAATTCCGAGAGGAGAAGTAGGAAGATGTGGTTAGAAAAGAAATGATACGGTATAAATTATATTTCATACCACTAAATATATAAAAAGTGGTGTAAAAAGGCTATGATTTTAACTGTACATTCGTATTCAAAATAGGTAGAAGACTAGCAGTAATAAAAGTATATATTTAAATTACACAGCCCGGTATTTGTAGGAAAACTTTACCAGTACGTTATAATGTTAACTGATACACTGTCAGAATGAACAGGTACATGTAGCGGTTACCGGTAAATGACAAGTATTACCGCTTACGTCGGCGTCAGAGGACCTCTTGATTGTGCTGTAAAGGATAAGGTTTTCGCTTACGATAGTACCTCTGGCCCTAAACACGTTTTAATTTTTAGAATTGGAGGTCAGAGCCCATTCCATATATATAAGACTGTGAAATTTTTAGAACAAGGTTTGCCAATGTTTTCTTCAAATTAAATTTTTTTGAGAGCTAAAGAAGACCTATTTCAAGACGAAGAACAGCAATCAACGTATACTATTCCCTTGCATTTTTTAATATGTACCAATTGAACTTTATTCCCACATCTGTCTTGTATCTGAAAAATTTCTCAGTTTAAAGCATTCAAAACACCTAGGCATCATACTGAACTCCTATATTTTAAATTGAAATTATGACTTCACCAAATCATTTCATATAAATCAAATAACTTTGGGTCTTTTGTGACACAGAAAACCAAATTAAAAATTGAAAATGTGAGCCATAGGCTTGACTTATCATGAAAAAAGAAAAAGAAAGAAAAAATATCTAAATATGCCATTCTATCCTGGCCAAATTAAACTGGCGCCTTGAAATTTTAAGAGCATGTCCCAGTTTTTTAACTTTCGAAAGGGTTTCCGATAATTTGATATAAATAAAACATCGAATATATATACAAATCCACTATGATTTCTTTTTAGTGATATTATAAAGACATTTTAATTAGACTTAAATATAAAAGAATAAGGTTTAATACGAGGACTATACTAAGCTAATCGACTAAATATTCGCTCGCGTGACTTCATCGGTATGATAGGAAAATTTATATAAACGTTCAATTTTGCAATTATCTCATACAGAGTTGAAGTTTTAAATATTAACTTCGTCATGTGGTGAAGAAAGATGTTTAATTGCAGCAATTTTTGTATTAAGGTGGCGAAACTAATTGGATCAGATGTTCTTGGCTTGTAAATATGGTTGATAAGAATTTAAATAAGAAGTTCAGAAAAAAAATGCCTCAGATTCTCAGGTTATTGATACTGACATTGTCTGATCCAAGCTTTTTGTATAATTAAAATATCACCCCCTATTATAAAAAAAAACATATCAGTATTTTAATTCTAATGGCATCATTAGGTAAAATCAATTAATATCAGGGTTCCTGACATTTAGTTTATCAATGACAAAAACACATCTTAAGACCACGACAGAGATCTAGGCTACTTGAAAAGATCGAGAAACGTTTATTTTTTTAGCAGGTCGTGGCATGCATTTCTCTCTGATCCTCAGTGATTTGCAGTAATTAATTCAAGTGACATCAGTTTAATTTTATTTCAAGTCTTTATTTCACCAATTTGTAAAAAACCATTTGTATTAAACGAGACGATTATATTTAATCCGAAAATAAGTCAGAACAAAAGTTATAACATAATACTAAGTGTTTATATACGGAATTTAATTATATAAGTACGTTTACGTTTTTTTTTATGTATTCTTCTTTTTATCATTTAAGTTAGTCATCAGACTCTATCCCTGCATCAATTAAACCTTTAAAGAAACGTTTTACAAAGAAAATAAATTTATTCTGGAAATTAAAACTTTTCAAAATTGATCTGTTTTTTTTATAAATAAAATTTTATGTAATGGTACATGTTCATTTGACGTATCCGTCACACTTGCTTTATTTCTGACTTTAAAATCAACGAGTTTGGTTTAATTTGAAGTAGAAAAGTGAGACCATCGAGGTTTAAATCGTTAGGCCAAGACTATACATGGTAGATCAATGATATTATCTCATGGATATAACTGACCTAAGGTAACCGGTCCATAATAGATATTACCTGTAAATTATATATCTTTTCAACCAAAAAATAAATAAATAAATAAAAATAAAAATAATAAATAAAATAACTTTAACCAAAAGTGTTAAGCAGGGATTATGTACATACATATCTTTGTAAAATTCATTTGAATATTTGCGGGATTGTACACCAAAAACAACTAAATCCCGACTTTCATAATTGATCAACTATACATGGCAGGTCAAATATATATATATTTTTTAAAATTAGATTACTTCTTCAGTCTGACATATGTCACCCGACCTTGACCCCAGTTCAGCTAATCGTCCTGCGCAGGCGCATCATTTTTGTTTCCATAACTTTTAAATTATATGAATTGCATAAGTTTCCTTAAATACTGTGGCTTTAGAAAAAAAAACGTCTTCCCATATTACCGTTTTACTGATATATAATCCGCATCATAGTGTGCCGTTTTTTGTCATGCGTAAATTTTTATGAAATGGGTGTCTGTCTATTTTGTTCGTTTTATTTGTTTTCATTTTCATTTTTGTTCATTTTATTTTATTATTGTATTCAGTTTATTAATCTGGCATTAAAAACGAAACCATACGCATTATTATTACTTTCCGCCTAATTGTCAATATTTATAGTTGTAAACCCCCTCGGTGGTCTCGTGATAGCGCGCTCGCCTCAAGTGCGAAAGGTCGTGGTTTCGACCCCCGCCCGGGTCAAACCAAAGACATTAAAATTGGTATTTGCTGCCTCTCCGCCAAGCAACTGGCATCTGGGAGTAAGAGCAAATGACTGGCCGGCTCATAGTCAGTAAAACGTGTCCGACTGTGGTGATACGTCTTCCTGATAGGCACGTTAAAAAATCCGGCTCAGCGTGTCGGTCTGGTGCATATTAACATGTTATCGACCTGATATGCAACCTAATGGTTGCCACTGGACGTTAAACAATAATTCATCCGTCCATATATAGTTGTGTAGGGTAACTAATAAACATTTTGTTTGGCCTTATATATCTATATCACTGAGTGTTGGATGAATTTTTCTGAGGAATTTAATTATATAGGTTTATCATTATCATAAATTTTGACAATGCACATCACTTTTATCGATCAACACTCGACAGGAATTTTCAAACGTACATTATGTACGGTTTATTTAAGTTCAAACGATATATTTGTATATATAAGTGTATGGATGGCCTTCTTTTTGAAATTTAAACGTATTTTGTGCATGTATAAAATGGAGAAAAAAGTCATTTGTAAACCTAATTATGTACGAAATTATTAAAAAATTGAATAGCGAATGTTTGTAGAGTTTTTGACGTAGATACTTGACAAAACTCCTTAAATTTTTAACGAACTGAGATAAATCAATGGATTTCACTAACTACCACCATAGGAGGTGTACCAATAACATACAGACCATAATAGGATTCTATTGACTTTTTTTCAAGGATTTTGTTACGGAGTGTGTTCAAATAAAATGACCAGCTTGAAAACTATGGAGCTGCAGTGTCACTGTCCTTTCGAGTGGTCTAAATAGGACTTAGCTGAAACAATATTGCACACAATGTCATTTCGTTACTTTTTACAGGAGAAGGCAAAGGAAGACACGCCCAAATTATCTGCCAAGGAGGTTTTCAGAGCATATATATACGATAGTAAGTACATTTGTATTCTATTTAATTTTATATAGAATATGAATTATATAACATTGAATTTTTTGTAACTGTTTGTCATGTACATTAACCCCCCCCTTTTGACTCACACAAAAAAGAAATTTCTTGTATCTAGTTACAAAAGACAAGGTTCACATCGATGTAGATACTGTCAAATCTCGTTATGTCAAACTCTTTTATCCCAGAAGTTTTGCTATTTAAAAGTAATTTTTTGGTATCAGAATTCATTTTTTCTCAAATAACATTGAACTCTAAACATATCAAAGTAATTTTTCGGTCCTAAGTTAATACCTCGCACTATAGTTTTCCTGATAACTTGATATTTTGTTATCTCAAAAGGCACTCAGCTCTTGTTATCTCAACTTCTGTTTTATAGCAAAATTACTTATATCTCAAAGTAAATTTGTCAGTCCAAAGTTATTTACTAATTGATATCTGGAAATTCCTATACAACTTCCTTTTGATGATCTTTTTATCTTTGATGTAATGGGAATCGGCTGTAAATGATTCGATGAAAAACGTATTGTGGATTGTTTCCGAAGATTTTTATGTATCTCCGTGGGGATATGCCACGAAGGCCACTTTTACTGAATCTCAAAAAAAAAAAAAAAAAAAAGTAACAGTTCCAAAAAACAGTCCAGTGATAGCAAGCAAAAATAGTAAAATTAGAATTTAAAAATGTAATTAAATTCATATAAATCTGAAAATATAGAAGGTATTTCAGAAAATATAAATTATATACCGTTCCTTCTATTTTAAATAATAATGATTTGATCCGTTTAAGTCCCTTGTTCGAACTTTTCACTAAATTAAAATTCGTAGACCTTTCGGTCTTTGATCTGGATAAAGAAATGTGTTCTGTTAAGCCTTCTGTTTAGATATCTTGACCAAAATGAAATTTTTAAAGCCTTGTGACAGATCTCATTATTATACAAGCAATATAGAAGAAAATAAAAATTCAAACCCATAATACAGCTTATGTAAGAAATGAATTGAAACATTCGTGGCTGTTGTTTCGTCCACTGGAACAAAATTGAAAAAAAAAATTATTGCACATATATATACAAGATATCAAAATCATGCAATAATTAACATGCCAAAAAGACTGGTTATTAATAACTTAAAACAAGGAGGAGTTCCGGGTGCATTGTGACCAACTGACGGATTTCTTGCTGAGTAACTGTATGTAGGGGTAGGTTTAACCTGCGTGACAGAAATGTATAGCCGCAGAACAAATTTGTTTCCTAATATTTATAGTACGTTTCTAACACATTATTGAACAGAGAAATGATTGATTTCATGATATCCTAAAATTCACAGTATACGTTATACAATTCAAAATTTAATAAAAGAGATATATCTATGAATTCAATAATTACATGGAATGTTTGGCATTCTTTATCAATCTAAAAATTAATCAATAATATTCTAAAATATGGATCACTAGAGTATATGTATATACCACACACAACTTATGAATGACAACAATTACATAATATTACTTAAAAAATTATACAATCACTATACAAAGATCAACTACAAAAAATTAACTGGATTAAATAATATTTTGGAAATTCAGCTTTATATGATTTTATTTTTTCCTATGTTAAAAGTTCTTTGAATATATGTAAGAGTGTTCGATATTTTTCCTTTGTGGACGAAAACTGTACTATAGTCATTGAAAGGCAGCAACAAAAATTTATTGAATTTTTACAGCCCTGAAGAATGTGTTCAGTCTAACTACCAAAGAAGATAGTGACATGAACGTCACCATTGACAATGTCTTTCCCTTGATGAAGGCCCTTGAACTAGACACGAAAGACGAGGCAATAATAGATATGGTCCACGAAGCTTGCATAGAAAGTAAGTATCACCTGTGTGCCTAAACGAGAGGGCAATTCAAAACTAGCGAAGTACGAATCCGGTACATCCCCCAATTTCTCGCATAATTTAAAATATACATAATCTCTGTATACATGGTATAGAGAAGATTCAGAATTTAGACACAAAAACGAGCCCAAAACCTTATTTTATAAACTCTGGACTAAATTTATTCAAAGAGTTTGAATAATTAAAGTATAATGTCTCTTCCGGAATAATCTAAAAAATGTAATAAGCAGGTATCAGTCATTTCCTGATAATCATAGACATTAAAAAGAGCTAGGCCAGATATTTCCGGATGTTTAAAAATATAGGTTTATTGGACGAAAGATCGCGTTTTTATGTACTGGATTTTAATTCGTGGAGTTAAGATGTAACTTTAGAACACTTGGTAAACTCTTGAAAATGGATTATTTAAATTTGAACCGAGCCGTACAATGTGGACCATAACAGGTTCCTGCAAGTTTTGCTAACAAACTGTAATTTATTTTTTGTACAAGAAGATGAATATGGTAATATAGGCCAAAACGTTCCCAATAATTAAAAGTGTTATTTAGTAAAAGTTTGTGTTGATAAATCAAAATTTTAATATAACAAAAGAATAACAATTAATTTTGTTTTTAATCTACCTTTTTTGTTTAGTTGGGGTTTAACGCCGTTTTCAGGACATTTGGCTATTTCGCGGCGGCCAATTTTTATTGGTGGAGGAAGCCGGAGTACCCGGAGAGAACCACCGACCTTCGGTAGGAAAATTGGCAATCCTTGTCAATTAAGATCGGAGTCGAACACACCCAACCACAGGTATCTACCTACAGTATCTTAATTAGCAGTCAGTTGAGGGCATCCCTGACCTTCACATCCTCACTTCGAGTGTACTTTTCATGCGCATGTTGGAGATGATCATTTGATAGTCGGGAGCTTACCCTTGTAATTGTTATATTAAAGTTTGAGAATTCGAGAAATTCTAAATTTTAATATAAAAGTTTTTTTTTTTTAATTTCTCGAATTCACAAATGTTAATATAAGATAATGAACAATTAATTACATATATATTTAAATCGTTTAATCTTGTTTTACTTTAATCATGCAAATATATTTCAATCAAAAATTTTGTTTGTTGGATATTATTTTCTATGTTTTCTTACAGAAAACATTTTTCCTCTTGTCACCCTTACTCCCACCCTCAAATTAAAAATCAAATTGCCTTCTACTTAACTGATTTCCTGTATTGTAATTAACAGTGATTTACGATTATATGATGTATATGAAAGATTGATATCAAGTCTGCACAAATCCATCAAAAGACCAAGACGCATTCCCCAACTGTTGTCAGTGTAAACAAACTGGTTGGTTAAATCGTTACGTATTAAGGTTTATTTTCGTGGGTGTAAATTTGTTTACACAAAGATTAAACATCCAAATCCCTATTTTATTGAAGGATTAAATATTATATAAAGTAGATTTAATTTGATATTCTTGTCATTTATAGCGGTAATTACACAAGGTCACGTTAAAGTACACAAGTATAAACAAGGAATGAATTTGAATAAAAACTGGACTGAATTTTAATTTTTTTGGATCTTACCCTGATATTGGTCTTTTTGTTCTTGGTATTATGTTGTTAAATCTTTTTTTGGTTTCAAAAGAATCTCGAATTCGATAATTTCCTAAAATCTCAAATTCGGATTTTCTAAACTCACCTTGAGTTGAAATAGCGACCCAATCCTGCAGATCACATGAAATCAGTGATCAATCTAAAATTTTACAAAAAATAAGCATTTGGGGAATACAATTGTCTTGAGATTATAACTCGCACTATGATGACACAATCTAATGGCCGTAGAAGAATATCTTGAATGTTTACGATATGCCAAATATGAGTATAGCTAAAAGAAAAAACGCGGAATTATGTAGATCACTAAAAGCCGTGTTCAGTTTTCATTGTCAGAAAGTTTTAACATTTTCCTATTTCTCAATCTCCTTGCTTTCAACGTGCAAGGATCTAGATCATGTAAAGCCAGAAATCATTTAAATGTGAAAACTAAGGAGTATGTGCCTCGTGCATAGCTCTGTATTTAGATGTTTTTGGCTTTACCTTTTGGTCATTTTGGCATTTTTGGATTGTTATTTTGGTTTTCAACATTTTAGGCCTTGAGCACAACTGATGAGTCGTACATCGACGACAAGTGCATCAAAATTGGTATAAAAAAACTAGCTATCAATATTTTGGGAAGCGTTGAGAAAACCGAGTGACCTTCTCAGCGTTACATGTTGATTTACAAAGTCGAACAGAAAATGACAGGGAAAACTTCGTTTTAAGGACAACTAAAACATTCAATTTTTAATTTTTTGTACTAAAGTCATTATTGATATTCCATGATTATTGGCCTTTTTTATCTATTATGTTTACATAATATATACAATTAGATTTGACAAGGAATTACTTTGCCAATATTGGATATCCATATTTGATGGCATATGTCGATCAGGCTGATAAGAATCATTTCTCTTAAATCTGAAGGCGAAAGGTCATCGTGGAGATATCCCCTCTGTCACGATTGTAGGACAAAACTAGAAATTTATCATCCGTCACGAGTACGAACAATCTAGAAATTTATCATCCGTCACGAGTACGAAAAATCTAGAAATTTATCAGCCGAATTTAGGGACGAGATCAAAAGTTCAATGTAGGGTAGTAAACTTAATTCACGTAGTTTTTTCACTGACCCCCCCCCCCCCCCCCCCTCTTAATTTGGGAAAAATTGATTGACCAACATGGGCATATGCTTTGAGAGCATACTTTTTGTATCACGGGTCCTGTTTTTCCTCAACAATGTAAGTTTGCTCTGTATATTGACTTGGACATCACTTGAATCCGTATTATCCGAAAAATCGATGTCGGATAACAAAACTTGCAGCGATTTTTACCCCCCCCCCAAACTATTTGAATTAAGTTTTTCTATCCTACATTGAACTTTTGATCTCGTCTTTTACATTTATAAAGTTGTTCAATCCTTTTGTACATGACATTCATCTATATTACACATGTAGTTAGTCAAATTTCACAATTCGTTTGTTAGGTATTTTCCATTTGTTATTTCTGAGTTATATTCCCAGACATTTCTAAAGTTCGGCTGTTTCACATAATATGCTTCATCCAAGCAGCGAACGGAAAACATTGTCGTCTTCGGAACTTGCGGAAAAACAACGAAGAAACTCAGAAGTCAGCCTCCTGGTTACGCTTTATTCGTAAATACTATTACGCCGCATTACAAGAACTTCACCACATCTGATTTGAAAAACATATCGTTTGATTTGTATCTATTAACAGTAAAAAACGAAAAATTATATATAAATCTTTTGTAAATGGTCGTATTCACATTTGATATATTACGACTGCTTAGTCTTTTGTACAGAAATATTCCCCAGATTTCTACTAAATAATTATTTGAGAAGTTTCGTAAAAATAAGTTATTCCAATTCTATAATTACATAACAAGGTTTGAGTTCGAAATTGAGAGTTATGCCCTTGTTACGAAAATAGCCGAGGTGTTTATTTTCTCGTTTTAATTGCTCAATCTAAAAAAATTATTTGATAGGTTTTGGCAACATAGATATAACAGTGTTTGACCAAACCATTATGGACCAACGGAAGCGTGTTATTGGGGAGGATTTTGATCAAGATATAAGATCCGCCTTCAGCATGATTGATGTGGATTCAGACGGGATCATATCGGTACAAGACCTGTATCAGCTGATGATGGGGATCGGAGAAATGTTAACGGATGACGAACTAGCGAAACTTCTCAGTGCAGCCGATGCTGACGGTGATGGGATGGTATCTTACAAAGGTAACTCGAATGCCATGTCGTCTGCTTAATGCGATAAAAACTAAATCATCTTCACACCTACAAGTGAATGTTATATGTTTATGATGTCTAATAAAAAAATAAGAAAAAATCACGAGCAATCGCGACCACTAGACCTAAGTTTTCCCTTTTCAATATGATGAAATTGCTGTTCAAAGTTCTGTATCATGTCTTTGGTTTTCAACATTTTAGGCCTTGAGAACAAGTAATAAGTCGTCAGTTAAAAACAATAACTGAAAGGTATACACACACATGTGTTTTGAAGTTGTGGTGTTGGACCTGCATCAGAATACATTGTACAGTAAGATCTGGCCCTGCATTATTTTTTACCATGTAAAAAAGCGGAAAACAAGGTCTAGCGGTCGAGTGCTCATAAAAGACATACCATTTTATATTTTTCACAACTGTGGAGGACCCCAGAATATCGAAACAACTATGTATTTAAAGATATGCTTTTTTTTAAAATCTAAATTATAAGTCTGGTGTCAATGCTCACGTGACATTTGTAATCATGCAATTGTTAAATTGTTTAAAGAAATGTACTTTAACTTGTTATCAAAGTTATTGAATGTCAAAGCATATATATGATTATATTCACATTCTTCTCCACCGGCATTGAATGAATAAACAATTATCAATCATCCAAATGCAGTTATATGATAAGAGTAGTTTTCTGGCAAATCTTTACAGGGCAGAGGACTATTATTTCTGTCGATTAGAATAAAATCAAAGTTTAGGAGCTAGTCAGTCGTAGAGTTCTAAATTTTAATCCAGTTCAATTTTGTCCCTTTCTAGATTTTAAATTCTTTCTTACTGGTGAAGTAGACGAAGAAAAGGAGGAAAAAGAGAACATAGAAGAAGAACCGGAAGCGGAAATTGAGGAAACAGCTGAAAATAAAATCAAAGACGAAGGGATAAATACCAAAGAAACTAAACCGGAGGAAACTGTGGAAGAACAAAAAGAAGAAAAAGAACCTACAAAGGAAGAAAAAGAGGCTCATGAGGCCAGAGAGTTAAAGAAACAAAAAAGTATATTATGGGTATTTGCCTCACAAAAAGTGCCAGAAAAAACTGTGGAAAAGTCTGTTCCGGTCGAAAAACAAACTGTTGAAGAAGCAGATGAAGAAGCTACAAGCAAAACTGAATGTGAAGGTGAAACTTCAAACACTTCAAGTGATGCAAAACATATAACTTCGGTAACCGTTAATTATTTGGATTCTGTGAAAGAGGATGGTCACCCGAAACACCCTGTGTTTGAAAAAATGGAGGACAAAAGTGAAAACCTCAGTAAATCTTTTAGTGCAGCTGCTCGACGACAATCATTTTCAGCAATGACTAGCATTGATTCTGGATTTGACGTCGCAGAATCAGAAGAGATACAACATTTTAACGAACGAACCGAGAGTGTTGTTGACGACGGCTTCTCCTCTCGCACACAATCGGCAAAATCAACTTTAACCAACAACAAAAGTCGGGTTTCATCAGCAAGAACAAGTAGACCATCTACAGGAAGAAGTATATCTGAGGAGGAAATAGAACACGACGTTTCAGTTGAAGATGAATCATCACGCTCGGTACGCACGTTGTCTCAGAGAAGATCTTCTCGAGTGACTTCAGAGGAACTGGAAAAGGTACAGTCAGAAATCTCGGAGGACGAAGATCAAAAGGTGGTACAAGAAAATGACTTTAAAAGTCCAATGACTCGACGGCAACTAGAACTCCAAAAATACGGTAAAGAACAACAAATATATTGTGAAGCTGGTGTAGTTCGAGATAACAAGGTGAACACGACTCCTGACGACATCAGCGATGACGATACATTGGATTTAGAATCAGTTATTCAGTATGACCCAACTGAAATAACACCTCGCGTAAATTTAACGAAACTCAAATCAAAAACCACTGAAAAAGCTCCATTGTTACAACGAAGTAAGTCCGCTACTCGTTTAAGAACATTCAAGAAAATAGAAAATGCAATTTTAATTCGGAAAAATACTGATCCTAGGCTAAATATAGAACATATCAGAGAAGCCAACGAAAAGATTTTTCGAGAAAAGCAAACTGCAAATCAGAAAACTAATTCCAATGGACTGTTTTGTACTCATATAAGTATTGATTTGAATGTTGAAACCCAAGAAAGTCCGAAAACGCCAGTTGTACGTCAAAATCGAAGATCACAACCACAACAAAGTCCGAGAGTATCTGCACAACAGACTTCACTTCGGAAATTACTTAAGCGACCTCAAACAGCTATGACATTCAAGGAAGCGGAAAAATTAAATCTTGTTTATGGTAAAAATTATGAGACATCATCAAAAACTTATAAGTTTGATGGTAATATGAAGATTGTAGATTTGGCCACTATGGTTTCCATAGAAACAGAACAATGTGAACAACCCGGATTAGTCCATCGGCATCATGGTTATAAAAGTGTTTTACCGTTAGGGCGAGTGCTTTCTGGATACAAAAGCAAAATTAATCATGGAAATGGCATCATGTTAAATTCAGTATCACGGAAATTGGAAAGAATTGAATATTTGACTTGTTTAGCTAGAGACAGACAAAAACAACCCCCAAGTATAACATGTTGGGGCACTTCTCAAAACAATAAGTCGGAATATTTACAAAGACAATCAATAATCAACTTAGAACTTCCGGAAGATATATCAAAACAGTCGTGTAAACTGCAGACACATAAATCAAAATTCCCACATAGACCTCTTATACGGACATAATATTTATTGTATTTAATAAAATGGTTAAGTTTGATATTATTGTTTACAAGCCGCGCCTGGGTAGAACGTGCGGTACAATTCATGGGGATTATAGAGTTGAACCCATTTACATATGGGCTAGGTCTTTATATTCGGATATTTTATACCGACTTCAATGGTAAGTAAAGTCAAGAGATACTAAAGGGATATTCGAGGGAGGGGAAACTCGAAAACAGCTGACCAACTCCGGGGAACAACGAAGAAAAGACCAAAACAATATAAACACTACACTTGACCCCCAAAAACATATGAACAACATGGACCCACCAAAAACAACCGGAGGTAGACTCAGGTGTTCCGGAAGAGTAAGCAGTCTCTGCTACCTACAGGACACCCGCCATGCCGCCCATGTCAAATCCGATATGAGGAGGGGACAACATCAATGGAGCAGGTCCATTTCGTTTTTGAAACTTTTTTTTCATACCTGTCAACCAAGTCATCATGGCGTTCATAAAACTTTAATAAGGAGCAACATACCACTTTTTGATTAACTTTTCTGTCGGGAGATAACTGATCAAACGTACTTAGTATTATTCCATGCACTGTACTATTACTGTCATGTAAACAAATTTCTCCTAGTATAAACTTCATCACAGTATCAGACATTTGGACATTTACCTCATATACACTCATTGTATATAAGGGGCAATAACTACCTCACAGTAGCAGACATTTACCTCAGACACACTGATTATATATAAGGGGCATTAACTACGTCACAATAGCAGGCATTTACTTCAGACATACTGATTATATATAAGGGCCAAGCACTTCATCACAGTAGTAGACATTTACCTCAGACACACTGATTATATATAAGGGACAATAACTTCATCACATTTACCTCAGACACACTGATTATATATAAGGGACAATAACTTCATCACATTTACCTCAGACACACGGATTATATGTAAGGGACAATAACTTCATCACATTTACCTCAGACATACTGATTATATGTAAGGGGCAAGCACTTCATCACAGTAGTAGACATTCACCTCAGACACACTGATTCTATATAAGGGACAATAACTTCATCACATTCACCTCAGACACGCTGATTATATATAAGAGGCAAGCACTTCATCACAGTAGCAGACATTTACCTCAGACACACTGATTATATATTAGGGGCAAGCACTTCATCACAGTGGTACCTCAGAATACACTGATTATATATAAGGAGCAAGCACTTCATCACAGTGGTACCTCAGAATACACTGATTATATATAAGAGGCAAGCACTTCATCACAGCGGTACCTCAGACACAGTGATTATATATAAGGGGCAAGCACTTCATCACAGTGGTACCTCGGAATACACTGATTATATATAAGGAGCAAGCACTTCACCACAGTGGTACCTCAGAATACACTGATTATATATAAGGGGCAAGCACTTCATCACAGTGTTACCTCGGAATACAATGATTATATATAAGGGGCAAGCACTTCATCACAGTGGTACCTCAGAATACACTGATTATATATAAGGGGCAAGCACTTCACCACAGTGGTACCTCAGAATACACTGATTATATATAAGGGGTAAGCACTTTATCACAGTGGTACCTCAGAATACACTGATTATATATAAGGAGCAAGCACTTCATCACAGTGGTACCTCAGACACACTGATTTTATATAAGGGGCAAGCACTTCATCACAGTGGTACCTCAGAATACACTGATTATATATAAGGGGCAAGCACTTCACCACAGTGGTACCTCAGAATACACTGATTATATATAAGGGGCAAGCACTTCATCACAGTGGTAGACATTTACCTCAGACACACTGATTATTCATAAGGGGCAAGCACTTCATCACAGTGGTACCTCGGAATACACTGATTATTTATAAGTGGCAAGCACTTCATCACAGTGGTACCTCAGAATACACTGATTATTTATAAGGGGCAAGCACTTCATCACAGTGGTACCTCAGAATACACTGATTATATATAAGGGGCAAGCACTTCATCACAGTAGCAGACATTTACCTCAGACATACTGATTATATATAAGGGGTAAGCACTTTATCACAGTGGTACTTCAGAATATACTGATTATATATAAGGAGCAAGCACTTCATCACAGTGGTACCTCAGACACACTGATTTTATATAAGGGGCAAGCACTTCATCACAGTGGTACCTCAGACACACTGATTATATATAAGGGGCATGCACTTCATCACAGTGGTACCTTAGACACACTGATTATATATAAGGGGCAAGCACTTCATCACAGTGGTACCTCAGACACACTGATTATATATAAGGGGCAAGCACTTCATCACAGTGGTACCTCAGACACACTGATTATATATAAGAGGCAATCACTTCATCACAGTGGTACCTCAGACACACTTATTATATATAAGGGGTAAGCACTTCATCACAGTGGTACCTCACACACACTGATTTTATATATAAGAGACACTTCATCACAGTGGTACCTTAGACGCACTGATTATATATAAGGGGCAAGCACTTCATCACAGTGGTACCTCGGAATACACTGATTATTTATAAGTGGCAAGCACTTCATCACAGTGGTACCTCAGAATACACTGATTATTTATAAGGGGCAAGCACTTCATCACAGTGGTACCTCAGAATACACTGATTATATATAAGGGGCAAGCACTTCATCACAGTAGCAGACATTTACCTCAGACATACTGATTATATATAAGGGGTAAGCACTTTATCACAGTGGTACTTCAGAATATACTGATTATATATAAGGAGCAAGCACTTCATCACAGTGGTACCTCAGACACACTGATTTTATATAAGGGGCAAGCACTTCATCACAGTGGTACCTCAGACACACTGATTATATATAAGGGGCATGCACTTCATCACAGTGGTACCTTAGACACACTGATTATATATAAGGGGCAAGCACTTCATCACAGTGGTACCTCAGACACACTGATTATATATAAGGGGCAAGCACTTCATCACAGTGGTACCTCAGACACACTGATTATATATAAGAGGCAATCACTTCATCACAGTGGTACCTCAGACACACTTATTATATATAAGGGGTAAGCACTTCATCACAGTGGTACCTCACACACACTGATTTTATATATAAGAGACACTTCATCACAGTGGTACCTTAGACGCACTGATTATATATAAGGGGCAAGCACTTCATCACAGTGGTACCTCAGACACACTGATTATATATAAGGGGCAAGCACTTCATCACAGTGGTACCTCAGACACACTGATTATATATAAGGGGCAAGCACTTCATCACAGTGGTACCTCAGACACACTGATTATATATAAGTGGCAAGCACTTCATCACAGTGGTACCTCAGACACACCGATTATATATAAGGGGCAAGTACTTCATCACAGTGGTACCTCGGAATACACTGATTATATATAAGGGGCAAGCACTTCATCACAGTGGTACCTCAGACACTGATTATATATAAGGGGCAAGCACTTCATCACAGTGGTACCTCAGACACACCGATTATATATAAGGGGCAAGCACGTCATCAAAGTGGTACCTCAGACACACTGATTATATATAAGGGGCAAGCACTTCATCACAGTGGTACCTCAGACACACTGATTATATATAAGGGGCAAGCACTTCATCACAGTGGTACCTCAGACACACTGATTATATATAAGGGGCAAGCACTTCATCACAGTGGTAGAAATTTACCTCAGACACACTGATTATATATAAGTGGCAAGCACTTCATCACAGTGGTACCTCAGACACACTGATTATATACAAGGGGCAAGCACTTCATCACAGTGGTACCTCAGACGCACTGATTATATATAAGGGGCAAGCACTTCATCACAGTGGTACATCAGAATACACTGATTATATATAAGGGGCAAGCACTTCATCACAGTGGTACCTCAGACACACTGATTATATATAAGGGGCAAGCACTTCATCACAGTGGTACCTCAGACACACTGATTATATATAAGGGGCAAGCACTTCATCACAGTGGTACCTCAGACACACTGATTATATATAAGGGGCAAGCACTTCATCACAGTGGTACCCCAGACACACTGATTATATATAAGGGGCAAGCACTTCATCACAGTGGTACCTCAGACACACTGATTATATATAAGGGGCAAGCACTTCATCACAGTGGTAAACATTTACCTCAGACACACTGATTATATATAAAGGGCAAGCAAAAATAAATAACACCTTATAAAGTGGGTGGTCGCAAGACAACGCCGACTCTAAGATACAATTTTTCAAATACTCAAAAACAAATACTGGGAATTGTTAATTTAGCCTGTTTAGTACTATTGTGACGTTGTCATGCTGAATGACAGGAACAATAGAATACCCGGGGAAAAACTGCAACCAACCTAACTCGAATAATTGAAGCGGTTTCCGTATCCGATTCTCTCCTTCGGTAATGGAGGGATCGAAGTGAGCGAATATAACGACTGGATTATTCGGGTTACAACCAACCATGAAAAGCCCTAGAAGCGCCCTCTACGCCATTCTTATTCTTCTCCACTGCCCATTCAGAAGAATGAAATTACATATATATTAAATCATTATCGAGGCTCTAGTATTACTCCTCTGTCAATCACCTGGTGGACATTGAAGCCCAAAAACAGAGCATTTATTACTCGGCTGCTTGCCACTATAATATATTCATTTATAGTCTTAATTTTTTTTCAAAATGCATGAAAGTGTAAAAACAAATTGCAACAAGAAAAATAAATGGAAATGGTGAGCTGTCAAAAGGGGTGTAAAACGACTAAAATGTATGAAATACAAAGTGGAACAAAACCAAATATAAAATCGTAAAAAAAACAACAACACACTAAAAAGTTAAAGATACCCAACGTTTCGACCAATATGATCTTGATCACGAGCATATAAAAAATAAAAATAAAAAGGCTCTTTGAAACCCAAAGTGAGACAAATTGCAGTTCTCTTGGTCAAGTAGACTCGTGCGGAATGATATCGATATTCAAACAATCAGAAAAAAAAGTCTTTTGGGGACTGGTCACCATGTTGGTTATATAGTGGATAAGTTACAATTGGTAATAGTCTCGTTTGTAAATTTAGTACTTTCAATCAGCTCTAAATTTCCGGAAAAAAGTTTTGATATTAGATTATTTTCCATAGGGTACAATTCTTACTCTGATGGCCGTCTTGAATATCTGATCGAAACCAAGAAAACTAAAGTTGTTAGTTACATGTATAACAAGTTTCAGTTCAGACCCATTTTTCGTGAATTAAGATTCGGTGAATAAGAACTTTTATCCTGCAATCAAACCATTTCCGGTCTAATAAAAGGGGTCGACTAAACTTTAGTCGTATTAGGTCAATGACCTAATAAAGTCTACTGGTACTTGTTTACATGAAGAGCGCGAGGAGCGTACCAGATGACGTCGTGGCGTTTCCCGCGTTTTCACTGCAGTTGAATTTCAACTTCAAATGTAATTTTAAGGCATTTTACGCATCTAAAGGGGGTTGCAGGATAATGACAATACAAAATCACTGTCGGAAAATATAAAATTTATTTGAGGTCGCTGCGAAACATGGGGAAAAGGTTCACTGAAGCTCGCCTTTTCTCATGTTTCTAAAGCTCGCCAAATAAATTTTATATTTTCCGACAATGACTATGTATTGTATATTTAAATTTTACGAATCAGAAAAGCCCTGTAACATGCGGTAAGCATGATTTGGCAGCCATCTTGGATTTCCAATCGACGCAAATGTAATAATACTTAAGTAGTTTCCATAATGTGAAACTTCATGACACATTTCAGCTACACTGGTTAAGTAAAACTGGTGCTGACTGCCGTCTTGAACTTGTAATGGGGTGAGATATTATTGTACTGGTGAAGACCTCAATGTGACTTTCATATGAAGGACAGCAATACAAGCCATGTTTCAATGCTTGGATTTTGTCACATGTATGACTTTGTGTCAAGAGTTGAAATTAAAACAATAAACACATTTTGATCCTGAAGCAATTTTCGTAGTGAGACAAAACATAAGTTCAAAAACATAATCGTCCTTAGTAGGAAAATTTGTTCCAAGACCGAAGTCATTTCGCTAGTGAATCTCGAAAAGATGTTGATTGCTTACGCATCACGGATGAAGGAAAAATAGAATTATTCTTTGAGTCTGGTAAGCTAACCATTGTCAAAATTGTGGAAAAGGAGTGATATATTCAAATGCCGGAGACATACCTATAATTTGCATTTCATTTACTTCGATATAAAGGTTCCTGACGACAATAACAACATATTAATATGTGAAAACAATATATACCTACAGCTTTAATCAGCATAAAATATTTTTATGTCAGAATATAATAAAACATTGCACAATCAAAATAAAACAAAAATGTGAAAATTTATGACATTCTGGTGTTGAACTTATATTAATTTCGCCTTCAGTCATATAAATCATAAATAATATACCCTGCTTGTAATTTGAATAACATGTAAAATCTTTTTTCTTAAGATTATAAATATAGACGCCACAAATATATTGCATACAGTATTTAATTTACAAAATATGGACACGAGTAACAATATTCACACAAAAAAGGCACTATACTTTTTTTAAAAGTGTATATATATAACATACATCAAGCATATATATACAATACGCTGCTTAAAGCAACAATCGCCCCCTTGACTAGACTTTCAAATCAACACTTACGCCATAAGCGCATGATAAATAGAATGTTCAGCTATATGGTATCGTTTCTGGAAGTACAGGTTTTCTGTTCTTTCTTTTATTTTAAATTGAGATTAAAAAAGAGCTTCAGAAAGTTTTTTTCTTACGCTGCACAAATTAAAACCTCTTAGATTAAAAAACGAAAATTGTTTAAATTACTATTAAAAATTTCAGTTTCAGTATTTCAATTGTCTTTCGAACTACAATATTTTTGCCAAAAATTTATGTCTTACTTTTTTCAACAATTAAGACTCCTAAGGTCATTTAGTAAGACTTTTTATCATATTTGAAATAATCGGATGTTACTAAACATTTATGTCCTATATAATGTGTATTACCCAAACGTACACTGGCCTTTGTTTCTGATAACGGTGAGGTGATGCAATATAAATACAACTGTCCATTTTATCAGAGGTCATTTATAGGTCAAATTTGTCAATTTCTGTTTTACACAAAATTTACCCTTTAGTATGCAATATTCATAACGAATGTATTTTTGTTGTTATAAAACACCTTAAAACTTTGAGATCCCCCACAGTAAAACGACTTCTTTCTGATCAAATTATTCGTTTCAAAACGATTTTGTGGCACTTCCGCCAATAATTTTTGAGGTAAGGAAGCAAATCCGGCATTTGATTTTAAAAGAGGAAGCAAACAATCGCGGATTCTTACGTTGTTTATTTTCTCGCTGATGCGCGATCATTTTTTCTCTAAAATTTTATTACTTGAATCCAGTAACAATTCAGTCTTATTTTTCACCACATTTCTAAGTTTGACTATTTCGCCAAATTTCGAACCTCAGATTTTTAAAGTTTTTTCTTACTCCATCACCCCTCCTTTTCCTCCTAAAAATCAAAATATGTTATTAATAAACAATTTGATAAATGTTTTCTATATATCGATTTTTAAGATTTTAAAATATAATATATTAGCCCCTTTTGGTTAAGCATGCTAGCATCAGTGTAAAGATATTTTGTATTCGTCAAGTGTGTTTAGACCTTAGGCCACATCAAACTGATTTTTAGTTCTTTGGATTTTTTTATGGCAAAAATAGGTGCGAACGAAAGTTTTAATTTTAATTTTGTTTCTTGAGCACTTGTTTTTTTCAGGCGAGGATCAAATTTAGGTGCGGCACAATTTTTTTTAACAAAAACATTGCAAAAAAAGGGAAAAAATTCCTATTTTGTATCAAATTTTAGAAGTGGGTGAACACTTTATATTTTGAATTTCTTGACAAATGGAGAATTTGGGGTGAAATTTCAGCATTTTTGCAAAATGAAGCGGCAAAAAGGTTTATTCTTTAAATTTACAAAGTCCGAAAATCGGTGCGGCGAAATCCAAATAACTAAAAATCAATTTGGTGTGGCCTCAGTAATTCTGGAATTATTTTAAGTCAAAGTTTGATTAATTTAACCGGCAATCTGGTGATAGCAATAACTTGTAGCGCAATATTTACAGCAAAAATAAAATAAAAATCGTCTCGAAAAAAGTTTTAAAAACAACCTCTGTAGACTGACCTTTTTTAAACTCTTACAAGAATTTTTTATATTCAAGTTTTAAGTTTTTGCACTTTTTACGCTTCATTCTTCACGGCGTTAACGTAGTCCTTACGAGCTGGGTGTTCGTCTGCTGGTCGGTTAATGGGAGTCCATACCGGTTCTCCGACAAAAAATCTTCTGGCTTTGATGTAGTTCTGTAAATATATAAAAATTAATACGAAGTGTGCATCACTGAGAAAAAAAATCCACCGGAGCGCCTGTACAATACTAGCCCTGACAAACTGGCTATTACGAAATATACCTAAGCCTGGCCTAAGAGCAATTACTCAAATTACGAAACCGACGGATATACAATCATTGTTCAGCAATACTAATAACGTAATTTCAGGTTTCTGTTTTCAATGGCATATAAAATTATTTTTTTGCAGTACGATTAAACACCACAGCGGTCACGATACCGTCATAGATATTTAATAAATATCAATAAACCCTGCAAACATTAAATTTAAATTGTTACTATCCTACAAACTGCCTCAAAACTTAAATCTACAAGTGCTGTTAAAAATTCCTCCGATAGTATCAACTTGGTTTGAAATATCAGCCTTGAGATAAAGGCAGCGCTCTAATAAACGCGCTTCCGGTTTGAAAAAAAATACAGATGCAGGGAGACTACCGAACAAAGAGAATACAGTTATTTCTCGGCACTGTATAAGTATACCACATCAGTAATATGGCACTACTCAAGCCAGGGGCGCATCATTAAATAAATAAAGCTTACATTATGATCCAAAGTAAATCTATGGTAGATTCCAGCCGGAAGTATGATTAAATCCCCAGGTTCCACCAGTATCCTAACCCATTCGTCAGACTTGTTCCGAACGTCGAAGTATCCACTTCCTTCCAAAACATAACGAATTTCTTCATCAGAATGGAGATGTTCAGTGAAAAAATGCTTCAGCTGAAAAAGTATTTTCTCATATATTAAATTTGTTATATGTTTCTCTTGAAATGAAATTCACCTCTTTATATGGATGATTACAAATATATTTAACATCTTTCTCTAACCAGTTTCGACTCTTAACTTGCACTCTTCCAACAAATTATTCCTTTTCAGAGATGTTCAATGCCAAAAACTTGGAAGCTAATGTACAAAGCTTCAGTTTGGGAGGATGGTCTCAATGGTTTAAAACCCGTCTCACCTTTTCATCGTAGTTCGGTAATTTTTCGCGGCTGCACTCGATTAGGTCTTCGTAATTATACCCTCTGTCGTTTCTGATTTTGTTCAGTTCTTCCGGCCTGTCAGTTGGGACCTGGAATCAAGCAACAAATTAGTTTGAGTGAGCGGTTGGAGAACCACCCAATCCCCTGCTCCATTTTTCAGAAAGGTTGGGAATGATAAGGATCCTAGATACTAGTAAACCAAAAATACATTTCTTTCAAAAGAGTTTTGCTCAACTCGTAATACATAAATTATGTTTACTATAATTTGAAAAGGAGTAAGGGCCAACAATATTTTCTCTGTTTTACATTTTTAGCTGACCTGTATTGTTAATCTGGGCTACACAGCAGGAAAGCAGATTTTATTTTAGGGATAGCACAATTCACTAAAAGCTTCCCTTGTACATCAAAACTGAGTTGTGTTCACATTTCTTTATTCTGTGTTGTGCACAGTCAGAAATTTGTCCCGACCACATTTCTCCGATGCCCCGTGTCAAATAATCAAACCACTTTCAGCAAACGGCGTATCGTATCATCATTTTTAATTAAGTGTTACGAAACAGATTTACAAATGTCTGTGACACACAAAAAAGCAGGTAAACACATAAACGAAATAATGAACTGTACGTGTTTACATTAAAATTGATCAAAATGAATTAAAATCATTTGAATGACCGTCAATATTTACTGGTGTCTTTGAACACCCCCCCCACTCCCTTTTCCATCTAAAATCAAATATGGTTGATCTCAAAAATACTAACAAAATATTGTTATAAGTTCTAAATATTTCAAAAATAAATAAAAAATTAGGAAAATACGGAAAAGATTTAGTAAATTCATAACCAATCGTTTGATATTTACCTGCCAATACAACACGCCAAGTCTTTTCAGGTCTTCAATTGTCAAATATTGTGGAGGGGCCCTGTGATGAGGTGCCCTCTGATCCTCCTCGGAGGAGTCCATCAACCACACTTGCACCATTCTGTACGCTGGCCTGTCTGTCCGCAGACTAGGCCAATATGACACACTTAAATTTGACCGCAGACTTATCGGTTGAAAAACAACTATTTATATCCACGTTAAAGTATGGAAAGCCGATAGGGTAATAATCTGAGTATTTGGTTTAAATAACAAACAAGAACGAAGAAATAAATCTTAAGCCTACAGTCAAAATTTGCCCTAATATTTTACAATGAAATTCCAAAACGAAACAAATACGTAAACACATATTCTAATATGACTTGATTCAAACGCTTTCAGTTACATAAGTGGTAAAATATGGATATTGTATTGGTATAGTAAAGATTCACACAAGCTTTAACGACGTCATTATATGGGTCATTTTCAAAAAAAGTGCATTTTTAACATTGCAAAATTGAGAAAAAACAATTTGCTTGAATCATCATATTTATTAAACTTGCAAAATATATGATACTTCTTGAACAAAATACTCAAATATGCAATCTTAATGACATAAAATAAAAATATTATTAACACATTTTCGACTGATGGTGCACAATTTTGTCTATCCTGTTACCACATTTGTGAGAATTTTTTTACTATCAACAGGGAAAATGTGAAAAACATGTTGTTTGTTTCTTAAAGATACGTTAGTGGTGCTTCAGAAAACAATAACAGATTAAAAACCAATTGTTCAGAGAACAATTGAAGGTCTTTCCACCTCAATTGCAGATTTGTTGATAAAAAAAAATGAGGTTTAAAATGTAATTGTTGGTTTTAGAGCATAGCTAAACTTTCAGTGATTTCAAGGATATATGGTTCTATGTACTGAAATAAGGGAGGTATTATGCTACTTACCGTATTACAAATATCACTTCTGGTTTGATATGATAGGTAATTTTACAATTGTTAAAAAAATATATGGACTGCTAGTTTGAATAACTAAGAAAAATGTTTATTTCTGGTTAACTAAATGTTTGATGAATTATACTGTTTTGCACTATAAACATCAAAAACGTCATTAATGTGACCTTATAAATTGACAATTCTAGACGTTTTCATGGGTTGTAACATTGTCACATTAATTAACATTCCAATATATCCAAAACGTCTAAAAACGTCTACAGAAATAATAACATTGCCAGAAATGACGTCATCAAAAGTAGTGCCTGAATTTCACGCTTTCAATACCTTTAATTGCTTTAAAAATCTGAAAAAAACTTATAAAGTGTGAAAAAATGCAAAATACGTAATATAGGTCATGACCTTGACCTTTGACCTTGTGACATTTTTCAAGGTCATTGGCCGTTGAGGTCATTTTAGAAGACCCCATGCCATTATTATGTACCATTGTCAAGTTATAAACGAAAAACCTTAAGTTTGAACGTTCTAGGTGCAATTACTCTCAAAAGATGACGTCATACAACTTTAACTCAAATGTAACAAAGTTGCGCATCAATGTTCTAAACATTTCCACCATTACATTTCCTTGCCTATCTACAACCATTTCAGAGGAGTAGTGATAACAAGCAAATGTCAAATAATAGAACTTGACCTTGACCTTTGACCTTGATGCCAATTTGAAGGTTATCAATCCCTGATGTTAAAACAAAAGACCCCATGCCTTTATCATGTACCACTGTTTAGAAATAAACGAAAAACGAAAATTTAAACGTTCTAGGGGCAATTACGCCTATAAAATGACGTCATACAACTTTTTCTCAAATGTAACAAAGCTAGATCTCAACGTCATTAACATTTTCTCCTTTACATTTTATCAGCTATCTTTTACCGTTTCAGAGGAGAAGCGATAACAAGCAAAAGTCAAAATTAAGAACTTGACCTTGACCTTTGACCTTGATGCCAATTTGAAGGTTATCAATCCTTGATGTCAAAACAAAAGACCCCATGCCTTTATCATGTACCATTGTTGAGAAATAAACGAAAAACCGCAAATTTAAACGTTCTAACGGCAATTACGCCTATAAAATGACGTCATACAACTTTTATGCAAATGTAACAAATCTAGGTCTCAACGTCCTTAACATTTTCTCCATTACATTTTATCAGCTATCTTTTACCGTTTCAGAGGAGAAGCGATAACAAGCAAAAGTCAAAATTTAGAACTTGACCTTGACCTTTGACCTTGACCTCATTTTACTTGTTAGGGGTCATGGACCCTAAATACAAAGTTTCATGTTGATATCTCAACTCTAAATAACAATTTGTATGATACACCAAAAGTGAAAGTCGTTTGAGGGGAAATAACTCCTATGAAATGTCAGATCCCTTCCGACCAAATTGAACAAAGTTTCGCACTGATACACTGAAGACATTGCAAGAGATTTTGGGTCGATATCTTTTACAGTTTTAGAGATATAGCGATAACAAGAAAAGGAGGACGCCGGGAGATAACTCCTATAAAAAAAAGTGTTCGGTTACACAGGGTCAATGGTGAAATCGCAATCACTGTACGATATCATGGGCCAAAAATCCTTTCGATATGTCAAGTAACAAAAAAAACATCCTAGACGGCAGAAGAAAAAAAAAAAAATTAAAAACCAATTGTTCAGAGAACAATTGAAGGTCTTTCCACCTCAATTGCAGATTGAATGATAAAAAAATGAGGTTTAAAATGTAATTGTTGGTTTTAGAGCATAGCTAAACTTTCCAGTGATTTCAAGGATATATGGTTCTATGTACTGAAATAAGGGAGGTATTATGCTACTTCCCGTATTACAAATATCACTTCTGGTTTGATATGATAGGTAATTTCACAAATGTTAAAAAAATATATGGACTGCCAGTTTGAATAACAAAGAAAAATGTTTATTTCTGGTTAACTAAATGTTTGTGATGAATTTTACTGTTTTGCACTATAAACATCAAAAACGTCATTAATGTGACCTTATAAATTGACAATTCTAGACGTTTTCATGGGTTGTAACATTGTCACATTAATTAACATTCCAATATATCCAAAACGTCTAAAAACGTCTACAGAAATAATAACGTTGCCAGAAATGACGTCATCAAAAGTAGTGCCTGAATTTCACGCTTTCAATACCTTTAATTGCTTTAAAAATCTGAAAAAAACTTATAAAGTGTGAAAAAATGCAAAATACATAATATAGGTCATGACCTTGACCTTTGACCTTGTGACATTTTTCAAGGTCATTGGTCGTTGAGGTCATTTTAGAAGACCCCATGCCATTATTATGTACCATTGTCAAGTTATCAACGAAAAACCTTAAGTTTGAACGTTCTAGGCGCAATTACTCTCAAAAGATGACGTCATACAACTTTAACTCAAATGTAACAAAGTTGCGCATCAATGTCCTAAACATTTCCACCATTACATTTCCTTGGCTATCTACAACCATTTCAGAGGAGTAGTGATAACAAGCAAATGTCAAATAATAGAACTTGACCTTGACCTTTGACCTTGATGCCAATTTGAAGGTTATCAATCCCTGATGTTAAAACAAAAGACCCCATGCCTTTATCATGTACCATTGTTGAGAAATAAACGAAAAACGAAAATTTAAACGTTCTAGGGGCAATTACGCCTATAAAATGACGTCATACAACTTTTTCTCAAATGTAACAAAGCTAGGTCTCAACGTCCTTAACATTTTCTCCTTTACATTTTATCAGCTATCTTTTACCGTTTCAGAGGAGAAGCGATAACAAGCAAAAGTCAAAATTTAGAACTTGACCTTGACCTTTGACCTTGATGCCAATTTGAAGGTTATCAATCCTTGATGTCAAAACAAAAGACCCCGTGCCTTTATCATGTACCATTGTTGAGAAATAAACGAAAAACCGCAAATTTAAACGTTCTAACGGCAATTACGCCTATAAAATGACGTCATACAACTTTTATGCAAATGTAACAAATCAAGGTCTCAACGTCCTTAACATTTTCTCCATTACATTTTATCAGCTATCTTTTACCGTTTCAGAGGAGAAGCGATAACAAGCAAAAGTCAAAATTTAGAACTTGACCTTGACCTTTGACCTTGACCTCATTTTACTTGTTAGGGGTCATGGACCCTAAATACAAAGTTTCATGTTGATACCTCAACTCTAAATAACAATTTGTATGATACACCAAAAGTGAAAGTCGTTTGAAGGGAAATAACTCCTATGAAATGTCGTCAGATCCCTTCCGACCAAATTGAACAAAGTTGCGCACAGATACACTGAAGACATTGCAAAAGATTTTGGGTCGATATCTTTTACGGTTTTAGAGATATAGCGATAACAAGAAAAGGAGGACGCGGGGAGATAACTCCTATAAAAAAAAGTGTTCGGTTACACAGGGTCAATGGTGAAATCGCAATCACCGTACGATACCATGGGCCAAAAATCCTTTCGATATGTCAAGTAACAAAAAAACATCCTAGACGGCAGAAGAAAAAAAAAAAAAAAAAAAAAAAAAAAAAAAAAAATTAAAAGGTCATTTGTGCCTAGCACAAATGATAAGGTCTTTCCTTATTCACGTTTCCAGTTTTGCAATAAAGAGGCCCTGCCCCTCTATTTTTGGCAAGGGGCATAACTCTTGGGAAATAAAGAAAATAGACCCCCCCCCCCCCAAAAAAAAGAAAAAAAAAAGGCCCGTCCCGTCTTCAGTAAAGAGATATTGCTACTTCTGTTTTCTCTTGAAATCTCTTAAATTTTTAATGTATTTTTCCAAATAGTAATTGTCAAAAAAAAAAAAAAAAAAAAAAAAAAAAAGAAAGAAAGAAAAAAAAATAATGAAGTAGCAATATCTCTTTTCTGAAGGCGGGACGGGCCTTCTTTTGTTTGTTTGTTTGTTTATTAATTATTTTTTTATTTGTAGATAGCAAGTTTTCCTAGGATTGCTGAATACATGTAAGGGGGGGGGGGGGGGGCATTGTATTTTTATTTCTCTAGATACACAAGTGACAGTAAAAGTACATTTCTACTATAATGTTTACTTCTATTTCAGGGACGCTGGATTGGATGACGTTGTGTATGTCACGTGACGTCCATTGATATATGTCTGGACTTAGTTTATTTCTTTCTTTTCGAGAGGGGACGTCGTCGGATGAACATGGCACAGGATAATGCATTTTGCTGTTTGATGTGGAAATAGTCATAAATAGAAAACGGAGTGTACGTGTACACATTTACTTATGTCAGAATGAAGATTCATGTAGAAATTTGATCTCACGATTTATTTATTTAGATTTCCGGTGCCATGTTGAGCAGACGACATTTTCGTGAATAAAGTACTGTTAATTTGACGCGAAATTTTGACATTCGGATGCAATAAATTGGTAAAATTTGGACGAATCTTGTGTTTTATGGCGGAAAATAGCTTTCTATTACTGCACTGCGCGAACGCTATTTTCAGGAAATTGGTTGGAGTTAGGGTCATAATTTTTTCTCATAAACAAAGCCCTGGATATCCCCTAGCTGTCTGCCAAATATCAGCCCTGTACGATTTGTACTTTTTGAGGAGATACGATAACATTTCCTATGGGGTCCCGCGTGGATTTTTACCGAACTTTCTAAGAAGAATTGTATTTACAATATTAATGGCAATCGAGTAGATTTAAATCACACAGGTGATTCTGGTCGTCTTAATTGGCTTGTAATTTGCACGTGCATTAAGGTTTTAAATGCATGTACATGTACTTTATATGCATTTACATGTAAATTCAGTAAAAATCAAATTGAAAAGGGAGGGGGGGGGGGGGGGGGGGGGAGGCTGTATTTACCCATTAAAAGGTCATTTGTGCCTAGCACAAATGATAAGGTCTTTCCTTATTCACGTTTCCAGTTTTGCAATAAAGAGGCCCTGCCCCTCTATTTTTGGCAAGGGGCATAACTCTTGGGAAATAAAGAAAATAGACCCCCCCCCCAAAAAAAAGAAAAAAAAAAGGCCCGTCCCGTCTTCAGTAAAGAGATATTGCTACTTCTGTTTTCTCTTGAAATCTCTTAAATTTTTAATGTATTTTTCCAAATAGTAATTGTCAAAAAAAAAAAAAAAAAAAAAAAAAAAAAGAAAGAAAGAAAAAAAAATAATGAAGTAGCAATATCTCTTTTCTGAAGGCGGGACGGGCCTTCTTTTGTTTGTTTGTTTGTTTATTAATTATTTTTTTATTTGTAGATAGCAAGTTTTCCTAGGATTGCTGAATACATGTAAGGGGGGGGGGGCATTGTATTTTTATTTCTCTAGATACACAAGTGACAGTAAAAGTACATTTCTACTATAATGTTTACTTCTATTTCAGGGACGCTGGATTGGATGACGTTGTGTATGTCACGTGACGTCCATTGATATATGTCTGGACTTAGTTTATTTCTTTCTTTTCGAGAGGGGACGTCGTCGGATGAACATGGCACAGGATAATGCATTTTGCTGTTTGATGTGGAAATAGTCATAAATAGAAAACGGAGTGTACGTGTACACATTTACTTATGTCAGAATGAAGATTCATGTAGAAATTTGATCTCACGATTTATTTATTTAGATTTCCGGTGCCATGTTGAGCAGACGACATTTTCGTGAATAAAGTACTGTTAATTTGACGCGAAATTTTGACATTCGGATGCAATAAATTGGTAAAATTTGGACGAATCTTGTGTTTTATGGCGGAAAATAGCTTTCTATTACTGCACTGCGCGAACGCTATTTTCAGGAAATTGGTTGGAGTTAGGGTCATAATTTTTTCTCATAAACAAAGCCCTGGATATCCCCTAGCTGTCTGCCAAATATCAGCCCTGTACGATTTGTACTTTTTGAGGAGATACGATAACATTTCCTATGGGGTCCCGCGTGGATTTTTACCGAACTTTCTAAGAAGAATTGTATTTACAATATTAAAAACCAATTGTTCAGAGAACAATTGAAGGTCTTTCCACCTCGATTGCAGATTTGTTGATAACAAAAATGAGGTTTAAAATGTAATTGTTGGTTTTAGAGCATAGCTAAGCTTTCAGCGATTGCAAAAATATATGGTTCTATGTACTTTTGATTGAAATAAGGGAGGTATTATGTTACTTCCCGTATTACAAATATCACTTCTGGTTTGATATGATAGGTAATTTCACAATTGTTAAAAAAATATATGGACTGCTAGTTTGAATAACTATGAAAAATGTTTATTTCTGGTTAACTAAATGTTTGTGATGAATTATACTGTTTTGCACTATAAACAACAAAAACGTCATTAATGTGACTTTATAAATTGACTATTCTAGACGTTTTCATGGACTGTAACATTGTCACGTTAATTAACATTCCAATATATTCAAAACGTCTAAAAACGTCTACAGAAATAATAACGTTGCCAGAAATGACGTCATCAAAAGCAGTGCCTGAATTTCACGCTTTCAATAACTTTAATTGCTTTAAAAATCTGAAAAAAACCTTATAAAGTATGAAAAAATGCAAAATACGTAATATAGGTCATGACCTTGACCTTTGACCTTGTGACCTTTTTCAAGGTCATTGGTCGCTGAGGTCATTACAGAAGACCCTATGCCATTATTATGTACCATCGTCAAGATATAAACGAAAAACCTTAAGTTTGAACGTTCTAGGCGCAATTACTCCCAAAATATGACGTCATACAACTTTAACTCAAATGTAACAAAGTTGCGCATAAATGTCCTAAACATTTCCACCATTACATTTCCTTGGCTATCCACAACCATTTCAGAGAAGTAGTGATAACAAGCAAATGTCAAATAATAGAACTTGACCTTGACCTTTGACCTTGATGCCAATTTGAAGGTTATCAATCCTTGATGTTAAAACAAAAGACTCCATGCCTTTATCATGTACCATTGTTGAGAATTAAACGAAAAACCGAAAAATTAAACGTTTTAGGGGAAATTACGCCTATAAAATGACGTCATACAACTTTTATGCAAATGTAACAAAGCTAGGTCTCAACGTCCTTAACATGTTCTTCATTACAATTTATCAGCTATCTTTTACCGTTTAAGAGGAGAAGCGATAACAAGCAAAAGTCAAAATTTAGAACTTGACCTTGACCTTTGACCTTGATGCCAATTTGAAGGTTATCAATCCTTGATGTCAGAACAAAAGACCCCATGCCTTTATCGTGTACCATTGTTGAGAAATAAACGAAAAACCGAAAATTTAAACGTTCTGGGGGAAATTACGCCTATAAAATGACGTCATACAACTTTTATGCAAACGTAACAAAGCTAGATCTCAACGTCCTTAACATTTTCTCCATTACATTTTATAAGCTATCTTTTACCTTTTCAGAGGAGAAGCGATAACAAGCAACAGTCAAAATTTAGAACTTCACCTTGACCTTTGACCTTGAGGCCAATTTGAAGGTCATCGATCCTTGATGTCAGAACAAAAGACCCCATGCCTTTATCATGTACCATTGTTGAGAAATTAACGAAAAACCGAAAATTTAAACGTTCTGGGGGCAATTACGCCTATAAAATGACGTCATACAACTTTTATGCAAATGTAACAAAGCTAGGTCTCAACGTCCTTAACATTTTCTCCATTACATTTTATCAGCTATCTTTTACCGTTTCAGAGGAGAAGCGATAACAAGCAAAAGTCAAAATTTAGAACTTGACCTTGACCTTTGACCTTGACCTCATTTTCTTTGTTAGGGGTCATGGACCCTAAATACAAAGTTTCATGTTGATATCTCAACTCTAAATAACAATTTGTATGATACACCAAAAGTGAAAGTCGTTTGAAGGGAAATAACTCCTATGAAATTCGTCAGATCCTTTCCAACTAAATGGAACAAAGTTGCGCACAGATACACTGAAGACATTGCAAAAGATTTTAGGTCGATATCTTTTACGGTTACAGAGAAATAAAGATAACAAGAAAAGGAGGACGCAGGGGGATAACTCCTATAAAAAAAAGTGTTCGGTTACACAGGGTCAATGGTGAAATCGCAATCACTGTACGATATCATGGGCCAAAAATCCTTTCGATATGTCAAGTAACAAAAAAACATCCTAGACGGCAGAAGAAAAAAAAAAAAAAAAAAAAAAAAAAAAATAATCAGAACAAAAGCAAAAGGTCTTTCCACGGAAAGTGGAAAGACCTAATAATCAGAACAAAAGCAAAAGGTCTTTCCACGGAAAGTGGAAAGACCTAAAAATTAAAAACCAATTGTTCAGAGAACAATTGAAGGTCTTTCCACCTCAATTGCAGATTTATTGATAAAACGTCTGGTTTGATATGATAGGTAATTTCACAATTGTTAAAAAATATATGGACTGCTAGTTTGAATAACTAAGAAATGTTTATTTCTGATTAACTAAATGTTTGTGATGAATTATACTGTTTTGCACTATAAACATCAAAAACGTCATTAATGAGACCTAATAAATTGATAATTATAGACGTTTTCATGGGTTGTAACATTGTCACGTTAATTAACATTCCAATATATCCAAAACGTCTAAAAATGTCTACAGAAATAATAACGTTGCCAGAAATGACGTCATCAAAAGTAGTGGCTGAATTTCACGCTTTCAATAGCTTTAATTGCTTTAAAAATCTGAAAAAAACCTTATAAAGTGTGAAAAAATGCAAAATACGTAATCTAGGTCATGACCTTGACCTTTGACCTTGTGACCTTTTTCTAGGTCATTGGTTGCTGAACTCATTGCAGAAGACCCCATGCCATTATTATGTACCATCGTCAAGTTATAAATGAAAAACCTTAAGTTTGAACGTTCTGGGGGCAATTACTCCCAAAAGATGACGTCATACAGCTCTAACTCAAATGTAACAAAGTTGCGCATCAATGTCCTAAACATTTCCTCCATTACATTTTATCAGCTATCTTTTACCGTTTCAGAGAAGAAGCGATAACAAGCAAAAGTTAAAATTTAGAACTTGACCTTGACCTTTGACCTTGATGCAAATTTGAAGGTTATCAATCCTTGATGTCAAAACAAAAGACCCCATGCCTTTATCATGTACCATTGTTGAGAAATAAACGAAAAACCGCAAATTTAAACGTTCTAACGGCAATTACGCCTATAAAATGACGTCATACAACTTTTATGCAAATGTACCAAAGCTAGGTCTCAACGTCCTTAACATTTTCTTCATTACATTTTATCAGCTATCTTTTACCATTTCAGAGGAGAAGCGATAACAAGCAAAAGTCAAAATTTAGAACTTGACCTTGACCTTTGACCTTGATGCCAATTTGAAGGTTATCAATCCTTGATGTCAGAACAAAAGACCCCATGCCTTTATCATGTACCATTGTTGAGAAATAAACGAAAAACCGCAAATTTAAACGTTCTGGGGGCAATTACGCCTATAAAATGACGTCATACAACTTTTATGCAAATGTAACAAAGCTAGGTCTCAACGTCCTTAACATTTTCTCCATTACATTTTATCATCTATCTTTTACCGTTTCAGAGGAGAAGCGATAACAAGCAAAAGTCAAAATTTAGAACTTGACCTTGACCTTTGACCTTGACCTCATTTTACTTGTTCGGGGTCATGGACCCTAAATACAAAGTTTTATGTTGATATCTCAACCCTAAATAACAATTTGTATGATACACCAAAAGTGAAAGTCGTTTGAAGGGAAATAACTCCTATGAAATGTCGTCAGATCCTTTCCGACCAATAGAACAAAGTTGCGCACAGATACACTGAAGACATTGCAAAAGATTTTAGGTCGATATCTTTTACGGTTACAGAGAAATAAAGATAACAAGAAAAGGAGGACGCGGGGAGATAACTCCTATAAAAAAAGGTGTTCGGTTACACAGGGTCAATGGTGAAATCGTAATCACTGTACGCAATCATGGGCCAAAAATCCTTTCGATATGTCAAGTAACAAAAAAACATCCTAGACGGCAGAAGAAAAAAAAAAAAAAAAAAAAAAAAAAAAAAATTAAAAACCAATTGTTCAGAGAACAATTGAAGGTCTTTCCACCTCGATTGCAGATTTGTTGATAACAAAAATGAGGTTTAAAATGTAATTGTTGGTTTTAGAGCATAGCTAAGCTTTCAGCGATTGCAAAAATATATGGTTCTATGTACTATTGATTGAAATAAGGGAGGTATTATGCTACTTCCCGTATTACAAATATCACTTCTGGTTTGATATGATAGGTAATTTCACAATTGTTAAAAAAATATATGGACTCCTAGTTTGAATAACTAAGAAAAATGTTTATTTCTGGTTAACTAAATGTTTGTGATGAATTATACTGTTTTGCACTATAAACATCAAAAACGTCATTAATGTGACTTTATAAATTGACTATTCTAGACGTTTTCATGGGCTATAACATTGTCACGTTAATTAACATTCCAATATATTCAAAACGTCTAAAAACGTCTACAGAAATGATAACGTTGCCAGAAATGACGTCATCAAAAGTAGTGCCTGAATTTCACGCTTTCAATAACTTTAATTGCTTTAAAAATCTGAAAAAAAACCTTATAAAGTATGAAAAAATGCAAAATACGTAATAAAGGTCATGACCTTGACCTTTGACCTTGTGATCTTTTTCAAGGTCATTGGTCGCTGAGGTCATTGCAGAAGACCCCATGCCATTATTATGTACCATCGTCAAGTTATAAACGAAAAACCTTAAGTTTGAACGTTCTAAGCGCAATTACTCCCAAAATATGACGTCATACAACTTTAACTCAAATGTAACAAAGTTGCGCATCAATGTCCTAAACATTTCAACCATAACATTTCCTTGGCTATCCACAACCATTTCAGAGGAGTAGTGATAACAAGCAAATGTCAAATAATAGAACTTGACCTTGACCTTTGACTTTGATGCCAATTTGAAGGTTATCAATCCTTGATGTTAAAACAAAAGACCCCATGCCTTTATCATGTACCATTGTTGAGAATTAAACGAAAAACCGAAAAATTAAACGTTTTAGGGGCAATTACGCCTATAAAATGACGTCATACAACTTTTATGCAAATGTAACAAAGCTAGGTCTCAACGTCCTTAACATTTTCTCCATTACATTTTATCAGCTATCTTTTACCGTTTCAGAGGAGAAGCGATAACAAGCAAAAGTCAAAATTTAGAACTTGACCTTGACCTTTGACCTTGATGCCAATTTGAAGGTTATCAATCCTTGATGTCAGAACAAAAGACCCCATGCCTTTATCATGTACCATTGTTGAGAAATAAACGAAAAACCGAAAATTTAAACGTTCTGGAGGCAATTACGCCTATAAAATGACGTCATACAACTTTTATGCAAATATAACAAAGCTAGGTCTCAACATCCTTAACATTTTCTCCATTACATTTTATCAGCTATCTTTTACCGTTTCAGAGGAGAAGCGATAACAAGCAAAAGTCAAAATTTAGAACTTGACCTTGACCTTTGACCTTGACCTCATTTTACCTGTTAGGGGTCATGGACCCTAAATACAAAGTTTCATGTTGATATCTCAACTCTAAATAACAATTTGTATGATACACCAAAAGTGAAAGTCGTTTGAAGGGAAATAACTCCTATGTAATGTTGTCAGTTCCTTTCCGACCAAATAGAACAAAGTTGCGCACAGATACACTGAAGACATTGCAAAAGATTTTAGGTCAATATCTTTTACGGTTACAGAGAAATAAAGATAACAAGAAAAGGAGGACGCGGGGAGATAACTCCTATAAAAAAAAGTGTTCGGTTACACAGGGTTAATGGTGAAATCGCAATCACTGTACGATATCATGGGCCAAAAATCCTTTCGATATGTCAAGTAACAAAAAAACATCCTAGACGGCAGAAGAAAAAAAAAAAAAAAAAAAAAAAATTAAAAACCAATTGTTCAGAGAACAATTGAAGGTCTTTCCACCTCGATTGCAGATTTGTTGATAACAAAAATGAGGTTTAAAATGTAATTGTTGGTTTTAGAGCATAGCTAAGCTTTCAGCGATTGCAAAAATATATGGTTCTATGTACTATTGATTGAAATAAGGGAGGTATTATGCTACTTCCCGTATTACAAATATCACTTCTGGTTTGATATGATAGGTAATTTCACAATTGTTAAAAAAATATATGGACTCCTAGTTTGAATAACTAAGAAAAATGTTTATTTCTGGTTAACTAAATGTTTGTGATGAATTATACTGTTTTGCACTATAAACATCAAAAACGTCATTAATGTGACTTTATAAATTGACTATTCTAGACGTTTTCATGGGCTATAACATTGTCACGTTAATTAACATTCCAATATATTCAAAACGTCTAAAAACGTCTACAGAAATGATAACGTTGCCAGAAATGACGTCATCAAAAGTAGTGCCTGAATTTCACGCTTTCAATAACTTTAATTGCTTTAAAAATCTGAAAAAAAACCTTATAAAGTATGAAAAAATGCAAAATACGTAATAAAGGTCATGACCTTGACCTTTGACCTTGTGATCTTTTTCAAGGTCATTGGTCGCTGAGGTCATTGCAGAAGACCCCATGCCATTATTATGTACCATCGTCAAGTTATAAACGAAAAACCTTAAGTTTGAACGTTCTAAGCGCAATTACTCCCAAAATATGACGTCATACAACTTTAACTCAAATGTAACAAAGTTGCGCATCAATGTCCTAAACATTTCAACCATAACATTTCCTTGGCTATCCACAACCATTTCAGAGGAGTAGTGATAACAAGCAAATGTCAAATAATAGAACTTGACCTTGACCTTTGACTTTGATGCCAATTTGAAGGTTATCAATCCTTGATGTTAAAACAAAAGACCCCATGCCTTTATCATGTACCATTGTTGAGAATTAAACGAAAAACCGAAAAATTAAACGTTTTAGGGGCAATTACGCCTATAAAATGACGTCATACAACTTTTATGCAAATGTAACAAAGCTAGGTCTCAACGTCCTTAACATTTTCTCCATTACATTTTATCAGCTATCTTTTACCGTTTCAGAGGAGAAGCGATAACAAGCAAAAGTCAAAATTTAGAACTTGACCTTGACCTTTGACCTTGATGCCAATTTGAAGGTTATCAATCCTTGATGTCAGAACAAAAGACCCCATGCCTTTATCATGTACCATTGTTGAGAAATAAACGAAAAACCGAAAATTTAAACGTTCTGGAGGCAATTACGCCTATAAAATGACGTCATACAACTTTTATGCAAATATAACAAAGCTAGGTCTCAACATCCTTAACATTTTCTCCATTACATTTTATCAGCTATCTTTTACCGTTTCAGAGGAGAAGCGATAACAAGCAAAAGTCAAAATTTAGAACTTGACCTTGACCTTTGACCTTGACCTCATTTTACCTGTTAGGGGTCATGGACCCTAAATACAAAGTTTCATGTTGATATCTCAACTCTAAATAACAATTTGTATGATACACCAAAAGTGAAAGTCGTTTGAAGGGAAATAACTCCTATGTAATGTTGTCAGTTCCTTTCCGACCAAATAGAACAAAGTTGCGCACAGATACACTGAAGACATTGCAAAAGATTTTAGGTCAATATCTTTTACGGTTACAGAGAAATAAAGATAACAAGAAAAGGAGGACGCGGGGAGATAACTCCTATAAAAAAAAGTGTTCGGTTACACAGGGTTAATGGTGAAATCGCAATCACTGTACGATATCATGGGCCAAAAATCCTTTCGATATGTCAAGTAACAAAAAAACATCCTAGACGGCAGAAGAAAAAAAAAAAAAAAAAAAAAAAAAAATAATCAGAACAAAAGCAAAAGGTCTTTCCACGGAAAGTGGAAAGACCTAAAAAAATAATCAGAACAAAAGCAAAAGGTCTTTCCACGGAAAGTGGAAAGACCTAATAATCAGAACAAAAGCAAAAGGTCTTTCCACGGAAAGTGGAAAGACCTAATAATCAGAACAAAAGCAAAAGGTCTTTCCACGGAAAGTGGAAAGACCTAAATATTTAATTTCTTTGCATTAACGGGATAAAAATATCACTTAATATTGTGTCCTGAAAAAACTGTCTAAAAATACATTTTCAAATGCTGCAAAAATTGCTACAATCAACGCAAAACCAACCGAAGCACTTCCTTATATTCGGCTTATATTGGACTTTTGAATCAATCCAACACTTAGTTCTTTGATTACGTATAATTTTAGTAAAACGCTTTTTTTCTATGGTAACAGGAACGGACATCGAAGGTTTACATATACATATTTGTCTATCCTGTTACCAAGTTGGGGTAACAGGACAGACAGTAACAGGATAGACAAAATTATATGTTTATTGATTCTATTGCAAAACAACAACTCACCTTGCGTAATTGTTTGTTTTTTCTTAAAGATATGTGGAATATCAAATGTTTCATTTCATTTTCAAGTATTTCATCAGGTCTAAAGATACATAGTTGTTTATTCTAATACTTAAACTGTCTATCCTGTTACTTTATTCAAGGTAACAGGATAGACAGTAACAGGATGGACAAAATTATATGTTTATTGAGTATATTTCGAAACAACAGCTCCACTTACATCGCTGTATGGTTTTTTCAGTTAGCGTTCTTTGTTTCCAAACAGTTGGTGACCCTTTTGAGAACGTATGGGTGTAGTAATGTATAAATTTGTTGGTAACATGATAGACATTTTAAAAGGGTACGCTATCAGTTTGACTTACTTTTCTGGTTATAACTTCGCCTCCGTTTCTTCTAACGTTCTATTGTTTTGGTTGTAATTTGGAAAACTTGTGTACTTTTGATTTCATCATAGAAGATATTCGTATATGCAGGCAACAATTATTGCTCTGCAAATTTTGCACCGGTAACAGGACAGACATGCATTCCATGGACGCCAGCATAATTTAATTTTTTATGAGCATATATATAAATATCTTCAAGACTTTACTTTCTTGTTAAAATTCAATTATATGCTATTCAAAAAAATAATTTTGCCGATTTGAAAACATACAAAAAATCATTGAAAAATAATGTGCAAACATGGTTCTCTTAGTCCGGACACTCGCAAATTGCTCAATATTGAGCCTCAAAATCAATTTTTTTTTGGATTGCAAGGAGAAAATCGTTCTCATTGTAGATGTGCCAGTTTGAAAAAATTGCGAACTTTTGGTTAAACACAAAAAAATAATGCCATTATGTCTGAATATTTTTTTAACATAGGTGGACAGGAAAATGGACTTTTTTTGAAAATGACCCATATAACTTGCGTTGTTTAACGGCGTCTTCGTGTCTGCATACCTATGTTGTGGTATTTCAAAATGTCGCAGAAACTGTCCTATTTCACGGTGGCTTTAAAATATTCTGATTTTACCACAGGTACTGTCTAGTTCAATTACATAAAACCTCTCATTTCACCTTCATAATCGACGTTTTCATTTGAACTTTTTCATTTTTTTGTTGTTATTCGCATTTTGACAGAAAACGAAAAATGAAAATATCCAAATAAAAACCCGTAAAATAAACATTAAATGTAAAGTTTTATATTATAGAACTAGGGTACTGTAGTATGTTAAATAATTCAAGGACCAATAAAATGGTTTTATGAGGAAGAGGCGTTTAGGAAATGACTGAATTTTTTATGACAATAGCACCCAACTTTGACTTCAAAATGCCCCACTATAATGAAGAATCTAGGGGAACTGAAGTAGTGTGTTTATATTGCAGAAAAAAGGAAAAACTACTGGTGAAGTGTATCTGTTTACATGTGTGGATTTTCTGTCATAGATTTGTTAACCATATCCCGTTTTACGTAATCATAATTTAACAACAAATATCAGATAACGTGCTATTAGATATTTATATGGCATCTTGCCAATGTTTACAAAACTATAATATATCTATTTGCATCCGTGCACATTAAACGTTGCAAACAGAAGGGAATATGCAGTAGAGGCAGATTCTCATAGGTAATGTTTTACCTGAGTTTGAAGCATTTGCTTGCTCTAAAGTTATTTTACGCTAAATATACATCTTTATTTGCATTTTACAACCCATGTGGGTCACGCAAATACAAAACAATAATAATAATAGACACATTAACAAATTATATACAATTTATGGTAGATATCCTTAGCTGAAATTTGGATTCCTATTTCGGTATTTTTGGTTGAGTACTTCTTGTTTAATATAAGTTTGGTTTTTGGTCTTCCAAATGTTTCGGTTTTAATGCTGCTGAGGAGAGGCAACTCCTTGAAATGCGTCGTATACAGCATAGTATAAATTTACTATATCTAATATTAGTATCTTTGGATTGTTATTTTGAAACTCCTAGGATGATGCCTCTGCTGGTAGACCCTAGGTCCCCGAGGGTATTTGCCAACCCAGTCGTCAGACTTGTCTGATATGATTATTAATTAATTTGTTATAGAAATTACCAGTAAAATTTAAAAATAATAGAAATACTAAGGGTTCATTCCTTGTATTGCATATGGTAGATCTCCTTAGCTGAAATTTGGCTTCCTATTTCGGTATTTTTGGTTGAGTACTTCTTGTTTAATATAAGTTTGGTTTTTGGTCTTCCAAATGTTTCGGTTTTAATGCTGCTGATGAGAGGTAACTCATAAATTTACTATATCTAATATTAGTATCTTTGGATTGTTATTTTTATACAGTACAGAAACAGTTTCTAGTCAGTAAAAGTTAATATAGAAAAAGGCAGTATTGCGGAGAACTCTTGTCCGGCGAGGAATCATTTTCGCAACCCTAGATATTGCTTTTTAAAGACAAAAGTTCACCAGCAGTGGATAAAATAAATTTGAGCTTTTCCAAGGGCTGATATAATTTTCAAAAGTTGAATATACACATACAAAATGTCCCACGGTCACTCCTTCCACCACTGTCTTGCCATTAGTGAGAGAACCTATACTAAGTCTCATCTGAACATTAAACAAAAAGCGTGTGATAAATTTACAGTAGAAAAATGAAATTATGTTTCATACATGGAGCGTAAACCACAACAATTAAGTTCTTTATTTTTTTATTTCTGGGTTGTTAGAAAAAATGTGAGCACCTTCTTGACCGGACTTTTTTTGTATATTTTGTTACATTTCCGAAATATTTTGATTTTTGTGATTCGTTTTCTAATTTCACAAATTGTACTTATAAGAACTACAAAACCATCCTCCATATCAAGGTTGTACCTACGTTCGTTCCTACAAAACCATGACAACAGTCAATCATATGTTACGGGTCGGAAGTGAACGATTTTCATTGGTTACTTCTCAAGGTCAAAAGAGAATCCATTTGCGTCGTAGGTAGAATTTTCTAGGTCACAAACCAGGTGGCGATATGTTCGACCCGCTAAATATGAATGAGTGTTTTGTAGGAACGAATGTGGATACAAAACCCTGACTTTGGAGGACGAAGAACTAATGTGGATACAAAACCCTGACTTTGGAGGACGAAGAACTAATGTGGATACAAAACCCTGACTTTGGAGGACGAAGAACTAATGTGGATACAAAACCCTGACTTTGGAGGACGAAGAACTAATGTGGATACAAAACCCTGACTTTGGAGGACGAAGAACTACATGTGGACATACATGGTTAAAATATTAATTATTTTAACCTTTACAAAATAGCAAATCTAACAATTCCTGATAACAGTTAATTTTGTTTAGTAAATATAATTTAAAATAATAAAAAAAAAACATAATCTGCTTTTTGTAAATATATTTATTGAATATGTTAACAAGCTTGGTTACTTGCGACCTAAAAAGTTCTGGAACTGTTCATCAGCTCTGGAAAAAAAAGATAAGTGTTACATGCAGTTTAAAGTCGTGAAGTGCTGATTAGCTCTGGATTAACAGATATATATGGCAAGCCGTTTTACTATTTATTCTAACTTCAAGATATCTTATAAACTTTATAAGATATCTTATATGAGATATCTTATATAATATAAGATATCTTATATATTACATGGGATATTTTATATATGATATGAGATATCTTGAAATTAGAATAAATAGTAAAACATAGATATAATATAAAAACAAATAAAATTAAACATGATGTTTTTTTCATTATTGCGGATTCATTATATTTCTTGGTTTTAATTCGTTGTTACTCCGAAACTACACGAATGAGAAGTTAACCTCTGTGTTTTAACATGAGAAAATAACGAACTGAATTTCACCAAACTACTAAAATAAATGAAATATGAGTGATTTCAATGTCTGTAATTTGGGATTCGGTTCTGGTGAAGGGTTTCGTCGGCGCTATCGACACCTTTTCATATCAACCCCGTTATAAATTATCCGGAAAATTCTTGAACCTATAAATTTTCATATTCTATCGAACTACAACTCATTAATCCTACTCAGGACTGAATTGTTTTGTAACAAGATTCCCTTCTGGACGATAGAAGTTATAGAGCCGTAACCACATGTGCTTGAGGACAGGGCCCTATCTTGGGCCCTTCATCCCCCCCTTATTAGCATAAATATCTGTTTTCTCATTTTTACCTCAGGTACTCGTGGACAGGACCCCATATGGTATCCCTATGATACCGGTCCCCCTATGAAAAAATAAATTGCGATTTTTTAGTTATTTTCTCTTGGAATTCACATGGATATTACTATCAAGCCGTATTTTTTATCAACAGAAGGTTACTTATATGTATAAAGCGAGAAGGTAAGTCACTCCGGTTTGTTTACATCGAGGTATCTAATGGGACAATTTCCAATAATTTATAATAAAAAGGTTCTACCATTTATTGCATGCACGTCTTTCGACTCCCAATAGATTTTCCTACATGAATGTGGAGATAAGTAGTCATATTGAATTGTTTACAGTCCTGTTACTAACCATTTCTCACACGCGATTTACAACTTTTGGTCGAAATATTGATATGAACAAGTAGAAGCAACGGAAATGACAATACTAGCGCCATCTGTGTTATAGCGGCAACGGTAAATAACGAAAGTTCCGAGTAAAAACTCCGGGAAATATTTGGCGCAAGTTAAGATATTTCCTCAGAACTTTCGCTATTAACTGTTACCGGTTACCTTCTCGCTTTATACATATAAGTAACCCGCTGTGGATAGAAAATACGGCTTGATAGTAATATCCATGTGAATTCCCAGAGAAAAATATCTAAAAAATCGCAATTTTTTTTTCATAGGGTGACCGGTATCATAGGGGTACCATATGGGGTCCTGTACCTGTGATTTTTACCATTTATTTGTACCATAAGGAAATTAATATACCATATATTTACTCATAATAAACATGTTTACTATCAATGTGACATTCGACTATATAACGAAGCGGAAGGTTGCCAACTTATATGTACGGAATTGGGGCACAGGTCAGGAAAGAGGATTATCATCAGTAGACAGCGAGAAGTCGTTTTAACCGGTAAATGTTATTTTATAACACTTTAAAACCCTTTTCCCTAACCTGAGCCCCAATTCCGTAGATGGAAGTTAGCAACATTCCGCTTCGCTATATAGTCGAATGTCACATTGATAGTAAACATGTTTATTATGAGTAAATATATGGTATATTAGTATCCTTATGAGGGACCCAAGACAGGGTCCTGTCCTCAAGCACCTGTGACCGTAACAGGTTTATTACCACCCTCTATTAGCTGGTTTTAGCTCAGTTGGTAAAGCGATGGACTACTGAACCAAAGGTTCTGGATTCGATACTCGTTTGATGCTGTAATTAATTTTTGGAGACAAATCATGCTCTGTTATGCCTGTTGGGTAGCGTTTATTGATTGATTGTCATTGTTTACCTTTCCTGTTATCTTATTTGTTACAGTTTGAAGACGAAACATCCCAAAAATGAGTTAGATCCAAATGCCAAAACAAACAAAACCATCTTTTATAAGAAAGAACTGTGCAAGATATACGACACTCATACCTCATCTCGCAAATGTAATTTATAGATTGACGACAATCCTGATCATTCCAATGCCAGCTTAGATTTATCTCTAAACAATCTTCTTCATGACCATGGTATGTATGGCTAGGTTCTCCCGGAGCCCAGTTTGTATAAGTAAAGTCTTCTGATGTTGACTCCCATTTCCACTCATTTTCTATGACATCATCACGCCCACCTAGGTAAAATCTTCAAAAACAAGTTTTTTACTATCATCAAAATTTTAGAATATAAAATATAGTTATACTATAAATATTGTGGGATAAAAAATAAATATCGGAACTGAAAATTATTTTAAGGAGCCAACAAATTTATATATGTGGGCATAGGTGCTTGAGGACAGGACCCTGTCTTGGGCCCTTCATAGACCCCCCCCCCTTATTAACATAAATATCTGTTTTCTAATTTCTACCATTTATTTGTACCATAAGGATACTAATATACCATATATTTACTCATAATACACATGATTATCAATGTGACATTCGACTATATAGCGAGGCAGTTAACGGAACGAGATACCTTCCGGAGCACGTGTTGTTGATTCAGGTCTTTAGTGGAAATTCACATTGCTAGTACTGTAGTTTCTGTGCTGTCTTGTTCTAACTATGTTTAGTTTTTATTTTTTTTAATAGTGTTGTTATATATGTAGATTTGTATTTGTCTGTTATGCACACGATTTTTTTCGACTGCTTGCCTTCGGATTTCTATAAGACTGACTTTTCGACAGTTTTGCAACTTCTGTGTTCTTTTGCCGATATATACCACAGTACACAACCGATAACACGGGACAGAGGCCATAGTTTTGTTCTTATTTCACTGATAAAAAAGGTTCATTCGGATCTAGAGAAATTACTCTTCATGGGGCTTCTCAGTCACTTTTTTTCAGGAATATTGAACGAATTTTTTGAATATTTGAGGTCAATTTCCTAATACATATTACACATACCCTTTGTTTATTCTTTTGAAATAAGTGAAACTGAGAAATAAACGAAATTATATTTCCAGAGTTATCGTTACTTATTGGAAGCACGGGTACAAAGATATAATCAGAAACCTTTTCCCAAACGTCTTTGCCATCGTCCCAAGAAAATTTCCCACTTCAGGACTGTATACTTCTGCGAGTCTTGCTGAATGAGACCGACAGGAACTCTGTAGTATATGATATAAAAGGAGATATTTTTCAGAATTAAAGAAGTTAAAAGCAGAACATTTAATGTAACAGCTAGCACCCAGCGTTAACTAGAATTGCTAGTTAAGGAATTACAAAACCATCAAATTAAATGTATTCTCCTAAAACGCATTTTTTTACCAAACCACGAAAATTGGTGTACATACAAAAATAAATGATCCCAAGGTATATCTTTTGTCCCATTACCTATTATTACATATAAAAAGTATATGTGACGTATCTTTTGCCCCATTACCTGTTATTACATATAAAAAGTATATGTGACGATTTTCAAGATTTTAAGATTTTAAGTTGGGTGGGGTGACGTCTTGTTCCTTCAGCTGACTTTTTCGCTAGCACGTTAAAAGTCCGGTTCCGCGTGTTCGTCTTGTACAATATCATATCAATTCAGTATCTTATTTCATGATATGCATGTAATAATTGCTAGTAGACGTTAAGGTAGCCATTCCACCTAACGCCAGGTGGAGCTGTTTTTTCGGAAGTTATTTAAAAACTTGGTTAAAGAATATTTATCACCTATCTATAGGTGATTTGGGTACCAGATCTAATGTTTACAATTGATGTTTCCTCCCAGTGCTGCACCTAGTGTTAACTAGAATTGCTAGTTAAGGAATTACAAAACATTCAAATTAAAAGTATTCTCCCAAAAAGTTTTTTTTACTAAACCACGAAAATTGGTGTATATACAAAAATAAATGAACCCATGGTATAGCTTTTGTCCCATTACCTGTTATTACATATATAAAGTATATGTGACGATTTTCAAGATTTTAAGATTTTACATTTCCATTTTTAAAGACTTGGAAGATTTTGAACTTAATTTAGCCTTTCTACTTAAAAAAAAAATGAAACTGTATTAATAAGTACATGAAAACATTTTTCTTATTGTTTCCAGTGTAAATATTAAAAATTATTCTAAAAAAACTAAACACATCGTTACTAAAATGGTGAAAAATGGTTACAAAATATTGCCAAGTTTTTTGTATCTGTGATCAGAATTTAAAAGTTGCTAAAAGGACTGGAACAAGACTCACTAGACTTGTCTAGTGACATTTTCCTTAGGCTCCTCTACTGTTACCTTATAAAAGTCAGATGTTGTTCTGGAGTTAAGTCGCCTTGTCCATAAAAAAATCAAATATGCACGAAAAATCACAAAATTAGCAATTTTCGGGTAAATTAAAAAACGTGTCGACTTAGATGGGGTCAATATATATTGTAAAAATTTGAAACTTACTTTGTTAAGATAAGTATCTTTCAATGGTCAACTGCTAATCAATGCTAAACATATAGCTTCAACTCCTATTTTGTGTTTTAATTTAATGAAGTTTACCCTTGACTTAATGATAAACGTCAAGTGAAAAGCCTACTTAATTTACCTGAGCTTCGTACCAATTTAGCTGGTCTGGACTAAAGAAAAAGCAGGAATTTCTGTAATGGATCCAACCATCTTGACAGAAGCTGTCAGAACGTTCTATAAAATTAAAATTATAACGAGTTCGAATTCTTTTTGGTATAAACTTTTATGAAATTATGCCTGTTTCTAATTTTTAACATCAGCACATACATTCATAATTTTGCCATAAAGAACAGTTCTTAGGGAGCAACCATTTGAGTTTTATGCCTATTTGTTTGGTCAAAATTTTGGACCTGGATTTTTTTTCGGCCGCTATTGCAGCCTAAGTTTTTATTTTCATTTAAACCTAGACATTTCCTGATTGACACAGGACCTGCATTTTTTTCACACCTAAAGTGATCCTGTCTTTTGATTTTGCCCAAATCCTGGTCCTGCCTTTTCTTTCAAATTTGATAATTTATTAAACCTTTCCTCTTTCATTCACCATTCTTTATCTGTGGATAATAATTGTCACATGATTGTCATGCAGCCACAATTTTACCACATTGTCAATTCAAACTTAATATAACAGTTGAATTTGCAGTTGGGGTTTTTTTTTTTTATCTAGGTACAAAAAGTGTCACTGTGCCTTTAAAGAAGACAAATATATCTAAGGAGCGAACCAAAAAAAAAAAAAAAAAAACGCAGTCAATTAGACAGACAAACCCCGGAAGACAAATGAACAACCACAAGCACAACAAATAAATACTGAAAACTAAAAAAACTATGAACAACACGAACTCCTATAAAAACCAGGTGTGAACTCAGGTGCTCCGGAAGGAGAATAGTAAAAACAAGCTTTTCTCCTTTGCTTTAACTGTTGTCACGTATATGTAGTTATTTCGTTTCAAGAATTAATCTTCTATCATATCCATAAACTAGCCTTTCTACTTAAAAAAATGAAACTGTATTAATAAGTACATGAAAACATTTTTCTTATTGTTTCCAGTGTAAATATTAAAAATTATTCTAAAAAACTAAACACATCGTTACTAAAATGGTGAAAAATGGTTACAAAATATTGCCAAGTGTTTTGTATCTGTGATCAGAATTTAAAAGTTGCTAAAAAGACTTGTACAAGACTCACTAGACTTGTCTAGTGACATTTTCCTTAGGCTCCTCTACTGTTACCTTATAAAAGTCAGATGTTGTTCTGGAGTTAAGTCGCCTTGTCCATAAAAAAATCAAATATGCACGAAAAATCACAAAATTAGCAATTTTCGGGTAAATTAAAAAACGTGTCGACTTAGATGGGCTCAATATATATTGTTAAAATTTGAAACATACTTTGTTAAGATAAGTATCTTTCAATGGTCAACTGCTAATCAATGCTAAACATATAGCTTCAACTCCTATTTTGTGTTTTAATTTAACGAAGTTTACACTTGACTTAATGATAAACGTCAAGTAAAAAGCCTACATAAACACACATCAATAGCTATAGTAGAAATCTTACCAAATAGCGATAGTATAAAAATACAGAAAATCCTTGCTTTTGTCAACATGATTCACTTGATGACAGATATCTTTATTAGATTTAGACATTCGTTTCTATTTGACCCTGATAAGACAAGTGACTGTCATTTGGTTATACACCGTCTGGTTCTTGTAATTACCTCTCCTTCGATAAAAAAATAAAACACATACTTTATACTAGATATGCTAAGGATCTTTCAGCCTAAGTGTAGCTGAAAATTATTCAGTAGTTTCAGAGGAGAAGATTTATGAACGTTATAAAAAATCATGTTGTCTTTAAAGGAAAATTCCATATATATTCTTCTTTCAACCAATTTCAGTTGCAGCGATCATATAGCTTGAAAAAAAGGATGGGGTTCAGCGAGCCACAATTTACATTATGGATCTATGAACCATTACCTGAAAGGGTCATCATGGGCCGGCATTTTCAGGGAAGGGACAATTTTTTGGTTGATCATTGTCTTTTTAAGTAATTTATTTCATTGAGTATTTGGTCTAACTACCTCTTGTTAACTGAAAATATTTTTGAAGTAAGCCTCCCTTGGACCATATTACCAAATGGTCCAACATTTCTACGTAATTGAGAGTAGAATATCTTTATTTTTTTTTACTGATTTTTAAGGGTGGCCATACTAGTTCAATGCCAGGACTCCTGATTACAATTTTGAGGGCGACCTTTCATAACTGTCATTGCCCAGTACTTTCACATGCCTGTTGTTACTTAAAATAGAAATATCAGCAATATATAAAATTGCTGATATTTCTATTTTAAGTAACAACAGGCATATAGGTCCAAGGCTTAGGAAGGGTTTCAGGTCATTATGGTCAATTTGACCTTTAGCCGGATTTTGGCCTCTCCTTTTAGGCCCGTTTAATTCTATTTGACACAACAATTTGGTTATTAATATTGGCTTTCCATCGTACCCGATAAAGGTTTCGATCCTGATTGGCACATTATTCTGAGAGAGGAGACTCATATCGATCCCAGACACGCACCATCGGTCACATTTTTAAAAGGGGACTACCCAAGTCCCCTTGCATAAAAGTTATAGGTCTTTATTGTCTCATTAGCTTAAGAGATTTAAAAGTTTTGTACATTTATAAAACTGAATTAAGAGTTCGGACATAACTTTGTAAGGGGATCACCATCAATGTTTTGTCTCTAGTAAATACATGCAGTGATTTCAAGGGAGATTTTCAAAAACTAAAGATTGACATTAAGTGAGCTAAACATAAGTTCCAGAGACAAATAATAAGATATTAACTTCAGCAGATAGAGCTCAGTCGGGGAAAATGACCGAAAACAGAAAAAAAACAAATGGAAGAACGCTCCAGATATATCGACAAAAGAATACGGAAGGGACAAAACAATGCGAAAGGTCCGTTAATTCGAAACGCCAAGGAAAAGACAAAGTCATGAGAACAAATGCCACAAAGATAAATGTATAACTATAAGAAGTAGAGGCTCTAAATAGCCTGTATCGCTATATTTTTCTATAGGGTTCTATGTTAAACTAAGTTCGGCTGTGGCAGCCAAGATGGTTGACAGTCTAGGTCAATGGACACATTTCTAAAAGAGAACCATCTAAGGACCATTGCTACCAAGTCTAGTTCTAATTGGCTTAGTGGTTTCAGACCAGAAGATTTTTGAGTGATTTTCCCATAGAGTCCTAGGTTAAACTAAGTTCGGCTGTGTCGGCCTCTTGGTTCACAGTCCAAGAAATCAGACAATTCTGAAAGAGGACCATTGCTGCAAAGTCTGGTTCCAATTGGTCAAGTGGTTTCAGACAAGAATATTTTTCAATTAATTTCCCCATGGGAGCCTTATGTTAACTAAGTTCGGTTGTGGCAGCCATCTCGGTTGACAGTCCTGGTCATGGGACACAATTCTGAAAGAGGACCAAATAAGGACCATTGCTGCAAAGTTTGGTTCCAATTGGTAAAGTGGTTTCAGACAGGATTTTGCAATTAATTTTTCCCATAGGGCCCTATGTTTAACTAATTTCGGCAGTGGCTGCCATCTTGGCCAACAGTCCGGGTCATCGGACATCCTTCTGAAAGAGAACCTCCGAAGGACCATTACTATCCAGTTTGGTTGTAACTGGCCTTGTAGTTTTATAGAAAAAGATTTTGGAAATTCATCCCCCTTTTTCTATTTTTTGTAATAGCAGCCAGGTCGGTTGGAAGTCGGGGATGCCGGACATAAGTTTGGAAATGGGCCACCCAAGGACCATGCCACCAAAATTTGGTTCAAATTGGCTCGGTACTGTCAGGGGTGTTGGCGAAAAAGTAAAATTCCCATAGGCTCAATGTTAAACTAAGTCCAGCCATGGCGGCCATGTTGGATGGCGTTTGGAGAAACCGAAAACAAGTTTTAAAAGGGGCCACCCAAGGACCATTCCACCAAAGTTTGGTTCAAATTGGCCTAATGGTCTCAGAGAAGATAATAAAAATGTTAAAATTACCATAGGGTCCAAGGTTAAACTATGTCAGACCATGGCAGCCATATTGGCTGGCGCCCCGGAAAACCAAAAACATAATTTAAAGGGGACCATCCAAGCAGCATTCCAATTAAGTTTGGTTTAAAGTGGTTCAGTGGTTTCAGAGGAGTTGATAAAAGTGTGAAAAGTTTACGACGACGACGACGGACGGCCAGGTGAGTTAATAAAAAACATGTAATAAACTAAACAAAAATAGAACAAAACAGCACAGAAACTAAATCACTAGCAATGTGAGTTCCCACTAAAAAACAGGAGCTCCGGAAGGGTTTGCATTTCCTATACCGTTAACGGCACCCGTCACATTACCCGCTGAAGTGTCAATTCAAGACGCATGAGAAATCATTATTTTAAAATAAAGAAAGTATTTCTAAATATCTGATTTTATTTTTAATAAAACTTATTTGAACGAAAATGGCTAAAAATTGATTTTGCTTTATAATAAGTCGTTTACAGTTTGTATTAACATATGTTCCCTCATAAAACTCTTTCTTTACGTATCTTATTTTTTGTATCAACGGATATTCTACTGTATCTGCACATGACCGAAACTTGGCGGTAATGCTGTCATGTTTTTTTTTCTTTTTCGATATAACGATATATATACGATGGACGCTTCCATTTTATGTTTATTATTTAGTGCAACTGTGACACTTTTTCTAATGAGATGTTTATATTATCTACGTTTTCCTGAAGCTGTTTCCATTGATCCGTTGTCAATCTTATACCACGATCCGATTCCGAAAACGTCTTTTCTTCGGAAAAATCACGGATATCGATTACTGCGTCATCTCCAGAAGCAAAGACTCCAACTCGACGTTTCCATGACAATGAAAATAGGAGCCAATCTGTAAATACACAAAATATTTATATTACCATGATAAAATGCTGACTCTTTTTAACCACAGAAACTTGTTTTGGAAAATTGGTGTCTATACTTAAATAATAGTTCTATGTTAACATTTTTACTCTGAATATAAAAATGAAAAGAATATGAAAGAATATTGAGTATCCATCAATGAGAAAGCATACAATCATATACGCGTAAAATTTGCGAGGAGGTCAAATTTTACGCCAAAAACTCTACTCTCGCGGAAAGTTTAAGTCATTTCAGTATTGGAGAAGGAAATAAATCTATATAGTTATACTTTTTTTCTAACATTATAAACAAGTTTTTGAGATATTCCCGACAAAAACGACCTGCAGTTGCAGTGTTTACATGGTAAATTATACATTAACTAAAGAAAACTAACCTGGATTTTCTTCTCGGTTCTTAATTTTATTTTTATCTTTACAATCGTTTTTCTCCTTTTCTTTGTCCTTTAAAGCCTTTTGAGTGATTGCTATTCCGTCATTAATTTCATCTTGAAATGATTCTAATTTTGACCATTGATCACAAGTCAAACTTATACCAGATTTCGTTGGTTTTGCTTTTGAATTGCCTCTGGGAATGAAATATTTCCTTATGCTAATCAATGAATTTGTCTGAAGTTTGATTACAGAAACACAAACTAAATTTGTTAAATCAAATGTATTTTCATCAAGTTCGTAATCCCCGTCTGCTTCAGAACCTTCATAAGGTTTTACTACTTCCGGTCCAGATTTTCTGCGTTGCACCGAAGGACAACCTGTGTCCGTCAATAATTTGCTCTTGTCGGTTTGTGAAATTCCGTAAAAACCATCTACAAGTTCAGAAAGCGTATTCCCATCTACTCCACGTAAATGGTTTCTATAGTAACAATTTGTCCAAAAACATGAGTAATGGAACCACGAAACAGACCTGTATTCTCTAACCCCTAATCGAAGATGATCAGAATTGAGCAAAGATTTGCATCCACAACATCGAATTTGATTTTTCACTGGTTGAGAACTAACGACAAATGGTCTTGCATTTTTCATGACAGCACCTACTAAAAATAAAGTGCAGATCTCTTCTAAATCAACGCTGTAAATACTATATCGCCATTTATGTCATTCATAAACAAATATGTATTAGACATGTGTATATCGATTGACCAAGACATTTAAATATAACAATACACACCATAAGATTAATCAGGTATACTGACAAACACGTACATGTACATTTAACACACTAGGTGAACAACATAAATATTACGATAAGAACGTCGTGTGTATGTCGGAGCATGGAGAAAAAAATGCTGAACACTAAATGAAATTTAAGCAAAGGAATAATGGAACATTGATAGTGGTCTCATATTTCCAGTTTTGTTTGCCATTCAATAATTTTTGCGTAAAATGTGACGTCACCACAAAGCATTGACGGAAAAATATGTTTATAAGTTTGGCGATGTTATATTCTTCTTTATTCTGTAAATCCCTCCTATTTAGGAGCACCCGAAGATTTCTATGTTCAACTAAGTCTCCCGCCATCTTGGATGACAGATCGGCAGCAAAATTATAAATTTGGTACAGGACCATCATACAATCATTCAGGCATATTATAAATTCAATCTGTCAAACGGTTTTAAAGAAGTAGTTTGTATGTATTTCCCATAAGGCCCTATGTTAACTATGTCCCATGGTGGCGGCCATCTTGGATTTCCAATTGTCGCCAAAATTACAAATTTGGTAGAGAACCATCTAAGGACCAACCTGCAAAGAAGTTCATTTGGTCTTGTGGTTCCTGACAAGATTTTTGAAATATTGGGAACTGTGTTTAAAACTAATTTCCTGCAGTGGTAGCCATCTTGGATTTCCAATCGGCATCAAACTTACAAATTTGGTACAGGACCATCATGCAATCATTCAGGCATATTTTAATAATTCAATCTGTGAAACATTTCTAAGAAGACGTTGTTTGTAGTTATATCCCATAAGGTCCCATGTTAAGGTATCCGGACCATACTAGATGATGATCGAAAATTGTATCTATTTATGACCGTGAATGGTTGAACCAAAAAAAATTAAAGCAGGAATTTTGTATATAAATTTACTCAAGTTTGCTTATATGCAGAGTCTGTAAAAATAAGTTCGTTATATTGGCATTTCCGAAGTTTGTCGATAATTACCGAGGTCATTTCAATTGTGTTGTATGGAACATCTGGGAACTTTTGAATAATCACGTGGTCATTTATGGTCCGGATACACGGTGGCGGCCATCTTGGATTTCCAAAAAATTTTCCAAATAAATTTTGTAGAGGACCATCTAAGGAACATTCCTGCAAAGTAGAAGTTCATTTGGTCTTGTGGTTTCTGACAAAAAGATTTTTTAAAAAGCCAATTAGAACACATTATTGGGCCTGGCAGCCATGTTGAATATTCGATCGGAACCAAAATTACAAATTCTGTAAAGGACCTTCCCAACTGGAAAATTGCTGTCAAGTTTGGTTCCATTTAGTTCAGTGGTTTTTTAGTGGAAAATTAAAATGTGAAATTTAACGGACGGACGACGGACGCAAAGTGATGGCAAAACCTCACCCTGGCTTTTAGCCAGGGGAGATATTGGATCGTTGCTGGCTTACAAACCTAACATAAATCATATCTCCAAACAAATTGCTACTGTCTTGAAACCCCAAGGGGAAATGAGGGGGGAGGGGGTAACTCCGCTTAATCATCTGTACGTAGGCTCGTCCCGGAAAAAATTTAACCCCCCAAAAATAATACTTTTTTTCAAAACGCCCTAAAAGATATAGCTGTTCAAATAAGCGAACCCCCAAAAATATCTAGAAAAAATTTATACATATTCTGTATAAACAATACACATTTATTTAAAAATTTCCAAGTATTATGGGTGGAATGGAAAACCATCAAACATTAAGACGTAAAGATAACACCAACGACCGTACACAGGCACTAGACGTTCTATCAATAATAATAAAATATGGGCAGTGTATATATATATATTTTATACACATTGACACATTTTTTTCCCATTGCCCATATTTTATTATTATTGATAGAACGTCTAGTACCTGTGGACCATAATGATTTACTCACCTGCTGTATACAAAGGGTCTCTACACAAAAACCTGTATAATGTTATGAATTATTATTTGACGTCTTTAATGGACTTCGTCACAAACAGTCGAAAATGCTCTCCCGCTTAATCTCGGACTCAAAAATAAAACATAAGCATGTGTCAATGGCAGTCACCAAAAAAAAAAAAAAAAATCGCTATCTACTTATTTCAAATACATGAACCGCCCCTCGTGTCCTGGGGTCAATTCGTCATTGAACGAGATGACGTAAAATTGTCTAGTTTGAGAGGTCAGATATGCAGGAAAACATACATGTGTACTGTTTTCTCCAGCAACATCGGATCAATAAACAGAGTGGCTCGTTTTATTTTTATACTTCTATCAATGGTCCTTGGGTGTGTTGGCCAGATGGTTTAGGTAGTTTTTCGGCTGTTGTTTAGGTAGTTTGTCGGCAGGGTGACTTAGGTAGATTTTCGGCAGGGTGGCTTAGTTAGTTTGGTGGTTTAGGCATTGCCGGCCGGGTGACTTCGGTAGTTTGTCGGGCGGATGGACAATAAAAGCTTTTATTCTTGTGGAAAAGTCAATTGAAAAAAAGCTGACTGCCCCAAAATGGGCATTAGCGCTGAGGGTGGCGAAAGATAACTCACTCTGGTTCCTCATTCCGGAAACGCTAATACAATACAGGATATGGTGTACACACAACACACAAAAGAAAGACAGTCTAGTATTGTTTTTAAACTTTATGTTCGGGTATTGGTCACGAATTTTCCGTTGATATCTCCTGAGAATTGCTTAAGCCTTATGTCATTTTTTTTTACAACGGACAAGGTATATGTGAATGTTAGATATAAAGAAGATCCAGATCTTTTTTAATGTCATTGTAATATGTGACCCAAACATCATAATAGTGGACAAAAGAAAACAATACACAATATCAGGTCCAGAAATATTATTATTATGAACAAAATTTGTTTGTGCCATGGAAATCACAAAAGCATTTAAACATACAGAATATCCTAAATATAATAAAGTACAATAAATTTTTGTCATATATTGTATAAAAGCTTTTAAACAAATAACAATGTTCACACTTCTTAATTAGTTCGTACATTATATCAAATAAACTCTATGCAGTTCCACTGTTGTGTAAATAAATAAATAAATGTACAGATACGTGTACATCATCCTGCACAGCCAGTAACGCCGGAAAGACGGTACAATTGTTTCATTCTTAGTTTTATTTTTCAAATAAGGTCAAATCAAGTGACAATTCTGTGTGAATAGGGCATATATATGTATCAGAAAATCGGCTATTTTCTCAAATATGCAAGGGATATCTTGGAAAATATAATTATGAAGGTTTAAAAAAAACATGTTTTTTTGCTGTCTACCATGCCTCATGAAGACTAATTTCTCCTGCAATCATAGATTACACTTGTTAAAGGTAGCTTTTGCGGTGAGATAAAAGTTACCCGTTGTACATGGTAAAGATTTGTAAATCTAGATTACAATAGACTACATATTGGTGCTAAGTGCCATTTCATTTAAATCATTTAAGTGTCTATTCTGTGCCTGTCAACGTGTATAAACATAGTAAGAAGGCAAGTAAGACTTCAAGGCAAGAATACACATAGTAAGAAGGCAAGTAAGACTTCAAGGCAAGAATACACATAGTAAGAAGGCAAGTAAGACTTCAAGGCAAGAATACACATAGTAAGAAGGCAAGTAAGACTTCAAGGCAAGAATACACATAGTAAGAAGGTAAGTAAGACTTCAAGGCAAGAATACACATAGTAAGAAGGCAAGTAAGACTTCAAGGCAAGAATACACATAGTAAGAAGGTAAGTAAGACTTCAAGGCAAGAATACACATAGTAAGAAGGCAAGTAAGACTTCAAGGCAAGAATACACATAGTAAGAAGGCAAGTAAGACTTCAAGGCAAGAATACAATTACATGTACATGACAGAAATAATAATAATTGTTGTTAAAAAATAAGTAGTAATAAGACACATTTAAAAAATTGTATACACGCGTATGAAAGTTGTCAAAGTCTTTACAGCATATGGAAATTTCGAGATCAAATCATGCTTTATTGTCAAGCTACTGATAAAAGACATTCTAATATATCGTTGGGTGTACTGCTGAATTTTACTGGATTATGTTGAAATTCTCATAGCATAAAATATGTAATTGTTGTCGCCGGATTTAACGGCTCATACTTAATAAGCCCCCGAACATGCCGAAGGGAGCTATTATGGTAGAAGTGTCGATTTGGCTACTGTACTAAGAAGATATTTTTATTCAATCGGAAGTTGAAACCAACTTCCGATCTTGCGCTAAGACATGAATGTGGGTCCGTTCGCCCCAATGTACGTATTTTCGCCAATGGATCCGTTCAAAGCCTTCGTTAAGATTTTTGTTAAATTATTTTTCATGGGAAATATGAATACACATTTCCTGATATACCCTTCTTAAAAAAAAATGAGGGGGCTCATCAGGTAACACCTGCCTCATATTAAATATTACAATACAACATCTACTGTGTTAATGACTGTCGTCTGTTGAAAACGCTGCTATAAGAAGAGGAGGAAAAAGATTACGAATTATTGCACCAATTTTAACCGGAAGTTCCTGATAATCATGTAGAACGTGGATATCAAAAATAAAAACAAAGGTAATAAACATAACAAGCTTTCTGACTGAGGTAAATTGGTTCCTTTAACTTATATACAAACAGTTTTTTAAACATTCTAATACCATTTTTATTTCATCTGTACATTTCAACAACGACTGCCTCATCTGTAGTGACCAAGGCCGTAAATGTGGAAATATGAAGCAATGAATTAAAAAACTGTAAAACTCCACAAATGAAAAAAAGTAAGAAAAATGCTTAAGCGCGGCAATGGATTTATGTTGGATACCTAAGAACTGCGTGAATATATTACAATGATTTTTGCTGGGCATCGGATGGCGTTAGTTTATGATAATTTACTTTTTATATATGTCTGTATAACATACAAACTGATGATGGTTACATCATAATTACTCTTTAGAAAAATAATCTGAAAGTTAATTCTTACATATACTATAAAACATAACTCCACAAAGTATAAAAATATCACAAAAAAATAAATCATAAGTAGCATTTGTAAATTCTACAGAGACATGATTTTGTAAAAAAACAAAAGAAATTTAAATACATATTGCCACTGTATCCTAGGTTCAGTCATCTAACAATGTATTTCATTACAAATTCATCACTTAAGATTATCTCTGACATCTTTTATGGAAGTATAAGAGGTAGACAAGTCCCACCTAATTTTTTGTTTGCTGTAGCCCGCCCGCCTTTTCAAAATTGGCCCGACTTCAACATTTTATTGACCATGTGAGTGACTTTTTTTTCAATATTTTATTTCAGTTGAGTCATAAATTATTTTTGTTCCATTCAGTTCATGAATTTAATTATGAATATGATTAAAAAATGCCTACCTACCTACCATACCCTCGTAAGTATGGATCGGGCTACAGCAAACAAAGACTATTTTAAGCCTGGCCTAAGTCAATATGATCCTTTGTACAATGCCCATCTTTCAAATATAGTTTTAATTTAATTTTGAGACACAATTTAAATATTTATCCTTTTTACCAAGACAATGCATTGCCAGCATTCCACTCAGTAAATAATGAAAAAACTATTATCAAAATATTCAAAATTTACATGCAATATATTTTTAACAACATGTATATTAGTTCTGGTTTACTTGGTGGCTACGAGTAGGGGTGGCATTTGGGTGACAATTAGAAGTGGGGAGAAAAAAAGTGGTCCAGCCAACCATACAATATCACATTCAACATATAAATAAAAGTTCTGAATAAATATTTTTCATTTTTGTTTCCTTTTTCAACATCCCCATATACTGTAAATAAATTTCGAACGTGAAAAAGATTTCTACAAGGGTTCGCAGAAACCCTTAAGGATGATCGCTGGTCTAATATGAAATAAATAGGATTTGAAATAGGTGTTTTAGTTTGAGAGAACATATGAATAGTAAACAAATAAACAAGAAAAAAATATAGGTTCATGTGCTCATTTTAGAGCTATAAGGCCTTGAAAATTTGCAGGAAATGGGTTTTCTCTGGATTTTTCATTGTCTTTGCATTGATAACTTAAGTCTCTCAAAGATTATGAAAAAATAAAAAGGATTTCATAAAATTTTGTCAAATACCATTTAAAGGTATATATGATTGAATTATAAAAGAAAAAGTGGGGTTCATGGGCAAGACATTTAATGTTTAAGAAATGGATAAAACCCGAGGATTCCGAAAATCTGACAAAAAGACCAAAACATGCCCAGCGAGCATCCTTAAATATATGTATAACTAACCAATGAAATAAAAAATTAATTGTCAAAAGTTCTCTGATTAATTAATACATAGCAATGAAAAGGATGATACATATATTAATATTTACAAATCACAACCTAATCTGTCGATTTCTTCAATTACAAAGTCTACATCACTCTTAGTAACCGACATATTGGACAGAATCATTCTGAAAAAGTTCACAAGGTCACCATCTGGCTGGTATCCAATAAGAAGTGTTCCTCTTTCAACCATTTTCTTTTTTATTTCTGGTGCAACCTTAAAAATAAGGAAACTATGCTAAGCAGTTTCTATCTGCCATTGATACATTAATCATTTATGGGCATGAAAATAATTCCTGTTAAATGTTTAATGTTTATGTTTATTAATGAAAGCACAGTTATACCCAAGATGGACTGAAGGCTTTTAAACATAAAAAAATTACAAATAATACTGAAAACGGGGAAACAATACATAATACACAGACAAAGTAATACCCCCATCACACTAGGACCACGATCCTGCTACGACCTCAGAAATTATGAAAAATTTTGGAAGTCGTAGTAAGATCTTGGTGGTCGTGGTAAGGTCGTAGTAAGGACGTGCCAAGGTCTTCATAATCGTGGAGGTCCTCGACCAACTTTGAACATGCTCAAAACATTCTTAGTGCAGTCGTGGCCAAAACTAGTCGTAGTAGAAAAGTAGGAAGGTCGTAGTGAGGATTTAGTAAGATCGGGATGGGCGTAGAAGCATCGTATTGGAAACGTGGTGCAATCGGGAAGCCAATGGAAAAGATTTCGCTGCGACCTTACTACGATTTCACTGCGACTATCCCGATTTCACTACGTCTTTATTACGCTTCTACTATGATATTGATACGATTATACTACGATGCGGAAGACATTAGTACGCTGCTACTACGCGCTTGCCGTCCTTAGTACGACCTTACTAAGATACTACTAAGTCCAAGACGCGATAATTGTACGACCTCATTCTGTTGATATAACAAAAAGGATGCAATAACATCTACCTGTAGCTCAACCATGGACACACATGAGCAAAACCTACTTCTGCAATATTTAATTCAACTGCACTGTATCGATTTGGCTGATCAAGCTACACTTTTAGTTGTAAGAAGAAGACATACTAGACAGCGTAGGTCCTGTTGGGTGCCCCCTTGGCTTTCTGTTGAAAGAAGACTCCAGTTTGGACATTAGGACCGACTTATGAAAGAATTAAGGATGGAGGATGGAGGATCAACAGTATATACTAAAATCGTTAATTTTGACCTTTATTCCGCGCCAATATTTCTGTATATGCTGAGTATTTTAGTATATACTCGATATTTATGACCCTGATTCCGCGCCATAGTAATGGGTGTATTTCTTGCAAATAAAGTTCAAATTATAAAACCAACAGATTGTATTTATTAAAACCTACAATGTCAAAGATTGTATTTAGTGAAAACCACAATGTCAAAAATTATATTTCTATTCTACGATGTCAAAATATGTACTTATGGTATATACAATGTCAAAGACTGTTTTTTTTTATCTTCAATGTAAAAATATCTTGTTTTCATATCTAAAATGTCAAATTTGGTATTTTTCCAACTACTTTTTTAGGGTATGGGTAACACCAACAGGGTGTGCCTCATAGGGTTTACATGCATGCCCTTCCGAATTACCGAGTAAAGCAAAGCATGTTTTTTTTAATCAACACCATACAGGTAGAATTCCTTACTTTTAATACCTGGCTGATTTAGATTAGTGCCTTCCCAAAGGTCAAAATTCTGACCTACTTACCTTTCCTAATTCCTGCCACCAATCTGCAGTTTCCGGCTTCGCACGGAACCTTTTTGGTATGTACCAAAAACAAACATTTGTACACTGGGGCTGAAATATTTTAAAGGTTTAAAATCAACAAATATTAGGTGAATATGTAACAAAATTACAACAAACATCTGCCAAACTTAATTAACCACTGTTTTTATCTATTTCAGTCGTTAGCATGGTTAAGAAAATAAATTTTATTATTATTCTTTAAAGCTTAGATGGCAACCATTTGATTTCTTTGGGGGATTAGGACCAAATGTTTGATCCTGCCTTTTTTGTCGAAATTTTGGTCCTGGATTTTTTTTGGCCGCTATTGCGGCCTATATTTCAATTTTCATTTAAATAAAAATATTTCCTGATTAACACAGGTCCTGCATTTTTGTTCGCACCTAAAAGTAATCCTGTCTTTTTATTTTGCCAAAATCCTGCCCCTGCCATTTTATTTCAAATTTGATCCTAGCCCCCCCCCCTCCCCCACCCCCCACAAAAATCAAATCATTGCTCCCTTATCAATCTACAAAATTAACAAGTCAAGAGAAAATTAAGAAAAAGAAAAATGGAAAATAAATAAATAAATACATGTAAATAAATAAATAAATATGTATGTATTGAAACCTACCTCCTGAACAAGTCTGAAACCATCTGTTGACTTAACTAGTTCAGCTAAGTACCTATGAATTATAAGAAAAATATTTCAAACAAAAATGTAATAACCATGCCCAACTTTAGAACCATAGCTGATATTCGAACAAACACACTTGAAAATTACAATTTCTAAACATACATTTATCCTAAATTACTTTGGTGTGTTAATTCAGTTGCATGTCTTTCAAAAAAAAAAAAAAACCTTTTTTATAAGCAGAATGAACACACAGTCAAGCATTCTATTCTGTCACTGAAGAAGTCACTTCACTAAAACATCTAATGTATTATTTGGTAATATATTTTAGATTTTCAAATAGTCCTAAATTAAACTAGAGGCTCTCAAGAGCCTGTATCGCTCACCTGGATTTAACTTTTCACCTTGAGCAGACCTAAAAATTTAAGTGTTGCAGTCAATTTGGCTGGTTTTTCTATAGGATTCTGTGTTAAACTAATTTCAGCTGTGGCAGCCATCTTGGTTTAGTCCAGGTCAACAGATACATTTCTAAAAGAGAACCATCTAAGGACCATTTCTGCTAAGTCTTGTTCCAACTGGCTAAGCGGTTTCAGACAAGAAGATTTTTAACTGAATTTTTCTATAGGGTCCAATATTTAACAAAGTTCGGTGTGGCAGCCATCTTGGTTGACAATCCACGTGATCGGACATATTTCTGAAAGAGGATCTCCTGAGGACCAATGCTGCCAAGTCTGGCTCCAATATGTCAAGTGGTTTCAGACAAGAAGATTTTTCAATTAATTTTTCATAGGGCCCTATGTTAAACTAAGTTCTGCTGTGGCGGCCATCTTGGTTGACAGTCTGGGTCGTCGCACAAAAATTCTGAAAGAGGACCATCTAAGGACCCATTGCTACCAAGTCTAATTCTAATTGACTTAGTGGTTTCAGACGAGAAGATTTTTGAGTGAATTTTCCATAGGGTCCTATGTTAAACTAAGTTCTGCTGTGGCGGCCATCTTGGTTTACAGTCCACGAAATTTGACACATTTCTGAAAAAGGACCTCCTAAGGACCAATGCCGCCAAGTCCTGCTCCAATATGTCAAGTGGTTTCAGACAACACAATTTTTCAATGAATTTTCCTATAGGGCCTATTTTAAACTAAGTTCAGCTGTGGCGGCCATCTTAGTTCACAGTCCGGATCATCAGACACACCTCTCTAAGAGGACCATCTAAGGACCATTGCTGACAAGTCTGGTTCCAATTGGTCAAGTGGTTTAAGGCAAGAATATTTTTCAATGAATTTTCCCATAGGGCCCTATGTTAAACTAAGTTCGACTGTGGCGGCCATCTTGGTTAACAGTCCGGGTCATTGGACATATTTCTGAAAGAGAACTTCCAAAAAACCATTACTGCCAACTTTGGTTCCAACTGGCCTTGTAGTTTCATATAAGAAGGTTTTTGAAATTCACCCCCCCCCTTTTTTTTCTATTTTTAGTAACAGCAGCCATGGAAGTCGGGGATGCCAGACATAAGTTTGGAAGGGGGCCAGCCAAGGACCATTCCACCAAAGTCTGGTCTCAATTGGCTCAGTGGTTTGAGAGGAAAAGATCTTAAAAGCAAAGTTTACGCTGAATGCCGTCTTTAAAGGGCAAAAACTCCTATAAGGGGTCAATCAACGATTTTGGTCATGTTGACTTATTTGTAGATCTTACTTTGTTGAACATTTTTGCTGTTTACAATTTGTCTTTATCTATAATAATATTCAAGATAATAACCTAAAACTGCAAAATTTCCTTAAAATTAAAAATTCAGGGGCAATAACCCAATAAAGGGTTGACCGATTCGTCTGAAAATTTCACGACAGGTAGATCTTGACCTGATGAACATTTTTACCCCATGTCAGTTTTGCTCTAATTGCTTTAGTTTTTGAGATATAAGACAAAAACTGCAGTTTACCCCTATGTTCTATTTTTAGCCATGTCGGCCATGTTGGTTGACAGGCGGGGTCATCGGACACATTTTTTAAACTAGATACCCCAATGATGCTTGTGGCCAAGTTTGGTTCAATTTGGCCCAGTAGTTTCAGAGGAGAAGATTTTTGTAAAAGTTAACAGACGACGACGACGGACGACGGACGACGGACGCCAAGTGATGAGAAAAGCTCACTTGACCCTTTGGGTCAGGTGAGCTAAAAAAATATGACCAGCTGATTATGAAATTTATCAACTCGAGATAATTTAATTTTCCTTTTAAAACTGTGAGGCTCGTCCCTGCAGTTTAAAAAAATGATATTTAATTACCAAGAGTGGATAAATTCCATAATTAACGCGTCGAGAGTTTTCGCATCTTTTACTTTTATGACAATGTAAAACTCCGAGAAATCTTCCGAACGTTTGCCGGGAAATTTCGCGAGTATTTAATCAACGTGTGGCGATATCAGAATTTATCAAACGGATCAAGAGATATAGAACTTTTATTTGTCATTAAACATAAACATATAGTTTGTGACAAAGACATACAAATACATATAAAGCAAATTTGGAGACCAAATATTATACGCATAAGTATTAGTAACAGACATTATAACATATCAAATGAATTATGAGACTTCTGCCCTCAGTTCTAATGACTGCTTTAAAAAGAAGCCAACCATTCTAATATGTTTATTATTTGTTGGGTTAAGCAAAAAGACCAGTTTTTCATCATCTGTCATGTTTAAATGTCCATTTTCAAGCTTAAGACTATTAAACAAAGTTTCCCTTATTTTACTATTAGTTTTACATTTTAAAATGAAATGAGATTCATCTTCAATAGTCTTGCAAATTTTACAAATTCTATCTTGCCGAGGGATTTTATAATAACGACCTTTTTCTATTTCGAGGTCGTGATCACTAATACACAGTTTTGTGAATATATTTCTAATTGAAAATAATGGATCTGTAAGATAAAACTCTCCTTTGAGAGATGGATTTAACTTCTTATATAGACAGAATTTACTTTTTTCATCATATCCATTTATTCTATCTAAAAATATCTTTTTAAATTTCTCATTTACACCATTTTTTATAGAAGATTTCAAAAGTTTTACATCCTTTAATGACTTGCAACTAGAAATATTGTCTCCATTTTCTACTTCTGAAACAATATATTTAACGAAGGTGTACCAGCTGTAAGTGCCTTGATTGTCAAGTGCTTTAGTAAGTTCAAAAGATTCTTTGAGCAATGGATTTATATCATTTGTGTGAAGTCTTGCTAGATATAGAAGTGATTGACTATGTATGAAGTTTTCAATAGGATATCTTCCTAATTCTGTTCTCACACCAATATTTGAAGAAGATTTCTTTGTCCCTAATAGAGACTTACAAAAATTTAAGTGTACTTTTTCTAAAGAAGTTTTATCCACAAAGGAAATATAATCTACTCTATTATTTGTCTGGGCTGCTCTCTTTTTTGCCCTATAAAAGGGCAAATAGTAGTCCATAAAAGAAATCTCAGAACTATAAGTTAAAATTGGTCTAATTAATTTATCAAATAAGTTATTCATTACTTTAACTGGGAAATTCCCCATAGACATGGCTTTTTCTCTAAGTAAAAATAATACCTTTCTTGCCTTTTTTGCTAGATCATTTAAACTAGACTTTAGATTACCATTGCTTTTTAATAAGCATCCTAAAAATTTATACTCGAAAGTATTTTGAATTCTCTCATCATTGAAACTGATGAATGAATCAGAATTTATACAATTATTTTGAACTATCATAGTTTTCGTCTTTTTAACGTTTAAAGTTAGCTGCCACTTTCCACAATATTCACTTAAATTATTTACACTTGTTTGAAGACCTTCTTTACTTTCTGAAATGATAAGTAGATCATCTGCAAATGACAGAGAACCAACTTTTGAGTTTAGAAGAATTGAAGGTTGACAATCATCCCTGTCAAAGTTTGAACTTAAATCATTTATAAACATGTTGAAAAGAGTAGATCTAAGTGAATCCCCTTGTTTTACTCCCCTGTTTATTTCGAAATATTCTGAATGACATCCTTCTAACTTAATAGCAATGTTTGTCTTTGATAACATATTTTTTATTGTGTAATATAAATGCTTTCCCATTCCTTGATTAGCTAATTTGTACAATAATCCATCTCTCCATACTGAATCAAATGCTTTTTTGAAGTCAACAAAGCATAAATATAATTTCTTCTTATTCTTATGTATATATTTGTTAATAAGAGATTTTAGAACAAAAAGACTGTCTGTGGTTCGATGGTTTTCGCGGAAACCAAATTGAGAATTAGAATATCTATCTTTCGTCCAAGTTTTTAGTCTACCATTTAAGATAGCACTAAAAAGTTTAGCTATACAATTTATCAATGAAATTCCCCTGTAATTAGAAGGATCCATTCTATTACCACTTTTATATAATAAAATCAAATAAGAATTATTCCAATGAAATGGAAAGTGACCCGTTTTTAGTACTAAATTAAATAGTTTTGCAAGACTTTTAACAGTAACATCACTGCTATATTTAAATATTTCATTTATTATACCGTCTGGTCCATTTGCTTTCCCCTTTTTCAATTTTTTGATTGCCGATTTAATTTCACTTATATTTATGGGATTGTCTGTTTCTGAATTTTCACAGATTATTCTTTCTATATTGTTCAATTCGATTTTAACTTTATTTTGAAAACTGTAATTTATATTTTTGCATTCTCCTTGACCCTGAATATGTTGGACTATTTTCTCAAAATCATTTACCAATTCTTTAACCACATTTTGGTTTTCATCTCCTTTCTGGTCATTTTCTTTTAGTAACTTCCAAAATTCACTAGGATCATTCTGTATAGAATCTGATAGTTTATCATATATTGACTGCATGTATATCTTTTTCTTCTGTTTAACAATTTTTCTAAAAGTTTTAAGTTGATTAAAATATTTTTGTCTCAAAGCCTTGTCATAAGGATTTTTTCTAATTTGACTACAAGTGAAATTTAAAGATTTCTTTTGGTCATATATTGATAAGTCAGACCATTTCTGTTTTACTCTTTTAAACCTTTTCTTTCCGGGTTTTATTATTTTACATGATTTATTTGCTATATTATAAAAGAGGTCATTCAGCTCTTCTGCAGCTGAATTTATACCTTCTTGGTCTTCCGTAAAATTCTTAGTTTCAAAGTTTACAAAACTGTTTATCATTTCTTTATTACATAAACACTCTAAAAGTTTTTCATTTGACTGATTATTCCATTTGTAATTTTTAGCAACTGACCAATTCCTAATTGGAGATGATCCTTTATCTTTCTGAGATATATATGCGCACAGAACTAGAGAATATGTTATTTATCACTTACTTAGAACAGTCAAACAGATGGTCAATATCGGCCTCCATTCCTTCGTCCCCTTTGGCTTTCCACATCATCCAGACTTTCAGACCATCAACTTTTCTCCCACATTGTATTGACTTATCACCGGTGTCATAAGAAACATCATAGAATTTATCTTGTTGAAACAGATACCTAGCATTCGCTGCGTGGGCTTCTAACAAGAGTGTCTGAAAACACGAAAATTCGTTTTTTATCTACATTTCAATATGATCATGTCCGCAACCGGATAACACTCTTTAATTACGTTGGAATTTAGGGAGCAACCATTTGATTTTTATAAGGGGGTGGGGGTCAGGATCAAATGTTAGATCCTACCTATTTTTTTCCTCGAAATTTTGGTCATGGATTTTTTTTATCGGCCGCCATTGCAGCTTAAATGTTTATTTTTATTTAAACCAACAAATTTCCTCATTGACACAGGTCCTTCATTTGTTTCACACCTAAAGCGATTCAAATTTGATCCTAGAGAGATTTGGAGATACATTTTACACTTCTCATAAATTTATTTTAAATATCTAAAACTTTAAAAGTCAACACTCAACCGTACTAAAAGCATCAGTTTAATATTTATGAACAACACATTTTCCCGGTGGCGGACACGGGTACAAGGAAAAGACGTTTTAATTGATATAGATCCGTTGTTGTTAAAAGAACAATGTGGATTCATATTTTTTGGATATTAATTTTCATAATTTTTTTCGACATTGTTGAACCCCGAATTCAGGTAAAAAAAACTAAATGCATTATCTTTATTTATCTGAAGGTAATCATACATTCATGAAACTCGTTCTGCAAATAATAGTTTTTTCTCCCATATAACAGGTAAACAGGAATCCATGAAAATAAATGATATGCAAGTAATGAAAAAAACTATATTTTACAGGGAGTTCTTTCATATTTATAACATGTATAGGCAATAATATAATACATGAGTACACAAAGAACATACACGACAATGGCGTAGCTTCCATTGAGACATTCAGGCAGTTGCCTCACCTAACATTTAATTTTTAAGGAGTGTTATTTTCAATATGAATAATGGAGTTGATGGTTTCCACTGGATCTCCTAGGCCTAAGCTTGAGGGAGAAATGAGCCAAAACGCCTCTCTCCTATCCACCTCCTTTTTCGAAGACGAACTATTTGCCTCACCTTTATAGAGGTGCAAGCTACGCCACTGCACGAATACGATAAGCACTAGAAATACTGAAATTGGAAAAAAATGAAAAGGTGTTTACTGATCACAATTCTGCATATCTTGTTCAGAATTAAACCTTGAAACACATAGAAAAACCACTACACACCAATGAAAAAAGCCTGATAATTTACAACCAACCTTATGCTTTGTTAAAAATACTGCTGCTTGAAGATTCGCTCCCATCATCTTGTGAGGGTTCCAGGTTAAAGAGTCCGCCCTGAAATAACACACATTCAAATGTCTAGTACAAATATCAGCATATAAAAAAAAAGAATTTGACAAACAGTAAAACAAACCACAGTCTGTAATTCACAACAATTTTCATGGTAATTGCCACTATCCAGCTTTGGCTAAACCACACATTTTCAATTTTATTGATACTTATTTATTTCTCTTCCAGCAAAAAAGGACACAAATATTGGCTAGCTAGAAAGGGTCAATGTAATGGCCTCAATGCAAGAGTAAATAAGATTTCACCTTTCTATGCCTTTCATTAGGTCTCTGTGTTTCTTTGAAAGCAATGCAGAAGCTCCCCAGGCACCATCAACATGTAACCATAATTTATATTTCTCACAAATATCAGCAATCTTATCCAGCTGGTCGTATGCCCCAAGAACTGTTGAGCCTCCTGTGGCATTAACAAGATATGGAACCATTCCCTGTAACAGAATCAAATTCAAACTAGCAAGTTTTGCAGTGGAAAAAAATCAGGATTCAGTTTAAATGTTGCAACACGCACAATTATAATATGAAAATATCCAGACAAATATACTTAGGCCACATCAAATTAATTTTTCGTTCTTTGGATTTTTGGATGGCAAAAATGGGTGCGAGCGAGCGGAATTGTAATTTTAATTTTTGTAGTTGAAAACTTGTTTTTTTGGGGCGAAGATGAAATTTACGCGCGGCACAAATTTTTAAAAATAAAATATTGCACAAAATCCCCATTTTTACAAATTTTAGGAGCGGGTGAACAATTGTTTTTAATTATTTACTTGTAAAATGAAGAATTTGGGGCGAATTGTAACGATTTTTGCAAAATGAGGCGGCATTACTGTTTTTTTCTTAAAATTTGCATAATCCAAAAATTGGAGCGGCAAAATCCAAAGAACTAAAAATAATTTTGGTGTGGTCTTAACAGCTTTTCTACAATGAACCTATATAGTCATATCCTTTAACATCAGAACTTTCACGTAAAAGGAATTTGAAATATTATAACAGTGGTCTCCCCTTTTGGACAACTACAAGCAGATGGATCTTATTTATAGTTTGTTTTCTACTGAATGTGACCGTTCAGACAAAAAAATATTTTGTTTATATAATTTACCGTCACATAAACTTCTAAGATATGTTCAGTCCTTGTTAAGGATGCTCGCTGGTCATGTTTTGGTCTTTTTGTCAGATGTTCGGAATCCTCGGGTTTTATCCATTTCTTAAACATTAAATTTTTTGCCCATGAACACCCACTTTTTCTTTTATAATACAATCATATATACCTTAAAATGGTATTTGACAAAAGTTTATGATCCTTTTTATTATTTCATACATTTTTGAGGGACAGAAGTTGCCCATGCAAAGACAATGAAAAATCCAGAGAAAACCTATTTCCTGCAAATTTCCAAGGCTTTATAGCTCTAAAATGAGCACACGAACCTATATATTTTTTTCTTGCTTATTTGTTTTCTATTGATATGTTCTCTCAAACTAAAACACCTATTTCAAATTCTATTTATTTCCTATTAGACCAGCGATCATCCTTAATTTCATCACTCAAAAATCTTCACGTACTCATCACGAACTGATGGACCGATTCAAGTTTCTATCTCATAAATGAGACTATATATATCTTTAATTAGATTTAATGTCTTCATGGAATTGATGCCTCTCCGGACTTCAAACCTCATCGGAATACTAACTGGCAATGTGACGGTACTGTTAACAGCAGGACATGCTTACCCTTCCGGAGCACCTGTTGTCACCCACGTGTTTTGTGGGAGTTCAAATTGTGCTGCAATTTTCTCATTGGTTTGCGATGTGTGTTTGTTCCTTTCGTTGTATCTTTGTACATGATACATGTTTCCACTCCTTTGGTATTCTTTTGTCGATATTCATAGTGGCCTTGCCACCGCATGCCGACAAGACTAATTATATGGAGCTTTCTCATATAGTCTATTAGGTGAGGGGATAATAATGAATGCTAACCTTAGATATACATTCGTTTACTGAATCCTCCAGAGCTTTGGGTGACATCCTGCCCTGGTCATCTGTTTTCACGGAAATAACATTTTCCATGCCAATACCAAGAAAGGCTGCTCCTTTCTTTAAAGAATAATGACCCTGTAAAAGATTGGGTTATTGAAAGCCTATAAGCATATCACTATTACGGTATTTCAGAAAATGCAATTGTTGGATTTATAAAGTGAAAGAAATATTGCACAATGTGCACATTTCTAAAATTATCAGCTATATATTAATTCATGAGGAAAACAGATTAATTGACCATGAATCTATATTTCTCAAAAACGAAGTGGCTAAAACTTTGAGAGAAACAATTCTTTAATTATAGACGTTTATAGCAAAAGTATAATTTTACTGATTTTTACATGAGGAAACTTGTGTGCAAGATGCCCACTTGAAATCAATTTGTTAGTTTTGTACAAATTAGTAGAAATGTGAGGAATCAAAGATGAGGCTGAAAATCACTTCTTAAAGGCAAATTTATTCGAACCATGCATTTCTTTTTACAAAACTTGCCTTTTTTATGATCTAATCTAGGGAACATCTATGGAATAAAACTTCTGAACGTGTTTAGCTCAATTTCTAATTTTTTTGGGGGACATTAAGAAATAATAACAAAAGGGTTACTAAAAGGTCATGCAAAGAAAAAAAAGATATATTTAAACAAAAGTGAGTGCATTCAGCACTGTTGCTATGGACTACCTTCTCAGAAGTTAAAATGCATATTTTAGGTAGGGCGTGCATCCCCTTCAGTTTGATGTCTGGGAATCGTTGATATCGAGCGACATTAAGTGCATACATGTTGGCTACTGACCCTCCTGTAAGAGATTGCATTTAACAGGAAAACATAGTAAATCATTAACATATATACTGAAAACAGAGATTCGGAAATGAAAGAAATTCTTGTAAATAAAATGAATTAGTTTTGAAAACAAATTCATATATATAAAAATATCATCATCAGGACCACTTATCTTTCTCATTCAAAACAATTGATTATGATTAATATTTTTCAATATATTCTGAGTAATTTCAAAAAGGGAATTTGATTTGATGGATAATTTCCGCATAGAGAGTGCCTAGTGCCCCAGTTAGATACAAACAATTATAAATTGTTTTAAACTTTGTTTCGAACAAATACTGGCTATGATTTTGAGCCAATTGTGCAGCCAAACTCTTATGTTTACCAAAAAGAAGAATTATATGAAAATTTAACATTATCAATTGTTAAGCAAGAGAGGGATAAGCAGGCGTGATCATAGACGATTATTTTCGGCCGTGTGCTGTCTGTTGTATTTTACACATACCTGTATACCATATAAAATTAGTTATAGTAAACTTGCAACTAATTTAGATTAGAATGCTTCAATAGATTTCAATATCTTCCAAATCATCTACATATAAAATATTTATAAAAGTACACTACAAGAGTGTTTTTCATTTTAAAAATACTAGAAGATCGAAGCTCGCACATTTAATCAAAATATGTTTATATCACAAAATATTTCCTATTTAAGTGCAAACTATGTCTCAACAATGTAAAATTTTTATAGAAAATAATTTACCTGGACAAAATATTCCGTCACCGTTGTGAAACCCAGCTAATCCTAGCAGTTTCTTTATAACACACTGCTCAATCAGAATAAATACCGGTGCTACCTCAAATGTGTACCTGCAGAAACACAAACAAATACCATTTTCCGAAAATTCTTTTTCCGGACTCTAAAACTATAATTTCATGGACTTCTTTTCCTTTTTGTCGGGGTATGTCCTTTTTCACCCAGTAAGCCGTAACAAGGAGGAGAGGGGAAATTGTTTAACCCATTTTAATTTGTTAGTAAAGTTTGATTTATGAAAATTTCACAAATATCCATGTTATTTTTTGCGTCTGACATATCCCCACAATTAAGTCAAGGGACCTGTATTGTGTATACAGTATAACGTTATAAAATTCATAACTAGACCCTATTCTGAACTGGCTAATTTGGAAAGGATATAAATATCACTTTCAAAAAGACATTTTTGTGTGTAAATATAGATGTTTTTAGTTTTTTTTCTTTGAACCGTAATTGCTGGTTTGCTTTGTTTCTTTACTCGGCTTCACACGTGTTTTTCTCGTTGCTTGTGCTTTATTTGTCTGTTAAACAGTTGCATACAATGAATGATGTTCCTGATATCAGAGTCCTAAATCTTCCAATTATCAACGGCACATGTCCTAGTATTTTGTTGTACATGTACGATCCCTCGACCGGTGGAACAGGAGACATAATCCAGTGTTCCAGCTAGCTAAAAATAGAGGGATGCAGCACCCTACCCCTTTTCCAATGTACCCCTCTGCCTTTTCAGTGCTCCCCTCTGCCCTCTGCAATACGTTTAATATAAAATACAACAAAACACTTTTTAAATTCATATAAAAAATACTGAATTAATTGAAATTGAATTAAAAGAGTGTTGGGAACCTAATAGAACTCTTAAAAGGGTATTAGATAAGTGAATAACTGATATTTCGTAAAAGTTGATCCTGTTTGCCCTTTTCAGATCCAGAAACGCGTTAAAGTGTCCCTTATCCTCAATATATTTGCCTCTCTGCCCTTAAATCCTAGCTGGAACACTGTAATCTAATTGTCAGCTAACTTCAAGCATTCCTTTTTCCTTAACTGTGTCTGGTTTGTGTTTTTCTTTTTTGTACTTTTGGGATTAAGGTGTCTTTTGTCAGATGATTCTTGTATTAGTGCTATTTTTATTGGATGGGGAAATGAGGGCACAGATTCTTCCCGTTGTTTGGGGCTGGATTGATCCCAATTTTCGTAATTTTTAGTTCCTGCGCCTTATATTGAATTTTTGTCTTTTGGACAATTTCCCTACATCACTTTTATCCATATAATAAAAATAAAATTCGCCAAGAAACTGAAGTTAATTTTTAGTGTTGTACAGCAGTGATTTCTCCATTCTGATGCGAGTATTAGAAATACATGTAGTGGATCGAAACTTCATGAAATTGAATCAGAATCTCGCACTACAACCTGCTGTAAAAATAAATAAGTGATCATACCCAATCCTCAGTAACCCTTACTCTCTCTCAGTATAGATTATTACATGGCATTTTTCATATCATATCCTTTATCGGCCCTAGGTCATAATATCAGCCCAAGAGCCGCAGGCTCGAGGGATGATATCATGACCGAAGGCCAATAAAGGGTCTGAAATGAAAAATGACATGTAATTATCTTTTTATCATATACTTCAGCAGAAGAAATACAGACAAGAACTATTAAAATTTTGTCTTTCTTTGAACATTAAGATTATAATTTATAGTTAACCAAATACAAATTTCTTAACTTTAATTGTTTTTATTGATATAACAAGGATTTTATTACAAAAGCAGCCGTGTACGTGTCGTCTGCCATGGTTACAAATTTCCGGAAATGCACGAAGTTGCGTGTGATAAACCCCACGGACAATGACGGAAATGCATGCGATAACATTCCAGCAGCAGTCACTAAAGGTTCGTTTATCAGCCTGCCGAGGAAATTCGTAGGAATCTGGTTAATAAACTTTATAATCCTTTCATAGCCTTTCAATATTTTTAAATGTTATTGAACTGTAAAATTTAAGTAATATTTTACACAAGTATATGATAAATCAATTTATTTGGCATCCATTCAACTTATTCATTGATGCTATTTTCCCCGGGCTTAGCATGTGGATGTTATCGATTAGTATAACTAATCTTTAAATTCGATCGAGTGACCAAACTCCACATTTATTCACGAAAACCCGACGTTAGTTGATCGATGAATTAATAAATCGATACTGACAAACTAATCGATCAAAAGTACCAAATACGTTTAGAAATCGCTCAAAGAAAGAGCACAAAACACAAGAAAAACAGAGGGTCAGGGTGGTACTACTCATTTCGATGTCTTCTTTCGATCCCGCTGTTCCCGACTTCCCTATTCAACTGGTTAATTCGAATTTTTATCGATATGATTGCTGAAATTTCAAGATTAGTACAAATGCTTTAAATGAAGAACGGAAGGTTGACTTAGGTTTAAAAGTTTTTAAATTTCTTTTGTGGGTGCAGAAATTGACAAGAATTATAGTATTAAACATTGGCAATAAATTATTATTATTATGAAGGTATCCGGACTGTTACCCCGTCCGCCTTGATTCGATCATCAGAGTACGTACGCACTTATTCGAAGAGCAATTTTATTTGCTGTAAAGGTCCCCTACTTAATATTCTCCAAAATATACGTTTTTTATGTAAAGACTACGACATTGTAAATTATATACTTACTGACTTGTATTTAACGTTTCTGTAAGCCAGGAGCCACCTAAAGTATATTCGTCAAGGCCTCCAAACAACTGATTAAAGAATCTAGGATGTCCTACAGAACAAAAAACCTAGGTTATAAATTTTCCTTTCTAGATTCAATCAATCACAAGTTCAATACTTTTTGAAACAATCTCCCCCCCTCAACTGTTCTTTATGCTTGCTTTATCAGTTTTACACCGAACTAATGACAATAAAACGAAGAAAAAAACTGTCTTATGTAATATACATACACTGAACAATAACATATTGGGCATTTTTCGGCTTTCCATAGTTTTGATTTTGGGCATCAACTGCTGATGAGAGGAGATGTCTGATTTGTTCAAATATGCATATACAGCGTCAGTGTATCGGAAATGATTATAACAGAATGTAAAAACCACCGTCGCTCTTGGTAACGAAACATATTCCCATTTTCTTTTCAGTAACCACAAGAATTTTGACTTTTTTCCTTCCAAAACTAAACTCTAGAAATCTTAGAAGCCGACACTAAAATTATAAATACACTGTTCTGGTTTTATGTTCTTAAAATTCATTTACGATATTTTCCCAACCATTCAAGAGAATTTATCCTAATCAATTTTTAGAAATGAAAACTTTGAGTTCACCGACGGGAATTACCGGAATATAGGAACATACCTGTTTTGACACTGTATTTTATAATGTCCTTACACATCGACAGCAGACGATCATCGGAAGTAGGGTCTTTTATTTCAAGATCAAACATTTTCTCAAGTTCTATAGGATGTTTAAATTCGACAATCTTATTTCTTCTGTCGTTTGCCTTGTCTATACCATCTGTTATCATCATGCTGTACAACTCGTCTAGGAAATGGTGACCACTTCCGGTAGCTTGACTATTCGTGTCGTCAGTCACTTGTCCATTTGTCATTTTCAACTTCTTTTTGACAGTGCCATTTGAAATATCTGACATTATCTGACCATTTTCCATTTTGAATTACGATATGTCCTTTTAAATTATTTTGGGGTAAAAGAAGCAACCTGAAATTTGATAAATATATTTCAAATAATGAACCAGAGGCTCCCAGGAGTCTGTATCGCTCAGCTGATATTTCAATTTGTTCATTGCTAAAGGACCTTGAGATTAACATCCATGCCATGTTTGGTTTCAATCCATTCATTCATTTTCAAGAAGAAACTGTTTGTGTGTTTTTCCCATAGGGTCCTATGTGAAACTAAGACGCCCGCTGGCCGCCATTTTCGATAACAGATCAGCACCAAAGTAACACTTGGTAAGCACCTCATAAGAAACATTCATTCTATGTTTGGTTTCAATCCATTCAGTGGTTCTCTAGAAGAAGATTTTTGTATGTATTTCCCATGGAAACATATGTTAAACATATGTTAAACTAAGAACCCTGCTGGTGGCCATCTTGGATGACGGATCTGCAACAAAGTCACAACACTTGGTCAGCACCTCATAAAGGACATTCATGCCATTTGTGGTTTCAATCCATCCAGCAGTTTTCTAGAAGACGTTTGTTTGTACGATTTCCCATAAGGTCCCATATTGGTTCAGGTTCCTAATTATTCTAAAAATAAATTCGTGGGGCACGAAGATAGTTCTATAAAAAATGCACCCAAAGTTTGGACATGGTGTGCATTGTTATTTTTTTACATAGGATAAAGGTTTTTTTTATTCTGATAATTAGCCACATTTCCAAGGTAGAAACACAAATTATTTTAAAATACAAAAAGCTTAGTTGAAGCTGAGTAATGATACATTGTTTGGATTGGTCATCAAGGGGAAATCATTACAGGAAATCCATAGGGATAAATCCTTGGGTTCCAGTTGGGTGGATTTTGTGAAAAATTTAAATCTGATATTGTACCCCGAAAATTCAGGTCATGTGGTTTCTGACAAGATTTTTTTTAAAATTTCAGCCAATAAGAATAACTTATTAGGCCTGGTAGGCATGCTGAATATTTGATCGGAACCAAAATTATAAATTCCGTAAAGGAAATTTCCAGGAACATTGCTGCCAAGTTTGGTTCCATTTGGTTCAGTAGTTTTTGATTGAAATGTGAAGTTAACGGGCGGATGACGGACGATGGACGCAAAATGATGGCAAAAAAAAAATAATAAATAAATAAAAAGTAATAAATGTAAAAACTAGAAATCGTTATGTAATACACAGATACCCCGACCTAAAGTCCATAAACACAAAACTTAAACAGAGTCGCTCAAGCGTAAAATGTAGGTAATAATGACCCAATTATTGTATGACTGCTCAGAACTACCAAAGGCACATCCACTGATGGAATTTCATTGATACACTATGCTTAGTTCCAACGAAATGAACCTAAACGCAAAACGTAACCACATAGTTCGGACGTACGTACGTAGGTACGGATGGACAAGGATAACTGTATATGCCCATCCACATTCGTGGGCGGGGCATAAAACATTGAATACATTGTTCAGAAAATAAAAGTTTATTAAAGGCTCTTCATGTTAAGTTTCAAAAGAAAGCTCATGGTGGGTTCTTCGTCAGTCTTGACCCTAGACAAAATAAATTTGTTCACACTAATAAGTCTGATGTCAAAACAACTTCCTTGAAAAAAGTTTGACCTGGCATTAGTTAAAACTGTGATAAATTAAACAAATTCATTAAATGCAAATTAATATTATCAGAGTCAAACTCTACACATCTAGTGATGAGGCTTGTTTTATTCTGTTTGGTGTATACCGGGTAAATTGGGAAACCTCCACAGTATCAAATTTTATTCATTTTGGTATTACAGATATTTTCTTTTAAAACATGGTCTTATTTAACATGGTTAGGTGGGCTACTGGGGAATTGCGGAAAGTTTGGAAAGAGTTACCTCCCCATGGAAAAAAGCAGCATTAACTTGGCCTATCCACGAAAGAACCATTTGAAACTAAGCCTCATTCAACCTTAAGTTTCTGGTGATGTTTTTCGTCTAACGGAGGAGTTCTATCGACAATCGTTTATTCGAACCACTTTATTCAACCTGGTTCGTCTTATGGGAATATATATATAGTTATACTGTGCCAGTTGACGAAATTTGGACATTTGATTTTCTTTCATAAAAGGATGAAAAAATAAAATAAATTTTGACAATGAAGATTGTAGGGTGTTACAGAGAAAAAGGGGGGGAGGTAGAGCAAAAAAGGGGGACGCAACACATTAAATCCATTCCTCAGATGTCTGTGATATTTATCTCTTTAACACTGACAAGAGAACATTACATGTTAGATAGTTCAGATATTGTCAGTACCTTCTTTACATTATTAATAAAACAGTAACATGGATGGGCGATGTTGTATTACATTTTATTGACTAAAGTGTAATCTTATGTCATCTACACTTCCTTACACCATTCAATGTTTGAAAGCCTCGGTAAGCTATTAATTGATGAATAAGTTGATAAACAATTCTTATCAGAGGTTTAATTTAGTTCAGTAGTCCTTGGAATTCTCAACACCTAATGCAAAACAGTTTTCTATGGTAGAACATTAAAGTGCTGCCACACGTACAACAGATGTTCAATGATTTTCCTTTAATTAGTTTAACACGTAGAAGATATTTTAAAGGTTGCATGTTCAGTCAAAATATAAAAATAGAATAAAATTTTAAAGTATTAGTTTGACAGGACTTTAATTAGAATAACGGAACAAAATTCTTCCATCACTTTAAAATTATAGTTTCCAGAATATTTTTTTCTGGAACCCTCTAAGAACACACAAATCACTACAAATTATTCCACTAACTATTAAAAAAGAAAGAAATTAGGAAACAATTTTGGCTAAATAACATCAGTCTACAAATGTTCCGGTAAGTCATTTTGACTCGGACCTTTTTAGGGCTTTTTGTAAAACTTGTAAAATGCTATCGGAAGAATTTATTTTTATTTTATGCAAAAACGGCTCTCCATAGACATGGGAAAGAGATATTTATTATAACTGTTAACGCATCAAATGCTAAACAATATATTTTATATACACACTAATAAATAAATGCCACTCACCTTTATTTCTCAATAAGTGTATGATTTTTGCTCCCCTCTAAATGAAAACACGTGTATTGCAGCTGATAGGATTTATACACTAACAACGGAAAACTACCATACGGTTCATTGATGCGAATAAAAAGCTAAAAATAGAAACCACGACTTATTGACCTTGGCAAGGATGTCTGTGATCTGTGACGGAAGTCGTTTGACATCTATAAATCTTTTAAAATAATTAATTTTAGAGAAATCAATTTACATTCTTTAGATTGGAAAATTTTGACAAAGTTATTTCCAGGTAGGAGGGGGTTAATTTTGTGTTTAGTTAATTTTTATCCTTACATCCAGTTTTAAAGCATATTATATTCTTCTTAATTGTTGGGCGAAAATTTTCTAGGTCAGAAATTCAAAACATAAATTGAGTTAAATAAAATGGTTTGTTAGTATTATGTTCAAGTGAAATGCATATCATTTGATATAATCCTTTTGCGTTATATAAATGGATGCGAGAGTGAGTTTGTTAAATAATTTAATCTATTTCTATTTATGTATATGTCGATGATCAGATATGGTTATTTTTTTTATAAAGTGTAGACGGGTTAAAGAAAATGCGTTACATGAATACATATATGTATAAGTGGTAATTTTTAGAAAAAAATAACAGACACTATAACATGTATAACTATAGTAGTGTTTAGATAGAGAAACAAAGGTCGGGCATTGTATATATGGTAATGACACTTATAAACAAGTTTAACCAAGTTAAACATTTATAATAAACTAAACAGAACACGACAGCACTAGCAATATGAATTCCCACTAAAACCGAAAGTAACATGAAGTGCTCCGGAAGGGTAAGGCTATTCTGCTCCGTTACCGACACTCATGTTAATAAAGTTAACTATAATTTGGCTAAAAGATACATAGCTGTATACATTTGGTTTGTTTGTTTGTTAAAATGAGGTTTAACGCCGTTTTCAACACATTTGGCCATTTCGCGGCTGCCAGTTTTTATTGGTGGAGGAAGCCGGACTACCCGGAGAGAACCATCGACCTTCGGTAGGAAAATTGGCAATCCTTGTTAATTAAGATCGGAGTCGAACACTGTATATATTTGGAATTATTTTACAATCAAAGGCCTTGCTAGGGACAAAAAATTACAATGAATAAACAAAATGAGATTGATACGATAATTTATCAACCCCAGTGAAGTGATATTCACCGAGGCCAGCGGCCCAGGTGAATATCACTTCTCTGAGGTTGATAAACGTCGTATCAACCGATATCAACAGTCATCAACTGTTTAATTAAATGACAATTACCTAATCAGATGTCGAATAATATAATCTAATGTTGTATTTTGGCACATGAAAAACAGTGAAGTTTCAATAAATTTAAACAAGTAACAATGATATTTGGACACTGAGGAGGTTTGTTCAAGAAACGAACAACTGCATATTTTGAAATAAAACTGAACTGTTGTCACGTAAACATTTGGTTATTCACGTTTCTAAATTTAGGTACACGACCATCGTGATATGATATGTCTACCTCGCGTGCAGAATTGCGCGGTGGTCATCATGTTTTCTCATATGAAGTGAAGACCTTTATCCAATCAGTAATGAGCGAATTTCTAGTCATTTAATAAAAACATTTAGCATATAGCAATATATAGCAATATATACGAAGCAATCGCAAGTCTGTGAATTTTGTAATAGTGAAAGGCATGACATCCAGTAGAGGATGCAGATCTTATGAAAGTTATGCAAACATACAACTAGAGGAGCATGTATCGCCCACCTGGACTATGTCCATCTTGACTGGAATTATTAAGTTCCAATTGTCTCACTGGTTTGTTCCAATTCGCCAAGTGGATTAAGACAAGAAAATATTTAAGTAAATTTCCCATAGGGACCTATGTTAAACTATGTTAGACTCTGGCGGCCATCTTGGATGATGGACGGGGTCATCAAACATAACTCTGAAAGAGGATCACCTAAGGACCATTGTTGCATAGTTTTGTTCTAATTGGCCCAGTGATTTCAGACAATAAGATTTTTAAGTAAATTTCCCATAGGATCCTATGTTAAACTACGTTCGGCTCTGGTGTCCATCTTGGATGATGGACAGGGTCATCGAATATAATTCTGAAAGAAGACAACATATAGACTATTACTGACTAGTTTTATTCTGGCGGTCATCTTGGATGACGGGAGCAGTCATCGGATACGATTCTGAAAGAGGACCACCTCAGGACCATTGCTGCCAAGTTTTGTTCCAATTTGCCCAGTGGTTTCAGAGGAGAAGGTCTTTAAAGGAAAGCTTACGACGACTACAACGGACGACGACAGACGACGATGGACACCGGACGCCAAGTGACGGCAATAGCTCGCATGGCCCTTTGGGTCAGGTAAGCTCTAACAATAAAAAGCAAAAAAAAAAAAAAAAAAAAAAAAAAATGGAGGTTCTTTTCCAAATGCTTAATTGTCCAGTTTGTCTCATTTACATAAATTGTGAACGGTCGAAACATCTTTAAAGATATGCATAGGAGTATCCACATATATACAAATATCACAACCTAATATGTCAATTATTAAAAATTCTACATCAGCCTTTATAGTAACTGAAATTGGACAGAACGATTCTGAAAAAGTTCACAAGGTCACCATCTGGCTGGTGTCCCTCCTTCAACCATTTTCTTCTTTATTCCTAGAGTAACCTTACAAATATTAATGAAACCATGCTCAACAGTTTCTGTCTGATATTTGATACATTAAGTATACAGATTATACAATTGGTAACGCCAGAAAGACGACCAAACTTTTGTTTTGTTCCCTAAAGTCTTGCTACTTTCAAAAAGGATAATCTTAAGTGAAACAGTTAGGGGTTGTTGAAAAGATGCATTAGAAAATCGGCTATATCGAGGAAAATATACAGCACACATGGATGTGGCCGTCTTTATATTCTGATTTTACAAGATTTTCGTCTTAATTTCGAACAAAAAATTGTTATTTATAGGTAGGCAGTTTTAAGGAAAGGGTTCGAATAAACGTCTGAAAAAAATGCAGGCTCAAATTATTGTTGAAAAAGCAGAAAAAAAGATCTCGGCTTACTTTCCAATAATTATATTTAAAAAGAATCCAATTACGTTCTTACCTACAATGTCAAAAAGTGCATTCAACGTCAAAGATAGTATTTTTTTTATCTACAATATGTAAAATGTTTTTTTTTTTTTATTAATATATATTCTAGTGCACAACGTCAAAACGTCTATTTCTCGCCAACGAGGTCAAAGGTTATTTTTCTTATATAACATAAGATATCTAAAATTTCAAATAGGAAATTCAATATTTAATTTTTGCTATGATTCAAAAATCTTTATATGTATTCCTACACCAGTGCTATAGACGGTAGGGAACGATCACCACTTCGGGAACTTGTTGGAAATAACATAATTGAACAATAGATGATTAGTGTCAACTGAACGTTCAGTTTATAAACCGATATTTACATTTTGTACTTATGTTAGGTATGTTAGGTATGTTAGATGTGTCTCCCTTGTTACACCAAATGAATATCTTAAAAAATAATAGTCACTGGAGAATCCCAGAAATTAAGGGAGTTGCAGTTTTAAAAGTGACGGCGACAGCACTATCTGCTGTGCAGACGTAAATAAGAGGTAGTTTTCTACATATATAGAATAGAGAATAGAAACGTGGAATGTGTCAAAAGAGACATCAACCCGACAAAAGAGCAGAAAACAGCCCATTGCAAGGCTACCAATGGGTCTTCATCGCAGCGACAAAATCACGCACCCGGAGGCGGGCTTCAGCTGGCCCCTTAACACTAATGCATACTAGTTCAGCGAAATGGACGCCATACTAAACATCGAAACATACAAATGAACCAAAATTAAAAAAAACACACACAAGACTAACAAAGGCTAGAGGTTCATGACTTGGGACAGGCACAAAAATGCGGCGGGGTTACATGTAAACATGTTTTGTGAGATCTCAACCCTTTCCCTATACCTCTAGCCAATATGGAATAAACAAACACACAGCGATACGCACAGTAAAACTCAGTTCAAAAGAAGTCAAAATCAGATGTTAGAAAGGTAACGGCAGAAACTAAGCCAAATGTCAATGATCAATATAAATTAACAAAGGACTACTAGCAGTTACTGACATGCCAGCTCCAGACCTCAAATAAAACTGATTGAAAGATTATGTCTTTATGATATAGAAAATCAGCTACAATTCCCCCCCCCCGCGTAACCGATTTGGTTTCATGCCATGATCAATTATACGAGAAGAACATAAATGTGTTTATTTTCGAAGCAAAGACTGTATGAGTGAATCATAATTAATTCCAAAAAATGCCTTTAATGACTTGACAACATTATCGTAACTATATATCCTTTGTGGATAAGTTGGTTTAAAGGTTTGGTTAGCTTTTCAGGTGAATGACGACACTTTTGTGCTTTGTATAGAATATTACTATAAAAAATGGGCTGTGAAATACCTGATCATATAAGATGTCTGCACGTAGATTAATATTTTCGAAAGATGTCCTTGTATCGATGATACCATTTAGTAATTGTTTTGTCAAGTTCTTGATATCGAAATCCCTGGTGTAATAATTTTCAGTAATACAAATACGTTGTTATACACACACGAGCAAATCGAACAAGTTGAGGTATATAAACACCATACGATGTTGCCAAGGGAACGTCGCCATCTAAAATTAACAATAGGAAATGAAAAATCATCTCTCTTATCGTAAATGTTAGTATTAGTTAAGCTTCCCGAGTTAGAGATATAAATATCAAGATCCAGGAAAGGGCAGTGTTCTTTGTTAGTTTTAGCTTTATTTAAAGTAAGTTCAACATGATAAATCTCTTTAGTGTACATGCTGAAATCGGCATTATTGACAACCAAAATATCCTTTTGATTTTCTTGTCTTCAAAATTCTCACAAGTCGCACTTCTGTACAATTTCCTCCTCAAAATACTTTTGCAAGTAGAAACAGGAGTGATGGTTTGCATTGGGATTTAAACCACATTCCTCCCTGAAATCCATAAAGTTCTGATATTACCAATAGAAATACAAAATTTTATTGCCACATTATTTCACATCACCGTTTTCCCTACCTCCGGGACAAGGCTTGGAATATCGAAAAAAAAAGAATACCGAAGCGACAAAACAGTGGGAAAAGTCCACAAATTCGAAGTCCACGGAAAAAACAAAGTCAGGAGAATGGAACACAAAAAAAACTCCACAAGGATATATGTATAACTAAAAGAATACAAAAACGTATAATAATCTAAACAAAACTAGATTAAGCCAGTCGGAAACGACAGCTATCCCCGCACTCCCCACATAATGTATCCCTGTGCACCCTTTTCATAATCATATCTTTGAATACAAATGATCGAATTTCGAAAATTGTAAATTTAAGCTTGTGACCTTAACTGCTCTTAATTTCTATACAGTATTGTCACATACTGTATGTAGATGTGCAATAAGGTTTTAGAATTTTGATTTTCAGAACTCGGGGCCCACAGAAGTAACATTTTTAAAATTGGGAATTTTATGACCTAAACTCCTCTTTCGTTTCTCATTTTACGTATTTAATTTCTTTACGGTATTGTCACACACTGTATATAGATATATGCGCAATAAGGTTTTAGAATTTTGATTTTCAAAAAGTGTGAATTATAAGCTGGGGACTGAAATGTTTCTTAAATCATTTTACATTTTATACATTTTATTTCTATACAGTATTGACATACGTTGTATGCAGATGTGCAATAAGGTTTTGGAATTTTAATTTTCCAAAATTTGGGCCTGTATTCAAAGATGATTGTGAAAAAGGTGCACAGAGATAATATGTGTGGGGATTTTTTTACAATATACGGAGAAATTTCAAGATTTTTGGAATGTGATTCAATGTTCCTCAATGGGGTGTCTATATAACCCCGTTTAGAATCACACGATTACGGTTGCAAAATGTGTTCCGAAGAAAACTTGCTTATGAAAAAGATTGAACATTAGTTCATAGCGGGTTCCTCAGATCCACATTTATACTCGTATCCAATTAACTAGAATTGAACAAACGCACTAAGAACATAATATTACATCGAATCACATTATTGGAATTTTGAAATTAATCAGAATAATGTAAAAATCTATCATTGTAATGCATGAGACAGATCAGTAAGAGTGTCGTAGAAGTTCCGGTTTGCACTCAAGATTATCTTAGTTGAAAGTAGTACTTACCAAATTTTAGCTTTTCTAAAAATCTGTGGATTGCTTCGCTGTATCTTATGGTAATATGTGAGCATGTGGTTGTTGATTTAGTATTGGAATTCTCTGTTGACCAGTAAAATTTTCCGGGCGAAAACAACAAATAGACACGACTCTGGAGGTGTGCCTAGATTGGCAGAAGTTATAAAGTAGAGATCATGCATTTTTTGTTGTAAACATAGGATTATAGTGTATATGATTAAGCAAAACAAACCGTGTATATTGCAGATTAACAAAAAAAATATACACGTATTAATAATTGATTTCAATAATGAATTTCAGAATATATGAATATTACAAAAACATTTAATGACAGTTGATCGGAACTGATATACACATAGTTATTTTTCCGGATTTTGATGACTTATCCTGAACGAGTAAAGTGTGTAATTCTTTATCTCATTTAAACCAATGGCTGTTGCTGTATTTCAGCCGCATCATAAAGTAACCAATCAGCGATCAGTAATTATTTCAAGATGGCGTGTGTGTCTACTGAAACTAATAGCTCCGCACCGTGATGCGAGGCAAAAAGAATTGAAACAACATACGCCTGATTGGTCAAAACGTTTGATAAAAGAATTCTGATTGGACGTCAAGTATAAAAATGGGAGATCGATGCACGTGCAACGATCTTACATGGGTCATCTCCAACTGAAAACAGCCATTTAAGAAAGAATAAAGAAGTATTCTAAGAATAAGCAAAAACGATCTAGGCAATAAATTATACAAAATGTATATCAATTCAAAATTTTTTAATGAAAAATATGACAAATATGAAATAATGATGCTTTCCAAACTTAAAATTCTTCACTCTCAGTTCTAAAATACACATTCTGTTCTAAAATCAGATCATAAAAACATGAATATACCTGCTGGTATTTTTAAACAACGGTGAAGCTTATGATGGCAACCGTTTGAATTATATGGTGATAAGGAAAAAATTTCTTGGGAGAAAGGCAGTCTTCAAAATTTTGCAATAATATGAAGGCTAAAAGATGAGTTGGGAAAAAGTCAACTGAATATTACCTAGAATAATAATGATATTTTGGGGGTGGGGTTCAAGAGTACTGCGTTGTCCTTTAAAAAGCAGTTAATTTCTTTTTTCAATTTCATATTTTCGCTAATTGATTATACCAGAAGGAATGAAAACTTGCAACAGTGTAAATGTTATGATTTAGTGTGTCAAGGCAAAACTATGTATAGAAATGTTGCTTAACAAAGGCAATATAGAAAAACTTTTGAACAACTGGGCCCATATGGTTGTTTCTTGATTAAAATTGAAAAATTATATATATGAAATTGCAAAATAAAACAACACGGATGAAAATGTATTATATTTGACACAGAGTTCATTGTACGATGATTATGCATAAAACACCGGTCTTGTGGACGTTTCAAAAAGATCTCCTTTCTTTTCCACAACAAGCTGCCTTATTTTTTCGTTCCAATATCGTATCAGTCCATGAACAATAAGTTAAAAAATCTTAAAAAAATATATAACATAGATAAAATAGGAAAATTATATAAATTTAACTGAACATTTTCCATAAAAGTTATTTCCACTCTGTCATAACTCCAACACTTCGACCTTGTGAACAGCCAATTCGGTTTTGGGCAAATGCCGTCGTATCAACAATGCTACCAAACGCTCTCTCCATGTATCCACCAATCAATTATGAGTACAGAAACAATCTAAGTTATAGGTACAACCAACCAGTTCGTCCATGTATGGATCCCATCGTTTACAGTAGTAACGGCTGCAACAATCCATGTCAAAAATACATGCTTCCCCGTCTGTTTTACAGTGTGAGCTTTTCTTGAAAAGATTCGTCAACAACTGATCCACTGAGCTAAAAAAATAAACATTAAATCTACTCTAATTTGCTTGTTCCTAATGATAAACCAGAGTGGGTTATGTTTTCCTAACCAATGTAGGTAAGGGAGATGATAAATTTGTCTCCCTTTTAGCCTCAGGACAAAAGGGAGAGCATTTAATTATCTCCCTTACCTACATTGGTTAGGAAAAGATAACTCACTCTGGTTCCTCATTAAAAGCACCATTACTCTTGTTATCTCATACTGTTCATTATCAAACTTTTGGACAATATTTACATTTAAAATCCAAAATTCCTGATATTAACAATTAGCATAGCTTTATCTGCCCACAGAAGTCAAAATATGATAATTTTTAAACAGACTACTTTAAGGAACAAAGAACATTACTCTTGCTCAGCATTAACAAGGGACCATAATACTTGGCCTTAATCCAAAGGAAATAAGTCGTGTAAGACTTATCCCAAAGTCAAATTGGAACGAAGGAGATGGTTTATTTTAGAATTTAGTGACGCTTATCTCATTATAATTCCGATTCGGTGTGTATTGTTGATTCTGATTGGTCGACAATGTGATGTCTGGGATCTTTAATTTTCCGATAAATGATTTTCAGCGTATGAATATATAACCCAGTAAAAGAGTGCCAATTTAAACCGCTTATTTCTTTCTTATTTTGCCGAAAAGTGTAATTATTATGGAATTATTATGGAATTATTATAGCTGTTTTCTGCAATTCATCGGTGTATAAACTCGACCACGTCACTCAAAAACTTTAACACAAAGTCCTTCGGACTTTATTCAGTTTGTGAGTGAACTGGCCTCCTTTATACACCGATAAATTGCTTCGAAAGAACTCTTATTAATATAATAAATTCTTGTGAAATTTCCCTGAGGTATAGGTTTCTATGCTTTGGTCAGTATAGTATAAAGGTTATTGCTGAATTTGTTGATTTCAAGTTCTATATAGTTTTGAGTTTAAGCACCAATGAGAATTACTTGATTTACTTCCAAGCGAACAGTCCTCCCCAAGTACCAATTCTTCTCTCCCCAACCCATCAAAAAATATCATACAGTTAAAGCAAGTGTATACTTTTTTCGTACTAAGAACTGGCATAACAGACGTGATAGCGAAAACTAATAATTTTCCAGTATGTTAAAAACAGGTATAATTCTGCTGAAGAATTGCATTTTTACCAAATTCGGAATTAATAAAAACCGATTTCCGAATTGATATAAGTTTTAATTTTGTTCGTCATATTCTGTCAAATCTAAATACTTGTTTGATAAAATTTATGCATATGAGAATCCCCCCCCCCAAAAAAAATTACATGTTTTATAAATAAATATCCAGTTAAAATAAAGAAAACTCTGAATACTATATAAGAATGTAAAGAATGAAACACGAAGTAAATAAACTATAATTACCTCATTTTTTCCATTTTGTTGAAATTTTCTGAAGGATGCAATTCCCTCTTTTCATTGTCTTCCATTTTTGCGATAAGTCGTAGAATTTCATCTTTTTCCCTGGACATAGCCGCTCCATTAACTGAAAACAGAAAAATTTACTGTTATTTTTAAGAAAAAAACATTTGTTTTATTTAAGTTTAATTCAAGGAACCAAAATTTATGTTAAACAAATCAGGCTGTAAAATGGGTTGGCCCTTCTTCCCCGATTTTTGTCACTTGTTAAGTCATTGTTAAAACGTAGTGAACAATTCCGGCATTTTTAAAGCTTACAGCCGCTTCAGAAAAGACGGTATAAAAGAAAGCCCGATATTTCATTGCTTTGACTTTTCTTGGTTTCTTGATAAAAAATCCCCCAAAAATATAGAAATAGAGATAATCAGACTGGGAAATAAATTATCCAATTTTTGATACATTAATTTAAATATTTACAAATGTAATTTGATTTTTTTTACCAAATTCGGAATTAAAAAAACCGAATCCGAATTGGTACAAGTTTTAATCTTGTTTGTCATATTGTTTGCAACCGTAATCGAATAATTTTTGTAACAAAACGTAAAAATCCTCGAAACAAATTACATACCTGCGACTAACAGAGCTCCCACAAACATCGAAACTGCACAAGTCCTCATGATTTAGAAGTTTGTCTCAAGGTATAAATTAATTTCTATTTAAAATTGTTTAACATGCGAAGGCTTTTATAATATTTCAGAATACATGTTTATGCAAATTTTGTACAAACTTATAGAGGACCGAATAAGGGTATGTTAAAAGTTTTAAAGACATTTTGAACCAATATTTTTCGATTAACAAATTACGTTATGAATTTCATAATGCATAAGACTGCAAATAACGAACAAGAATTTTAAAAGATATTTATTCCCACAAGAAACCTTTTCGTCCTTACAGTGCCTTTTGTTTATCCCAACTTTTCTTGTTTCCCAATTACATTGTATCATTCAAATATAATTGTCCAGAAGCTTTGATTGTAATCATTTTACAAGTCAACGTTATCTTATCACGAATCAGAAATTTACAGAGTTAATCGTGGTAAATTTTATACTCCTGACAAATTTTTATAAATATTTTCATAATAACTGTTGATACCCTAGGATAAAAAGTGATTGTCCCTTTATGCTTAATTTACTTAAATTCCGAAATTGTTTACAGTTATACTTGTGACAGATGTAAGAATGTTGATATAAACAATTTGTTTGTTTGTTTTCATAAAAAACCCGTGTTTGTTGTAAATAAAAATAAAATATTACGATTTCTTTCTTTTTAAAACATTTTCTTCGTACATTCCATTTACTGAATAAATATACATGTTATGAACATAAAATATGAAAATGAAAGATATGGAAGATGCGTCAATGAGACAATTTAAAAAATGTATTACGTTAATCAAAACACATTACACCCATATTTGGGTCAATGTGTGGTAATTAAACATACAAAAAATAAAAACGACTTATGAAATTTAAGAGCCCGTTGTCCCCAGTTCTAAAAACTGATTCAAGAATATTCACTGTTGATTTGTTTGGTATGCGTTTGAATTTACCTATAAATAAAGTATGTTACCATATTTTCAGTAAAACAATGATCCAAAAATGTTTTCCTTGTAGTCTCATTAAATCTACAGTCAAAAAAGTAATGTTTATCATCATCGTAATCATCAATTTTATAGCTTAATCTTCCATGTTTTACATGGGTCTTTGAGTTGCCATCGACAATGAACAGGCCCCTAATGCAAACGAGAAAAGAGAGATTTTGGGTATTTCTGCTTTTTAGATCCCATTATATGTCTAGCGTTTAATGTCCCAACTTTGTTGTCATTGCATGCATTTATGTGCGCCTTGTGATATTTACCTACAGTCTGGATAGTTGAGAGAAGAAAATATTCGCACATTCGGAAAAATTATTTTTTATCCATCAAGCACCATTCAAGTCTGTATCAGTTGTTGTGTCTATATTTACCACTAATGGTGTTAATTTTGTTTAATAATGGAAAAAGTATTTGGTGAGCAATGGACATGTTGCTTATTGGTTGTTTTTGGTATAGATCTATATGTTAGCATATGCCTTTGAGAATTGCATTTAGAATTTAGTTACAATTTTGGCTATCAAAAATCTTTGAAAAAATAATAAATAATAATATTAAAAAAATGGACAACATAATATTGTTCACTTAATTCGGTTGTGTGACATCGTGTTAAACTTCTACCTAAATCTGACAACCTCTTCCGTAAAAATTTCAATCTGTTCCTTATCAAGTATTGGTACATGTGCAAGTCCTTTTGCAGCCCGTTTCTTCAAATAAGTTTCGGTTTGAACCATCTTTAATTTCTATATAAAGTAAAAAATGTCTGGATATAACTACAGTAGCGGTAATGTAACCCTTTCTTCACATTACATACGGAAATAAAGTCTCGGTAACGTATACTTCAAACATTCGCTCTAATGAGTTTTTATTTTTCTAAAAGTCGAAGTAATCTGCTTCCCCTCTTCTACCAGGAAGCGCCAGACAATGTCATGCCTTATTGAACATGTGATTGACAGACGACAAAGTACACGTATACCCGGAAAATTTGAAATGTATAAAACTGTATATATGTTTTATGTCATTTCTTGTGAAATCCAGCTTTAAAATGAATAAGTCTATAGTTTTAGCATTATCGTGTTTGTTATGCATACAATTAACCAATGGACAATTTCAAAAGATGTTTGGACAACAGACTGTTTTGGATGGTAAAGCCGGTGCATCCGATGGAAAAATTTTGATAAAGTCTGAATTAGATATTAAAACTACGGTATGTTTGAAGATTTCTTCCTATTTTAATTCATAATTTATGATTTTTCTTTTTTTTCTTTATAATGTCCTTTTAATTTATAATATCAAACGTAGTCGCTTCTTTCTTAAAAAAGACTGAGTCAATTTTCAAAATACAATTTATAGTAAAGGAAAGAGTAATGTATTCCCTTTAAAAAATTATTCGAAATTTTGTAAAAGAAAATATGTATCTTATACAAGATTTGTAATATAAAATTTTGTGGACGGAAGTAGTAATACCTAGAGGCTGCGTTCGTGTAGTTTTCACGGTATAGTGATTACCACATGCCGATACAAATATATACTGTCTTATTTTGTAAATATTATTTAAAATGTTTAATAATACCGTTTGTAATTGTTAACTGAATTAATTTTGTGTACATGTAACAAAATATTTTTATAGTATCACGCCAGCTTATGCATAACAACTCTCATGCATAACAGTTGATAATTTCAAATGATATTCTGTTTTATTTAGAAAATCCAGGAAATATGATTCAATGTTATAGCATTTCTTTACTACGTTTGTTCAGTTCTAGGTAATAACATACGAGTATAGCTGTGAATTCCGCTCTGAACTAATTTTCTATCTCTTTCATATTCAGTATTTGTTTGGAACAAATTCTTAACATAATTGTATGTATATAATTGAGTAATACACAAAAAACAAACGCAACTTTCTTCGAATGACCAGGGATCATATATACAATTCCTGGAATGACATTTGAAATTGCACATCCTATTGTTGAAATTTAAAAATAACCAGTTGTCATGAAATAGAGATATAAGCGCAGGAACTATTTTCTTTTTGATTCCTGACAGAATAAATGTCATGTAAAATTATATGATTTATTTTGGCTTAAACACACATTTGCTGATCTAGAGGTCCAACTTAAAGTGGGGGTGTGACGTCATTATACACATGTATTTTTGTTTCAAATTCATCTGTTCATTATAATTTTCACTTGATTCAAGCAAACAAAAAATGAACTTCCTAACAGAAGGGATCGATGAGGTAGGTGGGAGGTATATGGATTTGTAGGTTTTCTGTCCTTCTAAACATAACTGTGTAGATAAAAACATGACTTGTATTAAGCTTGATACCTAAGTTCTTATTCCGAAGATTCAACCTGTGTCACTTTGCTCACAGGTGATCGTCGGACTGTATATATCTGTCTTCGTTAACCGTGAAAAAAATTCCTTTATCTGATAGGTCCTTCAGATTCATGAAATACATGTAAGAATTCCCCTTTTGTCAGCAGCATATATGTCCGCGAATGCAAAAACATTGAAATGATAGCAATTGTAATATCTTTTGAGATAGAATTTCATATTATTTGTTTTAACAGTTGCGTAAGCGTTTGGCTTTTCGTTTGACCTTTTGTGATGAGTTTTGGTGATTTGTGTAATGTCAATGTTATTCATTAATGTATTCTTTTCATTTCAGTATATGCCTGAAGAGTGTGAAAAGGTCACGAAGAAAGGAGACACCATTGCCATAGAATATGACGTATGCGCATTTCTCTTTAGTATCACTGTTAATCCAGGCATTACGTCAGATTATGACGTATGTTGCCTTCTTTTTTCTGATGGTCGATTTGTCTGCAATAGGCCTTCTTTTTTTCGTTGGTCAATTTATCTGTAATAGAACAGCAGGTTGAACAAGTCTATAATAGAGGAGAGTTTTTATTTATAATTTTATAATTTTTATATATAAAAATATTTTATATTCATATTTATAAATTCATATTTATAATTTTGAGGCCAGTCTTGAAAAAATAAGTACATGTACCACGATACAGTGGTATACCAGTATACCCATATAGTGTATAAAAATCGATGTAATCACGGGTAAATTCCTCTATATTTCTCCTAAGTATACTTAAGGACACTTAATTGTTACTTAATAGTATCTCAGTTCTACCCATAAAATTGAAGTTTTAATGAAATCATTAAATTACGAAAAAAGTGGGAAACTAATTCAAATTCAGAAATTTTATTGGCATGACATACAAACAGTATGATTATAACCAAAGACAATACAATTCAATAACCACGTGAAAAATTAAAAAAAATACCACTGTATTAATCCTTACCACTATGGGTTTCTCCTTCAGGGATAGCTTTGTTTTAGATGATTTCGGGTTTAAAACTTTTCACATATTATGGTACTTGAATCCCCACTAGTTTTTGGTTTATTGTTTCGGATTTCGGATTTCCACATTTTCGACCTATTCCCCATTTTTTGTACGTGTGAGTTTTTGCCATTTGCGGCGTTATCTGTTCTTTGGAGAATGTGTCTTCTTCTGCAAAATATTTTTTCTTGCTTATAATATCCTCCACACACATTAATGATATATTTTAGGATATATTTTAAAACATTTTTTTTTATGTCTGATGAAGGCCTGCCAAATTCAACATTTATAGAAAAAAAGAAATAATTTTAGGCGTCTATGTTAAATATAAGACAATGGGAGACAACTCCAGTATCCGGAAATATGAAATATAACAACTTTAACAAGTAAAATGTGGACAAAGAGTGCAATATAATTTGCTATAAAGGTACAGAAGCCCATATATTGGAATGTGAATAAATACAAGTAGTAGAGGCATAAAACACAATTAACCAATGCAAATCTGCGAATGGGAGAGGTTGACGCTAAGGTTATCTGATTTTTAATTTGTGAACTCAACTTTCAACATTATAGTCATGTTAGCAGCATATTCCACCCAAAATGTGAAATCTACATTCATTATAAGAACATGATATTTTACAGGTTTACATAAATGATGATCTCATGGAATCTTCAAAGGGGGATGAGAATGTGCCTCCTACACTTTTGGAGTTTAAGATAGGAAAAGGAATGATAATTCAAGGTATGTTTTTGTAATGTTAGTTCAGGATTTAACCAATTTATACTTTTTAAATTTTGTCAACACAAGTTTTTGAAATTTTGTTCGAACATAATTAGAACAATTTTATTCGGGTTTCAAACCATATTTTACCCATTAAAATTGCTACTCTGAAAATTACGCGCATTCTTCATCTGAGTTTAGTTATAAACACAGTCTTGTATACTTTCTTCATGAAGGAATTGTTCATAGAATTTTCACCGTTGTTAAAATCTGATTATATTACAATTTTTCCAAAATTTATCTTTCAGGTTTAGATCTAGGGGTTGTAGGAATGTGTATTGGGTAAGTTTATTAACAAACATTATATATGTAAAGTAACAGAATATGAAGAAAATGGGTTAGAATGAACAACTCTTTTCGATTCGTTCCAAAATTCTCACCTTTTTATCGAAAATGTCCCAGTCACAAATATGTTAAAGAATCGGTGAGCTGTCGAGTGGGCGAAGGGTAAATGCACCAGACATAAACCAAACAGATAAAGACACGACTTTACAGCTAACTAAACTTGATCACGAACACAATACAGACATGTTAACAGGTCGGAATCACACCTACTATGCTACTGGTTAAATTCTTACGATGGTTCGAACTCCAAAGGGACGGTCAAAATCTGTTCGAATTATCGGAAGTTCGAGTTACTGAAGTTCGTTCAAGTACGGAAAGTTGCCATTACCATGCCGTATACGAGTTTGTATAGCTAATTATTACCATGGAATATGTTTAAAATTAATCAAAATTTAAACAGGTTAATCACTAACTAACAATTATCATGACATCTTTATTACACTAACCAGTCAGCCAATCTATCTCACCTGTAAATATCAGGTAACACTCTTCTGCGTGCAGTTGATGAGTTTGAGTAAAATACATAATTATGTAATGGTCGGGACCAATGTTTTTGTTCGACTTTTCTAGAAATCTGTATTCGAGAAACCGGGATTTTTTTTTTACATGAAAACAAAGGAAGTACTGATAGTTCGAGCCATCGGGTTGTTCCAGCGATCCGAGTTCGAGCTACCAAAGTCCGACTGTAAATGAAAGAACACTGGATTTTTTTCTTGACCCAAATCCATGTTGCTAACTGGGCTATGTTGATTTATTTCGGTTTGTCATCGAGTCCATTATTTAAGTGAAATGTTATAATTTACCCGTTATATTTCAGAGAGAAGAGAACATTGAAGATACCACCACAGTTTGCCTGGGGAGAGAAAGGAATACCCGGGGTGATACCACGTACGTAATAGACGATTAGTAATATAAAGAGAATTTGCTATTTAATCCTAGTATTGGATCCTGGAAGTTTGAAATATCATCATGTAGAAGGAAATTCATTTCAATTGTTAATTGTCGTTAAGTTTTGTTGACTTCTCGTGGTTGTTTTAATTTGCAGCGGATAATCCGACATTTCCAGAAAAGGGAAATAACTCATATAAATTAAAACTTTAGAATCTGGTTCGCGGAAAACCTGCATTTTTTCTTAAAATAGAGACATATATCATTTGTATATTGCATATTTAGTTTTATAATTGACCACAATCTTTGTTGTATTTTCAGCAAACGCAGTAACTACATTTGATGTAGAATTAGTGAGAATAGAAGATCAATCCTGGACAGACTGGTACGTGGACATTATACAAGTCACATGTGTTATATGTTTCATGGCTGGTGCAATTGCTTTGGCATGTGAAAAAATCAGAGACAGAAAATCAAAAGCGAAAAAATCAAACAAATCATCGTGAACTGTGTTATATATCATTAAATTATTTAATATTTTATATTTATTGAATAAAGTTGTTAATTATGGATGTATCATATTGTTTAGTAGGATCATGAAATTGATCGGTGGCCGAATGGTCTATGTAGTTCGTCATGACTACTAGTGATCACTAGCCTGTCAAAACTGAGGTTGTGAGTTCGAATCTCACCTGTGGCGGGGTGTGTTCGACTGCAATCTTAATTGTTAATTTTCCTACCGCAGGTTGGTTGTTCTCCCCGGGTACTCCGGCTTCCTCCACCAAGAAAAACTGGCATTCGCGAAATAGCAAAATGTGCTGAAAACGGCGTAAAACCCCAACTAAACAAACTAATAGATAAATAGATGATTTAACAAAACCTGTCCCACAACACAATATCATTCTTTACCCTACCATCAAGTTATACTGTATTGTACTTTCCATTAAGGGAGCAACCATTTTATTTTATGTTAAGGCTAGGATGAAATTTTTGTTCCTGCATATTTTTTCGTCGAAATTTTGGTCCTGGGTCGTCATCGCGGCCTTAATTTTTATTTTCATTTAAACCAAAACATTTCCTTATTGACATAGTCGTGCATATTTTTTTCAACACCTAAAGTGAACCTAGCTTTTTATTTTGTCAAAATCCTGGTCCTGCCTTCACCCTAGTCCCATCAAAAAGTCGACCCATGCCTTTCAAAATCTCTGATGGTATTTACTGCCAAAAACTAACAAATAAGTTGCATAAAACTTTTCTACACAACTGAATATCGCTATGGGGTATATTTTTAACACAAATTTGCCAAATCAACATATTTGACAGTATTTCAACCTGAAGGACACTGATCAGAACCAACACATTTTTGCCGCAGTGAATTTATGTGAATAAATCGCCTATATACACGACCTTTGTGGGTAGTAATATTTCTTTTTGTTAACACAAAAATGCATTACCATGAAAAATAGGTGAATATTCAAGAATGAAAAATTTACGACTGTTGAACCAAATATTTCCAGTATCAGAGTATGAAATGATAGTCCGCCCGAGACGGACTATTTCACGGCGGACGGGTAAAAAATTAAAGTTGCCTGCTCGGTAGTCGGACAGATGTGAACGGTTGTTTTTGAAGTTCCAAAGTGTCAGGATTGGCTGAACTTGTGCAGGACTGGTAAGTTTTATGAACAGCCATCCTTCTGGTCTGGTAGTATTTTTAGGGAGTTTCAAACACTGCTAGTATGCTGAGTTATTTGAGATTTTCGCTTATCACATTTCAGTCTTGGGAACCACCGGTCATTGTTATTTCGTATTGGTTCGGTTTGGTTTATTAGTATTTCACGCCATTTTCACTGGTGAAAAGAACCCCGAGAGCTTGGAGAACCATTGGCATCGACAGTCAGCAGCCTGGATTCATATCCCAGTCTCCGTGTTGACAGGCTAGTGATCATTAGTAGTTATAACTACCTACCTTTACCATTCAATCCACCTGGGGGAAATCTGAATGAAACTTGGGAATAATTTCAAGTCAAATGGCCAACTTATACGATCATCCATTTGTGTTTGGTAGAATAAACTAGAGGCTCTAAAGAGCATGCTTCGCTCACCTGGATCTACTATGGTTTTGGGAATTATGTATAATAAGGTTAAAATCATAACAAGAGGCTCTCAAGAGCCTGAATCGCTCACCTGGCAAACAATGACTATAAACTAAATTAATATATTAATGTTTTTTTGTAAATTAAACTGAGTATTTAAGGTCACATAAAATGCTGAAAATACCTTTAAAAGCCTTTCAAGAACCTCTGGAAAGAAATGGGCATGAGTTCTCCCTATGCTTGATTAAGATACAGTCATGGTCAATCTGATGATTCACAATACAAAATACAAGCTTTAATTCATCTTCAAATACAAGTATAAATCTTTTGGTCTATATGTTGTCTTCGTTTTTAAAATGTTTGAAAGAAGTTATGTAAAAATTGTGGGTTAAGGCTTTTTATTGTACTTGAAAAGGAAATATTGCAGGAACAATTGTGCTAAGTTTCATCCAAATCCCCCTAGTAGTTTCAGAGGAGAAGATGTTTGAAAATTTGTTAACAACGATGATGACAGACACCAAGTGATGGCAATTAAAAGCTCACATATTATGAAGTTTAATCATTGTTATACAACATTTTCATCATCACCATTCACTAAGGATACCATGTTTACTTTAAAAACCAAATATTGTTGAAATCCGAGCAAGTGTAAAAAATGGCCGTCCAAAACAAACTTTCATCATCACCATTCAACTCGGGATACCATGTTTGCCATCAAAGTAGCTTTCATCTTCATTTTATTTCTATAATTCAGGAAAAAATAGCAAAAAACAGCATTTTGACTCCTATGTTCTATTTTTAGTAAGGGCGGACATGTTTTTCGACCAATCCAAAATCCAAGCATTAACTTTTTGCAGGATACCCTAAGGAACAATCTTACCAAGTTTCATTTGATTTTGAATAGTAGTTTCAGAGAAGAAGATTTTTGAAATAATAACATAAAAAAAAGCCAAAAATGTCAAAAAGGGCAATAACTCTAACATCAGTTGACAGATTTTCACGAAAATCAGCACACAGGTAGCTCTCATCATGCTGAACACTTTCAACCTGCCAGAATTTGCCGTAACCTGATGATTTTTGAGATATTTGCGAAAAACTGTTGTTTGACCCCTATGTTCTATTTTTAGTAACAGTGGCCATGTTTTTCGACGGATCAAAAATCGAAGCACAAACTTTGTGCAGGATACCCTAAGGAACAATCATGCTAAGTTTTGTCCAAATCCATTCAGTAGTTTCAGAGGAGAAGATTTTTGAAATAATAACATAAAAACAAATTTACACACAATCAAAAGCTTTTTTTCATTTTCTACAGTTTGCCATCTATAAGGCATCAACAGTTATTTTGACATTTAAGGGACAAAACTTCAACTCCTAAAGGGCTCATTTAAACATTTTGCAAACTAAGGGAAATGCTGTGAAAATGGTCAATTTTGATGTTCTAAGGGGAATAACTCCTAAAAGGAATGATCATACAACTGAAGTACAAATTTCAAAAAAAAATCAAGAAAAAGGGCAATAACTCCTACATGGGTGGTTACATCTTCTTCAAAATTTCAAAGCAGGTAGATCTTGAGGTGTTGAACACTTTAGCTTCCCATCAGAATTTTGATATCTGTCACCATTTTTGGGTTATTTGCAAAAAACTGCAATTTACCCCTATGTTCTATTTTTAGCCATGGCAGCCATGTTTTTTTACAAATCAAAAATCCAAACGATAGTTTAGTAGCACTCATGCCAAGGAACAACTACACTAAGTTTGGTTGCAATTAAACTTATGGTGTAAGAGGAGTTAACGATTTTATTACAATGAATAAAGACTGCAAAAATGGTCAATTTTGACGATCTAAGGGGAATAACTCCTAAAAGGAACGAACCTACAACTTCGATCCTGTTACAAATTTTGTAGATCTTTGTGTGCCTAACAATATGAAATTTAAATTTTTCAAATTTCCTTTATAGTATCCAAGATATTGAGCTTAATAAGTGCAACATTTGGAAAAAATGCAGAAAAAGGGCAATAACTCCTACATGGGTCGTTGGATCTTCTTCAAAATTTCAGGGCAGGTAGATCTTGAGGTGCTGAACACTTTTACCCTATGCCAGAATTTTGATATCTGTTATGGTTTTTGAGTTATTTGCAAAAAACTGCAATTTACCCCTATGTTCTATTTTTAGCCATGGTGGCCATGTTTTTTTACGAATCAAAAATCCAAACGAAAGTTTTGTAGCACATATACCAATAAACAACTGTACGAAGTTTGGTTGCAATTGGTCTTATGGTGTCAGAGGAGTTAACGTTTGAAAAAGTTTACGGACGGACGACGGACGACGGACGGACGGACGACGAACGGACGACGGACGCCAAGTGATGGCAATAGCTCACATGACCCTTCGGGTCTGGTGAGCTAAAAAGGAGCAAAAACTCCTTAAGGATGATTTCAAACATTTGACAAATTTGCTCATGTCAGATTTTCTCCATCTAAAGCGGCTTTCAAGATAATATACAAAATATACATTTTACCCCTATGTTCTATTTTTATCAATGTCGGCCATGTTGGTTGACAGGCAAAATCATCTGACACACTTTTTAAACAAGATACCCTAATAATGATTGTGGCCAAGGTTGGTTTAATTTGGTCCAGTTGTTTCAGAGAAGAATTTTTTTGGTAAAAGTTAAAAAAAATGACAAAAAAATTAGGAAAAATGGCTTCAAGTGCAATAAGGGGTCAATTGACGATTTCAAATTGTCATATTGACATATTGATTTATTTGTAGATCCTACTTTACTGAACATTATTACTATTTACAGTTAATTTCTATAATAATATTAAGATAATAACCAAAAATTGCAAATTTCATTAAAATTAACAATTTAGGGGCAGCAAACCAAAATGGGTTTTCTGATTCGTCTGAAAATTTCATTGCGTTAGTTTTAGCCAAAAACTGCATTTCGCCCCTCTGTTCTATTTTTAGACATGGCGGCCTTTGTTGGTTAGTGGACAGGGTCGTCGGACACATTTTTAAAACTAGATACCCTAATGTTGATTGTGGCCAAGTTTGACGCCATTTGGTCCAGTAGTTTCAGAGAAGGTTTTTGTAAACGTTTACAAAAATGACGAAAGAAATGTCAAAAATTGTCTGTAAAGGGCAATAAATCTTATACAGGGTCAATTGACGATTTTTGTCATGTTGACTTATTTGTAGATCTTTACTTTGCTGAACTTTTTTGCCGTTAGCCGTTTATTTCTATCTATAATAATATTAAAGATAATAACCAAAAATTGCAAAATGTCCTTAAAATGAACAATTTGGGGGCAGCAACCCAACAATTGGTTCTCTGATTCGTCTGAAAATTTCAGGGCACATAGATCTTAACATGATGAACATTTTTACTCTAGTCAATTTTGCTCTAAATGCTTTAGTTTTAGAGATATAAGCCAAAAACTGCATTTTATCCCTATGTTCTATTTTTCGCCATGGCGGCCATATTGGTTGGTGAACAGGATCGTCGGACATATTTTTTTAAACTAGATACTACAATGATGATTGTAGCCAAGTTTGGTTCCATTTAGCAAAGTAGTTTCAGAGAAGAATATTTTTGTAAAAATTAACGGACGACGACGGACATCAAGTGACCCTTTGGGTCAGGTGAGCTAGAAATAAACCCTGAACCTGATTGTAAACAAGTACAAATTAAAAGATACACTAAGTGCGCCAATAAAATTATACTGAAAGCTGTTTAGACTGTACTGCAATTGAAGCAAGGGAGACAATTTGTATTTAAGAAAATGAATGTTGTTTTTATTTTTTTTGTGATTTTGTTTTAATTGTTTTAAGAATAATTTAACATCACCCAATCACCCGAATTGTCATACCCAAACGTTCTCTTTTCAGTGAAAATAAAAGCAGAAGTGTATTTCATTCTGTGCTCATTTCTCAAATACTATCACAAACCTTAAGATACATGTTCCTTTTAAGCATGCATGTCACAACAATAATTCCCTACTTGATAATATTGGAGTTGTCTCCCATATGCATAAGTTATCTTTCCTGACAGAAGATGTCTTGTTTTAAACATAAAGAGAACAAAGTAATTTTTTTTAAAATGTTGAATTCGGGAAGACATTCATCAAGCATTGAAACATGTGGGAAATTATATCCCAGAACTTATCATTGATGTGTTTGGAGGATATTGTTAGGAAGGAAAAATATTTTGCAGAAATAAGACAATTTGTCCATAGATATCTGTGGAGGACACCCTCTCCAAAGAGCTGATAACTCCGTAAATAGCTGACAACTTACTTGTATGAACCAGAGGCTCCACGGAACCTGAATCGTTCACCTAGATTTTAGGTGACCACGTCTGACAAAGCACTTCTTGATAAGATCTGTAAGGAATTGTTCTAGTGTCCAGCACTTCTGGATAAGACATGTAAAAAATTCTTCCAATATCCAATGTTAAAAATATTAAACTAAGTCCAGCTGTGGCTGATAGCTTGAATTCAGATCGGGACGAAAACATAACTTTTGTAGCAGACATTTATCCAAGGATTTTCATGCAAAAAAAACCATTTCAATTTTCTTAGTATTTTCTGACAAGAAGACCTTTGTACAAATTTCCCCGTAGGGTCCAATGTAAATCTAATCCGGCTGTGGCAGCTAAATTGAATTTCCGATCAGCACATAAAACATAAATCTTGTGGTGGTCTATCAAACGATCAGTTACACATCAAAAACATTTCAATTGGCTTGGTAGTTTCTGACAAGAACAGCTTTAAAGATAAGTCCAATCAGAATGAATTATCTGCCTGTGTTAGCCATGTTAAATATCCAATTGGCAAAAAAAACCATATATTTTGTAGTGGTCTATCAAATGATCATTCACACATCAAAACATTTCAATTGGCTTGTTAGTTTCTGACAAGAAGACCTTTGTACAAAATTTCCCATAGGCTCCAATGTTAGACTAAGTCTTGCTGCGGCGGCCATCTTGAATTTCCGATCGGCACAAAAAAAACATAAGATTTGTAGAGGTTCATCCAATGCTTGTTCATACATTAAAACATTTTCTGACAAGAAGACCTGTATACAAATTTTCCTATAGGGTCTAATGTTAAATTTTACGCTGCTGTGGCGGCCATCTTGAATTTCCGATCGGCACAAAAAAAACATAAGATTTGTAGAGGTTCACCCAATGCTTGTTCATACATTAAAACATTTTGTGACAAGAAGACCTGTATACAAATTTTCCTATAGGGTCCAATGTTAAATTTTACGCTGCTGTGGCGGCCATCTTGAATTTCCGATCGGAGCAAAAAAGACACCTTTTGTAGAGATTCATCCATGCAACAAACCACTATAAATTGGCTCAGTATACTGTTTCTGACAAGAAGAGCTTTGAAGATAAGTCCAATCAGAATGAATTATCTGCCCCTGGTAGCCATGTTGAATATCCAATTGGCACAAAAAAACATAACTTTTGTACAGAACCATCCAATTAACATTCCTGCTAAGTTTGGTTCCATTTGGACTGGTGGTTTCAGAGAAGAAGATGAAAATGTGAAATGTGGACGGACAACAGACGAAAAGTGATTGCAAAAGCTTACATAGCTTTTTAGGCAAGGTGAGCTAAAAATGGGGAATGATTTGCTAATGAAAAACTCATTCTTGTACCATACTAGTGTGGATGGGTCTTTTAGGCAAGGTAAACAAACTATAATTTGTTTTGAGAAACTTTTTATGTCCTACCCTGTAAAATGGTCACATAGTTATGAAAAACATTGAAAGTGTCAAGTTGAGCACATGAGGTAAGAATATATATACAATACATTGTTATTTCCATTAGTATAGGCCAAAATATGGACTTACTTCTTTAAACCATACCCTTTTATTTAAGACAACAAGAGTCTTTTTAAAAACAAAGGCACAAAATTATTAAGCAAGAAAAAAACAAAACTATAAACTTCACATTTGCATATTTAATAGTATGAATTTCTAATGCTGACAAAAATGACTAAATTGGAATGCACATAACTCTATGTTATATATGTAGGTTTTTATTGGAATGGAAGATGCATATACTTCAAGATCAGTTCTGTATATCAGTCATTTTTTGGATGTACAAAATGTATTTGAACTATGACAGATAATTTTGTGCTAATTGGTGTTTATTTTTACCTGTTTTTTCCTAAATTGAAAATCAATGTTTTTTATTCCCCAATTCATGACAAGTAAAACTAAGAAATATTGATGATCAGTCATCACAAACAACATAAGGCCAAACCAATTTAATTTTTAGTTCTTTGGATTTTTGGATGACTAAAATAGGTGTGAGCGAGCAAAATTTAAATTTTATTTTTTTTTTTTACTGAGGACTATTTTTCGGGCGTATAATATATTTATGTGTGGTACACATTTTTTTTAACTAAAATATTGAAAAAAAATTCTGACAAAATTTTCAGAGCGAACAAAAAATTTGTAGTGCATTTCAGCATTGTTGCAAATGAAGTGAAAAAAATTTTTTTGTTAAAATTTACATACATTGTAGTCCAAAGATTGGAGCAGCGAAATCAAAAGAACTAAAGATAATTTTTGTGTGGCCTTAAAAGTTCAGGCACACATTTGACAAAACATTAATATAATTGTAGGTCAAAGTTAGATTCTTTAAAATTTTAGACAAGTGTCACAGTTACCATTGTTACAAGTACAACAAAACATTGTTTAAAAATATTTTCTGACCTAAATGCAACCCTTAATTTAAAAACCATTTTTCATAGGTTCTTCATGATGTTTAATATTTTTATAATTTAATCTTGGATCTAACATCATTTCTGATTGGTGAATGTTTTTGTGTTTATTTTTCAACAAACAAAATATTCTCCTTGACTGTCAAGTCGTCTTAAAAGTAAATTTTTGGGAACTTCAAGTTATTTTTAAATTAAATTATATGGAATGACTGTCATTATTTGTTCATTCAAAATATAAACTAGAGGCTCACAGGAGCCTTTATTGCCCACCTGGACTATGTTCATCCTGCCTGGCAGCCTGGAACATTGCTGTCAAGCCAACTGGTTCACTGGTGAAGGGAATTTCACTGATTTTTCCCATGTCCTATGTTAAATTATGTTCGGCTTTGGTGGCCATTTTGGATTGTGGACGGGGTCATCATTTCTGAAAGAGGACTACCTAAAAACCATTGCTGCTAAATTTTGTTCCAATTGGCCAAGTAATTTTACACAAGAATATCTTTAAGTAAATTTCCCATAGGGTCCTATGTTAAACTATGTTTGGCTCTTGTGGCCATCTTGGATGACAGGCTAGGTCATCAGATATAATTCTGAAACAGGACCCTCTAAGGACCATTGCTGCCAAGTTCTGTTCAAATTGGCCCAGTCGTTTCAGAGGAGAAGATCTTTAAAGGAAAGTTTACGACAACAACGGACGCAAGTGAGGGCAATAGGCCAGGTGAGCTAAAAATGTTATGCACACTGAACATAGCCCGCCAAAGTTATTTAGCATGCATCAAATTGTTTATTATTTCTTCATGAATAAAAAAATAATGACAGTCATTCCTTAATAACTCGAAAGAAGAGTGTAATTATTAGATATAGTTGTACATCAATGACATTTACTTGTAGAAGCTAATAATATTATCCCATGTGTACAAATAACAAGAAATATACAACAAAGACAAAATATCTTATGTTTCAAGTGATTGGATCAACATGTATTCTTAAGTTTTTTTACTACTTTTGAACAGGTACTCTTACATCTTGTAAAGTGAGGACGTCTCTATGTAATGTATGCTGTTATAAACTGAATTTCTTGTACAAGTTAAATCTCATCATCAAATTAAAGTAATTCATACAAAAAGTAGGTCACTGTGACTCAAATTGAAAATAAAAAAACAATGATTGTCAAAATATATGTAGTTATCACTGATATAAACATGTAGCATTACTGGCTTCTGAGAAAAATACTTACATTGTACTGTTTTGTACATGTAAATTAAAAACTTAAAGTAAATGAAGTGAAAATGTAAGTCACTGTGAATGAATTCTTGCTCTTCTGTCATTATTTAAAAGGTGTACATGAGATTACCAGTAGTTTTTGAATACCATCAATATACCACCACCGACAGCAGTTTTATGAGAAGTGGCTAAAAATGCAAAATCATAAGGTAAATAAGAATAAAAAATTCATGAAACACCGTATTGGTCAATCACACATATATCATTTTTAAACTCATATGGTACACGGTTTACCATAAGATTTTACCAGGACTGTAACTTTTATATGAATAAATCACATATATTTTTTGTAAATATTCAAATCTTTTAACAGTATACAATCAATTGCACTATTACAATGAATGACAAATTTTACACAATAAATGGTTGTTTGAATTTTTAACATGAATTTTTTTCTATTTATGCAAAATACTTCCATAATAAAAACATTAAAATCAATGTAACGATCATCCCACCAAACAAAATAAACTTATCCTGGTATGTTCTTTTTTCAATAAGTCTCATGACTGTATTTGTCAGTCCAAGTTTGTTTACAATATCTAACATTCTTTTATGAGCACCTTTCAATGTCAGTCTCTGCTCGCGTAAATTGTCTATAACACTTTGTCCGTGACCTAAAAGATTGTCCATTTGGCGATGAGAATCTCGGAGTTTGGTATTGTGTTGAAGTCCTGCGTCCACCAGTATAGACGTTTCAGCCTGATCATTGGTAGTAAAGGTTCTGGAAAGTAGGGCTTCTCTTTGTCTTTCTTCTTCTTCTCTTTGGTATCTGAAAAAGTATAATAAATGAAAATGAATTTAAATGATAAACATGTTTATTTGATATAAGACAATAACAGCATACACATGTACATGTATAACAATTACCAACATTCGAATTTATAGTATATTTTAAGAAAAAAAATGATGTGCTTGCGACTAAAAAGAAGGTAGAGTCAGATATTCCGCTTTAAAGTGCTAGGATCAAAGATCACTTCATTTGCAACCCCCTAACTCCACATAAAAATGAAATGGCTGCTCTTGTAATCTTTAAAATTTTACTATGTCTTCATCTTATCTTTCCCTTTTTGTTAATGGCTTAATTGTAAAGTTAAGTATTGTCCCTTTACTCAGTTAAGGTCCTAATGTACTTAAGTTTAGTTCTTTATGCCACTTAAGTTTAATGAAATTTTAATGAAATCCAGATTCCTAGTTGAGAAACGCTAAAATTATGTTTTATGCATTCGGGTTCTGAACCCCATAGAAATAGCACAAACAATTATTTTTTTAGAACCTGACATTTTATACCCCACAAATATACTTTCAATATTATGAAAATCTTGGAATCATGAAATAAGAAACCTAAATGGAACTCACTCCCCTCCCCTCCCGTAAAGCTTATGTACCACAGAGGGCCGAATTGGAGATAAATAAATGCTTCCGGGTGACAAAATCTCATTGCCCACGGGCTATAATAAAATTCTTTGGTACCAATTTTGATGCACAAGTGTGACATTTTGTTGATTTACGACTTATCAGTTGTGCGCAAGGCCTACGTTGTAACTTGTTGAAAACCAAAATATGATGATGCAGGGTCGAAGTATTAATCTTTAAATATTTGAAAATCACACTTTTTTAATGAAGCAACAAAACCCGGTGCAGTTTGAAGATTTCTCATTGAATTAAATGGTGAAGATACTAAATGTTTCATGTGTTTATACATGTACATTGTAACTTCTCTGCCTGTCCGTTTGAATCGCATAAGGTTGGTCTCGAAACAAAACTGAGACTTTTAGCTAAATATTGAAGGATTATTATTTATCCTGCAAAATATTTTCTGGAATCGTCAATAGAGCAAGCTTTTTTTTCAACACAAAAATCTATCGTTGCTTGTACAATACAATTATAATGGAATCCTTCAATCCCTTTATCTTCAAAATCATCATCGTTGTCGTCATCATCATCATCTGATATCATGTATAAATGTATTTAATTCGAGAAGTGAATGACTTACTGTCGGTATCACTACTCTCATATGTCAAAGTACCCTGACCATAAAATAACCGCAGGCAAAGTACAAAAATGTACCATCGATATAAATTTACACGTACATTCTAGTTTGAACTGTACAATCCTTATGACTTTTGGGCCATACCATTTTCAGACTATTTGGCTTTCGGACCAATGGATCTTCAGACTATTGGGGTTTAAGACCAATGGGATTTTGGGATATAGACATGGACCCCCCTGGGCAGTCTCTGGAACACTGTAATGAGAGTAAATATTCAATGAATTTCATGATATTATATGGTTTCAGATTTGGACACAACTTTTATGAGGTTACCATACATGTGACAAATTAAGAATGGGTATGGATGAGATTTTGCTCATTTCAGGGTGAGATTGGGTCATTTTGTTGAGATTTCGTTGACCTCACAATATAAGCTTTCAAAATAAAATATTCTCAAATATCACATGGTAAATAATCGATTTATTCATTTCCATTATTATTTGTAGTAAAAATTTGCTTTGTGAATTTAATTGCTATAAAAAAATACTGAAATGTTACTTTTCCTTTGTATGAAAAAACATTGTATTGTTTAAATTTTGTCATCACTATCACAATGTATCAAACATCAACCACTTACACAGAACTTTGGGAAATATACATGTACATGTGATCAATGTTCTGTAATTTAGTGCTAACTTATATAAATAATTTTCAAATATTTTAGTATTATTTCTAAATAGGACAATTGTCTTTAAAACAAACAAACAATAGTGAAATTTATTATACATTGTACCTCAGTATGTTTTTTCTATATAATTTTACTATTTTGTCTGTTTCTAAACTTGAAACTATTGACCGGTCAATAATACTGGAAACTATTGACCAGTAAAGTGATCTCAGTATAAAAAACACTTACTGACTGCATATTCATGGAATAGTAAGTTAATTAACCTCTCGATACCAACTATTGCCCTCAGCTATGCCTTGGGCCAATAGTTGGTACCTCAGGAATAATGTACTTACTATTCCCCTCATACTCAGTCAATAATTTTTTAACAATGTGCATAGCAAGAATGATTTTATTAATTTTATTATTGTGAAATTAGTCTAAATAAGGGAGATAACTCAACATTGTTTACTTCCATAATGACAAGTTTACCGACGGCAATCACTATTCAAGGCTCCATTCAAAGACACAAGTTAGCTTTCAAATGCTAATTTCAATATGAAATAAAATGAATTACCAAACATTTCTTTATTTTTCATGTCAATAACGATGTTTAAAAGAAAAATATCCATTTACCATTTAAAGTTGTGTAGCTTTTGTAAACATTTTATTTTTCCATGGATGTTAAGGTATGCGTGGGAAATCGTTGCCCGCACGTGAGGGCATGAGATTGATCCAATATGTGTGAAACTCACGCATAATGTATTGGATATCACATGTATGGGTTACATTTGATAGGAATTTACAAAAATACAGTAACAAATTTATACCTTCTGTGTTGTATTTGTCGGACTGCTGCCTGCAAGTGTTGGCAGTCATATTTTAGCTGGTCAACCCTGAGTTTAGCATTAGGCCGTCTAGCTGGGGGCTCTTTATTCACCAAAACATCTAGCCTCTCACAATTTTTAATGACAACATCAATCTTCCCACAGGTATGATTTTCCAAAACGTTTGCATCTTCGCCGGTTGCCCTTTCCAGATGTCCGAGAGATGACTGGACCTCTTGAATTTGTCTATTAGTCTGATGGTACAAATTTTCCATTTAATGGTAGTAAAGTATTTTTTTTGTTGGGTGTCTAAATTATGACACAATTTATAAATATATTCAGTTACCGATAGATGACAAACTGACGTGTCGAAATCCAATCTGTCATATAAAGTCCATTTCCGGTTGGAAATTTTTAGGGACGTCATAAAATATGTTCTACATAATCTGATAATATTCTTAGATTTTTTTTGTAGAAAGAAAGTAATGTAGGCCTTCAAATAAAAATATTCACGAAATACACAAAATAAAATAAAGTACTACTTACATTAGAGATCTCATAGTAGACTATTTAAATCCTTGTTTTATGATAATCTGTGTGTCAAATTTGCAAAGTAATAAATACTATCAATAAATTTACATAAAAATAGCTGTAACCACTCAGAAAATTATGGCGGAAAAAATTATAAGTTGTTTCACACAACATACTGATTGCTTTGGTAAAGAATTGCCATATTGATATTTTTGAACATCAAATAATTGTCTAAATTACATTCATATAGGACATAATATCCCTAATCCCTTTTGGGATTCTGTGTCCGGAGCTATTTTTCTGACCTGGCCGCCCACTGGGGCCAAGTCAGAAAAATAGCTCCGGACACAGAATCCCAAAAGGAATTAAAGACATAATAATACACGAAATCTCCTTTGGACTGATCACATTGGACATAAGTAGGAGCATTCCTTTTAGTGCCGTCTCTTGGTGTATTTGTGATCAGCCCACTTTTAAGATTTTGTTGAACTTTTATTGCTGTGTATGCAAACAGGCAAAGGGGAATCAATCCTTCTGACCTGATATGCCATTCAGGTGAATATATAGAAAGTCCAGTAACATAGCTGTGATGTCAGAGCTTGGTAGATTTCCTATTTATTTTACTATAATTTTATCAATGTTAAAATATGGTCATAGACTGGAAGGTTTGAAACAAGGATTATTATTTGTTGCATTCATATGTTGTAAACAATTACATATTTCTAATGTAGATACATGGTACTCTAGTATAGATTATATTTGGAGAGAGATTAAATTACCAAATTTTGACCAATCATTTGGTTCTTTATGTAAGTATGTTAAAAATAAACTATGTGAAAGTTATTTAACATTTTGGAATAGACTGAAGTATCAAACAATTAACTCTGAAATAGGGAAGCTTGGTACTTATTTTTCTATAAAAAATGTTTTAAAAAAGAAAAATATTTAGAACTACAGGATTTTAAAAGAAGACAGTCAATTTGTAAATTAAGAAGCGCTCACTCTTTAAAAATTGGGACAGACAGATATTAAAAAAAAACATATAGAAAGATCTGTGCGTCTTTGTTCAAATTGCTCACTTGGTAAAGTTGAAGATGAGCTTCATTTTTTGTTAGAATGCCCACTTTATGATATTCAAAGGGACGATTTTTTTCAATACATTTCTAACAATTGTTATGATTTTAAAAACTTAAATAAATCGTCTAAATTTGTATGGCTCTTAACCCAAGAAAATGTTACTCTTATGGAAAAACTGGGCTGTTATATTAGTGACAGTTTGAATTAAGGAGATCAGGTATAAATATTGACACCAAGTCAAGTAAATGATTAGAGAATGAATGCATATAATGTAATTTTATTCTTTTATTTACAATATATATGTGGTTTTTGGCTCTGATTCTGACCAATGCTAATATACTAAATATATATTTACACGTACTCTGTGACTTTTATTGTTGTAATTACCAATTATGTCAATCAATTGTATCTGATTTATGCCCTTTATGGGCCCTGTAATTTGGGAAATAAAAATATTCTATTCTATTCTGTAGATATTTAGTTGTATGTTTATTTTTATTTTTTTTTTTTAAAGTTGATGTATTTAGTAGCTATATTGTCTGTTGTGTGATTATGTTTATGAACAATTATAAATACTGATACTATGCATGCCCTCCCGGGGCCCTGATTTGGTACAATAAAGTTATTCTTATTCTTATAGGAATAATTTAACTTGTTTGTAAATATAAAAAACTCATATGAATTTTGAGTTTTTGTACCATAATATACATAAATATGAAAAATATCTAACATCAAAATTTGTTGTAATAGTTCCACTCTTTGATACTTATTATATATATAGATGTATATATATAGATGTATATATATGTAAATGAAAACACTTCTCTTGTGTCTTTGAGGATTGATGGCGATTTCTTCCTAAACCAATATACTCAGGTCTATGATTTAACAAATGATCACATAAATTTTGTTGATGATATTAAATGAAATAACAGTTTTCATGTCATTGAGAGTGCCATAGCTCAGCAGGAAGTTTAGATCAATTATTTCAAAACCCGTATGAAAATAACTTACAAACACCTGAATGTTTTAACTGTATAATAAAGAAAACCGCTATGAATTCGTAAAAATACAGCATTACAAAATACTCTGCAAAAGAAAAGTTGACAAACATACCTAGCGAGAATTCAAAGGGAGCATTTCAAAGAAATGGACACAATTTCAAGGCGCTTAGAAGGGTATCGAAAACCGAACTACAGCGGTTTATTTGGTGGACATCATGTGTTTGAGGCTACATCTTAAACATCACCACCCATCCCCCCAAAAATAACAAAAGAAATAAATAATTTTTGAAGTAAAACATGTCCAGACATTCCTTTAATTATCTTGTAAAACCACATATCGGTTTATTGCCACTGTCTACTCCCACCTGGTTTACTCCCTTTTGTTCTATCCCTTAAACATGTTAAACAGTTAAATAGGTCTACTCCCATTTCGTCTGTGGAATATGAAAAAATTCCCATTTCGTCTTGTTTTAATTAAGTATGTTTACTAGAGGACAAGAGGCATTTCCCATTTTGTATTCACGTTTTTATGAAGAATTTCCCATTTCGTCTACTGCTTTAAAAATAAGAGTGTGTCTACTAGGGAACAATTAAGAGGCATTTCTCATTTTGTCTACACTTTTATACAGACAACGCCTTGAGCAGAAAATAATGTTTAGACTGGGGACACAGCGACTCCGTGGAATTAATGTAAAAAAATCTTAATTTCAAATCATTTTAATAAGTATGCACACAACTACCCCTTTGCAGTACAGTTATCTTATATATATGGTACGTTTTCTATACATCATACGTCAAAGATATTATTTTACTTATTTTTTCTTGCCATCTATGTATTTTCTATGAGGTACGTTTACTAACTTTATTTGCAAGAATTACACCCATAGGAGTCAATGCAATACAAACGTGACACAAAATTGACAGCAATACAAGCAAAATGAACATGTAAGCAATTATAATTCAACATACAATAAAGTCGATGAACTTTGACCGATGTGGACTAAATAAATTTTCTTTTGTTTACATTCTATTTACGGACTCAGTCATGTCAGTCTTGCTCTGTGTTTCAAAGAGTCAACACTGTTTTATTTTTATTTTTTACATGCTCAAGACCATATTTGGTCGAAACTTTTTAGTTTTATTGTTTTTTTTTTACAATTATATATTTGTTTTTTTCGACTTGTGTATTTTATACATTTAAGTCGTTTTATGCCCTTTTGACAGCTCAACATTTCCATTTTTTTTCTTGTTATAGATTTGTACAATACTTGTTTTAGCTAATTTTTCGAACGGTTCCCTGTTTACTGTCGTCTTATTGTCACTTTAAAAAAGACGTTTTTGGAACCAACAAACTGTTGCTAAAACGGACCAAAAACAAAACCTTTGCAAAAAGAGAAAAGCTGTTTGTATTATATAAATAAGTGGTTGGAAACGATCATTTTGTTAAAAATACAATGTTGAAAAAAGTAAACAAATAACATTTTAATTTTCTCTATTATGCGTACTGTATTACTGATATCAGTACTTATAAGATCTACTTTCACTTTCAGTTTCACTAGTATATATACTTTAAGACCGACTTCTCCCCTATATTGCAGATATTTCTTGATTATAGTTTTCTAATTTTTCACTTTTAAAAGAATAGAGAATGGAAACAGGGAATGTGTCAAAGAACCAACAACCCGACCAAAGAGCAGAAAACAGCTCGAGGTTACCAATGTATGGGTCTTCAATGCAGTAATCCTGCACTATTTTTGGAGGAAAACCTGTATCCAGGCTGATAATTAAGGGTGTGACTAAACATTAAGTTAGAGTTTGAGTTATAATTCGAGTGAACTCGAAATATTTAATTTCTAATGTCATTTATCGAGTTACATTTCGAGTTGGAGTTACAATGTACGGTTTGAGTTATAAAGATAAAGGCACTTGTTCCTGGTACAAACTTTTTTCTAATACGGAAATCAGTGATGAATTGGAAGTGTTGTTCAACAGACATTTTATTCACAGTTCACATGATAAAATTCTGCTACATGGGCCTTTATAATGCTTCATCTGCTAATAATTTAAGATTTTACATTTTTTAATAAAATGTCAATGAGAATATAAGTTTTCTTTTATTTTGGTTATAGACCATCAATCCTAGCAAAACAAGTAAATCGGACTCTACCATACGATCTTCAACATGTGGACGAAAGGTATATACACACTATATTTGCCCGTAATTTAGAAAAATGTGAACACGACATATCAAGCATACAAGTACTCTAGATATTTCAAACAAACTACAGGCTGCAAGGAGCATATATATTTAGCTCACCTGTAAACATTATTGGTTTGGTGCATCCTTCGACTCAATTTTGAAAGTGGATACCCCTAATGATGATTTAGTGCCCAGTGGATCTAGAGGAGGTGTTAAAAGAGTATTCACATCGGGACCAATGTGAAACTAAGTTCAGGGGCGGTGGCCATCATGGTCGTGGAGGTCGGAATTACCGGACACCGTTTTGGAAGGGGACCATCTAAAGATCATTAAAGTAAAGTTTGGTTGATATGGACTTTGTAGTTTCAGAGGAAAAGATTTTAAAAATGTCCTCCCCCCTTTTCTATAATTTAAAAACTATCTTGGTTGAATGTCCAGGACAACAGACACAATTTTAGAAGGGGACCACCAAAGGACTATTCCACCAAAGATTGGTTCCAATTGGCCCAAACATTTCAGAGGAGATCTTCGTATTGTATTCACCATAGGGTCCTAAGTTTAATTATGTCAGGCCGGGACAGCAATCTTGGATGACGGACGAACACGCCAGGTAAAAAGTTTAAAGGGGACAATCCAATAACTTATATTAATTTTGAAGGATATAGTTTTGTATCACAACTTTAAATCTCACAATTCAGTGTATGGATTATTTTAAGGAAGGTTTGAATTTTTTTTAAAATTATACAGGATCGACATGCATTTTGATTTAGGGAGGATGTCATACTTAAAGGTATTTCGGATATTGGGGGGAGCAAGTTTCCTTTAAAATTTCCAGTTTGTGATTTTATGGAAATAATTAACATAATTAAATGGACAAGAGTAAAACTATATGTATGTCTCTTCCACATTCGTTGGTGGGACATAAGAACTAAGAGATAAGGAAAATGCATGACGAAACGAAGTCAGAAACGTTACATGTGGGGGGGGGGGGGGGGGGGGGGGTGGTTTACTCTCCAAAATTTTCTGCAAGAGGCTAGTACTATTTTTTGGGGTCCCAAAAATTGCATGTATTTTTGGGGTGTGTTCAAAAAGATGAAAAAAATAGCGTTTTTAACCTGTTTTATGGGGTAAAATGAAAGTATTTATCTGGGTCTGAAAAAATAGAGATATCATTATGGAGGTGTTAACAAATTTAGGTATTTCTTTGACAAGCCTATGTAAAGGTAATTTTTTACCACCCTCCCCTTAAACTTAATCTGTAACTCGAAATGCAACTCAATAAATGACATTGGAAATCAATATCTTGTGTTAACTCCAACATTAACTTGAACTCAGATGATAACTTGAACTGTAACTCGAACTCTAACTCAAACTTTAATTCTTACTCGAACTCGATGTTTAGTCACACCCAATAATTAATACTACTAAACTTAAGGGCCACTTGGTACATCTTGATCTAGTTACATTTCCTTCATTACACTCATATAATTGTGATCACTGAACTGTAAAATTTAGGTCACAGCTACTATTTTTATGTGTTGAATTATTTCACCTTATATACTTGTATATTAATGAACTAATATAACCTTTTAAGACTTTTATTTTCAGTTGAATTGATATCACTGTAATAGGAAGATGAGAAAAATGACTCGGCTAATCCATTGAAGATGCTTTGAAAATAGAACATTTATTTTTCTGTTAATTTCTAATCTTTTTTGAAACAGAAATAATTTTGTAAAGAAAGGCTACTATATAGACATGAGATATATTTAAATTAGATATATATTATCATATATACTATTCAAAATGGAAGAAAATTCAGCCACAGAGGAACACGTTGTTTTTATTGGAAATTTGAAAAAAGATAGAAGTAAAAAAGAATTACAAGATTCTATATATGATCTGTTTACACGATTCCTACAAATCAATATAGATTATAATGACATAAAAATGAAAGGAAAAAATAATAGGCCAAGGCATGCCTTTGTAAATGTCAGATCTAAGGAGGATCTGAATAAGGCTGTTGATATTTTAGGAAGTTGGGAGAGTAGATCACAACTTAAGTTTGGATTTTTATATCTGGTTGATCCATCAGAAATTTTAAAAGTAGGTGTCAAAAGACCAGGAGTTGATAATTCTGTTAAAAATTATTCAGAAAGGACACAAAGACAAAATAATAATTCTCAAATGCTATTTAATGAACCTAAACCTGTTATCGATACGGGTAAACATCCTGCTTGGATCTCTGGTCATAGTGTATTGGGAGTAAACAAGACAGCTTTGCCTCTATCGCAAAAAAGTGCTAAAGTTCAATTTGATGCAGAAAAGAAAAGATATTATGTGGATGGTGAAAAACTTGGAAATGAAACTCGAAACAAAGAATTTAAGGAGGCAGGTGGAGATCATTACATAAAAAAGAATTTGAAGGACCATGTAGGAAAATATGTATGTGGATTTCTGAACAGTTCACAAGAAGGGACATTGTTTATAGGGGTTAAAGATAATGGTATGTATAGAATAAATAAAGAAATTGTGTGATACCATATTTTATACACTGTAGTGTACATGTATGTGACCAGACCAATCTGCACCAAAAACTTTTTTATGTGCTAGACCTAAGAACTTGTTGGGGTACCACTTTTACTGAACTGAAAAGAAAATGGTCATACTAAATTAATCAGAGTTGGGAAGAAAAAGGATTTTTTACTAGCCCAGTTGCAGTATTAAGGACTGGTATAAAACTTAATTGACCCTACACTGGAATAGGCTGGAATACATGTATTTAATGGTAGATAAACTATATACAATTATAGCCTTTACAGGAGGTCGATAAAACATGTATCGATCGACATTTTAAAGGCTATAATTGTTTTATTATAATATTCAAATTCACAAAATATCAACTAAATTATTTTTAGAAACTCTTAGTCTTTCCACAATTTTTAATTTTATTTATGGAAACACCTATTTTACAAGCTTTTTACAGGTTGACCATGTGATCTATTTTGACAAATGACAGCTTTTGAATTATACAATATTATAATAATAAGTCTTATCAGTATTTTTGAAGTCTATAAAAGACTGAAAAACTGAAAATATAACCAAAATATTGTGAAAAATGCTCAAATGTCAGAGTACATAAAAGGTCATAGTTCAAGACTATAGATTGCAGATATTCAAACCACACAAAACAATATTTGTCTGGTTGTTCTTAAATTAATGTATATCAAAAACAAAAACTTCAATAAATCATATTTCATTGTCATCACCATGATATGTCTGCTTCATAAAGTCTATATGTTCTCTTTAGACAAGTATGTTAAATGGTTTTCCTTACATACACAGGCAATGTAGTTGGTATTGAATGTGACCAGAAGTCTGAGGACAATATAAGAATAAGAATTGACCAAACAATCAAGACAATAAAACCAGTGATATTTCCCCAGAACTACCATGTCGAGTTTGTGCCAGTCATTACAGATAATGGTGATGAAAAAGGTACACGTATAAACTGATCATTTTTTGTTAAAGAAAATCTAGATGTGAATCTATGCCTTTGTTACTATTTGTTGAAATTTTTTTATATGAATTACTTTTACTATTACTGGGACAATACTGCTGCTGGTTGGCTGAATGTCCTAGAGGGTATCATCCTTTCCTTCGTCATTGCTTCTGCTGTCAGGAATGATTTTTATCCCCTTTCTGTAAATATTGAAAGGTGATTTATCCTTAAAGCCTGTTGGTTTAACTTTAGGTCCATTTCACAGAATCACATTGAGATATATTAGTGATGCTATATCAGTACTATTTCATATCTTCATCATCTTATATGGTTGATCAGATCAGCAACATTTGAGTCACCATTATCTAATTTTCATGCTTTATATATACATAGTGAGTCTAGTAAATATATGCAGGATATAAATATTTAAAATAATTCTCAAGATGTCTCCTAATCATACATATTAGATGGCAATTCTATGTTCTGCAGTCACATTTTCTAAATAAACAACAAAGTGGACAGTAGGAAGAGTAAACAATCATATATCAATCAATCAATCAATGCCACCCTACAGAAAGATATCAGTCAATCAATGCCACCCTACAGAAAGATATCATAAAATCAATGCCACCCTACAGATCAATATCAATCAATTGCACCGAACAGAAAGATCCATGGACAAAATAAAGGAAGAGCACAAAACAAAGTAAAAACATAATAACAACAAAGAGTCAGGTAGTCTGACTTGGTACAGACAAAGAGTCAGGGTAGTCTGACTTGGTGCAGACAAAGAGTCAGGGTAGTCTGACTTGGTACAGAGAAAGAGTCAGGGTAGTCTGACTTGGTACAGACAAAGATTCAGGGTAGTCTGACTTGGTACAGAGAAAGAGTCAGGGTAGTCTGACTTGGTACAGACAAAGAGTCAGGGTAGCCTGACTTGGTACAGACAAAGAGTCAGGGTAATCTGACTTGGTACAGACAAAGAGTCAGGGAAGTCTGACTTGGTACAGACAAAGAGTCATGGTAGTCTGACTTGGTACAGACAAAGAGTCAGGGTAGTCTGACTTGGTACAGAGAAAGAGTCAGGGTAGTCTGACTTGGTACAGACAAAGAGTCAGGGTAGCCTGACTTGGTACAGACAAAGAGTCAGGGTAGTCTGACTTGGTACAGACAAAGAGTCAGGGTAGTCTGACTTGGTACAGACAAAGAGTCAGTGTAGTCTGACTTGGTACAGACAAAGAGTGATGGTAGTCTGACTTGGTACAGACAAAGAGTCATGGTAGTCTGACTTGGTACAAACAAAGAGTCATGATGTCTGACTTGGTACAGACACTAAACAAGGGTGTGATTAAACCTATTTGATATACAAATGTATAGAATAGAGAATGGAAACGAGGAATATGTCAAAGAGACTACAACCCAACCAAAGAGCAGAAAACAGCTCAAGGCTATTAATGGGTCTTCAATACAGTGACAAAATCCCACACCCGGAGGTGGGCTTCAGCTGGCCCCTTAACAGTAATGTATACTAGTTCACAAAATGGGCGGCTCACTAAACTCTGAAACATAAAAATGAACAAATATTAAAAAAACACAAGACTAATAAAGGCTAGAAGTTCCTGACTTGGGACAGGTGCAAAAATGTGGCAGGGTTAAACATGTTTTTTGAGATCTGAACCCTCCCCCTATACTCTAGCCAATGTGGAATAAACAAACACATAGCGATACACACAGTAAAACAGTAAAAGTTCAGAAGATGTCCAAGTCCAATGTTAAAAAAGGTAGGTATGTGTTGATATTTTCACTTTTTTTCAAAAGTAAGGTTTCAACTTTAAATAGATTTTACTTTGACTTGATGTATTGAAAGTTAATCTGAAGATATTAACATCCTACACATCCGATAGTGTCTGAATTATTTTTAATTTCTAGATTGAATACTTTTACTTATATCTTAATGCATGCATGTATTTGTAACAGTTAATTACAAGGTGATAGAAATTACTGTGCACAAGGTAGATGACCCCACACAGCTGTATGAAGTGTCAGGAGTAGTATTTGTAAGGCGAGACGGCAGTACAGAAACATTGAAGCCAAGTGGAATACAAGAATGGTGTAAACAGGTATTGTGGATTTCATTCTATACTAATGTCTATAGGGGACCACATAAAATTAGTACCATATAGCATATTATTTTGGGGGCCTTTGTGGCTGAGTGGTCTAGGTAGTACGTCATGACTACTAATGATCACTAGCCTGTCAACACTGAGGTTGTGAGTTCAAATCTCACCTGTGGCTGGGTGTGTTCGATTCCAATCTTAATTGACAAGGATTGCCAATTTTCCTACTGCAGGTCGGTGGTTCTCTCCGGGTACTCCGGCTTCCTACACCAATAAAAACTGGCCGCCGCGAAATAGCCAAATGTGCTGAAAATGTGTTAAACCCCAACTAAACAAACAAATTTAACGTTTTGCCAGATGTAAAATTTGTATAAAGTAATGTTCTGTTAATATAGGATTATTGAATTTGTATATTGATGCATATCTTCCATCAACACCTGTTTAGAGAGAGAAATTTCTTACAGACACAAATTAGAATGTTTGTAGTACATGTAATATAATAGATTTCAATGATAAAAAATTCTATTATAGTGCTTCCAATTCCTTGAATTTCCACTATCCCTGTTTTTTGCAGAAACACATCAATTGAGACACTGGTGAATTATGTCCTCCCTCCCACTTAGCCTCCATAAATATCCGTTTCAAATTGTGCACATAATAAATACACAGTTGAAAGCAGTATCAATTAAATAATTTGTAAACCTTATATAAATATTATTATACCCCACGCAACGAGTTGCGGAGGGTATAATGTTTTTGACCCGTCCGTCCGTCCGTCTGTCCGTCAGTCCGTCAGTCCTGTTTCTTGTCATCGCAACTCCTCTCAAACCACACAACAGAATTTCACGAAACCTTTTTAGATAATAAGGACATACTATGTAGTTGTGCATATCGACAGGAAATTGCGATTCAATTGTTTTTCTAGGAGTTACACCCCTTTGAACTTCTTTACTTTAATGTACTACTGCTACAGTTTGTCATCGCAACTCCTCTGAAACCACACAACAGAATTTCATGAAACCTTTTCAGATAATAAGGACATACTACGTAGATGTGCATATCGACAGGAAATTTAGATTCAATTTTTTTTCTAGGAGTTACGCCCCTTTGAACTTATTTACTTTAATGTACTACTGCAACAGTTTGTCATCGCAACTCCTCTCAAACCACACAACAGAATTTCATGAAACCTTTTCAGATAATAAGGACGTACTACGTAGATGTGCATATCGACAGGAAATTACGATTCAATTTTTTTTCTAGGAGTTACGCCCCTTTGAACTAATTTACTTTAATGTACTACGCTACAGTTTGTCATCGCAACTCCTCTCAAACCACACAACAGAATTTCATGAAAGCTTTTCAGATAATAAGGAAATACTATGTAGATGTGCATATCGACAGGAAATTGCGATTCAATTTTTTTTCTAGGAGTTACGCCCCTTTGAACTTATTTCCTTTAACGTACTACTGCAACAGTTTGTCATCGCAACTCCTCTGAAACCACACAACAGAATTTCATGAAACCTTTTCAGATAATAAGGACAACTACATAGATGTGCATATCGACAGGAAATTACGATTCAATTTTTTTTCTAGGAGTTACACCCCTTTGAACTTATTTGCCTCACTATACTATTACTGTTGACTCCTCTCGCTTGGAATTTAAATTTCCCAACATGCTGCCATTCAAATTAGGATAAATATGTGAAGGTAAGCATTTGATTGTGTTCATTTTACTTGTGAAGTGAGATTTTGTTTCTCCAGTGACAATATGAAGACGTGGGGTATGTGAGCATGCTCTCAAAGGTTCTTCAATTGAACATAAAGTAGGTGCAGAAAGTACCAACATGTCAGAATTAAATTTTATCGGTTGAGATCGATATTTACCATAACATTTACTGCCTCTGTGGCCTTGTGGTAGCATGCTCATCTCTAGTAGGGAAGGTTGCAGGTTCGATTCCCTGCTGGGTCAAACCAAAGACATAATAATTGGTATTTACTGCTTCTCTGCCAAACACATTGCAACTAAGGAGTAAGAGCACAGGACTGGTTGCCTTGGAGTCAGTATAATGTATCTGGTGGTGGTGATATGTCTTCTTGTGGACGGTTGCCTCTTGAACTAGCATGTCGGTCAAGCACATGTAGTACAAGGCAAGTTTCATATAATCAAATCAACACTTCTCATCCTGATATGCAATTAATGGTTGCCACTGGACGTTAAAACAATAATTCCCCAATCCACTGGATTTTAAATCAATAATTCCTCAATCCACCTGATGTTATAACAATAATTTCTGAATCCACTGGACATTAAAACAATAATTCCTGAATCCACCGGACATTAAAACAATAATTCCTCAATCCACCGGACATTAAAACAATAATTCCTCAATCCACCGGACATTAAAACAATAATTCCTCAATCCACTGGACAATAAAACAATAATTCTTCAATCCACTGGATGTTAAAACAATAATCCCTCAATCCATCCAGAACAGGTTTGTATTAGCATAAGCTCTTTACTATTTTATGTTCCTTTGGACAACGTAAGGGAGCAACCATTTGATTTTTATGGAGGGGGGGGGGGGGGGGATGAAATAAAAGGGCAGGACCAGGATTTTTTGGCAAAATAAAAAGACAGGATCACCATAGGTGTGAACAAAAATGCTAGGTCTGTGTCATTCAAGAAAATTTTTGATTTTTGGTTTAAATAAAAAAAAAAAAAAATCCAGGACCAACATTTCGATGAAAAAAATAGGCAGGATCACACATTTGATCCTAGCCCCCCCATAAATATCAAATGGTTGCTCCGTAATGCCTTCTCAATTTTCATTGTAATGTGTCCACCGTCTTTGTTTTATAACATATTATATTATAGGCTCATCAAAAAGATTTAAAAGCAAGGCTTGAAAGACAAGAACAGGAACTTCAACAGAAAGCAGAAACAGAAAAAACTCAGGCAATAAAAGATATAGAAGTGAAACTTCAACAGAAAGCAGAAACAGACAAAACTCAGGCAATAAAAGATATAGAAGTGAAACTTCAACAGAAAGCAGAAACAGAAAAAACTCAGGCAATAAAAGATATAGAAGTGAAACTTCAACTGAAAGCAGAAACAGAAAAAACTCAGGCAATAAAAGATATAGAAGTGAAACTTCAACAGAAAGCAGAAACAGAAAAAACTCAGGCAATAAAAGATATAGAAGTGAAACTTCAACAGAAAGCAGAAACAGAAAAAACTCAGGCAATAAAAGATATAGAAGTGAAACTTCAACAGAAAGCAGAAACAGACAAAACTCAGGCAATAAAAGATATAGAAGTGGAACATAAAAAACATAAGGAAGAAAAAGACAAGGAAATACGTAAACTACAGCAAAAAATAACCATTATAACAGAAGAAAATAAACACCTAAAGAATCATAAATCCAAAGTGTGTGTTATTTCATGATAGATTTACAGAAAAAAATTCTCACAGACCCGATAATTTTCTGCTACAAAGGGGAATTTTTTTTTTGGAGATCCCGATTTTGTCCATTATGGTTACTTTATTATACAAATTGAAATGTCCACCTAAGGGAGCACATTTGATTTTTATGGGGGGGGGGGGGGGGGGGGGGGGGGGGCTAGGATCAAATTTGAAATAAAAAGGCAGGACCGGGATTTTGGGCATAATAAATAGACAGGATCACTTTATGTGTAAAAAAAAAATGCAGGACCTGAGTCAATCAAGAAATGTTATGGTTTAAATGAAAATAAAAATTTACGCTGCAATAGCGACAAAAAAAAATTCAGGGCCAAAATTTTGATGAAACATTTGATCCTAGCCCCCCCGCCCCCCTAAAAATCAAATGGTTGCTCCCTAATAATCATTTCCTCTCTTTTTTCCCTGTTGTCAAAATTATACGTTTGTAATCTCAGATGTACATGTAAGTTTATAATGACTGAACTGCCTCAGTGATAATCAGATGATGGACTACAATCACCACTCCTCCACCATCAAAGAACAATTTTCTTACTGTTGATTCTTTATACTTTGTCGTAGTCAAGTTTTCATGGTGGCAGAGAGATGAGTTCAACATAATAAAATTAACAGCACCTGTGAAAAATTAATGTGATATTTTGATTATGAATAATTCCATATATGTAACGGGAAAAGTCTTTATGATAATACAGGCTACACTGGAAAAACATTTGTCATACATCAGATCTTCAGGTAACATTTTTACTTACCCCCAATGGAAATTTTTATCACATTAGATAAAGTTTCCTTTAATCAGACCAGTTGTTTCTCTTTGTGTCCCGCATAAAAAAGTAAAAGTTGTTTTTTTGCAACAATCTTAATAGTGTCGGTAAGATATTAGGAAAAACGCAAGCTGTACTTTTTGTTTCCATTTGTCATAACATTTTTTGCCTTTTACAATGTTATGTTGCCTCAGATTTTGAACAAGAGTGGATTTTTTGTTTTCTGTGTGTACATGTAATTCATTTATTTTTTTGTAAAATATGACATCACCAGTCATACAAATGTGACTTTCAGTGTGTGAAAGTTATGATTCCAAAAGTCTGAACAATGCTGAAATATCTAGATATGACTGTTCCTTGATTGTAATGTGTAATATTGTAGCACACCGAAAGCCTTTTTATAAAATAATCAGTTTATTAAGTACATATAACACACAGTAGTGATGTAATTTTAACTGAATTTAGCTGGAAGCAATTTAACTAGTCTCAGACTTTAGGCTAGCAGCTCAAAGTGCAGAATGAATTATGGTTAGACACTGCATAAATTAATTGTGCTGGAAAAGACAAAGTGTTTTTTTTCTAGTTTATAATGGAACATTGTGTAGTAGAAAAACAGTTCAAAATATCATCAATTCAGCAATAATGTTCTGTCTGTGATATTTTTTTTTAAAATGATATATTATGTGGTATTTTTACATGTTCTTTTTTAATTTCTTTTACAATAGTTGTTAGTGTTGTTTTAATGAGAATTAAACTATAAATGTTATATTTGCATTTAGTTGAAATTTATTTTTTTAAAGTTTTTACATGTAAATATATTATACATGGCAGTTTTGTCTATAAATATTTATTTGATATTTTCTTGACTTTGTTTTCATGGTTCATTGACTAAAATCTACATCACATTTTCATGATTAAGTAAATTTCTCATAAACTGTAATACATATATCCACCATATTTTGTATATAGATAATTCTTAGTGGGTAGATGTGAATCTGACATCTGTCTCCGGACCATGCCCTCAATTTCATGCTTTAGTGGCTAGCAGTCAATTTCATTATTACATGTTTCGTAAGTGTATTTCTCAGCATTGCCTCGATGGTCTAGTGGTAGTGTGCTCGCATTGAGTGCTGAAGGTTGCCGGTTCAATCCCCGACAATGTCAAACCAAAGACATTAAAATCGATATTTGCTGCTTCTCTGCCAAGCACGGATTTCATCTTGGAGTAAGACCAAAGGACGGGTCGGCTTGAAATCACATGCACCCGGTGAATGGATTTAGTGTGTTGGATCCCTGATTTTTTTCTGCAACATTCCATACCTTCAGGTGTAAATGTTTTTTCATCATTTTATGACAAATAAACGCAATATCACAGTCTATAGCATAATTCAAAAGTCCAAATTTTGTCCAGTTACATAGTATAAGAGAGCTTCCCTCTAACCTATATTTTGTAAGTCGACAAAATTTGGACTTTTGATTTATAATTATATTGATATTGCGATCATTTCTATCATAAAATGATAAAAAAAAATTGATAATGATGGATGGATGGATGAGTTATTGTTTAACGTCCAGGGGCAACCAGGTGCATATCAGGATGAGAACATGTTCATATGATAATAAATATGATCCCTGCTTTGTACTGAACTGACACGCTAGGTCGGATTTTTAATGTGCTAGCTCACGAGGTAACTGTCCGCAGGAAGACATATTACCTCACTCGGACACATTATGCTGACTCCGAGCCGATCAGTCTTTGCTCTTACTCTTAGATGCTGCGTGCTTGGCGGAGAAGCAGCAAATACCAATTTTAATATCTTTGGTTTGACCCGGCGACCTTCCGCACTCGGGGCGAGCACACTACCACGAGACCACCGAGGCGGTCTGAATTTGATAATGAAGGTATTGGTGTGATGCAGAGAGTAACGATGGAAGCAGAGGAAAAAATGGGAAATCACACACAATCCATTCCCTAGGTGCCTGTGCTCGGATACTTACCAGTCTGAGACCTGTTTGTTGACCTTGGACACAATTAGGGTTGGGTGACTTGAATCGGATGTTTCATAAATATTTTAATACATTTCCCTTGAATCGGGTATAATAATTTATTCTGTGTCCACGTGCGTACTCAGGAGAGACATTTAGTTTGTCCACTCTTTCTGGTGGTCATTTAATTAGGGTTTTTATGCCTCGCCTGTAAGTTCTTCAGCATATAGTTCTTCGGTCTTTGCGTCCGTCCATCCGTACGATGTTAAGGTTCAGGTTTTAGGTAGTTTTTGGAAAGATTGCAAAGATCGTTCCTATGGCAAAACCGAAAGTGTGGCCTCTTCGATACCATTAGACATTAGTCCATAAAATATAGTTCCAATGACGATAGAATTTTTTACGAGTACTTTCTTGTATCATAACGAATTTACAAGAACGTGAAGAAACAGCTTCCCGAATTCGTTGTTGGGAACTTTACTTTTTAAATTAATTCATATGTCAAAACTAATTGCAAAACTTATTACCCTATTATTTGAGAAAAAATGCTTTAAGATTATCTATTAATATAACTGAGACATGCGCTTTGAGAATCTAAATGTTTTATGCAGGGATCTGAAATTTTCAACACCCTCTGTCAATATTTTTTTTAATAGACATGAGTTGTAAGTTTTAACTCTTTTTAGCAATTTCAACACACGATTATTTCATACAAATGTTGTCATGGTTGTTATGCACGATGTCAACTCTTGTACTAATGTACTGTACGTTGTTGAGGTGCGCGTTTTGTACGTATATATAGATCAACTTGGATCAATAGAAAATGGGACACAGAAAGGTGTGCAAAAAGCCTGATTGATCGTCATTGATGAATGACCTCGATATTGAACTTTGGATTGTTGACAGGTCATAAGTAATTATATATTTAAGCGAAATGAAAGCACAGACAACTTTAATGTAAATTACTTTTATGTTATGTCAAGTAAAATTATGATTCAATAATTAACAAAGTTTTGGTGACAAGAAAATCCTTGTGATGATTTTTTTTAGTTTCTGTTGCGAATTTAGTGTGGATGATGTTTGTTTATTCGTACGTTCATTTGTAGGATTTACGAGGTTGACTTTATTTTGTTTGTTTACATTCTGTACAATATTCAAGACAAACTGTAGCAGGAATCAACAATTACTCTCAATTATATTTTTTTTTGAAATAAAAAAATTTGTTGAATACAATTGTTCATATCAATATTTACACTTACCTATGAGTGGCCGTTCATGTCATAATTGTGTTATTTCTAACGCGCTACATTTTCTAACGGCTTACTTCAACGAAGTAGCGCGTTACTTTTGATAAGTAACGCGCTACTTGTCGAAAGTAACGCGTTACTTTTTAAAAGTAACGCGCTACTTCGTCGAAGTAAGCCGTTGGAAAATGTAGCGCGTTACTTTGCAAAAGTAGCGCGCTACTTTCAATAAGTAACGCGCTACATTTGCACATAAAGAAAATCGTTGTTAACCAATCAAATTTTGGTTTACAACGATTTTGGTTTAGTTAAAATCTCGCGATAAGTTCTTGCCTGTCAAGAAAAGTCATCCATAGTAAGGAGTACAGACAGCCTACCGTACTTAACAGGGGCGGATTCAACGGGGGGGGGGGGGGGGGGGGGTAGGGGGCGTAGGGGGCGTACGCCCCCTTTTCGCCACCAAAAAAAATATTTTATGGGAATTCTGCTTAAAAATGTGATAAAGTTGTAATTTTACCATGTTTACCACGCCTATACATGACTCGGGGGGGGGGGGGGGGGGGGGGCACTTCTATACTTTACTGATAGGGGGTGCCGCTGCGATTTTCCAACCCCACCCTTTTCATATATTTTGAATACAAAAATATTATACCTATTCATATATTGTTCAAGAAAAGGTAACCTATTCCCATATTTGAGAATACAAAACATATATACACAAACCCGTGCTAGGGCCGTCTTGAACTATTTGTGATGTTTACTGACATAAATAAGTTCCCCTCAACAGCTGTGTCAAATAACCAGGCTTATCATATAATTGGTAATGTAAATCCAATGGGGCTTATCATATAATAATGTTTGTTTTCCCTATCTATTCCCATATTTTCAAGCTGAAAAATGGCACCTATTCCAGCGGCACGTCCTATCACCTTGTATATAGGAAGTGCCCCCCCCCCCCCCCCCCCCGAGTTACATGAAAATGTAATATTTACGTGCTCTACGTCTCAGAAATAAAGAAAATAATCAATAAAATCCCCAAAAGTCCTTCAAAAATTTTACAATATATTTCGCTTTTACGCCCCCTTTCTTTTACGCCCCCTTTCTCAAATCCTGGATCCGCCTATGCTTAAGCAAGGACAATATACCTTATATTCTCCCGACCCATTGAAAAGTTGATCATTTATTTTTAAGCCAATATCAAACTGAAATTATATAAGCAGTTATTTTATTTTAAACACATATCCTCTTAAATCTCAAAGGGTCCACGAGGAAATGAGGAGGGGTCATGGGGGGGGGGGGGGGTCGGGGGGTCCAGGCCGATGAGCCCAGGCCTGATCAACTTGTTTCCACAAAATTTGCCCACGCCAGGGTATGTTTTCCAAAATCTAACGATACCAATTCAGGAAATTAGTACAACCAGCCGGCCAGAGTTGCATACCTGCCAACTGTCATGTCACTACTTTGGTTTTTTTTTTAGCCATCATCAAAAATTGAAAGTTATAACCTACCCATAAAAAAAACAAAGAATGCTAAAAACACACAAATTATACCAAAAAAAAACCCCTTGTAACCCTGCTTTAAGAGATTTTAAATTTTGAGATGCTGAAAAAAAAACCACGGAGATTTTCAAAAGTTGGCAGGTAAAGAGTTGATCGTCTTTGTAGCTATATTTAGAACTTGATTTTTGGTCTTTAGTGAAATCTTCGGTAATTCCCGCCAAAACTCGAAATCGAAAGTAGTGGAGGATAAGTATTGGATGTAGCTAGCCTTTATAAACATGAATAGACCAAATCACAATAGATACATGGAGCTGATGAGGCGGGCGACGACCAGAATGCGGGAGCAGCATGATGAAGCAGCAAATCCAGCCACAGATGACGACGATTTTGTTACGAGGTGAAATTCATGACTTACACTGGCTGTTGGCGTGTTGCCATCGGCACTTGTTTCATGTAAAAAAAATGGGAGAGTGGATATATTTTTTCACTAGTTTCATGAAACAAGTGTCTGTGATTCTTTCCCCTACATTCATGCACCTTGGGGCTCAGAAAAAAAAATAATTGAGAAGTTTGCAGTTTATATTACAGACTGGCCTGGGTGACTTTTATAGAAAACTATGCAAACCTGTGCGAAGCTATAATCCGACAGCTTGTTAGTCCGAAAGCCCATTAGTTTGACAGCCTGTTGGTCTGACAGTCCGATAGTCCGACAGCCCATTGGTCCAATAGTCTGACATAAAAAGAAAGAGACAGGGCCGTACTGGGAAGGGGTCTGCCCTTCTCAAATGCTCCATGGAAAAAATAAAAATACAGGTACCGAACAAATTTGTTAATAATATAATATGGTGGAATTTGGGACAAGGGTTTAACAAACCCCAGGTTTTGCCCAAATATGTTTCGCTAGCGATTGCTAAAAGTTTTTTATCCCCCGCCGCAACGCGGTGCTGGGATATGGTAATGCCGGGCGTCCGTCCGTCTGTCCGTGCGTCCGTCCGTCCGTCCGCCTTGTAAGCGCTCTAGCAAGTTTATTTTTCATTGGATTTTGATAAAATTTATACAGTAGCTTTAATTCATTGATACCTCGAGCAAGTTAAAAGATGAGTTTTGGTCGAATATTTTTATGGGAGTTATGCCCCTTAATAACTTAGAAAATTGACTAAATATCCTTGTAAGCGCTCTAGCAATTTTATTTCTCATTGGATTTTGATAAAATTTATACAGTAGCTTCAGCTCAGTGATAATTGGAGCAAATTCAAAGATGAGTCCTGGTCAAATATTTTTATAGGAGTTATGCCCCTTGATAACTTAGAAAATTGACAAAATATCCTTGTAAGCGCTCTAGCAGTTTTATTTCTCATTGGATTTTGATCAAATTTATACAGTAGCTTTAAATCAATAAAACCTCAAACAAGTGTAAAGATGAGGTTTGGCCGATTATTTTCATATGAGTTATGCCCCTTAATAACTTGGGAATTTGACAAAATCGCCTTGTAAATGCTCTAGCAAGTTTATTTATCGTAGAATTTGGATAAAATTTATACACTAGCTTAATCTTAGTGATACCTTGAGTTAGTTCAGAAAATAGTTCGGTTCAAATATATTAAAAGGAGTTATGCCCCTTAATATCATAAGAAATTTAAAAATGCCCTTGTTTAAAATATGCCCTAACGGCGGGGGATTTCAGAACGCTGTTCGATTTTACTAGTTACAACATGTAATTATGCCTGAAAAAACGCCTGAAGCCAATCAGTTTTCAGGATGCTCAACAACGTCTAATGGGACCTAATAGAGGGTAGGAAAGGGGGTACTGTTATGATGGTTAACGGTAAAATTTTATGCCAAATGACGATAACGATAATTTTTATGCCTTCACAATATATTTGATATATTTTTAAAACAAATATCGTTTTGACGAATGACGATATATTTTTGCTTCAAATAACGATAACGGTATAAAATTCAAGTAATTTCACGAATCATGCATATATTTTTTGAAGATTATTGGTAAAATTTTGACGGATTTGATGTTAACGATAGCCAAAAAGAGGCATTTGACGGCTAAAAATAAAGGGCATTCCTACCCTTCTTATAGTAACACTACCGGCAGAGCAGCATAAGTAGGGTTACTTTATCAATAGACAATATTTATTAGTGCAAACAAATTTACAATAAATGGTTATGACACAATATTAGTAAATGAACAATTGTAAACATTTTTTTTTCTGTGGCGGCAGTGACTTTAGATAAGTTTAGAACATTATGCTATTATGGCTATGTTCTAATTTACAGACATTGATATTATCCTATCTATATATCCCCATGCTCAAAAGGAACAAGCCTAGTAATCGCATGGAGGATTGAGATTACCGGCTTTGACCTTTGAAGAGGGTGGTACAGAAAAATTCTAATGTTCATCCCCTATAAAGGGGATGTCGGTAGCTATCAAAGGAGGTGGGAGAAGCAAATATCTATATGAAACCATCACAATTTTGACATGAACCACCACTTATAGGCATAATGTTGGATAGTAAACATTGGTTTCCTAAATGTAATATTGGTACTGTTAGACTATAGATAGGACTGTACCACTACTGGTGTGTCGCACTTTGGGGGTGTCAGATTACAGGTCTGACCCCAAGAATTTGACCGTGCACAAGATTTCATGGGTAGGGGATTTGTATTAAATTTTTTCATCGGATATCATTTTCTTTATGCTCCTATCAACACTTCCCCATTGACTACAACTTCCTTCCCCATCTTTAACGACAACAACTATTTTACTTAATGACCTAAAATGTGGTTTTTTTTTTTATATGAAGCAAAAAGTAGCGGGATCCTGTATGATTTTGTTTGATGACTGAAATAAGTGTTGAAATGTCTATGACAGACCTTTCTGTTCTGCTGTTCTTGGAACTAAACAGTAAGACTTTCAGATAAACCAATTTTTTTTTAACATAAAAAGATCTATTTATTAGGCCAAATAAAAAAAATATATATGTGTGGTTCCTATCACCCAACCTACCCTAAGCTGTTTTTCTGTGTCAAGAAAAAAGTATATAAAAATGACTGACCCTAGATTTTGCAATCTTGTCAGATTTTTTTTCGTAACCGTTCCGTACTAGACTCTGTAATTTAAACTAAAATAAACAAAACAACATGGCTGTCCCTGAGGAAAGCGATTGATATACCCTGAAAATTTGTTTTGGTTATGAAGTGGTGGTCTTCCTTTTCTCTGGTTTAAATTAATGCTTTTAGCGGTTCATTAAAGAAAATAAGATAAGAGGCAATTTCTACTTACCATCAATAAGGAAATTTTTCACATTTTGGCAAAATTTGAGACATGCTTATTTAGTTGTCAATGCTAAATGTAGATAAATGAAAGAATGCGCATAACATTTGTTGAGATATATTTACATGTATTCATTTTAACTTGACCCAATGAATTTACCCATTATCTGTGGTAAAGATGTCGTCGCGTCAAAACTTGATGGAGAAAATTTGTCGCAAAATTGAACCGAATCCCTAAAATCTTAATTTTGGTCTATATGTGCCAATGACATTGCTAAGTTTTCATGTATTTTGCTAAGTAATGTAGATATTGATACTCTCCACTTATTACAATACCAAATAAGGAGCAGTTGGTATAGATAGCAAGGTTCTATTTATTTCCCGGCATTAGGCTGCCAAATTGTGTACCCTACTCAACCGAATATTATATATATAGGACATGCGATTGGATAAAAAAAATTGTCAGCAATGGGAAAATGAATAGTACCATGCTACCTTGAGTGCTGACATGTAGGATAGGTCAGAATATATAATATTGTGAGGTTAGGTGGCCTCAATTGATGACAATGACAACAACTTGTGGACTTCGAAAAATAAAATAAACTAAAATTACGCCCTACTGACCCTATTATTTTCCAGAGGGGTGACGGAAACCACACATTTTTTTTATTTGGCCTTACTGTGGATTTATTTTATTACATTTGGTACCAATCTTCATGGTTTTATGGGTACTGCAGTACTGTAAAACCACAAAATTAAGTATCCAGTGAAATGTATGTTTTACATTATTACATGTATATTTGGTTAGAATAAGAAATTGGGATAATTTTTTTGCTCAACCATGACAATTACCCACAAATTATATAATTGAATAAACAGAAAATTACTCAATACAAAATACCAAAGCTTTATCCAGCATCAATATATATTAGCCACATATGCATGCCTATTGAATACTGTCACAAAACTTTAGTGGATTGCAAATTTGGCTATTTCACAGTAATTACTGAAGGATAAAGTATGACAGAAAATTGCCCTGTAGTACAACTGCACACAGCAAGTAATTATGACATCAATATATATACTAATATAGTAATGTAAAGGTTTTGTTAATTTTAAAGTGTAGTTGAAAGTGATACATGTATTGTGTGAACTAAATTTAAATCTAATACATGTAAATACAAAGATAAAAAAAGAACAATTATGTTTATATGCCTTTTAAGGTTATCCTCATTTTCAGATAAAAAATTCCCAATATAGCCTATTTTGAAAAGTTATATAAATATGGCAGAGGTTCAACTGTACATGAAATTAAGGTCCTTTACTAAGATTGCCAAACAATTGGCCACCAAAAATATATAGACTAGTGTTGGACTGTAGTGATCAAAACATTAAAAACAGGTTCATCTACACTGGTATACAAGTAATGCAAAGTGAGTTCATATTTGCAACCCATAATTTATATGGGACTAACTACAGAAAATACAATTAATGGAAAATTAAAATGATATCAACAATTTTGATTGTACCCAACACTCTAGATCTAATCATAACCAACAATCCATAAAAAACAAGAACAGGAGTACGTACCACAGGGGCTCAGTTCTAGGACCTACTCTATTCATATATATAGATATGATATAAACCAAATGCCTGAAAGACTAACTTCGGAAAAGAATTAGTGTCATTTTTATGTTTCCATTCTTTTGTAACTTTTCTATGGGTTTTCTTTTTTTGCAGTTTTTCCAACTTCAGGGCCTCAAGGGATACAAGGCCAGGGCACAGATCAGCAGCAGCTGCTCCATATAGAAGGAGAACCAATCCCTTATACTCCTTCAAAGTTGTATGCTTAGATAGCCCTCAGCATATCAGAGTGAATTCTCTTCTGATCAGGAGATTGAATGCCAAAGGACTAGGTAATATGCATCAAAAGACTTACACAGTAATTCAAAGTGAATTTCTTTTTGCAACTTTTAAGATTCTCATCCATATGACATAATTATGTGTTATTATTGAACTAATCTACAAAAAATACCATCAATTGAAATTTAATGAAATCAAAAAATTAATGCAAACAAAGTTTGCAAACCTGTTACCCCCCTTTTTTTGGGAGAGACTACCTCTAGATTAATCTCACTCTTGGTAAATTGAGGGAGACTAAGTTAATTTCACACTTATATGTTTAGCCCATCAGACCAATTGTAACCAAACTTGATCGCAAAGGTCCTTGATCTGGCAGGTCATACTCCATCCAAGGTGGCCACCTGTGGGACTGTGGTAACATAAAACCCTATTAGAACATAGGGATAAATTGCAATTTTTGGCCAATAACTCGAAAACCGTTGCAGATTTGACGGGGTAAAAATGATCAACTTGATGAGATCTACCTACCATACAATTTTGAAGAAAATCTGATGACCTGTGTTGGAGTTATTGCCCTTTTTTCGTAAAATTTTCAAAATTTTTGCATTTTTTATTTTTTATTTCAAAAAGTGTAACAGATACAGGTAGAGTGTAAATGGCAAAAATTTCCAGCATATAAAGATCTACCCACCATGAAATTTGGAAGAAAATCCAAAAACCCTGGTAGGAGTTATTGCCCTTTTTAGGTCAAATTTTCCGAATCTTAACATTGTTCGTCTGTTATTACAAAAACTATTGAAGATAGAGATTAAGTGTAAATTACAAAAATGTTTATCATGATGAGATCTACTTACCCTGTAATTTTGAAGAAAATCTTAGGACCCCTATTGGAGTTATTGCCCTTTTTAGGTCAAATTTTCCGAATTTTTACATTGTACGTCTATTATTTCAATAACTATTGAAGATAGGGGTTAAGTGTAAATTACAAATATGAAAATTTTTATCATGATTAGATCTACTTACCCTGCAATTTTGAGGAAAATCTTAGGACCCTGTTGGAGTTATTGCCGTTTTTAGGTCGAATTTTCCAAATTTTTACATTGTTCGTCTGTTATTTCAATAACTATTGAAGATAGAGATTAAGTGTAAATTACAAAAATGTGTATCATAATTGAAAACACTTTTTTGAAACCACTTGATCATTTGAAACCAGACATAACCAGGTGAGCGATTACAGGCTCCTGGGAGCCTTTTGTTTAAAATTGTGTACATCCGCTTGCACAGATCTGAGTTTGCTGTCAGCAAAGAACACTGTACCCCACATAAATGTACATCTACTCTGTAAATTATGTATCATTGTGTGTCAAACATGATAATTTAATTGTTTCAGGTTCCAAAAAAGTCATAATTGGAAGGAAGGCCCCTGTTGAAGAACTCAAGAACAAAGTCAGGGACCATTTCCCTTTGCTGAAGAACTCAAATGTAGAATTTGATTTCTTTGTAGCTACTAAGGTTAATGGAAACAGATTAACACCTGTTAGGGCCAACACCATCAGGGAACTTAAATCATTGGTTCCACACTCTATTTATGTCCGACCAAAGAGAGAATTGGGACTGTCAAGCAACAACATTTCTGATGTAAGTTAATATCTGGTATTTCCATAGTATACTCCAAATCAAAGAGTTCTTAGCATTTTCATTCACATTCCTCAGTATACACATCATTTATTAATTACACGTAGTTATATGTTCATGCACATACAAATTTGAAAGTTTTTTTTTTCAACTTTGACCAAATTTGTTTCTGTATTTATTTATGGTGTCCTCCTTTCTCTATGATTCTGCTAATTTAACTAACTCTCGTACAGTGAGATAAATTCTTGTATTCCAAATTCATCCAACAATATTTTTATCTAACATATGTTGATTTGATTGGGTATTTCATTTATTGTTGTCATTGATTGGTTTCAATTCAAGAGAAAAGGTGTAAACAAACATAGCATGTTGTCACATAGCATGCACAAGTTACTGTCTGCCAAATTACCTATTTCTATTAATCCGCGCATGAGTACGCAAAAGTGAGACCACAACATTTTTTGTCTTCATTTATTATTAAAGAAAAAGTTTTCACTACTCTTAACATTTGAATTTCAAAATTTATAACTACCGGTATCTCGATTTGAAAACAAACCCTATTGTGACTCATGATGAAAATTATATTTAAATATGATGGATTTAAAACAAAACTGTTTTAAAATAGTATGTATTTTGTATGAATTTTACCCTTGCATTAGCCACTTAAAACAATCATGTGTACCTGATCAAGTTTTATGGCGCCACATGCCAACCCTCCTCCATCATTTAGGCTTGGGACTGTCAACAGTATAGAGTTTAATTGGTAGGATATATTATTTGGTATGTAGTTTGGTCTGGGGTAGTACAATAAAAAAGAACAATGAGGCATCCTCAAAACTAATGAGGGAGTGCTCGAAAATGAATTATTTTTTTGTGGCCTATGATCAACTTGATGTCCATGAACGAAAAAGACAAAATTGGCAATTACAAATATTTACTTAATATTTGTATTGTAGGTATTTCTGCACTACTATGGGTTAATGACATTTCTTATGCAAGTTTTTGCGGCTTAGTGACCATTTTAAGCATATTATAAGTGGTTAGTTCAGCAAGACAGGCATTCCAATTAAATTTTATCACATTGTAAATGTTATAAAGGTCTACACTTGTATTTTGATATGAACTTACTGATTAACAATCATATTATTACACATAAATGTTTCATTCAGGTTGTGTCTGAGGGTGTTGCTGAGGATAATGACAATGATGATGATGATGATTTGTATGACCCACAGCTTAATGCTCCATTATCTGTTGAAGTAAGTGAATTTGTCAATCTATCCTGCACCATATCAAAGTTATGGTTGGATTTCTGGCAACATGAAAAATTGTGATGTATGCTAATATATTTCAATTCATTTAATCAAATCATTAATCAAAGTATGTTCAATTGATTGTCAATTCAATTAAACAGTTCTCCTGTAAATCAGGTAATTACCCTGACCAATGAGTGAAACTCACAAATACTTTTTGAATAGGTTAGAACTTTGTTTCAATATAAATTTGATTATATAAAAGTATACAAATTTTCAAAGTAATACATTAAGTAAAATCGTTGGATTCAATTTTTTCTTTTTTTTTTAAATTCAATTTAAGCATGTCCATGATGTATGCATGAAATGAGCTTATGTTCAATTTTAATACATGTACAGAGAAATTATTAACTGTGTTGTAGTTTAGTAACATTGATAAAGTGTTTTAGGAGTAGAAATTGGAGAGATTATTTTAACACACTGATAATATTTGACATTTGCATGTTTCAGATGTCTCCCTAATTCTGACAAGTGAAGCATGTTGGCATGTAAGTAATTATGCTACTTAAATCAGCAGTCATGTCAAATAAGCAGAAACGTTACAAAAGACCATTTTTTGTGTGTATTAATTTTATGATGTAATGTTTAATTAAAAGGGCTATAGAAAATTTCTGGCCCCAAATTGATTTGATCAAAACTTGGTGACATAACTGTACATTTTGATGTGACTGTAGTAGAGATGCATACTCTTATTATTTTTTTTTTTCATTTTAGAGACTTTAATGAGACAATTGTCTCAAAAGATGCAAAGAATGATATTTAACTTGCATTTTTTTTTTCAGTCTTGTAATGGATGTTCCATAGCACTTTCAGTCTTCATGCATTTAGCTGGACCAAAAGATATCCCAGGCATCGAAATTCAGTAGGGCAATTTGTAATTTTCTGACAAAATATTTATGAAGCTGTCTTAAAATATTATGCCTAAATTGTATAGATGTCGGCATCCTTGCATGGGATTTAACACAAGTGTACTTCTAATATTATCTTATTTTTATGTTAAAATATTTTCTCCCCTTTTCAGGTTCGTCGCACATTTACTTCCTGTTTGCCAATACTATGACTGAAATTTTTAACATATGTAACAACACAAAGTTTTCATCAAAGGTTTCTCAGCTTCTTTACGTACAATTGATTGTCCAGATGTGCTTAAGATGTGGTCGTATCTTGTCAGGCTTTGCAGAGCCCAATTTTGGAATTGCTGTTATTTTCTGCATGTTTTTGAATTCATAATTCATGAATTTGCCCAAAATAACAGCTGTAACTCATACAGAACAGGACACAGCACCTTAACTCTTCAGAACAACGAATACTGAAGCAACAATTGAGAGATATATTGCAAACCTTTAATTGTAATGATTTCTTAGATGTTACATGTAGGGAGAAGTAGTTTGAAAATTGATGTACAGCATTGGCTTTTGACATCATTTGGCTTCCTTTGTCCGTTCGTTAACTTTTTACATTTGATCCTCTCCTCTTTAGAAGCAAATGTTACAAATTTTTCAGGAATGATGTATGGGAGGTCTTTAAACAATAACTGATTTCGTTTCGTTGCAATCGGTGAAAAACACTACCTACATCTCTATATCTGTAATCTCTGTATATGCACCTATGTCAGGTGAGTGATTCAGGCTCAGTCCACCGAGCCTCTAGTATGACTGTTACAGAAATTTAAAAGAATAATTTGATATAGGGCTTGAAGTTTGAGGTGTGAAAAGACAATGTGAAACACAATTTTTATTTGCTATAACATGACTATTCATTAAATTCTTATTTCTAACTCTTGTCATTACAGTCTGAACAATCGAATACATATCAGGAATCTCTTAATACACCTGTCCAGTCAAGAAGGAGGACTCCTGTAGTTCAGTCATCTTCAACAGACAATTCTAATGTTAGTACATTTAACAAAATATTACAATGCAATTTTTGATTGATTGATTGATTACAAAAATATCCTGAAAGATTCTACCTCTAAAATATTGAAAGGTTGAACTCTAAGTTATTTTAGGTGCCATGGCATTAATGGGATATATCTTATTGTGCCCACACACTTCATGATATATCCATTACTTACATGTATATATTCAAATGGTGTTTAAACATATGTATATTCATAATATATCATATTTGAATTTTAGTATTTTGATTAACCAATTCACATATACAGGCATGTCAAGTTAAAAATATTTAATTGCAATTGACAAACCTTAAGTACGTAATCTCATTGTATGATTAATACCATTTACTTTTTTTTATCAAATCTTACTTCTGTGTCAGCCATTGTCTTATATTTAAAGATATTTAAAACAAATTAATGATAACCTTTTTCATGCCCTCGCTGTTGGGAGACGGGCATTGAGTTTTACTCTTGTCTGTACGTACGTCCAAAGCATTTTCATCAAAGATTTCTCAGCTTCTATATATACAATTGATTTGATATTTGATCTGAAGTTTTAGATTATTACTTTTACTGTGTCTCCCCTTCTCAGGTCCGTCGCACATTTACTTCCTGTTTGCCAATACATGTACTATGATTAAACATTTGGCTTTGACATCCATGTCTTATGGACACATTGTCACTGGTTAATTAACTGTATAATGATTTGATTGTAGACGCGGCAAAGAGTGAGAAGTCCAAGGAGGATTCTGGTAAGTAATTATATAATTTAAATTAATATGCTCCCAATGAAGTTGTTCTATGAATTAAAACAAGGTGCTTCTCACTACAGCTTTCCATTGGAAAAAAAACCAGGAAACATATAGAAAATAATGTTGCAACAGCTCATGGTTTATAAAGGAATAATATGTTCATTTATTTATATATTCAATATAGCCTTAGGTGGTGTTATTTACATTTTAAAATGAGAGTACAAAAATGTGAAATATTAACAGCTTCATTGTTCCACAGGCACATCATATGATAACCTTTCAAACATCACATTTTGGCTGACCTTGATCTTTTTTTCACAGCTCAATAACCTAGTAAACATTGTGACATAGTTATTCATTTAAGACCTTTTGACAACCACCTGAAGAAAAGTCATCTTTAAGGGTCTGCACTTGTTGATTTATCTTAATTAGTTGAAACTTGTTCTGTTTTAAAGGTAAATGAAGGTAGTGCAACATCTTCACAACAAGAAAGATCAACAAACACAGAAAACAGAATATCAAATTCAGTAGTGCATGTAAGTTAACATTAGAATAAAATTTGGCCAATCAAAGATTGCAATTGACACTATCCCTTTGTTTTACCCCTAGATATGTCATCCACATGGGGTTCACAATAGAAGTCTATTTCTGGGCAGTTAACCATCTATTCAAATCTACTGCTCTTACTACATCTACATATAGTACTGTGAATGGTCAGTAGGACATATTTGCACAAAAACTGATAAGGAGTCTGAAAAGGTATGGCTGCTAGGTAGAATTAAAAAAAATAATAGATCTTTGAGAGTTTAAGGAAATTTACTAAATTATAACTGCCATCAAAATTCCAGTACCATAATGAGCAATGATGTGTTTGTTTAAGTTGCACCCCAATTTGCATATACAGTATATTCAAATCATTATTTTTTTCTATATTGCCATGAAATTATTTATATATTTTTTGTCCCCCACGGCAATGCGTTGTGGGGATATGCTAATGCTTGGCGTCTGTCTGTGCATCTGAGGGTCCGTGTTTATGTAGACTTAAAAACTTTCAAAATTTGCAAAATGTCCTTGTAAGTGCTCTAGAAAATCTATTTCTCATCGTAATTAGGATAATATTCATACAATAGCTTTTATTCAACGATACATTAATGGAGTTTGAAGATGAGGTGGGAACGTCGGGGGACTTCGAAACGCTGTACGATTTTGATAGTCGGCATTGTTGTTCATTGTATGCTTCAAAACATTTAATCAGTACATTCTTTGATTTTAGGCTGCACCAACTAGCACAGTTACCACATCATCTCAAAGAACATCAACATCAACCAGCACAACACAAAGCATACAAAGTGTAAGTTATAGCGAAACATTGATAGCTCAAACTTCGATTACTCTATAGGTGCATTCGATTAAAACTTACTTTTTGGTCCGTTTTGGTTTTCTAAACATGGGATAGAGGCTTTCTCACACCAACTTCAAATATTTTGGATCTCATAAATATACAGCAGTTTTGTTTTCATGGAAAATGTGCAGAATCTATATTTTTAAGGAGGCTCACTCATGATTATGTAAATATTAAGGATTTCATGAAAACTGTTTAATATTAAAAATACAATTAAAAATTAAAAAGACAATTGTTCAGAGAACAATTGCAAGGTCTTTCCCATGTCAAATTGACCTTTTAATCCTCAGTTGCTAAGGATATTAGTCAAAATATAGGACTCTGTCACCATGACCTTGACCATTGACCTTTGATTTGACCTCTACAGCTCTGAAAGAGGTTCCTGAACATAGATATATATGGTTGCTAGGTACTTTTACATCGGTTGCTAATGACTTTTTCTATGACCTTGACCATGACCTTCCATTTTGATCTCTACAGCTCTAAAATAGGGTCCTGAACATAAATATATATGGTTGCTAGGTACTTTTCTATCGGTTGCTAAGGACTTTTTCATTGACCTTGACCCTTGACCTTCCATTTTCACCTCTACAGCTCTAAATCAGGATTCTGAACATAAATATATATGGTTGCTAGGTACTTTTCAATCGGTTGCTAAGGGCTTTTTCGATGACCTTGACCTTCCATTTTGATCTCTACAGCTCTAAAATAGAGTCCTCAACAGAAATATATATGGTTGCTAGGTACTTTTCCATCGGTTGCTAAGGACTTTTTCAATGACCTTGATTTTGACCTTCCATTTTGACCTCTATGGCTCTATAATATGATCCTGAGCATAAATATATATGGTTGCTAGGTACTTTTCCATCGGTTGCTAAGGACTTTTTCAATGACCTTGATCCTTGACCTTCAATTTTGACCTCTATGGCTCTATAATATGATCCTCAGCATAAATATATATGGTTGCTAGGTACTTTTCCATCGGTTGCTAAGGGCTTTTTGGATGACCTTGATATCTGACTTTTGACCTTGGTACTAAAATGTAGATCTTTTGTAACTGATCTTTTTTTGTATTAACATTTTCTTCATATCTATAATGGTTTTCGAGATATAGTATAAAACAAACATACGTCAGGGGCAGTAACTCTTTAAGGAGTCATCGTAGAACTTACGGTTTCGGTCCTGAAGACTTTTTTGTAGATTTCGACGTGACGAACAATTTTCCCATGTATTGTCTGCTTCAATTTTGTACGGTTTACGTGCTTTTCCACAAAAACTGTTTACAGTGTCGGCCATTTTGAAAATGGCCGCCATTAGCCAATCGAGTTTGATTTTAAATTGAAGGGAATAAGTTGACGGTCACCAATAACCCATATGTTTACTATGTTATCTCGAACCATTTTCAAGTTATAGGCCAAAAACCATTTAGCCGAAACCCGTTAAGGGCTATAACTCGAAAACCGTTTGTCGTACAGGGTTCGACCCTTTATATCAAATAAAGGTCTAAATGAGACAAGTATTTTTCCCATTACATGTCTGCTTAAATTTTGTATGGTTTTTGAGTTAACCTGATAACAAGGTGTACCATGACCTCTGACCTTGAGATTTGACCTTTGACCTTGACATTTTTGAATGCAACATATGTCATCCAGGATGATTGGTGAAGGTCCCAAGTCTCTAGGACTAACCGTTTTGAAGAAAAAAAATTTGACGAGTCGCGACACTTTTCGAGTCAAAAACGCGTAACTAGGAAGTTGATCGAAATGTTTTTTTTTGCATGACGAATCATGACCAGGAGTCTAGCAACATTTCCCCCACTTCAGATTTTTGATAACGGTTACGGTTTCTGAGTTTATCTGCACGCAAGGTTTTTGAATGTCGGGCAGATAACTCCGTTACTAAAAATAGATCGGTTTCGCAGGGTCAGTCAAAGCGAGTCAGAGTATGACCGAATAATGGTACCAAGTATCGTAAAGATATGTCGCGACACTTTTGTTATAGTGACCGCGGAAAAGAAGAAGAATAATAATAATAATAATAATAATAATCAGAAGAAATACAATAAGGTCTTTCCACTGTAGTGGGAAAGACCTTAATTATGCACTTAATTATAGGTCCATGTTTTTTTACTTAGATTTTGGACTTTTGAAAATCTGAGTGAAATGGAGTTTCTCTGGATTTAACGTTTAGGCTTATTTTTTGCTGAGAAGCTAAAAAGTTATTTCATGAATTTACTGTGCGTCCGGATTGAGTGTTCAGATTCGTTGTTTGTATTGATCACATTGACTGATGACCAGGTGACGGAAGTATGCAGCTTTCATTGGTCGAGTAACCTGGATCAATATTTGACATATAGTCATCAAGCATGAATTGAGCACGCCCCTCTACTCTGACATAACCTTTCAATTATCTTCCAAAATTTTCATGGGACGAGAGTGTATTCTCATTATTGACGTCGCTCATCAAGTTGTTGAAAGGAAAAAAGGAGAACAATTACAAACTTTCAGTATCTTGTATATGATATATATCAAAATAAATAACATCGGCAAACAATTTTCCATGAAATTTTGATTTGAATGGTTTATGATATTTCCAAAGAATGATTTTACTTATCATCATCACCCCCCCCCCCCATACAGGTTCGTCAATTTTTTATCAAGTTATGGCCCTTGGACTTCGAAAATATTTGTAATTTTTTAGTTTTCTGCACTTTTTTCCTGTAAGCTTGCAGATGATCATTTTATATTTAGTACAAGGCTTTACCACGACAAGTTACAAATCTAGTTTGATTTTTTTTACAGGTGCGTCTTTTTTTCCCTCCAAATTATTGCCCATGGACTAAAGTTTGATCCTAAGTTGTTTCCCTGCCGGCAGGGGACTTGGTATTGCCATGCAATACGACTTACACTTGTTTTCCTCCAGATAAAATGTACTTAACCTAAAACATAGAACATGTATAAACAATTTCATTTTTATATGACCACAGTTTTTTTTGCTATATCAAGCAACTATACTTTATTAGATCACTTGACCAAAGGCCATGTGAGCTTTTACCATCACTTGGCGTAGGTCGTCCGTCCTTCCGTAAACTTTTTACATTGCAATCTTCTTGATGGCTGCCACTGACTGAATGTAGAATATGTTGGGGCACCACATGCAAGTCAGCATGCAGCATCTATTAACCAATTAAATGTCCAAGAATTTACTGTTTGATTAGCGTCATTGCAACTTTTTTTGACAACAAAGTAATTGTTTTATGTAATTACTTCTAGGTTTCAGTACCTGCAGATACACCTGAAGTAGAACGAACTGAAAGGAGGCGTCGAAGAAGAGCTGTAGAAGCCAGTAATTTCATTCATGCAGTCGTATGTTGCAATTTTTTGTCTCGCCTGTGACGAATGTCGCGAAGGCGAGACATAGCGAGCATAAATTCTGTCGTCGTCGTCGTCAACATTAAAAAAGGTTTTTTTGAGATTCAATAACTTTCTCAAATCAATTTAAATATTAATGAAATTTTGACACAATATTTAGTACAACTTCATTATTGTATTCCAAGCTTATTTTAAAGAAAAAATAATTCCAATTTTTTCGTATTTTGCCATTAGTTGGACTTCGTTTTTTTTCTTTCAAATTTTTGGGTTTGCACCATATCTCAGCTTCTATATGCCATAGACAGATGATGATTGGTAAGTGGTTACATCTTTTGTAGTAACCAACATGCATGCAAGAATTATGTCACTTTGACCTATATTTTCCGCATCAATGAATTTGGCTAAATTTTCACTATAAGACCATATATCGACAATGGTTAAACAAAATTTGGGATTAAGGAATTCAATTTGGATGTTGAATTGTCGCACATAGTCTTCAGATGCGCCATTAGCTTTCAGAATTTTATTATGGTTCCAACTTCGGTAAATTTCCTGAAAATGTCCAAGACTAACACTTTTTGAAATTTTTGCATACAATCAGATATTTCAGCCATTTTTTATACCAGACATAATTATGAAAACTAAGAACTAAAAATTATGGTTCCAATTATGGTAAATGCTGAAACCCCTAAAAGACAAACAATTTTTGGGAATTCTTGTTGTCAGTTATCTTTTTTGCATGAATTTAAGTCAAAACAAATATTTTAATGGTTAGATTTAAAAAAAAATTTGATTCTAATTTTGGTAAAAATCCTGAAACTCTCAAAGACCACTTACTTTTTGGAATTCTACCTACATTAATATAGCCCAGTTAGACTGAAATGTATCTGAGCAGGCGAGACACCAGGTTCCGAGGAACCTTTACGAATTTTTAAGAACTTTTTACTGCAGTTCAAAACAAGATGAGAATAATTGTCAATTCTTACATTTTGGTTATAGTTGCCAACCATTGCCTAGAATCATTCCAAAAAAAAAAGAGGTCATTTCTTCATTCCAGATTTTACTGTGTGCATTCTGGATCAACCATTGATTAAAAAGGATATAGCAATTTAACTCAAAAAGTTATTCTTGCAAAGGGTTTGTTTGGTTGCGCAGTATTTCATCATGTCCAGGACAAGGTTATCAATCGAAAAATGTTTAAAATAGAATGATGAAAAAGGCAGGGTAGCTAACTAAGTTGTTTTGTGAGAGGGATGTGTGAGGACAGGATATGGCTCTAAAATGCCTGCTGTTATCACAGGTGTCCACATGTGATAAATAGAATAATTTTTCGATGCAGACTTAAACTGAAAGAGAAATATCAATTTGAATTTAATTTTGTTCTTTGTAGACAACCAGTGAAAATGAATTGAGGAGCATCCTTTGACATCAAAGTAGATGATGAAAACAATCACCTCCCTCACTTTTACTGTGTACCTAAACTTCACAAGAATCCATACAAACAGCGATTCATTGCGGGGTCGTCCAGATGCACCACTAAACCCCTTTCCAAGCTCCTTACTACTTTATTGACCGCAGTCAGAGATGGCCTGAAAACTTATTGTGATAAAGCTTACTCCACGAGCGGCGTGAATCAGATGTGGATTCTAAAAAATTCCAAAGATCTCCTTGAACAGCTATCCTCCAAAAACCTCAACCATTGCCATAGCATTCAAACTTTTGATTTTTCGACACTTTATACAACTCTGCCACACAATAAACTTAAAACAGTAATTTCTGATCTGATACATCAATGTTTTTGGACAAAAAATGGAGAACGCAGATACACCTATCTCGTAATAGGAAAAGACAAAACATATTTTGTTCAGATTTTTTGAAGAGAGTAAAAACACTGTCCCAAAAGCTGCTGAGTCAGGGATTTGTTCAACCCTTGTTACTTTCGTCCCTGAAGAAATTCTATGGCCGTCACCATGACATCATCGAAAGATACGACGTGTCAGTGTCCCAAATGAAACTGGATATTTTCAGCTAGATTTCACGTTTTCACGGATGTGACATTACCGATCTTGACTTTATCTTTGATTGACTCACTGACAGTGTGACGGGTGCCGTATACGGAGCAGGACATGCTTACCTTTCCGGAGCACCTGATGTCACTCCCGGTTTTTTATGGGAGTTCACACTGTGAGTGCTTTAGTTTTGAGTGTTGTGTCTTTATTTTCGTGTCTTGCGTGGATGTCTCGTGTCCTTGTCTTTTCCGTTTTCTCGTTTTTGCCATGTATCTGGACTTTGATGTTTGTGATTTATACTTCTGTTGTTCCTTCGGTATTCTACTGCCGTTGTTTTATCCAAGATGGCCTCCAGCAGGGAACATATTTTAACAGTGGACCCTATAAGAAAACACATTCAAAGATCTTCTCTGAAGCTGCTTGGTCAGTTGACACCAAACTTGGCCACAAGAGTCCTTTGAGGGTAACCTCTAAAAGGATGGTTTTTTTTTTCACTTTTGCACTTAAACCAAGATGCCCGCCAGCAGGAAACATAGTTTAACATTGGACCCTATTGAAACACTTCTCAAAGGTTTCCTCTTCTGAAACCACTGGGCAAATTGGAACCATAGTTTAACATAGACAGCTGTCTGTGTTAGCCAACGTCCAGGTGAGCGATTACAGGCTCCGAGGAGCCTCTGGTTCAGCTCACATGGGCTAAAATCAAATACAAAATTATTTAGCATGAAGAGGCAACATGATAGTAAAGGCATACCACAACTAGTTGCATCTTGAAAGCATTAATACTACATGAGCGATAAATGCTGTAATTACTCAACATTTATTTATCACATTAAAATCGTTTTCACCAGCTTTCAAAAAGCATGAAAAGGGCATGGTGCAGTTGAAAAAAAACTCACCTGCGTCTGATTTTGAATGCTTGTCAATGTCTTGAGCCAACTCCTCCACGATCTCCAAAAGTTCATTCTTTTCCAAATCAGATAACAGAACACCACCCGTTCGTTCTATGTCACGTTTAAGAGACTGAAGTCTACAATTTAATATAAACAATTGACAATTTAAAAAAAAAACAAAAATATTTGTTTTACATAGGAGTTTATAGATACATGAACCTATATGGCTCACCTGGATCATCGTGATTAATTTGGTTTCAGATAACAAAGGTCTTAAAGGAAAGGTCCAAATGTAAACTTTTTTTTATCCGACCAGGACCGGTTTAATAGCTTGTGTGGTTTAGGAAAGGCTATTCAACCGGACCTAATTAATTACTAATTTATTTCGAATAATCAAAACAAATGCAGACATACAGCTTAACGTGCCTAATTGCTTCTTTTCGTTTTATTGATAAAAATTAAGATATAATTGTTAATTACGCAACAAACATATTTAATTGTCCATTTCAAGTACCAGCTTGGATAGTGTGAAACGTGTATGAAAAAAAATCCCAACAAGAAGTATAACGAAATTGGGTCTCTTACAGCTTTTAAAACATTTGTGTCATGAATTTTTTATTAATTCTTATGAAACATTAGTAAATACACAATATTTCCCCTTTTATCGTAAGGTAAAATTATCACCATATTATATACAAGTATATGTTAAGCCAATTAAACTAGAGGCTCAGTGGCTGATCCTGAATCGCTCACCTGCTTAAATTGCTTTTGAAGCAAACTTGCATTAAAGTAATAAACCAATGCAATGCATACTTCAGAAAAAATTGTCTATAAAGGTAATTATACCCATGAATTGTATACATCGTTTACAGTTGGTTTTCACATTTGATCAATGTTCAACTACGTACCCCTGCTGGCAACCATGTTCTTTTGGGCAATCTTAGTAAAGGGGTTTCCATGCATCATTCCTGTAAAGTTTGGTTCCATTCGCTTCAGTATTTTCAAAGAAGATAGTCAAAATGTGTTTTTCAAATAGGGTTCAATGTTAAACTATGTTCGGCCCTGGCGGGAATGTTTTCCGCGGTTCAGAAAAATTGGACAATCTTAGTAAAAGTCCCTCCATACATCATTCCTGTAAAGTTTGGTTCCATTCGGCGATTCGCATCCTTAGTTTCAGAGGAGATAGTCAAAATGTGTTTTTCCCATTTGGTCCAATGTTAAACTATGTTCGGCCCTGGCGGTCATTTTTTTAGGCGGATTGGAAAAATTTGGGCAATCTTAGTAAGGGTCCTTCCATACATCATTCCTGTAAAGTTTGGTTAAAATTGGTCCAGTGGTGTCAGAGGTGTGAAAAGTTTGCGGACGACGGACGCAAAGTGATGGCAATAGCTCACGTGAACTAAAAAACGAGGCTTGCTCCGTCGTTATTTATACTTTCACATCAAAACAAAATGATGATTATATCCAACGCAGAGGACAAAAACTCCCGTTACTTATGCTAGAAAGCAAGTTGTGAATATGGTCTAAATACGCATTTACTCCATATCTCTTCATAAAATATTACAACGTATGTAAAATTAATAAAGGTTAGTATAAATTAAAGTTACTTTGGCCATGAATGAATTAAGTAATTGCTGTTTTTTTCTTTTCTTTTTATACCCCTCTTGTTTACTAGATCTACTGAACAGCTGAATATCACTTTGACATTGTTGTGGGTGTATTTTAAAATAGCACAATACTAAAAAAATATATATTTATTACATACCTTAGATGGACACTGCCCAAAATGTCTGCATTTTGTACATCCGAGTTGCACAAACGAACCACATAATCAATTGTAGATTGCACTTTTCGGAGAAACCTATTTCTGTCGGAACCATCATTGTTTACACGTGCGGCCATTTTAAAGATATCACATGATATTTCAAGATGTTGAGGTCTCGTTATCACATGGTCATGTCAATAGCAGCTTCATCGCGTTAAGTACAATCTATCTGATTGGTTGAATTGTAAATATCATTCTACAAAAGTAACGCGTTACTTATTGAAAGTAGCGCGCTACTTTTGCAAAGTAACGCGCTACACTTTCCAACGGCTTACTTCGACGAAGTAGCGCGTTACTTTTAAAAAGTAACGCGTTACTTTCGACAAGTAGCGCGTTACTTTCGACAAGTAGCGCGTTACTTATCAAAAGTAAGCCGTTAGAAAATGTAGCGCGTTAGAAATAACACAATTATGACATGAACGGCCACTCATACTTACCTGCCTCTTAACTATATGCAGTTTCCCTAGTTCCCGTGTAATCTCGTCTGTTTTTAGCTGTATCATACCCCACCAATTTTTCCCTTTGATGAACTCTTCAGTTTTCTCTCGACGTCGCCATTTGAATGCAAAGTACCAATTCTGTTTCTATGTTAATCTCCATATGGGAATACCAAGATATGAAAGAAAATTTTATAAAAATAAAAATTAATTTCTTGAAAAATAACAGCACCTCAGTTCAGTGGAAATGTATCCGATTATTTTAATGCAAGGAAAATGGTACGTTCCCATGGCATAAATGTTCCCTTCACAAGATGTCTGCGCCCAGTATTTTATGAATTGGTACATTGTATCCATTTGTCAAGTTGGACAAAAAGGTAACCTCGTATAATCGTAATTTATCGACCATTATATTGGTCATCTAGATTCTTATTGTGATGGAAGATAGTTTTAAGGGTTGTGTGAAGTGCAATGGAAAGATGAATGTGATTGACAACCATGATGAATGCTATAAACATCGTGTTTGTAACGAGTCTTTTCCATGTGACATTTGCCGCGATTGGGATAAAGAAAACGGGAATTAGTTGTAAGAATGATCGGAAAAGCCTTTGTAAAGGAAATATGACAGTGCCGGCTTCTTATAGATCCCTTTGTGTAGGGGGATCTAAAACAGTGTTGAAAAAGGACAAATATACCTAAGGAGCAATCAAAGAAACGTCATCCATTGGACAGACAAACGAACAACCACAGGCACAACAAACAAACACAGAAAACTAAAAAACAATGAACAACACGAACTCCTATAAAAACCAGGAGTGAACCCAGGTGCTCCGGAAGGGTAAGCAGTTCCTGCTCCGTATACGGCACCCGTCGTGAAGTTCAACAAAGTCAATCCGGGGAAGTCACAAATCGGTGGAGGCACATGAAATGTTACGACAGTGGGAACAGGTCCAACAATTCGTCTGTGGAGGCGGATATATAACAAACATCGGAAGACACATGGACGCAATAAATCTGGCGGACTTAAAAGAGCAAGAGGGCAAGCAACAGATGCCATCTATGATGAAGACAGATAAAAATTCTAATGTCGTTTCTTTAGAAAAACAGCCAAAACCAACTAAAAATCGGACCATCCACATTTTAATAAACTTTTACCCGTGGATGACCAACAATCAGTTATGGAATCTGAACAGTCTTCAGTCCGGAATAATGATGAGTTTTCTTGTAATGACAGAAATTCAGATATAGGAAGTAATGATCATCCCTCTTGTTCTTTCAGAGATACCGAAAGGTGCACCTGATGCTTCTGATCCATTTCAATTGAATTGTTTTGTGGCTAAAATGACAAAAACTCTTAATATTAATTAAGAAGACGAGGAAACTTCAGAGGCTAGTAGACCATCTTTTATTTCATCTAGACTTAGGCATGATAACATAGATAAGAAGAAAGCCTTGCCTAGACTGCCTCTGGAGGACACTATTATTTTACACACTTCTGCAGAAAATTTGTGGGATGCTAAGGAAACCCAACATGTGTATTCTGCTAATAGTGTCAGCAGGAACAATAGTATGAACACGAGTAAGGAAGACGGTAGAGGTGCTCCTGATTTTTCGAGGAAACGAAAAAATGAGAATACTGATCACAGTCGTTTGAACAAAGTACCTCGTATGAATCCTAGTAATGTACCATCTGAGCCGGTTAGGGAAAATTTTCGTGGCGACCAATATTTCAGACAGATTTTTTTCCCGCAAAACTCATGGGGCCCAAAGGGGTTCACCAACCCCATGAAATAAATTGCCAGATACCGAACATGCAAAGCAATCCTGTACAATATGTAATTTTGATTTCCCAAGTAGGAGCACGATTACTGATGTTTCACACGGAGGGGACACAGATAACGCAAGATCGTTGGGTGATGGACGTCATAAGAAATGACCTAAGGATGAAATTCATGTCATGCCCAGGATCAAGAATAAAAGAAACTTGTATACCAAGGAATGGTGTTCAAGAATTAGTTATTTTAGAAGAAATAAATACTTTATTAGAAAAATGTGTTATAGAAAATGTACCAAGAAACGAAGAAAATCAAGGTTTTTACAGTAAAGTGTTCGTAGTTCAAAAGAAACATGGTGGATAAAGGCCAATCTTAAAATAACAATCCAAAGATACTAATATTAGATATAGTCAGTTTATACTATGCTGTATACGACGCATTTCAAGGAGTAACCTCTCATCAGCAGCATTAAAACCGAAACATTTGGAAGACCAAAAAACGAACTTATATTAAACAAGAAGTACTCAACCAAAAATACCGAAATAGGAAGCCAAATTTCAGCAAAGGAGATCTACCATGTGTAGTACAAGGAATGAACCCTTAGTATTTCTATTATTTTTGAATTTTGCTAAATACTGGTAATTTCTGTAACAAATCAATGAATAATCATGTCAGACAAGTCTGACGACTGGGTTGGCGAATACCCTCGGGGACCTAGGGTCCACCAGCAGAGGCATCATCTCAGGAGTTTCAAAGTAACAATCAATAGATACTAATATTAGATATAGTCAATTTATACTATGCTGTTTACGACGCATTTCAATGAGTTACGTCTCATCAGCAGCATTAAAACCGAAACATTTGGAAGACCAAAAACCATTAAATTTGAAACCGCTAAATCAATATGTAGTGCCAAGACATTTCAAGATGGAAACTCTCCGATCCACTATGAAAGGGTTGAAAACAGGAGATTATGCCGTGACTTTGGATTTGACCGATGCTTACTTTCATATTCCAGTTCATCGTCAGTTCAAACAGTTTCTACGGCTCCGGTTCCTAGGGAAATCATATCAGTTCCGAGCTATGCCATTCGGACTACGGTCAGTTCCGAGAATATTCGCCAAGATTATGGCAGTGGTAGGAGCTTTTCTGAGAAAAAATTAATTCACATATTTATGTACCTGGACGATTGGCTTCTGATAAATTCTAAAAAAGCCATCCTAATGAAGCATCTGCATTATGTGTTAAAGTTGTTGAAGGAACTAGGTTTGATGGTAAATCTGAAGACATCTGTCTTAGCTCCAACGCAGGACCTAAAATATTTAGATGCTCACTTCCATCTACAACAAAGGAATAGTGACTCCATTCGAGGCTCGTTTCAGGGTATCCTTTTAATAATTCAGACATTGCAGGCATCTACAAGTACTCAAGCTGTTGTGATTCTCAGGCTCTTGAGACTGAAGGCATCGTGTTTTTATCTGATACCGATGGGACGTTTACACATGCGCCATACACAGCTGTACCTGTTAGCTTGGTGGCGACCGAATGTTCAGCCACTAAGTCAAGGCATTCCTGTGAAATTGAGTATAGTACAACATTTAGCATGGTGGACAATAAGAAAGAATGTTTTCCAAAGAATGAATTTACAAGAACCAATTTATCAAATGACACTAGTTACAGATACTTCGGAGATGGGATGGGGAGCTCATATATACAGCTGGCAAGCGGCGGGAATTTGGTCTCCGTAGGACATAACTTGGTTGGAACTAAAAGCTGTGATGTTACATTACAGAAGGCTCAACATTTAGATCTGTTTGCGACTTGGCAAAATCACAAACGTCCAGTGTATTGTACACCGGTTCCAGGTGTAAATGCTCTGCACATCGATTCATTTGCTCACAATGGACAGGGATATATGCCTATGCGTTTCCTCAGCCGTTCTCATACCACGAGTTCTTCAGAAAATACGACACTGCAGTCTGACACATGTCTCTGGACCTTGACTTAATTTCATGCTTGATTAACTTTGTAACATTTTCGAGATTAAGTCAATTTCTCAGCAATATAATACCTAGACCCACCATAATTGGTCAATAGATAGTGCTTAGTGGGTACATGTCGGTATGATACCTCCCTTTTGACCTTGAAAGCAATTTCATGCTTGAGTGACTTGTTTCATGTTTTGGGTTAATGTCCATTTCTCAGCAACTGTATTTGGTCTATATATAGTCCTTGGTGGTTACATGGCTGTCTGAGACCTTCACCTGAATTTCACACTTGAGTCACATTCGAACCCCTTCACCGTCAATTTCGAATATTAACACTAAAACTTGAGTGTTGCTAAAAGTTTAGCCTTAATACACATTGAACTCGTACTGAAAATTATATACTGGTTTCCATACCACGGAATGTACATCGGTATTGAAAGAAACTCAATATTTCAGGGAAAAAAAGGAATACATTCACTGTAATTGATCTCACATAACAAAGAACAAATCTGTTATAAAATTTAATTTGAAATTATACAGCTACATTTGCAATCTTTCCACCACTGCTTTCAATGCACTTTGATTCATGAAGGTGTTATGGTATCATCCTGATACTTTGTACATGGATAGCTTGTGAAATGAACAGCAGCATTTTGACGCGAAACGGATGCTGTGACCTTGAGGTCATGGGTCATTGACTTTGAATTTCTTTATTATTATAGAATTTCAATATTAGAATTCAGGTTAAATTTAAAGTAGTTTTTCATGAAGGAGTTATGGTATCATGATGGAACTTTGTACATGGATAGCTTGTGGTATGAACCTTGAAGTCATGGGTCATCGACTTTGAATTTCTTTTTTTTAACACATGACAAATATTTTATTCAGTATCACCTGTTACATGTACCTCAAACACCCAGGGGTGCGTATTGAGAGTCCCTGTTTTACATCACTCATTCCTATCCTGGGTAAACAGGCGAGTATAAAAATGATATCAACCTTTAAAAGGCTATTATTCAAAAAATACATATAAATAAACAGAATCATTACAATATATTACATTTGATAATTAATACACTTACAAATAAACAAGACATTTTAATGCAATAATTCTCTAATATGACAGTCAATATCAGGCTGTGGACCAGGTTTGTATTTTAAGCGAAGGTTTATATTTTCATATAATTCACAATAAAAATTTTGTTTCATATGGTTAAATGAGAAGTTTCTTTAATCAAATTTTATTTCATTCGTTACTTTCCAAATTATCCATTTTGCTATAGTTATAATAATGTTGGCTACAATAATTTGTTTTATTTGCCCGTGAAAGAATCCAAGGATCATGTTTTTTTCTTCAAGTCTTAAAATATTAGTTATGTTTAATCTTGATAATAGTGATTGTATTTCAAGAATAAAGGGATAAATTGTTTTACAATTGTAGAAAAAGTGATCCGGTGTTTCAAAGTGATTTTTACATACATGACAAAGACCATTCACTTGTGACAGGCCTATTCGTTTCAAACGTAATTCCGTATAAATAATGTTGTGTAAAGATATCCAATGAAAATTAATAATTTTGTTTTTTACGCCTATTTGTTTTATGTAGCCTCATACCTTAGGCCATTCGATTTCATTGTATTCAATTTCCCACTTCAGTTCAGCTTAAGGACTTGTCACTGGGTTGAAAAGTTTTTGAATTTCTTTTGTTTTTAATTTATCATGACTTATCAGTTTTCCAGAATTATTATAAAACCCTACATTTACAAATTTAAAAGCCGTTAGCTTGCCCCTGAGTCTTTTAAATAAATATTCAAAATTTCAAAAGATTTCTCAACAGATTTTTCATTTTTATTTAGTAACTGGGTATCATCTGCGAAAAGATTTAACTTAGTTTCTTTGTAACCGTTTTCACAAGGTAGTTTTATTCCCTCAATATCCTTGTCGGCTCTTATAGCGCTTGCTATAGGTTCGGCTTGTAGTACGTACAAAAGAGGTGCTATTGGACATCCTTGGAGAGCGGAGGGAGATATAGATAAATATTTAGAAACAAACGCATTTGTTTTGATACATGTTTTAGAATTTTGAAGTAACATATTTATCCACCCACAAAAATTAGGCCCAAAGTTGAATTGTTTTAAACAAGCTATTAACCACCCCCATTCCATTCTACCAAAAGCTTTTTGTTGATCTAGAAAAATGATTACCCCCTCTTCATCCTCGTTATCTACATAATGAATGATATCTTGTAATAATCTTTTAGCATCAGATATATTTCGTCCCTGAATAAATCCTTTTTGATCTTGATGAATAATTTTTGGTAATACCTTTTTCAATCGGAATGACAATAATTTTGCTAGGATTTTATAATCACAGTTTAATACCGTAAGGGGCCTCCAATTTTTTAATACTTCTCTCTCGCCCCCTTAAAAATCAAAGAAATCATACCTTTGTATTGAGAATCACAAAGGTTTTTGTCATTGAATATTTCCTTTATCAAAAGAATAAATATATCTTTAATTTGATATCAAATACCTGGTAGAATGCCGCAATTATGCCGTCTTCCCCGGGGGATTTGTGAAGTTTTAGGCTCTTTGTTGACTTTTCATTTTCATCAATTGTTATATCTGAGTCAAGTGTGGTCTTATCTTCATCATTTAACTTATTTTGTACGAACTGGAGTAACCAACCCCCCCTATCTTCGTCCAATCCTTCAGATTTAAAAAGATTTACATAAAATTTTACTTGTTCGTTTAGTATAGAATTTATGTCTGATTTTATTGTACCATTTTCACATTTTATTCTGCTCTATGATTTATCTTGACCGTTTGCTTTTTAAAGTTGGATGAAATATTTAGAGGATTTTTCTCCATTTTCATACCATTTACATTTCGACCTTATCTTAGCTGCCTCAGCTTTTTTTTATGCGCTTCTTTTATATTTTTTTCAAGTTTCTTTATTTTTTTTTATTACAGTTTTGAGGATTAAGCTTTAAATTTTCTAATTCCTTTTCCATTTTATGAAGTTTTTTTTATCACTAAGAATTAAGTTTAAGCTTATTCTCATTTCGCCTTAGCTGTCAAAATAATTATATAAAATTAATCCCAGTTTGCCTTAGTAAAAAATTTCAGGTACACAAGAATTAAATAAGGCGAAATGGGAGCTTCTGTAAACAATGTAATTAAGTTTTGTTTTGTTTGTATTGAAATTAGTTGATATTTGTTATTTTGATGTCAAATTCTACCATGAAATACTATTTAAAAGATATTTTTTTTGTGTCCCACTTTTTAAATATTTTTTTACAGTTGCTCTTCTTTTTCTGAAATTGTATTTTTTTTTACTCATGTGTTATATTTTGTAAATAAAGTTTTATTAGAGATGACAAATTGGATATGGATATTTCATATTTTAATGAATAAATAAAGACAAATATGAAACTATCATAACAAATATTTTATTTCTGAATCAGCACTGAATTCAAAGCACAATGTCATAAAAATAGCATGAGAATAAGCACTAATACATAAAACATAAGAATTATTTCCATATAGTTCATATTGTGAAAAACAAGGCACAGATGTACACATTTGAAAGTTCATTTAGTTTCCAAGTTTGAGGATGTAATATGCTGCATCACCATATTGAATATAGTCAGTTGTACCATTGTGTAGGTTTTCCTTCAAAGTGGTGAATCTTTCTTCTATTTCTCTATACTTGATATTTTATATATTTTATTAAAGTTTCTGTAAAATATGTAAATAAATCTGTGGGAATATATTTTTTTCTCTTTCTTTTTAACTTTTTGTTTTGCACAATGTAAAGGAGAATTGAATTATTAAGAATTTTCTAATTGGATAAAATTCATACAATTGAAACTTTTATTAAATAAAGCATAAAAGAAGCAACTTTCCTACTGACTAATGTTTTATTGTAGATTTTTTTTCTTATTTCACAATTTTTTAAATCATAAAAAGTATTTTTTTATAAATAAATATTAAAATAATAATCCAAGAGAAAAAAATCCCTAATTACATGTCGTTTATATTGTTATAAAAACACAGAGGTTTAATTTGTTTATTTAATTTTTTCATCTAAATTCACATTTCGCCTTAGTACAATTCCCATATCGCCTTAGTATTTTTTTTACCTTTTTTACCTGGAATTCACAGCTAAGGCGAAATGGGAACACACCAGAATTAACATCGATCTAGATGAACCGGATTTTATTGCCTGTGGCAAATAATCCAAGTAAATATATACATATTATCATATTCAATTAATTTTAATAAAATTTAAAAGGAAATGTTTTTGGTTAATTCAGATGAAATGTGTACTGAAATGATTTTGTGATGGGATATATGTTTGGAGAAAAGGGATATATGTTTGGAGAAAATAAAATACAAACAGAACAATGGCCGACTTTACACGCAAAATATGATACATTGTAAATAAAAGTTAAAATGTCTTTTGTTTTTTATATTATATTATAAATACTGTGATCACCGGTGCGTCGTAGTAAATGACCCCGTACAATTGTTTTCATATTTTATAACTAGGAACTAGTTTTAGAAAAATAAAAATTAAATGAAGATTTCGAAGTAAAAAAGAGAAAAGATGACCAGAGATCACGTGGTTAAGATGAAAAATTTGAGAAATGTCACGGATAGCAAGACAAAAGCTTGCGTTTCGAATTTATTTAACAAGTTTTTGAACATTTCTCTGTCGGAGGACGACGTCGATTTGGGACAAGATCGACAACACCAATACGCTATCATATATTTACGTTCTCACGATGAAGTAGAAATGACTTTGGACAGATTGAGCTCGAGTAGTGGCCGAAGTTCATTAGGATACAAGTTCAATAATCTTGTCGGACCAAAGCAGGAACTCGAAGTAGAACGTTTTAAATTTTATCGAGTAGGAGAAAAACTTGGGATTAAAGATAAAACCACAGAATTTCGAAAGGGATTTGGTGATTATTTCGATAGACAATTCAAACTCGATGTGGTAAAGTTTATATGTGGTTTTATTAATTGTACAGGAAAAGGAATCCTATACGTGGGAGTTAGTCAGAAAGGTTTGTTTATTGGGATTTCCCACCATTTTACCAGCACTTTGCCTATGTCGTGACGGCGGCAATTGGTTTTGGTAGAAACAGCCATAGAAAACCCGAAACCGTCTACATTCGACACGAACGTGTCTTTTTAGATCGGAGTCTAACACAGGCATTTCAAGGAAGATTCGAACTCACAACTCCTTCATCAATAGTATATATTTTGACAATATAGCGATAATCACTAATTACACCACTTAAAGGCACTTTGCAGAAGGTAATAAAAAAGGTTACCGATATGACAAGCTATTGGCAAGGGAAAAGCAAACAAAAGATTCATGCATGTTTTACCCTTTAAAGTACAGACAAGCCAAAGTTGAATTATGTTAATATTTTATTATACATTGTAAGTACATGTCAGTACTACTATAGTCGCAACAAAGTGATATCAACCGTTTTCTCATCCTCCCAAGTCATGGTTTTGTATCCACGTTCTTTCCCACAAACCCCTGACATCATATATTAATATTTTGCGGGTCGAACATATCGCCCTAGAAAATTCTACCTACGACGCAAATGGACTCTCTTGTGACCTTGTGAAGAACCAATGAAAATCGTTCACTTCCGACCCGCAAAATAAGAATGTGTGATGTCAGGGGTTTGTATCAACGAACGTAGATACCAAACCCTGAATTGGGAGGATGCTGTTTTCTTAGCCAAGACAGGGATCATGTAATACTAACAGTTCCTGGCCAAGATTTAAAAATATGACGTTGAGCAATTATATCATAAATTATTGTTACTTTTTATCTTTTGCTTCTACTAAATTTAACAAATTTCTAAACATTAGCCAAAAGTGAATAAATATCTACTAAATAAATGAATTTCCTGATCTAATTATTACAAAAAATGGCTCAATTATTTTGATACGAAAATATATATATGACAAATCATGGTTTCCAAAGTTTTTGGAATGAGCATGTTCGATGAAGGTTAACCCAGTTAGTTAAGTTAAGTTAAGTGTTAACATTTGTATGTATTCCTTTTAAGGGCATGTTTTAGGATTGAACTTTGAGCACTGGAAAGTTAACCGGGTACAAAGTACAACAGATTTTGTGTTTGGGACTGTTTCACCTGTGATCCATTCAGACTGTTTTTCTGTAGAATTTGTACCTGTATACACTTCGGACGGATACCCAATAGGTAACTGACTGAAAAACTGTTTAAATAGTTTAAATTATCAAATTATATAGATCTAACAGAAAGATGACATTAAAAAAAAGATCTGACTAATAAACAACAAAATGGATAAAAGGAAAGGTCAACAACGAAATACCAATCAATCAAAGCAAACTGTTACGGCCGAAATCACCTTTAAATTATAGCCAACAAAAGACACAAATCAATAATAAAATTTAACAAGATTTATTATATACAAAGTTTACAAAAATATTACAAAAAAACTAAAATGTCAACTTAACTGTTCAAAATCCTGTTTTTTCTTGATCCGGAATTCTGGTCACTGTTGCCTGAATCCAAACGGAATATTATATCCAATCAGTCACAATCTAGTATGATGTAACGAAAATAAAAGTCTGTGAAGTACGATGTGTGAAACGTAAATAAATCCAACAGCTGAGAACACAAGAATGTCTATCTGTGGTCCGATAAATGATGTTCTGAAAGTCTAACTTTCTTGTCCGTATTTATACTGTAGAACGGAAACTTCTGGAATACGGTAGAAGTTCGAATCACACCGTAAGTCAAATAGAAAGTTCTAGTGATTCCACCAGTATCCATTATTGTTCCAGTGATTTCTAAACTGCGCAGTTATAACATTATTTGGTAAACAATTATAAGTATTATGTAAACATAGTATACATGTTATAAGGCTACGCCAAACAAATTAGGCCAAGATAAATAAATATAATAATTACAATATCATAACAAAACCAACTGACAGACCGCCGGACAAAAAATAACATTAAAAGAGCTCAAAACATAAACATAAAAACAACAGAGAGTCAGCATTGTCTGACTTGGTACAGATACTGGACAGTGATGAGGTTAAACAGGTTTTATGGGTACCCAATCCCCCCTTATCTATACTGATACTCTGGTGTAAAACACACTATGAAAACCAATACAGTATGATTACCAACAAGGTGACCGCTTGCTAGAACCGCAGAATTAGACTAGACGGTACAAAATTTAGATAGCAGGGTCAGAAAACCTGTTATCTCGTGTATAGAAATGTACATACCTGTTCATTTAATTGAAACTTGGAAAAAAACCTCCACAAACCGATTACATGTTTTCAAATAGTGGAGGAATAAATTATTTACATAAAAAGTTTCATTTTAAGCCCTGTTCATTGCCTATATAGAGATCATAGATACACTCCTACAGATATTTCATCGTACATTTGTTCAAATGTTTTCATTTTTTGAAGACCTACTCACTGGTCTCATAGTAGCGTTTTCGCGGTTCGCGGGTTCGCCCTGGGATTCCAATCAGGTCAAACCAAAGACTTTAAAATTGATGCTAGCTTCAAGATGAATTAAATGAAGACACAAAAAGTTGGAAAGCGTAAGCATTTGCATCGCTATGTGTTTGTTTATTCCAAATTGGCTAGAGGTATAGGGAAGGGTTGATTTCTCACAAAAGATGTTTAACCCCGCCGCATTTTTGCGCCTGTCCCAAGTCAGGAACCACGAGCCTTTGTTAGTCTTGTGTGTTTTTTGAATTTTTGTTTATTTTTATGTTTCGGAGTTGAGTGTGCCGTCCATTTGCTGAACTAGTATACATTATTGTTTAGGGGCCAGTTGAAGCCCGCCTCCGGGTGCGGGATTTTCTCGCTGCGGTCAAGACCCATTGTAGCTTTGAGCTGCTCTCTGCTCTTTGGTCGGGTTGTTGTCTCTTTGACACATTCCGCGTTTCCATTCTCTATTCTATCACAATTACAATCGTGATTCACTTTAGACCACTCTATCGGGTTTTCGCTCATGTTATGAATGTGGTAACAGTTGATGTTTTCTGACTTGTAAAATTTTTCATGTATTGGTTTTGTTAATATTTGCACCAGGCAATAAGGTATTAGAAATAACAGTAAACAATGGAAAACCAAAGTTTTTATACTCAGTGTGTGAAGAGGTTTACGTTCGCCGTCAAACCAGTGTCTACGGGCCATTAACTGTCTCCCAGGTTCTGAGTTTGACACAAGAGGTAAGTGTAAAATAATTAGGTGTCTACATTTAATTTATTAAATTTGAAATAATTTACCCTACGATGACGTGTTTTCTTTGGGTATCGAAATATGTAAAATCCAATGTCATATGCATGTTCTTATTCACATTTTGAAGGCTGTCCTTTTTTGGCAAATGTTTAAGGCTGGATATTTTCCCTAGCTTGGTCCCTCAATAAAAAAATAAATCAATTGATTACTTCTTATTTTTTTGGTGTTAATGTTTGTTGCGCAAAGGAAAATTCATGTTTTTAAATAGTCTTTGTAATTATCGATTGTAAAAATATATTGAAATCAAATTTTTAAATTTAAATCAGATTCACAGAAAAGAACTTGAACGTGAGCGTAGAAAGATAGTTGATGAACGACAAAAGATTTTAAAAGAATCTCAGATGGAATATGAACTTCTCTTAAATCAAAAAGAGAAAGAATTAGAAGGAACAATTGAGAAAAAGTTGGAAAAAGAGAGAAAAAGGACACAAAAAGAAAAAGAAGAAGAAATTAATCGTTTACAACAAATAGTGTCAAAGGTCACCGAAGTCAAACAGGAATCAAAGTTTTGTACTATCATGTAATGCTGTTAGAAAATTGATGAACATTTGTTTGCTGAATGACATTACAATTCGACTTTCTTAGAAACGTCAGATTAATTGACACGATATCAAAATAGTTTACGCATGCACAAAATACCTCAGCTTTTAGTTATGTCCTTTTTTTTGTAAAAAAAAGGCAATATTTCATCGGGGGATTTTCAGTCCTGCCTATTTCCACCACATTTTTTAGCCTGCCTTTCTTCTTTAAATTTTACATCATGCCTTTTAATTTTAAATTCCTTCCTCACCTTCCATAAAATGAACATTCAATAGTTTAAATTACGTCAAATTACTCCTCTGCTTACCTCTCCCTATATTAACAAGTAGCTGGGCAGTCGTAAGCGTTCCCGTATTTTCACTTTCCAAGACGCATTCACTGCTGAAATATTATACAGTGTCTTAGAAGGTGACCTTAACACGAAACTTAACCAGAGTCAATCATGCATCAAATGTAGGTCAGCGTGATCCAATTTTAATACGGGCCTTCGTTGTTTTCCAAGATGCATCCACTGATGAAATATTATGTCGATGTGACTTACAGTGTCTCAGAACTAGACCTTAACGCGAAACTTAACCAGAGTCACCCATGCATAACATATAGTTCAGGGTGATCAAATTTTTATACGGACCATCGTTGTTTTCCAAGACGCATGCACTAGTGAAATATTATACCTATATGACTTACAGTGTCTCAGGCTGGACCTTAACCATAGTCACCAATGCTTGGTATGAAGCATCCATGGAAGGACCTTTATACATTTTGCATATTTTGTTCCGGTCAAAGAACTTATATGGCCGCCATGATGAATTCTTATTTCTGAATTGTCAAAATTAAAATATTTGTTTTTCTGAAACCGCATAGCTAAATGAGCTGTAACTTGGTATGAAGCATCTGTGGAAGAACCTTTATAAAGTTTACATATTTCGTCCCGGTCGGACAGCTTATATGGCAGCTATAATGAATTCTTATTTTTGATTGGTCAAAATTTCAAAAATCTCCTCCTCTGAAACCATATAGCCAAATTAACTGATACTTGGTATGAAACATCTATGGAAGGTCCATTACAGTTTTCACTTGAAATAAAATGGATAGATTTGTGGAACTATAATCAAGGTGAGCTATACACGCTCAATTCTCTCGAGCCTCTTGTTTTATACTGCAAATATTCTGACTTACCCGAGCAACTAAATTGCAACTTCAGGGATGTACTTATATATTCTTGGACCATGGACACTTTAAATATAGCTCTAGCTTCTGCTTTTGGAATGCGCTATATGGCACCAATAAAAGTACAAGTCATGTTTTGGGGGTTCGATATTGGTTTTGCGGCATCTGATAGTCGGAAGCTGTTTCGTCGTGCAACCGCTTTCATTTTTGTCTCTCAAAATGTATATATTTTTTACCACATTTTTTAGTCTGCCTTTTTTTTTCTAAATTTCTTCCTTTAATTGCGTACCCAATAAAAGATATACACGACTGGTATGGTACTGTAATTTCAGTAAGACATTTTCCTTACGTGCATAATGGTTCATGTTGTTGACTCATCTAAACCTATATAAACTAGTAAACTTGTTCAAATTCATCGACAACACTCTATCTTTTAAAATTTAATAGAATCTAAATTTCAAATATCACTTGAAGCTATAAAATGTCTTTTTGATAATTAGAATGTCTGAATGCAAGTAAATTAACACTGAAAGGTCATTAAAAAGTACCATTTCATAACATGAAAGTTTAATATCAATTTTAACCATGCAGTCAATTTTTTGTTGTTGAAAAAAACATAATGTATAATAAATTTGAAGTCTTTTATTGCACTCTTGTTCACGACAATTAGCATGATTAGCTTATTGAAACATAAGAGCACGTAGACATATAAAACCAGTGAACTATCAAAATGTCAGATCAAACATGGCTTACGAAATCACTACTGGGGAAACATAAGTAATAATATATTTCAGCGTCGTAATAACATAAACAGCCTGACCCAGTAACAAGGTTTCTACGCAGTATAAAATATATCTGATTTACTGGGTTCTTTTAAATAACATAACTCTATAGATAATTCTCTTAATTGATTAAATCGGATGTTTCTTTTCATTCACAAGAAATTTTTAAACTATAGATCATTTGGAAATAGTTGATACAAATGACTTGATTACATATGCACGAAGATTTTTCTAACTTACTATTTCCAACAAATATTTGAGCATATGACTTCTTTTCGCTAAATTCAAATTCTTTCTTTTCACAACAAAGTCTAAATCCATGGTAATTTTGCTTAGGGTCCACTAAACACAGATCTAGTTCAGATTTGACATATTTCTTCTTTTTTGTCTTTTCGGAGTTATTTCCCTTTTTTATATGTAGAATAGCAAAATTTTGTTTTTTTGTTCAAAAAGTTGAGTATTTTTTTAACCAAATAATTTAGAATATGGAAAGATTGCTAGGGACCACTAAAAACAAACGAAATTCAATTTGACATATTTCAACTTTTGGTTTTTCAGTAAGGCCTCTTATTAATATTGAAAAATAGCCAAAATCCATGTTTAAGTTCAGTAACATCAAATCATTTGAAATTTATATATATATATCACCAAACACATCTAGAGCTCGAATGTTACACGTGTAATTGACATACGTTGTATTTCACATACGTTGTTGTTCCCGAGTTGTATCCCCTTTTATGTGGAAAAATATTCAAAACAGAGTTTTCCTCGTTCAATACCTTCACTGTTTCGCCAATTATTTGAAATTGTAAAATGTTCTTATTGACCATAGACACAAATCAAATCTGAATTTGATCTATTAGTGTTTTGTCGTTTTCGAATGATATCCCTTTTTCAAAGAGGACAGTTGCCAAAATTGAAGTTTCCGTTCAATAGCGTCATCAAATCGTCTGAAATTAGAAAAAAATATGTTGAACCTCTATACACAACTTGTGTTGGAATCTGACCTATTTCAGTTTTGTCGTATCCGAATGATATATCCATTTATAATGCAGATCAGTAGATAGCATTACTGATAGCTGCAATTAAAATCATCTCGGTCCCATGTACACAAGTCTGTCTTTATTTTGAAGAAGTTTGGGAACATTTTTTTTTCGAATTTCTCCCTTGCATCTCACATGTCTCATATATAATACGAAATGGTTCGCGTTTAAAAATTTCCTAATGTGAAATAAGTACAAGTAGAATCAAGGAAATTAATATGTCGGTGAAGTGATGTTTAGGTTTGTCAGTCGATCCCAGTTTTCGTGGAAAGCAATATCTAAAACATTTACACAAATAGTCTCACATTGCTTAGTGTTACTTATAAAGTTTAGTTTTAACAATAAATTATTTGATACCAGTTTCGATACATAAGATGTGTACATTTCATCGGTTTTTGACTCATGTGCTCAAGGTTTAAATTGCTGAAATTCAAAAACAATTACTCAAAAATTTGAAGAGCAAAATGCCAAAAGGGCCAACAGTGAGAGTGGTACGAACAGAGCTTTGTATGAAGGGAGATAACTCCTTAGTTTCCACAAAATTTAACATTTTTGTAACAGTTAATCTAAAGTATCACTTTTGTCAGACATTATCCAGAAATCTCATTTTACCAAGTTAACTAATTGCCTCCCTTTAGGACCAAATGAAGAACATTTCAATCTAAGGGAGATAACTATAAGTCTAATGTTCATTATTGATTTCAATTTTTAAAGAAATATGGTCCGTTACCAGGTAACATTTATTGATTGATTGAATATTGTTTTACGCCGTGTGGGCGACATTTAAGCCATATCACGGCGAGAACTAATTATATTAAGTTTGATTAAACAGGTAACATTTAATAAAAAAAAAATCATCAATATGTTATCACTTTCAGTTTTTGTGAACTGTACCCTTCTTCTAAATTTCATGGGCGTTTTAATGATTTAAGGATGCTCGTTGGTCATGTTTTGGTCTTTTTGTCAGATTTTCGGAATCCTCGGGTGTTATCCATTTCTTAAACATGAGATTTTCTGCCCATGAACCCAAACTTTTTCTTTTATAATTCAATCATATATACCTTAAAATGGTATTTGACAAAATTTTATGAAATCCTTTTTATTTTTTCATACATTTTTGAGAGACTGAAGTTGTCAATGCAAAGACAATGAAAAATCCAGAGAAAACCCATTTCCTGCAAATTTTGAAGGCCTTATAGCTCTAAAATGAGCACATGAACCTATATTTTTTTCTTGGTAATTTGTTTACTATTCATATGTTCTCTCAAACTAAAACACCTATTTCATATCCTTTTTATTTCCTATTAGACCAACGATCATCCTTAATTGTGGAATTATTTGCCATGTTTTTATAGCAACTACAGCCATCTAGATAATTTCAAGACAGGATTGCAACGTTGAGTTAGGGAACGGTCATTATTTACTAATAGGGGGGGCTGGAAAATTTTTCCAACTATCAGTCGTTGCCAAAAGTGACCCCCCCTAAAAGTTTCAATATCTTAATTTGACCCACCCATAATTTTGATAAAGAAAAAAGTGACCCACCCTATTCTTAATATGAAGTGTACACTCAATCAAACTTGTAATCAAAGTCATATTTCTATGTGTGTTTCCAGGATATTTGCTTGAATTATTCATTGTATTTTATGCATGTGGGTGTTCAGCATCTTGATTTTTTGACAAATTTTTACTTAATGGTGATAGTCAAGAAAATGATCAAGTTATGGTATCTACAACTTTATATATTGAAATTTCACATAATAAACATACAATGCAGATAATCAATACATCCATGACATCTGTCTGACAAAAGGAACAAATCTAAACTACTAATCAAAATACTCATGCACCTTACTTGGACTCATCCAGATCACTTTCACTCTCACCATTTTCATCGACCATATCATCTTCACTCACAACTTCATCTTCACACTCAGCTACATGGAAGAAATTTTCTGAGTATTGCCAAAACTTATCTTCAACTTCTTTTTTTAAATTATCCATGATTAAACACTTAGCCTCAAATGAAAATGAATTTGTTTCTAGTAACACAAATAAACTTTTAACATGCTTTAATCCAATAATTTGCACACAACTTAGGTCTATGTTGTTAATTGGTTGTGGATTTTTGCTTTTCAACAGGTCTTTAATGTTCTTTGCACTTCCGACATCTAAGTAATTTGCAGTTGTATCACATTGGCACAAGTTTTTCAAAACATAGTCACAGTTATGCTTTAATCTTTTCATGCTTCTCTTCAGTGCTTTTCTTTTATTGTTGGAGATTTTTTTGTTCATTTTTCCACTAATTGTCCTTCCAGTTTTAATATTAACACTTCCAAATATTTCTGTATAGCGCTTCTTCAAGGTGTCACAGTTTTCAATATATTTAAGAATATTTTCACTCAATGTGACCATTGTTGTTAACGTAGCCTGATTGAAAATGTGATGTGTTATAAGGTAGTCTTTTAGCAAGGCTCTACCATTTTTGTCATGTATTAAGTCTTCATTCTCGGTTATTTTTTGCTTAACATTTAATATATCAGAACGAAGATTATTCAGGCGCTGAAGATTATAATCTATCCGTTTGTCATCTCCGAACTTTATTTTGCCACCACTCAAAAGGTCTCCCAGCGCACTTGGATTTTGTCCCGTGATATATTTTAGTGAACATTCCACTGCGTCAATCTTATATTTAAGTTCCCATTGTCTGTTTCTTTCTTTTGTGAAGAGTTTTCTAAAGTGTTCTATGTCATTTATACATGAATAACTATTTATATAAAACTGTTCCAGTAGCGTATTTGAAAATTCACACTTGGAATTTCTTGGATTGGGATACCACCCAAACTTTGTGTCTTGCCATTGAAGCGACCCTTTGAGAGATGGAACATTAGAACTCCTCACATCTTTAAGCTTATGGAAGGCTAAAGCTCCTTTCCTGTGGAATTGGTCAGAACATGACTGACAATAACCTATAATAAGAAAATAATTGCACTTGTACTTAAAGTTGACAAAAATCTGATTTAGTTTAATACAAAGTGTGCAGTTAAGTATTATCACATTTGACAAATTTAACAGTTTAGAGGCGAGAATTTAGATGTACTTGTTTTATAGTATCACAATTTATACATGTACAATGTATGCGTATCGGTTATTTGTAGAATACATGTAGCATTTCCATTTCCATATATTAAAGGTTCCTAGCTTCATGGATGAGTTACTGGAATAAGTCGACATTTTCTGCTTGGAAATATATAAAAGGGTTATTATTTTAGATGAAATATGTGATAAGCCTCATTTTATTTACTTAAGTAACATATCAAATGGTCACTTTTCTTAAGCGTCTGATAATTAGATAAACAATCAAGATAACAAATGGATAAGCATTATAAATAGATTTTCTACACACAGATGGTAGGTCAGATTACAAACATGTTTTAACCACTTTATTATGTTTATGATCTAATCGACATGTGAATGGGTTTATTTTTAGAGAAAAAAAAAATCCCTACAAATAATATATTAAAATGACACCGTACTCGACCCAGGTTCTTCTACAATTGAAAAAAATGTAAAAATGTATTTACCAAGTTCACAATCTTCACATTGGAGATCTATACTTTCGGTGTTGCATCTGTTGCACTTTTCTTCTTCTATAAAGCGTAAATCAACTATCTTGTGGACTTGTAGTTTGCCCTGTTGGGTGAAATATTGTAGAAATTTACATGAAAATAGCTAATTATGAGAATTGCTAAACATTGAAAAAATAGTAATTGCTTTACTATAAATATGGAAATGATGATATGGAAATAGCAGCTAAGTAAAATCATTCTATTCGACAACTATCATAAATCAAATTATTCTTTTGTATACCATCTCAGATATTTTGAAATCTTTTTTTTAAATATTCATTTGTTTTCATATGTTACATTAATAACTAATTTACTAAATGAATAAATTATGCACAAATTCCGATCATAAATAAAAGAATTTCACAATATGTCTGAATACAGTATGAACAACATTTTTATAAAAAGGATATTTAGGATATTACTGAGTGTACATTTTTGAATTTCATGGAAAGGAAAATATAAACCAGCAGGTTTTTTTTTTAAAGTCAAAATCATTTTCAATACATGATATAATAAGACTTACCCTGGCATGAATGTCTCCAGCACATGCATGACAATACAGCAAAGAACAATCATAACATTTCTTTGTGGCTTCTTCATTTTCACAATGGTCGCATCTGAAATGTCCAAGAATTTGTATTGAAATCACATTCATCAGGCTGATATGCTGACGTAAAAAGTTTGCTGAATATACAATGTATAATTAATTCTAAAAAAACTAATTTTAAAAAATATCATTGAATGTGTTTTTCATGTAAAATTAAGGATATCATCCTCGTATGCAAATCTGTCAATGATTTTGGTTAACTGTTTCGGAACTTCTGGTTTGTTTACTCTCATTCATACTAAACTTTGGAAATTTCTGTCTTCTACATAGTTTGGTGTGATCTGCACTGAAGAGGCATAAAATTGTCAAAAAGGCTTTCTGCAAAGCTAAATTTTAATGTAAAATACTTGTAGTTTATTTTGTTCAATTTCATGTTATAACCAGATAACCATGAAGGTAGAAAAGATTTTTCTTCTGCTTTTATCGCTAATTGCAATGGAAGAATATAAAATGTTATGTATTAAAATGATAATTAAAGCATTAATTAAAACATACCTTTTTATCAGATTCTCTTCCATTTTGTCAATATATCTACACTGTACAATCCCGTGGTAATATAAAAATGCACTAAGTAAATCCAAATTGTCAAAGTTAAAATATTATACATTTATATACAATAAATATACACATCTGGTCACTCCTCATTCATTATCTGAATCTGAATCACCAAAGAATTTCCTGTGTTTCCAATGAGACACAGACCTCCCATATCGGCTTACAGCTACAGGGGGTGGCAATAATTCATCCTCACAGTCAGATCCAATTTCAATTTCCTGGTCAGTAAGATCAGTCTCTGACATGTTTGACATTACATCATCATCTTCATCTTCACTATCAGTAGAAATCTGTTCAACATCTCTGGCATTTTTGCTTGGTTGTTTCAAACATTTCTTAATAGCATTTTTTCTTGCAATATAGGATTCAACAATTGAAACCTTTTCGGTTTTTTTTCGCGGGACCGGATCGCAAAGTTTTTTCTCAGTAATGAATTTGTTTAATACATTTACGCTCAAATTTTTAATAGTCCCTTTCAGGTGCAATTCTTCCCAATTATACTGATCAATGGATGTATTTTTGTCAGCTACATTTTTCTTTTTTCGATGCTCTGATCTTTTTTCTCGCTTAAATTTCATGGTCTCCATATGATGTAATTCTGCTATTATCAAGGAACCATCATCTACTGCAAACTTCTTTTGAAATTGGTCTATTTCATCTTGTGGGGAATTTGAACTCAATTTTCCATTTTCAAATAGAATTCGAACCTGACGCCTTGGTTGGTAATCATCTGGTTCACGTAATTTGCCAGTTGCATTACAGGTTGGAGTGTTTTCATATTTTTGGTATTGCGCATTGTCATCTGGTATAGGTCGAGGAACACAAGTTATGGGTTTACCGGAAGACCACCCTTTTGAACAAAAGTCACATATATTTCCATTTTTTTCTTCGCATTGAAATTTGACAAATTCCAAGTATAGTTCTCCCTCATGGAAATGATTTTCATAAAAATCTGAAATCTTTCTGTAATACTTATATCCAGGTAAATCTTTCCTTTTGGTTGGTGCTGTATCTAAAAACAACTTTAGCGTGTCTTCATCGTTGTAAAACATACTCTCCTTAGGATGTGCTACAAGCCCAGTCATAAAACCTCCCCGAGGACCTGGTGAACTTTCTATGCGCATTGCCAATTCTTTACATGTTTCCATTACATTATATTTATAAATTTTATCTTCATGTTCTTCCATTTCATCAAGCGTCATATTTTTTACATAGTCTGAATGTATATCAAGGCTTTGATATTCCCAATGTATTGAACCTCCGTCTGAAATCGCCTTGCCCACTGCAGATTGTGTCCGTTCGACTTCATTTTGGCAGTCACCGGTGGCCCTGTGGATCCTTGTGTAGAAGTCTAGATCTTGTATCATGACTTTTTCAGCGGCTCTAAACTTGACGTCCCGGTTTGACTTTCCTACACCTGGTCCTGCATCTGTCAATTCTAATACCCTTGGCTTGAGTTTTCTTAATTTCATTCTTTTAAACATTGCTATGAAATTGGAACAGTTTTGTGATAAGTTCTCCCACAAATCGTTTGACTCTTTCGTGTCTTTTCTAGATAAGCTCTCTTTTAGTGTAGAAATGTCATTCTGAACAAGATTAATCAAATCATAAACTTGTCCAACACATGTTTTCTCCGCTTCAGATTTATTCTGTGTGCTATAATTCAATAACAGTCTAGCCTTTTGCAAATGGGCGTCTAACGAATGTAGTCTTGAGTGTTCGTAATCAAGGTTTCGAGCAGAATCTACGGCCTTTGCTTGGTCCTCGGACTCGGACTGCAACATAAAATGTCTTAATTTATCCCGAAGAATTGCTGCAACTTTGTGAAATTCGTTTGACAAAATGTCAGTTTCTTCACAGGGAACTTCATAAAGTTCTGGAATTTCATGATGTAGTCGCATGTCCTCTGAAGCCCACACAGATCCATTACTTCCAAGGTAATACTTTGGCCTGAAGACACATACGTTTTCATCTTCAGTCATCATTAATTGCGTCTTGCCATCAACTTCAACAATTTCTTTCATGAAAAAGCGGTGACTGCTAGGTGTAATGTTCAGTTTTGCTTGCGCAAAGTCATACTTTGGTAGCCTACGCTGTTTGCTTTCTTCAACAGGTTGAAAAACCTTGAATTTGTCAAGTCCATCGGATGCTTCGGGCTTTAAATACGCTTTGTCATCCATGCTATGGATAAGTGATAGCTCCTTATCATTTATGCATAAATGAGTCACTGCTCTTTTCACATGTGCTCTCTGATGTTTTGTATGTATTTTATCTTTGTCTTCTGATTTTGTAGGTTTTTTGCTCGAGAACAGCCACTTCCCGCGATGGCGCTTTGCTTGGATACTTCTGATTGATTTTGGTTTTGAACGATTATATGCCGTAGTGCTAGATTTTATTGGAGCCTTTCCGTTTGAAATCCGATGGTGATTGATGATATTTTTAAAATCAGACTTCCGAACAGAGTGATTTAGATACAAGACAGTATCTTGTCGTCTTCCATGCGCTGTTGCTTTGGTTTCAATACAGTTAAGAAGGAATTCTTCGTCCTCATCATCTATTTTTTCCTTAGGCCCTGCTCCCAATTTTCTGCGTTTTATTCTGTTTTCATCAATTAAACTTTCTGCAGTTTGTTTAACAGCTTGATTAAATTTTTGACGGTGGTAGTCACAAGCTCCAGCTATTAGATCTTTTTGTTCTTTTACTGATATTTCGATATCTTCTTTCTCTTGAATAAGTTCATCTATTCGGTTCTGTGGTGTTCGATGAGCCATGTTTCTAATACTTGTTTCAAGAGATATTTTCTTACTTTGCAGTGAAGTAATCCGTTTTTCTATTCGAAGATTGACTATATCCTTTGCTGCTATTTCGGCATTTTCACATTCTGTTACAATATTTTTTATACGCTCAATGTGTTTCTTGGCAGAATGAGGGTTAATCCCTACTGAATACAAGTCAGAGTTCCTTAAATTGCAAGTACTTAATATCATTTTTACACATTGTTTGTCATATTCTGTGTCCATAGATCGCATGATTTTCATAAGTGTGTCTTCAGAGATATCGCTTTGAAGTTGGAAATTGTTTCTGGTGCATAGATTTTGAATTATTCTCTCAACTGGCATATTATGCAATCGTAAGCAGAGATATGCAACTTGTTCAACAGGGTGTATGAAATAACAGCATAATAGTCCTTTTTGAGAATCCATCAGTTTGTCACGGAAACCTGTCTTATCGGGTAAGTGTTCAAAAAAGCTTGAATAAATGTCGTATGCCGTCTGGAAGGTAAGCAAAGTTTCATGTTCCAATTCATCTAGAACTGATATAAGTCCCAACAAAGAACGGAATTCAAACTTCGAATTTTTATACAATGTTAATAATCCATTTAACAAGATTTTATTGTCCTCTATAGATTTTGCACTTTGTAATGAAATTCTAATATTATTGTCTGAATCATAAACCACATTTCTATCTCTTTGCATAGGACGGCTATAAAGTTTTTCCTGAAGTGTAGGAATTTCTTTTGAAGTCATTTTTTCTTTCTTGAAAATAGCATTCGAAAAAACTTCACAATTTTAAATGATTTAAAATATCAATTTTCGTATATCAAACTGCAAACATCAAACTATTACTTGTAACTAGTTAATCCCATTCATTCCTTATGCCCATGTTGTTTACTTATCTAATTATATTTAGATTAGGATGAGATAATAGCATTTAATGTGTATAGTGACAGCTTGAGTAAATTATATGCTCTGATTTATAATATCTCCTGATCAAAGTATTTGGCATCTGTTTATTTAATGTCTGGAGAATAATCAATAACAACAAAATAATTTTACCATGTTTTTACCTATCAAGAAAATGACCCCCCCCCAATAAGAATACATATTAATTTTTGACCCCCCCAATTTAAGCAAAAAACTTTTTTTGACCCTCCCTAAGATTTTCCAACCCACCCACCTGCTAAATAATGACCGTTCCCTTATGTCGACTAATATTCAAATGAAGTTAAGATTTGAATCTCCATCTTTTATAAATCCCATAGGACAAATATTATGGATGGCATTAGTTCCCACACACAGCAGTTATACGGTAAACAATTAATGAGCTGATCAGTTGGAAAACGGGTAATCAGACCAAAGGGAGTAACCATTAGATTCTTATGGGTGGTGGGGCTAGGATCAAATGTTTGACCCTGCCTAATTTTTTTCGTCGAAATTTTGGTCCTGGATTTTTTTCGGTCGCTATTGCATCCTAAATATTTATTTTCATTTAAACAAAAACATTTCCTAATTGACACAGGTCCAGCATTTTTTTGCACACCTAAAGTGATCCTGTCTTTATTTTGCCAAAATCCCGGTCCGGCCTAATCATTTCAAATTCGATCCTAGTCCCCCCTTCCATCCTCCCAGCCATAAAAATCAAATGGTGGCTCCCTAAGTTTGTAGTTTCAGCTTAATGTCTTCACAACTTGTTAACGTTGGGCTTCTTTATGTGTTTCTATGTCTTCACAACTTGTTAACGTTGGGCTTCTTTATGTGTTTCTGAGTTCAATTTCAGGGTTGTTTATCCGTTGACATTGACCTTATATTTCATTTCAATTCTATAAAAACGACAAAATATGGTTCAGATGGTACTGGCGTTATATAACTGTGATCCTTTTGATAAATTTGGCGTAAAAATTACAGTTTATTATTCGCCAATAAGGAAGTTGATTTAGAAGACAACCCAAAATAAAAACTGACACATTCTTTTTAATTATTTGATTTATAACGACATAATATTTGCACTTACTATGCATTTCCTGTTGTACTTTGTACTTGTCATGAATTATAACTACATGATCGATTTCCGTTTTTTCTTTCATTTAATCTATAAATTTTACATGCTTAGCTATTACAAATTTGATATCTATATGCGTTGTAAATACATTGAACGTACATCTCATGCATGTGGGGTGATACGCCTTTGGGAATTGGCAAAAAGAAAGAATTTTTGGGGGGGGGGGGGGATCGGGCAAAAAGCATTCAAAAATTTTAAAGAAGAAGGAAAACATTGCACATTTTTTCGACAAATGGGAAAGTCATAACCCCCCCCCCCCAATGTATATATTGTTTGGATATGAATATACCGGAATATAATTTCTAAAGTACATTTAATTTGTTAAAATTCTGGCATGCTTAACTTTTATGTTTCATTTTGACATTTTACTGTCTCCTAATTTTTTGGTTATTGTTTAGATCGGCTTTCAAGCAGTATTTGCTCACGTGAAATTCACGTGAACATAACATCAATTTCACATTAATTTTTTTTCACGTGAAGTACATATTCATCGAGCTTATAAGTTTAATTCAGGTTTAAATTTTAGTAAGGAAAATCAAAGTATTTTTTATGCATTATTTAAATCAATTATGACATTGTAAAAAAGTATTTTTTTTTAACATTCACCGAATTTAACATAAATTGTTTAGGTAAAATTCACATGTAGTTAATGTGAAATGCACGTGTAATTAATATATGTATATATATCTTTATTTGCAAATTACACCCATTTATGGGTCAAGCATATACAAACAACACATTAAACAATGAAGAAAACACAAATTGGTTCGTGATTCCCATAACGTCAAATTATGATTTTCGATGGCGTAATACGTGATTATGGCATTTTTGTATCTTTCAAAAAATTGAACTTAATTTGTATTACAGTTATGAGGAATGCAATACAGATTAAGGGAACAGCCAGTTAGGGCTTTTATGGGAGAATTGATTAACAATGTGATGTCACCACAAACGAATGTAATTTATTTTAATATGCTCAGATTTCGTTTTTACAAGTAATAAAAGTGCTGTTTTAGGACATACCTGAATTTAAAAAAAAATTACGGAATAGTAATAAAGCCAAGAGTTTTTTCATCCGGAAATCATTTGCTGAAATATGAAGTACACACAGTAGTTTTCTTACATTGTATTAAATAGCTATTGAACTGTCGGCATGAAAAGGGACACAGTTTGTTCCCATTTGAATGCCGATTGAAAATTGACAAATGAATTAAGCAGATATGTTGTTCATCAGAAAAAAAACTTCCAAAGTAATAATGTCACATTGTTGAGTGCGTCAATGGGAGAGTTTTTTCTCTGTCCACAATTCGAAAATTATCACAAGGACCATAATATAACATTATAGTTTACAGGGCAAGGAAGTCGAATAATTTTCCAAAGTTGTAAAAGATCTTGTAATAAAATACGATGGATTTTTATAGGCTTGTGAAAATAAATAACAAAAGGAATATCAGAAAATGTCAACAATCACATACCAATAAATCAACACCATCAAAACAACAGGCCTTCAGACAAAACTTACCATAAAGTTTGTTTGTTTGTTTGTTTAGTTGGGGTTTTACGACGTTTTCAGCACACTTTGGCTATTTCGCGGCGGCCAGTTTTTGTTGGTGGAGGAAGCCGGAGTACCCGGAGAGAACCACTGACCTTGGGTAGAAAAATTGGCAATCCTTGTCAATTAAGATCGGAGTCGAACACACCCCGCCACAGGTGGGATTCCAACTCACAACCTCAGTGTTAATAGGCTAGTGATCATTAGTAGTTAAGACGAACTACCTAGACCACTCGGCCACTGAGGCCCCGTTACCATAAAGAGCACAAAACATAAACAACAGAGAATCAGGATAGAAAACAAGAAAAACAAATTGGAAATGGTGAGCCTACAAAAGGGGCATAACCACCTACTTAAATGTACAAAATACACAAGCCGCGAACAAAACCAAATACAAAATCGTAAAAAAACAAGAACCAAACTAAAAAGTTAAAATTACCCAATGTTACGACCAATATGGCTCTTGGAAACCCAGAAGAAGATAGTCATGATAGTCTGACTTGGTACAGACAATGAGAAGTGGTGGAGTTAAATCAGTGTTATCGTTCCCCACTTTACCTATCCCGATCCTCTGTTGTATAAAACACACTTTGAAAGCCAATACAATACCGCTGGCCAGAAAGGTTACAAAAATTGGAAGGAGGGTACACAATTTAGATATCAAAGTCAAAATGTGCTCGTTATGACTGTAAATCTAGCCTCTCATAACAAAATGTGCTCATTATGACTGTAAAACTTAGCCTCTCATAACAAAATGTGCTCATTATGACTGTAAAACTAGCCTCTTATAACAAAATGTGCTCATTATGACTGTAAAACTAGCCTCTCATAACAAAATGTGCTCATTATGACTGTAAATCTAGCCTCCCATAACTGCTTGTCGTATAATGTTGCTCTGTTAAACGAAATATGAATAATTCTTTTGGCATCCACGAGACTATTTTTTTCGGCGTACAGGCACGTCCAACTTTCTTTTAAAACATACCAGTATCTGATTCATTATGATATTTAATGGTGTGTATTATGATCTTATGTCTCTAATTGCACAAATTTATGAGGCTGTGCTATCTTGGTTATTATAATCAAGTCTAGATGATGTTTTTATGATTTTTCTGTTAAACATCTTGATTTAAGGCAATATTACAAGAAGGACCAAATAGAATCTTAAGCCCAGTACACACAGTAAGATTTGTATTATAAGATTTCTGTATTATAATACTCTGTCGTACACACATTAAGATTAATTTTATCAGATTGTAAACAAATAACAATTTCCCTCATGCTATCCCCCCCCAACAATGTGTCAACAACGGAATAGGAAGTAGTTGGAACTGTATCTATTATTTTTCTATGTGTTGCAATGAAATTGTCGAAAAAGAGAAAACTGCTGGACAAGACCTTGGATCAAAAGAATAAATATTTTTGATAAACCCCATGCAATGTTGGATGAGCTCAGATGGGACAATCAAATTAATAGCTATAAAAACTTTCTAAGATTGCCTGATGCAGCATTCCGAGATTTATTATATACATGTATGCTGCTACAGATATTCCACAAGTCCTCATCTTCTTCCAACAAAGCAATATGTTTCTCGACATCTGAATTCAGTTTTATCTGCCATTTTTGTATATCAAGAACCATATGCTTTACATATGTATTTGTTATGGTACAGATAAATAACTCCAAGATTTAAAAAAATTGACTGGTTGAAAATAAAAGGTCAGCTAAGATTTGTATTAAGGATAGAACATTGCTCTATCCTTAATACAATCTTATAAGATTCGGAAATATTATAATACATTGTATTAATGGTGTACACACGATAAGATTTTGTAATATAATACAAGTCTTATAATACAAACCGGGCTTTATGCATGTATGTTATTTTTATATCAATACCATGATTACGTATTTTGATAATATTCTAGAATTTAAACTCATCAAAATGAACACTTACTGTGACATTTGTTCTAAAAAATGACCCCAATCTCACTAAATTCAAAGTAACCATATAATACTGAAATATAAATTTAATTAACAAAAGATGTGATTTATTGATTGTCATATATAGATGTATCTATTTCTTTATCGCCATATTTCTGTTGGTTTCCTTTACATATTAGTTATCCTTCTAATTTCAATGATTGAAACCTTTGCATTGCACATCGCATTACCACTTGGTTAGTTCCCCATTAACGTCAACAGCCATTGCTCTGAGAACGGTACTTTTTATCCTTCGTGTTTATCGCTTTTATGTCATGTATGTGTACTGTAGCTGTGTTCTGCTCTTTAGTCGGGTTATTGTCTCTTTAACACATTCCGTGTCCATTATCTATTCTACTGAAATATTTTTTTAATAACTCGTTTAATCAGCTACATCTATATCTACTTGGTTCGATCGACTTCTAATTCTTGTTGTCTCTTGTTGATTATTAACAGTTCGGGATTTTTTTTGCGGGGCAGGGGGGGGGGGGGGAGTTTAGCGGGTTCCATGTTCGATATGTATCTATTCCAGTGAATTTCTTTCAGTGACATGGGCGGTTGATCTTCATTTAAAAGCCACACAAAACGACAACTAAGTATCAGTATTTTGCAATTTTGAATCTAACGATATATTGTCACAATAACGTACGAATCTATTCCAACCATATTTATTCACATACATATGTCGTTGTGATTGCATTTTTTTCAGATTATTTATTACCCCTTTCTAACAATGTCGCGATTTGTCAATGATGACCTAGTTTTTTTCAAAATGTTTTGGTCACGCATTCCTGATAAAAGTATTAAGAAAATAAATTCTGGTGTCGGACTTTGTGTATAATTTATAATTGAACTTTTGAAATATGTTCTATTATATTGTATTATATTGTATTGTATTTAAAATGTATATGTGTTTGTTTGTATTGCTTGACCCTTATGGGTGTAATTTTGCAATAAAGAAGAATATATTCAAGTTTATTTTAAAATTTACTGAAATTGAAATCTCTCAATTTTTGTGCGAGTCTACTTGTGTCCATTTTGACTTTTTTGTTTGTAATATATTGTAATATTGTTTCAGTCTTTTTACTTCTATTTTTTTAACTATCATTGTTTTCTACCGTTTTCCTGAATTGTAGCCGGGTATCTCCACCATATTAGACCATGTTATAGCGTATTGTTTGAAAGACAATAGCTTAGGGAGAAATTTTATAGATATATCTTTCTCAAGTCTCAACATCTTTCGTTGTTTCTATGAAACCAGTCATAACCTCTCGTCCAAGTTAACTTTGAGCAGCCAGGAAGAATAGCTCTGGTCAGGAACAATTCTGGTTAGGAAGTAGAACAGCTCTGGTCAAGAATTAGAGCAGTCCTGGTCCACGACTCCAATTGTATGCGAATGATCTGGGCATTTAAATATGCCACCTGTGAAATTAAATATACTACTCCCTACACAAGACATAGGATTGTAAATTTACGGAAAAGTGGAAAATCATTCGTAGAATTGGAGAGAGTAAATAACAAAATAAAAATGCCAAAATTACAACTTGATCGTCATATTTATTTCAGTGTGGTATTTTTATTTATAGTTTTACAAAAAGTAGCCTTTCTACTTAAAAAAATGAAACTGTATTAATAAGTACATGAAAACATTTTTCTTATTGTTTCCAGTGTAAATATTAAAAATTATTCTAAAAAAACTAAACACATCGTTACTAAAATGGTGAAAAATGGTTACAAAATATTGCCAAGTTTTTTGTATCTGTGATCAGAATTTAAAAGTTGCTAAAAAGACCGGTACAAGACTCACTAGACTTGTCTAGTGACATTTTCCTTAGGCTCCTCTACTGTTACCTTATAAAAGTCAGATGTTGTTCTGGAGTTAAGTCGCCTTGTCCATAAAAAAATCAAATATGCACGAAAAATCACAAAATTAGCAATTTTCGCGTAAATTAAAAAACGTGTCGACTTAGATGGGCTCAATATATATTGTTAAAATTTGAAACATACTTTGTTAAGATAAGTATCTTTCAATGGTCAACTGCTAATCAATGCTAAACATATAGCTTCAACTCATATTTTGTGTTTTAATTTAATGAAGTTTACCCTTGACTTAATGATAAACGTCAAGTAAAAAGCCTACAAAAAGACTTTACTGAAACTATAGTTGGGTTTTCTTATTTATTCTAAATCCTGACTGTTACTAGAACTGTTCTAGACTATGCCTGGTTATAGAACTTTCTAGACCATGACAGGTTATAGAACTGTTCTAGACTATGCCTGGTTATAGAACTGTTCTAGACAATGCCTGGTTATAGAACTGTTCTAGACTATGACAGGTTATATAACTGTTCTAGACTATGCCTGGTTATAGAACTATTCTAGACTATACCTGGTTATAGAACTGTTCTAGACTATGCCTGGTTATAGAACTGTTCTAGACCATGACATGTTAGAGCTGCTATAGACCATGACAGCTTACAGCAGCCAGAATAGGTCATAATTCTATTCTAGGGCAGTTCTAAAGCAGTCAGCGAAACTGCTCTAAGTTAACATGGTAAGAGGTTTTGTCTGCTCCTAACTGTATCTGAAGATTGGCAATCAGCGTTTATAAATTTGACTTCGGGTCGAGTCCAAATTATTTGAGGGGTACGAGGGTCACTATCGCTTTCTAAACACATTTCATCACTAAAACCAAGAAAAATCAGCAAGAATCACATCAATCTACGACAAACAAGGGTGAATAGTGTGGATATAAGGGAAAGAAAACCCGATGGCTGAAAAGATTTCAAAGAGGCAGATGGTTATGAAATTCAATTTGAATTGGTATTATCTTAATTCTTGGTTCATATGTTGATAATATTGATGATCGTCTTTGTAGATTCTGATCTTTTCCCGACAATAATAAATAATTAAATATGACAATTCTACTTTTTAATTCAGCTTTATAAAAGGTAAATCGTATCTAACACAATTAACAATTTTAAATATAACAAAAATTCATAAATAAATAAATAAATATTTATACATATGTAGATGCTATACACAAATGAAATTCGTTTAGTCATCATTCTGCACCACGTTCAGTAAGGGGACAACCATTTGATTTTTAATTATGATTAAAGTGTCCCCGAATCGTGTCCCTTTTTTCAAGACATGAGTCTGAATTTTTTGGCAAAATAGCGTTTTTTTTTCAAATATGCTAATATGTGATTATAGCTGACACTCAATCCTGCATTTTTTCAATATATAACTGAGTCTAGTTTTTTTTTCCAAATACTGAAGCCCGTCTAACTTTCAATTCTTTTGTTTTCCCCGAAAAAAATCAAATGATTGTTCCTTTAAGAAGGATGGAATTATAACCATATACATATGGTTATTTCCATGATTGTCATATGATAAATAAAATTTAATATCTTTAAGTTACTTTTTTTTTCAAATTCTGCTATGAACTCCATTAATACACATAGCATGATGAAATGAAATCTAAAATAAGATTCTATTGCCCATATAAAAGTTAAAGAGGTCGTTCATACCAATTAAGAAGAAAGAGAAGATTTTTTTAACAGAAAAAAGTTATGACAACTGACATTTAACATGTTAAATATTTCTAAAAAATTCTTCAATTCATTTGATTTTCGTAAAAAGAAAAAGAAAAACAAGAATTTTATAAACAATTGTTAATGTAAAATAAGATACGAATTTCTTGGAAGTTTACAATGTCATTTAATGGCATTACACAGTAACATTTTACAGAGGCAAAACACATTTGGTTACTTCAATTTGATCAAAAACATTGTTGTTGCTCTGATAAACAAATTTTGGCTACCAAATTATTTTTTTTTTACTACCATAATATTTGTGAAGAAATGGTGAATTTTTCTTTTAATATAGGTAGGTTATACATGAATGGGTATTTTTAGCAGAGTTCCTATTGCTATAATCCATGACTAAGGAAATCCTTCATCTTGGAGGTATATTTTTTTATCACCAAGAGCACGAGAAAAATAAAAGTGGGTTGATTCTTCTAAAATTAACATGCTGTCTTAGAATGACTCATAATACGATGCCATCATCATTCTGAATAAATGTAATCAGAGCAATGATGATCTCATTTTTACAAAATACTTCATTTTATCAAAATTTACATATTACATCAGCATGTAGAGATTTATGGGTATTAAATATTTAATAATCAAATTTATCCTGCCTCAAACCAAATTCTAGCTTTACGAATGTACAGGTATAGTATAAATCAACTAACGATAGACAGAATCTAGTATACAACGTTCTACCTAGACATGTATTTTGTGGCGTCAAATTTGAAGCAGGCGATTAGAAACAACCATGGCCTTTTTAACCAAAACTTTTTTTCGCGGTGCCATAGGTTAAAGCAGGAAAAATTCAGTCACTTAAATGGGAGATAAAGGAAACATACGGACTTCGAGCTGACGCCTCGCCTGGTACGGTTTTCTTCAGACAAAGAATTATATTTTCATGTATTCCATATATATCCCCCATACCACCCTATAACATTGTATAATACATTGTTTAATACAACTTTAAAAATGTACAATGGATTCGTACTCTTTTCATACACTACTTCTAAACATGATTAAAGATACAATACACTTCTATCTAAAAAATTACAAGGATATTACTTCATTCATTCAGTCGATGGACCGGTTTATCATTAGTAGGTATATTTCTAAACAGGTCTTGTGTACCATTTCAGTGTTTTCAGAGCTCAGAAATAAGGATAGCACCAAACTTACAACAGATAAATATAACAAAAAAATAAAATGCTCCGCTGGGCGCAGCTAGATACGACCGCAGATGTCGAACCCTGAATAGTTGGGGCAATTATGAACACAACATTCAAGCTTGATACAATACTGAATTTGGATTGTGAATAAATATTTGACACAGCATAGGTTTCTGGCACAGAATGAATGTTGTCTAAGAACTTAAAATTTTTTAATTTACCTATTCAAACCATATCAGTATTATTTGTTTTTATATATAAATCAGAAATAACCAATTTAAAATTTAAAATTGGGCACACATATCAATTTCTTGCTATTGCGCAATACTGTGCAATTGAAAATTTCTTCAAATATTTGACACATAATAGGTTTCTGACACAGAATAACTGAAATCAAAGAACTTAGAATTGGTCATATGAGTTGAATTTATATCCCCCTTTTTTTGCTAAAAAAATTTGAAATTTTCTTTTAATTTATGAAATATGAAATGAGAAAAAAATTACCCCCTCCCCAATTTCTCATTTACCCCCCCCTCTAAATTTTGTTTTCAACCCCCCCCCCCCCCCATTTCTTTATACTTTGCAACCATAACAGCCCATTTAAATACACCATAACATATTAAAATAGACAAGAGGCTGTCGAATGACAGCAAACCGGATTTTCCTGCATGGAAATGATGTTTGCAAATATGGATTCCCAAACAGGATGAAGTAAAGAAATATAAATGAATTTTTGTAGGGTTTTGTAGGGTTCAGAAATGGAAAGGCAAAAATCAATCTTGACCTCCTATTTATAGTAAGTGACAAATATTCTATTTTTGAGAGTATATAAGTACACACACATTTGTTAAGCAGGGGTTGGTAGGCAGAAATCATGAAATCAATAATGAAGAAAGAAATACGCCAATGAGATTATAACCTTATTTTATAAACGACGACTTGAACTGCCTTTTTTCAATTTTTTAGAACCATAACTTCTGAACGGTGAAAGTGAAAATCGTCAATATCGGAACGGTGAAAGTGGAAATCGTCAATATCGAACTTGACCTCCATTTTGTCATCAGTAACAACATATTAAAATTTAAAAAGCTTTGGTTGAACAGTTCATAAGTTATCACACGGACACCACTGGAAAAGCCATTTTTCAATCTTTCAAGAACCATAACTCTTGAACGGTGAAAGTGAAAATCGTCAATATCGAACTTGACCTCCATTTTGTCATCAGTAACAACATATTAAAATTTGAAAAGCTTTGGTTGAACAGTTCATAAGTTATCACACGGACACCACTGGGAAAGCCATTTTTCAATCTTTCAAGAACCATAACTCCTGAACGGTGAAAGTGAAAATCGTCAATATCGAACTTGACCTCCATTTTGTCATCAGTAACAACATATTAAAATTTGAAAAGCTTTGGTTGAACAGTTCATAAGTTATCACACGGACACCACGGGAAAAGCCATTTTTCAATCTTTCAAGAACCATAACTCTTGAACGGTGAAAGTGAAAATCGTCAATATCGAACTTGACCTCCATTTTGTCATCAGTAACAACATATTAAAATTTGAAAAGCTTTGGTTGAACAGTTCATAAGTTATCACACGGACACCACTGGGAAAGCCATTTTTCAATCTTTCAAGAACCATAACTCCTGAACGGTGAAAGTCAAAATCTTCAATATCGAACTTGACCTCCATTTTGTCATCAGTAACAACATATTAAAATTTGAAAAGCTTTGGTTGAACAGTTCATAAGTTATCACACGGACACCACTGGAAAAGCCATTTTTCAATCTTTCAAGAACCATAACTCTTGAACGGTGAAAGTGAAAATCGTCAATATTGAACTTGACCTCCATTTTGTCATCAGTAACAACATATTAAAATTTGAAAAGCTTTGGTTGAACAGTTCATAAGTTATTGCACAGACACTGTTTGGCAGCCGCCCGTCCGCCCGCCCGCCCGCCCGCCGTACATCACCAATTTAATAACCGATATTTTCCTATGAAAATCCGGTTAAAAATGACATCATAGTCATGGAATTTGTTAATAATAAGGTTTTGATAGCAGAGCACACATATCAATTTCTTGCTATTGCACAATACTGTGCAATTGAAAATTTCTTCAAATATTTGACACATAATAGGTTTCTGACACAGAATAACTGAAATAGAGAACTTAGAATTGGTCATATGATTTGAATTTATATTCAATTTTTTGCTCCTTGTGCAATACAATATGCTGTGGATAAATGCCCCACCCCCCCCCCCCCCCAAAAAAAAAAAAATTACCCCTTTTTTATCTTTAATTTTGGACCCCAATTTGAACCAACTTGAAAACTGGGCCCATAATAACAAAACTAAGTACAAATCTGAAATGAGAAAAAAATTTTCCCCACCCCCCGCCAATTTAATATTTACCCCATAAATTTTGACACCCCCCCCCCCCCCCACTTTCCCTTTTTCAAAAAAAAAAATCTTTCCCTCAAGATAATGTCATAATCCCTATTCAAAATTATCATGAAGTTTGCAAACATAATTAAACATTTAAATACATCATTGAAGTCTTAAAATAAAAAATGACATATGGCTAAAATTAATATTAATTCATAGTAAGTTCTAAAAATAAATTGACAGCTATAAATCACCCCAAAAACAATCAACATTTCTTTATACATAATTGAATCATACACAATATTTTACTTTAAATGTGTTTGGAATGTGTTTGGATTACCTTCCTTAGCCCACCAAGCTAATATCATAGATTTCTATTTATTTATACTACAGTTATTGTGCAAAAACCAAGAAAAATGCTTATTTGGGCCCTTTTTTAGCCCCTAATTCCTAAACTGTTGGGATCAAAACTCCAAAAAATGATCATAAACCTTGTGTTTAAATTTCGTAGATTTCTATTAACTTATACTACATTTATAGTGCGAAAACCAAATGTCTACAGACTCCGACGGACGACGGACGACGACGACGACGACGACGCCGCCAACGTCATACCAATATACGACCGCAAAAATTTTGCGGTCGTATAAAAAAAAAAAAAACAAAAAAAAAAAAAAAAAAATACGATAAACCAAATACTGAACTTTTTTTTTTAAAGCAGCGTTTTTTTTAATAATGAACAAGGAGAAAATTATATCTTACTATAGATTCATATACAACATCTAATACTGATACCCTAAAAATTAAACAATTCATATTAAAAAAAACTATAGGCTCCCAGGTGCCGTAATGTCAGGTTCCAATAGCTCACTGGTTTCATACAAGAGGATTTAAAGGTCAGTTTTCCCATTGGGTCCTACAAATGTATGGTAAATTATGTTCGACGGGCAAGGATATATTTCTGAAAGCAAGACCACCTAAAGACCCATTGATGTTCAGTTGTGTTTCAATTTGTTCACTGGGTTCAGACAAGAAGATATCTAAGTGAATTTTCCCATAGGGTGCTATTTTAAACAAAGTTCGCCGGTGGCTGCCATCCTGGATGGCTATCCAGGTCATCGCATAAATTTCTGAAAGAGGACCCCTAAGGACCATTGCTCCAAAGTTTGGTTCTAACTGGCCAAGTTGTTTCAGACAAGATCTTTAAGTGAATTTTCATAGGGTCCCAAGTTCAACATTTCGCCTGTGGTGGACATCTTGGATGGCGGTCTGGGTCATCGGATATAAACTATGTTTTGCTCTAGTGGCGATCTTGGACGAAAGGTGGGGTCATCTACATTGCAATACTGAGAGGACGACATAATGACCACTGCTGCTAAATTTTGTTTCAATTGGTCAAGTGGTTTCAGAGGAGAAATCTGCAAAGAAAAGTTTACAACGACGGACGATGGCCTTTTGGTTCAGGTGAGCTAATGAAAAAAATTACAGAAATAAAAAATAAAAAAACCCCAAATTTCTAAAATGATTAGAAACTTCAATTTAAACAGAACCAGCAATGCACTCCTTGCAGATTTTTAAAAGTATTTAACAGAATCCATTAAATAAGAAATTTGATATCTTTTTATTTGTATTTCAACTAAATTGGCGAGCAAAAGTTACTTGAAATGCCACCACGTATAAAATCAGGTATTTGGAGGCCCAAGATATGGATAACATAATATAATTTCTGATTTGATTTACAATAGTTTAACTTTGCATGAGCTAAATAAACAAGAGGCTCACCAGAGCCTGTATCGCTCACCTGGAGTCTGGTTTTCATTGGACAATTAATCAACTATTTGACCAAGTTTGTTGCAATTGGTTCAATTGTTCAGGGAAAATTTGTTGAAGATTTATTTTTCATAAGGTTTAATGTTAAAATATGTTCCCTGATGGTGGTAGTCCTGGCAGGAAGTTGATAAAATTGACCAGGAATAAGGGTGAACCTTAAATAAATGTAACAGAACCCGACCTCAAATTACACAAAAAAAATAACTCCTAAATAGAATTTGGGATTCCCTTCAAAATTTCAGGGTAGGTAGATCTCAACATGGCAAACATTTTTCAATTTACATTTCACTTCTATCTCAAATACTTTTAAAGATAAATGCAAAAATGTTAAAATTTTGAAAATTTGACAAAAAAAGGGCAATAACTCCTAAATGGGTTTTGGGATTTCCTTTAAAATTACAGGGTATGTAGATCTCAACATGGCAAACATTTTTCAAATTTACATATCACTTCTATCTCAAATAGTTTTGGGGAAAAATGACGAAAAATGTTAAATTTTCAAAATTTGACGAAAAAAGGGCAATAACTCCTAAATGGGTTTTAGCATTTCTTTCAAAATTTCAGGTTAGGTAGATCTTGTCATGCTGATCAATTTTACCCCAGTCAGATTTTTGATATCTGTAACGGTTTTTAAGTTATAAGCCAATAAAATGCTCCGCTAGATACGACCGCAGATGTCGAACCCTGAATAGTTGGGGCAATTATGAACACAACATTCAAGCTTGATACAATACTGAATTTGGATTGTGAATAAATATTTGACACAGCATAGGTTTCTGACACAGAATGAATGTTGTCTAAGAACTTAAAATTTTTTAATTTACCTATTCAAACCGTATCAGTATTATTTGTTTTTATATATAAATCAGAAATAACCAATTTAAAATTTAAAATTGGGCACACATATCAATTTCTTGCTATTGCGCAATACTGTGCAATTGAAAATTTCTTCAAATATTTGACACATAATAGGTTTCTCACACAGAATAACTGAAATCAAAGAACTTAGAATTGGTCATATGATTTGAATTTATATTCAATTTTTTGCTTCTTGTGCAATACAATATGCTGTGGAGAATTGCCCCCCCCCCCAAAAAAAAATAATAATTTACCCCTTTTTTTAGCTTTTGTGCAATACACTATGAAGTTGCACATTGACCCCCCCTCCCAAAAAAAAAACCAAAAAAGAATAAAATTTATTGTAACCCCCCCCCTTTTTTTGCTAAAAAAATTTGAAATTTTCTTTTTAATTTATGAAATATGAAATGAGAAAAAAATTACCCCCTCCCCAATTTCTCATTACCCCCCCCTCTAAATTTTGTTTTCAACCCCCCCCCCCCCATTTCTTTATACTTTGCAACCATAACAGCCCATTTAAATACACCATAACATATTAAAACAAGAGGCTGTCGAATGACAGCAAACCGGATTTTCCTGCATGGAAATGATGTTTGCAAATCTGGATTCCCAAACAGGATGAAGTAAAGAAATATAAATTAATTTTTGTAGGGTTTTGTAGGGTTCAGAAATGGAAAGGCAAAAATCAATCTTGACCTCCTATTTATAGTAAGTGACAAATATTGGAATTTTTGAGACTTGAACTACCTTTTTTCAATTTTTTAGAACCATAAGTCCTGAATGGTGAAAGTGAAAATCGTCAATATCGGAACGGTGAAAGTGGAAATCGTCAATATCGAACTTGACCTCCATTTTGTCATCAGTAACAACATATTAAAATTCGAAAATCTTTGGTTGAACAGTTCATAAGTTATCACACGGATACCACTGGGAAAGCCATTTTTCAATCTTTCAAGAACCATAACTCCTGAACAGTGAAAGTGAAAATCGTCAATATCGAACTTGACCTCCATTTTGTCATCAGTAACAACATATTAAAATTTGAAAAGCTTTGGTTGAACAGTTCATAAGTTATCACAAGGACACCACTGGGAAAGCCATTTTTCAATCTTTCAAGAACAATAACTCTTGAATGGTGAAAGTGAAAATCGTCAATATCGAACTTGACCTCCATTTTGTCATCAGTAACAACATATTAAAATATGAAAAGCTTTGGTTGAACAGTTCATAAGTTATCACACGGACACCACTGGGAAAGCCATTTTTCAATCTTTCAAGAACCATAACTCCTGAACGGTGAAAGTGAAAATCGGCAATATCGAACTTGACCTCCATTTTGTCATCAGTAACAACATATTAAAATTTGAAAAGCTTTGGTTGAACAGTTCATAAGTTATCACACGGACACCACTGGAAAAGCCATTTTTCAATCTTTCAAGAACCATAACTCTTGAACGGTGAAAGTGAAAATCGTCAACATCGAACTTGACCTCCATTTTGTCATCAGTAACAACATATTAAAATTTGAAAAGCTTTGGTTGAACAGTTCATAAGTTATCACACGGACACCACTGGAAAAGCCATTTTTCAATCTTTCAAGAACCATAACTCTTGAACGGTGAAAGTGAAAATCGTCAATATCGAACTTGACCTCCATTTTGTCATCAGTAACAACATATTAAAATTTGAAAAGCTTTGGTTGAACAGTTCATAAGTTATTGCACGGACACTGTTTGGCAGCCGCCCGTCCGCCCGCCCGACCGCCCGCCCGTCCGCCCGCCCGGCCGCCCGCCCGCCCGCCGTACATCACCAATTTAATAACCGATATTTTCCTATGAAAATCCGGTTAATAGAAAATGACATCATAGTCATGGAATTTGTTAATAATAAGGTTTTGATAACAGAGCACACATATCAATTTCTTGCTATTGCACAATACTGTGCAATTGAAAATTTCTTCAAATATTTTACACATAATAGGTTTCTGACACAGAATAACTGAAATAAAGAACTTAGAATTGGTCATATGATTTGAATTTATATTCAATTTTTTGCTTCTTGTGCAATACAATATGCTGTGGAGAATTTCCCCCCCCCCCCCAAAAAAAAAATAATTTACCCCTTTTTTAGCTTTAATTTTGGACCCAGATTTGGACCAACTTGAAAACTGGGCCCATAATAAAAAAAAATACATCATTGAAGTCTTAAAATAAAAAATGACATATGGCTAAAATTAATATTAATTCATAGTAAGTTCTAAAAATAAATTGACAGCTATAAATCACCCCAAAAACAATCAACATTTCTTTATACATAATTGAATCATACACAATATTTTACTTTAAATGTGTTTGGAATGTGTTTGGATTACCTTCCTTAGCCCACCAAGCTAATATCATAGATTTCTATTTATTTATACTACAGTTATTGTGCAAAAACCAAGAAAAATGCTTATTTGGGCCCTTTTTAGCCCCTAATTCCTAAACTGTTGGGATCAAAACTCCAAAAAATGATCATAAACCTTGTGTTAAAATTTCATAGATTTCTATTTACTTATACTAGACTTATTGTGCGAAAACCAAGAAAAATGCTTATTGGACCCTTTTTTGGCCCCTAATTCTTAAACTTTTGGGACCAAAACTCCCAAAAACAATCCCAACCTTCCTTTTGTGGTCATAAACCTTGTGTTTAAATTTCGTAGATTTCTATTAACTTATACTACATTTATAGTGCGAAAACCAAATGTCTACAGACTCCGACGGACGACGGACGACGACGACGACGACGACGACGACAACGTCATACCAATATACGACCGCAAAAATTTTGCGGTCGTATAAAAACAACACATGCACCCCTATATTCTATTTTTAGCTACGACAGCCATGTTTTACGTCAGATCAAAATAAATTGAGGATCGTTTGTAGAGGACATGTCATAGATCATTCCTATTAAGTTTCAAACCAATCGGCCCAGCGGTTTCAGAGGAGATTTTCAAATGAAAAAATTTTGAAAATTTGAAAAAAGGGCAACAACTCCTAAATGGGTTTTGGGATTTCCTTTAACATTTCAGGGTAGGTATTTTTCAAATTTACATTTCACTTCTATCTCAAATAGTTTTGGAGATAAATGACAAAAAATGTTAAAATTTTGAAAATTTGACGAAAAAAGGGCAACAACTCCTAAATGGGTTTTGGAATTTCCTTCAAAATTTCAGGGTAGGTAGATCTTATCATGCTGATCAATTTTACCCCATGTCAGATTTTCGATATCTGTAACGGTTTTTGAGTTATTAGCAAAAAATAGCAATTTACGCCTATGTTCTATTTTTAGCAACAGTGGCCATGTTTTTCATCGCATCAATATAAAATGAGGATCGTTTGTGGATGACATGTCATATATCATTCCTATGAAGCCTAGATCCAATCTGCCCAGCCGTTTCAGAGGAGAAGATTTTTGAAAATCAGCCAATCAGAAACAAGAATTGCCTCTGGTGGCCATGTTTCTTGACCAATCAGAACTAAATGAGGAAACTTTGTTGAGGACCTTCCATACACCACTCATGCAAAGTTTGGTTGGAATTGGCCAAATGGTTTCTGAGGAGAAGATGTTTGAATGAAAAGTTTACGACGGACGGACGGACGACGGACGAAAAGTGATGGCAAAAGCTCACATGGCCTTTTAGGCCAGGTGAGCTAAAAAGTCCTTATAAATTTAACCACAATACTAAATATATGAAAAACTCTCCGTTAACTATCAATTTCACTTACAACATGGAATGATGCCAACTAAAATTAAAAATCTAAATATACATATTAAATAAACAGAATTATGTACACATTTCAACAGTCATTATTTCTGTCACTGAACACATGAAAAATATGTCTGTGGACACGTAGTTCACAGCAAACTGCATACAGATAATTGTGCAAACAGCCTTAGGGACCGTGGCTGTGTAATGTGATACAAAAGATAACATTGGTTTATTGCCCCATTGTAGTTTATTATTGTTCTCTCAAATACATGTCCGCGAACTGTCTGTTTGAATAACAGTCATCACTGTCAGGTTGGCAGAAAAAAATAAGATGTAGGTACTTCAAGAGACAGTTAACGTCTACATATCCATTGGTTCTGTTTTAATTTCCATTTTAATACAAGTTTCAAACGGGTCAGGTTCAGTGTTAACAACAGTTTCCAACTTTTCAAACAGGAATTCGGAAATCTTCCCAGAGTCCACCTCTGCACAAAGTTTTCGATGCTGTAATAAAAGATCTATGTTTTACGAAACTGTCGACTCAAATGTTTGTTCATCTTTGCAAGCGTGCAGCCCAAAACTGGGTCACACCAGTCATGCACTCTTCAAAAAATGTTCAATGCATGCAAGTTCATACACTTTAAAGCTTTCTGCCTGTAACAAACTAAAAAATCTTGTTAATTGTCCAATATCTCATTGAATATTACCTTCGGCTATCTGACCTTTATGCGTTAAAAAACGAATTTCTGTTAACTGTTGCGATATGCAATTCCATGCCACCGTTCACCTCAGTATTATTAAAGTACTAATTGCAATGGGCTGTTTTGAAATCATGTCACTTAAAAGCAGAATATGTTCTAAACAAGCACATACAGGGACAGCCGTGGTAAGAAATCAGAGGAGGAAATATATCTTGAATGGGAAAAAAAGTTAAATTAGCAGTTTTCGTCCTCTTGGTAGCCTGGAATTATGTAAGTAAGTACACCAGTTGCATTATAAGATTAGTCACAAATAACAATATCAAATGTTAACATGAATATTCTGTGTTGACCGAAAGTCTTACGTTTCAAAATTAAGTTAAAATTAGAGTCCAGAACCAACAATCCAAAAACAAAGAAACGTAAAGGGACATAAAATGGACTATTGCAAAGCTCTCAAATAAATCAAATTCTCACAAAAGTGCATGGATAGGATCAGATTCTGATTTTCCATATCGATCTTCAGGTACGTGATGATGACCATAAAATGTGACGACTGAACTTATAACATCATTCATTTCTTTTAATAGCGCATGCGCCTGATCCAGAAAGTTTTTAGTAGTGATAAAGGTACTGTGGAAAAAGGAACAACGCCGATTCTGTATGGTTAATCTTACAAACTTTGATCAGATTTTTGGTACAATATTTTCCTATTTGTGTACAATGTCTCTGGGGGTGCATTTTTGATGGTCTATTGCAAATACCTGATGCAAATGTGATTCAGGCCACACATTAAGAGAACTGTTTCCTGTACTAACAAATTGTAGATTTCTGTATTGGTTTGAAAGATCTAGAGAAGTTGAAGAGAAACCAGTTGATGCAACTCCAAATGGGGATATATTTGTAGATGGTCTTTGCGAGCTATCAACAATAGGGAATGTGGTGGTGTTTCCATGGTTACTGTAACCCTCTCTACCGGATATGTTTCTAAGATCTTGATCTTTACCGTAACATAAATTCACTACACCGGTTGGAATGATGCCATTGTCAATATCTTTGCACCACCGTCTATACTATTGTTGAAATAAATAATATTTTTCAGTGTAATGTTGAAATGAACAAGGTATTTTCACTACTTGTAGGACCGTCATTTCAGATATAAGAGGAAAAAAAATATTTTCGGGAAACTGACCTCTTTTGATTTTTCATAGGTCTTTACTGAACACCTTTTATCTCTCAATTTAGAAAAATTAAGAATTTCATAATTTGTTGATTCTTTAGATGTAAGGAATTTATGAAAACAAGAGTGGACACACTGAAATGTCTCGCTTGACTTTTAGTGTTCATAACTGAATTTATGTTGAAAGTAAAAAAAAACAACTTTATATAAGCTTTACATTAAATTAACATTTTAATGATGAATAAATATGCAGTCAATTAATCTTTATGAAGGGACTGGAGTGAACTTTATTCTATGTTAATCATTCATGCATGAGTGACCTTATTTTAACATTTTCACACCTTCCAATGTTTTTGTTAATCACTGATTAGTAATGATCCCTTAACAGTTTTTATTATTTATTATCATTATTAATGTTATTTAAAGATTTTTATAAAATAATGAGACTATTTCAATATAAGTAATCAGCAGTTAAATAATAAAATTCATACATACAGCAAATATAGTTGACCTAATACTTATAGCATCTGAGAAGACCAAACAACAGAAACTTAACATTGACCAATGAGCCATGAAAATGAGGTCAAGGTCAGATGAAACCTGTCAGACAGACATGCACATCTAACAATCATTCCATACACCACATATAGCTGACCTATAACTTATAGATCTGAGAAGAGGACCAAACAATAGAAACTTAACATTGACCAATCAACCATGAAAATAAGGTCAAGGACAAATGATACCAGCCAGACAGACATGTACACCTTAAGATCCTTCCATACAACCAAATATAGTAGACCTATTGCATACAGTATTCGAAAAACAGGCCAAAACACAAAACTTAACTATAACCACTGAACCATAAAAATGAGGTCAAGGTCAGATGAGACCTGCCAGTTGGACATGTACACCTTACAATCCTTCCATACACCAAATATAGTAGACCTATTGCATACAGTATTCGAAAAACAGGCCAAAACACAATAACTATAACCACTGAACCATGAAAATGAGGTCAAGGTCAGATGACACCTGCCAGGTGTACATGTACACCTTACAATCCTTCCATACACCAAATATACTAGACCTATTGCTTATAGTATCTGAGGTATGGACCACCAAAACTTAACCTTGTTCACTGATCCTTGAAATTGGGTCAAGGTCAATTGAAAACTGTCTGACGGGGATGAGGACCTTGTAAGGTACGCACATACCAAATATAGTTATCCTAATACTCATAATAAGGGGGGGGGGGAGAGGGGGTGATATTTGTAATGTCATGAAATGGATACACCAACAGATATTCTGACCAAAAATAAAGTTATTTTCTAACAAATATTCTTAAGCTGAATATTAACTATGAGCCTGTATTGCTCACCTGGCATCTTTATTCAACACACGTCATATATTTATTCGGTTAGCTGTTTCAGAGATATGTTTTAGTTTGACCAGTCAAAAAGAAGGAATTGTTCATGACGGCCATTAAACGTCTGACCGAGTAGAAATAACCAAATTTTATAAAGGTCCTTGCACTGATTTTACCTCTTGTCCTATGTTGACAAGACTTTTTACATTGGGTCCCATGTTAAGTTTACTTTTTGTTGGCGTCTTGGTTTGCAAGGGTCCAATCTATTTACAAGAGTGGACACACTAAATGTCTCGCCTGAGTATGCACATGGACACAGAATAAAGATTATATGATATCAGCTGACATTGCAAATCAAACGAAAATGCGTTAATAGAAATAGCAATGGTTCATGGCGGCCATATTAGTTGTCAGATCGGGAAAAAATATGAAAATTCCATGGATGCTTCATACCAACTTTGTTCATTTGTTCCGGGGGGGTTTGCAGAGGAGACGACTGGAGGGACGGACATACTGACGCTCTTTGGGCCAGGTGAGTTAAAAATGCATTCATATAATTCAGAAATTTCTGCTAGGCAAAACACAAACTTCCCACGTTCAGCTAACCTGTTGATATATCGGGTATTATTTGTAACAATCAGTAGCGTTTTATCCGATATCGGTTGATGGTTACACAGGCATAAAATAGATTCGAAAGTATAATCTTTCCTAAATGCTTTATACATTGTATAAAAACGTAGACCAAAACCGTATAAAGTTCATTCATAAAGCATATACGAACATGGAGTAAGTTAAGAAAACTGAGGGTTTTTAAGAAATTTTAGAACTACAAATATGCTCACAGATGTTTGACTTGATTTTGAGTATAATACATATACTTAAAAAATTTACAATTTTTTAGTACTTCCCCCGTGCTTAGCTCTATCCTCAGATGGTCTTGGCTTTACCCTTTAGGCAATGTTGGCATTTTTTGAATTCGCTGTCCAAAATTATGGATTATTGTTTTGGTTCAACATTTTTGGCTCTGAGCCCAACTGATGAGTCGTAAATCCACGAAATGTGCACATCTTGTTTATCAAAATTGGTATCAAAGAAAATAATATTATCTGAAGAGGGGCAGCATGATTCCCATATCCAAAGCACCCCACAATCTAAAATAAAATGCTCCGCTGGGCGCAGCTAGATACGACCGCAGATGTCGAACCCTGAATAGTTGGGGCAATTATGAACACAACATCCAAGCTTGATACAGTACTGAATTTGGATTGTGAATAAATATTTGACACAGCATAGGTTTCTGACACAGAATGAATGTTGTCTAAGAACTTAAAAATTTTTAATTTACCTATTCAAACCATATCAGTATTATTTGTTTTTATATATAAATTCAGAAATAACCAATTTAAAATTTAAAATTGGGCACACATATCAATTTCTTGCTATTGCGCAATACTGTGCAATTGAAGATTTCTTGCTATTGCGCAATACTGTGCAATTGAAAATTTCTTCAAATATTTGACACATAATAGGTTTCTGACACAGAATAACTGAAATCAAAGAACTTAGAATTGGTCATATGATTTCAATTTATATTCAAAAAAATAATAATTTACCCCTTTTTTTAGCTTTTGTGCAATACACTATGAAGTTGCACATTGACCCCCTCCCAAAAAAAAAACAAAAAATAAAATTTATTGTAACCCCCCCTTTTTTTTGCTAAAAAAAATTTGAAATTTTCTTTTTAATTTATGAAATATGAAATGAGAAAAAAATTACCCCCTCCCCAATTTCTCATTTACCCCCTCTAAATTTTGTTTTCAACCCCCTCCATTTCTTTATACTTTGCAACCATAACAGCCCATTTAAATACACCATAACATATTAAAATAGAAAATGACATCATAGTCATGGATGGCAAATTTTAAATATACATAATTTAAAAGCAGTTTAGATGAGATAAACAAAAAAGCTTCATCAGCACATTTTATATTGGCAAATTTCCATTGAAGTTCATTAAACTAGAGTTATTGGCAAATTTCCAATGGAATTTGTTAATAATAAAGTTTTGATAACAGGGCACACATATCAATTTCTTGCTATTGCGCAAAACTGTGCAATTGAAGATTTCTTGCTATTGCACAATACTGTGCAATTGAAAATTTCTTCAAATATTTGACACATAATAGGTTTCTGACACAGAATAACTGAAATAAAGAACTTAGAATTGGTCATATGATTTGAATTTATATTCATTTTGCTTCTTGTGCAATACAATATGCTGTGGAGAATTGCCCCCCCCCCCCCCCAAAAAAAATTACCCCTTTTTTAGCTTTAATATTGGACCCCGATTTGGACCAACTTGAAAACTAGGCCCATAATAAAAAAAACTAAGTACATGTTTAGATTCAGCATATCAAAGAACCCCAAGAATTCAATTTTTGTTAAAATCAAACTAAGTTTAATTTTGGACCCTTTGGACCTTAATGTAGACCAATTTGAAAACGGGACCAAAAATTAAGAATCTAAATGCACGGTTTGATTCGGCATATCAAAGAACCCCAATAGTTCAATTTTCGATGAAATCAAACAAAGTTTAATTTTGGACCCCGATTTGGACCAACTTGAAAACTGGGCCCATAATAAAAAAACTAAGTACATGTTTAGATTCAGCATATCAAAGAACCCCCAGAATTCATTTTTTGTTAAAATCAAACTAAGTTTAATTTTGGACCCTTTGGACCTTAATGTAGACCAATTTGAAAACGGGACCAAAAATTAAGAATCTAAATGCACAGTTAGATTCGGCATATCAAAGAACCCCAATAGTTCAATTTTCGATGAAATCAAACAAAGTTTAATTTTGGACCCTTTTGGCCCCTTATTCCTAAACTGTTGGGACCAAAACTCCAAAAATCAATCCCAACCTTCCTTTCGTGGTCATAAACCTTGTGTTTAAATTTCATAGATTTCTATTTACTTATACTAAAGTTATTGTGCAAAAACCAAGAAAAATGCTTATTTGGGCCCTTTTTTAGCCCCTAATTTCTAAACTGTTGGGAACAAAACTCCCAAAAACAATCCCAACCTTCCTTTTGTGGTCATAAACCTTGTGTTAAAATTTCATAGATTTCTATTTACTTATACTAGAGTTATTGTGCGAAAACCAGGAAAAATGCTTATTGGGCCCTTTTTTGGCCCCTGATTCTTAAACTGTTGGGACCAAAACTCCCAAAATCAATCCCAACCTTCCTTTTGTGATTATAAACCTTGTGTTTAAAATTCATAGATTTCTATTAACTTATACTAAAGTTATAGTGCGAAAACCAAATGTCTTCGGACGACGACGCCGACGACGGACGACGACGACGACTACGACGACGACGCCAACGCCATACCAATATACGACCGCAAAAATTTTGCGGTCGTATAAAAACCAGGACAAATTCGAAAATATTTCCTTAAAGCATAGTAATATTTAGCTATGACGGACGGACGGACGGATAAGAGAGTTCTATAGCTAACCACAAGCTTCCAGTTGGGAAGTACTTACCAATTCTAATTCATCTCGTAACTTGAAGATTGCCTTTTCCTTGTTGGTTACTAAATCTTCCAAGTATTGGTATCTCAGTTTTTTTCTTGCCCGACATTCCCGTGCACTCTGTCTGCTGCGTTCTAATTTAACCTTCATATCTACCTTCGATGTTCGTCTACCGGGTCTTTTTCCTGGACGTCTTGACCTATCTATGGTCATTTTAAGTGTTTCTTGTTCCTAAAAAAAACTCGAGTTCGTTAGATCATCCTTCGCCTCTGATTTAATTTTTTCACCTTCAAATGATTTCAAAATGTCTACCGAACTATTTTCTTAGATATAAGTAATGAAGTTATTTAGGAAAATCAATATGAACTAGAACTGTTCTGAAAGGGACTAATTACCCCCCCCCCCCCCCCCCCCATCCGCATCAACATGTCTGTTTTGAAGCCTACACAAAGCAAAGTTCAAATCATATTTTCAAATTACTCGCCCGAACAGAAAATTTTAATAAAATGTCTCCATAATGCGATCTAACAATCCAAAGTCCAAACAGCCATATCTTTAAAATTTCTTGTCCAAACAGAAAATCCTGATATTATGCACATCTCCATAATGTGATCTAAGATTCCATAAAGTTTCATGAGAATCCTGCTATAAATGTAGGAGTTGTGGACAACACATGGAACAAAGTTTTGTTAAAAAAATGCCCATGTCCAAACAGCCATATCTTTTACATTTCTTCCCCAAACAAAAAATCCTGACAATATGCACATATCCATAATGTAATCTAAGATTCCATTAACTTTCATGAGAATCCTGCAAGAAATTTAGGAGTTGTGGACAACGTTATTTCGGACAGAAGGATAGCCAGACAGTCAGACATACAGACAGACTGAAACCTATATACCCCCCAAAACTTCGTTACAATAAGAATAAATCTGCTACACGGAAACTATTATCATGGGAAATCAAGATAAAATTTCTAACGTGAAATTATACTCCTTATTTCATGTGGTCAAGGAGAAGTTAATTACACAAAACAGGTACTGTCAATTAACGCTTTTTGTTAAAACAAATTCCACAATATGCAGAATCATGAGAATATAGAAAAAAAAACTTCATAGGGATTCATAGTCCTTCATGCACATTTTCAACATGTCCATAAAAATTCCATCTGCAAACTGCTCCCAAAATCTGATAATAATTGTAGGAAATAGGTTCTCTCCATTTACAATTATAGTTTCAAACTCAACAAGTAACAACACTGACATTTAAGAAAAATCTTGAAATGGCATCACAATTTTTAGCAAATTTACACTGAAAATCAGGAAAAAAAATATTGAAATGACATCATATTCTTTCATATATATTTTCCTTTATATCATGATGCCATATAATGTAACCAGAAATCCTGCATTTATCATAGTTTATCTTTGCACAAGGTGAAATTCCCCAAAGATCCCCTCTCTGAATTATTAAAACCTATCATTTGCACGTTTCAGAGTATCATGATATAAAAACGATATGCCAATGTCGGGCTAACGTCGTCACGGGAATATCCAATACATATACCAAATTCACGGAAACCAATGAAAAATCTTACTCGTGCTGACTCCTCAGGTAAACAGCGGCTGCATCGTTTTCAGGGATAAAAAAGCAATTTTGAAAAAATCTATAGTTTAACACTGCTTATATATCTTATCTTACCGTATTTCCCTATGGCTATATCGACCTACTGAAGCCTTCAGAATTTCCCGTATTTCGGCACTGTGACGTCGTAAAGAGTTGACCCGACCCTAATATGAGCGGACCCGAATATATCAGCGACGTCATAATGTTTGACCCAACGTTGACCCGAATATATCAGGAAAACATCCGGTTATAGGCGGATGACCATTGAAAAGAAAGAAATTCCATTAAGATTGCTAGTTAACAATACGATAAATTTATTTATTTAAACAAATATTGTAAAATATAAGCCGCTCGAAACAATATGAAGCTTTTTGGCTCGTTCGCTACGCTCACTCGCCGAAAAAGCTTCACATTGTGTCTCGCGGCTGATATTTTACGATATACGTTTGCAGAAAACCTGATAATATATACATATTGTTAATGTGATATTTTTTTCCTAAATAATTTAAATGCAACATTTCAATTTCGATCGTAGTAGTTGTCAATTATAACTTTTTCTATTTTTGCAATCTGATAAAAATCCGATATTATGATATTGCTATTCTTGATATTTTACGGAATAAATGAAAACCGAAATTCGAAAGATTTCTTGAAAACTATAACATCTATTTATAATATGTTCAGTCTTCTGATGTCACACACTATTTCCAGATTTTCGTTACATTTAAAATAAATTTCTTATACAAGTTAATGGTATTTATATAATTAAGAAAAAAATGTCCATCAAAATAGAAAGTAGATTAACATTAATAACTATAATAACAATACATTTTATTTTTTTTTTATTTCGCAAGAAAAAATCATTACTAGTTAAACAAAATTTAAAATAATGAATAAGCCCTACTTACCAGTGAACCGATCATCTGAGCGTTTCTTGTCAACGTGACGTGGAAGTATATATAGTAATCAGAACAAAACAAACAATTTGATTGGTTGAACTCTATTTTACCTTCTCTATTTTTAGAAACATACTGGAAAATACTACATAAAAACCTGGGTCATTGAACTCTCCTTCGATGGAAAATCTACGCACTTAACCAAAATAAACGACCTTCAGTGAAATATTGACAGTAATAAATCAGAATGTCTATTATTATTCTTAGTACAAGGGTGTTATGACCCATGAAGGACAATGACACGATTAATTTGTTCATTTTGAAAACTGAAGAAAGGAGTGTATTTCCCCAACCAAGTCAATAATATGGTTGGTACTAAATTTTAAGTTCTAGTCAATCATTGTGGTTGGTACTAAATTTTAAGTAATAACAGTTACTTACATTTAGTCCTTTCTGAGGCGATAAATCTTTTTTCAGTTGTTCTACGTTTAAGTTACACATAAACTAACTATGATGAGCTTGTCAGTCAATGCCAATGTGTGAATGTTTGTTTTGGTAAAAGCAGTGAAGGAAAATCTGGATTGTGATTGGATAATTTAAATGATGTCATCATTTTATTTGTATAGGCCAATCCAGAATTTTCCAAAATAGTCCAGTCAGTCTGGGCGAAGGACATTTGCGCCAATTTACCTGTAATTCAAAGGGACGTTTGAAATGTATATAAATATATAAATAAAATAACGGATATTTTTTTTTGTGTTCTTTTTATTCGTCAGTCTTAACAGTTCATTTTTGTCATTAATCTAATTCAATAACCGTTATACAAAATGTAGCATACGATTATAAGATTAATTGAGTTTACATATGGGTCATTTTCAAAAAAAGTCCATTTTCCTGTCCACCTATGTTAAAAAAATATTCAGACACAATGGCATTATTTTTTTGTGCTTAACCAAAAGTTTGCAATTTTTTCAAATCAACACATCTACAATGAGAACGATTTTCTCCTTGCAATCCAAAATAAACTGATTTTGAAGCTCAATATTGAGCACTTTGCGGGTGTCCGCACTTAGAGAACCATGTTTGCAAATTATTTTTCAAGGATTTTTTGTATGTTTTCAAATCCGCAAAATTATTTTTTTTTAAAGCATATAATTGAATTTTAACAAGAAAATAAAGTGTTGAAGATATTTATATATATGCTCATAAAAAAGCAAATTATGCTGGCGTCCATGAAATGCATGTCTGTCCTGTTACCGGTGCAAAATTTGCAGAGCAATAATTTTTGCCTGCAAATACGAATATCTTCTATGATGAAATCAAAAGTACACAAGTTTTCCAAATTACAACCAAAACAATAGAACGTGAGAAGAAACGGAAGCGAAGTTATATCCAGAAAAGTAAGTCAAACTCATAGCGTACCCTTTTAAAATGTCTATCATGTTACCAACAAATTTATACATTACTACACCTATACGTTCTCAAAAGGGTCACTAACTGTTTGGAAACAAAGAACGCTAACTGAAAAAAAACATACACCGATGTAAGGGGAGCTGCTATTTCGAAATATACTCAATAAACATATAATTTTGTCCATCCTGTTACTGTCTATCCTGTTACCTTGAATAAAGTAACAGGATAGACAGATAAAGTATAAGAATAAACAACTATGTATCTTTAGACCTGATGAAATACTTGAAAATGAAATGAAACATTTGCTATTCCACATATCTTTAAGAAAAAAACAAACAATTATGCAAGGGGAGTTGTTGTTTTGCAATAGAATTAATAAAAATATAATTTTGTCTATCCTGTTACCCCAACTTGGTAACAGGATAGACAAATATGCATATGTAAACCTTCGATGTCCGTTCCTGTTACCATAGAAAATAGCGTTTTACTACAATTATATGTCATCAAAGAACTAAGTGTTGGATTGATTCAAAAGTCCAATATAAGCCGAATATAAGGAAGTGCTCCAGTTGGTTTTGCGTTCATTGTAGCAATTTTTGCAGCATTTGAAAATTTATTTTTAGATAGTTTTTTCAGAACGCAATATTAAGTGATATTTTTATCCCGTTAATGCAAAGAAATTAAATATTCTGATATTGTTTTCTGAAGCACCACTAACGTAACTTTGAGAAACAAACAACATGTTTTTCACATTTTACCTGTTGATAGTAAAAACATTCTCACAAATGTGGTAACAGGATATACAAAATTTTGCACCATCAGTCGAAAATGTGTCAATAATATTTTTATGTCATGTCATTAAGATTGCATATTTGAGTATTTTGTTTAAGAAGTATCATGCATTTTGCAAGTTTAATAAATATGATAATTCAAGCAAATTGTTTTTTCTCAATTTTGCAATGTTAAAAATGTACTTTTTTTGAAAATGACCCATATAAGTAAAAAGTGTTCATCTCTCTCTAAATGTTTTGTAATCTCACACTTTCAAAATAAAACACGGAGATAGTAGTTGGCGAAAGCAGTCGTGGGAATAAATGTATATATGTGGATGGATACAAGTTTCGTTTTGACCGAGAAATGAAAGGCGGAGAGTTGGGATTTAGATGCAATAAGAAAACATGCCCTGTAAGACTAAAGACTGATGAAGATCTCAAGATAGTGCTTAGTAGTAAACATTAACATAATCACCCCCAGAAGATAGAAAAATAGAACGTCAGAAGTTAAGAGTTAGTGATAAAAGAAAAGCATCTGATGACATTTCACAGAGACCGAGTAAACTTGTTAGAACACAGCTAAAGGAGGTAGAAGAAGAGCATCTGCACCCTAAAGATCTCAAGGCTTGTGCCAAAGCTGTATATAGAGTTCGCTGGAAATCATCTTAATTTTCACCAGGTAACTTGGCGCAAATGTCCTCATTTTTTGGCGCAATTGTCCTCCATATTGGCGCAAATGTCCTCCGCCTGTCAGTCTAGCATAAATTTGACCCTGACCTTAAAGTAATTAAAACAAGAGGCTCTCAAGAGCCTGAATCGCTCACCTGGCAAACAATGCACTATAAACTAAATTAATATATTAATGTTTGTTGAAAATTAAACTGAGTATTAAAGGTCATGTAAAATGCTGAAAATACCTTTAAAAGCCTTTCAAGAACCTCTGGAAAGTTTGTTCTGGTTACATGTACCTATGTGACCTTACATCTTTGGCATCTAAAAAGTGAACTCTCTTTTTCTAAAGTATCACAGTTTCAATTACATGTACTTGAAAAGGAAATATTGCAGGAACAATCATGCTAAGTTTCATCTAAATCCCCCTAGTAGTTTCAGAGAAGAAGATGTTTGAAAATTTGTTAACAACGATGATGACGGACACCAAGTGATGGCAATTAAAAGCTCACATAGTATGAAGTTTAATCATTGTTATACAACATTCTCATCATCACCATTCACTAAGGATACCATGTTTACTTTAAAAACCAAATATTGTTGAAATCCGAGCAAGTGTAAAAATGGCGGGAAAATGGCAGCCATTTTAAAAATGGCCGTCCAAAACAAACTTTCATCATCACCATTCAACTTGGGATACCATGTTTACCTTGAAAGTAGCTTTCATCTTCATTTTCTTTCTATAATTCAGGAAAAAATAGCAAAAAACAGCATTTTGACCCCTATGTTCTATTTTTAGTAAGGGCGGACATGTTTTTCGACCAATCAAAAATCCAAGCATTAACTTTTTGCAGGATACCCTAAGGATCAATCTTACCAAGTTTCATTTGATTTTGAATAGTAGTTTCAGAGAAGAAGATTTTTGAAATAATAACATAAAAAAGCCAAAAATGTCAAAAAAGGGCAATAACTCTAACATCAGTTGACAGATTTTCACGAAAATCAGCACACAGGTAGCTCTCATCATGATAAACACTTTCAACCTCCCAGAATTTGCCGTAATCTAATCATTTTTGAGATATTTGCGAAAAACTGTTGTTTGACCCCTATGTTCTATTTTTAGTAACAGTGGCCATGTTTTTCGACGGATCAAAAATCGAAGCATAAACTTTGTGCAGGATACCCTAAGGAACAATCGTGCTAAGTTTTATTCAAATCCATTCAGTAGTTTCAGAGGAGAAGATGTTTGAACAAGAGGCTCTCAAGAGCCTGAATCGCTCACCTGGTAAACAATGCACTATAAACTAAATTAATATATTAATGTTTGTTGTAAACTAAACTGAGTATTAAAGGTCACGTAAAATGCTGAAAATACCTTTAAAAACCTTTAAGAACCTCTGGAAAGAAATGGGCATGAGTTCTCCCTACGCTTGATTAAGATACAGTCATGGTCAATCTGATGATTCATAATACAAAATACAAGCTTTAATTAATCTTCAAATACAAGTATAAATCTTTTGGTCTATATGTTGTCTTCGTTTTTAAAATGTTTGAAAGAAGTTATGTAAAAATTGTGGGTTAAGGCTTTTTATTGTACTTGAAAAGGAAATATTGCAGGAACAATCATGCTAAGTTTCATCAAATTCCCCCAAGTAGTTTCAGAGGAGAAGATGTTTGAAAATTTGTTAACAACGATTATGACAGACACCAAGTGATGGCAATTAAAAGCTCACATATTATGAAGTTTAATCATTGTTATACAACATTCTCATCATCACCATTCACTAAGGATACCATGTTTACTTTAAAAACCAAATATTGTTGAAATCCGAGCAAGTGTAAAAAATGGCGGGAAAATGGCAGCCATTTTAAAAATGGCCGTCCAAAACAAACTTTCATCATCACCATTCAACTCGGGATACCATGTTTGCCTTGAAAGTAGCTTTCATCTTCATTTTATTTCTATAATTCAGGAAAGAATAGCAAAAAACAGCATTTTGACCCCTATGTTCTATTTTTAGTAAGGGCGGACATGTTTTTTGACCAATCAAAAATCCAAGCATTAACTTTTTGCAGAATACCCTAAGGAACAATCTTACCAAGTTTCATTTGATTTTGAATAGTAGTTTTAGAGAAGAAGATTTTTGAAATAATAACATAAAAAAAAGCCAAAAATGTCAAAAAAGGGCAATAACTCTAACATCAGTATACAGATTTTCAAGAAAATCAGCACTCAGGTAGCTCTCATCATGCTGAACACTTTCAACCTGCCAGAGTTTGCTTTAACCTAATGATTTTTTAGATACTTGCGAAAAACTGTTGTTTGACCCCTATGTTCTATTTTTAGTAACAGTGGCCATGTTTTTCGACGGATCAAAAATCGAAGCATAAACTTTGTGCAGGATATCATAAGGAACAATCATGCTAAGTTTTATCCAAATCCATTCAGTAGTTTCAGAGGAGAAGATTTTTGAAATAATAACATAAAAAAAAGCCAAAAATGTCAAAAAAGGGCAATAACTCTAACATCAGTTGACAGATTTTCACGAAAATAAGCACACAGGTAGCTCTCATCATGCTGAACACTTTCAACCTGCCAGAATTTGCCATAACCTAATGATTTTTGAGATATTTGCGAAAAACTGTTGTTTGACCCCTATGTTCTATTTTTAGTAACAGTGGCCATGTTTTTCGATGGATCAAAAATCGAAGCATACACTTTGTGCAGGATACCAAAAGGAATAATCATGCTAAGTTTTATCCAAATCCATTCTGTAGTTTCAGAGGAGAAGATTTTTGAAATAATAACATAAAAAAAACCAAAAATGTCAAAAAAAGGTTATAACTCTGAAATGAGTGGTTGGATCTTCTTCAAAATTTCAGGGCAGGTAGATCTTGAGGTGCTGATCACTTTTACCCTATGCCAGAATTTTGATATCTGTGACCGTTTCTGACTTATTTGCAAAAAACTGCGATTTACCCCTATGTTCTATTTTTAGCCATGACGGCCATGTTCTTATACGAATCAAAAATCCAAACAATAGATTTGTAGCACCCATACCAATTAATAACTGTACCAAGTTTGGTTGCAGTTGGACTTATGGTGTTGGAGGAGTTAACGTTTGAAAAAGTTAACGGACGACGGACGGACGACGGACGCCAAGTGATAGCAATAGCTCACATGACCCTTCGGGTCAGGTGAGCTAAAAATTGTTAACGACGACAGACGCAAAGTGTAGAAAATGGCGGGAAAATGGCAGCCATTTTAAAAATGGCCGTCCAAAACAAACTTTCATCATCACCATTCAACTCGGGATACCATGTTTACCTTGAAAGTAGCTTTCATCTTCATTTTCTTTCTATAATTCAGGAAAAAATAGCAAAAAACAGCATTTTGACCCCTATGTTCTATTTTTAGTAAGGGCGGACATGTTTTTCGACCAATCAAAAATCCAAGCATTAAATTTTTGCAGGATACCCTAAGGATCAATCTTACCAAGTTTCATTTGATTTTGAATAGTAGTTTCAGAGAAGACGATTTTTGAAATAATAACATAAAAAAAGCCAAAAATGTCAAAAAAGGGCAATAACTCTAACATCAGTTGACAGATTTTCACGAAAATCAGCACACAGGTAGCTCTCATCATGCTGAACACTTTCAACCTGCCAGAATTTGCCGTAATCTAATCATTTTTGAGATATTTGCGAAAAACTGTTGTTTGACCCCTATGTTCTATTTTTAGTAACAGTGGCCATGTTTTTCGACGGATCAAAAATCGAAGCATAAACTTTGTGCAGGATACCCTAAGGAACAATCGTGCTAAGTTTTATTCAAATCCATTCAGTAGTTTCAGAGGAGAAGATGTTTGAACAAGAGGCTCTCAAGAGCCTGAATCGCTCACCTGGTAAACAATGCACTATAAACTAAATTAATATATTAATGTTTGTTGTAAACTAAACTGAGTATTAAAGGTCACGTAAAATGCTGAAAATACCTTTAAAAACCTTTAAGAACCTCTGGAAAGAAATGGGCATGAGTTCTCCCTACGCTTGATTAAGATACAGTCATGGTCAATCTGATGATTCATAATACAAAATACAAGCTTTAATTAATCTTCAAATACAAGTATAAATCTTTTGGTCTATATGTTGTCTTCGTTTTTAAAATGTTTGAAAGAAGTTATGTAAAAATTGTGGGTTAAGGCTTTTTATTGTACTTGAAAAGGAAATATTGGAGGAACAATCATGCTAAGTTTCATCAAATTCCCCCAAGTAGTTTCAGAGGAGAAGATGTTTGAAAATTTGTTAACAACGATTATGACAGACACCAAGTGATGGCAATTAAAAGCTCACATATTATGAAGTTTAATCATTGTTATACAACATTCTCATCATCACCATTCACTAAGGATACCATGTTTACTTTAAAAACCAAATATTGTTGAAATCCGAGCAAGTGTAGAAAATGGCGGGAAAATGGCAGCCATTTTAAAAATGGCCGTCCAAAACAAACTTTCATCATCACCATTCAACTCGGGATACCATGTTTACCTTGAAAGTAGCTTTCATCTTCATTTTCTTTCTATAATTCAGGAAAAAATAGCAAAAAACAGCATTTTGACCCCTATGTTTTAGTAACAGTGGCCATGTTTTTCGACGGATCAAAAATCGAAGCATAAACTTTGTGCAGGATACCCTAAGGAACAATCTTACCAAGTTTCATTTGATTTTGAATAGTAGTTTCAGAGAAGAAGATTTTTGAAATAATAACATAAAAAAAGCCTAAAATGTCAAAAAAGGGCAATAACTCTAACATCAGTTGACAGATTTTCACGAAAATCAGCACACAGGTAGCTCTCATCATGCTGAACACTTTCAACCTGCCAGAATTTGCCGTAACCTAATCATTTTTGAGATATTTGCAAAAAAACTGTTGTTTGACTCCTATGTTCTATTTTTAGTAACAGTGGCCATGTTTTTCGACGGATCAAAAATCGAAGCATACACTTTGTGCAGGATACCCTAAGGAATAATCATGCTTAGTTTTATTCAAATCCATTCAGCAGTTTCAGAGGAGAAAGATTTTTGAAAAATTGTTAACGACGACAGACGACGACAGACGACGACAGACGACAGACGACGACGGACGCAAAGTGATGAGAAAAGAGAGATTTTCAAGTTTTAATCTTTAGTATTATACCCCAAATATACACAGAAAAAAGTCAAACAAAATCTAACTTGAGGAAGACTAAAAAATCACGATTTTAAAATTCCTATAGAGACTTGCATTGAAAATGGGAGATAACTCTGCAAAAAAGGCAGAAATATCAATAAAAATTGATACAAAATTATAACTTTACCGCTTCTATTCAGCAGAATGTATTGATTCTTGATATTTTAACCGTCTTTATAGTATAACAAACAACTCGATCTAAAGATGTTTTCATATCTTTTATCAAGCTACAACCTAGATTTCGTAATTCATTTATTAAATTTTTCAACATGTCAAGGTAAAGAATTTCAAATTTAATAAAAAATGATTAAGCATATATTCTTCTTTTTGTGGTTTAAAGTTTCTTTAAACTAGGTAGATGCTGAACAAATATAATTTACAGATATAAACAATACCAAATTTTCACATTATTTTTTCAAAATGGTCACAAAGCCACAAATTTGCAATTTCTATAATGAAAAATGTGCAAAAAAAAAAAAAATAATAAAATAAAATACCCATAACACTTCGGTTTTGTACATTTCATGAGCAGAAGATTATATAATATAGTCAAATACGAACGTATAACCCAATCAAAGTATCATACTTTACATGAATTTTAAGAAAATCAACCAAAAACTGACAAAAAAAGACTAATTTTTGCGGAGTTATCTCCCCTTTCCAATGTTAATTTCCATAGGAAATTAAAAATGCCGATTTTGAGTTTTCCTCAAGTTAGATTTTATGGGACTTTTTTCTGTGTATATTTGGTAGGCTTTTTACTTGACGTTTATCATTAAGTCAAGGGTAAACTTCATTAAATTAAAACACAAAATAGGAGTTGAAGCTATATGTTTAGCATTGATTAGCAGTTGACCATTGAAAGATACTTATCTTAACAAAGTATGTTTCAAATTTTAACAATATATATTGAGCCCATCTAAGTCGACACGTTTTTTAATTTACCCGAAAATTGCTAATTTTGTGATTTTTCGTGCATATTTGATTTTTTTATGGACAAGGCGACTTAACTCCAGAACAACATCTGACTTTTATAAGGTAACAGTAGAGGAGCCTAAGGAAAATGTCACTAGACAAGTCTAGTGAGTCTTGTACCAGTCTTTTTAGCAACTTTTAAATTCTGATCACAGATACAAAAAACTTGGCAATATTTTGTAACCATTTTTCACCATTTTAGTAACGATGTGTTTAGTTTTTTTAGAATAATTTTTAATATTTACACTGGAAACAATAAGAAAAATGTTTTCATGTACTTATTAATACAGTTTCATTTTTTTAAGTAGAAAGGCTATATTTGGGGCTTAGGCCAATTAAAATTAATTGATAGATTTTCATCCCCGCCCGCCCCTCGAAAATCGTGCTGCCCCGATTTTTTTTATTTTCTAAAATTTACGATTTCCGGATTTTGTTCATCTCCGTTACCGGTATCCGTGTCAATAATTTCGTTTTTTGTTAACTTCCTGTAACAATTCAACATGGTTTTCGTCATTTGACTATTTTTGTGACCTTTAGATGTCTTTTGGTCAGCTTAAGTCTGCAGAGATTGGAGTTGAAATTTCTATTGTGCATGTTTCTGGAATAAAAACATATATAAGCCATTTTGTAACGTTTACATATTAATAACACCTTACAAAATAGTTTCATATGAAATAAAAAATAAAATCCTCCCACCCGCCCCATTTTTTTCAAAAAGTTGGATGAAAATATACTTATTAATTTTAGTTGGCCTTAATGCTATTGATTACAACAAAAACATTTTCTGTTGCAATTAGTTTGAGGTTAAAACTTAGTTTGACTGGGCTAAAAACAGAAACATAAAAATGGTGTAAAATTATACACATGATACATGTATTACAAAACAATCAAAACATAACTTTTGAATGAATGAAAAATCTTTTTAGTAAAAAATATTCAAGTAATACTGATATTAAAATCTCGAAGCGATACGGCGCCATGTGATACGGATTTTGCCATGTATTATTCTCTATTTATCAACATCATATTTCAATAACGTGATTGATATCGTGTAGTTATGCCAGGACAGGAGTTATGACGAAGCGCATAGTGTAGGAGCATCTTATAAAATGTAATGCCATTTGAAACGCTATATAGGATTGCGCGTCAGCCCGAATGCCGCAGGGCCGAGGTATGCTATTGATCGAGGGGTGATGCGGAATGTGATATGGACTTTGACATGTTTGATACGATTTATCATATATTTCAACAGCAGTGAAGAATCACGATATCATCACGGTAGAAAATACAGCTGACAATCTTCTTTCAGTATAGTTCCTTTATTGAGTACTATAAAGTATATGCTCTAATGTTTTTCATCCAAATCTGAAAAAAAGTATTGTCATGATGTCTACTACAAAAAATTAAGTCGACAGCAAATCTTTTGTCAAAATCAACCGTTTAGACATTCCTACTTTCATATATATCATTTAAGGGAGCAAATATGCAGGACCTGTGTCAATCAAAAAAAAAAAAAAAAAAAAAATCCAGGGCCAACATTTCAGCGAAAAAAATAGGCAGGATCAAACATTTTGATCCTAGCCCCCACCCCCCATTAAAAGTCAAGGTGGTTGCTCCCTAAGCCGTTCTATTTCATTCCATGAAGTTGGAACCGGCTATGCCAGTACAACAGAAATTCTATACAGCATTAAGGCATTTTTCTTTAGAACAATTTAGGGGAGAAGTGACACAATGAATAGTTTCATTTGTTAAAAATTTACATATTTTACTGAATAAAACTGGATAAAGACTGGTCAGAAATTCTGGGCCTGAATTTAGAATTGGCTGAGTCCGTGGGACCATGACCCGATTGTCACAAAACAATATGATGTATATAAGAGGAATATCGGACTTGAATTATATTTGCTTGGCTAACTAGTCTTTTTCCCGTAAAATTTGATTTTTCATTTGGGTCGTAGGGTGTGGGGGAGGGGGGGGGAAGGGGTGGTCGTGTTACTCTTGGAAAGGTTCTTTCACAAAATTCCTGAGCCTGATTTTTTTAATCGCATTTTTTTTTTCAAAAGATACTACTATATCTGGTTCCAATCAAAAGATACTACTATATCTGGTTCCAATCAAAAGATACTACTATATCTGGTTCCAATTAATATTTTATGCATTTTATTCGTATACAAATTTTTTTCTTTACAAATTTGTGATTTTCAAAAGTTTTGGCCCACAGGAAACGATTTCGATTTTTTTTATGAAACTGCTTTTATTTTTTTTTTTTAACCTAAATAAAATGACTGTAAATCATTTCTATAATTTCTCATACAACCTTATACAACAGTCATCTTTTTAAATTCCAATAAATTAAAATTGGTATTTGCTGCTTCTCCGCCAAGCACGCGGCATCTAGGAGTAAGAGCAAAGGACTGGGCAGCTCGGAGTCAGTATAACATGTCCGAGTGGTGATACGTATTCCTGCGGACAGTTACCTCGTGAGCTAGCACGTTAAAAAATTCGACTCAACGTGTCGGTCTAGTACAAAACAGGGATCATTTTCTTAACATATCAACATGTTCTCATCCTGATATGGCTGGCATTGGACATTTCATCCATCCACCCATGCGGACTCGAGGCGAGCACGCTACCACGAGAACACCGAGGCGGTCTCTATATTCTATAGACTTTCACTAATTGCTATTAGCCTAGGGGTATAAATTTGGAAGAGGAAAGTGACCATTAATTGCATAAGAAGAAAAAGAAAACCTGTGAAAAGAAAATGAATCTTTAAACAAAACATCATTAAATTATTAAATTATATGCATTTTTCTTCAGTTGGAACTCATCTTTTTCATTTTAAGGAGTATAAAAAATTACATTAACACAAAAAACAAAGTCCGCTTAATTCGATTTTACGCATCGTTGCAAATAAAAGATAAAAACAACTTACATTTTTAATTGTGGTAATTATTCCTTTTCAATGAAATAACCTTAACCTGTACTTAATAATTGCGTATCGGCCATTGGCATCCAAGGTTATTCTTGTTATTGATAAAATTTTGAAGAAGACGCAGTTTGGTGAACGTATGAATATAATAGTTTGAATATTTTGTCAATATCTTGATTTTTGACGATTGATTTTTGTACAGAATTTTTTTATCGAATGTAAACATCACATGAACATGATAGATGAAATTTTAAACCAAAATAATTAATCTTTACGAAAAAAAAAATACTTAATATTTATTCGTTTTGCAGAATATATAAAATATAAAATTTACGTTTCAGTTATTAATTATCGTGCAAGGTCAAGTGAATAATCATTGATCACACATCATATTTATTTACCAGAACAAAATAGAAATTTTGCGTAAATTTAGTGAAATTTGTATTTTATATTTGTGATGGAAATATATATGGTGTTTTCACTTTTTCTTGCAATCTGTTTAAAGCGAATGACAAAATGCTGAAATTTTATTTTAAAGCGAATGACAAAATGCTGCATTTTTTTTAAAGCGAATGACAAAATGCTGCAATTTTATTTTAAAGCGAATGACAAAATGCTGCATTTTTTTTTAAAGCGAATGACAAAATGCTGCAATTTTATTTTAAAGCGAATGACAAAAATGAACAGAAATAAAAACAGTAATAAATCCTATAGTGCACAAGATGTGCAAATTAAATAAGTTAAAGTTTCCTAATTAGAATGAACTCATATTATGATTAATTTAAACAATATTGTATTCATAAAGGTTATCATGAATAGGATTGGGCAGCAGGCTACGCCAGTCTATATAAGCCATCTCCGAAATACAAGGTACAATAATAAACAGTATCAAATTAAATTTGAACAATTGATAGAAGAACTATGGAGCCCTGCTGGTATCACAGAGATAAGAAATTTGAAAAGTCCAGCGCTGAAGATTTAAAGTCCATCCAGTGCTGTAGATTTAAAGTTCAGCGCTGTAAATTAAAAGTCCAGCGTTGTATATTCAAAGTCCAGTGCTGTAAATTTTAAGTGTAGATTTAAAGTACATCTCTGTAGATGTAAAGTCCAGCGCTCAATAAGCAGCAAAGAGCAAGAGAAGCTAGAGCAGTGATGAGCAGCACGGAGCAAAAAAAGATCAGCGATAAGCAGCGAAGAGCAAGAGAAGAGCAGCGATGAGCAGCACGGAGCAAGAGAAGAGCAGCGATGAGCACCATGGAGCAAGGGTTGAACAGCAAAGAGAAAGAGATTAGCAGTGATGAGCAAGAGATGAGCGGTGATGAGCAAGAGAAGAGCAATGATAAGCAAGAGAAGAGCAGTGATAAGCAAAGTTCAGCGCTGTAAATTAAAAGTCCAGCGTTGTATATTCAAAGTCCAGTGCTGTAAATTTTAAGTGTAGATTTAAAGTACATCTCTGTAGATGTAAAGTCCAGCGCTCAATAAGCAGCAAAGAGCAAGAGATGAGCGGTGATGAGGAAGAGAAGAGCAATGATAAGCAAGAGAAAAGCAGTGATGAGCAGCAAGAGCAGCGATGAGCAGCGAAGAGCAAGAAAAGAGCAGCGATGAGCAGCGAAGTGCAAGAGAAGAGCAGCAATGAGCAGCGAAGAGCAAGAGAAGAGCAGCGATGAGCAGCGTGCAGCAAGAAATGAGCAGCGAAGAGCATCACGGAGCAAGAGATGAGCAGTGAAGAACAGCACGGAACTAGAGAAGAGCAGCGATGGGCAGCACAAAACAAGAGATGAGCAGCGAAGAGCAGCACGGAGCAAGAGATGAGCAGCGAAGAACAAGAGAAGAACAGCGAAGAGCAAGAGAAGAGCAGTGAAGAGCAACGATGAGCAAGAGAAGAGCAGTGAAGAGCAGCGATGTGCAAGAGTAGAGCACTGAAGAGCAACGATGAGCAAGAGAAGAGCAGCGATGAGGAGCGAAGAGCAAAAGGAGAGCAGCGATGAGCAGCACATAGCAAGAGATGAACAGCGAAGATCAGCACGGAGCAAGAGATGAGCAGCGAAGAGAAGCGATGAGCAAGAGAAGAGCAGCGATGAGCAAGAAAAGAGCAGCGAAGAGCAGCGATGAGCAAGAGAAGAACAGCGATGAGCAGTATGGAGCAAGAGATTAGCAGCGAAGAGCAAAAGAAGAGCAATGAAGAGCAGCGACGAGCAAGAGAAGAGAAGCGAAAAGCAGCTATGAGCAAGTGAAGAGCAGCGATAAGCAGCGAAGAGCAAGAGAAAGCAGTGATGAGCAGCGCGTAGCAAGAGATGAGCAGCAAAGAGCAGCACAAAGCTAGAGTTGAGCAGCGAAGAGCAGCGAAGAGCAAGAGAAGAGCAGTGATGAGCAAGAGAAAAGCATCAATGAGCAGTGCTAAGCAAGAGAAAGGCAGCCAAGAGCAACATGGAGCAAGAAAAGAGAAGTGAAGGGCAGTATAGAGCAATGAAATGGACCCCGGTGCTAAGGCGGTTGCTAAGGACACCCTCCATTGACCAAATAGTGACAGCATCAGCTGGAGGTAAGTGGACATAATCCAATCCTACCTTTGGTCCTCCCTTGAACGAAAGGAAAACATCATCCGGAATGAAAAGCGCGGGAAAAAGGGGACATAACCTCTCTCTGTACTTTGTATACTCTCGGACTTCGACATAACTGTGAGAGTATCAGTCCCTAGAGACTCCATATGAGACCCTTACCCTATACAGACCGATGACAGACCCAGAGACGACCGAGAAAGAAAAGCCCGAGAAAATGGGAGACAATCCAATCCCAATTCCGTGAAGCATGCGCAGTCGACATATTCGGGTCCGTGCACATATCTGACGTCACTTCCGTAAAAAATACACGAAAATGGCGGTAAAATACACTACTAACGTTGCGCATACGCGCAAACGACTTACGGGCACTTTCGGTTCCGGTCACGTGACTTCCGCTTCCGTTGAAGTCACTTCCCGTGGCGTCATTACGGCTTTCGGTGACGTCATATCCGGCTCCTCCTCAAATACTAACTGAAAAACTCCTATATACTACTTGGATACTCATAGGTAAATATTCTGCCAGTATTTGTATACTCAATTAAAACAGAAATTGTACATGAAGGAAAAACTGTCCTTTCAATGCTCACTTTCAAAATGGTAGTCCTAAAGGTGATTTCACAGACATGTGTGTATCTGTCAGAGAGGCTTGATGCTGCAGACCCCTCCCTCTATTTTAGGGCCCCACATGGACATGCGGGTGCCCTAAATTAATCACGTTGTGCGTCTGTTTGTATCAATTCTTGTAAACAAAGAAATTAAACTTATAGTACTTTCACTATTTTTTACATGCAGTGTTAATTGTTTATCTGATTTTGATGCCGTTTTTTTAGCTCATCTTGCCTAAAAGGCCATGTGAGATATTGCCATCACTTGGCGTCCGTCGTCCGTCGTCCTTCATAAACTTTTCCTTTAAAGATCTTCTCTGAAACCACTGGGCCAATTGAAACTAAACTTTCGTGGAATAGTCCTTGGTTGGTCCCCTTCCAAAATTGGGTCCGGTGTCCGCGAAAATAGCTTAAAATAGAAAAATAGGAGGAATGAATTTAAAAAATCTTCTCCTATGTAACTGCATTGCAAATTGGAACCAGAATTGGCAGCAATTGTCCTTAGATTGTCCTCTTTAAAAAATTGTGTCCGATGACCCGGACGATCAACCAAAATGGCCTCCACATCCGAACTTTGTTTAACATAGGACCCTATGGGAAAATGCATTTAAAAATCTTATCTGAATCAACTTGGCCAAATTGGAACTGGTCCCCTTCCAGAATTGTTTTGGCTGACCTGGCCTGAGATGGCCACCAAAGCTGAAGTTAGTTTAAGATAGGATCCTATGGGAACATCTAATTTGGAGATCACCATACCTTAAACTCGGTCAATTAAAACCAGCCTAATGACAGGAATGGTCCTCTTTCAGAATTGTGTTTTATAACCTGGACTGTCAACTAAGATGGCCACAACAACCTAACTTTGTTTAACATTGTATCGATAGTAAAGCCAGCCAAGATAACTGCTACACTTAAATTTTAAGTCCTGCTGAAGGTGGACAAGTTAAATCCAGGTGAGCGATACAGGCTATTAAGAGCCTCTAGTTATTCTTTGGATTGCTTATAAAAATACCCTTCACTAGTGTGTCAATGATTTTGACTTAGCTCTTATTATGTTTTTTAAGATTTAAGGGGCCGAAAGGGGCCAATTTCCAAAATCATAACTTTTTTAAATTTAAGGATATGGCAATGGCTTTAAGCTAGTGGCAGCCATATCTGCATTTATATTGTTTTTTAAAAAATTAAATAGTAAAATCTATAGCGCCGGACTTTGAATCTACACCGCTGGACTCTGAATCTCCAGCGCTGGACGTTAAATCTATAGCTCTGGACTTTGAATCTACAGCGCTAGACTTTAAATCTACAAGCTGGACTTTTCAAATTACAATTTATTATCTCTGTGAGACCAAAAGGGCTTCGTATGTCTCTGTATTAATGACCAGATGAACAGTATGGGTTGATGGATGAATTACTGTTTAACGTCCAGTAGAAATTATTAATGGCATATCAGGACGAGAGCATGCTGATATGTTATGAATATGAACACTGCTTCGCTGAGCCGGATTTTTTCACGTACTGACTCCGAGCCGATCCATCCTTTGCTCTTACTAATAGATGCAGTGAGCTAAGGTTCCACTATACAATTAGAATTTTATTACTAGCTTAGTTTCGGAAATTTTTTTAAAGGTTTAAAACTGGTGGGTAAAATTTGCTGATAATTATGATTTCTAACTAAGAGGCTGATGTATGCTGAAAGAGAGGATATTTGACAATTGATTTAAGCTCATTTTAATGGTTCAATGTGTATGCATGAACTTAAGCGGCATCTCCATCTCATCTTTTAGATCAGCATCCTGTGTTGTTTTTTAGTTTTGAAATGTAAGTAACGAAAAAATGAGCTGAAAAATCTTTTTTTAAATGACCCAATGCTATGTTTTATTTTATGACATGTGTCATATCATCAACATCCATTAAGGTGATAACTGGTCAAAAAATTGGGTAACGGCAATGCGTTTCCCACAATATTTTGAAATAAACAGCTGCGCCACGAGCGCATGATAAGCCCGTCGTCTTGTGAAAAAAAAAAACATAAGAAATGTTTTTGGAATCCTCCTTTATTTAGTGGAGCTGCTAGTGGGATGTATATGGAAACCCGGCAAAACATAAGCGTGTAAACTTTTAAACAATAGAGATACGGAGCGAAATGTGACCAAAAAGGACTACCTTTTTGACCAAAAAGCTCAATAAAACTTCAACAACTCAAAAATAAAATAAAGAATCATCACGAAAAAGTATACAGATCTTCAGATTAATATAACTAAGAAGTGTGTAAAGTTTTATGCAATAATCTTAAATCATTTTTGAGATACGGCGCGACATGTGAACCCCCCCCCCCCCCCTTTTTTTTTACAAAAAACTCAATAACTCTAAAATAAAATTTTGAATCATCATCAAAAAGTATACAGATCTTTAGATTAATATAACTAAGAAGTGTATAAAGTTTTAAGCAATAATCATAAATCGTTTTTGAGATACGGGGCGACATGTGAAAAAAAAACAGCACACTTCTGTTTTAGTTACAAAGTCCCGTAACTCAAAAAGTTTTAATCTTATTTTCACCAAAAAGTATACAGATCGTTTGACCATCATAAGAAACAACTATGTTAAGTTTCGTGAAATTTGGACGAGTTGTTCTCAAGTTACGGCGCGACATGTTTACGAGGGACAGACGGATAGACGGGCAGACGGACGCCGGACATTTGTATACCATAATACGTCCCGTCAAAATTTTGATGGGCGTAATCATTTCATTGCAATGGGTATTCAAGGAAAAAAAACGATATTTTGGAAGAAATCGTTAAGTTCCCAGGGACCGACACAACTTTGTGATTCTTTTTATATATACATATTTGGGTCTAAAAACCTACATAAAGGGAAGATTGTGCATGACATACAAGTAAAATTTAATATTTTGTGGCAAAAAATCCACTCAAAATGACAAATCTGGGGAAGGTAGCACAAAATAATTCCTATGCGTTCCGGCTTCGAGCTGTCACAACTACATTGTAATGCCACAATCTAAGCATAAACAAGTCAATTTATTCTGGAAAGGAATAAATATCCTACGAAATACACTTTACGGCATGTCAATAACCCTTAAAAGTTTCGAGAACTGGACATATTACTGAGCCTGCAATTTTTTGTATTCAGTTCGAAGTGATGTTGCAAATTTTCACCGGGATATTTGAAACGAGAAAAAAATTCTTATTTGGTAAGTGATGAACTATTCAAGTACAATTTTCTTAGACAGCTTTTAATTAAAAAAATATGTCAACATATTGCCCGACTTGGGAAAATTCCCAATTTTTTTAAAATGACAAATTTAACATTGAAGTAAACGGGTGCCGGATTTAGTGGTGTGCCTCCGTAGTACTATCTTAGCGGAAAATACCTAAACTACAAAAATAAAGCACTTAAATTTTAATTAAATCTCTATAACACTTTTAATTCGTCCATAAAAATGATGGGATATGGTGAATTAATTCTCGAGACAAAATCCTTACTTATACGTGACATAAGTTTAAGCGAAAAATTGATGGATAGATGAATTATTGTTTAACGTCCAGTGGCAACCATTAAGTGCATATCAGGACGAGAACATGTTGTTATGATATGAATATAAACCAAGCGCTGTACTAGACCGACACGCTGAGCCGGATTTTTAACGTGCTAAATCACGAGGTAACTGTCAGCAGGAAGACATATCACCCCACCTGAACAAATTGTAGTGACTCCTAGCCCACCAGTCTCATAAATGCCGCGCGCCTGGTAGAGAAGCAGCAAATACTTTGGTTTGACCCGGTCGGTGATCGAACCCGCGACCTTCCGCACTCGAGGCGAGCACGCTACCACAAGAACACCGTTATATAGACTTTCACTACTTGCTATTAGGATTATAAATGAGAGGAAGAGGAAAGTGACCTATTCATTATATAACAAGAAAGAGAAAACCTGTAAAAAGAAAATGCAGCTTTAAAAATCATTAAATTATATGCATTTACGGTTCGGCAGTGGGAAAAGGTGACCTCATCTTTTTTAATATTTTAACGAGTGTAAGATTTGGTTCGAAAATTACATTAACACAAAACAAAGGTCGCTTAATTCGGTTTTACGCATCGTTGCAAATAAAAGATAAAAATAACTTACATTTTTAATTGTAATACTTATCCCCTTTCAATGAAATAACCTTAACCTTTACATTACTTAATAATTGCGTATCGGCCATTGGCTTCCAAGGTTATTCATGTTATTGATCAAATTTTGTCAAAGACGCAGTTTAATTCTTCTTTAGTCAACAGTTTAAAGTTTGTCCGTATTTACTAGTGATGGAGAATTTTTGATCGAATGTAGACAATGAATAAAATTTTAGACTTTAAGAAATCTATTCTGTGCTCACTGTACACAAAATATAGTTATTTATTTTTTCGTTTTGCATAATATATAATATATATTAACGCTTCAGTTATTAATTATCGGGCGAGGTCTCATGATTAATTATGGACCACAGAGCTGATAGCATATCTATCTACGTTTGATTTTAATGGGGGCTAGGATGAAATGTTTGATCCTAACTATTTTTCTCCGAAATTTTGGTCCTGGTTTTTTTGTCGGCCGCTATCGTTTTTTTATTTTCATTTAAACCCCAGATCCTGTATTTTTTCACACCTAAAGTGATCCTGGCTTTTTATTTTGCCAAAGTCATGGTCTTGCCTTTTATTTCAAATTCCAATCTAGCGCCCCCCCCCCCCACCCAATACAAATCAAATGGTTGCCCCTTCTTGATCATAAATCGTGAAAGATAAAATCAAATTTTGAATGTGGGTTCAGGTCCGACAAAAAGATATTTCCAACAATATAATATGATATATTTTAAAATTAAATTTATTCCAAAAATAATGACAATTTTCTCGCTGCAAAAATTGTATGTTGTCCTTTACACTTATAGGGAACTATGCGTATCTTTACAAAGTTGGCTCGATGAGACTTGCCCAAGCTTTGGATTTTAAACGGTGACTACTTAACATTTCTATGTTATTTATGATGGCGATATTTTATTTTCATTTGTTGCCTTCTTGCATTTTTTAAAGCAAATAACAAAATGAACAGCTTAAAAAATTATCGTAATATGAGGCACAGGGACGTGCAAATTAAATAAGTAAAAGTTCCTTAATTAGAATGAACTAATATTCGTGGTATAATACAAGTTCATCTGGTGGCACCTCCATTTATAAGATATGGAATGACAAATAATTCGATCTGTAAAAATTGAAAGTAACACAAAGTCAATCCGGTATCAGTCACAAATCGATGGAAATATTACGACAGTGGGAACAGGTCCAACATCATCTTAGATATTAGAACTCTGTAACGGTCAATCAATTCGTGATGACGACCGTAAAAATTCCTAGGTGATGACATCAACTTATCCCTGATAAAGCCCTGGGTAAGAAGCTTAGTAACTCACGCCATTGAATATCGGATAATTACTTCGCAGATTTTATAAAATTCAGTACGGTTTTCCAATTTTAATACAGTACGTCGAAAAACATAGAGACACATGACGTGATACCAGGTTACACGATGTTACATGCCAATAACTGCAATAATAAAGATCAATGAAATATCGTGTTACATAAATATTTGATGTAATACCAGCTTACACGATGTTGCATGCCAATTACTGCAAAATCGTGTAACAGAAACACTTGGCGTGATACCAGGTTACACGATGTTAATTGTTAATTACTGCAATAATAAAAATCAATGACATATCGTGTTACATAAACGCTTGATGTAATACCAGGTTACACGATGTCGCATGCCAATTACTGCAATAATAAAAATCAATGACATATCGTGTTACATAAACGCTTGATGTAATACCAGGTTACACGATGTCGCATGCCAAATACTGCAATAATAAAAATCAATGACATATCGTGTTACATAAACACTTGACGTGATTCCAGGTTACTCAATGTTACATGCCAATTACTGCAATTATAACTAGAAATCTGGACTGTCGGAATCTACAGTGATCCCTGCACCCCCTGTAAGTAGTTGGGCCACTTACCCGTGTGAGCCCCCGGATCAAATCGATATTATAAATCCTTATTGTGGGCCTCGATTTTTGAATTGCGCGTCTACATACAGTATGTGAAATACTGTATAGAAATTAAATGCATGAAGTTAAAAATGAATGAGGAGTTTAGGTCACAAGAAAGTGTGACAGACGGTATGACAAACGGACAGACGGACGGGGGGCGATAACACTATCCCCGAATCAATGACATATCGTGTTACATAAACACTTGACGTGATTCCATGTTACAATGTTACAATGCAAATTACTGCAATAATAAAAATCAACTAGAAATCCGGACTGTCGGAATCGACAGTGATCCCTGCACCTCCTGTAAGTAGTTGGGCCACTTACCTATAGTCAAAAATATAATACCTTATTCCCATCCAAAAATAGTATGCAGTCATTCTATAAAGAAATTAAATTAATAAACCTAATGAAAAATGAAAAAAACTTTAGTTTACAAGCTTAAAATAAAGTGAGCCCCCGGTTTAAAAATCGGTTTTGTAAATCCTTAATATGCAACTAAATATAGTGTAGGACAATACTATATATAAGCAAACTGAAAGAGAAGTTAAGATCATAAGCTTAAATTAAAAATTTCAACCCATGTGGACTCCAATTTTAGAAAATTAAAATTCTAAAACCTTATTGCGCATCTGCATATGCTGCATGACAATACTGTATGGAAATAAAATGCATAAATTAAAAAATGAAAGACGAGTTTATGTCACAAGCTTGAATTAATGGATATTTTTGTACCCATTTTTTGACAATTCTGGATTTAGATTTATCTTCATGTGTGTCCCGCATACTTCGGCAACCGATTTTTTTTTATCAAAAACTGCAAAGATTTTAACAGTTCTGTACGTTTCAAATCACAAGTGTATATATCCCAAAGGTCAACACGGTTCAAACTTTTGGAAACAAAACTTTCAGCAACGTCACATTTCTTTGTTGTAACGTCATAATTCACGTAAAAATCAACGAATTGCACACAAAAAAAATGGAAAATCCGCTCTTGTAATATATTTGGGACATTTCAACAGTGGAAAAGACAATATTTAATTGGTAATAAAGGTAAGGTAATAATTTTTACTTTCATTTAAATGAAATATTTGACATATTCATAAAAAAACGACTTGCAGTTATAAAAAGTGACACTGTGACAGGAGGAACAACATTGAAAATAGTTCAATATACGGATAAAAAAAACTTAATTCGCATATTTTCTCCTTCATCCCACTTAACTTTGAAAATATTGTCTGACGGACACAGAATATTACTCTTATTTATCAAATAATAAATTTCACTTTCTGCTCCATAATATTTATGTTTTTTGCCTCAGTTTAAACATTTTATAAATTAAGTCAGAAATATAATATACAATGAACATTCGGACATAACCTGCATTAATTAAAGGGATTGGGGAAACAAGTTACAAACTTATATTAATCCCTATCCCTTTTTGCCTTCAAAATGTTTCAGGGTCATTGCATGCATGGATCATTGTGGATGAACTTCAGTATTTGAAAATAATGTTTGACATATATTTAATTTTGAAAACCTAAGAAAACGTCTGGGTGTTTACCCACACCCCCTAAACCAAAAGAGTTCTTTTTTATCCTTCATCGAAATTATTTAACATATTGTTTATGATGTATAATTTTTTTTAAAACTACATGCAATTATTAAAAAGCTTGATATTGTATGATTTGAATATATGCTTTTTAAGGTAGAGTTAACCGATACCATAAAATAAACGAATAGGCATACTCCAGATTTGTAATATAGAACATTTAAATATAAACTCCTTTCTTAATATAATTTGTTGTTAGTCGAAATATGATATTACTTTCCAGTATAAATAGTCTCGTACTGTTCTTAGATGGTTTTGGATTCAGCCTCTCCGTTATTTCGGAATTGTTGAGTTTGCCCTTCAATGTTTTTGATTATTTGTTTGGTTTTCAGCAGTTTAGGCCTTGAGCACAACTGATGAGTCGTAAATCGACGAAATATGCACATCTTGAGCATCAAAATTGGTATCATAGAATTCATACCCCTTTCGTATGTACTGCTATATTAATCATTATTCGATACACTTGTGTGCAAAATCACCAAAATATAATTTATAATTTATAATTCAAATTGAAATTCTTTAGTCCTAATCGAAGGACACGTTGAAACTCTACTTAAAAACATATTTATACAATTTATCAACTGAAAATGTCAACACGTTCATCTGAAAACAGCGACTAATGTGGAGATGACGTCCTCCAGAACTTACAGTTGAAAATCGTGGCATTGCCAAAGAAATGGTTGTTTAGGGGGTAGTTAGTCCATGTAACACAACTATAGGAATCATAAATATATATAATGTATACAAAATTAACGACAGGGTTAAAGGTTAAAGTTTATAAAAGTCAAATGATTTATTAAACGTCACTGCCATTCTGTTTTTCACCATGTATAACGGATAACGCCGGAAAGAATGCACAATTTTGATCTTTTAATGAATTTTTACGGAAAGCACGATCATTTTCCTTCGTTGTTGCATATTTTCCAAGATATCTTTTGAGGAACGGCCAATTTTCAATTGCATATTAAATAAACACAAGGATTCGATTTCTTGAAATTTATCCTTACTGAAAGTAACGAGACTGAAAAATAAAAAAAAAATGTAAAGTACAGTTGACTCTCGTTATCTCGAACTCCATGGGATCACAAGAAAAATTCGAGATAGGCGAAGTTCAACTCAAAAGGAGTTGACATTTTTTCGAGAAAAAACAGGGGAGATAATTTAGCGACTTCCGGTAAACCTAAAGAGAGTATGTATGTTTTAATATTCGTGATTGACAGTTCTTGTGTGTACAATATGTTACTTTTGTGTACTTTTGTCTTATTTTTGTACATTTCCAACTTATTTGTGTATTAGGTATTCCAATAATGAGTTGAAGAAAACTTCACCAGATCCATGTGCAACAGGTTCATCAGAAGACATTTTGAAAGGCATACAAGTGATCAATCAAGATTCATATTTATAACAAAATGCTTTAAATTTCTCAAATTTCTCAAAATTATTTTTTGATTCATTCGAAGTTTTCGGTGTTCCCGCTTGTACATGGTGGTTTCAGAAAGACATTTCCATAATTCTTGTTCGTTGGAAGAGCATTAGTCTCTCGATCAATGTTGACGTTTTAGTTTGCAGCGTAGAAAAAATTTCAGAATGCTATTGGTTTCCGAAACTACCTGAATATGTTGACGTTTTAGTTTGCAGCTTAGAAAAAATTCCAGAATGTTATTGGTTTCCGAAACTACCTGAATATGTTACTTTTAAATCTGCTGTCAAATATGAGACGAAACATTAAAGAATAACACATCTGTCTGGCTTTGATTTTTCAACAGTTTCTAATATTTCCTTTCGTTCTTGGTCTTTTAACATTAAGTTCTTTTGCATCACCTGAAATATATCACCACGGTTATATATTTAAAACAAAAATAATATAGTAAATAAAAAAGGTTCTTCTTTAATAGTGGGTCAATGGCCGCTCTTACAAGGAGAAGTGATTTTTTTGTAGTTTGAATAATTATATAGAATAAAAGCATTTCTTATTCGTTGTTGGAACACTAAGGGAGCTACCAGTTGATTTTTAATTGGAGGGGAAGGAGGGAGGGGGCTTGGATGAAATATTTGATCCTGCCTATTTTATTCGCCGAAAATTTGGTCCTAAGTTTTTATTTTCATTTAATTTAAAAAAAAATTCTTATTGACACAGGTCCTCCATTTTTTTCACACCTGAAGTGATCATGGCTTTTTATTTTGCCAAAATCCCAGTCATGCCTTTTTACTTTAAAAGCCCCCAGCCCCTAAAAATCAAATGGTTGCTCCTTAACGAAGCTAGCAGATTGTATTATTTTGGTCTGGGTACCCATAAAAGCAGTTTAACCCCACCACTGTTCAGTTTCTATACCAAATCAGACTATCCTGACTCTCTGTTGTGTTATTTTCTTCTCTTTTATGTTATTGTTTGTGCTGAGTTCTGTCTGGTGGATGTCCTTGATTTATTGGTATGTCATTGTTGACCTTTCCTTGATTTATTGGTACGTCATTGTTGACCTTTCCTTGATTTATCGGTATGTCATTGTTGACTTTTCCTTGATTTATTGGTATGTCATTATTGACCTTTCCTTGATTTATCGGTATGTCATTGTTGACTTTTCCTTGATTTATTGGTATGTCATTGTTGACCTTTCCTTGATTTATTGGTATTTCATTGTTGACCTTTCCTTGATTTACTGGTATGTCATTGTTGACCTTTCCTTGATTTACTGGTATGTCATTGTTGACCACTCTTACAAGGAGAAGTGATTTTTTTGTAGTTTGTGATTTACTGGTATGTCATTGTTGACCTTTCCTTGATTTATCGGTATGTCATTGTTGACCTTTCCTTGATTTATTGGTATGTCATTGTTTACCTTTCCTTGATTTATCGGTATGTCATTGTTGACTTTTCCTTGATTTATTGGTATGTCATTATTGACCTTTCCTTGATTTATCGGTATGTCATTGTTGACTTTTCCTTGATTTATTGGTATGTCATTGTTGACCTTTCCTTGATTTATTGGTATGTCATTGTTGACCTTTCCTTGATTTACTGGTATGTCATTGTTGACCGCTCTTACAAGGAGAAGTGATTTTTTTGTAGTTTGTGATTTACTGGTATGTCATTGTTGACCTTTCCTTGATTTACTGGTATGTCATTGTTGACCGCTCTTACAAGGAGAAGTGATTTTTTTGTAGTTTGTGATTTACTGGTATGTCATTGTTGACCTTTCCTTGATTTATCGGTATGTCATTGTTGACCTTTCCTTGATTTACTGGTGTGTCATTGTTGACCTTTTCCTTGATTTATCGGTATGTCATTGTTTACCTTTCCTTGATTTATTGGCATGTCATTGTTGACCTTTCCTTGATTTATTGGTATGTCATTGTTGACCTTTCCTTGATTTATCGGTATGTCATTGTTGACCTTTCCTTGATTTATCGGTATGTTATTGTCGACATTACGCTTATTTCCACTTTTTCGGTGCTTGCTTGGATTTTGCCTGTTCTATATGGACTACCCCCTAAAGTCATCACTTTGCGTCCGTTGCCGTCGTCGTAAAACATCATATCCTCTTAGACGGCTGGGCCAAATGAATCAAACTGAGCAGGAATGATGTATGGAAGGTCCTGTACAAAGAGTACTCATTTCGTTCCTTCCGTCAAAAAACATGGCCGCCAGCGGAGAACATAGTTTATCATTGGACCCTATGGGAAAACATGTTAATCATCAACTCCTCTTAAAGTACGGAGGACGTTGAACCAAATGTGACAGGAATGATGTATGAAAGGCCCTTTACAAAGCTTGCTCATTTTGTTCCGGTCCGTCAAAAAACATGGCCGCTAGCGCAGAACATAGTTTAATATTGGACCCTATGGTAAAACATGTTAATCATCAATTCCTCTTAAAGTACTGAAGGAAGTTGAACCAAATGTGACAGGAATGATGTATAGAAGGTCCTTTACAAAGATTGCTCATTTTGTTTCGATTTGTCTAAAAAATGTCCGCCAGCGCAGAACATAGTTTAACATTGGAACTTATGAGAAAACATTTTAATCATCTACTCCTGAAAGTGCTGAAGGAAGTTGAACCAATCTTGACAGGAATGATGTATGGAAGGTCCTGTACAAAGAATACTCATTTCTTTCCGGTACATCAAAAAAATTGGCCGCCAGGGCAAAACATACTTTAACATTGGACCCTATGGGAAAACATTTTAATCATCAACTCCTTTGAAAGTACTGAAGGAAGTTAAACCATACTTGACAGGAATGACGTATGAAAGGCCCTTTACAAAGATTGCTCATTTTGTTCCGATTTGACAAAAAACATGGCCGCCAGCGCGGAACATAGTTTAACATTCGACCCTATGGGAAAACATGTTAACCATCAACTCCTTTGAAAGAACTGAAGGAAGTTGAACCAAAGTTGACAGGAATGACATATGAAAGGCCCTCTACAAAGATTGCTCATTTTGTTCCGATTTGTGGAAGAATATGGCCACCAGCGCAGAACATAGTTTAACATTCGACCCTATGGGAAAACATGTTAACCATCAACTCCTTTGAAAGTACTGAAGGAAGTTGAACCAAACTTGACAGGAATGACTTATGAAAGGCCCTTTACAAAGATTGCTCATTTTGTTCCGATTTGTGGAAAAATATGGCCACCAGCGCAGAACATATTTTAACATTAGACCCTATAGGAAAACATGTTAATCATCAATTTCTCTGAAAGTACTGAAGGAAATTGAACCAAATCTATAAATGGAAAGTCAATGATTTGGTATGTACGTTGGTCTTGGGTAGTAAATGACAGTCTGCCTATAGTGAGGATGGTTGATGCTGTTTGTTATCCAACAGGTTACCAGGTAGCGGCTACAGGCTCCAGGGAGCCTCTGGTTTACTATTCCTTTTGACAACTGCCTTGGAGTTCGGTAATTTGGTTATTACGTTTATTTCCTGTCATCCATTTTGTTAGATACCTTTTTGCGTGAGGAGTACAATAGTAAGAATACATGGATGATGGATGAATTATTGTTTAACGTCCAGTGGCAACCAGGTGCATATCAGGTTGAGAACATGTTGATATGATAATGAATATGATCCCTGCTTTGTACTAGACCGACACGCTAAGTCGGATTTTTAATGTGCTAGCTCACGAGATAACTGTCCGCAGGAAGACATATCACCTCACTCGGACACATTATACTGACTCCGAGCCGACCAGTCTTTGCTCTTACTCCAAGATGCCGCGTGCTTGGCGGAGAAGCAGCAAATACCAATTTTAATGTCTTTGGTTTGACCCGGCCGGGAATCGAACCCGCGACCTTCCGCACTCGGGGCGAGCACGCTACCACAAGACCACCGAGGCGGTTAGTAAGAATACAAGAGCTATAATAAGTAATTCTACATTGTATTAAAAAAAATCCATTACTTTGTAAATCATTCCAAGAAAATATAAAACTAAACTATATTCAGCTACACAATTTGGTGGAAAAGGCAGGTTCAAAAACTTAGTGAAAAGGTGCAGGATTAATATTACCTTGAAAGAAACAGTGGTATATTTGAAAAAAAGCGGCACGCCAAAACAGAAATTCAAAAACATTTCCTGGATCCGAAAACAAATTTCTGTCCTCGCCAATAATTATATAATGAAATGGTTGCACCGAGTCCCTAACTTGTTACTAAAACATGATCTATTTTGCAAGTTGACTGAGTCAAATATCAATGAACAATAAGATCAAGTTTTACATTTACCTGTTGATACCACTGTTTAACGTCTTTTTGTTTCATGGATTCTATTTTACCGCCATCCCTCTGAATATAGTATTCTCCCTTTACTTCGTAGAGTTCATTGACGGTTTCCATTTTGTTCAAAGTAACTTCAATCACTTTAAATCCATCTGAAAATAAAGTAGGGCACTTTGAAAATCAGAATTTCATCTCGAAAACTTGTGATGTTCATCCACCTATATTTAAATATATAACCTTCCAGAACATCTAGCTTTACATCCGGTTTTTATTTGTTGTTAGTCTGTTGTATTGAAATGTATGGAATAGAGAATGGAAACGGGAAATGTGTCAAAGAGACAACGACCAAACCAAAGAGCAGAAAACAGCTCAAGGCTACCAATGGGTCTTCAACGCATCGAGAAAATCCCACAGCCGGACGCGGACTTCAGCTGGTCCCTTAACAATAATGCATACTAGTTCAGCAAAATGGATGACACACCAAACTCCGAAACATAAAAATGAACCAAAATACAAAAAACACACAAGACTAACAAGACTAACAAAGGCTATGTTGTTTTTCGGTTCTCACCTTTTGATATTTTTGAATTTGCTCTTCACGTTTTAGGATTATTGTTTTGCTTTTCAAAATTTTAGGACTTGAGCACAACTAATGAGTCGTAAATCGACAATATGCAAATCATTTTAATTTTAATTGCATTTTTCCCATTACTTTCTTTTTTCTTTCGGATTTACAAATGTTGATTTCTCCAGTGGTTTTTCTTTCACTACTGCTTTAATTAATAAACATTGAAATATTTGTTTGTTTGTTTAGTTGGGGTTTAACGCCGTTTTCAGCACATTTGGCTATTTCGCGGCGGCCAGTTTTTATTGGTGGAGGAAGCCGGAGTACCCGGAGAGAACCACCGACCTTCGGTAGCAAAATTGGCAAAACTTGTCAATTAAGATCGCAGTCGAACAAACCCCGCCACAGGTGAGATTCGAACTCACAACCCCAGCGTTGACAGGCTAGTGATCATTAGTAGTCATAACGAACTACCTAGACCACTCGGCCACCGAGGCCATTGAAATAAAATAAAACCCTTCTGTACCGAAATTATGTATCTTCGAAAAATTCTAGAGAGCTAATGGACCCCCCCCCCCCCTGCAAAATGTTCAGCCACGAATGTTTCAAGACATACTGCGAAAAGGGTTTGAAATCACGTTATCATCAAACAATTTTCAATATCGAAACTCGGAAAATTATTAACAACAACCGTTTATAGAAAATCTTTTTACCTTTTATAATTCCATTGGCCATTATCTGTATAAATTCTACTTTATAATTCCAAGGCATTATTGGTGGTCTGATGTCTCTGGCAGCCTGTTCTATGATGTCCAGCTTTACTATATCTTGTTTTTGTGGAGTAAGAGCAACACCAACAACACAACCTGATAACATAAACATGTACATGTATATGTTATCTAAAGTTTGTAGAATGACCAACAATTGATATACTTAATCCTCCTCAGCTTTCCCAACTCTCCAATACCACCGGTTACACATTCTTTTGAACAACTTATAAACATCTCTGTTTGTGCTCACGATCATAGCTAGAATTCTCAAAATGATTTTCCCCTCAAGAAAATATTGGAATACAATGTTCATTGGAATTTATCATCATGTATCTGGTTTCCGACTAGCATGTTCTTACTCTTGATCTCGTTTATCTCGCCAATCACCATGTAGAAAGAAGCTGATGCATGTCACCGAGAGGTCCGGAATCATGGCACGCTTCTTTCGTCTACAGATTCTTGTATTATGTTTTGGGTCGTATGTATAGGTGGTGTGGGCTAGATCTGTTAGCCTTATGATGTGTCCTTAGCAACTGCCTTAGCGACCCACGCTAACGGAACTCATGAAAAGTTTGTGAGTGAGTTGGTTTTATTTACAATTACTTCTAATTTCAAGGGGCCTCGGTGGGCGAGTGGTCTAGGTAGTTCGTCATGACTACTAAAGATCACTAGCCTGTCAACGCTGAGGTTGTGAGTTCGAATCTCACCTGTGGCGGGGTGTGTTCGAATCCAATCTTAATTGACAAGGATTGCTAATTTTCCTACCGAAGGTCGGTGGTTTTCTCCGGGTACTCCGGCTTCCTCCACCAATAAAACTGGCCGCCGCGAAATAGCCAAATGTACTGAAAACGGCGTAAAACCCCAACTAAACAAACAAACTTCTAATTTCAAAACCTTTGAGATAATCATTTGAAATTTTAGCCCGTTTGAGACAATACGAAGAATATTTTAATATAAATGTCATTTGTTTTACTAAAATATAAAATGTAATTATAAGAATTGAATGCATTTTTTTCAATCTAATTAAAATTAGTTCTCCGCACTTGCTCCTTATTTTCGTTCGGTTGTTTATATATCGAACTACAGCCACTTGAGGGTCATGCCCAGGGAAAAATTTGCTGTAGCCAATCAGCGATGCAGCTATAAAATCTTAGGGTATTGAACTGGCATAGAAGTTATTGTAGCGTCTAGAGTAAAATAACAAATATGACAGCTCCATGCGATTTTTATTTCATAATCTGAATCGTTAAAACTTATTGTTTTTAAGTCTACCAACGAATTCCAATGGCCTCAGTGAATTATTAACACCGGAAAAATATGTATGGGAACAAACAGTTGTGTATTGTGTGGATACTTGTTCATAGACATTGATATTTTGACAACGGGAGAGCGAGTATAAAAAAACCTCTTCAAACAAAAACTGAAGATGAACCCCGACATGGTATGAGAACGCTTCGTTGGTTGGATAATAAATGACATTCTAGACGATGATTGGTTGGTCACAGTTAAGCAAATTTGACCTAGACATGACCCTCAAGCGGCTGTAGTCTCCCAAGCGCGACATATTAACAACTGAACGAAAATAAGGAGCAAGTTCAGAGAATTCGTTTTAACTAGATTGCATTATTTTGGTAGTTTTATAGGATTGTAACAGCCTTGACCGGGGGCACATTTTGTATATATATGAAGCGCTTCCGCGCTTAATACAAAATGTGCTTCGGTCAAACCTTTTACGTCCCAATAAAATTACAAAAATGAAGCATTTAATTCTTCATCAAATCTATATAACACTTTTCATTCATCCATATGAATGAAGGGATATGGTGAATTAATTCTCGAGACAAAATCCTTACTTATACGTGACAAGAATGTAAGTAAAGAATGGATGGAAGGATGAATTATTGTTTAACGTCCAGTGGCAACCATTAGGTGCATATCAGGACGAAAATATGTTGATATGATATGAATATGAACCCTGCTTTGTACAAGGCCGACACGCTGAGCCAAAATTTTAACGTGCTATCTCAAGAAGTAACATCTACGGGTACACATATCACCCCATCATGACACATTACTCCTAACCGAGAGGCCTCTGCTCTTACTCCTAGATGCCGCGTGCTTGGCGGAGAAGCAGCAAATACCAATTTTAATGTCTTTGGTTTGACCCCGACCGGGATGAAACCCGCGACATTCCGCACTCGAGGAGAGCAGGCGACCTCGAGACCACCGAGGCGGTTTTTAAGCAAAGAAACGAAGCCTTTTGACATTTAATAAAATCTACTGCTACTAGGATAACTGTACATACACATAGTTACTAATATACGAAACGATTTGTCATTGGCAAATATGTGTAAAGAAGAAATATATAAAAATATCTTTTCTGATAACGATATTGATATATGCAAATACATTTGTATCGGCAAAAGAATACCGAAGTGACAAAATAGTGGGAAAAGTCCACAAATTCGAAGTCCAAGGAAAAGACAAAGCCATGTGAATTTAACACAACAACCAAACACGACACGGGTACAAGCACAACTAAAAGAGTAAAAAACGTATAATAAACTAAACAAGACAGCACAGAAACCAATGCACTAGCAATGTGAACTCCCATTTAAACCCTTGAAAACCGGGAGTGACACCAGGTGCTCCGGAAGGGTAAGCATGTCCTGCTCCATTAACGTCACCCGTCACATTGCCAATGAAGTGTCAAGTCCAATGAGGTGTCGAGTTCGGTGAGGTGTTGATTCTAGAAGGACGTGAAATCTAACTAAAGATATTTATTCTGATACGCGAGATAGAAACTTCGTATCGGCCAATCAATTCGTTATGACGAACGTAAAACTTTTGGAGTGTTTTTTGCAAAATATGTATATCTGGAGTGTGTCAAATGCATGAATTAAAGAATAGTCTCAAAGGTGGAAGAAATAATAAAACCGTGAATTAAATGTTCTGTGGGGTTTTTAATTTTTATTTGTCACGTTTTTACTGAATTGTATTGTCTTTGGTTGTAATCCTAATATTTGGATTCTATACCAATAAAATATTTGAATTTGAATTTTGATATACTGTTCAAACATGGTGGCAATAAAAAAACTTTTTTCTGATTGGTCTTTTGGCAAATTATCAAATGTACTAACAACATCAGTAAAAGGGTTTCTATTCGTTTGATCATTTTGTTTCAGGCCTGGTAATAAAGAACCTTCTTTCTTCTGAATTGTCAAAAATTAAAACCACGTCTTCTCTTCAACCACTTTGCCAGATGAAGCAAAATTTCACATGAAGCACCAATCGAAGAACCTCTATGATATTAGCTTAATGACATAGGCAATAGACAACTTACTTGATTTTGATTGGTCGAAATTTTTAAAATCTTCTCTAAAACATCATCATATTATCTTCAGCGGTGCCATTAATAAACAACAAAATGAATAACACGAAAGGCCAACAATGTCATACCACTCAATACAATCAACGCAATTCAAAAGATAGAACCATGGACAAAAAATAACATAATAAGCACAAATACAAACATAAAAACAACAGAGAGTCAGGATAGTCTGACTTGATACAGACACTTAGTAGTGGTGGGAACAAATCAGAGAGTCAGGATAGACTTACTTGATACAAACACTGAGCAGTGTTGGGAACACAACAGAGAGTCAGGATAGTCTGACTTGATACAGACACTTAGCAGTGGTGTGAACACAATAGAGTCAGGATAGTCTGACTTGATACAGACACTGAACACTGGTGTGGTTAAACCAATTTTATGAGTACCAAAACCTCCCCTTATCTATCCTGACACTCTGCTGTAAGGAATCAAGGCAATTACCAAACACACAGGATGATATAATTAGTCTGTAGTTTAGGAGATAACAATGCCACATGTTTTATTTAGATATAACATACCTGTTTCCTGAATTCCAACTGTAAAAACTCTGTCCTTTCCACTATTTATACATGCACACATAAATCTTGAAAGATCGTCTCTCATCTGGACATTGACATACAAACCTACGCCAGACTTAAATTCCTTCGACCCATCTGTATTTGATATAATTTCACCTTCTACATAATATTTACTTGGTCTATAGAAAACCGGTATGACTGCGCATCGCGTAGACGGTTCAATGACGTCATCAAAATTAAACGTCAAACGTCTGCGGTTGTCGTAAGAGTCAACAAATTTTAATGCTTTATCCAAATCATTTTTAGATCTAAAATAAATCAAGGCAATCTTTGTTTCATCAGCTTCACCTTCTATTGTTATATCCCGTTCTCTGAGGGGTATGTCCACTAATACGACCTCGTTCATTAGCTGTAAAAGCAATGTTCGTAACATGCCATGTGTTGAAAACTTCTTCAGATTACGAAACAGGAGACAACAGCCACCGTCATCCATTTTAAAGTTATTTTATCCAAAACATGTTCATGTGCGTGGAAAAGTAGTACGAAAAGATTTTACCTAAAACAGATTGATACTATATATTGTAAGGGAGCAACCATTTGATTTTCATGGGGGATGCTAGGATCAAATGTTCGATCTTGCCTATTTTTTTCGTCGAAATTTTGGTCGTAAATTTTTTATTTTAATTTAAACCCCAAAATTTCCTGATTGACACAGGTCCTGCATTTTTTTCACACCCAAAGTGATCCTGTCTTTGCCTTTTGTCAAAATTTTGTCTAAATCCTGGTCCTGCCTTTTTAATTAAAATTTGACCCTACCCCCCGCCCCCTTCCCCCGTTAAAATCAAAGTGTTGCTCCCTAAAATTATATCAGTGAGTACTTCTTTATTCTGCAATTAAGCCATTTCCGGTCTAATAACAGGAGTAGAATAAGATTTAGTCGTATTAGGCCAATGACCTAATAAAGTCTACTGGTACTTGTTTACGTGACGAGCGCGAAGAGCGTGTGACGTCGTGGCGTTTCCCGCGTTTTCACGGTAATTGGATATCAACTTCAATCGTTGTTTTAAGGCATTTTACGCATCTAATGGGGAACTACGTAACAACCAACTTCTTCATTTCAAAATGGTTAGGGAACACCCATTTAACTTCAAGGGGGGGGGGGATATGGTTTTTTATATGGATTTGATTTTTTTTCAAGGTATGGACACAATTTTATTTTTTTCTACTACAATCAGACCAAATTATTTATATATTATATAAAGTCGAATCAGAAAATTTTTTTTTGAGCAATGCCCAGAAAATAAAATGTGTATTTATTCCTATGAAATCACTAGCAGTAAAAAAAACTGGTTTTCACTAGCAGTAAATAAAACTGGTTTATACTATGAATTTGTTTTTATAATAAAAACATTTGCATATACTTTTCATTTGTAAATTTAAAACAAGATTAATTCAGTTCTTTGCAACACACATCACATGCACATAGGTCCACCTCGTAAATAAATAGCATAGTCTCTATGATATCCACTGGTGGTGATGGCGTTGATTGTGGATTTTCTCTCTACTTTGTATTTTATTATAATAATCATAATTCCACACAGTACTGAATAGACACACATATTTAAACTAGAGGCTCAGAGGGCTGAGCATGTATCACTCACCTGACATGAAAGCCATTTTTATTGTATCCCAGAGAAGTCACTTCTCCCTATCATTATGAAGTGTAATAGGCCTTGTAGGAACCAATTTTTCTTCATCAATAGGTCCTTCTACTTAGAGGTCAATATATTCCAAAATTTGGCGGTTCTCCAGAAGATTGTTGCATGTATTTCCAATAGGGTCTTATGTTAACCTCAGTACTCTGTTGAAGGCCGTTTTGAATTAGGGATCAGCACCAGAGTAACAACACTTGGTGAGCACCTTAAGAGGAACATTCCGAACATGTTTGTTCTGTAGATTTTTGTTATATATCATAGACACTTTCTGTCAAGTTTGGCTTGATGTGGCCAAGCAGTTTAACAGAAATTTTGTTTTAAATTAACCAATTCAGAAACAAGAATTGCCCATGGCAGCCATGTTTGTCACCTGATCTGGACAAAATGAAGAAACTTTGTAAGAAACCTCCAACAGATGCTTCCTGTCAATTCTCGTTCCACTTGGCCAAACGGTTTCAAAGGAGAAGATTATCAACCGACGAAAGACAAGAACTGCCCATTACGGCCATGTTTGTTGCCTGATCAGGACAAAATGAGGAACCTTTGTACAGAACTTCCCAATTAGATGCTTTCTGTCAAGTTTCGTTCCATTTAATTGGCCACGCGACATCAGAGGAGAATTTTTTTAAATATCAGCCAATAAGAAACAAGCACTGCTCATGGCGGCCATATTTGTATCCCGATTGGGACAAAATGAGGAAAATTTATAAAGAACCTCACATATATGCTTCCTGTCAGATTTCGATTGATTTTGGCAAGCGATTTCAGAGGAGAAGATTCTTTTATATTAGCCAATCAGAAACAAGAACTGCCAATGGTGACCATATACGTACTCCGATCAGGATGAAATAATGAAATTCTGTAAAGGACCTCCCATAGATGCTTCCTGTCAAGTTTCTTTCTATTTGGTCAAGCAGTTCCAGAAAAAAATTAAATCAATCAATGAGAAACAAAAATTGCCTATGTTTTTTTGCCAGATCGAGACGAAATAGGAAACTTTGTAAAGAAGCTCTCATAGATGCTTTCTGTCAAGTTTCGTTCCATTTAGCCAAGGCATCGTGGAGATTTTTTTTTTATATCAACCAATCAGAAACAAGAACTCTCTATAGCTTGTAGTCCGATGGGGACGAAATGAGAAAAGTTTATAAAGGATCTCCCATGTATGCTTCCTGTCAAGTTTTGTTCCATTTGGCCCAGCAATTTCAGATTTTTGAAAACTCAGCCAATCAGAAACAACAATTGCCCATGGTGGCGATGTTTGTCGTCCGATCAGGACGAAATGAACAATCTTTGTAAAGGACCTCACATAGATGATTTCTGTCAAATTTAATTCCATTTGGTCCAGTGGTGTCAGAGAAGAAGATTAAAATGTAAAAGCTTAACGGACGACGGACGCCAAGTGGTGACAAACCTTGCATGGCCTTTGCCCAGGTTTAGCTAAAACGGAACATTGCTTTGATTGTCATGGTTGTTGCACTTCATCTTGATGGTTAATCACTGAAAGTTCAAGTATGACTGAAAAACTAAGGAAAATCTTTTATTATGTTCAAAATAAATCAAGTTAGGTCTGTATTAAATAATGGTCCAAAGCTTGTCTTGTAATGCTTGTGATTTTTTAAATCAACTCTCGGATTCAATTATTTTTTTTTTGGGGGGGGGATATATCTTTACCAGAATTTTTTTTCCATAGTTTTGTAAAACAGATTATTTTTTATTCGACCTAGCTGCAATAGATTTTTTTTTCCCTTTCCTTTGGAATCAGAATATTTTTTTCCCAAAAAACCATATCCCCCTCCAATCGAAGTTGAATGTTTGTTCCCTTACTGTGATACCCTTAAGCTGTTGATTTCATCTTACTACAACATTTAGCTGCTGGACTAGCCTTTAAATAGAATCAAAACAGAAATAGAAACAATATTCTAACCAAACTGACAAACAAGCTTTCTGCAGCTTACATTTTACAAATAAAAATTACACTATTTTGTTTCCTTACTTGGTGTCAAAATTGTTGATAAATGTGACGTCATATTAGTCAATTTAAACATTTTTCTCACTTGTTAAATAATATTGTTACTATTTATGTTTAAATCTTAAGATTACACCACTGTCTGTGTGGTTCTTTTAGAGTTATTTCCCTTTGAATAAATACAGCGATTGAAAAACGGCACAATTTAGGCTTTTTACTTGACGTTTATCATTAAGTCAAGGATAAACTTCATTAAATTAAAACACAAAATAGGAGTTGAAGCTATATTTTTAGCATTGATTAGCAGTTGACCATTGAAAGATACTTATCTTAACAAAGTATGTTTCAAATTTTAACAATATGTATTGAGCCCATCTAAGTCGACACGTTTTTTAATTTACCCGAAAATTGCTAATTTTGTGATTTTTCGTGCATATTTGATTTTTTTATGGACAAGGCGACTTAACTCCAGAACAACATCTGACTTTTATAAGGTAACAGTAGAGGAGCCTAAGGAAAATGTCACTAGACAAGTCTCGTGAGTCTTGTACCAGTCTTTTTAGCAACTTTTAAATTCTGATCACAGATACAAAAAACTTGGCAATATTTTGTAACCATTTTTCACCATTTTAGTAACGATGTGTTTAGTTTTTTCAGAATAATTTTTAATATTTACACTGGAAACAATAAGAAAAATATTTTCATGTACTTATTAATACAGTTTCATTTTTTAAGTAGAAAGGCTACACAATTCAAATAGCAGACGAGAGAGGTGGTAAATATTTCCCTATCCTTTCTGAGGATGAAAAACTTCGTTTGAAATATTGTCAGTCAATGAGACTATATACACTAAACCACTGTGCCCAAATTTAAATATGGTCATCTATTCTTCAATGCAAAAATCTCAATACACGCAGCTACTGATGTTGACAGTAATATCATGATATATGGACTGCCCTTGGGCCTTATGCTTGGACCATTTCAATTTACCTGGTCCATACCACACCACTGGGTCAGTCCATATATCGTGATATTGTACTCATTATCAGTTAATATTGTACAGGTATTGTAAAAAGTCATTGAAGCTAGAAATAAGATAATATATCTAAATAATATCCAAAAAATTTAAAAAAAAATGTATTAAAAGATCTTTAGCATATTACATGTTGTAATAAGTTATGATTGTGTTTTGCCGAAATTGTGGTAATACATTCTGAAAAAAGAATTTCAGAAATCTAAAATGAGCCAGTTCTACATTTTAACATATATATGAAATAAGTCAACTCACCAATAAATGAAAATGATTTTGCCATAATGAAAAACAAATTGAATTTAATTGTGTTTATAACAATTGATTTTAATTAGAGCACGGATTTACATTTTTAGGTTGATTAAACAGTAAGACTGGTATTCTAAAAATAATCAATGACAGTATTTAAATAATTTTAAAAAGTTGTCTTCCTGTTGAGCCAACTTTTGAAAATCAGGTATAATACAATATTCCCGTTTAGCCAACTTTAGATTGTTGTTAATTAGTGGACTGTTTATTTACTAATTATTAGGTGTCATCTTAAATTGTGACTGAAAATTTGTTCCTGTTTGGATTAATATTATATGTAAATAGAACAGTAATATGGGCTAAATTGTTAGGATTTGATTCAAATATTTATGAAAATATTAAAATTATTTTAAAATTAATTGAAGCAAATGTTTGGTGAATTATAATATTATAACATTTATAAAATATTTTTTTAAGTTTAAATGTGATTTAAGGGTATTTTTTTTACACTTATCTTCTGTAAAATTAAATTAAAAAAAGAAAGAAAAAAACACATTTTTTATGAAATTGTGAGGAAACTTGAGAAAGTATGGCTTGAAAAATCACTATGAGTAACTAGTATTCAGTCTTAATTATGCTTGATCATAATAATTAACAATTATTACTATTTTAAACTCCAGAATACTCAGGCTGCCACCGGAATCCGACTCATACAGTATGCTGCAGGAGGAAAACGCAAGACTCGGAAGCTGAAATACCGAAACATCGACACCAGACTAGGACATCTTAAGGAGCGACAGTAGCAAGGACAGGTCGACGTTTTCCAGTACACAGACGCTGTTTCCCACCTACTCAAACTCGGATGAAGATACAAGAAACATTTTGTGCTGAACATTGCTTTTGATTTGTGACACTTTTATTGTTTACCATTTATTGTGCTAAATATATATTGCAACTTCAAAATGTGCTAATATTGTATTAATTTATAAGTTCTCTTGTATATAATAAAACAAAGATAATAATTTAATAGTTTTTCTTTCTTATAGTATACAATGATGAAATATAGAAATCAGAAAAAAAGGATATGAGAATATTGGGGAAATGTAAAAAATATAAGAGCAAATAGAAATGATAAGCCAATATAGATCTTCAATAGGTTGAATACACACCAAGCAGTAATCATTAAATCACCCAAAAAATCCACACAAAAACTTACAGAATATAGAACAACATTTGATGCACATTTAGAAAATCACCCCAAAATCCAAAAAAAATACTAGAGTTACAATTCGCAAATGTCAGTAGTGCATTATATAATTATATACTAAAGAAATATGTTCCTGGAATAATTTTCAGTCCATTATTACCTTTGTCATCCAACCCAAGCCCTAATCAAGAATCCTTTGTTCCTAATTATCTTTGATCTCATCTATCCAACTTTCACTTTTTACCTGTAATACATAAATATTCAAAAAGTTGGCTAAACGGGAATGAACCATCTAAGGTAAATATGCTATTTCATTAACTCGTGTATTCATTGATTGGATGAAAATAAAAGAAATGACCAATGGGTTAAATTGAGACGGCCCAAGAGGGGATATATATTTTGTTACAGGGGTTCCACAAAAGAAATTTTATTTTTGAAAATTGATATTAAATAAATAATGTCAATTATTATATCAGGTGAGTGAACTTGAAAATGAAAAGCACCACAAGATGCACAGATAGCATAGTTTGAGATCTGCAGAGTGGGTAATTGTGTGGTTTGGTTTACATTTATTGATAAATATTTAAAACAGTAAAGGATTAAAACTTGTCTTTATGAAATATAACATAAAATATCCAGGTTTGTTATACCGCAACTAGCAGAGTGTTGGGTGTACTTGAATACCATTGTATAGTTATCTGTTCATCCGTTCGTCCATTCGTCTGTTTGTCACTTCCCATTTGAAATCAAGGAATATAAAACTTAAAAATGAACATATTTTGCAACATTTTAAAAAGTACAGTTTCGTTTACTTCTGGTGAAAAAATAGCGTTTTGAGACTTTTTAAGTATCAGTTCACTGATTCAAGACTACTGGTTTCCTTTTGGATTTATGCAAGAAACGCATATATACAATTGTTTTACGGAAACATAAACTTTAAAACATGGAATACTTCATAGCAACATTTATAATTTATAATTCTCGATTTTTAAACGCAATTTACAAGTTGCTAACTGCAGGGAAATATAGTATCTAACACCGTAAAGGTGCAAGATCGAGAGAAGTTAAGAGTTCAAACTTTCTTCAACGAAGTTTGCTGATTCAGAGACAATTGAAATATTAATGAAGTGTTGTCAGATTACTCTGTCTTGCACTTTCACTTGTGTTTGATTGTTTTTCTTACTCCTACGGCTTTCAAATATGAGAGAATAAGTTATCAATCAGCATTTTATTTTTATTTGGGTGTATTATAACATTGTAATAAACGGACCATGCTTCTGGGCACGTTTATTTTCCAGACAGTGACAAAATGAGGAACCTTTGTATAGAACTTCCCAATTAGATGCTTTCTGTCAAGTTTCGTTGCATTTAATTGGCCAAGCGACTTCAGAGGAGAATTTTTTTAATATCAGCCAATCAGAGCGAATAAGTTACCAATCGGCATTTTATTTTTATTTTGCTGAGTTATAACGTTGTAATAAACGGACCATGCTTCTGGGCACGTTTATTTTCCCGATAGTGACTTGTGTATATTTATTTAAATTTTGGTTGTGATATGATTTTCGAAGAAAACTTTAAGCTTTAAAATGTTTTTACTCACCATTACAAAGTATGGAGAGCTTGCTTTGAAAAGCAAATATAATTTAAAACAGATCGTGTAGCTTTTCTCACCCAGCCCTGTACAAGAACAGTAAAATCTCAACCTCCGTAAATGACGGATTGCTCTGTCCAAGTGATAAGAAAATGGATCCAGTATGTTATTCCAGACACATTTGAAGAATTATCGCTTTCGGGAAAAAATGGAAGTAAGTCTTATAGAATCCTACTGTGAGGACAAAATTTTTAAGTTGGACACAAAAATATTTCCAAATATTATTAATTGAGTAATTTCTAATTTGCGTCGTTAGAATTGCAACATAATGATCCCCTGTCTTTTGCGGATTGAATGGGCATATTGAACGATTTCTAAAAATAGTTGGACAAATTTCTGTTCCATTCTTAAATATCTGCATAATGCAAGGTTTCTAAAACAAGTTGGAAAAATCCTGTTCCATTCTTAAACAACTGTCAAGGTGTGACCATAAACTACAACATTGTCAAGAAGAAGTGACTAAGTACTTTTATACTGAATAATCATGGGGATTGTGCTTTTTCTTGTTCATTCAATATGTGTTGATTTATTAAATGTTTCAAATTTTAATGATGTTTTATTGCATGTTAGCCCTTAAAGGATGCTCGCTGGTCATGTTTTGGTCTTTTTGTCAGATTTTCGGAATCTTCGGATTTTATCCATTTCTTAAACATGATTTTTTTTTGCCCATGAACCCCTTCTTTTTCTTTTATAATTCAATCATATATACCGTAAAATGGTAATTGACAAAATCTTATGAAATCCTTTTTATTTTTTCATACATTTTTGAGAGACTGAAGTTGCCAATGCAAAGACGATGAAAAATCCAGAGAAACCCCATTTCCTGCAATTTTGCAAGGCCTTGTAGTTCTAAAATGAGCACATGAACCTATATTTTTTTCTTGTTTATTTGTTTACTATTCATATGTTCTACTAAAACACCTATTTCAAATCCTATTTATTTCAGTCTTTTCGATGATAATAATAGTCCATTCAATGTTAAGAAAGTAATCATTGTTCCTATAATTGTTGTGGAATCAATACGTATATGTGATATGCAAGTAGAATTGAATAGAAACATGGTCTTATATTAAGACATGACATTTGTTAATAGTTTTCAGAAAACCACTCATTCAAAAACACATCACTGAATAATAATGTACCTTTAAACATACTGAGTTGTCCTTTGTTTAAGCTTTAGAATTGATATAAATATCCCGAGGTCTTATTTTTATGAGGGTTTAAATTATTTAGTAAGTAAAGTTCAAAAACTAATTCTAACTTTTTACCCAACACACAGACTGAAAATTTGTTTGAAATGTACGATAGAAAATGCGAAAAAAGAACGAAAATGATAAATATGTAAGCTGAACTGAGTAAATATTTTTATGAGGTTCACATTATTATAATAAAAGAAGTAATATAAAAAAACAGTATAATTGGTACATTTCTTTTGTAGGGCACATAAGGAAATGATCTTGTATCTATGAGTTGCGATCTTATTTCGGTGGGCAAGCATTTCAACTTTTTATTTAATATAATATATTTTGAATAAAAAAATTTGGTGGGCTTGCCCGCCGAAATATTCAATATAATAATACTATAATTTTACAATATTTTGAAAAGTAGTTTTTTCAGATCCATGATATCAGGCGCTGGTATCCAACTTAAGTTATTGTATTATTCAATCCTGCCTTTTCCCACACTTTTCCGCCTGCCCCTTTATATAATAATTATAAAATTATATCAAGGAAAAAGATTTCTTAACAGAGCGGTCTGCCATTTTCGGAGGGTAAGATTGTCTGTCTTGTAGGGTTGAGTAAGAAAACAACTCGATCTATTTCCCACTAAAAAAATCATAGTCCTTTTCCAGGAGCTTTCCTCTTTATTTTGTTATTATGGGGAGTAAAAACATCATTGAATGTCGTATAACAACAAAAATTGCAATAAAATACGCTAAAATCACTATCCGGAAAATCAAAGCACCCAGACGCATGACGTTATAAAAAAGAAAATAATCCGAAAAAAATAAAAATGTAGTGCGGCTTAGTATCTATGACAACTCAAATGAACAAAATAAGCGTGTTTGTCATATTAGAATAGAATAAAATCATGGGAGTTATAAAGTTGTGTCATTTACTCATGGGCTGGACCTTGTCTTATTTAATACCGTGCTATCGCTCGGTATAGAAAAATCGAATACTAAGACCCAATCCATATGTAAATGACTTCAACACTATAACCCCCATAAAACATTTCCTAATTAAACAATATTTAAAATTAACAGTTATGAGTAGAACAATTACAAGGAAAAGGTTGCGCTGCTCTTTTCTTTATTTAGGTATTGTACGTGGAATTGATACCGTGGGTTTTACGGATGATGAGATACGAAGTTTGGTTAATGAATCTGTCGCAGACATAGAACCACCTATAACACGTGAGCACTATGATTTGATCATATTTCCAGTGCAAGATTACGACGATACACGTAAAGGTAAAGCTCTCTTGATTAAACCGAGAAACTGAAATTTTATATCAAAATTCTTTTGACATCACAATTTATGCGGGAACAGAAAACAACATTCCTGACACAAGAATTTTTATTTGTGACTTTAGACATAGTGAGTGATTTTCCCAACTTAATCTTGCTAAAATAATGTAACTGTGAACATCGTGATATCTAGAATATTAGTGATCATGTTAAATTATTATCTATTTCACTTTTTACTATGCTATTAACAAATGATTGGATAATTCATCATTATCCCAAACAGCATAAAAAATTAAAAAAAATTACAACTCTTAAATTATAAGAGATTTTGAAAATTTTATGCTCGCACATGTCATTCCTGTCGTACCAAAAAAAAAAAAAAAAAAAAAAAAAAAACGATTTTTTTTTTAAGTGCAAGGAAGTTTAAATATTTCATGTTAGTTCTCAATTATTTTAAGTTGTACTGAAAATACCTTTGTATGATTTGTAAAGGAATTCAGTCAGACGTGAAAATAAGAATTCGCCTTTTAGTAAATAGTGATAATTTTAAATTATTACTACTTTCACTTTCGGTCGGGTAATACAATGCAGCACAAAACATTAACATGTCACCAAGGTCGATCAGATATAAGTTACATGAAGTGAGAAAGTTAAATTATCCTCTGTTATGCATTTTATTGATAGCAGCTTAAAATTAAAAGATTTTTCTTGATTGAACTACCTTTTATTGTAGGTCATTCTAACGGTAGAAGCATGACTGCTTCACCGTGTCCTGATACACCTGACCGCGGTCCTGAAGGCGGAGATCTTGAAAATGCAGACAAAGTCGAAGAGGCATTGAAAACTGTAAGAACATTAGCAAGTCGACCCAATATAGTCGACTTTTTAGCATCCTTTATAGTTCGTGTTCAGAGCGCAAATAAATCACAGCACTTAGATACTGAATAGCTTTCAAAAGCTTTGCAAGCATGCAGACAATTTCAAAATGATCCCAATATTTATATTTTTTTTTCATTATTAGGCCAAAACAAAAACATGTAAATTGCCGACACCATAACTGACTGGGAAAAGGTAAGACTTTTGTAATCAAGTTCAGTGAGCAAAAATAAGTTTCTAAATCTTCCAATCCTACAATTCCATCACAGGGTTCATATTATCATTCCCGCTAGTCCATTATGGGCTTCGGGTTTATCCCAATATTGTATTTGTTCTAAAATTCCGCCATTAAATCCGATCGGCATGGCAAGACCAAGCTAACGAAAAGCTTTAACTGCAAGGCATTCCGTAAATCGGGATATTTTAGTAGTTTTTGATAAAATCATGTATGTTAAATTTTTGCACTTTCATGTTAGTATTGTGTTCATTTATGCACTTTCAGAAAAAAATTAAAAACTCATTGTTATGAAAGTATGATTTACTACTCTGTTGACCAGCATTGTGATGGTAATAATCTGTAATGATTTATATTGATAATTGTTGATTTAAAAATACGAAAAAAATTAATATCAATCAACCTATTGCAGCTGTAATCAATGGTACTTAATAACTTTTCCAGATTAATAAATTGAAATCATTTAGGAAGTTTATTAGTTTTGAATTGTTTTAGACTTTTTTTCTTGTAAACCTTGTAATGTCATAAATACAAATAAGGATATATATTCACTGAATTTTAAAATAGAATATAACTAAATATGAGTATAAGAATAGCCAGAATTTGATGATGTAATAATTTTCTTTTAGAGCATCAATGGTTTGGTTTGGTTTGGTTCAATTAATCCACTGTATTCTAGAATTTCTGTTGAGTGGAAAGGCGATACTAAATATTGTTATGCCGGACTTTCACTATGAGTGAAAATAGGATATCTCTTGATATCAACTCGAGTTATTTAATTTGGATATAATAATAAACGAGCCTTTGGCGAGTTTATTATTAAATCCAAATTAAATAAATCATATATGACGGTTCTACCTTAGAACTATGTATGACAGGGTTGGTTTTACCCTAGAACCGTTCTACAATGGTTCTATAACCGTCCGCTCTGACAGAATAGTTGAGAGATTAGAACTGATCTCAACTGTAATGTTAACCCATACATTTGTAGGCATGCTATCATTTTGTAATACAATATTTTACCGTGATTTGTGTTATTTCCTTACAAAAATAGTTAAAATGCTACCTACTATGTTATAATTCATTGACAAGTAGTCTTTATCTTGGAAAAAGTATTACGTCAATAATGTTATAGAATTATATATGGAGAGTGATACATGGCAAAATCCGTATGCACCCCGAGATTTCAATATCAGCCCTAGGGCCTCTGACCCAAGGGATGATATTGATCGAGATGTGATACCGCATGTGATACGGATTTTGACATGTTTTATACGCTTTAATATATATTTCAACACTGGTGAAGAATTTTTTCTGGTCACGTGAGCAATATCATTTTAAGGGGTATAATATCGATATTATTACGGTATTAAATACAGCTGACAATGTTCTTTTAGTATTGTATACTAGTACAGTCCTACATCTAAACCCAAGAATTCGCATCAAAATGATTTTAGCTCTTATCAGCACCACTGGAGAGAAAACACATTATTTCAAATTAAAATGTCACTCCAATTATAATTCCTATGGTTGATAAATACCACATTTTAGACTACTGTAAGATTCGCTATTGCTCAGGTAATCCAAAATTTATTTTAATTTTTTGTTGTTGGGGGTGGGAGGGGGGGAGGTCACGTGGATACATGTGCACGTTGGATTAATTAATTAATTAATAGATATTTATATATGCATAAAGGGGACACTACAAAGCTGTCGTCTAAAAATTATCAAAATTATATATTTTTTTAATATGCAGTCTTCACGTGAATTTGATTGTGTGATGCCTGTTCAATAAAACATTACTTATCAACAAACTTTCTGATATAGGAAAAGAAAAATTTCGATGAAAATTTGATAGGAAGTGGAGACTGGGAGCTCTCAGAAGCCTTTAGTATGATCAAATTTGTCATGCTACTGTCATAAAGAATAAGTCTGAAACATTCAGAAAGGGAATATCTTGTTGATTATTCTATCAAAGTTTATTCCAAAATGGATTAGTAGTGTAATAGATGATATTTAAAGTATTTTTTTTCTTTTATTTTTATTTTTTGTAATTGTGACCATATTGATGAGATGTCTGTACACAGTTAAAAAGTAAACCAAGGACAATTCTACAAAATTTTGTGTATGGCCTATGCATGGATAAATGTGAAAAATGAGAGTTTGAAACAGAAATGTTTATTGTATTGTACGAGGAATTAAGATTTGTCCATAAAAAAAACTTGTCCAATTTGTGATAGCTAGAGGCATCATAACGCCTTCAAATGTTTTCCCGGTTCAAATCCAGGTTTCTGTGAGCATGAAGCATTGCTAATCCATACAAAGTTTCATTGTTGACCTTACCCAGGTCTTAAGCCTGTGCAAAGCCGAAAAATGATTGTTCGAAACATACAGATGTGACTGGAAGAACAAGCAACAATTTAAAAATAGTATGAATATTCGATAAAGGTCTTTGTCTGCAATCTGTAGAGCAGCTTGCAGTCCATATATATTTTATGCATAGGGTGATCAAAAACTTTAAGTGTCCACCTTTCAATTTCCACAAAAAACCGTCCTTACTATACATATCTGCTTCAAAAGCGATGGATAATGATTTTATACTATCCGGGGTTAAATTCGTCAGGATTTTGGGGATAAGATAGGATCCAAGCATTCGGTTTTTCCATTCACCTGGAAATATTCTCTCCATTTCTGATATTACGTGATCTATAAATTGGAAGAACAGGTTTATCCGCCGATATTTAACAGGTCAGCGTTTTCCCGATGGACCTGGAGCCCAACACGTCATTTAGGCTATAATCGATCAGCAATTGTTTCCTCTATAGTGAACATGCTATCAAATTGTTCATCATTGCGTTTTTTGTAAACTCCTTAAAATGCGTTGTATACAGCATAGTATAAATTTGCTATATCTAATATTAGTATCTTTGGATTATTATTTATAAAGTAACTTTATCAAAGTTTTAGCTTCGTCAAAAGCGGAAATCATGTTGCAAACTGTTCTTTTTTTGCAAGAATAGCGTTAAAGGCCTCATCAGACTTAAAACAAATTGCACTACAACTTGACCACCTTTACGTAGAAATCAAATAAGCGATATATTTATCGGATATCATATTTATATTTCTATTTTTTTTAAACAAAATTTCTTTTTTTTTTCTTTTTCTTTTTTTGGGTCAAATTCCGCATGAGGCATTTGCCTCATTTGCCTATATGTAGTTATAACACGTTAAAATGACTATAACAAATTATGAGTTCAAAAATTAATGACAAAGAATTAAATTTATAATTTTTTTAACAGAATTTTGAATTGTTTTTAAATACTGTATATGTATCACTTTTGAAAATCAAATTAAATCCGATTGAGCAATACAGGCTCCTGAAAGCCTGCTATTTGATTTTCCGTTCAATTTTCGCTTTCATTTAATATAACTTATTTTTCAAACAAGCATTGCAGACATTGAAAAGGTTAGAAATTGAAGTTTTTTATGATGTTGATCATTTTCGATGATGCAATTGTACATTGGTCATTTCATGTATCATGTGTATGTATTCATTTGTGTAATAAACATAAAAAAACAGAAATAAAATAAATTAAATCCCCTTTTTACCACTGAACAAAAAATAAAATTAATTTTGGATTACCTGAACAGTTTTAATCTTACAACAGACAGGACATTTGGTATTATTATATACATGTATTAATTATTAAATGGGCAGTAAATATTTAGAGATGCACATCCAAATAAAAAGAAACTACACCTCCTTTTTCAAATGGACGAAAAATAAAATAAATTTCGGATTAACTCTTACAGCAAACATAACATGTGGTATTTTTCAGCTTTACAAATTATAATTGGAGTGACATTTTAATTTGAAATATGGTGTCTTTCTCAGGTGATGCTGATAAGAGATCTACAGTTTGATGCGAATTCTTGGGTTTAAATGTAGGACTGAGTATGCAATTTTCCTTTATTTAGTACTAAGTATATGATAAAGCTTAATAACACAGAACACGTGTTCGTGTAAACATGTTAAAATTATGTGACTAGTATAGATCATTTAACACTACCGTCTATTGTGTTATGCTTATATAGAAATATCTGATTGACCTCTTGTACACTGTTGTGACTGAGGATAATTAAGCATTTGTTGTTGTTACCGTGGTTAAGGTAACTTATAATTAGCGACCCGATTCTAGTCTCATCCGTATATCGATTTTAATTTTAGTTGAAATACTGGTTTCTAGAAAATGCACATTGATATTGATTTCCTTTGTTAGTAGAAATTGCATGCATGTATGATTTTTATTAATAACCACTTTAAAAATACAGGTTCCAGAATATGTGAAGCCTCTATATGAACATTTGAAATCTCTGCAATTTTATCCGACGTTTTAAAGTCAGTTCATATGTTAAAGGGGTTGATGGATCCAAACGTTTCAAAGGCACAATGTGTTATGCCAGAATCACATTTAAATAAATATCGCTTTCGAGATAAAATTGAAATAAATTTCAAGGAAAAGCACTGTGATGACGAAATTACTTCTTTGAAGGCCAAAAATGTTGATGATATTAAAAACGTTGTCGGAAGACATATCTGTGCTTTTATGAATAATTCCGGACACCGCGAGGTAACCTGGATTATCGGCGTCAACCGTAAAGGTAAGTATATTTATTAAAATTCCTCATATGAATTATAATTTGAAAGGATATATAAACAAACTAACGAAAACCCGAGTTTGAAAACAACGCTTTAGGGTAAAGTAATAATTTTTGATATTCCAGTTAAGAAAATTATCTTGCTTGGTATAAGGAGTAGAGCCAATTTTCAGTGACTTTAGTTCACCTCTTGGAAAATCCAAACAATACACAGTCTTCTCTTTACCTGATGTTCTTAACATAACACCACTTTTACCAAAAAGACAACTAAAACACAAACGAATGTTTGTCGACTAGCTTGCTGCTTGTATATTTTCTGAAATACCGAGTTTATTCTATAAATACATACACATATATCAAATCAATACAAATTAAACTGTGGCAATCATAATGACTGCCACACTTTGTTCTGCATTCATATCTAATTGCTTCGTGGTTGACCAAGAAAAACTAATTTTAGATATCTGTCCTTTTGTCAATGCTAGGCGAAACACGAGTGTAGGACCTCACTTGATATAAGAACATTCCAAAAGCATTCAATAAAAACAATCGGCTTTCAGCCAATAGACTGCGGCTATATAAAAATAATTTATAGACAGAAATGAGTCTAAATAAACCAAATCTGATTACGTTTGTAAAGCCATACAACCTAACCATTTAAAAAATTAATATGCTGTCGGCGTGGCTAATGATGCGAGCTGCCCCCATTAAACAAAGACTTTTTTCTAAATCACCCATATGTAGAAAATACATATGCTCCTATAGCGTTCGCTGCGCTCGCTATAATAGATTAATGCAAATTTGAACATACTTATATTTCAAAAATTATATATATAATATACATGTTAAAAATTTGATGTTCACTCTAGTAAAGCAGGGCTAGAAATGACAATTCATTCATCTATCACGATAGTTTTTTCCGCCCAAAAAATACATACACCTTCGGACTATTTCGTAAGAGTGCCACGGAAATCAGGGAGTCTTCTCTATACCCTATGTTCTTAAAATAAAACCACTTTTACCAAAAAAAAAAGCAACTAAAACACGAGCGTATGTTAGTCGACTAGCCTGCTGCTTGTAGATAAAAAACAACAAAGATAGCTAGAGTGTATAAAAAACAAATAAACAAAAATTCAAAATAATAAATCTACCTAAATACCAAACTTGCGGTTAATAAATCATAGACCTAATTGCGTTGACACTTTTAATCTATTTCAATAGAATCTGCCACATAACCATCTTTGCTAGAATCACTTTTCGATCTACCATGGAGTTTCCAACACCTTTCATTAAAATAAGAATTGGCTTTGCCGTAGTGGCACCACCAAACCTCAAAGAGTGTAAACCAAGATTTAACTCTGGTGCAACTATTTGCAATCGTTTAAATATGCATTCTTTAGGTGTACTGTAAATGATCGGTTTATTAACCTAAACTAAACCAGACTTATTCTTAGATTTGTACAATGGACGAAACAAATACCTATCTGAAAAAATACCCAGACGTGTCATACCGATATACTTTAATAACATTGCAAAGAGACAAGCTACTGATTGTTCTTTTGAAACCAAAACTTCATCTCCGGCTCTGTATATCGGTTTTACTCTTATTTATCTTTACAACTAAATAGTTGTCTTTAAAAACAATGTCGTTACACTTTTAGATTAATCAACTCACTAAATCTCAGAAAAGCCTTGTAACAAAGTAAAATCATAGTCAGATCCATAACTACTGTTAAATCAATCGATCCTTGAAACATAGAACATAAGTTTATCAAAATATCATTGGATACAGGATCTTTCTTTACAACTGGAACTTTAGCAGCAAGATTAGGTGACTCAACTATATTTTTTTTACAAAAGTATTCTCTGTAGGATCTAACTGACCAGACATGTCATGAGCCCGTCTAATGGAATAAAAAAAATTATCTATTGTATTGTATGTATCACCCGAATCAATCAAACGAACTAAATATAACGAGACATGAATAGGCGAAGCTGACGAAGAAATCAAACCCTTTTCATGTGAAAATGCTTCCCATTTCTTAAAAGAATAATTATATTTTTTAACAGTACTGTCGCTTCTGGCAATCTCGAAGACAAACTATTCACCAAATTGTGCAAAGGATGATCCTCTCCGATACCGCTTTTTTTTCTTTCTTTTTTTTTAACAACAAAAATTTAATTCAACAATTCAAAAACAATGTTTTACAACTTCATACTGGAATTTGTTTACTTCGCTGTTATGGAGTTTTGTCACTGTACATGTTTATGGTCACATTGCCAATAGATGAATTACTCATCATTGAAAATCTTTGAAATGAAAAAAATGTTTTCCCTTTTTTCCCCCTCGATCATGTTTATTGTTTTTTTTTTTTTTTTTATCAAACATAATTTTTTTTCCAATCTCCTGTTACAACTCCCTTAGAAGCCCAAGAGTGCTGTTCCCTGTTTTACATGATTTACACATACCCAGGGAAAGCAGGTGTGTTATTTAGCCCACTATTTGTATAAATACCTAACTAAATGTATCAATCTTTTTTGTTGTGAAAAAATATATATAATATGGATCTACAATATCCTGAAGATAAAATCATAATAGTACTATTATATCGCTTCTCAATTGAAATTATTGTGTAAAATGTCCATATATGTACGTTATGTCTATGTAATTTTTCGATAAATTGATGAAATACACCTCTTATTTCAACATGGCGGTACTCATCCCAATCATCTTCTACCTTGTCATTTCGAAATAAATATCGTTCATACGAGCAAAGAGAATTAATTATATGATACAGGGCCTAATCTAGGATTTTGAAGAGGGAGAAGTGACTTCTCCTTCCAGGATGGATTAGGGAGAAGTGGTAATTTTTCTGGAGAAGTGGACTTTAATTCACCGTATTGGTTGCGCATTTTCTGTGTGTCTGTTTTCAATGGCATATATATAAATAAAAGTAGATTCAAATCATATATTCACAGTGGCAAAGACCTTTTGGGTCTTCCTTATACCAATCAAAGCAATCTTGGCTCATAACTTTACAAAACTTCTTTGGCTTAACATTTTGATCAGTCTCATCTGTATTTTTTCTTTTTAAGTTTGATTTTGGTGATTGAGACTGATTTGGTTTTGGGGATTGAATCCCTAACCAGTTAGCCAAAGACATAATATTGCCAAAAGCAGTTTAATTTAATTATGTTATCAGTGTTAACAGAATTTTGAATTGAATTAGGACAGTTATATACAGTTTGATTTTCTTTTGATCTACTAATTTTGAGTACTTGAGTAATTTAATTTTCACAGCTTATCAATATATTTTATTATCAAAGGATAAGTTGTCAAAACATTGTGTCATTGTAACTCGACATTCTCATACTCAATCATTGATATATCAAATGTTTACCATATAAAAATGGCTTATACTTTATAGAAACCGCTTTATTCAAATGTTGCATTAATTATCCTAAAATGTAGCGTTATGTAAAATTTGAAAACCCGCTGATTTTGTCAGCAAAAACGGTTTACCTGTATACATACACATGTATCTGTGTACCTTAAAGATTGGAACAATAAACATCCGGACAGTCAAGGTACGATATACATGTCAAAATTAATTAGTTATAATTATCTGAAACACACGACATGTTACGGAGAACACATTTCTTTACTTGTAAATTTGCTTCAATACCCAAGTCATCACAATCTGACTATATACTCAGACCATCTGCAATTTTGTTTTGTTCTCTTTGAATACAATGTGATTTAATTTTTATATTCTTTTCTGAAAATAACGAATTTAGCTCACAAGCAATGATTTGAAGCTCTGATTTCTTGCTACCGTTTGTAACTATACTACTTGCATTCTTATTATCCGTATGTAATTTTAAACTATAGTTTTTTAAACATCTTAACGATCTTTTTACCGATTTACCTGTATACATACACATGTATCTGTGTACTTTAAAGGTTGGAACAATAAACATCCGGACATGCAGTTAAGGTACAATATACATGTCAAAGCGTTAGTTAGTTATAATTACCTGAAACACACATGTTACGGAGAACAAATTTCTTTACCTGTAAATTTACATCAGATAAAAATCACACAAATTTTAACAAAAATAATAATTCTTTTTTCTTGTGGGTTAAAAAATGAAAAAAAACCTTGCACCATAGCTCTTCATTACATAAAATTATAATCGATGTGACCTATTACTACATATTTCAAGAAAATGTTTTGAAAAGTTTGGAAAAATGCGAAGACAAGGAGTACGTGCCATAATCAATACAGAGTTAATGAAATACATGAAAATGGATGGTTCTACCCTAGAACCATTTATGACAGTTCTACACTAGAACCATTTATGACGGTTCTACCTTAGAACCATTTATGACAGGGTTGGTTCTTCCCTAGAACCGTTATAGAATGGTTCTAAAACCATCTTTTCTGACAGAATAGTTGAGAGGTTAGAATTGATCTCAACTGTATTTCCGAAATACACCATTAGTTTACCTTCCTGGAACAACAAGGTTAATGTTCATTATATGATGTTTATCTGTTACAAAATACTAGTATTTCAAATTCCCGAAACTATCATGAAATAACACCCAATAAGGGGCAGACTACCACAATGGTACCACCAGAGTACAATTTGCCTCATTACTGCACAACTTTCTTATAACCTTACAAACAACATTTGGTGGTTGTACTAACCAGTTGTTTTCACCAAACTAATTTTGTGAGAACGCATCGATTGCTTCTGTATTCTTACACCAGTACTTAAAATTGAATCTTGAACATTTAGTATTGTAATCTGTAGCAAATCTGTCTATAGTATGTCTACCCCATAACTTATCTAACATTTGAAATACAGATTGTTCAATAAGCAAGTCATCACAATCTGAATATCTACTCAGACCATCTGCAAGTTTGTTCTGTTCTCTTTGAATCCAATGTGATTTAATTTTTATACTTTTTTCTGAACATAACGAATTTAGCTCACAAGCAATGATTTGAAGCTCTGATTTCTTGCTATCGTTTGTAACTATACTAGTTACATTCTTATTATCCGTATTTAATTTTAAACTATAGTTTTTTTAAACATTTTAACGATCTTTTTACCGTTCTACTTACTGATTCAATCTCACGCTATGTTGAAGTCTTACCACTTTCAAATACTGTCCAACTACCTAGTACAGTATTAAAACTCTTATCTGGTAATTCTAAACCACAGTCAGTTAGCATCTCTAAGGAGTCAAATACCGACTCTGTACATATGTCATCAACAGCAGGCAAAATATAGTCCCATAACCTACTTCTGAGGCATCCGTGAACGCCACTAATTTACAAACATCTGACTCATGCAGGTCATTACATTTCTCATTTAACTGAATTTAACCAGAACCTGAGCTCTTCAACAGCTGAAGCTGTCAGAGCGACAAGTGACTTCCAACTTCCCCTTAACAGTATACAATGGTACACTCACTAGTTCTAAGTCTGACCAAACTACCTAACATAGCTTGTATTGAGACAATCTGACCAACAATTCCAGCAACAAATTTTGTTCTGTGCAAAATTTTACCCTTTTTGATACAGTAAAGAATGTTGCCAATAACATCAACTAATCTTCCTATACGTTCACTGGAAACTCTAAGTTTCCCAAACTTCATATCCCAAACCAAACCTATACAGATCATATCTTGCTGTGGATACCAAACACACTTATTTTCGGCTTTTAAAAAAATCAGACAGAATAGATCTTGTGTATGAGCTGGTCCTTTCAGCTGATTGAAAATCACTTGAAACCTCCAAGCCCATCGTCCAGATACATTATTATCTTCAAACCCTGATTTCTCCAGTGTTTTACCCCTTCCTTTAAAACTTTGGTAAAAATATGACCTGCACTGGCCAAATCGAAAGGAAGAATATTAAATAAAAAATACTTTGTATTACCGTTAAATTCCCAACTGAGCCCTAAATAAGTTCTGTGTTCCTCTAATATTTGCTAAAATATATTAGCTTGTGCCTATATCTCTCCATTTGTGTATAGACTTTTTCAATTTACCCACAGGTGTTATTAAACTAGTCGTTACCGTTAACTGAGAGACGCTTGTTTGATACGTTCATCTTCGAGTAAATAAATACTATCATCATTGTTGATATCATTTAAAGACATCAATTTGGTTATTTGTGTTCACCTGAAAACGTTTAACTTACAGTAAATCTGAGCAAATGCTACTTAATTTATTAACATTCAATAAGTCAGTACTTAACTTTCGTTTTTTTTTCTGGACATTCAAATTGCCAGTGACCGGGCTTGAAGCAGTTGTAGCAAACTCCGGGTCAGCCACTCGCTTTTCCATTAGCGTTGTTACCTGCTCGAAGACGTTGCTGTTGAAGAAGCTCTGCTGTAGGGCGTTTAACGTTTCTTCTTAGCTTTCTCTGCTTTGGTTTTTTGCACTCTCATGATCTTCCTATCATCGTCGAGATCATCTGCAATTGGATTCGCTGTGTATTTTTGCACCAACGTCCACCTTAATTCCGACGAATCTGCTATTTTTACCAGTTTTTATCTGTAACGTATAAGTTGTGTACCTTCAGAAATGTTCTCTTTAGCTCTAACACGGCGCCTTCAAAGCTACTGTAAGCTTACGGTTAAACTTGTATTGGTCTTCACAAGACTTTCTTCGAAATTTGTAGTCATCATTTAGCGAAAGTTCATTTTGTAATCTGTACATTTGTGATTCTGATCTCTCCTTCTGTTGATTATCAAATTACTGCAGTTTAATAGAAAACATTCCATCCAATTGCGACAATAAATTGTTCTGTGATTTTCTTATTTCTTCCCCGACAACACTATTTTCAAGGTCAGGATCCATCATGGCTCTCAGAAAATTTGAAGTTCACTCTAGTAAAGTAGGGCTAGGAATGACAATTCTTTCACCTATCACTTAACACAATAATTTTTCCCGCCCGAAAAAATTCATACGCCTTTCTCTGAATCGTGAGAAGACAATTAATTCCCGTTACACTACGTGCCACGGAAATTAGGGATTAATGTAGGCCGCGAAACATGCGTTTTATTATTTTTTCTTGTGTTAACGTTGAATGATATAATTTGACTGTGTAAATGGTTATTTTATGAAAATAGATTGATTCAAAAATATTGCACCATATTAATCGTAACAGAAATGGAACAGCCAAACTAATATCGGACACATATAGGACAAACCAAATGAGCAAAATTAGCGAATTTGTCATATTGGAATAGAACAAAATAGAGTTGTGGTCATTTACTCATGGGCTGGGCCTTGGCCTATTTCATACCTTGCTGTCGCTCGGTATAGCAAAATCGAATACTAAGACCAAGTCCATGTGTAAATGACTTAAACACTATAACCCCCATGAAACATCTCTTAATTAAACAATATTCAAAATTAACAGGTATGAGTAAAACACTTACAAGGAAAAGGTTTCACTGCTCTTTTCTTTATTTAGGTATTGTACGTGGAATTGATACCGTGGGTTTTACGGATGACGAGATACGAGGCTTGGTTAATGAATCTGTCGCAGACATAGTACCACCTATAACACGTGCGCACTATGATTTGATCATATTTCCAGTGCAGGATACACGTAAAGGTAAATCTCTCTTGAGTAAACCGAGAAACTACAATTTTAGATCAAAATTGTTTTGAGATCAAAATTTAAGCGGGAACAGAAAACAACATTCCTAACACAAGAATTTTTATTTGTGACTTTAGACATAATGAGTAATTTTCCCAATTGAATCTTGCTATAATAATGTAACTGTGAGCATCGTGATATCCAGAATATTAGTGATCATGTTAAATTATTATCTATTTCACTTTTCACTATGCTATTAACAAATGATTGGATAATTCATCATTATCCAAAACAGCATAAAAAGTAAAAATTACAACTCTTAAATTATAAGAAATCATAAAACTTTGATGCTCTCACATGTAATTTTTTATAAAAGCAAGTTAAATATTTCATGTTATTTCTCATTTGGATAAGTTGTACTTTTTATGATTTGTAAAGGAATTCAGTCAGACGTGAAAATAAGAATTCGCCTTTTAGTAAATAGTGAAAATTTTAAATTATTACTACTTTCACTTTCGATCAGGTAATACAATGCAGCACAAAACATTAACATGTCACCAAGGTCGATCCTATATAAGTTACAATGATATTGTTCAAACATGGAACGTAATACATGAAGTAAGAAAATTAAATCGTGATGATACCAGCTTAAAATTAATACATCTTATAAAAATTTTACAGTTTTTAATAAATCGTTATTCCTTTGGTCTTAGTCAAAAGAACGCGAACTTTTACTCATCTCCCATTGCACGAGGACTCATCTTCCACCGTTCACAAATGCACATACCTTTTGACCGTAACGTTATTAGCTCACCTGTCCGAAAAGGATATATGAGCTGATGCCATCACTTGGCATCCGTCGTCGTTTCCTTCAAAGATCTTCTCTGAAACTACTGGGCCAATTGGAACAAAACGTGACAGCAATGGTCCTTAGGTGGTCCTCTTTCATAATTATATCCGATGAACTCATCTGTTATCCAAGATGGCCACCAGAACAGAACATAGTTGAACATAGAACCCTATGGGAAGTTTACTTAATAATTTTCTTGTCTGAAAACACAAGGCCAGTTGGAACAAAACTTAGCAGCAATGTTTCTAAGGTGGTCGTCTTTCAGAAGTGTACCAGATGACCCAACCCGTCATCCAATATGACCGCCAGAGCCGAACATAGTTTAACATAGGACCCTATGGAAACTTTACTTAAAGATCTTCTTGTCGTTGTCTGAAACCACTTGGCCGATTGGGACAAAACTTAGCAGCAATGGTCCTTAGTTAGTCCTTGTAATACAATGGTCATAAGCAAAAAGAGTTAGAGGATAGAAATAAGAGAAAGTACAACAAGTTCAAATTTACTATATGTCACAAAGTACAATAATTATATAAAACACAGTAAATAATCAGGATGAAGACTTATTTAGATGAGATTATAAATTAATGAGTATCAATCAGTTTTACTATCCATATCTCACGTGTGGTAGTTTATTGTATATACGTTTTAAAAGTGTTACCTGGATCAATTATTTTCCATGTTTATGGTACCTATTTTATGTTTAGCTTCCTCTTCTAATCAAATTTTTTGTCCGGAACATAACTTTTTTGTTTCTTGAGCTAGCCTCATGATATTTGGAAGGTATATGCATCAGGTCATGGCGGAGTGCAGAGTACCACATTTGGGTCCCTGGGGGTCAGTCCCCACCCCCTAGCCTGTAAAATGTAGGCTAAAATAACAAAATACTTAATATTTTGAAAACCATTGTGATCCCCACCCTATAACCATATATATTATTACTCCTTATGATAAGACAAATCATTTGGTACCATAGGGGGGTCTGAGGGGGGTCATGCCCCACCCCCTCAAACGATAAAATACTAAATATTCTGAAAACCATTAACATCCCCACCCTATAACCATATATATTATTACTCCTTATGATAAGACGAATCATTTGGTACCATAGGGGGGTTTGAGGGGGGTCATTCCCCACCCCCTCAAATGATAAAATACTAAATATTCTGAAAACCATTGAGATCCCCACCCTATAACCATATATATTATTACTCCTTATGATAAGACGAATCATTTGGTACCATAGGGGTCTGAGGGGGGGTCATGCCCCACCCCCTTAAATGATAAAATACTTAATATTTTGAAAACCATTGTGATCCCCACCCTATAACCATATATATTATTACTCCTTATGATAAGACAAATCATTTGGTACCATAGGGGGGTCTGAGGGGGGTCATGCCCCACCCCCTCAAATGATAAAATACTAAATATTCTGAAAACCATTGAGATCCCAACCCAATAGTGTTCTTCTTCCTCTTCTAATCAAATTTTTTGTCCGGAACATACCTTTTTTGTTTCTTGAGCTAGCCTCATGATATTTGGAAGGTATATGCATCAGGTCAAGGCGGAGTGCAGAGTACCACATTTGGGTCCCTGGGGGTCAGTCCCCACCCCCTAGCCTACATTATCTTGGAAAGGGTTGAAATCCCCACCCTTGAAACATATATTCTATTATTCATGATAACAAGACAAGTTGAATGCAGTATACATCTGAGCCCCGGGGGTCATCCCCTACCCCTCAAGACCAGAAACCTTAATTTATCTTAAAAATGGTTGAAATCCCCACCCCTAAACCATATATTGTACTACTCATGGTTACAAGTCGAGTTGAATGCAATATGCATCTTAGCCCTGGGGGTCATCCCCACCCCCTCAAAATCAGAAACCTTATTTTATCTTAAAAATGGTTGGAATCCTCACCCCTAAACCATATATTGTACTACTCATGGTTACAAGACCAGTTGTATGCAATATACATCTTAGCCTTGGGGGTCATCCCCACCCCCACAAAATCAGAAACCTTATTTTATCTTAAAAATGGTTGGAATCCCCACCCCTAAACCATATATTGTACTACTCATGGTTACAAGACGAGTTGAATGCAATATACATCTTAGACCTGGGGGTCATCCCCACCCCTCATGACCAGAAACCTTTATCTTAAAAATGGTTGAGATCCCCTCCACAAAAGTATATATTTCCTTATTCACAATGAAAAGACAAGTTGAATGCAATATGTCTTGGCCCCAGGGGGTCATCCCACCCCCTCAAGACCAGAAATGTATTATGTACCATAGCTCTTAATTTGCCACCTTGATGATCCCTAAAAAATGTTAAAAAAACTATGGGTATGGAAGGGGAGACATCAGTTTTAGCGTGCTAAAACAGTCCAGCATGCTGGACTCCTGTGACAACAGTACCTCTAGTTTTTAATTGTACCTATATTTTGGTGGGTTTGTTTACCTTTATTTTTAATTGCCGATTTACTAATTAAATAATCTTTTAGTCCCTAAAAGAGTATAAAAAGAGGACCCATCCAGAAGTTAGGGAGACCGTGCCTCGAAATACTGGCTAGAGACACAGCTATTATTGTCTGTTTATTGTTTGCTGTTTATTGTTTCATTGTGACTTTATATACAGTTTTGTTTAGTGTAGTGAACATTAAAAACTTTTATATAACACGGTGTGAACGACTGGCCATTCCAAAGACGATCACGAGCTATAGGGTTACAGTCCTCTTTCAGAATTATATCCGATGACCCCACCTGTCACCAAAGCTGACCAAAATTTAAAATAGGACCTAATGGGAAAATCACTGAAAGATCTTGTTTGAAACCAGTGAGACAGTTGGCAAGCAATGTTCCAGGCTGCCAGTCAAGATGGACATAGTCCAGGTGAGCGATACAGGCTCCTGGGAACCTCTAGTTTAAGTTCGTCGATTGCGCTCATTGAATTTTCCTAGGTAAATGAAACTTAAAAATCGAGTATTTGCGGAAGAAATAGGTACTAATACTCGTTCAAAAGTGAAGAACTGGAAAATCTTTAACTCGTTTTAAAAATTCAGCGTCTTTTCCCTCGTTCAGCTGCGCTCCACACGGGAAAGACGTGAATTTTAAAAACTCGTTGAAGATTTAACTCGTTAACTTTGAACTCGTGTAAGAACCTATTAATCTTTGGCAAAACCAAGTATCAGCCATTGGGCGCCAACCGATGATTTGTGCAAAAATTAAAAATAATTATTTCATTTTGTTTGAATGGCGATTTCTATGACGTTACACGATAAATGTAGAACGTCTCTAGCATTTCAAAATCTTGTATCAATTTTATAAAATAATATATACAAAATTAAAAAAAAAATCAAGAAATTGTAGGACTAGTTAAACTTGATAAGGGTTTCGCGTCTGCCGTTTTTGTAATATTTATTGTTCCGGATATAAACATTTCCTGTCTTGAACAGACTACATTAAATAACATATGTGTGTGTTGCACTTTAAGTTTTTTTGCAGAGAACTGTAAGGTTGTAGAAATAGCGATATACAAGACTTTTCGGAAATATAAAAGAAAACTGTACAAATTTAAAGATAAAGTGTACTATGGAAGTTACGATGAATGTTATAGTGCGATAAAGGGACCCTTTTCTGAGAAGGTTGGTACCATTTTACATTTTAAATTAAAATGTATTCTAAATCTCAAAAGACTCAAAAAATTTGAACTGGTTTAATGAACTTTTGAAATTTAAAAGTTAAAACATGTTTTAACATGATTAACTACGTCTCATTGATCCCAGTGAACTTGAAATTAAACAGACCACAGACACGCCAACTTCTGCTTCATATCTTGTACTAATACAGAAATAATAATGGGCGATTGAAATCAAAACTTTATGACAAACGTGATGATTTTAATTTTCCGATTGTAAACTTCTCCTTTCTTAGCAGTTACAAACTAAGGTCTCCAGCCTATGGGATGTACAGTTGATTCATTACTGCTGCGCATGTGTGATTTATACGGAGAATTTTTCGGCAGGGCGAGATTGCTGTCACATAAAACCTCTAAGACAGGGTTATGTTTAAAAACTCAAAAAGTTTTACGGTCGTCATCATGAATTAATTTTCCGATATTAAGTTTTTATCTCGTGTATGAGACTAGATATTTTCAGTAGGTATCAAAGAATTGTATATTAGATTTCAGGTCCTTCTGGAATTGACACCTCACCTGACTTGACAGTTTACTGACAATGTGACGGGTGATGTTAACGGAGCAGGACAGGCTTACCCTTTCGGATACTACCTGATGTCACTCCCGGTTTTTAGTGGGAGGTCACACCGCTAGAGCTTTAGTTTCTGTGCTGTCTTGTTCTAGTTTTGTTTATTATACGTTTTACATTCTTTTAGATATACATGCATCCTTGTGGCGTTTGTTTGTTGTGTTCCATTCTTGACATGAATAACATGGATACTGTATGTCAATATAGTTATTTCTGTATGACAGTATGTATGAAGTCTTAAGGAGATTGTAACTTTTAAATTAGAGGCCATTATAAAATTGTATCTCTCTGAATTAATAAATTAGTCAACCATTAACAATTTATGTATTATATCTGAAGAAGATATTCACTTGACCCACGCCCCCCTCTGAAACCACTGAACGAATTACAGCCATACTTAGTCTGATTGATCCTTAGGGTATCTAGAATAAATTTGTGTTTTATTTTCTTGTCTGTCGAGAAACATGGCCGCAATGGCTAAAAATAGAAGTAAAAATTTTCATCAGGTCAAGATCTACCTGCTGTGAAATTTTCAGACGAATCGGTCAACCCTTTGTTGGGTTATCGTCCCTGAATTGATAATTTTTAGGAACCTCTGCAGTTTTAGGTTCATATCTCAAAAACGAAAGTAGTTAGAGGAAATATGACAAGTATTAAAAATGTTTATGAGGAAAGATCTACCTGGCATGAAAATTTTAGACGAATCGGTCAACGCATTTTTGGGTTATTGCCCCCGAATTGTTAATTCTAAGGAAATTTTGCAGTTTTAGGTTATTAAATGGAATATTATTATAGATAAGGACAAACTGTAAACAGTATAAATGTTCAGCAAAGTAAGATCTACAAATAAGTCAAAATAATCAAAACCTTTATAGGAGTTTTTGCCCTTGAATGATTAGTTAGATGTAAACAGAAAATAATGCTGACATATTGTCACAGATGTTTAGAACATAACCTGATATAAATTAAATGGTAGCTGTACAAGTAAAATGGAGGATCAAGGGTCAAGGTCATTGTAAAAGTCCATAGAAATCGATGAAAAAGTCCTTGGCAACGGATGAAAAAGTTCCTGGCAACGGATGAAAAGTCCCCTATCAACCATATATATTTGGGATAAGGACATTATAATTTATCCGTACCAAACAAAAAGAAAGGTCAAGATCATTGAAAAAGTCCATAGCAACCAATGAAAAAGTCCCTAACAACCATATATATTTGGGTTCAAGACCACACAATTTACATATTTAAGTCAAAATGAAGTCAAGAGTCAATGTTATTGAAAAAGTCCATAGCTACGATGAGAAAGTCCCTAGCAAGCATATCTATTTGGGTTCAGGATTCTACATTTTAGCTGTGCAGGTCAAAATTAAGGAGCAAATTGTGCAAGATCTACACAAAATATGACAGGTGAGCGATTCAGGCTCTTGGGAGCCTCTTGTTTAACGAAAAGATCTTTTTAATTAATATTATTTAGGGCCCTGTCTAGCAGACGACAGAAGACACATGATACCAGGAGCTCATATGTACCTTCAAGTTACTAGGTGAAATGTTATACCAACTCGTGGAAGCATAACTGTAGACCGCAAATTCTTTCCCTTTCCTTTACCTTATATAAGAGGCAGGAATCGTACACAGGACTTGACCCCGTGTTTTTGATGAGGTCCATATTGCTCATCAGCGTTTCTTTTACCTTTGCGTGCTATGTTTCTGTTGTGCGTTTGTTTTGGTCTCAATTTCTTTTTTTTCTGTATCTCTGGGTGTATTATTGTTGGTAGGCCCTTCGCATTTCGTCTCGATGTGCTATATGTCCTTCATATTACATTTTTAGGAATATTACCAAAGGTTGGAACAGAAGAAAATTCGCTATGGAAATCATGATGATAAGTTTGTGCATGAACAGGTTTGTTTTCTTGTTACTACCGTTAGAACAAGAATGACAGTAAGTAGAACTAGGCAATTTTAAAATTTTCAAAACAGTATATTATAACAAAATTTTATCAATATATTGAAACCTAAATGGAACAGTAGCCAGAATTTGACGATACTTTGACTTTAAAAAAAATATTTAGAGAATAATCCGTTCTTTACCTGAATAGCAAGTTTTTAAAAAGTCTAAATAGAAAGTCCATATTCAGGTATATTACGAATCGTAATTCATATGAGTTTTTGTAGTTAAAAAGAAAACTGTACAATTCTGCAGACAGTTTTAATATTAGTAATATTACAGGTTTGAAAAGGTAGCATTACCGTGACCTTTAACGTAAACTGTATTTTGTATGTATTTATCCAATGAAATTCTTCAGCATGAAACAGTAAAATTGAAAACTTTATCATCTCATAGTCTCATGTTGATATAGAGTCTGTCCCCTTTTAACAAACAGAAACTTTTTTTTGGATATGCAATGAAATGTCTTCCTACATCAGTTTATCTATTCAATTTTCAGAGGAAGGAGCATGACAAGCATATGAGGAATCAAACATCCCAAAATACAGATAAAGAGAAGACTGATAAGAATGGAGTTTGTGTTGTACTTTAATCTATATATTATATAGCGTAATGACCATAGTGTTAAAGTCAAATAACTGTAATTGCTGTAATGATAGGTTATACAATGATTGAGAATTAAATATCACTTGATATTCAGCTCGAGTTAATGTAATTTGTATATGTAAGAGAATGGTAATCCCTTTCTTCATGATTAAGTACGACTGTTGGCGAGTACTTATCACGAATAAAGGGATTATCATTCTCTTACAAACTTAGAATATTGTAAAGTGTTCAAGGCTCAAATGACCTCTTCATTGGTTCTAATTAAGTATAATTATTTTCAAGGTCAGTGCAAGGTTTATAGTTAATGCATGATTTCCTTTTAGACATTTCGTTTATGAATAAGTCGTAGCGATGTACGACATTTCTAATAATTTTGGGAAATTGTAATTAATTGCATTTTAAACATTCAGACATAAAAGTAATAATCTAAAATTTAAATGGTCAAATCAAATATAAAGAATTAATCAGCCTTTTACATGTTTTATACATCAAAATCTAATATTAATTGTACCTTCTATTTTAGTTATATCGGAATACTTGAAATGTCGACCAGCCGCGGGTCATAATCTGAGTTCAGAGTATTAATGCCTTTAGATAAAGATGTAGGTAAAATTTAATTAATCAGATGTTTCTTTTTTGTATTGGTCTTACCGTGTTTAAAGTTCAACATTACCGATCTTTAAAACTACAACAGTTACTTAATTATTTTTATTATTATTATTTTTATTTTTTTTTCTCAAATTCAAATTAAATCTTTAATAAGCTCCACTCAAAAATTCTGTAAGGTGATAATGTGCTCTGGGGCAGTTATAACTCATTTATAGGAATTCATTGTTTTGAATGGTAAAAAAAACAATATGACAATCCCTTACTAAGAACATGTTTTATATTCATTCTTCACAATTAAGAAACATCAACTCCTATAATTTCATTGGCTGAGAGCACTTTGCTACATTCTAAGGCTACAATAGTAAACGAGCCTAAGGTCAGTTTATTATTAAATCCAAATTAATTAGCGATGGCTAATTCTTACGAGTTGTTAAACCTAGTTGTCTTGTGATTCTTCAGAAATATGTGCTTGTTTGTGATTCGGCACCCTGACCGAGGAAAATCTTAACGTTCAATTTTGGTGGAGTCGAATGTTGCTATGGAAAGGCTGCTTTCAAATATGACGCCATTGTGTAGCTAGATGGTTGATCACTCAAAATGTACGAATTGTCATACGCAACTACGCGTTGTCCAATCAAATTGGCATATTTTTCATATAACTAGTTGGTATCACAATATGACACGAAATTTTCCTAACGTCCGCGAGTTAGATAATACCGTTCAATCATAAGAGAAAGATAACAACTTCAATTATTATATCCTAATTATATTTCAACAGACAGATTCTGGTGTTTAATGTCATATAATAATTCACAAATATCTAGACAATTTTTTGTGGAGTCAAATGTTGCTATGCAAAGGCGGCTTCAATATCTATTTCTATCAACATTCGCGTACGTTAAGCTTATTTTTCTTTTTAATTTGCATGAATAAAGTGATAAATGCCAATTTTTTTAAAGAATTTTATCACTGTTATTTATTATTATTATTAGACGTTTTGTAGTTGATGTGATTATATATTGCATGAAAACGACCCTGGAACAAGTCATTATTTAATATAATTATCGACTGGACAAAATTATTGACTGTTATTGGGTTTGTTTTATTTCAAACTTGAACTTTTATTTTTCATAATTTGTCCTTTAGAGAAAACGGCCTTGCATAACATTAGTCTCCGAAATTGTTTTTCCGACATTATTATCATATAAATATAATTGAATATCGAATAATATGCAATGAAATGTCTTCTTACGTCAGTTTATTTATTCAATTTTCAGAGGAAGGAAGGCGACAAGCATATGAGGAATCAAACTTCCCAAAATACAGATGAAAAGAAGATTGATAATAGTGAGGTTTGTGCTGTAATTTAACCAGTATATTTTATAGGATTGACTCAACACTTAAATTACCATACTATTAAAGTCAAATAACTTGAATATCTGATATGTTAAGTCAAATGACTTGAATATCTGATCTGTAAAAACCTAGTCTGCTGTTTGATGTCAAATAACAATTCACAAATTTCTAGACAATTTTTCGTGGAGTCAAATGTTTGTATGCAAAGGCAGCTTTCAAATTTGAGGCCATTGTGTAGGTAAATGGTTGACCACTCAAAATGTATGAATTGTCATACACAACCACCTATGGCAAAGATAATAGTGATATTTAGAAATTAATCAACTTCATGAAGATTTTAGATTAAAAAAAATTTCTTCTAACGATATGTATGAGCGCTACGTATTTTCTGTCTCATAAATGAGAAAAGAAATATTGTCAAGTTTATCGGAATAGACGCCTAGTCTAAATATAATATATTAAATTTCTATATATTACAATCAGTTGGAAGAAAGGAAAAAAAACATAAAAATGCAAGTTTGTTTTCTCTTTAACTAGTGTATGAACTTCAGTCGAATAAGCATATATCAGGTATATAGTACGGTTTCAATATCTATTTCTATCAACATTCGCGTACGTTAAGCTTATTGTTCTTTTTAATTTGCATGTTTAAAGTGATAAATGCCAAATCTTGTTAAGGAATTTTATCATTTATTCAATTGGTCTTTGTAATTTTCCAAGTAGCTGTTCTGTATCAATTTAGAGTTTTTTTTATTTGAGCATTTTAATCCCATAAACATGACAAATGCAACTTTTTTCTTAGTTAGTGAGTTTGTGTGTTTGATTTTAACTGTTATTTATTATTATTATTACAGGTTTTGTAGTTGATGTGATTATATATTGCATGAAAACGACCCTGGAACAAGTCAATTTAGATTATTTAATATAATTATCGACTGGATAAAATTATTGATTTTTATTGGGTTTGTTTTATTTCATAACTCAAACTTGAACTTTTATTTTTCATAATTTGTCCTTTAGAAAAAACGGCCTTGCATAACATCAGTCTCTGAAATTATTTTTCCGATATTATTATCATATAAATATCATTGAATATCGAATAATATGCAATGAAATGTCTTCTTACGTCAGTTTATATATTCAATTTTCAGAGGAAGGAAGATGACAAGCATATGAGGAATCAAACACCTCAAAATACATATGAAAAGAAGACTGATAATAGTGAGGTTTGTGCTGTACTTTAACCAGTATATTTGATAAGATTGACTCAACACTTAAATTACCTAACTATTAAAGTCAAATAACTTTAAATCTGATCTGTTAAGTCAAATGACTTGAATATCTGATCTGTAAAGACGGAGTCTGCTGTTTGATGTCAAATAATAATTCACAAATTTCTAGACAATTTTTGGTGGAGTCAAATGTTTCTATGCAAAGGCAGCTTTCAAATATGAGGCCATTGTGTAGCTAAATGTTTGACCACTCAAAATGTACGAATTGTCATACACAACCACCTATAGCAAAGATAATAGTGATATTTGGAAATTAATCAACTTCGTGAAAATTTTAAATTAAAAAAAACATTCGATATGTATGAGCGCTACCTATTTTCTGTCTCATAAGTGAGAAAAGAAATATTGTCAAGTTTTTCGGAATTGACGCCTAGTCTAAACATAATATATCAAATTTCTATATATTACAATCAGTTGAAAGAAAGGAAAAAAACATAAAAATGCAAGTTTGTTTTCCCTTTAACTAGTGTATGAACTTCAGTCGAATAAGCATATATCAGGTATATAGTACGGTTTCAATATCTATTTCTATCAACATTCGCGTACGTTAAGCTTATTGTTCTTTTTTATTTGCATGATTAAAGTGATAAATGCCAAATCTTGTAAAGGAATTTTATCATGGTGTATCCAATTGGTCTTTCTTTTTCATTTTCCAAGTAGCTGTTCTGTATCAATTTAATTTTTTTTTATTTGAGCATTTTAATCCCATAAACATGACACATGCGACTTTTTCCTTAGTTAGTGAGTTTGTGTGTTTGATTTTAACTGTTATTTATTATTATTATTACATGTTTTGTAGTTGATGTGATTATATATTGCATGAAAACGACCCTGGAATAGGTTAATTTAAATTATTTTATATAATTATCGACTGGACAAAATTATTGATTTTTATTGGGTTTGTTTTATTTCATAACTCAAACTTGAACTTTTATTTTTCATAATTTGTCCTTTAGAAAAAACGGCCTTGCATAACATCAGTCTCCGAAATTATTTTTCCGATATTATTATCATATAAATATCATTGAATATCGAATAATATGCAATGAAATGTCTTCTTACGTCAGTTTATTTATTCAATTTTCAGAGAAAGGAGGACGACAAGCATATGAGGAATCAAACATCCCAAAATACATATGAACAGAAGACTGATAATAGTGAGGTTTGTGCTGTACTTTAACCAGTATATTTTATAGTATTGACTCAACACTTAAATTACCAAACTATTACAGTCAAATAACTTGCATATCTGATCTGTTAAGTCAAATGACTTGAATATCTGATCTGTAAAGACGGAGTCTGCTGTTTGATGTCAAATAATAATTCACAAATTTCTAGACAATTTTTGGTGGAGTCAAATGTTTCTATGCAAAGGCAGCTTTCATATATGAGGCCATTGTGTAGCTAAATGTTTGACCACTCAAAATGTACGAATTGTCATACACAACCACCTATAGCAAAGATAATAGTGATATTTGGAAATTAATCAACTTCGTGAAAATTTTAAATTAAAAAAAACATTCGATATGTATGAGCGCTACCTATTTTCTGTCTCATAAGTGAGAAAAGAAATATTGTCAAGTTTTTCGGAATTGACGCCTAGTCTAAACATAATATATCAAATTTCTATATATTACAATCAGTTGAAAGAAAGGAAAAAAAACATATAAAAATGCAAGTTTGTTTTCCCTTTAACTAGTGTATGAACTTCAGTCGAATAAGCATATATCAGGTATATAGTACGGTTTCAATATCTATTTCTATCAACATTCGCGTACGTTAAGCTTATTTTTCTTTTTAATTTGCATGATTAAAGTGATAAATGCCAAATCTTGTTAAGGAATTTTATCATGGTTTATTCAATGGGTCTTTGTAATTTTCCAAGTAGCTGTTCTGTATCAATTTTTTTTTTTATTTGAGCATTTTAATCCCAGAAACATGACATATGCGACTTTTCCTTAGTTAGTGAGTTTGTGTGTTTGATTTTAACTATTATTTATTATCATTATTACACGTTTTGTAGTTGATGTGATTATATATTGCATGAAAACGACCCTGGAATAGGTTAATTTATATTATTTTATATAATTATCGACTGGACAAAATTATTGATTTTTATTGGGTTTGTTTTGTTTCATAACTCAAACTTGAACTTTTATTTTTCATAATTTGTCCTTTAGAAAAAACGGCCTTGCATAACATCAGTCTCCGAAATTATTTTTCCGATATTATTATCATATAAATATCATTGAATATCGAATAATATGCAATGAAATGTCTTCTTACATCGGTTTATTTATTCAATTTTCAGAGGAAGGAGGACGACAAGCATATGAGGAATCAAACATCCCAAAATACATATGAAAAGAAGACTGATAATAGTGAGGTTTGTGCTGTACTTTAACCAGTATATTTTAAAGGATTGACTCAACACTTAAATTACCAATCTATTAAAGTCAAGTAACTTTAAATCTGATCTGTTAAGTCAAATGACTTGAATATCTGATCTGTAAAGACGTAGTCTGCTGTTTGATGTCAAATAATAATTCACAATTTCTAGACAATTTTTTGTGGAGTCAAATGTTTGTATGCAACGGCAGCTTTCAAATATGAGGCCATTGTGTAGCTAAATGGTTGACCACTCAAAATGTACGAATTGTCATACACAACCACCTATAGCAAAGATAATAGTGATATTTGGAAATTAATCAACTTCGTGAAAATTTCAAATTAAAAAAAACATTCGATATATATGAGCGCTACCTATTTTCTGTCTCATAAATGAGAAAAGAAATATTGTCAAGTTTTTCGGAATTGACGCCTAGTCTAAATATAATATATCAAATTTCTATATATTACAATCAGTTGAAAGAAAGGAAAAAAAAATATAAAAATGCAAATTTGTTTTCCCTTTAACTAGTGTATGAACTTCAGTCGAACAAGTATATATCAGGCATATAGTACGGTTTCAATATCTATTTCTATCAACATTCGCGTACGTTAAGCTTATTCTTCCTTTTAATTTGCATGTTCAAAGTGATAACTGCCAAATCTTGTTAAGGAATTTTATCATGTTGTATTCAATTGGTCTTTGTCATTTTCCAAGTAGCTGTTCTGTATCAATTTAGAGTTTTTTTTTTATTTGAGCATTTTAATCCCATAAACATGACAAATGCGACTTTTTTCTTAGTTAGTGAGTTTGTGTGTTTGATTTTAACTGTTATTTATTATTATTATTACACGTTTTGTAGTTGATGTGATTATATATTGCATGAAAACGACCCTGGAATAGGTTAATTTAAATTATTTTATGTAATTATCGACTGGACAAAATTATTGATTTTTATTGGGTTTGTTTTATTTCATAACTCAAACTTGAACTTTTATTTTTCATAATTTGTCCTTTAGAAAAAACGGCCTTGCATAACATCAGTCTCCGAAATTGTTTTTCCGATATTATTATCATATAAATATCATTGAATATCGAATAATATGCAATGAATGTCTTCTTACATAAATTTATTTATTCAATTTTCAGAGGAAGGAGGACGACAAGCATATTAGGAATCAAACATCCCAAAATACAGGTGAACAGAAGACTGAGAATAGTGAGGTTTGTGTTGTACTTTAACCTGTATATTTTATAGGATTGACTTAACACTGTTAAAGTCACATAACTTGAACATCTGATCTGTTAAGTCAAATAACTTGCATATCTGATCTGTTAAGTCAAATAACTTGAAAATCTGATCTGTAATTGAGTTTTAAATTTAGGAAGACAACAACTCGGCCTATTATATCTCAATTATATATCAGCAAGAAGATGCAGCTGGTTTTGATTTCAAGCAGTAATTCACAAATTTCAAGAGCAAATGCAATGATCCCACATTATACAACTACTGCAACATATTTTGTTCCAATCAAGGGCCCACAGGGGCATTAGGAGGGTGACATATATAGAGGAAAGGAGGGTGACTGATATGAAGAGTTTTGTTTGGTTCAATTAATCAAGTGCAAAAATAGATATGCATAATGCAGTCACAAAATTTCAAGAAACTGAATGTAAGAAAATTTATAAGAAAACAGAATTTGTTTAAATATCGACAGAAGAATACCCGAAACAACAGGAAAGGTCCGTCAATTCGAAAACCAAGAAAAAGACAAATTTATGAAAATGGAACACAACAAACAAACACCACAAGGATACATGTATAAGTAAAAGAATAAAAAAATGTAATAAACTAAACAAAAAAAAAAAAACAAAAAAAGAACAAGACAGCACACACACAATTAAGCACTAGCAATGTGAACTCCCATTTAAATCAGGAGTGAAATCAAGTACTCCGGAAGTAAGAATGTCCTGATCCGTTAACGACACCCGTCACATTGCCATTGAGTAATAAAAAGTGGAGTGTCAAGTTCGGTGTAGTGTCAATTCCAGAAGGACGTAAAATCTAAGAAATAGAAACTTTGTATCGACCATTCAATTCGTTTTGATGACGGTAAAACTTTTGGAGTGATGAAATGAACAGAGACTGATATAACCTTGTATTATAAGTTTATATTGCCCTTTGTTAACTAATGTGTTGAAATACAGTAAAAACTGTCCAGTTAATACAAAACGGGAACTGGTTATTAATACAGGTCTAATTTTTAAGTCATTGATTAATAAATGTACTCTAATTTTAAGTCATTAGTTAAAGGTATCATGAAATGAGTATTTTTATATAAAGCCTGTGTTATGTCCTCGTACAGTTGTATTGGGTCTCGATCAGCTGTATAGGTCGCCGGCGTTGCCTCGGGTCTATACCGTTGACCTCGACTCAATACGACTGATTCGGACATAATACAGGCTTTATATGAAAATACCCATTTAATAACACAATAGACTAGAAAGTTGCGGTATAAATCATATATTATCATATAGTTTTATCAGTGTTTGTTCGATTTAATTTACGTGGATTGTCCGTATTGATCTAAGTAGATTTTTTATTTTGAGAATTTTTATCCCACAAATGCGACTGTTTTTTGATAAGTTGGTACAACAGCTAAAATATGTCATATTATATTAATTTTTCACTTCAATGATTATTTATCATTGTTTTTTGATGAGTTGTAGTTAATATGTTGTAAAATTTGTTCTGACCATTTTTTGCGGATAATTATTCTGTCTTTTTAGCTCACCTGACCCGAAGGGTGAGCTATTGTCATCACCTGGCTTCTGTCGTCCGTCGTCCACAATCCACAGTTTAATCTTCTCAGAAACCACTGGGCCAATTGGTACCAAACTTTGGTGGAATGGTCCTTCGATGGTTCCCTTCCAAAATTGTGTCCGGTCTTCGATCTCTGTCCACGATGGCGGCCAAGCTAAAAATAGAAAAAGGGGGTCAAAATTTAAAAAATCCCTGAAGCTACTACGCCAATCTCAGCTAAACTTTGCTGAAATGATCCTTGGGTAGTCCCCTCCAAAATTGTGTCCGATGGTCCCGACATCTGACCAAAATGGCCGCCACAGCGGAACTTAGTTTAACATAGGATCCTATGGGAAATTCACATAAAAATCTTCTTGTCTGAAAAAACTTGCCCAATTAAAAACAAAATGTGGTTGAATGGTCATAAAGTGGTCCTATTTCTAAGTGTGTCTGATGGCCCCAACATCTGATCACGATGGCCGCCACAGCCGAACTTAGTTTAACATAGGACCCTATAGGAAATTAATTTAAATAATCTGCTTGTCTGAAACTACTGAGTCAATTGAAACCAAACTTAGCAGCGATGGTCCTTAGATTGACCTCTTTCAGAATTGTGTCCGATGAACCGGACGATCCACCAAGATGGCCGACACAGCCGAACTTAGTTTAACATGGGAAATTCATTTAAAATCGTCTTGTCTGAAACAACTAAGCCAATCGGAACAAGACCTGGCAGCAATGGTCCTTATATGGCGCTCTTTCAGAATTATGTCCAATGATCTGGACTGTCATCCAAGATGTCCAGCACAGCCGAATATAGTTTAATATTGGACCCTATGGGAAAATTCATTAAAAAAATTTCTTGACTGAAACTACTGAGCCAATCGGAAGTGGACTTGACAGCTATGGTCCGTACATGGTCCTCTGTCACAAATCTGTCCAATGACCTAGAATGTCAACCAAGATGGCACCACAGCCGAACTTAGTTTTACATGGGACACTATTGGAAAATTCATTAAAAAATTTTCTTGTCTGAAACCGCTTGGCCAATTGGAACCAAACTTGACGTAAATGGTTCATAGGTGGTCCTCTTTCAGACTTGTGTCCGTTGACCCGGAATGTAAATAAAGATGGCCACCACAGCTGAACTAAGTTTAACATAGGACCCTATGGGAAATTCATCAAATAATCTTCTTGTATGAAACAACTGAGCCAATTAGAACAAGACTTGGCAGCAATGATCCTTAGATTGTCCTCTTCCAGAACTATGTCGGATGATATGGACTGTCAACCGAAATGTCCGCCACAGCCGAACATAGTATAACATAGGATCCTATGGGAAATTTCATCAAATAATCTTCTTGTATGAAACAACTGAGCCAATTAGAACAAAACTTGGCAGCAATGATCCTTAGATTGTCCTCTTTCAGAACTGTGTCGGATGATATGGACTGTCAACCGAAATTTCCGCCACAGCCGAACATAGTTTTACACACTGGATCCTATGGGAAAATTCATTAAACAATCTTCTTGTCAGAAACTACCGAGGGGTTGGAACCAATGGCCCTTAAATGGTCCTCTTTCATAAATGTGTCCGTTGACCCAAACGATCAACCACGATGGCAACCACAGCCGAACTTTTAACCCTGTGGGAACTGGTCAATATATGTAATAGGTCATGCACTATCAGGTGAGCGATACAGGCTCCTGGGAATAACTGGTTAATATTTCCAGAGATGTGTACTTCTTCTAAATCTTAGGTGCCTTCGTTCCATAAATACCCAGGGTTGTTCTCTACTCTGTTTTGTTCTAGCTCATATTTTTAGCTCACCTGACCCAAAGGGCCAAGTGAGCTTTTCTCATCACTTGGCGTCCGTCGTCCGTCGTCGTCCGTTAACTTTTACAAAAATCTTCTCCTCTGAAACTACTGGGCCAAATTGAACCAAACAAGCATCATTAGGGTACCTAGTTTAAAAAATTTGTCCGTTGACCCCGCCTGCCAACCAACATGGCCGACATGGCTAAAAATAGAACATAGGGGTAAACTGCAGTTTTTGTCTTATATCTCAAAAACTAAAGCAAGTAGAGCAAAACTGATATGTTGTAAAAATGTTCATCAGGTCAAGATCTACCTGTCATGACATTTTCGGACGAATCGGTCAACACTTTGTTGGGTTATTGCCCCTGAATTGTTAATTTTAAGGAAATTTTGCAGTTTTAGGTTATTATCTTGAATATTATTATAGATAAAGAGAAATTGTAAACAGCAAAAATATTCAACAAATTAAGATCTACAAATAAGTCACATGACCAAAATCATTGATTGACCCCTTATAGGAGTTTTTGCCCTTTAAAGACGGCATCCAGCGTAAATTTTCCTTTAAAGATCTTTTCCTCTCAAACCACTGGGCCAATTGAGACCAAACTTTGGTGGAATGGTCCTTGGGTGGCCCCCTTCCAAAATTATGTCTGGCATCCCCGACTTCCAACCGAGATGGCTGCTGTTACTAAAAATAGAAAAAAAAGGGGGGGGGTGACTTTAAAAAATCTTCGTATATGAAACTACAAGTCCAGTTGGAACCACAAAGTTGGCAGTAATAGTTTTTAGGAGGTTCTCTTTCAGAAATATGTAAAATGACCCGGACTGTAAACCAAGATGGCCGCCACAGCCAAACTTAGTTTAACATAAGGCCCGATGGGAAAATTCATTGAAAAATCTTCTTGTCTTAAACCACTTGACCAATTGGAACCAGACTTGGTCCTGAGATGGTCCTCTTACATGTACAGAGGTGTGTCCGATGACCCGGACTGTCAACCAAGATGGACGCCACAACCGAACTTAGTTTAACATATGGTCCTATAGGAAAATTCATTGAAAAATCTTCTTGTCTGAAACCACTTGACATATTGGAGCAGGACTTGGCGGTATTGGTCCTTAGGAGGTGCTTTTTCAGAAATGTGTCTGATTTCATGGACTGTGAACCAAGATGGCCGCCACAGCAGACCTTAGTTTAACATAGGACCCTATGGGAAATTCACTCAAAAATCTTATCGTCTGAAACCACCAGGTCAATTAGAGATAGACTTGGTAGCAATGGTCCTTAGATGGTCCTCTTTCAGAATTTTGTGCGATGACCCAGACTGTCAACCAAGATGGCCGCCACACCCGAACTTAGTTTAACATACGGCCCTATGGAAAAATTCATTGAAAAATCTTTTCTGAAACCACTTGACATATTGGAGCCAGACTTGGCAGCATTGGTCCTTAGGAGGTCCTCTTTCAGAAATATGTCCGATCACCCGGATTGTCAACCAAGATGGCTTCCACACCGAACTTTGTTAAATATTGGACCCAATAGGAAAATTCATTTAAAAATCTGAAACCGCTGAAATTAGTTTAACATAGAATCCTATAGAAAAAAACAACCAAATGGACTGCAACACTTAAATTTTTAGGTCTGCTCGAGGTGAAAAGTTAAATCCATGTGAGCGATACAGGCTCTTGAGAGCCTCTAGTTTTTTGTTGTTTTTTTTTTTGGGGGGTGGGGGTGGGGGGTGGTGGCTATGTCATTTTGTCCGGTCATTCAGAAGTTTAGATTTTTGTCTTCCTTTACTTGAAGTTTAATTTTTACCTTTTGGTAATTTTGTATTTCTCATATATTTTTATCATTGTCCTAGATGGCTGGCAGCGTTGTGCCTAAGCATTCTTTAGTAGGTCAAAAGCTATTGCCTATGCTCTTGGAGTTAACGTCCCCGGAGGAACTGCCATCGGTTTTGGCCAGGCTTAAAAGGGAATACCCGTGGCAAAAGTATAGCTTGGATAAACTGGATGAAGAATTATGCGGTGAATCAGCAAAAGATGTGTCACTCTTGGGAAGGCGACCTTTTGACTTGGAGGAGGTGCGGTTGCTGGTGCATTCTGCTATTATTTACGCTAATTCAGTTGGAGGACCCAGCGGGAACACTTTACCTGATGCGGCGCCAGATATTTCACCAGGTAGATTTTTGTTAGTTTCTTCTTTTTCGGGTTCACAGTCTGTCAGACATAGTTATGTCTGATTTATCTTATTTTGATTGAGAGAAACATTTTCTACCACATCGTCCATGGGTAAACAATTTTTAATAATATGAGATAGCATAAATTCGTTTTTTATATATCTATTTTATAACTTTGTGTTTTTGAATTACTTAGTAGTGGGTAGGCAAAAATAAATTATTTGTTCACATTTTTTTTAAACGAGGAAAATCTGGACTCAAACTCACGAACTCAGTATTGGCAGATGAATGAACACTAATAGTCAAATGAACTACTTTAACCATTTTCCCATAAAATAAAAGATTTCAATAAAACGTGTTTCTTGCCTATTACATTAGACAACAGATACCATAGCATATAAAACGATAGTCTTCATAATACATATAAAACATTAATCGGTGATTGCATTACAAAATCTCAAAGACAACTTATGAATGTCCGTAAAAAGTTAATGGGACATTCATAAGATTTTCCTATGTCGGTGTTTTCTCGTCGGTTTCTCCGCCAAAAGAGTACCCCGATATACCCAAAATGTGCTGAAAGATGTATTAAACACCAATCAATCAATAAATCAATAGATGTCTATCCATTGAAATCTATTTTCACTTTTGTCTTATTTATTGTGGTTTTCAGCGTTTGACATTTGTTTTACAACCATTTTTTTTCGATTATGTTTGAGCTTTTAAATGAGAGAGGTTTAATTTTATCGTTTTTCTGTACTGAAAGATTTTGTTTGATTGAACTACCTTTGATTGTAGGTCATTCTAACGGTAGAAGCATGACTGCTTTACCGGCTCCTGATACACCTGAACGCGGTCCTGAAGGCGAAGATCTTGAAAATGCAGACAAAGTCGAAGAGGCATTGAAAACTGTAAGAACATTAGCAAGTCGACCCAATGTAGTCGACCTTTTAGCATCCTTTATAGTTCTTGTTCAGAGTGCAAATAAATCAGAGCACTCAGATACTGCATATCTTTCAAAAGCTTTGCAGCATGCAGACAATTTCAAAATGTCCCAATATTTAAATTTTTTTATATTATTAGGCCAAAACAAAAACATGTAAATTGCCGACACCATAATTGACTGGGAAAGGGTAAGACTTTTGTATTCAAGTTCAGTGAGCTAAACGAAGTTTCTAAATCTGCCAATCCTAAAATTCCATCACAGGGTTCATATTTTCCTTCCCGCCAGTCCGTTATGGGCCTCGGGTTTATCCCAATATTGTATTTGGCCTATAATGCCGCCATTCAATCGGATCGGCATGGCAAGACCAAGCTAACGAAAAGCTTTTATTGCAAGGCATTCCGTAAATCGGGATATTTTAGTAGTTTTTGATAAAATCATGTATGTTAAATTTTGCACTTTCATGTTAGTATTTTGTTCATTTAAGCATTTTCAGAAAAAAATTAAAACTCACTGTTATGAAAGTTTGATTTACTACTCTGTTTGACCCGCATTGTAATGGTAATAATCTGTCATGATTTTATATTGATAATTGTTGGTTTAAAAATACGAGACAAAAAGAAAAAAAACACATTTCGTCGATATACGACTCATCAGTTGTGCTCAAGGCCTAAAATGTTGAAAACCAAAATAATAATACAAAAGGCTGAAGAGCAAATTCAACAAACCAAAACGCCCAAAACCATCTAAGGACAGAGCTATGCAAGAGAGGAAAAAAGACATAGAAGGGTGGAGTGCGATGAGAAAGAATCTGAAGAGAATACTCGTGTAAAGCTTTGTCCTTTTATAACTACAGTTCAAATACAAATACGCATATATATCCATGAAAACTCAGAATAAAACAAAATTGTCAAGAAATTAATATGAACGGATGAGTGACAGCAATTTGACGGGTCCACAACTTCATCAGTTGTGATCAAGGTATCATTTTGAACTTATTAGATATTTTCTGTAATGATATATATTGAATTTGTGTAAGGATAAAAAAAATTTAAAGGGACAGTTTCACGGCAAAAACAATTGATCGGACTCGCACCATATTACAAGAAGGAGAATATTTTGGTTAAATTTGGCCTTGTGGTAGACTATATAAATGATGAACTCTGAGTAACCTTTTTTGGTGTGTCATTGTGGGTGTTGGATGTTGCATTTAGCCCATAGCTTCTTATCTGTTCATTTTGGTCGACCCTGCGACTTTTGTCGCGGAACGAGACATGGCGATCGTACATTCTGTCGTCGTCGAAGCTTCTTCATGATGAATAAATAGCAAGTGGAGAAAAATTATGTACATTCAACTATTACACTGAAAACATGCACAACAGCGAAATCAGGCGAGACACTTGGCTCCGTGAAATCCTTACGAATTTTTCAAATTAGTGGCTACAATTTAAAAAAAAAGTTTTATTATTGAAGAATAAAATTTGAGTTGATAAAGTTAAGTAAATTTTCTGGTCCTTCCCCGTTCCGGTTCGAACAAGCTGAGCATTCCCGCTGTGTACCGTTTGGAATTCTATGGAGCTTAATTCTTACAAATTCTCTTCCTCGCGGTTCATTTTCATCGCATTTATTGTTCAAAATAACAATCCAAAGATACTAATATTAGATATAGTAAATTTATACTATGGTGTATACAACGCATTTCAAGGAGTTACCTCTCATCAGCAGCATTAAAACCGAAACATTTGGAAGACCAAAAACCAAACTTATATTATTAAACAAGATGTACTCAACCAAAAATACCGAAATAGAAAGCCAAATTTCAGCTAAGGAGATCTACCATGTGCAATACAAGGAATGAAGCCTTAGTATTTCTATTATTTTTGAATTTTGATAAATACTGGTAATTTCTGTAACAAATCAATGAATAATCATGTCAGACAAGTCTGACGACTGGGTTGGCGAATACCCTCGGGGACCTAGGGTCCACCAGCAGAGGCATCATCCCAGGAGTTTCAAAATAACAATCCAAATATACTAATATTAGATATAGTAAATTTATATTTCAAATGGTCCTTTGATAAGTCTTCAATAACACTATGCATGAATCTTAGTCTTAAGTCGGATTAATATTTTGGATATAATATATAGGTATCTATCATCATTCTATGCAGAATGTTAAATACAATTTTTTCCACAATTTCGTTGTTTTTCGGTCATTTTGATAGAATGACAACATCGTATCTGATAAGTCAAGGCCACCCATGTTCTTATGGCAAAAGCTTTAAATTTTCTGCTTATTGTTCCCATCTTGACTGGCTTTGCAAGAGGAGGATAAAATACGCACCGGCTTTCTACGAGCTCGTTCGCGAAAGCTTCACATTAGAATGGAGCCTTATCTCGCGTAGACAATTAACAAGCCCTAATTTGTGGATTGTGTTATGATCAACGGTTTTCTAGAATTGTTCCAGTGAATAACGTGTTTCTGGTGAACAGTTGCCGCGCCAAATTAAAGGATGTAAGAAAGCTGGATTCGCACACTGTAAAAGATAGTCAATGGTTATTTTCGTATAACGAACAAGGAAAATCTAATTTAGTGTACATCGTACTGGATCATTTATATTAGTCAAACAACCATGCAAGACTTGCGAATTCTATATGAAGAACGGGAGTATATTTATTTCATTTACAAAGTTCATGGCGCGCATCATTGTCCGTTAAGAAAAATATTAAACAAAACTTTTTATTAGTTAACTAAGTACTTTTACGAAGTTGGAATGTTTTAATTCGCAAGCCATCAAATCTTTTCAGCATAAGTTCGTATGAAAATTACAAAACGCTCTTTATTTCAACCATAAAATAGTATTTTCCTTACTTCGAACAGGTAAATAGGTCCCTCATTGTAAGGCACTGAAACCGGACGGAACAAACACACGCAAAAAGATACTGACTTTTTTTAGCAATAAATAATCTATTAGGATGTATTATTTTTGATTTGTATTAGAATTCGTTTTTTTATTAAAAAAATATTTACAAGAGTAAGTATTGCCGGTGTGGCGTAAAACTAGAGGCTCTCAAGAGCCTGTGTCGCTCACCTGTATCTAATTTGATTTTGGAAATTATGTAAAATTATATAATGATTGAGACCAAGATTGGTTTTATTTGACACAGTATTTAAAATTAAAAACAGGTCATCTTAGTGTAGTCTTGCAATAGCTACTGAAGACATCTTATCATTATTATTTTTGAATATGTGGTCAAGTTGTGACCATTCAAAATTTTCTGATAGACTTCTAAACATCTTGGATGATGGATCGGCAACAAAGTAACAACACTTGGTCAGCACCTCATAAGGAACATTCATGCTATGTTTTGTTACATTCCATTCAGTGGTTCTCTAAAAGAAGTCATTTATATGCATTTCCCATAGGGTCCAATGTTAAACTGAGTCCCTCGCTGGCGGCCATCTTGGATGATGGATCGGCTACAAAGTAACAACGCTTGGTCAACCTCTCATAAGGAACATTCATGCCAGATTTAGTTTCATTCCATTCAGTGGTTCTCTAAAAGAAGTCATTTGTATGCATTTCCCATAGGGTCCTATGTTAAACTAAGTTCCCCGCTGGCGGCCATCTTGGATGATGGATCAGCTACAAAATAACAACTCTTGGTCAGCACTTCATAAGGAATATTCATGCCATGTTTGGTTTCATTCCATTCAGTGGTTCTCTAAAAGAAGTCATTTGTATGCATTTTCCATAGGGTCCTATGTTAAACTAAGTTCCCCGCTGGCGGCCATCTTGGATGATGGATCAGCTACAAAATAACAACTCTTGGTCAGCACTTCATAAGGAATATTCATGCCATGTTTGGTTTCATTCCATTCAGTGGTTCTCTAAAAGAAGTCATTTGTATGCATTTTCCATAGGGTCCTATGTTAAACTAAGTTCCCCGCTGGCGGCCATCTTGGATGATAGATCAGCTACAAAGTAACAACACTTGGTCAGCACTTCATAAGAAATATTCATGCCATGTTTGGTTTCATTCCATTAAGTGGGTCACTAAAAGAAGTCATTTGTATGCATTTCCCATAGGGTTCTATGTTAAACTAAGTCCCCCACTGGCGGCCATCTTGGATTATGGATCAGCTACAAAGTAACAACACTTGGTCAGCACCTCATAAGGAACATTCATGCCATGTTTGGTTTCATTCCATTCAACGGTCCTCTAAAAGAAGTCATTTGTATGCCTATCCCATAGGGTCCTATGTTAAACTAAGTCCCCCTCTGGCGGACATCTTGGATGATGGATCGGCTACAAAGTAACAATACTTGGTCAGCACCTTATAAGGGTTCATTCATGCCAGATTTAGTTTTATTCCATTCAGTGGTTCTCTAAAAGAAGTCATTTGTATGCATTTCCCATAGGGTACTATGTTAAACTAAGTTCCCCGCTGGCGGCCATCTTGGATGATGGATCGGCTACAAAGAAACAACACTTGGTCAGCACCTCATAAGGAACATTCATGCCATGTTTGGTTTCATTCCATTCAGTGGTTCTCTAGAAGAAGTTCTTTAATGTAAAATGTTAACGAAGACGACGGACGACGCCGGACGACGCCGGACGACGACGACGGACGACGGACGCCAAGTGATGAGAAAAGCTCACCTGGCCCTTTGGGCCAGGTGAGCTAATAAAAATATACCTGTAAATTATATATATCTTCAATTTAAAATGATTTAACGTAGTCCAGTTTTCCTCATCCAATTTGATAAGCCAACATATTTCAATGTTCAATATATCCACTTGTAATGAACATTTTGACCAAATGTCCAAAAGAAAAAAAATCGATTTCATTAAATTTTGATTATTTTCAAAAATAAATAAAAACGCTAGTCCATTCCATTAGGGGTGTGGTAAATATCCATGCTATTTAATTAAAGACGACCAGAACGTAGTTATTATGGTAATGCTCAGGTATATCTGATTTTTATTTGGAATTAAACGTGTCTTGGAACTTTGTCCGTTTATAACTGGTAAATAAATAGATTATTGTAATCCCTGGGACGAGGGATTATTATGCTTTACACGTACATTTACGTGTTACAACGAACGTACATTTGTTCAAATACTAGTACTGTGTTCGTCCTGATATGCATTTAATAATTGAACAGTAATTCACCAATCCATCAAATCCTACGTAATTATCGATTGCACATATTTGGAAAAAGTTTTAGATTCGTTACGGAGATGCCCCATATCGAACCTCTTCACTTCGTCTAATGCAAGGAAATTTGGTACGTCATAGTAATGCCACGTTATTCCTATTGTTTGACGTCAAGAAAATAACATCGGCCAACAATCGATCCTTGGCACTCAACGGATTAGACTCAAATCGGCCCAAAATCGGCCCGTGGCACAGAAAACGTTAACATCAATAGCAACTAGAATAATTCCATTTTAAATAAAAAGTACAAAATACTCGAAGTAATATTATTGAATATGAAAATATGGAAATGGGATGTTGGTACGTCAATATTAATTTCTTTCAGAGGAAGGAAATTAACAAGAAGAAGAGGGGTCAGTCATCCACAGCAAAACACAAAGAGAAGAATGATAATACTACAGTTTGTGTTGTACTTTAAATTAAACACTGTATACTTCAGATGTAACCACTATCATACATTAGAGATAAGAAAACTAATTGATTTCTTATGTCTGAAATTCTGCAGTGATATTTTATTTGAAATACAATGACTTTACATTGTACAGTAATACTTTTAATTACACAACTGGTTTTAAAAGTTCTGATCATCTTCGGAATTTTTGTGATGACATTTCATATATGTCTCATTATATTACAAACAAATGTGTGTCGTATTATGTCTGTAATAACGCCTGCGCGGGGTTAAACTCGTATCAATCAATAAAGTAAAAACAATTTTATATTTGAATGACCTGTACATATAGTTTCTTTTCAAAATGGGATGCACATTTTATGTTAATTTATAAGGATTTGACTCCTCACAGAACATGATTGTTGCCACTTACAATATGACCATGGCTTTTTGCGAGTGTTCAGATAAGATGCATAACGAGTGATTTATTTTGTGATCCTTTCAATTTTCCTTTTCATCTGGGGTGCTTTCCATACCGAATTTCACTAATTCTTCTTATGGTTCGTCTGGTGCGTCATTTCTTAAGAACCACTGTGGTACAGACCATAATGGAACACGAAACTTTGGTTCAATTGGAACGTACCACATAATGGAAAGCACCCCATATGGTTTGCTATGTTCATTACGCTCTTAATACATGCAGTAATTTATTATTTTTTTGTTGCCCCTGGTTACCTGTTATGGATCACAGGAGCTCAACTCACAGACCTGCATAACGCGTCCCCAGGTGGGGATCTGGAAGACCATCTCGTTAAGGGGTGTGACAGTGGACCAAAATGATAACCCCCGATTATCTATATTTGTACCAAGTCACTCCAGTGCACCCATATTGGTGGTAGCAAGTGTCAAGACCAATAATCTCCCCCTCGGAATGTCAGATCAAAATGCACATCTGTGTTTTGTTTCAAGAAATTCCTTCGGACATTTTAGCAGGATTTGGTCTTACAACATGTACAAAATAAATGGAGATACGGGCAGACGGACTGATGCAGTAAACAAGGCTATAATTAAAAATATAAGAATGGATAGAAAAATTATCGTATAAAATGGCAATTAGATGAGATAATGAGAGATAATAAGAAGCGATTCTGACAGGATGTGTTGTAATTAATATTTCAAACACACTATAACTCGTATTTATTTGATAAATGTTGATTACTGCAGTTGATTGGCTTAACATTTATATAGAATGGTTTGATTTCCACATCTATATTATAGTCTCTAAGTAAATTCCAAAAATCTTTCTGACTCTTTGTATAGAATTTTTCTAATAATTTTCTAGTATTAGTTAACATTGGTAAATCTTTACTATGATAAATCCGTTTATATTGCTTCTGACGACAGGTCATTCGAATAAGGGTTGACTCTTCTACTTCTTCTACAACAAAAGAAAAGTTGACGTCTAAATCACAATACCAAATACAAACATAAACGGGAAATATTCCCCGCTTTTAGATCACCTGTCCTAAAAGGATATGTGAGCTTTTGCCATCACTTGGTATCCGTCGTCGTCCATCGTCTGTCCGGCGTCCGTCTGTCGTACAAATGTCACATTTTGATCTTTTCCTCTGAAACTGCTTGTAACCAAACTTGGTAGGAATGATGTATGGAAGGACCTCTACAAACGATCGATCATTGGTTCCGGATGGATGAACAAAATGGCCGTCAGGGGCCATCTTTGATTTTTATTGGCCAATTTTCAAAAATCTACTCTGAAACTACATGATGAAATGTTTTGAAACAGCAGGATTGCTGACAACAATACCCTCTACAAACGATCCACTTTGGTTAAGATTCGTCCGCGCAACCGGCGACTGTGGCAATTTGACAGAAATGATAATGACAAGTTTTCAGTGAAACCATATGGGAAAGGACTTTTTTGTCATTTACTCAGGAACTAATGAGTATATTGTAATCAAAGTTGGCAGGAATGATATATGGAAGAACCTCTATGAAATTGTTACCTTTGGTTCCAGATGGATGAACAACATGGCCAGCAGAGGCCATCTTTGATTATGATTGGTCAATTTACAAAAATCTTCTTCTCTGAAACTACATCAAGAAATGTTTTGAAACTGCAGGATTAATGACAACAATACATTCTACAAACTATCCACTTTTGGTTGAGATTATTCTGGTCAACCGACGGCTGCGGCTGTTCAAAGTTTCAATTGATTCCATATGGGAAAAGACTTTTTTATCTTTTGCTCAGGAACTTACATGCAGATTGTAACCAAAGATGGCAGGAATTATGTATGGAAAAACCTCTATGATTTGGTTCCAGATGGATGAATAACGTGGCTGCCAGAGGCCACACTCTGATTATGATAGACCAATTTTCTAAAACCTTCTCCTCTGAAAATACATATTGAAATGTTTTGAAACTTTGCAGGATTGATGACGGCAATACCCTCTATAAACGATCTATTTTTTGGTTTTTCAAAGTTTCAATTGATTCCATATTGGAAAAGACTTTTTTGTCATTTGCTCAGGAACTAATTGGCAGACTGTAACCAAAATTAGCAAATGGTCCACTTTTACTTGAAATTCATCTGATCAGTCGACGGTTGCGGCTGTTCAAAGTTTCTATGGAAACCATATGAGTAAGGATTTTTTTGTCATTTGCTCAGGAACTAATGGGCAGACTGTAACCAAATTTCACATGGAATGACAGATGCAAATGATCCACCTTTTGTTTAAGTCAAAGGTCAAATACCATGGTTACTTTGACATTTCGCATTTGTTTAACAGCCTTGTGCAGGATACAAAGATTTTTTTTTCAAATGGCTTATTAAAAGCCATATGAGCGATACAGGCTCAGGTGAGCCTCTACTTAGTTTGGCGTCTATTTTTTTTTACATCGAAAGAAAAGAAAATTGGCTTAGCCAGGTTTTTAAAGTACAGCAAATATTTTCACCATTTCGTGTACAAGTATTTAAATAATAAAACGTATCACAAAATACCGGAATAAATTTGATGCCCTGTTAATAAGTTATTAATAAATGATACATTTTGGATATTTTATTGTGTATAGCACAGATTTTAGATGAAACTTCCATGAAGTTTATTATAGTTCTAAAACAGCTCTAGACAAATAAGATTTTTAAGCATATCTCATTACATAAAAACTATGAACAACGTTTTACTTTATCCCCATAGCAAATTTTAATTCGTCTAGAAGAACCAAGTCTTAGTCAGTTAATTTCTACTTCCTCAAAATATTATATAAGAAGTTAACTCTTTTAAGTACTTTTAAATCCGTTTTGAATTTCGTGATCACACTATTTTAATCCTTTCTTGTTTTAAACCGTTTAGAAATGAGATACTAAATATTACCGTGTTTGGATTCACACTTTCTGCAAGCTTAAGACCACTTTTGTTGTTATAGAAAAAGAATACGTGAATGGCCGCTACGGAATACTAAATTATCCAACCCTATCCAACAAACCACCATTTTCAGTGGCAGTCAAAATGGGTTCCCCTTTGAAACCCTTCCCAAATCTATTTAAACTGTGTCCAGAAGAAGCACGAACTGTTTTTATCCTGCGATCAAGCCATTTCTGGTCTAATAAAAGGGGTAGAAGAAACTTTAGTCGTATTAGGTCAATGACCTAATAAAGTCTACAGGTACTTTTTTACTTGAAGAGCGCGAGGTGCGTAGCGAATGTACCAGATGACGTCTTGGCGTTTCCCGTATTTTCACTATAGTTGATTTTAAACTTGAAACGTAATTTTAAGGGATTTTACCCATCTAAAAGGGATTGCAGGATAAAGACAATACAAAGTCATTGTCGGAAAATATAAAATTTATTTGGGCTCGCTGCGAAACAGGAGGAAAAGGCTCACTAAAGCTCGCTTTTTCTCATGTTTCTAAAGCTTGCCCAAATAAATTTTATATTTTCCGACGATGACTATGTATTGTATATAACTCAGCTTAATGAATATTTTCTTAGTAGGTAACAGGACAACAATTTTAAAATATTACTATACTCACCATAAAGTTATTACTTAAACTAGGTCAGGCAGCTATGTCGTTGCCGCGATAGATGGATGGGTGAATTATTGTCTAAAGTCTCGTGGCAACCATTAGGTGCACAACAGGACGAGAACATGTTGGTAAGGTATGGATTTGATACCTGTTTTGTACTAAATAGGATTGTTAACGTGCTAGATCACGAAGAAACTGTCCGCTAGATGTTATATGCTTGTCCGAGAAACGGCAAATACAAATTTAATTTTTTTGGTTTGACCCGGACAGGGATCGAACCCAAAACCGTCCACACCCGAGGCTAGAACGTTACCACAAGACAACAGAGGCGGTTGTCACAATAGAAGACTCGATTGGACTTGCATGAAATAAATTTTTCGAGTTGAATGCTACAAAGAAAGACTGTTTTTTAATATGACGACATTGTAATTTAGAACAAAAGTAAAATAAGTCATTTTTCATTGTATCGGCCTGTAGACAAACTGATGACTATGGGACAATTTATTGTAATGTATCTGAGTAATGCATTGACTAGTTTTCCATGCAATCCATCTATGTGAACCCCACACGAGTCCTTTATCTTAATTGTTTATAACCAGTCAAACCTGTGCTTAAATAGCACCCAAGGAACTAGAAAAAAAACATCCTTTATTAGTAGGTGCCCGTTATAAAGAAGATAATTTTATACGCTTTATTCATGATTGAGACTTGCAGTTTTCAGTGCACTTTATAGACAGCGGTTGGCTTTTAATGCAGTTTGCCTGTACTGCATTAAAATGAAAACTAAGAACAAACAGTTGAGTCTTACTGACTGCGAAAAGTAACTTGATATAACCCGAATGTTGAATTATAAGCAGTAAAAATAGTTCAATGTATAAACTTGGTATCAAGTTTTTTCTTCTACATATATATATATGCTTGTGTCTTTTTTCAGTTGTCTGTCGATTAGTATGTCATTGATCACATTTCCTGTTATCCGTTTTATCGTTTATTGGAGATATCAGGAGATTCAAGATAATTAGTATACATACCCATTTCTAGGAAGTCAAATACTTTCCTCAGTGTTCCACCTACATCGTTTATATAATCCTCATATCGTATTATAAGAAACTGTTCTTTTTTAAATGTACGTAACCAGTCTCTCAGGAATTCACTGTACAATCCTGCTACCAAGGGAAGCTGAAAAAGAAGGAAATATGTCATGTGTATTGTGTATTAAGTCTTATCCTGACTATCTGTTGTGTTTATCTTTGTCTTTGCACTATGCTATATGTTATTTGTTATCCGAGGTTCTGTCTGTCTTGTGGGGTTGATTGATTGATACGTCATTATTGACCTTCCGTATTATCTACTGTGTTGTATTTTTATACGTAATTGGAGAAAAATAGATATAAATTAAAAAAATATAAGTTGACTGAAACGACTATGATAACTAAAGTGAAGTGAATAATTTGTGGTTACTTATGTTGTATTTTTTAACATCATAGCTGCCATCCACTGTTTATTATCTTGTGGCAGAAATTTGTTGAATGCCACACGACAACCTCTAGATGTAATCAATATCGACAAACGAATACCTACATGACAAAAACAGGGGTAAAACTCCGTAGAATGAAAATCAAAAGGCAAGACGAACTCATGAGAATGATCTCTCCAATTTCTTTCGTTTCGCACCAATGGGATGTTGCCACGTAAATCATATCAAGGCATGTCAATTAACAGGAGTTACCAAAATTTTAGGTGAATCACTGCAAACATTAAATGGTATGGTTTCCGGTTTTAACTTTCGGTTCACAAAAAAGATACCATTATAAATGAATATTAAGGTCCAAACTTTACATTACACAGCTACAAAACCTGATTTTTCTCCTAAATTGGTGAAATGCTCAAAGAATAAATTCATTTTTATGTTTGTTTAGATCTAAGTGATTCAATTACCCAAACTGCACTGCCACCTAGTTTTAGTTGATGTGTCTACCATATCGTTACATGTTGATATTGTCAGGTAATAGCTATTACCTGTTTAATGATACCATTGTTTATGTATCATATGATAGATTATTATACCTCGTACAGAAATGCACGAATTTCCTTTGCTAAAATGGATTTGATATTTTGCAATTAATGCAAATTTTCAATATCACCTTGCACGAAATCGAGGCGGCTCGAAAAAATAGCCCCCTCCAGCCAGGTCCGTGATATGTTGTCTGTGGCAACCAAAGCATTCAGTCTTAAAATTTAAAAGATATTCGTCTCGGGTTGATATCCTTTTCAAAGGGAGATAATTTTTCCTCATGCGATAAATTACTATAACACCCTCAACTAAAGGCAGTATGTTTATATTTATTCTTACCTACCCTTTTATCATGGAATATACGTAGGCCATATAAACATCCTCTTATACCCTTCTGTCTGACACACGTCCTGTATAAATGTATAGACTCCTTTACATACGAGTCAAATGTATGTGGGTTAACTTCTTCGTCGTGGTCCTGTCGGTAATAAAGATCATCTGGAACATTTCTGTCCGGATCCAATTCTCTCAGCATATAACGTTTATCAAATAAGTAGTGACTGTACAATCTGTAGTGTTAATTTTGTTTTGTTTTATCACAATGAATACCTATTAATTTCAGGTACCACAATACATAATCACAGTAGATTTTATTTCTGTTTTTATGAAAATTTAATTAAATCAAATATTCAAAGCAGGAATTGAGTGAATATACCATGTCCGTAGTTTGAATGCTCCGTCTTTGAAAGTACGTTTGCAGAAAATTATAGGGGACATCGATATTACTTTGCATTGAACATCCGGGGAGTTTAAAATAATCACGTGGTTAATTATGGTCCGGATATAATGCAAACAAACTTTTAATATCATTGGAAAATTATTAAAATTTAAAAAAAAAATCATTTTGCTTGTTTTTTCTCTCCATATTATCCATTAGATCGTTGATGGACCAGGCAATTGACATATACCAAACTCTATTTTGGTTAATGTGTTTTGCACTCCTAATATATATTAATTCTACGTAATAAGTATTAGTGATGAAGGAAACTATATGTTAATACCTCTCAACTGGGTCCCGTACCACAAGTATAAGTTTGATATTTGGATTGATATGTTTAATCAGATCTGGTGTGATATACAGAGGTTTTGTAGAATTTGGGTTATTCTGTGGTATTTTCCTCCAATCGAAGGCTTGCCAAAAGTCTGTTGGGTCAGCATGCCCTGTAATTGTGTAATATTGAAATGAAGGAGTCAGGACAGATTGACTAAGTTGTGGTTCCAATAAAACTATTTGAACAAACAACTGTTAAATATGACTGTAACAAGTCATTTTATTTTGAATTCCTGTTGTAATGTACGGGTTTTTTTTTTTTTCTTTCTTTTCTTATTTGATCTTGTTGTTTTTTTTTGGCCTTTTCTATAATCTACATTTTTTACTATACCACTTGCGAAGCTGACCTAACCTGGATAACTGCGTACAAATCTAATAGACACAATATATAATGATAATTAGGCTTTCAATTGTTTGGTATGCGGACCCATGCGTGGAAAGTTAATGAAGAAATACGCTTCGTAATAAGTTTACAACCACAAAGGCGAAACCATTTCTGGTAGACTGTCATCGGAGGTAACAATTTAGCAACGCCTAAACGGTTATTAGAAGTTACTTTTAAAATTACATCAGAAAATGTCGATAAAAGCTATACAGCGAGGAAAAGTTCACAGACAGGCGAAATCGTGAAAACATATTTTACAGGATAATGACATTTGGAGACATTTGTTTATAAAATTAATTTCTTTCGCCAACTTGTTTAATATGACTTAATCATTTTAATTCATTTTCAAAATGGTTCCCCTGTATTGCACTTAGCGTTAATTTACATTGCTATGTACATGCATATAAACTATACACATACCAGTTATGCTCTCTGTCATGTCTTTGTGAACAACTGGATCTTCTGTTGGTTGTAACGGAAAAAATTCTGCAAAATCAGTCAAGGAGTACATATCTCCAATATTTACTAACTTGATGTCAAATGTACCTGCAAATAATAATTACTTCAAGTATTTTTTTAGTTTTTAAGTTATAGATAATGCATATTTAAAGGTTTTTCTTGTCGTATAACTCACCGAGGGGTGTCAGGATTGATCAAATGAAAGACCGACCGTAGGGAGGTCTTTCTTTGGGCAATCCTGACACCCCGAGGTGTGTTATACGACAAGAAAAACCTTAAAATATGCATTATCTGACTTATATACCGTCAAAAAATATTATTTTCTGCAAAGATTTGCAGGATTTGCATCCTATTTTATCGACCACACTAAAGTGGGATATTCTTTGCTGATGCGTTCAGGTTTTAATACGCCCTACGGCTCATTTATAATGTGAAATAAAACTCACCAATTAATCTAGATATAAACTTTAGAAATCATTATCCAGTTACAATAAAAATATTACTGTAACTGCATGAAGCAAGACACAAATGAATTGTTACGGTGTATGAAAAATACAAGTCACTTTGTAAGTAATTTATTGTATCAACTTAGTTTATGAAAGGGGGATGCTATGTTTTTTTTCTTTTTTTTTTCATGACATTTTTATCGCGGAAAAGCAGATTATTTTTCCAACAATTTTTAACGAACTGTTCAGAATAATTGTTTCTCTCTTTTGAATGGCAATACAATTTTTTTTTAAACTGAGAATCATGATTAAATATTATACTCCCCTTCACCTCATTATATGTATGTGGCTGTTATTCTATAGAAAATAAGAATATTTGGTCATTTGATCATTTGATAAAATAAAAGGTATATATAGATGTAAAAAGTTAAGAACTAACACGAAGAGGCACGAAATCGTGATACATGTACATTTTTTCACGAAAAACGAATATCCATAGGTCAAAGTATGATTTCCAATACAGTTGAATCAATAAGATTTTCAAAATCCTACATATGAATGTGTTAAATCTGGTTTGTTTTAGAAGTGTTATGAAAAGTTTTGCATTATTAAATTCATCTCAAATAATGTCCCTTTACTGTAGCGATAAATTAACATACTTCACATTATTTGTTCCGAAAATTAAAATGTGCGTCAACGACGATTGTTGGTTTTTCAGTCTAATAAACGGAGGAAAGGATTGTTTCTGCCTTAACCTAACAAAGATGGAAAATTAAAAAGTAAAACCCCAATTGGCAACAACACACGATAACTATCAAACGAATTAACTGCTAAAGTAAATTATAGTTTGCATTTTAATCAGGGAAAATAATGACCTTACACAGGTCATTGTTTTATGCCTTGAAGCAAATTTCATTGAAACTTGGTATCGTCCGGGTTGATTCTTCAAAAGAAAGACCTGTCGTTCTGAAAGAAAATAACTCCATATAGGTATATAATTGTAGTGCATGTATTGTTTTGGTCTTGTCTTCGTTGTTCTCCAGAGTTTGTTAGTTGTTACGATTTTTCTCTCATTCGAATATCCCTTTGTTATTTCTTGACTTTACTTAGGTCAGTATCTTCTGGTTTAAATAATTAATTAGAATTAAATCACCCTTAAAACGTTATTAGTTTCTTTATGCATGTTATTTAACAAATAATTTAATTACGTATAGACATTTTTTGCTAGCCGAGTCCAGTTTCAGTAAATACCAGTATTCTGCAAGTACGCAATGAGAGAATCAATGAAATCCGAAACCAAGTAATCTCAAATTGAAAATTATAACAAAGAAATCATCACTCTCTAATAAATTACGGGAGGACATCCGTCGTTCGGTCGTCCAGTTGGGTATGCAGTTCATCGTAACTACTAAATATCATTAAATAAACCACAAACAAATGATAACAGAAAAGATCAACAATGACATACTGATCAATCAACCCACCAAAAGACAGAACCCCAGACAAAGATTAAGACGAAAGAGGAGAAAACACAAAAATAAATACAATAGAGAGTCGGGATAGTCTGACTTGGTACATTGGTGGAGTTAAGACGGTTTTATAGATATCCGAACCTCTTCTTTATCTCTCCTGACATTCTGGTGTATATATAAAAAATAATCATCCATAAAAGCCAAATTGTAAACAGTATGATTACCAATAAGTGATGCTTGCTAGAACTGAAAAAATTTCTTGGACGGTTCATAATTCAGATACATTGCAACAGTGTCAGAATGTGCTCGTTTTGTAACAGTCAAACTAGCTACGGCTCTCATACCTGCTGCCCGGATACTGTCGCTTTATTAGCCTTTTTTTCTAAATTGTGTACACTTTAAAACACAGGTTTTAATAACCGATGCTGAAAATGATACTCATCTGATTATCAGTATGACGAAAAGATCTAACATCTATTTTTCTGTGATCTAGAAGCGTTTGTGATTTAGAAATATTATACTTTATGCAAAAATCATGATTTCTCATTGGTTGACAGAGATGTGGTATTTCAATCCACCTTAAACTAGGCTCCATCCCTGTTAACGACGGGCGCTATTCCATCCTCAGCGACAGGAATACCACAATCAAATTGTACAAATTGTAATTTGTATTTTGACTTTGTACAAATTGTAATTTGTCCAAAAAGTGTTTGTACAAATTACAATGTGTAAACAATTTGACTAAAATTCACGTATTACTTGTACAATAATTTATAATATGGATTGGGGTAAAAAGGCATTCATACGCACTATAGAATTTTTATATAATGACCACACAATAAACATTATTTACAACACACAAAAATAGTTCTGTATCATTTGTTTGAGCATGTGAGTGAATTATAGCACCATAATTGCACAACATCTTTTGCTTTTAACATTTACAGAAGTGCTGCACCCCCTCCCCCTTTTGCATTTACACGAAAGAAACCCTGACCGCCAGTTTTCGAAAGCTTTTTAACTGCTTCACATAGCGAAAGTTTAAGCTCAGGAACCGTTGCTGCGAATAAACATATGTCTTTAACAGCTTCAATTGGATTTCTAGACAAATATCCTGTTACAATTCCTACAGCTGTTTCAATGGGGTACCCAAAATCTCCAGATTCAACAATTACGTCTAAGATGTTTTGAGGATCAGTTGGAGCACGATCATACATTACGATCATGACATTATCCCAACATCAAGTTCTGATAATATTCGTTTCGTTTCCTTGGTAAGAGATTCGACCCCAAAATAATGAACAGTTGAAAAGTGTTTAAGAAGAGTTGAATACAAAAATGATTTCCTCAAGGCAATTAAAATTTAGTGCTGTTAAAAATATATAAAGGACCATCATTTCTATCATGTTAAATTATCATATATCCTTTGTACAAGGTGAATTTTAGTCAAATTTTGTACAAATTGTAAATTGTACAAGCATTTTTTGGACAAATTACAATTTGTACAAAATTAACATACAAATTAAAATTTATACAAAATGATAACTTGTACACAACATAAATATAAAAAAGAGTTAACACAACGTTCTTTCATCTATGTTTCTACTTACTTAAGCCATACCGTTTCCAGGTCCAGAACCATGTTTGACCTGTCTCAGAACCACCATTAGGTACTATTTTTGGGTGTATGATAATTCTACTGTACAAATCGGCCGCTCCTGACCTACTGACACCGAAAATATGAAAGTAGGGTAGGCATCGAAGTTTACCTTCCTCTTTCCAACAGGGATTCTTGTAACCTTCCAAAAAATTTGGTCTTTTCTGCGATAGAAGAGAGTTAATTTTAAGATGATCCAAAGGCATGTCTTATATTGACTTTGATACTATCATTACATTTCTGTTATTTTTTTACTACAATACCCAAAATATTCAAATTTACAAAATAAGACTATATTCAAAGAGCAAAAACAGAAAATTGTGACATTTAGAGTGACATTAAATTTTAATGAAATGAATGAAATTGTTTTCTATTTTCTTACTGCATAAACACGAAAACAAGTGAAAAATACTGGTTATTTTATTAAAAATTAGAACTGAGAACAGAAGACCTTTAAAATTGGACTTGTTCTTTTATCTGTATTATAAAAACTTTTTCTAATTTTTACTTTTTTTGTAATTGTATATATGTTTTTGTCACAAGTCAATGGACTTGTAAGCCAATAAAATTTGAATTTGAATTTGTTAATTTAAACTTTCCAAAGAATTATATTTTTGTTGTTTAATTTTCTATACAAAATTAAAGACATTATACACGTGCGCTATTTGAATAAATGTGTAAAGTCCTGCATGTTTGTCTCATTACATTCATGGACATTATGAATTTATTTCATAATTTTAATAATAAAATTGATGATGAATGTCATTTCTTTCTTCATTGCACATTAGATCAGAATTGATAAAAAAGACTTTATTTCTTCATTTAAATTCGATTTATAATAATTATGATAACTTGTCAGATTTAGATTCTAGACTCCGAAACGCCTGAAGATATTAAAGTGGCTGTATCCTTTGTAAAATAGTCATTATAACTGATGAGAGAAGGTAATAATAAAAAGACAACACTTAATTATATACTGTTTGATATCGTGAAAATATATATTTACTTTTGTTTATGTATTTTTTCTCCCTTTAAATGGATTGTTTGCATTAATAAAGCTAACTTGTTGAGCCTACCACATTTCAGAAAAAAATATCAGGCGTGATTTTTTCAAATGTGGTTCTTGCCCCCATCTCACCTTTCGCATAAAAATCAAATGGTTGTTTCCCTGATATAATCACAGTCATTACTTACGATACAGAGTATGTCCTCAGCTAACCTTCCCGGGTAGTCCGACTCATTGTAATATTCTGGACATTCGAAATGGGAGACAGCTCCCTTATTTTCGTTGATTTCTTTGTGATATTTTCCATCAATACTATTAACTTTTTTTCGTGGAATGGTTTCCTCTCCTCTTTGATCATTGTCCTTTTCATCTATGATTTCATCACTTATCATCCATAGGAAAGTAAGGATATGTATGTATGCAAGGAAACAAAAAAGTAATACAACATTTGTCAACCTGTGTATAGAAAATAGTGCATTTTAAAAACTGAAACACACTTCCATATCAATATATTAATTATTCAAGAGAGGGAGAAAATGGGGCTTCTCCCCCCCAACCGCCTCTCCATTCATCCTAATTTATTATTGTACTCAACTGAAAATATTACAAAGGGGTAGGACGGGATTCCCTTCTCCTTCTTCAGCTATGCTTCCCCCTCCCAACTGGGTCCCTTCTGTCGTCTGTTCTTATCATAAAATAATAATAGAATAAGAATGGAAATGGGGAATGTGTCAAAGAGACAACAACCCGACCAAAGAGCAGAAGACAGCTCAAGGCTACCAATGGGTCTTCAACGCAGCAAGAAAATCTCGCACCCAGAGGCGGGCTTCAGCTGGCCCCTAAACATACATATGAACAAAAATTAAAAAAAAACACACAAGAATAAAGGCTAGAGGTAGGCAAAAAAATGCAGCGGGGTTAAACATGTTTTGTGAGATCTCAATGCCCCCCCCCCCCTTATATCTATTCTTTGATATAAACTACAGTTTTTGGTCATTTTATTGTTCAGCACCGTAGTATAATGACGATATATTAGTACATTAGAAGTAGCTCATTTTTTACGAAACCATTTGATAGGAGTTTGTGTTGTTCATTGTTTTTAGTTTTCAGTGTTTATTTGTTGTGCTTGTAGCTGTTTATTTGTCTTCCCGGCTTTGTCTGGCTAATGGATTGCGTTTTTTTTTTGTTTGCTCCGTAGGTATATTTGTCCTCTTTATATTTTGAACAATGATACCCAACCCAGGTTAAAGTTCAAACATAAACAAATCGTGCTATTATTTAATTCGGCAAATTTCTTACAGGCATTTTTTTTACCAAATACTGGAGTCTGCCTTCTTTTTAAAATTTCTTCCCAGCACCTATCCTACCTCAATAAACATCAAATGTTGTTAAATTAGTTTCATTACAAATCAAAACAAATCTGGAATTGCAATGTTTTTCCACTTTAGAAAGGATAGATAAATTGTCACTTACCTTATTTTGAAGATATTCATGTTGTTTGAATTTGATAATTGCCAAAAAACTTTCTTTTTTCCATAATATCTATGAAATTGACTCTACACGTGTACACCTGTTGCAACGAATATCATAGTGATATTTTGTTGACCAGATGCTGCCTGATTGATTTTAGTTAAGAAATGAATATTAAAAAGTAACATAATTAATAAATATATTATTTTAATAACAAAAAGCACATTCTTCCTTAAAAAGCTGTTTTAATTTGATATTCGTCCGGGGAAAACGACCAGTATTACAATTACTGGACTCGACTGGTGCGACCTCAAGAAGGAAGACCCAGGTGAGAAAAACCTAATTTTCAGCCACTCAATAGCTCAATAGTTTAAATGACAGCTGATATTTGGAAATAATCTGCCGTGTTTAACAATGACGTTGTTAAATTATATTTGTTAAAAAAAAATGTATTAATTAAATGAGTGATTAGCAATCCTAATACAAGCTGACATCGTCTTTAGATGTACATACATGTACAAATGTAAAATGTCTTATTTTATCTATAGTATAGACTATTGAAAAGATCAGAATTTTTTATATTGACCTAAAGAGTACTTTAGTTCGAGGATGAGTTTAAAAGTACTTTTACATTAAGTACGTATGTCGATATTCTTCCTGATGTAGAAAATATGTAAAAAAAAAAAAAAATGAAAAAAAGAAAAGAAATAAAAAGAAGAAGAAAAACGTATTGATCGATATAGTGTATGCAGATTTTATATTTATGTTAGATCATTAGGAAAATTACACTTCAGTCCGTTCTGACAGCCCGAACAAAGTTTTGAAAGAGTAACAAAGTTCTGAAAGAGTAAAAGGATTCATCCGAAAAGTTTTACTTCTAAAAAGAATATTGAATAATATTTCGTGTTACATATTTACATGCATACAAAGTTAAATGGTGTTAAATAAAATATACAGATTATCACATGAAATTTTTCATTTCAGAAACATTATCAGCCTGAGAGCTTTAGCTTGAGGCTGGTATCAAGACCGAGGGCTAATAAAGTATTTGATATGAAAAATGTCTTGTCATGATCTTTTTATCATATAATTTCCGGAATCAATTAAAAATTTTCATATCAGCCCGCAAAGGAAATCCTCGGTGAACTTTAGATTTTTTATAGGATCAAATTTGAAATAAAAAGGCAAGACCAGGATTTTTGCAAAGTAAAAAGACAGGATCACTTTAGGTGTGGGAAAAATGCAGGACCTGTGTCAATCAGGAAATTTTTTGGTTTATGGTGTAAGGGGAAATAAAAATTTTGGCCGCAATAGCGGCCGAAAACCATCATAGGACCAAAATTTCGACGAAAAACATTAGCAGGATAAAAAATTAGATACGAGCCCACCCCCTCCAAGAATCAATTGGTTGCACCCTAAGCTACCCCTGTATCACATATCTAAATTCAAATTAGATAGAAAACTGACATAACTAATACATCCCAATATCCTGACTTATTCATACAAGCCAGTGGCCGGTTATAATATAAATTTGGTCTTTATTAATAGAGTTGATTTTTTTAAAACTATTTCCATTTCAGGATACCATCTATACTGACTTAAGACAAAGTCTTGTTTGTGATAATCATATTGTAACTTTCAAACAAGGATTATTTTACTCAATAAAGATTCATCATTATATGAATAGTTAAAAGTATTTAAAACAATCTAAATCAGAAATACAGGGTTGACCATTTGACTTAAATAGTAAGGGACGGTGAAAACCCATCTTTCCGAAATAGAAATATATTGATAAGTGGCCTCTTAATCCCTTGTCTAATTAAAAGTTTTTTAGACCAGAATCGTTCGGGGAATTGGCCTTCGAGCTACAACTACTAAGAGGCCACTTAAGGGAAAATATTTATTTACCTACAGATTTATCTGAGGTGTGCTTTCTGATTATAAAAAGGAATAAATAAGAAATACGACAAAGTTAAATATTTATTTGACCTGGTTTACCTGGTTCCGAGGTCAGCTATATGGGCTAGATAGCCCCTGGGACCCTTCTTAATGTATTAATTTCACCATCCGGTTGGTAGACATCTGGTGTGAATTTTATATCCAGATTTTTCCAATTATTGTTCAAGTGGCTCTTGAAAGCATTGACTGTCTTTGTTCTACAACGTGGTTTGGTAAGTTATTCCATACATCCACTATTCTTTGTGAGAAGCTATATTTTCTGATGTTAGTTCTGCAGTAAACTGTTCTTTTTATATCAGTTTGTGAACCCTAGTTGCAATTCGGTTTTTTGGAAAGATACGCTCATGTTGTACTTGATCAATATTGTTTAGAATCTTGTATGTCTCAACCATGTTGGATCTTAGTCTATTTCTATTTGTATTGCCTCTTTTTTGTATATCACTGACCATACATTACTGCCATATTCTAGATGTGGTCGCACTATACATTTGAATAATGTTAAAATCATTTTTTTATCCATTTAACTGTAGCTTCTTTTGATCATTCTAAGTCTTTGGTTTGATTTCTTTGTCTGTTGATTGATGAGGTGTTGAAATTTTAGCTTTTACTCGATTATTATTCCTAGATCTTGTTCTTCAGTTACTTGCTTAATTTCAATTTTACCCATTTTAGTATTGGTTGTATGTCCTAGATGTAAATGCTTACATTTCGATCTATTGAATTTAAAGAGCCAAGTATCTGACCATTGCAATAGGTTTTTTTTATATCATTCTGTGGGCTATTTTGTTCTACATCCTTATTTACTACTGCATACACCTGCGAATAACTTTGGTATATGCTACACCAAGTAGTTCTTTATTGAAGATTGTAAATAAAATAGGTCATTAAACGCTCCCTTGAGGAATTCCATTTGTCACTGTTGTCCGGTCTGAATCTTTACCATTTATAACTACAGGATTCAGTGAAGCATATTTATGTAAAACGGAAAAGATCGCTACAGAACAATTTATTGACATAGTAAATATTATATACGAATTTATAAATACAGTTACATTTTCAGACAAAGTTCAACTCATACCTTCACCCCGTTCTGTGTAGATTACGTATATAATACTCGTCATAATTCATTCGGAGTACTATGGTCTTTTTCCCAGTCTAAAATCAGTATTTTGTTATCAAGATGCACAATTGTCATGCAGTAGACATGTATAAGGTCACATAAAATTAAGTTTGTATAGAACCTAACAGAAACGCTAATGTCCATATAAAAAACTTCAACGTTTTTGTCATTTTTTTTTTTGGTTTTCAGCACACTGACTGATTTTGTAAATCGACGAATTGGGCAGCAAAATTGCCATAATGGAATTGTTTCTCCCAGGAAGGGACACATGTACAGTTGTCACTGTTAAGTTTTGGGATATCAGACCCTTATTAAATATAATAAAAAAATATTATCTTATCATTAACAAATTAATTTTACATACTTTTTCATATTTGGAATTATGAAGAAAATAATTTTGAAATAATTCACTTTACTATTAAATTGATGTAATAATGCAAAAAAGATTCAGAATGAGGCAGTTGGGACACAATTGTATTATTATGTATACACAGTGTATGAAAAGTTAAACAGAGGGTTAACTCTGGAAATATGGAAAAGAAGGTTAAAAGTTGGAAACTGGTTTAAGAAGGTAAAAATTGAAGAATTGGAAATTGAGGTGAAAATGAAGGGATAGGAAAAGATACAGCCCGTGGCCAGTGCCTAAATGTATTGCATCAGAAATGGAATGTTGATGTTTCGGCCATCCTATTGAAATCTAGGGTAAAAATTAGACCTTATAATAAGACAAACAGTCTTATCTTATAAACTATTATACGACATCACGATTTACACAATGATTTTACTCTGCCCAATATCAATGTAAAGATGTTTACAATAAGTACTACTGTTAGAATTACCCTCTTTGGTCTTGTCTTACTGGAATCATGGCAGTGCACGTCATGTAAGTAAATTTATACATTTTGTCGTTGAACATCACTGAAAGGACAAAATATTTGCATATGTTCGTGACATACCATGGCTTTACGTTTTGTTGTTTAAAATAAAGATAATGTACATGTGTACCTATTTGGACACTTTGAATGTGCACATTAAAACAATGCATGTAGACACATCAGCAGTATGAGCAGTGTTTAAAACAAACAAAAAATATATGGAACACACTAAGCGTTACAACAGATTTTGAAGAATACAAGATCAAATATATGTACAATGACATGTACCCGGGGTCATGACAAAAAGAGAGAAAAAAGGCTACATAGGGCAGAGCCGGAAAAAATTCCATAGGTTTCAAAACTTTAATAATTTCATTACAGTGAATTTGTATACATATTTTATTCTTGGAAATCACAAATGAATATCAAGATTTTATATTTATGATTGATGTTATGTGATATCAATTTGATGCAGCGCATGTACATATTAAACAAAAATAGTCACATTAGCAGTGCTCGACAACCCGTAAATGTTATAGATCAGTTGTGAATCTGCATCCATTTTCTCTTAAGTTGCCAATTGTCTTTCCCTACATGTACTTCAATAATAACTTGCGAGAAAAAGTGGATATAAAGTTGTTATTTCGCCGATTGTTCAACATGAATGGCATTCAGAAACAAATTAATATCTTTGTCTGAAGTAAATACATTTATCATATACTTAGTACTAACTAAAGGAAAATTGCGTATACGATACTGAAAGAACATTGTAAGCTGTATGTTCTACCGTGATGATATCGATATCATCACCCCTTTAGCATACCCCTTAAAATGATATTGGTCACGTGACCAGAAAAATATTCATCACCACTGTTCAAATATATGATAAAGAGTATAAAATATGTAAAATCCGTATCACATGCCGTATCACCAGTCAGGCTGATATTGAAATCTCGGGGTGATACGGCATGCGATACGGATTTTCCTATGTATTTAATTCTATATATTTATTCCATTTCACTACCATATAACATTGATGACTTCGTGCTGGTGTCATTCATTAAAAAGAAAGTTACTCAATGATTGACCAAATCGAATTTATTTTCAATTTTTGGATAGAAAATCGCATTGAAGAGAAACATATCTTAATTTATAATGAAATTGTTGCCCTGTTGCATGTGATATTGTGAAATAAAACATATTAATTGATTAATTCAACTCAGTTTTGTATACTAGATCGACAAGCTGAGTTTGTTTTTAACCTGCTAGCTCACCAGCTGCAGGTAACATTGAATATAAAGACGTGTCTACACGGTCGGATACATTATCTTTACTCCGAGCCGATCAGCCATGTTTTAATGCTATTGTCGTTGTTAGGGGAGAAGTATCAAATACCAACATATTCCTTGGAATTTTGTTCAGGGCATAAAAGTTAATCTGATATGCAATTCACATTGGGGCAATTTTATGACATCTCTTAACCGCCTCGGCTGTCTAACGGGGGCCTGCTTTCCTAGAGTGCGAAAGAACGCCAATTCTTTCCTCGTCAGGGTCAAACCAAAGACAGTCGAATTGGTATTTGCTGCTTCTCCACCAAGCACGCGGAGAAAGAACAAATATTGGTCGGCTCATATTCAGAATAATGTGTCCCGGTGGGGTGATACGTCTTCCTGCAGACTGGTACCTCGTGAGCTAGCACTTTAAACACTCAGCGAGTCGATCCAGTACAAAGCAGGGTTCATATTCATATCACATCAACATGTTCTCGTCCTATTACGCATGTACATGTATTAATTGCCACTTAACGTATTTCATCCATTCTATTATCTATTTGTTAGGTTTGTCGCTAGAAATATTCGATATATTGGAACCAGAAATCGGCGAGGACATATTTCTAATCGACGAGACGGACGGTATCTATTCTGAATTACTAGGTGTTGACAAGTACCAGGGGTTTGATATATTCAAGCATAGGGTATCCCAAGCGATGAAACGTCTCAAAGCTCTACATGGGAAACAGTACGAAAGCAAAGGTGGGTATTCGTTAAAGCACACTCTTCGTTTAGATCTTGCTATAGTATACACTAAGTTTGTAATTTATATTGTCTGTCGTGAACAAGGTATGTTTTTTGTAATTGCGCGTAGTAAACGGATTCTGTTTTTCCAAACGCAAATCTGCACAGTCACAATAAACCCCACTTCAGTATTATGACTACCATTTCTTAGGTGTCTAATAAACAAAACTAGAATTTAACATAGAAGAATATATTTATTGTCCCCCGCCGCAGCGCGACGGAGGGACCTAGTAATGGTCTGCGTCCGTGTGTCCGTCCGTCCGTCAGTCCGTCTGAGAACGCTGATCGGATTTCATTCAAATTTGGTAGTATTGTTAGTCACCTTTTGTACTTGATCCTATTTCACCGCCATTTTGATTTGACAAATGTTACGGGAGTTATTGGACTTTAACTTTTTCTGCATTCAACACATTAGGAACAGTCCTACAAAATTTTTGTTAAAATTTTGTAGGACTGTTAGTCACCATATGTACTTGATCCTATCACACTGCCATTTTTTGACACATTTTGCGGGAGTTATCGGACTTTAACTTTTTTCTGCATTCGACACTGTAGGAACACCTTGTCAGCGCAACTCCTCTATGACCGCTGATCGAATTTCGTTTAAATTTTGTAGGATTGTTAGTCATCATATGTACTTGATCCTATCGCACCGCAATTTTGATTCGACAAATTTTACGGGAGTTTTAATGTTTTTGTGCATGTGACATTACAGGAACACTTTGTGGACGCAAATTTGTATTTGTATTGTACTGCATTTTTTTTTTTCATTATGCGTTGACATCCTTACCGGACTTTTCTCTGCGGCGGGGGACATATGGCTACGTGTAGCAATCTTGTTTCAGCAGCTTATTAACTTTATTTTTTTTCACTTTTTTATAAGCTCCAAATAATCGATGTAACAATGCAAAGATTATTAATATCGGATGCATTAACATAATTATTTAAAAGTGTTAAAATAAAAATAAAGTCAATATATTATTTTTGAACGTCAAGCTGTTTATAATGAATACAAATTCTACTTTGATAATATACTCAGTGGTCATAATAACATTTTCAGTCGTTGAATTTTCTGTTTAAACCATCCGGCCAAAGTTGAAATTACACTAGCATTTAGCATTTAGGATGAAACTGTTTTTGAAGAATTGATGGCTTTAAATTTTATGGGTCATCCAGTGTTGTTAGATTCAATGTTATTGTACTGTTCACAATATTTTGTGCCTACATTGTAATATTTATTTGTAAAATTTATCCAATGTAGCATTGTGTGCGAAAAACTTTGCACCGTGGTTAATAAAATATATCACAAAATACCGAAATAAATTTGATGCACTGTATGCCCATTTCGTTGACTGACAAATCATCAGCGGTGCTCGAGATCAAAATTTTTAAAATCCGGTTAAAGATCATCCTCCTAAGTCAGGGTTTTGTATCCACGTTCGTTCCCACAAACCCCTGACATTACACATTCATATTTTGCGGATCGAACATATCGCCGCCTGGTGTATGACCTAGAAAATTCTACCTACTACGCAAATGTATTCTCTTTTGACCTATAAGTAACCAATGAAAATCGTTCACTTCCGACCCGTAAAATATGTTTGTGTGATGTCAGGGGTTTGTAGGAACAAACATGGATACAAAACCCTGACTTGGGAGGGTGGTTAAAGATATAATGATAAATTACATTGTAATAAGCACAACCATCAAAAACCAAAACAATTAAAACATTTTACAAAACAATGAAACCTTTGTCACTTCAGCAGTCATTGAAACCAAGGTGGCTGTTGTCTATATAAATTCATTGCCATGAAAACACTTACCGGCAAAGAAATTCAATTATTTCATTTTTTTTATAATTACATCTGTGTGTAAAAAAATCATCAAAGTAAGCAGAAGTTTACTTAATTTATATTTATTTATATAAATAAATTTCAGAACTCCTTCGACTACTAACACAAAACTTTGAATACAAAACAGACGATGATGATTATAAAGATAACAATTATAGTGATGAAAGGGATGATGACGACGGCGATGATCGGGACGATGATGACGACGACGATGATCGGCATGATGAAGCCCCGGAAAATGAAAACTATGGTAGTTCCCGATCGTTCTATTCACATTTACGAAGTATGTCAAAGATACTTTAAAACAATTATAACTCGTGGTACACCGATTTTCCTTGATTTTGGGGACAGATCAGTACACGAATTTAAGAACCCAAAGAAAAAGAAATCGTTCTTACAATTATTATTTTTGATTAAGTCCCATTTGGTTAAAGAAATCCTTTTAAAAACTGTTTATTTATCTTCTGATATTAAATAATTTTGGTTATTGCAACAGATTTTCATTTCATTATTTGTTGGAAATTCGAAATCCACGAAATGAAGAACTTACGAATAGCAAGTAAAAACTATATATATCACGAACTTATAAAGGAGTTCGGTCTTATTTTTATCGTTTAATAATAATTTAACTGTAAATATCCGAGTTAAATATGTAAAATATGATCATTATGATTAAATGTCTACATGTATTTAGTATATTTGTAGGGTTTTTAAAGAGCTTGCGCTTATTTGTGAGAAAAGGTTAGGCGTGCTTCTAAAAAAAAGTAGGCTCGTACAAAAAAAATCCCATCATCCATGCACTCACAATCTTAAAAATTTAATGGTTTGCCAACTGGTGTAGAATATTAATCTATGGTATGTTTTTGTCGTGCTATGTTTGTGTTAATCTATGATATGTTTTTGTCGTGCTAGGTTTGGGTTAATCTATGGTATGTTTTTGTCGTGCTAGGTTTGTGTTAATCTATGGTATGTTTTTGTCGTGCTAGGTCTGTTAAGGAAGACAGAGAGACAACGACTGAGTTTAAACGACACCACTACTTTAGTCAGTAGTGAGTATATATATTTATCGACAGAAGGACGGTTGATATCCCAGTTTTGACTATAATCGGACCCCATGGGGTTGTTGAACAAAGGACATATTTAATACTACAAAACACTTATTGTTCGTGTTACACCAATTTGTATGGATTTCGTGAACAGATCAGTCCACGAATTTAAGAATCAGATGAAAAGAATACGAATTATTCTTAAAATATATTTTTGAATAAGCCCTGAAATTTAACAAATGCTATGAGATAATTGATTATTTTTCAAAGAAAATCTATCGGATCTAAAAATGTTAATTTTTCAATGTATATGCTGGTTTTAAACAAGTTTTGCCAAATACAGTATTTTTTTATTTGATTTTTTTTGTTTAGATTCGCGAAATCAACGAAATTACAAATCCATGAATATCCACGAAAATTTATGTCAACAAAAATAAGTGAATCCACAATATTTATATGAGAAACCTATCCGTTCATTCAACCATTCATGTATACTTTCCATAACTCTAGAAATATACTCTATGAATGTTTTAGAAAACCACTACCATACCCGTAAGCATCTTAAGAAGACGAATTCCTCTAGATCCGACTGCAATTTAATTTAATAAAAAAAAAATTGTACCGTCTTTCCGACGTTACCGGCTGTTATATTGTAATAACAACAACTACAACAAAAAAAAATCAATTTTCAAAATCGAGGAAAATAAATGGAAATGGTGAGCTGTCATAAAGGGGCATAGAACGACTTGAATGTACAAAATACACAAGCCGAACAAAACCAAATACAAAATGGTAAAAACAACAACCAAACTAAAATGTTAAAATTACCCAACGTTTCGAGCAATACAAACAAAAAATGTCTAAAAGAAATAACCCAAATGAATTAAATGCCGAAAAATGAACAAAGTAACTACATGAGCTAATCAAACACTGCACTACGTACAAGGCAGTAAATCAATTTTTTACAAATTTATTGACATAATACATGTATATTAATAGTTCATTTCTGTTTTTGGTTTGAAGAAATATTTGGTTTCTCAAAGCCAGCTAACGATATGTCAAAATGTTTGAGTCACTGTGTTGCAAACAAGATTCACTCTCCTCACAGTTCCCCTTTACCAAGCGACGGGACTACGATGGACCCACTAAAACATATGGAAATGCTATTTAGGCCATACCCTCAGGCCGATCATGGACATAGCTCAGAACAAATAGACCATGGACATAATGTTGATGTAATGTTTTATTGCAGTCACGAGTGTTTGAGAATTATGCAAGTTGGATTCGGTAATAATTATACAAATGAATAGATAGTTAGTTTTATTTTATGGTATCTGCAATGGCTGGACCCTGGAACATAGCAGCCACGGTTTATTAGCGTAGGAAGTCACTGCAGTCGGCGAAAACTACCATCTGAAATTCTTGTTGAGTAGTTGGAGTCAAACACACCTCGCCATCGAATATCGGCAACAGAATGCCGAAGCGAAAAAAGAGTGGTTCAAGTCCGTAAATTCGAAATCCAAGGAAAAAAAAGTCATGAGAATTGAACACAACAAACAAACGCCACATGATACATGTATAACTAAAGAAATTAAAAAAAAACTGGTAACTGATTTCATGATATCTAAACTCCGTTTTCTATCCTAACATGTTAGTCGCAATCGCAATGTCACAAAATAAAATATAGAATGATAGAATATCTTTTTAAAAAATTAATATAAAATCAACAAAATGAAATGTGAAACACGTCGAGGAGATGCTGAATAGATTGTTATGGAGCAAAAATTTTATATCTTTGTAAAGAAGGACCAGGGGAGGAAATCGTGTTTCTTTTTTAAATCCATACAGGCTTACATATTCTGACAAAAATGCTCATGGATACTGCGAAAATATTTTCCTGGACCCCAACCTCTTACTTACCTCCCAAACACTTTAAAGATAAAATAGTTGTTCTCTTACGGAAAAACACATTGCTTTGCGCATACAACTTTTAATACAAAAGATTAACTTAAATTCATATTGTGAAAAATGACAATCTGTCTTATGGAACAGTTCGTTTGAATGCAGCCATTATTATTCTCATTACAAATTTTATATTATTCCTAAGGAAAAAAATGAAAAGGAAAATGATTACAAAGGGTTATTATTCCTGAAAAAAAAGAAAGTGAAACCTACATGACCACGATGATATTCACGAGGCTAACTGGTTGAATATGTCTTCGGATGAACCTCACTTGCTATACAGAGGTCACGTATATTCTTACATGTATAACATTTTAGATAAATATTCTTGTCCAGTTTTTTTAAATTATTGAATTATTTTTCTTTATTTATTTCAGGTAGATAAGAATCTTTAAATCAAGAAATTAAAAATCAACAAATAAATGAGGGAAATTACGAATTTTTGACAGCTTCATACATATTACTAATTACTGTTAATTGGAGTCCTTTGCTTTTTGGTATTTTACTGGTATATGTATCCGAATTTCTTTTTGAATGATAAAACGAACTCTGTCCCGATCATAAAGTGGTTTGAAAAATCTTATCGTAAACCACTTGGCCAATTGGAAACTGACTTGACAGCCGTTGTTCTTTGATGCTCTTCTTTCAGAAATGTGTTCCATGACCCGGACTGGCAGCAAAAATGGCCGCCACAGTCGACATTAGTTTAACATAGGACCCTCTGTGGGAAACTGGATAATTCATTTAAAAATCTTATCTGAATCAAGTTGTGCAACAGGAACCAGACTTCGATGCAATGGTCCTTGGGTGCTCCTCTTTCAGATTTGTGTCTTATCACCCAGACTGTTCTTAGATGTCTTCTTTCAGAATATTGTCTGATAACATGAAATGGCTACACTGACACTACCGAGGAAAAGAGCAGCAATGATATTTATCATATGACAGAGAATGTCAGAAGCCACCAATGCCTAACATAACATTACATAGGATTGGGTAGGAAAATTTACTTCACAAAGGCTTCTTATGTGAAACTTTGCCCATTTTAAACAAAACTTGGCAGCATGTACAAGATGACCTGATATAATGCCCATTAATCAGAGCATTTCAGTTACTGCTGTCGTGGGCGTTGACTGGCAAATTCGATCCAGGCGAGCCATAAGGTACATGGGAGAATCTAATAAGATAATTTGTCAATATTGGAAAGCAAATGAAATTATAAAAGGGAGTTTGTCTATTAAATCATTTGGTGATATTTTCTTTAGTTTTCTTCGTAATAATTAATTCCTTTTAGATTGTTTTACATTTACTGTTAATTGCATTATATAAATAAATAAATAAAAGAAAGGAAATACTAGCTTATGTACAATGCATCTGCGAAGTCTTGACGAAAGGCAATTTATTGAGAAATTGAAATTCAGCGGTAACTCCTTGAAATGCGCCGTATACATCATAGTATAAATTTACTATATCTAATATTAGTATCTTTGGATTGTTATTTTGAAACTGCTGGGATGATGCCTCTGCTGGTGGACCCTAGGTCCCCGAGGGTATTCGCCAACCCAGTCGTCAGACTTGTCTGACATGATTATTCATTGATTTGTTATAGAAATTACCAATATTTAGCAAAATTCAAAAATAATAGAAATACTAAGGGTTCATTCCTTGTATTGCACATGGTAGATCTCCTTAGCTGAAATTTGACTTCCTATTTCGGTATTTTTGGTTGAGTACTTCTTGTTTAATATAAGTTTGGTTTTTGGTCTTCCAAATGTTTCGGTTTTAATGCTGCTTATGAGACGTAACTCCTTGAAATGCGTTTATACAGCATAGTATAAATTTACTATATCTAATATTAGTATCTTTGGATTGTTATTTTTATACTACTTCTAAACTTCTTCCCATCCCCATAAAGTAGTTGGTCAATTATTGGTGCTCACTAGAAATCAGGCTATGACGATTGACAATGTGCATATGATTGACAATATGCTCAAACCTAAATACATATGATTGACAATATAATCACACCTAAATACATATGATTGACAATATACTCAAACCTAAATACATATGATTGAAAATATGCTCAAACCTAAATACATATGACTGACAATATGATCAAACCTGAATACATATGACTGACAATATACTCAAACCTGAATACATATGACTGACAATATGCTCAAACCTGAATACATATGACTGACAATATGCTTAAACCTGAATACATATGACTGACAATATGCTCAGACCTGAATACATATGACTGACAATATGCTCAAACCTGAATACATATGACTGAAAATGTGCTCAAACCTAAATACATATGACTGACAATATGCTCAAACCTAAATACATATGATTGACAATATACTCAAACCTGAATACATACGATTGAAAAAATGCTCAAACCTGAATACATATGATTGACAATATGCTCAAACCTGAATACATATGATTGACAGTATGTTCAAACCTGAATACATATGACTGACAATATGCTCAAACCTAAATACATATGATTGACAATATGCTCAAACCTAAATACATATGATTGACAATATACTCAAACCTGAATACATATGATTGACAATATGCTTAAACCTAAATACATATGATTGACAATATGCTTAAACCTGAATACATGACTGACAATATGCTCAAACCTGAATACATATGATTGACAATATGCTTAAACCTGAATACATATGATTGACATTATGCTCAAACCTGAATACATATGACTGACAATATGCTCAAACCTAAATACATATGATTGACAATATGCTCAAACCTAAATACATATGATTGACAATATACTCAAACCTAAATACATATGATTGAAAATATGCTCAAACCTAAATACATATGATTGACAATATGCTCAAACCTGAATACATATGACAGACAATATACTCAGACATGAATACATATGACTGACAATATGCTCAAACCTGAATACATATGACTGACAATATGCTTAAACCTGAATACATATGACTGACAATATGCTCAGACCTGAATACATATGACTGACAATATGCTCAAACCTGAATACATATGACTGACAATGTGCTCAAACCTAAATACATATGACTGACAATATGCTCAAACCTAAATACATATGATTGACAATATACTCAAACCTGAATACATACGATTGAAAAAATGCTCAAACCTGAATACATATGATTGACAATATGCTCAAACCTGAATACATATGATTGACAGTATGTTCAAACCTGAATACATATGACTGACAATATGCTCAAACCTAAATACATATGATTGACAATATGCTCAAACCTAAATACATATGATTGACAATATACTCAAACCTGAATACATATGATTGACAATATGCTCAAACCTAAATACATATGATTGACAATATGCTTAAACCGGAATACATGACTGACAATATGCTCAAACCTGAATACATATGATTGACAATATGCTTAAACCTGAATACATATGATTGACATTATGCTCAAACCTGAATACATATGACTGACAATATGCTCAAACCTAAATACATATGATTGACAATATGCTCAAACCTAAATACATATGATTGACAATATACTCAAACCTGAATACATATGATTGACAATATGCTCAAACCTAAATACATATGATTGACAATATGCTCAAACCTGAATACATATGATTGACAATATGCTCAGACATGAATACATATGACTGACAATATGCTCAGACCTGAATACATATGACTGACAATATGCTCAAACCTGAATACATATGATTGACAATATGCTCAGACCTGAATACATATGATTGACAATATGCTCAAACCTGAATACATATGATTGACAATATGCTCAAACCTGAATACATATTATTGATAATATGCGCAAACCTGAATACATATGATTGACAATATGCTCAGACCTGAATACATATGATGACAATATGCTCAAACCTGAATACATATGATTGACAATATGCTCAAACTTGTATACATATGACTGACAATATGCTCAGACCTGAATACATATGACTGACAATATGCTTAAACCTGAAGACATATGATTGATAGTATGCTCAAACCTGAAAACATATGATTGACAATATGCTCACATGGTTCGGTTAGACTTTCGTTGAAGTATATTTTACTTTATTTGCATTAAATCTTCAAGCACATCTTGGGTGTATTTAGGGTTTAAAACTTTATTCATATATTCAACTAACATGTATGGATCGGGTGTGGAATTACATAAATAAATTTTTAATTAAGTTAACAAATACCACATTTTTAAAAAAAACAATCACAATTTTCAAATTTGTAACAATAGGATGGCAAACGGTACTCTGCGATTGTCATAAAATAAAATATGACATAATATGATTTCGTGATAAGTGCTTTTCTTGAAGCCGGGTATTTAGCTAAAAGATATTGATATCTATTACCCGGTACATTCTTAAAGAGTCCATAGATCATTTTTGTTTGATCAAAATACGGCATAAACGAAAATAGGTCACATCAGGCTTTGCCCTTTTGTGTTATACCATATTTAAAGGTTCAATACATAACCCGTTTTTATGGGGGACTGAACAATTTTCAGTTTCATATTTTCACTTTCTTGATTATGCCAGAAAACTGAAAATTGTCTGATGGGTTAATCCTATGACTATGTGTGTCCATGCAAAATTATGTAGAGAAATATTACTTTACATACAAAATAAAGAAAAGTGAAAAAAGTGATTAACTTTTGAACAACTGGGCCCAGATATAAAACGTTCCATTTGTAGACCATTCTGATGACTTGCCTGGTAATGGCTAAATAAACCTCTGTACAACTACGGACAAGAGATAACATTCATAGTTTTAGATTTTTGGTAAGAATATGCCAAAAGGAATATCAATATTTGTTAAGCATCATATATTAACAACAGAATGGATAACAGGAAAGGTCAACAATGATATACCAACAGAATTCTGGACAAAAAATAACATAATGAATCCCAAAATACAAACATAAATACAAACAGAGTCAGAATAGTCTGACTTGGAAGAGACACCATGGTGGGTTTATGGGTACCAAAACCTCTCCTTTATTTATCCCGAAACTCTTGTATATGAAACATGCTTAAAAAACCAAATTAGAATACAGTTTGATTACCAACACGTTAACTGCTTGCTAGTAATGCAAAATTACACTGGACTGTGCAGAAATCAGTAATGAAGTATGTAATGTAGGGAAAAAAGTTACCATAGCCGTAAATTCCATGGAGGCGAAAGGGACAGCTGCCTCTTCAAACTTTGAAGAAAAACTAAACATAGATACAATAAATTGTTGATTACTCTGACTTCAAATTGCACGAATCCTGAAACTACTTTTAAATTCCTACCCTTTTGTAAAAAAATAGTATATTATTGGTACTCACTTGAATTCCTGCTCCATAATTCTAACTTCGGAAGGCAATCTACCCGACGAGAAACATGATTATTTCAATAAAGAAGTAGGGTCATTTTCCCCTTATTTATTTCATTTCTAGGGTAATTTTCAGAAAGTCCTCCAAAGCCTTTCAAAATTTCTTTGGGCATAGCCTAGTAAGTGTTCTTATTCCAGTTAATCTAGCATAAATTTGACCCTAACCTTAAAGTAATTGCAACAGACGATTTTTAAGTTTTAATCTTTAGCATTATACCCCAAATATACACAGAAAAAAGTCCAACAAAATCTAACTTGACGAAGACTAAAAAATCACGATTTTAAAATTCCTATAGAGATTTGCATTGAAATGGGAGATAACTCTGCAAAAAATGCAGAAATATCAATAAAAATTGATATAAAATTATAACTTTACCGCTTCTATTCAGCAGAATGTATTGATTTCTGATATTTTAGCCGTCTTTAGAGTATAACAAACAACTCTAAAGGTCTTTTCGTATCTTTTATCAAGCTACAACATAGATTTCGTAATTCATTAGTTGACCATTTATTAAATTTTTCAACATGTCAAGGTAAAGAAACTCAAATTTAATAAAAATAATTAAGCATACATTCTTCTTTTTGTGGTTTAAAGTTTCTTTAAACAAGGTAGATGCTGAACAAATATAATTTACAGATATAAACAATACAAAATTTTCACATTATTTTTTCAAAATGGTCACAAAGCCACAAATTTGCAATTTCTTTAATGAAAAATGCGCAAAAAAAATATAAAAATACCCATAACACTTCGGTTTTGTACATTTCATGAGCAGAAGATTATATAATATAGTCAAATACGAACTTATAACCCCATCCAAGTATCATACTTTACATGGATTTTAAGAAAATCAACAAAAACCTGACAAAAAAGACTCATTTTTGCAGAGTTATCTCCCCTTTTTAATGTTAATTTCCATAGGAAATTAAAAATGCTGATTTTGAATTTTCCTCAAGTTAGATTTTATGGGACTTTTTTCTGTATATATTTGGGGCTTAATGCTATAGATTAGAAATAAAACATTTTCTTTTGCAATTAGTTTGAGGTTAAAACTTAGTTTGACTGGACTATCTCTTCAGAGTTTGCTAAAAATAACTTAATTTTTTTCCACACACCTAAATATGTCTTGGCGGGGGACATTTTTAATACAAATCTGCCAAATTAACATCTTGAAGACAGTTTTTCAACATAAAGGACACTCCGAACCACAATGACCATGCCAGACGAATTTTTTGCTATAAATGAATCTATGTATCTCCTTTCACATTACAGAAGAATGGTTTTGTTTCTGAATGTCATTTATTGACAATATTCCAAAAAAAGTGATATCAAATTTACCAAAATCACCTATATGCACGACCTTTGCGGTTGAAATCTTTAACTTATTAATAATTTTGCATAAAATATTTGTTTGTTAACATGAAAATGCATTTTATACAATAGTTTACGATAAAAAGTAGGTTAAAATCAACGGATATACAGAGGTATGTGGCCCTATTTCTTTTTTCATCGTTAACTTATCAAATCGCATGTTCAAATCGACCTACATATGAAGAAAGTTTAAAAATGTACCGGAATCAAGGATTTTGCACCACGACATGCTTAGCCCCCCCCCCCCCCCCCACTTTCCGAAGAAAAGGCCGTGTTAATAGAATAACAAACTCGGCAATGATATCAGTTCGCTTCGGGCTAACCATGAGGTGGTGAGTTAGCCAGTTCAGTTTTTCTTATCTTCGGATTTAATCCCAGCTATGGGAAATCAAGAATTAACAGCATGAAAGCAATCGATGTCTTGAAAATTGTTCATAAAATATTGAAATAATATAGGAGATAAACTAGCATTTATAAATACATGAAATGGGTTTCTTAAACATTTCGGAATTTGTGCAATAATTCACCATATAAAAGTTTATTTTTTGGTAAATTTACAAAAACTCGTAATTATACAAATACAAAAATACTTTGAAATTATCTTATTTTATCATGTTTATCATTCGGAAAATTACGTTAATTGTTCATAAAGTTCTAGATTTTCCGGATATAAATACGCACCTTGTGGTGTTTTGGTAAACTTTTATCTGCAAGTAATGATTTCCGGTTGTCCGGCGTGATATTTTCAAGATTTTAAATTCTTAGAATTTCCTCAAATGGATATCAAAAGGAAGGCAGTAGATGCAGCCATGGTCCCGTTCAAAAAACCTCGCAGTGACCTGGTTGTTTATGGATCCAAAGAAAATGCCATAGTTCAAATGGTAGGAAAAAAGGGGAAAGGGGGTCTTTAACTGTTTACAGTAATTATTTTACGACCAGTTCAGGATTTTCTTTTTAAGAAACGACCTTTAAAAAGAAGTAAAACTGTTATTACATTAAAAAACTTACTGCTCAGCCATGGTACATGTAGCAACTAATGCCAGGTGGAGCTGTTTTTTTTAGAATTTATTTAAAAACTGTGTTAAAAATATTTATCACACAATGCTAAGAACCACAACATGCAGACAGAGTTATAATTAGGGCAGTAAGTCATTTACCGTTCTAGAGTTATAACATTGGTAATTGCAATTTTTTCGTTTCCGCACTCTTACTTAAGTTTGCCTCATCCAAATTTTATGAAACTCATACACGATGCTAAGAACCACAACACGCAGACACAGTTCGAATTTAGAGAGAGTCATTTACCGTTCTAGAGTTATGCCCCTTTAGGCATTCGTGTCCTCAGACACATTCTTTTATTTATATCATTTTGTAGCCTGAAATGTTTACTTAATTATATCTCTCTCTTGCCTCCCCAACTCCTCAATAAGGTTGCTCCCTCATTCTGTGATTTGAAGGGTTCTTCAACTATTTTCATTGGATTAATTTACCACATATATGAACAATACTATGGTATTCGAATTGTTTCCTGTAACTATAAAAAAGTGTCAAAATTGCATATTTCTGTTGATATGTACTATAATTAAGTTGCAAAATGATTGGTTGTGTGTTCCTTTATAGCTGCGATTAATATTTTCTAAATTTAAAAAAAAAAAAATTATTGCCCATATTTGTTTTTATCCTTGCTTTCTTACCATAACTTTTGGTCTCCAAAGTGCATAACGCCATGGTATTTCATCACATCTATTTTCTTACAAAACTTTGAGGTTTCTTTTTAAGTTTTAAGAAACATTTATAATGTAGAAGGAAAAAAGAAAATGTTGGAAAATGTATGTATTTCTTTCATAGATGCCCTAAAATATGCGTTACATTTGGTTTCCTATTTGTCACAGTATTTTAAAGTTAAAGTTTAAAAGTTGACTGTGTTGAAAAAGTTTGCAAAACAGTGATTAGGATTATTGAACTATTGCACGATGTTTTAAACAATGAGACAAAGATATTCATATTTGAGCTTTTTCTTTTTCATTGTTTTTTCATTAGAGTCGAACTCAACTGTTATGCGTTACATATTACACAAAAATAAAAAGTTATTTAAAGTATATAAATATGAATACTAAAAAAATCCCACCACATGGAAGTCCAATCAACAGTTAAACAGCCTTGTTATGGCACTTTGTGAATTTGAAGTTGTTTTGTAGGTAATAACATCATTTTTGTTTCCTAAACAAAGAAAAAAATAATTTTCTTAAGGAGTTATTGTCATGTTAAGAAACAAAATAGACTGTTTAAGCTTAAACAATTTAAGTGATAGTTATTTTTGTCTGTATACTACAATATACAAGTGATCGAAATTCAGAATTTGGCCCCTAACATTTTTGACAGCAGTTTCAAATACTTTGTTTGTTATATTACACTTGGTTTCCAAATAACACTAACCACATTTTTTTTCTAAATATTGGAGCAATGCATTGCTAACAGGAGGTGCAAAACCACAATACAAGAACCCAAAATGGCCATCTGAATTTGGTGAAATATAATTGAATTTTGAAATTTGGAGTTTGAAGATGCAACATTCATGGTTTTTTTTGTAACACCATCTTTTTGTCCCTTAATTTGCTATAAATTACAACAGTTCAAAGAAAAAGTTTTTTCTTGTTGCTCAATAGTTTGAGAAAATGATCTATGGTCCAACAACTTGCAAGTAATCACACATAATAGGTAAATTATAAATCTGACAACTCTCCCTATTAACTGCATCATGTAGTACTCAATAAGTACATTTTGACCATATATTAGAGTATACAAAACAGGATAGAATGCAAATAATATTGGTTCTTTTGAGGAGAAATATCTTGACATCTTTCATTGTGGTTTCGTTTGGTTTCCTGTTGAAAATTTAAAGTATGAATTCAGCATTTACATGCATGCATAAAAAGTTAAGAAAAAGACAAAATGTGTCTTGGATAATGCTACATGTATTATAAACACAAAATTACACAATTTTCTAATTTTCATTTTGGTATCTCATGGTATGTTATCACAAAAAAGGTGTTGAGCAAACAGGGTTTAAAGAAAATCTTTTGTCCATCTGATTCTCTTATACAATGTTGTTTTATACATATTTCAAAGATCAAACATTCAAATTCAAGTGATTAAAAATTTGGAAACCAAATACCATATTATTGTCCATATATGTAAAAAATGTAAATTCACAACAAAATGGTGGATTAAGATATTTACATTGTACGTATGCACATAACCAAAGGAAAAGCGTTTTATTGCAATTCTTCAACTTGAAGGTCATAGTTAGACCTTAAACATGATGAATAATTGGACACCCTAGCACCAATTCTTTTGCCAAATTGAAGATAATGTTATACCTTAGCTTTGCAATTGAAGTTTACACAGATGGGAAACAATATCAACACATTACACAAATATGATAGGGAAAGAAATCTTAACAAATAATGCCACAATTTGCAAAACAATTGCATAATGAAATTCAATCTGGACAATCATGACAATACACACACAAACACTTGACACATCAAGATATATGTTTGATAACCTTAATACATAAAGCTGTAGTAAAAATTCTAGGATAGGATAAATGAATAGAACAAATACAGACTGTAAATGAGGATACACAAATGGGGCTAAGGGAGCAACAATTTGATTTTTATTTGGGGGGGGGGCATAAGGATCAAATTTGAAATAAAAAGGCAGGACCAGGATTTGGGTCAAAATAAAAATACAGGATCACTTAAGTCTGAAAAAAAATTAGACCTATGTCAATCAGGTAATTTATTGGTTTAGATGAAAATAAACATTTAGACATTTGCGGCTGAAAAAAAAAATCCAAGACCAAAATTTCCACGAAAAAACATATGCAAGATCAAACATTAGTTAGTATCAATGAATGCTATAAATTTGATCAAGTGACTTTGCAGGTGTGATCTAGTTTTCATTAATTTGACACAACTTTTCATAAAGAACATTATACATGAATGTGTCTTGTGTGGGAAAAGAAATAGATGACCAGGAAATCTTGTACTTCCATGGACATGAAGTGCCATTATTAGTTAAGGGACAAATATTGTTCCTTGGACTTGCATATTACATGGATTTTTCATCTTATGAATGAAAAGTGAGAAAAAAATTTTTTATCACTGAAGATTTACTCCTGAGTAAATGGGATAACCCATTATTAAAGGTATTTACCGATATTCGAGGGTTTCTTACCACCTGTTAAAGTCTTATTAGTTTTCCACATGGAAAATGATTTGGGAAAGCAATTCTTTTCTAAATGCTAATCATATCAAATCTTTACACCTGTATTACAGGGCCCACCTAGACTGTCAGGACTTGAAGCTCCAATAATGATGCTAACAGGACACGAGGGAGAGATTTATACCTGTAAATTCTCACCAGATGGCCAAATGTTGGCATCGTCAGGATTTGACAGGCTTATTTGTGAGTTTTCATTTGAAAGACTAAGTGAGATAGCTAAGAGTTTGTTGACTAATAATGAATAAGAATTATTTTTTTTAATTTAGTTCACATAAATTAATGATTAACATGATGTCGTTATTGGTAATGATAATTCAAATATTAGTACTCCTATATTTACTAGAAGCAGAGATAAAAATTTTGAAACGTTGTTATGCAACATTGTGAGCTTATTCATGTACATTGTAGGTATGTATATTATAAAAATTGTTTTGCAGGTTTTTGGAATGTCTATGGTGAATGTGAAAATTTTGCAGTTTTAAAAGGCCATACAGGAGCAGTTATGGAAATTCTGTTCTCTACAGATGGGAAGTAAGAATTATAATGTACCCATTTAGAAGTCAGAAATATCCTTTAATTAAACGTTAATAATATAACATGTACTAGTTAGGTTAATTGAAATCTGTCATTATTATTGGAGAATATCAATCATTTGGTTCTAAAAAGTGATGTTTTATAACCCAATAAAAGTCAAAATCTTGTTAGCGCATTCTCCCATGATGACATTGATGTCACTGCAATGCAGCGGATAAAAGTATGGAGAATATTTAAAAACTGTAGTGATATTTTATGCTTGTCAAATGTAAAATGTAATTATAAGATTGAATGTTTCATTTAAGCAGATTTATAGGGCTGTAAACGCATTGATGTAGCACTTATTTTTAGTATGAACTGCTACCAAAAACCCTGATTAATTAACATGATAAATATTCTTTCTGTAAGTTTCAATTATTGCAGTCTTCAACCTGTCACATTTTTTATTCTAAAAATAGTAACATCACATTTATTTATGAATTTTAAGTAATGAAATACACAATTTAGACACAACCAACAATCCGTATAATCAACTGAAGGATGAATACCTTGTTCAAAAAGTTACAAGGAATACATTTATATTGGATAATGATTATGGTACACTTAAACAAAACGTACGAAAAAATAGCCACATTATTTTTCACTTCTGATACATACTACATGTACATGTGAAAATAGTCTTAAAATACCAAAATTTAAGACCTAGATGCAATTTCTGTCTTTTCTAACTTTCTTGGATTTTTTTTTAATCATTTCACCTCTTCTAAGTCAATGTAAGTTTTAAAATTAAATGACACACATAAAAAAAAAAGAGAAAAAAGAATGAAAAAATTCTGTCAAACCTGCCATAAAGGGTATCTCTATATAATAAATCACTTTTTATAATGGGCACTGTGGAGATGTCCATTGCCATTAATTATCACTTTCATATTTATTTTTAGCACCCTGTTTTCAGCATCGACAGATAAAACTGTGGCATTATGGGATGTTGAAGCTGGAACTAGAATAAAAAAGATGAAGGGCCATACAACTTTTGTCAATACCTGTAGTGCTGCTAGACGAGGACCACAGTTGATATGTAGTGGTAGTGATGATGGCACTATAAAGGTACCTTGATTGGTGTTTAACATCACTTTCATCATTTATCAAGAGACTACAGTATTGTCAGTATACTTGTTAAGATTTAAGGGAATAGGATTCAATAAGGTTCCTCTACTGATTATTTGCTAAAAATTTACCAGGTGGTCTTTTTTTATGTATGCTTTTCAAATGAGGAAAGAAAAACATTCCTTCATGTTTAATTTTTAAGATTTGACAATGATTTTGGTATATTTGAGCCAAAAACCCTAAATTTTAAATTTTTCAAAACAGTCAAAAAAAAACTTCCTAACTTTTTAACGAAAAAAAAATAACTTCACTGGGTCTTTTTTAAAATTTGCTTAACTAAATAGACATTGTTTTCTTATAAATAATTAATGAAAAAGATTGATCAACAATTAGAAAATTATGCAAATTTAAGTCAAATAAGGAATATTGAAAATAATTTGGTAACTTTAGATGCATGTAGAAAAAAATCCTAACTTGAGAAAAATCCAAAATTTTAGGATGGTATAATTTTTTTTCTTGGAGAATACTGTCACGTCACAATATGTATCTCTTGTTGACCTCATTATACCCCCTTGCTACTGTATCATATTCTCTTAAGTGCAGGGGGACACATTTTTACGACAAGGGACACTTCAACATAGTGTCAGGTGTGATAACAGCAAATTTAAACTAGATCTTGTTATAAATTGTAACAGAAATGAATTGTACAAGTACTGAAGGGAACTGGAATATAATAGGTCATGACCGAAACTGGTTTAAAACAAAAGGCTAAAACAGAAAATGTATAGGCATGTCTTTCTGAAGTTGAAACACACTTTGTTTCTTATCTCTATTTGAGATAGTATCATAAAAATTGGTTTGATATAGCACTTAAAGAGTTGTCTGTATGAAAGGTTTTGGAATTTTGAGGCCAGAAGTATGGTTGACTAGTGAAAACTTCTAAATTAATGCAGATAGAAAGTTGAAACTTGAATCACAACTAATTACATGTATATATGCTACCTTGACAAAGGGCATCAGAATAATCATGCAACCCCTGAGGACATATTTCTTTGGGGGTCCAAAAAGAGAAAAATTGATTGTTCTGAAACTCCACATTCAATATTTGAGATTGTATTAGAAAAATTTTGATATTAAATAATTTGTGAAGTGGTATGGATATGCAAGCAGCTATCCATGTCATTGATTTCAGAATTTTAATTTTTGTGCACTGGCAGATCTGCAGCATAGCTGCCATGTTATATTAAAATTAATACATGATACATGTACCATGATTATTGTTTTGTTCTTAATTGACAGCTGTGGGATGCAAGAAAAAGAGGTTGTCAGCAGACTTTCCAGAACACCTATCAAGTAACAGCAGTGACATTTAATGATACAGCAGAGCAAGTTATTTCTGGGGGTATCGATAATGATATTAAGGTTAGTAAGTCACTGTGATATTTTGAATTTAATTACATCTTATGTAAGAATCTGTAATCTGATTAGTTCATTAGATAATTCACAAATATTATGCATTACAAATGATTTCAGAGGCAGCGAAGTATTTGCCACTTTTTACCCTCTGTCATGGTATTTGTGACTGGATACTTGAAATGTCTACATCATCACTGCATTTTAGTTTTAATGTTTGTGGAGGAACATCTCAATTTGATATTTGGTGTAATTACTGCGATCCCATTCATTGTAATTAAACAGATACATCATGTTCTGGAGGGGTATTTGTGAAAAATACCAGTCTAGAGAAGAATTTCATGTGTCTCAACTGGTAATTTTTGCAAATACCCCTCCAGAACATGATACAGTCGAACTTCGTTGGCTCAAACTCGGATCGCTTGTACACAGCAGTTGGGTCAAACTCGTATCAAAGTCCCATCATTTTTCATTATTTATCTATGTAAATAAAACCCTGGTTTCTCGAACTTCAATCGCTTGAACTCTCAAACTAATATTTTGGTCCCTACAATAATAAAACTTAAAATTACAACACGAGACTGGAACTTACCTTTAAAATCAATCACACACCTGTCAACTAGTTCATTGATTTCCAAGCATATGCATGATTCGGAGCGCAGGTGGGAAAATTGAACTTGGCCAAGAAATAGATAATCGTTAACGTTTATTGTTGTAATTAGTGTAAATTGATGATTAGCTTTAATTGGATCTTTGATGAATCTCAGTTGTATAAACAAGATGTTTAAAATACATACTTTGAAACATCAAAGAATAAATGAGGAATAAAATAAATGAGCAGTTATCACATTTCACTTTGATGCATTGGCTTGACATAAAACCTTGGACAAGTAAAACTTGCAAAACTACAAAATCTGTGAAATAATGATAAAAAATCATCCTTTGCTATAGAAGACCTTCTGATTCATTTTCGATCAGTTTATGATTATGACAGACACTATCGGGCAATTTTTTCAGTGGTTTTCAGTGGTCGTCTGTTGTTACCTAAATTGATATTCAACACACCTCACATACATAGGTCAATTAATTTAGTCAAAAGTTAACATTCGTAGGTACATACAAAGTACAAAATGTATGTATGACACACATTTTCGAAGGTCATTACATTAGTCGATTGTGAAGTGAAATCCAATAATTCAGCCAGTGCAATCAAAAGTCATATTTCACACTAGGATGTGATGTAACAGTAGCAGTTGCCAACGACATTGCTATACAAAGGGCGACGTGTAGTCATTAAAACATAATCCCTTACATTTTCTCATTAAATCTTCTGAAAACATGGAATATTTCAGTGTAATAAACAGAATAACTAATCTCGAAATTGAAATACATGTACCGAAGATCTACAACTCGTGACCAAAAAACACTAATAATTCACTCATGCTATGCACATTCGTGAATCAATGTGTTCGGTAACATGGGCATAAGACTCCAACCATACTAAAGAGCATGTTTCTTTTCAGGTATGGGATCTACGTAAAAATGATGTTTTATACAGATTACGTGGACATGCAGACACAATAACAGGGTTGATGCTGAGTCCTGACGGATCCTATCTACTCTCCAATTCTATGGATAATACATGTATGTTGTGTGTAAGCCATGATTTTGAAACACTTTAAGGTATCCGGACCATAAATGACCACGTGATTATTCAAACGTTCCCGGATGTTCCATACAACGCAATTGAAATGACCTCGGTAATTATCGGCAAACTTCGGAAATGTCAATATAACTAACTTATTTTTACAGACTCTGCATATAAGCAACAAAGTGTGTTTCGACTTAAGAAAAATATATATACAAATCCCGGCTTTAAATTGTTTGGTTCAGGAATTCACGGTCAAAAAGAGATACAATTTTCGATCATGATATATTATGGTCCGGATACCTTAACAGTGTTATGTTATGTTAGTGAAACAGAGATACAGTCAATGTAGCATTTGACATTAATCAACTCATGTACATTCAAAATAATTTTTCCTTGCAAATCTTTGTTGAGCTTTTTTGCTTTTATTTTTCAATATAAATTAAAAATGTGTTATGTTTCTAGCAGATATGTTATAGATGTGTTTAATTGATAGTTATCTGCCCCTACCATGTTACTCAATGGAAATGAATATTTTGAAAAGAATGATCTAGTGTTATACAAATTGAGCAATCAAACACTGGAAACTAAATAATGTTGAAGGACTGTCAGATTAGCAATACCTGCTCAGATCTTTATTTTATAGGTTTCAGTGTAAAATCTTTAATCTTTAATTCAATTTGCCATCATTATTGATTTAATCATTTATATGTTTGGACGAGTCTATAGATTTGTATCTATTTTTTAGTGAGAATTTGGGATATACGACCATTTGCTCCACAGGAAAGATGTGTTAAAATAATGCAGGGACATCAACATACATTTGAAAAGGTTTTTAAAAGAACTAATTTTGCTTTAGAAATATCAAGGAATATTATTTTTGGTTTGGAATTACTTAGTTCTACTGACTTTTTAATCAAAGAAGCTGTATTTTTGACTTGCTTTGGTGTTGATGGAGTAAGAATATGAAAAAAAAATTCATTGTCATTCATTTAATCAAAATTTAATGTCATATTTTCTGTTTTTGCTCTTTGAATATAGTCTTTTTGTAAATTTGAATATTTTGGGCATTCTTATTAAAAATAAAAAAAATATGTCATTGGGACAACAACCCAGAATCAGAATCTGGAAAGTATAGAAAGAGGTTGTACATGTATAGACTTTAACGTGGGGCGTGTGCTCACTCTATAATAAGCTCTTAATGGCACCATATAAAAATATTGTGAAGCCAGGAAATATCGATTAACTAACCAACTTTATTGTCATGAAACATAGTAAACAGTTTGTGACAAAATGAATACACAAAAAACATATAGAATAGAATACACGATTATTTCCTACAACATATTGAGGAGACTTCTGGCCTCAGTTCTAATGACTGTTTTAAATAGAAGCCAAATATTCTAACATGTTTAAAATTCGTTGGATTAAGCAAGTGGACCAGTTTTTGTTCAACCGACATATTTTGAAATTGATCATCTTCTGAACTTAGATTATTAAATAAAGAATCTCTGCCTTTTTTATATATTTTGATTTATTTTGCATTTTAAGATAAAATGGTATTCATCTGAAATAAAATATATTCTTCAAATGTACATAAACAACACAAGGAACTTACAACAATTAATAAAAGATTGTGATTTTTGACATGCACATGAAAATGTGGAAAAGTTAAAAATACTTCCATTAATGGCCTATGTAGTATCTGTTGTTCTTTAAATAAGGAATAAAATAGTATACATGTCTTAATCATTATAGGGAGTATAATATCATTGTTTCAGAATTTATTACGATGCAACTGGTCACCAGATGGCAGTAAAGTTGCAGCAGGATCAGGCGACAGATTTGTCTACATATGGGACACAACGTCAAGAAGAATTTTATATAAACTACCGGGACATGCAGGCTCAGTAAATGAAGTGGATTTTCATCCTAATGAACCTATAAGTAAGATTCAATATGTTTAATTTTTTGCTACAAAAAGTATGGTTATTGTTTTGGGGAGGTATGGTGGATACCATAAACAGTGATAAAGGAAATTACGGTTTGATGTCACTAAACCTTTCTCTGTATTTACCTAACACATGTTAAAACATAATGAAATGATTCTTGGATTTCTTTCAAATTAAAAAAAACATAGGGGTGAGAATTTTTAAAATCTTAATAAAAATTTTGTTGTTGTTATCTGTATCAATTGGATGATTAAGTGGACCAGAGATATATTGTAGAAAATGTTCAATAGAGAAAATAGACTCGCCCTATATTGGCCAGGTACAAGTCGGCAAATACAGCAAAAAAATCTTTATTGGCCAAGTCTTTTGATATTGGCCGAGTTAATGATTCTGTATTGAAAGGACAATTTTAGTTGTATTAAAGTCAACAGTACGATAGTTAATTAATAATATATTGTATGTTGTTAGAAAATTTTAATAGTTATGCTACTCAGCAAGATTGATGACCAATCAGTTGCTGTGACCAGTGGAAACAAATGCATTATTCGTATCTTAAAGTGATAAAACAGTGGTCTTGAATGATATCAGAAACAATCCAAAGTTGAATATACAATATAGCTTCATGGATATATATAGATTCTACAACGATGACCAGTTGATTATGAAATATATCAACTAGAGATTATTAAATTTTCATTTTTAAAATACGAGGCTTGACCGAGCAGTTTAAAAAAATAAAAAATTTAATTATCGAGAGTGGATAAATTTCATAATTAACACATCAAGAGTTTAGAATCTTTTTCTCTAAAGACAATGTAAAACTCTGAGAGGTCTTCCTAACGTTTTTTGTTGGGAAATTTCACATGCCGTATTTATCCAACGTGTGATGATATCAGAATTCATCAATGGGTCAAGAGATCTATAAATCGGCATGGAATTAGAGAAATGTTATTTATATTCAAATATTTTTATTTTTTGTCATTGTATCTTTCAGTTCTGTCAGGATCTAGTGATAAAAAACTATACCTTGGAGAAATAGAATGAAGAGAGAATCTCAATATTGACAACATTTTAAATGTTTAACTTGTTAAACATGAAGATACAGGCAGCTACAGTGATGTGAAAATTTTTACACAAGATCAAATTATTGTCTAATTAATTGCTGCTGATGAGGATAACAGCAGCATGATGGATGTTGTAGTTATGAAGCGATTATAGCCAAAGGATTTGAATACATTATGTGACAAAGTGGACTGGTTAATTGTTTAGGAAAAAAATAGATTTGTTTAGGGATGTTTCATTAAAATGGATGTGGGAGGAGGGAAGGGAAGTTTTATTATAGGAAATGGGTCCTGGGTCATTTTTGCATTTAGTTGTTTGTTGGTCGCGGTCCCTTCCTATCCCCCCCCCCCCCCCCCACCAACCCACACACACACACATTCATTTTAATGGAATAGCCCTTAATGTAACATGCTGTTAAAATTTGGAGTCTATATATAGGAAAAAGGTTTTATGTTTTGTACAAATTCTAATTGATTTGCAGTGGAAATATAATGATTTTTCAACCCTGCTTACAAAAAAAAGTTCCTGGTAGAAAAAAAAGTAGGAATGGTCAGGTTTAGTTAAAACAAAGTTACTAATATTCTTGGCCTTATTTGGGAGGTTTTTATAACCATTTTATGTGTAAAGGTATCAATTCCATATTTACTACTTAGATGCATTTTTTTAATGAAAACTGCAAGTTAGTATAGAGTCTAACATATACTGTAAATTCAGAAATTATTGCATGCATTTATTATTGCGATTTTGTCAGTTTAGACCAAAATGTGATTTTAATTTTTGCAATATTGATAAAAATCCCACTTCATTTATATAAACAATTCCAAAATGCGAGTTTAAATTATTGCGATTATAACTCTATCGCATTTCTCGCAATAATAAAAATATCGCAATAATTTCCGAATTTACAGTACTTTGATTCCAATGTTTTCGAAACAACAAATGCAGTAATTTCATTGGCTAACAGGAACTTCGGGTCAAAAGTTTATAACTTGATAAATGAATACATACTCATGCAATATGGTGCATGAGGAAAATGTTAATTTCAAAAGAAAAACGTCATAATTCTGCATTACTTGGGAATTGTAAGTAATAAAGGTTATTTTTACGGAAATTATCAATGTGTGAACTCGGGCTTATCACTCACAAATTTTGCATAAAGTCTTTTGGACTTTATTTAGTTTGTGAGTGAATCGTCCGAGTTTACACATTGATAAATTCCTTCAAAATAACCTTTATTACTGTAGTAAACTCAAAATTTAATGTGATAATTTTATCATTACAAAAAATGGAGTTAAAAGTTGAATTTTGATTTTTGTTAGCTACATGTATATTCCATTACAGAAATTCACACCAGTTGCATAAATTAATCTCGAAATTTTATTTGTTAATGAAGATTTTTAATCAAAAATGTATGCAAAAATTGTGAATTTACAGTATCCATTTTGGATAGTTAAATAAAAAAAGCAAAGCTTTAAAAATATTATTACCTACTGTTATCACGTGTATATTTATGATGTAATAAAAATGTCTTAAAATAGGTTTGAAAATTACAACCAACTTTGTGGACCAGGAACAGATTTTGGTACACATAAAACCAATTCAACCTCACTGTTCAAGTGTCTGAACCAAGCCAGACTATATTGATACTCTGTTGTTTTTGTGTTTTGTGGCCTTTTATGTTACCATATTTTCCTGCCTATAGGTTGAGATTTTTTTACTTTAAAATGAACATTTTACCATTATAAGTCTTTGGAAAAAGCATCAATTAGTCCACATCCAGAAAATACAGCGTTTTGACTGGGTTTCTGTCTGTTTGGTAGAGTTGATTGATTGGTATGTCATTCAGTTTGTTGTTTATAGAGGCTTGTTTAATTCCCTCCACTGTTGCTTCATACCAACTTAAAGATCTTTTGGCACTACTGATTTAGGCGGGATATTTTAAATATATCCAATCAGACACGTGTTTTTATAAGGCTAATTGTCTAGATAAATATGCAAGCTTCTGTTTTTCTATAGATGCTTAATTTCAAGTTTCAATTTAAATTGTTTCAGATGAGATTTTTTTTGAAGTTAGAGCACAAGTGAATGGATAATAATCAGAGTTTGTGAGTTTGCTCCAAATGTACCATTTCCTAGAAAGGGATTTGTTTGACTCTAATCTCATTAAATAAATTTTATAGGCAGACAGTTGTTGGTTCTGTCAGTATGGTATGGCTGCAAACTAACAATATAGCAAATGTTTGCTGAATCTTAGGCAAAAATATAAATTAAAAGAAAAATAAAAAAATTGGTGCAGAAAAAATCTGTTCGTTTGTTAGATTTTACCATATTAAAGAAAGTCAATTTCATCCCGAATTTTGCATTTCCCGCAAATTCTACAATTTGAGAAAGTATGCGTTTTATTCAAATTATTTGTGGTCAACTTATTAACTACTTTGTCAGTAGTTACAGTGTTTCGGTATCTTTCAAATAAGCCCTTATTTATTTTAAATGGGCATCTAGACAGTTAAAAAGGGAACGCACATCAACCCCCCCCCCCCCCAATAACGTAGAGGTTACTATTTGCGGTGCACATTACGCTTGCGCGTAACACCCCTACATTTGCGCGCAAAAACCTTATGAATGCGCGCAGGATTAACTTACAATTGCGCGCATTGATTTTTGAGGTACACTCTGGTAAAGAAGAACAAAAATAGCTATGTCCCTATTTTGCTGTGTTTGGCATTTGGCATATAGGTGTAAGTTTACAATAAACTGCTTTATGGTTTATTTATGAAAGATTAAACAATTCAAGACACGAATTCAAAATGATTGCTAACTTTTTATCACAATATTAAAGGACAAATTATATTTGATGATGTGTTATACACGATCACTGAAACTTGTCACCGTTTATTTATTTCTAAACCGGAGAAATAAAATATGCGGGAATCAACCATCACTAGTACTTTTGCAATTGAGAAGGGGCAAACAAGTCAAACTTTATATTACAGCACCTATCTGATACTTAATATATGAGAGCCCTTCATGTGAAAATGAAATTATAAAACAAAAGTGACACTGTGAACTTGTTCAATAAAGCTGTTTCTTTTGTACTTGTTTTGCAAAAATTACGTTTTTTCATTAAAAAGTATAATTATTTTTATTGATTAAGTTTTATCTTTATTACCATTGTTTGTCTTTATCTTATTGTTTGAATTTTCAGTACCCCGACTTAGAAAATATTTCATTAGCTAGAAAGTGAAGATTAAACCAAATTTGTAGGATACCGGTACTCATAAGTATTTGAGAGTACATGTATCTTGCAGATTAAACCTGACATTTTGAAGAAAAATAATTTTCATTTTTATTTTAATTTGTCTAATTAATACAGAAGTCGGTTTTTAAACAATTATATAATGTGAGTAATATTAGTACGACAAATACATCTAATTCTAAGTCCTAAAACATTTTGGATATTTTGGTTAACATTAGTACATCAGTGATATATATATATATATATATTAATGAAAATATGATATAGGCTGAAAACATAAATATTTCATTTAGTCATGAATATACAAGTTTTCAAGAAAATTTAAAACCACAGTTCATGTAATATGCATTTATTCTAGTCCGTAGGGAGCAACCATTTGATTTTTAGGGGGGGGGGATAGATTCAAACCTAAAGTGATAAGGTGATCCTGTCTTTTTATTTTGCCCCAAATCCTGGTCCTGCCTTTTTCTTTCAAATTTGACCCTACCCCCCTAGAAAACCAAATGGTTGATCCCTTATTACAGTCTCCGAGGAGACGGTATTAAGAGTTGAATGGTGGACAGTCTGCGTACGTAATGAATGCTATCTTCAAGTAGGCTTTTTACTTGACGTTTATCATTAAGTCAAGGGCAAACTTTATTAAATTAAAACACAAAATAGGAGTTGAAGCTATATGTTTAGCATTGATTAGCAGTTGACCATTGAAAGATACTTATCTTAACAAAGTATGTTTCAAATTTTAACAATATATATTGAGCCCATCTAAGTCGACACGTTTTTTAATTTACCCGAAAATTGCTAATTTTGTGATTTTTCGTGCATATTTGATTTTTTTATGGACAAGGCGACTTAACTCCAGAACAACATCTGACTTTTATAAGGTAACAGTAGAGGAGCCTAAGGAAAATGTCACTAGACAAGTCTAGTGAGTCTTGTACCAGTCTTTTTAGCAACTTTTAAATTCTGATCACAGATACAAAAAACTTGGCAATATTTTGTAACCATTTTTCACCATTTTAGTAACGATGTGTTTAGTTTTTTTAGAATAATTTTTAATATTTACACTGGAAACAATAAGAAAAATGTTTTCATGTACTTATTAATACAGTTTCATTTTTTAAGTAGAAAGGCTAGATTATCTTCTATCTGATTGGAAAATAATACCGACTGAAGATGATCGAATCAAGTACGTTGATTGGTTTAGAAAATTGAAACCGAGTAATTGTCTTCTAATCCCGCAAGGTATCGGATTTTGACTCTTTATTTTAGTACTTTTTTCATTTCCACAAAACTTGACTCAATTAACACGATTCCATTATTTCTAGACCAATAAAATATTCATTCATTTGGAATAAGAATAACTATAAATCTGATTGGCTAACCCAACGAGGGGAAGATCACTAATTTGTCTTTCATATGAAAGAGCTGTAAACTTGATTTAACTCAGTACATGTATACTAGCCTTTGTACTTTTTATTAATAGCCTTATTGTATTTACATGTATGATTGTTACATTTTACCACAATCATACATTTCACAGCATAAATATTGTCATAGATATCATCAAATGTCACCCCTTACGTTTCGGAAGTTAACTTTAAAGATAAAGGCTATTACATATATCTGTATGGCAATTAAAAAAAATCAAGTATAAAAAATTTAAATCTTTGAATATCCTTTAGTAAAAAAAGGCAGCCCAAAAGAAGCCATCAAAACACAGACTTTAAAAAAAATATGTAGTAATATATCTATTGAAAGGTATAATAAGTAAAAGTTTAATGTGATGACATTACGAACATTTAATAATACATAAAAATAATACTCTTAAAAAGCTAAGAGACGGCTAGCTTTTTAGAAAAGTTATTACTTGTAACGAATTGTTCTTAATTACGATGGTATTTTGTGTGGAGTTAATCCCCTTCATGGGTATAATAGTCACATGACAGTATCTATCAACAAGGATGTAAATCAAAGAAATGGCCACTGGCAAGGTAAATCACGATGAATTCACCTGTCCGATTTGTTTGGAGAAACTTAAGTCACCCAAAAGTTTGCCTTGCTTGCATTCTTTTTGTGAGCAGTGTATCGGTGAATACATTTTATCTACAGAACGCAAGAAAGAGCACAAACTAACTCATTACAATTGTCCCGTATGTAGAACAGTTATAACGCCGTCTAACCCAGAAGACAGCACGTCGCGCTGGGCCTCATCGTTGCCGCACAATTTTACGATTTCATCACTAATGAATAAGAGAAACGTAGACAAACAAGAATGCCATCTGTGCAAACGACAAGAAAAGGTAACAGGAGCATGTTACTGGTGTCGGGAGTGTACCGAAGCTTTTTGCGAAGAGTGTTGTAAACTTCACGGTTTAATGAAGTTATCCTCAAATCACAAAGTTGTGAAAATAGAACAACTGAACGTTGACGAACATACTGTTAATCTTGCAGCAATTTCCGATGCTTGTCCAGTCCATAGCACCAAAGTCATCGAAGCCTACTGTGTTGATCACAAGCAGCCTTGCTGTGTTCTCTGTTTGACGTTACAACATAAGAAATGTGAAAACGTTCATGCAATTGAAGAAATTCTTGATTGCAATAAGAGTGTTTCAGGGAGCTTTGATTTTGACTTGGGTAAAATTGAATCGACAATCATTAATCTCCAAGCTGAAAAACAAAAAGAAAGTGAACTTTTAGAGGGGTGTTTTGAAAGTGTAGAAACTAAGGCCGTTGAGACTGTAAAATCAGCGAAAGACAAACTAGATACCCATTTAGCCTCCTTTCTTGAAGAGTTTAAAGTAATTAAGGACACAGAGACATCGAAATCGCGTGATACACTGAATATGATGGACAGATTTTTAAATAAAATTCAAGAATTAGTGAAAGTAACGAAAGTAATAGACGATTATGGATCAAAAGCTCAACTATTTATCCACCTTGAAAAAATAAAACCAGAAATTTATTCACAAATTGAAATGATACTCAAAATTATGCAAAATACAAAAGATGTCAAAGTCGAGTTTGCCGTTGATGAAACCCTACAGAAAATTGTTAATAGTCACAGTATTGGTAAGGTTTTAGTTTTGGAGAAGGAAACAAATTATACTTCAAGATTTCATGAATTTTGCAGAAAGATGAACCTAATATCTCGGAATTTCGAAAATTTAAAGCTGAAAATGAAGAAATCAGTGCACCTTAATGGTAACGTAGCACGCGGAGGACTATGCATCGCAGATGAAAATTTCATGTGTGCTTGCACGAATAAAAAGGTTCTGGTTATTGATACTACACATGGTGATATCAAATATAATTGCAGTTTTGCGATTGGCTGCAAGAGACTTGCTTATGTACCCAAAAGAAAAACGCTGTACGTTTCATGTTACGATGGTGAAGTTTACAGAGTTGCTTTTGAGCAGAATTTTAATTCACACGTTTCTGTAAAGAATTATAATGGTGTTTATAACGGTGGCGTTTGTGTACATGATGGATTTCTTTATGTCATTGTAGATAGCGAAATACAGAAAATGGACTTGAATAAAAGTGGAGAATTTAAAAAATGCTTCAATACTAACACTAAATGTACGGATCTTAACGGTCTTTGTGTAGACAGAAAGAATAAACGTCTAATATACACTTCTAGCGATTTTAAAGTTGTTTGCACTACATTTGCAGGAGATGAGATTTTCTCATTCAAAGATGAAAATATGAGGAAAGTAACAAGTGTTACTGTAGATTCCTCTGGTGTTATATTTGCTGGTGATGAAGAGGGTTCCGTTCACGTGATTTCTGGAGACGGTAAACAAAGGAGAACCGTATTGTACAAACCGGAGAAAATTCAGCGACTGTGTGACGTTTGGTTAGACAAATCAGAGAAAACATTGTTTATCTGTGGCGACCATTACATAGAAATGTATGATATCCAGTGCTGAATATTCTGGCAAATAAAGCTGTTCTTGAAAGTCTCGTTGTTGAAACTGATACGTGCCAAACTTAATTAATTATTTAATGTAAAACCCAATCTTCAATTGCAGGAATTGGTTGTTAGGTTTGAGTTCTAATCTCAATATCCTGTAGGTAGTTCGTCATGACTACTAATGATCACTAGCCTGTCAACGCTGGGGTTGTGAGTTCGAATCTCACCTGTGGCGGGTTGTGTTCGACTCCGATCTTAATTGACAAGGATTGCCAATTTTCCTACCGAAGGTCGGTGGTTCTCTCCGGGTACTCCGGCTTCCTCCACCAATAAAAACTGGCCGCCGCGAAATGGCCAAATGTGCTGAAAACGGCGTTAAACCCCAACTAAATAAATAAATAAACAATATCCTGTATCAGTGAACTAATAATTAACTCTCCTACAAGATCACGTTTATCTTCTTACATTCAGGGTACCGAAAAGAATAAATAAAATAGTAAGAAGGAATATGACAATTATAAACTGATCTAGATGTATATGCCATTACATTGAAATGCTATAAACAAAATTAAAAACTCAACATCATTAAAATCATCGGCTATTTCCTTCTTTTCAGGATATTGACATAGTTTTGACAAGGTACTACCTCAGAAACTCTTAACCAAAGTTTGACCACAAATTCCCCGGTATTTTCAGTGAAGAAGGTTTTTAGATATTATTTTGTTGGATTTTCGTTTCATTAACAGTGGCATTATTGGTTCAAGACCCTCTCCCCCAGATACAGTTTTGAAAGAGGATCATCTAAGAAACAGTGTTAACAATTGTTAAGTTTCACTCGCCGAACATGGATCAGAAATGTTAGATATTTTTAAGCAAATGTGAGCTTTTTTCATCACTTTGCGTCCATCGACTATAAACTCTTCACATTTCAATTCTTCTTGAGATCCATTGAAAAGAAATTCGAAGTTGACAGGTCTGTTCCTTATACGGGTTGTTAATATTGTACCGATTGGTTAAAAAGCATGGAAATTATTATTGGAAAGTAATACTAATTCGACAGTTATCGTTATTTGCTCACTATTTAAAAAATTCAAAATTACTCTAATGCAGGACTTAATTTAACATTGATCTTAGGACTTTCTCTTATAATTGTATCCATTTAAAACAGACTTAAATCGCAAATAATATCCAGTTTAGGACTACAGACTTTGCATCCTGTCTTGTCGTAAAATAAAATAGATTTATATTTCTATTTCTATTATTTTCATGCTAAAGAAAATTCCCAGATGGAACTCAAAACATATTTCTCTTAATTAACCTAATGGGCCGCTACTAGGAGTTTAAATACATTCAATGCTGATATAAGTTAAAAGTTTATTGCACATAAAATAAGCCATTTGAGCGTATGGGTGAAGTAAAAAATATTCTAAGAAAAACAAGATATTATCCTATTTTAATACAAAGATTTAATGGTGACTAATAATTTTCCTATTTCCCAAATTTAATGCCATGGGGCTCACTACAGGATTTATTTACAAAGTACAATTACTCTTGTTTATTTCTAAATAAAGATATTATATGTTATACAGTTTTGGTGTCTAAATACGGAGATTTATTGCGTCAATAAAATTCATATTGGACGTGGCACCAACAAGCCCGATACGAATGTTTTTGACCCGTTAAGGCCACACCAGATAATCTTTCGTTCTTACGATTTCGCCGGTCCAATTATCATGATTATTGGACTATGTAAATTTTAAGAAAATACTTATTTGCCGCTTCATTTTGCAAAAATGCTGAAAATACCCCCAAATTCTTTATTTTTTCAAGAAATTAAAAATAAAAATTGTTCGCTCTCTCCTAAAATTTATAAAATTGAGATTTTCCCCCATTTTTAAAAAATGTGTGCCGAACGTAAATTTGATCTTCGCCGGAAAAAACTAATCTTATAAGAAAAGTATATAAGATATCTCATAAAGTTCATAAGATATCTTATATAGTTTGTAAGATATATAGTTTATAAGATATCTCATATAATTTTTAAGATATCTCATATAATTTTTAAGATATCTCATATAATTTTCTTTATAAGATATCTTACAAATTATATGAGATATCTTATAAAGTAGATATCTTATATTAAAAATATTTATAAGATATCTTATAAACTTTATAAGATAACTTATATACTTTATGAGACATCTTATATACTTTGTAAGATATCTTATATACTTTGTAAGATATCTTATAAACTTTAGAAGATATCTTATAAAGTATATAAGATATAAAGTTTTTAAGATATCTTATAAAAACTGAATTATATAAGATATCTTATATATTATATGAGGTATCGTGAAGTTAGAATAAATAGTAAAATCAGATCGGGATAATTTGATGTTTTGCCAGAATAGTACACGATTTTAAACATTTTGGTTGAACAGTTGATTTGTAAATTTCCAACAAAGTACCTTAGTATGAGTGGCCGTGCGTGTCATTGGCGCGATAGCATACAGATACACGTATATAATCATATACGCGTATATATTATCAAGATTTACTCGTATATTGTTATTATATACGCGTATATTTTAACTTTATACACGTATCCATACGAGTATGTTTTATCTTTATACGTGTATATAATATACGCTTATACTTTAACTTTATATCCGTATATATATCGAGAGCTTCATTTTTTTAACTAAATGTTTAAATCGTTTTAATTCAATCAGCTGTTAATATATTTCCAACAGATTTTTCAATATCTACAATATATGCAAAAGCTGAAGCCCGCCTCCGGGTGCGGGATTTCTAGCTACGTTGAAGTCCCATTGGTAGCCTTGAGCTGTTTTCTGCTCTTTGGTCGGGTTCTTTGACACATTCCCCGTTTCCATTCTCTTTTCTAAAGGTTTTTTAATCTGTAAAGTAATATGAATTGATTAAAATTGATTACTGAACCATAATTGAAATACTGCCTGTATTCCTGTTCCTTACGAAACACAGAATAGATAAGAAGTCGGTGTGTTGCTATAATTTGAACCCAGGTATACTCCGACAGTCCATTAGTCCGACGGAAAATTTCCTGTTCAGTTAGTATAGAAACCAATCAAAGTTTCAGCAAACAGACTAGAAGGTTTCTAAATGGCGTCATGGAAAAGATTTATAATTAGTATAGGCTGTGCACGAAGTGTTAAAATGCAATTTCTATTTTTTTCCAGCTGTTACGATAGGCCTATGTCCAAAAGATGATTCTTAAGATAAAAGTCACAAAATCTTTCATAATTTGATGTATTAGATTTAAAAAATGCTACAAATTCCTGTCCTTGAAGGTAAAAATTTTTAATTTCATTCTCTACTGGTTATTCCTGTCCTTGAAGGTAAGAATTTTAATGCCAGACCCTATGACTTATTACGATATCCCAAACAGCTTTTTTTTTAAAAAAAATACTCTGCCTGAAACTGAATATCCGAATTCTTCAGATTCTGCGGTAGAACTGTTTAAAACGGTCCTAGGTCAGACCTGTAGAACAGTGATAGTTTAGGACAGTTCTAGAGAGAAATTAGAAACTGAAGCCAGTTGTATTATATATATTTGCATACGAAAAATGTGCAAGGATTGATTGAGTTGGTCTAAGACCACAAGTAATGCGCAGTTTTCGTTGTCCACAAATATGATCACCTCTATGAATTTATTGTATTTCTTCCATATCTATTTTTTGCCCCTTATAAAATTAAAATTGTTTGATACCAATTTTGATGTACAAGATGTGCACATTTTGTCGATTTACGACACATCAGTTGTGCTCAAGTCCTAAAATATTGAAAACAAAAACAATAATCCAAAGCATTGAAGGGCAAATTCAAAAATACCAAAATGACCAAAAGGGGCAAAGCCAAACCATCTAAGAATAGAGCTATGCACGAGAGAGATACTCCTTATTTTTCACAAATTTTATTATTTTGTAACATTATTTTTTAAGTATTAATTTAGGGCTAGTATCGAAATACTAGCAAATGAGTAAATGTTTCTTAATTTATAGTAGATTGTTCAAAGTTGATGTTTTGAAAAGTTTGAATGAGCTGACATATTGGTCAAAAGTAGAAATTCGGTCAGATGGAAAAGTGTCAATATTTAGGTCGTCGTCTGCTGTCTGCAAGAAATCTGCTACTCTAAGAGATATTTGTGTCAATATTTTGAGATACCACAGACGAATTTAAAAAAAAAATTGATATTATGACAGGAAGTAAGAATAATTTGCGCATTAGAAAGATTTTCAAGTTTGCGCAAGTGTAATTTTTTTAAATTCTGTTTTATTTTAATATAAAAATGCACTATGAACTAATATTGCTCTTGGACAAGTTTAAATTATTGTATTTTTTTTTGTATAAATTAGAAATGTATAAATCTCCGAATAACGCACTAAGGTGGATTCAATATTTTACTGAACAATTTATTTCTGTGTTACAAATAAGTTTGAGTAAATTCATTAATGAAATAACATAAGGTAGGCTGGACTTTATCGACCTTTATGCCACCCGTTTTGTGTAAACATTGAAAATCAATAAGATGCATTGTAATCTTTGTCAATATCTGAAGTTTTGTGTGTTAAGGTTAAAATACACAATGCATCCGGTTTATACTAACAACCGTTATCTATATCATTTAGTATGTCATAAGTCAAGTACGTACATAATCCTGCTTATTTTACACAACTTCTGTTTTTGCTATAAATAATGTTTTGTCTAAACGCCAAAAATGTAATCTTCATATGGAAAATAAGGAAGGATATGAGCGATAGCGAGGATAAAATTTAAGCAAATAATGTACCTATTTTAAAAGCTAAAACAAACTCATGGCTACCCATAAATGATTTCGATTCAAAAATGGAAATTGGGTAAACAAAATGGTGCTACATGTATATGACTTTTCAAATTACAGCCATGATGTTGATTTTACAGCTTCACAAAAATGAAATCGAAAACAAAAGAAAAGTAAAATAAAATAACTATTGAAAATAATAACACTTTTAGATTTAATTGCATTTTGAAGTATTAAGGTTGGCGGTACCTAAATCCGCTAAATTGCAGATTTTCATGAAATTTGACATGCAGCTAGAGAAACTGCATCCAAATATCGATTTTTTATCTTTAGCTTTTATATTTCTTCAATAAGGTTGATTTAAATTCGTTGAAATAAAGGACTTTCACTGTAGATTTCATATAAGACCTGCCCCCCCCCCCCCCCCCCCCCCCCCCCCAAAAAAAAAAAAATTATAATTTCACTTTATATTGTCATTTCCCAAAATCAAATCCCTAGGATTTTGTATAAAAACGATATGTTATTGCTTTCAACTTTTTCGTTTCAATGATACTAAATAAACATAGGGTCAGCAGCTTCGTTTTCGTTGTGGAAATCATTCAACTGTAGCTAATGTCTGTTAAAACATTAAAAATCTGTATTTTTATCGCGACGTCGTGACGACGTCACTCGTATTTAGGATTTTTTACGCTTAATTTCACTCTTCAAAGAGCAATCAATCTAATATACTAAAAAAACGAATCAGGAGACTTCCAATAAATCTTTTATTGATAAAAAGAGAATTTCAATGGCAATAATATATCTTGTTTTTAAAAATTGTCTACGGACTGGATTTTGAGAAATCATAATTTAAAGTCTAAATATTTGAATTTCTGGAGAGATAAATGTGTGCATTTTATGTATTTAGCAATCTGTTGGTCAAAACTTCGGGAAGTATTAAAGGGACATACATTTTTTTATATTCAGATACAGTTCAACGCTCTCTAGTTGCATGCCAAATTTTATAAAAATCTGAAATAAAGCCCAATTAGGGACCTCCTACTGTAACCGGGTGAGTTTGGTGGGTGGTGTCACTCAGGTTACGGGGTCATAATTTTATACGTTAAATCATTAGAAAAACGTTGACAGGATGCTGCACTGGAAAGTGGCTCTCTAACAATACTGTATAGATGAAAACTCCAAGTTGCAATCAATAATTTATTTTACGTCTGGAACAATATTACAAAGATGGACTATGTTCAGTATAAAGTTCTGAGTCCAATCTTACAGTTACTATTAATCATTCTGTGTAATATATTCATATAAATTTTACACAAGTATTTATAATACATAAAAAAATGACAAATATAAACACCTCAATTTGAGTGACAGTATTCACTTAAAAGATAATCACAGATTCAGATTCAATAGTTTATTAAAGCTCACCACATACATTCATATAAAACATAATAACAATAAGAGATAAAACATACAAATTAAAATGCATGAGCCATTCTAAAAATAATTATAACTATTTAGCCTTTCTACTTAAAAAAATGAAACTGTATTAATAAGTACATGAAAACATTTTTCTTATTGTTTCCAGTGTAAATATTAAAAATTATTCTAAAAAAACTAAACACATCGTTACTAAAATGGTGAAAAATGGTTAAAAAATATTGCCAAGTTTTTTGTATCTGTGATCAGAATTTAAAAGTTGCTAAAAAGACTGGTACAAGACTCACTAGACTTGTCTAGTGACATTTTCCTTAGGCTCCTCTACTGTTACCTTATAAAAGTCAGATGTTGTTCTGGAGTTAAGTCGCCTTGTCCATAAAAAAAATCAAATATGCACGAAAAATCACAAAATTAGCAATTTTCGGGTAAATTAAAAAACGTGTCGACTTAGATGGGCTCAATATATATTGTTAAAATTTGAAACATACTTTGTTAAGATAAGTATCTTTCAATGGTCAACTGCTAATCAATGCTAAACATATAGCTTCAACTCCTATTTTGTGTTTTAATTTAATGAAGTTTACCCTTGACTTAATGATAAACGTCAAGTAAAAAGCCTAGACTATTGAGAACATAGTAATATATACATCTTAAATACAGTTAAAAAAGGGTACTAACTAAAGCACTAATTAACAAAGAACATGTGAAAATCAATTAAGCCATCATACTGATTAATATTTCTTAGGGGCCTCGGTGGCCGAGTGGTCTAGGTAGTTCGTCATGACTACTTCTGATCACTGGCCTGTCAACGCTGGGGTTATGAGTTCGAATCTCACCTGTGGCGGGGTGTGTTCGACTCCGATCTTAATAGACAAGGATTGCCAATTTTCCTACCGAAGGTCGGTGGTTCTCTCCGGGTACCTCCACCAATTAAAACTGGCCGAATTCTACTTTAACGGAGGTGGACACTATTTTCGCAATGCCAGTGACTGCTTTATAAAGTCGCAAATGAATGGTAGAAGTTCAGGTTTTGGGTTTAAAATAGATTTAATATATAAATTTAAGTTGTTGATGTCTAAGTTTTGGGGGATGTTTAATTGTTGAAATAAGACTGTTCAAGGGTTTTGAATATATGATAAAGCCCATGGTGTTGGTCCTTATCTGACGTCTATGACGTCACACTCTTCATCGCATAGCTTTTTTCATTTTCTTTTCATTTTTTTTGTATTTTTGTGGGGGGGGGGGGCGATTTTTTTTTTTGGGGGGGGGGGGGGTCAAATTTAAAAAACAAATGTTATTTTACTTTTTTCCAAATCCCCCCTATTTTTTATTTATTTTTTTTCACAAAATATTTTCCCCAATCAATTTCGTTTGTGGCAGTAGACTTTAATTTGAATAATTTGAAGTCCTCTGTTTAAATATATGATAAAGTGTATAATACATGTTAAAATCTGTATCACATGCTGTATCAACCTCGACCAGACCGCCTCGGTGATCTCGTGGTAGCGTGCTCGCCCCGAGTGCGGAAGGTCGCGGGTTTGATCCCCGGCCGGGTCAAACCAAAGACATTAAAATTGGTATTTGCTGCTTCTCCGCCAAGCATGCGGCATCTAGGAGTAAGAACAAAGATCTACTGGTCGGCTTGGAGTCAGTATTATGTGTCCAAGTGAGGTGATATGTCTTCCTGCGGACAGTTACCTCGTGAGCTAGAACATTAAAAATCCGACGTAGCGTGTCGGTCTAGTACAAAGCCGTGATCATATTCACACCGTTCCCTCGTTGGTCAAGAAGGCCGAAAGCCAGAAGGATAAACCCCTGACTTAGGAGATTGACATTCGTCGTGAGTTACAAGGCTTAAGATTTAAGGTTCGCCTCTTTTCATATTTAATGCACTGATCGTGAGTCGCACTTTATCATTTTTTATCTTAATAATTATCATTGTATATACATGTATTTACTGGTTTACTACAAGTGAAGTACTTATATAATGCATGAATTTACACATCTTCATTTACTCCAGGAAAAAACAAATAAAGACCAAACATAATCAAACATGTACAAAATTTAATTTACTATCAATTAACATATAACATCAAATGTGAAAAACGAACAAAATTTTGATTTTTATTTAAAAAAAAATAATGGAGTGAAAATCGGTGATTTTTGCAACATCCAGGCAATCATGATACACATGTCTAGCACGTGTACTTAGCATCAATGTAACACGTTATATATTACGAACCACATTCTTTGTATTTTAAAGGCGTGCTTTATTTTCCTCAACATTAACCAAGTTTATTGTTTTAGCATTTTTGGATTTAAGCAAATTCAAGACGGCGACTACGTTTTGACAGAACTTGTTAGTTAGACACCATTGCTCTTGTTTACCTTCCTGATTTTGCATTGCCTGAAACTTATTTAAAGTTGAAGATTAACTAGGTTATTGGTTTTTAAAAAAACCAGAAACATGTTTTAAGAAATAAAACACGCCTTAAGAGTTGAATTTTATGTTTCAAGCAAAGGTGGCCATATTGGTTTTAGGTTTGGATAATCAAACAAAATTATGGGAATGAACCCACAAAGTATGATTACATAACAAACGATCAAAGTTGACCACTTAAAACTTTTTCATGCCGCTCCTAAAATAAGGTATATAATCATTTACGGTTATATAAGCGGGGCCTCGGTGGCCGAGTGGTCTAGGTAGTTCGTCCTGACTTGTTGGTCACTAGCCTGTCAACACTGGGGTTGTGAGTTCTAATCTCACCTGTGGCAGGGTGTATTCGACTCCGATCTTAATTGACAAGGATTGCCAATTTTCCTACCGAAGGTCGGTGGTTCTCTCCGGGTACTCCGGCTTCCTCCACCAATAAAAACTGGCCGCCGCGAAATAGCCAAATGTGCTGAAAACCTCGTAAAACCCCAACTAAACAAACAAACAAACGGCTATATAAGGATGTGGTTCGCTTTGGTGTTATCAATTGCACAACTGCCATTTTCCAACATTTAAGTGTATTGTTAATTTCGATTGTAGATAATTTTCAGTCATGCTTTACATTTTTTGTATACAAATATTGGTTTAATTTATTTTATCAAATTCTTTTCCTGTGTCCCTATCAAATCAAATGGATTATACTTTGGGTCATACATAAACACATACTTTGACCTAACTTTTATTCATGGATGAAGTCATATCTACCTAACAAGAAAATATCTTATTTATATCACATGTTCTTATTATTTGTAAAAACTTTTCACATTACCCATTCCGGAAGAAAACAAAAACGGGCGGTTTTTTGGGTGAAAAAACGAAATTGACTTGCTGTGGATTCTTGAAATAATGAATTCATTCTGCTTCTTTGCATTAAGCTTGTGTATGGCTGCTGTAAAAAGCGACTTATATCCAGTTAGACATACGGTGTATGGCAAGATCTCTGGTCTTTTGAATAATGTTCTACCTGGCGTAAAAGTTGAATCGTATCTCGGAGTTCCATATGCAGCGCCACCTATTGGGCCGTTGCGATTTAAGGTAAGCTGTCTTGATATATATAAAACTATGATAAAATGTATGAATTAAATGGTCATGTTCTATTCGTAGGTAAATGGTTTGCATGGTAAAGTCTTGCGTTCTTAGCCTTTCAAACATTTAGTTGATTAGTAGCAATGTTTGTTATTTGCTTTCCCTCTTTTTGGTTATTTGTCAGTTTGAAGTTAGTTTTGGTTATGTTCTAGCCTTTCTACTTAAAAAAATGAAACTGTATTAATAAGTACATGAAAACATTTTTCTTATTGTTTCCAGTGTAAATATTAAAAATTATTCTAAAAAAAACTAACACATCGTTTTTAAAATGGTGAAAAAGGGTTACAAAATATTGCCAAGTTTTTTATATCTGTGATCAGAATTTAAAAGTTGCTAAAAGACTGGTACAAGACTCACTAGACTTGTCTAGTGACATTTTCCTTAGGCTCCTCTACTGTTACCTTATAAAAGTCAGATGTTGTTTTGGAGTTAAGTCGCCTTGTCCATAAAAAATCAAATATGCACGAAAAATCACAAAATTAGCAATTTTCGGGTAAATTAAAAAACGTGTCGACTTAGATGGGCTCAATATATATTGTTAAAATTTGAAACATACTTTGTTAAGATAAGTATCTTTCAATGGTCAACTGCTAATCAATGCTAAATATATAGCTTCAACTCCTATTTTGTGTTTTAATTTAATGAAGTTTACCCTTGACTTAATGATAAACGTCAAGTAAAAAGCCATAATGTTCGTCTTCGAAACGGTGTAGTCATATAAAAATTCGCTTCGCACGAATAAGTTGATAAACAAATTATCACCAAATGGGTAAGTATTTCGACAAAAAGGCATATTTCTCGAAAACGTTTTTTGATATGCCGAATTCATATTTTTTATTGTTTTATGTTTCACCGTAATTTGCGCTATCGATAATAAAATCGGTTTTTCTTTTAGTTTATTGAAAATAATTTTTTTTGATAACGACGTATAGCTTATCAGTGTTTATTTAGAAACCACAAAATCCAACAAAGTGGAGAAAAATAACATTGAAAGCTACAGTTGAACCATATGCCTGTGAACAAACGACTTGGAACTACATCAAACATTATCGTCCTAACTACCAACCAAAATCCAGTGAAGATTGCCTATACATGAATATCTACGTACCTCAAGTAAGCGTTTTATTTATCGCCATTAAACATGTTTCAAATACTTGAATTTTTGCTTTTCTACGAACTTTTATATGTCAATACACCCATATAACATTTGCATACATGTATCTCAGCTGATATTAGGGAACAACAATTTTATTTGTTTTTTTTTAAATATTATCATTCAATTTCTCTCTCTCATGGTAATCCGAGCTTGAAGAATACCAACTGAACTGAAAATTCAAGATAATAGCAACGCATTCACTTCTAAAAGGCTTTGCCTATAAAAGGACAACAATCTACGATATGAATAGAACCTCATTGACAAATATTATTTAATATTCTAATTTTCAGATTGTGAACTTTCTCTTTCTATGTAGCTAAATACATGTTAATACGTTCGATTTATGATATCTACTTTTGAAAGTTCATTTATAATTGTTAAGCATTTGATATGAAGGGTGAATTCTTCTACTAGGCAAATTTAATGTCCCATAAACTATATCTTGGTCAGGATAAATCCATAACATTAGCCTAAAATTTAACTGATGTCAACACGATTTGGTTAACAGAAAAAAGCTCCCCTAAAACGATACTATAAGCCTAAAGTATTAACGGTTGAATCCCCCATAAGCGATGTAGATATCTTTCTCGACTCACTCATCAATGAATTTTATTGTTCGCCGGAGTTTCCCCACTTGCTATTGTCACGGATATTTGAACGAGATATCTCGTATTCACATAATCAATCAGACAAAAATATAAAATTTGGCAGCAGTAGTTTATCTTTATATGTACCGTTATATAAAAGTTCAATAAAAGAACTTCTTGTCTGAAACCACTGAGATTGATCTTTAAATTGTCCCTTCTCAAAATTGTATTAGATGACGTCAACCTGTCACCAAGTTTACCGAAATAACTTAGTTTCACAAAGAAGCATACAGTATATACAAAAAACAATAACATATAGAAACCAAACTTGGCAGTAAAAGTAAATATATTTGAATGTATTCAACAATGAAGAGAGACTTTGCAGTCAAACTTAGTTAATGGGTTATGGTGTTCAATTGGCAAACGAATTCGGATGAGCGACAGAAGCTTTGGGAAGTTTTAAGATATTGTTTATTTCCTACACAATTGGCAAACGAATTCGGACGAGCGACAGAAGCTTTGGGAAGTTTTAAGATATTGTTTATTTCCTACACAATTGGCAAACGAATTCGGACGAGCGACAGAAGCTTTGGGAAGTTTTAATATATTGTTTATTTCCTACACAATCATTCCATTCACTTCTGTCATTTGGGTTTCACCAATCAACTTATTTGCTTCATTTTCTTTGGCCGATATTTCTAAATTAGTTTTTCACTTTTTCTTCCTTTTATTTCTATATTTTTTTGTTTTCATTGGCAAGTTTGATCTTTAATATAAATTAATGGAAATTTCTACTTTAATTCTCAAGGTTAATAAAACAGCACTGCCAGTTCTGGTATATGTTCATGGTGGATCAAATGTTTATGGTATGGGAAGCATGGTGCCAGGCGACATTTTAGCTGCACATGGTGAAATCATCGTTATTACATTTAACTATAGACTAGGAATTCTAGGTATTTTTGAATTTAGATTTCTAATTTATCCAGCCGTTGAGCATTACCATGCAATGAAATGTTCTCCATTTCAGCCGTAAATAATTACCAAATAATAGAGTATTTTCTATTATCCTATCGTAGAGCAATCAAACATTCTCCATTACCTAACCATAGAGAACTACCACACAATAGAATGTTCGTCATTATCCAGTCAAAGGACACTACCAAACAAGTAGAATATTATACAATAATTAGCTTTTATGAAGTCCACTCATGACTATACCGATCTGGTCAGACCAATGTCTCATCAGGTCCGTATAGTCATGAGTAGACCTCATGACAAGTCAATAACTGTTTTATTATATAATAAGGAATTATACTGTTTGTATGCCCTGCGTACAAATTTGAATGGGACATATAGTAGTTATCCCTGTCCGTCCGTCCGAACTAAATGGTTAAGGTTTGCGTTTAGGTTCATTTCTTTGGAACTAAGCATAGTGTATCAATGAAACTTCATCAGTGGATGAGCCTCGGGTAGAACTGAGCAGTCATACAATAATAGGGTCATTATGACTTACATTTTACGGTTGAGTGACTCTGGTTACGTTTTGCGTTTATAAGTATTTTAGGGCGGGGCATCCGTATATTACAGACACAATTTCTAATTTTAATATATTCAACAACTTTCAAATATCAACAAGGTGACAAGGTGTACTCACTCTGAGGTAAGACTCATAAAAAGCTGTCTAGACCAATCAGCGTAAAGCAAACTTCCTTAACATTTAATAATCTCCATTATCCATCCGTAGAGCACTACCAAACAATATAACATTCTCCATTATTCATTCCTAGAGCACTACCAAACAATATAATATTCTGCATTATCCAACCGTAGAGCGCTACCAAACAATATAATATTCTCCATCATCCTGTTGTAGAGCACTACCAATCAATAGAATATTCTCCATTATCCAGGGTAGAGCACTACCAAACAATAGACTGTTCTCCATTATCCAGCGGTAGAGCACTACCAATCAATAGAATATTCTGCATTATCCAGCCGTAGAGCACTGCAAAACACTAGACTGTTCTCCATTATCCAACCGTAGAGCACTGTCAAACAATAGACTGTTCTCAATTATCCAGCGGTAGAGCACTGCAAAACAATAGACTGTTCTCCTTTATCCAGCCGTAGAGCACTGTCAAACAATAGACTGTTCTCCATTATCCAGCGGTAGAGCACTACCAAACAATAGACTGTTCTCCATTATCCAGCCGCAGAGTACTATCAAACAATAGACTGTTCTCCATTATCCAGCGGTAGGGCACTACCAAACAATAGATTGTTCTCCATTATCCAGCCGCAGAGTACTATCAAACAATAGAATATTTTCCATTATTCATTCGAAGAGCACTACCAATCAAAACAATATTCTCCATTATCCAGCCGCAGAGCACTACCAAACAATAGAATATTCTCTAATATCCAGCCGTAGAGCAGTGCAAAAAACCAGAATATTCTCCATTATCCAGTCGTAGAGCACTGCAAAACAATAGAATTTTCTCCATTATTCAGCCGTAGAGCACTACCAAACAACACAATGTTCTCCATTATCCAGCCGTAGGGCACTATCAAACAATAGAATATTCTCCATTATCCAGTCGTAGAGCACTACTAAACAATAGACTGTTCTCCATTATCCAGCCGCAGAGCACTACCAAACAATAGAATATTCTCTAATATCCAGCCGTAGAGCAGGGCAAAAAAACCAGAATATTCTCCATTATCCAGTCGTAGAGCACTGCAAAACAATAGAATTTTCTCCATTATTCAGCCGTAGAGCACTACCAAACAACACAATATTCTCCATTATCCAGCCGTAGAGCACTATCAAACAATAGAATATTCTCCATTATTCAGCCGTAGAGCACTACCAAACAACACAATATTCTCCATTATCCAGCCGTAGAGCACTATCAAACAATAGAATATTCTCCAGTATTCAGCCGTAGAGCACTACCAAACAACACAATATTCTCCGTTATCCAGCCGTACAGCACTACCAAACAATAGAATATTCTCAAGTATCCAGTCGTAGAGCACTACCAAACAATAAATGTTCCCCAATATTAAGCCGTAGAGCAATATCAAACAATAAAATGTTCTCCATTATCCAGTTGTACAGCACTACCAAACAATAGAATATTCTCCATTATCCAGCCATAGCGCCTCGCCAAGCAATAGGATGTTCCCCATTATCCAGCGGTAGTGCACTACCAAACAATAGAATGTTCTCCATTATAAAGCCGCAGAGCACTATACGAAGCAAAAGAATGTTCTCAAAGAATGGGTATGGTAATTGATGTAATTTTATATTGCACAATCTTTGACCAATTAGTTTTGATTTTAGTAACATTACCGGTAATATTACGTAACCTTGATCTGATTAATATAGGTAATAAAATATTACCAGACTGGGAAATATTTTACAATTATTGACTTCTGATGTGGTGAATACCATGATTTATCAACTCCTTAGATATTGGATAATCGTTGATTATTTTTACCGGGCATCCAGGTTGGAGTTTTAGTGATCTTTATCAATAATTTTCAGATATCTCTCCGATTTTAATCACTCAATACTCAGTAAAATAAAAACAAAAGTATTGTAACTAAAAATTCAATTCAACAATTTAAAGCTTGATGATCTTCGAATACTTTAGCATTCTTCTATTAAAACATTTTTTTGGAATCTACCCATTGCCAGCGTGGCAAAACATTTATTTCAGCAATTTTCGTTGTAGCCTACATTTCTCGTGCGGGGCCTCGGTGGCCGATCGCGAGTGGTCTAGGTAGTTCGTCGTGACTACTAATGACCAGTAGCCTGTCAACACTGAGAGGTTTGTTCGACTCCGATCTAAATTGACAAGGATTGCCAATTTTCCTACCGAAGGCCGGTGGTTCTCTCCGAGTACTCCGGCTTTCTCCAGCAATAAAAACTGGCCGCCGCGAAATAGCCAAATGTGCTGAAAACGGCGTAAAACCCCAACTAAACAAACAAACAAACATTTCTCGCGCAATTATAGATGACGCTGATTTTGCAGTTTGATTGAACGAGATAGGTGAACGGCTCATCACTTTCAGAAACACACATGGACATATACACTACCCGCTATTTTCCTATTACTATATTTAGGTACGTCGCGACACTGATTATATATGATAATCACTTAGAGGGAATTTTTCCCTGATGATTATTACGTTTTGAAACAAGGAATTTCCTAACGTTTTTGCTTCGCATCACGGTGCGGAGCTATTAGTTTCAGTAGACATACACGTCATCTTGAAATAATTACTAATCGCTGATTGGTTACTTTATGATGCGACTGAGATACAACAACAGTCATTGGTTTAAATGAGATAAAGAATTACAGACTTTACTCGTTCAGGATAAGTCATCAAAAGTCGGAAAATTAACTATGTGTATATCAGTTCCGATCAACTGTCATTACATGTTTTTGTAATATTCATATATTCTGAAATTCATTATTGAAATCAATTATTAATACGTGTATATTTGCTTTGCTAATTTGCAATACACACGGTTTGTTTTGCTTAATCGTACACACTATAATCCTATGTTTACAACAAAAAATGCCTGATCTCTACTTCATAACTTCTGCCAATCTAGGCACACCTCCAGAGTCGTGTCTATTTGCTGTTTTTGCGCGGAAAATTTTACTGGTCAACAGAGAATTCCAATACTAAATCAACAACCACATGCTCACATACTACCATAAATTAAGATGCAGAGAAGCAGTCCACAGCTTTTTAGAAAGCTAAAACTTGTAGCCAACTAGAAACAACTAATTATAACGCCAAATAATTAACATTCAACCGGCTTCCAACAAATTATTGATAATTAAAAATATTCTATCAAATAGGATTTTACGCTGACAAGGACGATGGTTACAATGGTAATTACGGTCTGTTTGATCAGCTTAAGGCGCTCACATGGGTACAGAAGAACATTAAATTCTTCAATGGAGATCCAGCTAAAGTCACAATATACGGACACAGCGCAGGTTCCGGTGACGTCGGCCTTCACCTTATATCGGATTTATCCAGAGGTAAAAACTGGCCTTGGAAATCCTTAAACATAATCACCTCTCATCAACCAATCAGAGACTGTTATTGTGGGCTTTAAATTTAACTGTATATGGTTTTCCATGCTTTGTGAGATAACATGCATGAACAATTATCTTGCCTAGGGAATGTGATTGACAAAACAGACGACAAGAAAATCTGTGACATTATGAGTGTTTACAAACATACAAGGAAAGACATGGTGATTGGGATTTATTCAATTTTATGAAATTAATTAAATATTTTTTTACATTTGGAAAACTGTCTTTAGTTCTTGTTCTAAAAATGGGATGGTGGTTAAGGGGTACTTTCGGTATATCTAAAAAAAAATGATATTACTGCAATGCAAACAAAAGTATACCCTATCTGACAAAGTTTATACAAAATTTTAATCCGAAAAATTCAGTAAAAGCAATTTCACCTATTATATATGTATTTTAGATAAATTTTTTACGGAGGGTATTTTAAATGACAATACTATTATTATTATTATTAATTATAAGTATTGCTATTATTTTTGTTGTTGTTTTAATTACGTTAAAACTTCGATGGCTCAAACTCTCCGGCTTGTGGAAATCTGTTCGAATCTGTTCGAATTATCGATAGTTCGAGTTACTGAAGTTTGTTCCAGTACGGACAATTTCACGTTCACTTCATGTACCACTTGATAAAGCCAATCATTACCATGAAATATTTTAAATTTAAAAATTAAACAGGTCAATCACTAATTAAAGCTATCATAACATCTTTATTCCATCGAACTGTAAATATTTATCTGTTAGACTGGGTCCATTTTTATCACATCTGTATTGTTAGAGGCACACCTTTCAGTACCAACTAAAATGTTTGTTCATCTAATTATCGAGTTCGACGTTTCCATGGTAGAATACACAATTTTATCATTGTGCGGACCAAATTGTTTGTTCGACTTTTCGAGAAATCGGTGTTCGAGAAACCGGGACTTTCTTAGTATGAAAATAAAGGGAAATTTGACGGGAATTTCAAACTGTTCGAGCGATCCGAGTTCGAGCTACTGAAGTTCGACTCTATTTATCTATTTTTATTCAACTGTTTTGATGCAGAAATATTTAGTAATTCAAAAGGAGATTTCTTGACAAAATTAAACTTATATTTTAAAAAACTCACCAAGCGTGTAATCAACTTTTCAAACAAAATTAGAAATCCGGAATTTGGTTCATTCAGTCGTAATACAAATAATAAAACAAAACGAAGTTACTGTGAACAGTTTTTTGCAAACAGAATGTTTTTTCTTTTGACCCAGTTAATGTTACTTGTCAGGGTTTCATAATTAGTATGATTGGAGTATACAAAGTAGTGTCTTTAATAAATGGTTCTCGGAGAGATGTATTATGTTCTAAATAAGTCAAAGAATGGTTTTCCACGTATTATAAAAATAATACCTGCGGCTTCGTTTTGTGCATTAGATATTCATAATACATGCAAATCCTTTCTATAACCTGTATTTGTTACATTGCGGTTTTGTAAATTCATTTGAACCTTACTCAAGTCTTTTTATTGAACGCTTTAAACTACCGAAAAGATTTTATTTCTAGGCTTATATAGATATGCTGTGTTACACAGTGGTTCACCATTAGCATTCTGGGCTGTATCTGATTGTGTAAGGAACGGCAGGATTCCACATATACCCGCTCGATGTTACAACCATAAACACTCGTATTTGTATGAGGAAACTTTAGTTAAACCATTGCATGACAATTCTATCATGAGTTCTTACCAACAGGTATTTTCTTGAAGTAATTATAATTCATACGGTTTTTTGATTTACATGAACTATTCCCCAGAGAATTATTAAAGGTTCTTATATGTTTCAGCGTACGAATATTTCGGTTATAAACAGAAGGTAAGCGGGTATATAGACTTCATCAACACCAAATAGAGAACTAAAATTTATTACAAATGTACATATTTGGTGGGAAATATGAAGATTTATTCAAAATAGATATCTCATTAAAATACAAAGATTTGATTTAAAAAAGAAGTGTAAGGATATTTTGCTCCGAATAGATATTCATATTTCCCCCACTGTCATGCCACAAATATTTTTATGATACCGAATCTGGCAGACCATGATTTTTTTCCACTGACGAACAATCGTCATTCACATATACTTTTTTGTCAATTCGTTCGGTTTATTTTCATCATTTTTAATGAAAAATACCGAGACTGTCTGATTGTGTGGAATATGATAATTTGTTTAATGAAAGTAAGATTCAAGTCGGTCACACATGATCACGATAACGAATCAGTCGTGTTTTCAATACAATCATACAATAGTAAATTTTATTGTCCATCTCAACTAGTTAAGCAACGTCAGCCATGAACACATTTTCCCTTCTCTTACAACTTTTGAAAACTTGCCAATCAGAGCATGAAAAATTGATATTTTTGTTGACTCTTGTCATGCTTGTCTACCTAAAATTATTACACCTGGAATATTGGATTGTTTATATTTCATGTAAAATAGTTCCTTTTATAGATGATGAATCCTTAACACAAAATTTACGTATACAGGTTTATTTGTCCGGTGCAGTGGTTTTCCCTCCAGTTCAAGACGACGACTTTCTCAAAAACAGCCCAGAAGTATTATACAAATGCAAAAAGTGTAATGTGGATAGCGTGTTGCTGATGACGGCAAGAGACGACACTTTCCCTTATTGTATGGTCAATTATAAATATAAATTATTTTTAATTTTATCCAACCAAAAAACTAAAAGTGTGCTGTAGTCTACGTCGCATTACTCCTGTAGTCCTGTGTATGCTGACTTTTAATCATCCATGGTAATTATCAGAGAGCGACTATTTGATTTTTATGAGGAGCGAAGAGGGGATAAGGGGGTTATTCTGTATCCTGACATTTTTTTACAGTATTAATTAACCTTTTTTGTTTGTTTGGTTTTTTTGTTAAACAAGAACCCCAACCTTCTCTTTAGAATATATATATACACTCCTTTTTAATTGCGTTATTCGTCCCATTTTTGGGCATCGATATTTTTCAAATTCCTTCCCCACTTCACTAAAAATGATTTTTCCGTTTATCATCAGAGGTGCTCAACTGAAGAAAAGAAATAAATGAGGTAATTGATAAAAGATAAATAGCCGGACCTCGAAGAGCAGAGATCTGAAGCTAGAAAAGACTGTCAGATGTCACTGCAGATAAAATTTTGTTTGTTTTGCAATGGTTGTTTTTAAATTGTTTTGGTTACCACATTGTGTATTTTGTTCTGACGATTTTGCCTTCGTTTAGTTTTAAATTTAGATCATAATATTACTTATTCTTAGCTGTAAAGAATATCAAAATATTTTTTGAATGGTCAAAATTCCAAACCACATACAGCAATATGTACAGTCGGTGCAAAAAGGATTAAAACCACTTTCATCTGTATTTTGTCACATATAAGTGTAAATTTTAGAATGTAGAGAAATTTGATATTAATAAAGTTGGTGTGTTCTATCCGTAATCAAGGTAAAGGTCGTGAATAGGAGAGTTTTTTGGTCAAAAGTCAGGTATTTATGTCAATAATCAGGTATTTATGTTGTAACAGTAGAGCATGATTTGTCTCCCAAAATTACCTACCGCACCCGGAACCTTTGGTTCAGTAGTCCACCGCTCTACCAACTGAGCTAAAGGAATACTCCACTAGCGCAGCTAATGGAGGGTGGTTATAAACCTGTTACGGTTCTATAACTTCTATATTAATCAAGGGAAGCCCGTTACACTTCCCCCACATCAAGAGTCATCGTCCTACGATGACGATATCCAACTTCAAACCTTTTGCCAACTAGCCCTTTTTGACAATCGTGGGTTTTTTAGTTGGGCGCCAATGTAACAGTAGAGCATGATTTGTCTCCCAAAATTACCTACCGCACCAACCGGGGATCGAACCCGGAACCTTTGGTTCAGTAGTCCACCGCTCTACCAACTGAGCTAAAGGAGTACTCCACTAGCGCAGCAACCTGTTACTGTTCTATAACTTCTATATTAATCAAGGGAAGCCCGTTACAATGTCAATAGTTAGGTATCTCTGTCAATAGTCAGGTATTTATGTCACTAATCAGGTATTTAGGTCAATAGTTAGATATTTGTGTCAATAATCATGTACTTATGTCAATAATCAGGTATTTATGTCAATAGTCAGGTATTTATACGATTCTCTTTGGAGTATGGACGTGACGTATACTGAGAAGCAAAACCATTTGACTGTTAAATAAAAGGGAATACATTTACTAACAGCAAAAAGATAGTAGTTCTGGTTCTATGAGACCTTTATCTTAAACTTTAAAAGTTTAAGATGACAGATTTGTGTTAAAGTTGCACATCTCATATTCAGATAATTTATGTGGTGTGTTTTTATTTACATATTTGGTAATTACTAAAATAATTTGCAGATCTCAAGAAGAAACATACCAAACTATGTCCAGACATATTTTTAAAGGCATTAGGTGACGTTTAGTAATAGAAGACAACAGAAATTACCCTTGTCCCTTTATGTCCCTTTAATCAATAGATAAAAAGCATTTCTTACACATTTACAGAGTCAGTTGTGTCGGCATCATTGGTAGAGTTTGTTAGTTATTTTTATTTAGCTCACCTGGCCTAGAAGGCCATGTGAGTTATTGTCATTACAGATCACTTGGCGTCCGTCGTCCACCGTCGTAAACTTTCCTTTAACATCTTTTCCTCTGAAACCACTTGGCCATTTGAACAAAGCTTGGCAGCAATGGTCCTTAGGGGTCCTCTTTCATATTTGTATCCGATGACCCCGCCCACCATCCAAGTTGGCCGCAAGAGTCGAACATAGTATAACATAGGACCCACAGGAGAATTTACTGAAAGATTGTCTTGTCTGAAACCACTTGGCCAATTGGAACAAAACTTGGCAGCAATGATCCTTAGGTGGTCCTCTTTCAGAATTATATCCGATGACACCGCCTGCCACCCCAGTTGTCGGCAAGAGCCGACCATATTTTAACATATGACCATATGGGAAATGTACCTAAAGATCTTCTTGTTCGAAGAAAACTTTGCAGAAATGGTGCTTAGGTGGTCCTTTTTCAGAAATGTATTCAATGAACCCGCCCACCATGATGGCCGCCAGAGCCGAGCATAGTTTAACATATGACCCTATGGGACCTACAGTCATATTATTTGGTGTGCGTGTACATCTCGGGGAGTAACACAACCTCCCACAAAACTTAGGTCACTCTGATCTACTTATCACACTTCATTAACTTAGGTTAAGTTTTACGTCCGAGTTCAGTTCTCCGATACCAAGGGACCTACAATCAAATAACTTGGTGTGAGGATGCATCTTGGGGAGTATGGGGAATGTACTTAACTATCTTCTTATCTGAAACCACATAGCCAATTGGAACAACGCTTGGCAGCGATGGTCCTTAGATAGTCCTCTTTCAAAACTGTATTCGATGGCCCTGCCCGCCATCCAAGACGGCGGCAAGAGTCGACTATAGTTCAGCATAGGACCTTATGTTGAATGTACTTAAAGATCTTGTTGAAAGAAAACTTTGCCGAAATGGTGCTTAGGTGGTTCTTTTTCAGAAATGTATCCAATGACACCACCCACCATGATGGCCGCCAGTGCCGAGCATAGTTTAACATCAGACCCTATTGGAAATTTACTTAAAGATCTACTGGTCTGAAACAACTTGGCCATTTGGAACGAAACTTCCCAGCAATGGTCCTTAAATGATCCTCTTTCAGAATTTTTTCCAATGACCCCACCAGCCATCCAAGATGGCTGCCAGAGCCGAACATAGTTAAACATAGGAAATTTACTAAAAGATCTTGTCAGAAACCATTTGCCCAATTGGAACAAAATTGGCAGCAATAGTCTTTAGTTGGTTTTCTTTCAGAATTGCTACCATAGCCAAACATAGTTTAACAATGTACGTAATGATAAAGTGCACCAAAATATCTTCTTGTTTTAAACCAGTGAGCTAATTGGAACTTGACAGCAATGTTCCAGGCTGCCATTCAAGATGGACAAAGTCCAAGTGAGCGATACAGGCTCCTGTGAGTTCTATTTTCCTAGGCCAATTGTAAGGCAAAAAGCCATTAATCGATTTTGTATTTTATAACAACTTCACGTTATTAAACTTTCTCGGCAGTTTGTCACAATTTTCAGTAATTATTTGTTTTATATTATATTTTCAGACAAAAACTGGGAACGATCTGACAGTAAGTTTTAATTAATGATCATTATGAATTATGATGTTCCTGTAAAATTGTGATACACCAGTTATTCAGAGGCAACTTCGGTGAAGCGTTTACCAAACCTAAGGGAATCTTTATCAGCTGTAATCAATTTTACTTCTTAAATTTAATTAATATCAGTTTTCTCTTGGTCAATTGGTGATCACATCATTCCCCATTTTCCTTGGATTGCATTGATATTTTGCTTTTTGAAATCATAAATTCTCATATTGCACTCACGGGCATTGGTTTTATGATTGCGACCAATCAAATTTAAGGTTCGATTCTGTATAAACCAATCAGATATTAACCAGTATAATATTAGATGCAATATGAATATGTTTTTTTAATTGACCGTATAAATGGTAGAAAAGAAATATTGTAATCAAGCCATGGTTCAGTTCATATTTGGTATGAAGTAAATCCCAAAAGTTGTGATAACTTATGTAATAAAATATTACCACACTTAAACTCGATCTGTATGAGGTTTTATGGAGCCTCGTTCAATATTGCTGTCCTAAACTAAATACCAGAAATCTACGATTACAAAGTTCGCCTCGTTCCCCCACTAATTTTAGTGTGTGGCTGTGTAGCTCCCCAAGATGCACCCTTACAGCAAGTATGACTGAAGGTCGCTTGTTATCGGAACTCAGATGTAAAACTTAACCTAAGTCAATGAAGTGCAGTAAGTAGGTCAGAATGACATAATTTTGGTCGGAGGTTGTTTTTCTCCCCCGAAATGCACCCTGACATCAAGTTATATGACTGTAGCTAGGTCATTTGGTATTGGAGAACTGAATTCGGACGTAAAACAAAACCTAAGTCCATAAAGCGCGATAAGAAGTCAGAGTGACCTAAAATTGGTAAAACAAAACCTAAGTCAATAAAGCGCGATAAGTAGGTCAGAGTGACCTAAAATTGGTGGGAGGCTGTGTTACTCCCAGAGATGCATCCTCACACCAAGTTATATGGCTGTAGGTCATTGGTATTTGACAACTGAACTCCGGACATAAAACTTAAAAGCCAGTCAACCGTGTAATATGGTCACGTGACCTTCATCTTATGTCACATAGTCAGTCAATGAATCATGATAAGTAAGTCAGTGTGACCTAATTTTGGCGAGAGGCTGTGTTAATCCCCGAGATGCACCCTCACACCAAGTAATATGACTGTAGGTCCCTTGGTATCGGAGAACTGAATTCGGACGTAAAACTATGTCAATATAGAGCGATAAGTAGGTCAGAGTGACCTAATTTTGGTGGGAGGTTGTGTTACATTCTGAGATGCACCCTCACACCAAGTAATATGATTGTAGGTCCCTTGGTATCAGGAGTTTTAACTCACACGTAAAACTTAGCCTAAGTCAAGGAAGCACGATAAGTAGGTCAGAGTGACCTAATTTTGGTGGGAGGCTTTGTTTCTCCCCGAAATGCATCCTCTCACCAAGAAATAGGACTGTATGTGCCTTGGTATTGGAGAACTGAACTCAGACGTAAAACTTAACCCAAGTCAATGAAGCATGATAAGTAGGTCAGTGCCCTAATATTAGCGAGAGGCTGAGTTACTCCCGAAATGCATCCTCACACCAAGTAATATGATTGTACGTCCCGTGTGATAAGTAGGTCAGAGTGACCTAATTTTAGTGGGAGGCTGTGTTACTCCTTGAGATCCTCACACCAAGTAATATGATTGTGGGTCACTTTGAATATCAAAACTAATTTTTGACATAAAACTTAAAAGCCAGTCAACCGTTAAATATGGTCACGTGACCTTCATCTTATGTCACATAGTCAGTCCTTCATCATGCCCCTACACAAAAAAATATATGACCCTATGTCAACTATTAACTGAGAACTGGCTGTGGACGCGGACGCGGACGCGGACGCGGACGCGGACGCGGACACGGACGTGGACGCCGGGGTGACTCCAATAGTCCCGCCCAGCTTCGTTGAGGCGAACTAAAAACCGCAGATTGAACTCGTCAAAGTGTTTTTTCTTTATTTTGTGAATTCTATTTAATTTCAAATTTAATACATTAAATCATACAAAAAAAATTAATGAAATGACATAACCTATTTTTATTATTTTTTCCAAATGTTATCAATTTAAAAGCAACAAAAAAATGTTGATTATAGATTTCACTGAGATGAAACAATAAAATATTACAGCTAATTACTAAATGAAATTTTTATGGCCTTTTATAGAAACAAAGCGGTGATGTGTTCTTTTGTCATGATTATTTTTAACTAATACATAGATATCCAAAAAAAACCTCCGATTGTTCCTGACCTTAATCAAAGTGTAAACTGCATCGTGGTGGATACGTTTTATTCTGGTTTCATTAACATTTGTAAATTGATTTCAATTAGAATAGAAAGTATATGGGGTGGATGCACAGGAGACAATCCCATAATTTACCAACAAATCATTTATCGAGTTTGATTCTTAACCATTTAATCATGGTTTTTCAAAACATATCCTTAATTTAAAAAATAACATTGAAAATAATCGCTTCAGATCGTTGATGAACTATATAAATAATGCACTCCACTATTACCGTTTCGCGAAATAGTAGACTGACTCAGATAACGAAAAGTGCAGTTTACCAGGTCCTTTAAAAAGGGAGACAAAAGTAAATGCTCTGTTTATAATACCAAATATGGTAACACATACACTATTTTTCTCCCATATTTTTAACATACTCGCATCATTTGTCTTTAGATGGCTACGATCGTAGACAAGAAACTGGTAAAAAAAAATCAAGATATAAAATAACTTCTTCGTTGAGATGATGAAAGAAAATTGTAAAATCACGTAACCTGCATTTTGAGTGTAATAGAAAATTTACTTCCGAACAAATTTTGGACCATTTTTGCCTTTTCAAGACACACAAGTACTTAGATAAAGGTTAATCCGGAGAAGAACTGCATGGAATGTGGTATTTGGCACTATAAAACACTAGTTTATTCCAGATTTTGATCGAGACATATTTCAAGGTTTTCTTAGCTACATGAAGGGAGTAATGCCCCCACAATTTTTCGGTAAGTATGGTTTAAATGATTTCACCAAATCTTTCTTAATCACCACATTTGCATCATCAAACACTATCAATTTCAGTTTACGTTAGGTGCATAGAGGACAAAACATATGGAATGGGTATCGACATCATCACCGTAACTTAGGAACAATAACAAATATGTATATATGTATATAAATATCACCATTTTTTAACCAGTAGGGTAAAATACGTTAAAATTCCTTATCTTTATGAGCAAATGAATGCATTACAGCAGGGCCATTACAGGATTTTGTTCATAATAACTTCTTATTACGGCTTTTCAAAATGGCTGCTTTTTTTCAATACTCCACATTTAATTTCAGGAAGAGCAAACTAGAACATTTTAAAACTTTTGTTTTAAAAAAAACTGTCGGCAATTAATCTTTAAAACTGTTCTCACAAGTTTTGCTTGCTAACCATTATATTTGTGCTATTCGGATTAATTGCAAATGCTATATACAAACTTGTTAATAAAAGTATCAAGAAATGGGTGTTTTCGTAATGGCCCTGTTATACAATGTATGTCCTCGGTCCGTAATAATGGCCTTTGGATGCCGTAATGGCCCTCGGCGTTGCTGTTGGCCATTACAGCGATCCTCAGACCATTACTGCAGACCTTGGACATATAACTGGGCCATTATGAAGACGCCCATTTATTAATACTATAATACCGTGTATATTATTTCAAGAATGTTGTATTTCCAAATTTACAAAACGTGAAATTTATTTGTATATAAGCCAAACAACACAAGCCAAACAAACAGTATTTCCTCGGTAAAGCTATTTTCTCATTTCTGTTATGGCGAAATTGCGGGTACTTTGGTAATTTGCATAGCGGCCATTTTGGATTTCTCTGACGACATTCATTACAAAGCATTAAACTGCCCCAAAAAATAAAAATGCAAATATTCAAATTCTTATAACTCATAAGCAATTTGTCCGCATATAGGTACATTCTACACAATATTAGCTTTCCTTTCGTGTGCAAATAAACATTGTCAGCATTGAAAACTTTCGGCCAATTCAGTTTAAAAAACTGAAGCGTAACCGTAGTATAACTGCTATATGAATTAACAAAAATTAGTTAAAAATGCAAATTCAAACTACAGATACAGATACAAGGCGAGATCATACATAAATTGTCCGCATATAGAGAACAACTTTGGAGGATGAATTTAATGAGGAAATAAGTTTTATCTCATCTGCTTTCATAACTTTTCGGCCAAAATGTTTTTAAAACATGATAATTTCAAGTCTCCCATAGCGTAATCCTTTAAATATGAAGCCTTTCCCCTCAGAATTAAACAATCAATTTGTAAATATCCGCCAAAGGAAGTTTTCATAGATACATTAGTTTAAGAGCCGAGACGGAAAAAGACTCAATTATCCGTAATTCAAACAATTTTATCATTTTTGATCTACAACTAAGGGAGGTAATTTGCTTAAAAGGGCTGAAGTCACGCGATGCAAATGCCATGAATAATGTACCCAGCATTTTGCCATATGGGATATAATTTGGTGATGTACGGACTCGATCTATAATTAGTGATGAAGGAACAATCATACAGCGTCTTGATTATTGTATATTACAGAGGATGCTAATAAAACATTTGAATACTGGAAGCGAAACAACCTAACTAGATTTCCTGTTGTAAGTTTTACAGTTGTAATGCTCTTCTTGTCTGGACGATATTTGGCGATTGAAATCAAAAACTTCGTGAAAGGGTGATGATTTTAACCTTTCAATTTTGAACTACCCTTCTGTCTCTCTAATGAGACTAGATATCTTCAGTTAGATTCCATGTTTTCCTGAATTTGACACCTCAGTGGACTTCACCGCGGATGTTACCAACCGTCAATGTGACGACTTACCGTCTGTTGTTACCCCAGGTTTTGTTTGTGGGAGTTCACCTTTGTATTGATTTATATAGTATATGTGGGGTCTTTTTCAATTTTGTTTAGTTTGTTATGTGTTTTCCATACTTTTAGATTTTAGCAATGTCAGTAAACGCCAGGTAAAGCTGTTTTGTGGGAAGTTATTTGAAAACTGGATTCCGCTTCTTTACAACCTTTTGCAGCCTATTTTGGGATTAGTATACAGTAAACAAACTGTGGTTTCCGCCCAGTGGCGCCCCTAGTGTTTACTGACATTCATTGCTATAGATTTACATCTATCCTTACTGGTATATGTTTGTTGTGATGCATTCTCATTCTCACGAGTTTCCAATACCTTTAGTTTTCCGTCTTATGGACATTTCCTACTGGCTTATCGCTTTGGTATTCTTTCGCCAATATATTTAACAAATAGTTCATGACATTGAGGGTCATATGGCAGTAAATGGACCGGTTGTTCGTCCGACAAAAATTATATGGACCGAAGCAAAGCTGAGGTCTATATAATTTTTGGAGGGCGACCAACCGGTCAATATACTGAAATTTGACCCGCAGTGTCATGAACTTTTCTGGGATTTCATCGAATTTAATCGATCTCGCCAAAACGAGGCGGTCCATATAATGTACAGCCGGTCCATATAGCATTATATGGACCGGCTTAGATAACATAGATAAATAGAGAAGTAAAAATGTAAAAGTATAATATATATATAGTTATGTATATGCTGCATTTATAAAAATGTATTTTAAAAACCATTCACAGTAGAACGAATGTAATACATATATTGAAAGACAGGATATGTATGGTTCATGCATTTATCCCCGCTTCGGTCATATACAAAGTAACGGCTCTTTGATTGCCGCATTTTCATCTTACCGCAATGAACAAAACACACTAATTTCAATTGTATAAAACAGGCCAAGATATCCAACACGTATCGTCGAAGTATCTAAAAATTTATAACGTAATGTAAGTAGATTTTAAATATAATTAACTAGTTATTTCATCTTGAGGTCCCCTTTCAAATTTGTCTGGAGGTCCGGACCTCCGACAAACATGACCACCATTTAAAAATTTTTTAGAAAAATAAGCAAAAAAGATCTCTTATCCTCTGAAACTTTGATGGAGTGATCCTTTTAAAATTGTTTCGGGGTCTTGACCTCCAACAAATATGTCAACAAGATTGCCGCTTACTAGAAATTCAAAATTTGGTTGTACGGTACATAATTTAGAAAGCAGAGTCAGAATGTGCTCGTTTTAACTGTTAGACTGACCAAAGTCCTTATAGCTGCAGGTCGGATAATGTCGCTCTATTAAACGAAAAAGTCAGAAATAACACTCTCATAAAAGACTTATTGTCATTTTTTTTCCGAGAATCGTATCTGTGGGAAATAGTTTGTATCAATGGAAAACAAAACTTACTGTTCTAAACGTAGAGTATTTTTATAGTACTAAAAGACTTTTGTTCGGTCAAAATGGTTAACTTCTTGTCTAAATCTTTAAATAGAATAAAAACCATATTTTTGTAGCATCCAAATATTGTTTCAATACTGTTTCAGTCTCGCCACATGTGGGCTGGAATCATTATTCATGCCCCTATGGCAAAGCTGGCAGACTTACTATCACCCAAGCTGAAAAATCTGTACCATCTGAGTTTTGAATATATTTCTGAGCATCTTTATGGACCACCTTGGCAAGGTAAATTGCTTTAATTATAAAGCTTGTCACAAACAGTATGGCAGACAGATTTGTAATAATGACAATATTGTTTTCAAACTCATTTGGAAATATAACTAGAGGCTCCCAGGACCCTGTATCGCTCACCTGTCCATCTTGACCGTCAGCCTGGAACACTGCTGGCAAGTTCCAATTGGCTCATTGGTTTCAAACAAATTCCCCATAGGGTCTTATGTTAAACTATGTTCGGCTCTGGTGGCGATCTTGGATGGTGGACGGGGTCATCGAATATAAATCTGAAGGATGAACAACTAAGGACCGTTGCTGCCAAGTTTTGTTCCAATTGGACAAGGTGTTTCAGAATAGATCTTCAAGTAAATTTCCCATATGGTCCTATGTTAAACTATGTTCGGCTCTGTCGGCCATCTTGGATGACGGGCGGGGTCATCAGATATAATTCTGAAAGAGGACCAGCTAAGGACCATTGCTGCCCTGTCAAGTTTCGTTCCATTTGGCCAAGCGGTTTCAGAGAAAAAGATGTCTTTATATCAGCCAATCAGAAACAAGAATTACCCATGGCAGCCATGCTTGTCAAATCAGGATTGGAAAAAGATTATTTCATACTTTCCATAGATGCTTCCTGTCAGGTTTGGCGAACAGTTTTGGCCAAGCAGTTCCAGAGAGATTTTTTTTAATCAACCCATCAGAAACAATAATTGCCCATGACGGCCATATTTGTTGTACGATCGGGACGAAATGAGGAAAATTTGTAAAGAACCTCCCACAGATGCTTCCTTTTAAATTTCATTCCATTTGGCCAAGTGACTTCAGAGGAGAAGATTGTTTTATATCAGCCAATCAGATAAAAAGAACTGCCCATAGCGGCCATATTTGTAGTCCGATTGAGACGAAATGAGGAAACTTTATAACGGACCTCCAATATATGCTTCCTGTCAAGTTTCGTTCCATTTGGCCAAGATATTTCAGAGGAGATTTTTTTTATATCAGCCAATCAGAAACAAGAACTGTCCATGGTGGCCATATTTGTATTCTGATCGGGACAAAACGAGGAAACTTTGTAAAGAACATCCCATAGATGCTGCCTTTCAAGATTCGTTCCCTTTGGCCAAGTGATTTGAGGAGAGATTTTTTTTTTCATATCATCCAATCAGAAACAAGAATTGCCCATGACGGCAATGTATTTTCCCCGATCGGGACGAAATGTGGAACCTCTGTAAAGGACCTCATAAATATTTGAATCAAGTTACACATTATTTGCATGTGTAGTTTCGGATAAGAAGAATTTTAAAGTTTCAACCAATCAGAATCAAGAAATGCCTATGGCGGCCAAATTGGCCTGGTGGTTCTTTAAAAAGTTTACGCCGAACGACAATTGATAGCAAAAACTCACATGGCCTTTTAGGCCAGGTGAGGTAAAAAGAAGAGGTTATTTATTTTTCGTTCGTGGCTATTTATGCCTCTAATTTACGGTGACCCGTGAAAATATCACACAATGATTCGTATTTACCTGTGATTTATATTTCTAATTCATGGTGATGGTAAGTTAGACTAGAAATAGTCATTTTATCTTTTCAAGTCTTTGTAATCTGTTTCAGTGGTCTCGTAATAGTGAGACGGCTTTGAGCCCATTCGATTGTAGATTAAACCAAAGAAATTACAAAGAATATAAATTGGTGTTTGCTTTTACCTTAATACCAGCGTGCATAGTCATGATAGCGGAGAGATAGGAAAAAAGGACAAATATACCTAAGGAGCAATCAATAAAACGTAATCCATTGGACAGACAAACCCGGGAAGACAAACGAACAACCACAAGCACAACAAATAAACACAGAAAACTAAAAACAATGAACAACACGAACTCCTATAAAAACCAGGAGTGAACCCAGGTGCTCCGGAAGGGTAAGCAGTTCCTGCTCCGTATACGGCACCCGTCGTGAAGTTCAACAAAGTCAATCCGGTGGAAGTCACAAATCGTAGGAGGCACATGAAAGGTTACGACAGTGGGAACAGGTCCAACATCATCTTAGATATTGGAACACTGTAATGGTCAATCAATTCATGATGACGACCGTAAAATTTCTTAAGTGATGACATCAACTTATCCCTGATAAAACCCTGGTTAAGAAGCTTTTGTGACAGCAGTAATCCTCTTTGTCGAAAGTCAGGGTAACTCACGCATGCCCTTGAAAATCGGATAAGCTGAGAAACGTAGACGCCATATGCAGGCGATGCTGGTATATTGCTACTTAAGAAGGGAAAATTAACAATAGGAAAGTTGAAGTCATCACGTTTGTCATAAAGTTTTGTCTTCAAACGTCCCTCATAGTCTATTTCAAGAAACAAATCCAAATATGAAGCGGACTTTGGTGTATCTGTAGTATCCTTAATTTCAAGTTCACTGGGGTAGATAAGATGTAGAAAGTCTTGGAATTTGTCGTTATTTAACGACAACACATCATCTATATAACGAAAAGTGAAATTAAAGGATTGGGCTAGTTTCTTTTTGTTTTCACGTAGTAACCCTTGAATGAAGTCCGCTTCATATGAGTACAGAAACAGATCGGCGAGGAGAGGAGCACAGTTGGTTCCCATTGGAATGCCGATTGTTTGTTGAAAAATTAGACCGCCAAATTCAACGAATATGTTGTCTATGAGAAAATCTAACATGTTTGTAATTTCATCTTCAGAATACTTTTTGTCAGAATCAGAGTGGTTCTTCACGAAATAAGACTTTTCTCTACCTAGAACAAGGAATTTATACCTGCGTGTCCCATTTTTCTTGGAAAAACATTGATGAACTAGTTGCTTTAAGCGATCTTTTAATTGAGAATGTGGTATGGTAGTGTAGAGTGTAGAGAAATTAGCCAAATTATTGAATCAGAGTGTGAAAAACATTGATGAACTAGTTGCTTTAAGCGATCTTTTAATTGAGAATGTGGTATGGTAGTGTAGAGTGTAGAGAAATTAGCCAAATTATTGAATCAGAGTGTGGTGATATGGCTTACATTGTAGGCTAGGCTCAGATTGTCCATTCAGTACAAAGAAAATTTCAAAATCATTTTTATAAAAATCAACATCAAAATATGGACGTACAATCCGCTTACGCTCCAATTAAACCCTCGACAGATTTCATCAATATTTAATTTAGTGGGCCAGAAACCAAGTAATTTGGCTGGATTATATTTTCCAAAATAATTATGAAACAGTAAAAATGGCTGGATATTTTAAAATATATTTTTATACAATTTACCATGGTCAGGGACTTTAGACTAATGCCCGAGAAAAAATGCACGTTCTGAAATTTTTCACGCAGCTCAACAGCTATTGTTGGAAACTTGATCGTTGTTTTTCTGTCACGATTCCTCCATTGTAATTGGACAATATTCTTGTTAACAGACGGTGCCATTGTAGACCCTCTACAAAACTGAATGAAATATGTGAAGGATTTGGTGGGATCGCTATTGGGTCGTGGACCTTTTCCTTGGGAATATGCTGGACGTTAAGAGACAGCCATAATCAATACATTAATCTTTAATATGATATATAAAATAAATTGTTGCATATCTATATAATGTCTTCGAATATAACTGGAACTTTTCATAGAAAATCTTAAAGTCGTTTCATATGTTGAGATATTTTTCAGGCGTTCCCCATGGTTGGGACTTATTTTACGTATTTGGAGTACCAATAAGAGGACATCCTTTAATGAATTATACAATCAGGGATGCAGAGGTTTCTCAACGGACCATGACGTTAATAAGTAACTTCGTGAAATACGGGTTTGTAAACATAGTGCCGTTACATATTATGAAGCATACAGTATTGTTGCAGTTTTCATAGTCTTCATCTTGTTGAATACAAATAACTTTACTTTGAATATGAACGAAAGAGCTGTAAGCTTAGAGCTTACAAATATCCTCATTCAAAGACATTTAAGAAAGATATGATATTTAAAACAATTGTTAAACAGTAACTACTAGTATTTGTCTAACAAATATTTAAAAAAAATGATAAACAGTAACTATTTGTCTAACAGGTATAAAATCGGTATCCACGTCACAACTCATTGGGTCATGCTTCACACAGAATTAGCCGTTGTCTTGTAGTTCCTGAGAATTTTGCAATAAATAATAATTGTATTTGAAAAGGTGAAATTGTTAAACACAAGAAGTCGTTATCGCAGGCATAAAATTTGTATGCACCTTCCAAATCATAATTAAAATGCTTCACGCCAAATATAAATTAGTTGTACCGAAAATTCTGCGAAAGAGGAAAACCATTATATTCCATCCCTTCATACCGAGGTTATATTTAGAGTTAGTTTCTACAGATAACATGAAAATTATTAAATTTGCAACATTTTGAATGTACAGGTTCTAAATATCGCCTAGATTTCTCTTCTCGAAATTCCCATGAGTTTGGTGGACAAAGTTTAGTTAGAGGTATCCTGCTATGGTTATTTATGTGATACTTAGATCTCACGGATATTCACCAGCTTGAACCAGTGCTGATATTTTCCCACGATTTTTACTGTGATGATTTAGAGATATAAGAAATGACAAAATATCCTTGATATCAGGAAGAAACTCTGTTACACACATTTTTCACCGAGTACATTTGAATTTCTGAAAGTTTGTCCTCATTCTTTCATTTAACTGCATGGTACGCATGCAGTTTATTTTGTATCTAATACTAATTTGATGTCCAGCATTCCCTTCCCGTACAAGCTATGCTCTAGTTATAGTTATGGCCGTCACCATCGAAGTGCAATGTCATAAACTTATAATAACATCATATATTCAAATGACAAAGAAAATATACGCTTCACAGCTATCTAAAATACTTGGATTTGCATTAAAATCTTACAAAAAACAAAAAAATCTGGTTTACTTTGTTTTAAAACACATGCACTGTTCGCCTGGATTACCAAATGATGCATATATTGTCCATTAGAATCGAAATAATTCATTGATACCATGCTTTATATACATATATATGCTGATTTAAAAACGAGAGTGCATTACATTTGTTTATATTTCTCACCGAGCAACTATGCTTATTTGAACATGGGTACGCTGTCGCTCGAATAAAAAATATTAGCAAATGTAATGCCTACCCATATTAAAAAAAAAAGCATACAGTATGGCATCAATGAATTATTGGTCAATTTTACCTAGACATTTGTTCAACATTACAAACATAATATGGTAATTTCAAATTTTATATTTTGTTAGATTTTTAACATTGGATGGACTGGAAAATTTAAACACGTACAATTCAACCTCGAAAAGTTACTATAAGCTCGACTATGAAAATGAAACTATAGTCCTTACTGAAGAGATTCACTTCAAACAACGATTAGTTGAGTTTTGGAATAAATATCTATTTGCGTATGACAACTTTACTTGTAATGATTTTATAGATTATAGTGATGAAGGTAACAAAGCTAATCAGAACATGTACTGTATTGTTACATTTGTCATATGTGTCGTGTATGTAGTTTTACTTCTAAAATAAAATTTAGTCCAGTCAGACTAAGTTTTAACCTCAAACTAATTGCAACAGAAAATGTTTTAGTTCTAATCTATAGCAATAAGCCCCAAATATACACAGAAAAAAGTCTCATAAAATCTAACTTGAGGAAAACTCAAAATCAGCATTTTTAATTTCCTATGGAAATTAACATTGGAAAGGGGAGATAACTCCGCAAAAATGAGTCTTTTTTTGTCAGTTTTTGGTTGATTTTCTTAAAACTCGTGTAAAGTATGATACTTTGATGGGGTTATAAGTTCGTATTTGACTATATTATATAATATTCTGCTCATGAAATGTACAAAACCGAAATGTTATGGGTATTTTTATTTTTTTTGCGCATTTTTCATTAAAGAAATTGCAAATTTGTGGCTTTGTGACAATTTTGAAAAAATAATGTGAAAATTTGGTATTGTTTATATCTGTAAATTATATATGATCAGCATCTACCTTGTTTAAAGAAACTTTAAACCACAAAAAGAAGAATATATGCTTAATTATTTTTATTAAATTTAAGATTCTTTACCTTGACAAGTTGAAAAATTTAATAAATGGTCAACTAATGAATTACGAAATCTAGCTTGTAGCTTGATAAAAGATATGAAAAAAACTTTAGAGTTGTTTGTTATACTCTAAAGATGGCTAAAATATCAAGAATCAATACATTCTGCTAAACAGAAGCGGTAAAGTTATAATTTTTTATCAATTTTTATTGATATTTCTGCCTTTTTTGCAGAGTTATCTCCCATTTTCAATGCAAATGTCCATAGGAATTTTAAAATCGTGATTTTTTAATCTTCCTCAAGTTAGATTTTGTTAGACTTTTTTCTGTGTATATTTGGGGTATAATGCTAAAGATTAAAACTTAAAAATCTTCTTTTGCAATTACTTTAAGGTTAGGGTCAAATTTATGCTAGATTGACTGGACTAATTATGTTAGCTTGAATTTGTGTTGGTGAATATACAGTCAAACCTGCTTTAAAGGGTACCTCTATCAAATCACTGTCTATAAAAAGGCATTGTGAAAATTTCCCAGAAACATTTCTTTGGTCTCACGGGTGCCTTTTATACACAGGTTTGACTATACAAAATTTCAATACGAGTTGCAACGACCGTCGTAAATGGTACCTCGATTTTTTTTGCTGGAGAAATATAACGTATCGCCTAAAAACCAGGCGGATATATTACGGTCACAATAATTAAAAACCAATTTTTTTTAAACCAAGTTGTCTTGAAAAGTCAAAGTGTTTCCAGGAACTATTCACATATGTACAAATTATGTCTTCGGGTTAATACATCAAGCATAAAAGTTCTATTATGAAATGAGAAATAATAGCAAATTTCTGAAGTTTTTTTCATTGTTTTGATTTTTTTTAGTTCCATCAACACATGGATTTCTTCGTGCTTGTTGTCGAGATGTTTGTTACATTGCTCAACAATTCAAAGATATTAATATTTTACTTATCGTACTTCCCTGCGTCTACATCACCCTGCTCAGCCGCTCTGTTATCTCTGTATTAAGGCTTTGTAACGTATTAAGAGACATTATAGGCGACAGCAGGACTTATTAGCGACGCCACAATATCAGAGCAGAACTTATTAGCGACCTCACAATGTGAGAGCAGACGTTATCAAGCTTACCTCCAGGAGGACAAAAAAGCCTAAAGGGCCGACTAAAATGTACAGCATTTGTACGATACACAGATTATCGGGTTTTCTGCGTAAATATATTGTAAAATATCAGCCGCTCGACACAATATGAATCTTTCAGGCTGGTTCGCTGCGCTCACTCGCCAAAAATCTTCATATTGTGGCTCGTGGCTGATATTTTACGATATCAGTGTGCAAAAAACCCGATAATCTATACGTAGAATATTGAATTAGTGAATTTTGCTATACTAAATGAGGTTCGAACGTGTATATTCACGATATTTTAAAGCGATAATAAAATTTGAAAATAGATCTGAAACAATTGTCACGTGCGTGACGACAGTTTAAACTAGAGGCTCCCAGGAGCGACCCCCCCCCCCCGAATGGCCCTTAGGTGGTTCCCAGCCCCGGGTCAGGACAAGTATTGATAGAGAAAAACATTTAAATTTGGGATCTCCAGCTTTAATATTGTTTAGCTCCTTTTTGTGAAGATAAACTTGTCGGATATGTGGAGCCCTGGACAAGGGACAATATAGGACATTTTTCATCAGTGATGCTTATCAGCCTTCGTAGTTTCAGTAATGCCAGCCATATTGGTTAAGGTCCGAACCAAAGACGCAGTAGAAAGGGGATCACTTAATAACCATTCCATCAAAGTTTGGTTTCAATTGCCCTTGTAGTTTCAGAGGAGCTTTTAGTTATCATTTTGTTGATTTTTCTATTAAGGGCTACCTGGAGTGCGTTGTCACTAGCTTTCCTTTAGATTTTCCCCTAAACCACTGGATCAATTGAAACTTGGCGAAGGCAAGCATAGGACCCTATGGGGAAATTCACTTTTCCGACACCATTGTCAAATCGGAACAAAACCTGCCCACAATGGTACTTAAGCGGCACCCGATGACCTGTACCACCATTAAAGACAGCATCAGGTAAGCTGACTTAGTTTAACTAAGATAGGATCCTATTTGAAAACTTATGAAAATCTTGTCGCCTCCAAACCACCAAACAAACTGGAACCCAAACATATTATACATTACACAGAAATATCTGACCTGCCACAAAAAAAAAAAAAAAAAAAAAAAAAAAATAGTAAAAAACGAAAAAAAAAAAAAAATGGAATACGTTTGTTTCGACCGGGTTCAAGTCTTTATGACGTATTTTACCAGGTTTTTAGGCTAGCCTCTGTCCAAGTCATTATCTATCAATAAAATTATGTATCTACATAACTACAGACGCCTATTCGTGAATTGGCAAACCTTTATTTTAACCCCAAGCTCAACACTATACCGGATATATATATTGTGCTTAACGCACAACATGAGATTTTAAAGTTGCGGACAACAATCGTATTCCAGCCAACTTGTTTTTTTTTGTCCCTTTAACCACCTCTATCTCAAAAAGTGTAAAAGATGGGAAAAATCTGTTGACATATAGAATAGAGAATGGAACGGGGGAATGCGTCAGATGTCAGAGAGACAACCCGACCAAAGAGCAGAAAACAGCTCAAGGCTACCAATGGGTATTGAACGCAGCGAGAAAATCACGCACCCGGAAGCAGGCTTCACCTCGCCCCTAAATAATAATGCATACTAGTTCAGCGAAATGGATGGCACACTAAACGCCGAAACAAACAAATGAACCAAAATTCAAATAACAAACAAGACTAAGAAAGGCTCGATGTCACGACTTGGAACAGGCGCAAAAAATTCGGCGGGGTTAAACATGTTTTGTGAGATCTCAACCCTCCTGGAATAATCAAACACACAGCGATACACAGTAAAACTCACTTCAAAAGATGTCCGAGCCAAAAGGTAGCAGAAGAAACTAAGCAAAATGGCAATGATCAATATATATTAACAAAAGGCTACTAGCAGTTAGCGACATGCCAGCTCCAGATCTCAAACTTTTCGGCTCTTATATCTCAAAAAAGACGAGAAAATGAAAAACGGATCTTAAAAAAAAGTTTTCCATTTTCCAGACCTGATTTTGACAACAGGGAAAACGGAGTGGAAATCACACTTCGGCAGCCATTTTACTATGTATAATAAAGGAACCAAAAGCGGAAGAAAATCAGGTTTGCATTGTAGAAAAAATATTATAGGAAATGTTCATTTGAGTTAAAGTAAATAAGCGGAAACCTCCTGGATAGGCGATAGGTTCATACCATAATACGTCCGAAAATATTTACTTTCAAATCTTTGTCTGAAAGTACTGATACAATTTGCAAGTAATAGTCCTTAGGTGTTCTCTTTCAAAAATATATCCATGGCTGTTAAATCGTCCGTCAAATTCTGCAAATTAAATCAACTTCGACGATTTGATAAATTTTATTGAAGGTGTCCATGTACAAGATTTAAGGTTGATCGCTGGTCTAATAGGAAATAAATAGGATTTGAAATAGTTGTTTTAGTTTGAGAGAACGTATGAATAGTAAATAAATAAGCAAGAAAAAAATATAGGTTCATGTGCTCATTTTAGAGCTACAAGACCTTGAAAATTTGCAGGAAATGGGTTTTCTCTGGATTTTTCATTCTTTGCATTGACAACTCTATCTCTCAAAGATGTATGAAAAAATAAATAGGATTTCATAAAATTTTAAGGTATATATGATTGAATTATAAAAGAAAAAGTGGGGGTTCATGGGCAAAAAATTTTATGTTTAAGAAATGGATAAAACCCGAGGATTCCGAAAATCTGACAAAAAGACCAATACATGACCAGCGAGCATCCTTGAAACCAACATGCCACCGAATCGTTCTTCATTAGTTTTATAATTTTTAGCAACTATGGCAACATTCTTGTTGGTCCGTGGACAGCATAGAAGAAAATTATACGACAGAATGGTACAAAAGATCCCATTAGTTTGTGTGATAACGTTCTGCTTTTCCCATGTTTGATAAATAGTAACCATCAAGTCCGATATCCCTTGGACAAGAGTTTTGAAAAGGGAACTGCAAGGAACTTGCAATAGAAAAGTCTGATGTATGGACACACGAACACAAAAAGGAACCAACGAAAGAAACACATCACAACATCAATTGTCCCAGTTCCAAAACCCTCTTTTTCACTGATTTTTCTATTACATGCACATCAATAACAACACGAATCGTTGTGGCAGCCCTCGAACCAAATCTTAATTAAAAATTATATATCCACACTTGCAGTTGGTTTTCATGTCGCGGGTGGCAATCTAACAAAAAGCAAACGTCAGGTTCAGCGTGAATGCATCATCACTCAACGTATCAGTGGGCTTCTGCCCGGAAATCCCGTCGACCCCCGTCTCGTGCAACCATTTAATCGCCCCAAGTAATAAGAAAGTCTAATCTAAAATATTCATACAGCATTGTTTGTTGCTTTTATGCAATATTTTGGTAAAATATATTTGAAAACTTTTAGGCGAAACCCTTTTGATTGTCAATTCATATCAAATTTCGCGATCAGATGATAAATTTTAGACAATACATATATTGCAGAATCCGAAGGGTGCAACCATTTGATTTTTATGGGGGGGGGGGGGGGCAAGTAATCGAATTCTGCCGTTTTTTCAGCAAAATTTCGAGACTGCCTTTCTTTTTCTACCTGGTGTTGTCCTGCCTTTTATCAAATTCCTTCCATGCCCCCCCCTAAAAATCAAATGGTTAGTCTCTAACGAGACATTCAATGGAATATTAAGATCGCCGACGCATGAAATGAAAAGCAAGTGCACAGATCTTGTTCCAAGAAGCAAGAGCATTTAAGAACCACCCAACCACTGTCCCTGTAGTTTCATATTTTTTAAATTTATTTTTAGGTACGTCAGCCATTTTGGTACCAGAAATATTTTTAAATTGAATTACAAATCTACCATTCTACGCAAGTTTACCCACTACCCCAATTTCTGGTTTTAAAATGCTTGTCGAAAATAAATTTCGGGATTCTTCGATCTCCCGAGTTCATTAGGTAGAAACTGGCCCATTACTTACCTACCCCAATTCCATGATTAAAATCAGGCGGCAGACGACTATTGACTTGAATATTTGGACATCCAGTTTTATATATGTAACTTAATAAATTAAGCTTTTCATATCTCAATTTCATGTAGAATTTTACTCACTTACCGGGAAAAGAAATATATTTGGCATGTCAGTTTTTTTGTTTCCAAGACTTCAAATGTTACATGTGTTAACAATAAACAAGGACGTACGTATGATTGGTAGTAAACGTTTTAATGTCGTTCTGGTTGAATTAGTTGTGTGTGCTTTGTACCTTCTAGATATATTATTCAAACAATTGTACTTTCCACTCACTAATTAGCTAGGCCTACTGATTTGTCTACCAATTAGCAGGGTGGAAAGGGTTATCTGTATCCCGAAGGGGGCTACTTCCAATAATGTTGATAGACGAGTGCCACAGTGAGCGGTCGTACTTTCATGCTTTGGCTGTATAGAATAGGGTTGTAATTTCTTGATAGCATTCCTCGAGCTCCTTAATCCTTAAAATATACAGGCAAAGGACCAATTACTAGTAACTATATTCTTGAATTGTGAAACTTCCTAATTTTTGGTTACATCACTCTTTTTATAAATTGTGAACGGGTATGTTTTAGAAATTGCCTGCGGTGAATGATCTTTTTTTTATAGCTGCTCGTCGTGAACAGGGTTTATTTTTGGGAAGGCAATCGGCACAGTTCACACCAAAATTATTGTCAAGTAGCAACCCCCTCCCGGATATTAATGTGAACTGGAAGTCAAATGTTCCTCCTTCCTTTTTATACATTCAAGAAATTCATGGTTTGGTGTAATCATTGTCATTTTAGGATGGATGGATGGATGAATTATTGTTTAACGTCCAGTGGCAACCAGGTGCATATCAGGACGAGAACATGTTGATATGATAATGAATATGATCCCTGCTTTGTACTAGACCGACACGCTAAGTCGGATTTCTAATGTGCTAGCTCACAAGGTAACTTTCCGCAGGAAGACATATATCACCTCACTCGGACACATTATACTGACTCCGAGCCGACCAGTCTTTGCTCTTACTCCTAGATGCCGCGTGCTTGGCGGAGAAGCAGCAAATACCAATTTTAATGTCTTTGGTTTGACCCGGCCGGGGATCGAACCCGCGACCTTCCGCACTCGGGGCGAGCACGCTACCACGAGACCACAGAGGCGGTCTGTCATTTTAGGAATGTGACACCAAGTGTAAATAAATGTTTCCTATTTTGACTTTTTCTACGAAGTTCCTCTTTAGCGGAATATTTCTAATGGTTATAAAAAAAAGTTAAAATAAAATATAAACTACATATGCTGCAACTGTATAGACTTGTGGCCTTTTCACATCAGGCACGTTCTGTAGGTACATAAAAAAGTACATCACTGATAATAACATGTATAACGTACATGAAGCATAACATATTAAATCTATATTTTACAATCACACTGTCAACATTCATATAAATGTACATCAAACATTTGAAATATAAAAGTTACATTTTTCTCATTTGCACATACGACTAATTGATCCTTGGTCATACATGTATTTGCACATCTGCATGTATACGCAACAGCAATGAACTGACGAAATGGTCTCGATGCAAATCAGCTGATCCTTTTGCTTTCGGTCTTGCAACAGGAATAGACCATTGGTATTCAGTTTGGCTTAAATGTGTTCTCATATTTCATCCGGTTATGATCACTGGTTTTGATGACGTATCATAGGTTATGATCACTGGTTTCGTTATGACGTATCGTAATCGTTGAAGAATATGCAACTGTCATTCCTGATTGTGGCAGTTTCAGTAAACCAGTACGGACACTTCATGACAAAGGTCTATCCCTAAAACTTGTTTTTAAATGTAAAGCAATTGGTCATTTAGTTAAAAGAAACAAGGACTACGTTTTCTAATATTCTTTATTTGTAAAATAATGAGTACAATGATACAGGTAAGAAAAACACTTTTGAAAGGAAATGATATACATACTTACAGAATCGTGACATTAAATCGGGATCAAGCATTTATGCCGACTGTCCAACTTACCACAACTAACAACTGTTTTCTTCCCGACTTTGAAAGATTTCACCACCAACCTCAAAACAATGCAAAAAAAAATCCTTGATCTTGACAACTTTTAAACTGGGCAGTCTCTACTAACAGACAAGTGACACCTTTGAAAGATGGTTATTTGTGTACATTCATTTGGACAGTTCCAACAACAACACACTTTAAAATGCCACAACCTCAAATCATTAGAAATTTGCTAATACCAAAATACAATGCATTGTCTGCCTACAAGAACTCGACACAAATATTATGAAACAAATTCTTGAAACCTTTCCTTTGATCTCGTCTCTCAGATGAATTTAAATACAAATTTACTGATGGCAGTAACTAACAACTGATTGATAGCAACACTCGCTAATACCTTATTTACCATTAACAAGTACAGCTTTGATGGCATGTTTCATGTAATATAGAAGACCCATATATAAAATCTGAAAGTTTATCATCTGGACTATTTCTAAAAGGAATGACTTCATAAGATACCAGAAAAATTAAACGATTTCCTTTTGACCAATTATCATTCGCCGAAATGAACAACTAAGAGCATTTTTTGCTACCAATGGATACCAAAACACAACTTCAAATCCGAACAATATATAACTCGAATACCAAACTAACAAGTTGTTGCTGAGATAATGTGACGGACAACAGACAAAGAAGTATCATGACGGAAACTGGTCAACTTGCAGATCGTAAAAGGGGTTATGATATCAGAAATATGACCTCCCCCCCGGGATTGGATAACTCCTGTATTTTTGACGCGATTCCGAAAAAAAGCTAATAAATGGTATCACTTGTATTGATCCAAATTTCTGTGTTGCAATATATAGTTTAGTGACCTTGAATTTCTGTATTGGATATTTTTCTTGGCATCTATCAATATTTTTCGTGAACATGACTGCTGTTTGCCCCACGTTCTTCTGTAAATTCGTAGCGGTTAAACTTTCAGACATTTCATATGTCAATTTTCTTCAAGTAAGGTCCATATGAAGTCGATATCAGATTTGCGATATACATTGCAGCACGTTTTCGTCTTGCTGCCTGATGGCTGAAAATAAGTCAAGTGTCTTTCACCGAATACAGCTATCCGTCTTTGAGGGGAGACAAACGGACATAAATCAAAGAACGTCTGTGAGACGTCCTTATGAACGTTGTGAATTGTAAATATACGAGATATTGTATCCTGCTTATAGGCGTTACGATTACAAAATTGTTTACTCAACGAGATGATTTTGGTTGTATACCATCACTTGTATGCTGTGTATTCAAATAATGTCGGAAAAATTGATATTTCATGATTTTAATATTGTCTCACTGAATCAAAGAATTTTGTTGAATATTTAAATGCGCGCGTAATGTTTAAAATGAATTGAAGAAATGTAGCTCATGAGAACTCTGGAATATAAGCCAAAACTGCATTTTACCCCCAGTTCTATTTTTAGCCATGGCAGCCATGTTTCTCGACGGACAAGAAAATAAAACACAAAATTTATTCTAGATACCCTAAGGATCATTCAGACTAAGTACGGTTGCAATTGGTTTAGTGGTTTCAGAGGAGAAAATCTTTGAAAAAGTCTACAACCCACGGACGACCGACGGACGGACGACAGACGACGGACGAAAGGACGCCAAGTGATGGCAAAAGCTCACATGTCCTTTTAGGACAGGTCAGGTAAAAAGTTGAAGTCCCATAACTCCCGTAAAATTTGTCGAATCTTAATTGGGATGCGATAGGATCAAGTAAATAGGTGACTAACAGTCCTACAAAATTTTAACGAAATCATTTCAGCGATCTCAGGTGATGCGGGCACAAAGTGGTTCTATAGTGTCGAATACAGAAAAAAGATTAAGTCCCATAACTTCCGTGAAAATTGTCTACTCAAAATGGCGGTGCGACATGATCAAGCACATATGGTGACTAAGTCCTACAAAAATTTAACGGAATGCGTTCAGCTGTCTCAGAGGAAATGCGTCCACAAATAACTGTGACGGACGGACGCAGACTATTACTAGGTCCCTCCGTCGCGTTGCAGCGGGGACAAAAATAGAAACCAAATTGTTGCCGAGTTGCGTCTTTATATTTTTATAACCATTGAATAGATTGAATGCAAAAAGTGTAGCAGTCAGTCAAGCATAAAATGTAGATCGTGGTGACTCAACTTCGGTTGCACTATATAGATGACCATTGTGGTGTAATATAATATAGCCCATTCCGTTTTTGGAGAACTGAACCTAACCGCAAAAACATACAATCAAACGTTAAACTGTCAGTCACTCACTCACTCATGCATTAAATGTCCAAATGTTAAACTCTCCAAATTAAAGTAGAACAGTGTTATAAGAGAACTGTATTGGCACAATATCAATATCCATGGCTTTGAAAGAAATGCTCTTGAATGCAAAATTTAAACCAAGCCAGATAGGTGTACGCATCTGTGAATAGACATGGATTTGGATAAATTTATATGTCCATCCTGCATCCACGGAAGAAGCATAAAAAACCCGAAGGAACTTTTTTTAAAAGGTTACCCGCAAAATCAATATCAGTAATATTCAGTCAACACCTTCTAATCACTGGAATTCTTTTGCAAGTTTCTCAACTTCTCATTGATAAATCAAAGGAATCTTGAATTTGTAACAGTTCCCTCTTTAGGAGACGAAGTATGTTTTTACAGAAGCTCTTTGAAACTTTTTTTTTATCTAGCTCGAACTTTATGAAAGACATGCCTATTAATCGAATTTGGAGTATACTACAATATATTTCAATTCCCTCCACATAGACACTGGCAATGAATACTGAAGATTTCCTGAAAGATTCAGAGAAATCCACTGAAGGCATTCACTGGTTTAGAAGGAGTTGAGGACGTGGCAGACCTACCCCACTTACATTACATGAAGAAATGGTTAATTCCATTTTTGTCTGTGGAAAACTCCAAAAATCATTCTGATCAAAAATAATATTGGTATTGCACAATCGCAATGTATACTAAAGACTTCCTGAACGTTTCACAAAAATCAACTCACTGGTTGAGGATTAGTTGATAGGGGCATGCCTGTCCCTTACATTACGTGACGAATTGGCAAAGTCCATGTTTGTCTGTGGAAAACCTTGAAAATAATTCTGATCAAAAATGATATAGGTTTTGCACAATGGCAATGTGTATTGAAGATTCCATGAAAGTTTCAAAGAAATCTATTCACTGGTTTAGGAGTTGTGGATGGGGCAGATCTACCACCTTTACCATATGTAGTAATGACAAAGTCCATGTTTGTCTGTGGGAAACCCCAAAAATCATTCTGATTAAAAAAATAAAATATGGGATTTGTACTGAAGATTCTATGAAAGTTTCAATGGTATAAGAGTAGTTTCAGTAAATAGAATCGGATGGACGGACGAACGGAAACACCCCATCACTATATCCCTTTTCAGAAACTTTCAGTATCACGAATCTGACTCAATAATTATAATTTGAAGCAAGTTATTTCCCTTGCTGGAACGTAGTACTGGTTCACTGCAGTGCATAGTAACCAGTAGGCAGTAAATAGAAATTATTTATTACTTTGATATACAAATATGTCCAGCTTTATAATCAAGTTTGATTACAAGTATGTTGGAAGCAAAAAGATCGCAGGTAGTTACCAAATTTATATAAACCAAATATGATCTTAAAAAACAGCTAATCCTTTACTCTTCATTATAGCGAACCTTTACTATGTCCCAGAACATCCCGGGAAATAACTTGCTTCAAATTACAATTTTAGAGTCAGAGTTGTGATATTGGAAATGAGTTTCTGGAAAGGGCTATATATATCCCCCGCTTCAATAGCAGGGGAATAACAAGAGATACCACGTTGTTTTATTTTAATATGATGTCTCACCCAAGTATACACGTGAACACACAAGATTATCCTAAAAGAAATAGTTACGGTAATGTAACATTTCTCTGAAAAATCTGATACAAGTCACTCAAGCCTAAAATTATGTTCTAAGGTCAGCTGAAAGTTCTTAGGCTGGTATGTACCCACCAAGAAGTATTTATAGGTCTACATATTACATTTGTTGAGAAATTGACTTATTTGTGAAAATGTGACGCAAGTCAATCAGCGTAAAATTGAGGTCAAGGCCAGGTCACAGGCATCAGACTGACATGTACTTGCAAATAAGTATCAACACAACATACATGGTATGCAAAGGTATTAAACCCAGATAAATGGACTTAAATCAAGAAAATGTGATGCAAGTCACTCAAGTGTGAGTTTGGGGTCAAGGTGTCAGACGAGCATGTATCCAGCAACAACTATCTAAAGAGAAAATATGGTGGGTCTAGGTTTTACAGTTCCACAGCAAAGGACTTAATTGCAAAAGTTATGCAAGCCACTCAAGTGTGAAAAAGAGGTCAGGGTCAGGTGGAAGGTGCTAGACTGGCAAAGACGCACTAAGAACTACTGTACACAAAAAAACAAAAAAAAAAACAAAAAAAAAACAAAAAACAAAAAACGATGGATCTAGTTTTTACAATTGACGAGAAATATTTCCAAATATGTGACTAGTTAAATCATGCATGAAAAAGTCGGATGACATGTATCAGACTGGCATGTACCCAACAGGAACTATCTATAGACCAAATATAATAGGTATTGGTAAATGGACTTAATCGTGAAAATGTGACGCAAGTCAAAAAAGCAAGAAATTAAAGTCAGACTGTCATATAATCACCAAGAACCATCTATAGACTAAATATGGTGGGTCTAGGTCGACAATCGCGAAAGTGTGACGCAAGTCACTCAAGCAGCATGAATTGAGCTCAAGGGTCCCGAGATGGTGGACCTAGGTATTACAATTGCTGATAAATTGACTTAATCACAAAAATGTGATGCAGATTTTACAGTTTATGATGTCGATAACAATGAGGTAAAGGCCATACGGATAATTTTTAAAAAAAATATAAAGTATCGCTAAAGTCATGTAAGTGTAGGCATTATATTTTCAGTCATTAAGGTTTTATAAAATTATACGCCGCCGCCGGAAAGTAATATCTCTATCTCGGCATTCGTCGCAGGTGAGACAAAATAAAACTTCCAAATTTCATTTTATATTCATTTAAACATTTTAATGCACATTTTTGTTTAAGATATTCCGTGAAAAGGACCAATAAGAGTCTATAGCTATGTTTTGGACAAAGTTCTCCCTTTCTTCTTGTACACAGGGATAAGGATAAAGAATAGAGAATTAAGTGGGCCTCAATCGCTCACCTGGATAGTAAAGCAGATAACACACTGCATATTAGGTATTTTAAATACACTATTCCTGGTGAATATTGGCTTTGTAATTAGAGAAAATTGATATTTCCCGTATGCTTCAATGCAAAATCGTGCGTCACGTCATCCATTCAGCATAAAATAAGAAATCTTTGTTGAGGGTCTCCCAATCATTATTCTTATAAAATTTGAAAAAAAATTGGCATTGTAGATTCAGAGAATTTGAAAATAGGATCAACCAGTCTAAAGAATAAAATGATTAAATTTGGCTGTAGACCTTCCATGCGTCACTCATGGAAAGTTTTGGTGGCATTGCTTAATGCATTTTTTGAGGTTAAAATGTAATTTCCCATAGAATTCAATGTAAAACTATGTGCCACCATTGCTGCCCGTAAACAAATACGAAATGGGGAATCTTTGTACGGGATCTTCCAGTCATCATTCATATAAAGTTTGAAATGTTTCTGATTTGTCCTTGTTATTTCATAGGCAAAGATATTTGAAAATTGGCCAACCAGAAACAAGATTTGCCCCTGGCAGCAATGTTAGTTGACCAATCAGCATCAAATTAGAAAATTCTGCAGAGGGCCTGCCATACATCCTTCATGGAAGCGGTTTCAGAGAACATCTTGGCGACGAGACGACTTCCAAGTGATGACAATAGCTCACATAGCTTTCAACCCCTTTCATCCAGGTGAACGAATAATTACCCACAAAATATTTGGTTAAGCCACCAAAAAAGATCAGCTTTGCCAACAAAACTATTGAACATGTATATTGCAATAAGGAAACAGTTTCAGAGGTACAAGGCTATCAACGAGGTAAATATCCTAGGAAAGTTATTTAAACCTATTCATAATCTCTTAGTACTTATACATGTACTAGAATGTTACTGTAACTGTGATCAACTTCAACAATCCATAGTATTACTTGCACTTTTTCTAATACTAGTAATAATACTAGTATGTTTAAGACAAAGAGAAGACAGAAGACAGCTTGTCAAATGTTTATGACCTTCAACTGCAGGACAGAGAATCCAACAAAGCATTTGTCAGAAGAATCCATAGGTTTTCTTTAGTTTTATGTCACCTCCAACACAGATTGGCAGCTATGTTTTACTAGTGGAGGAAGCTGGAGTACCTGCAGATAACTTGGGCAAGAAAACTGGTAGTCCTTGTACATAAACACTTGAGTCGAACAAACTCTGTCACAAGTACATGTAGGGTTAGAACTTACACATCATCCTACCTAGACCACATGACCCCCTATAGATATTAAACTAATGCCAATCCGGAGTGCATGTAGAAATGTAGTTAATTTACAATATTAAACATTAAGTTTTGTGTTAAACAATAAGTTTTGAATGTTGGCATGCATTGCGCCTTTTTCTAATTGTTCATGGGTTGAACAGCTTCTTTATTGTATAGATGTACAGTATATCTTTTCCTCACCTCAGCCAATGAGAACATTCTTATTGTAGGACATTTTCAATAAATCCTACCGTATTATTCTTCGTATTTAAAAATGCACATGCTTCTTTCCATTAACTTTTATGTTGGTCTTTTCTTTTAGCATGACAGGAAGTTCAAATTTTGAACTAATGCTTCTTTTTTAGCAGCTGAGAAATGGTATCGCATTTATTTCCATATCTCCATTTGAATTAACTTGCTACCTTCCTATTATAACAAACACAAAGTGAATTTTTGCACATCTTTCCTGCTTTGTTGACGACGGCCAATGGGTAGTCCTGTTCTCTGTAAAGCTCACTACATATGAGCTACTACTAAGCTCACAAGTATGTCCTGTGCTCACAATTAGCTCTAGTCCTGTTCTCTGTAAAGCTCACTTCATGCAATGAGCTACTACTAAGCTCACAAGTATGTCCTGTGCTCACAATTAGCTCACCGATGATATTGCCTCCTATCTTGCCCAAAGTCAATCCTTCATTTGTGTTTAACTCAACCAGTTCTTATATTTTTCCTTTCCATCACATCATTACAAACGTTTTTGATACTAAAATGTGTACTTCCAAACAGTAATCCAATGAGAATTATATGAATAATCTCATGCAAGTCTGCAGTTCATAAAATTTACAGAAAGTTTCGTCAGGAAATGACAATATAAATGATATCCTTTCTTTTAAAATATTCTAATTTTTGACACACAAAACATGGGCGACTTCTCCGATAAACCAATTTTAATCTCCTCCTTTGGACGGACAGACAGACTTTATAACATGTTCACATATACACAAACATGTTTACAAAACATTTTCCTACCTAACAACTACTATAAGTATCATTTCAAGGATGAGATCTATTGACGAGTCCCTGTTAAAAATTTCTTTTAGTCCACACCAAATTAATTTTTCGTTCTTTGGATTTTTGGATGGCAAAAATAGGTACGAGTGGGCGAAATTAAAATTTTTTCTTGAGGGCTTGTTTTTTTCAAGTTCAGATCAAATTTACGTGCGGCACACATTTTAAAAAATAAAATATTGCAAAAAACTGGAAAAATCACAATTTTTACAAAATTTTAGGAGTGGGCGAACAATTTTCATTTTTAATTTATTGAAAAATTAATTTTGCAAAATGATGCAACAAACATTTCTTAAAATTTACACTCCAAAAATCAAAGCAGCGAAATCCAAAGAGCTAAAGATCAATTTGGTATGGCCTTATTTCAAACTGAGCGTTAATAAAATTATTTTGCCATTTTGCCATACCAAACAAATTCCAAGATTCTCATCCCTGCTATTTATAATTTTTAACCTGCCCATAGAACATATCTAGAATCCTGAATCTAAATGTCCACTGATATTCCTTTTGTTGTTTATACAACCAAATTTATTAAATAGTGTCTTTACTGGAAAGGCTTTGATTAGGTTTTGTCAGTTTTGCAGCAAAAGATATTGAAACATTGTTTTCATCATTTGTTAAATATAATCTGGAATATCAACTTTCAAAGATTTGTGCAAGAGTTAATTCAGTGACAAAAAGACATTTAACTTGAAATTTTCCAAACATTTATCTGAGATCAACACCAATGGATACAACAAGTAAACATTTTTACAGCCATTTAAAAAAAGATTAACGATCTGCCCTAGAGAATCTAGGAATTTATTATGGCTTTTCTTTTCCCCCTAAAATTCAGCAAACCAATAGTACAAGAACCCTTATTTTTTAAGTCAAGCATGATGCAACATAGCAATAAAAATATGTATCTGTTTTCCTTTTAGAACTCTCTGAGTACTCATCTGAAACTAGCACAATAAATTGCTTACATTAACAAATTATGTCTCCGACATGCAAAAAGAAAGTCAATGCTTGTTAAAATTTCACCTATGCTTCCTAAACAGAAAGTGAGACATCATAAAATCTGAAAGTTTTGCCCCTACCAGACCTCTGTCCAGTGTTCCAGCTACATGTAGGATAGGCACTTTACTGCATTTCAAATGAAAAGTTTGTCAACATGAACAGCTTTTTAATGTCTTTCAAAAGACTTGCTCGTTTCTTTTCCTCATCTTACACAATTGCCAATCATGTGTAGGTTCATTCATTTCCATTAAAAATTGTTTCTTATTTCAATTTTTGTAGACAGTGCGAACTGCTTCCCTCTATACAAGATCAGCTGGAACACTGTACAGTGTCCTTTTTAACTGACCCCATCCTTGATTCAATGGGTAAGAACAACTTTTAAATTACAAAATTGTCACTGAATTTTAAAAAAAATATTAACAAAAACTAAAATAAAAATTAAATACTTTAAGCATGTTAAGTACTATTGTTAAAATTATAACAGTACATTGTCCTATGCTTCATTGAACTAGTACATGTAAATATTGACTTTGAAGGACAGCTGTGCAATGTTTGGTCTCTCGACTACTCACCAAACTGTCTGCTGCCAATGTAACCATGACAACTGGATGCAGATCCATCTCACTTGACTGGTATCTTTCATCACACTGTCAAGCTACATTCTTTCTTACAAGGAAACGTCTCAACCCTTTTTGTATTTTTTTTTTGATTTATTACAAAAAACATATAAATACTGTAACGGTAATAACAATCTGATAGCTGTAAAATAAACAAAATTAAAGTGTTAACAACATATAGTACATGTACAATAATAAAATTTTCAAAAATAATACTTTAACAAATATGAACACAGTTCTCCTTTAAAAATCTTATGATTCAAAAACAAATTTTAACACTTTTCTCCTTTAAAAAACTTCCGGATATCTAAAAACTCATCTCTAGCACATGTATAAATGAAGGCAACAAATCTATACAGTTGTAGATGTACCCGATTGTGGCAAGATATTACCATCATTTACTACACACTGTAATTATAGTTTCAGTGCATGTTGTACTACAAACCATGACTTGATACAGTTTGAAAGAATTTATCTTAGATGCCAGCTTGTACAAGTTGTAGTTGTATAAAAATGATTAAAAGCAATTTTTCCACCATTCAATTGTTTACAAGTACATGTATACCATACTTGCAATGCACACTCTTCATTTTAGACCTTTTTTCAACGTTTACTATCTGCAATTAGACCACAATTGGTAACATTTGCATGTAAATGTATGTGTACCTGTCTAAGGATAATGAACTGAGTTCTATCAACCTGAATAATACAATGAAAGACTAGTATTATTGTTCCAATTATTAATCATATATACCATGATTAATCATACATGTACATTGTATGCATCAAACTCAAACAACAAGTATATATTATAGTGGATACCATACCACTTTATTTCAACAAAAGATCAGGCCATTGAATGGCAGAACAATATTTGTGTAATTCACTATCTTCTGTTTTTCAATAAAATTTTATAACATGATTCACACGGAGAAAGCTCAATCATTTCCCTAATGTTCATGTTTGAACTTGTCACCCACCCCCTTAGTTTTATTAAGTTAACATTTATTTTAAAATATTAAACTTCCCTTCATAATAAGTGATCAAGAAAGTCATCCATATTCTGAAGACAACTTGAATTCTCGATTGCAGACAGGTCAAGTGAATCTGGATTGTTATTAGGTACAGGAATATCCAAAGCATTATATAGATTCTGTAGAATATCACTTTCATTGTCTGGATTTCCACCATTCTGACTGGATCTCAAGGAACTTGGTATCAAACTCATCGGAGTACAGGAAGGTGTTGAAAAGTTACTGGATATTTGGAATTTCGGTCGTTTGACAGTTATAAAGTTACTTATGGATGTCTTCCTTTTGGAAGGAAATACCAGTTCACTTTTTGTGCTTGGAGTTGGACTGGGTAGCTGACATGGTTTGTTAAATGTGGCAGACTGAAATCCACTGAAAGATTTTTGTCTGTATCCACTAAACGTTTTACTAGGTGCAGAAAACCTTGAAAACACTGAGGTAGAGCATCTTGAATTACTTCGGCTATCAAAAGTACCATAGTTATTTTCTGTGACACCTTTCCTTGAATTTGTCTCCAACACATTGCCATTTATTATATTCATGTTTCCATTTACTGTAGCTTCAAGTTCTAACTTCTGAAAAGAGCTTTTCTTAGAATGGCTAAAATTTTGACTGACTTTTGATTTTACTGGTTCCTGTTGAGCAACAATTACATGTAACTTTTCACTTGACTCGGATGAGTTACAACTACTTTTTCTTTTTTTACCGCTACTTTCTAGACCATTTCCATTCGCTAAGCTTTCAGAATCATTATGTTTCATGTATTTTGACCGACGTTTGTGAATTTTAGGTTGAACGACATTTGGGGGAATTGAACAATTTCCAACCTTTTCTTCCTCATTTTCTATGATTAAGTTTGTCATTGTCCCTTGTGCATTTCCAGATTTTGGATACACAACTTCGAACGATTCTTCCTGATGTTGACTCGATTTTCTACTATATTTCTGTTCAGTTAACTTAATTTTATCCACTGGTTTCCATGTATTTTCTTCTGCACCTTCTTTATTCTTTTTCTCCCGAACTGAATTAGCTTTCCTGATTTTGGTAAGGGCTTCAGGTTTAGGTTTCCATAATTTAGCAAGAGCTTTCTTACGGTCTACTTCCTGTTGCTTATCTAAAGTTATTTTTGATTCAGTTTTTGGAGTAAATATTAAATTTGAATCCTCAGACATATTTTTTATGACATTTTTTATTATCTGCTCAGACCTGTCTTGAGGTGAAATTTTCCCCATTGTTTTATTTTCCAGGCGTGCTTTTCGGACTGTTTCCACCGTATTTTGTTGAACAGATTTTAATAGTTTCTTGTGTAGTCTAGTCTTTGTGTCCTCAGCTACATGTTGACAAGAGTTTTGGAGTTTGTTGTGTAATTTAGTCCTGGTTTCTTCTGTTACATGAGCCACTGAAGGTACTACAACTTCATTTCCCCTTCTATCACTTTCTTCACTGAACAATGGCTCTTGGTGTGTTCCAACAGTTTTAGATAAAGAATTGTTTGTAGTTATTTTTTCATCAAATGAAATCTTAGGCATACTTTCTTTAGAAATAACATGTAAAGACTGGAAACTGGATGTAGTTTTAACTGTGTCTGATTGTTTTTGGTTTAAATTATACTGCTTATCATTTTCTGCACAGACAGAATCACAAACATTTCTAGATTCATATGGATTTTGTCCTTTTGATGAAACAGTCTTCATTTTATGGTTATTGGGAACAACCCATGTTGTACTACTACATACATCAAGGTTTGTTTTCTCACCATTTACAACATGACTAGAATGTCTATCAAATTCATTTGCCTTACAAGGTTCCCACATAACAATATGGATCTGCTTTGAATCAATATCAGTTTGTCTGGATTCAAATTTACATATTGGTGACTTCAAATCATCAAATTCTAACCATTTATTATCTGCAAAAAGGGAAAAAATATTTATTAAACATATTTTAATGTTTCTTTGGAATTTGTGCTATTTATTAAACTTTATCAGGACTTGGCAGTTTCTGAATATTTTTACCAAGTTAATTTTCACATCCTGTACATATGTATATGCCTGGATATAGTAAAAGGACTTTGTATTTTACCGGTTGTGTTTTTGGAAATGTTTAAGGTTCATGAAATCGAATGCTTATAAAGAACTACAAACTGTATAAAAAGTTGGTGTTGTGTTGGTATAACTAAAGTATTGAGCACAGGGTTCTCGGTAAGTCCTGAACGCGTCATCCTTCATACTCATGAGTCTGTGGGACACATGTAGACCTAATCAGCTGTGTCCCAAGACCGTAATTTTCATAAAAAATCTCGAGCCACATTTTTTGTTTTCTTGAAGATCAAAGGGGATGGGGAAAGAAACGGAAAAAAAAGTAAGCTAGAAAATGGCAGCAATCGGAATTCTCGTGATTTTTCATCGGCCAGTGTTTTTTACCGACCGGTAACAATATGCAGACCTCATTTAAAATTGATTTAGCGAACTTTGACTTATCTATCAACAAATAAAAATTTTGTCAATATTGATTATTAAGGTGTTAAAACAAGGTCAATGGGATGATTTTAAGAGTACAATGTATGTTTGAGAAAAAATAATAGTAAAGATTATAGATAAATAAATATTAAAAAATAAAATGGCAATAATAAATAAGGGCTATTCCAGAAAAAAATGTATGGGGGGGTTGGAAGGCACTTTTTTTTTATACCCATCACCCACTAAATTACATTTCGCTTTGGGACCATCACCCATACAATTAATATTCAGTTTGACCCCACTACCCATATAATTTAAAGTATCAGCAAGATTTTTTCACAAATAAGGATATGAGCTGAAAATGGCTATATTAAAGACAGTACATAAATTAGTTTTAGCTTTCTAAATTTTTTTTGCACATTTGGCAATAGATATGCGATATAGATGATTTGTGACAAGGTTTAAAGCTAAACACCTAATATTTTATCCTGATACTATTGGCATTAAAAATAACGTTTATTGACGATGTGTGCATGTACTAGTCACTGTCACAAAAATAAAAATTTTTGTATATATATACATAAACTTAAAACTATCATATTGCAATTATTATTTGAAACAGTGTTTGGGTGACCTATGGATGCTTTTTTGTATTTGCTGTTGTCTGATGTGATTTTTTGAAAAGCTGCAGTTTTTTTTTTTTTTTATTTCTAATGGTATAAGTGATGTGTACTTTCAGCTCAAATCCCTAAGTAATATTCAACTTTAATAAATAATTTGCTTGTGTGTTTTTAAATATTAAAATAATCCTTGGAAGCATCAGTACGGAAATATTTTTATACTACATGCACATCTACAGGTGGAACACTACAACTGAATATAATCCATCATAAAGAGAGGCAAAAGATACCTAAAACCTTTATGTTTTGTGACATTTAGTGCAGACTATTATGAGTCCAAATGACAGTGCTGAAAGGATGTAACATGTGTTTAATGCAAATTTTTGTTATGTTATGTTATAATGTCTTACATGAAAATGTTGTTATATATTGATAATTTATTGTAATAAATATGAAACATTGTTCTTTTTCCTTCTTGGATAGACTGGTTGTTTTCAAATAGAAATACGAGCGACACACATTCAACAACAATTGCAAGATTGACACAGTTTGGCTCCTTGATATAAAATTTTATCTGGTTCCTAAACTGGCTCCTGAAAATGGCACCTGGCGATTTTTCTGGCTCCTACTTTTTAGGAGCCAGAGCAACCCCTGCCTAAAGGGCTAATAAAATTCAGATGTGGAAAACTGACAAAGCCATGGCAAAAAATTTAAAAAAATGACGAAAAGATAAAAACAGCAGTCCACATAACTCAACATAGAAAACTGAAAACAGAGCAACACATACCCCACAAAAAACAGGGTGATCTCAGGTGCTCTGGAAAGGCAAGATGATCCTGCTCCACATGTGGCACCGGTCATATTGCTCAACATAAGTATCAATTCGGTTACAAGTCTCTTATGGAGGATTTGTGCTAGAGAGGTTTAGCTAGCTATAAAACCAGGTTTAATCCACCATTTTCTACACAAGGAAATGCCTGTACGAAGTCAGGAATATGACAGTTGTTTTCCATTCGTTAAAGTAATTGCAACAGAAGATTTTTAAGTTTTAATCTTTAGCATTATACCCCAAATATACACAGAAAAAAGTCCAACAAAACCTAACTTGAGGAAGACTAAAAAATCACGATTTCAAAATTCCTATGGAGATTTGCATTGAAAATGGGAGATAACTCTGCAAAAAAGGCAGAAATATCAATAAAAATTGATACAAAATTATAACTTTACGGCTTCTATTCAGCAGAATGTATTGATTCTTGATATTCTAGCCGTCTTTAGAGTATAACAAACAACTCTAAAGGTGTTTTCATATGTTTTATCAAGCTACAACTTAGATTTTGTAATTCACTAGTTGACCATTTATTAAATTTTTCAACATGTCAAGGTAAAGAATCTCAAATTTAATAAAAATGATTAAGCATATATTCTTCTCTTTGTGGTTTAAAGTTTCTTTAAACATCGTAGATGCTGAACAAATAAATTTACAGATATAAACAATACCAAATTTTCACATTATACCCACAACACTTCGGTTTTGTACATTTCATGAGCAGAAGATTATGTAATATTGTCAAATACAAACTTATAACCCTATCAAAGTATACTTCACATGAATTTTAAGAAAATAAACCAAAAACTGACAAAAAAGGCTATTTTTTGTGGAGTTATCTCCCCTTTCCAATGTTAATTTCCATAGGAAATTAAAAAAGCTGATTTTCAGTTTTCCTCATGTTAGATTTTATGGGACTTTTTTCTGTGTAAATTTGGGGCTTAATGCTATAGATTAGAACTAAAACATTTTCTGTTGCAATTAGTTTGAGGTTAAAACTTAGTTTGACTGGACTAAAATTAAAGTTCGGTTTAAATGGGTTGTTTTGTAAAATGTTGAAAGCCTTCCAGATGAAAAACAGCAATAAAACACTTTTCTTTTATATACCTGGTTTACATGTGTATTGTAAACCCATGTACATTAAACCCATGAAATCTCATCTTTTAATGTCAGAAGTTCAATAATGTTGCATGATGTGTCATTTTAAAACAGATTTATTCAAACAAGTCCTCTTCTGTAAGATGTCTGTTTTTTAGCTCCTTATCTACCAATATCAGTAAATCAGCTCGATTGTTCTGCTGTCGTGTCCATGAAACCTTGAACTCTTCAAGTACTTTTTTTAGTTCTATAACTGTAAGCTTTCCTAATAAACGAGTAGAGAATGATTTCTTAATTTCTGTCTTTTTCACTGAATCCTCCTTTTTTTCTTCTTTTTTTCTGATATATGCTCTAATTTCATCTGAGCTTACACCAAGCAAATCTTGAACATTGGTGAAATCTCTTTCATTTGAAAACACAGATGCATTGTTTTTCATTAATGATTCAATATTTTTTGAGGGTAAATAAAAATCTGGAACCCTAAGAAAGTCTGGAAGTTCTATCTTATTATCTGAAAAATACTGCACAAGCTTTTTTGCTTCCAGATAAGGCAAATACTTATGCTCTGGTAACTTGCTTATGTCCACAATCGGTTGAATTTCATATCGGTTTATACAATTTCCCATCCAGGAATCATCTGGTCTATAACAACTGTAGGCATAATGCTGAACCCATGCAGATTTGGGGTCATACATTTCATTGTAAACTGCAACTGCATTGAAGCATTTTGTTGGACAAATACCATACATTTTACACAGTTTATTCCATAGTGGTCCTTCAGGCTTTATGCTAAAGTTGTTTTCAAAACGATGTTCACTAGTGTCTTTCTTCAAGAATGAAATTATTTTTGATATTGTCTCTGGTGTCAAAATCCAATCAAAATCTGGAGGAGGTTTTACTGCCTCTATCTCTTCACTCGCATATGGGGTTTTGTCTATTCTGTTAACTGCCTCTTCTCTAGCAGCTTCCATGTTTTCTTTAAACTTTTTTTGGCTAAACAAACCTTCTTCTGTCTCATTTTCATTCATAGCTTTTGAAGATATTACGCCTTCTTGTGATAAAGATCTGCCTTCTGCAAAGTGCAGTCTTTCAACTGAATGTCTTTTGCTACATCCTTCCGCATATGAAATTACTTTGATTTTATCTATATTCAAAAGTTTTCGTAAGAGAACAGTTGCAAACATAGTCTGTCTGTTCCTGGGTCTCTCATCTGGACCTCCATCAACTGTAATCAATAACTGGGGTATAAGACAATTATCTCTTGTCTGGAAAAATGCATGCTGATTGTCCAAAGTCATGACAAACAATAATTCGTTAAAGTGTCTAAACACAGTAGAATTTTCGAAGTAATGTATTTTTACTATTGACAATCCTCCACCAGTTAATCTACTTTGACAAATGGGGATTCCACTGAATTGTGCAATGATATCCTCATTTTCTGACATGTCCTTCACTTTGACAAACTGATAGGTTGTAATTTGCAGACTTCTTTTTGTGTCCTTTTCCCAGTCATGGTCTGAATATATCACTTTTTTCCAAGATTTACTTGGTCTTTGAACTATTTCTACATCACAATGTATCAAAGCCTTATCATCTCTTGCTATGACCTTTCCATTGTTGATTAGAGTCTCTTCTATTGAATAGTTTATGTCGGTCTGTGCAAAATGATCATTAATTGATGGATTGTGGTTCCCATCTCTTGTTGGTTTCTTTAATGATATACGGGGATTTACATTTTTACCATGATGATGCCGTTTTGCTTGGTGACTTTTTTCACGATAGTTTTCTGTATAAGTGTAAGCTGCACTTATTGATATATCAATATCATAGATCTCTCTTAAAATGGTAACACATCGAGGCATATTCATCCATTTACTCTTGTGTAAAAATAAGGTGTCACATATTAACCGAGGATGACTTTGTAACCCATCTCCTCCAGCATCAAACAGTCTTAACATTAATGTTGTTAAATCAGGATACTTTTCAGCAAGAAGTTTCCTCCCAGATCCGAGCACCTGCAATCTTTGTCCTGTTTCTATTCTCTTCTTGTGCAGCATATTTGCACTCAATGAGTCCTTGTTTACAGTCCATTTCTGTATTGTTTCTTTTGCATATGTCATGCTGGTATTTAAGCTGCTTCTTTGATATCTTTTTCCATCCATTCCAGTTCTGTTCAGAAACTCCACTGAGGTAAGTGTGGATAAAATATACTTAAGAATATGTCTGTCCTTTTCAGAGCAGCAATTTAATGCTGGTGTCATGATATTTTCAAGTTTTTTACTAATGTTCTTTTTCAAAAGTTCATCTCTGTTGGGCCATTCAATTGTTGCTATTAAATTTGCGAAGTCTTTGTCAGCAGGTTTCTTTAGCATAAAGGCTCGAGTCTGATTATCTACAGCTTTGTAAATTTGTATGACAGGTAAATATCTCATGAAAAGATCTCTATACGATGCAGAATGGTAACTAAACAATTTAGTTTTTAAAGAGCAAAACAATAATTCATTATTACATTCACTAGAATAGAGTTCATAAAGTTCTTTTAATGGCATTAACTGATCACTTTCTAATTTTTCTGATACTTTCAAAATTCCAAAATACTGTATGCGTCGTGAAATGCTTTTCTTTTCATCATTTGCCAGTTTTACCAATGATAAGATAGCATCATTCCAATTGTTTTTACAATAGTTCAAATCATACCAAATACCATTTTTTATTGCTGCTGATCTCCTGCCATCCCGCTCAAAATTGTCATTCTTTAATTTTCTTTTATAAATATTTAAATGTGTTGTATTTTCTTTACATGAGATATTTATTGAGTTTTTCTGCAAAGGTAAACAAGGAGCATCTTTCAGTTTTTTTGACAGCGATACATACATCCGGTATCAGTGGAACATCTTAGTTCACTTGCAACATGTGCAAATACATACATCAGCATGTTTGAGGTTTTGTCACTTACAGCAATCAGACCATGTAGATCTTTTCTGTTCAGAGTATCTTCTAGAGTCATGTTATCATCAGTGTAATGCACATGAGAGTCAAAAAGTACTTGATCTCCGTTCTCATTATTTAAAATGATGAATGTTTTGTCCGACAAAGTGATAAAAAGGGCTTCTCTTTCTTGTGAGTTTATTGATCTGTTGTATTCTGCACTGCATATTTCTAATGGGTCATCAGATGCACCCACACGAAGTTGTTGGTGCCAATATGTGTCTGATATAATTTTCATAGAATTCTGATATCCAAAATATGTCATAGCTGATTTCGTGTCCATCATCTGAATGTTTATGTCCTCATACCTTTTTACTATTTCATGCAGGCTACTTCTATACTCGGAAAGTGCAGATTTCATGTGAAGAGAAAATTTTTCATTAAAATAATGTTCAGCCAATTTTAGGCAGAAACCAGTGCAAGCGTTTGAACCTCGTGATAGACCATGGGGAAGCCCAACTGTGTTCTGACTGATTCCTGGAAATAACAACTTTATTCCAAGGTACGTATCATATGTCTGTGGTATAAACAAGGTCATGTTTCTCTTTGTCACTGGATTTTTCTTCTGTTTTTCCTTATTCTTTTTCTCAATACCTTCATTGTATTTGTTGTTGTCCCTTGTGATCTCAGCTTGGTCTTCTACAAACATTATATCATTTGACTCCATACTTTTATCTTGGTTGCCTGCTGACTGGTTATCAAATTTACTTTTCTTAGACCTTAACTCATTTGCAGTCAGATATTTTATCTCCTGTATTTCTGCTTTCTTTTTTCTACCAGGTTTCTTTTTCTCTACACCCCGTCTCTCAACTTTATATGCATGAGATGTCCAGTTTGTTAGTATTTTTGAATAGTCTTTCTCAGCTTTCTCAACATCAACTGTTATCAATTTTATATGCTTTCGTGATGAAACTTTATCATTCACAGAAATGGTTCCTTTGTATATTCGACTACAAAGTTCCTGCTCTTTTTCTTTCTTTTCTGTCTCCAATTTCTGTATTTCATTTTGTTTCTGTTCTGCTGCTTGCTCATAACAACTGAATGGGTCATTTTCTAATTTCTGAGCTTTACAGATTTCCTTCCCAAATTTGCATAGTGCAATCTGCCTACCACCTTCATATGACCAGGCTTTTTTTATCAAACCTTCCATATAAGATCTTTTGGTATTTTCACGTGCTAACTCCAAAGCTTTATTGTTCCAAAACTCATACCATGAACGCTTCATAGGTGTTTGCAAATCTAGGAACTCTTGTTCGAAAACTTTAAAACCAATACGCCTTAATTCACCATATCTGAAAAAAAAAACAACATTTCATTAAATAACAAGTATCATATTAAATTGAAATGAAGACAGAATGTGTGCAGGGTAACAGATACCCCAACTTTATGTATTTAGGATTTATAGAAAATAATGATACAGAAAACTAGACCTGTGAGTCAACTCCCTAAAGGATCCCCCCAGTCCCATATTTCATAAACTATGTTAGTTCTATTACCTCAGTACTGCAACTCTATACAGTTTCATCATCATTAATCAAGCCATTAAGGAGGAGTTGCACTTAGGAGACATGTTGCCACATATTGCAATATTAAACTAAATACTGTGAATTCATTATTATTCGTTGTATGCCAATTTTCATGGTTTTCGTGGGTCCCAGTAAACCACGAATTTAAATATCCAACGAAAAATATTTTTTCTTCAGCTTAAATGCACTGAAGTTTGAAACCATGGAGTTTTGATGTACATATCCGAGACAAACAATTGCTTTTTTAAGTTTTTTAAGTCAGCTATATCCATACAGGATATAGTGTTTCATGTAATTTTGTCTTTGGTAACATATAAATGCAATAATTTTCTGTAAAAATATCTTGACTGTTTAAATTGTTGCAGAATTAACTTCCGTTTTTTTTATTCAAACATTCAAGAAAAATATTAATCCTAAGTAGGCCTAAACAATACAGACTTTCTCATAAATTACAGTAAAAACATCGTGTCAAAAGATAATAAAGCAGAAATTGGTCGTAATCAGATTAAATAAGTATGTATATGCCCCGGGTATTTGGTGACAATTTCACACCTGATTAGCCTAACAAGTAAATAATTACAGATTTTGTTAATCTTGTTAAATTCCTGTCAGACAAATTTGAAGAATCAGTTTGTTAAACATTTTGTTTTATAAGCGCTTAAAATCAGTACTTTACTGTACAATATCAAAGTGTGATTGGCATGTTTTGTCGAAGTATTTTGTTGATATCTGATGTGCCAAGCCACGAATTTCAGCATTTCAACTTTTTAATTTTTTTTCTAAGCCAGCAATCCACGAATTTACGTATCCCACGAAATGCCTTTTTTTCTCTATCCACGAAAATTGGTATCAATGAAAATAAATGAATCCACAGTAAGTTCAATAATCTCCCTTGAAATATATCGGACCAGCATTTTGTTCCTTCATGCACGTCCACAGGTCATGTACTGCAAATGTGTAAAGTTTCATCAGTATCCATTAATAGGTGAGGAGTTGCACTTACAAGACATATTGACAGACAGACGGACAAACAGATAGGGTGATTCCTATATAACCCCCCCCCCCCCCCCCAAAAAAAATTTGTTTGCGGGGTGTATATTTAGAAAACTGAACTCTGTATGTGATTTATAATGGTTTCTGAATGTATTTATTACAGAATCACAGATAAGTGATATTCTCCTTTTGGAGACGACTGTCCTGGTAAAAGGTGATTAATTTTTTCACAATGTCACATGTGGAACAGGAGATGCTTACACTTCAGCCTTTCAGATCCCACTCAAAATTTTTCAGGAGTTTGTGAAGTCTTGAGTCTTTGTTGTTTTTAAGCTACAGAACATCAGAATAAATTGCCACTGTATGCATTTTCCCTAAATGTCTTTTTTACAGCATGATACCCATATGTGTTGACAGTCAAACTAAATGCTCATCTAAGCCTGCAAAGCTCACCTCATATTAAAAGAACAATTAAATAATATTCCAACCTCTAATGTAGAAAGATGCATTACAACAGAGGACAGAGGCAAAGTAATGACAAAAGGTCATGACCATTAGGTCAAAAATTATTTACCCCTATAACTTCATTGCATGGGGACAAATTGTCTCTATAGTTTCTGACAATAGTTTTATATCTGATTCTATCTCTCAGGTATTATGTGACCACTATATAACTTTTCATTCCATCTTAAATAGTCTGAGGTTAGTCTTAAAAGCATTTTATTCAGTTCTAGGCTAACCTCTACTAGAACTGAATCACTTACCTGATAAAAAGTTAAGAATGCATATTAGTATCTATGTTACACACCTATCACATTTGGGGTCCATTTTGCCCATCAGAAATTGATTGAGGGTCAGCTGTGTACCAGGTGCTAACTTTATCTGTGCTTTTGTATTTTCTGCATCAAGTGTTACAGACTTAACATGTTCTTCGGTCTTCTCAGGCTCTTTGTCCATGTCACCTTCCTGTAAAATATTAAAAACTGTTGTTATGATATTGTATTATTATATTCATTTTGTTATGATATTGTAATTATTTATTTATTTATTATTTATTTATCTTGGCCTAATTTGTTTTGCATAGCCTTATAACATGTATAATATGTTTACATAATACTTATAGTTGTTTACCAAATAATGTTATAACTGTGCAATTTAGAAATCACTGGAACAATAATAGATACTGATGGAATGACTAGAACATTCTATTTGACTTACGTAATAATTCTGGTGTGATTTGAACTTCTACCGTATTCCAGAAGTTTCCGTTCTACAGTATATATACGGACAAGAAAGTTAGACTTTTAGAGCATAGCATATTGGACCGGACATTTACATTCTTGTGTTCTCAGTCGTTGGATTTATTTTATTTACGTTTCACAGATCGTACTTGACACACTTTTATTTATGTTACATCATACTAGATTGTGACAGATTGTGACTGATTGGATATAATATTCCGTTTGGATTCCCGCAACAGTGACTAGAAGAATTCCGGATTAGGAAAAGACGAAGGATTTTGAACAGTTAAGTTGACATTTTAGTTTTGTGTAATATTTTTTGTAAACTTGTACATAATAAATCTTGTTAAATTTTATTATTGATTTGTGTCTTTTGTTGGCTACAATTTAAAGGTCTTTTCGGCCGTAACACTGTTAATATTTGAAATTGATTGATTGATGGTTATTCAACATCCTGTGATCACTGATGGAGATAAAAAAAATCAGACAAGAACAAGTTCAACATCAATAAACAAGTCAAAAAAAAGGAGACCAGGATGGATCTACAGATGACAGTTATAGTGTTAATGGCAGAAAATTTGCAATAACTAAAGAACAAATTTTTTTTTTCTTTAAAACTTTTCATAAATAGAAATGTAGGCTTTGAAATGCTTACAATGCAATTGTCAATATAATTGATATTTCATTTTTGTTTGTTAATAGTTGGGGTTTAACGCCGTTTTCAGCACATTTTGGCCATTTCGCGGCAGCCAGTTTTTATTGGTGGAGGAAGCCGGTGTACCCGCAGAGAACCACTCACCTTCGGTAGGAAAATTGGCAATCCTTGTCAATTAAAATAGGAGTCGAACACACCCCGCCACAGGTGAGTTTCGAACTCACAACCCCAGCATTGACAGGCTAGTGATCAGTACTAGTCATGATGAACTACCTAGACCACACGGCCACCAAGGCCCCTAATTGATATTTCAAGGGGCATAACTCTTTTAAAAATAATTGATCGGCACTGATTTTCAAACTTCTTTGAGAAATTGCTGATATAAACCTATGGTATAAGTTTCATAACAATCTTGCAAGAATTGTACATGTGAGAGCACTAACAAGACCGGACGGATGCCCGGTATTTCTATGTCCCCCGCAACGCGTTGCACGGGGGACAGCAATCATTCTTTTATATTTCCATACCTTAAATGATAAAGGAGGAACCTGAATTTTGTATGTGGTCCCATTTAAGGGAAAATCTGCATCAACTCACCTTCACCTACATGTAGACCTTATTAGTGTAGTTGATGTTTTCATAGATTGAATATAAACAAAAGATAATGTTTCAATAAAAAATGTTAAATATAAAAAGATTAGGCTTTATGTTCATACCTTTAACTGATGAAGGAGGGTCCTAAATTTTGCCCTTGGTCCCATTTTTGGGAAAATCTGGAGCACTTCGTCTTCAGTAAGGCCCATTAAAGCCCTGCCGTCTATTTCTTCTTCTGAAATTATAAAAAAATGGTCTTGTAGAACAAATACTTACTGTGATTATACATTAAACCCCTCCTAACTATCATTCATTCCAACTTAATGTTTGGTAGTTCCCCTTTACGTGAATAACAAGTGACAAGTTGAATATTTACCACAAAATGCACATTTCTATGAAGTTTCATTTAAAATGACCAAGTGGTTTCAGAGGAGTTTATAAAAATGTGAAAAGTTTACGACAAACGGATGCAAAATGATGAGAATAGCTCACATGGCCTTTTAGGACAAATGAGCTAAACTAGAGGCTCTCAAAAGCCTGTATCGCTCACCTGGATGTCACTTTTCACCTTGAACAGGACAAAAATTGAAGTATAGCAGTCAATTTGGATGGTTTTTCTATAGGGTTCTATGTTAAACTAAGTTAGACTGTGGCAGCCATCTTGGTTGACAGTCCAGGTCAATAGACACATTTCTAAAAGAGAACCGTCTAAGGACCATTACTGCTATTAAAAGTCTTGTTCCAACTGGCTAAGTGGTTTCAGACAAAAATTTTAAATGAATTTTCCCATAGGGTCCTATATTAAAACTAAATTACTTTTTAAATTCATCCCTCCTTTTTTCTATTTTTAGTAACAGCCGCCATGTCGGTTGGAAGTCGGGGATGCCAGTTATAATTTTGGACCGGGGCCATCCAAGGACTATTCGACCAAAGTTTGGTCCGAATTGACACAGTGGTTTCAGTGTAGGTCTTAGTTTAGCCGGGCAAAACTATTAGGGGTCAATCAATGATTTTGGTCATGTTCACTTATTTGTAGATCTTACTTTATTGAAGGTTTTTGCTGTTTACAGATTGTCTTTATAATATTCAAGATAACCTAAAACTGCAAAATTTCCTTAAAATTAACAATTCAGGGGCAATAACGCAAAGGTTGACCGATTCGTCTGAAAATTTCATGGCAGGTAGATCTTGACCTGATGAACATTTTATGCCATGTCAGTTTTGCTCTAAATGCTTTAGTTTTTGAGATGCAAGACAAAAACTGCAGTTTACCCCTATGTTCTAGTTTTAGCCATGTCGGCCATGTTGGTTGGCAGGCGGGGTCATCGGACACTTTAAACTAGATACCATAATGATGCTTGTGGCAAAGTTTGGTTCCATTTGGCCCAGTAGTTTCAGAGATTTTTGTAAAAGTTAACGGAAGCCAAGTGATGAGAAAAGCTCATTTGATTCTTTTTGTAGTCGGACGGGCAATCAGAGGATAAAGCGACCATTTTAAAAATCTGGCAGTCATCAGTGTAAAAATTGTAGAAATGACAATCATGGAACACTCTTGGACTACTAAATTTCATTCAAATTGTCTCTATAGTTTCTGACAATAGTTTTATATCTGATTCTATCTCTCAGGTATTATGTGACCACTATATAACTTTTCATTCCATCTTAAATAGTCTGAGGTTAGTCTTAAAAGCATTTATTCAGTTCTAGGCTAACCTCTACTAGAACTGAATCACTTACCTGATAAAAAGTTAAGAATGCATATTAGTATCTATGTTAATTATCTACTTAGTACTTTTTTATAAGTGCAGCTGTTATGAATAATCACTTGAAAAAGAATAATAATCAAAGAAAACTTTGAGAAATACAAAGCAGACACAGATCCAGGACTTTGCTTTAGTGGGTGCATAGCCTTTCATTCGTCATCGAGGATAACAATGCTTAAATGGTTATTGTGATAAAAAAAAAAAATCTTATCATTTTTAGCATGGAAAGGGCAAGGCATATGCCAACCTCTAAATTCATGCCTGTAGAATGATTACAGAAGCATAAGAATAACATATGTGATAGATATACAGCAGGGTATGATCGTTAAAAATGATTATACAAGAATATATATAAATACCAACATCCAACAATTTTATGGTAGAATTCATCTGTAATAATTACATGTACATATAAACTGCATCAAATATCTTTATCACATTACTCAATTTGTTTATAAATATATGTTGAAAATGACAGAAAAAGTGAAATGAATAAAAAGCATGAAAACAAGTAAATGTGCATTGAAAGTATTGATTACATAGTGCTTTCACACAGCAAGCTTGAGCATAAAGTTACTAAGTATTATAAAGTATGATAAAAATAATTATCCACCACAAGCATGTGCAGGTTCAGAAGTTCTATTACTTACAAATAATACTGGCAACTTATATCCGATATTGATTTCCTACAAAGTTCAATAGAATCTGCTTGCAAGTTTGAAAAACAACTGTAACTATTAATTTCACCACGTGTAAATAAAAAGTATTTTCTTGTTATGATTAATTTACTCATTTATACATGTCGCTGAGAATAATTACAATCAAACTATGCCAAAGCTGCTATAAATTTTGCAAACAAAAAATTATAATACCTTCAGAAAATTTCACTGGTGCTTATAAAGTTCTGGAACATATTTCACACAATACTGATAAAAAAAATAACTCTTTTGGTTAGATTATGTTTATTTTGGTCATTTCTGTGTTTTTAATATTTAATAATAAAATAAAAATCAATCAAGATCTGAAGATGTACCTATAACAGCTTTTTCCTCGTATCAAAAATGTTTTTTGATGATTAAAATTATTTTATTGACTGTATTGGGGCTCCGTGACTTTCAATCCAATATACATTCATTTATCTGTTTATTTCCTTGTGAGTAAAACCTGGGACTATTATATATTATGTCTCAGGTAAAACATACTGACTTTTTCGTTTTTGTTTTCGCAAAGCATTTTTTTTCGTTTATAACATGGTAAACATTGCTTTTCTGGAGCCAGTCGTCGGCTTTCATGTTGTGGATAAATTTTCACAACACCGCCTCCTTTAATTAATAAATGTTACCTGTAAAAAGGGCCCCAAATTTCCCCAGTCCATTGGACTGGAGCCAGGAACAGACAGCGTTCACATTCCACTGTTCAGCCATGCTGCTGCCATGCGCTGAACAATCTGGTAACGGAACATATAACCTAAGGGAAAACAGTTAAAGAAGAAATCCAAGAAACCAGTTACTACTCGGACTCTTCGTATCTCTCTCCATTTTAGGAGCATCGCTATACGTATACAGTTCCGTTCGAAACGCTCGGGCGTTAACCAAAGGATTAAATATGCGCAAAAAGTAAACAAAACCGCCGAATAAAACACGTTTTCCGTCGATGTTTGAAGGTTCTATCAACCGAAAAAGAAAGTCTTGCTACATTTTCTTCTCTTCAAGTACAACCACCCATCTATTAAATTACATTGTGGAGGAGAACAACTACCCATACAATTTTAATTCCTCCTCCCCCCACCACCCATGCAAAAAAAGATCAACTGCCGTCCAACCCTCCCATACATTTTTTTCTGGAATAGCCCTAAGTTGTGTCAAAAAGTGCAAAGACTTTTGCTCATATCTGTAACAGAAATTTTCTAACAAGTTTGGAGTACCACTGCATATGTTCAATTTTTTTTTTTTTTTTTTTTTTTTTTTGGGGGGGGGGGGGGGGGGGGGATTATATTCGACATTATTTTGAGGCAGCACATGATTTAGTTATGAAAAAATTCTTAGTAAGAACCCTGCAGCATTACCTGTACATTGATATATGGATGCGCATTTGTTTCCCTAATTATGAAACAGAAATGAAAATAATTGATTTTGGTGCAAATTGTGAAGGAAAAAAATTCATGGACTTGTAGAACTTTCTTCATTTAATTTTCATTTAAGTACATGTAAGCCAAGCACCTTGTACAAGTCTAACTACTAGTATACAATCAGACTTATTTAACTTATTCAGGACAGAAACATCAACCTACAGCAAGAAACTGAGAACATTACCAATTAAAATCATAACTAAACATTTTCACAACCTCTGTGTCAACAGCCTAGGCCATATAGATGCCAACCCCTTTTTGGTGCTATCAGTAGAACAATCTGAATTGTCAGTAATTTGCAAACTTCAGTAATCATAATTTTTCATGGAAAATTGTATCCTACAGCATAATCATAAGAAATACACAATTAATTATCCTGCTTTCATCAATATATACGGAATTGTACAAAAATTTAATAGATCAGACAAATTGAACGGAAATCTGTAATACATGTAAAAAGACTATAAACCATAACACCGTAACTTCGACCTGAAATTCGTAACAATTACGGAAAAATCTTAATGGTTGGCATCTATGCTAGGCTAGGAAATGCTGCTATTCAGTATTTACTATGAACCACCCACACATTTAGACACAGACAATATATTGTACCATTAAAAATCCACATTAATACAGATTGATAAAATTACCTTTCTGACGACGTATCCATGTGACAAAATGATCAGGGTCATTTCTATACTGTACAAATCCTGTAACACCATATTTCAGGCCACCATGCCAGAATTCAAGCTTCTTGAAATTGTTATGAGACAAGCCTTCCGCAAAATGAAGCATCAAGGCACCTTGTAACCTGTGAACAAAAATCAAACATACATGTATTTGTTAAATGATACTTGTACATTGTACATCAATCGTATGTTAAAAAAATACAAGGAAAATTATGTGATATTATGATGGACTAACTACCTCTTCTAATAACTACAAGAATTTCTTTTATCAATAATTCAGGTCATTTTTCATGCACACATTTTGACGCACATGACATGACAATCATATATGTGTAAGAAAAGAATATTCCTTTAAACATTTGATGCAATAACCCTTGAATTGTTTAGCAAGATGTTCCAAATGTCAAATAAGCCCATTTTCCAGATCAACAACAATTTCTTAACCATTTGGCATTATGTGCAGCTGTACTTTGCAGATATTTTCCTTTGGAAAATCCGTGTAAAAATTGTATGGATGGGGTTCATGATCAGGATATCTGCAGTTGATAACCTCACAGTTTTTTTTACATTATACATGTACAATGTATTTTGTAAAAAATACACCAGCGGAAATCCATAAAAACAAAAATATCAGTACATTTATTCTTTTGAATTTTTAAATAAGGCCAAAATGAATATTGTTTCCCCTAGCCCGACCGACCTGACAAAAATCCTGCTGACTCGATAGTTTTTATTCCAATTTTTTTAATTCCTGGATCAATTTCAGAGTCAATCCCAGACCTGATTTGCAATTTATTGTGATCAGAAGTTTTTTTTTTCCATTTTTCATTGTACTCGATCTAAAATCAAGAAAGTTTACAATAACATGTAATTTTGATGTCATGCCAGACTCAGCATGGAAGGAAACCTTATAGCATTAGATCTTTTAAATGTAAATGTAAATGATATACATGTACATGGTCTTGGAAGTTAACATTTATAAAATTCTGTTGAACAAAAAAAAGTTCTGACCTACCTACATGTACATTTTTTGTACATGTTCCTACATTGTACCCTCCTATGAAAAATAGGGTCGGGAAAGGGGAAACAAACATATTTTCAAATGTGGCCTATAAATAGTATTTTATCTTCAAAAATATTTTATGCATTAAGGTCCATGCATGCAAATGCATGGTTCATGTATTTGCATTTTACATGAAATAAATGTGCTTATATTTTGTTTGATTTCTCGGAGTTCAACAGAATTATAAAATATATTTCTTTTCAGTTTTCAAAAAAGAACATTTCTTAAATTAACAATTAATTGTTTCCTCTTGATTCCTCACATATCAAAATTTGTAAATATATAAATATTCTTACTTGTTAAACTTCAGAAGCCTATGCTGCCCTTCAGCATTGCACTTGAAACAAGGTCGTATAAAATATGGATCTTTCATAGTAAAGTTCTTTTCTGTACACGGAAAAGTGGGTAATACCTTCCAGTATCGATCTGTCTGTTTGTAACCACACACATTGCAAGTAAAGATAAAGTCATATTCCACAGAGAAATTTTTCTCACAGTGTATACTGTCTTTGACAATTAAAGGAATAGCTAAAACCGGGCTGTCATTTTTCCCTTTGACACACTGTAACCTTGGTTGTAATTTCTTCCAAATAGTTTCACGGATGTCTCTTAGAATTGTAAATGCTGTTTTATAGTTCTCTTGATCACCCGACGGTAACATGGACATGAAATCTTTTGAGCAACTCAATCCAGCACCAGTTTTAACACCAACTTCATGTGAAGAAAATTTACAAATTTCTTTCATCATTTCAGTATTTGGTGAATCAGTTACTGCGTCTGAATCAGATTCTTCAGGGTCAGAAAACAGTCTTCCTGACCTTGTCCTTGAAGCACATTCAAAATTATCTTTAAAAGCCTTCTCACGGTATTTATTTACCAACTTACACGCTTGTTGGTATGCCTTATACAATGTTACCAGTATCGTATGAGACAAATCTATATTGTCATTGTCCACTTGGATTTTCCTGATTGTTTTACTATGAACATACAAACACAGAACTACATCTAACCAACACAAGGCCTCTTCATTTTGCCATTGTGGAAAATATTTATAAATATCAAACGTAGGCATGGAAATGGACGATTTCTTCTCAATTGTTGGTAAAACCTGTTTATCTGTTTCAATCTCTCCTGATTTAACTTCTTTCTCTGAAACCCGAACAGGCTTTAAATTTTCATCTTTTGGTTTTGGTTTTCTACCTCTCCGTTTTCCCGTATTTTGAATAACAAAGTAAGTAGTTTTTTCACCTAAAAGAGGCGAGCCAGTATTGCTTGATGTTTCGATTTCAAACTCTTGTGATATCACATTGTCTATTATATTGTTAGACCCCATAGGTTTTATACTAGTGTGCTTTTCTACAGATTTTTGTTCACTGGAAATATTTCCTAAATTAGATCTTACAGGTATAAATGGAGAAGAGGGTACAACAGCATCGGCACATTGAATCACTGGTGTCGAAGGGCGGGACTCAGCTGATCCTTTAACTGGGGATGGAATGTTGGTCTGACATGGTATGGAAGATAAAAAAGGCATTATCTGTTTTGGAGCTTCTCCAGCGAGTGCCAATAACTCGTCGGAATTGAAATGGATATCAATGACTTCCGTCACTTCTGAGGTATCAATATCAATTTCATCTTCCGGTGATATAAATGTGTTTGTTGTCTGCGGTAAATTTGATTTTTCTGACTGAGCAAGAACTTGTAATGATGACGTAAAATCATTGAAAGATGAACTATGAACACTTGGTTGTGGAACTGTTTTGTGAACACTATGAAAACTGCTCTTGGATGAAATATGAACATTGTCTACTGACGAGTAAAAACTTAAGGGTGTGGATTTCCGTGGCATAGAATTTAATACACCTAAAGATACTCGGGAATTCAATCCATTTTGTTTCTGTGGTTGTGTCAACTGACTTACATATGGTGATGGTGGCACAATACTATTTGTCTGTGGTAATGCAGAAACAGGTTGAGGCCTGATAATGTTCCCTGGTGCCTGAGCTGATAAAACCACAGGCCTGGGTCTTGGTACATATGGAAAACAATTAGATGAAAAATTTGCTGTCTGAAATGATGCCTGCTTGTGAACATTTTTTCGTCGTAATGGTAGTGGAACGTCTTCAAATTTTCTTGAAACCAATTTGTCCACACATATAGGGTAGTTGCACTATAAAGGAAAGAAGACAAACATGCTTTCAATATCATGCATTTCAATGGTATATTCACAGTAAACATTCTATGATACTTTCAACCCATCGTCTATAAAAACCAGAGGCTCCTAGGAGACTGTATCGCTCACCTGGTTTACAAATAGCCCAAAAAATCTCATTTAAAGACTAGCCTGTCTATTTTGCCCTTTGAAGATGAAATGATGAATCTTTGTAGAAGACCTCAAACACATCATTTGTACCAATTAACAAAGCTTTGGATTTGTTCAATTTGGAAACAAAAATTGCCAATGGCAATGGTTTAGTCATATCAAGAAGATTTACGGACAATTTGTGGAGGACTTCACAACAATTATTTGTACCAAGTTACAAATCATTTGCACTTATACAGGGCCTCGGTGGCCGAGTGGTCTAGGTAGTTCGTCATAACTACTAATGATCACTAGGCTGTCAACGCTGAGGTTGTGAGTTCAAATCTCACCAGCGGCGGGGTGTGTTCGACTCCAATCTTAATTGACAAGGATTGCCAATTTTCCTACCGAAGGTCGGTGGTTCTCTCCGGGTATTCCAGCTTCCTCCAGCAATAATAACTGGCCGACGTGAAATAGCCAAATGTGCTGAAAACGGCATTAAACCTCAACTAAACAAACAAACAAACATTTGCAATTATAATTTCAGGACAGAAGATTTTTAAAGTTTCAGTTACATGTAATCAGTAAAAAGAATTGCCCATTGCAGCCATGATTTTTAATGGATCAAGTCAAAAAGAGGGATCTTGGTAGAAGAACTAAAAAAAATAAATTGCTTCGCTGAGTGCAGCTGGATACGACCGCAGAGCTCCAACCCTGAACAATTGGGGCAAAAATGGACACAATATTCGCACTTCATACAGGTCTGGTTTGGTTTAGCTTGGGGTTTAACGCCGTTTCCAGCACATTTTGGCCATTTCGCGGCGGCCAGTTTTTACTGGTGGAGGAAGCCGGAGTACCCGGAGAGAACCACCGACCTTCGGTAGGAAAATTGGCAATCCTTGTCAATTAAGATCGGAGTCGAACACACCCCGCCACAGGTGAGATTCGAACTCACAACCCCAGCGTTGACAGGCTAGTGATCAGTAGTACATGTAGTCATGACGAACTACCTAGACCACTCGGCTACCGAGGCCCCTTATACATGTCTGCATTTGGATTGTAATTAAATATTTGACACATAATAGGTTTCTGACACAGAATAACTGTAATCAAAGAACTTAGAATTGGTCATATGATTTGAATTTATATTCAATTTTTTGCTTTTTGTGCAATACAATATGCTGTGGCGAATTGCCCCCCTCCCCCCCAAAAAAATAATTTACCCCTTTTTTTGCTTTTGTGCAATACACTATGAAGTTGCACATTGACATCCCCCCCAAAAAAAACAATAGAAATTATTGTAACCCCCCCCCCCACTTTTTTTTTGCAAAAAAAATTTTGAAATTTTTTTTAATTTCTAAAATCTGAAATGAGAAAAAATTTGCCCCCCCCCCCCCCAATTTCTCATTTACCCCCCTAAATTTTGTTTTCACCCCCCCCCCCCCCCCCCCATTTCTTTATACATAATTTAAGACTTGTAAGGGAGGTAATCGAATCATACACAACATTTTACTTTAAATGTGTTTGGATTACCTCCCTTACACCAAGATAATAACCAACAAGAGGCTGTCAAATGACAGCAAACCGGATTTTCCTGCATGGAAATGATGTTTGCAAATCTGGATTCCGAAACAGGATGAAGTAAAGAAATATAAATGAATTTTTGTAGGGTTTTGTAGGGTTCAGAAATGGAAAGGCAAAAATCAATCTTGACCTCCTATTTATAGTAAGTGACAAATATTGGAATTTTTGAGACTTGAACTGCCTTTTTTCAATTTTTTAGAACCATAACTCCTGAACGGTGAAAGTGAAAATCGTCAATATCGGAACGGTGAAAGTGGAAATCGTCAATATCGAACTTGACCTCCATTTTGTCATCAGTAACAACATATTAAAATTTGAAAAGCTTTGGTTGAACAGTTCATAAGTTATCACACGGACACCACTGGGAAAGCCATTTTTCAATCTTTCAAGAACCATAACTCCTGAACGGTGAAAGTGAAAATCGTCAATATCGAACTTGACCTCCATTTTGTCATCAGTAACAACATATTAAAATTTGAAAAGCTTTGGTTGAACAGTTCATAAGTTATCACACGGACACCACTGGAAAAGCCATTTTTCAATCTTTCAAGAACCATAACTCTTGAACGGTGAAAGTGAAAATCGTCAATATCGAACTTGACCTCCATTTTGTCATCAGTAACAACATATTAAAATTTGAAAAGCTTTGGTTGAACAGTTCATAAGTTATCACACGGACACCACTGGGAAAGCCATTTTTCAATCTTTCAAGAACAATAACTCCTGAACGGTGAAAGTGAAAACCGGCAATATCGAACTTGACCTCCATTTTGTCATCAGTAACAACATATTAAAATTTGAAAAGCTTTGGTTGAACAGTTCATATGTTATCACACGGACACCACCGGAAAAGCCATTTTTCAATCTTTCAAGAACCATAACTCTTGAACGGTGAAAGTGAAAATCGTCAATATCGAACTTGACCTCCATTTTGTCATCAGTAACAACATATTAAAATTTGAAAAGCTTTGGTTGAACAGTTCATAAGTTATCACACGGACACCACTGGAAAAGCCATTTTTCAATCTTTCAAGAACCATAACTCTTGAACGGTGAAAGTGAAAATCGTCAATATCGAACTTGACCTCCATTTTGTCATCAGTAACAACATATTAAAATTTGAAAAGCTTTGGTTGAACAGTTCATAAGTTATTGCACGGACACTGTTTGGCAGCCGCCCGTCCGCCCGCCCGACCGCCCGCCCGCCCGCCGTACATCACCAATTTAATAACCGATATTTTCCTATGAAAATCCGGTTAAAAATGCTTATTGGGCCCTTTTTTGGCCCCTAATTCTTAAACTGTTGGGACCAAAACTCCCAACCTTCCTTTTGTGGTCATAAACCTTGTGTTTAAATTTCATAGATTTCTATTAACTTATACTAAAATTATAGTGCGAAAACCAAATGTCTTCGGACGACGACGACGCCAACGTCATACCAATATACGACCGCAAAAATTTTGCAGTTGTATAAAAAAATACTCACAGCTTCATCTTCGCATAATTTGACAGCTTCCTTAAAATTAATCTGATATACTTTCAACTTGCTTCGTTTACCAACTGTTGCACATAGCTCACACCATTCCAAGGCCTTATCCATTATCTAAAATTATAAATACATCCAAATTATGGTTACTATTATTTAAACAAACATAGCACGAAGTGCTTTTGTCCAGCACTGATGCTAACATCCCACTGTAACAGGCATTTATATTTAGTTGATTTGTAAAAAGGATTTTTAAAAGGAGGAATCAATTTTTTTTTTCGCGAATTAAAAAAAATGGATGTAAATGAATTATTTCAGACATACTTAGTAGCAATTAACTTGTAATTAGAAGCGCAAATTATTGATCACTTGATCGCTTTAATCGTGTTATGAGGTTTCCATTTGATACGCTGCTGTTCAAGGAGTTTAATCTGTTTTAGCTGAAATTAATAACGCAGACTTTGAACAGTAAACAAACGGTAAGGACTTCCCCACAGAAAAATTTTAACTTGTAAATACTTCTTGCCTATGTATTGTAGAAGGGTAAATGGATCGTGCATTAGTGCACACTGACAGTGTTCTGCAGAATTTCCCGCTCTGATTATTAATTTCATAGTAGTTAGCTGACATTCACAATTATGACAGCCTTTAGCGGTTTAAAGAATTTTTTATCCTAAATATTTTGAAAATGTTCATAGTTAGCTGACAAAACTATACATTTTGAACAGGAATACAAAAATAGGAACATTTTTCAAAACATCATTCAAATCTAATAGTACTATGATTGTTGTTTATCATCTTGCTGTTGTTAGTTTACAATTTTTCCCAATTTTCTGGAAAATTCCCAATTTGATAGTTTGGGGACCCATTTTACAACATGTGGAATCATCCCTGATATTACTAGTAAGCATGTGATATTTCATATTTCAACAATCTATCTTAAATAAATTAAATTAATTAAATAAACATGTTGCCACACTTATCTACAATTTAATGCACATATATGCATTAATCAAACTAATCTACATTAAATGATTCAGGTCAGTTAATTGAGTAGGTGTATGGGTCTTGCGTGTAATTGTAATATGTCATATCTACTTCTTTTTTCCTGTGAAAAACCAGTCTGAAAATATAAAGCTTTTAAATGTAAAAAAAAAAAAATTTCCCTACCTACCTACCTGCTGATAGTGGGTCGGCACTGCCAAACAAACAATTTTTTAAGGGTGGCCCAAGTAATATGATTATAGGTCACTTTGTGTGTTAAAACTGATTTTTGACATAAAACTTGAAAAGCCAGTCAACCGTGTAATATGGGCCATGTGACCTCCATCTTATGTCACATTGTCAGTCTCTTCAACGTGCATCTGCACACAAAAATATATGTCACTATGTCAACTACATTGTAGTAACTGAGAAATGGCTTTGGACGCGGACCCAGGGGTACTCCATTAGTACCCCTCAACTTTGTTGAGGCGAACTAAAAATATGGTAGAATAAGGGAAAAACAGTATCCATGGTTAAGATGTTGGTTATGATTTGATGAAATTAAATGTTTCAATTCAACTTGTGTATATACGTGACAGTCAGTATCAAAATACAACATATACATGTATGCAGAAGTTGGCATTGGCAGGACATTAATTAGCATTAATGTCAGTTAAAAAAGTATTCATTGTGACAAAATTCTAATGATTCAATCTAGTAACAATCATCCTCTCAAGTTGGGGTTTTGTATCCACCTTTGTTCCTACAAACCCCTGACTTCACACATTCATATTTTTTGGGTCGGAAGTGAACGATTTTCATTGGTTACTTTTCTAGGTCAAAAGAGAATCCATTTGTGTCGTAGGTAGAATTTTCTAGGCCACACACCAACCGGCGATATGTCTGACCCGCAAAATATGAATTTGTGATATCAGGGGTTTGTAGGAATGAACCCCCCCCCCAGAAAATTCAATGGGTGCTGCCTTAGCATACTGGGGCTGAAGCCATAAGCGGGTTAGGGAGGTGGGTCATTCTGTCTGTCCTGCAAAAGGGTACAAAGTTTCACACCGATTACCTTGATACGGAAACATGGATGGGAAGATGCCTCATTGAGCATTAAATTAGACATGTTACTATACTTTTCTTTGATTTTTTAATACTATTTTATGGGAGCAAATTCCTCTTTATGAAATATACCAAATTTAAACAATGGAAATCATTGAAACGCCACAATCAAATTTTCCGCTAGGCATGTACCCTCCGTGTTTGCCACATCAGAGTACCCGGTGTGAGTTTGTGTAATCTGAAACTAGAACACATTTTTTTAAAGGCTTTTCACAGCTAATTTTTCTACATTTTCCACTTGCTGCAATCAACACAGGTCCATTGACACTGTCTTTGTTTAATGTTTCATTTGAACAAAAAATATTTATTTATTTGATGCTTTAATAACAACAAAAAAAATTTAAATGATAAAATATTATTATTACCGAGTGAAAATCGGTTAGTAGTACGGTGAATGTTGGGCGGGTGGGGAAAAAACTTCCTGTTTAACAGTTTTCTGAGCAACTATCAATAAAAGGCATTTGATATTTGGTATGCAGCCTTAGGTGGTGGTCCCATATGGTGGGATGTGTTTTCGGGTCTGTCTCTCTTCAACTTCCTGTTTAACGAAATATCATGGTTATATCTTCCACTCTTTCATTGCTAGATGAACCTCCATGAAATCTGATAAAATAAAATATTTTCCCTACCTACCTACCCTCCTCTCTCAACGTACAGTCGGAAAAAGGCAAACAAACATTATTTTAAGGCTGGCCTGAAAAGGGGTCTTTTATACTCCTATCAAGACTCAGCTGCATGTAAATTAACGCTCCATTAAAGCGGAGCAGATTTGGTCAATTTCTGCGGTCAAAAAGTCAATGTGGATAAAAATTTATAAAAGACCTAATTTACCCTTTTGCGCCCAATTTCCTGCATCGGGGTCCACAGTCCAGCTTTCTCCCCAGCCCAATATGGTGCAGCGGACCACAGCGTCTTCCCTTTGAAGATGTCATTGACAGCAGCGCCTTGAGTAGTACCACCGCAGTGTCCTCGTGATTAAAAGTCAATTTGCAATAAAGAAGTGTTTAACAGCATTCTAGCCCTTTTGTTTGCATTGTAATTAAGGTCTATTTAAATATACATGTCAATGTCAAAGTGAATTGTAGAATCGATAATTATAAAATAGATTGATGTTTTCTATTGGTTGGAATTGACGTCATTTGACCTTTAAACTTCTATTTTTATTTAGAATGTTCTTGCAAAAACCACGATAAAACTTCTAGAAAATATGGTTTTTACGAAATAATTGCGCTTGTTTAAGTTCTAGGGACTGTTGTCAAAAATATACGATCGGAAATGGAAAATCAACATTTCACATGTCAAAATGATCGTCAGACTGGAAACGAAAACCCAATCGTACCTGAAAATTGTACATGTATGTGCATATTGTCATCCAGAATAAATTAATTTCAACAGTTGAAATATATACATTTGACACATTTGATTGGAAGCCCTTCCGTTGTTTATGACAAAATTTTTGCGTGTGCAACACCGAGTTGCAAAAATTCACCTGTCACGAAAATCTGGTGTTTGTAATTCACATTTAGTACCATGGAATATTTGCAAATTATTTTCGACATCTTGGCATTTGTGACAATATACAAAAATTGGATTATAAATAAAAGACTCAAAATCGTTCTTCACATTCAGAAATTTTGTTGTAACAATGAATAAGAAAGGAGTTAATGTTCATTTGGAGGGGGAATTAAGAAATTTTTTTCAGTTTTGCCTTCAAATAAGGAGAATGTACCAGCATTTGAAAATGCAAACCTGGAGGAAGAGGTTGTAGAAAGTGATGCCAGTGATGCTGAATTTGTAGAATCACCAAATCCGAAACGCATGAAGTCCAGTGAGAATGGAAAACATCGTATATCAGGCTTCAGTGAGAAATGGACATCTGAATTTCCCTGGCTTAGAAAACTTGGAGGTTTGTGTAGTAATTTTTTTTATTTTATTTTTTTATTTATTTATATATTTTTTTTAATTAAAAAAGGATTTTTTTTTTATATCTATTAAGTACATGTCTGTGGTACCTTCCAAGGAAGAAAACCAATTTTGACTTTTCCAAGATAACTATAATGTATATTTAAAACTTTTACACAATCCAGATTATTTTTTTTCTTTCTGATGATGTTCCAGTTGAAATGTGATAACTTTGCAAATAATTGAAGGATTTGATATGGAATGCAATTAACAGGTATGCTACGTGACCTGTGCATAAAGTACCAACGTAGACCTAAGAAGAGTCTCAGGGAAAGCTGCCTGGGTTGATTTGCCTTGTACCTGGTTGTTAAGAGAAAGTGTGGCAAGACACAATCGCAGTGAAACTCACAAGTAAGCAGTGGCCTTTGAAGGGGCAAGAGTCTTGGTAGTTCTAGTCTTGGTACAGCAATAGAGAAAGAAGAGAGTATTAATGAGATGGCTATGGAGGCAGCTATGAAGTGTCTGTACTGGCTATGTAAAAGAGAGGTACCACACACCACAACTATGTACCTCTTTTGGATTTGTGTATGGTAACATTTTAATATACTTATTTAGTTATCAATTCAGAGAAAGATGCACAACTTTGCCTATTCATTGATAATATTTACTTCAATAATCGCAGAAAGATCCTTTATTTACCTGTAATAATTCTTCTATTAATTTTCTGAATTTTTAGTTTAAGTTTTTATTTTTTTCTATTTACTAATTTAAGACATCTTGAATTCTTGAACTTTTTAAAATTTATTATGGCAAAGACTTGGGTGTGAATGTTTTAAATGCAATTCATGCAGGGAATAATGCAAAATACACATCCGAGAGATTCATCCAGGAAGCCATATTGTCCTTCCAAGTGGCAATAGAGAACCCTATCATAAAAGGTCTGAAAGACTCGCCATAATATGGCATTATGGTAACATGAGACTACAGGAACTGATACTTTATGTAAGGTAATGAATATAAAACTTTCTATACTTATTTAATAAAGATATAAACATGATTTTTGTGCATTAAAAGTGTGAGTATTTGTGAACAACAAGCTACATGTATATAATACATGTATGTTAGTCACTATGATAAATCTCATTTAAGATTTCTTAAGGATGGTCAAAGTTCAACCTTCTTTCTTAGAATGTTGGAATTGTTAGATGGTAAAGCTGATATTATAAAGACAGCCATAGTTTAGAGCCTTGAGGGACTTGGTGTGTCCCTGGAAAAAATGTGTGTTATTGGCAGTGATGGTGCATCAGTCATGCTTGGGACGAACGGTGGTCTTGCAGCACTTTTAAAACAGTATCTGCCATATCTGATTTCCAACCACTGCTCTTGCCAGTTCACAGGCTGCAGATGCTATCCCTTACATGTATGTAAAGAAATTCAAAGCCATTGTTTAACAGCTCTACAGATTTTACCAATACAGTGTTGTAAGAATGGCAACCTTACATCAGATTCAGGTAATACTGATGTAAAGTTTAAATTTTAGAAAAAAGATGCAGATTATACTGTTGTGAGACCTTTGGCAACTGGCACAATTAAAAGCATGGAGTCACTGAAAAATCATCCAGGGGAGCATTTTAAGACAGTGAAAACTGCAATCTGCAAATTGAAAGATGAAAACGTTAAAATTGAACCTCCTTCAGATGATCAAAAAGAAAAGTATGAAAAGGAAGTAGGTTAACCTATGTATTCTTTATTATTCTACAAGTAATTTTGCACATAAATGTAAATACATTTTTTATCTTTCTATTTAACAAGAAATTGCATATCATTACAATTTTTCAGGTCTATTTACCATACCCGAATAAAATTGTGAACAATTTGGAGAAGAGATTCCCTGATTTGCCTTTAATGGAGAGTTTCTCCATGTTTGCACCAGCAGCAAACATTCCAGATGACCAGGAGGAGGTAGCTGTTTATGGGAATGATCAAATTCAGGTAATTTAAAATAAAAAAAAACTAGATAAAAATAACAAGTAGCATGAATGTTGGATATATTTTTTTATTTTTATGAATTCAGAGATTTTATTTTCTTGCATTTTTTTTCCAATTCTTACAGCTTCTTGCCCAGCACTTTCAAATGGACAACATTGCACTACTTCAGGAATGGAGATTGTTAATTAAAACCTGAAATGTATGACTGCCAGCAAGATGATGGAGCAGGTTGCTGGAAAGTAAGAAGGCTTTCCTCTCTTGGCAAAACTAGCAGCTGTTAGACTTCTTATTCCTATATCTACAGCAGGTTAATATCATTAACTTTACTCACAAAAACTTAATTTTGTATAATTTTAAAAGCTTTTTTAAATCAGATGATTTATTTATTCTTTTATTATATTACACCAAAATGATGTCAGTATCTGTGAGCAGCAACAAAAGATTCTATTTTCAACAGATTGTGAAAGTGGCTTTTCAACATTAAACTGACCAGAGGAACAGACTGTCCAAAAAAATAACAAATGCCTTGATGATGATATCTATGGAAGTAAAAGATATAGACATGAAGATGGCAATGAATCACTGGAAAGAACAGAAAAATAGAATATTTAATTGAGTTATTTAATTTTTTTCCCTTACCCCCATGTCTATATATATGTGTATATATATACATGTTGTAATACTATTCATTTTGCTATAAACTGTTTACTACATATAAATTATTTTCTGTTTCCCAATATAGGTGTATATATACAGTAATCGTGCGCTTTGATTTTTGCGCCTTCAAAATTTTCTGGGGAGAACACTGCTTTCTGTAAAATGATTAAATTTGACATGTATATTCAACATTTCGTTTAGTCAGGGTTCTCACCAAATTGCGTACATTGGACTGGACGCATCATCCTTCAAACTCGTGTGTCCCTGGGACGCATGTAGATCTAATCAGCTGCGTCCGAAGACTGCTAGTTTCAGAAAAAATCTCAAGCCGCCATTTTTTGTTTTCTTGGAGATCAAAGGGGAAGGGGATAGAAACAACAAAAAGTAAGCTAGAAAATGGCGGCAATCAGAATTATCTTGATTTTTCATTGGCCAGTTTTTTTACCGACAGGTAACAGTATCTACATCTCATTTAAAAATTAATTAAGCGGATTTTGACTTATCTATGCACAAATGGAAATTTTGTCAATATTGATTATTAAGGTGTTCAAACAAGGTCAATGTGAGGATTATGTTGGAGAAAAATAATAGTAAAGATTATAGAATAAGATAAATATTAAATAAAATGCTCCGCTGGGCGCAGCTAGATACGACCGCAGATGTCGAACCCGGAATAGTTGGGGCAATTATGAACACAACATTCAAGCTTGATACAATACTGAATTTGGATTGTGAATAAATATTTGACACAGCATAGGTTTCTGACACAGAATGAATGTTGTCTAAGAACTTAAAATTGTTTAATTTACCTATTCAAACCATATCAGTATTATTTGTTTTTATATATAGATCAGAAATAACCAATTTAAAATTTAAAATTGGGCACACATATCAATTTCTTGCTATTGTGCAATACTGTGCAATTGAAGATTTCTTGCTATTGCGCAATACTGTGCAACTGAAAATTTCTTCAAAAATTTGACACATAATAGGTTTCTAACACAGAATAACTGAAAACAAAGAACTTAGAATTGGTCATATGATTTGAATTTATATTCAATTTTTTGCTTCTTGTGCAATACAATATGCTGTGGAGAATTGCCCCCCCCCCAAAAAAAAAATAATAATTTACCCCTTTTTTTAGCTTTTGTGCAATACACTATGAAGTTGCACATTGACCCCCCCCCCTTTCCCCAAAAACAAAAAAAACAATAAAATTTATTGTAACCCCCCCCTTTTTTTGCTAAAAAAATTTGAAATTTTCTTTTTAATTTATGAAATATGAAATGAGAAAAAAATTACCCCCTCCCCAATTTCTCATTTACCCCCCCCCCCCCCCTCTAAATTTTGTTTTCAACCCAACCCCCCCCCCCCCCATTTCTTTATACTTTGCAACCATAACAGCCCATTTAAATACACCATACCATATTAAAATAGAAAATGACATCATAGTCATGGAATTTGTTAATAATAAGGTTTTGATAACAGGGCACACATATCAATTTCTTGCTATTGCACAATATTGTGCAATTGAAAATTTCTTCAAATATTTGACACATAATAGGTTTCTGACACAGAATAACTGAAATAAAGAACTTAGAATTGGTCATATGATTTGAATTTATATTCAATTTTTTGCTTCTTGTGCAATACAATATGCTGTGGAGAATTGCCCCCCCCCCCCAAAAAAAAAATAATTTACCCCTTTTTTAGCTTTAATTTTGGACCCCCATTTGGACCAACTTGAAAACTGGGCCCATAATAAAAAAAAACTAAGTACATGTTTAGATTCAGCATATCAAAGAACCCCAAGAATTCAATTTTTGTTAAAATCAAACTAAGTTTAATTTTGGACCCTTTGGACCTTACTGTAGACCAATTTGAAAACGGGACCAAAAATTAAGAATCTAAAAGCACGGTTAGATTCGGCATATCAAAGAACCCCAATAGTTCAATTTTCGATGAAATCAAACAAAGTTTAATTTTGGACCCTTTTGGCAACTAATTCCTAAACTGTTGGGACCAAAACTCCAAAAATCAATCCCAACCTTCCTTTTGTGGTCATAAACCTTGTGTTTAAATTTCATAGATTTCTATTTACTTATACTAAAGTTATTGTGCAAAAACCAAGAAAAATGCTTATTTGGGCCGTTTTTTAGCCCCTAATTCCTGAACTGTTGGGACCAAAACTCCCAAAACAATCCCAACCTTCCTTTTGTGGTCATAAACCTTGTGTTGAAATTTCATAGATTTCTATTTACTTATACTAGAGTTATTGTGCGAAAACCAAGAAAAATGCTTATTGGGCCCTTTTTTGGCCCCTGATTCTTAAACTGTTGGGACCAAAACTCCCAAAATCAATCCCAACCTTCCTTTTGTGGTCATAAACCTTGTGTTTAAATTTCATAGATTTCTATTAACTTATACTAAAGTTATAGTGCGAAAACCAAATGTCTTCGGACGACAAAAAATTTTGCGGTCGTATAAAAATAAAATGGCAATAATAAATAATTAAGTTGTGTCAAAAGGTGCAAAGATTTTTGCTCACATCTGTAACAGAAATTTTCTTCCAAGCTTGGAGTACCACTGCATATGTTCAATTTTTTTTTAAATTATATTCCTCAATATTTTAACGCAGCACATGATTTTAATTAAACTTTAACAATAGTACAATAGGCCTACCGTGGTCAAAATCATGCAGGAATGTACATTAAAAAGTGGTGCTGGGACTCACCATTCTGAAAAATTCTTAGTGAGAACCCTGTTTAGTGTATGTTACAGGTACTTTCCTGCCTCATGAACTACCAAATTCAGTGTGCAGTCTTTAAACAATAGCTTAATTTTCAAACATAATTAAAGCATCCATAATTTAGCAATTTTTAAAAGAATGCAACACATATTGATAAATATCGCTAATGTCTTTGAATGTACAACAGAGTCCGGAAAATTTAAAAACTCCAAGCCAATATGCAATATGATAGTGTTGGGAATCGGAAGAAATTTCATAATCGATTATCGCTTCTGCACAACCGATCAACGATCGATTAATAATCGGTTAATATTGTTATTTACATTTCCAAGGAATCATGTGTATATATTTCATGTACCATGTCACATTTCTAAAAATAAATGTTGTGTACTATGTATGTATTGATTAATAAAGAATACACTAATTTTTTAACTTGAAGTTTGGAACTACAGACTCAAATTTTTACTATGATTTTCATGTAGACATCCAGTGTTTTATCTCTTCAATTAGACATTTGCAATTGTTCAAAATGAACCCTACGGCATACAGCTCATATTTGTAGTGGTGTCCTGATGATCCATTTTAATAGAAAATCAGTTACCTAAAACTTGGTACAGACTTGTTAGAAAAGTGTGGTTTAAACAAGGTTTTATGAGTATAGATGCATTAAACCTTTAAATTGCAATATCCAACCATAAAATCTCCAGTAAATGAAACGCTAACAAAATATCGGAAACCGGCTCATGACACGAAATTGACATAAATCGAAATTGGGGAGAAATAAAAGATCGCGGTTTTTATTTAGTCTAATTCATTACCTTTTGATATTAAATGCCTCAAAATGGGTCAAACCACTTTAATTACTTCACTTTTGTACATTTCCTTGAGATTCGAAAATAAATACCCAAAAAATAAAAAAAACGTCAAAACCGGAAGTGAAAGTAAATATTTTCCGATTAATCGGAAATGTCACTTTTGTAATCGAGCGCTTGAAATAGCACTACAATCGACTGATTTTCGATTAAAATCGATCATCGGGACACCACTACAAATATGAGCTGTATGCCGTAGGGTTCATTTTGAACAATTGCAAATGTCTAATTGAAGAGATAAAACACTGGATGTCTACATGAAAATTATAGTAAAAATTTGAGTCTGTAGTTGCAAACTTCAAGTTAAAAAATCAGAAAAAAATGCCTTGAATAAAAAATTCGTAAGGGTTCCGCGGAACCCAGTGTCTCGCCTACTTTTGATGTTGTCTATATTTTCAGTGTGATAGGTGAATGCACATAATGGAATGCAATGTTAAGTCCATTTATACGTAAAAAACTGAAAAACAGAAATAAATATTTTACAAAATTTTCTCCTGGATACAATCTTTATATCATAAACAAGCTTCTGTCCAAATTTGGTAAAATTCCTGGATAGTTTAAGAAAGTTATTAAAATTTTAAAAACTTTAACCACAGAGTGAATGTAATGTTTCCTGGCAGAAAAACTAAGTCCATTTATAAGTAAAATACGGAAAAATTTTTTTTTTTTTACTAAATTTACTTCTGGATACTATATTATGATCATAAACAAGCTTCTGTCCAAGTTTGGTACAAATCCAGGATAGTTTAAGAAAGTTATTAAAATTTTGAAAACTTTAACCACAGAATGAATGTAATGTTTCCTGGCAGAAAAACTAAGTCCATTTATAAGTAATATACAGAAAAACTGGAATTTTTATTTTACAAAATTTACTTCTGGATACTATCTTATGATCATAAACAAGCTTCTGTCCAAGATTGGTACAAATCCAGGATATTTTAAGAAATGTATTAAAATTTTAAAAACTTTAACCACAGAGTGAATGTAATGTTTCCTGGCAGAAAAACTAAGTCCATTTATAAGTAAAATACGGAAAAACTGGAATTTTTTTTTTACAAAATTTCCTTCTGGATACTATCTTATGATCATAAACAAGCCTCTGTCCAAGTTTGGTAGAAATCCAGGATAGTTTAAGAAAGTTATTAAAATTTCAAAAACTTTAACCACAGGGTGAATATTTGTGGACGCCGCCGCCGCCGACGACGGAATGTAGGATCGCTATGTCTCGCTTTTTCGACAAAAGTCGAAGGCTCGACAAAAAAAAAGCGATCATTAATTAAGAGAACATAGGGTTATTTCCTTTCATCTTAAATAATCCATTTAAACAATGAATATTATCAAGAGCATTGCCAAAATTGGATTTAGACAAACAAAACTATGCAAAATGCACAGACGTATATAAGGATATATGAATTTTTTTTTAACAGAAACAAGTGCCTCTGGCCAAACGATTATCTTTTCCAGAATTATTTGGGTTAATGTATTATTTCGTTTCGATTCCGTTTCTCACATTATAATCTTCGAAAGTATGAACACTTGTTTACCTTGTTTTAAAACAGGTACCCAGACGATATGTCTTAAAGATTGTCATACACGAGTATATAAATACAATATACTATTACACTTCTCTAAACATTCGAATGCAACCGTCATTACCCTTAAATAATGTTAATTTCATTAATCTTCCAACTTAGAGCGGAATTAGTTTTAGGACTAACGGGCCTTTCGTGATACACCAATCACCAGTTTTTGACAGCGTCACAATTACAATTATGAATCTCAGTCTATGTCATATCCAAAAAGCACTTGTATATTATACAACTGCATAGACTGTTTACAGAAGAAAGTACTACATTGTATAAAAATTTAAGAAGTGCACGGCCATTCTCTCGCCCTTGTCAGTTTCACTTTCAGATAGGTGTAGAGTTTTGGTCTTATTTAATAGTGTTGTGCAATTAATCGTGTCGAGTTTTCTGTTTGTACAATAAAGCTTTAAAATATAACTTACGACTCCTGTTATTGCTGTAAAATCACACCATTTACGAGTTTTTCTTGCCGCCAATGCATATTTTCCACGCACATGTCGGCAGCCATCTTGAGTCGCACTGCCTACGTCGCTGAGGATTGTGGGATATTTTCTATATCTTCTCGCGAAGTTCTGCATAATATTAGGTGCACCCAACTGGTGAGATTTAAAAAGAGACGCGTAAAAAACTCTCTTGTCTGCAATGACGTGCCGAAACCATTTCTTATATACTTTCTTTTAAAACTTCATTTCTTCATACATTTATTCCGAAGTCATTCCCACAATCTATACTTCATCAAACACTCATTTTTGTCGAGTCTACGAAAGTTTTGTTGCGGAGGCGAGACATAGCGATCATAACAGTTACATTCTGTCTTCGGCGTCGTTAACATTTACATTCACCCTGTGGTTAAAGTTTTTTTTTGAAATTAATAAATTTCTTAAACCATCCTGGTTTTACCAGGAACTTAGTATTATATGATCCCTGATTTTACCAAACTTTGAAAGAAGCTTGTTCGTGATCAAAAGATACCCCTTATCCAGAGGAAAATTTTGTAATACTTTTTTCCATTTTCCGTATTTTATTTTTAAATGGACTTAGTTTTCTCCCAGTTTACATTATATACAGTCTGCAGTTAAAGTTTTTAAAACGTTAATTACTTTCTTAAACCATCTGGATTTTTACCAAACTTGCACAGAAGCTTGTCAATATGATCAAAAGATAGTATTCTGAGGAAAATTTTGTAATAATTTTTTCCCCATTTTTCCATATTTTACTTATAAATGGACGTAGTTTAACATTACATACAGTCTGCAGTGAAAGTTTTAAAAAACATTAATTAAATAGTTCCTAAATCATCCTTGATTTTTACCAAAGTTGGACAGAAGTTTGTTCATGATCAATAGATAGTATCCAGAGGAAAATTTTGTAATAACGTTTTTCCCATTTTTCCGTATTTTACTTATAAATGGACTTAGTTTTTCTCCCAGTTAACATGCATTTTATACAAGATACAAAATACGAAATGTTTTATTGTCAATCAAAGACGCCCATATGGACTGTTAAATGATCCGGCAGCATGAATCACACTGAAAATCGAGAAAATTCAGGCAAACTGATATCGAAAACATTCTTGCAACTCGCCGTAAGACGGCAAGAAATTTAGCTTCGGTTTTAGGGAAATTAATTTCTTTAATTCCTACGTTTGGAAACGTTTATCAATTAAAATTAATGACCGGTAATTTATTTGTGTTGTATGTCAGCGAGAAACATGGGACTCTTTCTGTAATGTTCCTTTATCTGTAATTACTGAGTTAGAATTTTGGAGCAACAATTGCATTTTATTACCAGATTTGGTGGTTTGCCCAAGACGGAGCGAATAATCTTTTCCGACGCTACTGAGTGCTATGGAACGCCATAGCTGCCTTATATGTACTTATTAAGGTCTTTCCTTTCACTGTAAGGAAAGACCTTACTGTATTTCTTCTGATTATTATTCTTTTTCCGCCAAACTTTAACGACATTTCCCAAAAAAGTATGCGACATGTTGAAATGATATTAGGTATCAAGTATCGGTTGACCAAAAGCTATCTTGTGGTTAGGGCACCACGCCGTAACATTTCCTTTATAGCGGTTATCTCCCCTAACACCGAAAACCTTGTTATCATTCAACCACCGTAACCATAATAGGTAGAAAAAAATCGAAGGGTGGAATTTGTTCAGGACCAGACCCTGGTTCTTCGTTACATTTGGATTGAAAAGATTCAAGGACTCATTGGTAGGGTTAGGCCCTTTTGAAAATTAACCGATGTAAGTTGGCCCCTAAAACTCAGAAACCGTAAGTCGTAGCCACCTAGGAACTTCATCAATGATCATTAATTCATGTGACCTTGAAAATGCCTCAAGGTCAAAGGTCAAGGTCATGACCTAGATTTTTACCTTAGCTTGTTATCGAAATTACTCAATAACTTAAAAGATGGCTGATAAAATGTAATGGAGAAAATGTGTGTCTTATAAAGATCTACATTTGTTATATCGGGTCCAAAATTATTGGACCAACCATTATGGACCTAGGGCACCAAAACTGTTTTTCGGGGTCTGAAATGAATATTTTTTGCTTATATCTCAAACGAGGTTAGAGATAGAAAGAAACTTTGAATTGCAAAAAATGTTCAGCATAATACGATCTACAAAGTTAGGTCAAGGTCAAATGTCAAAGTCCCTAGCAACGACGTAAAAAACATTAACAACCATATATTTTTGAACTTAGAAGGCTATGAATAATATAAATATGACATTTTTAATACTAGAAATGAAATTTTTGTCCCTAGCAACGACATATAAGTCCTTAGCAACCACTTACTTTTTAAACTTTAAAGAATAGTAGATATGGCATTTTTAATACTGGAAGTAATATTTTTATCCTTAGCAATGACAAAGATATTTTTATCCATAGCAATGACATAAAGATATTTTTGTCCTTAGCAACCACTTGTTATGAACATAAAAACCTTTAGCAACCATATATTTTTGAACTAAGAAGGCTATCAATAGTATAGATATTTATTATTATTCTTTTTCCGCCAAACTTTAAAGACGTTTCCCCAAAAAAGTATGCGACATGTTGAAATAATATTAGGTATCGAGTATCGGTTGACCGAAAGCCATCTTGTGGTTAGGGCACTATACCGTAACATTTCCTTTATAGCGGTTATCTCCCCTAACACCGAAAACCTTGTTATCGCTTTTCCTCAAAAATTCCGCCAAACTTTAACGACATTTCCAAAAAAAAAGTATGCAACATGTTGAAATAATATTAGGTACCAAGTATCGATTGACCGAAAGCCATCTTGTGGTTAGGGCACTATACTTTTTTTCTTTTTTTTGTCTGTTTTATTTATTTCCCAAGAGTTACACCCCTTGCCAAAAATAGAGGGGCAGGGCCTCTTTGTTGCAAAACTGGAAACGTGAAAGAAAATACCTTATCTTTTGTGCTAGGCACAAATGACCTTTTAATTTCTATATATGCACATACTTGTCTATATATGCACATACTTTATCTATATATGCACATACTTGTCTATATAAGCCCATACCTTTCCTTTATTATTTTTCTTTATACTTTTCTGTATATGCACATACTTTTTCTTTATACTTTTTCTATGTATGTACATACTTTTTTTTTAAATGATCATAACCCCCCCCCCCCCACCCCCATTTACGGTATAGATCGCAACTTTGACCTTACATTGTGTTTTGTATTACATGTATTTTATTCAATGTTTCGGGTTATTTTAGATTTTTCAGGGCAACCCTCCTCAGAGCTAGGACATCCCGTATGTCGACTGGGTTTGTCGATTCCAGATATATTTGTTTAAAACCAGGGGACACCCACTAAGATGCAAATATGTATAGCAAAGTGTCTATCACCTAGTATGTGTGGCTTAATAAAAAAGTTGTTTAAGGCAACAACCATTTTCTTATCGGGGGGGGGGGGATTTTCACTGTGCTCTTAATTTTTTTTATCTCGAAACCTTCCTTCGACAAAATATTTGTTTTCCTATGAGAAGGAAAGCAAAAATTGTTTTCCTGTCATGTGTTCAGTATCATGATGTATATTCCGCCTATTAGTTGTCTTCGGTGGTACTTCCGTGTTGAGAGAGAAGCGCCACGCTCTTCGAACGATAAAGAACCCTATCAACAACTCTTTGGAGGGGTCCGTAGGTGGCCTGTTGATAGGCAAAATATTAACAGATTAATATGAGACCACTCCCAATCTGCCACAAACTATTCAACACCTACCCAAGTGTTTCGGGTACCTGTTTAGATCGATTAATAGGAAATACATGGATGTCGTTTTTATACTAGGGTTCATGAATAAAAAATTGAATTGCAATTAATTACTATCAGACCTTTTTGCGTATAATTCATTTTGATCATATTAGAAAGCGCCAGTCATAATCATTATAGTTGAATTTAAGTCTACCTGCCTTCTTAAAAACCAGAATTTCAGTTTTGTTTGTTGACCGTGGGAACCAATCACTAAAATATTTCACCCCAAATTATCAATTGAGCTTTGCAGGACAGTTGTGGATACTAGGAGATTATATCACCAGCATACATTAAGCAGTTGAGAAGCTTGCCTTTAAGCAATACAAGATCTTGAGAGTTTTCAAGTTATTATGATAGTATCATTGATGAAGACTGAATAAATAGGACTAAGGCTATCCATTTGTTTCACTCCTAATTGTACCGGCAAGAAGTCAGTAACACAGCTATCGATTCTTTTTACGCAAAATTTGCTAATTTCATGTATTACGTTTTATTTATAATGTTGTAAACTTAAGTCCTTACAACAAATTTTGATAACTCAAAGTAGCAAGGAGTTGAAAAAAAGCTTATCATTATAGCCTAGCTTTAAAAATTTGGGGTATTACGTCAGAGTTAATCATATGTTGTTGTATAGTCCTACATATATTTTTTTCTCGACAATATATGATTTTTTTACCATAGAATTGTCAAAACATTTTTTTCGCCTGTTGCGGAATTTTTTTGGGGTGAAAATGGAGAGGGGGGGGGGGGGGGGCACGGAGGACAAGGAAGGAATGTGAATGCGGGCATTTGAAAATTTAGCGGAAAGGGGGCAGGGATCAAGATTGTTATGAAGCAGGATTATTTGTTAACAATTAATAGAAAATAAAAATAAAAAACAAACAAACAAACGCGCAGCAAAAATATTTCTCCATATTTAATTAAAATTCTTGGTGACACCATAGAAATCATGAGGTTAATGAATCGAGTATTACTAAGTTTGTATAACTGTGGAATAGTTTTTCATGCAATTTTTTTACGTCAGGTCTTTTTAAAAAAATATTTTTCGTTTAATATTATGAACGAAATATTCCGCTGTAGTTCACCTGGGTGAATACAGTGAATATCCGGGAATTGCATGACCTTGTGACGCTTGTGAACAGATTTCAGGTGAACCGAAACTTCCCGCTTTTCACGGGTTTCATTTTCAGAAGAAATTTAGAAGTGCATGGTCATGGTTCTTCTTTTCCCAGTGAAGGTACGAAAAATCCAGACCTAACACACAAAGTACAGAATGTTGATGAAATATTGTGAGTGGATGTTTTTGTACAAGGGGGCTACTTGACCGTAATTTGGGGTATTTGGCAATTATGATAGAACTACATTTTGAACAGACTAAATCCGATAATTTGTAAAGGTTCCACTTCAGTGACGAGCAGTGCAACTAAAATCACAGACTTCGGAAAATGTAGAAAAGTCTTGTTGGTCAATCTGTATTTTAGGATAAAGATACTGGAGTAAAATAATTTTAAAGAATTTATTCAATCAAATTTATTGTCATTAAACATTTAAATGTTTGAGACATTTACATATATATATATATATATATATATATATATATATATATATATATATATATACATTCAACAATACAGATCAATACGTGCCCATACTCAACATATACAAACACTAATTTGTAACATATAAAGAAAAACAAGCAAATATTTAAGAGTCCCCTGTCCTCTGTGCTTTTGACTGTTTTATAAAGGATCGTAATTTATTTACTTGGGATGGCGTAGAAGGACTTAAAATGAATACAACTTTTTCTTCTGAAGACATACTATCAAAATTATCATTTTCCTTTTTAATATATTCCAAATATAGTGTCCTTAGTGCGTGCTTTTGTCTACAATTTAAAAGAAAAGGTTTTTCATCTTCTAATACATTACATAATTTACACAATCTCTGGTCTCTAGGTATTTGTAACCCTGTTCTAAGTAAATTGTACAGTATATATTAAACTGTTCTAGACGAGCGGTGCAACTAAAATTGCAGACTTCGGAAAATGTAGAAAAGTCTTGTTGGTCATTTAGCTCTGTATTACTGGAGTAAAATAATTTTCAAAGAAATTATGACCCTGTTCTAGTAAATTGTACAGTATATTAAACTGTTCTAGACGCATCAAGTAATATTGGGACATATCAGCAAAATTAATTGGAGTATCCAATTTTAATTCAATCTGTATATGTATTGAATTAATGAATTTTTAAAGCAATTTCCCTTATTCTGTATAGTTATTTTCTGACACCTCTAAATTATATTTGTACAGTAAATTAAAATCAGAGTTTAAGCTAGTAAGTTATTTACTATTTTTCTCTTAACTTCAAAACAAAACAATTACATATAGATTCTCCTTCAGGTACAAGTGAGTTATGGAATTTCTCCACCCGAGATAGTTAAATTTTCGATTTTCAACACGCGAGCCTTTAGCAAGCGTGTTAGAATCTACAATTTAACTGTTGAGGGTGGAGAAATTCCATAACTCACCAGTAAATTGAAGGAGACTCTGTTTCTCCTAAGTTTTTCGACAAAAACCTCAAGAAAATGTCGTTGCTATGTAGTTTTAGGTAGACGTCATTTCGGGACTTCTCTAGTTTATCATTCTAATAAGGCCTTTTATTTTTATTTAATTGGTTTACGGATTTTTTTTTTTTTAAATAGGGTCGGTCGGCCGGGAAAAAAAAAAGAAAAAAAAAAGGGAAAATCATGTACTTTTGAACAATCTTGGTTATATTGCCAAATGTACAAAGGTTACAAATGATCAGTTAATTTCCTTTTTTTGAAACCCAAATATCAGAACATCTATCTAGAAAGGTGTTGTTCAGTAGACCGTTCCCTTTTTAAGGGACCGACTCGTCAACTACAAGTTGTACATTAAATGAGTGGATTCGATATCTTACGTAATCAAGATATTCATACAAAACGAACTTAAAAGCCGCATGGATTCTATTACGAAATTCGTTTTATAAAACGTGTTTCGGAAATTGGCATCAACTAACGTCTTTAAATAGATTTTTTTGGGGATCATGTTTACAAGTATTTTATTGATGGATAATCTATTTTTAGACGAATTGGAATATAATCTTTTATGAAATTTTGATGCAAAAAAGGATTTTTAATTTATTTTTATTTTTGGGATGGCTGATTTCAGAGGGTCGGCGGTAATAAAAAACCAAAATTTTCAATTTTATTTTTTTTCTTCAAATCGGCAAAATCTGGTCGGCGGATCCGTAAACCAACTAATTAAAAATAAATGGCCTAACTGTATAAAAAAGGGCGGTAATTCCAACGTAGAAATTTAATCACCGGGAAGTGGTTAAAGATATTATTTATTTTTATCCCACCGATTAAACATGTCAGGAATAGTAGAAAACTATTTACAAAATTAAGTCCGTGATCATAATTTAGAAATTGAAACAGGGCGATACAAAAATATCATAAGAGAAGAAAGAGTATGTAAAAAATGTGATTTAAATGAAATAGGAGATGAATTCCACTTTTTCTTAAAATGTTCAGCTAATTCTCTGAGAACTATTTGACAAAATAGTATTAAATAAGCCTGACTTATTGAAAAAGAATCATTAGATCAAATAATTTTTTTTAGGGGCCTCGGTGGCCGAGTGGTCTAGGTAGTTTGTCATGACTACTACTGAGCACTAGCCTGTCAACACTGGGGTTGTGAGTTCGAATCTCACCTGTGGCGGGCTGTGTTCGACTCCAATCTTAATTGACAAGGATTGCCAGTTTTCCTACCGAAGGTTGGTGGTTCTCTCCGGGTACTCTGGCTTCCTCCACCAATAAATGGCCAAAATGTGCTGAAAACGGCGTTAAACCCCAACTAAACAAACAAAAAAAAATGATTTTTTTGTTAAATTATAACTCTGAACTTTTGTCGTTGGTCAAAGTAATAACAGTATTAATAATAAAAGGTGATTTATCATGTATTTTATATCATATATTCTCAATTTGTGATTTTATGTTTGTTTGTTTGTTTTCTTGTTCATGTATTTGCTTGACCCACATGGGTGTTATTTTGCAAATAAAGAATTTGAATTTGAAATCGTAATCAATATTTTTTATCTTTTGGCCATTTAAAATAATTCTAAAGACATAAGACATTTTATGTCACTAAGGCGCCCACATGGGGGTATGTTAGTACAACATTTTAACAAACAATAAAAGTGTGAACACATTTACATTAGAACAACATGGTAAACAAAGGTGCAATAATAATATATATAATGAATACAAATTAAAGTAACATGATTAAGCACATGTATTAAAAGGTTTTAATAACACTTTTGCGTAATTTTGCTATTCCAGTAGTGTAAATAAATCTGATGTATTCATCAGTTCTTTAAATTTTAAACATTTGGGTTATTACATATATTTAAAGGAAAAAATTTAGCTCTTACATTGTTCAAAAAGGTACATTTGAATAAGTAATGAAACTCATCACCAAGTTCATTAGCATTACAGAGATTACAATGTCTTTCAGTTCTATCAATATTCATTTCACTATTTTAGGTTTTATAGGTTGTCCCCCATGTATCATTGTGTACACAGTTATCTATCAAGACGGTCATAAAGTAATTTTTCTGCAAAATGTTTTTCTTCCTAACTACATATTACTGATGTTTTTGGATATATTTTCCCATATTGTTTTATGTCTCATTAAGGTATTCTCCATTTCATTATTTTCAGAAAAATAAGTAGTTTTTGCTGTTTGTGAAATAAACACTTATCAGCTAGAAAGATGACTGTGCATATGGGCGACAACTCAAATATCCGCACATACTGAGGTAGGGAATATTACCTATATTTTAGGTCATTACATTACAACTAAAATTTAATTATTCAGATTATTCAGAGAAGCTGTCTATAATATGCATATTTTAATTTCTATACTCATAGTTATGTTTATCAAATTCTAACTTCCTTCACTTTGGCCAAAATAGTCAGGTTCTGCATATTTTTTTGTAAACTATACAAAGACAAGTATATTTGAAAAGGGAGCTAACTCAATTTATTTTATTTCATATTATTGGAGTACTTTCAACAATCCACATTTTACTATATTTTTACTTACCTTAATAGTGTATACAAATTTCAGTTTATAACTGTTCATTAAATAAAATAAAATTTCAAAAATTATGATACATTAGTACACCCCATCGTCCTTTATCTATACTTCTAAATCTAAAGACCGTTTTTTGGTCACCTAATAAACGTATAACCGAAGAACGCTATAAGTCAAACTTATATAATGGTATATATACATGATAGGGTATACTGAAAATTTTACCCTTTCACATCGATTACTGTTTGAAACAATAAGCAATTAGACAAATTAATAAGTTCCGGAACTATCCGATGCGATTTCCTTTTAGTCATGTCATTATATTTTCCGGTCTAATGTAAGCAAGTTTAACATGTTAAAAAAGTAGTACAGATATCATCATTCATAATGAAACAAAGTACTTGCCCCATTATACACTAATCATGCTGTACCGAACTTGAAACTACTCTCGGCCCTGATATTTATACACTGTATATGTACTCCCTGTCATGTAAAAACGTTAAGGGCATACGGTACAGTAATGATCCCACAATTAGAATTTTTTGAAATTTTGAATAAAGGTCAATTTCAATGTACACGTTTGGAATATGCAGAGAAATTTATTCCTTCATGATTTACTTTTCGAGATATTTCCGGTTGAAATTTTCAAATTTTGTGTAAAAAGATAAAATTTCATATTTTAATACTTTTCGGAAAATTAACATAACTTTCAAAACGGCAAGAGATATTTTCATACAGTTTTTGCAATTTTTTCTGAAGTATATGTCTGCCATTGCGAAAACAACACGCACATTTTGGATGCATTGTTATCTCCCCTGTAACTGTATCGTATGCCCTTAAGAGGTTAAAGGCAGTTTGGAGAAGTTGTTGTCTTATCAATAACAAGCGGTTTAAAGAACAAGTAGCATAGATATCATCATTCATAATGAAACAAAGTACTTGCCCCATTATACACTAATCATGCTATACCGAACTTGAAACAAACTACTACGGGCCCCGATATTTATAAACTGTACATGTACTCCGTCATGTAAAAACATTGTTAAGAGGTTACAGGCGGTTTGGAGAAGATATCATGTTGTCATATAACAAAAATAATTTATATATATTGAACTTCCGATGTGTTCCATAAGAAGAACTTTCAAAATGGCGATAATGAAATTCGAATTCCGGTCAAGTTTTGGTTCCGTCATGTTTTATCGTATGAAAAAACTATTACTTTAAACAAAAGGAAATACACATTAAGAAATATCTGCAATTTACAGATGGAAAAATGAGGTCTATGCCTCTGCAGCCCCCATAGTTGAAGTTCCCCCTTTTACAGACGATTTGTTCAAGTCCGACTTTGATCGCTCGGTAAATGACTCAGTTATGTGTGTCTATTCTATAATACGCAAATCAAATAAACACATCTTTCATTGGTCAATTTTAGCTCAAACATCAAATAAATGCACACTTGCCACAAGAGTGTAAATGCGGACAGCAGGAGGGAAATTGTGGACTGGACATAAGAATTTGTTGTAAAAAATCAGTTTAATGGTAAAAAAAAAATAAAGAATAATCTTGAGATATAAAAATATGACCACAACCAGACAATATAAATGACTTTAAAGTAAAAAAAAATCCTGGACCTACACAAAATTATTGGAAAGTGCTGTGCGCATTTGGGCACAACATTTTATAGTTTACAAAACATTACAGACAATGCTCAACAAACATGTTCTTTTACATAACATTCAACCAAAAATACACAGGCATGAGCATAAGTTGATTTAATTTTAGAAATAGTTCAACTGGGAACAATTATTTCTACGTTAGACTCAATAATTTTTTGACATGACGTGTCCGCAATTACCTGACGTCCGCATTAACCTGAATTTCCCCTATACTCTGTACTCCCTGACAATGTAATGTATTAACCGTTGCGACCCCAGTAAAGCCTGCCCCAATCTGTTTTATATTTTTATTACATTTCTTGCATAGACCTTATTATTCTCTGCCCTTTCAAAATTGCAATATACAATCATGAATGTAGTAGAAATACTTCAAATAGGCCAGCAATGCCTTTGAAGAAAAAAATCCTAAGCACACAACACGCCAGTATAAACATAAAAAATAATTGTGAATTTAAGTGCACAAAATCATGCTTTGTAGGATTAATGTGTTAAGGATATTTCTTACTTTAACTAACATAACACATGCTTAAAGCATATCTCAACATTAAATTGCAACAAAGAACTATTTGATACTTATTGGCATGCAGGGGTTAAAGCTAACTATACACGTGACTGACAATTTTCCACGGGTTTTTTCCTAGTAGTAGTGAAATATGGGATGTCGATTGGACTTTCTGAGATTCAGATAACAATTAAATATGATTTAAATCTACACCACATTAACGATAAAAGCTATACATATTTACATACATGTAACAAATCAATAGAATTTTGAGTTTACAAGTTCTGGAGAAAAACTGTAATGTCAGAGAGGCTTGGTCTGCAAATATTCAAAATTTACATTTCTCTCAAGTATCTAAATGATTTTGTATTTTGTCAGTACAAATTTTTATCACTTGGTTGGATGATAACTTTGAATTAAATCTTTAATAGCTCCTATGAAAATTCCAGAGGATACGATTTATTTTCAACTCAAATATGGTTGATTCAACATTACACCAGTGTATACCATGGCTTCTGATTGGTTACTTTCAGTGATCACTTCCAATTAATATTCCCTATATCTTAAAAGCCAGTAAATTCTATGAGCAACTGTCCCTGTTGGCCAGGCGTGTATTTGAAGGGCCAATACATTCTACAAGAAGCTGGACCTCTTTGCCACTCATAGGCTCCTACATTCTTAAGTTCTAAGACCTCTATGGTGACACATAAATTGATTCATAATCATGTTTATACTTTATTGTTTTCAACTGTTTGCATCATGTCTCCATTTATTGAGAATGACAGCAGAAGGAAATTGTGAAGGATGACATGTTTTTGAGTCATTAACAAACTTTAAATATATTGAATTTACTGCACTCAGTCCAACAGTGGGTCCTACTGGAAGATTCACTTCTTAAACCTCTGATCAAGGATGTCTGGGACCAATGTTTTTTGTATTGACTATAATGTCATGATACAAATCTGTGTATAAAGGGTACCCATATGATGCCAAAGAAATGTGCCCTTTATGAGTAGGTGCCCTTTATACAGAGGTTAATTTTTACAATTTTTATTCATAACAGGGACATTTTCACAGTGTCCTTTATGGACAGTGATTTGCTGTATAGAGGTGCCCTTCAAAGCAGGTTTGACTGTAGTTGTATCTTGATAGGCTACTGAATTTTCATTGTACATATCACTTTCAATTTCAGAATCAGAGAACTCTACTTTTGGATGGGTAATATGGTCTCTGCAAAATACCATTGACCAATTGCACATCTGAACTGGTAAATCTCTGAATCCTACAAGTTCTTGGCTAATACTCTAACCTAATTGGGCAAGTAAATGTTCAGTGGTGAAATTTGTCCAGAAAGTTTTCAACCCCTGACTGAGCCAACATTTAGCAGCATTGGTCCTTAGGTAGTTCTCTTTCCTAATTGTATCCATTTGAGCTGGAATGCCAGCCAAGATGGCGGATTAAGTTGATGATCGTTTGAAATAAGCTCCTTGGCTAAAATTCACTTACAGATCTTGTCTGAAACTACACTTTACCTCTTGAAAGTTTCAAACATTGCACAATGGTTTTGATGCAGTCAAGTGAATTCCAGCTGAGTTTAGCAGTCTTCTCTGGAGCAGCTAGTGTCTATTCTTCTTTTAATGTAAATTTGATATTATTGAATTCTTTGACTAGGAACCTGATAAGGCCATTTCAAGTTAAATGATAAATTATCATGTACCCCTACTGAAATAAAAACATGGGATGGTGGGAGGACTTAAATTTAAGTATTTACATGTATTGTTTTCAATGTTTGGCAGGGAGAAATGAAGTAGGGGGATGATAACCTATCAACTTAAATTGGCCTTACAGGAGCTCAACCCACAGAGCTACCTAGCGCGTCCCCAGGTGGCGGATAGGGGAAGCCCTCTCACTGAGGGTTGTCAGGCCATAAAGCCTGACCGCGGACCATAGTGGGTAACGTGATTGGAAATTTCATGTTCCATTCACGTTAAAACCCCTTCTGTAGATTTATGAAACCTAATACCCACTACAGAAGGCTTATTTTTCCATCTCTCCCAACTGTGTATCCAAAATGTTGATACTTTTTCAAATCTTATGTAATGTGTTCTGATTACATAGGGTTATCCCCATCCAGATATATGGATTACACAAGGTCATCTCATTTCCCATCTAATGTAATATGTCTTGATTACAGGTTAGCTCTTCTTTCATCCACAGTAATCCTTGTGGGTTACACAAGTTTGGCCCCTTTCTCATTATCAAGTGTAATAATTTTTTATTACAGATGGTTATCCCCTTTCCCATTTCCTTTATAATCTGTGATTACAGAAGGTTAGCCCCTCTCCCAAATCTGATGTATTCTGTTGATTACAGAAGGTTAGCCCCTCTCCCACATCTGATGTACTCTGTTGATTACAGAAGGTTAGCCCCTTTCCCACATCTAATGTAATCCTTGTTGATTACAGAAGGTTAGCCCCTTTTCCACATCTAATGTAATCTGTTGATTACAGAAGATTAGCCCCTTTCCCTCATCTAATGTAATCTGTTGATTACAGAAGGTTAGCCCCTCTCCCACATCTAATGTAATCCTTGTTGATTACAAAAGATGAGTTCCTTGCCCACTTCTAATGTAATCTGTTTTGATCACAGAAGGTTAGCCACTTTTGATAACATATTTTTGCTTTATTATAGGCTTTTTTAAATCTTTCCTTTTTGAAAACTTTTTTATATTTTACATTTATATAAACTTTCTGGACTTATTTTGGTTTTCAATTTTTTTACGCATAAGCACAACTGATGAGTCATAAATTCACGTGCATCAAAATTGATATAAAGAATTTAATTTTCAAAATTTTACCTTTTTTAAGTATGAAAAAAAATCTTTCAATCTCTAAAAACGAAAAATGTTAATAGGAGTATTTTGAACATTATTGCATTTGACAAAGTCTGTGATCTCACTATGTGGCAAGATCTTCGAAACAGTTAAATTAGATTTATTTGTCCAATTTTTATATATCACAGACTGTTAATTTGATTAAGTTGATGCTCAGACTTAAATGATCATTTTTTGTCATGGATCCAACACAACACTTTTTTTTAACAAGTCAAATAAGTATTAAAAAAATTATTGATAAAAGGATAAAGTTTATTTTTAAGACTTAAAAAATAAATTAGACATGTTTGACCTGTAGGTTATACTTCCTTGACCTGTTGTTTCCTTTGTTGTCAGTTGTGGTTTGTTCTAGGTTTGTTTTTTTGAGTTTTGTTGTGCTGAGTTTTCTTTAGTTTGGCGTGCGTCCTCCCATTTGACGACACTGGACATTTTAAAAGATGACAGATATTTTGATAAAATAAAAATCTTTTAAAAGTAATTTTTTGTGTAAATTGTGTGTTCGTGTTGGTCAACTGAAATGATGTTTTCGATTTTTGCATCTCTTAATCATAACACTTTTTTAAACTTAAAAAATACATTTTAGGTACTTTTAGAGAAGTTTTCTCTATTTCAGTAAAAGTGTATAGAATGTAGAAAAGGGCTTACCTCATGCAATCAGTAGAGACAGCATTGGATGTGGGCAAGGGCCTTACCTCCTGCGATTAATAGAGATGGCATTGGATGTGGGTGAGGGGCTTTAATACCAAGATAACATGGTCTCTGAAGCTGATATAAGTTTACCATTGGACCCCAATGGAAATATCATTTTGTATGTTGGCGCTTACACATTTGGCAACTTCAATGCAATGGTCCTCAGATGGCCTGCTTTCAAACTTTCATTTGGTTTCTACCAACAACCAAGACGGCCAGTAAAGGTGAACTTAGTTTAATAGATGACCTTAACAGTGTGGAAAAATCCACCTTTGTGAAACCACTTATGATCAGCTAGTTGGAACTTGGTCCTGAAGTGGTCCTCTAGGGTCTCAGTTGTTCAGTTGTTTAATCAATATAATATAAAATATATTCGTTGTAGTGCATATCAGATCCATGATGATACAGACTACTCACCAAGATGATTTTTGAATAGGTTAGACAAACTTGATTGAAGAATGGTGAAATGGGCGATTGGCTGACCTGCAATCAATAGAGATGGCATTTGGATGTTTGCGGTTGGCTTTACCTCCTGCAATCAATAGAGACGGCATTTGGATGTTTGTGATTGGCTTTACCTCCTGCAATCAATAGAGACGGCATTGGATGTGAACAAGGAGTTGACCTCACGCAATCAATAGAGACGGCATTTGGATGTTTGTGATTGGCTTTACCTCCTGCAATCAATAGAGACGGCATTTGGATGTTTGTGATTGGCTTTACCTCCTGCAATCAATAGAGATGGCATTGGATGTGAACAAGGAGTTGACCTCACGCAATCAATAGAGACGGCATTGGATGTTGGTGAAGAGCTTAACTCCTGCAATCAATTCAGATAGCATTGGATGTGGTTGAGGAGCTTACCAAGATAACATGGTCTCTGAAGCTGATCTTAATTTAGCATTGAAACCCAATAGAAATATCATTTTGTCTGAAACATATCACCCATTTGGCATCAAACTTGACTGCAGTGGTCCTCAGATGGCCCTCTTTCAAAATTTCATTTGATTTCTACCACCAACCAAGACAGCCGCTAAAGGTGAACTTAGTTTAATATAAGACCCTAACTGTCTGGGGAAAATCCACCTGTGTGAAACTATTCGGCCAGTTGGAACTATGTCCTGAAGTAGTTCTCTTACTAGGGTCTCGGTTGTTCAACTGTTTAATCAGTATATAAAATGTTATCATTTGTAATGCATTTCAGAATCCTGATGACACATACTACCCACCAAGATGGCGTAATCACTTGTTAGATGATTTGAAGTAAAAAGATTCTAAAAGACAACCTGGACATGCTTTCTGTAGAAGATAAAGTTAGACCACTTTTGTTCACTAAGTTGTAAGAAGATGTAATATGTAAGTTACCTTAATATGATTTATTAGCTTCTTCTTTATTAATTTCAGAGCAAGGAGGAAGCAGGATACAGCTCAAAGCTTGGTGTATTCTAATAGGTTAGACAAGCTTGATTTAAGAATGGTGAAGTCACAGGGCGAGTGGCTGATCTCATGCAATCGATAGAGATGGCATTGGATGTCGGCAGGTGGCTGACAAAGAGGCGGCATTGGATGTGGGTGAGTGGCTGACAACCTGCAATCAAGAGACGGCATTGGATGTAGGCGAGTGGTTTATCTCCTGCAATCAATAGAGATAGCATTGGATGTGGGCAAGGGGCTTAATAAGGTAACATGGTCTCTGAATCTGATCTTAGTTTATCATTGGACCCCAATGGAAATATCATTTTGTCTGAAACAGCTCACCCATTTGGCATCAAACTTGACTGCAGTGGTCCTCAGATGGCCCGCTTTCAAAATTTCATTTGATTTGTACCAACAACCAAGACAGCCACTAAATGTGAACTTAGTTTAATATAAGACCCTAACTGTGTGGGAAAATCCACCTGTGTGAAACTATTCAGCCAGTTGGAACTATGTCCTGAAGTAGTTCTCTTACTAGGGTCTCGGTTGTTCAACTGTTTAATCAGTATATAAAATGTTATCATTTGTAATGCATTTCAGAATCCTGATGACACATACTACCCACCAAGATGGGGTAATCACTTGTTAGATGATTTGAAGTAAAAAGATTCTAAAAGACAACCTGGACATGCTTTCTGTAGAAGATAAAGTTAGACCACTTTTGTTCACTAAGTTGTAAGAAGATGTAATATGTAAGTTACCTTAATATGATTTATTAGCTTCTTTATTAATTTCAGAGCAAGGAGGAAGCAGGATACAGCTCAAAGCTTGGTGTATTCTAATAGGTTAGACAAGCTTGATTTAAGAATGGTGAAGTCACAGGGCGAGTGGCTGATCTCATGCAATTGATAGAGATGGCATTCGATGTCGGCGAGTGGCTGACAAAGAGGCGGCATTGGATGTGGGTGAGTGGCTGACAACCTGCAATCAAGTGACGGCATTGGATGTAGGCGAGTGGTTTATCTCCTGCAATCAATAGAGATAGCATTGGATGTGGGCAAGGGGCTTAATAAGGTAACATGGTCTCTGAATCTGATCTTAGTTTATCATTGGACCCCAATGGAAATATCATTTTGTCTGAAACAGCTCACCCATTTGGCATCAAACTTGACTGCAGTGGTCCTCAGATGGCCCGCTTTCAAAATTTCATTTGATTTGTACCACCAACCAAGACAGCCACTAAATGTGAACTTAGTTTAATATAAGACCCTAACTGTGTGGGAAAATCCACCTGTGTGAAACTATTCAGCCAGTTGGAACTATGTCCTGAAGTAGTTCTCTTACTAGGGTCTCGGTTGTTCAGCTGTTATCGGTATATAAAAATTGTTAAAATTTGTAGTGCATTTCAGAATCCTGATGACACAGACTACCCACCAGGAAGGAGTAATCACTTGTTAGATGATTTGAAGGAAAAAGATCACACTTTTGTTCAGTAAGTTGTAAGAAGATGTTATATTTTATTTGCCTTAATTTGATTATCTAATTTAGTGGGCCTCGGTGCCTGAGTGGTCCAGGTAGTTCATCATGACTACTTATGTTCACTAGCCTGTCAACGATGGGGTTGTGAGTTCGAATCTCACCTGTGTTCGACTCCGATCTTAATTGACAAGGATTGCCAATTTTCCTACCGAAGGTCAGTGGTTCTCTCCGGGTACTACGGCTTCCTCCACCAATAAAAACTGGCCATTTGCGAAATAGCCAACTGTGCTGAAAACAGCGTTAAACCCCAACTAAATAAATAAATCTTATTTAGTAATTTCAGAGTAAGGATCGAGGAAGCAGTATACAGTTCAAAGTTCAGTGTTTTTTAATAGGTTAGACAAAGTTGATTGAAGAATGGTTAAGTTGACAAGTGGCTGACCTGCAATCAATAGAGACAGCATTGGATGTGGGGAAGGGCTAATCAATAGAGAGCATTGGATGTGGACGAGGGGCTTACCAAGATAACATGGTATCTGAATATGAGCACTGAACCCCAATGGAAAGGTGAAGTATTTAACTAAGTAAGGTATGTAGAATAGAAACTGTATTCGTTTTAAAAAATATATAAAGGAATCGTTGTAAGCTGGTTCTTCCATACTTCTGTTTGTCTGTCCTTTTGTTTCAAAATGTTTTCTCAATTATTAGCCATAACTTAGTCATAATTGGTGTATAGCATATGACAATGCTGATTTGTAAGGCGAGTACCAATTTCTTTTCTGTGATAAAGCTGCTTCCTGTTTTAACAATGTTGCCATACATTTTTAGCACACCTAGAGAATCATCCAACAGAATCAGCTATTGACATCACTTAGCATCTGTCTCGTTAACTTGTCTTTAGAACTTGTGAAGTGAATTTAACCAAACTTGGCAGAGATGATGCATTATAAGGTAGTTCCTTTGGTGGTGAATGATCAAAGAAACATGCCCGTCAAAGCCTATTGTTATTTCAGATTGGATGAACATTTAAAAACCTCATGAAGAAAGATTAAACCTACACTTTACAAATATTTTTTATAAAGGTTTCTAGCTTCATAACATTGGTGCAGACCAGAAATCCAAGAATGCTGATAGTGACATAGTTAACATTGGACCCAAGGGAAAATTGTATTAAAAATTCTTATTCAGAATGACAGTTAAATAGATTTATACCAAGCTTGGTTGATTTGATACCTATGAGGACACAAGATAAGCTTCTCTGAAACTACATGAGGCATGTATGTGTTACCCAAGTGTTGTTACTTTGATGCCAATTGGAAGTCCAAGACGGCAACCAGTGTTGGAACTTCTTAAAATTGGACCCTATGGGAAATGTATTTAAGGTATCCGGACCATAAATGACCACGTGATTATTTAAAAGTTCCCGGATGTTCCATACAACGCAATTGAAATGACCTCGGTAATTATCGGCAAACTTCGGAAATTCTAATATAACTAATTTTTACAGACTCTGCATATAAGCAACAAAGTGTGTTTCAACTTGAGAAAAATATATATACAAAATTCCAGCTTTAAATTGTTTGGTTCCGCGATTCAGAGTCAAAAAGAGATACAATTTTTTATCATTATCTAGTATGGTCCGGATACCTTAAAATTCTTTTGATAAACAAATTTAATTGATTGGTAGGAAACTTTTTGCAAGTGAGTTATAAGTAGCCAGATAATTTGACTGCTAATTTTTCTGCTGCATAGACATGGCTTACAGGGGCTTTTCTTGTAGGTTAAATTTCCATGATCTTGAGATATATTTCATATATAAAATATTTACTGCCCTCAGGCAATACAGTGCATGTTAAATGTTCCTAATATTTGTTAAAGTTTATTTGCCTTTGCAGAAAAATGACTGTTTCTATTTTGCAGTTGATAATTGATAATATATAGAAATTATTTAACAATTTGTCAGATCTTTATTCATTTGAAAGTTGATCAAAAGAAACATTTAAGTGTTAAAGAAGCTAAATTTAGTTATAGTTAGTTTTCATTGTGCCATTTAAGTTGTCATTGAAACTTTCACATGCAACCTATTAGGTGCATCATGTACTAACTTTTTCATTCTCAATTTGTGGTGAACCTTTTAGTTGGTACATGCACTAAATTTTCTAGGTTGTTAGTATTTACTGAGCCCTTTTAGTCTACACAAAAGTAACATTTTAGGTTGTAAATGTACTGTACCCTATTGGTCCCATATATGCTGAAACTTCAAGGTTAAGCATGTAATGAGCTGTTTTGGTCTCACATGCTAAAAAGTTTATATCTTTACTGAACCCTTGCTCTTAACACGTAATGAAACTTGCAGGTTGTACATGTAGTGTGCCCTTTTGGTCTTTTGTATGCTGACACTTCTTACGTTGTAAATGTACTCCACACCTGTCCCATATGACATGAAATGTAACCGTAATGAGCTGTTTTGGTCTCACATGCTAAACAGTTTTATATTATCTTTACTGATCACTTGCTCTTAAAACATACTGAAACTTGCAGGTTGTACATGCAGTGTGCCCTTTTGGTCTCTTGTATGCTGAAACTTCTTAGCTTGTAAATGTACTCCACCCCTCTCCCATATGATCTGAAACTATAGTACACTGTTTTGGTCTCAACATATATGCTGAAAATTTAGATTTTACATTTACTGATCCCTCTTGCTCACTTATACTGAAACTTATATGTTATGAAGTAACCCTTTTGGTCTTATGTGTTGAAATGTCTTTAGGGTTGTACATGTACTGAGCTCTTTGGACCACATGTACTGAGCCCTTTGGACCACATGTACTGAGCTTTTTGGACTACATGTACTGAGCTCTTTGGACCACATGTACTGAGCTCTGGACCACATGTACTGAGCTCTTTGGACCACATGTACTGAGCCCTTTGGACCACATGTACTGAGCTCTTTGGACCACATGTACTGAGCCCTTTGGACCACATGTACTGAGCCCTTTGGACCACATGTACTGAAGAAATTTTTAGTTGTATTGCACCACTTTTGGTCCCAAGTTTGCTGAAACTTAGGTTGTACATATACTGAACCATTTTGCTCCCAATCATTGTACTCTGGTCATTTTCTTCTTATTTTCCAACAAACTGAAACTTTTTGGTTACTGGGTACTTTTGGTCTGAAACCTAGCTTGTACATATACTGATGCCTTTTAATTCCACATATTCTTAAATTTCCTAGGTTGTACATATACTGAGACCTTTTGATCCCACTGGTACTGAACCTTGTAAATGATGCATGATCTGAGCCCATTTTAGCTGTACATTTGATATTAAATTTGTAGAATTTCAATGAGATATGTAGCCAAGCCTGAAGTGTCCAGTCAATAGGAAAAAGTACATTAAATATTTATTGAAAATTTATTAAATTTTTAATATGTGGGACTGTACTGTCTGAAAAAAGTAGCTGTCAGAATTTTAAATGGGAGAGATACTTGAAGGTTACATTGATTGAGCAAGTTTATATTTGGCAAACTGATATTATTTAATCACGAACATCTCTAAATCTTCATAGAATGTTCAATAATACAGTGAAATGTATCTTATATTTATAATTTCTGTTATATTTTTATATAGGTAACTTAGGTTTAACATACAATTTTCCTGTTTATACAAATTGGATTCTACCAGAAATATTTGTCTGAAACTGTACAAGTATTGTGATAAATATTTGATAATTATTTTCTGGTAAGACAATGACAATTTTTTTATAAAATATCTTAGTTTTTTTAGCACAGTAAATTTTAAAGTATCTTGTCTATATTTTTTTAAACTTAAGTATAAGGTCATTATAGCAATGGATGATGTTAATTTTTAGTGAAATTTTCATCTTTATTTTGGCTAATTTAAATATTTTGCCTTTCAGTATACTAAATTGGCTAAATTTCTTGAATAAGTCTGAAAATGCTCAGCTTTAGACAGATTTAAAAAGTATGTTTTTTTATCGTGTTAAAAGTTTTATTTTACAAGTACTTTCCATTAAACATTTACTAACAATTGTGTCACACTAATAACTGCACGTGCCCATCCAATGATCCAATGTAACTAACATTTATTTAAACAATAAACAACAAATTAGGATTAAAACAAATCTTGTGAACTTTAATTAAAATGCAGGAATTTGTGAAACATATGATGGCATTTTAATTTAGGTTTGCAAATGATGAAATAAAATTATAACAAAATAAAAAAGACTAAAAAATAAACTAAAAATAAAATTTAAAAAAAAACAATTAAACCAAGAAAATAAAGAATTGCATTTTTTGGTTTGCTCCTTAGGTATATTTCTCTATAAAACAAAATAACAAACTTCAAGTGAAAAAATAACCCCCAAAAAATGATGGAAAGTATTTGTGAAATACAAAATACAAATGTGATAATTGTGTGGTAAATTTTAGTTTTACTATTCTAAAGTTCTGTTTTAAAATTATATTTACATTTGAAATACTTTTGAACTCGTATACATGTACTAGGTATAGCTATTTTCTTTCAGTTGAATATGGTCCATTGCTTATTTTGATCAGCAGGTGACATGAGAGTTGAGATCCACATTTTCATCATCTATCTTTCTAAAAGAAAGTGTAAATAGTTTTCAACTTGAAATTAACATTAGTTTTAACATCCATTTTAGTAATTTATTTGTCGAAAAAATTTAACAAGTGTCTTTCCCATTTAGTTTTCAGGTGCCTTCTTGTACATGTATTGGGAAGTTATTAAATTTGGTTTGGGATAAAATCTTTCATGTCTAAATGTGGGTGAGATGTTCTGAAATTTATTCCCACAGAAAATTGATTACTTATCTCATTGAAAATCCCTAGTGTAGGGGGCCACATTGCCCAAGTGATCTGAATGGTTTTTTTGTTACCAATAATAATTACATGTACTATTGAGTTCAATTTGGGATGAGATATGTGCAAGTCCAATCTTAATTGGCCAGGATTAATAGTTTACCTGATGAAAGATGTGGTTTTCTATGCCTTCCTCCTCCAATGAAACTAGTTGGCATGATAAAGTAATTATGCTGAAAGGAGTGTAAAACCCAGTAATCCATACCCTGTTTTATTATGATATGGTCACAATCACTTTAAAAGTTACTTTGGGCAACAAAATCTGTAGTGTTTGATTAAAAAGTGAGGATCTATAGTTATCAGAGAAGATCAATCATAGTTATATGAAATTGACAGTCATGAAAACTAGTGGTTCAGACAAGTAACAGTACATATCTATGGCAAGCCATTTTACTATTTATTCTTACTTCAAGATGTCTAATAAAGTTTTATAAGATATCTTATATAGTTTATAAGATATCTTATATAGTTTATAAGATATCTCATATAATTTTCTTTATAAGATATCTTATAAACTATATGAGATCTTATAAACTATATAAGATATCTTATAAATTATATGAGATATCTTATAAAGTATATAAGATATCTTATAAAGTATATAAGATATCTTATATAAAAAATATTTATAAGATATCTTATAAACTTTATAAGATATCTTATATACTTTGAGATATCTTATATACTTTATAAGATATCTTATAAACTTTAGAAGATATCTCATAAAGTTTATAAGATATCTTATAAAAACTAGATTATATAAGATATCATATATTATATGAGATATCTTATATACTTTATAAGATATCTTATATACTTTATAAGATATCTTCTGAAGTTTATAAGATATCTTATATAGTTTATAAGATATCTCATAAAGTTTATAAGATATCTTATATAGTTTATAAGATATCTTATAAAGTATATAAGATATCTCATATAATTTATAAGATATCTTATAAACTATATGAGATATCTTATAAACTATATAAGATATCATAAATTATATGAGATATCTTATAAAGTATATAAGATATCTTATATAAAAAATATTTATAAGATATCTTATAAACTTTAGAAGATATCTTAAAAAGTATATAAGATATCTCATAAAGTTTATAAGATATCTTATAAAAACTAGATTATATCAGATATCTTATATATTATATGAGATATCTTATATATTATATGAGATATCTTGAAGTAAGAATAAATAGTAAAATGGCTTGCCATACATGTCTCCTAATTCTTTGTAAATTTTGTTTCGTTTACCTCAAATTTATCAGACATTCAGATGTCACAAATTTCTGAAAATTATATAAAACATACATCAAAAAAATTTTTAAGATATTTTTTTACTACCAGTTTTTGAATTTGTATATTTATAGATTTGCATGAAGTTCTTTGACATCATTTTTTTGAAGATAGTGAATATGATTGATAGAAAATACTAAATTTTTTATAAATATTTCATATGCACTGTTATTGCCCATTTTATTTAGATCCCCTGGTCATCACTTGGCATCAGTTATCTTCCCACATTTTTTTTTTTTGGAAACCACTGAACAGAATTTAACCAGACCTGGCAGAGATGTTCCTTGTAGGTTCTTCCAAAGTGTTACTTTGATGCTGATTCATCACTTCCAGAGATGTTCCGATTTGATTGGCGGAGCTTTGAAAAACTTCATGAACTTCTAACCCGATTGAATGTTTTTATTAGTAATTTTCAAAGATTTATTAGGCTTTGAATTTGCATATGAAATCCAGGTGAGCAATACGGTTCCTAGGAGCCTTGAGTTTTCTTTTAATTGGATAGAATTTGAAGGAATTATTTTTTGATAAGAACATTGCAAATGTTAACAAATTTTTAAATTCTAAACATTAGAATATGCAGGGCTTTCCAAAGTAGCCGGTAGACGGCGGAAATCCACCGTTTACGGTGGATACAAGTGCCAGCTACTTCACTGATAAAAAAAAATAAATTCAAAAAGAAAAAAAATCTCTTTAAAATATGTAGAAAAGCGTCGAGAATCTTATTGTCGCGATAAACAAGTATGTAAAACCTGTGTTTACCTTTAGCTAAATATAGTTCATGTGAATTCTGGTCACTGATTGATTGGTCGTCTATAAAAAAAGTGTAAATTTACGTCATCTCTAATCGGAAAGCATCGTATTTTTGCAAGGATAATCAAAGAGAAGTTCCGATGGTCAACAAAAAAAAATTAAGTAGTAGGCTAAAAATTTAAATTTTATAACAATAATATTTGTTATTATTATAAAAAAACATATGAATTATCAGCATAAGGGAAAGAAAAGAATGAAGAATTGAAGGTTACACAATCCTGCACAAAAAAAATTGAAAGTGGCCCCCAGACCCTCAGCCAATCAGGTGCCAAGCTTGTAGTATGGCGCGGCGGCCAGCTTTGCCGGCCGCATGTCACAGCCGCCTACTTTTAGATTTCAGCCTACTACTTCAAATTGTATGGAAAGCCCTGATATGGTGATAATTTCAAAGAAATATATTTTGAATTTTGAGTCCGCCTTAATTTATTTTTTTGCCGCAGCTTATCAAGGCAAAATTTATTTTTTTAAAGGAAAATAAGGAATGTTATGGAGATGTGAACCAAAGGCTTCATGCCCTCCTTTTTTCCACTGCAATCTGGCCAATGAGCCTGCCAAGTTTAACAAATCATTTTGTGTTTTCATCCATAATTTAACCTGGTCATCTGATTAGAAGATTATGCCCAAAAAAAAGTATTAATTCTCCTGAAAATTCTAAGGCAAATTAGGCAGAAGTTTGATGGAATGTTCCATAGATGATCCCCTTTAAAAATTGTATTTCGGGGTCCATACCTGACTAGTATGGCTGGCTTTACATTTAATAATGTTATTTATTTTATGGCATATTACATCGATGCGAGTAATACAGGCTCCTTTGAGTGGCCTACCATCTATCAATATGTACATTTTAATCATATTCTCTGAAACCGCTGAGCCAATTGGAACCAAAAGTGACAGCAATGGTCAGATTTCAACTTTCAGGCGATTACTTGGACCTCAACAAAGATGGCTTCCACAGTCAAACATAGACCTATGGAAAAATTAAGTATATTTTTTTAAATCACAAAGTAAATTGGAATAACATTTTGTATTAATAGTATGCTGCCAGAGACAAACTTAGCTTAACATAAGAAAATGGAAGGATGGAAGTGGTGTATGCATTATTGAGATTTGTATAAAGGGAATAGATTCTGCAACATTTGGTGAGGGTTCTCAGTTTGTTTCCTCAAAATCTTTCAAAGATTTCATTTTTTCTTCATTTATTGACTTCTATTTGGAAAGTAATTTTGTAAATAAGAACATTTTATTAATCAGTAGCTGATTTTTGGTGGTTTTTTTTTGGTTTTTCTTTATAATTGATGAAAAGTAGTTGATGGCAAAATTATTTTAAATTATTTAAACAAAGAATTTTTTACATTTTTAGCTCACCTGACCCGAAGGGTCAAGTGAGCTTTTCTCATCACTTGGCGTCCGTCGTCCGTCGTCGTCCGTCGTCCGTCGTCGTCCGTTAACTTTTACAAAAATCTTCTCCTCTGAAACTACTGGGCCAAATTGAACCAAACTTGGCCACAAGCATCATTAGGGTATCTAGTTTAAAAAATGTGTCCGATGACCCCGCCTGCCAACCAACATGGCCGACATGGCTAAAAATAGCACATAGGGGTAAACTGCAGTTTTTGTCTTATATCTCAAAAACTAAAGCAATTAGAGCAAAACTGACATGGGGTAAAAATGTTCATCAGGACAAGATCTACCTGTCATAAAATTTTCAGACGAATCGGTCAACTCTTTGTTGGGTTATTGCCCCTGAATTGTTAATTTTAAGGAAATTTTGCAGTTTTAGGTTATTATCTTGAATATTATTATAGATAAAGACAAATTGTAGACAGCAAAAATGTTCCACCAAGTAAGATCTACAAATAAGTCAACATGACCAAAATCATTGATTGACCCCTTATAGGAGTTTTTGCCCTTTAAAGACAGCATCCAGCGTAAACTTTCCTTTAAATATCTTTTCCTCTCAAACCACTGGCCCAATTGAGATCAAAGTTTGGTGGAATGGTCCTTGGTTGGTCCCCTTCCAAAACTGTATCCGGCATTCCCGACTTCCAACCGACATGGCTGCTGTTACTAAAAATAGAAAAAAAAGGGGGGTGACTTTTAAAAATCTTCTTATATGAAACTACAAGTCCAGTTGGAACCAAAGTTTGCAGTAATAGTTCTTAGGAGGTTCTGTTTCAGAAATATGTCCAATGACCCAGACTGTTAACCAAGATGGCCGCCACAGCCGAACTTAGTTTAACATAGGGCCCTATGGGAAAATTCATTGAAAAATCTTCTTGTCTGAAACCACTTGACATATTGGAGCAGGACTTGGCGGCATTGGTCCTTAGGAGGTCCTTTTTCAGAAATGTGTCTGATTTCGTGGACTGTTAACCAAGATGGCCGCCACAGCCGAACTTAGTTTAACATAGGGCCCTATGGGAAAATTCATTGAAAAATCTTCTCGTCTGAAACCGCTTAGCCAGTTGGAACAAGACTTAGCAGAAATGGTCCTTAGATGGTTCTCCTTTAGAAATGTATCCGTTGACCTGGACTTAACCAAGATGACTGCCACAGCTGAAATTAGTTCAACATAGAATCCTATAGAAAATAGCCAAATTGACTGCAACACTTAAATTTTTAGGTCTGCTCAAGGTGAAAAGTTAAATCCAGGTGAGCGATACAGGCTCTTGAGAGCCTCTAGTTTGAATATAAAAATGAAAAGATATGGTGTGCACATCAGTGAGACAAGTCCTGAATGATCGAAGTAAATTCAACATGAGATGATGGATGTCCATTTGTTACCTTCAAGAAAAATTTCAATTTATTTCTTGTTTATCGTATTTCCCCATGCCTATATCGACCTGCTGAGGCCTTCACAATTTCCCGTATTTCGGCACTGTGACGTCGTAAAGAGTTGACCCGACCCTAATATGAGCTGACCCGAATATATCAGGAAAACATCCGGTTATAGGCAGATGGCCATTGAAATGTAAGAAATTCCATTACGATTTCTAGTTAACAATACGATAAATTTATCATCAAGTTTTCTTCAAACAAATATTGTAAAATATCAGCCGCTCGACACAATATGAAGCTTTTTAGCTCGTTCGCTACGCTCACTCGCCGAAAAAGCTTCACACTGTGTCTCGCGGCTGATATTTTACGATATACGTTTGCAGAAAACCTGATAATATGTACTTATTTATTAACATTCATTTGGAAATAAATTTTCAAAATTAGTTTTTTGTCAACACATGGTCAATGAGCAATTTTTGATATAATCATTAGCTGATGCTCATTTGGTTTAAGCTGTATAAATTTTCAGATAACATTTTGAAAGTTGATGAAATTAGTTTGACAAAAATTTAAATTCTTTTAAACAAAAAAGTATTTCATTATTTGTTATTAATAAGTATGTGTGTGAATTATTGCCCAAATGAGCAGGCATCTCGAAAATTAGCATTCCTGAAATGCATAAAAAATCTACATTTTCATTTATTTCAGACCTTTTTTAGCTCACCTGGACCAAAGGTCCATGTGAGCTTTTACCATCACTTGGCGTCCGTCGTCGTCGTCGTCGTCGTCTGTTAACAATTTTTCAAACGTTAACTTGTCCGACACCATAAGTCCAATTGCAACCAAACTTGGTACATTTGTTTAGTGGCATTATGTGTACAAAACTATCGTTCGGATTTTTGATTCGTAAAAAAACATGGCCGCCATGGCTAAAAATAGAACATAGGGGTAAATTGCAGTTTTTTGCAAATAACTCAAAAACCATAACAGATATCAAAATTCTGGCATAGGGTAAAAGTGTTCAGCACCTCAAGATCTACCTGCCCTGAAATTTTGAAGAAGATCCAACGACCCATGTAGGAGTTATTGCCCTTTTTCTGCATTTTTTCCAAATTTTGCACTTATTAAGCTCAATATCTTGGATACTATAAAGGAAATTTGAAAAATTTAAATTTCATATTGTTAGGCACACAAAGATCTACAAAATTTGTAACAGGATCGAAGTTGTAGGTTCATTCCTTTTAGGAGTTATTCCCCTTAGATCATCAAAATTGACCATTTTTGCAGTCTTTATTCATTGTAATAAAATCGTTAACTCCTCTTACACCATAAGTTTAATTGCAACCAAACTTAGTGTAGTTGTTCCTTGGCATGAGTACTACTAAACTATCGTTTGGATTTTTGATTTGTAAAAAAACATGGCTGCCATGGCTAAAAATAGAATTTTTGCAAATAACTCAAAAATGGTGACAGATATCAAAATTCTGATGGGAAGCTAAAGTGTTCAACACCTCAAGATCTACCTGCTTTGAAATTTTGAAGAAGATGTAACCACCCATGTAGGAGTTATTGCCCTTTTTCTTGATTTTTTTTGAAATTTGTACTTATTAAGTTGTTGTCAATAGAGAAAAGCTGTTGTTTGCTTAAACAATCAGCTCATTGAGCTCTACAAAAGTCTGAATTGGGTCGAAGTTGTCAGATGATCCATTATAGGGGTAATAGCTCATGAAAGACTCCCTTAAAGCTTAAGGACCAGGTGAGCGATTCAGGCTCCTGGGAGCCTCTTGTTTTCATTTTCTCTTAACATGCCTGTTCATATGGGGGATAACTCAAACAAACAGGGAATTAATCTTATTTTGAAAGGCTATTTTGTTGGTAATGGAATTGAAAAAAGTTTTCAGTAAGTTCTGAAAATGAAAGGATATGGTGTATGTAACAATGGGACTTGAATAAATAGAATAGATTCTGCAACATCTGGTCAGGGTTCTCAGTTTTGTATCCTTAAAGAGATCTGTCAAACATAGACCTATGGAAAAATTAAGTATATTTTTTGAAATCACAAAGTAAGTTTTATCAATAGAATGCTGCCACAGACAAACTTAGCTTAACATAGGAAAATGGAAGAATGTGGTATATGCATCAATGAGACTTGAATGAAGGGAATAGATTCTGCAACATTTGGTGAGGGTTCCCTGTTCTTTTTAGAGATCTTTCAAAGATTTTTTTTTTCTTTATTTATTGACTTCCTTTTGGAAAGTTATTTTGAAATTCTTAGTAAATAAGAACATTCTATTAATCAGTAGCTGATTCTCATTTGTTTATTTGTTTGTTTTTTTTTTATAATTGATGAAAAGTAATTGATGGCAAAATTATTTAAAATTATTTAAACAATTTTTTTTTTATGTTTTAGGAATATAAAAATGAAAAGATATGGTGTGAACCTCAGTGAGACTTGAAATCCTATTGAATGATCTTAGTAAACTCAACATGTGATGATGGATGTCCATTTGTTACCTTCAAGAAAAAAGTTCATTTTATTTTTGGCTAATTTTATAATTCATTTGGAAATGTCAAAATTAAATTTGTCAATGAGCAGTTTTTGATATAATCATTAGCTGATGCTCATTTGGTTTAAGTTGTATAATTTTTTTTCAGAAAACATTTTGAAAGTTGATGAAATTATTTTGACAAAAATTTAAATTCTTTTAAACAAAAACGTATTTCATTTGTTACGGCCGAAATCACCTTTAAATTATAGCCAACAAAAGACACAAATCAATAATAAAATTTAACAAGATTTATTATATACAAAGTTTACAAAAATATTACAAAAAAAACTAAAATGTCAACTTAACTGTTCAAAATCCTGTTTTTTCTTGATCCGGAATTCTGGTCACTGTTGCCTGAATCCAAACGGAATATTATATCCAATCAGTCACAATCTAGTATGATGCAACGCAAATAAAAGTGTGTCGAGGATGATGTGTGAAACGTAAATAAATCCAACAGCTGAGAACACAAGAATGTCTATCTGTGGTCCGATAAATGATGTTTTGAAAGTCTAACTTTCTTGTCCGTATATATACTGTAGAACGGAAACTTCTGGAATATGGTAGAAGTTCGAATCACACCATAATTATTACGTAAGTCAAATAGAAAGTTCTAGTCATTCCACCAGTATCCATTATTGTTCCAGTGATTTCTAAACTGCGCAGTTATAACATTATTTGGTAAACAACTATAAGTATTATGTAAACATAGTATACATGATATAAGGCTACGCAAAACAAATTAGGCCAAGATAAATAAATATAATAATTACAATATCATAACACATTATTTGTTATTAATTAGTATTTGCATGAATTATTGCCCAAATGAGCAGGCATCTCAAAAATCTGCATTCCTGAAATGCATAAATCTACATTTTCATTTATTTCAGGCCTTTTTTTCATTTTCTCTAAGATGCCTGCTCAGATGGGGGATAACTCAATCAAACAGGGAATTAATCTTATTTTAAAAGGCTATTTTGTCAGTAATGGAATTGAAAAGTTTTCAGTAAGTTAGTTTGAAAGGATTTTGTGTATGTATCAATGAGACTTGAATAAAGAGAATAGATTCTCCAACATTTGGTCAGGGTTCTCAGATTGTATCCTTAAAGATCATTTTCAAAGATTTTATTCTTCATTTATTGACTTCCATTTGGAAAGGAAGTTTTAAATTCTTAGTCAATGAGAAAATTATTAATCATGCGCAGTAGCTGATTCCCAATGTTATGTTTTTAAATGATTGTTTGATAATTGAAAAGTAATTTCTGGCAACAATTTTAAAATGTATAAGTCATTAAGACATTTTTTTTTATATTTCATGAAAATGAAAGGATATGGTGTGAACATCAGTGAGACTAAATCCTATTGAATTGATTGAAGTAATGACAACTTGCAACATGTGATGGTGGTTGTCCATTTGTTACCTTCAAGAAAAAAGTTCACTTTTTCAGAGATTTTATTTTTTGTTTATTAACATTCATTTGGAAATAAGATTTCAAAATAAATTTTTAGTTGAGCAATTTTTTATATAATGAGTGCTAATGCCCATTTGGTTTAAACGTTATTTATTTTTTTTTTCATATAACATTTTGATGAAATTAGTTTTACAAAAATTTATTAATTCTTTTAAACAAAAAGTATTTCATTATTTGTTAATTGCTATTTGCATCAGTTATTGCCAAAATGAGCAGGCATCTCAAAAATGGCTTTCATGAAATGTATAAAAAAATTTCCATTCATTTAAAAAAAATTTCATTTTCTGTTTATGTATGCCTGCTCAGATGGGGGATAACTCACTCAATCAAGCAATTAATCTTATTTTGAAAGGTTTTGTGAACGGATTTGAAAAAGTTTTCAGTAAAGACAATGAAAGGATATGGTGTATGCATCAATGAGACTTGAAATGCTAATTTAAAAAGAAAGTAAATACAATTTGCAACATTGTGGAAGTGTTCATTTGTTGATTTCAAGTTTACTTTCAGATGTTTTATATTCTGTTCTTTTATTGACTTCCATTTGGAAAGAAATTTTGAAATCATTTGTTCACCATAGAGAATTTTTTTTGTTACTTGGTAGCAAATGCTCATTTGGTAAAGTCACTTTGAAAATAACATTTCAGTTGATGAAATGAGTGGGAACAAAATTTAAAAAAAATTTCAACATTTTTAGTATTTGTAGAAAGTCTTGTAACAACAACACTGGAGAGACTGCTGCAGAAAATTTATTGAATGATCGACATGTTTCGATGCCTAGGGCATCGTCATCAGGATACAAATATTCGAGAAAGGTTAGCTGAGGTACAGAATCGGGTTGTATAATACGTCATAGTAAGGCTACAGTCTTGAAAATGAAATAATTAACTTTGACTACGTATTTGAACAATTTTATTTTACTTTCATTTTCAATATTGAAAATCTATTTATACATTTTCTCTATTTATGTTTACTTTACTTTCGCTTTCATTTTCAAGACTGTAGCCTTACTATGACGTATTATACAACCCGATTCTGTACCTCAGCTAACCTTTCTCGAATATTTGTATCCTGATGACGATGCCCTAGGCATCGAAACATGTCGATCATTCAATAAATTTTCTGCAGCAGTCTCTCCAGTGTTGTTGTTACAAGACTTTCTACATTTTATGTGTTTTATCGTAACGACCCTGCATACCCGTGGTATCCACTTCAGGGACTCTTACTTACTACAGATTTACCAGGCATTGGTTCACTCTTGTGTTTAATTTTTAGTATTTAATTATTTGTTTAAAGCAAACAATGACAAAATTGTTAAATTTTTTATTATGATTGTTAGAGATGGAAAGCAGTTTTTAGAGGGTCATCATCATAAATTTTTTTTAAAGATCTCCTGAAACCACTGGGCCAATTAGAACAGAACAGTTAAATGGTCCTTGAGTGTCTCTTTCAGAATTGTATCCGATGACGCCACCCGCCATCCAAGATGCCTGCCAGAGCCTAACAGTTTAACATAGGACTCTATTTGAAATTAAAGACCTTGTCTGAAACTACTAAGCCAATTGGAACAAAACTTGGCAGCAATGGTCCTTAGGTGGTCCTCTTTCAGAACTATCCGATGACCCCCCGCCATCCAAGATGGCTGCCAGAGCCTAACATAGTTTAACATAGGACCCTATTTTAAATTAGACCTTCTTGTCTGAAACAACCAAGCCAACTGGAACAAAACTTGGCAGCAATGGTCCTTAGTGGTCCTCTTTCTGAATTATAACCGATGACCTGGCCCGTCATTCAGAATGGCTGCCACAGCTGAGTATAGTTCAAAATAGGACCCCATGTGGAATTTACTTAGATTTTGGCTGAAACAACTAGCAGTGGTCCTTAGGTGGTCCTCAGAATTATTTCTGATGACATAACCAGCCATTCAAGATGGCCACCAGAGTCGAACATAGTTAAACACAGTACCATATATATGTGAAATTTGTCTGAAACCACTGGCCAAATGGAACGGAACTGCAGCAGTGGTCCTTTGTTGGTCCTCTTTCAGAATTGTATCCGATGACCTGGTCTGCCATTGAAGATGGATGCCAGAGTTGAACATAGTTTAACATAGGACCTAAGGTCGAAATCTCTGAAATCTTTGAAACCAGTGAGCCAATTGGAACTTGACAGCAATGTTCCAGGCTGCCAGTCAAGATAGACATAGTCCAGGTGAGAGATATAGGGTTCTGGGAGCCTCTAGTTTTACCGTGTAATTGAAGATGTGTGAAACATGATTTGAAGAAGAAAATTTGTAGGAAAAGGCCGAAGACCAGTATCAAATCTAGCAGGAAATTGAAAGCACGTAACATATAATGATGTTTGAACAATAAGTATCAGTGCATCAGTCATTGAAGTTTTCCATACACACTGCAGTACACAAATACAGAAAAAAAACAGTTAAAAAATTTTACAAACTTACAGCAGATCGGTTTTTACAAAAGATTGTGAATAAGGGTAAACAAGGGAGGTAATTTATTATTATTTTTTTTCTAAGATTAAAATGCAAGTGTGTAAGTAGATTTTTTATTGCAGTATTTTGTATTTATGTATTTAATTTGTATTATAATTCTGTAAATGCTTTTTTAAGAATGAGGAAATTTCACATTATTTTTTTTTAAGTATTTTTTATTTTTCATGTGAAATATCACATTAAAAAAATATATTTGACAAGACACATAACTGGCAACAAGAAGTGGCAATTATTACATGCATATCAGGATTAGGTAACACAGATTGGAAGTTTGAACATAACATTCATCGGATATAAATGCAGCATCAGTTACTGATGTTGAGACTGGCATATGCAAGCACACTGCACCTCACTAAAAGAATACATTAAAACATATTAAAAAAAAAAGGAGAATGCATAACTAGTTGGTTGTACTAAACAATTTTAAAGGGTTAACAAGGGGGATAATTTTGAGCTTTTTTTAATGCATTACTGAGACTAATCTTCTTTATAGTAGATGTTTTGTATTTACACTTTTAAATTTGTACTTTAATTCTGTAAACTTTTTTCATATATATTTTTATTTTTCTTAAACAATATAGCATTATGTGAATTAGATATCACATGAAAAAATCTGTATGACAAGACACTTAACTTGTAACAAAAATGGATGGATGACCTAGTGGCAATTATCAGGTAACAAAGATTGGATGTTTGAACATAAGCATTATTTATGCAGCATCAGTCACTGATGTTATAAGCTTGCCACATGCACTCAAACTGCAGTACACTAACAGTATACATATAAAAAAAGTAAAAAAAGACATAGAAAAATTTAGTGTTTTCTAATTGATTTTCTTGCAAAATTTTTTTGTGAGCTTAAAGTACAAATTTGATGTGTTTACTTGAATATTTACATTTTGTATTTAATTACTGAGGAGTTCATTTAATTTTGTGAAAGAAGTGAATACTAAATGAGTTGTTTTGAGGAACAGTTGACATTTTAAGAATTCTGGACAATAACATTTTGATGACCAGTTTTCTATCAGAACTGTTCATGTTTGCACAGTAGTGATTTAGCCTTAGTGGAATCTTACAGAGAAAACAAATGTCCACCATGTGACCAAGTCTGAAGCATTGCCTTACTGGGTCAAAGGTACGAATCATTCAACAGTGCTATTTATCAATGGTTTATTATTATTATTTGTTTCCCCATGGTTTATTAGGGATGTTGTAGTATTGTCCAATAATAGCTCACGGATATAGTAATAAGTATACAATTCATATTTTTAGCTTGCGTTGCAATAAGACTATGTGATCTATTGCCATCACTTGATTCCTTCAGTCTTTGTCCAGCATAATTATTAAAAATCCGTGGGACCAACTTTTTCTTATGTGTTCCCCTTTCAAAAATGGCTGGACTTAAGAGCAATATGGCTACCATTACTAAAAATAGAAAAATCCATAACAAATCTCCCAGAAAAAAACAATACTTGATGAAATGGTCCTTTGGTCGTCCCCTTTCAATACTCTGTACACAAGGTCTGGACTAACCAATATGTCTGCTGTTAATTGAAATAGAAAAATCTTCAAAAAAAAAGAGTAAAAAAAACAACTCTGCAAATTGAGACAAAACTGATTGAATGGGGTTTTTTTTTGCAAGGTTCTTTCAAGAAACTTTTTTTACCCAAAATATGGGCATAAGATATCAAAATCTATTTAACGGTAATGTCTTTAATTAGAAATACCAGGTATGATCCATGTATATCATGTTAACAAGAAATGCTAATTATTGCAGGTAAAATTCATCCATGCAAGATTTAAGCTGTTTCAAGTGCATGTGTTCGGACGTTTTCAATGCCATTACTCTGGTAAGTTTATTATATCCCCCACAAACGAAGTTTAGGGTATAGGTGTCTTGTTTCTGTCTTGATTCGTCCGTCAGTCTGTCCCACCTTAGGACAAGGTCCGTATAAAAATTTGATTATCCTTACCTACATTATATGCATGAGACTGGTTACATTTTGTAATAACCCTAATTATTGGATGGCCTAATTATTCAACATTTTTGAAAATCCAAAGAAAATTGAATTTTTTGATAACCCTATTTTTTTCGACGATTTCAAAGTTGTCAAAGTTACGATCATTCTCAGGTGGTGACAGTCAGTAATTTTAACTTCTTAGGTAAGTAATACTTTCAGTCCTCATTAAGTGTTTATTTCGTCTTTCTAAACCATTTAAACTATCTATCTTAATAAATTTGATTGAAACAAGATCGATTTTTAAGTAAATTTTATTGAATTTTTCCTACCTGGAAGTTTACTTTTGAAAAGAAATCCAAAACGAGTTCGGAATGGAATTGCATATTCGCGTTTCTAAGAGAAATAAATTTAAAAAATTTGAAATGAAATGAATATTGTTTTTACAAAACAAATCCTCTTACCATTGTTTATAAGACATTTAAATGTAATTGTTGTATGTTCTAAAAAAACGATGAGACTACAAACGTAATGTGTTGCAAAGATCATTTTTGAGATATATATGCTCCAAATCCAGATTGTAAAAATATTTTGTGAGATGTTCACATATTAGTCAACAACACGGCGGGTTGTTTGAAGTGTGCTACTGTTTTCGTCTTCAGCATTAAATTAACTTAATTTGAAGGTACAAAAAGATAAATCTTGAAAGCATAATAAAATAACAATACCGCAAGTATGAACCATTATTTTGATTGCCTATAAAGTACATTGACCAGGTCGATCATATGGAGTCAAAAAATGACAGTGGATGGAAATATGAAAACTCTACTTTTTCGATGATTTTCCAATTTTCCTAAAAATAGGTGTATTTTAGTGTCCAATAGAGTAATAGTGGGAGTATGTGCAATCTGTGATTGCCATTATTGTCATAATTCTCATTAAAGTTTTGAGTTTCAAGAACCAAACAGATATAGATAATAAAAAATATATTATTATTCCATTTCTTCATAAAATTTCCTCAACGTTATATTATACATGTGTATCTCATAAACAACCAAAGTTGTTATCTTTTGTATCAATAAAAAACATGTTGTATATAAAATGCCTACAAAATGTAAAACAAGTGAAAATACAGGAGAGGGGATCAGCTGTCATTTTCGACTGCTCCAGCTACTTGTTAGTATTTTTTCGTGTCTTTTATGGGCTTGTTGAATTCGCTTTTCAAGAATATATTAGTTTGGCTACATTATATGAACTTGAGTACAAGAAAAAAGTGTTTTTATTTCTGTTCTTCATATTAAGGTCATAGTAAAGCTTTAATCAATGTTACAATTCATTCCGCTTCGATTTTATATTTGACTTTCCATATTAGCCCATTTGTCATCCTGAGATTTCTTTATCAATCCCCAGGCTTTAGCCCAAGGTACAATATGAGTTTATAGCGATGAAACAAGGGTCAATGTGGTAAATGAGACTATATATATATATGTGTCAGTTGTTGGAATTTTAAAGAACATTGTAGCTAGAAAAGAATACATTGGAATCATAATATACATGTTTGTTTTGAGTTTCTCTTAGGGTTGAACCATTCCTTTACAATCCTTCAAATCCATAATTAAGTCTTCTCAAAACTTCCATCTATGTCGTAGACATGTGCGTCAAACACAAATACGGGGCACTAAGAGGGATGCATTAGGTTGATTTGTTCTTGACATTCGTTCAGTGCCAAATTTTGATATGAAATAAAATTTTATTTTAGGTTGCTTTTATGTCAAATAGTAGAGGTTGAAGACTTGGATAGAGTGACTTCCATAGCATTATGGTAACTAAAATTATTTATTATACCCTACACATAACTTAAGGGGTGGGGGCTAACGTAACTTTGATCTTTCTGTCAGTCCATTCTTCATTAACTTATTTTTGCCTATTTGAGCTATAATTTTTGTGTGGTCCTCTTCAAATTTGAATAAAGTTTCTAGTTATCAATACCTCAAATATGTTCAATTCTTAGGAACATTGGATATTTCCATTAATCAGTACCTCAGATGCTTTGGATTACCAGCAAAATCTGAAATGGGCAGTTTTCAAAAATATCAAATATTAATATCATACACAAACAAGTTGAAGGAAAAAAAGTTTAAAAAAAAAAAAAGCTCCATATTAACAAGTCAGTTTATGTTGGGGTGGGTATTTGAGCTTGCTCACTAAAGATTTTTTCATTTTAATAACCTACAAAACCAAATAAAGGGAGATAATCAGAATTTTCTTTGATCAGCTTAAGTTGGCTTTTGGAGATAAATTATTTTCGTTCCCATTTCTTAAAATTTAAACTAGGAAACTGCAATCTAAAAATAAAAAAATTCCTGAGTTGATTTTATTTGCATTAGAGGTGAAAACGAATTTGTGTTTTTGCAAATAAAGAAAATATATTAAAAGTATTTACAAAATACTAGACCTGTTCTTACATTTAACAAAAATATTGGATTTTTTTCAGATGGAATGGAGGACATTATGTAGAAAAACATTGGATTGATTTTACAGAACTGAATGAAATCACATAATGAACATTTGACTGTTGAGGACTATTTATAGAAATTCGTGATTTTTAAATGGACCGCTGTAGGCAATGCCTGAAGATCTCCTCAGTATTTTTTGTCTGTTTGTGTAATATTAACTTGTAATTTACAAATTTTGCTATGTTTGCCAAATTAACACTTTACAGAAAAAATTAGTTAAATCATATTTTTATAAATAGAAATCCCAAAATCTGTTCCCCTTGACTTTTATTTTCTTATTGATTTTTTAAAGTTTTCAAAGACATCTTTTCCATCAGTGGGATGACATCCTTGATAAATTGGATGCTTAGAAAACAATATCTAGGCATATGTAGAAGTTGCTGGATTTCAAGGACAGATTTTAAATTCTCAACAATCACCCCACCCCTCAGTATTTTTTTTTGAGGGGGGGGAGGGGGAGGGTGAAGTGATGTATGGCAAATACAGTATAAAGGTCTTTTTACATGTATTGTAGATAAGATTGAAAAAAAATTAAAAAAAAAAAAACATTGTAAAAGAAAAATTGTAAAGGTTTTTCATTTTCAACCAAGTGGTAAAAAAATGTCTGAAAGACAAATCGTTTAGCCCTCACTCAAATGAAAATTTTCTATATCAAATTAACACTTGCCTGAAGATGAAAATTCTAAAAAAAAAAAAAAAAAAAAAAAAAAAAATTGTAAAGCTTTTTTGAAAAAACGAAATATTAGGTGTTTTTACATGTATTGTAGATTTTATTGAAAAAAGATTTTAAGAATAAAACATTGTAAAACAAAAATTGTAAGGGGTTTTGCATTTTCAACCAAGTGATAAAAGAAGTTAAACATTTGATCAGTCAGTAACTTTTCCTCAAATATAAATTTATTTTTCTGTTTTGATTTTAAATTACCAATTGGTTGAAGATGAAAAGTTCTAAAAAAAAAAAAAAAAAAAAAAAAATTATTTTAACAATTTTTTTTGAGGAGTTCATTTATGTTTGAGAGACAAATGAATACTAAATGAGTAATTTGAGAAACAATTCACATTTTACGATATTGTATGGACAAATAATCTTGACGATACAATGTTGAAGACCGGGTTTTCACCAGAACAGTTAGTGTTTGCACAGCTTATGGGAAAACATGTCCACCATGTGACCAAGTCTGAAGCATCGCCTTACTGGGTCAAAGGTACGAATCATTCAGCAATGCTATTTATCAAATGTTTATTATTATTATTATATCATTTTTTCCCATGGTTTATTAGGGATGTAGTACATAGTCTTATCCAATACTAGCTATAATATAATTAGTAGTTTAGGTCACCTGGTAATAGGGCCATGTGAGCTATTGCCATCCCTTGATCCATTCTGTCATTGTCCAGCATAACATTCAAAATCCTCTGAAAACACTGGGCCCGTTGGGACCAAACTTAGCAATGGTTCTTATTATATGTTCCCCCTTCAAAAATAAGTTTGGACTTCAGACCAATATGGCTACCATTACTAAAAAAATGAAAAAATCAGTAAAAAGAAATATCTAGGAACAACTGGAGAAAACAAGACTTGATGAAATGGTCTTTTGGCCATCCCCTTTCAATACTATGTACAGGGGTCTGGACCTCTAACCAATACGACTGCTGTTCATTGAAAAAGAAAATGTAAAAATCACCTGAAACAACTTTGGCAATTTATGGAATGGTCTGATTTCAAATTTGTGTGGGGTATCTGAGCTTTGACATGTATGGCTGTCATTACCATTGTGAATAAAATATGGAAATTTATGTAATCTGAATTTTGTCTTTGAAAGTACTGGAGAAATTAAGATCAAATCTAATTGAATAATCCTTAGTGGCACCTTTTCTAAATTTAGTCTGGGGTCAGTTTCATCAAGCAATATGGTCACTGCTAATAAAAATAAAGCCTTTGTATTTAATGATTACTTCACTTTTCTGATTTTTGAATACCAAGTTAAATCAAGATAAATACAGGATCTAGGGAGGCTCTAATTTATTGTCCTTTCTTTACCTGTAAATTTTTGTTTTTAGTATATTCTGTATTTACAATCAATTTGAAATAACCATACCGTATTTCTTTTGATAAATGACCTGAGGATTTCCAAAAATGGCTTTAAGTAGAGAAATTTATTTCATACTTTATTTTATAACCTAGGACTAGATTAGTATCTTTGCAAGGTTCTCTCAGGAGATAATGTTTTTTTTAAACCAAAATGTGGGAAAAATGTCTTAAGGTCTAGAATTTAGGCAGGTGAGTTCAATCAGAAGATATTGTGTATAATCACATTAACAAGAAATGCCTAATTATTTCAGGTAGTTAATCCATGCAAGATTAAAGCTGTTCAAGTGCATGTGTTAAGGTGTTTTCAACGCATTTCTCTGGTAAGTTGATTCTCTTTGATATGCTAGGCACCTGTGAGGGATCACGGGAGCTCAACCCACAGAGCTGCCTAGCGCGTCCCCAGGTAGCAGATAGGGGAGACCTCCTTCGGGGGTTGTCAAGTCATCAAAGGAAAGCTTGACCGCGGACCATGGTGGGTAACATGTTTGGAGAATGCCAAACTCCCTTCACGCTAAAGATCTCTTCTGTAGTTTTGAAAAAGAGTAGGCTAATGCCCTACAGAAGGCTAAATTATCTGACCCTCCCAACCATCATCCTTTTACAGTGGCAGTCAAAATTGGCTCCCCTTTGTCCTGTCCCTATTTGAATTGTTTGACAAATTGAACTGGTTCTCGGCCTGAAGAATCATAAAATATTTGCCATTGGACATTAAGCAACACTCAATCAATCAATCGCTTTTGATATGTGAATTAGGGTGACAGTTGACGGTTGCCCCGGAAAATTCTGAGGGATAAGTCTGTCACACTGATGTTTTTTTAATTAAATAAGTATTATGATTATACTATAATCTATAGTGATTACCTCACTGTTATAATTTTCAAAATTAGATTTTTGAAGATCATGTGATAATTTGTTAGTCGTTCCAGGTCACTGATACATAATTTCTACTTGGATTAACCAATTGAGAATTATTATTGCAACCACAGAGTACTTTTTAGTCCCCTACCAGCATACATATATGGAAACCGTTTAACCAACTGATCTTATTTTTGGGATGTATGCTTATAATGTTTTGAGTTTCTCCCTAACCTGATAATTGTGCGAGTTATTGCCCTTGGAAATAACTTATTGCCATAATAAGTTTTTACGTACTTTTTTTGAGAACCCTTCTACCAAATATCCTATTTTTGGTATTTGATCTTATAATCATTTGACTTCATGTTGATCAAATAATTTGAGTTGTTTCCCTTTGAAATAGGAATTATTGTCAGAATACATTTTTACCAAGTGATCTTATTTTTGTTTATGGCTAATAATAATGAGCTAAAGATAAGGTTTGAGTTTCAAGCTGATTGGGTAATTGTTGTGTACCCTATCAAACAGTTTTAGGATCTTGAGGAATGTTATCCTACTGCATCTTATTCTCATAGTGAAGGATCATTTGGTGTGTTCTCAAAGCTAGAGTCGATAGGAGACATTGTATTGCTCAGCGATACTGTCAGAATGCTTATTATTGGTTTGAAAAGGGTAAAGTTGCAAAATACAGAAACATGAAATCAATATGCTGGGTCTATTAAAAACATTTTTGTTGCTTGTGCAGTGCACCATATTTGGTCTATAGTTTATATTGGATTGATGCCAGTCTGACACCTGTCACCTGACCTTGGCCTCTATTCCATGCTTGTCACCTGAATTAAAACTTGTTGCCATGATACAACCAAATGTGCTGAATGTGGCATTAAAGCCCAATAAAACAATCTTATTGTGGATGTAGTCTTTGTTGTTGCTTTACATCTTTATTTGTAAGAAAGGATAATTGGTTTATAAATTCTTAACAAAACAATTCATGCACACTTGGAACTTAACATGAACTTGAGCAATGAATGTGTTTTTAATGTTAATAAAGGAGAAAAAAAATTCCTCACTGCAAGTTAGAGCCCATTGTACTTGACCAGAAATCTCTTTTTCATAGATTATTCTAGACAGATCAGATCAGGGTCCACTGTGACCAACTCTGAAGCATAAAAGTTGCAAAGGTAAGAACCATTCAACATTGCTATTTAGCAGGTGTTTATTAACCCCTCAACCAACAGGTTATATTTCACTAGTGGATGCATCTTGGAAAATAAGTCTGTATAAAAATTTGCTCATTCTAACCTACATTTTATGCATGAGTGACTCTGGTTAAGTTTTGTGTTAAGATGCATTAAGAGACATTGTAAGTCATGTAGATATATTTCACTTATGTTGAGTTGGGTGTGATTACAGAAGTTATTTTGAGTTTCAAGTCGATTAATAAAAATGGAAAATGGTATTATTAGTTCATTTAAATAACATAACATTTGTTAGATTTTCATGTAGTGCAGAATAATTACAAATCAATCTCGAGTCCATACAAATATATATAATTCTACATTTTTCTACAGTTGGTTATTATAGAAGGAATGCAGAATTACCTCCCCTTTAAAAATTAATTCTGAAAATATCTATACATGTCAATAATGAAAAATGGGAATCACATCAGTAATTGTCATTTTATTGTTAGAATATGTAAAAAATGTCTAAATCGACATCATAAACAATAACAAATATAGGATTATTTCTATTACCAATAACGGAAGTGGCAAGTCCAATTATTATGTTATCTATGCATAATGGCTTATAGGTAAACAATTTGTTCAGCATTTATCTTCATTATAACAGGGCACTTGAGTAATACAAACATTGTTTGGGATTAGATTCTCTTCGTTATAAGCCTGATTTCTTTAAAAGCCTGTACTTTATAAACACTCTACTGTATGTGCAATTGAAGCTTTAAACACATGTATCAAACAAAAAGACTGGGCAAATCGATTAGAGAGATTCTGTATATTCTATATATAAAGTTTCATGGTGCCAAATTTTGATAAGATATAATATTTTGTTTTAGCTTGCTTTTATGTCAAAATAGTAGGGGTTGAAGACTTGGATAGAGAGACTTCCATAGCTTTATGGTGAGTAAAATTATTTATTATACCCCACACAAAGTTGCTGGCAGTATAATGTTGGTTCATTCCTCATTAACTTATATTACTTTTGCATCCATAGAACTATCATTTTTATCTTCAAATCTGAATAAAGTATCCAGTCATCAAATACCTCGGATGTGTTCAGTTTTCTGGAAAATTGGAAATTTCAAGGTACTGTTTCACTAATGGTCGTACGAGTTACAATAAGTCGTAAAGTATATATATTCAAAGGATTTTTTATTAGTCGTAAGTCTTACGACTTTTAGTGAAACGGTACCCAGATGCTTTGGATTATCAGCAAAATCTGAAATTGGGAACCACATCTTAGGAGGAGCTTTCAAATTAAATATTAATATCATGCACGAAAAAGTGAAGGAAAAACATGTTAAAAAGCTCCATACTAGCAAGTCAGTAGGGTATTTGAGCTTGCTCACTAAAGGTTATTTCATTTTAACCTCTTTTCCAAACCATGGAACTAAATAAAGGGAGATAACCAGATAATTGGAATAATTGGCCGGGTTGCACAGAGTGCAAATCCGGGTTATAGTATGGTGAATGTCGGGCGGGGCGGGTGGCGGGTGGCGGCGGGGAAAATGGGTACCTATTTTGTGAAATCAACTCCTCCTACAGTTTTTCACCCACATCCTTGAAACTTCATAGAATGTTTCTATATATATTGAAGATGTGCACCTCCCTTTATGGAATTATTTCAGGAATTATTTCCCATTTTTCCAAACTTTGGAACTTAGTCGTTTTTTATTGACATCTTCAATAGAGGGTACCTATTTTGTGAAATCAACTCCTCCTACAGTTTTTCCCCCACATCCTTGAAACTTCATAGAATGTTTCTATATATATTGAAGATGTGCACCTTACTTTATGGAATTATTTCAGGAATTATTTCCCATTTTTCCAAACATTGGAACTTAGTCGTTTTTAGCTCACCTGACCCGAAGGGTCATGTGAGCTATTGCCATCACTTGGCGTCCGTCGTCCTTCCGTCGTCCGTCCGTCGTCCGTCCGTCCGTCGTCCGTCCGTCCGTCGTCCGTTAACTTTTTCAAACGTTAACTCCTCCAACACCATAAGTCAAACTGCAACCAAACTTGGTACAGTTATTAATTGGTATGGGTGCTACAAATCTATTGTTTGGATTTTTGATTCGTATAAAAACATGGCCGTTATGGCTAAAAATAGAACATAGGGGTAAATCGCAGTTTTTTGCAAATAAGTCAGAAACGGTCACAGATATCAAAATTCTGGCATAGGGTAAAAGTGTTCAGCACCTCAAGATCTACCTGCCCTGAAATTTTGAAGAAGATCCAACGACCCATGTAGGAGTTATTGCCCTTTTTTTGACATTTTTGGCTTTTTTTTATGTTATTATTTCAAAAATCTTCTCCTCTGAAACTACTGAATGGATTTGGATAAAACTTAGCATGATTGTTCCTTAGGGTATCCTGCACAAAATTTATGCTTCGATTTTTGATCCGTCGAAAAACATGGCCACTGTTGCTAAAAATAGAACATAGGGGTCAAACAACAGTTTTTTTTATGTTATTATTTCAAAAATCTTCTTCTCTGAAACTGCTATTCAAAATCAAATGAAACTTGGTAAGATTGTTCCTTAGGGTATCCTGCAAAAAGTTTATGCTTCGATTTTTGATCCGTCGAAAAACATGGCCACTGTTACTAAAAATAGAACATAGGGGTCAAACAACAGTCCTTCGCAAATATCTCAAAAATCATTAGGTTACGGCAAATTCTGGCAAGTTGAAAGTGTTCAGCATGATGAGAGCTACCTGTGTGCTGATTTGTTTTATGTTATTATTTCAAAAATCTTCTTCTCTGAAACTACTATTCAAAATCAAATGAAACTTATGTTACGTTTGTAGTCTCATCGTCTTTTTAAAGCATATTATAACCATTACATTTAAATTTCTTTTAAACAACGATAAGAGGATTTGGTTTGTAAAAACATTATTCATTTCATTTGAAAAAGTTCAAATTTATTTCTCTGAGAAACGCGAATACGCAATTCCGTTCCGAACTCGTTTCGAAATTCTTTTCAAAAGTAAACTTCCAGGTAGGAAAAAATCAATAAATTTTACTTAAAAATCGATCTTGTTTCAATCAAATTTATTAATTTAGATAGTTTAAATGGTTTAGAAAGCCGAAAGTAACACTCGATGAGGACTGAAAGTAATTAACTTGCATAAGAAGTTAAAATTACTGACTGCCACCACCTGAGAACAACGATCGTAACTTTGACAATTTTGAAATCGTCGGAAAAATAGAGTTGTCAAAAAATTCAAATTTCCTTGAATTTTCAAAAGTGTCCAATAATTAGGGTTATTACGGTAGATGTATTATTAACATGCATATGCCTGTGCAAGTATAGCCCCCACCCCTGCCGTTGTTATTCATAGATGTGACTAATAGGGAGCCGTTTGTCAGCTCAGTGCAGATGTTTATGACATAGTTTTGCTTACATTTAATACAGATTATTATTGTACAAAACATGTATTTAGATATGAGAAATCAACACTGGTTACTTGTTTGAACATTGATATGAAAATGAAGTACCAATCAACACCACAATCCATTTTTATTATAAATGTTAAAAGAAATTCCCACCTAACCTAAATGTAGGCTATTATTAGGTGCGAGTAATTATTCTGTTTCTAAGTAGAATGGAATGAATTACACAAGAGAATGTTCAAGAACTAAAAAATGTATGCACATGGGGAAACTCAACATATCCCAAGAACTAAACAATGTATGCACATGGGGAAACTCACCATATCCCAACCTTATATCACCAGTTGAATCTAAATTCTAATAAAAGAATAAAACAGGAATATTTATTTTCCGCTGATTGTTGTCAGTCCCGCTAAGGTTTTGGGATGATTACATGAAAAGAATTTTTTAGGGATACAGGGATTGAATTTTAATATTTTATTCACTAGCTAAAAAAGCAAGTTATTTTTTTTAATTGCTAAAATTTCTTAAAACTTGTTTGTTTTCTTACATACTAATTCATGTGCAAATAATGTTTTCACTCTATATTTTCTATTTCTAAGGTTGTTTTTTTTTCAGATAATCATTCATAACCAAATGTGAAATCTGCAGGAATGGAAACTGTTTTGATCTCTTTTAAAATCAAAATATTTATTTTCTGGAAACTGGGGATTAAAATAATTTACATGTAATTTTAAAAATCTTACAACACAATTTTTTCCAACTCACAAAATTTTTCGAGTAGAATTTTTATTGACTTGCTAAATTTAAAATTAACTTGAATTTAGCTAATATTTCTTGTAAATTTCAATCCCTGGGATAAAATGTAAATTTTCAAAGCTGTTTAGTTTATTGTAATGCATGACCACTGGTCCTTTTACTGGGGTTCTGCCCCTGACCCTCAATCTGATTTTCTCCTGAGGATTATTCCCGTATATTAAATTCAATTGAGCACAGCTTCTCATATTTGTTGAGCTCCAGTACGCATATGTAACTGTAGATGATATACGTCGGGGGTTGTATACTCTTTGCTTAGTATGTTCTATTTTACAGATTCATTGATTTTCAAATAACTTTGATGTTAGATTTAAGAATCAATTAACGAAATTAAAATTTGGATCTTGAACTTTATAAAAAAAATTGTGATATACTTTGAAATTTGTGACCTTGTGATATGATCAAAATTATCAACAAATACTTAGTTTCATCATTAAAAAAACTCAATTGTACAAGTTTTAAACTAAGAAAACTGCTTTGCTCCAAATAGGCCAATGGGGCGGAATCCTAACCCTCATGAAATGTTAAAATTGTGAAACTAGATGAATACAAGTACATTTTGCATGCAAAAAAGCTCTCGTGTTGGTGATTTGGTTTTTAGCTCACCTGACCCGAAGGGTCATGTGAGCTATTGCTATCACTTGGCGTCCGTCCATCGTCCGTCCGTCGTCCGTCCGTCCGTCCGTCGTCCGTTAACTTTTTCAAACGTTAACTCCTCCAACACCATAAGTCAAACTGCAACCAAACTTGGTACAGTTATTAATTGGTATGGGTGCTACAAATCTATTGTTTGGATTTTTGATTCGTATAAAAACATGGCCGTCATGGCTAAAAATAGAACATAGGGGTAAATCGCAGTTTTTTGCAAATAAGTCAGAAATGGTCACAGATATCAAAATTCTGGCATAGGGTAAAAGTGATCAGCACCTCAAGATCTACCTGCCCTGAAATTTTGAAGAAGATCCAACGACCCATGTAGGAGTTATTGCCCTTTTTCTGCATTTTTTCCAAATTTTGCACTTATTAAGCTCAATATCTTGGATACTATAAAGGAAATTTGAAAAATTTAAATTTCATATTGTTAGGCACACAAAGATCTACAAAATTTGTAACAGGATCGAAGTTGTAGGTTCGTTCCTTTTAGGAGTTATTTGACATTTTTGGCTTTTTTTTATGTTATTTCAAAAATCTTCTTCTCTGAAACTACTATTCAAAAACCAATGAAACTTGGTAAGATTGTTCCTTAGGGTATCCTGCACAAAGTTTATGCTTCGATTTTTGATCCGTCGAAAAACATGGCCACTGTTACTAAAAATAGAACATAGGGGTCAAACAACAGTTTTGCGCAAATATCTCAAAAATCATTAGGTTACGGCAAATTCTGGCAGGTTGAAAGTGTTCAGTATGATGAGAGCTACCTGTGTGCTGATTTTCGTGAAAATATGTCAACTGATGTTAGAGTTATTGCCCTTTTTTGAGATTTTTGGCTTTTTTTAATGTTATTGTTTCAAAAATCTTCTTCTCTGAAACTACTATTCAAAATCAAATGAAACTTGGTAAGATTGTTCCTTAGGGTATCCTGCAAAAAGTTAATGCTTCGATTTTTGATTGGTCGAAAAACATGTCCGCCCTTACTAAAAATAGAACATAGGGGTCAAAATGCTGTTTTTTGCTATTTTTTCCTGAATTATAGAAAGAAAATGAAGATGAAAGCTACTTTCAAGGTAAACATGGTATCCCGAGTTGAATGGTGATGATGAAAGTTTGTTTTGGAGGGTCATTTTTAAAATGGCTGCCATTTTCCCGCCATTTTTTACACTTGCTCGGATTTCAACAATATTTGGTTTTTAAAGTAAACATGGTATCCTTAGTGAATGGTGATGATGAGATTTAGTTTATAGTGCATTGTTTGCCAGGTGAGCGATTCAGGCTCTTGAGAGCCTCTTGTTTATTGACATCTTCAATAGAGGGTACCTATTTTGTGAAATCAACTCCTCCTACAGTTTTTCACCCATATGCTTGAAACTTCATAGAATGTTTCTATATATATTGAAGATTTGCACCTCACTTTATAGAATTATTTCAAGAATTATTTCCCATTTTTCCAAACTTTGGAACTTAGTCGTTTTTTATTGACATCTTCAATAGAGGGTACCTATTTTGCGAAATCAACTCCTCCTACAGTTTTGCACCCCACTTTATGGAATTATTTCAGGAATTATTTCCCATTTTTCCAAACAAGTGTTTATCAACATGTAATCAAATCAAATATTGCTTACTTCACCTATTTCTAATTAAATTGATGGCTGCCTCTGTGCTCGTACACCAACATACAATGTGTCTGATTTTGTCTATATAAATATTCATGACTGCCAATGTGCAATATGATCTTGTAATCACCTTTGTCACCACTACAATAAACACCCAGCAACCCGGCCATTTGTGTCTTTGACCCATTTTTTTCTTAATCAACTTAAAAATTGTCATTCCTTTTTCTTAAAATTTACTGATTAGGAAACTAATAAAAAAATTAAAAATTTGCATCTTACCTTTGCATTTGAACTTCAAATTTTGGAGTGAAAACGAATTTGTGTTTTTGCAAATAAAGATAATATATTAAAAATATTTACAAAATACTAGACCTGTTCTTACATTTAACAAAAATATTGGATTTTTTTCAGATGGAATGGAGGACATTATGTAGAAAAGCATTGGATTGATTTTCCAGAACTGAATGAAATCACATAAAGAACATTTGACTGTTGACAATTTATAGAAATTCATGTGATTTTTAAATGGACTGCTGTTGGCCAAGCCTAAAGATCTCCTCAATATTTTTTGTCTGATTGTATAATATTAACTTGTAATTTACACATTTTTACTATGTTTTCCAAATTGACAGGTTACAGACAAATTTAATTGGATAATATTTTTACAAATAGAAATCCCAAAATCTGTTTCCCTTGACTTTTATTTTATTTTGATTTTTTAAGTTTTCAAAATTAACATTTTGGTCTAACTTTTTGTATCATTTTAATTTCCTAAGAACAAAGTTTGATGTCCATTGCGGTCTCTTCAAGGGTCTCAGTGTCATAGATGGTTTATTGTATTATCTAACAGTGATGTTGTTGAAAGTCGTGTAAAACACCAGTGAAGTGTGCATGAAATACAAAATATATAACAAGTAAACTGAATGGTAGAGTTGACTCATAAAATTTATGGTAAATTTATCAGAAAACATGCAGAAAGTTATTTTTATTTTAATGGTTTTTATCAATTTTATCCAGGTTTTTATGTTTTTATGATTTTATGGATAACTTTTTGTATGTTTTCTGTTTCTTGAAGTTAATAGTTCAAAAATTTGACTTTGCCAATTTTATTGTTTTCTTGAGTATATTTTGTGTTTATATCAATGCATAAAGATATCTTTTCCATAAGTGAGATAACATCCTAGATTATTGGATTTCCAACAGAAAATATTTGGGATATATGTAGAAGTTGCTGTATTTCAAGGGCACATATTCTCAATTCTCAACGATCACCCCATCCCATTTTTTTGGGGGGAGGGAGGGCGAAGTGATGTATTGCAAATATAGTTTTAAAGGTCTTTTTTGTATTGTAGACTAGATTGAAAAAAAAAAAATTTAGAAAAAAAATTGTAAGTAAAAATTGTAAAGGTTTTTCATTTTCAACCAAGTGGTAAATAAACGTCTCAAAGGCAAATCGTTTAGCTCTCATTTGGTGAAAAAAAAATTCTTTTTCAAAATTACCACTTGCTTGAAAATGAAAATTCTAAAAAAAAAAAAAAAAAAAAAATTTGTAAAGCTTTTTTGAAAAATGAAATATTAGTAAAATGTAAGGTTTTTAGAAGACTTTGTAAAGGGTTTTTCATTTTCAACCAAGTGGTAAAAGAATTGCAGGTAAAACATTTGATCAGTCAGTAACTTTCCCCTCAAATAAAAATTCAATTTTCTGTTTCATTTTTAAAATTACCACTTGGTTGAAGATGAAAGTTCTTAAAAAAAAAAAAAAAAAAAAAAAAAAAAAATCACATTTTTTTGAAAAAAGTAATATATAATAATGTAAGGTTTTTTTCGAAAAAAATTTGTAAAGGTTTTGCATTTTCAACCAAGTGGTTAACTTTCAGAAGGCAACAGGTTTAGTTTTGAAGTCAATAACTTTCACTCCAAAGGAAAATCATTTTAGTCTTTATTATAAATGACCACTTGGTTAAAGATGAAAAATCCTATAAAAAAAAAAAAAAAAAAAATTAAAAAAAAGAAAACAAATATTGTATCATTTTTAAAAAAAATAGTGCACAATAATGTAAGTTTAAGAAAAGGAAGAAAGAAAATTGTAAAGGTTTTGCATTTTCAACCAAGTAATAAAAAAGATAAGATTGATAATTCTGACAGTAACTTTACCTGAATTAAAAAAATTTTTCTGTTGATTTTTTTAAATTACTACTTGGCTAAAGATGCAAAATTCTAAAAAAAAAAAAAAAAAAAAAAAATTGTAGCTTTTTTAGCTCACCTGACCCAAAGGGTCAAGTGAACTTTTCTTATCACTTGGCGTCCGTCGTCCGTTAAATTTTACAAAAATCTTCTCTGAATCTGCTGGGCCAAATTAAACCAAACTTGGCCACAAGCATCATTATGGTATCTAGTTTAAAAAATGTCCGATGACACCGGCTGCCAACCAACATGGCCGACATGGCTAAAAATAGAACATAGGGGTAAACTGCAGTTTTTGTCTTATATCTCAAAAACTAAAGCAATTAGAGCAAAACTGACTGGGTAAAAATGTTCATCAGGTCAAGATCTACCCGTCATGAAATTTTCAGACGAATCTAACAACCCTTTGTTGGGTTATTGCCCCTGAATTGTTAATTTTAAGGAAATTTTGCAGTTTTAGGTTATCTTGAATATTATTATAGATAAAGACAAATTGTAAACAGCAAAAATGTTCAACAAAGTAAGATCTACAATTAAGTCAACATGACCAAAATCATTGACCCCTTATAGGAGTTTTTGCCCTTTAAAGACGGCATCCAGCGTAAACTTTCCTTTAAAGATCTTTTCCTCTCAAACCACTGGGCCAATTGAGACCAAACTTTGGTGGAATGGGCCTTGGGTGGCCCCCTTCCAAAATTATGTCTGGCATCCCCGACTTCCAACCGAGATGGCTGCTGTTACTAAAAGTAGAAAAAAAAGGGGGGGGGGGGTGACTTTCAAAAATCTTCTTATATGAAACTACAAGTCCAGTTGGAACCAAAGTTGGCAGTAATAGTTCTTAGGAGGTTCTCTTTCAGAAATATGTTCAATGACCCGGACTGTTAACCAAGATGGCCGCCACAGCCGAACTTAGTTTAACATAGGGCCCTATGGGAAAATTCATTGAAAAATCTTCTTGTCTGAAACCACTTCACCAATTTTAACCAGACTTGGCAGCAATGGCCCTTCGACAGTCCTCTTACAGAGGTGTGTCCGATGACCCGGACTGTCAACTAAGATGGCCACCACAGCATAACTTAGTTTAACATAGGACCCTATGGGAAATTCACTCAAAAATCTTGTCGTCTGAAACCACTAAGTCAATTAGAATTAGACTTGGTAGCAATGGTCCTTAGATGGTCCTCTTTCAGAATTTTGTTTGATGACCCAGACTGTCAACCAAGATGACCGCCACACCGAACTTAGTTTAACATAGGGCCCTATGGAAAAATTCATTGAAAAAACTTCTTGTCTGAAACCACTTGACATATTGGAGCAGGACTTGGCGGCATTGGTCCTTAGGAGGTCCTCTTTCAGAAATATGTCCGATCACCGGGATTGTCAACCAAGATGGCTGCCGCACCGAACTGTGTTAAATATTGGACCCTATAGGAAAATTCATTTAAAAATCTTCTTGTCTGAAACCCCTTAGGCAGTTGGAACAAGACTTGGCAGAAATGGTCCTTAGATGGTTCTCTTTTAGAAATGTATCCGTTGACCTGGACTAAACCTAGATGACTGCCACAGCTGAAATTAGTTTAACATAGAATCCTATAGAAAAAACAGCAAAATTGACTGCAACACTTAAATTTTTAGGTCTGCTCAAAGTGAAGAAGTTAAATCCAGGTGAGCGATACAGGCTCTTGAGAGCCTCTAGTTTAAAATAAAAATGAAGAAATATAGAAAAATTTGTAAAGGGTTTTGCATTTTCCACCAAATGGTGAACCTTCAGAAGGCAAAATGGTTAAGTTGTAGTCAGTAACTTTCACTTGAATAAAAATTCATGTGAAGCTGTTGCCATCACTTTGCATCGAATGTCATAAACTTTCCTTTAAAGATCTTCTCTGAAACAACTGGGCCTATTAGGACCAAACTTTAATTGAATGATTCTTGGGTGGCCCTCTTTTTGAAATTGTTTCCTGCATCCCCAACTTCCAACCAACATGGCTGCTTTACTAAAAAAAGAAAAAAGAAGGCATGAATTTAAAAAAATTTAATGGCTAGATGGAACCAAACTTGGCAGCCTGTAGTTCTCTTTCACAATTATATGTCCACAGCCAAACTTAATTTAACAAGGACCCTATGGGAAAATTTTTTTAAAAATCTAATCTAAAAGCACTTGGCCATTTGGGACCAGCAATGTTTCTTCCTATCACAAAAGTATCTTCAATAATCTGGACTTTCGAATAACAACCAAGCTTAGTTTGATATAGGTCCTTCGCCAATTGTACCTAACTTGGTCTTTAGGTGGTCCTAGATTGATTGGCAAATCACATCCAGGTGGACAATGCAGACTCCTGGGAGCCTCTGGTTTTCTTTTTTTTTCATTTTTTAAATTACCATTTGGTTAAATATGCAAAATTCTAAAAAAAAATTGAAAAAGGAAATAAGTAAAATTTTTTAGAAAAAATTGTAAAAGGGTTTTTCATATATGCCAAAATCATAAAAGTTTGACAGGAGTAAAGTTTTTTTTTGAAAAATTTGAAAACAAATTAGTAAGGTCTTGCATTTACAATGAATTGCAATTGGTATATGAAGGTAAAAAGTTATGAACTCTGTCACATTTAATTGTATAAATCTGAAATTCTCTTTGAAAAATTACCACTTTAAGTTGAAAATTTATGAAAATGAAAACAAATGTAATAATTTTGAAAATGGGAATAAGTAAAAATATTATAATGTATCTATTTTTTTTAGAAAAATTTGTAATTGGTTTTTCATTTCCAATCAAGTGTTAAAAAAATAACAAGGTTTACAGGTTTAGCTGAAGTCGTTCACTCCAATAAAAATACATTTCTTTTTTCTTTTTTTAAATTACCACTTGTTGAAGATGAAAAATCCTATATAAAAAAAAATTGTAAAGGTTTTTCATTTTCAACCAGGTGGTAAAATATCAATTTAAAACGTTTAGCTGAAAAATTTTTCTGAAAAATTAAGCAACTAAATTGGTAAGATTTATAATTTTCAATCATATTAAATGAATTAGTATGTCAAAAGTTTGGCTGAACTGTCATTTGTATAAAGTAGTTTTAGCTTATGTTTATGTCATCACTTTGCATCCGTCATCCGTAAACTTTTCACTTTGATCTTCGCCTCTGAAACTACTTGGCAGATTGTAACCAAACTTGGTAGTAATGATGTATGGAAGGACGATCCATCATTGGTTCCGGTTGAATTTTTTATTGGCGAATTTTTAAAAATCTCTGAAACTACATTATGATATTTTTGAAACTTTGCAGGATTGATGACAATATCCTACCAACGATCCACTTTTCTTTGAGATTCATCTAATGAACCGACGGCTGCGGCCCTTTGTAGTTTCTATTGAAACCATATGGGAAAGGAATTTTTTGTCATTTTCAGGTTGTAACTAAAGATAGCAGGAATGGTTTATGAAGGACAGATGCAAATTTTTCTCCTTTTTTTAGGTCAAATGACAAATATTTTGCATTTTTTAAATAGCCTTGTGGATACAAGAGCTTACATTTTCAAATGGCCTAATAAAAGGGCAGGTGAGCGATACAAGCTCAGGTGAGCCTTTAGTTATTCTTATTTTTATAATTCATTATTTAAAAAATGTACCACTTGGTTTGAGATGAAAAATTCTAAAATATAAAAAAAAAACAAAAGCTAAAAACAATGTATTAATCAGATGGAAAATGTTTGAACTTCATCTGAAAAAGGAAATTGTAATTTTCTTTTCCATGGAAATTGTGATAAAAGAAAGGATAAGTTTTATCTGTAGTTTTTAACTTTCACTTGATTAAAAATTGAAAGTTTATGAAAAATTACTGCATTTTTTGTACTTTATTTAAGATGAACATATTGAAAAAATTATAAACAAGAAGGTAAAAAAGGTGAGGTTTATTTTTTGGAGATGGATGTAGGGGTGGAGGAGTCCATCAGGGGGGCTTTTGAAAAAATAATGTACCCCATTTAAGATGAACATATTAAAAAACTTGTAAAAGTGATTTTCTTTTTTTTAATATGTAATACTGAAAAAAATCATTCAGGTATTGCATTTTTAATAAAGTGGTAAAAATATGAGAAGGTAAAAAATCTTTTCAAAAACCTTCAAGTGAAAATTAAAATTTGCTTTGAAAAAAAGTTTACAAAAGAAGGTAGAAAGATGAGGTTTATTTTTTGGAGATGGATATAGGGGTGGAGGAGTCCATCAGATGGGGCTGTTGAAGAAATATTACAGGGTAGCAAAACACTTGTATTAAATTTAATGGATGGTGGTAAATTTAAGACATTACAACAGTAAATGAAATTTTGAAATTGTGCATGTTGAGGTACTTTTAAACTTGAAACAACTATAAAGTTTTTCTGAAATAGCCTTAAGGTTCAGTTCGGCAATGTTTATATTATATAGGGAGATAAATATTCAGTTGCTGTTATAATTTAAATACTTCTAAGGTTATGTAAAAAAATAAGATGTTTTCAATTTCTGTGTTGTAATATTTTTTTGATTGGTTTGCATAAAATAATGAAATCAGAAATTCAATATTTAACTTAAAACTGGTATTAGGAAATCAGGGGGAATCAGTTTAAGCCCCCATGTTGTCATTTTGTCTGATTCAAAATTGATTCAAGATGTAAAATATTTGTTCTCATTTCCTTATATTGTCAGGATATGGAAACTGAATTTAATTTTTTTTTAACTTAGTCTTTAGATTTAAATTTTTAGTATAATCACTCGCATCATTAGAAATAGCCAAACAAAATTTAAAAAAATAAAATCAATAAATACAGCAAGGTCTTTCCTAAGTAGAGGAAACACCTTAAAAGAAATAGCCACTAAAGTTCTAAAAATCATAAAAGGTTATTCATTTTCACTTAAGAGACTAGAGTAAAAACCTAGCAACAAATAACAGCTCCGTTTTCACTGAATTCAGTGATTGAAACATGGGATGACCTCTTAAAGAGCTGGCCAAAAAAACTGATATACATAGCTTGTAAAAGAACCAGTTTGAAAATGTAGAGGTTTTTCAATAGGAAAGAATGGAAATATCAGTTTAATTATTATGAGATTGTCAAATGGAGAATCTGTGAAATACAAACATGAAATGATTGAAATAAAAATATAAGATTTAAATGTTTTTCTTTTCTGTTGAAAACTGGTGTATGACTCGGTTATTTCTGAAGACAAACACTATGTATTGACAATAGCAATTGCTGTAAAAAGTCAACTTTCTAGAGGCAATGACCTGAATGAAGTAACCTTTCTGCCGAACTTCGAAATTCCACTCAGGATTCCAATCTTCAATATATTAATGTCTTCTTTGATTGAGGAAGTGTTCTCAGTCTCCAAAATAAAGGTGGCAACTGTAATGTTATTACAGTTTGTCCGTACACAAAGAAGAAATACTGGCAATGCATACTGTATTGTTCTGTAGAGTCAAGAAGGGATATTTCATTCCCATACCGTACCAATAGCTGGCGCTGCCAGGAGGTCTGATGTAAAAACCGAAGTTTCTGATTGTTTCCAGAAAACAGATCATCAAACAGACTATCAGAGTCGTTCAAATTTTCATTCCCTCCCGGCAATTCTGTAATAAAATATATACAATACCAAGTATTCAATTCTAACATTATATACAATGAATGAATAGGTATATCACTGAACTGATTCAATAGGTTTCTGAGAAATGCACATAAACCAAAAAACTCAACCTAGTCATTCATGCACAAAATGTGGGTCAAACATGACATACTTAGACAAGGGTACATCTATATGCGTGGACGGGGCTTAATTTCAATATATTGTCAACCTAATATTGAAGTCAAATGGATGTTTATAAATATATACCAATAATACAGGGGATAAATGCTAGAAGAGGTAAACTTGTGGGGATTAATATACATGTATCTATTTGGTAATCTCAAGATTAATACCTTGCAAATTTTCTGTCAAATTGTTCTCATTTTCTTTTAGCCTAAGCTTAAAAGTCATCAGGACACTCCTTTCTCCATGAATTGATCCTTTCTGACACTACTTCCTACAAATGCAGAAATTCAAATGATAAATCACAATGTCATAAAATATATAAATACTTTTCAAAGCACAAAGTTTATCATCAGACTATCAGACCATTCATTCCTTACAGGCAATGACTAAATATTCATTATACTTTGCAAGAATTAATTTTTAAGTGAATAAATTGTAAATGTCCTTCATATTATCAATTTATTCTGTGATAAAAGCAAAACTTATTAGACAGTAACCAATTTAACCAAAGTTTATACCTGATCTACATTATAGTCCAGTCAGACTAAGTTTTAACCTCAAACTAATTGCATCAGAAAATATTTTAGTTCTAATCTATAGCATTAAGCCTCATATATACACAGAAAAAAGTCTCATAAAATCTTACTTGAGGAAAACTCAAAATCAGCATTTTTAATTTCCTATGGAAATTAACATTGGACAGGGGAGATAACTCTGCAAAAATGAGTCTTTTTTGTCAGTTTTTGGTTGATTTTCTTAAAATTCATGTAAAGTATGATACTTTGATAGGGTTATAAGTTCGTATTTGACTATATTATATAATCTTCTGCTCGTGAAATGTACAAAACCGAAATGTTATGAGTATTTTTATTTTTTTGGGGGGCATTTTTCATTAAAGAAATTGCAAATTTGTGGCTTTGTGACCATTTTGAAAAAATAATGTGAAAAATTGGTATTGCTTATATCTGTAAATTATATTTGATCAGCATCTACCTTGTTTAAAGAAACTTTAAACCACAAAAAGAAGAATATATGCTTAATTATTTTTATTAAATTTGAGATTCTTTACCTTGACAAGTTGAAAATTTAATAAATGGTCAACTAATGAATTACGAAATATAGGTTGTAGCTTGATAAAAGATATGAAAACACCTTTAGAGTTGTTTGTTATACTCTAAAGACGGATAAAATATCAAGAATCAATACATTCTGCTGAACAGAAGCGGTAAAGTTATAATTTTGTATCAATTTTTATTGATATTTCTGCCTTTTTGCAGAGTTATCTCCCATTTTCAATGCAAATGTCCATAGGTATTTTAAAATCGTGATTTTTTGATCTTCCTCAAGTTAGATTTTGTTGGACTTTTTTCTGTGTATATTTGGGGTATAATGCTAAAGATTAAAACTTAAAGATCTTCTTTTGCAAATACTTTAAGGTTAGGGTCAAATTTATGCTAGATTGACTAGACTATTACTATTTCTGATCTCCATGACGGCTAACAATATGTGATTTCTGATGGTCTGTACTGATGGCCAAAATCTGGAGTTAAGCCTGTTTGGTAATTTTGTATCTCTGAAAAGCTCCTGCTTCAAGTAAACTTCCAGCAGAAGCTTCATTTGGTTGGGACTTTTTACACTGTTCTCTATAACCATTTTTTTTAATGTATTTTTTAAGTCTGTCATCAACAGGCTGAACTAATCTGGCTGCCTAAAGGTTAGAATTGGAAATATCTGTCATTTATATCTATATTACTGTTTATTCAATTTCTTTGATTTTCAAGGGTTATTCAAGCAGAACTACAAATTTAAATGCATATTTTTTTACTATAAATTACATGAGCATTAAATCTGACATCCTTGAAATGACAAGTCTTCACTAGTTTACATGTATGTGCTTCAGTGAAAATTTTATTAAATATAAGTGAAGGAATTCAGAAAATGTTAAGAAGTTAAACGAGAAATTTTATTTATTTCTATGGACAGAAATGAAAAATTATTGAATTTTGATTTACATTTATTTCTTTACACACGTGATACCTCATAATTTTGTAAAATTTATTCACTCTCTTGCCAAAATTCCATGTATTTCTATAAAGATTATAACTTTCTAAAACTACATCCCTTTTCATCGAATTATGACACTTGCAAAATTTCACATCATACTTTAGTTTGAACACTTAAATATTATGTCATTTTATATTCATTAAACATGACAAATACTATACCCTCCATTATATGATTTTTGTGATCACTGTTTTTAGGGATGGTAATTAGGTATGCATGCCGTTTCAATCTTATATCAATTTTGCCGCTAATTTGTGATCTAACAAGCGAAGACATTTTTTCTCTGTCATGACTTGTGTGTGTCTGTGGAAGCTGAAATAACATACTCATTTTAATAACAGGGGCTCAATGGGAATGGCCAATGTCGCATAATGCAATTTTTCATTCATTCTGGCAACAGAATTTCATACTTGGTGATATTTCTGGCACCCAAATTGAAAAAATCTAACACACAAATAAAAAACATAATAAATATGCATACCTTTATCACTTTAAATGCATGAAATCATAGTTTCCATTCTGCAAGGATTGTGATCAGAGGTTTCAATGTAAACAAATACAACGGAAATCTTTGTTTTATTGCTTGCAATGATTTATGTTTAAAAAGGAGGGAGGGTAACTTTAAATAGCAAATTTTAAAACTGGCAACAAAATTCTGAATACATTTGTAATCATTTGATAAATACAATTATTTGACTCTCAGCAATGTGAATATTACAAAGCCTTTTAAAAGAGTTTCACAGTTATTTCCATTACTATACTGGAAAAAATAAAATAATTGTTACCTTGAAATCAACATATTTGACTATATGTCTGATTTTTATCTTTGCCGGACATCACTTTTTCTTGGTTCTCTTGGTTAATCTCCTCCTTTTTTTAAAGTCATGGTCCTCCTTTAAAACAAAAAGTAATCATTTTTTAATGTAAAATTTGAAATCTCAAAGACTCAGAAAAGATGAATATCTATAATTTAAAGGAAAAATTCTGTTTCATTTATGAGACCAAAATGACAAACACATACTTAGCCAGCTACTAGCTAACATTCCATTAATCCTAATACTTGTACTGTTCAGACAGTAATGAAAAATCAATGCTTACTTTTGAATTTCTTGATGCAATTTTTGCAGATTCCTTTTTCTTAAAATCTCTGTCTTTGCCTTTGTGGCATTCTAATATCTTTCTACCACGAATCATAAATGGTATGCCATCAAAGGGCATAGGAGGCTCTGCATTTTTTTGTGTATCTTCATATCTTATAGTGAAATTTAGGTTGGCTAATGCTGAAATTAAAATAATTTACTAAAAAATCATTTTCAAAACATGGGTAACTCTGACAATAGAGTTGTATAATTGGAATAAATATATAAAATGAATTATTCTTATTCACAAAATTAATTTATCTAAAAAAAAAATTAATACTGAACATATAACTTCATAGTTCTCATTCAAACACTGTTATTAACCTTGTACATGTATATGGCACGCCGTTGTTATATTTATTCAATTTCGAGATATCTTAATAATAAAATGAGATATCTTATATATTAAATAAGATATCTGATTTATTAAATAAGATATCTTATATATTAAATAAGATATAAAGTATTTGTTTAAAAGATATCTTTATAAAGAAGTAAGATATCTTATATACTTTATAAGATATCTTATTAACTAATAGAGATATCTTATTAACTTATAGAGATATCTTATTTACTTATAAAAATTAAAGATATCTTTATACTTATTAAAATATCTGGTTAAATAAATAAGATATCTTGGAATTTGAATAAATATAAAAACGGCGTGCCATACATGTATTCTCGGGGATCAAAACTCGTTTTTTCACCTTAGTCGCTAACTTGGTTCCTAGTTTTCAACATTTAGGATCCCACTCAAAAATTGAGGCCAGTATAAATTTTCATAATTATTTTAGGGGACGACCATTTGATATTCTGGGAGGGGGGGGGGGGGGGCAGGAGGATTTTGAAATTGAATAGCTCAGCCTTGATAATAACAAAAAGAATGGTTTGTTCTGTGGTAGTTTGAAAATAAATAACCTGACCTACAATGTATTGAAAATAAATAACTTGGCAGGTCTTTTAAACCATTTTATAAATGCATGTTTTAAAGCATGAGATGGCACCAGATTCTACCAAAATTCGTCTTTTTTCATATTTTTTTCCGGGAAAAACTTCCCAAATCTTTTAATAATATATAAACTACACCATACAGAATAAGAATAAGAATTTTTTATTTCCAATTAAGGGCCCATTAAGAGCAAGCAATCAAATACAAATGATTTATATCATTGGAGGTACATATACAGTTTACATATATATATTTAAACCCACAATAACCGCAGTCAGGTCAGAGCCATACTATATGCACAATATCTATATTATCATAATATATCAATTAAAATATTTGCATGTTATTATATAAAATTTCTTATTTCTAAACACTTATTTATAAATATACCCAATGTTTTTAGGACATTAATATTTTCATTAGTCAATAGGCAAATAAACTTTGCTGTTTTATTCAGGTTCCCAAAATTATTACAAAATAAAGATATATTTTCATAAAATACTTTTCTTTCATTTTCATACAATGGACATTGAGCTAAAAAGTGTTCCTCGTCTTCAACCTCTCCGAGTATGCACTTAGTACATAGTCTTTGTGAACGTTCAATATAATTTTAGCATATCTATCAGTTTCTATTTTTAAACAATGAGCACTAACTCTAATTTTACAAATTGACTGTCTAATTTTAAAATCATTTAAATCAAGATATTTATCTCTTTCAAAACATCTTTTGACAGTGAAGTATGTTAATAATTTCCCTTTGTCGGAATTCAAACTACATTCTCTAAAGCCATCCCAAAAATTGAGGAAACTTTTTGATAGTTTATTTTTAACAATTTTGCATAAACGACCTAATTCAAGTTCCTTTAAATTTGATATTGGTAAATCTATCTCTTTCAATATGAACATAATACTAGAATACCAAGTATTAACTTTACAAGAATGCAATTGCCTGTTACACACATAGGCATCATACAATAGACCTTCCTTTAAATTTTCTAGTCTATGAAAATATTTCAACATTGACAGAAAATATTTCAACATTGACAAAATAATAGTAAAATATACAGGGATTCTGCCAAGCTCAGACATAATTGCTATATTACTGGATTTTTTTATTAACAACAAGGATATATTAATGTTTTTGAAATGTCTGAAAATGGGTTTCATTTCACTTGAGGTATATTGTCTCATGAACATTTACCGCACTTTAATACCTTTTTCCCATTTTAACCTATATTGCTTTTTGTACATATGCAGTTTTGAATTCAGAAGATTCACTTCCAGAGGATGATGATTAATTTCGATTAAATGGTATCTTTATGATGGTCTTAAAGAATACCACAGTTCTGGACAGGGACTGAGACTGCAAGGTGGAACAGCCAAAATTCCGAACAGATACAACCTTGACTATGTTATTTATTTAAGAATAAAAACATGAATTTAAAAATTGTGTATTTTCAAATATTATAAATATAATTGTGAAAATAAATAATCAGTCCCTTGTTTTACTGAAAATGAAAAAGCATGCTTCAATGGTGCAGAAAATAAATAATCTGTCTTTATTTTCCACAAAAATAAATAACCCATCCAAAACAAATCCTCCTGCCCCCCCCCCCCCCCCCCCCCCCCACCAGAATATCAAATGGTCGTCCCCTTAGTGTACCATTTCAAGTCTTGAATAAATTTGTTTAGTTAGGCTGGTTTTTGTAGTTATATGTAGATAATTATATCTGTTTGTATCTTATTTGCCCCTTGTGGATCCTTGGGTCGGGAATGTTAATGATTTTCGCTGACCGACGGATAATCTGTCGGTCCCCAGCATCTCATGTAGACTGAAGTGCTTCCTCGCATATGATCTCTTGATTCTTGATTGCATATGGCACAATTTACCTGTGCTATACAATTTATCACATTAACCTACCATTAAACATCAAGTGGTCTCCTAAACATAATTTGCGTGTGAGTTGCTATTGATTTTAAATAAATGCTATCCTTTAAAACGGGGAGGGGGCTGGAAGAGGGGGTTTACACACGGGGCATGGTTACAAATATCAGACCGTCCTGCAACATAATATACTTATTTGGGGGGGGGGGGGGGGGGGGGCTAGGATCAAATGTTTGATCCTGACTATTTTTTCGTCGAAATTTTGGTCCTGGATTTTTTTTTTGCCTCTACTGCGGCTTAAGATTTTATTTCATTTAAACCAACAAATGTCCTGATTGACACAGGTCCTGCATTTCTTTCCCCACCTAAAGTGATCCTGTCTTTTTATTTTGCCAAAATCCTGTTCCTCCCTTTTTATTTAAAATTTGATCCTACTCGCTGGACACCTCACTTCGTAAAATGTCTAGTTACTTGGGTAAAAGATGGAATGAGCTCAGTCGTAACTGAAACAATTGAACTTACCTGAATTTGTTACCTGAATGTATTCAAAAGAAACGAACAACTTCCGGCCATGGCATTTTCAATGTAAAAGGGAGATAACTCTTCCTATGGGAGCATATTTGTTAAAGCGATTATGGCAATATTGTGCTACAAACTAAGTCTAGGAGAAGTTTTGTTCACTGGAATTCATGAACTTAATAATTGGATATTTGTTTGGATTGGGAGTGGACACGTATTTAACTAACAATTGTGATGTCATGCCTGACTAAGGTCTTGTTCATGGTCTTGGAAATTGAAAATAATATAAAATTCTGTTGAACAAAAAAAAAAAAAAAAAAAAAAAACTTTTGACCTACCTACTTACCCTCTTCTGAAATGTAGGGTTGGGAGAGGGGAAACAAACATATTTTTAAATATGGCATGAATTGAAATTTTTGATAGCACCTATGAAAAGGATAAGGCAACTCAAATGTGGTTGCTTGAACATTACACCAGTGTAAACCATGGCTTCTCAATCTGATTTGTTACTTTCATTAATCACTTCCAATTAATAGTCCCTATATCTTAAAGGCCAGTAAATTCTATTAGCAACTGGCCCTGTTGGCCAGGCAGTATTTGAAGTGCCAGTACATTCTACAAAAGGCTGGACCTCTTGTATGCTCCTTCATTCTTATCGACCCCTATTGTGACACATAGCAAATTGATTCATAATCATGTTTATACTTTAATGTATTCAACTGTTTGCATCATGTCTCCATTTATTGAGAATGACAGCAGAAGGAAATTGTGGAGGAAGACATGTTTTGTGTCAATAACAAACTTTAATATATTGAATTTACTGCACTCAGTCCAACAGTGGATCCTATGGGAAGATTATACAGATGCTAATTTTTACAAGTTCTGTTCATAACAGGGACATTTTCACAGTGCTCTTCATAGACAGGGATTTGCTATACAGAGGTGCAGGTTTGACTGTAGTTGTAACTTGATAGGCTACGGAATTTGAATTGTACGTATCACTTTCAATTTCAGAATCGAACTGAGATCTCTACTTTTGGATGGGTGATATCGTCTCTGCAATAGAGAAAATACTACTGATCAATGGCACATATCGATACTGGTAAATTTCCGTATCCTTCAAGTCCTTGGCTAATACTCCGAACTATTGGGCAACTGAATTATCAGTGCTGAGTGTCGAAAATTCACTTACAGATCTGATTCCGCACTTATAGCCTCTTGAAATAAAAGTTTCAAACATTTGACAAACAGTCAAGTGAAATCCAGCTGAGTATACATGCTTTTGGAGCTGCTGATCTTTATTCTTCTCTTTATATAAATTTGGTATTATTCAATTCTTTGACTAGGATCCCGGATAAGGCCATTTCAAGTTAAATGATAAATTATCATGCACCCCTACTGAAAAAAAACAATATGGGGATGATGGGAGTATTTAAATTATTTACATGTATAGTTTACAATGTTTGGCAGAGCGAAATGATGTAAGGGGGATGATAATCTACCAATTAACTTAAATAGGCCTTACAGGAGCTCAACCCACAGAGATATCTATCGCGTCCCCAGGTGGCGGATAGTGGGAGCCGTCTCACTGAGGGTTGTCAGGCCATAAAGCCTGACCGCGGACCATCCATAGTGGGTAACGTGATTGGAAATGTCGTGCTCCATTCACGTTAAAACCCCTTCTGTAGATTTCTGAAACCTAATACCCACTACAGAAGGCTTATTTTTTTTTATCCCTCCCAACTCTAGATCCAGATTTTTCTAACAGAATGTTGGTACCTTTTCAAATCTTATGTAATGTGTTCTGATTACATAGGGTTATCCCCATCCAGATATATGGATTACACAAGGTCATCTCATTTCCCATCTAATGTAATATGTCTTGATTACAGGTTAGCTCTTCTTTCATCCACAGTAATCCTTGTGGATTACACAAGTAAGACCCCTTTTTCATCAAGTGTAATAATTTTTTATTACAGATGGTTAGCCCCTTTCCCATTTCCAATGTAATCTGTGTTGGTTTCAGTAGGTTGACCCCTTTCCCTCATCTAATGTAATCTGTTGATTACAGAAGGTTATCCCCTTTTTCACATCTAATGTAATCTTTGTAATCAAATTCAATTTAATGTGTCGATTACAGAAGATTAGGGTCTCTCCCACATCTAATGTAATCCTTGTTGATTACAGAAGGTTAGCCCCTCTCCCACAACTAATGTAATCTGTTGATTACAGACGGTTAGCCCCTTTCCCACATCTAATGTAATCTGTTGGTTACAGAAGGTTAGCCCCTTTCCCACATCTGATGTAATCTGTTGATTACAGAAGGTTAACCCCTCTCCCACACCTAATGTAATCCTTGCCCACATTTTACGTAATCTGGGTTGATTACATAAGATTAGCCTCTTTCCCACATCTGATGTAATGTTGATTACAGAAGGTTAGCCCCTCTCCAACATCTAATGTAATCCTTGTTGATTACAGAAGGTTAGTCCCTTTTCCACATCTGATGTAATGTTGATTACAGTAGGTTAGCCCCTTTCCAACATCCAATATAATCTGTTGATTACAGGTTAGCCCCTTTCCCACATCTAATGTAATGTTGATTACAGAAGGTTAGCCCCTCTCCCGCATCTAATTTAATCTGTTGATTACAGATGATTAGCTCAGATGGTCCTCAGCCACATCCGAACTTAATCTAAATATTTTCTTGTCTGAAACCACTAGGCCATTTGGAACCAGACTTGGCAGCAATAGTCCTTAGATTATCATCTTTTAGAATTGTGTCTGATGAACCAAACTGTTAGAAAATATGTGAAAAATATCTTTGTCTGAAATCACATGGCCAATTTGAATCAAACTTATAATGGCAGTAATGGTCCTTAGATCATCCTATTTTAGAAATATGTCTGATGACCTGGACTGTCAACTAAGATTGGCAGCAATAGTCCTTAGATGGTCATTTTTCAGAAGTGTTTCTGATGACCTGGACTGTGAACAAAGTTTCCATAACACATAGGGAAACTCATTAGATAATCTTCTTGTCCAAAACCATTTGGAACCAGAATTGGAAACACTTGTCCTTAGATAGTCATCTCAGAATTGCGTCCAATGATCTGGAATGGCAACCAAAATGGCTGGCACAGCCAAACTTAGTTTAACATAGGATCATATAAGGAAAAATTCATTTAAAAATCGTCTTGCCTGAAATCACTTGGTCATTTAGAGCAAGACTTGGTAGCAATGGTCCTTAGATCGCCTTCTTTCACAGTTATGTCTCATGACCTGGACTGTCCTTAAATGGTCCTCTTTCAGGATTGTGTGTTTATATGAAATGCTAACTATGAATCTATTGAGCAAAAGGGAGCCAAACTTTGCAGCAGTTATATCTATCCTATAACCAACTAAGATAGGATATATTGTTGGTTTATTTATTTTTTTATTTTTTTTTTGGTATTGTGACAGTTGTATTGAAGTTGTTTTGGTCTTGCAAAAATCTACAAGATAAATTTCCATTCATTTTTTTACTAAAATCTTCTCCCTTGAAACTACTGCAGTTTTTGCCTTTTATCTTAAAAAATAAAGCATTTAGAGCAAACTGACGGGGTAAAAATTTTCGTCAGCTCAAGATCTCTACCTGCCATGAAATAGAAATGAAGTAAGAACTTTAGAATCAAAATTAATAAAATTAAATAAAATTGATACAAGTAATAAAAACCAAGAGGAAATAAATGAGTTCGAAAAAAAGTTAGAAAATTTGTATTTATCAAAAACTAAAGGAGAGCAGATAAGATCAAGAGTAAAATGGATTGAAGATGGGGAAAAAATGAAAAAATACAAAATTTCTTTTAGGATTAGAAAAACGTAGACAATTGAAAAAAAAATTTCTGTACTTAGAAACAAAGATGGAAAAATTATTACAGATTCAAATGAAATACTAAAAGCCCAAAGAGCATATTATGAAAATTTATACAAAAGTCTGAATCCTAAAAACACTAATCAAACACTTAATAAGGAAGAGTGTAAATCTTTGGAAGGGGAGTTAACTATTACAGAATGTACAAAGTCAATATTTTATATTTAGCATGGAATTGAATAAATCTCCAGGCTTAGATGGGTTGAGCGTAGAATTCTATCGTACTTTTTGGGAAAATTTGAAAGAATTTATGGTGTCCCTTTTCAATTATTGTTATGTTAAAGGTGAATTAAGCACTTTGCAAAACATTGGTGTAATTTCGTTACTTTACAAAAAAAAGTGATCCTCTATCCCTGGATAATTATAGGCCTATAACTTTATCAAATGTTGATACAAAACTTATAGTATATAGATTAGCACAGCGGGTTAAAACGGTTCTTCATAAAATAATACATAATGATCAAAATGGATACATAAAAAACAGATATATTGGTTTTAATATTCGTCAAATTCAAGATATAATTGATTATTCAGAAAAATTCAATGTAGATGGAGATTTACTTTTTGTCGATTTCTCTAAAGCATTTGACTCATTAGAATGGGATTTCATGTATGAAGCTTTAATAAAATTTGGATTTCCAGATTCCTTTATACATTGGGTTAAAACTCTATATAATGACATACAAGGATGAATATTAAATGACTTTTGGATATCTGCTCCGTACACCATTTATCGTGGAATAAGACAAGAGTGTCCCTTCAGTTCTCTCATTTTTGTTGTTGCAGTAGAAATCTTAGCTTGAAGAATAAGAAAGGATACTAATATTAAAGGATTTCAAGTTAAGTTTGATTCCAAAAACATAGTCTCAAAATATCTCTATTAGCTTATGACACTACTCTCTTCCTTAGTTCAAAGCATGATGTTACTTTATCTTTAAACTTAATCGAAACTTTTGGGACCTTATCTGGCTTAAAATTAAATAGGTAAAAATCTGAAGGTATTTGGTTAGGCAGGCTAAAACATTGTAAAGACAAATTTGAAAATGTAAATTAGACTGACAAAGTTAAAAGCTTAGGCATATATTTTGGCATTAACAAATTAGAATGTAAAAAACTTTATTAACTTTACTCATTGTGAAAAAATGCTGACTTAATTCTTTATTAAATGGATTGTAAGCCAGTTTGATACTGAGAGTGTCCATGGTGTTGTTCATATCCAATAAATCCACTTATTTTTATGATTTTTCTTTCTTTGAGGGGTTAAAGCTTTCATGGAGCTATTGGCAGCAGATTTTATAATATCACAAAAATCACTTACTGCTTGATTGATCTTGCATGAAGTATTCTCATAATCATTATCACCAGTTACATTACAATCTCTAATAATTAATCTACAGTTATTCTTACAAGAATAGTCAAAATCTATATAGTTGGTAACCTTTTGTGTCACAGAGGGGAGGATTAGATTGAATGGAATTGTCGTTCCAAATATATTTCAAAGGTTTTGGGATAAATCTTTGTTCTCATGACAGTGAGTTTCTATAAAACAAAAGAAATCAGACAGTGATCAGATAAGGATTTCATAATAAAGTAACGAACTTTCATAAAACATAATTTATCTAGTATCGCCTCACTGAGAACAAAGTAGTCAATTACGCTACTACCAAGAGTAGAATGTGACGTAAATGTACAAGTTAAATCTCCAAAACTACGCCTGTTAGCTATTCTCAATTGATCTTGAGAACATATTTCTAATAAGCGCTTCCCTCTGTTACATGTAGTTACATCCGCACTAGTTCTACAATTATTGACTAGATCATATAAATAATTAGAGTTATTTTGCATATACATTTGTCCTTTTTGTCATCTAGTATGAAATCAGGGTCAGATGCTGTTCTGGCGTTAAATTATCCCCATAACATTAGGCCCCCAGAAGATGAGTATTTACAAATATCGTTGATAAGGGTATCAAAATCATACCCATTTTTTTCACAGTATATGAGGAATGTTCTGGGGGTATATGTACAAAGCACATACAAATGTCATTCGGTGTATTAAAATGTTCTTAATCAAATAATACTTGTCGAATGAGTTTGTTACATCATGGGCGTCATCATGGGCGTCATCATGACTTGGTTGACAGGTATGAAAAACCGTTTCCAAAATGAAAATGGACCTGTTCCATTGATATTATCCCATCCTCATACCGGATTTGACATGGGCAGCATGGCGGGTGTCCTGCAGGAAGCAGAGACTACTTACTCTTCCGGAGCACCTGAGTCTACCCCCGGTTTTTTTTGGTGGGCTCCATGTTGTTCATATGTTTTTAGTTTTTAATTGTATTGCATGTATTGCATGTATTGTTTTGGTCTTGTCTTCGTTGTTCTCCGGAGTTTGTCAGTTTTTTTTTCTCCTTCGGATATCCCTTTGGTATTTCTTGACTTTACTTACAAGAAGGGCTTCAACATCAACCCACAGTGATTTCGTAATAAAGACACTAATACCACCAAACATGCGTTTGGCTCGATAATTTTGGACTCTATGTGTGTGATAAATTTTATAGTCATTTAAAGGCGATATAAATGAACTAGTAATATATGTTTCAACTAAACCTACTATGTCTAAGTTCATACAACATACCTCGGATTTGACTAATACATCTTATGTTCAATCAGATGACGTTCGATTCCAGTATAAAAATTCAGATCTGTTCAATAAAATTCGTCCCTGCTCTGATATCTTCATCTATAATGACAATGAACAGCACTGCTCAATCTCTAAATGCAGGGCAAAAAATTGTAAAACATGTAACATTCTTATTACTGACACAACATTCACCAGTAGTTTGACAAAGAAAACATATAACACCAGAAGCTTTGGTAATCTGAGCTACGGTTTAGAATGCAATTTATGTGGACTGGTTTATGCCGGGGAAACAAAAGGTAGACTTAACAAACGTATGAATGGCCATCGCTCAATTGTAAACAGCAGCGATTTTCCTGAAGTCTACCAGCACTTCAACCAACCTGACCATTCTATTCTTTCAATGAAAGTCCGGATTATTGAGAAAATTTACCATCCAACCAATAATCCTAATTTAAGTACACACTTACGTAGACAAAAAGAGGAATACTGGATTCGCACCGTGGGGACTGCAATACCGTATGGATGCAATGACAAAATCGATAGTGTAGGTATTCTATCAAGTCCTAGATGTAGTGATGTCAATGTGATGAAGCTATTTCCTAATCATCCACGACGTAAAAGGAGTCATGGCAATAGACATTATACAAAACCTCAATGTCATGATTTTTCTATCAAAGGCCTTCTCCCTTTCATACAACAACCATTAGGTCTTCATCACATTCGCACTAAATTATATTCTTTACCCCTCCGAAAGCTACACACTGTATATCAAGCCTGCTTAGACAGTAGAACTACTGATTCGAATTCACCGAATATAAACTTACCTCTTTTGTGTTGATATTGGACGTTTGCGTTTTCAATAATTGTAAAAGATGGATGGATGAATTATTGTTTAACGTCCCGTGGCAACCAGGTGCATATCAGGACGAGAACATGTTGATATGATAATGAGTATGGTCCCTGCTTTGTACTAGACCGACACGCTTAAGTCGGATTTTTAATGTGTTAGCTTACGAGGTAACTGTCCGCAGTCTTTGCTCTTACTCTTAGATGCCGCGTGCTTGGCGGAGAAGCAGCAAATACCAATTTTAATGTCTTTGGTTTGACCCGGCCGGGGATCGAACCCGCGAGCTTCCGCACTCGGGGCGAGTACGCTACCACGAGACCACCGAGGCGGTCAATTTTAAAAGAGTAAGCTGTATTAATATTTAAAAGAGATTGTAAATAATAGGGTTGAAATATTTCCTTGAAATTACTGTATGCTATCGAAAATAATAGAACACAAAAGTTTAATTAAAGGTGGTGAAAATTGTATCTTAGTGAAAAAAAACAATTTCTTTTTCTGTTACAACATAATTTTTTAAATCCCTGTGTTCCATTATCTTGAATTGCTCTATTGAAATCCCTCATTTCCCTTTTTAACGATTGAATTTCTTAAAATGTAACTTATACAGACGGTTAGATAAGCATTGGAAATAATACCCTTAAATTTTCCACAAAGTTCATGAATTTTACAAACTACGAATGTAATTTATAATGACCATAATTTATCTGAGGCGATGTGTCAAATTTCTTGAAACAATTCATTATTAACATAGTGCATATTATGTACATTTGCGAAAAAACCTGTGTTTGAAGAACGTTACACACTACTGTTCGTGGAACAGATTTGTTTCAGAATTTGAGCGCCTATTGAATTTTCAATGTCAAAGGGAATGAATCTTCCCATGACATGTTATTAAATTGAGTATTACATCCTCGGTTTGCAAACTTTACAATAGGCCTGGGGTAGTGAATTAATTGTTTTCAACTTCCCGAGTTCCTCAATTTTTCCAACTAAAATAACCCATTGAGAATCACATTTTAGATATCAAAAGATAAAGTTAGCAAACACACGTCGAATTTTTATGTTTTCTTGGACGAACTCAACAAGGGTTTTTACCAAACAGAAAGTTTTAATATACATCCAATTCAGATTTTAAAATGCCAAATATATATTCCTTGAACTGATGTTTCCTTACAATATGCTTTGTTTACCTTATTACCTAATTCAAAACAGATTAAATCTTGATATATTACTTTCATGCATCTTAAATCACTTTAGGAAAATATGAAGCAAGATCGAAAAATTGCATCGACTTATTGTACAAAAATGAAGATCATATAGTTCAGAATGTTGACGACAACATAGAACAGGAAATTGATGGCAGCATAAAAAACAAGCAAATCCAATCATTCATTCGTATAGTTAACAAAAGTACGAAATAGGAAACACATGATCTAGTTAAATACTCTCTCAATATTACTAACTGTTTCAGTAACAGTTCCATTGACAGTCCAGATAACAACGCATACTTTGTTAGACGATACGTTAACAAAAAATACCTCATAAAACAATACTCAATTTTCCAGTCATTCCGAAGGTAAGAGATTTTATACGTAAGGAAAATGCAATGTAGTTACTTATATCCAGACTTTAATCTAATATGGAATGATTTTTAATTTTTTTTTCAATCATTGTGTTTTATATTTTTAAAAAGTCAAAATATATATTTCTTATATGGAGACTACAGCTGATTTTGTTTGTTTTCAGAATTATCTTTTGCCAGATGTCCTCTATATACAGGCAGACAGCTTTTTCGAGAAAATAAAAATAGATTGATGCTTGCATTTTGTTAACTCTTTGTTAGACAATACATCTTCAAAAAGGTAAGTTAAAAATGATTTCATTAATGGTAATACAGTGATAGCAAATCAGTATATGACCTGAACCACCAAGCTAGATGACTGCCATAAATACACTTATTTTAATGTAGAAGAATATGGGAAAATTCTCTTAAGGTCTTTTCGTATAAAATCACTGAGTCATTATCTGGACCAAACTTATCAGACGGGGCTATTCTAAAACTATATTTAAGGTACTTTACATGACATGATGTTATTTTTATTATATGTTTCACATTAAAGAGAGAAGCATCTAACAAGTTTAACATCACTGTAACCTTAATTTCTATTAACTCGTAAGTTGGTACTATAAGAGACAGGATAATGAAATATTTATTGATGGGTCCGAACTGTTGCCAAACCAAATAAGTAAAACAGGCCCAAGTGAACCTCTCGTTTTAGAAGTGATTACAAGGATACTGGTGGTTATTATTATTTCAACTAGCCTTTCCAAGAAGCTTTCCTTTAAAATGTCCTCAACTGAAAGCAAACTTTTTACACCATTGTGGATACAACAGAGTCAATTTTAACGAAGCTTATCATTTTGGTAATATTTGTTTAATTATAGGTCCACTTGAGTTTTATATTATGGACATACGCATGACATACGCATGAAGATATTGATGCTGGGTTTAGCAAGATATCAGAAAAATTGTACAAGAAAGATGCCGGAACAATGTGTTAACTATTAGATATGCTTCCAAATGCAAGAGTTACTGGGAGAATGTACACTATCAGAGACTGGTTGAAAGATTAGCTATTTCCAGTAACAGAACATACGAATTCCTTACACTATCAATTTTCTAATGCAAATAAAATATTTTGATAGAATATAAGGGAAATAACCACAGATCATGGAAACAAATGAAACATTTTGAAACAGCCACTGTTAAAAAGAATACAAACTCCGGAGAACAACGAAGACAAGACAAAAACAATACAAACATCAGACTTAAAAACGTAAAACATATGAACAAGGACCCCACCATGCAAAACAAAACGGGTAGATATAAGGTAAGGACAACATCAATGGAACAGGTCCATTATAGATGGTTGAAAAGATATATAGGGATGCTTAAAGATACTGCAGGAAACAAAAACAAAGCTGATTTGTATGCAAAGAAGAATACAAGATGGTTATTGCCACTTCTGCCAAGGCCTCATAAAAGGAAGCAAAAAAGTGTTGAACTGCCAATGGAAATTGAATAAATGGTAGACGAGAAATGGACGATCCTTAAGCAAGTATTTCTTTTCAAACACTTTTATTGAAATACAAAGGCCATTACTAAACTGATACATCCATATGTGTAATTTTGATAGATCGGTTCTTCATATCAAACATTGAGAAAATAAGACAGGTCCATGTGGTCTTTATGTTTACTACAAATACATCTTAACTTTCTCATCTGAAATAACTGAGCTAATCAGTCCTTTCAAAATTTTACTGAAAGTAGGAAGATTGGAAAATATAGTTTAAGATATGACGGGAATGTAAAGAAATATAATATATATATATATATTCAACCATATTACCTACATATTTTAATTATCTGTTATTTGACCTTCTTTCTAAAATCATATATTTCACTAACTCTCTCAATACAAAGTTTTGGGATATCATAATTGTTTCTTCTATGTATAAAATTAAATTGATCCTTCTCGGACATATTGTCAAAAGAGGGGACAATGGAGTTTAACTCGGAAAATATTTGTTTCTGATTGGATTTAATTCCACACATTTCATTAAAAATAAAATGCTTGTAACGTCAGTAGTATATGGGCAAAGGCAAATTATTATTTGTGGTGGTGGTGGAGCCGGAAGTGACGTCACTGGAACCGTAAATGACGTCACAGGAAGTGATGTGGTTGCACTCCATAAATTAATAGTACCATTTTCTATTTGAAGTGAACTAACAAATGTCATGGTGTTGTGCCATCTTCAGAGTAAATAATACCCATATATATTCTGAAAGGCCATTATGTTAGCATTGTTTCAATTATGATAAAATAAATGAAAAATATCCATGGAAACCTAGTTGGCATAGCAAAATTGGCAAAAATTTTCATAAAAAAGCTTTAAAAATGTTAAATTTCACTCCACTTCGGCTTAAAATTAAGGTCTGATGCAGCGTTTCAATCCAATTTGAGACTTATTTTTTCAGATTCTGCATAAAATTCAATTACATATGTGGGGAAAAAAAGGTTTACTTTTCCGGCTCTTTTTTTTAGCAATTTAACTTACCAGTGCAGATGCCGATTATCACTGTCAAAGTTTTACACACCACATGTCAATTCACAAGTCCCAGTTTATGAACTCCATTACTTGTCAGAAGCAAAATCAGTTAATGTTTTCGTATTTTTTAAACTAAAATCTATCCTCTTTCAGTCAATATTAAAATTTTGAGGTTGAGCCATTTATTATATATCTATCTTGTAGTCAAACTTTACCAACTCTCATAATTAATAAAATTCTGGGGGTGCATTTCTCTGAAACTAAGATAATTAGTAGAGTCTAACCTGTGATAGGAACCGGAAGTCACGTGACTAGAACGCATGCGCAACCGGAAGTAGTGGATTTTCCCGCCATATCTTTACGGAAGTGACGTAAGTCACGTGCGGGACCCGGATATGTGTTGTGCGCATGTATAGGCGGAAACGGAAGTCAGGCGCATGTGCAACCGGAAGTGATAGATTTTCCCGCCATTTGTTTACGGAAGTGACGTCAGTAACTAGCTGGGACTCGGGTGTGTGGTCTGCGTATGTATAGGCGGAACCGGAAGTGGTTTGCTCAACCGGAATTAGTGGATTTTCCCGCCATTTTCTCATGATTTGTTTACGAAAGTGACGTCAGTCATGTGGTGTACTCGGATGTGCCATGCTTGACTGATTATCTCCCCTTTTCCCGTGCTTCTCGGTCGTCTCTGGGGCTTTCATCGGTCTGTATAGGTCTCTAGGGACTGATACTCTCACTCTTATGTCCGAGAGTATACGAAGCACAGAGAGGTGATTGGATTATCTCCCCTTATCCCGCTCTTTTCATTTGCGGGTGATGTTTTCTGTGAGGACCAAAGAAAGAATTGGATTATGTCCCCTTACCTCCAGCTGATGCTGTCACCATTAGGTCAATGGAGGCGTGTCCTTAGCAACCGCCTTAGCAATGGCGGTCCATTTCATTGCTCTATGATGCACTTCGTTTCTCTTCTCTTGCTCCATGCCGCTCTTCGCTGCTCGTTGCTACTCATGACAAGGCCTCTGACTGTCTATATATATGTAAATTCATATATAGGCTGCATTATCCTCCTTCCTTTTTTTATTTTTTTTTTTATATATATTTTTTTCTGTTTTTTTTTTTTTTTTAATATGTTCCAAGCGTGCCTTGTCGTCTTCCATTCCGGCTTCGTCTAGTTCGTTTACTTTCTGTGAGTATTCCGGTTGATGTACTTGAAATGTTCTATTCAAAATGACTTTCCATGGGGACTGTTCTCATTGCTCTTCGGAGTCTTCGTTGGATTCATGGTCACTGCTTTGTTCCGATTCCTGGTCATCGGCTTCTGTGGTGGTGTCTATAGCTAAGGCGATCGATCATAGCTACAGGCTGGATACTCTCTCTCTCTCTATTAAACGAAATAGTCAGAAATATACATGTACACTCCCGTATAACACATTGTAAGGCCGGGTTTATATGGTATATCTCGTCGTGCAGTCCAACAGAAATCGTTAGTATTCGTTAGATTCAAAGTAGTCCACATTGGGAGGGGGAGGGGATAAAGAGCAATTATTCTTACAGAATTACAAAAAAAATCATATTTCTATGTCTTTTTGTTAAAAACTGTAGGTAATTCTATGTTTCTGTGGGTTTGGCAAGATGCTTGCATTTATTCATGATCTTACAATAGAATCTATGATGGGAAAACATATTCATGGTAAGTGCTTTTCTTAAAGATGGGTATTTAGCTAAAAGATGTTGATACCCATTATACATGTTATAAAACTATTTGAAAACGTTAAATTTAAGCAGTTTGTGAAATCTATAACCCTTTAATAGAATGTTTTTAGTAATCATATTGTGTCGCTGGTTAAAATCTTCGAATCTAGAGCAAATTCGCTCAAAAGCTATGATATTTACAATACAATACACAACATAAGATGGTGTCACAGGAACGTATACATCAATAAAGGGGAAATTAGTAATTGGAAAATGGAAATCTCACCCTTATCATAAGTAAAGTCAAGAAATACCAAAGGGATATTCGAAGGAGAGAAAAATCGTTACAACTGACAAACTCCGGAGAACAACGAAGACAAGACCAAACAATACATGCGCTACAATTAAAAACTAAAAACGTATGAACAACATGGACCCCACCAAAAAACCGGGGGTAGACTCAGGTTCTCCAGAAGAGTAAGCAGTCTCTGCTTCCTGCAGGACACCCGCCATGCTGCTCATGTCAAATCCGGTATGAGGAAGGTCCATTTTCATTTGGGAAACGGTTTTTTCATACCTGTCAACCAAGTCATGATGACGCCCATAAAACTTTAATAAGGATGACTTCAGCTTAGGAGTAACGTACCCCTGTCTGAGCAACTTTTCTGTCAGGAGCCGAGCTCTGTCCAGGAAGTCAATGTATATGTCACAAGCTCTAGAATAACGTATGAGTTGTAAAATATATACTCCATACGCCGGCGCTTCTGGAATATTGCCGCTCAAAAATGGAAAGTTGACGATTGGAAAGTCAAAGTCATCCCGTTTGTCGTAAAGTTTTGTATTTAACCTTCCTCTGGTGTCAATTTCGAGGTGAAGGTCAAAATAAGATGCAGACTTGGCAGTGTCTGTGGTATCTTTAATTTCGAGCTCATTGGGATAGATGAGATGTAAGAAATTCCCAAAACGTGAATTGTTGAGTGATAAAACATCATCTATGTAGCGGAAGCTGAAATTAAAGGTACGGGCTAACTTCTTTTGTTTTTCCTTAAGAAGCCCGTCAAGGAAGTCTGCCTCATATGAGTAAAGGAACAAGTCGGCCAGGAGTGGCGCACAATTAGTACCCATAGGAATGCCAATTGTCTGTTGGGAAACACGTCCACCAAATTGAACAAATATGTTGTCGATCAAAAATTCAATCATCAGGACAATTTCGTCCTCTGTATATTTATTTTCAAATAGCTTGTAGAAAGAATATTATATAGACACAATACGCGAAAACCCTTTTTGAAATGGATATGAATTTTCAAGAGTTACATGTCAAATATTTCTTTTGATAACCTACATGTACCCCATATACCTATTATTCCAGAAAATTACTAATTGGTTTTAAAAAATTGGTAGTTTCTTTTGAAAATGACCAATTTAAAACCTTTGTATTCACGGGAATTAAACTTTAAAAATAAAAGTGAAAACAAAAACGTCATAATAATGGGAAGCAACTCTGTACCTCCATGATAGTTTTGGTTTTTGTTTGTGTATGTGTGTGTGTGCGCGTGTTTTTTGTTTGTTTGGTTTTTTATTTTGTTGTTTGTTAACGAAAAAAATGCGTTCTTTTTCCCAATACGTATATGAATTTAGAAAAATATATTAAAGCGTCCGAGGGATCTAGATCATCTGTTTACTGTGGGTGTCAAGCAATTTCATAGATTTTGATTACCAGATAAATGTTAAATGATCGGATCATTGCTACTTTATTGCTGACAAATGGAAAGCAATTTACGCAGTAGAACTTAACAGAATTAAAGGGTAAATTTATATTTCATACAACGTGAAGAATGAATTGGAGCCAGGATAATTTCTTCTACATTAATTTGGCATAAAATATCATCGCCATTATGATTTATACGGATAATTTTTATTCACTACATGTCGGACACTCCTTTCGATTTAACAGTGCAAGGTTTTCTTTTTTCTTGTTAAACTGCAAGACATGTTCATGATGTTGGGAACAGTAACCCTACATACAATGTATCACTCACATTGTGGCTATAAACACTACTAGTACTACTGTGTTACTGTGTATCCCAAATACATTTGTACATCTTAATATATATAAAAAAAATCTGTCCAATTAAATTAACTAATATGAAACAGGTGTGACCTGGAAAGTGGGTGAAGTGTATGGTTTTTACGCTTGCATTTGGGTTTTTATAGTGAAAACTTTGGAATGGCAGGAAAACGTGACACTTGCATCTGCATATTTTTAATTTCCCAGATTTGATTCCAAGTGGTTTCTTTCATACTTAATTTTTATTTTGGTTACATATTGATAGTTTGAAAAGTAGACGTAAGTCCGTTAATAATTCGTTTTGTTCAACGAGATTATGCATGGCTGCAGCCATGTTGTTGAAACATTTTTGATGGCACAATACTTCATATTTTTTTATGCCTCTAACATAAACCATGAGCGAAGACTGTGATTGGGAAAGACAAATTTTCAGTGAGCGCCATAAACAAAAGATTTTTATGGTCCATTGTAGTATCTTCAAATACATGCAGAAAGTATAAAAGTTGATTAGCCGTCACAGCAAAGCTATGTGTATTAAACAGGTCATGACCCTTTTATGTCTTAATTACTGCCAATAAGGAATGTCTGTAAAGTCAAGGCAGATCAGACTTTTGGAAGCAAAACTTGCACATAAAATCTATTCAGTAACATCATATGTTATTCTAAGATCAAATTGCAGTAAATCACAAATGAATCTTTCTTTAGTAATACATGTGTTTCCGCTAACGTGCTGAAAAAAAAGGGGTACATGTAGGTAGGTAGGCAATATTATTTTATTTAACAAACAGTTTTTAGCTGGTAACTTCTAGGGAAACAGTCTGACTTTAACAGTGCTCGTTCAAAAATGGCATAAAAAGTGTTAGGGTAGGCTCTACAAATTAGGGTAGGAAGGGTAAGCGGAAACACATGAATTTTTTTTGGCCTTACTAAACATCGCTTCTGCATTTGTTAAGCATAATACAGCCAATATATTGTTGAGCTTAGGGTTAGATAAAGTTTTTATATAATTTATGAAATTTGAGAAGTATCTCTTCCTCTTCATGAATAGTGGTTTTAGTTAGGAAGGTAGGATGAGAGAATTATAAAAACGGGTTTAATAGACATTTATGGGTAAAAACTGTTATAAACATGACATGATAAATAATACTGTTCCCATTACACAATGACAAGGACCTAGCCGTAGGTAGAAAAAGGGAGATAATAAACGTTAAATCAGGGTTCTCACTAAGAATTTTTCATGAATTTTTCATGAATGGTGAGTCCGAGGATTCATAGCCACTTTTTTAACGTACATTCCTGCATGATTTTGACCATGGTAGGCTATTTACTATTGTTAAAGTTTAATTAAAATCATGTGCTGCCTCAAAATACTGACAAATATAATAAATAAAAATAAATAAATTGAACATATGCAATGGTGCTCCAAACTTGGAAGAAAATTTCTGTTACAGATATTAGCAAAAATCTTTACATTTTTTGACACAACTTATTTATTATTGCCATTTCATTTTTTAATATTTACAATGTATTTATCTATAATCTTAAGTATTATTTTTTCTCAAACATACTCTTAAAATCCGATGACCCGGCCCGTCATCCAAGATGGCCGCCAGAGCCGAACATAGTTTAACATAGGACCCTATGGGAAATTTACTTAAAGATCTTCTTGTCTGAAACCACTTGGGCAATTGGAACAAGACTTAGCAGCAATGGTCCTTAGGTGGTCCTCTTTTGAAATTATATCCGATGACTACATCCACCATCAAAGATGACCGCTTGGGCTGAACATAATTTAACATAGGACCCTATGGGAAATTAAAGATCTTCTTATCTGAAATCACTTGGCCAAGTGGAACAAAACTTAGCAGCAATGGTCCTTAGGTGGTCCTCTTTCAGAATTATATCCGATGACCACATTCAACATCCAAGATGGCCGCCATAGCCGAACATAATTTAACATAGGACCCTATGGGGAATTTAATTAAAGATCTTGTCTGAAACCACTTGGCCGATTGAAACAAAACTTTGCAGCAATGGTTATTAGGTGGTTCTCTTTCAGAATTATATCCTATGAGCACACCCGTCATCCAAGATGGCTGCTAAAGCCAAACAGTCTTTAACATACAGTGTAGGACTTAAGTGGAAAAATCACTGAAAGATCTTCTTGTTTGAAACCAGTGAGCCAGTTGGAACTTGACAGGTTGCCAGACAAGATGAACATAGTCCAGGTGAATGATACAGGCTCCTGGGACCCTCTAGTTTGTAATTTCTTGCCATATATGAATTTCTTTCTCCATCTCCTTTGATCTCCAAGAAAACAAAAAATGGCGGCTCGAGATTTTTATGAAAATTATGGTCTTCGGACGCAACTGATTAGATCTACATGCGTCCTGGTGACGCTAACCTGAATAATCCAATCGTTGTATTCGCTCACTTCGATCACTCCATTAATGTCTGGACGCCTATTGAATATATTGCCGTTGAACTCGAAGTAAATTACAGAATGAAATTATTCTTGGAATGAGGAAAACCCTATTGAAATCTTATGTCATTGTTTATATTCCATGACAACAAATACATGTATGACGTTTTTTATTTTTGTACAATAGAAAAACGTCATATTTGTTGTCATGGAAGATTTGAAAATATACGCCAACTCAAACCACAACGACAATTTGATTGGTACTCTCTTTCAGAGAGCAGCTGACGCACATAAGAAACTCAAGCTATTTCCTGAAGGAGATAACTGGATACGGAAACGGCTTGAATTATTCCAGTTACAGGGATGCATGGGTTTGAAGCATGTAGGCGCTTAGCGAGAACCCTGAGTTTCATTGAAATATCATGATATGCTCAATTATTGTCCCCCATTTTAGCAGCTTTTACTGCTGAGCTTTTTGTTCAGATTTCTTCTTAATTTCTGAAATTCTGTCATGTTACTAGCATTGGAAATTACAGACATTTTTTAAAATATTTTCCTGTTATGCTTTGTATTGGAGATCCTAATATTCGAATGTTCAGAGAAAAATACGAGTTTTCTTATTTCATTCTTCAAAGATATATGCATAAGGCACTAGAAAAAGCAAATAGTTCTAAAAGACTGTTTAACTCCTGTATATCAAACTTGTTCACAGTGGATGTTTCCAACCTAAGAACATGTACAATGTAATATACCTACATTTACATGTATCATAAGGCAAAAAAATATATGTGGGGTTCTGGTTACCCTACCTACCCTAAAGATTTTTGGGACATTTTTCAATAAACACTGTCAGAATGTCTCTACCATAAACTCTGTTAAAAAAATTGTAAAATAATTTTTAAAAAATCTCTAAACCTACCCTTTTTTTTATTTTGATATAACAGGAACCACACTTACATTTGTATTTTCTTACTTGGCCTTACTGAAGTGGCTAAAATTTTTAGTTACTGATAATCAAACTAATCATAAATAGCCACAGAGCCACATCTAAAGAAAAAAATAAGTTTAACGTTGATTATGGTGTAATGTAGTAAAACAAACCACATTCACAAAATATTGTAGTTTTTCACTTCCCATTTAGGTTGTCTCCCTTTTTCTAACCCCATCTTCCTTTCCAGAAGAGACATACACAATGTATTTTTTTAGTGTCATCATTTTTTTCCTTTGTTACATACTATTTTGTCACTGTTTCCTGAATTTTACATGTACTTGTATGCAGGAATTCAATGAAACTTGGCAGGGTTACATAGGACATGCAGATGTACATATATTAAATCTGATTCCCTATGCTCAAATATGGAATACCGGGTAAGTCATGTTAAGTTGTTTATCATTGCAAGATTGGGGAAAATGAGAAGGCATTTGTTTCTGGTCCAAAAAAAACTTTAGTTTATTTCACTTCTTTCAGGTTACAACAAATCATGGCTGATGCTTTTGTCATCACTGGTTCAAGGCCTCCATCAGCAAGTGGTAGAGCAAGACCGTTATCTGGGAGAAATCGAAGTGGATATCACAAATTATCAGAATCTGCAAATGTTGATGAAACACTATTTAGATCTCACAATTACACTTCTCATATGGCAGAGCCGACATTCAAATACCCTTGGGTGACAACTCCTAAGGAGGAGAAAATGAAGGGTCCACCTTTACTCTGGTCACCATCACCTGTAGATATACAAAGATATGAGAAAAAGTCCCAAGGAATTGTTTCTCTTAGACATTCTTCAACAAGTCAGTCATCAAAATCAAAACATAGACTCACAAAGCATACACCAACATTTGTTGATGAGACTTTGTTTGGAGACAGATTAGAAGAACCGTCATTTGAATCGCCTTGGGCCGAGAAAGTAAATATGAAAGGTCTACCATTGTATTGGTCTCCACAGGACTATAACAGGCAGATGACACACAGTTCTATGAGAGAGAAAAATAAGCCCACTGAACCGTTCAGTGTAGATGGCAGACCACCATCACGACAGGGGCGTCGCCCTGGAAGCTTTAAAAATAGACCATTAACAGTTGAAAGCATGAGTAGTAATAAAACAGCAAGTATATGGAAGCCATAAGCATAAGAGGATGAAAAACATATTTATCTAAAATTAGATATTTAGAACAGAAATTTGCACTTATTTTGTATAGAAGTGGTATTAGCCATTTAATATTGTCAGGCCTCACATTTTTTTTCATCCAGGGGCAGATCCAGGATTTTTGAAAGGGGGGTGGGGTCAAATTTAGAATTGAACATTTTTTTTGGATGATTTTATGCTGAAAATCATATATATCGATAAAAAAAAATTTTGGCGATCAAATGGGGGGTATACTCCTCTGTATCTGCCACTGTCTTCTATGGAAATGTATGGGATTTTTTTTTGGCAAAGTAAAAGATTTTATTACGTTATTAACTGGTACATTGTCTTGAGGATCAAAAAGTATTTGGGATTACAGCAATTTTCTGGTATCAGGACACCATTTTATTAGATTTACATGTTTTATAGAGAGTTTGAGATTTGATTACATCAAGAAAAAATATACCAGTATATACATGTTGTAAAAAGTTATAATTCTTTTCTGAAGTTAAGGCCAATTATAATAAAATTTGTAGATTAAGATCACTGAAATGTATATTTCGTGTAATATATAAATATTTTAAAGATTTTATATTTTTTTTCAGTGACCATTTTAATACAGTACAGTTTTTTTTTACCTTTCTCTATCATGTGCTTTATAAAATTATTTGTATAGGAAATATACATTTGTATCATGCTGCCTTGAATTTTTTTTTTTTATCAAATTAGAGTTATCTAACTTTGTTCAGATTTAAGTATTGAAATTGATGTAGCATGTCATTTCATTCCATCTTTTGAAGGTTTATGAAAATTTGTTAAATGTTTAACCTTTTACTTTTTCCAATCTTAAGGAAATATTATTGTAGATAAATTAGTATAAAAAGGATAAATTTTACCTAATTATGTAACAGAAAAATAATAATGGTGGATGTTTTGTTACAGAATATGAAATTTGTTAAAATATTTGAAAATATAAACTGAAAGATACATTTGATAATTAGCCAGGATTGTTTTTAAAAAGAACTGTCATCAATAGAAATGAAAGTCATATAGTTTTTAATCACCTGGATTTTATAACACTGTGATTTTAAGGTTTGTTTCCACATATAATAACATCATTGACGATTGTAAATCATGTAGTTTTTAAATGGAATCATGTTAAAAAGTGATATCTTGTTCTGTAATTTTATAAGAGTTATCTCCCATTTTTAGAATTTTATAAATTGACTGATATTTTTCTCAAACATAATCTTATCAAAACTTAGATGGATTGTAATTTTGATGAAGATTTAGGATCCCTAAGGTATATTTAAATACACATCTGTTTTTTTTCTGATCATATGTATTTTGAAATTTTACTACAGTATTTTTGTTGTACTTTACAATAATACAAGTGGTTCCTTTCTGGAAGTGGAGGTATAACATTATAGTATGAAAAGAAAAAAAAATGGAATCGTTCATGTATCATGTGTATTGGTGTGGGTTATTTAGCTTTATTCTTCTGGGTTGTGAATTGTACGGAATTTTTTTTACTTAAATTTATAATCATCATTTAAGAAAAGTCAGCGTTCATGTTTGTTAATCATACATTAACCCGGCATGATTCTTTTACTATATATGAGTTATACACAGATGTTGTATTGATTATTTGGAGGCCAAAGTTATCCAATATTCGATGGAGTGTCTCTCATTTCCAGTAAAATTTCGTTTTGATCTTTACCAAATGTTTGTAAATGATGTAGCACTTAATTTCATTCAGTAAAAAAAGTCAGCAGAAAGCCAGGTTTTGGTCTGGTAAAAATCAACATATTTCACTTACTGACTCAGACTGCATAAATACCTGTAATCTTATATACACATTTTGATGGCCTGAATTTGTGTCATATCACCAGTTGAAAAGGTCTAAAATATGAGAAGCAAAAACACCAACCCAAAGTGTATACTTGTCAACACACCTTGATCAAATAAAATAAAATCTACTGGTACTGAATGCAAAGAAATAAATTTGTTTACTTCTGGCCCATGATTACATGTTTACTAAATATCACTAATAAGACAAAAACATTCTGTAAGCTGCCAAACACAAACTCGTTCTTATAGCCCTTTTCAGAAACTCTTTTCCGGTATCATGAATCTGACTCAAAAATTAGAATTTGAAGCAAGTTATTTCCCTTGCTGCAGTGCAGAGCAGCCAGTAAGAAGAACATTGTATATAGAAATTATTTATTACTTTGATATACATATATTTCCAGATTTATGAAAATGAGAATTCACCATGTAATTCTTCCATGTGTCCTGGATTTCCATACAAAGTAAGGGAGCAACAACTTTTTTTTTGGATGGGGGGGGGGGGGGGGCGGGGCTTAGATGAAATTTGAAGTAAAAAGGCAGGACCATGATTTTGGCAAAATAAAAAGCCAGGATCACTCTAGGTGTGGAAAAAAAATACAGGTCCTGGTCAATCAGGAAATTTTTTGGTTTAAATGAAAATCAAAATTGTGGCCTCAATAGTGGCTGAAAAAGTAAATCCTGATTTAAAATATGATTTATGGTGACGATCTATTATGGTCTGGATACCTTAAGTTGTTCCTTGCATTGCTCGACATTAAACTGGTACAATTTATTAACCCGGTATTATTTTTAGAATCAATTCCGGTAAGCAAAGTTTAGTTTTGATACAGGTATTGTAAGGCTGACTTGCAGTGTTTTCCCCAGAGGGTTTATGCAGGTGCCCACATGCATTAATTTCAGGCCCCCATGCTTGATATTTTAAAATTCCTTATAATACTATTTAATTTTTTTTTACCCCCATCATGTTATTAAAACTTGTTAATTTGCACGTAATGTTTGGTTTATATAAATTTGGGAACTACTTACGATCTTTTTGCTTCCAACATACTTGTAATCAAACTTGATTATAAATCTGGAAATATATGTATATCAAAGTAATAAATAATTTGTATATACTTCTTACTGGTTGCTCTGCACTGCAAGGAACCAGTAGTATGTCCCAGCAAGGGAAATAACATGCTTCAATATCATCCTTTCAGTCAGTCCCCCTATACTTCAAAAGATTTCTAGGGAAAACACTGAGCTGAACAATGATAAATAATAGTTGACAAATGATGGATAAACATGGATCTCAACTTGTTTTCCTTTATTGTTTAAATTTCTTTAGTCTTAATCTTATTTGCAATAAATAGTTGATTTTTTTTTTGTTGTTATTGTTTAGGGTGGGGGGGAATGTGAACATATTTGTTACTTAAGCGGAAGTGTTTAGATTTAGTCAGAGGAATTAGAAGTAGTTATCATTAAGTAAATATAATAAGATATTGTATTCGCTGTGTGCATAGGTTACTTATAGCTGACAATGGGTGTATTTATCTTGGTATGAAAACTATGTTATCTTTTGGGGTTTTTTTTCATAAAAGAAATTATTCATGTTATTATAGTAGTTAATATATATGATGATAACCAACATTAAGATGGTTTTTTTAAAAAGATTTTGATAAATAAGATAACATGTTATATTTACATGAGGCACGTCCCCACTGATTTTATATTATGTGTTATAATGGAGTGTGAGGGATAGTCCTGTGTTCATGTTTGAAGTAATAAAAAAGTAAATATTACAACATTTTTCAAAAATCACATCCCTGTTTGTATGGGTCAGTAAATAAGATTTTAAAAAAAAACAGTATCCTTCACATGGCAAATATCTAACATTGACAATTGTTGTCTATTTTCTCAGTACAGGAATTTACATTATTTTCGTAATGATGATGTGATATTCTGCAGAATTGGATATTTTTTGCTATATATGTCTTGTATGTTGTAAGACACTGTTCTGTTGAAAATTATACCTCCCGAAAACAAAGTTTGGGGGAGTATATAGGTTTCAGTCTGTCTGTCCGTCCACCTGTCCGAAATAACATTGTCTGCAATTAATTCCTCCTACATTTCTTGCAGGATTATCATGAAACTTTCTGGAATGTTATATCACTCTATGGAGACGTGCACATTGTCAGGAATTCCTGTTTAGTCAAGAAATTTAATAGATATAGCTGTTTGGTCTCTTTAACAAAACTTTGATCCATGTGTTGTCCATCACTCCTCGTACATTACTTGCATGATTCTCATGAAACTTTAAAGAGTACTAGATCACATTATGGAGATGTGCATAGTGTCTGTTTGGATTAGTAGTTTGAAAAATATGATGATTTGAACTCTGTCTAGGCTTTAAAACAGACATGTTTGGGGGGGGGGGAGTAATAGTCCCTTTCAGGACAATTCTAGTTGTTCTTGTTGATGTTTTTATTATTTTTTGCATCAATTGTACATCACATTTTTTACAAGAGGTACAAATATGTACATATTATCAGGTTTTCTGCAAACGTATATCGTAAAATATCAGCCGCGAGACACAATGTGAAGCTTTTTCGGCGAGTGAGCGTAGCGAACGAGCTAAAAAGCTTCATATTGTGTCGAGCAGTTTATATTTTACAATATTTGTTTGAAGAAAACTTGATGATAAATTTATCGTATTGTTAACTAGCAATCTTAATGGAATTTCTTACTTTTCAATGGCCCTCTGCCTATAACCGGATGTTTTCCTGATATATTCGGGTCAACGTTGGGTCAAACATTATGACGTCGCTGATATATTCGGGTCAGCTCATATTAGGGTCGGGTCAACTCTTTACGACGTCACAGTGCCGAAATACGGGAAATTGTGAAGACCTCAGCAGGTCGATATAGGCGTGGGGAAATACGATAAATATATTTAGTGCATTCTTGTGCTGAGGAAAGCAAACGTTTGTCGTCAGAACATCAAAGAAATCAGAAAAATTCTTAATTTGCCATTTGCACTAAAAAATCAGATAGCACAATAAACATACCGGTATTTTAATTAAATTAATCGGGCATTCTAATAAACTATTTTAAATTTTACAAAATACTTTTCCAGAAATTTCTAACCAGATTTTCCAAAAATCTGATTATTTCTTAGGTGAAGAACAACAGACATCTTGATGGGGCAGCTCCAAACAGTATAAAGAAAGAAAATCTGATATTCTGTCAATTTGACAGCACATTTCTTACTTATTGTTTAAAGATATTTCAATGTTGAATCCATATGTGAAAATTATTACATGTACTTTATGTTAAATATTTTTAAGCCCTACCACGAATGTGGCTAGGGCATATAGATTTATCCTTGTCCGTCAGTTCGTACGTACATACCTCTCGATTCGGTTAAGTTTTGCGTTTAGCTCAATTTCTCAGAAACCTATAGTAATATCAGGGGCGGGTCCAGGTGAGGGCGTAATGGGCATACGCCCCTCCTTTTCAAAAAATAAAAAATAAATAAAACTATAAAATATACATGCTCCAAGTCAGGAACCGTTACATTAGTGCATTTCACAATTATTTTATGTTTTTTAGCAAAAAAAAGGTCCAAAAAATTTTTCGCTTCCCTCTGCTCGGCCCAATTTTTATTATACACCCCCCCTTTCAAATATCCTGGAAACGCCCCTGAATATATCAATGATATTACACCACTACAGTCCTATTGTATAGTACAACACAGTTCAGCAACACTTGGGTTGCTATGACCTACATTTCATGCTTCAGTGACTTTGGTTAAGTTTTGTTTTTAGGTTCATTCCTCAGAAACCTATAGTAACATATCAATGATATTTCACTACTACAGTTCTCTTGTATGGTAAAACGCATTTCAGCAACACTTGGGTTGCTATGACCTACATTTCATGCTTCAGTGACTTTGGTTAAGTTTTGCGTTTAGGTTCATTTCTTTGGAACTAGGCATAGTGTATCAACAAACTTCATCAGTGGATGTGCCTTGGATAGTACTGAGCATTCATACATGATGACCTACATTTTAGGCGGGGCATCCGTGTCTTACAGACACAATTTCTAGTTAAAATTTATTCACATTTTTAATATTTATTTAGAAACAAGTATATCATGATGTGCATTTTTTGTGGTTTTTAAAGAATTTTTCCAACTAAAAAATTTTTTTTAAGTACATTTCCGAAACTATTTTTTCATGTTTGGTATTTTATCATGAAATAAAAATTTTGTAAGTGAGTTTCTTTGATTTTTATGAAGGTCACTAACCGATCAACACGTGAGTTTGTGAGTTTAAATCCGGTTTATGGTGAGGTCACTTCTACTCTGATCTTAATTGACAAGGAATGCCAGATTTCACGCTGTAGGTTCTGTCCGGGTTCTCCATCTTTCTCCACCAATCTGCCCATAAGTTCCTGAGCAAATGACAAAAAGTGACTTCCCATATGGTTTCCGTGGAACTTGATCATTTGTAGAGGGTACTGCTGTCATCATTCTCACAAAGTTTCATTTCATAATGTAGTTTCAGAGTAGATTTTTTTAAAATTGGCCAATAAAAATCAAAGATGGCCTCAGGTAGCTATGTTGTTCATTTATTTGGAACCAGAGATGGATCATTTGTAGAGGTCTTCCATACATCATTCCTACCAAGTTTGGTTAAAATTCGCCAAGAAGTTTAAGAGGAGAAGATCAAAATGTGAAAAGTTTATGGGCGATGGACGACGGACGCAAAGTGATGACATAAGCTGACATTTACATATGGCACTATTAAAATAAAAAATGAAATGGAAAATGTCAATTTCTTACCCTAAATTTGCATTTCCTCCAATTCTACAAGGAGTAAAAATGCATTTTATTCAAATGATTGTGGTAAACCTCTTAACTACTATTCTATCTTTAGAAATTTTATGTCTTTAGATGATGTCAAATTTTCAAGGAATAGATCAAACATCTGTAAAATATCATCAGAATTGTCCCCAAGGATCGCATTAATGTCTAAAATTGACATTTTCTGACTATTGGTAGACCAGCTTTATATTCATATTCGAAGCTGTTGTTAGTTATACATGCAATCATAAACTTTGTTTCAAAATTGTCAGTATTGGTATAAATCCATTTTCAAGGAAGACGAATGTCGTATTTGAAATTGTTTTCTTGGAATTCTGCCAAGGTACTTCAAAATGTTGATTTAAGATTTTCTTAAAATTTAGCATATTTCATTCCACTCTGGCATGTCATAGTATATTTTAGTAAAAAAACTGTAATTTTTCGTTTCTCAAGACTTTCAAAAAACAGCCTAACTTTGTAATCAGGGCTTTTGAAAAATATTCTTAAATTCGTAGACATTGCTCTCTGAATATATACGTGGTGGCAAAGATCGTTAAACTTCGGAAATAATCGGAAATTATACAATTGTGGACCCAGTAAGAAATGTGGATGATCATTAGGTAACTTTAGATGCATTTAGAAAATAATAAACTGCTGATTTTTTCTTTCAATGTAAGTGTCATTATCTTGATGTAATGGACCTCTGTTTGGAAAAGAAAAACGTTGTGGTTCATGTGCTACTTTGGCCGGAAAAATTAACAAATATTGATTTTTAGCAAGATATCAATGTGCTTTCAAAGAGTGTCCTGATATCTTTCAAATAAGCCATGTTCTGTTACATCCAATCTTCAACTGGCAGACAATTAACAATTGAACAAACATCAATTTTTGTCCTCCCCCGAAATCAGTTAGAGGTCATATATTGCCATTTAAAAAAGTTAACTGACTGCTTTATGTTTTATTTATACAAATGCTACAATTTCAAAGCTAAAAATGTTATTTTCTGACGACATTCACGATTTCTACATTTTTTTCACACACCCATTTGTTCTAAGTCAGAACGCACTATGTAAGAATTAATCATTACTGTAGTTTCCGAATTGACACATGGAAGACGATTTACTATACTTTATATTAGAATTCCCATGGGGACAAACTGTGCGCCGATGTTGTTGTTTGGAGCATCAAAATCAGTTTCATTGCTAGCACTGACTGGATGTGCCAAAAACAATTGTTTTACAGTAACGGGGTTGGACGTACACCAAGGAAATAGATTTTTTTTTTTTTTTTTATCTGGCTCTGAAATAATTTTTTGGCCTTCTTCAACGTTTTGGCTCTTGTTTCGACATTCAACATTTAAGGCCTTGAACACAACTGATGAGTTGTAAATTGACGCCATGTAAATTATTTATCTGATTCATTATTTATTGTCTCCTCTGCTTGTGGACTTAACGTCCCCCAGGGCCTTTTCAACCCAATTGCTTTAGTTTCTATATTAAAGTGAAATTATTTAAAAGCTTAGGAGTATCCCCTCGAACAGACCTCTGTCCTTAGATGTATTTGGTATTATTTTTTTTGGTCATTTTGTCATTTGAATTCGCTACAGTTTTGGCTTTTAACATTTTAGGCCATGAGCACAACTGATTAATTGTAAATCGACGAAAAATTTTTGTGCATCATGCAGAAAAAGGAAACTAGACCCATTAAATTTTAATTTTTCCCCGTCTAATCTTAATAGTAAATGTGATGTCACTTCCGCCTATTCGCAGAGGTTAACATTGCATTGTAGGTTTTTTGAGGGCTTGTGAAAAAAAATATTTTGCAATCAAGCTATTCAGCCGACCAGAATTAATACAGATCTTAAATATTTATTTCGCATTTTACTTGAAATAATTTAAATATAATTCCATTTATACAGAATGCTTCTTTGATGCCGTATGTTTTATACTATATTTCTGCGGATCAAATCCTTGCTCTCCGACCCCTCCTACTCAACCCCAATAAAAGTCATTTATGCACCCTTTCAGATAAGAGCTAACATTTGTAATGCAGAAATATATTCGATAAAACTCGGAGCTGATTTTTAGTCAGGTATTTTATCACAGTGCTCTTTTCAAAAATACACAATAGAAGGAATGAATTTTTATTTACAATGATGCCATACACTGTATTGAATTTTAACCACCCAAACGCAACATTTTGAAAATCACAACAATTCAGACATGTCAGAATACAATATTTACGCCATTTATCAATATATATCAATCCATAATTGATTTTCACACCTACATGGAACTCCTGTTAAAAACATGAAAACTTGATATTTTCTTGCAAACAACTTTCTTGAATTCTCGTCTAAATATTTCACTACAGAATCCATAAATGAAAGGATTTATACCACTGCTAAAGAAATGTGATAGAATCCCAATATTGTATGCTACTTGAGCTTCAAGGTTCAAAGAGCTTATAAAAGAAGGAATAAAATTGCGACAAATAAGCAAAACAATATACGGTAAAAAACTCAAAATCTGAACAGTTGTAATAACAAACATGGTAATAGTAATTCTTCTACGTCGTGCAACATTTCTGCTGGATGTCTGACTAGATAGACTTAATGAACCAATAAATGAAGACTTCCGTGTACACTTTCTGTTTCTCTCGATTGTATTTTTCCTTGTTCTTGATAGTGTTGTTGTTTTAATTTCTCCATTTTGACTACCGTTCTTATTTTCCATAGATTTTTCATCATCATTCATGTCATTGAAAACATCATATTTCTTTTCTTTATTTTTACGTTCAATAGAACTGTGTCTTGACCAATCGGTGGATAAATCACAGGAATCTTCACTTTCATCTCGTTTCGATTTTTCACTAGAACACGATCCGGCTTTCTTTTTAAGTTCTAGAGTATTGCGTCTTTGGAGTGTAGCAGGTTCTGGGAAATTTTCATTGTTGGTTTTCTTAACAATGTCGCTATTCAGCAAACTCGGAAAGTATGAGTTTGTGTGGTCACCACTTTCCGAGAAAGATTGTCGTTTGCTGATTGGAGATGCTAAATTAGGTAAACGAAGAATTTTAAACCAAACAAAACTATAAAATACAACAAGAGACGATGATATACCAAAGAAAAGTATGAAAATTATTCCATAATATACCACAGGGTATGGCGTATCAGCATAGTTTGGTGACGTGGAACATGAGGTCTCTGCTATCACGTGTTTCTCTTTATCCATGCTGCCGAACAAAATCAAGGCTGGCCACGAAAATATTACTGCTATTATACTCGAAGCAAAACACAACTTCTTAGCCAGTGATGTTTGAATGCGAGCCCGCTTGTGTTTGCAAATGCTAATGTATCTATCCACTGCAATGATAACAAGTATACACCCAGCAGCTAATGACGTAACGGCACGTGAAAATCGTTGCACTTTACAAAGAGCGTCTATTTCTATTAAAATTGGGTGTCTGAGCATTGCTATTTCCATTGGCATACAGATACAACAAGTTACTAGGTCGTAAGTTGCAAGAGAACCAATGTAATATTTCATTTTCTTTTCCCTCCATTTTTTGTAACAGATGTAGCAGACGAGAGAATTTCCGATTACACCGGAAGTCATCAAAATTGAAATAAACGTCACTACGGGAGCAAGTAGTAAGGCTGCTTCCGAATCCTTTTTAATCCAGTCTATACCAAACGTATGGTTATCTGTTGAATTGATACTGTTATTCATTCTGACTTTTCAATTTCAACAACTACCAAATCTGAAAAAGCGAACATTCGTTAATAATTATAATATAATTGATCAATATCCTAAATTGTTCATTCTTGTGTATTTCTTTGATGACATTTAATTCTTCATGGAATAATAATTGGATGTAACGCATCATATGATTGGTCATTTTTTTTTGTCTATCATATCATAGACTAAATTTTCATTTCTACTATGACGTCATTAAAGTTAGACGTCAAAACAATCTTCGGAATTAAATAATAAGGATTGACAATAATTTTGTTTTCAGTCTATTCGAAATAACCTCAATGCACATGGTGCACAATAAATAACCCGCCTTATTTCTTCATAGACTGAAAATAAAATTTACAGTCGATCTTTAAATAGTTTCCAGGAAAAATAATAAACATAATTCATATCAAAATCAAATCAAATATGTTTATTTGTCAATCAAAGCTGTCTTCATTGGACATGAACCATATAAATTGTGATTTAATATCTAAGTTATTAAAATTTGTACACCTGTACTGCATATTTTCCAAAAAAGATCTAATGAAGTACATTTTAATAAAAAGTGAGGTTCATCTTCCACTTCCAGTTCACATAGCTTACAAATCCGTTCATTTGCCTGAAGCCCCTTGTATCTACCTCATATGAGGATGGGGAAAAAAGGAGCAAGATCCGGTGTATATTTTGTTTAAAGGTAATCACAAGTTAGAGACACAACCCGAGCAGTTATGGTTCAATAACAAGTAGAGCAATCAGTCACAAAAGCTAGTTTTTAATGTGCATTAACCCCGCAGGAATATTACTTCTAGTATCCACACAAAATCCGTGACGTCCGAACACTTGGGGACCGAGCATTTAACTTCAAGGCGGTGGGGAGGGGTGGTGGGGGGGGGGGGGGGGGGGGGGTTGAGGGGCTATGGTATTTTGTCCAAGTCAGAATTTTTTTTCCACCGCTACCAAATTATTTTTTTCAAAATTTAACACTATGGGGAAAATCTGGATTCAGAATATTATTCTTTGTCATCTGCTTGACCACAATATTTTTTTCACCCCCCTTTTGAAGTTAAGTGGTCGGTCCCTTAGATGCTTTAATAAGATTAATACTGTTCAATAATTCATTCACCATATGATCCTATTTAAAAACAAGGCATATTTAAAACTACATTATTTTATTCTTGTAAAACTATAAACCGCTTAAGTAATCTCATGATAGCGAGCTAGCCTTAGTGTGCGAAAGGCGAAAGCTCGCGGTTTCGATAACCGGTAAAACTGTTATTTTCTGTTTCCCCGCTAAGCATGCAGCATTTAGGAGTAAGAGTAAACTAGAAATACTGTGAGCAAAGCTCACTACTTGATCCTCTGAAAGTTTCATCAAATTCCATTCATTGGTTTAGGAGTTGTGGATAGCATCATGGTACCCCTATCACAATGAATGGCAAAGTCCATGTGTTGGTATGGGAAACTCCAAATATTGGTTAGATCAAAATCTAAAATAGGAGGTGCACTACAGCATCATGTAATAAAGATCCTCTGAAAGTTTCATCAAATTCCATTCAGTAGTTTAGGAGGAGTTGCGGATACAAAGGTCGGACGAACAGACGGACGGACGGACGGACAGATGGACACAACGAATACTATATACCCCGCTTTTTCAAAAGCGGCGTATAAAAAGTGGTCGGCTGGGGTGTAAGAATACTGTGTTCTGGTGGGATGACATTTCCTCGGTGCGGACTGTTACATGTGTACCCCATAAGCTACATGTAGTATGCTTAACATCCGACTCAACCTGTCGGTCTTGTTGCATCCACATATTCGCGTCCTGATATGCATGTTATATTTGCCACTGGCCATTTCGGTGTAAGAATACAGTATCCAGTTGTGGTAACATGTCTCGCGTGTCTCCACGTGGACCGTTACATGTGTACCTCATGAGCTAAGTGTAGTATGCTAAACTTCTGACTCAACGTGTCGGTCTTGTTGTATCACATGTGTTATTGTTGTCATTGTAGATTAAACAAATTTCATTCAATCAACCGTTAAACTATAAAAATTACATATAGATTCTCCTTCAGGTACGAGTGAGTTATGGAATTTCTCCACCCGAGATAGTTAAATTTTCGATTTTCAACACGCGAGCATTTGCGAGCGTGTTAAAATCTAAAATTTAACTATTGAGGGTGGAGAAATTCCATAACTCACGAGTAAATTGAAGGAGAAACTGTTTCTCCTATGATTTTCGACAAGAACCTCAAGAAAATGTCGTTGCTATGTAGTTTGTTTACATATACGTCTTTTCGGAACTTCTCTAGTTTATCGTTCCAATAACTGTAGATAAAACGGCGGTAATTCCCACGTAGAAATTTAATCACCGGGAAGTGGTTAAAAATATTATGTATTTTTATCCCACCGATTAAAGACGTCAAGAATAGGAGAAAGTTTATTATTACTCCTCTTAATTTGCCGCATTAAGGAACATTTCACGACGGTGCCACAGTCACATATAACATGCATTTAAAAGACATGCATTGCAACAAGACTTACCTGTGGTGTAAAATTAAAATTTGAAGACAATTGCTTTGATATTTATGAAGTCCATTCTGATACTTACTTATTAGTATTAAATGCGGATGTGGCAATGAAGATAAGAAAGTAGGCGTGTCCTTGTTATATGTCAAGGACCTGACAAAAGGTTTAAACATCGCTTTTGTTACAAGATACATGTTAAGGGCTCAGAGGGAGTAAACATATATATATGAAATTATTGACATATTGGAAATGTTGAAATTTTTATAGGTAATTTTTTGTTGATCAGCATCCTATTTTTGGGATATATTTGGTAGAATTACAAATGCTAAGTGAAAATATTGAAAATACAATAATAAAGAAATTTTCCAGAACAGATTTAAAATCGGCAGATATAAAATATTCCACCGAGAAAATAAACTATGCACTGAATGTAATGTGGTAGACGATGAATACCATGTTTTCTTACAGTGTAAATCCAATGCACAGTTAAAGCTAAGCTATTTCAAAAGTTAATAGAATTAAATCAAAATTTTCTAATGTCCGACGAATAATGGTGATATCCTATAAATCCTAAAACTGAACTTTTACCAATTGTTTGTGACTGTTCAAAGTGGTCATTGAAACTGCGGAAATAGGATCTACATCGGTCAAAGCTTTTTTCCGGTAACTTCTCAGTGTGTTTTTGTTTGTTATTCTATTTTACTTGTAATAATGTTTAACCCTCATGGGTATAACTTACAATGAAGAATTGTATCTATAATAATGAATAATAACTATGAAATTCAATAATCCAAGAAGACTAATGTATTTTGAATTTTGGTTCATCTGTATGTTTCAGAGTTTAGTGTGGCGTCCATTTCGATGAACTTGTATGCATTATTGTTTAGGGGTCAGCTGAAACCCCCCTCCGGGTACAGAATTTTATCGTTGCGTTGAAGACCCATTAGTAGCCTCGGGTTGTCGTCTCTTTGACCCATTCCCCGTTTGCATTCCCTATTCTATGATTTCAGCCAAAAACCATCCACGGATAATTATTGCATGAGGAAGATTAAAACTACTAAGTATCCAAAAATTAACAATTTTACAGTAGTAAATTTTTAAGATTTATCTTGACTTCGGGAGACTATACCTAGTAACGGGCACTATACCCACGTGGATATACTTCGTGGTTGATTAATTTCCCTTTAATAAGTCAAGATTAACAAAATTAGACTGTTAAAAAATAGTGAATGCTCATTGTCCAATCAAATGTACAGATTTTTACATACATGTATTATGTAGGCTTTTTACTTGACGTTTATCATTAAGTCAAGGGTAAACTTCATTAAATTAAAACACAAAATAGGAGTTGAAGCTATATGTTTAGCATTGATTAGCAGTTGACCATTGAAAGATACTTATCTTAACAAAGTATGTTTCAAATTTTAACAATATATATTGAGCCCATCTAAGTCGACACGTTTTTTAATTTACCCGAAAATTGCTAATTTTGTGATTTTTCGTGCATATTTGATTTTTTTATGGACAAGGCGACTTAACTCCAGAACAACATCTGACTTTTATAAGGTAACAGTAGAGGGGCCTAAGGAAAATGTCACTAGACAAGTCTAGTGAGTCTTGTACCAGTCTTTTTAGCAACTTTTAAATTCTGATCACAGATACAAAAAACTTGGCAATATTTTGTAACCATTTTTCACCATTTTAGTAACGATGTGTTTAGTTTTTTAGAATAATTTTTAATATTTACACTGGAAACAATAAGAAAAATGTTTTCATGTACTTATTAATACAGTTTCATTTTTTTAAGTAGAAAGGTTATATTATGTGCTAAATATGTGTATATCTACATTCAACTATAGACAAAGTGACACAGGAAATAGTGGATATTAGATTGTTGGTAAAAAGTCCACATCCACATCTTTAAGTCCAGATAGACCTTGAACAATTGGAAAAATCTCACCCCTTACTGCAAATTCAACGCAGACCCTACCGCGCCGTATATGAAAAATGTTAGGATTTTTATCATGAAAAAAACTGGTTTAGACCCTTACAACGATTTCAAGTATCAGATCAAAATTCAAAATATCCAAGCACTTAAAGTTGACGAGGACTGTCAAGTTCTTGAAATGTATCATATAAATAGTAAATATTTATTTCAATTGTACTTCCTTTCGCGGTTTATCTGGTACAATAAATGCACGAAGTGCATATTTTTCAAATAGATTTACAGGAAATTATCTATTTAAGCAATGTCTACGAAAATATACAATAGTTTATATAGCATATTTATTGCGACTATACAGCACGACTTTCCAGTTTTTATAACTAAATTCAATGTATTTGACGAAACGAAACATTTGGAGGCATATAGTAAAAGTTTGTTGAGATATTCAAGTATTTTCTTTTCAAAATACATTTGACTCTCGTTATCTCAAAGTGGAAGGGACCAACAAAAATAGATTGAGATAACAGGGGTTTGAGATATCAGTGCAACAAATTATACTGTGAGAAATCAGGATATTTGCGAAAAAGAGTTTGTGATAACGATAGTCAACTGTATTTCCAATTTATAGAAACGGTAATTACCAATAGCCAACGCAAATATATGCCGGGTTGTTAGTTCCTATTCAAATACGGCTAATTTCGTTGTAAAATTCAGCATAACCTTTGCACCCTGTCCTCTATGGTTTTTGGTATCATCTTGTCTGCCATTTCGACATTTGAACTACACATTATTATGCTTTTGCAACTGTTTCTTTCAACATTCTCGTCTTGCATGTTATTTATGAGTCATGCATATCTGGTTCAACAAAATGTTTTGTTATCTATGAGTCATGCATATCTGGATCAACAAAATATTTTTTTATTTATGAGTCATACATATCTGGTTCAACAAAATGTTTTGTTATTTATGAGTCCTGCATATCTGGTTCAACAAAATGTTTTGTTAATTATAAGCTATGCATATCTAGTTCAACAAAATGTTTTGTTAATTATGAGTTATGCATATCTGGTTCAACAAAATGTTTTGTTATTTATGAGTCATGCATATCTGGTTCAACAAAATGTTTTGTTATTTATGAGTCATGCATATCTGGTTCAACAAAATGTTTTGTTATTTATGAGTCCTGCATTTCTGGTCCAACAAAATGTTTTTCTAAACAGACAAAACCATTAAACAGCAAAAAATTACAAGAAAAAACAAAACAAAAACAAAACAATAGTATGAACAGAGACTAATTTTTGTAATTTACTGGTAACACTATTTTATATTCTATGACATTTAAAAATACAAAAATAAAATGAATTGAAATAAAATAAAATAAAATAAATTTATTTACCATTTCAGCATCCCATGTATAATGAATTGAGGCAAAGTCTTGTTTGTGATAATCACATGATAACTTTTAAACAAAGGATTATTTCACCCCAGTCATCCATTGGTGTCATGATATTTGAATGTACTTTTGGAAGACGGTCAAAATATTTGGCGACGTTTGTACACAGGATATGTTTAACATGTTCGAAATTTTACAACACGAAACGTCGTGAAATCTATAAAAATTTTCCTAGTATACAAGGAAACGAAACTTATTTCCTGATTAATTAAAAAAAATGATAGGAAAAGATGGATTTTTCATTTCGATTCATACGTACTTTATCTTCAGAGATACTTTAAATATTCTCGGTTTTTGTATTTTTTTTTGTCCCACATCATGTAAAGAACAATACTGTATTTTGGAATTTTCCACTACACAAATTTAGCAGAATGTTGTACAGACGACTTGTGTAGTATGAGAACCTCTCTTCGTACGCTATAATATCTCTCCACACGCACAGGTCTTATGTGAGAATCGGTTCGGTTGAAATATCGGAAAAAGAATACCGAAGCGACAAAACTCAGTAAATTCGAAATCTAAAGGAAAAGACAACAAGAGGCTCTCAAGAGCCTGAATCGCTCACCTGGCAAACAATGACTATAAGCTAAATTAATATATTAATGTTTTTTTGTAAATTAAACTGAGTATTTAAGGTCACATAAAATGCTGAAAATACCTTTAAAAGCCTTTCAAGAACCTCTGGAAAGAAATGGGCATGAGTTCTCCCTATGCTTGATTAAGATACAGTCATGGTCAATCTGATGATTCACAATACAAAATACAAGCTTTAATTCATCTTCAAATACAAGTATAAATCTTTTGGTCTATATGTTGTCTTCGTTTTTAAAATGTTTGAAAGAAGTTATGTAAAAATTGTGGGTTAAGGCTTTTTATTGTACTTGAAAATGAAATATTGCAGGAACAATCATGCTAAGTTTCATCCAAATCCCCCTAGTAGTTTCAGAGGAGAAGATGTTTGAAAATTTGTTAACAACGATGATGACAGACACCAAGTGATGGCAATTAAAAGCTCACATATTATGAAGTTTAATCATTGTTATACAACATTCTCATCATCACCATTCACTAAGGATACCATGTTTACTTTAAAAACAAAATATTGTTGAAATCCGAGCAAGTGTAAAAAATGGCGGGAAAATGGCAGCCATTTTAAAAATGGCCGTCCAAAACAAACTTTCATCATCACCATTCAACTCGGGATACCATGTTTGCCATCAAAGTAGCTTTCATCTTCATTTTATTTCTATAATTCAGGAAAAAATAGCAATGACTCCTATGTTCTATTTTTAGTAAGGGCGGACATGTTTTTCGACCAATCCAAAATCCAAGCATTAACTTTTTGCAGGATACCCTAAGGAACAATCTTACCAAGTTTCATTTGATTTTCAATAGTAGTTTCAGAGAAGAAGTTTTTTGAAATAATAACATAAAAAAAGCCAAAAATGTCAAAAAGGGCAATAACTCTAAGATCAGTTGACAGATTTTCACGAAAATCAGCACACAGGTAGCTCTCATCATGCTGAACACTTTCAACCTACCAGAATTTGCCGTAACCTGATGATTTTTTAGATATTTGCGAAAAACTGTTGTTTGACCCCTATGTTCTATTTTTAGTAACAGTGGCCATGACGGATCAAAAATCGAAGCATAAACTTTGTGCAGGATACCCTAAGGAACAATCATGCTAAGTTTTGTCCAAATCCATTCAGTAGTTTCAGAGGAGAAGATTTTTGAAATAATAACATAAAAACAAATTTACACGCAATCAAAAGCTTTTTTTCATTTTCTACAGTTTGCCATCTATAAGGCATCAACAGTTATTTTGACATTTAAGGGACAAAACTTTAACTCCTAAAGGGCTCATTTAAACATTTTGCAAACTAAGGGAAATGCTGTGAAAATGGTCAATTTTGATGTTCTAAGGGGAATAACTCCTAAAAGGAATGATCATACAACTTAATAAGTACAAATTTCAAAAAAAAAATCAAGAAAAAGGGCAATAACTCCTACATGGGTGGTTACATCTTCTTCAAAATTTCAAAGCAGGTAGATCTTGAGGTGTTGAACACTTTAGCTTCCCATCAGAATTTTGATATCTGTCACCATTTTTGAGTTATTTGCAAAAAACTGCAATTTACCCCTATGTTCTATTTTTAGCCATGGCAGCGTTTTTTTTTTACAAATCAAAAATCCAAACGATAGTTTAGTAGCACTCATGCCAAGGAACAACTACACTAAGTTTGGTTGCAATTAAACGTATGGTGTAAGAGGAGTTAACGATTTTATTACAATGAATAAAGACTGCAAAAATGGTCAATTTTGACGATCCTACAACTTCGATCCTGTTACAAATTTTGTAGATCGTTGTGTGCCTAACAATATGAAATTTAAATTTTTCAAATTTCCTTTATAGTATCCAAGATATTGAGCTTAATAAGTGCAAAATTTGGAAAAAATGCAGAAAAAGGGCAATAACTCCTACATGGGTCGTTGGATCTTCTTCAAAATTTCAGGGCAGGTAGATCTTGAGGTGCTGAACACTTTTACCCTTGCCAGAATTTTGATATCTGTTATGGTTTTTGAGTTATTTGCAAAAAACTGCAATTTACCCCTATGTTCTATTTTTAGCCATGGTGGCCATGTTTTTTTACAAATCAAAAATCCAAACGATAGTTTTGTAGCACATATACCAATAAACAACTGTACGAAGTTTGGTTGCAATTGGTCTTATGGTGTCAGAGGAGTTAACGTTTGAAAAAGTTTACGGACGGACGACGGACGACGGACGGACGGACGACGGACGCCAAGTGATGGCAATAGCTCACATGACCCTTCGGGTCTGGTGAGCTAAAAAGGTCATGGGAATTGAACATAGCAAATGACACAAGAATACATGTATAACTAAATTAATAAAAACACATAGTAAATTAAACAAAAATAGAACACTTCAGCACAGAAACTAAAGCAGTAAAAATGTTGAAAGGAAAATTTCCTATTCTGAAAATCTTTGACGACATTGGTAACCGTAAGTAAAGGTCTTCTGTTGTCGAATTGTGAAGTTTGAACTGTATATTGTTAATGTTTATGGCCCAATTTGATTTTAGGGCTCACAATGTTTTAACATTTTTCTGTTTTCCAATTGTTTTGGCACGAAGTTGTAGCGTTTCCTATTTAACTTTTATTATATCTCAAATTACTTATAATTACTGTTATGATCATGATGATAGATTCATGCGAATGGGCGTTCCTATGATTCATATTACTATCTGAACTTTACAATTCTCTTTCGTACATCCCTTAAAATACTTCCATCTTTACTTTCACGATACCACACATTTCACTTTGTTCATTTTAGTTATTGATATATATTGACTCATAAAACTTATGTTCAAATTTTGATAATTTTTTTCAGATGAATAATCTTGAATACAATTTCAGATGAATTGCAATTAACTGTTAGAAGAAATTTGCATTAATTAACAAGAAGTGTAATACTAATGCAAAATCTCAACCCAAATGTCCGCATGTGATGTAAAAATCAGTTTTGCCTTAAAATATCCATCTCATGTATACATAACCTAGTCTATATATGGTACATCATGTTAAAGCACACCGTGGCAATAATAGTAATACTGCTGGTGTGGTAATAACCAACATTTAGTTTGTGTTACAATCTTTTTTACCCTTTCAGTCATTTTGGCATTTGAATCTGCCCTTATTGTTTAGGCCTTAAGTACAATACATTTCTTTGATACCAGTTTTGATGCATAAGATGTGCACATTTCTTCGATTTACGACTCTCATCAGTTGTGATCAAGGCCTAAAATGTTGAAAACCAAAACAACAATCCAAAAAGTTGAAGAGGAAATTAAAAAATACCAAAATGACCAAAACCTGTAAAGCCAAAATCATCTAAGGACGGACCTATGCACAAGGGAGTAGATGATGAGATGAAAATCGACAGAATTGTGCATCTAAATAGTTGTCATGGAATATTTATTATAGCCATAGTGAGAAATCAAGGAAAGGAACAATTTTCAATTTTCTACAAGTGTGTACCAAGAAAGGCTACTTTATCCCCACTCTTTTGTCTGTTTTTGTTTATTGTTGTTAATGTTTTCGGGAGAGATATGATTCTGTTGACTGAATGGTATGTTCCTGCTGACTATTACCTCCTGAGCTAGAACGTTAAAATCCGGCTCAGCGTGTCGGTCTAGTACAAAGCATATCACATCCAAGTTCCATCAAACCGTTGTCTCAACTTGTAACTTCTATTTTAACAGCTGTCAAAACGAACCTCCAAAGTTATTTTGAGACAAGCTATTCAATAAGTGGTATCAATGTAGTGTGGATATTAAAGAACTCGAAAGACCTAAAAGAATATTTTACGATCTCGGTCCATTTCAGTCTGTAACAGCATAAAAAGATATGATTTCTCTACCCTCATTCACAACTGAAGGAGAATTTGAAAGATCTAATCCATCGATGCTTTCAAAATAAAAATGGCAACAGCATATACACATACCTTGTCATTGGTAGAGATAAATCATACTTTGTTAAAAGCCACTCTAAATCTAACAAAAAATTGGTATTTCTTGACTTTACAACAACATGTTCCCGTCCTGATATGCTCGTAATAATTGCCACTGGGCGTTAAATAATAATCCATCTATCCATCAATTTGACCCAAACTTAATCACAAAAATTCTACACCAATGAGCACAAAATAAAAAAAAAAACATGTACTACATAGCCCCCCCCCCCGCCCCCCCCCCCCCCCAAAAAAAAGAAAATAAAGGACGAAATGTTCATGACTTACGGTTGATACATGCATTCCCATAATGTCCTTTTTAAATTTCTCATCTTTCCAAACTTATTTACTATCAACAAAAGACAGACATGTGCAGGCAGCTTCATGGTAAATATTAGTATAGATAGTATAGGTACAATTACACTTTCAGCAAAAACAAGTATTTGAAATAAGAAGATGCCCGATTACTTGCACAGGGACTAATTTAGTGGGGACAAGTGGAGTGTCAAATCGTGTTGTTCCCTGGAGCAAGTGAATTATTTTACACTGAGTTCATCTGAAATCGACCAACTGCAATTTTGGGTAAGCTATGTCCTCAGGTGGTTTTAGCTTTACAATTTTTGTTAATTTTGGAATTTAAATGTGCCCTTTAACATTTTAGGTTGTTGTATAGACGCTCAAAGTTTAGACACCGAACACAACTGATAAGTCATAATTAGACGTAATATGCATATTTTGAACTTCACGACGGGTGCCGTATAAGGAACAGGAACTGCTTACCCTTCCGGAGCACCTGTTTATTTGTTGTGCTTGTGGTTGTTCATTTGTCTTCCCGGGTTTGTTTGTCCAATGGATTACGTTTTTTTTATTGCTCCTTAGGTATATTTGTCCTCTTTTTTTTGGAATATTAAAATTGATACCAAATCATACATGATATTTTGAACTATGAACATCTCTTCAAAGCTAATTAACCAAAACGTTAACAATCGAATTAACCAAAATGTTGAGAAACTAATTAACCAAAATGTTGGGAAGCTTATTTACCGACATGGTGAGAACATAATTAGCCGAAATGTTGAGAACCTAATTAACCGAAATGTTGGGAAGCTTATTTACCGACATGTTGAGAACCTAATTAACTAACACGTTGAGAAGCTGACTAACCGAAATGTTGAGAAGCTAATTAACCGAAATACTGAGAAGGTGATTAACCGAAATATTGAGAAGCTGAATAACGGATATGTTGAGAAGCTGACTAATCGAAATGTTGAGATGCTGATTAACCAAAATATTTAGAATCTAAGTAAGCGAAATGTTGTGAATCTAATTGACCAAAATGTTGAGAAGCTAATTAACCGAAATGTTGTGAAGCTAATTAACCGAAATGTTGAGAAGCTAATTAACCGAAATGTTGTGAAGCTAATTAACCGAAATGTTGAGAAGCTAATTAACCGAAATGTTGTGAAGCTAAATAACCGAAATGTTGAGCTTTTATCTTGTACTCTTTGTTGTTGTTTTATTATCATTTATTGCGAAGTCTTTTTTATTTTTTGTTTATTTACATTTAAACAATTCGACAACTCAGTAATCTTGTTCATTTCCTTTTCATACTTTAGCTGTAATAATTAAAAATTACGTAATAATGAATTACGGTTACGCAGAATTGCTTTATAAAATTCCTTTTGCATTTGTAAAGGAAAAGTTCAAATTAGTTTGTCAAGTGTATATGAAAATTATCGTAAATAAGATGGGCCTTTCCTGATTTACTTTCATAATAAACACTTCTGACTAACACTTTGGAAAGCGAAAAACAATAAAAAATAAAAAAATAATAATAAAAAAAATAAAAATTACCCATCAAAAAGTTGTGATTAATACAACCAAACAGAACTAAACAGTTTATTCAAAATCCAGTCTGAGGAAGCTGAAACCCTACATTTTAACAGCTATAATTTCAAATTCATCATCTGAAAATTTTTAGACTAGTATCTATATTCACGTCATAGCCGAAACATTCTGTTGACAGAGGCGTTTCCAGGATATTCGAAAAAGGGGGGGGGGTTCGTATAATAAAATTTTTTGGACCTTTTTTTTTGCTAAAAAACATAAAATAATTGTGAAATGCACTAATATAACGGTTCCTGAGTTGGAGCATGTATATTTTATATGTGTTTAATAATGAATATGATAAATTGCCATATTCAATACAATATAAGCAGATTACGATAGTTTTTTGTTTTTTTTTAAGGGGGGCGTACGCCCATTACGCCCTCACCTGGACCCGCCCCTGGTTGAGACGGAGAAGAGGGGGGACGGGACACCTTCGTGAACTGACAGTAAATTTAAAAACATTAGCGCGCGTAAACGAAAAAAAAAATAGATATATAAACAAATAAAATAAAACAAAACAAAACGCAGGCTTATTGGTGCTATGGAAACAGGCATAAGAACACACACACTTTCCAAAGAAAAAAATATTTGATCCATTAAATGATAAACGAAAAAAGAAGTCTTACCTTTGGCAAATGGTCTTCAAATTAAACCTTTCACGTGTTGCAAAATTCACATTTTATCAAATGACAAGGGGAAATGATTCAATGACGAACAGGGACATTTAAGTACTAAAATAGATACAAAGTTTTATTTTTATTACATAGTTTCTATCTCGATTATCGATATTTTACGTAAATGTGATTTTATCAGGAAGTGCATTTTCAAATCACATGGTGTATGTGTGGGCCTATTCGGGGAAGTTCCCTGGTTCGTGACTGATGTTTGTTGTTTGGGCGGTTTACTAAAGTGTTATTAGAACTTCTGATAAAACAGACAACCTTAGGGACATTGTATGATTCCAAAATCAAAAAGTAATGAAATACTTACTCTCAGCTATCATTAAGTACTCTTAAAATTTTGCATTTTAACCCGGGGGGGGGGGGGGGGGGGGTTGGGAGGGGTAACTCACATTATAAACCTAGACGGGGATGTGCAGAAAATTTGGATGGGTTTTTCATGATTTTTGGTATTAATTCGGGGTATGTTTTGAATTCAAAACTAATAATTATTCAGGTTGTATTTACACACTCTTTGAGTACTAGTTCGGGTGTGCATTTTCGATATGACTGTCACAGTTTTCGACTGGGTATGTTCAGAAAAAAAAATTCCGGTATATTATTGACTTGTATTCTAGAATTTGCTAGGGTACTTTTTCTTATGCCATTTCCGCAAACTCCCTTAAAAAATCCCCTGGCATTTTAAAGAACACGTTTTGTTTTTTCAACAAGTAATTTATGTAAGAGCGGCAATATGCTGTCAAAGATGGCTAATGGTGAAGAAATCGATGAAAAACAACAAATTTCACTCATTTTTGGACCTTTCAGTTAACATTTTGACATGACCAACAGCCTTGCATAAAAAGATATTTCACTAGAATGTGTCTTTATGTAAGACACGTTTATGGACATTCTTTTAAAAAAAAAATTTGGGCAAGGCTGTTGCTCATAATTGTTTTGACCAAAATCTACCGTGAAACCCGGGCTTTGAAAACACTCAATTTTCTTCAAATCCTTAATTGATCTTAATTTAGCAGACGTTCAATACGTCGCTGTTGCATCATGGGAAGGAATTTTTTACAAAGATTGATAGCAATAAAAGTAATACAAATTCGAATCTGTAATCTTATTTTTTTCGTGTCAGATTGGGCCAAATAATGGCTGAAATCGTACCAGCTCCTTTACATGTGAGATCAAGTAATGAAATTAGTACTTTTTGGAAAGAAGGAGTGACGTCCTTGTTGTTAACCTCTCATGATGTAATAGGGTAATAAAGTGAGATCAAGAATTCAAATCACTTATAAATAATGTATTAATGTTCAGTTTTTTTTTTTTATAATATCTTGTTATTTGTGAATAAATTTTTTTGATACCAATTTTAAACTCTTCTAATGAAAAAAGCCGAACACTTTACAGTGAGACCAAGAAGTCAAAGTACTTACTGCTAGTAGAAATTGTTTTGTAAGAAGCACCCGCGTTATCATTCAAAGCTGTTTCAGTTCTTGGAAAACGACGTGTTAAAATGAATAAAGTATGTTAATTTGGCTTCCTATTTCGGTATTTTTGGTTGAGTACTTCTTGTTTAATATAAGTTTGGTTTTTGGTCTTCCAAATGCTGCTGATGAGAGGTAACTCCTTGAAATGCGTCGTGTACAGCATAGTATAAATTTACTATATCTAATACTAGTATCTTTGGATTGTTATATAGAAAGAACGAATCTCGTCAAAGTTGTTGTCATTCTTTGTAAATCGACGAAATGTGCACATCTTATGCATCAAAATTGTTATCAAAGAATTTTATTTGATAGGAACTTTTTGCTGAAATCTCATAATGTATTAGGGTAAGAAATACGATGTGATCACTTAAGAAGTCAAATTAATGAGTGGTACTCTTTTAAAAGACCCACTAACGTTATAAGACAGAGTTCAATTAGTCATGCTATAAGACAGAGTTCAATTAGTCACGTTATAAGACAGAGTTGATTCGTGATCTCGACTTTGGAAAATAGTATTTAAAAAAATGGAGTATGTATAGCTTTCAAGTTGTAGAAATATTTATTTTATTTCAATGCAAACCTTTTACATGTATATGTCCTGCTACAACCGTTATTCTTTAAAATATAGTTTTGTGTGAGAACCATTAATAAATAGTACATTCAGAAATTATTGCGTGCATTTATTATTGCGATTTTGTCATTAAAGACCAAAATACGATTTATTTTTTGCGGTATTGAGAAAAATCCCCTTCATTCATATAAAAAATTCCAAAATGCGAGTTTGAATTATTGCGATTACAACCATGTCGCATTTTTCGCAATAATATAATAAACATCGCAATAATTTCCGATTTTACAGTATATAAGCCACTGTTTAATAAACAATGATACATTTAACTTGTTTTTACACATACAACATCTGTCATCAAAACTGCAATCTCCTATTTACAAAATGGCTTAGTTTGTCGTAAAAAACGATTCTAACAAAGAGTTCTCTTAACATGCTTGAACTTGAATTTCTCATCGACAAAATATTTGCAGAGTTTGGAGGACAAGTTTTTCAACATATGGAATAATGTTAAAATGATTTTATTTTATCCAAGTAATCAGCATTTTATCAAATATATGCTTCTTAAAGAAAACCCCTCAGAGTTTGTATCTCCTAAACCCCCCCCTTCCCCGCCCCGGAGCGCTTGATGTCCCTTAAAGAGGGGTGACGTTTAAATAGCTAAATGTAGTCTGTTGATATTTGTGGTGTGTTGTTCTCATTTTGGTTATATCAAGCAGTAACTATTTTCTACGTTTTGTAAAGCATCTATGTAAGGTCCTTTATAAAGTTTGCTCATTTCGTCCCGATCGGACAACAAACATGGCCAACATGGGCAATTGTTGTTTCAATAATCTTCTCCTCTGAAACTGCTTGGCCAAATGGCACAAAACTTGATAGGAAGAATATATGGGAGGTCCGTTATAAAGTTTCCTTATTTCGTCCCGATCGGACTACAGATATGGCCGCCATGGGTATTTCTTGTTTCTGATTGGCTGATATAAAAACATCTTCTCCTCTGAAATCGCTTGGCCAAATGGAACGAAACTTGACAGGAAGCATCTGTGGAAGAGTTTTGACAAGGTTGCCTCATGTTATTCAGATCATTTGACAAACATGGGAAATTCTTGTTTCTGATTGGTTGATTTAAAAAAAATTCTCTGAAAGTACTGGGACATTGAGCGCCAAACTTGACAGAAAGTGTCTTTAGACATTGATAGAAGTCCTTTACCCCTCGGTTTGCTCCAATTGAATAATAAATATGGCTGCCATGGTACTTTGGTGCCAGTCCCTCATTCAAGATGGTCACCAGCAGAGGACTTAGGTTAACATAAGACCCTATGGGAAAAACATGCAAATTTTTCTGGAAAACCGCTGAATTTTAGAATATGTTGATCTGTAAGTAGAAGGACCTTGATGCAGACAAATTTGGTCCCCACAAGGCTTACCACAATCATAAATGATAGGGAGAAGCGACTTCTCTGAGGTACAGCAATGAAAACAGCTTTCGTGCCAGGTGAGCGTCTAGTTTACTAATGAATTTACTTGTTTTTTTTCTGTTTTTTTTTGTCTTTTTGACCCCGCTCCACCTCTATCTTTTTGATTAGGCATCCTTTTATCAATATTCAGAAAAATTTTGAATGTAATATAACACTTTGCATAACTGTGAGAAATATTGCTTTACATTAATATTTTGTATTATTTATATCTGTGACGCTGGTCTTAAACAATTTCCAAAAACTATCTGGGCCAAGTTCTTCAACTTATTTAACCCAAAGTTAAATTTAACCAAGGGTTAAATTGTATAGAAAATCACTGAGTTTAACCTGTGGTTAAATTTAACCCTCGGTTAAAGGAGTTAAAGGAGTTTAACAACTGGCTCCTGATGTAATTAAACAGATATAGCATGTTCTTGAGGGGTATTTGCGAAAAATACCAGTCTTGAGAATGAATTTCCCTCGCCTTACGGCTTGCGAAATTTAACATTCTCTCGACTGGTATTTTTCGCAAATACCCCTCCTTAACATGATATATCTGTTCATAACACCAGCTGTGAACAGAAATCAGAAAATTTAATGAAATTAAGAACACAAAGGGAACAATTGAATATAATTTGATGACTTTATTTCAGTGAACTTAACCCCTGTGCACAGGGTTTTTATGGCAAGCCGATTTACTATTTATTCTAACTTCAAGATATCTCATATAATATATCAGATATCTTACATAATCTAGTTTTTATAAGATATCTTTTAAACTTTATAAGATATATTTTATACTTTATAACATATCTTCTAAAGTTTATAAGATATCTTATAAAGTATATAAGATATCTTATAAAGTATATAAGATATCTCATTAAGTAAATAAGATATCTTATAAAGTTTATAAGATATCTCATAAAGTTTATAAGATATCTTATATAGTTTATAAGATATCTTATATATTTTATATTATATCTTATATAGTTTATAAGATATCTCATATAGTTTATAAGATATTTCATATAATTTATAAGATATCTTATAAAGAAAATTACATGAGATATCTTATATATTATATGAGATATCTTATAAACTATATAAGATATCTTACAAACTATATAAGATATCTTATAAACTTTATGAGATATCTTATATACTTTATAAGATATCTTATAAACTTTAGAAGATATCTTATAAAGTATTAAGATATCTTATATAATATGTCAGATATCCTATATAATCAATTTTTAATAAGATATCTTTTAAGTTTATAAGATATCTTATAAAGTAAATAAGATACCTCATAAATTATATAAGATATCTCAAAAAGTATATAAGAAATCTTATAAATATTTTTATATAAGATATCTTATATACTTTATAAGATATCTCATATATTTTATAAGATATCTTTTAAAGAAAATTATATGAGATATCTTATAAATTATATGAGATATCTTATAAACTATATCAGATATCTTATAAAGATTATTAGATATCTTGAAGTTAGAATAAATAGTTAAACAGCTTGCCATAGGTTTTAGTGAATATTATCCTCACATCCGGTTTTCTTACTAAATAGATAATGATTTTTTTTTAAGTGAAAACCTTGAATGAGACGGTTATTGTTGATATCTTATCCCAGATCTTACAGGAAACAAGACGGTTAATTTTTTTTATCTCATATGACTCAAAGAAAGTTTCTACCTACCATAATGACACACGATATAATTCGTGATATGAGATGATAAAAATACGGGGAATAAATTTGAAAGGAATATGATATATGGAAAGACCAACTGACAATATATATATAACACAGAAACAGAAACAAAACAAAATCCTTGAATGCCCCAATGTTTGCTCTATGGAGTGCGCTCCGACGTCCCACGGCCCGAGCCAAAACTCAGACATTGCAAGAAATTTGTCCAAGTCAATTTGGATATAGTTGTTGTGTAACCGGTTACAAAACGGTGACAATACATTAAAAAATTAAAACATCAAGGCAGTTTATGCACAAGTAAGGGATCTGAAAATCCGAAAAAAATAAATATTCTGGTTGATTCCATATTGTAAGTCTCACTTTGACTTTTAAGATAAAGAATTTGTATGGATTTTATGCCAAGATTTAATCAACCAAATCCCTTCTTCCGTAATATATATATATATATATATATATTAACGACAATAAATGCTCGAGTTTTATTCACATGAGCATCAAAGTACTTCTTGTTAAAATTGGTGTGGTTTTTGTTAAGATACGGTATTGTCCTTCCAGATACCATACATGCATACCTTTATATACCTTGACTTATATAGGAGGTTTGGTAGGTTAGATGCTGCAATACAAATTTAATTTCGTTACTTGCTATGTAGAATATCTTTGATACCAATTTTTATGCAAAAGATGTGCACACTTCGTCGATTTACGACTCATCAGTTTGTGCTCATTCACCATTATATCTTAAAAGGTTTTCAAACACTTTGACCTCGAGCGCTGCTGATGGGTTGTAAATCAACGAAATGGTCGTACAGTGCATCAAATCTATTTCGGTATTTAGTGATACCACAGGGTCTATGCTACTGCTGGTGGACTGTAAGTCCCCGAGGACATTATCAGCCCAGTAGCAAGAGTTTGTCTTGGCATAATTCATTACTCAAATGCTTTTAAATTTTCCGATCATAATTTGACAAAATTATCAGAAATTTCTTTCCTTTTGATGCATATCTAATTAAAGGTTGGGTTCGTGTTTCCTTTAATTGTTTTGGTTTTTGATGGTTGTGCTTATTAATTCATCATTATATCTTAACAATTTTCCCTCACTTTGATCTCGAGCACTGCTGATGAGTTGTAAATCAACGAAATGGCCATGCAATGCATCAAATCTTTTTCGGTATTTTGTGATACGTTTTAATACAAGAGAAATATTGTCCTTTTTTTAATATTTGAGAATATCCGCATCTGATTTATACCATTCATAGGGTAGGAATGATACACTGGTAACTCATAGCTGTACCTAATGAATTATAAAGGAGCTGAATATTGTACTTCACAAACAAAACGAACTATCTCTGCCTGTATGGAATGTGAAATGTTACCACAATCAATGCTAGGCAATAAGAACTTTCGACTACAATGTTATGACATATATATCATTAGTATATATATTTAATTATTTTGCCGCATCCTCACTTTACCTTCTCGTTTACAATATCGAATACTCTCCTTAAACTGATTTCTGAACTGCTTACTGACAAAGCAATAAATAAATGGATTTAACACACTGTTCATGAAATAAGAACGAAGAAATAGCTGATAAGTCACCATACCGGAAGTAGTTAGAGATTGAATGTAGTACGTAGCTTGATATCGAATTATTACCGCCATTGTATGTGGGACAAACGACAAAACAAACGCGATAGTCACCAAAAGCATCATTATTGTTGTTTTACTAAGAATTTGACGTCGGATACTACCTCTCTCTGAGTCTCGAGAAAAACTACGAGAACTCTCATTGCTTTTAGTCTTGGAAGATTCGCTGGAAGTTTCACGTCTAAAAATGAAAGAAAATCTTTCAGCTACACCGGAAGTTGGGGATGGCGTTGGATCATCTGAGAAATCCAAGCTTGTTCTGAAATCGGTACTCATTCGCTGACTTCGCCTTTTACGCCGCTGTGCTTTTCTAATACACACCTCACGTCCAACAAGTGTGTAAAATATTACTAGCAAAATGTCTGTAATTCCTTGCCCAACCACTAAAACATATACATATATAATCGGAAATATTGTATTGTGCATGTGATCTGATATCAAACAGGTCTTTCCACGTTTAAGAGTGCGGGTTCCATATAGCATACACATTTGCCAAGATGACAGAACTGCAAAAATCCAAGCACTAAAGACAATCCTTTTTGCTATGTGTGGATCTATGTTTTTACCATGAGGTTTACAGATTCTTTTGTATCTGTCAATTGCAATTGCAATCAGTATAAATGCGGATGAATTGTTTATGAAAGAAGAAACGAACCGCGAAATTTTACAAATCACCGGGTAATCAAAATTATCGAAATTGACTAAAATGCTAATTTCCACTGGCATTATCAATGAACAATGTATTGTATCAAGCATCGCTAAAGCTAAAATGAAAACACGTGTTGTTGATGTACGACATTTAAAGAAGTAGATGAAAAGCACAGAAACGTTTCCGGGAACGCCAACAATACACAGGATAATCATATACACGAGAGAGGGAGTCAATGAATTCATTAATACGTCATGGTCAGGAAATAAATAATCTCCGTAATCATGGGTAATCACATAATTCCCATTCATACTTGTTGTATTCCTTGATGGAACTGTGGATCTTGCTCCATCCATCTTTATAAGGACGTTATCAAGTCACCTGAAAAGATAGACATACAACAATAAAAAGTAGAAAACTATACAAAATAACAATCCAAAGATACTAATATTAGATATAGTAAATTTATACTATAGTTTTATTAACTGGCTGTTTCTGTATTGGCACTGGTATAGATTCAAGGTTTGCTGTATTGGCCTCGAGACCCGTAGGGTCGAGGGCCAATACAGCTGACCGAGAATCTATACCAGTGCCAATACAGAAACAGCCAGTTCATAACACTTTTATTAAATAATCCAACTTTTTCAATACAGGCTTGTTCTGAATGCTGTATTACATACATCAAATGTGAATATAGGGCTAATATTTCCAATACCGACTGGCAATGATGTGAATATAGGGCCAATATTTCCAATACGGACTGGCAATGAAACTACCGGAAGTGAAAAGCTGTATTAGCCCTAGGGCTCATACGGTCTTTTTCAGTATTGGACCGGGCCGAAAAGCAATATAGATCACGTGATTTATATGACCAGGACGACGTCACCAGTATGACACATGCCGTTTTGGTAGTATTAGGGCTGCTTTAATCGTATTATTTAATAATATGCTGTATACGACGCATTTCAATGAGTTACCTCTCATCAGCAGCATGAAAACCGAATAATTGGAAGACCAAAAACCAAACTTATTTTAAAACAAGAAGTACTCATACTCATACTAAATACTGGTAATTTCTATAACAAATCAATGAATAATCATGTCAGACAAGTCTGACGACTGGGTTGGCGAATACCCTCGGGGACCTTGGGTCCACCATGCAGAGGCATCGTCCCAGGAGTTTCAAAATAACAATCCAAAGATACTAATATTAGATATAGTATATTTATACTATGCTAACTATACAACTTTGAAATAAAATCGACTCGTTTGTCTAATCAGTCTTTCCTTAAAGCTACAGTCAGTGGTCATAAATGAGTTTCCATTTTGAAATTATCCTGTATATTACACATAAAACCACAATTTTTCAAATTTTTGTCATGATGTTTTTTTTTTTGTCATATTTTAATGAAACTTGTATTGATGAGCAGAAAAAATATCTATTATCTATGCTGATAATATCAAAATATTATGATATTTTAAATCATTGTTTTTTAAAAACCACAATTTAAATACAAATATTTAATTTTAAACAACATTTTCTCCATTATTCCTATGTAATTTTGACATGCATAAAATCTTATTTGCATTGTATTAATGATTTCTTCAAAATTCGGAATCGCAGAAAAAATTGAAAATTGTAGGTTAAGAAATAACATCAGGACAATATTTTGATATAAAGTAGTTTTATATAAACTGCATAGGGAAATTTACAAGTGGGAACTCAATTATGTTCACTGATTGTACATGTATTACGAATTTCTCCTGATTTCAAACAGTATTTTGCTGTATAGTTATGACCTTTGAACGTCAGAGAAGTGTCCATAAATACATAAATTTTGAAAGAAACTAGATATGAACAACACAAAATTTAGATGATTCCGATTCACTTTTGTTATTTGGAGTTGTTGGGTAGTACAATATAAATTATGATACAGTACCTACAATGTATAGTACCATGGAAATTTAGACGAGGAGGTATAGTAGCATGGAAATTTAGACGAGGGACAAAATGTTGTATAGTGACGCGTTATTGTGTATTGCAACCTGAAAATAGCATAAGTTTTTCGAACAAGGTGAAAATAGTTTGGTTTTGGCGTTCTGCAGGGTAGAAATAATATTATTGTATAATGTTTGTCTACGTTTTTACATGTTTGTATTATATACATAGATTTCTAACAAATGGCTTGGCAGCTTGTAAAAATGATTTGCTTCACGTTACAAAATCTCGCAATAAATCCTAAATCGTGGGTATATGGCAAAACAAAAACAAATGAAAAAGAATAATTACTAGTAAGTACTTTATTCATTGGATGATTTCGGTACTAAATGTAGGGAATACAAAAACATAAAATGACAAACCAACAGGATGAAAAAGTATAGAACAACCGGTTTACTGATAGCTTAGTCAAAGTACTAATTAAATTTAATTATACATATCATCATAGATCAAATAAATAAAAATCAATATGGCGTGAAATGTAGGTTACAATGATATGCCTCCAAACGGCGTGTCAACAAATGTGTAAATCATGCTACTTAATATGGTTAACGTTCAACGATATGAACCCGGATGCAAAACACAACGATATAAATTATATATACCATACTGAATATGTACAAAAAAGAGAGCATACACAAAATGTCGGATAAGTGGCGTGAAGAACAGTTTATTTCAGTCAGGGAGTAGTGCTGGTCTTAATGGAAGAGTGAACAACTGCGCACGCGTATCTCTCTAGTCATGAATAACAATTGATAATGTTAAATATTATACTTTTAAGAATTTTACTCTCTATATGTGTATTATAATGAAACCGGTCTATATAATGGTTTGGACCGGTGGGCACAGCTTAATCATTATATGGACTGGTGGGCGGAGCTTAATTATTATTATATGTTTTGGAACGTATTCGCATTGAAATGAGTATAATATACTAAGTATAATAGTCGCCCTGAAGAAAATTATATGGACCTCAGCTACGCTTCGGTCCACATAATTCTTTTCGGGACGACCAACCGGTCCATACACTGCCATATGACCCCCAGTGCATTGAACTATTTGCTAAATATTGACATTATTCTGATTTTATTTAGTTTGAAAAATTCACCATGTAGTTCCATGGTATTTCATGTCTTTAGTATGTCTGATCAATTGTAGTTAAATTACATGAGCATAGTTGGAAACTCCACCCTATATTAATTTTAAATGTCTTTTGGAGCCATTTGTTTCAACCATAATTGTATGAATATAAATGGGGTTATCAACATATATACGCGAGAATTATTTCCAAAATCAGTAAAATAAGCAGCATGTAATAAATTTAACCAACAACGAATTGTTATGGATTAGAGATATAAGTAGGTGTGATATGTCGGCTTTTGGCTTTGTTGTCAGATGATGTATGATAGTTTTAAGGATGCTTGCTGGTCATGTTTTGGTCTTTTTGTCAGATTTTCGGAATCCTCGGGTTTTATCCATTTCTTAAACATGAAATCTTTTGCCCATGAACCCCCACTTTTTCTTTTATAATTCAATCATATATACCTTAAAATGGTATTTGACAAAATTTTATGAAATCCTTTTTATTTTTTCATACATCTTTGAGAGATAGAGTTATCAATGCAAAGACAATGAAAAATCCAGAGAAAACTAATTTCCAGCAAATTTTCAAGGTCTTATAGCTCTAAAATGAGCACATGAACCTATATTTCTTTCTTACTTATTTGTTTACTATTCATATGTCATGTATGTTCTCTCAAACTAAAACACCTATTTCAAATCCTATTTATTTCCTATTAGACCAGCGATCATCCTTAAGTGTGCATTAATCCACATCCATTATAAAAAGAGGACAAATATACCTAAGGTTCCCTTAAAAATCTAAAAGCAGATTATATTGCCTACCTTGGAAGAAGTTTTTGTTCCTAACACAAAAGAAGCCATTGATAACTTATTATACCGGAAATGATAATAAATAAATAACGAACACATCCTTGTAATACGTATTATTCACTTTAATGTGTATCAATGTTTTCCTCTTTTCCGGTAAATTATACGTTCCTTAATTACGAAGAAATAAAGAAGAACAAGTTTCTGAAGTTTTTCAAACAATCACCCTGGGTGTGTTTTTTGGTGAAGACGTACGTCCTTTGTAACATGTAAACGTCGTTCTGTCCAGTAACTTGAATATAATCTTTGAAAAACAATATATATTTTTTTATCATTGCAATATTACTTATGAGTTAACTGTAGATGAAAATTGAATCACTGTGACGTTACCTGGCATAGGAAATCGTACACAGGTGACGAATTTTATCTTCAATTATCAATGAAAGGTTGAATAAGAAATTTTCCCATATGTTACCACATTAGTGTCAAAATCAACTGTTATAGGTAAATAAATTAACAAAAATAATTTAAAGATGCATCGGAGTCTGACATAAGACGAAAATAAATTACTGACAAAAGAACATGGTACAATACCATAGTAAACATCCTACCAGATTGTATAAAGTGTTACCCAAGCCAAGTATTACTGCAGTCTTTGCGGTTATCAACCAGACTCATAGTATTTATAGTCTCAACATGTGCTCAACGTACTAAGCGGCTTAACTGACGCATCTTTAATATTGAACTATCAGACCAAACTTTTGGTCGATAATATGGTTATTTTATAACATTTTGTTATGTTAGTAATTATATGCACTGATCGTACATTAAATCATCAGTATGTACTCTGTTAATAAGTTCTCTAGCGTTATTAGGTACTCGTATACAATTTTACTTGAAAGGCCAAAACAAATTTGCTAGCAATTATAAAATTAATTACCGACAGGCATATGTTTATGATAAAGTCACCGTGATGTCATTTCACTTGTAGGATGTCGATAAAACATTGGCAAATGTAACAAGTACTTTCAGAGATTTTAATTAACTTTGATATTATATAAACCTGGAAATATGAAAATTTTACAATAAATTTAAACTACTGGATTTCTCCAATATCAATGCACAAGGTGCTAAGGGACGAGATAAAAAGTTCAATGTAGGATAAAAAAAAACTTAATTCACATAATTATCACTGACCCTACCCCCCCCCCCCCCATCCTCTTAACTTAATTTTGGGAAAAATTGATTGCCCAATATGGGCATATGTTTTGAGTGTATACTTCTTGTATCATGGGTCCTGTTTTTCGTCAACAATGTATATATGATGGCGTTTATTTGCTTTAAAAGTCCAAACATATGTTAGGGCTGAACTTGAATCCGTATTTTTCAATCCGAAAATTTTAAGTTTTTGTCGTTTTCCACTAGGGAAAGACGTAAATTTTAAAAACTCGTTGAAGATTTTCTAGTGTTCACTTTGAACTCGTATAAGAACTCTTGCACATACATGTTCTATCATATCAATTTTGATGCACTGGCTTTTAAAGTGTAATTTATACACTACAGGTAAGGATAATTAACCAGAGGTTTCGGAACCCTTAAAGTTGTTTACATGTAACACCACAAATGTTTAGTGTCTGTACCAACCCAGACTGCCCTGACTCTCTGTTGTTTCTATGTTTTTGTGCACTTTTATGTTATATTTTGTCTAAAGGTCTGTCGATTAGACAGGTTAACTGTTGACCTTTCCTGTCGTCCGATTTGTTGTTAACAGCTATAATGCATTTTATATTTTTATTCAAAGCTAAAATGTAAGCTCTGTAAACAACGATGTCATGTATTAACACTAAGGTTCTATGAGACAAGCAACATAATCAAAAGGTCTTTAAGAAAGTGTCAATATAGAATATGGCGCAGGCACCAATGATACAACTTCCCAGAGGAATCAATACATGACAACGTTACTTACATCTACTTGTCCTTGTCGTCAAGGCAACAGCCACTTCATAAGACACTCTAAATTCAAAAAAAAACATGGCATTCAACACAATAACCAATAAAAAAAAACGCAGACACGATACGTCACTGAACGTATAGGGTCTGGGGTAGTAACATATATTTATGAACACTCAACCCCTCTCCCGCAGTCATGTTTCAGTGGTTTAAACAAAAATTACTTCTGTTTTATGTCAATATGACGAAACAAATATAAAGAAACAATAAATTGTTTTATCAAAACAACAATGCCACTATTACTAAAAAATGAAACGTATTACTGTGTCAAGCCAAATATAAAATATTGAAGATAAACATGAAATTAAGACGTCCTTGGGGAAGATACAAATGCTTTTGGTTATCTTCTTTATTTCCGTAAGTTCTTACGTAATTCTCAACGGATGGTAAATTAACATGAAACCTCGACATAATTCTCAGTTGCAGTAAACATGGTAAATTAATCCCGCATTATCATGGCAGACATTGAAAACATTGGTCATAAATTTGATTACTTTTAATTCATTTATGATATAATCAAATCAAAATATATATTTCAAATATCATCAGCTGTCGTGAAAAACCTTTTCATATGCTCTCCAGTTTGGTATGATTGGAAAAGTTCAAAATTAACCCCACATAAGCATTTGGCAATTTGACGAGTCTACATTAAGTTTTTCATGTTGTATTTGCATCAAAACAAAAATTATTATTGTCTTTGCTACAGAAAAATTAATGAATAACACCTTAAACATGCATGCTATTGTCTTTTAAAAGGCAGGAGCTGATTACCCATGCGGACCACCTGATTCCACACCTGGTTTTGTCTTTGTCTCTGGATTTACAACTGTTCGATGACCCTTAGGATTTTCCTAAGCTTGTCTTGAACTTTCATCACATACTTTATGTACTTATATTAATTGTCAAGAATTTATCCACCATATGTGACTGAACCGAACAGATTTGGCCTCTTACTGTATCTAGGCCGTGGAAAGTTATCCATTAAATAAATGCGTAATTAATGTATACAAGATATCATTTTACTCTTTTGACTCAATCAAGGTCCCATTTCACAAATATTCGTACGAATACTATTAGCATTATTTCTGATAGAAATAATATAAAGAGAACACATATATACCCAGGGAGCAAACCAAAAAAAAAGCAGTCCATTAGACAGACAAACCCGGGAAGACAAATGAACAATCAAAAGCACAAAACAAAAAAACATTGAAAACTATAAAACAATAAACAACACGAACTCCTATAAAAACCAGGAGTGAACTCGTGTGCTCCGGAAGTAACCAGTTCCTGCACCGTATCGATATCTGTATTATGAATTTCACATTTGTAAGTGTCAAGTTACCTTCCCAATGCATCAATATTGCTTTACTTACTTTTGGAATCTGCCACTAGAGTACTGAACTATTTTCCCCAAAACATTCTTAGCTTGCAACACTTATGTTTAATAATTATCAATCATAGGTTACATGACTACGTGTGATAGCCCTGGGTTACGGAAGAACAAAAAAAAAAGACAAAACAGAAACAATGAAAACCATAAATTATGGAGCACACAAAATCCTTTAAAACCAGCAGTGAATATAGGATAAGTAGTTCCTGTTTTGTATTAAAAAAACACTTAAAAGTATTGCATGTCCAAAATAGATGTACATGTAATGGAAATGCCGAAGACGTGACTATATACACAGCTGAATATGTCTTTATCAAGTGAAAATGTAAATTTCATTTAATCTTAAAAGCTTTTGGATAAGTTTTAAAGTGTCATGTAAAGATGTATGAAGTGCCGCTTTAACTTGAACAGAATAGGCCTTACGTGACAGTAAATACGTGTAAAAAATGTAAATTAAGCCTATAAATGTGTTGGTAAAATGGACTTACCATAAAAGATTTGATAAGTCTTATTCGTGTATCTTATCTCTTCAAATTTGCTATTTTAGTTTATTTTATTAAATATATTTTGTATATTTTCGTCTCGTGGTAATTTTCTAGGTTTTCCACATTTCTGATCTTTAGTAATTTTTTTAACAGTATTCCCTATTCTGTTTTCTACATTTGATATTTGAATGTAAAATGATTAACAAATTTCAATAAGCTAGGAATAAGAAATTGCTGAATTCTTATTGCATTTTGTCACGGATTCGGATCCGGATGTTATTAAATGAACGGATTTAGGTTAAAATTGCAAGAAGACAATAACCACGTATTAATCGTATGATTCCTTTAACAGAAATCAACCTTAAACAGTGAAACTTGGGTATATAAAGGTCACCAAAGGGACAAGAGAAAAGTTCCCATATGCATGAGCAGGTGCCCTATTTACGGAGGTTACTTTTACAAGCTTTGTACATTTAACATGGACGTGTTCACAGTGCCCTTTACGGACAGTGAATTGCTATATAGAGGTACTCTTTACGGACAGTGAATTGCTATATAGAGGTACCCTTTACGGACAGTGAATTGCTATATAGAGGTACCCTTTGAAGCGGGTTTGACTGTTGTACATGTAATGGCTGGTGAATATTTAATATCAGTACATTTTACATGTTTTAGCTTCACCTAGAAAAAAATATTATTGTCAGGATATATTCTGAATATATGTTAAGGCATGTTTTACGTGTTAAACATCAATTCAATATACAAAATATTAAAAAAAATAACAATACTATCGTTGAATAATAATCTTAACAGGTTTTGACGTTTGTGGAGAGGAATTGAGACACGTATAAAACAAAGTCGTCCTAAGGGAGGTCAGAATAGATCAAAACCGTTCTTATCTTTAATTTTAAATGGCGGCAAATTATTTTCCAATCTTATATAATTCCCACTAGGCTGCATATGCGTCAGTGATTTATATTTTGTTTTAAGATTATATTAAAAAAAACATAACAGCATTTCAATGTTATTAATATTAAATTATTTAGGAAATATTCTTTGCAGAATTGCTTCCTGGAAAATGTTGTTGTAAAAAAGTCATAAGTGACTTTCACATAAAGAATTACCATCAATGAACTTAATAAAAGGGCGACCCCTTTGCTTTAGCCACAAATCTCTTGGTAATATTTTTTCTCTTTTATACTTTTTTGCTATCTAAACGTGTACCGCTCATACTTATCTACTATCAAATAGCGTACGAACACTGATGTACTCATAAATAATAAATATGGATAGTGAAGGGATTTATTTTCATGGACAATTTTAAAAGTTAAATTGTTGAATCTCTACTTTTGCTTGGACTTTTTCACTAGAACGTGTAGACTTTTGTGAAGATTTGGGCCAACGTCTCCTATAGGATGATGTAATATGCTTTTAAACTTTAATTTAGTATGAAAATAATAAAAGAGATAACAAGATACATCCAAATTAACACAATTTGAATCGATATTACCACATTACATTGGAAAGGGCTCAATTCTATACTTCAAAAACGCATTTGATAAATAATATGTCGGTATTAGTATAAAATAATAGTATGGATGGTATTAATAATTAAATGATTAATACCAGGGATTGTATATATCAGATTAAACCTATATTGTCATAATTTTCTCGCTGTTAAAGCAGCTAACTACATGTATATATTTAATTAGTTATAATAAATACTACTTAATATACGGAAAATTTGTATAACATCACAGCATAGGCAGGATATTAATATAGTGATATTATATGGACGTTTTCATATGTCCAGTGGTTCATGTAATGGGTCGATCGAGGATAGCTGTTTCTGCTCGCGGCCTAGCCGATATGGGCAGATAAAGAAGCTAGAATTATATAAACTGTCATTTATCCCCTTCCTTGATATCGGATATATTGCAAAATTATTTCCTTCTTCAATCCTACGACACCAATCGTATTGCTCAGTTATAAAACAAGATAGACTAAGACAAGAATACAAGAAAGGCTCTCTTCTTGAAATCATTGTAAGATTTAAGCAGTAGACCAAAGTTGGTATTATCAATATTCAGAACAGAAAATATTGTGATACTTATTTATGATACAGAAATATAAGATCAACAAAGTTGTTCTTGGGACAACAAATTTCCTTTTGTAAAACTAAAATATTTTCTCGAAGATAGTCGTACTGTCTGGAAACCTCAGTTCCAGTTTGGGAAATTCACAATGGAAAAACAAATGTACTAAGAAAATCTGGAAAATTAGAAAATTTGTAATGACCAACTCAGACCTGTTTATAAATCAGCAAAACCATTGTTTTTAATATTTTCCATGCACTGAGTGCATATTTGGTGCAACACGGGGGAGTAATACTTTATTTGATAAATCCACACAGGAAGAGTTCTCTTCCTTTTACATTGGACATTCCATAGGCGAAATATTTTTGTTTTTCTTGAACAAAATCAGGTAATTTCAATCGTTTTACTTACGACTTAGCTAATTGTATCTGTGAGCCAAGTAATTAGACAATTTACATTGGTTAAGGTATTCATATTTTTAAAAATCCGTTCCACCGACTGAGTTGTCCAGACTGTAATTGGGAAAATAAATGGACAATGAGTCCTATTCTATTATAAAAAAAAGCTTGATTAAGGATCTGGAAGATGCGAAGCGAGACAAGGAAAATGGAAATAATACAACATTGGGCAACACTATCTAACCTTTTTATATGGTAAAAGACAAAAATTAAAACACGAATAAACACATGGTGCAATTTTGAATATATTCAGTCCAAAAGAAAAGTACTTCAACATTAATATGCAGTAACAAAATGACAAGCAATCGAGACTAATAGGTTCTTACACAGACTGGAAAATATTCAACGAGGTTTTAAAATTCACGTCTTTCCCTAGTGGAGCGTAGTTTGTATAAGTACCTATTTATTCCGTAAATACTCGATTTTTACGTTTACCGTAACTAGATAAATTCAATGAGCACAGTGGACGAAGTTAAATAACTTTACGCCTGATTGGTCAAAATGTATGTTCATTTGTGAACGGTGCGATTTGATTGGTCTAAAAGCAGTGGAAGATGAGGTTGCGTGCAGTGGGATATGAGGTCGCTTGAACCAATCTTCAACGGGTCATCTCACACTGAAAATGGCCATTTACGGAAGAAACGATGGATACTAGTAGTAGATGCTAAAACCTTAAAAATAATAAAAAAAAGTCACTTTAAACTAAATCCAAAATATTGACAGAGACCTAGATAAAATGTCGAGAAGATATCAACAGAGAATCTGAAAACTACAGAACAAAAATCGTCATTCATTGTAAACGTCAATTTTTGCTTAGTGCAACAGTGGACTTAATTACAATTGTTTCTAAACAATAGATATTATGCCTAAATATTAAACAATATTTTCATAAATTAGTTACCTAGTCGAAAAAAGCTTCTTTTGGTGTGTTGTGTTACGTAAATTAGTACAAGCAACGTTAAATGCTGTGCGTGTGTTTGCAATATTAAGAACCCTAAATTTCAAGTGTCAATTATATATGTCATTTCATTTAAATATTACTGCCTTTTCCATTATCTTTGATTTTTCAGGAAAGTATCATGTTTCCAGGAAAGTGTGAAAACCTTAGCAATCAAAACATTCCTTCAGTATCTTAATAGAAAAACATCGACGGGATGACACTCAGAAATTCTGAAAATCGACAGAAAGCATCTATAATTGAAAACCAATTTGGTACATATACACATTCAAAATCTCGTCGATGACTTCTAACAGACTAGTATCTAATTTTTGCTCGTTAAAGGAGAAATCAATAAGGGAATATCCTTAATTGACAACCATTAGCTGTTAATTAAACATTAATTTGGTTGTGACTTCTTTGTTCATGAATTGCTATATGTATTTACTGCGATGGTTTATCTTCGTCTCATGAGTTTGTCTTGTCTTTAGATATCTATCTAACGGACTTTTCCCGCTGTTTTGTCGCTTTCATTTGTCGATATTTGGGTCATTGACTATATTAGGTTGTACCAGTTCTGTACAAGAGGTGGTGCATTTCTTTAAATTATTTATTCACCGTGACACAGAAGGCCAAAAATATGGAAAGAAAAATGTTTCACTGTACAAGCTAAATGAAAAAAGAAATAATCAAAACCACCAAAGTTAAAAAAAAGGATAACATAAGTGAAAGTCCTTGCTTGTAACGAGTTTGAAAGCATACCTTCATTACAAATTTCAACGCGTGTTTATATGTGTTAAAATGGCAATGTCTTATATATTATAATTTGTAAATGTTTACATGCTCGAGGGAGTTTCCACAAAAAAAAAAAAAAAAAAAAAAAAAAAAAAAACCAAACCATTACAAATGTTGAAAACAAAGCATATATAGATAAGTAAGCAAATTTAAAACAAACGATCGCATTGTTCTATGTTTTAGACAGAACAACACAAAATTAGTATCAGGATTAAGTTAGTGTGCTATGTGGTATTTGTACTGTATGCTTATTTTTCCTTGGATGTGACTTCGTGTGATATTTAATTGGTCCACGAAATTAAGTGTTTGACAAAACATATACAGCCAAGTCTCGTTATGTCGAATCCAGTGGGACCTGAAATCTAGTTCGACTTAAAGCTAAAATTCGAGATTTCAAGAGCAATTCAGTATAGTTACTGATGTTTAGTGTAAGAACTGGTAATTCGAGTTACCCGGATTTTCGACGTAAATGTGTTTGAGATAACGAGAGTCAACTATATATATCTTTTTTGTTGTACATAAATTAACGGCAACAAATTACAATTTTTTGACAAACTTATCTTGCAGGTATTGTACTTCATTATCGATAATTAAACACAACTGGATCAGAAATAATTTAACAAAACGGAATCAGAAATAATTTAACAAACCTAAATCAGAAATACACTGTATATAGGATATGTTCTTTTTTTTCATTGATTGCCAATGTAATTATAAAACCATTCATCCCATTACATTTTATATACCTCCACCAAGGTAACAATGCACTTGTAGAACACTCACGTCATCAATAAAACATGTAGAGTTTTATATTGATTAATACATATAGATACAGATTCGAATTGAGACAATGGTAATAATATAAACAAACAAGCTTAGGGACGAGGTCAAAAGTTCAATGTAGGATAAAAAACTTAATTCAAATAGTTTGGGGATGGGGGGGGGGGGGGGGGGAGTGGGGTAAAAATCGCTGCAAGTTTTGCTATCCGACATCGATTTTCGGATTGAAAAATACGGATTCAAGTGATGTCCAATTCAATATATAGAACATACATTGTTGAGGAAAAACCCGACCCATGATACAAAAAGTGTACTATCAAAGAATATGCCCACATTGGTCAATTAATTTTTCCCAAATTAAGTTAAGATGGGGGGGGGGGGGGGGGGGGGGGGTCAGTGAAAAAACTATTTGAATTAAGTTTTTTATCCTACACTGAACTTTTGATCTCGTCTCTTATCTCTATCGTGCATAATAAATGAGAAAGTAAAAATGTCATATTATTATACTTTATTTATAATTTCCTGGCATGTCATTCCATGTAATATTATTTCCTTAGGGACGAGATCAAAAGTTCAATGTAGGATAAAAAAACTTAATTCACATAGTTTTTTCAAAGACCCCCCCGCCCTCAACTTAATTTGGGAAAAAATGATTGACCAATATGGGCATATGCGTTGAGAGTATACTTTTTGTATCATGGGTCCTTCTTTTCCTCAACAGTGTATGTTTGTTCTGTATATTGACTTTGACATCACTTGAATCCGTATTTTTCAATCAGAAAATCGATGTCGGATAACAAAACTTGCAGCGATTTTTACACCCCTACCCCCCACCCCCAAACTATTTGAATGAAGTTTTTTACCCTCAGTGTGAATGTTCGATTATGGATAATTACATAAAAGTATACATGGTAATCTTTCCAAATCCACTTTGAAATAATTTTCAATCTCCTTCATAACCAACATTAGTCGAAACAGATTTATTAACCGTAATTGTGTGTGTCTAAGTGGGGTAATACAAACACTTCACACGGGAACTAATTCATCCAATCAAATTCCCCAAATTTTAAAATTACTCAGTATATTGTAAAATATATTACCATAATTAGTTGTTATGAATTAGAGAGATAAGCGGAAGTTATAAATAGACATTTTGTAATACTATATGTCATGCCTTGCACATTTAAAAAAAAATCACGTCTGCTTATCTCTCTTAAGACTGAGTCCGTAAATAAGGAAGGAGTATGTTCACTTTCCTCTGTATTTGTTTCACAACCATTGATTTTTTAATCTTAAATATTTACCTACTTTTTATCGTAAACGATTGTATGCAATGCATTGATATGTCAGCAAACAATAATTGTATGCTTAATCATTAATAAGTAAGAGACCATATACCAGGCTATGCCTCCAGAGATTTTGAAACATTTTAGGCGATTTTTCGAAAATGACCCTAAAAGTGAAATAAATGTATTATTTATGGTTAGATTAAAATGACAGAAAATTAAAGTTTCGTAATGAATGAAATATCTAGACCATTTAATCACAGAGCTCTGACAATTAATTATTGTTAAACTGCTGAAAAATGCAGTTAGAATAAAACAAAATTAAATTGAGCTTACCTGACCCTGTACGTCATGTACGTAAATACTCAGCTTGACAATAACTTTTAGTCAATAAAACAAGTTGTTGTAATAATCTATAATTTCCTTTTCTCTACATTTCAGATCTGAGTGTCCATCATATGGAAACAAAGTGCTTCGGAAGTTCCAATTCATTTTGTTAATGTGGAATATATTTTAAACAAATTAAAAACGTCAATTTTCCGTAATTTTTATCTTATTACAAATCGTCTATTTTTATAATTTTTATATTTTACTATATCGAATTTCGTACTGAAAAATTTTAACTTTGTGATAATGATTTTATTTAACGGTGTGATAATGATTTTATTTAACAATTTTGTTGTAGATAGATTATTTAGTACTATATCTGGTTTAAAAGACTAAATTGTTACGGGAGCAATTTACATTTGAATCAAAGGGTTTAAAATAACATTTCCGATAAATAGATATGTATTTCTGTCAATTTCTTTAATAAATAATTAATTGACATTAAACTTTGAAATCAATACAATATAGTACCACATTTGTCTTTCTGTTCAACAAATTCTATGACTGAATAATTCTTTCCTTCACAACAAATTTATTTAGGGAGCAATCATTTCATATCTAATTGGTTGAGGGGGGGGGGGGGTCTTTGGATCGTAAAACTTTATTTCGCATTGTGCTCCAAATTTCAAATATAATTCCATTATACAGAACACTTCAATTACGTCATATGTTTTATACTCTCTTTCTGCGGATTAAATCCTTGATATCCGACCCCGCTCTTTCTCAACCCAAATAAAAGTCAAATCTTTTAGCTGACAGGTAACATTTGTAATGCAGTAATGTATTTGATAAAACGCTAAGAAGATTTTTAACCAGTTTTTCTGTCATGCGGTGCTCTTTTTTAAAGTACAAATGTACACAAAGGAAGGAATGAATATTCATTTACAATGCTTCCAAATAAAGCACTGGAAATAAAAAGTATAAGCTTATTTAACTTGAACATAAATCAGTCCAATGTCAATCCTGAACACTCCAAAATAAACCGGATCTAAGGGCAATCTTGAAATTACAACATGGTGTGAGATTTTTCCTCTATATTGGGGGGGGGGGGGGGCTGACCACCAGTACTTTAAGATGATGCACAGCATTAAAATATTTGTTCTTTTGCAAGTTGGACTACTTTCTATGTGTATGCGTGCATTTTGTGTTAATGTATATCATTTCTTACCAATTTTATAGCGTATTAACAATATGAATTATTTAATACAAATTTTGATGCACAAGATATGCACATATCGCCGATTTAAGATTTACAAATCTCAAAGACTAAATGTGTTTGAAAACCAATTATCCAAAGAACTGAAGATCATTCTGCAAAATGCCAAAACCATCTACGGACAGAGCTATGCACGAGGGAGATACGCCTTGGTTTACATAAAAATTTTTTGTAAGAGTAAATTAAAGCATCAGATTCGGGGCTAGTATCGAAATACTAGCAATTGAGCTGATGAAACCCTCGGGGACTTGCAATCTACCAGTAATAGTATCAACTCAATGGTAAAAATGAATTCTTTGATACCAATTTTGATATGCACAAAAAGTGCACATGTCGTCGATTTACGACACATTATTTGTGCCCAAAACCTAAAATGTTGAAAACAAATTATCCTACAAGTTGGAGCAAATCCCAAAATGCCAAAATTACCAAAAGGGTAAAGCCAAAAACCATCTCAGAGTAGAGCTAAGAATGTGGTAGATACTCCTTAGTTTACACAAAATTTAACATTTCTGCAACAGTAAATTTAATAAAGTGCCATTTTTGGGTTAGCATTAATATACGCAATTGCACAAATAAGTTATTTGTTTTAACATGTCAGTCTGATTTGGACAATTAGTTAATAAGCTGAGTGTCTTGTCACTGCCCAAGCTTGTAGCGATCAATTTCTAACACTCTAGGGGGAACATGACCATCAAGCAATTCCACCGTTAAATACTTTGCCTATAGACTGCTTGGCCGTGCGTGCATCCGGACATAAATGTCATCATGAAACTTTCTAACTTTCTTGTTTTACTTATTTCAAGATAGGGACGACATCAAAAGATCAATTAGTAGTTAGTAAATTTCAGTGTTTGTTAATAATATCTCCATTTTACATGTATATTGGCATGAAGGCAATTAAAAAAAAATGCATCAGTACAAACTCTTTCATTCAAACCAAAACTATTGAAAATCTACCGTCGCTTACTTAATGAAATCCCATCATGTTTTTTAGGGGCATAGTTATTAAGTTTACGACACTCTGAAATATGACCATTTTGATAGTGACTATATTTTGTCTTAATGTATGTCGTTTTTTTTCAATTTTAAAGCGTATCAACAATAGCAATTATTCAAAACAAATTTGGATGCCAAAGATGTGCACATTTCTCCGATTTAAGACTAAAAAGTCTCAAGGCCTAAATCTTTTCTGATTGAAACATTGTTTAAAATGAATTGTACTTTTGTGTCTGATATTTTTATCTAGGATACTTGACAGAAAGTGGAAAGGAATAAAATAAAAAATACACTATGAAACATTGAAAACAATCTACATAGAAAACGGGTTGACGCACAATCTGTAGATATCAACAATTGTCACAAATGAATATGCAGCGGGTGCGAGATTTTTTTTTATCTCGTTGAAGATATTACAGTCACTGCAAGATGAAGAACAACAATAAAAACCTATTCGTTTGTTTAAAAGTTTGTCAGGTAGACGTGTATTGATTGATATGTCATTTTTGACCAGTTATCCATTTTGTTGTTGTGGGTACGTAGGGATTTGGTGCCAAGATACAATCCACTATATCCCCTTTTCACGTATTATTTCATTGCAAGGGTTCCATTTGGCACCACCATAAGTACATCTATATGCGTATACCGTCTAAGATATACATAGCTGGGGATGCCTTATGAAATTCTTTCTTACTTCATGACCTAATTTAAATGCATATTTTGCCAAAATAAGTATTCGATACCAAGGCCGCAGATGGTAACAGTCGAACAAGTATGGTATAAATAAAATGGACATATATAGATATTAACATAATCACAGCTGTACACATTTTCCGAGTGGTTTAGAAGTCCAATGCTTACCTCTTATTATTTCTACAAGACAATTATTTTTTTGGAAAACAATCAATTTTTTTTTAAACATAACCTTTAATATTAGGATACATTTTAAAAATTTTTAACAAGTTTGCGGAAATTTTTATTTTGTTTTTTGTCGTCGTGATTTGTCTAAAATTGATCTAATTGCAGATAAAATGGTATCAATAAAACAGACCTACCTTCTCTGCAGCATTTACTAGATATCTGGTGTGTCGTCTTTTGAACTATCTTATAAAGATGATAGATAGGCGGTATCAAGCAAAGCAGAGCAATCCTCACAATGTTATACTAAAGCAGCTCGCCGACAACGCATTTTCCTATTGACTTTTTCCGTTTTTATCTGAAGTGTTGTTTGACATATTCTGAAATCAGATATATATGAGAATTTATATTGATTTTGCAATTATAGTTGGTAAATTTAAATGTTTGTTAATAATAAGTCCATTTGTATAAATCAGATTTACTTTTTTGAGAATTTCTGCTTTCATAACACTCTTAAAACTAAAAAGATGTTAACAAATAGTCAGATTTTTCGGGTTCTTTGAATGATATTATAGATGTTTCGTATTGGGGTACTTTCATTAAGAGTCAACTGCATAACTAGCAAAGGCAGTAGGAGGACACAATAAAAAATTCAATAAAAACCCATTAAAGTAGTTCATTTCGTCATTATATGAAATACATGTATAACATCTTTTTATTGGGTGCCAAGAAGAAGAAAAAGCTAGGCATTGCGATTTGGTGAATAAAAATAAGCCGTAAAAATGTGTTGAAAAAATGCAGGTTTTTCAATATTTAATTGCCAAACTGATCTGTTAAGTGAAATATTTAAAAAAATGCATTTTGTCAATTCAGTTTTAAATGTTAGATCAATACATTTAGTGTATGTTCTGCTCCTCCTTAGAATGGATTGTATCTATAAAATTTATCATCGATTCAACTTCAATTGACCACGCATATGCATATGATATTTTTTATAATTAGCCCCCTTCCCTCCCATAAAAACAAACGGTTGCTCCCTAATGGAGCATCCGTTACCTTTAAATATATGATGTCACATAAATATTTAACATAAATGACTTGCTGTTTTTTTTTCTGAAAAAGCAATACATAAAATTATGCTATGGAACATTTTACTTCAAATTACTCACACAACATCAGACTGCATTATACGTTTTACATTAGAGGCCATTTAATCCACAATTCAATTCAAAATTGGATATTATAGTGTACGACTTTTTTAAATAAGGACAGAAAACGAGCACTGTGTCACACCAGATTTTAGATGATTGTCCTATGTAATGAGCAATTTGATTACGATGGTTTTTCGTTCAATGTATCACATGATAATTTTATAATTGAACTATATGTAATATGGACCGAAATGGCTGTATGTACTTAAGAGCATAGAATATTTTCTTCTCAAAACAATGAAATGGCAATATGTCCACAGTTGCAAATAAATATAGATATAATAATTCATGAATATTTTGAAATTATTAAGGAAACTTATGAGGTGAAAATTAAAAATTGGTCAATAATAGTAGACGCTGATCTGACCCAGATACCCAATAAAGTGACAGGAAATGTATCTTTTACTTCCTTTGTTCATCTCATATTGTAAAAGTTTGTGTTCATTGTTCTAATTTGTTTACGCCTTTGTTTCTCATGTCTGGTTTTGTCTCTAGGTTTATTATTATTTTCTTTTTATGCCAGTCGCTAATATGACTAAAATATGAGTCAGAACTACACTCTTGTGACACAATACAAAAGAAGACTTCTTAAATTAACATCCATGCAAGACGCAGTACGATGATAGCTCTTCATAATCAAGGATTTTAAAACATGCCAATTTGGCGCAGCAGTAACTGTTTGTTGCACTCCAAAACGACTTGGCGTGGCAATTGTTTTAAATTAACTTTTATTAATTATTCTTTGTTTCCACAAAGACTCATTTCTCAAAAATTTATTCGGTGCACTTAATATTTTTGCGGAATGTCAGTTGATGCCTTAGTTAGTAAAAGTCATCATCACTCCAAAATTTTCTACAACGGCTGCCGTTTTATTAACCTATACGAAATCACCTCACAAATCATACTAGTTTTCTCTTAAATTTAATTGCAAGTGTATAACCTGAATGTACACAGCAGACTTAACACTTAACATGAGTTACTGTATTTTCAATATGACGAGTTTCTCTACCAAAGCAGGACATTCTCAGCTGTCCGACTACCTGAAATCACAGTCTGTATTTTTTATTTTTATATGCGAGTTTACATTACTAGTTCTTCAGTTACTGTGTTGTCTTTTTCTATCTCTATTTGAAAAGTTATGTTTGTTTATTGTTTTGTTTATTTATTTGTAGTATTTGGGTTTTATGTGTTGTTTGTCTCAAGATTTCGCCTTGCAATTTGATTTTGATCCAATGGACTTTACCCTCTGTCATATTGCTTCGAAAAAGGTAAGTTTTTTCGATAATTACTTACGAATCCGAGAGTAGTTTCATCTTAAGGATGTTCGCTGGTCATGTTTTTTTAATTTTTGTCAGATGTTCAGAATCATCTGGTTTTATCCATTTGAATGCTATAATTTATTTTTCCCGCTAACACCCATTTTTCTTTTCATAAATCTTTTGCATGCAGAATAATAGGTCATTTGTAAAAATCTTATAAAATCTTTGTTATTATTTAATGGTTTTTGAGAAATAAAACTTTTCAATGATAAAGGTACGTAAAATCAAGAGAGCATATTTTTCCCGCCAAATTTTCAATGGCTTTTATCTTGAAAACAAGCACACTGATCAATAATTTTTTTTTCGCTCTTTTAGTTCCTTTATTAATCCACTATCAATATTTACCAGTGTTATTAAAAGCTTGTTATTTTGAAACTGCTTAATTGCTAATACCATGAATACGTTTGTATTGCTACAAAATGAATATCAGCAAGAAAACACCTAAGCGATAAACTAGGCTGGTTCTCTCCCTTGCAACATACGGATAAACTGACATTTTCAATGATAAAGCTATGTAAAATCAAGAAAGCATATTTTTCCCCGCCAAATTTTCAGAGTCAAACAGATAAAGGACAGGGAACCAGTCTAAGCAATAAACCAGTAGGAAAAGTCTTATGATAAAAATACAATGTCACGAAAATGTGCCCTAATTAACATTTCAAACAAAACAGAAATTTGGGCATCTGGGCCCGTTTCATAAACATTCGTAAGACTAGTATCGAGACTGGTTCCATGACGTCAATAGAACAAAGACATTGAAAACCGGAAATCAGATCACACTTACGACTAATCGTAGTCGTACAAATGTTTGTAAAACTTTGCCCCTGTTATAGAAAGTCTTGTCCCTGTATGATTTTTCGAAATATCAATTCTGTGATCATCTTAGTATTTAGATGTTCATATTTAATTTCTGTTTCTGACCTCAAGCATCAACTCGCATTCGATGAATCAAAATTGGTATAACAGATTGTTTACTCTTGTTATGACAGTCGACAGATATCATTATAGGAACACCTGTTATTAATTAAATTATCTATCCTCAGAGAAAATAGACCAATAACAGGATAGATAATTAAGGCTAATTATCCGGTAAATATATCTCTTTGTTGTTTCAGTTGTCTTTGGAGATAAAACAAATTGTGGTAATATTTTGTTTTGAATGACAGGTATTCATTTGATTGATGGAACAATGATAGTGTTTTTGATAGGGTTTTCACAACAAGTTGTATGACAAAATGATAGTGTCTGTACCTATAATTAGTATTATCCAAACTAATGATTTCTATAAAACTTTTCTAATAACACGCGTGCCTTGTTTGCACAAGGTACACAACATTAAACATTATGAACTAATGAGGAAACGTTCTACATAACTGAAAAAATATCATCTGCCCATATCATGGAGCTTTTTCAGATAAGCCAAAAGAGGAAAAACGTCTAAAGAGTCGATATTTCATCTCTCCTATAAAGATAAGATCCATTATTGCAACAACACGAAAAAAAACGTTCTTCACGACCGAGAATATCTGTAAATTGTAAGGAAAAAATTTCTATTAACATGGAGAAGAAAACCATTATAGTGCAGTACCAACGAAAAAAGAACGTATGGTTCCTACAGAGGTAAAAGATTATCTAAAAACTCGTAACACGAATTTCCTCTAACTCAAACTGTTTCTGAAGAACACGCCAAATTTTGGAGAACGGGGGTATTTATAACACTTGATCTATACTTATAAATATACACAATACTATTTGTTGATATCGTGTCTAAGAAAGCGATATAATGCGTAGCTCTTTTAGTGCCCATGGGTAATCAAGCACAAAAATAAATCCATCTGATGATAAGAAAGTCTTTTAAAATGTCAATTTTAGACAGTATAATCGATTGATGTCAACAGTGTAACAGATTGTCCCCAACTGGAATGATGATCATGTAAATTATGGGAAGTCACGTAAGAAATGAATATATTCTCTTGATACCGTTTTGGTGCCATGGACGTGCGAAAAGCCACATACAGAATAAAGCACATAGAATGAAATATTATTCCGAGTTCAACCTATCCCCGAATCGGCTTTCACAATGTTAACTTTCTCCCCGATTTAATTTTTGCTGTAAGGTACGATGATTCGATAATACGATGAAACAAGGGTTCGGCTGATAAAAGGTTTACAGAAACAACGAAGGCGAAGATGAACAATTCACTTGTTTTTGTGAAGTTTTCTGTGTTATATCAAAACAACCAAATAGATAACAGGAAAGGTTAACAATTACATACCAATCATACAACGCCACCCTACAGACAGAACCCGGGATATAGAATAACAAACAAGAACACAAAACACAAACATAAACACAACAGAGAGTCAGCATAGTCTGAATTGGTACATACACTGAACGATGGGGGGGGGGGGGGGAGGGGGATAAAGTACCCAAGCACCCCCTTATCTATCCTCACAACATACAGAACTATAAAAACCACTACAGAATCATAACCAACAAGGTGAACTATACAAGAGAAAATTGTACAATTGATTTACTTTGAGCATGAAAGATACATGTCTGGTTATTCATTGTACATCAGAAACAAACTGGGGAAATATTTGAACGTAATGCAAAAAGCAAGAGAAAAGAGCTTTTATAGTAACTCGTCATTGTAGGGTCTGTAGATCACACACTACATAAAGATCAGAACGGCCATAGAATACATTTTGCGATACATGTATTTAAGAATTGCTACTTACGTCTTGACCGGGGGATTCGTAAAAGTCAACTGACAATGGAGTATTAAGGAGGGAGGCTAATTATATTCGTTCTCTAATTTGGGCGAATAATGAGGGAATCTTACTTAACGTCATCAAAATATCAAAATATCAAAATTTGCACGTAAATTAACGAGTAAGCTACATTCATATATTCAATAAATGTAACGATTATTCCCAATATGAAATGTTCAAAAATAATATTAACACTTTGTAAAAAACGTGCAGTTAAATGTCAAGTAACCAAGGAAACTAAACTAAGTATGATAAATCCCAGAAAACTGGTGTCACCGAATCTTTATACTTTCATTTATTACGTTCAAGCAGAACTCAAACAACAGAAATGTGAACATATTACAGATTTGGGAGAAACTGACAACCCTTGTGTTAGCAAACTAAACAAGCATTTACTAAAGCAAACAGTAATTATAAGTGTATTTATCTTGGACGACAAGCAACATCGTTTAGTAGATTACTTAACACTGATGAGAGATCTACGTAATGTTCATGTATCGTTTCATCAAGGAATCATGAAGAATGTGAAAAAATGATTGACCTGTCTAGATATTTTCATTTTTGACATTAGTATTTCGTTCGTGTATTATAGTAGTCTTCATAGAGCCCATGCTCTTAGGAGACATAAAGTATACAGAATGCATTGTTTACAAGCAATAAACGTTATCTATGCTTATATTATTTTGCGTTTACAGAGAAGGACGTTCATTTTTTGGAGAAAACAAACCCGATTTCACTCTCCCAAATGATTTAGTTTGTATGTTGTTCCAGTTATATTGTTCTTTAGTTTGCTCTGTATTTATTTTTTAAAGTTTAAAGGAATGATATAGGTTGTCGAAATTCGAATATCCGTCTATATATATATATATATATATATATATATATATATGGCAACTGTAATTGATATACTCGTGACCGGTTTCATAAAAATTCTAAAACCACTGTGTTGTTTTCCGTTAATTTCTAAATTTCAACATATCCGATTCCTCCTCATGCAGTATTTAAATTTTATGTAAACTCATCGATTTTGAAAGTTGTATTTATTTTAGCAAAAATCATAACCCACACATTTGCATCACAGTATTATTATGGTGACCTATGATAAAATCAGAAGATATATATTGGGCCGGGAAAATGTTGTATCCCTTTTTGCTTACAAACCAACACATTTATTTCCTTGAAATTGTTTTGAGACATGATTCATGGAACAAAGTCAAATTATCATCAATTGCTCAGTTTTGTTGTTTCAGTTGGACGATAATTCAGCACATGTAACGCAAAACTAAGAGAAAATTCTAATTTTTTAACTGACGTGATTGAAGAGGATGTGAGCAAACATTATACATTGCACCCTTGGTACATGAAGAATATGATAGCCAATTATAATAATATTATGGCACATTAGGACTGATTATTTTGATGAAATCGTTTGTCCTTAGGGATAGATAATGACTGTACGTTGATTTGTAATCTAAAGCTGTTCAGAAGTAATTATTAAAATGTTATTTCACTGAGTATGATGAAAATAAATGGAAAAGGTGAGCTGTTAAAAGGGGCAAAGAATGACTTAATTGTACAAAAGTCGAACAAAACCAAATACAAAATCATAAAGAAACAGCAAAAGTTAAAAGTAAAAATCGCCCGACGTTTCGGCCAATATGGCCTTGATCACGAGCATGTTCTTTCACTGAGTACGAGGAAAATAAATGAAAAAGGTGAAGTGTTAAAAGGGGCATAGCACGACTTAATTGTACAAAAGACACAAGTCCAACAAAACCAAATACAAAATCATAAAAAAACAACAAAAGTTAAGAGTCAAAATTGCCCGACGTTTCGGCCAATATGGCCTCGATCACGAGCAGAAAAAAAATAAAACGTTGCCTCTTAGAAACCCAGAGTAAAACTGAAAGAAATTAGAATTACAATATACTTTCAATTCTCAAAGGTGTGTTCAGTAGACGCCCATTTGAAAAATAATAGTAGTAAAAATATATATAAATGAAAGGAGATGTGAAGTAAAGTACATGTACACAATTGAAACAGAATTTAGTAAAGTTTAAGAGAGAAAACAAATATACTTAAGGAGCAAACAAAAAACGCAATCCAGTAGACAGAAAATATCGGGAAGAGAAATGAACAACCACAAGCACAACAAATAAACAACAAAAACTAAACAACAATGAACAACAGGAACTCTTATAAAAACCAGGAGAGAACTCAGGTTCTCCGGAAGGTAAGCAGTTCCTTCTCCGCATACGGCACGCGTCGTGGTAGTCACAAATCGGCGGAGGTACATGAAATGTTACGACAATGGTATCCATGCCACACAAATTCTTGTTGGCCTCATATGTGATAAACTTTAACGGGATTATAAGGAGTATAGGTATAGGTCATATTCGTTTCATTTATTTTCAAATCTAATCATCATATGAAATGTCAAAGAGTACACAGATTTTATGGAACTACTCTAGAATAGTACAAAAAGGATGTATGGTCCATGAGACAATATTATATACTTATTGACTGAGTAAGAGGGGAATAGTAAGTTTATTGTCCCGAGGAACAACTATTGCCCCGAGGCAACGCCGAGGGGCAATAGTTGTTCAGAGGGACAATAAACTTACTATTCCCCGACTACTCAGTCAGTAAGTGTTTTATTATACCGAAAGAAACACAAGAGATAATTAAGGCAAAATTTAAGTCATGTGTACGTACCCGAGATGCATGATCGAGTGACAGAGTCCATTATTTTTTTTTAAATTCATGTTCTCACCATGACATATCCCTTTTTCTAAATACTTAATTACATCTCGGGATTCAGCATTGACGATAACCTATAACGCGGGAGCTTCCGAACGGGTCGGCTAAAACCTCCCAGCCAATCCCGTGCCCGGGATTAAAAATCCGCGAAACAACGTAACTTGAAGAGGGAAAATAGTTTTTTGAGGGAAAATAGTTTGGAAACTATTGACCGGTGACCGGGGAAAATAGTTAAATCACTGAAAATGTTAAAAATAGTGAAATTATTGTGCATGTATTTATTATAGAAAAATATATCTAAGGTATAATAAAAGAAGATACCAAATAAATCACAAAAATGACCGCACCATTCAACCATTCAAGACTACCCATTCAACCCAATAACGAATAGAACACGCAGTGAATGGTAAGGTCTTATTGTGCTTGTAAAAAAGAGCATATACCTCAAGTAGGGGATACTTCCTACATTCTATCGGATCAATTTGGATGCTTTAGTATGCATACATTGGAACCTCACTTGCACAATTCGTATCGAAGTGGGAATCTCGAATTTATTTAAAGTTCCTTTATATAAATTTCTTTACTTAAAAACGCCCATTATCATTACAATGCTATAATCATGATAATTATAACAGTTTTTGTCATCTCCACGGTTGTTCATGTCATCAACAAATAGTGCCTCATCAAAACCATGATATGAAATGAAAGTACACTTATTGGAAAGTTACTCAGTGTTAAACAGGATTATAACAGCTTTAACGAAATAAGAATTGTATACTTGTAATAAAATTCTACTACAAGATAAACTTTAATTAACACCTTCAGATAAATAAATACGGCTTGATTTACTTAATAAATAACATCAAAGACTTCATATAATTGCTTAGGTATAATCGAGTGTTGTTTTGATGAAGATGTTTCTCCAAAGAACATTACTTCTTGTGTATTTGAATACGCGGTACAATCAACTATCATCTTGATGGATGTGATTATCCGAAGATTATTTCTCAAACAAATGTATTTGCAGAAGTGACAGGATCAAATAAGATTATAGAACATTGTCAATGAAGGATGAAACTAAAGAGTTGAATCAAAAGATGAAATAAATTCCATTGACAACATCAGGCATAGGCTATAACTCTGTTCTCATTCCTTTCATCATCTGAAGTCTGAACAAGAGCTGATTTGAATTTAATGCTATTATCTTACTGCATTCACAGGAAAACAAATCTAATAAATTTATAGGTAATTTCATTATGAGTTCACTAAGACAGAGCTTTTGAATTATCATTGGAAATTCCTTGTTGTTACGATGTCTTCATGAAAATATTTCAACAGGCAAAAATAAATCTTGCTTCCTGATCTGGTATACGTCTTTGCAACCCCATAGTTACGCAAGAAACTAATACTATTTACGACAAAACATATAGCTTAAATTCTGTCATGTTTATTTAACGTGTTCAGTCTAATTTGTTTGAGAACAGGTGTTTGCAGTGAAAAAAAATGAAATGACCATGCCATAATGTTAATAGATACAGAAATGATTGGGTATTATGAATTATTACTTTTTACGGATACAAACTGCTCATCATCACTTACAAATTTCCCCATGATACAGATACATTGTAAAACTCAGTTAGAATACCACATTAAGATTGATTCCTTAACTCTCGGGTTTGTTGGTAAAACCAGATATCAATGTAAGGCTCTAATCAATCGCGGGAAATTATTAATTTTCTCCAAAAATTACTTAACCAATCTCTTAATAAACAAAACAAGTCATATCAACCAATCAACGCCAACGTACATGCAGAACCGAGGAAAAAAAAACATAAAAAAACACAAACATAAAAACAACAGAGTCAGGATAGTCTGACTTGGTACATACACTGAACAGTAGTGAGGTTAAACCGGTTTTATGTATACTCAAACCTCTCCCTTATCTTTCCTGACACTCTGGTTTATAAAATATGTATAAAACTAAAAACCGACCAGCTCTAACAATAACACTTAGTTAACATCCATGGTAACAATTTACGATACGTACAATCTGTATGAATTTGACCACTTAAAGCACACAGTTTAAAAAAATAATGTTTCATCGGAAATAATGAAGCCTAAGATATACGTGTAGCAAAACTTGAAAAAAGGAGAAAACAATAGACGAAAACGTTGTTGAACACACCCAAAAGTTAAAATAACCAAATACAGTCCTCCTAATCAGTCATGTGTCAGTACCTGCTAGTTCAATAAAACACTCTGCAAAGAGGTCAGTTTGAACATACATCTAACTAACTCTGAGAAAATTGTGGTGAAACTTATCAATGTAATTTATTTTAGCTTCTGATACAAGGTCACTATTAATCAATGATTTATATTATAAGTATTCACAATATATATGCTTGATAATCAGTTTATTATTTTTAGATGCTCTGATAAAAGGTCAGTAGCAGTAAACTTTCAAATAGGTACTTCAGATAAGTTAACCGTATAATTTAACCACAATTTTAAAAGAAAATATAGATCTATGTTATTTCTTTGCCGTCATTACATAAAATTCTGTTATATGTATATCATGCTTTTCTATATAATATTTTTGTCTTACATCACTCACACCATGAAGAAATGAAATAAAAGCGCTATTTACTTGCTTTTTGGATCCCGTTCCAATAATACACCTGTTTGTTTCTCAAGTATCTCGCCGCCACATCATAATTTTAGCCTTGAATGATCCCTATATTTAGTAGATGACAATACTAGTCAGAGAACAGAACATTTCTTTTTTAGATTTAGAGTTGGGTGCCCTTGTTCAGCTTTTTAAACATACTTGTAACTTTGAGAAAAGAAAAGAACCTAAGTTAGAATTTTTAATGTGGACATGAGTATAATAAACAATGAAAATAGAAAAATGATATCGGGTTATGGATATTAGATGCATGGCGAATCGATATACGCTTTCTAATAAATAATATTCAAGTACATGAAGGAACGCATATTTCGTCAATTTACGACCCATCAGTAGAGCTCAGACCGAAAATGTTGTAAAAATGCTGTAATGTTCAGTCAGTTCATTATGACGATTGTAATGACAACAATTTATTTTGGACGACCACCACGGATTCTTTGTACTGTTTCCTTTTTCCGGAGAGCATGACTCTTTTCATTGTGTTTTTTATAGAAGTTAAAATGTGTCATAGTTTTAGTTTTGAAAGTTTATTGTGGTTTCCTATATTTTATTCCTGGTTTATATGTATCTCTAATAAACCCCGCCCCACTTTGGGAATTAACATATCTGCTATATTTTATTCCTGGTTTATATGTATCTCTAATAAACCCCGCCCCACTTTGGCGGTTAACATATCTCCTATATTCTATTCCTGATTTATCTGATTTATCTGTATCAATATCTATCTATTCCTGGTTTATCTGTATCTATAATAAATCCCGCCCCACTTTGGCGGTTAACATAATTCATTGTAGTACCAAATACAATTCTTTATATTGATTCAATGCAGATGCACAATTCATTATCAGTTGAAACACAAAATTGATCAAAGGGAAACCGGTGGATCAAAGGAGTTGTAAATCTCTAAGTAACTTAAATCCCTAATATCTACAAATGAAAATACCATATTTGGAATTGATTCTATTCTCTGCATTTTTTGCACCGTGAAATGCCCAAGGGAGCAACCATTTGATTTTTATTTGTAAGGGGGGGGGGGCTAGGATCAAATGTTTGATGCTGCCTATTTAATTAGTTGAAATTTTTGTCCTGGATTTTTATTTTCATTCAAATAAAAAAATTACATTATACAGGACCTGCTTTTTTTACACTAAAGTGTCTTTTTATTTTCACAAAATCCGGGTCCTGCCTTTTTATTTCGAATTTAATCCTAGCGCCCCCTCCCCTAAAAATAAAATGGCTGCTCCCTAAATATTATGATTTTCTGTCTCAAGAGTAACAAAGTTCAACAACCAAAGTTTATCTAAAGTGGAAAGCAAAGTTTATCTTAAGTGGAAAGCGAAGTTTATCTAAAGTGGAAAGTCTAAGACAAAGAGTACATGAACACTGTCATGAACTTTAGACAACATTACTTTGGCCAATTATAAAGACAAGAGAATACAAAAATTGTGTTTAAAATATTGATTATTCTTGGTATGCTAAATTAGTATGAGGAAAAATGAAATATTATAAAGCACTTCACCATAATTTCAACAGTAAAAAGAAGATAACGTGGCAAGACTTCCTTTTGACACCCCTTGTGCGTATGTCTATGCTTATTCCGTCAACCAAGGGGTGCCAAAAGGAAGTCTTTCCGATAAAGTTGATTCCTTATCTTTATATATAAGTTCAAAATTGTCATAGTTTTAGTTTTAAATATTCAATGTGGGATTTTAATTGAATTGCACAAGGATTAATAATGAATAATAGACAATTAGTTGAAAAAACATGATAAACGGGAAACGGACGTGTAAGTCTTACTGTGTAACTTTAAACAATAATAATGAACAAACGGAAATGTCATAAATGCATGTTAAGTTGATCCAAATCGTTTAGAAACCTTAAAATGACTATGATTTTCCGTCTCAAGAAAAGAAAAAAATAGATTTTCAACTAAAATTACACAGACACACTTTCATGATTTTAAGACAATATTTATTTTGGCAAATTATAAAGACAAAAGCGAATACAAAACCTTGTACACAAACAAACAGTAATAATTAATAATTCTTGGTAGGCTGATCATTTTATATTTCTTTTTCTAGTATAAAGAAACTAAAATTTTGTAAAGTGCGTGTTGTTAACCACAAAAGTGAGTTAAAATATTTGCAATGGTTTCACGTCTAAGCGCAAAAAAGCAAAGATAAGCCTATCGCAAAAAGTTCGAGGTTTACAGTACTTATCACCATAATTTGAACTTGTTCAATCCCAAGAGGTATTTGTGAAATTATATATTATTTACTGAGTGTTATGACAGCAATTTATGTGCATTTGGCTGCAATAACAATCACATTAACTTCATTTATCATATCACATAGGAGATGAATTTCTTGAGATATCTCATATCAAAAATGTACGCAGTCAGCAATTAACAATCTTGTACTTTGATTTCTTTCGGTTTAATAAGTTTTAATATATATTCATAAAAGATATTTCATAGCTTTATTATTATATATATAAAATCTCTGTTAAAATGTATCAATAAATGCTAGAACAGTATAACATAGTATAAGTCATGTGACCTTTTTTCATGAAAAATTGTATATTTAAAGACTAGGGCCAATTTCCCCAGTATTTGTTTTACTCATATCCATTGATTGTAAAAAATTGTATGCAATGCATTTTTATGTTAACAAACAGAATATTAATAAGTAAAAAATTTTGTTAAAGTTGTGTATAAAGGCGATTTTGGTCAATTTATACCACTTTTTGGTATCGCCAAGAAGGAAATTCAAAACCAAAACCATTCTAGTGTCATATGAGATACATAAAATGACTTACAGCTAAAAATTAAGCGATATTGAGGTACGTAGAAATTTTTTAAACTTATTTCTTAGTTATTATTCGCAAATCTGTAGACACCACATACAGACATTTCCCAAAGAAATTTTTAAAGGCTTTAGACGACATTCCTAGACGTGAAATAAATACAGGCGAAAATAGCCCCACTTCTTTAAATCAAGTTACAATCAAAAGTGTTTTATTTTGACCAAATAGATTATTATTAATCTATACCAATAGGAGGATTTAGCTAATCGTTCATGTTGTTCCCTTTAAACTTCGGTGTCATTCAGCAGCAAAATCCGCTCTGAACTAATATTCAATCTCTTTCATAGCCAATATTAGTTTGGAACACATTTTTCCAAAATAATTGTATGTATCTAAACGGGGAAATACATAGGCATCAAACCGGAATTGTTTCATCGAATCACATTCGCCAAATATTATGAAATTACACAGAATTTTGTAAAAAAAATTACCAACACCAATTGTTATGAATAAGAGAGACAAGCAGGCTTGTTATATGAATCCGCTCTACAAAGTTTTGGTTTATTGTTACACAGATTCAAAATTTCGGCCTTGAGAATTGTCGATGAGACGACAAATTATTAAAATGGGCACTCTGAGTGCTTCAAACTCGATATCAATATGTATATGTTGTATCACTGTGGACACAAGTACCTTAGTATATCGCATATAGTATTCGGTACAGTATGTGAAGTTGATATACTCAAAATCTCACTGATATAAAAATAAATAAGTATTTGGAAACCGATGATTATCTCCCTTTCATGCATAGCTCTTAGTTGACTTTAGAATCTGCTTTTCAGTGTGTTGGTATTTTGCTTTATGTTTCTTAATTTTCAGGAGTTATGAGCAGTGCTGATATAAAGTTATACATTGTTGCAATATGCTCTTGTCAATGCTTGTGGTGCATGTTGATATTATAGGTACTTGTTTATTTAACATTCAAGTTAGCTCAAACATATAAAGGGGATTACAATAATCCTGAAACATTAGAAGTTTAGAAATTTCGGATTAAAAAATAAGATATGCGACTTACAATATTTTTTAATAATTTGAATCTAAATATGTTACTATATTTGATGTCACGCAGTTGGCGCCTACATAATATTAGTTGTATCCTTCCTACAACATTTTAATGGAGTATCCGTGGTATTTCCGAGAAATATCCTGTGTAAAGTTTCTGTTAAATGATCATGAATGATGAAAAAAAGAAGGAAATAAAAAAAAACAAAAAACGTTCTAAGTATCCGGGAAATATCATATCACGAAGGATAAATTCACAGTGACTGATTAATATTTAGAAATTGTCTGGAAACCAATATCTTATTTCTAATTTTTAAAAAAAGTTGAAACAAATTGTCGTAAAATAAGAATAAAATACCAAACAATTTAATATTAACTAAGAAAAATATAAAGACATTACGAACGAATTTAAAATTCCATAATTTTTTTTATTCAATTCATTAACTTCATATCATAAACTCTTACACGTATTTCTAAATTCCTTGTTTTCAAGTGTGACAGTACTCGATCAACAGTCAACGACCAAATTTTAAATCAAGTACCGTCCTTCTTTTGTCATCGTACTGGCTTCATGTCCCTTTTTGAAGTCCATTTTATACACGTGTCATGATAGCTTGAAAAAGCTATGACAACACTTTAAACCTACTTTAAGTCGGACCATCCTGACCCGCCGTTGCAATTTTGTTTTTATTTTGCCTTGCTATTGTGCTTTAGTTCGAACAAAGATGTAATGACTTGTATTCGTTGGAGTTTCACTTTTGACCTTTTCTGTTCATTATCCCGATACGAAGAAGTCCGGGGATATTGTTATCGCCCCAATTCGTCTGTCCGTCCGTCCGTCGTACCGTCCATCCGTCCGTCTGTACGTCACACCTTCTTGTGACCTAAACTCCTCGTCCATTTGTAAGTGCATGAATATAATTTCTATGCTGTATTGCCATATACTGTATGTAGATGCACAATAACGTTTTATAGTTTTGTTGTTCAAACATTTGGGACCAAAGGGGTCGAATTTCGAAAATTTTGAATTTTAGCTTGTGACCTAAACACATCTCTCATATTTCATTTTATGCATTTAATTTCTATACACAATTGTTACATACTGTATGTAGATGCACAATAAGATTTTGATTTTGCAAAATGGGGTCTCACAGGAGTCGAATTTCTAAAATAGTGAATTTTAGCTTGTGGCCTAAACTCCTCTTTCATTTTTCATTTCATATATTTAATTTTCCAGACAATATTTTCATATACTTTATGTAGATGTGATGTGCGATAATATTTTAGAAATATTATTTCCAAAAAATGGGGTCCACGGGGATCGAACTAAAGTCCTCTTTCATTTTAAATTTTATGCATTTAATTTTTATACAGTGTTGTCACACTCTGTTAGTAGATGTGCGATAAGGTTTTATAATTTTGATTTTGAAAAATTGGAGCCCACATGGGTCGAATTTCGAAAATTGTGAATTTAAGCTTGTGACCTACACTCTCCTTTCATTTTTTATTTTATGCATTTCATTTCTATACAGTATTAACACACATTGTATGTCGATGCGCAATAAGGTTTTGGAATTTTATTTTCAAAAACCTGGACCCATTATTCATGAAAGTGGTGCACAGGGAAAACATATGGGTCGTTAGCTGTCGTTACAGACTGCCTCTATCTAGTTTTAATTATTATCATATAGGTTTGTTAATTTCATGCTCGGCAGATTGCAACATTAATCTTTGTTTCGTACTTGTAGAAGTAATTGATTTAAATTAAATCAATCTACGATACCATCAACAAAAACCTTATCACACCAAATCAATGCCATAGCAAAATCGTATCACTCAGAACGAAATGATTTTATCATTCGAAACACGATGTTTACTGACTTTTAACTTGCTTGTAAGAAAGATTTATAGACAATGTACATGCTAAAACATGCTAAATTCATCTGACTTAAAGTTTTATTGATTAGTATAGAAATTTGAAATGATGTCAATTTTATATATGAGAAAAATCCGTTGATTGAATGCTTTTTTACGCCACATGAGAACACCCATTAATTCTTAAAGGAGGGAGAAAGAAGTGATATTGGATCCTAGAATTATTTTTGCAGTATCAACAAGTTTTTTTTTTTGGCATTCTTGTGTGTTCTAAAAATATACCTCACTGTTTTATTCCAGATAATATCCAGTCCTGCAATTTGTTCAACACAATGCACCTCTTTTATTGTGAACGTGTTCATTAAAATTTGTTTGCCTAATAATTTCAATTATCAATCGTTATATTAAATTCAGTTCTAATTTGACAGCTCGAAAGGGCGACATGATTGTCAATAAAACATTTGTATCTTGTATCTTGTATCTTGTTTGGACATATTTTTTTCAATATCTTTACATCTATAAATAATTCAGGAAAAAAAACTATATTATAAACTTACCTTGTAACAAATGTATGAAAACACTGTAAATTCTAACTTTTAATTATTCCCCTGAGCTTTTGATTAATATATGCACTACGAAGTGAGTCCATTAATTATAACGATACATTTCACGTGCCACGGTTGTGTTTAATTGCAGGTGTTTGGTATCCAAAGAACGCAACTATCATCATGAACAGTACATAGTTAACAAATCATATGTAATTATATAACACAATATAATCATGTTACAGTGTGGCTTTTCGAAATTGCAACAGATTCTCGTGGTTGTAAAATTCTGTTTCAATTTATATCAGATAAGTTCGATCTACTGAAGAACAGTTGCAAAGAAAACAATTCTTCGGATACCAAATAGAAAAGTACAAAATAGGAATGCGAACTCTTCCCCCCAAAAAAAATAAATTAAAAAAAAAAAACCTTCAGTATCATCAAATGATTTGAAAGATTAGCATTTCCTGTCCATTTAAAAAAGGATAAAAAAATATATATATTCAATTAAAAATTGTCATACAACATTTGAAAACAAAAGTTCACAAAGGTGAAAATTGAAGCCTTTGCTCATATTTTTAATTTTTAATTTAAATTAAAACCGCGGAAATAAACACAACTCTCAACGAGTAAGATTCGACTTCACAAACTACTAATAATGTCTCCACTCGTCCTTCGACCACTAAATTTTAACTGTAGAACAGGGGAACAGAAGAATAAATTAAAAATAAATGAACTTAGTGAATTTAGGTAAAAAGTTGAACACCATGTATTATTTATTACTAAGTATTATTGTTTTCTCAATTGTTCACGTCATATCAAGACTCTTATTTTTTTTAGGAATTTAATTTTTACTGAGAAGTTAAATGCGTTTTTTTATCTCTTGATTGTGGCAAAACTTTAAAAGTCAATAAACCCTCTTTGGATTTAAACCTACAATATACACTTACTCTGATATATTCAGCAATGTCGGGAATCACACCAGAATTTATTATGATAACCATGCGAGCAATGTAAGGTGTCTGCGATATTTTCTACTTAAATTACTTACACACAATGTCAGATAGTGTTGTAAACAATTGATATACTATACTAGATATTACAGAAGACAATGTATGCTTTATGTCTAAATATACTTAATTGCAAGAGATATGTCATGTAATATTATACAATGTATTGTCTAGCAACGTAAAATTCCTCTATCATTCTGCACTCCATGCAATATTGGCTTAAAAATTGATGTAGAACATAAATTAGACCCTGCTTTCTAAATAATGTACCTTCTAGTCTAATTTTTCAGTTCTAACAAGCAGTCACCATGTTGTTAATCACACTATATTGGTTTTTATAGTGTGTAGTATTCACCAGAGTGTCAGGGTAGATAAGGGGGTGGTTTTGGTACACATAAAACCGGTTTAAACACAACACTGTTCAGTGTATTTATCGTATTTCCCTATGGCTATATCGACCTGCTGAGGCCTTCAGAATTTCCCGTATTTCGGCACTGTGACGTTGTAAAGAGTTGACCCGACCCTAATATGAGCTGACCCGAATATATCAGCGACGTCATAATGTTTGACCCAATGTTGACCCGCATATATCAGGAAAACATCCGGTTATAGGCGGATGGTCATTGAAAAGTAATAAATTCCATTAAGATTGCTAGTTAACAATACGATAAATTTATCATCAAGTTTTCTTCAAACAAATATTGTAAAATATAAGCCACTCGACACAATATGAAGCGTTTTGGCTCGTTCGCTACGCTCACTCGCTGAAAAAGCTTCAAATTGTGTCTCACGGCTGATATTTTACGATATACGTTTGCAGAAAACCTGATAATATGTACATACCATGTCAGACTATCCTGACACTGTATTGTGTTTTATTTGTGTTTTGTGCTCTTTTATGTTATTTTTGTCCGGTGTTCTGTCTGTTGTATTGCTATGATTGATTGTTATGTCATTGTTGACCTTTCCTGTTATCCATTTTGTTGTTTATTTGATATTTATAATGCACGTGCAATATATTTCCTGCGTATAATATGAATTCAACAACCCTATATTATATATACCATGATGCCATAAAAACTAACCATATATCCTTTGTTTATCATAGTTAACCATTGCATTATGGGAAATTCCTGAAAGAACTCTTCCAAAATTTGTACATTTCAAAAGTGTCACGGTATAAATAAGATAGACCCCTATCGAGCTTACTGCCTCGTGGGTATATCCAATACATATTTCAACAATATGTATATATTATATGCAACAAATTTCAAATGATCGGACATGAAATCTTATTTAATTTATATATCTGCTTCTATATTTTTAAGCCTTATGCAATGTACTTGACTAATGCCGTGAAAAAACTTAGTTTAGTTAAAACTTATCTATTTACAGTGGATTTGGAAACAAGTTACCAAATTATGCTAATACCTGTCCACTTGGCATATGCGAGAGCGGCCATTGTAGCGGCATTTTAGCCTACTCTCTTTTGATACATACAGGGAGTCTTTAACTTGCTAAGAGTGTTGTATCTTGAAATTTTCCAAAATAAAAAATACGTACCGTCGAATCAAATAATAAAGACCGTGGTATTTTAACAGATGAATTTTATAGATGTCATTTTCAGATGATAGCATAGCATATATACTAGTATTCATTTCCTGGATTATCTGAATGAACTGATAAGATAAGTCAGTTCTACTTATAATACACCATTGTATTTGATGCACGAATATAAACATGCATGCTATATTTTCTGTTTGTTCTAAGAATATACATGTCATACCTTCATGACCTTAATGGATGTAATGGATGGTTTGTGTTGAAATATAACGTTTTTACTTGATGAACCCAGTGCCATGATAGTAGGATCCACATCATCTCTCTCTTTATATAAATTAACTCTAGACTAGTCAGTTATGCTCATAGGATAAAATGTTGAAAAGAACCATCCAAATTTTGAAGCGAAGCTGCTTGAAATGTTAGATATATGTAAAGTGTACTAATGTGTAACGTTTCTTCGGTTGACTATCATAGTGTCAGAGGATCTTTATTATTATACCCATTAAATGGCACTAGCTATTTCCCGAGGCGAAACCGAGGAAATAGCTGGTGACGATGGAAATAATGATATACCAGCTTAATTTTTTACAGGGCGAAGTCTAGAAAAATGACTGGTAACGACGGGAACAATAAATTTTACTATTGCCCTCATAGCCTCGTGTAATTTATTATATCAAAGACAAAGATAAAACAACTTTTCGTATTCAACTGATATACGCCTTGTATCAGAATGTTATTGCTATAGTTCCCATTTTATCAATTATCATTTTATCAACCGGTTTTTTGGTGGGGTCCATGTTCATATGTTTTTAGTTTTTAATTGTAGTGCATGTATTGTTTTGGTCTTGTCATCGTTGTTCTCCGGAGTTTGTCAGTTGTTACGATTTTTCTCTCCTTCGAATATCCCTTTGGTATTTCTTGACTTTACTTAGTAATTTGTTAAAGATACCTTTGAAATTTCTATACAAAATAGGAAATATAACATATCATAAGAAGAATGTCCTCTACTCAACGTTTGGCCTCTATATAATCATTCAGGATTCAGTATACAATAAAACCAGAATACTCCGAAATAAAATACCACCGGAAATGCTTACTCTTCCGGAGCACCTGTTTTGGTCTTGTCTTCGTTGTTCTCCGGAGTTTGTCAGTTGTTTTCAATTTTCCCCTCCTTTTAATATCGCTTTGGTATTTCTTGACTTTACTTATTCTTAATTCTATTTAATATATATAGATTATACTGACGTATAAAAATTATAACTAACAGTCTTTTCACTAGTGTGCCACACGTTTGTGTCACTGAATATACTAATTTTAAGTTCGAAAGTTATAATACACAGCCAAAATGACGGCAAAACAAGCCGTGATATGTTGATTTTAACTACTAAAGATTAAAATCCTGTATTGGATTAATATTCGATGGCACAGTAAATATGTTTCTTTTTTGTTATCACTCTATAAATCTGTCTTCTGATTATTACTTAAGATATTTTTGATGTACTAAAAGAACATATCATCGGGAATATCAAATACGATATATTTCTATGAATACCACAGATAATAACGATAACTGATATACTCCAAATAACATCATTTATCACATAAACATTTAAATAATTGTATTTATTGATAATACGATTTCTGTGTCTATAAACATTCAGTTGACATTCTAATGTATAGAATTTGTTCAAGCTGATACGGATCTTAACTATATAAAACGTTGGTATGACATTCAGTTTATAGAAACTTATGTTAGACCCTCACCGGACAACAGCTGAAATTGCACTTAGCTATAAGACCGGGCTTGTTACAAGTCCCTATGTAATTTTTAACTTTTAATTTTTTTCTATGAAAATAAAGTACTTCTTTGTCCATTTACTAAAGATGAAATGTAAAAGGTAAAATTCATTAAAGAATAGATACGAACTATGCACAAGTGTATTTAAAACTTTGAGTTATAAAAGTATAAATTAAAACACGTACTACACGGATTAAAAGCACTAACATGTTGATATAATTCCACGGATGACCCATGAAAGCGTTTCCGCTTATTTCCAATGGATTCCTTTTAGTGTATATCCCTTTACATTACATTTAGACCGGGAGGAAGCATGGCATAATTTCAACGGATCTTGATAATATTTAGTTTACTAATTTTTCGGATGTTGTTTAAATGCAGTTTTAAAACCATCGTGGTCTTTTATTGATTTTATGCTATTTGAAAGCGCATTCCAATCTTTAATAAAACTAAAGAAAAAAGAGTCCCCTTCTTTAATTTTAGGAAATAAAAAATTCAACTGGCTTGATCTTGTATTATATCCATGGTGTTCGTTAACTTTTATTAATATAACAATCCAAAGATACTAATATTAGATATAGTAAATTTATACTATGCTGTGTACGACGCATTTCAAGGAGTTACCTCTCACCAGCAGCATTAAAACCGAAACATTTGGAAGACCAAAAATCAAACTTATATTAAAAAAGAAGTTCTCAACCAAAACTACCGAAAAAGGAAGGCCAATTTCAGCTAAGGAGATCTACCATGTACAATACAAGGAAAGAACCCTTAGTATTTCTTTTATTTTTGAATTTTGCTAAAAACTGGTAATTTCTGTAAATTTCTGTAACAAATCAATGAATAATCATGTCAGACAAGTCTGACGACTGGGTTGGCGAATACCCTCGGGGACCTACGGTCCACCAGCAGAGGCATCATTAAATTATATTTTAAATATGCTGTGCATTTGTTGTTGTAGATTTTATGTACGTGTCCTAATCTCAATTGTTTTACTCTATTTTCTACAGTTAAAAATCCAACACTTGATGTTTCTGGCTGGCGAACACTTGATCTTGGATCTAAATTTTTTTTATAAATCTTACCGTTTTGTTCTAGATAATCAGAAGTTTGTTTTTTAGGATTTGCGATACTCTGGCATACAATGAAGAGAAGGAATAGTAAAAATGACATTGGATTAAAGCCGTCGTTATACTTTTGCGAGTTTCTGTTGACAAGCAGCTTGCTTTAAAGTTCATAAACATGATAAATTTTAATCTAGAATTTACCTTTTTGATTATGGAATTAACTGTATTTTTTCCTGATAAGGTTTGATATATGTCTACGCCTAAATATTTAAGTCTGGGCTTTAACGTGATCATTACACTGTCTTTTAAAATTTGATATTTTTTTCAGTTTACGTTTCGGACCAGAGATAATGCATTCTGTTTTGCCTAAATGTAAAGATAGCCTATTTTTAGCTACTATCAATATGGATAAAAATTTTATGTTATGCAAGGTTTACAAGTCTTGGATACACACCTGAGGGCGTAAGGCCGATAGGGGAATATCCGACTTATATCAAAATACTCTAAAAATGCAAATTATAGGTTTTATTAAGTACATTTATCTTTTTTATTCTTTTTCCTTTTGTCATGTATGTAAAATTGTCAGTAGAGATCACAACAATGACGGAATAGGTATCTGATTCTATTTTACCATACATTTAGTGCGGAAGCAGTACATGTAACACCATGTCTGAGGTGAATACCCAGCTGCGGAGTTCTTGTTCATGATAGGCGTTTCATTGGTGTTAACTACACGGAAAGAGTTCCATATGGCACCCCAGCTGTGTATATCTTAGACCGAATAAGCATATAGATGTACTGATGTGGGTGCCAAATGGAACTTTTGCCAGCTACCAACTGTTTCCTTTCATCTTTTACTAAAGTTTCTAAACCCAACCATGACAACTGCTTTTGATAATCAGGGAGCAACCATTTGATTTTTATTGGGGGGGGGGGGGGGGGGGGGTGTCTATACTTAAATTTGAAATAAAAAGGCATGACCAGCATTTTGGAAAAGTATAAAAAGACAGGATCGCTTTTAGGTTTGAACAAATTATTTCGAACACAATTTTTTTGGTTTAAATGAAAATAAAAATTTAGGCCGCAATAGCACCCGAAAATAAAAAAATCCAGGACAAAATTTCGACGGAAAAAAGGAGGCAGGATCAAACATTTAATGGTTACTCCCTTAAACTACATATCTGTATCCGACTACGCAGATCTGCATTGAATTTCTTTTTTTTTTCCCTATTATTTTATTGTTACTTTGTTTTCTCTTGAGTATTTAATTAACTATCTGTACATATTATGCAAGATGGAATGTACAGATAGACTCGTGAATTATGAACTAATGAACATGTAGTGTTTACCGTCTGATTAAATCTTCTATACAAAGTACAAATCGTTTTAGTGTCCAGGGAATTAAAACATATTTAGTATTAGAAATAAATTCAAATTCGTTATAAAACAATCACTTATTCTTACATTATACACAGTTATGGAACATTTCATCATATAAACTTAAGGATGCTCGCTGGTCATGTTTCATCCATTTCTTAAAGATGAAATTTTTTCCCATGAACTCCAAATTTTTCTTTTATAATTCAATCATATATACCTTAAAATGGTATTTGACAAACTTTTATGAAATCTTTTTTATTTTTTCATACATTTTTGAGGGACTGAAGTACATCTTTGAGAGATAGACTTGTTGCCAATGCAAAGACAATGAAAAATGCAGAGAAAACCCATTTCCTGCAAATTTTCAAGGCCTTATAACTCTAAAATGATCACATGAACCTATATTTTTGTCTTGCTTATTTGTTTACTATTCATATGTTCTCTCAAACTAAAACACCTATTTCAAATCCTATTTATTTCCTATTAGACCAGCGATCATCCTTAAAGTACGGGGTTAAAGCATAGCTGGTTTGAATTTTTCGTGTTTATATATTTCATGACCATAACATGAAACGAGGAGATTTTTATTAATATTGTATAAATCTGATTATGTCTATTGCATTAGATAATAGAATGCGATATCCGATACCGAAAAATACCGAACAATGACAGGAAGTATACTAAGCAATACAATGGCAATAATCAATTTGCCAAATACTTAAGATAAGAGACTATAAAGTAATAAGGGCAATGTAATTATACAAATGCACAAGTATATCCTATTTATATCATGATACTCTGAAAAGTGCAAATGACAGTTTTTATAATAATTTAGAAACAGGAGGGTGGGGAGGGGGGGGGGGAGATTCTTTAAGACTTTCACGTTGTGGAAAGATAAACTATCATAAACGCAGGATGTCTGGTTACATTTTATGACACATTGCTATAAATATAGATTCTCCTTCAGGTACGAGTGAGTTATGGAATTTCTCCACCCGAGAATTTAAAATTTAACTATTGAGGGTGGAGATATTCCAGAACTCAAGAGTAAATTGAAGGAGAATCTGTTTCTCCTATGATTTTCGACAAAAACCTCAAGAAAATGTCGTTGCTATGTAGTTTGTTTACAAAGACGTCATTTCGGGACTTCTCTAATTAAAAACTTTATCGTTCCAATAACTGTTGAAAAAACGGCGGTAATTCCCACGTAGAAAATTAATCACCAGGAAGTGGTTAAAGATATGTATTTTTATCCCACCGATTAAACACGCCAAGAATAGGAGAAAAAGAGATATTGCATGTGTGGAAGATTAATTCTTGACGCAAAAGTCCAATATTTAGGTGAAGAAGATTTAAGGACAGTCTTTTATTGTTGCTCTTCATCTATAAGTCAAAGTGAGTTCTTAGACAAGGAGAGAGAACAAAATCCTTTTTTCCTGCGTTGAATACCTCAGACCGATCCCTCAATGCGACCTTAAGAGAAAAAAAACTTGAAAAGTTTGTTCCTTTTAATTCAACATTTGTCAAGTGCAGGTGTAAATTTTATATTATATACTTATTGACTGAGTAAGAGGGGAATAGTAAGTTTATTGTCCCCAGGAACAACTATTGCCCCGAGGCAACGCCGAGGGGCAATAGTTGTTCAGAGGGACAATAAACTTACTATTCCCCGACTACTCAGTCAGTAAGTGTTTTATTATACCGAAAGAAACACAAGAGATAATTAAGGCAAAATTTAAGTCATGTGTACGTACCCGAGATGCATGATCGAGTGACAGAGTCCATTATTTTTTTTTAAATTCATGTTCTCACCATGACATATCCCTTTTTCTAAATACTTTGAAGACGTACCGGAACATCTCGGGATTCAGCATTGACGATAACCTATAACGCGGGAGCTTCCGAACGGGTCGGCTAAAACCTCCCAGCCAATCCCGTGCCCGGGATTAAAAATCCGCGAAACAACGTAACTTGAAGAGGGAAAATAGTTTTTTGAGGGAAAATAGTTTGGAAACTATTGACCGGTGACCGGGGAAAATAGTTAAATCACTGAAAATGTTAAAAATAGTGAAATTATTGTGCATGTATTTATTATAGAAAAATATATCTAAGGTATAATAAAATGGAATATTCACTGACTTCCAGTGCTGTTGGGCTTTACAGCACATTGTATATATAGAAATTGAAATTTATCCAATAACTATATACACTTGTCAGCGTTTTATGAAGCTGCCATGAAAAAGGGGGAGACGAAGAAGTGACCTTGGAACCTAGAATTTTTTTGCGGCACCCATGAGCCCGCACGACCAACTTTGTTGCCATAATTAGTTTACTATTTTTCTTTACTTTGATTTTTTAAACATATTTTATGAATGGTATTACAATGGGGATGTGGGTGTGGCCATGGGACAAAAACCTAATGTACGCAGATACCAGACAAATTACAAAACCAGGAACTCGCAACCCCCAACTAAATAGAGTGAACAGATTTGTACGCAACCAGAAATTATGCTATAATTGTTCAAAGTTAATTGACAAAAAATAGACATTTAGAGGTCTTCGATACAGTTGGAAACAAAATATGGCGAGCCCTAAATGGGCTGTACAAAATAATGCAATTGATGAATCAGCGGACACACTACTATATCCGTTATGGTTGTGAAAATGAAGAATTTAAAGAGATAATACATGCCAAAATGTGTCTATATAAATCTTTTTTTAAATTTTGTAATTTCCTATATTGATGAAAAAAAAATAATAACAACTGAATATCTGTGTCTTCCAATGTCAGTTTGCTTGACGAAAGGCTTAATGTACTGTATCCTTTATATCCCCGTATATTGTCTGTTGTCTTAACTACGATCTTAACAATGTATACATGTACAAAATATTGCCATTTAATACACGTAATACATGTACTCACCATTTGGAATTTTCTGTTTTATCCTCGTGAAATTAAAAAAATGCATAGTCAAGTGATGTCAATGTATCATTTGCTTTGAAGTGAGACAAGAAATCCTTTCCAATTACTTTATATATTATTAGCAGTAAAGATGATATATGCCAAAAATTATAATCACACCAAACAACAGTCAAGAAAGTGGTGCATATAATCCCTCCAATAGAATAATATTGCGGTTAAAAATAATATACCGTCAACGTACTTATCACCCTGTATATCTAATAGCTCGGTTACCGTTATTATGCCAAAAACGAATTAACTGTTATATATTACTCTAAGGAATAAAATTGTTTGATAAAATACTATTCTTTGCCTCTTTGGATTTTCATAATCATTAATGTGAGACCAAAGAGGATAAATTCTATGTTTGACAGAATTTTTAGACGACTGTTATCAGCGATGTTTAAAGATTTTATTGCAATTACTTTCAGATTCTATGTTATTTTTTTTTCTTTTGGGGGGGGGGGGGTAATTTATTTATGTTTTACCCCATTAACAATGCAATTGGTTATATCGCGGTAGCTAGTTTAAATGTAGGAGGAAGCTGGAGAGAACCAGCCACCAGTCCTTCGGTATGAACACTAGCAATCATTATCAATAAACAATCGAACAAACCTCGATACGAGTTGAGTTCGAACTCACAGCCTCGGCACATTTCGTCCATTAACAACTCATAAGACGTTTTTTTACCCATATCTTTCTTTGTTTAAAAAAATGTTCAGTTTTAACTTTCAATCTGCCCTCCGGTTCAGGTTACTGTTTCGTGTTACAAAATGTTTGCCCCTCTACACAGCTGATGGGACACTTTGTTGAAATATACATATACGGTGTATCAAAATGTGTATCAATCCATTCCTACACACATAAACCTTCATTTCTATCTGACATTAATTGTAATGTATAAAGTGTGATGCTCTTAGAAATCCAAGTTATTTATAAAAAAAGGTTTTACCAGATTTTATGAGTTGAAACAATTATCGCATATTTTTCCATATTTAGCTGGTTATTTCAATATCTACGTCCGAATCGAGTGACAATTCTTGGTCATCAGGGGCCTTATTTTCGAAGCTATCCTAAGAAATGTCCTAAGATATATCTTAGGATAAGCTTAGGATAATCTTAGGACTATCTTATGACACGTCTGAGATGTCGTATCGAAGCTCTCTTAGGAAAATCTTAGCTAAGATCCTAAGTTTAGTAAAATACACATTACGCGGCGCTACATTAATAAAATAATAAGAAACAAATAAAATCAAATGATTTAAATTAAAATTATTTTATTTAAAATAAAACTATAAATATTACCACACAACGTGTCAAAATGGCCATATGCAGAAGTTAAATGCGTGCAATATAGACAGGTAAATAATAATTGAAAGTGAAATAAAATGATTTTAAATAAATAATTTTATTTAAAATTTAACAGTTAATATACATGTTGCAAAAAGTGTCATTTGCAGAAATTAAATCATGCAATATCGTAAGTTATTTTCATTATATGTGTATTTATTTTTCAATTGAATACGAAGGTGAGTAAAATTGAAAGTGTCAAAATAAAGAGTTCAAAGTTTAAGCGCGTGCAAATAACTACCCATAAGGATACACATACAGTGTGTATTCCGAATCTATATCACGTTGTAACGTAAATATGAGCAGGAAAAGGAACCCAAATTTTACTGAATTTGAACTCCAAATTCTTCTAGATGAAGTTTGTTTACAAATTAGGATATCATACGTATATTCTTAACTTAAGATATTCCTAAGATCATCTTAAGTCAACTAAATTGACATCCTAAATTTAGGATAATTTTAAGAAAAATCCTAACTTGAGACACAATCGAAAATAGCACTTAGGACTAAGATATGTCTTAGGATGGTCCTAAGATATGTCTTAGTCATAAGATACCTTCGAAAATAAGGCCCCAGGTGTTGTGTAATCAAATAATAGATAATTTTGGAATGTTAGTACATTGTAGAATTATTATATGGCTCCTTACTGTTTTATTGCTTTGTTTAGAGTAGTTGCTTTTAGTCCTTGAGCACAAAATTAAAATCAAAGAATTTTATATGACTTGATTAATTGTAATTTCTCCACCAATTATTTACAGTTCTACGATTTGCAAATGTATTTGTTTGTTTGTTTAGTTGAGGTTTAACGCCGTTTTCAGCACATTTGGCTATGTTGCGGCGGCCAGTTTTTATTTGTGTGGGAAGCCAGAGTACCCGGAGTGAACCACCGACCTTCGGTAGGAAAATTGGCAATCCTGGTCAATTAAGATCGAAGTCGAACACACCCCGTCACAGGTGAGATTCGAACTCACAACCTCAGTGTTGACAGGCTAGTGATCATTAGTAGTCATGACGAACTATCTAGACCACTCGCCCACCGAGGCCCCATTTGTAAATGTAAGAATATGAAGTAAGCGGCAATGATAATTAATCCCATAGGATTGAACAAGTTAAATTATAATTAACTTTAGAGGTCATTGCTTTTAAGTATTACGAAATTTGTAATGATACTTGTTTGTTACAGGAGTAACAGCCTCCAATACAAATGAAAAAAATAGCCCCAGAAATAATATTTTGAAATAATGCAATACAAATCACACTAATTACAAATAACACAATATTCGAAAAAATAACAATACATAGACGAACATACAAGACTCTGTTCCGTAAACAGTGCCATTTGTACGTAACAAATAATGCGTTATCATTAAATTTGTTTTAATTTTCACTGCCGATTTTTGTTCAGTGTTTTTTTTCAAAATATTTTTTAATAGAACTTTCACTTTAATCATACTATAATTTCGTTTTGGTAAAATTACAGTGTCTGATATTTGTTAAACTGGCATCTTAATTTTTGTTCAAAATGCTGTTATGGTTTTCTAAACCCGTTTACTTTCTTTGAAACCGCATTGTTTCTGAGAAATGTTCTAGAGTAACTGGACTGATCTTAGTGTTATTCGCACTATTGTAAAGTTCGTTTATTCTTTTAGTGCCAAGTTTTAGTAGTATCAATTATGACGTAAACAAGACAATGGAATTATTGATATAAATCAGATTTGTATTTGCAAGGAGGATGCACTAGAAACTAAAGGTATTATGTCTAACTATTATCGGAAAAACATAAAACATGTAAAAAGTTTTGACCATTTCTCAAAAAATAGTCAGTCATTACATGCATTTTTACATATTATTAAAAAAAAAGTGTACTACCACCCTTCTAGTAATCTCTGGGATAGGACAGCGTCCATTGCTTTGGTAATAACTCAATTTTTAGTTAGATACATGCGTTGAAATGTTCAGCCCCCCTCCCCAGGTACAATTGAACCTACCTGGATTTGGATATCCTGATTACGCACATGCATGGTGGTTTTATTGTGTTTAAAAGAAAAACAACATTTTCGTAAATACAATACTCTGTACTGTAAACAGTACCATGTGTACGTTGCAAATAATGCGTTCTCATTAAATTTGTTTTAATTTTCACTGCCTATTTTTGTTCAGTTTTGTTTTTTTTCAAAAATAAACTCGACAGTGAAATGTTGGCTTGCGAAATTCACCAGTAATAAAAATAGCCATCATGCTCTACATTATTCTTACTTGTCGTAGTTTTCTGTACCATAAAAAGTCAAGATAACAAAACAATTCAAGACAAAGGGCTTTGTGGTCAATACAGACCAGTTAAGACTAGTTATGATCAGTACTGCACAGGTAAATCATATTATGGTTCTTAACAGGTATGAACGGGTTTTAACCAGTCTAGATTGACTGCTAGGCAATATTTACTATCTGGGTTGTTTTTATTCATAAAATGAAGCCAGACAAGATTAAAGAAGCCATAAATGACCGTTTAAGATAATAAAAAAAAAGGATTTACTAGTGGTTGGTGGTAGAAAGTGGACGACATTATTTAAAGAAACATACACCATTACTGTACAAACATAGTAGCAGGTAGAACTTGCAAATGGGTGAGAAAGACAATGTTGGATAAATTATTGATAAAAGTCTACATATGATAAAAGTATATGCAGAGCAACAGCCTTAATATTGTTGCTTTTCATCTTAAAAACACAATGAGGCCTTAAAACAGAAAAATTCCACATCTCACTGCTAAGTCCAAATAGTTCTGGGCGTAGTAAATATTGGTGTTTTATTATAGTAATCCTTTTCTATTTGTACTTTTATTGGGTGTGTGTTTGGCGTAGTGCTTGAGACTATACACGTCATATTATATATATTAAAAATATTTTCATGTTGAGTGTTTGTTCCTATTTACTTTACTGTCCACTTGTCTATGTCTAAATGATTCAGGTTTTGAATGGAATGTTAAGAGCCCATTAATTAGTCCAATCCAATGACATATTTGGCATTCAGCTGTAAGTTGTGTCATGTTTCAAACCTCCTATATCTAAGCATGTATCCATTTTTATCATTCATTGGAGAAAGAAAAATACATATTAAGAATTTACAACAGGCCTACTGATCTACAGTAATTAATTGCACAAACAAACAATAACATTAGAGCTAAACACCTGACAAAATCTGCCACCTTTTGCTGACATTTAATAAGAAGTACAAACATTTTTTGCTGTTTTGTTTTTGCACCGTAAGAGTCCACTGGCACTTTTGGCATACATCAACAATATTAGGTATATTTTTAGCTTATTTCATTGATGCTTCAGGCTAACACTACAAACATTGACTTAAATTAACACAACTAGTAAATTTGTTCTGTACAACGAGCATTTCTATGTTGACCTTAACTATGTACTAAAATACTAGCATGCTAACCTGTGTGAGAATTAGAATAAAAGAGCCCAAATTTGATAGCTTTAATACATCCACTAATAATTTGAACAATAACGCAGAGCATTACCCGCCCACCCCCCCCCCCCCCCCCCCACTTCCCCTTTATCATAATTCATAATTTTCTGCAGTCTTTATTAGAAAACTTTAGCAAATTTTAAACGGCAGTATGTTTGTGTTTTGTCTCCTTTTTTGAGGTTTTTCGCACATTAATATACATAATTTATACATTTTTCATATTTTGCCCTACGCTCCATTTAACAAACAACACAACGGATAATAAATCAGTTAACACCACTCAACAGGCAGACTCCCGGATAAAAAATAACATGAAAGAGCACAAAACATGAACATAACAGAGAGTCAGGTTAGTCTAAGTAGGTACAGACATTTAGGGAGCAACCATTTGATTTTAATGGTGGGACTAGGATCAATAGTTTGATCCTGCCTATATTTTTCGTCAAAATTATGGTCCTGGATTTTTTTTTCGGCCTGAAGTTTTAAATTGACCCTGTCTTTTTATTTTGCCAAAACCTCGGTCATGCCTTTTTATTTCAAATTTGATCCTAGCCCCCCCTCCCCCCAAAAAAAACACAAAAACAAAAACAAAAACAAAAAAACAAAAAACAAAAATAAAAAAAAACAAAAACAAAAACAAAAAATTAAATCCTTGCTCCCTTAACAGTATAATTGATATTAAAGTGACATTTTGATCCGGAAGTTATAATGACTTTGATAATAAAATTGCACAGATAGGCCTAATACTGTCAAATTAAAAACTATCAAATATGTACATGCATGATTAAAAGTGGACTGACTGAAATTACAACACTTAAACATATAGCATTAGACTGGTTTATCTATTTTTGCATATTTAGAATTAAGGGCTAATATTCCATTCTAAATGTATGTTTCATTGCTGTTAATAGTTTTAATTTACACTGTGTCCACGCATTGACACCGAACGCGAATTTGTTCCAGGACTAACACAACACATTATTTGCTTAACAGCTGTCTTGCCCTTTGTACGGAACTGTTTGCTTACAAAACAGTAAACAACTGGATTTAATACACTGTTCAGCATATACGACCGTAAAGTTATCTGATAAAAACACTTTCCAACATATGAAAGGCACAATACAAATTTTGGATTAGCGTAGCGTAAAATAACCATAGCAACATGGGGAATAAACGATACAATAAAAACAACTGTCACAAGGAACAGCATCAACGTTGTCTTTCCCACTCTGGCATTGTTTCCCCTTTCCTTCTCTGAAATCTTTGATAATGCTCTCCGGAAAAGAGATATTGACTTCTTTTGTGAAACAGTGCCATTTTGTTTAATTCTCTTCTTATCCGGAATACTTCCGGTTGTATTGCTTCGTTTTCGGACCTCCTCGGACACACGGTTCCAAAAAACGAATGAGGCAAGTCTATTACGATTTTGTTCTTGTTCGACGTTGTCTATTTCATCAACTGTATAGCTGCTCTGTGATATTTCCGGCTTTGGAAGTTTCGTACTGGTCGATTTAAGAATGTGTCGTCGTTTAAAAATAGCCCGCCCTACAAATCCGTATAATATTATAAGAATACAATCCGTCACAAGGTGTCCTAACAATAAGAACAGCACGAAAAACATCGGGTATTTTGTCAACAACATTTTATCCTCAATAAGACATGTCTTTCCATTCGGAATCGTCATTGTTCCATACAAAAATAGCATTGGCCAATTAGTACACACACCAAAGATAGTTGCAATTAACACAAGAATTTTCCCCCTCTTTGGAGTGATGTGCTTATTGTGAGGTCGACATATTCGCTTAAATCTATCAACAGCAATTACAATAAGCAAGAACGTGGTTGTATTATTTATCAGTCCAGTTATAAATCTCGAAATTTTACACAAAATCGGATAATCAAAATTTGCGTAATTCAACAACAGTGCAATCTCGTGTGGCATTGATGTTGTACAGTTTAATAAATCGTACGTTGCGAGAGCGAGAATAAACACACGGGATGTTGATTTCGGCCATTTAAATAAATAAACGTAAATGACCAATGCATTTCCTACACATCCAACAATCAGCAGAAGACAAACGTACACAAACGACGGTAGTACATAGCTATAGTCCACTGATTGTCCAGTTGTATTTGAAACAGTTCCACAGAAGGAAGTGATGTTATTAAACTGTACAGTGGAAAGAGTTTCTGATAGAGTCGAGGTTACCAAAGAAGTTGTGAAATGATCAATCAAAGTTGAAGTTGTAACTGTAATGGCAGACGTTTCTGAGAAAGTGGCATCTGTTGTCCCTGTGTTCATAAATATTGTCTCTTCAGGTGACAAAGACATCGACGGGACTGTCCAGTCATATAGTGAAGTCGTCACTTCAGCTGTAACGTTCATTTTAGTAGGCACTGTAAAAAAGAACAAGAATGATGCTTATTATAGAAACTTCTGTTCAATTTTAAATATCTGACTAGATAAATAAATATCTCGTGCTTAGATGTAACGTTAGTCATGTAAATTTTACAATTATAATAGGATATAATTTCAATGTTATTAAATAATCAATACTATAATTGCAGTACTGTTATTCTTGATATACTCGCAGTAATATATGTGTACTATGCACAAATTATATAATTACTATGTAAATTTTAGAAAACTTACATTCCTAGCATTATAAAATAAATAATACTGGGACACTAGAATTGTAAATTTTATAATACTGGAATTAATCGTATTGGCAATTTCAAAATACTGCAATTACCAATACATGTATTTCACTTTCAGAAAATTTCATATACATCCCAGTATTTTAAGGTTTAAAACAAAAGCCTATTAACTGCCAGCAATATCAAGACATTAAGCAAGACTTTAAAGACTTTTGATATACGTGTAGCCTGTCTATTTTATTTATTTATTTTTTGTTGGGGTTCACGGGTATACAAAAACAGTAGAAAAAAGTGGTTTCTCTGTAACTTTATCAATTACATTGTAAACATGGGTTACTGGCTCGATCCCCGACCGGGTCAAACCAAAGACATAAAGATGATATTTGCTGCTTTTCCACAAATTACGCGGAATCTAGGATAAACAGCAAATGAGTGGTCCGCTCGGAGACGTTATACTGTGTGCCGATGGGGTAATATGTCTTCCTGCGGACTGTTACATCGTAAGCCAGCAAGTTAAAAATCCGGCGTGGCTGTCGGTCTAGTACAAAGCATGTTTCAACATGCCCTCATCCTGAAATGCATTTAATTATTACCACTGGACGTTAAACAATAATAAATCCATGCATTCATTGTCAAAATGTAAAACAAACCAAAAAAAAACAAAACAAAACAAAACAAAACAAAACAAAAAAAAAACGAACAAACGAGCAAAAAAGCAATAGATAAAAAAAAAAATAAAAGATACACACTAGTTACACGAAAATCATTTATAATCATCAAATTTATAAGATTCTGACTATAAGTATACCAACCTTAAATTCTTCGTTAAAAATGTTTCATTCAATCGAAAGGGTTAATGTAAGGAATTCCATTTTCGTGCGATAAACACGTGACCACATCCGAGTGTAATATGTTTGGAAATTACATTAGGATGTTTAATTGTTTCTGATAACTACTCATTAAGTGATTCTAAGTTATAATGATTAAATTTAACATTTTTTAAATTTTTAAATATTTGCCTCTATCCCTAACGTATTAACAAGGGGGAGATGACAGTTTACGGTCCTTTCTCAATAAGGTACAAAAAGGAATATAAATTCAGGATTGTCGCCCCCTAACGAATAAGAAAGTATACTGTGGATAAAACCTCTTAAATCCTTCTTATGACAGTAAAAAATTTAAACCGAAGGAATAACTGTTTATAATTGCTGCTGTACACATTATGGTCACTAAGAAGCCAAAAATACCTACAGAAAAGTCCAAGGCAGCCGCTTTAAGACTTATTTCATGACATAACATAATAACGAGATTCTACAAGCGATAGTAGACTTAGTTTAACGTTGCATTTATGTACACTTTTTGTACCTCGATATGGACACTTTATAATAAAGCTACGAAATGTGGGCAAAAATACAGGATTTTTTCTATAAGATGTTTTTCACATTTGAATAAGGAAAACTTAAACGTTTAAATATACAGATTATTATAATTAAATAAAATCCTACCTCATATCTTAAAAATCCCCATATCCACTTGATGAAATGTATAAATTGTCATTTCCGGAAATTCGAATTATAGGAGTGTATTATTTCAGTAGGTATACACCGGAAGACGGTTAATATGTTCTTCAGATATTAGCCATATGTTTTCAGAATGTAAACGATCTACATTATATATACAATTATTTTGTTTATATTATTTCACTTGAGCTGAGATTTAGTTGTCTCGTATGAGATTGTCTGACACATTTTATAAACAGCATTGTTCCAGCTAGGATTTTATGGCAGAGGGTCATATCTTAAAAAAGGCACTTCAATGGGGTTTCAGGTCTTATAAGGATCATTCATTATTGCCCTTTTCAGTACATTTCATTGAATCACACACATTTGCATATAGACTACTAGAATGGTTAGTAGTACGGAGCGTCTACTTTCTAAAGCAATGTTATGATCTTTTCTGAGTTTGTTAAGTCCAATACTCATCTGAATTGTAAATGAATGACATTAAGGGTATGTAAGGTTCAATTTAGATCCTTTGTCTGTGGAATGTTTAGTTGTTAACTGTAAATAATTTTGCTAAAAAAAATCTAATTCATCTATATATGTCACAGGTCAGATATTTCTTCTTGCACTCTGTATGAAGGAAACCATAAAATTTAAATGTAATAATTTCTTTACGGTATGTAGGACAAGAAGAAATAAAAAATGTGTTTGTGCCACTGTTTGTCCACGAAAATGATAATCTATATTACTAAATAAGGGAGACTCAGATTTGTGTGTGTAAGGTGGAGGGGGATAACCAGTTCGGATGCGCGTTTCCGGTTCGTCCAATACCAATCGACCCCACGTCGTAAGACCGGAGGTCATATGTGTATTACTCATCAAAACGGGGGTGAATCTAAATATACTTTCCTGCTCATGCGTAGCTTTACTTTCATTTTACATACGTGCTGTGCTTGGCGCTTTCATATATAACTTGTCTTCTTGTAGTATTATACCCTATGACCTGAGGTCATCCCCTTCATTTATAGTATTATATCATATGACCTGAGGTCATTCCCTTCATATATACCTTGTCTTCTTGTAGTAATATTCCCTATGACCTGAGGTCATTCCCTCATATAACTTGTCTTCTTGTAGTATTATAGATTATGACCTGAGGTCATCCCCTTTATATATAACTTGTCTTCTTATACCCTATGACCTGAGGTCATCTTCCTCATATATAACTTGTACTCTTGTAGTATTATACCATATGACCTGAGGTCATTCCCTTTATATATAACTTGTTGTCATATAATATTATGCCCTATATGACCCGAGGCCATCCCCTTCATATATAACTTGTATTTTATAGTATTATACCATATAACCTGAGGTCATCCCCTTCATATATAACCTGTCCTCTTGTAGTATACCATATGACCTTAGGTCTTTCCCTTCATATATAACTTGTCTTCTTGTAGTAATATTCCCTATGACCTGAGGTCATTCCCTCATATAACTTGTCTTCTTGTAGTATTATACCCTAGCTATGACCCGAGGTCATCCCCTTGATATATAACTTGTACTCTTGTAGTATTATACCCTATGACCTAAGGTCATTCCCTTCATATATAACTTCTACTCTTGTAGTATTATACCCCATGACCTGAGGTAATTCCCATCATATATAACTTGTACTCTTGTAGTATTATACCCCATGACCTGAGGTCATTCCCTTCATATATAACTTGTACTCTTGTAGTATTATACCCCATGACCTGAGGTAATTCCCTTCATATATAACTTGTCTTCTTGTAGTATTATACCCCATGACCTGAGGTCATTCCCTTCATATATAACTTGTCGTCTTGTAGTATTATACCCTATGACCTGAGGTCATTCCCTTCATATATAACTTGACTTCTTATTGTGTTATACTTCGTCCACCAATAAAAACTGGCCGCCGCGAAATAGCCAGATGTGCTGAAAACGGCGTAAAACCCCAACTAAAAAAACAAACGATCATTTGGCACATAGGAACTTCTCGCATGATGGCCAGGCTTGTGGGGGAATAAAGCCTGATATTCCATGGTGGAAAATCGGTGAAACCTCTGAGCTAGGGCAGGTGCCTGGACGCCTTGACACATGTGAGGATCGAACTGATAGCGGTGTCGACCTCATGATTTAAAGTCCAGCGCGTTAACCGGTTGACCACTCTGCCGCTGAAAACAAACAAAACAAGTTCAAATTCAACCTTCTAATGATATAGGTGAACCCCATCCTAATATTATCATATACTAGTAATGTCAAAAAATGAATACCCTGTCATATGATTCTTGACAAAAAATATATATCCATAAAAATATACTCACTAACATTACATATATCTTTTATTTCCACAAGGGGCCTCGGTGGCCGAGTGTTCTAGGTAGTTCGTCATAACTACTAGTGATCACTAGTCTGTCAACGCTGAGGTTGTGAGTTCGAATCTCACCTGTGGCGGGGTGTGTTCGACTCCGATCTTAATTGACAAGGATTGCCAATTTTCCTACCGAAGATCGGTGGTTCTCTCCGGGTACTCCGGCTTCCTCCACCAATAAAAACTGGCCGCCGCGAAATGGCCAAATGTGCTGAAAACGGCGTAAAACACCAATTAAACAAACAATTTATTTCCACAAGGAGCAAGAGGAGCATATAATGAGAGAAAGAACATAATTAATGGAAATATGCTGCACAATTATAATAAAAATCAAACTAACCTTAAAAAGAAACAATACAGCCAGCACACTTCGCGACCTGTCTCACCTGACTGACAAAACAGGTAGGTCCGGCACTTTCAATTATACAGTAGGCCCTAATGCCAGACAGCTAAATTATCTGTTAAAATAATTAAAAGATCATTCAACAATTTAAATGTGCAGCAAAATATCGTTTCTGCTGCAATTCTATGCAATTCAGCTTAGATTTTTATACATTTATCTTTATGAGATTAAAACTGTTGATGGGTTACTCTATTATTTACTTTTAAAAAACTCAAACAAGATTTACAGGGGAAATGTACATGTATGTCCTGCAGATTTTTTTAAGAGTCAGACAGAACATTTTGAAGGGGAAGGGTTGAATACTCGCAAACATGTTTAACCCTGCCGTGTTTTTTACGCCTGTTCAAAGCCAGGACCTTGTATTTTCAGTTGTTGTGTTGTGTCTTATTGTTTTTTGCTGTTTGTTTCTATTTTGGGATTTATAGTGATTGTTATTTAATATTTAACATTTATTTCGGGGTCATTTAGTACTTTCTATGTGTGTTGGGCTGTTGCCTAATTTTGAAGGTCATATGGCGACCCCTACAAATGTAGATGATATAGTTTTTGCTGTGTTGGGATGGTTAACTGGTTTAAAAGTCTTAAGGATGATCGCTGGTCTAATAGGAAATAAATAGGATTTGAAATAGGTGTTTTAGTTTGAGAGAACATATGAATAGTAAACAAATAAGCAAGAAAAAATATAAGTTCATATGCTCATTTTAGAGCTATAAATCCTTGAAAATTTGCAGGAAATGGGTTTTCTCTGGATTTTTCATTGTCTTTGCATTAACAACTTCAGTCTCTCAAAGATGTATGAAAAAATAAAAAGGATTTCATAAAATTTTGTCAAATACTATTTTAAGGTATAAATGATTGAATTATAAAAGAAAAAGTGGGGGTACATGGGCAAAAAATTTCATGTTTAAGAAATGGATAAAACCCGAGGATTCTGAAAATCTGACAAAAAGACCAAAACATGACCAGCGAGCATCCTTAATACAACAAAAAAAGTACGCTGTGCTTAAAAGAGTTCTGTATATGTATTATTTGTTTAATTAGTCTATAATACTTCAGTTATTATACGCTTCAGTTCAAACTGTCATCAGGATATCTTGTGACTTGTCACAAATTTTCATTTTCATTGACAAAGTGAAAGTAAAACTTGTCATGTGCAGCTATTTTCATCTCTTTCGCACATTTGGTGACATCATGATTATTGTCGGAATGAGCTGCAGTCGATTGGTATTGGACAATTAAGAAACGTGCAATTCGGATATAAATCCTTCCCGTCGCAAGACTGAAAATTCTTTCCGGCTGTCAATCATTTCAAAGGGTACAAGTCAAACGACTATATTTTGTGGTACAGTTGCTTTATACTTCAAATTTGCATTTAGATAAACTATTCTATGGTAAACATTTTAAATTGGAACTGTGATTTGGGCCTGACCAGTCCTATTTTATTTCTTACAAAACAATATTCCTTTTCGTTCATCTCCACAACTATGATGGCTTGCATTTCGTATGTTAACCAGGCAAAACCCACCATCCGGCGATCTCTTGGTTGTTTCAATGATTCAAGTAAAAATAATCACCAAAAATAGCAAACTATCATATACACGCATAAAACTAAAAGGGGTGTAGTAAGACGAGACATAACATTGCCCTACAATATGCATGACTCATGCGTCGGGGTAAGACAGTTTTGTCTTTGATAAACTCCCCCCTTAATTTAGGTCAATGTAGGAATAGATATACACACGAATACCATTCAGAATAATTCCATAGAGATCCAATTCACAAGTCGTATATCTTCAAAATACATACACGTAGGCAATATATCCCACCGTGAATGCTCGCTGTTAACTGAAAGCAAGCTCAGGATTCAATACAGAATGACAAAAACCATCACGTTTACCCCAAAATATAACAGCCACTGCATCCGCAGCCAGCTGAAACTTTGATACAGCGGCAAAATGATCTAATAAAGCGTTCATTAATTATAGACCAGATACAGTGGTTGTTATCTGATGAAATATAAATTAATTTGCCATAGGTTTAAAACAATCCAATAATACTGACTTAAAACTATCCTTACACATGTTTAGTTGATTGCTCAGTCTAACTTGTAAGAGACGAGATCAAAAGTTCAATGTAGGATAAAAAACTTAATTCACATAGTTTTTTCACCCCCCCCCCCCCCCCCCCTTCTTAACTTAATTTGGGAAAAATTGATTGACCAATATGGGCATATGGCATATGGTTTGAGAGTATACTTTTTGTATCATGGGTCCTGTTTTTCCTCAACAATGTATGTATGATAGCTTCTATTTGTTTTAAAAGTCCAAACATATGTGAGAACCGAACTTGAATCCGTATTTTTCAATCCGAAAATCGATGTCGGATAATAAAACTTGCAGCAATTTTTACCAAATTTGACTTATGAGACACTTATCAAATAAAAGATGTACACATTAAGAGCTTCTACTTCATATTTGGATTACTGTAATTATAATACAGTGAAACCTGCTCAAGAGACAACTGTTTTATGAGACCAATTTTCAGCTCTCCGTTTATTGTTCTCTTAAGAGATGTGTCAAAAAGGGAATGGCGCCGTTCAAAAAGGGCATGACGTTTCACCATGCTAAACGTACTTTGGAGAAAGTTTACGCCACATAAATATACGTTTTCGCCACAACCACATAAAATTTTACACTTTAATAAAGAATAATGGATATTTTATTAAAATTAAATGACCATCTCATAAATTTAACGTCTTTTATCCTTATTCGCATGGAAAATTGGCCTTTGCATATTTTTTTATTAAAACTTTTATCAATCTTTGTTTTGGACAAAGAGAATTAACTCTGTTGCTAAAATACACAAAAAAAAAAATCAATAATTTTTTTACTTAAAATTTCACTGTTATATTTTTCTGAAAACAAGTAGTTTTCCCACAGTGAAAATCTATGCTGTTGTGACCCTGGTTGAAGCTTGGGATATAAGAGAATATTAGAGACAGTCTATTATTTGAAGAATTGGCAAGCATGTAAAAAGAGCATCTTGTTGATTTTGACAACGCTGAGAAGACAGTCACTTATTTACACAGTAGACCTAGCAACTAGTGGATGTAGTCGTCAGACGGCATCGGTGATAGTTGGTACCACCTGGGAATCAACAGTCGTCAAACTATTGGAGCCTGGTCCGATATAGTATCTGTAAGTAATTCTTCAAATGGGAAATATAAATGAAATATGTCTAGTGACCTAATTGTTTTGTGCTCCAACAATACCAATTGTTAAAGTAACCGTTTCTTAAATATCTGAAAAAGAATACTTAAGGAATTCATATGGTGAGAAATAATTCACGATGGCTTAAAAATATCCTGATTTTACCTTTATGCCAACTATTTTGCCATGAGCGACAATTTCAAATGCCGATTGCGGTGAAGTCATATTAGAATAAGTGACAAGCCATGAAAGCATATAGGAAACAGTTCTTTGATTTGCATGTAGTACCTAGTTATTTTTTTTCTTTCCTTATGAAGATATGTCAGTATCCATAACAACCTTATGACTAAGTTTTTTGAACACTCATAAAGTCTGGGTGTATAATTGGAACAGATAGGAGTATCATCATTATTATTTCCGCTTGGCGTCTTATGAATTTCTATTTACAGTATTTAATTACAGGGATACTTTTGTGCAATTATTATTACTGTTTCATTTCCTGAAATTTTATAAAAATAGAAATGAATAGAAATATATGGCAAGTGTACTTGAGACAATGACTTTATAGTTTTATATGCTTATTCGCACTGAAAATTAAATGTTGATCTTTGTTTATAGGTTTTGTTGGAAGTTTGCTTTCAGGGGTCTTGTAACTCTGTTTCAAAATTATAAAAAGTCCTTATTTCGTTAGTGGCTCAATTTTCTTGGACAGCTTAGCAGTTCTGGGGTGGAATCCTGGCGGGCGTAGTAGTGGTGGTCTGATAGAATTGGTGAGCAGGTAAAGAGCGTATCTTGAAGTATTTTTGAGAAATTGAAAGTCTAGTGAAGTCACCATGCAGTTTAAAATACGAGGCATATGCCTACTGCATAACAAATCTAATCTTTATGGCCCCATACTAAAACGTTGTGACATGAAAACGAACCGAACTAACAAAATACCTGAATAAAAACTATACTCCAATATACACAAATAACATGTTCTTAGAAATAAAATAAGCAGACAGAGAGACGTACAGTACAAATCAGCAAAAACAGCTACTGACTCAATTTAAATGACACCGAAACGAAAGACAAACAATCAGCTATCAGAAATGCCTTCTTATTTTTTGAAAACAATTATATCGCAGGTTTAATTTTTGTTTTTATTTTTGTTTTGGGTTTTTTTTTGCAAGATAATAATTGTTCATAAAGAAATTATTACTTTACATCATATTCGAATTTTGGATCCTTCTCTCTTTACATAATTTAATTTGATTTGGATATTGCATTTTGATTGGCTGAACAGCATAAAGCAACATTGGTTATATTGTATAACCTGGTTTGGTGTTGTGACATCACCAAATTATTATCTTTAATTAATTTATTTATTCAGTCATTCACTTTAATTTATTTCTTTCGAGTTCATATTGATAGCGCATCGTTTTTTTTATGTCCCGTTCTAATTTCGGACGGTTTGATGTATATTTTAGTATTTTTACTCTTTTGTTAAGGTGATCGCTGGTCTAATAGGAAATAAATAGGATTTGAAATAGGTGTTTTAGTTTGAGAGAACATATGAATAGTAAACAAATAAGCAAGAAAAAAATATAGGTTCATGTGCTCATTTTAGAGCTATAAGCCTTGATAATTTGCAGGAAATGGGTTTTCTCTGGATTTTTCATTGTCTTTGCATTGACAACTTCAGTCTCTCAAAAATGTATGAAAAAATAAAAAGGATTTCAAAAAATTTCTTCAAATACCGTTTTAAGGTATGATTGAATTATAAAAGAAAAAGTGGGGGTTCATCAATCATGGGCAAAATATTTCATGTAAGAAATGGATAAAACCCGAGGATTCCGAAAATCTGACAAAAAGACCAAAACATGACCAGCGAGCATCCTTAATATTTTTAACGTCAGATGGCATATTATCCGACATTTTGGGTGAAAGGTATAATATATAACATTCAGATTAAAATGCACATTGTTTAACCTGTATTGTTAACGTTTCATGTAAATGTTCTAAGGCAAATTATCAACTTTTGTACCAAAAAATTTACGATCGCCATCACGTATTGATTGGACGATACGAAATTTCTACCTGGCGTACGGGACTAGGTATCTCTTGTTAGATTTCAAGCCCTTCTGGAATTGACACCTCACCGGACTTTACACGTCACTGGCTTTGGTAGTGCTACCCAATTGTCATGTTGAGTTGAATTTTAGACAAAAAATATGTCATGCACAATTTTTATATTGGTTTTAAGACCCAAATATTTATGCATGAAAAAAATCACAAAGTTGTGCTCAACTGGGGAAGTTAACGATTTCTTCCAAAGGTGTTTTTTTTTCTTGGATACCCATAGCAACGAAAATGGTAAATTAAAAAAAAAATATTGTGGAAAATGCAGGAGTTCTGGCGCCAGTTATCACCTGAATGTAGAATTTCAATGGATATGACACACTTCATAAATTAAACATAGCATTGGGCCATTTCAAAAAATAAAAAAGTGTTTTTTCGGCTCATTTTTTTCGTAACTTACATTTCAAAATTTATTGCAAAATTTACACACTAAAAAACTCCACAAAAGATGCCGATCTACAACATGGGTCAAGGTCATACGGAGATAAGTCCATGCATACACATTGAAACCATTAAAATGATCTTAAATCAATTGTAAAATATCCTCTCTTTCAGCATAAATCAGTTTCGTGGTCAGTAATCATAATAATCAGCACATTTTACCATCAGTTTTATATTTCAAATATTGACCGTCGTACTTTCCGAAACTATATAGAAAATAAAATTCTACAATCATACTGCTGGCAATGTGACGGGTGTCGTTAACGGAGCAGGGCATGCTTACTATTCCAGAGCACCTGATATCACTCCCGGTTTTTAATGGGAGTTCACATTGCTAGTGCTTTACTGTCTGTGCTCTCTTGTTATTTTTTTTTTTTAGTTTATTATACGTTCTTAGTTCACTTCAACGAAGTTGAGGGGGATTAATGGAGTACCCCTGGAGTACATCTTGGGGAGTAACACAGCCTCCCACAAAAACTAGGTCACTCTGACCTACTTAATGCGCTTCATTGACTTAGGTTAATTTTTACGTCCGAGTTTAGTTTTCTGATGCCAAGAGGCCTACAATCATATTACATGGTGTCACGGTGCATCTTTAGGAGTAACATAGCCTCCCACCAAAATTAGGTCACTGTGACCTACTGATCGCACTTCAATGACTTTGGTTAAGTTTTACGTCCTAGTTCAGCTCTCTGATACCAAGGGACCTACAATCATATTACTTGGTGTCAGGGTGAATCTCGGGGAGTAACACAGCCTGCACCAACATAAGGTCACTCTGACCTACTTATCGCGCTTTAATGAATTTGGTTAAGTTTTACTTCCAAGTTCATTTCTCCGATACCAAGGGACCTTAAATCATATTACTTGGTTGTCAGGGTGCATCCCGTGAAGCAACACAGCCTTCAACCAAAATTAGGTCACTGTGACCTACTTTTTGTGCTTCATTGACTCAGATTAAGTTTTACGTCCGAGTTCAGTTCTCTAATACTAAGGGACCTACAATCATATTACTTGGTGTTAGGGTGTATCGCGAGGAGTAACACAGCCTGCACCAACATAAGGTCACTCTGACCTACTTATCGCGCTTTAATGACTTTGGTTAAGTTTTACTTCCAAGTTCATTTCTCCGATACCAAGGGACCTTAAATCATATTACTTGGTTGTCATGGTGCATCCCGTGAAGAAACACAGCCTTCAACTAAAATTAGGTCACTCTGACCTACTTTTTGTGCTTCATTGACTCAGATTAAGTTTTACGCCCGAGTTCAGTTCTCTAATACTAAGGGACCTACAAACATATTACTTGGTGTTAGGGTGTATCTCGGGGAGTACACAGCCTCCCACCAAATTAAGCCTTCCTATCAGCTTCATTGAATTAGGTTAAGTTGTACGTCCGTGCTTGGTACTACCAAGGGACCAATGCAACAATCATATTACTTGGTGTCAGGGTGCATATCGTGGAGTAACACAGCCTCCCACCAAAAGTACATAATTATCGCGCTTCAATGACTTTGAGCTACACAGTCACACACCAAAATTAGTGGGGAACGAGGCGAACTTTGTTATTGTAGATTTCTGGATTATTATTTTAGTTATATATGTATCCTTGCGGCGTTTGTTTGTTGTGTTCCATTCTACTGACTTTGTCTTTTCCTTGGACTTTGAATTTGTGGACTTTTCTCGCTTTTTTGTCACGTCGGTATTCTGTTACCGATATTTATGGAATAAATAATGTAAACGGCATATTGTTTTGTGTGGTAAAAGTCCTAACGTCAAACGGTATGAGAGTAAAAAATATATTGTAAGGTGTGACATGTTTGACTTGTACGATACAAGTCATGTTTGTTACGAAAAAGTCTTGTTGTCCAAATTTATTGATAAAGGCTGTAATATTGTCTGACCTCATAAGCAGATTCGCAGGCTGATCTTAAAATTTTCAAAACAGTCGCCAATTTCAAAATGTCCGCCATTAAATACCTGAAAATTATAAAAAGAAATTAAAAAAATACTTGTCAGCTCCAATTTTAGCGTAGAAATGTTTAGCACCATCGAACATGATATAGATGACCAATTTGAAAAATCAAAGACGGCTGAAAAAAAATCGGAAAAATCATAAAAAAATCAAAAAAATTCCTACATGCGTAAAAATTTATATTTCTTGCAAAATTTACACACTTTATCTCTTTACTGAAGACGGGACGGGCCTTTTTTTTTTCTTTTTTTTTTGGGGGGGGGTCTATTTTCTTTATTTCCCAAGAGTTATGCCCCTTGCCAAAAATAGAGGGGCAGGGCCTCTTTATTGCAAAACTGGAAACGTGAATAAGGAAAGACCTTATCATTTGTGCTAGGCACAAATGACCTTTTAATTTTTTTTTCTTTCCTTATGAAAATATGTCAGTATCCATAACAACCTTATGACTAAGCTGTTTTGAACACTCATAAAGTCTGGGTGTATAATTGGAGCTAGATTGGCAATGTTATGCTGTGAGTTACAATCAGTACTAGTTACGTATTGATGTCAATTGCTTTAGTTATTTTTTTTCTAATTCTCTGTTCTTTGTAGCATGTTTTATTTACCTCTGTGCTTATTGTTTTATTTGTAGTGCTCTAGAATTTTTTGTTTATTAGTTCAATGCCAACTCGAGGTGTGTATGGATCCTTTTTCATTGACAATTTACTGTCGAATATCCATGTTTCTCTTTTTTGAACTTTCTTGGCCAATACAAATGGTCGCTCCAATATAGCCAATGGTATTGAAAGTAGCGTAAACCTTCAATAAATAAAATCTTATTTACATGCTTACATTTGTGTATTACATTTTGTTCCAGTTTTGTTCTTAGACTCAAAATAAATAATATGTTTTCAAGATATATTCTAAATTCAGTTTTCAAGTCTCACTTTCCGTTTAAGGTTTGGTAAAGTGTTAAAATTCCACGAATAGTTATATCAAGAATGAAATCTTGTCAAACCAAAGAGGGTTGACACATCAATATAGGTCATCAACAAGGACAATAGGAAATGCTTAATGCGACAGGAAATCTGCATTGTGTTGTTGTTTTGATATATGTGGTAAACATCCTTTCCTTCTTCTTGTGTTTCCTGTTGTTTGCAGTGTCATTAGCCTACCTTCAGTAATATTCTTACAATTTATCAGATATAGTCCTACATATGCATGTACCTTTCGAAAAAGAACGATTTTTTTTCTCATCTAATTTCATTTTCCGCGCACTTCGAATGAAATTCGGGGATATTTGTAATTGGTCTGTCTGTGAGTCTGTCCGTCCGTTAGATAACATTGTCTCCAGAAATTTTCGTTCATTTTTCACGTCATGCATTTAATTTCTGTAATTTTTGTGACATAAACTCCTCATTCATTTTTAACTTCATGCATTTATACTGTATGTAGATGCACAATAAGGTATTGGAATTTTGATTTTTACTACTTTGGGACCACAGGGGCTGTATTTCGGAAATAGTTAATTTAAGCTTGTGACTTAAACTCCTCTTTCATTTTTCATTTAAAATTTAGCAAATTTATATGTATATTACATTGTTCGTTATGATCTGTAGATGTGCGAAAAGGCTTCGAATTTGGAAAATCGATTAAGGGTTCCAATTTTGGGACCGAAAATGGTGAAATTGCAAATTTTGGAAATACTCAGTCATTTTTTGTTTCAATGGTTTTGTTTGTTTATAATATTGTTCTTCACTGTGTGTAGATGTGCAATAAGGTTTTCAATTTTGAAATTTGATTCAGGGTTCCAATTTTCAGACTGAAATTGTGAAATTGCTAATTGTTCACTGTTAATTGGGTTTTTCACTTGTGCAGTGCGGGGATGGACATCGTTTATGATGACACCAATTTGAAGTTAATATTGCAGGGTTTAAAACTAAGTGAAAGAAATAAAACGTCCAAGAAATAGTATCTTTAACACTAGTAGTAGTATCTTTAACACTATGAAGGAAAAGAAAAATGGGAAAAAACTGACAATTTTTCGATTGAAGGGAATTGACGTATGCGTGATATACGAAACCCATCAAACTATACACTTTCGATCGGAATAATAATAATTATACATGTTACAAAAATTTAGTGGTCACGGTATACATGTAACAAAAATTTAGTGGTCACGGAAATGTTTATGCTGCTTATTCGAAATTAAATCTCAACTTAATACTGAATTGCTATTCAATTATCAAATTGTACACTATTATATAGCAAACAATAAAATGGATTACATGATCAGCAATGACATACCAATCAATCAACACCAATCAACAGACAGAAACCCAGACACAAAAGAGCACAAAACACAGGCATAAACACAACAGAGAGTCAGGATTGTGTGAATTGATACATGGGGTAAAGCCGGTTTTATGAGTACCCCCATATAACCCTTATTTATTCTGACACTTTGGTATCTAGAAAATACTATACACTCCAATACAACATGATTAACAACAAGGTGACCGCTTGCTTGAATTGCAAAATTTTGTTGGTTAATAATTTAGATAACAGGGCCAGAATGTGCTCGTGTTAACTGTAAAAATAGCTAAAGGCTTCATAGCTGCTGGTCGGATACTGTCGCTCTATTAAGTAAAGTCACGAAATACCAAGGGATATTCGAAGGAGGGGAAAATCGAAACAACTGACAAACTCCAGGAAACAAAGACAAGGCCAAAACAATACAAGCACTACAATTAAAAACTAAAACCATATGAACAAACTGGACCCGCCACTAAAAAACCGGGGGAAGACTTAGTCAGAAATAAAACTCATTAAGGGGTTTAATGCTATCTAATCAAGGAGTTTAAAAGTAATAGAAATTGGCAGTATTCGTGGGAGGCCAGTATAAATTTAAAGTCATCAAGTCAATGGGAGAAAGATAAATTTTTATAGAATTACACAAAATTTTATATTTTAGTCCTAACTATGAAAGTATCTTACGGATGCTCGCTGGTCATGTTTTGGTCATTTTGTCAGATTTTCGGAATCCTTGGGTTTTATCTATTTCTTTAACATGAAATATTTTGACCATGAACCCCCACTTTTTCTTTTATAATTCAATCATATATACCTTAAAATGATATGTGACAAAATCGTATGAAACCCTTTTTTATTTTTTCATACATTTTTGAGAGACTGAAGTTGCCAATGCAAAAACATTGACAAATCCAGAGAAAACCAATTTCCTGCAAATTTTCAAGGCCTTATAGCTCTAAAATGAGCACACGAACCTATATTTTTTTTCTTGCTTATTTGTTTACTATTCATATGTTCTCTCAAACTAAAACACCTATTTCAAATGCTATTTTTTTCCTATTAGACCAGCGATCATCCTTAAAACACGTGCGAGTTTCTTTGGGTTATTGGCATTTCCATTTCTCCTCGATATTACATTAGAAACTAGGATCGGCAAACACGTTCATAATAAGTGCTTAATTTCCTAGAAGCTATTTAACTAAAAGATATTGATAGCTGTTGTAATTATACAATTCTTTGATGACAATTTTGATGTAAAGAATCTGCATATTTCGTCGATTTACGACTCATCAGTTGTGCTCAAGACCTAAGATGTTGAAAACGAAACAAAAAAACCAAAAGGTTGAAGAGCAAATTAAAAAATACTAACAGGAGTAAAGCCAAACTATTGACGGACAGAGCTATGCACGAGGGAGATACTCCTTAGTTTTCACAAATTTAAAAAAAATTTAACAGTATTAACAGTAAATTTTAAGTATCAATATCGGGATAGTATCGAAATACAAGAGACCGAACTGATGACTTGGAGTCCACCAGTAGTGGCATCAACTCAGTGGTATAAATACAATTCTTTGATACCAATTTTGATGTACAACATGTGGACATTTCGTCGATTTACGACTCATCAAGGCCTAAAATGTTGAAATCCAAAACAAAACTTTTTTAAACAGCTTGTGGATTCTGTAACGCTGTAAAAGATGTTTTTTTTCGTAATCGTGTTCTTTGGCTCATTAAAATCTTCTAACCTGGAGGAAATCCGTGCAAAACGTTCAAGTTGTGATATGTACACATCATACGAATGTGCCGCTAGCATGTCGTCGCCAGGCAACGAGAAGTTAGTAATTGGAAAATCAAAGTCGTCCGTCTTATCATAAATTTTAGCATATATCTCTCCATTTTCGATATTTATGGCTAAATCTAAAAAAGGACCGCATTTGCTATTCATATTAGATTCTTCAAATGTAGTTTTTTTTTGTTTATCTTTTCCATATTCCAGAAACTCGAGATTATCAGCAGTAAGTACATCATCAAGATACCTGCAGTTGTTGCTTTTAAAAGGATCAATTAATTAATCATGATTCTGCATTTCACGTTTAATGGGATTTTCATAAATGATTGTTCATAATAATATAAAATAATGGAATAAGAGGAGCAGTTTGCATTATCGGCCCAGTAGCCAGAATTTTTGTCCTGGCATGATACATTACTAAATACCTTTCAATTTTCCGTTCAAAATTTGACAAAAATTTACCAGAAATTTCTAAGGCTTTTTGTTCTGATGCAGAGGTAACCCAAAACGAACAAGTTTGTCTAGAAAAAAGTGTATGGCCTTGATCATATTATAACTAGTCTAACAACTGTAATTTGCATATTTGTTATGACAAAAAAAGCTGTAAGACTTTTATAACAAACATTTGAACCAGAAGAATCAAAAGACCAAATTAATCAACTATTATTTGATAGCCTGCATATGGCATCTACGTTTCTCGGCTTATCCGATATTCAAGGGCGTGTGTGAATTACAAAGAGGATTACTGCTGTCACAAAAGCTGCTTAACCAGGGTTTTATCAAGGATAAGTTGGTTTAATCACTTTGGATTTTTTTGCGATCGTCATCACGAATTGATTGAACGTTACAGAGTTCCAATATCGAAGATGATTTTGGACTTATTCTTGCTGTCGTAAAATTTCATGTACCTCCACCGATATGTGACTACCGCTGGATTGACTTTGTTGAACTTCACCACGGGTGTCGTATACGGAGCAGGAACTGCTTACTCTTCCGGAGCACCTTAGTTCACTCCTGGTTTTTATAGAAGTTTGCGGTGTTTATTTGTTGTGCTTGTGGTTGTTCATTTGTCTTCCCGGGTTTGTCTGTCTAATGGATTGCGTTTTTTTTTTTTTTTTTTTTTTGGCTTGCTCCTTAGGTAATTTTGTCCTCTTTATAGAACTATCCAAGCATGTCGAACGTAAGAGCATCTTCTATTACTGTATTGAAATCAGGGATATATGTCATCTAAATCCACAAACTTACTGCTGATGAGTTGTCAGTCAACGAAATGGCCATACCGTGCATAATTTATTTCGGTATTTTGTGATACGTTTTATTACTACCACTGGGTCTATGTCACTACTGGTGGACTGTTAGTCCCCGAGGGCAGTATCAGCCCAGTACGCAGAACTTTTGTCCTGGCATGATTCAGTACTCAAATGCCTTTAAATTTTCAGTTCCAAATTTGACAAAAATAAGTAGAAATTTCTAAGCTTTTCCTTTTGATGCAGAGGTAACCCTTAGCTGAGTTTGGATACTTGTTTAATTATTTTGATTTTTGGTGGTTGTGCTTATTAATGCATCATTATATCTTTAACCGGTTTTCCAATATTTTGAACTTGGGTACTGCTGATGAGTTGTCAGTCAACGAAATGGCCATACAGTGCATCAAATTTATTTCGGTATTTTGTGATACGTTTTATTACGGCAAGATCCTTCTACAAATGTGCTACACAAAAGCGTTTTATTCATGTGAACTATGGTATGATCTACAGTTAACTGATTTAACTATGTCATGTATGTTAGAAAGGGATCATAGATACATTTGTACGTGTGCAAACTTATTCAGGGACTACCTACACGGACTCGGACGGAGAAGTGTCTAAGTCTGTTGGGTTGGCTCCCTGTTGAATGTTCCCTTGACAGATGCAAACTACAGTTCTTAGAAAAACTTTGTAAGATGGAAAAGAGCTCTCTTCCGAAGAAAATATTTATAATCCGACAATTAGAATTTTCTTATTAGTGGGTTGGGCAGCATTAGCTTTATCCTGGACATTATGCGAATTGTTTAGAAATAAAGACTAACAGAGTATATCGACGAGTTCCTGCGGACTGGAGAGTTCCCTGGTAAAATATTATTGAAATAGTATGATTAATATTGCTATACGAAATACGGAAGAGACTTGGTGGTGTTATAGATTTCTCCTATTCTTGACGTGTTTAATCGGTGGGATAAAAATACATAATATTTTTAACCACTTCCTCGTGATTAAATTTCTACGTGGGAATAACCGCCGTTTTTTTTCTACAGTTATTGGAACGGTAAACTAGAGAAGTCCCAAAATGACGTATGTGTAAACAAACTACATAGCAACGACATTTTCTTGAGGTTTTTTGTCACAAATCATAGGAAAAACAGATTGTCCTTCAATTTACTCGTACCGCCTCGGTGGTCTCGTGGTAGCGTGCTCGCCCCGAGTGCGGAAGGTCGCGGGTTCGATCCCCTGCTGGGTCAAACCAAAGACATTAAAATTGGTATTTGCTGCTTCTCCGCCAAGCACGTGGCATCTAGGAGTAAGAGCAAAGACTGGTCGGCTCGGAGTCAGTATAATGTGTCCGAGTGAGGTGATATGTCTTCCTGCGGACAGTTGTCTCGTCAGCTAGCACATTAAAAATCCGACTTAGCGTGTCGGTCTAGTACAAAGCAGGGATCATACTCATTATCATATCAACATGTTCTCGTCCTGATATGCACCTGGTTGCCACTGTACGTTAAACAATAATTCATCATCCATCAATTTACTCGTGAGTTATGGAATTAAAAGTTAAATATTAGATTTTAACACGCTCGCAAATGCTCGCGTGTTGAAAATCTAAAATTTAACTATCTCGGCTGAAGAAATTCCATAACTCACTCGTACCTGAAGGAGAATCTATATATCTAAGAACTAGGAATTTGCAATGTTTCGCTTGGTTCATAAGCATATGAAGCTTCATCGCGCATTGATAGTTACCAGACTTTACCCAGAACTGCTAAAATCTGCTAAATAGGTTGTCGATTTGTGTGCAATAGTCAACTATCAAGAATCGCCATAAGTATGGACTATTGTTCATAATGCGATAAGTATGGACTATTGTTCATAATGCGATAAGTATAGACTATTGTTTATGAAGATTATTCAACACATTCTATGCGCATGTGATAATTCAACTGACCTTTGAACCTCGCTATAAGAAGCTACCATAGATCCAATTTAATTTAGTATTTATATGAATTACCTAACACCAGAATTGTTCTCCGCGACATTCTTAGCTTGTGAAACCAATCTTTAAACATGATGATAGCAATTTTGACTATTCCACCCGTATTTCTAAACTAAAAACTAAAAACCAAAGAACAACACTCGATTCACCAGTGATAGATAAATTATAGATTCACCAGTGATAGATAAATTATAAATTCACCAGTGATAGATAAATTATATGGGAAGATTAGTACTGGCAGAAACAAGTCATTCCGTTTAGTCACAGAGCTTTAATTGTTTTAGATGACAAGTTGAAAAGTTTTCTTATGGATTGAATATACATAATTAAGAAAGGAAGCAGTCATTTGATTTTTAGGGGAGGATATTTTCTGTTAGATAATGCGCTTTGTGTGTTTACAAACTTAACGACTACTAGTATTTTGAATATTTTATAGCGTATTTGTTGCCATCATATCTTTTAATTAGAGCCTAGAAATATTTTCAAATTCTTTCTTAGTCTTCCCCCTAAAAATCAAATTGTTCTTGCCTTTTATTATGAGAATTTATTTACACTTGGTCATTAGAACTATATCAACATTGGATATATTAATGTTATTTCCGACAGAACAAGTTCTTAACCCTTTTTATGACACATTCGTTTCAGAATATCCTTACATTGCTGTCTGAATTGAATGCTCATAAAACAGTAGATAACAGGATTTAAAGCGCTACTCAACATATATGTTCTCAGGAACAAATTGTAAACAGCTTTCCCGTCAGTTGACAAGTTGGTGTAGTAGTTTTTATTGAGGGATCTAATTATAACTATGGCGCAATATGGAATGAAGGATACCATGAAAAGAATGGTAACCGTAAAGAGCATGAATGTAGTTTTGTACATCTGCGATCTTCGAGCTTCGATGCTTGAAATGGATAGGGATCGCTGTCGGAACATTTCTCGTTTCTTCGAAGCACTATCTTGCCTTGCAGATTTCCATTTTGACTTGTTGACTTTGCCTTGTTTTTCCTCCTTTTCGTTTGCATAGTTGTTCGAATTTTCATTTAACGGGTGGATTTCACTGTTATCTGCTTTCACATTGTCCAATTGATTGTCGTCGGTTGACATTGTAGAGGTGCTAGCTTTACGATATTTCATTGATGGGGATGCTTCTACGGCAGTTCCTCTTTTTATGACCTGATACCCTATCAATGAGTATAGGGTAATCAGTCCAGTATCAATAATTAGATTTCCAATCAGTAGTGAAAGCGTGAAAATCAAAGGGTAGTTTGTGAACGCATATCGGTCTTCATACAGACATGTCTTTCCGATTATGCAAACGTGTGGTTTTCCTGGCACTGGTAATGGAACTGTTTGGGTTCCATACAAAAGTAAGGCAGGCCATGCAAACACAACAGATAAAACAGAAGCAATTATGACTGCAATTTTTGCATGCTTTGTTCTTAACTGCTGTCTTAAAGGCATACAGATCCGAATGTAACGATCTATGGCAATTCCCGACAAAACAACAGACGAGCCGTTATTCATCATGAATGTTACATAACGAAAACATTTGCAAACTGGGCCATAATCAAATTTGATTATATTTGTCAGTACAGCCATTTCCATGGGCATTGTGAAAAAACAATTTACCATGTCGAATCCTGCCAGAGCAAGAATGAAAATCCGGGCTGTTGTTCGCCGCCACTTTGCAAAATATATGTAAAACACTAGAGTGTTTCCTGGTCCGCCAATAACAAACATAATTATAGTAAAGATGAAACTTGGCATAAATATATTTGTGAAAACGGCTTTGTTTGTCTTGTCCAGGTATATTCCTTCAGTAATTTTAACACTGCAAATTGGTTGTGTCGTTGTCTGGTTTCCAATAGATACAGACGAAAATAGGTGGGTATATAATGGTGAATCTGTTGTGATGACATCTGTGTTTAAAAGTGTATTTGTGGTCATTATATCGGTGTAGAATGATGCATTTGTGGTGATGCTGGACATTTCGTTCAGATGATGATATCTGAAACAAACGAACAAAAAAACTATGTGTATTACACGAGGGCAATCCTTTTGTAGCCACTTGATACCACCGTGAGGTGATTACAAAGAATTAAAAATGCCTTTGAACTTTTATCTAACTTGTTTCTGATCCAAATGCAATATAGTGAAATATAAAATAATTTTGAACATAAAAGTCTCAGAAAATTGAATAAACCTTAAAACCATACTAAATCTAAATCAAATTCTGTTTGTCTTATTGCAAGTTTGACTACGATGCAGCTTAGAAAAGCCTTTGATATACCAAACAAAAATAAATTAGATTTCAACTAAACAAAAATAACTTTGGGGATAATTATTCAAATAATTACAGAAGTTAAATATAAAAGGTTTTCTTTGTGAAAAAATTTAAATTCGAAAGATTTGATTGTTTGTTTGTTTAGTTGGGTTTAACGCCGTTTTCAGCACATTTTGGCCATTTCGCGGTGGCCAGTTTTTATTGGTGGAGGAAGCCGGAGTACCCGGAGAGAACCACCGACCTTCGGTAGGAAAATTGGCAATCCTTGTCAATTAAGATCGGAGTCGAACACACCCGCCACATGTGGGATTCGAACTCACAACCCCAGCGTTGACAGGCTAGTGATCAGCAGTAGTCATGACGAACTACCTAGACCACTCGCCCGCCGAGGCCCCTCGAAAGATTTGATAAATGTTGTTGGCAATATTTCCAGTTTTATATATCAGCTCTGACGTCTCACGTTGCTGGACAGTCAATTTTAAAGCAGATCTATTTAAGCCATAAGAATCTCAGATTATAATTTTTAGGATCCAGAATCACTTCCTT